>CM060926.1:478533390-483333390 GCA_030737875.1 Allium sativum | reverse complement strand
GGGTATTGGGATGATATTAGACATACACTGTGACGATCCCAAAACCCCGTGACACGGTGTTAAGGATAATCATTGGAATATAACGCATTAATCATCATTAGCAGATCACAGATAATAGCATAAACAGAAAATAGAATAATTTACACACATATGACAGCTGAATCATATAGATATCATCACATCAGAGAAGCACAGTACATGATACAACTTAGTGCATAATGATACATAATCAGTCACCATCGCCTGAGGCGGAATCATACATAAAGAGTACACAAAAGGAATATCAGTCTACATCGCCAATGGCAGAATCATAATATAGATACAATAATGGCGGAGAAAATCCAAGTCAGCACGGTGTAGTCAAGCCTCGCCATGAGCCAAAAGTGCGTCAGAAACCTGTAACTAGGCTGCCCGTGTGAAAATGAGGGCACCCGAGTTTGCAAGGTGAAACAAACTACGAGTCAGTCATGGGACTGGTATGAGAAATCTACTCAACTTATTAACAACAATAATAAGGCAAATCAAAGGACCACGCCACTTTAGCGGAGCGCGTTTACTCCAATGAGTGCTAGTGCATGAAATAAAATAAACGATTAAATCAACGCAATGCTTTTTATAAAATGAAGCCATTATAAGACTCAGGTCCCATCACACAATGCAACGCAAGCCGGAGGATAGAGTTTTTACCTTATAATAGCCAAAAATGTTTCATACGAATAAAACAAAAGTGCTTGATATTATTACTAGTGTATATATGTTTCAAAAGCTATTTCAATCATAAATATCAATCATAGGCGGCATAAATGACCCATACCACTATGTCGCCATACTAGTAATACAACCACATCCGCATATTTCGTATTGGAAATTGGATTCCTTCATGAGTCGAGGCAAGGGGCAAGCTCCTCTCCGTTCGAGACACTCTAGTAAATGTCCCAGGACCCCACTATGATCCTTGGAATCGGCTGGGCCGGTCCTCTCTTACTTTTGAGGATTAGTTATTCCTGAACACACGTTTCCCGGTCCTTACAGACCTATAATCGAGGCGCCTCGCATTCCAACAACCACACAGGTGAAAAGTATATATATAATGTCAGGGCTGGTAGGTCACTGACACCACCATAGCTAGAAATAAATGTCGTGCTCTCCCAGCGGTCTGTCTCCCGTTTTTGACTCATACCGAGGTGTGAGGCTCGCGAATTCACGTTATACACAAAGCTACGTCACACAGACCATGCTTTGATCATCAGCCACAAGACTTTGCTTTGCAACAGAAGCCTTGATCATGTGCCACTTAGGCGTGCCACACAGGCAATCCACTCCATGCGACTGATTTCTGTCAATACATAACCTCTGAGCTCGTACATCTCAGAGAAGGGCGTTAAGCAAGAGAATAAATTCCCCGCCGCCAAACAGATATATATTTAACAGAGATCAATCAACACAGAACAAAATCCAATGTCAGACACACAGTCCCTTTACAAGTCCGTTCTGGGTCTGAACGAAACCGGAGGCACCAATTCCTCGCATATCCGTACAATCAACAGTATGTTTGGACGGCTACTACTTCAATTCCTTCATGGTAGCTACTCCAATCACGAGCATCAGTAGCGCCCATCCATCCAATGTGGAGATCGTCGGTCTTCAGCCGTCTTCGACTCTTCGACTTCTCAACGTCGATCGATTATTTCAAATGAGATAAACTCGGCCTTTTCAAATAACCCACGTATATTTAGATTTTCAAATCCATTAATCACAAGGTTGGACTATTCAACATTCACATTTGAGTTATTTAGTTATAATTTTCATGTCAAATACATTCAACCATCACATATCAAGCAAACACAACAAAACTGTTTTTTTTCCACTCTATATCGTCTATAGTATTTTATAACGATATATCGCCATTTTTATTTAATTTAAAACGGTCATATTTAATTAAACGACGTTTCGGGTCGTGTCGATGCGCTGGCGCTGCTTTTCACTAATTTTGTTTTACACATATCTGAAAATCTAACCGTTGGATCTTCACAAATTTTACATCATTAGGAAGGTCATTTCAAAACGAATCCAACGGTTTCAGTTTTGGGAAAATCCGACGGTCAGATCTTCCACACTAGCCATTTGGAGTTACGATTTCAATTTACGAACTACAGCGTCGTTATTCGATTTAATTTAATTATATTTATATATATATATATAAATATAATCGTTTCTGGCGCTGTTTTTCTTCAGTTTTGAATTAAACATTCCAGACAATCCAACCGTCGGATCTTCATAAAGTTGGTTCCATTGGAAAGATATTTCCAAGGCGAACCCAACGGTTGCGGTTTCGGGAAAATACAATGGTCAGATTTCCCGCACTAATCATTTGAAATCACAGTTTCAAAACACGAACTGCACGGCCACGTTTCGTTTTAATTCTATTTATATTTATATAAATATAGTTCATTCAAAAATTCCTATATCATTTCCACTTCAATTATTTCCCTAACGCCTTTAAATTTCGGAAAATTTCGCCATAACCTCCTTTGTACGGGAGGGTCTGGGAAAATTCCCAAATAGCCACACGGGCGTCTCATATCAAAAAGGAAAAGAAAAAGACAAGCGGCTAGCCAACAGGCTCATAAAATCATCACCCAAACAAAGCAGTAAATGTGTACCTATTTGTCGGGCACAAAATTTTATTTCTCTTCTCTAGCCCCTTTTCTTTAACCTGTTCAATAGAAATGCATGTACATGTATACAATTTCTAACACTTATCATTTTCCATTCAATTTCATATTTGATTTGCTTTGGTTTAAAAACACCATTCATTCTAATGTTGCATGCATAGGCTAAAATCATATCATTAGCTAATTAATGTATATTTCAACTCATGCACGTTTATTTGAACAAGTGGCTATTTTTAACACTTCACATTGCAAAGATGATAATTTTGGCGAACTAAAATATATTTCAACACATGACTATTTTATTTAGTTCCTATGCATGTTAAATATAATATTTCTTTCACAAATATTTATTTCAATGTCCGCATATCTTTAGCATATCACACATATGATAAAAATGTTATTTTTATCATTTAAAATATTTATTCGACAAATAAATGTTTCAACACTTCATAGTTTCAATAAAAATGAAATTTTTATTGTTCGATCTTTTTATTCAACACATGAACTTTTCCACTGCACACACTTCTCAACAAATGAGTATTTCCATACATGGACATTTTATTTATGTTGTTCATATTAGAAAGATGGGATTTTTATTGTTGAAACTATTTATATAAGGCGAATATTTTTCATACTTCATATATATATAAAAATGTGATTTTTATTGTTTAAACACTTCATTCATTCACAAATGAATTTAATTTTCACACAACACTTTTCAACACATGAACATTTTCCACACATGGATATAGTTTCTACATATGGCTTTAACTTCAACGCATGAGAATAATTTCAACATATGAAAATAATTCTAACACACAAAGATTATTCAAAATTTCGGCAGCATAACGGCAGGGTAGTTAAAACCGGCACCGTCCCTAGTACGGCTCCTCGCTCTACCTTAAAACCTCGTGGTTTTTGACAATGGGGATTCATGCATCTAATTCGCACGCAGGCGGCATGTTTATTTTTATTTCCACAAATATTTCCAATTCATTTCAATCACCAATGGGTATTTTTCAACCATAACCAAACAATATCAACCACAAACAATTATTCAACCATTCGTATTTTTCATCCAATATTTCACACCAATTCACAACAATAAATATCGTCCATGGTTTGTGGACGAGGGGAGTATATATATATATATATATATATATATATATATATTTCACTCGCATTTCGACACATATATCAATTATTCTATGCATGTAAAATTCAAACTTCGCTTATATAGCTTACACTACGCATGTACATGAGATATACAACACGTATGTAATTTATATTTCGCTAATATAAATTATACACGACATTTTCCATTCAATTTCACGTTAATTTAGATTTCTCACCTTTGTTTTCGGAGAGCTAAAAATCGATACGATGTCAGAAAAATCCGCGGCTTCTTCTATTGGGTAGAGAGCTTCCTTGCGGTCCCGATGTTTCCTGTTTCATCGAATTTCGTCAACACACCAAAAAGATATGATTTTTCAAAGTGTAAAGATCAAAGAAAAACTCACTTTCACGAAGCTTCAAAACTAGGTTTACAGTTTTCGCGAGAATCGAGGCACGAGGGGATGATCGGCGAGTTGGACGTGGAAGAGGGAAGAGAGGGCTTCCAGTCGGTGGTGGTTTGGTGGCGTTCGGTGGTCTAGATCGGCGGCGGCGGCGGTGGAAAGGTCGGGACTTTGGGGCTTCGATTCGGGTGGCACAGGCGACGAGGGGTGGCGATGGTTAGTCGGATTTGAAGAGGGGATGGAGGCGCGTCGAGGGGTGGCGTTGGCGGAGTCTGGAAGCGGCTGTAGCGGCGGCGGCGGAGGAGAGAAGGTCTCGAACGGGTTTCGCCGTTGATTTTGGGGATTTTCTTTTTTTTTATTTTTAAAATTTATGAATGGAAAATTCTGATTGGCCGAGGACTATATTAAATTTTTAAATAGTATTTTCTCAAACGAACTCCTTTTTAAACCCAACGACTGTCGCCCGTTGCTAAATACCCCCATTCCGGACACAATGGGATATGTTTCGTAGGCCAATTCGACTGTTACAGTCAGTTATTTTCCAAATTAAAGGATAAAACATTTAATTTTTAACTTTCAATGCACATTTCAATTTTCCAGGGCCACAAACTGATTTGAAAAATTCCAGAAAAATGAACCTAGCTATGTTTTGACGCTACGGTCCCAATAAAACTAGTTTCGTCGAATTCTGAGGTCATTTGAAAAATGACCATTTTCTGGTCGATCCAATTTAACAGAAATTGACCAGTCACATTTTCTTTTGCCACGCTCACATACTAGCTTCAAAAATTATGAAATTTGAAACCTAGCCATAGTTTGACATCCCGGACCCAACAAAAGTGGTTTCGTCGAATTCTGAGGTCGTTTGAAAAATATCAATTTTCCAGGGCTATATATTCTATATACCGACCCTTCTGAAAATTCATTCGGCCATAACTTTTGATTCCCGTTATGAAACTTCGATTTTTCAGATTCGTTAGAAAGGTATTGACTAACAGATTTAAATATTTTTGGTTTCGCTAAAATCCGTTGTATTTTCCACCCTGCACAGTCAGTCAAAGTTTGAATTCAAATTTTCAAACTGACCCTCTATTTCTAATTCCCTATTTTATTGAAATATTCTATTTCAATTGTTCAAATCCCTTTGAAATCACCAATTTAAAAATTTTAAATTGGCTCGTATTTTCCGGGTTATTACAATCTCCCCCACTTAAAACTTTTCGTCCTCGAAAAGGAAACAATAGTAAAGTAGGAAATAAAATGTAAATGCAAAGTATTGTAAAGGTACCTTGCACCGGAGTTAGACAGAGATATCCACTCTGCATTTGGGGTAAGCTTGCTTAATGCTTTCCTCAGTTTCCCAAGTACAGTCTCTAGGATCACTGCTCCACTGCACTTTAACTAAATGAACCTTTTTGCTTCTGAGTTCTCTAATTTCTTTGCCAACAATCTTTAATGGCTCTCTTCTCAGTGATAATTCTGGAGTTATCTCCACATCCCGTTGCGCTGCTTCTTCTACAACAAGATCTGGATCATGCACATGTCTTCTAAGTTGAGATACGTGAAATACATTGTGCACTCCAGGCAACCAATCTGGCAATTGAACCCTATAAGCAAGAGTTCCAATTCGCTCAAGTATAGGGAAGGGACCAATAAATCTCGGTGCCAACTTCCCAGTCTTGCCAAATCTGATTACTCCTCTCATCGGAGAAACCTTCAAATAAACATGATCACCAACAGCAAATGTCAAATCTCTCCTTCTAGAGTCTGCATAACTTTTCTGTCGGCTTTGGGCGGTTTTCAAACGCTTCTTGATAAAGTCGACTTTATCAGATGCTTCTCTAATTATATCGGGTCCTAGTACAAGTCTGTTGCCAGGTTCTACCCAACATGCTGGAGATCTGCAGGGTCTGCCATATAATGCTACAAATGGCGACATTCTCAAACTTGCTTGATAGCTATTGTTATATGAGAATTCCGCCAAATGTAAATGATCTTCCCATGACCCACCAAAATCAATTATACCAGTCCGCAATAAATCTTCCAGAATTATATTCACCCGCTCAGTTTGGCCATCTGTTTGTGGGTGATAAGCGGTGCTCATATTCAATTTCGTTCCCAATTCTGTCTGGAAAGCCTCCCAGAACGTGCTAGTAAATAGGGGATCTCTATCACTGACTATGCTGATGGGAATTCCATGCAGCTTAACAATTTCTTTGAAGTATATTTGTGCTAGACTTTGAGCAGTTCTATTGGACCTGACAGGTATAAAATGGGCAGTCTTCGTGAAGCGATCTACGATTACCCAAATGCTGTCATTACCTTTCTTGGTTCGCGGCAAACCATCTATGAAATACATGGAAATCTGTTCCCATTTCCAACCTGGGACTTCCAACGGTTGTAACAGTCCAGCTAGCTTCTGCTAGTCACTCTTGACCAATTGACAAGTAGGGCATCTGCTAACATACAAAGAAATATCTCTTTTCATTGCCTTCCACCAGAAAGTGCGTTTGATATCGTTGTACATTTTACTCAAACCTGGATGGATGCAAAATTTGGATTTATGGCATTCATCCAGCACTTCTCTTTTAAGCTCGGGAATGTCGGGAACACATATTCTTCTATTCAGCCTCAGAACTCTCTCACTATCCACTAGGAAACTGGAGCCTTCGCCCCTTTGAATCCTTTTTACCATCTCTTTCACAAAATTGTCACTTTTCTGAAGAACAGATATCCTATCAATCAATCCAGGTGTAATTATAAGACTGGCAATGATTGCGGTTTTTCTACTAAGTGCATCCGCTACAACGTTAGCTTTCCCCGGCGTGTACAGGATATCAAGATCATATGCTGCAAGAAATTCTAGCCAACATTGTTGTCTCAGATTCATATCTTTCTGGGTGTATAAATACTTCAACGATTGATGATCTGTGTACAGTATAAATTTCTCGCCCAATAAAAATGCCTCCAGATTTTCAAGGCAAAAACGATGGCTAGCAACTCAAGATCATGAGTCACATAATTCTTCTCATGCGGTTTCAGTTGGCGGCTTGCATAAGCGACTACTTGGCCTCTCTGCATTAACACTGCACCAAGACCTCTAATAGAAGCATCTGTCCAAACCGTTAAATCCTGATTGCCATCAATAATAGTTAACACTGGAGCAGTGGTCAGCTTCGATTTCAATTCCTGGAAAGCTTCTTCACAGTCGGAAGTCCACTTAAACTTCTCATGTTTCTTTGTGAGCTTCGTTAACGGACCGGATAACTTCGAAAAATCCTTAACGAACTTTCGATAATAACTAGCCAACCCCATAAAACTTCTAACTTCCGTGGGAGTAGTGGGTTGTTTCCAGTCTTGAATCGCTGTTATTTTGCTTGGGTCAACAGAAATTCCTTTCTCTGACACAACATGGCCGAGAAATTTGACTTCTTCTTGCTAGAAGACACATTTAGAGAATTTGGCTTTGAAGACGTTCTTCCTTAGAATCTCCAATACTTGTTCCAAGTGTTTTTCATGCTAGGGTTTTGATTTGGAGTAGATTAAAATATCATAGATGAATACGAGGACAAATTTATTCAGAACTCCCCTGAACACTCTATTCATTAGATCGACAAAGTATGCTGGAGCGTTGCACAGGCCAAACGGCATTACTAACCATTCATAAAATATGTCTGGACCTCTGAAAGCGGTCAAAGGAACACACTCCTCTGCTATTCTCAACTGATGAAAACCTGTAGCTAGGTCCATTCGGGAAAATACTTTTGCCCCATTCAATTGGTCTAGCAAGTCATCAATGCGCGGTAATGGATACTTATTTTTGAGCGTCTGTTTGTTGAGGTCTCGGTAATCAATGCATAATCGAAGAGTACCGTCTGACTTTGGGACAAACACAACAGTCGCACCCCAATTAGAAAAACTCGGTCTGATTAGACCCTTCCACAACAGTTGACGAGTTTGATCGCCTAATTCTTCTTTTTCTTTTGGAGTCATTCTGCGAATTGGATGTACCACTGGTCTGGCATTGGGAATTAGATCGATTCGGAATTCTATTTCTCTTTGCGGAGGTAAGTTTTCAACTTCTTCAAACACATCCGCATAGTTTCTAACAATCGGAATCTTTTCTATGGAAGTGGGGATAAGTTCTAATGCTGACCAAAATTCTTCTCTATTCTGATTCGAACCATGACATGGTACCGTAATATATCCAAGCTTCGTTCGAATTTTAACGATTCTTTCTGCACAATTCACTTCAGCTTCGTATTTCGTTAACCAATCCAACCCGAGAATAATATCAAATTCGGGAAAATCCATAACGATTAAATTAATAGGAAACTTGTAGGAAGAATAAGAGACTGGCACTCTACAATATGAACTGAGAGTAATAGGACCCCCTGTCGGGTTATGAACTTCAACTGATTCTTTGAGCTTTCGCTGTTTTAACTTTAATTTGTGCACTGAGTTTCTAGCAATAAAACTACGTGATGCACCTGTGTCAAATAATACAGAAACAGGAATATTTTTAAGGGTAAGGGTACCTCCCAAAACATCAGGTTTACCTGCTCCGTCAGAAGCAGCTGGCGGGCTCGACCCGTCATAGACGTGAGCTACTGTAGCTTTCTTCAGCAAAGGACAGTCTTCGACTAGATGATCGGTCTTGCGACAGTTGAAGCATGAGCGAGGGTTCTGAGAGCCTTGGCTCGAGCCTTGAGAATTAGTCTTCTGCCTCTTCGGAGCTGTGCAGACGTTTGAGTAGTGCCCCGGCTTACCACAGTTAAAGCAATTTCCTCTTGGCGGCTTGCCAGTCTGAGGTTTTGAAGATGCTGCTTGGCTTGACTCGCCTTGATTTACAGCAGGCTTGCGCTTGTTTCCGGCTTGGCTTCTAGCGCGATCCTGATCCAGATGCCTTTGATCAAGGTCTTCATAGTTGCATGTCATT
Source organism: Allium sativum (assembly GCA_030737875.1). Classification (NCBI taxonomy): domain Eukaryota; kingdom Viridiplantae; phylum Streptophyta; class Magnoliopsida; order Asparagales; family Amaryllidaceae; genus Allium; species Allium sativum. The sequence goes on along the minus strand of CM060926.1, from coordinate 483,324,259 downwards.
TCCACCAGCTCGTTGAATTCCAGCTTGACATGGGCCATGGCTCTATCATGATATTGTCGTCTTAGCCCAAGGATAAACCTCTTATTTCTGGATTTCGCAGTGCCGACGAGTTCCGGAGCATAGGGCGACAACAGTGTAAATTTATTCAGATAATCTTGCACAGAAAGATCCCCCTGCTGGAGATTGGCGAAGTCATCGTGCATTCTTTCTAGAGCTTGTTCTAGGACATATTTCTCCTTGAAGAGTTCTTTGAATCCATCCCATGTTCTTCCAGCTTCTCTATTCCCGGCGGTAAGAGATTCCCAACATAATTCAGCTTGTTCCTGCATAAGCCAGGCGCCCATAATAGCTTTGTCTTCGTCTCCAAGCCTTAGGCCTTCAAGAATTTTCTCGCATGTTTTGAGCCATGCAAGGGCCTCTATTACTGTGCCAGTTCCCGAGAAGGTCTTGCCTCCTAAGTTCTTATATCTCTTAGCTACACGGTCAAGCTCGAAGTATTGAGCTGCCGGAGGTTGTATCAAAGGTCCTTCTTGAGCTGGGACTTCTCCCCTTCCTCGGCCTCGGCCGGCACGACCTCCTCTAGCGGCGGCTGCTCTGGTAGCCATTTTTCAAATTCTGTATAAGCAACGAAAAAGTCAGCTAACAGAAATGATAGTCTATTGCATAATTAAGTAGAAAATTTACGGAAAGGTAACGATGGATTGATCAAATTGTTTTTGCTATTCTGCTTGGCTCATTCTAGGACTTTACTAGTCCTATCTCTAATGAGCGACTCGCCTTAGAATACTACTGATTCTATTTTGACGAAGTGTTTAATGTGTTAGACTCCAGAACTAAGGTTAACCAAAGCTCTGATACCATCTGTGACGATCCCAAAACCCCGTGACACGGTGTTAAGGATAATCATTGGAATATAACGCATTAATCATCATTAGCAGATCACAGAAAATAGCATAAACAGAAAATAGAATAATTTACACACATATGACAGCGGAATCATATAGATGTCATCACATCAGAGAAGCACAGTACAGGATACAACTTAGTGCATAATGATACATAATCAGTCACCATCGCCTGAGGCGGAATCATACATAAAGAGTACACAAAAGGAATGTCAGTCTACATCGCCAATGGCGGAATCATAATATAGATACAATAATTGCGGAGAAAATCCAAGTCAGCACGGTGTAGTCAAGCCTCGCCATGAGCCAAAAGTGCGTCAGAAACCTGTAACTAGGCTGCCCGTGTGAAAATGAGGGCACTCGAGTTTGCAAGGTGAAACAAACTACGAGTCAGTCATGGGACTGGTATGAGAAATCTACTCAACTTATTAACAACAATAATAAGGCAAATCAAAGGACCACGCCACTTTCGCGGAACGGGTTTACTCCAATGAGTGCTAGTGCATGAAATAAAATAAACGATTAAATCAACACAATGCTTTTTATAAAATGAAGCCATTATAAGACTCAGGTCCCATCACACAATGCAACGCAAGCCGGAGGATAGAGTTTATACCTTATAATAGCCAAAAATGCTTTATACGAATAAAACAAAAGTGCTTGATATTATTACTAGTGTATATATGTTTCAAAAGCGATTTCAATCATAAATATCAATCATAGGCGGCATAAATGACCCATACCACTATGTCGCTATACTAGTAATACAACTACATCCGCATATTTCGTATTGGAAATTGGATTCCTTCATGAGTCGAGGCAAGGGGCAAGCTCATGTCCGTTCGAGACACTCTAGCAAATGTCCCAGGACCCCACTATGATCCTTGGAATCGGCTGGGCCGGTCCTCTCTTACTTTTGAGGATTAGTTTTTCATGAACACATGTTTCCCGGTCCTTACAGACCTATAATCGAGGCACCTGACATTCCAACAACCACACAGGTGAAAAGTATATATATAATGTCAGGGCTGGTAGGTCACTGACATCACCATAGCTAGAAATAAACGTCGTGCTCTCCCAGCGGTCCGTCTCCCGTTTTTGACTCATACCGAGGTGTGAGGCTCGCGAATTCACGTTATACACAAAGCTATGTCACACAGACCATGCTTTGATCATCAACCACAAGACTTTGCTTTGCAACAGAAGCCTTGATCATGTGCCACTTGGGCGTGCCACACAGGCAATCCACTCCATGCGACTGATTTCTGTCAATACATAACCTCTGAGCTCGTACGTCTCAGAGAAGGGCGTTAAGCAAGAGAATAAATTCCCTGCCGCCAAACAGATATATATTTAACAGAGATCAATCAACACAGAACAAAATCCAATGTCAGACACACAGTCCCTTTACAAGTCCGTTCTGGGTCTGAACGAAACCGGAGGCACCAATTCCTCGCATATCCGTACAATCAACAGTATGTTTGGACGGCTACTACTTCATTTCCTTCATGGTAGCTACTCCAATCACGAGCATCAGTAGCGCCCATCCATCCAATGTGGAGATCGTCGGTCTTCAGCCGTCTTCGACTTCTCAACGTCGATCGATTATTTGAAATTAGATAAACTCGGCCTTTTCAAATAACCCACGTATATTTAGATTTTCAAATCCATTAATCACATGGTTGGACTATTCAACATTCACATTTCAGTTATTTAGTTTTAATTTTCATGTCAAATACATTCAACCATCACATATCAAGCAAACACAACAAAACTGGTTTTTTTTTCACTCTATATCGTCTATAGTATTTTATAACGATATATCGCCATTTTTATTTAATTTAAAACGGTCATATTTAATTAAACGACGTTTCGGGTCATGTCGATGCGCTGGCGCTGCTTTTCACTAATTTTGTTTTACACATATCTGAAAATCTAACTGTTGGATCTTCACAAATTTTACATCATTAGGAAGGTCATTTCAAAACGAATCCAACGGTTTCAGTTTTGGGAAAATTCGACGGTCGGATCTTCCACACTAGCCATTTGGAGTTACGATTTCAATTTACGAACTGCAGCGTCGTTATTCGATTTAATGTAATTATATTTATATATATATATAAATATAATCGTTTCTGGCGCTGTTTTTCTTCAGTTTTGAATTAAACATTCCAGACAATCCAACCGTCGGATCTTCACAAAGTTGGTGTCGTTGGAAAGATATTTCCAAGGCGAACCCAACGGTTGCGGTTTCGGGAAAATCCAATGGTCGGATTTCCCGCACTAATCGTTTGAAATCACGGTTTCAAAACACGAACTGCACGGCCACGTTTCGTTTTAATTCTATTTATATTTATATATTTATATAAATATAGTTCATTCAAAAATTCCTATATCATTTCCACTTCAATTATTTCACTAACGCCTTTAAATTTTGGAAAATTTCGCCATAACCTCCTTTGTACGGGAGGGTCTGGGAAAATACCTAAATAGCCACACGGGCGTCTCATATCAAAAAGGAAAAGAAAAAGCCAAGCGGCTAGCCAACAGGCTCATAAAATCATCACCCAAACAAAGCAGTAAATGTGTACCTATTTGTCGGGCACAAAATTTTATTTCTCTTCTCTAGCCCCTTTTCTTTAACCTGTTCAATAGATATGCATGTACATGTATACAATTTCTAACACTTATCATTTTCCATTCAATTTCATATTTGATTTGCTTTGGTTTAAAAACACCATTCATTCTAATGTTGCATGCATAGGCTAAAATCATATCATTAGCTAATTAATGTATATTTCAACTCATGCACGTTTATTTGAACAAGTGGCTATTTTTAACACTTCACATTGCAAAGATGATAATTTTGGCGAACTAAAATATATTTCAACACATGACTATTTTATTTAGTTCCTATGCATGTTAAATATAATATTTCTTTCACAAATATTTATTTCAACGTCCGCATATCTTTAGCATATCACACATATGATAAAAATGATATTTTTATCATTTAAAATATTTATTCGACAAATAAATATTTCAACACTCCATAGTTTCAATAAAAATGTAATTTTTATTGTTCGATCATTTTATTCAACACATGAACTTTTCCACTACACACACTTCTCAACAAATGAGTATTTCCACACATGGACATTTTATTTATGTTGTTCATATTAGAAAGATGGGATTTTTATTGTTGAAACTATTTATATAAGGCGAATATTTTTCATACTTCATATATATATAAAAATGTGATTTTTATTGTTTAAACACTTCATTCATTCACAAATGAATTTAATTTTCACACAACACTTTTCAACACATGAACATTTTCCACACATGGATATAGTTTCTACATATGGCTTTAACTTCAACGCATGAGAATAATTTCAACATATGAAAATAATTCTAACACACAAAGTTTATTCAAAATTTCGGCAGCATAACGGCAGGGTAGTTAAAACCGGCACCGTCCCTAGTACGGCTCCTCGCTCTACCTTAAAACCTCGCGGTTTTTGACAATGGGGATTCATGCATCTAATTCGCACGCAGACGGCATGTTTATTTTTATTTCCACAAATATTTCCAATTCATTTCAATCACCAATGGGTATTTTTCAACCACAACCAAACAATATCAACCACAAACAATTATTTAACCATTCGTATTTTTCATCCAATATTTCACACCAATTCACAACAATAAATATCGTCCATGGTTTGTGGACGAGGGGAGTATATATATATATATATATATATATATATATATATATATATATATATATATATATATATATTTCACTTGCATTTCGACACATATATCAATTATTCTATGCATGTAAAATTCATAATTCGCTTATATAGCTTACACTACGCATGTACATGAGATATACAACACGTATGTAATTTATATTTCGCTAATATAAATTATACACGATATTTTCCATTCAATTTCACGTTAATTTAGATTTCTCACCTTGGTTTTCGGAGCGCTAAAAATCGATACGATGTCAGAAAAATCCGCGGCTTCTTCTATTGGGTAGAGAGCTTCCTTACGGTCCCGATGTTTCCTGTTTCATCGAATTTCGTCAACACACCAAAAAGATATGATTTTTCAAAGTGTAAAGATCAAAGAAAAACTCACTTTCACGAAGCTTCAAAACTAGGTTTACAGTTTTCGCGAGAATCGAGGCACGAGGGGATGATCGACGAGTTGGACGTGGAAGGGGGAAGAGAGGGCTTCCAGTCGGTTGTGGTTTGGTGGCGTTCGGTGGTCTAGATCGGCGGCGGCGGCGGTGGAAAGGTCGGGACTTTGGGGCTTCGATTCGGGCGGCACAGGCGACGAGGGGTGGCGATGGTTAGTCGGATTTGAAGAGGGGACGGAGGCGCGTCGAGGGGTGGCGGTGGCGGAGTCTGGAAGCGGCTGTAGCAGCGGCGGCGGAGGAGAGAAGGTCTCGAACGGGTTTCGCCGTTGATTTTGGGGATTTTCTTTTTTTTTATTTTTAAAATTTATGAATGGAAAATTCTGATTGGCCGAGGACTATATTAAATTTTTAAATAGTGTTTTCTCAATCGAACTCCTTTTTATACCCAACGACTGTCGCCCCTAGCTAAATACCCCCATTCCGGACACAATGGGATATGTTTCGTAGGCCAATTCGACTGTTACAGTCAGTTATTTTCCAAATTAAAGTATAAAACATTTAATTTTTAACTTTCAACGCACATTTCAATTTGCCAGGGCAACAAACTGATTCGAAAAATTCCAGAAAAATAAACCTAGCTATGTTTTGACGCTACGGTCGCAACAAAACAAGTTTCGTCGAATTCTGAGGTCGTTTGAAAAATGGCCATTTTCTGGTCGATCCAATTTAACAGAAATTGACCAGTCACATTTTGTTTTGCCACGCTCACATACTAGCTTCAAAAATTATGAAATTTGAAACCTAGCCATAGTTTGATATCCCGGACCCAACAAAAGTGGTTTCGTCGAATTCTGAGGTCGTTTGGAAAATATCAATTTTCCAGGGCTATATATTCTATATACCGACCCTTCTGAAAATTCATTCGGCCATAACTTTTGATTCCCGTTATGAAACTTCGATTTTTCAGATTCGTTAGAAAGGTATTGAGTAACAGATTTAAATATTTTTGGTTTCGCTAAAATCCGTTGTATTTTCCACCCTGCACAGTCAGTCAAAGTTTGAATTCAAATTTTCAAATTGACCCTCTATTTCTAATTCCCTATTTTATTGAAATATTCTATTTCAATTGTTCAAATCCCTTTGAAATCACCAATTTAAAAATTTTAAATTGGCTCGTATTTTCCGGGTTATTACATACACTAATCCCAATTATTTAGTTGTATGTCTATCAATTGGTTGAGAGGCTATTGTAAGCGTTAATTATTTATATTTAATGCTTATGTAGTTGTGTAATGCACTCTGGATGATGGTTGACTGTGTTTGATTATTGTTGTATACATGTGTGTATGAAATCCATATAAATAAAATTATATGGTAATTGACTGTGTCTGGTTCCAATTCGGAAAGAACGAATATAGAATAATGAATATTTTAAAATAACTAATATTTTAAAATAATATTCAGTAATGGATCAAAATATGATTTTGATGTCTGATTTGGAATGGACACGAAAATATTGAAATATTTGAAGCCGTATTGATTAGATATGCGCCATTTTGACGCGAACGATGTTTATATCGATTTTATTCATTTTATAATGAATATCGAAAAGGAAATGATTTCAAAACCTGAAATTTTGAAAATATTATCATTTATATATTATAACGATATGGAATATTCAATTTTGATTTAAAATTTGAAAATGAAGTTGGAATCATTTTTAAAACAAATTTAAAACGATTTATAAAATACGTTTTAAATGGAAATCGATGAAATATATATATATTATAAATGGCCTGAACAGAACGCGCCGCGACCATTCGTGAATTTCGACCAATGACTTCGAATTGAATTACAACAGATTCGACCGTTGGATTCTCCTAAAACCGGAAGTTGGGTTCGTATCGAAAAGAGCTTTCCAATAAATATAATAGATTTGAAATCTAATGGTTGGATTTGGAACTATGTCCAAATCAAATTTGTAAAAGGTCGTTGTAAGTGCAGTTCGATGACCGTTTATGTAAATCGACTAAGACGGCCTTGATAAAATTATTAGAAATATCTATAATTTGTGTAAAATCATAATAAATGATTTGGAAAGAATTTGAATGAAAAACTCCACGTTTGTAAAGATAAAAATATATTTTTATAAAAATGAACTAGAATTATAATCCAGTATTTTTAAATAAACAAACTGGATTTATATGGTTTTTAAAAATAACCAGAATTTCCAATATATGAATTGGAATGGGTTTGAATCGAAATTATCTTTGGAATATTTCGATATTGGATTCCGTAATTATACGGATGTTGTGGAGGAATTTGGAAGATATATATATATCATTATTCCCAATACAATATTTGTTTATTTCAGAATTTGATATTGAATATAAGCCGATATGATTTCTATTCAGAGCCTTGTATTTGATATCAAATTGGATTTTGGGTTTGTCGTGAACGGTGTCTTAAATAACACTGTTCTTAAACCCAGTAGAGGAAAGAATAAATCTTTTAATTAAGATTTAGTGAAGTTTTCCAATTAATTAAGATTTAATTAGAATTAATAAAAGCATTGGATTTTGGGTTTGTCTTGAATGGCGTCTTAAATAACACTGTTCTTAAACCCAGTAGAGGAAAGAATAAATCTTTTAATTAAGATTTAGTGAAGTTTTCCAATTAATTAAGATTTAATTGGAATTGAATAAAAGCATTGGATTTTGGATTTATCGTGAATGGTGTCTTAAATAACACTGTTCTTAAACCCCGTGTGAAAAGAATAAATCTTTTAATTAAGATTATTAGTGTTTCCAGTTAATTAACATTTAATTGGAATAAAATGGAATGTGAACCGGGTTTATCGTGAACTGCATTTTAACGACATTCGTTCTTTAACCCGATTTGCAGTGAAACGTGATTTGGAATATATAAATCTTTTATTAAGATTTAAAGGGGATTTTCCAAAGGAAAGTTTTCCAATTTAATATATTAAATTGGAATTGAATGGAATTCGATTGGTAATAATCGAAGTGAGCTTCTGTGGAGGAAGTCTGTTAATATATATGGAATTTAAAAGGCTTTGTCGCTATTCCATTTATATTATTGGTTGGATACGGAAATTGATATCCATTATATATTGATTTGTTTTTCCGTGAAGATTCCATTTTTATGGAAGAGGATTTGGGTTTATCGTGAACTGTGTTTTAAATGACATTAGTTATTTAACCCAGTAAAAGACAAGATTACATGTCTATCATTGTATTTCGAACTGTATGGTTGATCTCTACTAAATATATATCTGTTTGGTGGTGGAGAATTTATTCTCTTTCTTAACACCGTTCTCTAAGACGTACGAGCTTAAAGGTTATATATAGGCAGAAACCAATAGTACGGTGTAGATTTTCGATGCGACGTGTTTGATTTTCCAAAGTTAAATAATCATTAATATTGATTTTTGGGAAGATTAAAACCAAGTGGAGTTTTAATGAATCTTTAATTAGATTGAAATGAGAATGTGATAATTTAAATTATCAAATTTGGGAAATGATCGAGAGTGGAGTATCACCAGTTTTTCTCCAAGCGATAGTTAAATCGTTAATTAGATTTGAACGGGAAATGGTAATTAAATTTACCGATAACATCGTGGTGTTAGATATGGAGTATCACCAGTTTTGCTCCATGGGATGAATAGATTGAGATTAGGAAATTAAACAAATGATTACTTCGGTAAGGTTCGTTAATCCTGACTAGTTTGGATAAACCTTAATTTGGTTTGAACTGATATCCAAAGGAAGATTAAAGAATAAATTTAAAGAATTTATTTTTGATAAAATTAATGGGAACCTTTCCCAAAGGATTTGAATATTTAAATGAAAGAATATTCAGAATTGGAATGAGGCATATGTTGTGTTTTTATAGCACTTGATTATAAAATACGCGAGTTATTCGAAAAGGCCGGGTTTATACCCACTCTGAATAACTGATACGATGATAAGTCGATGATGATGACGGTAGTAGAAGACCAGAGGTCTTCAAATCGTTTGGATGAATACTGATGTCTTGATTGGGCTATACACCTAAGATGAGGTAATAAGTGGTGATCGTCCAGACGTACTTGGAGATCGACCGGATATGCAAGGATCTCTCTCGTGTATTGGACATATGGGATGAGGAATAAGGTGCCTCCAGTTTCGTTCAGACCCAGAATGAACTATTAAATGGATGTGTGTCTGACATTGGATTTTATTTTATGTTGATTGATCTCTATTAAATATATATCTGTTTGGTTTCGGAAAATTTATTCTCTTGCTTAACACCCTTCTCTGAGACGTACGAGCTTAGAGGTTATATAACGATAGATATCAGTTGCATGACGTAAATTGGTAGTGTGGTGTGCTGAATTCAAATGATCAAGGCTTCTGTTGAAAATCAGAGTCTTGTGTTTGATGATCAAAGCATGGCCTTAAAGGGCATAGCTTTATATATAGCGTTAATTCGCAAGCTTCACACCCCGGTATGAACCAGAAACAGGATGAAGGACGGCGGGGAGGACATGCGTTTCTTTCTAGCTAGAAGTAGTTTCATGGTATGGAGCCCAAACATTTTTACTTATGGGGTTGTTGGAAAGCGAGGTACCTCGGATATATCAGTTACTGCCGGGCCGGTGGATGATATGGTCGACATACTGACCATTACAACCCATAGGGCGGAGAAACGTATTGTTTAGGGATTATTAATCCACTTAGGTGGATCGGCCCTGCATTTTCCTAGGTGCAGTTGCAGCTGTGTCCTAAGGGACGGGCTAGAGTGCCTCGAATTCGGTAAGGACGATCCCTTGCCTTGGTTCATGATGGAAATCCAACTTCCCATACGACATTGTGGATTTGATTGTAAACCTATATATGGCGTCATAGTGGCATGGGACACTAATGTCGTCTATGATTGATACATTTATGTTTGAAGTTGATTTATTCACTTATAGTAATAATAAAAGATAAAATTTCACGTACCAAGCATTATTTGGCTATTATAAGGTAAAAATCTATCATCCGGCTTGCGTTGCATTGTGTGATGGGACTTGACTCTTATAATAGCTTCATTTTCTTTAATTAGCATTGCGCTGTTTGTTTCATGCACTGGTATTCTTGGGGGTAAACTCGTTCCGTGTTATACGGCATGGTCCCTTGATTTACCTAACTTAAAAATCAAGTTAATAACTGTTTTATTTCTCACACCAATCACATGACTGACCTGGAGTTTATTGTTTTAACCTAAACTCTGGGTGCCCCTATTTCCCACACAGGCAGCTAGTGGTTTTTGTTTGCAGATATTATATTCACAGGATCCTGGATTTACAGCTGTAACCATACTCGGAAATCTCTGTATCCGTGTATCTCTTTCAGTTGTGTTATGTGTTATTTTTCCGCTTCATTGTAATTTTAAATCTCTGATATTTTCCAATGTATATTATTTATTGATACTCCGTATATTCTTGTACTCTAATGTAAATTGTTATAATAAGCGATGAAATGTTCTTCCGTTTGCGTTCTGAATTGTTGTGTTATCAACTCAAACCGGGTTTTCCTTTATAGGGAAGTTTGGGTAGCTTCAGAGTTCCATCCATGCACAGCCCAAAGGTCTTTTAAGTGAGAATGGAAGCACATAGCGATTAAGGTAATTCACCCACGCATAACCGCGAGGACTTTTAAATGGGAGTGAATACCAAGGATAAATTATATATTTTTCCTTTTCTCTTCTTTTAATTTTATTTTTATTTCCAAGAATAATTAGAACTCCCCAAATTAAATAAAACCATGATGAATGACAGAAATATGGTAGATATAGAAGATGGTCGTGAAATAAGTTATAATTTAAAGATATTATAAAATCTTCCAATCATCATGAGATTTTAAAATAAATTTTCTTCTAGTTATGAATTATACCATAGTCACAACTCATCACAATTTCATAAATCAATTAATAATTTTGATGAGCTTCAAAAATGGTTCAAATTGGTCAATAGCTTCAATTGTTGAGAAAATAATCAAAAATAATTTTAAAATTGAAAATATCAATTTCATGAGCGGTTTTGAAGATATCAATGCAAGTTGAAAATCAGTTTCAAAAATCAATCAGTAGAATGTGAAATTATCTAATATTTCTAAAGCTGATTGCTATTAGACATTTTTAAAACACTTGTATATGAAATTCGAATTGCCTATGGAATTTAAAGAAATCCAGTCACTGATTTTCCTACCCATCATCCAATCACCAAGCTACTCAAACAAATCAAATCAATTTCCTTATCAGAGTAGCACAATATCATTTTCAAAGCAAGAATCACAAGTGAATTTTTTTAAGAGAATTTTTATACAAGCACAAGAAACAGTCAACAATCAAATCTGAAGGTAATTATTTGAAATCACAAAAAAAAATCAAATTTTATAACGCAATAAATTCAGCAATCAATCACGAATGATTTCAAAATCAATATAATCAAGCCAAATAAGAAAAAAATGAAATTTTCACAACTAGTTAATCATGGCTTTCAAGTAGTCCGCTATATTGAGTTCACTTTTACAATATTTTCCAAAAATGAATAAGAAGAAACTCAAAACAACAAAAAATATGTGAAATTTCATTAGCATTCGAGAACATCATAAATTTCAAAATTCTGATTTACAATGTTCAAGATGTGCTCAAAATGTTATGAACTTTTCAACATAAATCAGCATAAAATAAAATGAAAAGGAAATAAAATTAAAAGGAAATAAAATAAAAACAAGAATTTAGAGATCATACTTGTCTTACAATAATCAATATGAACCAATGAATCTCCAACTCAGAAATCTATGGCTAAGGAACTTCAAACAATTCAATAAAGTGGAACAACTTGAATTTTATCTCTTTTAAGAACAGTTGTTCCTTAGCCTCCCTCGATACCTAAATGTTTATAGGATCGAGTGGTCTAACATAAGTTGTTTTACCACTCTTATCTTCATTTACACGTTTTGGTACCCAAACCCGTTTATATAACAATCTATTATTATCCACTAACGTACCCTTTGGAACCCAAATTCGTTTGAACTTATCCAAATTCATTTTGTTATTTTTTGGAATCCAAATTCATTTAACTGAATTGTTCTTAAATGAGTTTTCATTTCGTTTATGATTTAAAAACCCTTTAAAATTATTAGAATTCAAAATTCCAATTTGACCTTTTTCAAAGATATTTGTAGGATTTTCAAAATCATTAAAATTTAACTTTTCAACCGAATCAGTTTTTCCAAAACAGTTTGAAGGATTTTTAAAATCACATTTTTCAATTTTATCACATTTATCCAAACCGAATCCTTTCTTATTCTTAACAAAAATTGTTTTTTAACAACATATTCAACGATTTTTCTCCTTTAGAAAATCTAGTCAAAGTTGACTCAAGTCGTTCAATTTTAAATTTAAGATCAGTATTTTCTTTCGTTAAAATCAAACAACGATTTATAGCGATCTTTCTCTTCCTAGAATCATTTTGTTTCAAAACCATATTTTCGTTTTCAAGCATTTTAATTTTCAAATTGGACTCAAAAATCTCATTTTCAAATTGTTTACGCTTTTCAATTTCAAGTTTTTCAAAATCCTTCAAATTTTCAATTTCTTTTTCCAAATCGTGATTTATACGAGTAATTTCAGATTCATTATTTTTCAAAACCACGTTTTCGTTTTCAAGGGTTTTGAAATTTTCTTTTATTTCAAGCAATTCTTTCTGAAAAGTCGTGCATTTATTGCACTTGAGATTTTTGATTTTCTCGGTTTCAATTTCAAGTTCCTTCAAAATCAATTCGGTTTTCAATAAACTCTTTTTCTCTAAAATTTCATGTTTGGAATTTTTATCCCTCTTAAACTTATCCAACTGCTTTTGCAAAAATTCGTTTTTTGTTTTTAGTTCAATGTCATTTATTTTTAGAAACACAATTCCTTTTCAAGTTTTTGAAACTTTTCATTAAGATGAACTAAATCATTTTCCAAATTTAAACATTTTTTGCAATTCGAGTTTTCAACCTTTTTAATGTTTTCCAGTTTTAATTCCAAATCATGATTTTTATTTGTCAACTCAACATTTTCAAATTTTAAAATTTTATTTGTCAGCTTAAGACTCTCAACTATTTTGGTTAATTTATCATAAAGGAAAATTAACTTTTCAAAAGGAAATTCACCGTGCTCATCATCTATTGAGTCTGCATCACTGTCATCACCCGATCTATCTTCTGTAAATCCTGTCAAGCATAATTCTGAAGCTGAGTTGACTTTGGGGGATTTTGAGCTAATGTTGTCTTTTCCTCCATACAACGCATCGAGAGTTTTCCAGATTTCCTATGCAGTTAAATAATGAGAGATATGGTTATATTGATCATCATTTATATAAGAATATAAAATATGTGTAGTACGAGAATTAATTTTAATATCATTCGTATCTACCATATCATATCCATTTTCAATAATATCCCAACATCTAGTATTAATAGATTTTAAATAAAATTCCATTTTTAATTTCCAATTTAAAAAATCTGTTCCATCAAAAATAGCTGGGGTTATACAGGAAAAATTCTCGCTAGATTGACAATTAGAAAACTCGCCATTAAGGAAATCCATGATTCTAGAGTTATTTAAAATAAAAAATACCTGCTCTGATATCACCTGGCGGATCTAAAATAACCCTAGAGGGAGGGTGAATAAGGTTTATTGCAGTTTTTACTGAGTAATTAAATAATATCAAACACAGATAATAATCAGAGTAAATGTGGAAGATAAATAACAAACAGATATACCCAACTTCGGCAAAACCCTGCCTACTGCTGCATTCCCCAAGGTTTCTATTGGGTATTAGTCAACAATTACAATGCTTACAACACCAGTAAACTCTTGAAAATTCCTAGCCTCTTTATCCTGACCCTACGCTCAAAACTTATCCCCAGTTTCTACTAGGAGCTACACAAAAAGGCCTCATAATCTCGCTCTAGTTGCACTAATCCTACGCTCAAAACCCTGCACTGATTTCTATCCCTGAAATCAGATTTCCCCGAGTTACAACCCCATAATTCGTCTCCCTAGTTTTACAGGTAAACTAGAAAACTATAACTTGATTACAAATTGAAAATCTAAAAACAAATAAAAACAATTTAAAGCCCTTATAATAAAAACCTTAGTTTCTATTTAAATAATAAATCCTTTAGCCCCTTTTATAAAAAAACTTGGCCGACCATTTTTATTTGTGCTATCCCACTTCACATTTGCCTGATCTCTTTAATCTCTCTGGAAATTAAAAATGGCGGATGGCGATTTGGCTCTAGGGTTTTGTTTCACTTGATTTCGAGGCCGTCGCTTCTTCTCGTGTGATGTTATCGAAATTCTAGTGGCTTTCTTCTTCGATTGAATGTTGAATTTGATCCAAGCTTACTCCATTTCTAGTATGAATGTTAATTTGAGTTTCGGTTTTGAATTAGTGCTTGAACGTGGATGGATTAAAACTGATGACGATTTGGTGTATTTATAGGATTAAAAATCCTAACTATTCTTTAATTTCGTGAATGATTCGGTTTGATTTTGTGGAGAATTTTGGGCTTGATTTCTTCTGAAATTCTGGAGAATTCTTCAATTTAAACATTCGTGAATTTTGGGGCTTTTGAGATACACAGCTTTATATTCATGGACTTTGAAATCTTCAAACTTGCGTGAGAATTCTGGAATAGATTGCGAGATAAATTTTGGACTTTGAACTGGTCTTGAATTTTTGATTACACTTTCTGGTTGACCTTCTTTAAATTATACTTCATCTAAAATTTACTATGTAATTTTCTGGTTTCATTTTAATTGACTTTCCAGTAATGAAAAAATTCTCCTTTGAAAACAAAGTTTTCTTCTTGCTGTTCCATTTTGCACCATGCATATGTACTTTTGAAATACTTTACTTTTGTTGGCAAACTAATGTTATTGCTTGCGTTCTCCACATACTTGATGTGTCTTTCATGATGACTTGAGTACGCCTCCATTTGGTTGTTCACTGTGTATAATTGATCTTTCCATTTATCAAGTTTAAACTGATGTTAAACTTGAGAACAGATGCTACACTTCTTATTTGCATTGACTTTGATCTTGTAGCTAGCTTAAAAATGTGATATGAACAGATGCTTTATTGGTCTTGAACATGATACTGCATTTTGGATTTTGTTGCTTTAATATCTTGGCATACTTTACTTGAGTAATTTAATTTGACCACTTGTTTAGATAAGAACAAAAGTTAAACTTGATTTTGGCTTGACTTATTTGAACAGATTTGATGCTTGATAATATAATTTGCCTCGACCTTCAGCTTGACACGTCTTGGAATTTTTGAACTGGTATTTCACTCGAAACTTGCCATTTAACAGTGCTTGATCATTGATACTACGCTTTTAATTTTGGTGTTGAACCTGTGCACTCCACTTTGTTTGACATTGAAGCAAGCTAAATCATTGCTGCATGTACCACCTTGCTTGATCATTGCTAACCTCAATTTCTTGACATTGTTCCTTGTACCATCGTTGCTTACGTGCTTGGTGTCAACTTCATGTTGTTGTGCCCATCCATTGCACACTTGCTTCATTTCAGTTGCACTTGTCCACTGTTTCATTCATGTTGTATTGACTTGCTTTATGTTGTGTCCAAACTGTACCCTTGTGGCTTTGTTGTATTGGCATTTTTGCCTGTGTCCTTGCACCATAAATTCATATATTTGCATTTTCCACTTTACAGCATTTGAACTGGTTTCAAGTTCATGATTATGTCCAGTCATATGTTTGCATTTGAAAACTTCCTCGAGCTTTTGGTACTGTGGCTTTTTTTTAAATCCCATTTGCACTTGAACCTATTTGTTGTACCATTTTTATTTTGTGTCGAGCCATTCATTTGCCAAGTTTCATGCTGCACTGAGTCGAGTTGGTCCACGTGGCTGCTTCTCAGTTGCTATACATTATTTTGATTGGCGAGGTAGTGCACGCATGTATATTAATACACGTGTGTATATGCGACCATTCGGAATAATATTCCTGTCTTTGCATATCGGACTAAGTCAGAAAAATGATGAGAAACACACCGAAATTCTGAGGTAAATAAAAATTAAAATAAATTTATATCTACTTGTATTTTTATTTTTGTTCCAGTTTACTCTGTGTGTGTGTTTGTGACAGGTGTACAGCGCTGGATTGGATTGCTGGACAAGATATGGAGTACATCAAGACAAGTATACATGTAAAAAAAACTGTATGAGTCTATATATGAGTGAACAAGTGTATATGTACTGAGTGATGAGAGTTGTAGTGAGGAATAAATGTATAGAATGGAAAAGTTATACTGATATTTATAATAAACAAATTTGATTAAAATAAAATATTATTTTATTGTGTTCAAATCGATTTTTCTGTCATATTCAAATTAATTCAGTTAGTACAATTCCAAGTAAAATATTATAATTGTGAATATGTAATAGTGGAGTTATAATGTAAAATATTGAATTGAATAAATATATTGTGAACTATGTATAATAGTATATTATTGAATAAAAAATTTATTTCTATGAAATGAAATATAAAATAGTATAGTTACAAACACATTTAAATAATATTATATGTTTGTTATCATCAAACAAAAATCATACAACACATTGTTGTATCCAACGGTTTGGTCCAATGTCAAAGACCAAATATTGCATTCTCAGTAAAGCTTATATCAAAATGTAGTTCAAAACTAATGAAAGGACACTAAAATTGTATAAAACATATCATGATATATCTTAATGGAATGGAAATTTGGACATGTTCTTTATGACATATGCAATAATATAAATCTAGTTGGTTATGCTGATGCAGGTTATCTTTCGTTCCTACACAAAACAAGATTACAGACTGAATATGCATTTAATAACGGTAATACAACTAATTCATGACAACTTACGAAGTGAATAATGATAACAAAATCATCCCGTCATTCTGAAATACTAACATTACATGAAGCAAGTTGAGAATGTATTCGTGATAACCAAAAAACCTGTGCCGTTTAAACAGACATTATCAAACATTGTTCGATTCAAATTGTACGAATCCTCAAATTATCAAGGGTATTATAAGAAAATTAGAACAGAATCTTACTACGGTGGGATAATATATAATATTAAAAAATATTTTTACAGCGGAGAATTTTAAAATACATATCAGAGTCTAACCTAGATGCAGCTTGGACAGTTATAATATTTGCCTATACAATTGTTGATAACAAAAATTGTAATAACCCAGAAATCCGAGCCAATTTAAAAAATTTATATTGGTAATTTTAGTGAATTTTGAATATTTAAAATGAATTATTTTAAATAATAGCGACGAGAAATTTATTTTGAATAGAATTAGAACGTATATATTTATTTGAATTGAAGTTAGAATACAATTATTTTATTTTAATTATAAACGGAATAGAAAATGGCGCGGTAGTTTGAAAATTCGATCTCAAAGTTCAAACGAATGTACAGGATTCAAAATAAACCGGATTTTAGCAAAATCGAAAATATTAGAATCTAATTGAAAACATCTTTTCAACAAATACAAAAAATTGAAATTTCATTTCGGGGATAAAAAGTTATGCCCAGTTGAAAATTCAGAAAAGTCGTTGTGGAATATATATATATATATATATATATATATATATATATATATATAAAGCCCTTAAAAATGGAAATTTTGCAAACGACCTCGGTTTTCGACGAAACCACTTTTGTTGGATCCGTGATGTCAAGTTATTGCTAGGTTTCGAAATTCATAATTTTCTGAATCAATATGTGAGCGTGGCAAAGGAAAACGCATTTGACCAGTTTTAGTTGATTTTAATCGACTAGAAAATGGCCATTTTTCAAACGGTCTCGGAATTTGACGAAATTAGTTTTGTTATAACCGTATCGTCAATGCGAAGCTAGAAAATATTTTTTGGGAATTTTTAGAGTCCGTATGTGGTCCCGGTAAATTGAAATGTGCGTTCAAATTCAATATATAGATTTATATTTTGATTTTGACGGAAACTGATCGAAGCAGTCGAATCAGCTTACGATACATATCCCATTGTGTTCGGAATGGCGGTAATTAGCTATGGACGATAGTCGATGGACTCGATTTGGTGTTCGAATTTTAAAGTTACTCTTTGGGTGTTAATTAAAGAATTAAATAAATATATAATATATATCCCCCTACCCTTGACATTCTCCCCCATTGAAATCAGAAGAGAAAAAAAACGCGCCTAAAACCCCGTCGCTACCCAGCTCGAGGCGGAGCATCACCGTCGCGTGTAATAACCCGAAAATCCGAGCCAATTTAAAATTTTTATTTTGGCAATTTTAGCGAATTTTGATTATTTAAAATGATTTATTTTAAATAATAACAACGAGAAATTTATTTTGAATAGAAATAGAATGTATATATTTATTTGAATCATCGTTAGAATATAAATATTTTATTTTAAATATAAAAGGAATTTAAAATGGCGTGGTAGTTTGAAATTTCGATTTCAAAGTTCAAATGAATGTACAAGATTCAAAATAAACCGGATTTCAGCGAAACAAGAAATATTCGAATCTGTTTAATCATATCTTTCTAATGGATATAAGAAACTGATATTTCGTCTTAAAAGCTGAGAGATATGCCCAGAGTAAAATTCAGAAAAGTCGTTTTGGAATTTATATATATTTTAATATATATAAAGGCCTTTAAAAATGGAAATTTTCCAAACGACCTTCGTTTTCGACGAAACCACCTTTGTTGGATCTGGGATGTCAAGTTATTGCAAGATTTCAAAATTCATAATTTTCTGAATCAATATGTGAGCGTGGCAAAGTTAAACGTGTTTTAACAGTTTCAGTCAATTTTGGTCGACCAGAAAATGGCCATTTTTCAAACGGTCTCAGAATTTGACGAAATTAGTTCTGTTAGGAGTGTATCGTCAATACGAAGCTAGAAATAATTTTTCGGGAATTTTTAAAGTTAATATGTGGCCCCGGTAAATTGAAATGTGCGTTCAAATTCAATATACATTGATTTATATTTTAATTTGAATGGAAACTGATCGTAACAAGCGAATTGGGTTACGAAACATATCCCATTGTGTTCGGAATGGGGGTAATTAGCTAGGGACGACAGTTGTTGGGTCTCGTTTGGAGATCGAAATTTAAAGTTACTTTATGGAGAATTAAATTAAATAAATAATTAAATTTTATATTAATCCTCCCTCCTCCCCCCCCCCCCCCCTTTTTTTTTCTCTCCTTCCATTGGTCAACACCCCATTCCTCTCAAACCACCGTCAGTTTTAAAAGCAAAAAAAATAACGGTATAAAGATTTGATTTTAAATTATAAAAAGATTTGATTTTTAACGGTATAAAGATTTGCTCTTTAGAAGTATAAAAATATGATTTTTATATAGTGGAGATTATAAAAATATGATTTTTATAAATATAACGAAATAAAAATATGATTTTTATATAGTGGAGATTATAAAAATATGATTTTTATAAATATAACGAAAAAAATATTATTTTTATATAGTGGAGATTATAAAAATATGATTTTTATATAGTGGAGATTATAAAAATATGATTTTTATAAGATGGAGATTATAAAAATACGATTTTTATATATGTTGTAGCAAAATAAAAATTCGATTTTTATATGAGTAGCAGATTAAAAATAGAATTTTTATATATTGGAGAATATAAAAATGTGATTTTTATATATATAGCGAATACAGGTGATGAAAGTGAGGAAAGGCAAGCACGATGAAGATTTCCTACATATGAAGAGTCGCGGCGTTTGGTTTAGCTTCTCGGTGAGAACTTCTCACTTTAATTCTTGTTTTCTAGTTAAAATTATATACTAGGATGAAGACGGTGCATAGCAGCACCCGACACCCGTCGTCCACAGACCATGGACGGCTTGTATGTTTGATTGTTTGTGTGGTGAAAATTGATTGTGATGTGGAATGAATGAAAATATATTAATGTGTTGAAATAAATTATTTATTGTTAAAAATATAAATTTAATGTGAATGTGAATAAATAAATATTCATTTACAAATCAGACGAATGTACACTGATTTGACTGATATTGATTGGGACGATAAATTTTACACATCGCCCAACGGCACAAATAAAAAAAATCTGTGTTTGTTGATTTGAAACCCCACACGGGTGTTGGGATGATATTCGACGTACACTAATCCCAATTTTTTAGTGGTATGTCGATCGTTTGATTGACAGACTGTATAAGCATTAATTAGTTATATTTAATGCTTATGTAGTTGTGTGGTGCACTTTGGATGATGGTTGATTATTTATCGTTGCTATTATATACATATGTTTTATGGAATCCATATAATTAACATTATATGGTAAGTGATTGGGCCTCATTCCAATTTGGAAAATAAAGAATATTATAAAATAAAGATTCATGTGTTGAATAGAATAAATAGTCATGTGTTGATGATACTCATGTGTTGAGAATATTCATGTGCTTAAACTTATCGTGTGTTGAACGAAATATTTTAACAATAAAATTCACATCTTTATCGTATATAAAATTAGAAACTAACTGGAAACTAGTTAAGATGAGTGGTTTCCTGGGTATTGATCTGATGTTAGTTTCGGCCTTCGGGGTTAATACTTATGGAATTGTTCTCTTACTAATTTACGGTTGGAGTCTGATTAAGAATTAAACGATAGAAATCATAATTTTATAAAATATATTAAATAATAAAAATAGTCATGTGTTGACGATACTCATGTGTTGAGAAAATTCACATGTTGAATAGAATAAATATTCATGTTGAATAAAATATATATTCATGTGTTGAATAATAGAATAAATTCATGTGTTGAATAAAATATAAATTCATGTGTTGAATAGAATAAATTCATGTGTTGAATAAAATATATATTCATGTGTTGAATAAAAGAAAATTCATGTGTTGAAGAAAATATTCATTTGTTGAATAGAATAACGAAGTTATTGAAATATATAAAGCCGTGTTGATTAGATATGCGCCATTTTGACATGAAAGATATTTATATCGATTTTATTCATTTTTATAATGAATATAGAAAAGGAAGTGATT
Organism: Allium sativum; assembly: GCA_030737875.1. NCBI lineage: Eukaryota > Viridiplantae > Streptophyta > Magnoliopsida > Asparagales > Amaryllidaceae > Allium > Allium sativum. Next base: position 483,303,036 of record CM060926.1, on the reverse strand, counting down.
TCAAAATATAACGTTTTGAAAATATTATCATTTATAGATTAATGATATGGAATATTCAATTTTGTTCAGAAATTGAATATGAAGCTGAAATCGTTTTGAAAATGAATTTTAAACGATTTATAAAATACGTTTTGAAAGGAAATCGAAGAAATATAATATATATATATATATATATATATTATATATAATGGCCTGAATAGAACGCGCCGCGCCGCGGCAGTTTGCGAATTTCGACCATTGACATCGAATGGATATTACGGGAGATCCGACCGTTGGATTCTACTAAAACTGGAACCGTTGGTTTCGTACCGTAAAGAGCTTTCTAATGAATATGAGAGATTTGAAATATAACGGTTGTATTTGGAATTATGTCCAAAACAAATTTGGAAAAGGTCAGTGTAAGTGCAGCTCGATGGCCGTTGATGGAAATCGACTGTACGGGCCTCGTTAAATTACTAAAAATAATAATAATTTGTGTAAAATCATAAGAAATGATTTGGAAAGAATTGGGATGAAAAACTCCATATTTGAAAAGATAAAAGTAGATTTTTATCAAAATGAACTAGTTTTTAACTATAATTATAATCCATTTATTTTTGTAATAAATAAATTGGATTTGAAAGGGTTTTAAAAGTAACCAGAATTTCCAATAATTGAATTGGAATGGATTTGAATCGAAATTGTCTTTGGAATATTTCGATGTTGGATTTTGTGATTATACATATTGTTATGAAAATTTGAAAGATATATTTATATCGTTATTTCAAATACGATATTAGTTGGTCGTAGAATTTGATATTGAATATAAGCCGATATATTTTCTATTCAGAGCCTTGTATTTAATATCAAATGGGAATTGGGTTTATCGTGAACTGTGTTTTAACGACATTCGTTCTTTAACCCGATTTACAGTGAAATATGATTTGTAATTTATAAATCTTTTGATAAGATTTAAAGGAGATTTTCCAAAGTAAAGTTTTCCAATTTAATAAAATAAATTGGAATGGAATGGAATTCGATTTGGTAATAATCGAGCTGAATTTCTATGGAGGAAGACAACTAATATATCTGGAATTTAAAAAGGCTTTGTCGTTATTCCATTTATATTATTAGTTGGATATGGAAGTTTATATCGATTGTATATATCGATTTGTTTTCCATGAGAATTCCATTGTAAATGGAATGTGATTTTGGGTTGTCGTGAATGGTATCTTTAATAATACTGTTCTTAGACCCAACTGTAACAACCCATATTTTCAATAACCTGTTATAACATAAATCGAGGCAGAATTTAATTCAAAAATCTGAATCAAGGGAAATGGGCTATGCCATTGCGTTCGTCTCGGAAAAATACGCGAAATAGAGTCCGAGTTTTCGAAAATCGTAGTCCGTATGACCCGATTAAGGCCTAACGAAGTTTTCAGAAAATTTCAAAGTAAAAACAGATTTCAAATTCAAGATTGAATTTGGATATTTGGGCCAGTTTGGGCCAGGCGGGAAAATTCCCGCCAGAGCACCCAAGTCGACAGCCCTGTCGACTTGGGAGTCGACTTGGTTGACCCAAGTCGACAGCCCTGTCGACTTGGCTCAACCGGGCAGTTCTGCCTGGTGCACCATTTTGGGTTTGTGTTGAGCTTGGGGGCCAGATTCGGTTTTAAGGGCTGAGATTGGAACTAAGGTTTAATCCCAAGGCTAGAACTAGTCCTAATCTCTATAAATAAGGCCCTAACCTAACCCTAAATCATCATTATTCATTCTAGTAACTAAACTATGGCAAAATCAATCCTCTCATGGCCTCCACTCTCTTCATAAAATTCCTAAATAAATTTCTAAGTGATTTTCCATGCATACAAGTGTTTTCAAACTTGTATGAACATCATTAGCTTGCATTCAAGTCAAGTTTCTATATTTGCATCATAAAGAAAGAGTTTTGATCATTTTGGCTCAAGGGTTTTTATGTTAGAGCTTGCATTTTGGGTCTATTTGATTGCATAAGGGCTTTGTCATATCTTTTGTGCCTTCATAAGTATTGTAAGCCCTATTCTACTTTCATACTTAAACTCTAAAGTTAAATGTATGATATGCAAGTTTATCATGTTATGATATGCAAGTTTATATGCAAGATTGTCATGTTATAATATGCAAGTTTATAAGCAAGTTTGCTATGTTATGATATGCAAGTCTGCCATGTATGTTATGCAAGTTTGGGGTGATCATTTTGTTCATGTTATCATGTTATGCAAGCTTATCTTGAGTATATGGACATAAAGCTTCAAGCTTTATGCTAAAGGTTGCATTTTGGCAACATGTAAGTTTTCATATCTCTTATGATAACTTGCATGTGAGGCTAAATGCGAACTTATGGCCATTTCTACTTGTCATTTATCATCATGTATCACCAATATGCTAAGTTTGGTTTTATGCATGCTTTTGAGGCCTAAAAATGTAATATGCAAGTATATGAACATATGTACATTTCATATGCCACCATGTTGAACTTGTGGCTTCAACACCTTTATGTCATGATTATGCCAAGTTCCCTCTTTCTATCCTTTATGCGCTATTGTGATATGTAAGCGATGGGATTGCGTTTGGGGTTGGGTAAACTTAAAAGACATAAAAACATAAGCTTGGGAATTTACCTATTAAGTTAGGTCTACCATTTGGGAATTTACCTATTAAGTTAGGTCTACCCAAATGCTTGAAAACTTGTAACATGTTTTGGAAACATGATGGACATGACACTTAGAAAAGATAAGTGTGACCAACTCGAGGTTGGGTTGAGTTTGTAGCGTAAACCTACCCGGAACCGACCGGCTTAACTAGTTGCTACAAACAATAGGACCCAATGTGAGAAGTTGGTCATGTTGTACCTTGAACCCTAGGTTAGACCAAGTTGTGGTGTAAAGCTACCCGGACCCGCCCGGCTTAACTAGTAACCACAACAAGGTCTAATGTGAGAGGTTAAGGCGCATTAAATTAATTAATGCCTCATGATTAGGGTTAAGTCATGGTCCACTTAATACTTAACCAATTTGGGCTTGGTAGATTAGTCAGGGTTAAGTCGTGAACTCATCGTTACACTTAACCAAGTTAATCCATGGTTATCAAGAGGGTTAAACCGTACTTAACCCACTAGAAAAATCCTAGCAATGGGGGCCCACTCCAGCAGTAATCCCAAGTTTGTATCATTAAGGCCCTAGGGACTAGGCTAGGGAGGGGGCACGATTACTAGGATGGAGGTAAGCGACCAATAAACGACGGCAGGGTGGTACGCCGATGTAGTTCCGGACGGAATATGGTCGTGCACGTAGTCCGTATTTGGAGAAGTCAAGCATGGGTACCAGTAGATCGAGACTGTGCACTCATGTTTATGGTGTCCAGGGGCTGGCACCCTAGGGCTTGATACACCCGAAGGGTGGACCCGGCACAGTTCGACTACAATTATGTTTGGGCCGTATTGACACCAACACGTGACGAGTTAGGCTTAGGGATCCGATCGACTAGACCGTTTGGTTGGACCTCGTGTTAGGGTCACTTCATGTTATTGGACCTCGTGTTAGGGTCACTTCATGTTATTGGACCTCGTGTTAGGGTCACTTCATGTTATTGGACCTCATGTTAGGGTCACTTCATGTTATTGGACCTCGTGTTAGGGTCACTTCATGTTATTGGGCCAAAGCTTGGGCCAAGGGATCAATACTTGTTTATTCAAGTCATGTTAGTTTGCTAGTACACCTGTGGTGCAAAAACCTTAATCCTGATTATGCGATGACACCTTTATCTACCTCGTTAGTTAATCATCATGCTAGTATGTTGTTATCCTTATGTTCATCCCTGCTTCTCATGCCAGTTAACTTTATCAGTTTACATTGATTGTAGTAGGGCTTACTCAGTCTTTTTGACTGACCTGTTTTCTTTCGCCTCTTTTCTTCCGTTCCCCCCCCCCCCCAGGTTCTCAGGGAGGGAATATTGGAGCTTAGCTTGGATTTCGGATTGCTTGCTTGTGGGATTTCAGCTCATGTACGGTTTCGACATGAAGCTAGCTATGGTTATCACTTATTTGGGGATAGTACTTATGTATTTCAGTTTTTCAGCAACGTTGTTTTTATCTAGACTTGTGTATTTGGAAAGTTGACATTATGTTGTACCAGACTTGTTTTGAAAAGGTTTGAAATCTTCCGTTGTTTTATCTATGTTATTTACCCTGTTTACATATATACATATGTTCTTGTTCTGCCTTGATATATCATTATGCATGTTTACCTGATTCAAACGCCCCTCCAAAGTCAGAGTGCTTGCTAGAGACACCCTGGCGGAGGTGGGGTGTTACATTTGGTATCAGAGCATATGGTTTACGAGAAGGAACAAAAAGGTTTTTAGAAAACTTTTGGAAAACTATTTTCAAAACCAAGTATAAAGTATTTTCCAAAGAAAAGTCTAGTTTATTTTAAAGGCTATTCCCCAAAAAAAAGCCATTAGCAAAATTCCTTCATTTTTCTCCATTCTGAATCTGTCTTTTTCTTCGTTTTCAGTATGGCCGATAACTTTGCTATTCCGGAGGGAGTACAAGTACCCGTTTGGTATAGGAGACTTTTGGAGGCTAGGGCGACCGAAGCCGGCCCCGCAGATGTTCCTCCTCCTCCTCCTCCGGTAGTTAATGTTCCTCATCCTCCTCCTCCGGTATTTAATGTTCCTCCTCCTCTTGTCTCTGAGGTTCCTCTTCCTCCTCTCCCTCAGCATTCACAAAAGGATTTCGCGGAGATTTGCAAAGACTTTAAGGCGATGGGTTGCAAGAATTTCATTGGAACCGAGACATTCGTAGAGGCCAGGAATTGGTTGAAAGAAACCGAAGATCTTTTTTCCTTCTTTGATATAGATGACCGTAAGAAGGTTTTATTAGCAGTATGGTTGCTAAAGGAAGAAGCTGCACGTTGGTGGGTGGTCACCACCGCTACTAGGCCAATTGAGACTTGGGATTACTTTCGGGGAAAGTTTGGACTAAGGTTCCTATCACTGAAGCAAGGGGACATGACTATTAGGGAATACATAGATAAGTTTAATCAACTTGCTCGGTTCGGTTTAGACTTGGTTAACACAGCTCAGAAGAAGGCCCTATACTTTTCTCTAGGATTAAACGAGCCATTACATGGTTTAGCATGTCTCATATACCTTTGGGGGCAACTTTCGAGAGCTTGGTGAATATGGCCCTACTCAATGAAGAGAATAGGAGTGACAAGAAGGAGGAGAAGTCTAAAGATAAGAAGGAAAAGAGGTGCTTTACTTGTGGAGGCTCGACTCATCTAAACAAGGATTGCAGAAAAAGGAAGGGCACTTGCTTTAACTGTGGAGAAATGGGACACTTCACTAGGGATTGCCCGAAGAAGCAAGGGCAAGGCCAGGGTCAGACTCAGCGTGCTGGACCTTCGGGAGGGCAAGTTCATGCTCTCAATGCCGCTCCAGTTCCCGATCGAGGTATTATTTCTGTTGAAAGTCTTGTATATATTTCTGATTTTCCCAGTTCGTACCTTGTTTGATTGTGGTGCATCGCATAGTTTATCTCGTCTGATCTAGTTGAAAGTTTGCACCTAAGTACTAGTCTAGTTAATGATCCCGTGTGTGTTTCAAATCCAATTGGGGGTTCCGCCCATTTGTCTATTATCTACGTGGATTTGAAAATCTCTATCTTAGTGTAGAGTTCTCGTGTGATGCTTATATTCTCGGTTTCATGGGGTATGGGTTGATTTTGGGCATGGATGGGTTGTCCAGTTGTGGAGCCATCCTTGATTTTTGAGCATACGATTGTGAGGCTTATGACTCGCCTCGGTAATACCCTAAAAATTTCTAGTAACCCTATGAGTCCCGTCATGTTGTGTTGTCTTGAATCCCTCAACTCGTCTATCGATAGTTGTAATCGGTGAGGGTAGTCCGAGAATATCCTGATATCTTGGGGGAAGTGAAGGGGTTACCCCTAAACGAGAGATAGATTTCCGCATTTATCTGGTTGATAATGCCAAGATAGTTTCGTGGCCGGTTAGGCACATGGCCCCGCAAGATGAGATTTAAGAAAGCAAGTCAAGGAGTTGCTTGAGAAGAACTTCATTAGATGAAGTATATCTGAATGGGGAGCGCCTGTAGTATTTACTACCAAGGCAGATGGTTCTCTTCGACTTTGTGTTGATTATCGTGAGTTAAACAAAGAGAATAGACAACCATTGCCAAAGATCGATGATTTGTTTGTTCAGCTTGTAGGAACATCTGTTTTCTCTTGATCTTGCTACTGGATTCCATCAGCTCAGGGTAGCTGAAGATAGTATAGACAAGACTGCGTTCAGAACTCCAGATGGATTCTTAGAATGGCTGGTCATGCCATTCGGTTTGACTAATGCACCCGCCTACTTCGTGGACAAGATGAGTAGGGTGTTCAGGAAGTTCTTGAACAAGTTTGTCGTGGTCTTCGTAGATGATATTCTGATCTTCTCTAAGGATGAGGAAGAGCATGAAAGGCATCTCGTGGAGGTGATGGATACGCTTAGAGCACATCGGTTGAAGGCCAAGTTCTCCAAGTGTCATTTTGGAGAAAAAGGAGTTAGATTTCTTGGGCATATAGTGTCTAAGCAAGGCTTAGCGGTGGATCCCGCTAAGGTAGTTGCAGTTCAGGATTGGAAGACTCCAAGGAATGCAACTGAAGTAAGAAGTTCTCTTAGTTTAATTAGTTAGTTAGCGTCCCTTGAGCTTAGACCTACCCTCCTGGATCAAGTAGGGACTTCACAGAAAGAAGACCCGCAGTTAGTCGAGATCATGGACAAGTTGACTCGAGGCGAGATGATAAGTCACCTCGCTATAGATGACAAGGGATGGCAAAGACGTGATGAGAGAAAGAAGGTTCTTGAAGATGCACCTCACCCGAGGAGGTGGCCGAGTTTGTCCCAAGGTGCATGTTGTGCCAACAGATTAAGCCCGAGTCATAAAAAGTCCGGTGGGCTATTACATCCATTGGAGGTCCCCGCAATGGAAGTAGTAAAGCGTCACGAAGGATTTCGTGGATGGACTGCCTAGATCAAGAAAGGGAATACGAGCATATGGGTCATAGTAGTTAGACTCACGAAGAGTGCTCATTTCACTCCGGTAAAGAGCGAAAGGACTGCATCATGGCTAGCAGCGGATTACTTTCAAGAAATAAAGTGGTCGCACGAGGTTCCCTAAAGTATAGTTAGTAACCATGACTTAATCTTCACTAGCCAGTTTTGGGATAGTCTACGGGAAGTCATGAGCAAGCAACTGAATCTAAGTACGGCCTATCATTCGTAGGCGGATGGTTCCTTTTGTTCAAGCATGAGTTATGGAAAATCACGTTGGTAAGAGCAATTGGCAACGTGGATTGGTATTTTCAAGAAAAGTTCTGCTGCGTGGAATACTTTATAGTAAGTAAACGAGATCCAGGATTCACTAGTGAATTTTGGAGAGCTTGCATGAAACCATGTGGTCATAGTTAGGTTTAAGCCAAGAATGATAGAAGAGTAAGTGAAAGAGGAAGACGAGAGGCGACAATGAAATGGGTTCCAACTCATATTTGGAAATAAGAGTTAAAGAAGCTAAGAAATCATGAGGTAAAAGACGGTCAAAGCACAGTGGAGTTAAGCTCAGGGAAATGTGACTTAGAAGACTAAAGGCTAGATACGCGCATCATATTCCTTTCTAAGAGCATATCCTTGATCCTTGTTTTCCGGTGGAACTTACTCGCATGTTATCTTTTTATGTATATCCTCTCGGTCCCATTTTCGGTCCTATTTCTATCGGAGGTATGACTTATTGGCTAGTAATACATGTCAGGGTTTGAAGGAGTCCGTTAGGTTGACTAAACCTTTTGGGCTTTTATAGAATATGGATTGGGTTAGGAAGGGATTTCTTGTAATCCGAAAGGGGTATATCCTGCTTATCTTCCCGATCTCTTTGTAGCATATCTTTTGCTATCCATGTTTGTCTTGATTATCTAGTATATCGTGTTAAACTTGTCATGAGAACCTTAGGTAGAAACCCTTCGGATGAAACATGTGTTTGAAACATGTTATGCTTGATGGTTGCAAGTGGTTGCAAGTGTTTGCAAGTGGTTACTCGTGGATGCATTATACACATTAGGCACTAGATCGGCTCACACACTCCTCATATTGCATATGCATGAGTGTTTATGCTTATTCATGGATGAAAATTTTTGTGCTATCACATGGATGTTGCATATGGATGTATGTTATGTGCACACATATAGAGGTTATACATTATGTTAGGAATTGCATACATATGGATTCATTTCACTAACATAATTTGCATTGATGATATTTGCATTAGATAAGTACATATACACACACCTTTGCATATGTTCATACAACATTTAGAATCTTGTAAGGACAATGATTGCTCGTGGATGATGTTTTGAGTAGATGGATGTTGGATGGTAGGATACGTTCTTCCTAACTTGAAGATTTCTGGGACGAAATCCTTTAAGGAGGGGAGAATGTAACAACCCGTATTTTCAATAACCTGTTATAACATAAATCGAGGCAGAATTTAATTCAAAAATCTGAATCAAGGGAAATGGGCTATGCCATTGCGTTCGTCTCGGAAAAATATGCGAAATAGAGTCCGAGTTTTCGAAAATCGGAGTCCGTATGACCCGATTAAGGCCTAACGAAGTTTTCAGAAAATTTCAAAGTAAAAATTGATTTCAAATTCAAGTTTGAATTTGGATATTTGGGCCAGTTTGGGCCAGGCGGGAAAATTCCCGCCAGAGCACCCAAGTCGACAGCCCTGTCGACTTGGTTGACCCAAGTCGACAGCCCTGTCGACTTGGCTCAGCCGGGCAGTTCTGCCTGGTGCACCATTTTGGGTTTGTGTTGAGCTTGGGGGCCAGATTCGGTTTTAAGGGCTGAGATTGGAACTAGGGTTTAATCCTAAGGCTAGAACTAGTCCTAATCTCTATAAATAAGGCCCTAACCTAACCCTAAATCATCATTATTCATTCTAGTAACTAAACTATGGCAAAATCAATCCTCTCATGGCCTCCACTCTCTTCATAAAATTCCTAAATAAATTTCTAAGTGATTTTCCATGCATACAAGTGTTTTCAAACTTGTATGAACATCATTAGCTTGCATTCAAGTCAAGTTTCTATATTTGCATCATAAAGAAAGAGTTTTGATCATTTTGGCTCAAGGGTTTTTATGTTAGAGCTTGCATTTTGGGTCTATTTGATTGCATTAGGGCTTTGTCATATCTTTTGTGCCTTCATAAGTATTGTAAGCCCTATTCTACTTTCATACTTAAACTCTAAAGTTAAATGTATGATATGCAAGTTTATCATGTTATGATATGCAAGTTTATATGCAAGATTGTCATGTTATGATATGCAAGTTTATAAGCAAGTTTGCTATGTTATGATATGCAAGTCTGCCATGTATGTTATGCAAGTTTGGGGTGATCATTTTGTTCATGTTATCATGTTATGCAAGCTTATCTTGAGTATATGGACATAAAGCTTCAAGCTTTATGCTAAAGGTTGCATTTTGGCAACATGTAAGTTATCATATCTCTTATGATAACTTGCATGTGTGGCTAAATGCGAACTTATGGCCATTTCTACTTGTCATTTATCATCATGTATCACCAATATGCTAAGTTTGGTTTTATGCATGCTTTTGAGGCCTAAAAATGTAATATGCAAGTATATGAACATATGTACATTTCATATGCCACCATGTTGAACTTGTGGCTTCAACACCTTTATGTCATGATTATGCCACGTTCCCTCTTTCTATCCTTTATGCGCTATTGCGATATGTAAGCGATGGGATTGCGTTTGGGGTTGGGTAAACTTAAAAGACATAAAAACATAAGCTTGGGAATTTACCTATTAAGTTAGGTCTACCCTTTGGGAATTTACCTATTAAGTTAGGTCTACCAAATGCTTGAAAACTTGTAACATGTTTTGGAAACATGATGGACATGACACTTAGAAAAGATAAGTGTGACCAACTCGAGGTTGGGTTGAGTTTGTAGCGTAAACCTACCCGGAACCGACCGGCTTAACTAGTTGATACAAACAATAGGACCCAATGTGAGAAGTTGGTCATGTTGTACCTTGAACCCGAGGTTAGACCAAGTTGTGGTGTAAAGCTACCCGGACCCGCCCGGCTTAACTAGTAACCACAACAAGGTCTAATGTGAGAGGTTAAGGCGCATTAAATTAATTAATGCCTCGTGATTAGGGTTAAGTCATGGTCCACTTCATACTTAACCAATTTGGGCTTGGTAGATTAGTCAGGGTTAAGTCGTGAACTCATCGTTACACTTAACCAAGTTAATCCGTGGTTATCAAGAGGGTTAAACCGTACTTAACCCACTAGAAAAATCCTTGCAATGGGGGCCCACTCCAGCAGTAATCCCAAGTTTGTATCATTAAGGCCCTAGGGACTAGGCTAGGGAGGGGGCACGATTACTGGGCTGGAGGTAAGCGACCAATAAACGACGGCAGGGTGGTACGCCGATGTAGTTCCGGATGGACTATGGTCGTGCACGTAGTCCGTATTTGGAGAAGTCAAGCATAGGTACCAGTAGATCGAGACTGTGCACTCATGTTTATGGTGTCCAGGGGTTGGCACCCTAGGGCTTGATACACCCAAAGGGTGGACCCGGCACAGTTCGACTATAATTATGTTTGGGCCGTATTGACACCAACACGTGACGAGTTAGGCTTAGGGAGCCGATCGACTAGACCGTTTGGTTGGACCTCGTGTTAGGGTCACTTCATGTTATTGGACCTCGTGTTAGGGTCACTTCATGTTATTGGACCTCGTGTTAGGGTCACTTCATGTTATTGGACCTCGTGTTAGGGTCACTTCATGTTATTGGGCCAAAGCTTGGGCCAAGGGATCAATACTTGTTTATTCAAGTCTTGTTAGTTTGCTAGTACACCTGTGGTGCAAAAACCTTAATCCTGATTATGCGATGACACCTTTATCTACCTCGTTAGTTAATCATCATGCTAGTATGTTGTTATCCTTATGTTCATCCCTGCTTCTCATGCCAGTTAACTTTATCAGTTTACATTGATTGTAGTAGGGCTTACTCAGTCTTTTTGACTGACCTGTTTTCTTTCGCCTCTTTTCTTCCGTTCCCCCCCCCCCTCAGGTTCTCAGGGAGGGAATATTGGAGCTTAGCTTGGATTTCGGATTGCTTGCTTGTGGGATTTCAGCTCATGTACGGTTTCGACATGAAGCTAGCTACGGTTATCACTTATTTAGGGATAGTACTTATGTATTTCAGTTTTTCAGCAACGTTGTTTTTATCTAGACTTGTGTATTTGGAAAGTTGACATTATGTTGTACCAGACTTGTTGTGAAATGGTTTGAAATCTTCCGCTGTTTTATCTATGTTATTTACTCTGTTTACATATATACATATGTTCTTGTTCTGCCTTGATATATCATTATGCATGTTTACCTGATTCAAACGCCCCTCCAAAGTCAGAGTGCTTGCTAGAGACACCCTGGCGGAGGTGGGGTGTTACACCAACGGAGTTAAGAAAATCAGAAACTAACTGGAGATTAGTTAAGCTGAATGGTTTCCTGGGTATTGATCTGATGTTGGTTTCGGCCTTCGGGGTTATTACTTAGGGAATTGTTCACTTGCTAATTTATGGTTAAAGGCTGATGGAATAGAATGTAATTTTGGGTTTATTGTGAACCATGTTTAAACGACATTGGTTCTTTAACCCAGTTAAAGACAGGATATGATTTCCCAAGTTAAATAATCATTAATATTGATTTTTGGGAAGATTAAAACCAAGTGGAGTTCTAATGAATCTTTAATTAGATTGAAATGATCGAGAATGGAGTATCACCGGTTTTGCTCCAGGCGATAGTTAAATCTTTAATTAGATTTAAACGTGAAATGGTAATTGAATTTACCGATAACACCGTGGTGTTAGATATGAAGTATTACCAGTTTTACTTCATGGGATGAATAGGTTGGGATTGGGAAATTAAAACAAATGATTACTTCGGTGTGGTTCGCTAATCCCGACTAATTTGAAATGATATTCAAAAGAAGGTTAAAGAATAAATTTAAAGAATTTGTCTTTGATAAAATTAATGGGAACCTTTCCCAAAGTATAAGAATATTTGAATAAAAGAATATTCTGAATTGGAATGAGGCGTATGCTGTGTTTGTGTAACCCTTGTGTATTATATACGCGAGTTATTCAGAAAGACCGGGTTTATCCCATTCTGAATAACTGATTCGACGATGTGTCGAGGATGAAGACGGTGGTCGAAGACCGGAGGTCTTCACGTCGTTTGGATAATTACTAATGAACTTGATTGGGTCGTACACCCAAGAGGAGGGAATCAGTTGGTGATCGTCCATACGTACATGGAGATCGATGGATATGCGAGGTACAAGGTGCCTCCGGTTTCGTTCATACCCAGAACAGACTTGTAAATGGACTGTGTGTCGGACATTGGATATCGTTCTGTGTGATTGATGGATATTGGTTGCATGGAGTGGTCTTCCTGTGTGGCATGCTAAGACGGAAATGTTCAAGACTTCTGTTGAAAAGCAGAGTCTTGTGCTTGATGATCAAAGCACAGCCTGTGTGGCACAGCTTTGTGTAGCGTTGATTCGCGAGCCTCACACCCCGGTTGTGAACCAGAATTGGGAGAGGACATCAGGGAGGACATGCGTTTCTTTCTAGTTAGAAGTGGCGTTAGTGGTTTGACATGCCCTGACGAGTTTGACTTATGTGGTTGTTGGGTTGCGAGGCGCCTCGGATATATCGGTGACTGTATGGAGCCGATGGAGTCATTTGGCTCATTTACGCCCCAAAGAGTGGGGAAACGCAGTGTTCAGGGATTTTAATCCACATCGGTGGACCGCCCTGACGATCCAAAGGTCACTCGAGCTCTGACCTGAGGGGCGGACTAGAGGCTCTCGAATCGGTAAGGACTATCTTTTGCTTTGGTTCACAGATGGAAATTTAACTTCCAATACGTGACTTTGAGGTTTTAGTTGTAAACCTATAGATGGCGACATATTGGTATGGGGCACTTATGCCGTCTATGATTGATACTTATGATTGAAATTGTTTTGGCACTATACACTTATTGTAATAATAAAAGATGAAATTTCGCGTACCAAGCATTCTTGGCTATTATAAGTTAAAAACCCTATCCTCCGGCTTGTGTTGCATTGTGTGATGGGACCTGGGTCTTATAAAAGCTTCATTGTTCTTTATTTAGCATTGCGCTATTGTTTTATGCACTGGTATTCTTGGGAGGAAACCCATTCCGTGTTATAAAGCTTGGTCCCTTGACTTACCTAACTTTAAAATGAAAAGAATAACTGTTTTAGTTCTCACACCAGTCCCATGACTGACCTGGAGTTTATTGTTTTAACCTAAACTCTGGGTGCCCTTATTTTCGACATGGGCAGCCAGTAGTTTTGGTTTTGCAGATTTATATTCACAGGATCCTGATTTACAGCTGAAGTGGTAGTCGGAAAGCTCTGTATCCGTGTATCTGTTTTCAGTTGTGCTTTGTATTGTTTTTCCGCTGCGATGTATTTAAATGTAATTTAAATCTCTGATATTTTCTGTGTACTATTTATTCATACTCTGTATATTCTTGTATTCTGGTGGAATTGTTGTAATTTACAATGAAATGTTCTTCTGTTTGTGTTCTGATTGGTCTTGTCCTCAAAGCAATCCGCGCTTTCCTTCACAGGGAATGTTCAGGTCGTTATAAAGTGGTATCAGAGCTATGGTTTACAGAGCTCGAGAACAAGTCACATTAGAACCAAACGAAATAATTCATCAGAGATTGGACTAGTAATGTCCAATAAGAATGGCTCGTTAGAGATGGGATCAGTAGTATCCTGGAGCGAGTCGAAAGAGTGAAATTTTTGAAATAAAAATTTGAAAACAAACTTTGTTTTGAAAGTTAAATTCAAGTATACGTATTTGAATATTTTATTTGTGTTGAATTTGGACAATCGAGTGTATAAGGATTTTGCATATACGCGTCATGAACGTATGTTCGAAGTTTTAATATACTGGATAGATATAGAATCACACTCTAGTCTCCCGGACATGGTCCTGATGATGAAGTATACCATCACCAGTATTTATTTTCGAGTGACGAAGGTGGGATTTCTATATATTTCCAATTGACTGGTGTGAGAACCAAAATTAGATAGGGTTTATTATTGTGATTTGGCATAAAAAATGTGATTTTGACTATATATAACAAATTATGAATTTGAAACGATAATCCACTAATTGATTGCTGGTTGTGTTGTATGATTATTGGTTGATTAATTAAAATTAGAACCATTATGCCAAACTGAACCGAATATTAAATTGTATTGAAAATTGTTTGAAAATGCATGCATATACATGTACCTACATTGAACAGGTCATAGCAAGGAGGCTAGAGAAGAGGAATAAAATTGTTTGCCCGACAAATAGGTACATGTTTATTGTATTTCTTGGGGATTTGATGATTTTATGAGCCGATTGGCTAGCCGCTTGGCTTTTTCTTTTTCTTTTGGATTGGTAAGGGCCATGGGAGGCTATTTGAAATATCCCGAAGCTCCCGATGCAAGGGAGGTTATGGCAAAAAATTTCGAAAATTAGAGTGTTAGCCAAATTTTTGGAAAATTTGAAAAGTTCTTAGAAACTGAAAAGTTGAAGAACTTAAGCCGTAATGAAAATAATGAAAGTTGAGTTGATTAGTTAAACAACTTTCAGCTTTGTTCCTTTTCGGGGACGAAAAGTTTTAAGTGGGGGAGATTGTAATAACCCGGAAATCCGAGCCAATTTAAAAATTTTATTTTGTCAATTTTAGCGAATTTTGATTATTTAAAATGATTTATTTTAAATAATAACGGTGAGAAATTTATTTTGAATAGAAATAGAACGTATATATTTATTTGAATCGTCGTCAGAATATAAATATTTTATATTAAATATAAAAGGAATTGAAAATGGCGCGGTAGTTTGAAATTTCGATTTCAAAGTTCAAATGAATGTACATGATTCAAAATAAACCGAATTTCAGCGAAACAAGAAATATTTGAATCTGTTTAATCATATCTTTCTAATGGATATAAGAAACTGAGATTTCGTCTTAAAAGCTGAGAGATATGTCCAGAGTAAAATTCAGAAAAGTCGCTGTGGAATTTATATATATTTTAATATATATATATATAAAGACCCTTAAAAATGGAAATTTTGCAAACGACCTTTATTTTCGACGAAACCACTTTTGTTAGATCCGGGATGTCAAGTTATTGCTAGATTTCAAAATTCATAATTTTCTGAATCAATATGTGAGCGTGGCAAAGTTAAACGTGTTTTAACAGTTTCAGTCAATTTTGGTCGACCAGAAAATGGCCATTTTTCAAACGGTCTTAGAATTTGACAAAATTAGTTTTTTTAGGAGCATATCGTCAATACGAAGCTAGAAATAATTTTTCTTGAACTTTTAAAGTTAATATGTGGCCCCGGCAAATTGAAATGTGCGTTCAAATTCAATATACAATGATTTATATTTTAATTTGAACGGAAATTGATCGTAACAAGCGAATTGGGTTATGAAACATATCCCATTGTGTTCGGAATGGGGGTAATTAGCTAGGGACGACAGTTGTTGGGTCTCGTTTGGAGATCGAAATTTAAAGTTACTTTATGGAGAATTAAATTTAATAAATAATTAAATTTTATATTAATCCTCCCCCCTTTTTTTCTCTCCTTCCTTTGGTCAACGCCCCATTCCTCTCAATCCACTGTCAGTTTTAAAAGCAAAAAACAAAAAAAAAACAAAAGAGAGAAATCACGCCCAGGCGATTGACGACGCCGCACCCCTCCCCAGCGCCGCCGCGCCCCAGCGCTGGCCACCCACAGCGGCGTCCGCCTCCCTTGCCTCTGTTCATCCTTTCCCCATCGTAGCCGTTCTCCGTTCAAATCCCCCGTCGATGGAACTCGAGACCGCCATCGAAACCCTGACCGCGTTAAAACTCAGCGCCACCTTCCCGCTCGCCTACGCGTGCAGCCCTGACCGCCTCCAAGACTCCGATCTCCCCCCTGTACAGCGTAGAACACGTTGAGTTTTTATTTAATTTTAATTTCAGTTTTTAATATATTAAACCATGTTTTAACTGATTTTTAAGGAATATGACATAGGATTAAAAATCGAATTTTTATATATGTGAAGGAAGTATATAAAATCGAATTTCTCTATATGTGAATGAAGTATAAAGATTAGATCTTTAAATGCGAAAAGATAAGATTTTTATCATATATGAAAGGAAGGATTTTTATAACATGAAAGGTTGGATTTTTAATTTGAAAAGTTTGATTTTTTTTTTTAGAAAACAAGAAAACAATTGAATCTTTATATTAGAGAAGTTCGAATTTTTATGTGTTAAAAGTTTGAATTTTTACTTAATGAAAGGTTAAATTTTTATATGATAAAAGAATTGATTTTTATACAAGAAAGGGAGCGTGAAAAGATTAGATTTTTGTCATAGAAGAGATTTGATTTTAAATTATAAAAAGATTTGATTTTTGACGGTATAAAGATTTGATCTTTAGAAGTATAAAAATAAGATTTTTATATAGTGGAGATTATAAAAATATGATTTTTATAAATATAACGAAATAAAAATATGATTTTTATATAGTGGAGATTATAAAAATATGATTTTTATAAATATAACAAAATAAAAATATGGTTTTTATATAGTGGAGATTATAAAAATATGATTTTTATATAGTGGAGATTATAAAAATATGTTTTTTATATAGTGGAGATTATAAAAATACGATTTTTATAAGATAGAGAGTATAAAAATACGATTTTTATATATGTTGTAGCGAAATAAAAATTCGATTTTTATATGAGTAGTAGATTAAAAATAGAATTTTTATATACTAGAGAATATAAAAATGTGATTTTTATATATGTAGCGCATACGGGTGACGAAAGTGAGGAAGAGCAAGCACGATGAAGATTTCCTACATATGAAGAGTCGCGGTGTTTGGTTTAGCTTCTCGGTGAGAACTTCTCACTTTAATTCTTGTTTTCTAGTTAAAATTATATACTAGGATGCAGACGGTGCTTAGCAGCACCCGACACCCGTCGTCCACAGACCATGGACGGCTTGTATGTTTGATTGTATGTGTGGTGAAAATTGATTGTGATGTGGAATGAATGAAAATATATTCATGTATTGAAATAAATTATTTATTGTTAAAAATTTAAATTTAACGTGAATGTGAATAAATAAATATTCATTTACAAATTAGACGATTTGTTTATGTACACTGATTTGACTGATATTGATTGGGACAATAAATTTTACACATCGCCCAACTGCACAAATAAAAAAATCTGTGTTTTTTGATTTGAAACCCCACACGGATGTTGGGATGATATTCGACGTACACTAATCCCAATTGTTTAGTGGTATGTCGATCGTTTGATTGACAGACTGTGTAAGCGTTAATTAGTTATATTTAATGCTTATGTAGTTGTGTGGTGCACTTTGGATGATGGTTGATTATTTATCGTTGCTATTATATACATGTGTTGTATGGAATCCATATAATTAACATTATATGGTAATTGATTTGGCCTCATTCCAATTTGGAAAATAAAGAATATTATAAAATAAAGATTCATGTGTTGAATAGAATAAATAGTCATGTGTTGACGATACTTATGTGTTGAGAATATTCATGTGCTGAAACTTATCATGTGTTGAACGAAATATTTTAACAATAAAATTCACATCTTTATCATATATAAAATTAGAAACTAACTGGAAACTAGTTAAGATGAGTGGTTTCCTCGGTATTGATCTGAAATTGGTTTCGGCCTTCGGGGTTAATACTTAGGGAATCATTATCTTACTAATTTACGATTGGAGTCTGATTAAGAATTAAACGATAGAAATCATAATTTTATAAAATATATTAAATAACAAAAATATTCATGTGTTGACGATACTCATGTGTTGAGAAAATTCATGTGTTGAATAGAATAAATATTCATGTGTTGAATAAAATATATACTCATGTGTTGAATAATAGAATATATTCATGTGTTGAATAAAATATAATTTCATGTGTTGAATAGAATAAATTCATGTGTTGAAATAAATATATATTCATGTGTTAAATAAAAGAAAATTCATGTGTTGAAGAAAATATTCATTTGTTGAATAGAATAACGAAGTTATGCAAATATATAAAGCCGTGTTGATTAGATATGCGCCATTTTGACGTGAACGATATTTGTATCGATTTTATTCATTTTTATAATGAATATAGAAAAGGAGGTGATTTCAAAATATAACGTTTTGAAAATATTATCATTTATAGATTAATGATATGGAATATTCAATTTTGATCAGAAATTGAATATGAAGTTGAAATCGTTTTGTAAACGAATTTTAAATGATTTATAAAATATGTTTTGAAAGGAAATCGAAGAAATATATATATATATATATATATATATATATATAATGGGCTGAATAGAACGCGCCGCGCCGCGGCAGTTCGTGAATTTCGACCATTGACTTCGAATGGATATTATGGGAGATCCGACCGTCGGATTCTCCTAAAACCAGAACCATTGGGTTTGTATCAAAAAGAGCTTTCTAACTAATATTAGACATTTGAAATCTAATGGTTGTATTTGGAATTATGTCCAAATAAAATTTGGAAAAGGTCACTGTAAGTGCAGCACGATGGCCGTTGATGGAAATCGACTGTATGGGCCTTGTTAAATTATTAAAAATAATAATAATTTGTGTAAAATCATAAGAAATGATTTGGAAAGAATTGGGATGAAAAACTCCATATTTGAAAAGATAAAAGTAGATTTTTATCAAAATGAACTAGTTTTGAACTAGAATTATAATCCATTTATTTTTGTAATAAATAAATTGGATTTGGAAGGGTTTTAAAAGTTACCAGAATTTCCAATAATTGAATTGGAATGGATTTGAATCGAAATTTTCTTTGGAATATTTCGATGTTGGATTTCGTGATTATACAGATATTGTTATGAAAATTTGAAAGATATATTTATATCGTTATTTCCACTACAATATTTATAGGTCGTAGAATTTGATATTGAATATAAGCCGATATATTTTCTATTCAGAGCCTTGTATTTAATATCAAATGGGAATTGGGTTTATCGTGAACTGTGTTTTAACGACATTCGTTCTTTAACCCAATTTACAGTGAAATATGATTTGTAATTTATAAATCTTTTGATAAGATTTAAAGGAGATTTTCCAAAGTAAAGTTTTCCAATTTAATAAAATAAATTGGAATGGAATGGAATTCGATTTGGTAATAATCGAGGTGAATTTCTGTGGAGGAAGACAACTAATATATCTGGAATTTAAAAAGGCTTTGTCGTTATTCCATTTATATTATTAGTCGGATATGGAAGTTTATATCGATTATACATCGATTTGTTTTCCATGAGAATTCCATTGTAAATGGAATGTGATTTTGGGTTGTCGTGAATGGTATCTTTAATAATACTGTTCTTAGACCCAACGGAGTTAAGAAAATCAAAAACTAACTGGAGATTAGTTAATTTGATTTGTTTCCTGGGGATTGAACTGATGTTGGTTTAGGCCTTCGTGGTTATTACTTAGGGAATTGTTCACTTGCTAATTTATGGTTAAAGGCTAATGGAATACAATGTGATTTTGGGTTTATTGTGAACCGTGTTTAAACGACATTGGTTCTTTAACCCAGTTAAAGACAGGATATGATTTCCCAAGTTAAATAATCATTAATATTAATTTTTGGGAAGATTAAAACCAAGTGGAGTTTTAAGGAATATTTAATTAGATTGAAATGATCGAGAATGGAGTATCACCAGTTTTGCTCCAGGCGATAGTTAAATCTTTAATTAGATTTAAACGTGAAATGGTAATTGAATTTACCGATAACACCGTGGTGTTAGATATGAAGTATTACCAGTTTTACTTCATGGGATGAATAGGTTGGATTGGGAAATTAAAACAAATGATTACTTCGGTGTGGTTCGCAAATCCCGATTAATTTGAATTGATATTCAAAAGAAGATTAAAGAATAAATTTAAAGAATTTATCTTCGATAAAATTAATGGGAACCTTTCCCAAAGTATAAGAATATTTGAATAAAAGAATATTCTGAATTGGAATGGGGGCGTATGTTGTGTTTGTGTAACGAATACGTACGTGAACAGATTTACGTGCCGTCAGATTCGTTGGAATCATATCGGAAAGGACTACATTATGGTACAGGTGTGAGCATGTTAGGAGGAAGCTGGGGGTTTCAGTTAAACTAAAAATGCGTTTAATTTAACTAAATTCAGTCATTATCTCTCCAGACAGAAATAAAGTGAGTAAAACTCACTTAGTTTTCCCATTTATATTTTATATAAATTGGGTTTCTATTTTTGTGTGCTCTGTTTGCTGATAGTTGACTGTTTGCTTATTATTGATCCATGTGTTGATTTAACTGATGAAATTAAACTGTTGTTTAATTTTAGTAAATTAACAAATTGTTATTCTAACGATTCGACCAAATAGAGGTAACTTACCTTGTGGGTCACATTTGTTTATAAACATGTTTAATTGTTTGAATTGGTTGTTTATTTGGTTAATGTTAAACAGTAGTTAATTATTATTATAGAAATTATCAATTAAATGGATTTATTCGATTAGTGATCATGGACTGGGAAATTAACCTGTGTTTGGTTTAACCATTGAGCGATATTGGTTGAGTAATCGGCAGTACATGGCCAAAGAGTAAACCATTTTGTTATATTGGTTTACCACCCGGTAAATCGACAGAACTAAAGTTATAAAAATTATTTTATAACTAGAAGTAGATTTCGAAATATATTATTTGGAAAAATAAGTTTATAAAAAGGGGAAATAAATAAATGTTTTATTTAAGATTTGATTTATTTTAATTAATTTTATAAAGTCAACTCTAATGTTAATCAGATTTATATGTACGAGAATGAGAAATAAATCGAATGGTATTGTTTTAATTTTGAAAAGATTTTTAAAAGGGAAAATTTAATAAAGGAATTAACTACGGAAGTAGTTAACGACCAAAGTAAATTATTATTTTAATAATTTATAGAAATACCTTTTAATTGAAATTCATTTAAAAAGTACTCGAAATTGAAGTGGAATCCAATTGAATGGTGAAAGGGAATTACGAACGGGTTTTATATTTAAAACCTGAATTTGTATAACAAGTTATAAAAAGGAATTTTTAAGCGAAGATGATAGCTTAAAAATAAATGTTACTTAATTATTTGAGTTAAGTAAAAATAAATTTAGATCGAAAAGAGTTATAATAAATCAGGGTTATGTAAATGAGCCTTAATGTGTAAAAGCGTTAATTATACATTAAAGTTACTTGATAATGGATTAAGTAAAAAGGGAGGGGATTAAAATAAGATTTCAAAGCAGAAATTGCCGAATGGGTTTGAAAAGGGATTAGTAAAAGTGAATTTGGTAAAAGAAGCAGATCGTAAGATTTTGTAACCAAATTCGAATTATAAAAATGAGTTGGGTTAAAGAGGTAAAGTTAAAAGTGATGTTACTTAATTAGTGAATTAAGAACTAATGGTATTTTCGAGAAGGAGATTTTCCAAAAGGAAAGAAGGTTTACGAAACCGTACTTTTGAATAAATTATTTAAATGGAATTTGTGTTGGGATTAGGATGAGATATTGGTTTTATATTACAACTCGTATCTATCTTTAGATATGAACGTTGTTGATCAAGGTCTGAGAGGTAATTAAAATACCCCAACTTGAACAACATCAGGACTATCTAAGGATGATATTAGTTGTAATGGTAAAAGAAGATTAGTGATAATTTATTTCTATTAATGAAATAATGTAAAGGTTGGGTTTTATCCAACAGGAATAAGCACTGGGTTCTGTTAGATAATAAATAAAAGATATTTCGTAATGTTGTTTATGAATTGTTTTGAAGGTGAAAAGAGAGAATGGGATATGATATAGGATTTTACTTAGTATATAAATGAATTTGTTTAAAGTGTAATCTTATGATAAATAAAGAAGCGAGAAACTATATTTGTAATACCGAAATATTTAAGAGTTTTAAAATTACACCTTTGTTTAAATTAAAAGGACAAGTGGTGCTGAATACCTAACCAGTGGACTCATTTGTTTGTCATAATTGAATCACTAATTATTTTGATAGTTAAATCACCGACTATCAAATCTGTCCAATACGATTGTTGGTACGGAAAGACCGAGATCGAATTTATATTCGAAAACCATTCCAACCAACAAATACGTGAAGATATTAAAATGCGATCGAGATGGAGCATTGAAGACCATAGAATTTCATAAACGGAAGGACTGCTAATAATCTCTGGTCTGCAGCTAGAGATGTACTGTGGCTCTGTCGTGGTTGGAATCTACGGGTTGCAAGGACTTCTCGCTACTGATACATGAGGTGATTCCTATATGAGATGCAATAGGAGAGTACCTTCGGTTCATTCTGTTCCTGGGTGACTTGTATGGACGAGGGTTTGACAAAGTATTTCCAAATGATCACGTACGTTGATTTCTTTCAAACGTGCTATAGTTGGTTAGCTCCCAACTAGAGTATTTTTGTGGACGTCAATTGGTGATATCTGGCGGATCTGACGATGTGGCATTCAAAGTGAATGGTGCCCAGGTGTTGTAAAGGAAATTCTGACCTCAAGCCTCACAACCAGGAATCGACAGAAATCGGGCAGGCAGCATGGCTATATGGGTCTCTCCCATTAGGGTGTATAATCACTTATCTAAAGAAAAACCTTTTGCTTCTTTAATCTATATTCGATGCTGTCCCTTTTCGGGAAACGGTGGTTTGTGTCCAACCGTTGGTGATATACATTCGATAAACTCAAGTGAAATGAGTGGTCGGTCATGTGTGGGCCAGGTTGCAAGACGTTCTTGTTGAACCCAGTGTATTCGCCTCTAAAGATACACTATCGGCAGGTGGTCCCATACCTTGTCGTAATCGGAATCCAATCTCCAATAAGCGCCCGCGGTTTTGTTTGTATACTATATAAGTGGAGCGTGAGATGCAAGCGTTCCACTAGATTCTATTTACTTGTATTTAGACATTATTATAATATCAGACAAGATATTGGTTTCAAAAATGTTTGGGGTTATCGTAAGGTAAAAACCGTCCGTGTTTATGTGTGGATTCGGTCTTACGATTATCCTTTTCTTTGAAAGGATTTTGACTTAAAAATCAAGTTGTGTGTTACCTTAATACTGTGCGAGTTTTACTCACTCTGGTTTACCAGACTGACCTGGTGATTTTGTAAATGCTCGGGTTAGCCCGGGGTGTACAGGTTCAGGTTATCGAATGCTGTGAAGAGACGAGCTGAAGGTGTTCAGGCATATTGTACCTAGTATCTATCCCACTGTGTGTTGTATATGGGACATATTATTATAACTGTTCAGATGTGTGATGTACTCTGATAATTGTAAGTATTTTTAAAGCTCTCAATAAAGTTTTATTTCTATATTATATTTTGTTCCGCTGAGATGTGAGACTCTGATTTTGTGTTGTGTTGTGTTGGTTCTTCTTCTTCTATTCTAATACTTCTTTCTTTCTTACCACAACCTCTAATTTCTTTCTAATAACGTTCCAGTATTTTCGGTGTTTGGAAGGTCGACATGAGTCACGGTAAAGGTATTTATGTCGATTTTCGGGGGCGAAAATCCTTGGGTTGTTACAGTGGTATCAGAGCTATTGGTTTAGTAGTAACCTTGGCTCTGTGGTGTAACTCGATAGAGATTGGGTTAGTAATACCCTAGATCGAGATCGAGTGTATATATACGAGAGCGTATTTGTAAATTTTATATACAAATGTTTTGTATTGTGTTTATTGATCGGTTCAAGTGTTGAGAAGCGTTGAACTGGCAATGGATACAATATTGTTTTGTAAAGAGGGTAAACGAAATAATTTTACCCAAATTATATTTTTGTATAGAAAGGAAATATTTTTTTCAAATTATTGAGATGTCAGTGTGTTTGATCGATTTGAATGGAATTCAAATCGAATTGAAAATTTGAATTGAGACTTAACTTTGTTAAGTGAAGTTAAATTAAGAATGATATCAAAATTAAATAAAATAGATTTGGGAATTGGAAATTAAATGAATAGATAATAATCAAATCTGTGAAACCAAAATAAAATATTAATATTGAATGTGAATTCAATTGATTTGGTTGATGTGATTATGTATTGATTATTGATTGTGAATGGTTGTTACTGGATGATAGTTTGTTTGAATAGGAATAATCAAAAATTTAATAAAGCTAAATGAATTTTAAACTAAAGAATAAAGTTTCAGTATAATTAAACTGGAATGAAACTGCCTATGAATTGGAATTTATGATTTAACTCTGTGGTTGATAATGAATTGATGTTGTGTGAATTGGTATAGTTATACCAGTTGATTAGTGGAAAATTATCTCAAAATTTCACATATTTATTACTGATATGTGAATTGAGTTAAGTACAGGTGCCAGAGGGATAAGCAGATTGATATCGATTGAGTAAATCGCAAATACGTTGAGCCAGTATGCTTAATAGCACTCGAAAAGGTATGCCTACGCGAAAATATAAAATTTTGGTTTGTGATTTTTGTTTTCCGACCGTGTGGGTCGATGTATATATTATTGGTTCCTCCAATATCGCAGATGCCACTCCGTGTAGTGGAGACTCTACCGAATTTTCCTGGGAATTTAAGGTGGTAGAAAATTTTCGATATTTTTGAAAATATTTATATACGGTACTGAATTGTTTTTGATTTAAAATAAATTGGATTTATAAATTAATGGGGTTGTAATTTTCCTTCTTACCTTAGCAATTTCGAGGACGAAATTATTTTAAGTGGGGAAGAATGTAACGTCCCGTATTTTTGGCCATCAAATATTTAATTTAATTTATTATTTTAAATATTATATTGGGAATATTAATGGATTTTAATATTTAAATCGTTGTTTAAAACGAGATCGAACGATATATATCTATATAATATAAATCGAGTTTGAAAATGGCGTGCAGTTCATAAATTGGAATTTTGAACTTCAATCGAATACATAGGATCCGATATAAGTCAGATTTCTGTGAAACAAGAAATGTTGGAAGCATGTTGATTATAATTTTCATACGGAAAAGAAAATCCAGATTTCGTGTTATAATTTGTTAATTATGGCCAATTCAAATTTTAAAATAGTTGCTATGGAATTCGTTAAAGAAAAACGATAACGTTTATTTAATAAAAATAAGGTTTTTATATAAATAGAATATCGTTGAACCCGAAAATTTGAACATTTAGTTATATCTGTTGAATATTAAGCTATACGTTACTCCATGAACAACAATAATAATTTGAGGACTTATTTCCATGTTATAAGTTAAAACGTATTGTTTTAAATGGGACAATTTGAACATTCAAAAGAAAAAAAAAAGAATGTATTGTTTTGGAATTTACTAGTTTATTGATATTATATAGGTAGCCAACAAAACAATCAGAAGAAGGTACATTCAATGTTTGAATTGGTTTAATGACAGCAATACATATATATAAAGAATCAAAATGTTGTTTTCATTTATCCTTTTGCTATCAACACAAAGTACACACTTTTTTTTTGTACAACTTAATACATCAGTTACATAAAAATTTATACCTTACAAATATATATATACAAGTACCGAATCCTTCTCAAAATTTACAGTGGCACAAGCCTAATACATGCATTTAGACAACCTAGGAAGTAGAAGTGCTGCCCTAACAGTGTCTTTGATGTCCTTGTTCTGTCTTCTCCAGCAACAAGAACACACATTAATAAGAAGATCTGCAAAAGTTCCAATCTAGGGGAAAGGAATCACTGCCAATTCCATGTGCAAACTTTTTCAAAGTTCCATGTGCAAACCTGGACGTCTGTCCTATTTTTTTTTTTAAAAAAAAAAAAAGAGAAAGAGGAAAAATCAAATCAGAACAGATAAACAAATACAATATGAACCCAAAAACAGTACAATATAGTAAAACAAGGAAAAGCAATGTATTTGTAAATTTATCTGTACACATGATAGTCTAAAAGAACTAAAGATAATTCATTATAAAATTCAATGTCAGCATGTCTAGCTCCTTTCAACAAACAGTAGAATGCGAGTTCACCATAGAAAAAAAGGGAAGCAGCTAAAGAAATTAAAATGTACAGATAAGGGAAGATAGTGTACAAACATGTAACACCCCACGCCCGCTATGGTCACTCTCTAAGGGAATGCCATAGCATCGGTGGAGTATTTTAGTGAATATAGAACAGAGAAATTACAACAAGACAGATATAAATAGTACTTGAAATTTAAAACATCATCTCATAACAGCGGAAATAAACATGTCTGGTTACATCATAAAACCACAATAAAAGTCAAGTACAATATCCATCAAAATAAAGAAGTACATAATCCCACTCTCTCATACAATAGCCAGGACAAAAGAAAAGATAACTGGGTAACTGGAGCTTTACATCTATCCAAGCTGGAACAGCAATCCGATCAAGCTCCACTACTGCTAGGATCCACCGTAGGACCTGAGGGTTGGGAAAAAGATAAAAACAACGGGGTCAGACATAAGTCTGAGCGAGTCCTATAACTTTAACAATACAATCATTAAAGTAACCAGAGAAGACATAAACCTGACCTACGGTAATGTCTGGGGATGAATGGCTACACTAAGAAGCTTGGTAGACTTAGGATAAACTAAGATAACTGTAAAGACGCATCTACCCACCCAAGGATAATTACTAACTGCACCACACCAGTCATTCCTACTTAAAGGTTGATCCCACCCAAGGACTTAGAAAATTTACCCAGTAGTTTCACGTACCCCTAGCTCACTACATAGGTGCCGTCAGCCCCTATCTCCACTAGGTGTACCCACTACTCCCAAGCGATCGGCTCCCTACCGTAGATACCCGTGCTGGTCCCACAATGGGGTGTATCATTCCCCAAAGTGGCCACCTGATAATATCAACGGTGCACGGCTTTGTATCTACACGATGCAACAACGACTTACCAACCAGCCCGGGTCCACACACGCATATGAAACCCGTTGATCCTGCGTTTCCACCGCTAACCCGTTTTGGCCTCTTATAGTCAAGCCCAATATGCGTGTCCCGTCACCCGACTAGAGTCGAGCCCACAAAGATACGTTTGGGATATTGGTTGAAATGGGCCCCCACAAGCTACCCACCTAAGCTTGTCACTTGTCTAGTGTATCCCACTTAACCCTTTAATCATGTTTAATTACATGTTTCCACTTGGTTAAGTATTCTAATCGTATTTTCTATTGCCACCCAAGGAAACCCACTAGATTTCCACATGCCACCCAAGGCACCCACTTAACCCCTCATGTCCCTCTACATGCTAATATGGTTAAGTGTTTCTTAATTAATTAATTAAGATCATGACCTCATAAAGACCCCTCACATTAGACCATCTTTTATGACTGCTGGATATGCCGGTTGGTTCCGGGCAGACTTCTGTCATAAAAAGGGTCTAACCTCGTGTCTTTACTTTAATCACGTATTTAATTTATGACTAAGACCTCTCACATTGGGCCAATCATTTGTAGCCGCTGGATGGCCGGTCGGTTCCGGGCAGACTTCCGCTACAAAAGGGTCCAACCTCGTGTCTTAGTTGATTAATTACACCTAATTAATCACCCCCATATTAATTATCCCTAATTAATATCAAGTTTTTCATAACATGGGTAGACCTAACTCAATAGGTAAATTCCCATGGGGTAGACCTAACTCAATAGGTAAATTCCCACTTATGTTAATTTATTTTTATGGTATGCTTAATCATACCCAATCATACTTTTATTAACATATTTATTAACCCCATCGTTCCCCACGTAAATCGTTCTCATTTCATGACATAATAAAGGGAAGATCCATCACAAATATCATGGGTTTAACCAAATCTTAGCATATAACTTTGTCATGGGTTAAGAGGATGTCAACTTGCATATATGAGCATATATTAACCCAACTACATTTAACCCAAACTTGCATATTATCATACACATATCTTGCATAACATGTTGAACTTGCATATAAGCATTCTCATAACTTGCATAACATGTTAAACATGCATTTAAGCATACACATAACTTGCATAAGCATTCACATTCTTACATAAGCATTCACATACTTGCATAAGCATTCACATACTTGCATAAGCATGCATAACTTGCATATCATGTTAAACTTGCATTTAAGCATATACATAACTTGCATAAGCATTCACATACTTGCATAAGCATGCATAACTTGCATATCATGTTAAACTTGCATTTAAGCATATACATAACTTGCATAAGCATTCACATACTTGCATAAGCATGCATAACTTGCATATCATGTTAAACTTGCATTTAAGCATATACATAACTTGCATATGAACTTGCATAACTCACTTGTTAAACATGCATAAACCCACTTATTAGATATGCATAAACCCACTTATTAAACATGCATAAACCCACTTGTTAAACATGCATAAACCAACTTATTAAACATGCATAAACCCACTTGTTAAACATGCATAAACATAGGAAAACATAGAGTAGCATATCATTAAAATGATTCAAACTCACTAATCCGCATTTAAGACCATAAGTCTCATTACACCCAATCTACTTACTTTAGCAATTGATGTTAAAGTGGTAGAAACTCACCAAACCCAAGATTAGCAAACTTATGAAGTGGAATTAGTTGCTAAATATGAAGATGGTGATGATTAGAGATTGATTAGAGAGTGATTAGCTTGCAACTTCCTTCATAAACTAGTGGAGGCTCTCTCAAGTTTGATTTTGGCGGCATGAGGCCATCATTACTATTTTTAGTATGGATTAGGGTAGGTTTAGGGTGTATTTATAGATTAGGTGAGTGTTTTAGGCCCTTAGATTAACCCTAGGTTAGATTAGGTCCGTTAGATTTAGGAAATCTCTAGAACCCAGCCCTCCAAGCCAGCCTAAAACCCAACCTGGTGCACCCAGGTTCTCTGGACGCCGCGCCCAGGTCGACAGGCAAGTCGACAGGCGAGTCGACTCCCCAGTCGACAGGCCTGTCGACAGCCCTGTCGACATGGGTAGGGCGGGAAATTTCCCGCCTGGCCCCCTGCTGGCTCCAATTTCGAAATCTAGTTTTGCATTTCTAAATCTGTTTTTAACTTGATTTTTCTGCCAACTTCATTGGGCCATAACTGGGCCATACGGACTCCGATTTACAAAATTTCGGACTCTATTCTGCGTATTTTTCCGAGACGAACGCAATGACGCAGCCCGTTTCCCCCAATTCTCACATTTGAGATTATTTATCCTGTAATTAGTGAATTTTAGTATTAACTAAAATTCGAGGTGTTACATTCTCCCCTCCTTAAAGGATTTCGTCCCCGAAATCTCTAAGCTAAGGAGAATGCATATCCTACCATCCAAACAACCACCTACTCAATCCATCAAACACAGGCATCCATTGTCCTTAAAACAATTTCTAATGATGTATGAGCATATGCAAAAAGTGTGTGTATATGTTCCCTATCTAATGTATGAACATATGCAAACCATGATAGTGCCATGCATCCATTATGTATGCGAGAGAACCCTATCGACACATACAACATCTACATGAGTGCACAATCATTCACCAAAATGCATCATCCATATGATAACACAATCATTATACATCCATAAATATAGCTTCCTACACACAATTTTATGCAATATGCAATATGAAGTGACTGAGCCGATCTAGTGCCTAGAGTGTGTGTATATGCATCCACGAGCAACCACTAGCAAACACTTGCATCCACTTGCATCCACCAACCATAACATGTCTCAAACACATGTTTCAACCATAGGTTTACCCTATCTAAAGGTCAAACAATACTAACGAGAGGACATACTAAAGATAAGATAAGTACTAGACAAGCAATAAAGGAGAAGTTAAAAGACATACTCTCAAAAAGAAATGGATACAAAGAACGCATCTTCGCTTCCGTCTCCCAAGTAGCATTGCTTTCGTCATCTCCCCATTGCACTTTGACTAGTTGAACCTCCCTGTTTCTCAACTTCCTAGTTTCTGACCCAAGGATGCAGGTAGGAGCTCGTCGAATAGTCGCATCACGCTCTACTTCCACTTCTTTAAGCAAGCTCAGCTCTACCACCTCTGCGGTCTCATGTAAGCACTTCCTCAAATGGGACACATGGAATACATCATGTACACCACTAAGTCTGTCAGGCAACTCCACTCTATATGCCATCCGTCCAATTCTTTCCTTGATGGGAAATGGCCCTACGAACCTTGGTGCTAACTTTCCAACAGATCCAAAGCGAACCACATTTCGTAACGGAGACACTTTGACAAAGACCATGTCCCCAACTTCAAACTCAAGATCCGTCCTTCCCTTGTCCGCATAAGATTTTTGCCTATCCTGCGCTGCTTTCATCCTTCTTCGAATCAAGTCAATCTTCTCAGAAGTCTCCCTAATCATATCAGGCCCAAGCAAGATCTTATCCGTAGATTCCCACCAACATGTAGGTGATCGACAAGGCCTTCCATAGAGAGCTTCGAAAGGAGCCATACCAATACTGGACTGAAAGCTGTTATTATATGCGAACTCCACCAATGGAAGATGCTCTTCCCATGTACCCCCAAAATCTAAGATACAAAGCCTCAAAAGGTCTAGAACACGATTCACCCTCTCAGTCTGGCCGTCCGTCTGAGGATGATATGCGGTGCTCAGACACAATTGAGTCCCCACTGCTTCTTGCAAACTTCTCCAGAACTCGCTAGTGAAGATAGGATCTCGATCACTCACTATGCTAGAGGGTACCCCATGCAATCGAACTATCTCTCGAAGATATACTGAAGCTAGCCATGGAGCGGTCCTCTTGCTCTTCACAGGTATGAAATGGGCGCTCTTAGTAAGTCTGTCTACCACCACCCAAATTCCCGTATTACCCTTTCTTGATCTGGGTAACCCGTCAATAAAATCCATCGAGACGCTATCCCACTTCCATTGCGGAACTTCCAATGGGTGAAGCAACCCACCTGGTTTCTTTTGCTCCGCCTTCACTTGTTGGCACACCAAGCATCGAGCGACATACTCGGCCACATCTTTCTTCATACCGGCCCAGAAGAAAACCCTCTTCATATCTTGGTACATCTTGTCCCCACCGGGATGAATGGTCATCCTAGAACGGTGTGCATCATCAAGAATAACCTTCCTCAAACCCTCGTCTTGCGGTACACAAAGTCTACCGTCTCTACGCAAGCACCCCCTATCGTCTAGGGTGTACCTACTCAAATGGCTGGATGACTCCCCCCTTATGAGCTTTTCCACCAACTCAACCAACTGTGGGTCGTCCCTCTGTGCTTCCCCAATCCGCCCCAAAAGAGTAGGTCTAACCTCCAAGGAAGCTAGCAAACCGGGTACATAATCAACGGAAGGTCTGAAATCAAACATCGAGATAAATTCCAAGCTTCGTTGTTCCACAAACAATGGACTCAAGGACAACCTCTTTCTGCTCAAGGCGTCCGCCACCACGTTACCCTTGCCAGGGGTATACGCTATCTCGAAATCATAGGATGCTAAGAACTCCATCCACCTTTGCTGTCTCAAATTCAAATCCTTCTGAGAAAACAAGTACTTCAATGATTTGTGGTCAGTGAACAATTCGAATCTCTCACCAAGAAGATAATGGCGCCAAATCTTAAGCGCAAAAACAATAGCGGCCAACTCTAAATCATGGGTAGGGTAATTTTTCTCATGCACTCTCAACTGCCTTCCACCATAGGCTATTACCCTCCCCTCTTGCATTAAGACTGCACCAAGTCCTGTCCCACAAGCATCGGTATAGACAACAAATGGCTTGCTCCCATCTGGCAATACTAAAACTGGAGCAGTGGTTAAAGCTCTCTTTAACCGTCGGAACGCATCATCACAATCTACGTCCCATGCGAAAACAAGATTCTTCTTCGTTAAGCGGGTTAATGGGGCTGATATCTTCGCGAAGTCTTTAATAAACTTCCTATAATAACCCGCCAACCCCAAGAAACTTCTTACTTCGGTAGCATTCTTTGGGACCTTCCAATCCTGAATTGATACTACCTTCGTGGGATCCACAGCTATCCCTTCCTTGGAGACCACGTGTAACACCCCGAATTTTAGTTAATACTAAAATTCACTTATTACAGGATAAATAATCTCAGATGTGGGAATTGGGGGTAACGGGCTGCGTTATTGCGTTCGTCTCGGAAAAATACGCGAAATAGAGTCCGAGTTTTCGAAAATCGGAGTCCGTATGGCCCAGTTATGGCCCGATGAAGTTTGCAGAAAATTCAAAACTAAAACAGATTTAAAAATTTAAATATTCAGATTTGGAATGGGCCAGGCGGGGTCAGGCGGGAAGCTTCCCGCCCAACCCATGTCGACAGGGCTGTCGACAGGCCTGTCGACAGGGGTGTCCACATGCCTGTCGACTTGCTTGTCGACAGGGTGGCACCGTTCTGTGAACCTAGGTGCACCAGGTTGCACCAGGTTGGGTTTCAGGCTGGCTAGGAGGGCTGGTTCTAGAGATTTCCTAAATCTAATGGACCTAAATTAATCTAGGGTTAATCCAAGGGCCTAAAACACTCTCTTAATCTATAAATACACCCTAAACCTACCTTAATCCTTACCAAAAATAGAAATAATGGCCTCATGCCGCCAAATTAAATCCTAAGAGAAGCCTCCACTAATCTAAGAAGAAAGTTGCAAGCTAAATCCTCTCTAATCAATCTTTAATCATCATTATCTTCATAATTAGCAACTAATTCTACTTCATAAGGTTGCTAATCTTGAGTTTGGTGAGTTTCTATCACTTTAACATCAATTGTTAAAGTAAGTAGATTGGGTGTAATGAGACCTATGGTCTTAAATGCGGATTAGTGAGTTTGAATCATGTATAATGATATGTTACTCTATGTTGTTCTATGTTTATGCATATTTGATAAGTTGGTTTATGCATGCTTAATAAGTTGATTTATGCATGTTTAACAAGTTGATATATGCATGTTTAATAAGTGGATTTATGCATATTTAATAAGTGGAATTATGCATGTTTAGCAAAGTGAGTTATGCAAGTTGAAAGTGATATGCAAGTTAAGTATATATTTAAATGCAAGTTGAAAGTGATATGCAAGTTATGCATGCTTATGCAAGTGTATGGATGCTTATGCAAGTCATGTATATGTTTAAATGCAAGATTTATGTGATATGCAAGTTATGCATGCTTATGCGAGTATATGAATGCTTTTGCAAGATATGTATATGCTTAAATGACATGATATGCAAGTTATGCAAGTATGTGAATGCTTATGCAAGTATGTGGATGCTTATGCAAGTATGTGAATGCTTATGCAAGTTATGTGTATGCTTAAATGCATGTTTAACATGTTATGCAAGTTATGAGAATGCCTATATGCAAGTTCAACATGTTATGCAAGATATGTGTATGATAATATGCAAGCTCATATGCAACATGTTATGCAAATCATGTGTATGATAATATGCAAGTTTGGGTTATATGTAGTTGGGTTAATATATGCTCATATATGCAAGTTGACATCCTCTTAACCCATGACAAAGTTGTATACTAAACCCATGATATTTGTGATGATCTTCCCCTTATTATGTCATGTAACGAGAACGATTTACGTGGGGAACGATGGGGTTGGTAAATATGTTAATAAATGAATGTTTGGGTATGATTAAGCATACCATAAAAATAAATTACCATAAGTGGGAATTTACCTATTGAGTTAGGTCTACCCCATGGGAATTTACCTATTGAGTTAGGTCTACCCATGTTATGGAAAACTTGATATTAATTAGGGATAATTAATATGGGGGTGATTAATTAGGTGTAATTAATCGACTAAGACACGAGGTTGGACTCATTTGTAGTGTAAAACTGCCCGGACCCGACCGACTTAACCAGTTGCTACAAATGTCAGCCCAATGTGAGAGGTCTTAGCCATAAATTAAATACGTGATTAAGGTAAAGACACGAGGTTAGACTCTGTTATGACGTAAGACTGCCCGGATTCTACCGGCTTAACCAGGCGGTCATAACAGCCAGTCTAATGTGGGAGGTCTTTACGAGAGATCACGGTCTTAATTAATTAAGAAACACTTAACCATAATAGCATGTAGTGGGACATGAGGGGTTAAGTGGGTGCCTTGGGTGGCATGTGGAATCTAGTGGGTTGCCTTGGGTGGCAATAGAAAATACGATTAGAATACTTAACCAAGTGGAAACATGTAATTAAACATGATTAAAGGGTTAAGGGGGATACACTAGATATTTGACAAGCTTAAGTGGGTAGCTTGTGGGGGCCCATTTCAACCAATATCCCAAACGTATATTTGTGGGCTCGACCCAAGTCGAGTGACGGGACACGCATATTGGGCTTGATTATAAGAGGCCAAAACGGGTTAGCGGTGGCAACGCAAGTCCAACGGGTTTCATATGCGTGTGTGGGCCCGGGCTGGTAGATAAGCCGTTGTTGCATCGTGTAGATATAAAGCCGTGCACCGTTAGTATTGGGTAGCCACTTTAGGGAAGTGATACACCCCACTGTGGGACCAGCACGGGTATCTACGGTAGGGAGCCGATCGCTTGGGGAGTAGTGGGTACACCTAATGAAGATAGGGGCAGACGGCACCTATGTAGGGGTACACGAAACTACTGGGTAAGAATTACCGGGTACACCTAGTGGAGATAGGGGCAGACGGCACCTATGTAGTGGGCTAGGGGTACATGAAACTACTGGGGAAATTTTCTAAGTCTTTGGAAGGGATCAACCTTTAAGTAGGAAGGACTGGTGTGGTGCAGTTAGTAATTATCCTTGGGTGGGTAGATGCGTCCTGACGGTATCTTAGTTTATCCTAAGTCTACCAAGATGCTTAGTGTAGCCATTCATCCCCAGATATTACCGTAGGTCAAGTTTATGTCTTCTCTGGTTACTTTAATGATTGTATTGTTAAAGTTATAGGACTCACTCAGACTTATGTCTGACCCCGTTGTTTTTATCTTTTTCCCAACCCTCAGGTCCTACGGTGGATCCTAGCGGTAGTAGAGCTTGATCGGATTGCTGTTCCAGTCTTTAGGAGCTTGGGTAGATGTAAAGCTCCAGTTATCCAGTTATCTTTTCTTTTGTTATGGCTATTGTATGAGAGAGTGGGATTATGTACTTCTTTATTTTGATGGATATTGTACTTGACTTTTATCGTGGTTTTATGATGTAACCAGACATGTTTATTTCCGCTGTTATGAGATGATGTTTTAAAATTTCAAGTACTATTTATATCTGTCTTGTTGTAATTTTTCTGTTCTATATTCACTAAAATACTCCACCGATGCTATGGCATTCCCTTTGTGAGTGACCCTAGCGGGCGTGGGGTGTTACACGTGGTATCAGAGCAAAGGTTACCGGAACAGATAAAATTTTTAGAAACCTATTTTTCTAAAACATTTTTGGAAAAGATATTTTCAAAAACATGTCTTTTAAGAGAAAGGTTTTTGAAAGAAAAGCATAATCCCCAATAGCCATATCTATATCCTTCGAATTCTCCGTTTTGAATCTTTCCTTTTTCGTTTCAGCATGGCCGAGAATCTTAATCTTCCGGAGGGTGTGACGGTACCAGTATGGTATAGGAGATTGATGGAGGCTAGGGCCACCACTGCGGGTCCAGCAAATATTCCTCCACCAACCGTAGCACCCGATCTTCCTCCTCCCCCTCCTCCTCGCACGGATACTCTTGCTAAGACTTGCAAGGAATTTAAAGCTATGGGAGGGAAACCTTTTCAAGGATCTGAAACCTTTGTGGAGGCTAGAGATTGGCTTAAAGAGGTGGAAGAGTTAATAGATATCTTTGAGATGGAAGAAGGGAAGAAAGTCAAGTTGGCTGCTTGGTTAATGAAGGGAGAGGCCTCATTCTGGTGGGAGGTCACTAATGGAGAACGCCCCGTTGACTCTTGGGCGGATTTTAAGCAAAGATTTGTGGCGAAGTTTCTCTCAAGGGCGGAGGAAAACTTGTATATGGAAAGATTCTTGACTCTGAAGCAAGGAAATCTTTCGGTGAAGGAATATGTTAACAAGTTTAATCAATTGGCAAGGTTTGGCCTAGATATGGTGAATACACCGGAGAAGAAGGCTTTGAGGTTCGTGAAAGGCTTGAATGAACCTATGCATGGGTTGGCTATGACTCATATCCCTATGGGGGCCACCTTTGAGAAGCTAGTTGACATGGCACTCATGTATGAGGAAGAGAAGGGTCCTAATGCTAATAAGGCACCCGAGAAGAAGGGAGATCAAAAGAGACCTCAACAACAGCAAAGCAAAGGTGGGAAAGGCAACGGTGGCAAGGGCAAGAAGAAGAAGTGTTTCAATTGTGGGACACCTGGCCACCTAAGCAAGGATTGTCGCAAGAAGAAGAAGACCGGTTGCTTCCACTGTGGCGAAGCAGGGCACTTAGTGAAGGATAGCCCTAAGAAGGGGCAAAGAACGGGATCTACCTCAGGAGGACAGGTGCAAGCTCTTATGGCACCGAGTCAGGCTAGGGGGCAAGTACAGGCTCTCGCGGTTCCACCGATTCAGGAGAGAGGTAGAACTATTTCCGTTGAAAGTCTGGTTTTTCTATTTGACCATCCTGTCCGTACATTGTTTGATTCAGGCGCATCGCATTCGTTTATTTCATCATCATTAGTTGAGTTACTGCACTTAGACACCAGTCTGGTAGATGATCCCTTGGTTGTTTCAAACCCAATTGGGGGCTCCACTTATTTGTCCATGATATGTTTGGGTTTGAAGATTTCTATACTTAGCATTGAGTTTAGATGTGATGCTTTTGTATTGGGCTTCACGGGCTATGGGTTGATTTTGGGCATGGACTGGTTATCCAGTAATGGTGCCGTTCTTGATTGCGAAAGGAGAGTTGTTAGGCTCATGACCCGCTTGGGTAACACTCTCGAGATTTCTTGTAATCCCATGGACTCTGTCATGCTAAGTTATCTTGAATCGCTTGACGCTTCGGTCGAGAGTTTGCAATCTATGAGAGTGGTCCGGGAATATCCGGATGTGTTTGAGGAGGTGAAGGGCTTACCTCCGAAGCGGGAGATTGACTTCCGAATATATTTGGTGGATAATGCTAAACCGGTATCTTTACCAGTGCGCCACATGGCTCCTCGTGAGAGGAGGGAACTCCATAAGCAAGTAGGGGAGTTGCTTGAGAAGGGGTCCATAAGACGGAGCATATCGGAGTGGGGTGCTCCAGTAGTATTTGCTACGAAGGCGGATGGGTCCCTCAGACTTTGTGTAGACTATAGAGAACTCAACAAGCTCACAAAGAAGAATAGACACCCATTGCCGAGGATAGATGATCTTTTCGATCAGTTGGTTGGCGCTTCAGTATTTTCTCAGTTGGACTTGGCCACGGGGTTTCATCAGTTGAGGGTGGCTGAGGATAGCATAGACAAGACTGCCTTTAGAACTCCGGATGGTTTCTATGAGTGGCTGGTGATGCCATTTGGGTTGACGAACGCCCCTGCATACTTTGTTGATTTGATGAGTAGGGTGTTCAGGGAGTTCCTTAATAAATCCGTGGTGGTCTTTGTGGATGACATCTTAGTATTTTCTAAGAGTGAAGAAGAGCATGCCCTACATCTTGGGGAAGTGTTGAAGACTCTTCGAGCGCATAGCCTTAAGGCTAAATTCTCTAAATGTCACTTCTGGAGGAAGGAAGTACGATTCTTGGGGCACGTGGTCTCCAAGGAAGGGATAGCTGTGGATCCCGCAAAGGTAGTATCAATTCAGGATTGGAAGGTTCCGAAGAATGCTACCGAAGTAAGAAGTTTCTTGGGATTGGCGGGTTATTATAGGAAGTTTATTAAAGACTTCGTGAAGATATCAGCCCCATTAACCCGCTTAACAAAGAAGAATCTTGTTTTCACATGGGACGTAGATTGTGATGATGCGTTCCGACGGTTAAAGAGAGCTTTAACCACCGCTCCAGTTTTAGTGTTGCCAGATGGGAGCAAGCCATTTGTGGTCTATACCGATGCCTGTGGGACAGGACTTGGCGCAGTCTTAATGCAAGAGGGAAGGGTAATAGCCTATGGTGGAAGGCAGTTGAGGGCACATGAGAAAAATTGCCCTACCCATGATCTAGAGCTGGCCGCTATTGTTTTTGCGCTTAAGATTTGGCGCCATTATCTTCTTGGTGAGAGATTCGAGTTGTTCACTGACCATAAATCATTGAAGTGCTTATTCTCTCAGAAAGATTTAAACTTGAGACAGCAAAGGTGGATGGAGTTCTTAGCATCCTATGATTTCGAGATAGCGTATACCCCTGGCAAGGGTAACGTGGTGGCGGACGCCTTGAGTAGGAAGAGGTTGTCCTTGAGTCCATTGTTCGTGGAACGACGAAACTTGGAGTTTCTCTCGATGTTTGATTTCAGACCTTCCATTGATTATGTACCCGGTTTGTTAGCTTCCTCAGAAGTTAGGCCTACTCTTTTGGGGCGGATTGGGAAAGCCCAGAGGGACGACCCACAGTTGGTTGAGTTGATTGGGAAGCTCATAAGGGGGGAGTCGTCCAGCCATTTGAGTAGGTACACCCTAGACGATAGGGGGTACTTGCGTAGAGACGGTAGACTTTGTGTACCGCAAGACGAGGGTTTGAGGAAGGCTATTCTTGATGACGCACACCGTTCTAGGATGACCATTCATCCCGGTGGGGACAAGATGTACCAAGACATGAAGAGGGTTTTCTTCTGGGCCGGTATGAAGAAAGATGTGGCCGAGTATGTCGCTCGATGTTTGGTGTGCCAGCAAGTGAAGGCGGAGCAAAGGAAACCAGGTGGGTTACTTCACCCATTGGAGGTTCCGCAATGGAAGTGGGATAGCGTCTCGATGGATTTTATTGACGGGTTTCCCAGGTCGAGGAAGGGTAATACAGGAATTTGGGTAGTGGTAGATAGACTTACTAAGAGCGCCCATTTCATACCTGTGAAGAGCAAGAGGACTGCTCCATGGCTAGCTTCAGTATATCTTCGAGAGATAGTTCGATTACATGGGGTACCCTCTAGCATAGTTAGTGATCGAGATCCTATCTTCACTAGTGAGTTCTGGAGAAGTTTGCAAGAAGCAATGGGGACTCAATTGTGTCTGAGCACCGCATATCATCCTCAGACGGACGGCCAGACTGAGAGGGTGAATCGTGTTCTAGAAGACCTTTTAAGGCTTTGTATCCTAGATTTTGGAGGT
The DNA here is from genome assembly GCA_030737875.1 of Allium sativum. Lineage (NCBI taxonomy): Eukaryota > Viridiplantae > Streptophyta > Magnoliopsida > Asparagales > Amaryllidaceae > Allium > Allium sativum. Next base: position 483,263,526 of record CM060926.1, on the reverse strand, counting down.
ACATGGGAAGAGCATCTTCCATTGGTAGAGTTCGCATATAATAACAGCTTTCAGTCCAGTATTGGTGTGGCTCCTTTCGAAGCTCTCTATGGAAGGCCTTGTCGATCACCTACATGTTGGTGGGAATCTACGGATAAGATCTTGCTTGGGCCCGATATGGTTAGGGAGACTTCTGAGAAGATTGACTTGATTCGAAGAAGGATGAAAGCAGCACAGGATAGGCAAAAATCTTATGCGGACAAGAGAAGGACGGATCTTGAGTTTGAGGTTGGAGATATGGTTTTTGTTAAGGTATCTCCGTTGAGAAATGTTGTTCGCTTCGGATCCGTTGGGAAGTTAGCACCGAGGTTTGTTGGGTCGTTTCCTATCAAGGAAAGGATTGGACGGATGGCATATAGGGTGGAGTTGCCCGACAGACTTAGTGGTGTTCATGATGTATTCCATGTGTCCCATTTGAGGAAGTGCTTACATGAGACCGCAGAGGTGGTAGAGCCGAGCTTGCTTAAAGATGTGGAGGTAGAGCGTGATGCGACGATTCGACGAGCTCCTACTCGCATCCTTGAGTCAGAGACTAGGAAATTGAGGAATCGAGAGGTTCAGCTAGTCAAGGTGCAATGGGGAGAAGATGAGAGCAACGCGACTTGGGAGACGGAAGCGAAGATGCGTTCATTGTACCCATTTCTTTTTGAGGGTATGTCCTTACTTTCTCCTTTATCGCTTGTCTAGTACTTATCTTATCTTTAGTATGTCCTCTCGTTAGTACCTTTGACCTTTAGATAGGGTAAACCTATGGTTGAAACATGTGTTTGAGACATGTTATGGTTGATGGATGCAAGTGGATGCAAGTGTTTGCTAGTGGCTGCTCGTGGATGCATATACACACACTCTAGGCACTAGATCGGCTCAGTCACTTCATATTGCATATTGCATAAAATTGTGTGTAGGAAAATATATTTATGGATGTATAATGGTTGTGTTATCACATGGATGATGCATTTTGGTGAATGATTGTGCACTCATGTAGATATTGTATGTGTCGATAGGGTTTTCTCGCATACATAATGGATGCATGGCACTATCATGGTTTGCATATGTTCATACATTAGATAGGGAACATATACACACACTGTTTGCATATGCTCATACATCATTAGAAACTGTTTAAGGACAATGGATGCCCGTGGTTGATGATTTGAGTAGATGGTTGTTTGGATGGTAGGATATGCATTCTCCTTAGCTTAGAGATTTCGGGGACGAAATCCTTTAAGGAGGGGAGAATGTAACACCCCGAATTTTAGTTAATACTAAAATTCACTTATTACAGGATAAATAATCTCAGATGTGGGAATTGAGGGTAACGGGTTGCGTTATTGCGTTCGTCTCGGAAAAATACGCGAAATAGAGTCCGAGTTTTCGAAAATCGGAGTCCGTATGGCCCGATGAAGTTTGCAGAAAATTCAAAACTAAAACAGATTTAAAAATTTTAATATTCAGATTTGGAATGGGCCAGGCGGGGTCAGGCGGGAAGCTTCCCGCCCAACCCATGTCGACAGGGCTGTCGACAGGCCTGTCGACAGGGGTGTCCACATGCCTGTCGACTTGCCTGTCGACAGGGTGGCACCGTTCTGTGAACCTAGGTGCACCAGGTTGCACCAGGTTGGGTTTCAGGCTGGCTAGGAGGGCTGGTTCTAGAGATTTCCTAAATCTAATGGACCTAAATTAATCTAGGGTTAATCCAAGGGCCTAAAACACTCTCTTAATCTATAAATACACCCTAAACCTACCTTAATCCTTACCAAAAATAGAAATAATGGCCTCATGCCGCCAAATTAAATCCTAAGAGAAGCCTCCACTAATCTAAGAAGAAAGTTGCAAGCTAAATCCTCTCTAATCAATCTTTAATCATCATTATCTTCATAATTAGCAACTAATTCTACTTCATAAGGTTGCTAATCTTGAGTTTGGTGAGTTTCTATCACTTTAACATCAATTGTTAAAGTAAGTAGATTGGGTGTAATGAGACCTATGGTCTTAAATGCGGATTAGTGAGTTTGAATCATGTATAATGATATGTTACTCTATGTTGTTCTATGTTTATGCATATTTGATAAGTTGGTTTATGCATGCTTAATAAGTTGATTTATGCATGTTTAACAAGTTGATATATGCATGTTTAATAAGTGGATTTATGCATATTTAATAAGTGGAATTATGCATGTTTAGCAAAGTGAGTTATGCAAGTTGAAAGTGATATGCAAGTTAAGTATATGTTTAAATGCAAGTTGAAAGTGATATGCAAGTTATGCATGCTTATGCAAGTGTATGGATGCTTATGCAAGTCATGTATATGTTTAAATGCAAGATTTATGTGATATGCAAGTTATGCATGCTTATGCGAGTATATGAATGCTTTTGCAAGATATGTATATGCTTAAATGACATGATATGTAAGTTATGCAAGTATGTGAATGCTTATGCAAGTATGTGGATGCTTATGCAAGTATGTGAATGCTTATGCAAGTTATGTGTATGCTTAAATGCATGTTTAACATGTTATGCAAGTTATGAGAATGCCTATATGCAAGTTCAACATGTTATGCAAGATATGTGTATGATAATATGCAAGCTCATATGCAACATGTTATGCAAATCATGTGTATGATAATATGCAAGTTTGGGTTATATGTAGTTGGGTTAATATATGCTCATATATGCAAGTTGACATCCTCTTAACCCATGACAAAGTTGTATACTAAACCCATGATATTTGTGATGATCTTCCCCTTATTATGTCATGTAACGAGAACGATTTACGTGGGGAACGATGGGGTTGGTAAATATGTTAATAAATGAATGTTTGGGTATGATTAAGCATACCATAAAAATAAATTACCATAAGTGGGAATTTACCTATTGAGTTAGGTCTACCCCATGGGAATTTACCTATTGAGTTAGGTCTACCCATGTTATGGAAAACTTGATATTAATTAGGGATAATTAATATGGGGGTGATTAATTAGGTGTAATTAATCGACTAAGACACGAGGTTGGACTCATTTGTAGTGTAAAACTGCCCGGACCCGACCGGCTTAACCAGTTGCTACAAATGTCAGCCCAATGTGAGAGGTCTTAGCCATAAATTAAATACGTGATTAAGGTAAAGACACGAGGTTAGACTCTGTTATGACGTAAGACTGCCCGGATTCTACCGGCTTAACCAGGCGGTCATAACAGCCAGTCTAATGTGGGAGGTCTTTACGAGAGATCACGGTCTTAATTAATTAAGAAACACTTAACCATAATAGCATGTAGTGGGACATGAGGGGTTAAGTGGGTGCCTTGGGTGGCATGAGGAACTTTGGTGGTTGCCTTGGGTGGCATGTGGAATCTAGTGGGTTGCCTTTGGTGGCAATAGAAAATACGATTAGAATACTTAACCAAGTGGAAACATGTAATTAAACATGATTAAAGGGTTAAGGGGGATACACTAGATATTTGACAAGCTTAAGTGGGTAGCTTGTGGGGGCCCATTTCAACCAATATCCCAAACGTATCTTTGTGGGCTCGACCCAAGTCGAGTGACGGGACACGCATATTGGGCTTGATTATAAGAGGCCAAAACGGGTTAGCGGTGGCAACGCAAGTCCAACGGGTTTCATATGCGTGTATGGGCCCGGGCTGGTAGATAAGCCGTTGTTGCATCGTGTAGATATAAAGCCGTGCACCGTTAGTATTGGGTAGCCACTTTAGGGAAGTGATACACCCCACTGTGGGACCAGCATGGGTATCTACGGTAGGGAGCCGATCGCTTGGGGAGTAGTGGGTACACCTAATGAAGATAGGGGCAGACGGCACCTATGTAGGGGTACACGAAACTACTGGGTAAGAATTACCGGGTACACCTAGTGGAGATAGGGGCAGACGGCACCTATGTAGTGGGCTAGGGGTACATGAAACTACTGGGGAAATTTTCTAAGTCTTTGGAAGGGATCAACCTTTAAGTAGGAAGGACTGGTGTGGTGCAGTTAGTAATTATCCTTGGGTGGGTAGATGCGTCCTGACGGTATCTTAGTTTATCCTAAGTCTACCAAGATGCTTAGTGTAGCCATTCATCCCCAGATATTACCGTAGGTCAAGTTTATGTCTTCTCTGGTTACTTTAATGATTGTATTGTTAAAGTTATAGGACTCACTCAGACTTATGTCTGACCCCGTTGTTTTTTATCTTTTTCCCAACCCTCAGGTCCTACGGTGGATCCTAGCGGTAGTAGAGCTTGATCGGATTGCTGTTCCAGTCTTTAGGAGCTTGGGTAGATGTAAAGCTCCAGTTATCCAGTTATCTTTTCTTTTGTTATGGCTATTGTATGAGAGAGTGAGATTATGTACTTCTTTATTTTGATGGATATTGTACTTGACTTTTATCGTGGTTTTATGATGTAACCAGACATGTTTATTTCCGCTGTTATGAGATGATGTTTTAAAATTTCAAGTACTATTTATATCTGTCTTGTTGTAATTTTTCTGTTCTATATTCACTAAAATACTCCACCGATGCTATGGCATTCCCTTTGTGAGTGACCCTAGCGGGCGTGGGGTGTTACACCACGTGCCCCAAGAACCGCACCTCCTTCCTCCAGAAGTGACATTTAGAGAATTTAGCCTTAAGGCTATGTGCTCGAAGAGTCTTCAATACCTCCCCAAGATGTAGGGCATGCTCTTCTTCTCTCTTAGAAAATACTAAGATATCATCCACAAAGACCACCACGAATTTATTAAGGAACTCCCTGAATACCCTACTCATCAAATCAACAAAGTATGTAGGGGCGTTCGTCAACCCAAATGGCATCACCAGCCACTCATAGAAACCATCCGGAGTTCTAAAGGCAGTCTTGTCTATGCTATCCTCAGCCACCCTCAACTGATGAAACCCCGTGGCTAAGTCCAACTGAGAAAATACTGAAGCGCCAACCAACTGATCGAAAAGATCATCAATCCTCGGCAATGGGTGTCTATTCTTCTTTGTGAGCTTGTTGAGTTCTCTATAATCTACACAAAGTCTGAGGGACCCATCCGCCTTTGTAGCAAATACCACTGGAGCACCCCACTCCGATATACTTCGTCTTATGAACCCCTTCTCAAGCAACTCCCCTACTTGCTTATGGAGTTCCCTCCTCTCACGAGGAGCCATGTGGCGTACTGGTAAAGATACAGGTTTAGCATTATCCACCAGATATATTCGGAAGTCAATCTCCCGCTTCGGAGGTAAGCCCTTCACCTCCTCAAACACATCCGGATATTCCCGGACCACCTTAACAGATTGTAAACTCTCGACCGAAGCGTCAAGCGATTCAAGATAACTTAACATAACAGAATCCATGGGATTACAAGAAATCTCGAGAGTGTTACCCAAGCGGGTCATGAGCCTAACAACTCTCCTTTCGCAATCAAGAACGGCACCATTACTGGATAACCAGTCCATGCCCAAAATCAACCCATAGCCCGTGAAGCGCAACACAAAAGCATCACATCTAAACTCAATGCTAAGTATAGAAATCTTCAAACCCAAACATATCATGGACAAATAAGTGGAGCCCCCAATTGGGTTTGAAACAACCAAGGGATCATCTACCAGACTGGTGTCTAAGTGCAGTGACTCAACTAATGATGATGAGATAAACGAATGCGATGCGCCTGAATCAAACAATGTACGGACAGGATGATCAAATAGAAAAACCAGACTTTCAACGGAAATAGTTCTACCTCTTTCCTGAATCGGTGGGACCACGAGAGCCTGTACTTGCCCCCTAACCTGACCCGGTGCCATAAGAGCTTGCACCTGTCCTCCTGAGGTAGATCCCGTCCTTTGCCCCTTCTTAGGACAGTCTTTCACTAGATGCCCTGCTTCGCCACAATGGAAGCAGCTAGTCTTCTTCTTCTTGCGACAATCCTTGCTTAGGTGGCCAGGTGTCCCACAATTGAAACACTTCTTCTTCTTGCCCTTGCCACCGTTGCCTTTCCCACCTTTGTTTTGTTGTTGTTGCTGAGGTTTCTTTTGATCTCCCTTCTTCTCGGGTGCCTTATTAGCATTGGGACCCTTCTCTTCTTCATGCATGAGTGCCATGTCAACTAGCTTCTCAAAGGTGGCCCCCATAGGGATATGAGTCATAGCCAACCCATGCATTGGTTCATTCAAGCCTTTCACGAACCTCAAAGCCTTCTTCTCCGGTGTATTCACCATATCTAGGCCAAACCTTGCCAATTGATTAAACTTGTTGACATATTCCTTCACTGAGAGATTTCCTTGCTTTAAAGTCAAGAATCTTTCCATATACAAGTTTTCCTCCGCCCTTGAGAGAAACTTTGCCACAAATCTTTGCCTAAAATCCGCCCAAGAGTCAACAGGGCGTTCTCCATTAGTGACCTCCCACCAGAATGAGGCCTCTCCTTTCATTAACCAAGCAGCTAACTTGACTTTCTTTCCTTCTTCCATCTCAAAGATATCTATCAATTCTTCCACCTCTTTAAGCCAATCTCTGGCCTCCACAAAAGTTTCAGATCCTTGAAAAGGTTTTCCTCCCATAACTTTAAATTCCTTGCAAGTCTTAGCAAAAGTATCCGTGCGAGGAGGAGGGGGAGGAGGAAGATCGGGTGCTACGGTTGGTGGAGGAACATTTGCTGGACCCGCAGTGGTGGCCCTAGCCTCCATCAATCTCCTATACCATACTGGTACCGTCACACCCTCCGGAAAGTTAAGATCCTCGGCCATGCTGAAACGAAAAAGGAAAGATTCAAAACGGAGAATTCGAAAGATAAAGATATGGCTATTGGGGATTATGCTTTTCTTTCAAAAAGTTTTCTTTTTAAAGACATGTTTTTGAAAATATCTCTTCCAAAAATGTTTTTAGAAAAATAGTTTTCTAAAAAAATTTTATCTGTTCCGGTAACCTTTGCTCTGATACCACGTGTAACACCCCACGCCCGCTATGGTCACTCTCTAAGGGAATGCCATAACATCGGTGGAGTATTTTAGTGAATATAGAACAGAGAAATTACAACAAGACAGATATAAATAGTACTTGAAATTTAAAACATCATCTCATAACAGCGGAAATAAACATGTCTGGTTACATCATAAAACCACAATAAAAGTCAAGTACAATATCCATCAAAATAAAGAAGTACATAATCCCACTCTCTCATACAATAGCCAGGACAAAAGAAAAGATAACTGGGTAACTGGAGCTTTACATCTATCCAAGCTGGAACAGCAATCCGATCAAGCTCCACTACTGCTAGGATCCACCGTAGGACCTGAGGGTTGGGAAAAAGATAAAAACAACGGGGTCAGACATAAGTCTGAGCGAGTCCTATAACTTTAACAATACAATCATTAAAGTAACCAGAGAAGACATAAACTTGACCTACGGTAATGTCTGGCGATGAATGGCTACACTAAGCAGCTTGGTAGACTTAGGATAAACTAAGATAACTGTAAAGACGCATCTACCCACCCAAGGATAATTACTAACTGCACCACACCAGTCATTCCTACTTAAAGGTTGATCCCACCCAAGGACTTAGAAAATTTACCCAGTAGTTTCACGTACCCCTAGCTCACTACATAGGTGCCGTCAGCCCCTATCTCCACTAGGTGTACCCACTACTCCCAAGCGATCGGCTCCCTACCGTAGATACCCGTGCTGGTCCCACAATGGGGTGTATCATTCCCCAAAGTGGCCACCTGATAATATCAACGGTGCACGGCTTTGTATCTACACGATGCAACAACGACTTACCAACCAGCCCGGATCCACACACGCATATGAAACCCGTTGATCCTGCGTTGCCACCGCTAACCCGTTTTGGCCTCTTATAGTCAAGCCCAATATGCGTGTCCCGTCACCCGACTAGAGTCGAGCCCACAAAGATACGTTTGGGATATTGGTTGAAATGGGCCCCCACAAGCTACCCACCTAAGCTTGTCACTTGTCTAGTGTATCCCACTTAACCCTTTAATCATGTTTAATTACATGTTTCCACTTGGTTAAGTATTCTAATCGTATTTTCTATTGCCACCCAAGGCAACCCACTAGATTTCCACATGCCACCCAAGGCACCCACTTAACCCCTCATGTCCCTCTACATGCTAATATGGTTAAGTGTTTCTTAATTAATTAATTAAGATCATGACCTCATAAAGACCCCTCACATTAGACCATCTTTTATGACTGCTGGATATGCCGGTTGGTTCCGGGCAGACTTCTATCATAAAAAGGGTCTAACCTCGTGTCTTTACTTTAATCACGTATTTAATTTATGACTAAGACCTCTCACATTGGGCCAATCATTTGTAGCCGCTGGATGGCCGGTCGGTTCCGGGCAGACTTCCGCTACAAAAGGGTCCAACCTCGTGTCTTAGTTGATTAATTACACCTAATTAATCACCCCCATATTAATTATCCCTAATTAATATCAAGTTTTTCATAACATGGGTAGACCTAACTCAATAGGTAAATTCCCATGGGGTAGACCTAACTCAATAGGTAAATTCCCACTTATGTTAATTTATTTTTATGGTATGCTTAATCATACCCAATCATACTTTTATTAACATATTTATTAACCCCATCGTTCCCCACGTAAATCGTTCTCATTTCATGACATAATAAAGGGAAGATCCATCACAAATATCATGGGTTTAACCAAATCTTAGCATATAACTTTGTCATGGGTTAAGAGGATGTCAACTTGCATATATGAGCATATATTAACCCAACTACATTTAACCCAAACTTGCATATTATCATACACATATCTTGCATAACATGTTGAACTTGCATATAAGCATTCTCATAACTTGCATAACATGTTAAACATGCATTTAAGCATACACATAACTTGCATAAGCATTCACATTCTTACATAAGCATTCACATACTTGCATAAGCATTCACATACTTGCATAAGCATGCATAACTTGCATATCATGTTAAACTTGCATTTAAGCATATACATAACTTGCATAAGCATTCACATACTTGCATAAGCATGCATAACTTGCATATCATGTTAAACTTGCATTTAAGCATATACATAACTTGCATAAGCATTCACATACTTGCATAAGCATGCATAACTTGCATATCATGTTAAACTTGCATTTAAGCATATACATAACTTGCATAAGCATTCACATACTTGCATAAGCATGCATAACTTGCATATCATGTTAAACTTGCATTTAAGCATATACATAACTTGCATATGAACTTGCATAACTCACTTGTTAAACATGCATAAACCCACTTATTAGATATGCATAAACCCACTTATTAAACATGCATAAACCCACTTGTTAAACATGCATAAACCAACTTATTAAACATGCATAAACCCACTTGTTAAACATGCATAAACATAGGAAAACATAGAGTAGCATATCATTACAAATGATTCAAACTCACTAATCCGCATTTAAGACCATAAGTCTCATTACACCCAATCTACTTACTTTAGCAATTGATGTTAAAGTGATAGAAACTCACCAAACCTAAGATTAGCAAACTTATGAAGTGGAATTATTGCTAAATATGAAGATGGTGATGATTAGAGATTGATTAGAGAGTGATTAGCTTGCAACTTCCTTCATAAACTAGTGGAGGCTCTCTCAAGTTTGATTTTGGCGGCATGTGGCCATCATTACTATTTTTAGTATGGATTAGGGTAGGTTTAGGGTGTATTTATAGATTAGGTGAGTGTTTTAGGCCCTTAGATTAACCCTAGGTTAGATTAGGTCCGTTAGATTTAGGAAATCTCAAGAACCCAGCCCTCTAAGCCAGCCTAAAACCCAACCTGGTGCACCCAGGTTCTCTGGACGCCGCGCCCAGGTCGACAGGCAAGTCGGCAGGCAAGTCGACTCCCCAGTCGACAGGCCTGTCGACAACCCTATCGACATGGGTAGGGCGGGAAATTTCCCACCTGGCCCCCTGCTGGCTCCAATTTCGAAATCTAGTTTTGCATTTCTAAATCTGTTTTTAACTTGATTTTTCTGCCAACTTCATTGGGCCATAACTGGGCCATACGGACTCCTATTTACAAAATTTCGGACTCTATTCTGCGTATTTTTCCGAGTCGAACGCAATGACGTAGCCCGTTTCCCCCAATTCTCACATTTGAGATTATTTATCCTGTAATTAGTGAATTTTAGTATTAACTAAAATTCGGGGTGTTACAAAACAGCTATAGACAGGGACATTGCACAGATAAGAAGAAGAAAACAAATATATGTGTATTTTTTTCATAAATCTGTACAAACTGATCGAACATATATATATATATATATATATATATATGTTCATATATACAGGAAACCTCACATCCATTCATTATGCAATGTATTTAAGGATCTGAACAAAATCCACAATATAAAATTTAATTGTAGCATGTCTTGTTTCAGTCATGAAACAGTGAAAACACGGTTTTCACTTTTCATGAACATTAGATCTTGAACATTAGAACTTGAACAGCAGGAAATCAGTAAAACGAAAATTTATATACAAAATCTATGAATAGCTAAATCAAATTTATAGCAAACCATATGAACAGCTATTTACATATTCACATACACTGTCGAATCCATATAGGAATACGCACAGGACTGTTTTCATATATTTAAAAAAATAATCCAAATGCAGAATCTACAATCTACAGTCCCAAATCTCTGATATAATCACGCAACAGGATTTCCATTACCAATACCACAGTTCAAATCACATGGTTGAAATGAACGAATATATCACCTAAGAACTAGGTGCAGATAAAAATCTAATCCTATGATTTTACAATTCAATTTTGACGTTGATCCTATCTGGATCATCTACTGGTATAAATACACATCCATGCACCACATTTCAATTCGCAGAACAAGCAGTAAAGAAAAATAAATCCGAACCACTTAAAAATCAAAACAAAATTTATAGTTAATAAAAATCAAATTAAATACGTATCTTAGGTTGTAAATGCAAGCTCTTCATCTCGGAATCAATTTCGAAGCATCTCATGAAATTTTTGCTCAAAAGCGAAAAACTAGGGTTCGGCCATTCTTCATGGAAGGCTCATTCTGGAGTCTTATGAAGTTGTTATGGGTGTGGAGAGATCTCTTTAATTTCTGGAAGGCGTGAGGGGTTAATCGATGAAACAGTGGTGGCGTTGGAGTGGTTTGGAGGTTTGACAGATCGACCTAAGCTAGAAGGTGAGGGGATGATAGAGCATGTTTGCATAAGGGGTGTGGTGCCGTTACATTCGATTTCGACGAAGGGAAAGGGCAAGGAAGGAGGATTTGTCACCATGGAAATTTCTGGTTGTGGAGGCGGCATAGAATGATTTGGGGGAAATACGAAGGAAGGTTTTGAAGAATGGTAACGGGTTAGGGTAATGGGCCAAGGAAGTAAAAACAAGGTAAGGCCCAAATTTTTAAGTATATTAGTTAGTTTAATTTAAAATAAAAACTTATTAACTTATAAAGCTTATAACGAATCCGTATGTGAACAGATTTATGTGCTGTCGGATTCGTTGGAATCATATCGGAAAGGACTACATTATGGTACAGGTGTGAGCATGTTACGAGGCAGCTGGGGTTTTCAGTTAAATTAAACACGCGTTTAATTTAACTAAATTCAGTCGTTATCTCACCAGATAGAAATAAAGTGAGTTAAACTCAATCAGTTTTCCCATTTATATTTTATATAAACTGGGTTTCTATTTTTGTGTGCTCTGTTTGTTGATAGTTGACTGTTTGCTTATTATTGATCCATGTGTTGATTTAACTGATGAAATTAAACTGTCGTTTAATTTCAGTAAATTAACAAATCGTTATTCTAACGATTCGACCAAATAGAGGTAACTTACCCTGTGGGTCACGTTTGTTTATAAACATGGTTAATTGTTTGAATTGGTTGTTTATTTGGTTGATGTTAAACAGTAGTTAATTATTATTATAGAAATTATCAATTAAATGGAGTTATTCGATTAGTGATCATGGACTGGGAAATTAACCTGTGTTTGGTTTAACCAATGAGCGATATTGGTTGAGTAATCGGCAGTACATGGCCTAAGAGTAAACCATTTTGTTATATTGGTTTACCACCCGGTAAATTGACAGAACTAAAGTTATTAAAATTATTTTATAACTAGAAGTAGATTTCGAAATATATTATTTGGAAAAATAAGTTTATAAAAAGGGGAAATAAATAAATGTTTTATTTAAGATTTGATTTATTTTAATTAATTTTATAAAGTCAACTCTAATGTTAATCAGATTTATAAGTACGAGAATGAGAAATAAATCGAATGGTATTACTTTAATTTTAATAAGAATTTTAAAAGGGAAAATTTAATAAAGGAATTAACTATGGAAGTAGTTAACGACCAAAGTAAATTATTATTTTAACAATTTAGAGAAATACCTTTTAATTGAAATTCATTTAAAAAGTACTCGAAATTGAAGTGGAATCCAATTGAATGGTGAAAGGGAATTACGAACAGGTTTTATATTTAAAACCTGAATTTGTATAACAAGTTATAAAAAGGAATTTTTAAGCGAAGATGATAGCTTAAAAATAAATGTTACCTAATTATTTGAGTTAAGTAAAAAGAAATTTAGATCGAAAAGAGTTATAATAAATCAGGGTTATGTAAATGAGCCTTAATGTGTAAAAGTGTTAATTATACATTAAAGTTACTTGATAATGGATTAAGTAAAAAGGGAGGGGATTAAAATAAGATTTCAAAGCAGGAATTGCCGAATGGGTTTGAAAAGGGATTGGTAAAAGTGAATTTGTTAAAAGAAGTAGATCGTGAGATTTTGTAACCAAATTCGAATTATAAAAATGAGTTTGGTTAAAGAGGCAAAGTTAAAAGTGATGTTACTTAATTAGTGAATTAAGAACTAATGGTATTTTCGAGAAGGAGATTTTCCAAAAGGAAAGAAGGTTTATGAAACCGTACTTTTGAATAAATTATTTAAATGGAATTTGTGTTGGGATTAGAATGAGATATTGGTTTTATATTACAACTCGTATCTATCTTTAGATATGAACGTTGTTGATCAAGGTCTGAGAGGTAATTAAAATACCCCAACTTGAATGACATCAGGACTATCTAAGGATGATATTAGTTGTAATAATAAAAGAAGATTAGTGATAATTTATTTCTATTAGTGAAATAATGTAAAGGTTGGGTTTTATCCAACAGGAATAAGCACTGGGTTCTGTCAGGTAATAAATAAAAGAAATTTCGTAATGTTGTTTATGAATTGTTTTGAAGGTGAAAAGAGAGAACGGGATATGATATAGGATTTTACTTACTATATAAATGAATTTGTTTAAAGTATAATCTTATGATAATCAAAGAAGCGAGAAACAATATTTGTAATATCGAAATATTTAAGAGTTTTAAATTTACACCTTTGTTTAAATTAAAAGGCCAAGTGGTGCTGAATACCTAACTAGTGGAATCATTTGTTTGTCATAATTGAATCACTAATTATTTTGATAGTTAAATCACCGACTATCAAATCTGTCCAATACCATTGTTGGTATGGAAAAACCGGGATCGAATTTATATTCGTAAACCATTCCAAACAAAATATACGTGAAGATATTAAAATGCGATCGAGATGGAGCATTGAAGACCGTAGAATTTCATAAACGGAAGGACTGCTAATAATCTCTAGTCTGCAGCCAGAGATGTACTGTGGTTTTGTCGCGGTTGGAATCTACGGGTTGCAATGACTTCTCGCTACTGATACATGGGGTGATTCCTATATGATATGCAGTATGAGAGTACCTTCAGTTCATCCTGTTCCTGGGTGACTTGTATGGACGAGTGTCTGACAGAGTGTTTCCAAAGGATCATGTACGTTGATTTCTTTCGAACATGCTATAGTTGGTTAGCTCCCAACTAGAGTATTTTTGTGGACGTCAATTGGTGATACCTGGCGGATCTGACGATGTGGCATTCAAAGTGAATGGTGGCCAGGTGTTGTAAAGGAAATTCTGACCTCAAGCCTCACAACCGGGAAATGACATAAATCGGGCAGGCAACATGGCTATGTGGGTCGCTCCCATTAGGGTGTATAATCACTTATTTAAAGAAAATCCTTTTGCTTCTTTAATCTATATTCGATGCTGTCCCTTTTCGGGAAACGGTGGTTTAAGTCCAACCGTTGGTGATATACATTCGATACACTCAAGCGAAATGAGTGGTCGGTCATGTGTGGGCCGGGTTGCAAGACGTACTTGTTAAACCCAGTGTATTCGCCCCTAGAGATACACTATCGGCAGGTTGTCCCATACCTTGTCATAATCGGAATCCAATCTCTAATAAGCGCCTGCGGTTTTGTTTGTATACTATATAAGTGGAGCGTAAGATGCAAGCGTTCCACTAGATTCTATTTACTTGTATTTAAACATTATTATAATATCAGACAAGATATTGGTTTCAAAAATGTTTGGGGTTATCGTAAGGTAAAAAACCGTCCGTGTTTATGTGTGGATTCGGTCTTACGATTATCCTTTTCTTTGAAAAGATTTTGACTTAAAAATCAAGTTGTGTGTTACCTTAATACTGTGCGAGTTTTACTCACTCTGGTTTACCGGAATGACCCGGTGATTTTGTAAATGCTTGGGTTAGCCCGGGATGTACAGGTTTAGGTTATCAAATGCTGTGAAGAGACGAGCTGAAGGTGTTCAGACGTATTGTACCTAGTATCTATCCCACTGTGTGTTGTATATGGGACAAATTATTATAACTGTCCAGATGTGTGATGTACTCTGATAATTGTAAGTATTTTTAAAGCTCTCTATAAAGTTTTATTTATATATTTTATTTTGTTCCGCTGCGATGTGAGACTCTGATTCTGTGTTGTGCTGGTTCTTTTTCTTCTATTCTAATACTTCTTTCTTTCTTACCTCAACCTCTAATTTCTTTCTAATAACGTTTCAGTGTTTTCGGTGTTTGGAAGGTCGGCATGAGTCACAGTAAAGGTATTTATGTCGATTTTCAAGGCCGAAAATCCTTGGGTCGTTACACCCTGGGGCTGGACGAACCGAAGGCACCCTCCTACCATATCCTAGGAATCACCCTATGGATCAGTAGCGAGTAGTCCTTGCAATCCATAGATTCCAATCACGACAGAATCATTGTCAAATATATATCTCTAGGGATCAGCTGGAGAAATTCAACAATAGTTCCCCCGCTCATGAAAATTTACGGTCTTCAATTGCTCCATCTCAATCAGCTCCAAATATCTTCTTCGTTTACGTATTTGTTAGTCCGGAATGGTTTTTGAATATATTTCGATCCCAGTCTTTCCGTACCAACACGTTGGGTAAGATTTTGATAGTTAGTTATTTAACTATCAAAATAAACAATCAATGAAATAAATCCATTGGTTCAGTACACAGCGTCACTTGGCCATTAAAAATAGTATATCAGTTGAAATACCAAAATAATGTATCATCTTTAATATATCAATATTCTCAAATCATTTATTTATATACTTAGAAAAATATCTTAAATTATATCCAATTTTCTCGTAATCTATCATTTCAAAACCTTGTTGCAACATTACCTATTATCTTAATTTGGGAAACTGATTCAACTTATCTTTTTCGACAATCGCTAAGATATCTACTTTGTTTCATTCTTTAAATACCATAATCGTCACCTCCCTTTTTCCAGAATAAACTCATTCCAGGATCCTATCTCTTTACTTTTGAAAATTTTGTTATATTTTCATAAATCCCCCCTTTATTTCCTTTATTTGGAAAGTCCACTTCATATTCTCAAGCCTCTTTCTAATTCCTTTTATATTGAAACCCCATCATATATATGTTCCCAAAATTTTCAAATATCGTTACATTATTATTTCTCAGAATAATAATTACTTTAAACACCTCCACCATTACAACTAATATTATCCTTCGATAATCTTTAAGTCGTTCAAGTTGGGGTATTTTAATTACCTCTCAGACCTTGATCAACAACGTTCATATCTTAAGATAAATATCAATTGTAATACCAAAACCGTTATTCTTTCCCAATATCAAAACAAATCCCATTTTAGTTATAACTTGATAAAATTTCATCTCTCGTTTAATATAGCGAATTTATATCACACCATTATAACTCAATTCGCCTAACCACTTTAATTCAAACTCGTTCCAATAATATTCAATAAATCTTGGGTTTTATAACTCCGCCCAAAATAAAACCTCAGTAAGAATTTAATTTACTTCGAATTAAACTTAACTTATATTATTATTTATATAAACTTGCTTAAAAATATCACTTTACTATAAACAATGGTTTAAAACTTCATAACCCTTCATCTATATATTTTAAATCTCAAGATACCACTTTGATCGTCATTCAACAAATATCAGCATTAAAAATGGTTTAGTTATCCATTTACTATTTCCATTAAATTAATAACTAATTAAATAAGTCAATTTCACGTAACGCAGTTGACTTAGTCAACTCTACACATGATTAACTCATTAATCATATCCTAGTTTTTCTTTCCATTTAAATTAATTTCAAATTAAATTAATTTTAAATAATTCTATTTAATTATTATTAAATAAATTATAATCAAATCAATGAAATCTCATTTTAAATTGTTTCTTAAAAACAACTAACCTTGGTTATTAAGCATCACGTTAATATCCGCTCACTTGCTTATCAGTCTTGTAAATATAAGAATCATCTTTATAAGATCATTCAATAATTTAGATGGGACACGCGCTTCGCACACGGATAGGTTTTGGTACAAAAAATGGTGATTAGTGATTAAAACAATCCATGTATATATGGTTGGTTTATTTCCTTTTAATAAACCCAATAATTTAAAAATCTATGTTTAGTTATAAATAGTTTCATAACTTCATTTCTATCGATTTACCTAACGGTAAATCTGTCTTTCATAAAACAATGTATTTTGGCCATCTGCTATAAATTACTCAACTAATACTACCCATTGGTTAATATCAAAACAATGTTGAATTTGGGTTTAACAATCAATAACCAGTTCAATAATCCAATCATTTGGGTGCAACAGTTCATATAATGATCATATGAAAATAAACAATAAATTTGACTGATAACGGTCAACTAATAACACACATTCAAACATCCAATTTAATTCAAATACGTTTAGATTATCATAAATGTAACCAACAAGGTAAGTTACCTTGTTTGGAAATCATCGTTAAATCTAACGATGTCATTTCATTTAAATTAAAAAAAACCGTTTAATTTAAATAATACGTAAATGGTATTCAGCAATCAACAAACAATCATCAGTCATTAATAAATAGCAAACATAGCACCCAAATATTTAAAATCCGACTTATAAAATATAAGTGGGAACTGAGTGAGTTTAACTCACCTTGACTTACCCCATGATGTCAACACGGTATGTTTTAATTACATTAAATTGGTGTTTAATTTAATTAAAATTGCTTCTTATGTTGACCAAACTAGCTCCATCCCGTAGCCTCCGTCCATACAGTTCCAATGCTGTTAGTTTGTTCCATTCTGTTAATGTACGAATGATTTATAACAATATCAGATTCCGGGTTTTAAATTGAATTAACTAATATCTTATTTAAATATAGTTTAACCGTTAATTATGGTTATGCACCTTATAATATTGTCCCTATGTAACTTTTCCTCACCTGCTACCCAACTTATTACTACCAAGTTCCATCAATAAATCATCTTGAATTTGATCAGAATGTATAGAATTTATAGCACATGTTAAATGTCCATGATCAGTACATTTGAGATTTCTATTTTATGGTTCATATATGGTTTCGTTACTATAATGGACGGCCATGTGTTGCCAATAGCCTTTTTGTTTTTAAAAGAAAACATGATACATTTTAATTAATTAAGGTATAAAACTATATTCAGAGTGATAAAAAGAACAACAAACCTCCTCATCACCCGAAGACCGGCACTCCAGAGACCCACGTCCCCATTGCTTTCACAAAAGCCATGTCACCCCCATATCGCCACACATGTCTGTTCTTCCACACAAACTCCTCCCCGATCCATATTTAATTTGCCAGTACCATCTTTATAATGCAACCACCGCCTCTCATTATCCTTCTAACGTTCTAAAATTTATCTTCCCTATTCTTGCTATTCTATTCTCCTTCCTTTCGTATGAAGACTGCGTTTGCTCCCTCCTCTCCAGATCCAAAACCGTCCACCACAGTTTGTATTCATCTTCCTCATTTAATAACTTCTAAGACCTTGAGCTTTTCTCCCCTTATGAAGAAAACTGAAACACCCCAATTCTTCACAAACTTCCCATTAAAATATACCGATGTACTGCTCATCCCTGCGCCGACTTGTCAGGTCCCTACTCTCCCACACCATTGTCTTCCTTCGCCGAAAACACAAAGAGCTTACCACCATCCTCTTGTAACGACGAAACTACGCCTTCCTTTCCATGTATTTCTTTCCTCAAAAATCTATCCACCGTTCTTCCCAGTGGATGCGAATAGGAGAACAGCACTTCTCCACTGCATGTCCACGCATAACCCCACAACACAGCTCCACTACAACCCAGCTCCAAACTCCCTTCTTCCCCATGAAAAAGACTCCTTCCCAACTCCAGTATTGTATTTTTTTTCCAAACACCTTACATCATCCATCGATAACCTATTCACGCGCCAACACCCCAATACCCTACCCGCGTCCAGTCCGATCCTTCACTTCCAAGCTCGTACCACCAGAAAAGAGACCTCCACTGTTTCTCCGACCTCCTTACCTTGCCGTCACCGACAACACGAGCACCAGTTGACTGCGCCGACTCTCCCCTTCCATCTCTGTCCGTAAATTCGAATCCTTCTAGTAATGAAGGAAAGTTGTTGTTACTCTTGTTTTCAAAGGGGAGGCCACAATTTAATATACAAGGAAAGGAAGTGGCCAGAATTTCAAAATGTAGGGTGAATACATATATACATGATTCGTATTTGTCCGAAGTACATGAGGTGATGTTATTTCTTAAAAGATTTCAGTGACCATTGCGATGAGAAGGAAGGGTTGTAGTATTTATAATAGGAGAAGATTGGCACGCACGAAAATGGTTTTCTTGGCCATCACGGTGAGGAAGTTTGGTGCCCACATTTATTCGTAGAGTAGTTGTGTTCCTCCTCTCCTTAGTTGTAGCTGTTTTTGATATATATATATATATATATATATATACGAGGCAGGTTCAATGGCACCCCAAATAGTGAGCACCCCTTTCGCCTTCCACTTTTCCACCACTCATTTCCCACTAACTCCCCTTCTCTATCCTTCCACTAACTCTTTCACTTTCCACTCACTTTTTTTTATATAAATGAGAGGTGGAAAACAGAGGTGCTATTGGGGTGCTCAATTTTTGGGGTTCTCTTGAACGCTTTCCTATATATATATATATATATATATATATATATATATATATATATATATATATATATATATATATATATATATATTTCAGCGATGGGATGGTGTAGTATGGGTATTCAGGTAGGCTATCCTTTCCTAGGGTTTGCATTTCATTTATATGAACTATGCATATTTTTAATTTCCAAGGAAAACTTCTAAACCTATACAGCCTCAGCCTGTGTATAGCTATTTGATTTTTAGTTTATATATTTTTTTTCATTTTAAATTTACTAGTTACGATCTGCATTTCTTCTCTGGAGGAAAAAAATGGAGACGAGGTTAGTATTTAAAATGGTGGAAACTTGGCACTCACGTATTTTTGTGTGGCCAGCACTCCAATGAATATAGCATAGGTAGGATAGCTGTGCCTTGCTGCGTTTGAAAAGATGTTTGCTCATTCTTGGCAGCTACGGAACTAGATAAAATGTCAATGTAGATGATAGGACAAAGAGGTAGACATGTGCACCTGCAGATTTAATGCAGACTTGGCATAGGCAAGGTACTTGTTAGAGTAGCATGTGGTAAAAGAGTATGGGCCTCACGTTGGTATGGTTAAACTATTATTGAAGACTCGCAGGTATACCTTGTTCTTGGTTACTCAAATAGTTTCCCAATACTTGATGTGGAGGATGCGTCTAATGTTTGTGATCTTGTTTGGAAACGTGAGAGTCCGATTATATTTTTAACTTCATAATCAAATTTGTTGGTTTCCAATCGTTGAACCCTATATTGATTGTGGTTGCTGGGGATGAAACTAATGGTTTTGGTATGGCACAAGTTAAACATTGTTGAGAAATTAGGCTAGGAAGGTTCCAAACTTGTGGCCTAGCAATCATGTTATAGTTTGCAAGTCACGATTTTGTATATTAATTCATTTGAGTGATAAGGTTAAGCATCATAAGTAGGGAACTTACATTTTATTTACTAAGCTTGACAGAACATTTTGATTATATATTGTATTTTATTCTTGCTTTGATTGAGTACGTTCATTTTGTTTGAATTTAATACGGTTATAAACTGTGGCACCGCTATTTTTGTTGAACGCCTAAATTTCATATCATCTCATACGGTCTTCAAATATGACGAAAACGGGCACACTACTACATCTTAACAATCTGGATCCACGAAATTAACTTCATCGAAAACGGACCCATTTTGTACAACTATATTATTTAAATTCAATTTTGTTCATCGGTTAACGCTTAAATTTCATTTACCGACAAAATAACTCCAATTGATCCCAAACTAGAAATATAGCAATAATTAGTCATACGTATTCCAATAAAATTCGTTTCATCGAAAACGGAGGTTGTTTGAAAAAATAACTGTTTATAACACTTAGATAATATCAATTTAATATAATTAAATCAAAACAATTTAAATTAAACAATAATAAATTATTATTGCCATATATATTTAAATAAAATAACATACATAAGCCAATATGGTCTTATAACTCGATATTAACGCATTCGATGCCCAAATTCTATTGGAAATCTTTTAAATAAATAAACAAACGTTACCATTTTAAAAAACAATTTCCATAACGACTATTTTAAAATTTGATTTGGACATATCACACAATATACAAGCTAAAATCCTGATTTTCCTCTTCCGTTAGATAATTATAATCAATATGATTCTAATGTTTCTTGTTTCACAGAATTCCGATTTAAAACGGATTTTGTATATTCCATTGAAGTTCAAAACCCAATATTACGAACTACCACGCCATTTCAAATTCGTTTTATATTAAGTATAAATTAAACGTTCAATTGCCATTTAATAAATGGATTCTATATTAACTCCATTAATATTTGAAATAAAATATTTAAAATCAATTTAAGTATTCGAATTCAAATGATCGAAAAATTTGGGTTGTTACAATAAATTGTAATATGACTTACGTATTTGAAATTAATATAAAAATTCAAGCATGTAAACAAGAAAGCTTTATTGCATGTGTCGTCATAATTATTATGGCATCCTCCATTGCGAACTGTACATGATGATCTTTTGTAATAAAAGAATTCTCATGCATGTGTTCATATGAAAAGGTTTCTACCTTGATATCATTCTTTTTTCAATTATAAGGCATTAGACATGTATAGATAATCGTAAAGAATGAATACAGTAAAAGAATTCTCATGCACACCTGTTCATATGGCAAGTTTTTATCTTAATATCTTTATTTTTCCGATCTAAAGGCATTGGGCATATGTGCATGTATACATTAATAAAGACTGAATCCAAAATCAAATTGAAGAATTAGAATATACCGATCATACGGAAATACCACCAACTTGGAACATCGTAATCATACATTTCTTTGTAGAAAAAAAAAACATTTCTGAGTTCAGCTATATATTGCAACCGAAAAGTAATTTGTTGCGACTATATTTAAGTACCTTGCATTTATTATACTTCCGATCCATGACATTTGGATAACCAAACAAAGCCAACAATAATGCGAGATATTGCACACTTTTATAGCTATAAATATATAGTTTAGTAACTATCAAAAGTTTTTTTGGCTAACTGATTTGCTTAATCTAATTCAATATGCTGAAATTTTATTTTGCTATAAATGTTGGTTTAAATCATATAATTAGCAATTTGCTACATCCACAGAATTAAATTGCAGTCAAATATCAACATTTTAGTCAAAGGGTAATCACATCTGAAATCATAGAAAAGTCGGATA
The DNA here is from genome assembly GCA_030737875.1 of Allium sativum. NCBI lineage: Eukaryota > Viridiplantae > Streptophyta > Magnoliopsida > Asparagales > Amaryllidaceae > Allium > Allium sativum. The sequence continues at coordinate 483,241,317 of CM060926.1, read as the reverse complement.
AATAGGCAGCAATCTCTAATTTCACAAATATTGAGCAACATATTTAAAAGAAAAACAATTGGTTGTTTCGTCTATGATACCAGCATTGCATAAAAATCAAGATCTAGCGAATGATATTATATTACCACAGTTCGGACACAGTTAGAGAACTTTGGTTTCAATCAATTGAAAAGAAAAAAAATCCTATTCTGTAAAAAGTAGGTAAAAAAATAAAATTTAGAAAGGTTATTGTTGAAAAGGAGGAGTTCAGTCTCTTATCATCAGTTGAGAAGGTGTGAAGGCGTCAGTGGAGAAGGATGACAGAAGTGTCAACAGCGGAGGAGCACGGATGTGTCAACAACGGAGACGGAGGAGCACCCCCATTGAAACATTAGCCACCACTGTGTCTAAAAATCTCTCAAAGTTATTTTACACTTTGGTTACTGTTAAATAAGATCTAAAATATATATGGATTCAAGCAAATTGGGTAAAGAAACAAAGTGAAAGTAGCTTCAATCGTTTAAAAGATCATTTTCAAGTATTTAGTCGGCAAATGTGAAGAAAGGATTTATAATGTAAAAGATATCCGTTTTTCATAAACAGCTTTGAAATCATACAAAATTTCCATTTACTTATCAAGAAGAAACCAAACTTTCCAGGAAATTAAATTCCTTTATTCAAAGTTTAAAATTAGGGTAAACAGGATGGTAAATTATGAACATACCATTCTCTTTAATTGCTTCGGAATTTTTTCTTATCCACATCCAAATTTATAGCAGAAGTTCAATCCAACAACTTCTATAATGTTTGACCATGATAAAGGGATTTCCTCCATAAATGAAATCAATGTCGACAGAAATGAATCATTAATTAAAAATTTGAAATCAGCCAACAATACAAATTTATGATCAAAAATATTTAAGGATTCAGTACTAACCATAACAACAGCGGCTAATTTGCATAAATCTAATCCATAAAAGATTCATTTTTTTATAAAATGAAAAAGTGTAATTCAAAGTTTTTTTGGGTAACTGGTTTGCTTAATCTAATTCAATATGCTCAAATTCGATTTTGCTATAAATGTTGGGTTTAAATCATAGTAACTATCAATTCACTACTTCCACAGAATCGAATTGCAGTCAAATATTGATATTTTTATCAGAGCGTAATCACATCTGAAATCGTAGAAAAGTTGAATAAATAGGCAGCAATTTCTAATTTTACAAATATTGAGCAATATATTTGAAAACAAAACAATTGGTTGTTTCGTCTACGATACCAGAAGTGCATAAAAATCAACATCTACCGAATGATATTATTACCACAACTTAGACAAAGTTAAAGAAATTTTGTTTCAATCAATCAAAAAAAATCCTATTATGTAAAAAATAAGTAAAAAAAAATAAAATTTAGAAAGGTTACCATTGAAAAGGAGGAGCTCAGTCTCTTATCATCAATTGAGAAGGTGCGAAGGCATCAGTCAGAAGGATGATGGAAGAGTCAATAGCGGAGAAGGAGCACGGAAGTGTCAACAATGGAGGAGGAGGAGCGCCCCCATTAAAACATTAGCCACCCCTGTCTCCAAAAAATTCTCAAAGCTATTTCGCACTTTATTTACAGTTAAATAAAATCTAAAATATAAGGAGTGAGGCAAATTGAGTAAAGAAAAGAAGTGTAAGTAGCTTCAATCGTTTAAAAGCTCATTTTTAAGTATTTAGTCAGCAGTTGTGAAGAAAAGATTTACAATGTGAAAGACATCCCTTTTTCATAAACAGCTCTGAAATCATCCAAAAATTTCATTTACTTATCAAGAAGAAACCAGACTTTGCAGAAAATTAAATTTCTTTTTTCAAAGTTTAGAATTAGGGTAAACAGGATGGTAAATTATATATATATATATATATATATATATATATATATATATATATATAATTCTCTTTTATTACTTCGAAATTATTTCTTATCCACGTCCAAATTCATAGCAAAAGTTCAATCTAACAACTTCTATAATGTTTGATCATGATAGAGGGATTGCATCCGTAAATGAAATCAATGTAGATAGAAATGAATCATGAATTCAAAATTTTAAATTAGCCAACAATACAAATTAAGGATCAACTATATTTAAAAATTTAGTACTAAGCATGACAATAGCGGCTAATTTGCATAAATCTAATCCATAAAAGATTCATTTTTTATGAAATGAAAACGTGTAATATTGCATAACTAAAACAATGATCGACCCCTCGAAGTGAGGTGTAGTAATGATGTTTTAGAAAGTTTGACATATGTGAATAGAGAAAATTAAGAAGTTATAATATTTGATACAACATTAAAAAATTCATCATTACATACATGTAGAAGTTAGAAAAAATGATGCAAGGATGAAACAATCTACTTATGATTACTTTCAAATAAATGTAAACCAGGATCTAATTTTAAGCATCTGATTTGAAAATTCAGAAACAAAACTTATAGAAGCTCGTCCATAATATGTGATAAAAACTGTAAATAATTAGCCTTTGACTGGATTAAGATAAAATATTCATACCATTACATCGATATTGGTTTCTCTGCCAGTAATCTAACCCCATACCACATAAAGTATTAGAGAACTTGCCGCAATAAGTACGAAAGTGCATCCTCCAACTTCTGCACCGCAGTACACTCAAGGTAGAAGATCCGAAGAAGTTACAAAAACAGATGCAACGATGAAACAATATATTTATGATTATCTTCAAATAAATGTAAACCGAGATACAATTTTGTGCGCCCGATGTGAAAATTCAAAAACAAATCATATAGAAGGTTGTCCATGCAAATAATTAGCGTTTTGACTGAATTAAGATAAAATAGTCATACCATTACAGGGATTTTGGTTTCTCTGCACGTAATCCAGACCCATAGCACATAAAGTAGGAGAGAACTTGCCGCAATCGGTACTAAAGTTTATCCCCCAACTTTTGCACCGCTGTAGATTTAGGGTAGAAGATCGAACTGCGTCAGAGATTATAGACGGTCAGTCGGAAAATGAATTCGAAGCAGATCTCGTTTTTTAGTATGAACCAAAGGTAGCGGATGCGATTTGGGGATTGGAAAATTGGTTAACGAATTGAAAACGTGAGAAAGGAACATAAGCCGTCTATAGTTTCCCCATAAAATTAACACGTGTCAATCAAAGAAATGTTTGGTTTCTGATTTCCAGTATAAGTAATAGATAGATACGATGAATGGTTACTATAAAGTGGACGTAGTTGTTAGTACCGAACCACTATAAAAAACTATGTTCGCCCTGTATTTTATTACTTTGGATTTGAATTATCGTTTTTTCTACTGAACACACACTCGGGCGTTGGCATGCGCGAATAACGACAATTCCCCACGTCAACATAACTGTTATTGGATTCAAACCCTAGTCATAAATTAAATAGGAATGCTGGTTTTGAAGATTTCTTTGAAAAGGCAAATTTTATGTTGATTTATTAAAGGATTTATTTATTTATTTATTGGATAACAAATAAAAAATAAAGCTCGTAGTAAGGTTTTTTAAGATATTTTTCCTAAATGGAACACATATAAGATATTCACAGGAAATCATCTTTGAGTTAGTGGGTTTTGTTTTTCTTCTTGATTTCATTTTCATTATGGACCTCAGTATTTAGGAGAAGGGGATTTCTATCTTTATTTAACATTGTATAAGGTATCGGTATCACTAACAGCGTCTTTTTCCCGTATAGATTATAGACGAGTGCTCTTCAACAGAGGATGACTTATTTTCTAAAAATGAAAAATACAGCAAGGAATATTCTCCTTCAAAAGCAAAGATATTATAAAATTACATGATACCATTACTATTGGTATTAGAAAATCAAGCAATACAACAGATCAAGCCACACCAAATACATAATACAGTCTTGTAGGTTATGATAAAATTTACAGAGCCACAACAGACGTAAAAATATGTAGTAGTCAAAAAGCACACAAACATTTTTTTAAAATTTTATTTTCCTCCTTTCAAACCTCATGCTGGAAATGGCTTTTTCTTCATCATCGTTAGCAGCAATTTGACTTTTTTAAAAGCAGACAAAAACTCAGAGAAAATTCTTGCTTTAACTCGCCCTCTTCGCGGCAAAGGATTGCCAGAAGGTGTCTGGCTAGAGTAGTTACATGCTTGATTGATTGACATGCAAATTGGCATTATGTTATGACAATTTTTGGAGGAAAAAAACGAAGACACAGAAAATTTTTACATTACAACACGCTATCGTTAAATAGAAGGAGCTGATGATGTGTAGATGTGTCATATGTGTAATTACTGAGATGTCCAGTGCATGACATGGCCTTTCTTCTTTGTATATAGTATGTATATACTATATAGTAATAACACATACAGATATAGCATTACATGGCCTTTCTTCTTTGTTCTTACTGACCGAAAGTAAAATATAACGTGCAACAGGGAGGTTATACATTTATACGTATCTTATAAAGCTCGTTGATTGTTAGCATTTAATTTTTTTTGAACTACAGCTACTGCAATTATAATATTTATGGTATGAACTGGTAAAATAATTGACGCATCCTGAATACTAAAGTGTTGTCAAAGCACACCCTTCGGGTTACCTATGGCTATACATTAGAAGAAGACGTGTACTATAACTGCATTTTAATTGCATCTTAATCCCAAGTCAAGTCTACTTTGTTCATTAAATTACAATGCAATTACTGTATCCAATGTACAGTGCATATTCCCTAAGCTTGATAATGTTTTAAATGGTGGCAGATGCGAAGGCAAATGATAAAAAAGAAATGCACAGTCAGATACAGATCATTTACTCTCTTTTTTAACCACTTTGATATTTTCATAAAATAAAATAAAATAGAATAAAACAAAAAGCATAGTCACCTATTTGAATACTAATTACTTGTACAGATCTCTCTTATTCATATTACTGGCTTAATTCCATGTTGCTGAAAACATGAGTTTGACTTCTAGACTTGTATATAAAGCATATGCTGATACGTTAAGCACATGAGTTTGACTTCTAGACTCGTTTCCCATGTTAGCTGAGCTCTCAGGATTTTTCAGTTTTGCGATTTCAACTCATTTTAGAAACGCTCTGAAAGTAGCAGCAACCGTCAGATTTTTAGCCTCCGTGATTTACATCCCTTCATTTCTGGATCCGCCAAACTTCACAGCTTTTTTTTTTTTTTTTTTTTTTTTTTTTTTTTTTTTTTTTTTTTCCGGTTGTTTAACCAAAGTACATTTAGAAATTGTTACATGACCAGTAAACAACAAGTAGCTAATTAATGTGAGGTTGGTACGGGTGGAAGACTATGCCACTTGTTGAAACCCCTTGCCAACTCTCTAGAGTTTGGGACTCATTTTAGATTCACTTTTTCCCCTCCTCCTCCACTCACATTCTATGTCCTTGCACTAACTTATTTAAATATAAACTTGTGACTTAAAATGATATGCAAATAAAATGCTACAAAATAGTGGTGTCCTGAAACGCTATATGTGTGCGTGTCTAAATAGACTTTTATATATATATATATATATATATATATATATATATATATATATATATATATATATATATATATATATATATATATATATAATAAAATCCCCCCCCTTGGACAAACCCTTAGACAAACAAGGAGACAAAGAGCGGTTCAGATTTAATCCCGCAAAAACAAACGTCCTAATTTAAACACATCCCATAAACATGTCATAAACATGGCATTATTCTTGCATTAGCATTGAATAGGTTGATTTAAACACATCCTATCATTTCCGATCATTCCTATTATTGACATATTACCATTATCTTATACTGTGTAAATATAAAAATCTATTGCCATTTTAACAGTGTCCTTCCTAAATAAATTATTATTTATCATACTTGCAGACGTGAAATATTATCATACCAGCAGCCAAATTGTATTATATGGTCCACGTCTTCCACTTACCAATTTTATTCACTTTTTAATGCTTTTTCTTCATGTATTATTTTTGATCAAAATCCGTAATGCCTCCATAATTTCATGCTTTTGAACTGTGTTAGCTTCTTCCTACATTTTCATATTTTATGCATCCATGATGCAGCTTTTTTCTTTAATCCTTCCTACGTTAATATTCATGTGTTAATCGTGGAAATGAATATTTTAATCCTTCCTACATTAATATTTTATGCATCCATGCTGGACCAACCACGATTATGCTTATTCATGCATCCAATTAATTGTACCATATGGACCTTGGTTGTTACTATACCATATATACATCAAATTTCACCTGCTACGATTATGTTACTTTAACACACATGCTTTCATCTGCATTAAATGTTCCCATTTACCATATACGTTTCCATCTCCATTAAATGTTCCCATTTACCAATGAATTAAGTAAAATTACACAATTTCTTATTTCTTGGTAAATTACGTTTTTTTTCCTATTACTGTTACTACTACAGTATGCATTCCATATAGACTTCATACAATATCTCCGTAATAGTTAAGTTTTCATTCATACACGTCATTAATAAATCGTATATCATAAATTTATTTCCAAGACTGCCTTTAATATTTCATTTAATATTCGTATACCAGTTTTGTTCTTTCTTCAAATTTAATATTCGTCATACCCCTATTCTGCACATGTCCTATATTTGGAAATCCTAAAAACAATATTTTACTTTGTTATCAAAATATACTTTCATTCCATATTCACACCACATTTCGAAATTGGCATATTTTATGGTGAATCTGTTAAATTTGATATTTTTTGTAATTCCTTATTTGTGTAAGCAATTAATGGTATTTTTCTAAAGAAAAAATAGGTGGAACATTAACTTATATAACATATGCAATAAACTAATGCATTAACATTAACATAAATTGACAACAATTTGTTCCACCAGTCAGTTTTTTTTTTTACTATAATTGGGCCATCAACAAACCCGTTCTCTATAATTCTACATAACCTCCTCTGTCACCTTTTCTCCCAACTTGACCTTCTCTTCTCTTTTAATCTCATCTCCACCCAATTCACGCATTCTGCTCACACCACTCAACATTTTTCTGCTTAACCCCAACCATTTATCTTCTCATTGGTACATTACCTTTTCTGCCCGAACATGGTTATCTGTTCTGTACTCGATGCGCAACAACAAGCAACAACAATATTTAATAATCTCATCATTCACGGAAATATTTGGGCGGATGGAGATTATATTGTTTCGAAAATTATATGTTTGCTACGTGAATACGGGGTTAATGTCATTGTGTTTAATACTCATGTAAGTGTTTATCTTTGGTGGATTATGCTTACATATTTTAATTTCAGATTATCAGTACATAACAACTACCCATGTCTTGAAGGGTAAACAAGTTTACCCCAAACCAGCCTATGCAAATTCGGAGAAGCACATGGCCAAGATAGAGAACAAGTCTAGGAAGTGAAGTATGATCCAATACGAGAAATGTGTTCATATACTCTTTAATTTAATTATCAATTCATGTTACATTGTTCATTTCGCATTACAGATTTGGGATAATGCAATACTGGCCTATGAAGAGGATGCGATGTATAAACGGCAAACTACTGAATGGCCATTAAAAAGAATTACGGTAATACAATCTATTGCTTATCTTATATTTTAAATACTAAAATAAGTACTATATTCGTTTTAACCAACTGCTTATTTACTCCTATTTGCAGCTTAACTTACACTCAGCACATTGGAGTAAGGACGTAGTGATCGATAATTACACTTTTTTACGTGTACTTAAAAATATGTTTAAGTGTTGATAATAAGTTCTAATATACATGTCCTGTATCAAATTCTGTCATATTCATGTGTTTCCTCTCTACATTTGCTTTCTGTGCAAAATAATATTTCGTCGAGAATGTGGTTAGCTCAATTTTACATGATAGTTACATATGATTTTGATGATGCTTTATACCTTTTGTACTCAGTTTATGATACATACTCATATTTACTGAATGTCAGTCGTGTATATACTGGATCACGAAATGATAAAGCTGAAATGAATGTGCATACATGCATACAAAATGTGAACCATGTGTTCCCTTCCAAATTTCATTTTTTACTGTTTTACACTTTAAATCTGCACCGTTTTAGAACTCATTCACAATGTGCTGTATGAATTAAATTTTGTTTCCTGTTATACATTCCTACCATCTCTGGCATGCAATAAATAGCTAAAATGAAAACATAAAATTCTGCAAATGCACCGTTGTTCTATATAACAGCCAATCACTGTCAATATTCACAATCTAAAATTTAATATAGTAGTGGGTGATATAATTTAGCAGTAAATGTTTGTAATACTGGCATTGCATGTTTGTAGCCTTTAGACCTGTTGCAATTACGGAAATCAACTATAACTTTAGTTTTACAAATAATTGCATTTACGGTCATTACTTTAATTAGTCCTTCAAAATATATATACCATATAAAATTAGAGTGAAATTGTTTATATTCCATTACCATATAAAAATAAATGCATTTATTTACATTACTTTAATTAGTCCAACCAGTAAATGTTAGTAATACCCAATTTTAAAAATTCTATATCATAGAATTACCATATAAATGACATGGTTTTGTATATTTACATCTTCATAGGCTATTGCGTGTTTGCAGCCTTTATACCTGTTGCAAATACGGAAATCAAATACAATTTCATTTTACATATAAATGCAGTTAAGGACATTGCTTTAATTAGTCCTTCAATATATACTAAAATATAGTCATAATATTTAACATGTATGGTACTAATTTTAGACAGAGATGAGGTCAGTTAGAAGTAATTCATATGCACAGAAAGCAAATTAGCACCCATTTTCTTCAAATGCATGTAAAAAGCATCTAAAATTTAATTTAGCAGTGGGTGATATAATTTAGCAGTAAATGTTAGTAATATTGGCATTGCATGTTTGTAGCCTTTAGACCTGTTGCAATTACGGAAATCAACTATAACTTTAGTTTTACAAATAATTGCATTTATGGACATTACTTTAAATAGTCCTTCAAAATATACCATATAAAATTAGAGTATTAATAGTTTATATTCCATTACCATATAAAAATAAATGCATTTATTTACATTACTTTAATTAGTCCTACCAGTAAATGTTAGTAATACCCTATTTTAATAAGGCTATATCATAGAATTACCATATAAATGACATGGTTTTGTATATTTACATCTTCATAGTCTATTGCTTTAATTAGTCCTTCAATATATACTAAAATATAGTCATAATATTTAACATGTATGGTACTAATTTTAGACAGAGATGAGGTCAGTTAGAAGTAATTCATATGCATGTCCAATAAATTAGCACCCATTTTCTTCAAATGCATGTAAAAAGCATGTAAAAAGCAACCAAACTGTAAGATAATAAAATTGAGCTATGATGTGCCATAAAGATAACCAAACATTAATTGTAAAAAATTAGTAGACAAAATCAAAATATATCAAATTCATGTTAAAACAAGCAAAACAATGACATGAGGTGCGAAGCAAAGCATAGATTACATGTCGCCTATTTTTTAAATCCCATAATAAAATGATCGAAAAAACTGATAACGTATAAACAAATACGATTATAGTTCTGTTAATCCATTCACTTATTTATACTTCAGTTTATGAATATGACCACTTTAGATATTGACATCAAACATATACCATTCCAGCTAATTAAATCGTGATCGAAAAAAAAATGTTGTTCCTACTGCATATGATTAGCCACCTTATATGATTATAAGAGTCACATTTGTAAACATGTGAATACATTTGCTATATTGCTACAATGTTTGATTGCCATGTGATCACTTTCTCTACTATAACCCAGTCCATTATTACATCAAAACATTTTCTGTCCTTTTAAATCTACAACTTATACCAAGTCATCTGTTCAACCCCTACTATTCTCCTCTTTTTTCTCCCTTAGTACTTCTACAATTAACTACACGCATGCATCTATACAAACACAATGCAAACTACAACACCCCGTACTCTATGCTCCCGTGCAAACTACAACACCCCGTATATGATTACTTTCACTCTAAGTATATGATTATTACAATCCACGACACACACAATTGTATCATCTCAACAAATTATGACACCCAACATCTTATGCATCCGTGCAACGCACGGGTTTCCACTCGTATATATATATATATATATATATATATATATATATATATATATATATAGAGAGAGAGAGAGAGAGAGAGAGAGAGAGAGAAAGAGAAAGAGAAGGGTTCCGCTACACCTCTTATATTGCATGTGAACTCTCCCCCTTAATCTCCACTATTCATTTCTCCACTCATTCTCTCTTTTTCCAATTCAATATTATTTCTTAGTGGGAAGAGAGAGAATGAGTGGAGAAATGGATGATGAAGATTAAGGGGGAGAGCTCACGTGCAATATAAGAGGTGTAGCGAAACACTCCTCATATATATATATATATATATATATATATATATATATTAATTGTGACACAAAATATCTAGACGATTTGATTTTTTTTTTAAATTTTTTGGTCTTTACGTGAAAGGTAGAATTTAGGGATAATTCAATGGTGATGATTCTTTGTATCATCAACTGCATCTATATTATTTTTTGGCAAAGACAAGTTTTTAAGGTGACCGCACACACCTTTTATTACAATCAATAATAAAATACAGTATAATACATATGATTGTTAGTTGACAATTAGCTACATCGATTTTTAAGGTGAACCGTGCACAACTTACGGAATTTATAGTGTTCCGTTCACGCTACCTTACAGCACTGAAGCTGGCCTAATATAACTAGACTACAGTAAATTACTTTGCTACTACATAATAGTAGGATAGCATAATATATTACATGGCTTACAAATACAATACTCAATACAACTATAAGGTACAAGTATCAACCGCACGAAGAAACTTGAGCACACAGCAAGCATGAATATCATGAGAGCAACGACATCACTACCAAAAAACATGTAATTAGAAACTAATTGTTAAAAACTGAACATTTTCAGTCTTCAATTTAGGATGGATCAAACTGGTTGCAAAAAAATTAAAATACTTAAAAACTAAAAGGCAGTCTTTTATTCAGTCACCAATTGATTTTAAATGGTAGACCTTATAACCGTTGGGATTGTAAGTGCATTTTAGAATCTAACGGCTGAACTTCGTGATCCGTGTAATATTGTTTATAATTTTAGAAAGCAAACAATTTTTCATTTCGCTAAATCAGTTATTTTTAATCCGTTAACATTCCACGTTTTCATTAGATTATGGGTGTCAAATAACCACTCATCTACTACCACATTTTTTTTCCTATATCTTTTTGTCTTCCTCCAGATCCATACTATCTACTCCATATCTATTTTCTTCATATCACATCCATAACCACACCACTGCAAATTTCCCAAAATATATCATCCACGCATAATATATAACTGATTAGCACAAAAATGTGTTTATTTTATGCTCTTATATCTTATCTTTTGTAAATATATAAATATTACTTTGAGTATTTTTTGTGTGTTTTCACAGATTCAATAATTGTCTCCTCCATTTCAATTAAAGGCCAATTACAAAGAAAAGCTACTTTTCCATATCAACAAATCTTCAATTACAAAGGAAGTTGTAGCTCATTGGTAAAAGTGTAGAAATTTGTACGAAGAGACCTAAGTTCAATTCCTGACAAACCCACTTTTTGCTGAAGAAAGAAACATTAACACTGCCTCGTTTGCTCTGAAGAATATATGGACTAATGTTATTTTTTATATATATATATATATATATATATATATATATTGTTAGACCAAAAATGGCACTAACACCCAATATGATAGATTTCGTATTGAATAACCGAGAATAATGATCTAAAAGCACAGAAAAGAAATCAACACACAAAATTTATCGTGGTTCGGCGTTAACAAACCTACATCCACTTCATAGATTCTCATTTCATTCGTAGATTACAGCTACAATGAATACATTCACACAATCACTCGAATACAATGAATTATTCCCTTCGAATTCATTGATTTTCATTGAAGAAGAAGATGGTTTTCTGTAGGAGAATACTGGCCATGGTGGCCATGGAAGAATAAGTCCGAGCCCCCCCCCCCCCCAAAATGATGCGTTGTATGTGTATTTATAGGTAGAAATTCGGTTAGGATTGAGTGGCCACGTGGCATCTTTAGAGTAAATCCCGAAAGTAGTGGAGAACATGGGGAAATTGTCTTTAACTGCCCAGAATTCGGTTAGGATGAGTGACCCGATCCGGTTGACCCGATCCGGATTGGTCGGTCAGAAATATTCGCTTTAACATGATCCAAAATGGTGGAATCCAACCCAAAGCTTATATGCGTAGAAATACGAGTTTTCCCATCCTTTGTTACTTCGTCCAAGCAGATGCTGATCTCTGCCAGTTCATACTCAAGCCCTGAGTGGCCTTATTGATAGAGTTCTTAGGCTTTGGATTGTCTGATCACAAAGCAGGCTAACATTTTGCCCCCTAAAGTACATCTTATTGCAAATGAGATGTACTTTGAATAAGTCGAGCTAAATCTTTTTGGAACGTCATCCACCCTTGAGGAGGCTTTATCAGACTGTTGTGTCCTATTGAGTACTGAGTAGTTCCGTTGTAGACAGATTTTGAAGTTTGAGATATCCAGAATGCCCGATACTGTTGCGATCAACACCACATACGATCCAGGTCGATTTACCGATGCCACTGCGGCGTTGAATCTTTCAAGGAATGCATGCAGGATCTCGTCAGAGCTCTGTTAAAGCATCAATTAATGTTGGCAATCTGGCCCTCGTCTTTAAGAAGTTGTCGCCAATTGTCCAATTTAGCGCTGGTGCCCCCGATATGATGTCTTGAAGTGGGTGGAAGCCAGTCTCTGGCTTCTTGGTTGCGCATATGTAATAGCCGTCAGTCAGGCTTCTGTCTTTTAATTATGGATGGTGATCCGCTACTCGGATGTATGCAGGTTGTCCTTGAGGAGCCATTCTTTTGGTTATAGTCTGGGATCTTGTGGAACTCCGATAATAGAAAATGTGCCTAAAGTTGGCGGATAGTCAAATTATGTTGCTCGAAGCTTGTATCCCGCACTCCCCATCCACGGGGATTTTACTAAACGGTAATCATCGAATCCACGTATTCTCTGAATTCATACTCCCTCATCAAGTTGTGAGTTAGAGTTTGATACAAAATGATTTGTTCGTGTCCATCTCATGTTAGTCTTCGGTCTCCCATCCAATCTCTGAGGTTCGGAGTCAGGTAGCGATAAAGTCAGATTATAGTTGCCTCAAATGCGCTCGTTTGCCCCCTACATGTGGAGCCTCATGTTGAGGTTGAGATGGATTTTAAACATTCATCTGAACTGGGGCAAAGGCTGGTTGGGCTCCGTTTAAGTTCTCAGTGACTCTTGCATATCCATCGTTTTCATCCAAAATGTTATGGTCAGAAGTTGCATGCTACCAATGCCTGGGAGGAGGTTGGTTGCATCTTGTTTCATTAAAGACGACTATGCCAACTTGCCCTAGGGCCTCATATGATCTGGACCACGGAGCAGGGAGTGTTTGAGCCAAGTTCATTGTCGCTTGAATTTCCACGGTGCTCGCTCCAGCGAGTAAGTCGTAGTCACTCGGCCTTCCATCTATCCAAGTAAAGAAGTTATCCATCATTTTCTGTCATTTCCGGAGAAGTTCATCTTGCTAAACCATCTGAGTTCTCAAATCAACAAGGGTACCATCCATTTCATATCTAGCTTGACATGCCGAGGGATCATCGTAAGAAGAAATCAGCTGACTTCATTTGTTCCTAGCGCCTTTTGCGCCAATATCCTCAGAACGAAATAAATTTATATCTTCCTTCTTCTTATCCTTTGAGTCGGAGTATCAAGTAGATCGCTTCCTTGCGAGCTAGAAGTCAAAGTAATGGTGTGCCCCCCCTTATCCAGGGTCTTTCAATCGGGAAGTTGGTTAGGACTAGCAAATGGACGTTCAGTCTGCATCCATTCCATGGTCCTCGAGTGGCCTTAAGTCGAGTGATACGTCATTAAACAATCCACTCTCAAGGCCTCCTTTCGGTCATCATCTTGATTCGCATGGGAAGTTTAGTATTGGGCATCAGTGTCAGCCTTCTGGACGTAGCCCTTTGTTTGTTTTCCACTGGCCCGCTATGGTTATCGCGAGTGCGGCCCTCACATTCTTGTCATGTTATCTTGTACAATCCTGTACTATGTAAACAAAGCGAATCTCTAAGTAGTAGGTAATAAAACATATCACAATCAAATAAGGGTTTCAATTCAGAATCCCTACAATCAAATAGTATCTAACAAATCATATAGAATTTATCTAAGGGGTGGTGATGTATGTGTGCCCCCAATCAATCATGGATAAAGTGCCCAGTCAGGGCTCGTTCGACATTGTGTTGCCCCCAATCCTTCCATAGGGGACATCAGCTAAGCTTTCAATCTTATCCCCAATCCTTCAGTGGGGTAGGAGCCTATTGTCTTCGGTACTTAATCTTAGCACCTTTATACTCTCCTGACGTATGCCCAGGTTAGAGTGTAATCAAGGAGGTCTTTAATCGTGGTGCACCATCACGCCTTGAGGACGTCGTCCTCCCGTCCTTTATACTCTCTCTCGAATCATGAGAGTTAGAGTTAATTAGGCGAACAATCACATCATTCACCCCGGCACTCCTTCTACACTCTATTTCCAAGAGTGGGAGTCCACCATGTCGAGTGTCATTCTCAAACTCGGTTTTAGTCCTTACTCCATGCTTCACTCTGGTGGATGGAGTTTTTTCGGGCAAGCGGTCGGACCACACTTGTCGGGGCGCTACCTCATAATCCTTGATTCATGGGTAAAGGTGGCCATTTGCAATAATCAAGTCTCTATTGTCCCGTCGACTCGTGGAATGGAGTTTGGTCGGACATTGCAGTATCGTCCTTTAAACGCTCTCTCAAATCATGAGAGTTAGTGTCATGGATCGATTGGTCTTTAATCCTGGGGTGCCCCTCACACCCGTCCTAGGTTCATACATATATCCAAGCTCTGAGGATTAGAGTTAGTTGGGAAAATAGTCATAAAATGTTTTCCAAGGTTTTATGTTCCTCCGATCAATCCATGTGAGGAGTGATTGGCACCAAACTTTAGGTACCTGCATCATTCATATTGCATGAGTTAGTTATGTCAATAACTCGGGAAGCATGTAAGAGTAAATTGCATGATTGAAAAGTAAGCATATCAAGGGGCAGTGCTGCCTCCTTTATTTGGATTCATGTAATTTGGTGGCGTCTAATATAGGATCGAGCCATGTAGACGGTCGAACTGCATCCATCTGAAATCAGATTCCAACTTTGAAATGCAAAAGTCAATGCATAATTATCTTTAGCTCTGCCATGTATGAGCCTAGGAGTGAATGGTCATCTCAGATTCACCTTGAGCTATACAACCATTTTCAGGCGGAGGGCGTGGCTTTGTATACGAGCAGTTCAGTCGAGACCATTATGGGATTATTCCATAACTCCATATGCGGGTGCTAGAAGTCTGATCGATGTCAAAACCGAGGTACCTAATCTCTGCCAGGGGATGGCTTGATTGGGGTCTTGGAGCGACAAAGGCAGCTAGGTAAACACTGTAAGCGAATGACGAGGTTGCATATCCTTTGAATCGCCTTCTTGCCCCCATGCCAAAGGCAAGGATTGAGTGTCAGGGAGTCACGTCTGTACCGCTAATAGTAGCACATCATCATATTGGTTCTAGGACGGTGGTTGGCAGGAGAACAATAGATCTATGGTTAGAGGAATTTTGCACTCTCCATGCTATGAAGTAGGACATGGCTGAAAATGGGTCCATGCTTAAAGGATTTTCCCCCCTTCCATGTCAGGAAGTTGGTTCAGGAGCCATAAGGATAAATATGCCTCATCCGTCTGTAGATATGCTTTCGATCCCATGCCAAAGATAAAAGCTTATACACAAACAATCAATCAGCATCCAGGTTTAAGTGTTCCAAACCCTCAACTCACCATTCTTCCAGAAAGACTAAGGCAATTGGTCATGCAGGCTTATGATGTATCAGCATTGAATTAGATGATGTAATCATGAGCAATCCACGCTTGAGTCTCCTATTGCCCCCGGCATTTGGAGCATGAGTTACTTGGCGGATAATCGATCAATGTGGTGGAACTGTGAATCTTTATTTTCTAACTCCAAGATGTCATTCGTTAGAAGTTTCATTTGCTTTCATTTCCCATCTAGCGGGGGGCTGATTAGTGGTTTTGTCGAATCATTCACGGAAGTGAATTGAGTAATGAGACTCATTGATATCTATCTCGGGAGAACCTTTCAAAGGAAATAAGCGATGTCGTCTTGCATGTCATATCTTGAGGCATAACGAACGATGGTACGCCCTTCTCTTCTCCTTGCTGGGAACATTCCGTGCTGTCAGAAGTTCTTTATGGTGGTCATCCATGGACCTTTCTTGGGTTTGTTCTCCAACACCGTATCAACTTCCGTCTGATCAATACTCGGAGTTTGTAGTGTCTCGATTGGGACCATATCCACCCATTCTGGATTGTCAATGCTCACTAACTTGGCTGGCTTGTCTGAGTCTTGATTCCTGGCACGTAGAATATGAGATATGTTGTAGTGCTTTAGGCTATACAATATCTCTTCAACCCTTTCTAGGCAAGCTGCGAGTCACGGTTCTTTTATTTGGAATTCTCTGTGAACATAGCAAACAACAATCTGGGAGTCCCCTAAGATGTCCATACAACTACTTTCCACTTCTTTAGCTAGTTCCATTTAGGCGATCAAGGTCTCATACATGGAATCGTTGTTAGTAATAGGGAAATCTAGTGGCAAGGCATAGTAAATTGACCACCCTTCAGGAGTTATTAACATGACTATATAGTTGGACCATCGATCATTTTTAGCACTGTGTGTGTATAATTTTTCAAGACTTTGGTTAGGTCGTCTTCTTCAATCAGAATATCTGTAGTTGCTTCATCGGTTGTCACCCTTCTGCATACCTAATCTTCATCCTCTCTAGGGCCCATGTCTTCGGGCAGATAATCTGGTGACTCCTTTTTCGATGCTTCCCTTATTTGCTATGCTGACATCTCCTTTGGAGGAGGGGAATTACTTTTGGGTAACACTCCACCTCCATTGCATAACATCTCCCATTTAGCTAAATAGCAGGCTCTTCTACTAACATGGCCACCATGGACCATTCCTATTCCAACTTTCATTAGGAAATTTAGCAGTAGACATAAGGGTGCAATGTAAGTTCTGAACGCCGCTAGAGCTGGTCAGTCTATACCTTGGTCAGACAAACGTGACTACGATAGCATGGCTTACAAGTCTTCAAGTAATGTCTATGTTTTCTATCACAACTGACAAATGAAGTGGAGAGCTAACGGTTGATTCACATTTGCTTTAATCTCGAGCTTTCGTCAATTGACTAAGGTCGTATGGTGGCTGGTGAGCAGTCAAGTTACTATAATCCGGGAGGATCCATAGGTCCAATTATGGTGTGTGGTGGTTCAACTAGTACCTAACTCTGGGCACCAAAGTATGTTGACCCAACCCTTAATCGATGGAAATCAATCTTCCTTGATGCGATTGACATCAAACAACCATTGCAAAGGTTAGCCGAGTTGTTTGGAAGGTGAACCGCAGGACATATTTCATTCGTCACATCATACAATTGAAGTATAGCTTTGAGATGTTGGGATCCTTGGCCGCTTTCTGGTATCCCATTATTGACAATCGTGGTCACTAAGGTCATATGAGTCATCTTCAGAGTAGTGCTCAGATTGTTCCATATAACCATCATTCGATGCTCCACCGATTGAATAAGTTTAAGTCACATAAGTAAGACGATCACTACTCGTTAGGGAGCAAGATCAATTGCATTGGTGAAATCTGTACACCACTGGAGATATGGAAGAGGAAGCTATTATGAGACAATCATTATTTCGTATACTTTCGTTGATAGTAAGCTGAATCTGATCGATAGCTCCTCACATTGCCTTGCTGATGTAAGTAGGTGTCATGTCTATGGGAAAAATCCCAGTCGTTGTAATCTTGCTGCGATATTCTCAAACTATCGGTCTAATATTCATTAACAAGCTTTGATAACTGATGTTAGCTAAAATGTACGCCGAGCCGAAGGCGAGGCCGTCAGTGGGTCCGGGCGCAGCGCCGGTGGGGTTCCGGGGCCCCATAGTCTCGGCGGCGATCGACCTAACCGGTTAGGTCGCAAATGTGGACACCGCACGATTTTTTCAATTTTGGGAGATGGAGCCTTTTCTGAAATGATCCAAAAAATGTATTTTTTCCCATAAACAGCTACACCGGTTCGGATCGGAATTTGACTTCAATAAGCGGTTCAGAGTTATCATCGGATCGAATTACATATGCAGGTCAATTCATGCTAGATGATGCCATTCGGTTCGGGTCGGGGGCCTACTTCGGATCGGATCGAAATTTCAGCATCCGTTCTGGGTCGCAGAACCCATGCCGGGTCGGATCAAGATAACAGTCTCTATTTGAAGAAGCTTCATTGGGTCGGTTCGGTTCTCCCTCTTCGGTTCGGCTCGGGGTTGAGCTCTTTTCGTTAGCAGATGTTCGGTTCGGATCTTCCCTTCCAGTTCGGATCGGAGGTCCTTGTTCAGCTCGTGCTTGTTCGATCTGCACTTGTTCGATCCGTAGGTCACTGAACTGGGGTTGTGATTGGGTTGAAAGACGTCCACGCCTTGGATAAAAAGATATCTCGGGTTTTCGGATCGGGTCGGTTGACCACATCCGACCCAGAGCTTAAGCTGCTGCTGTGAGCTTTCTGTTACACCGATGCTCTTTGTTGTCTTCATGAAACTCGCTGGTTCCTAACTTTTTTTGGAACCGTAATATACAAACCTGTTAACGTCGTTGAAAGCTTCGAAAGCGACAAAGATATGGATTATCTCTTCGGACTTGGTGATCCTAACAGTAGATAAATAATCTAGAAAGCTGAGAATCTTCATTTCTCAGTGAAAGCACCAAAATGTTAGACCAAAAAATGGCACTAACACCCAATATGATAGATTTCGTATTGAATAACCGAGAATAATGATCTAAAAGCACAGAAAAGAAATCAACACACAAAATTTATAGTGGTTCGACGTTAACAAGCCTACATCCACTTCATAGATTCTCATTTCATTCGTAGATTACAGCTACAATGAATACATTCACACAATCACTCGAATACAATGAATTATTCGCTTCGAATTCATTGATTTTCATTAAAGAAGAAGATGGTTTTCTGTAGGAGAATACTGGCCATGGTGGCCATGGAAGAATAAGTCCGAGCCCCCCCCCCCCAAAATGATGCGTTGTATGTGTATTTATAGGTAGAAATTCGGTTAGGGTTGAGTGGCCACGTGGAATCTTTAGAGTAAATCCCGAAAGTAGTGGAGAATATGGGGAAATGGTCTTTAACTGCCAAGAATTCGGTTAGGATGAGTGACCCGATCCGGATGGCCCGATCCGGTTGACCCGATCCGGATGACCCGATCCGGTTGACCCGATCCGGATGACCCGATCTGGATTGGTCGGTCAGAAATATTCTATTTAGCTTGATCCAAAATGGTGGAATCCAACCCAAAGCTTATATGCGTAGAAATACGAGTTTTCCTATCCTTTGTTACTTCGTCCAAGCAGATGCTGATCTCTGCCAGTTCATACTCAAGCCCTGAGTGGCCTTCTTGATAGAGTTCTTAGGCTTTGGATAGTCTGATCACAAAGCAGGCTAACATATATATATATATATATATATATATATATATTCATATGTATGTATGATATACACTAATAAACATTTCAGGAATAAGAATATTCTTCTCAAGGATATCATTTCAAATCATTCATTTTTCAACTACCATTTAGAAGAATATTTGATTGAATTATTGCCCAGGAAAAGCCAATCAATCTGCCATGTGTCACTAATCGGGAGAGGAAATCTGCATGGAATATCTCAACCATTATGTCATATCTATTTGCTGAAGAAAGAAACGTTCACACTGCCTCCTTTGCTCTGAAGAATATATGGACTAGTATTATATTATATATATAAATATAAATATAATCATATGTATGTATGTATGATATACACTAATAAACATTTCAGGAATAAGCATATTCTTCTCAAGGATATCAATTCAAATCATTCATTTTTCAACTGCCGTTTAGAAGAATATTTGATTGAATTTTTGCCAAGGAAAAGCCAATCAATCTGCCATGTGTCACTAATCGGGAGAGGAAATCTGCATGGAATATCTCAACCATTATGTCATATCTTTTTTATTTGTAAACAAAGATATTCAAAAGATATTTTCTAGGCCCAGTATTCATATTGAGAGGAGCCTACATCTTCTATATATACACATGATACTCATTGTGAACGAGGATTAGATTCAACGGTAATCCTAACTTTTATTTTTGTTGTTTATTTCCTTTCTGTAATTTTTATTTCAAGCAATCTGTTTTATTTTTTAACCATTGAATTGATTATAGATTCGATTAGATTCAAATCTATAGTTAATTCAATTACAATTTTACTTGTTCTTATTGATAATTACAATTTTAGTTATCGGTTCAATTAGATTTGTTCTGAACTAAGTTGCAATTTCAATTTTATCCCATCTCCAAGCTTTGTCTAACTCGCCCATGAAATATAGAAATAATAAAATTTAACTTACCTCCCTGTGTTCGACCTGCATATTACATGATCTGTGCGCTTGCAATTATTATTACAAAATTCGCGCTTTTCTAGTTCTTAGAAAGCGTCGATCAAGTTTTTGGCGCTATTGCCGGGGAGGCAACAATTAATTTTTATTATTTATTTAATTTCGGATTCGTGTTAGTTTTTTTTCTTTTATATATAGCAAAAAATTCTTGATTGGATAGATTTAGTGTTGCCAATGATACCGTAATCTTCCAAATAAAAAAAAAATATTGTCAAATTTCATTGATTTTTTTTCTTTTCTTTGTCTCATTTATTTCTTTCTCCTTTCTACAAAAATTTTCCTTCTTACAAGTTTACAAAAATTAAAAAAAACAAAAAAAAAACAAAATCTTTTGTTTCCTTTGTTTTTCTGCCATCTCTCTTTGCTTCTCTTGCTTAAATTTCTTCAAACCATCCACCCTGTTGCAATTAGGGGTGGGTATTTTTCTGTTTTACCGCTTTTTCCCTTCTGCCTATTTCCAAACTTTCCAATTTCCATTTTTTTCTACATAAATTATTTCGGAAGGAATTCCTTCCGTAAGATAACTGAACAGACCGGAAATTTCCACTGTTTTTCGTAGTATTCCTTTCCTTCCGAACCACTTTCCCAATCCATTAATAATCATAACTTCTAAGCCCACCAGTGTTAATATTGGGGACCACTGTGACATTTTTGTTTTTTTTAAATCATCTATGTTACCATTCAGCGTCCCTACTTCTTGTTCGAATCTAATTTGATGCTATTCTGCGTATAAAAGATTGTCTGTCGGAAAATTGAAATTCCATGTTTTCTTCCGTATCTTCCTATTTCTGCCTGACGGAATTCCAGAGTTAGCGGTATGAAATATGAAACATGTTGTGCCATTCCATCAACAACCGGATGAAATGGAAAATGTCTCGGTTGGTACGGAAATTTTCCGTACCCACCCCTAGTTGCAATCCTTCTCCACTGACAAACCCTCTTCGTCATCATGCAACTTTCCAAATCCACACTTCAACAACCATCTTCAAACTATTTTCATCATCAACCATCAAAAGAAGTCATCAATAGACCCTGTTAGCACCACCCTCAAGCAAAATCACCGCTCATCACAGTTTAGCTCCTGCCTCATCACAATCCAATTATCCCCAGCGTTCACTGCCATTGTTTGCTCCAAATTTGGGACCAAACACCAAAGGTGTAAAAAGTCACACTTCACCGATTCGGTAAGAATATGGAACCGCGTAATCGCAAAATAAACGGATAAAAGCAAGTAAGAACACAAAGGAATTTTTATAGTGGTTCGATTCTCTATGAATCTACGTCCACTTTCAATCAATTCTCATTATAATACTCAAGCTTACAAAATATAAATTTTCCCTCATTACAATCATTTCTCTCTTTTAACTCTCTTGACGATCTACTTTCACTTGAATTTGGTGAAGAAAATGAAGAGATCTTTTAGCTTTGTGATGAATCTTCAATCACTTGTGTGCTTTGATCATTTTCCATGATCTTCATAGATTTCGTAGTGAATTAACATTTTATTTTAAGCTTCGGAGAGGAGAAGAGATCGCTTGAATGATGCTTGAGAGATTTATTATGTAGCTTGAATGAGATTGAAGGTCCTTAGATTTAATTGGAGAAAGCTTTTATGATCATTCACTTGGATTTGATCTTCATGAAGTTAGATTAGTGTTGTTGAATCCATGGAAGCCATTAGAGAAGTTGTAGATGAGCTTTGAATTAGACGGAGTCTCCTTGTAGAAATGAATTTTCGGTCCCCCTTCTCAAGTGAATTTTGAGGGGTATTTATAGGTGATTTTGGTCCGGGTGGCAATTCTGTAATTATGTAGAAAAACAACATGACTTAACTTGCCATGACTCAATCCGACATAAATGGTCTGAACGCCCTCAATTGTTTTAGGTCGGTTCCCCTTTTTATACAGTGGAGTGGCACTTTAGTAAATAAGGTGTACAACTGGACTTTCATACATCACAGCCATTGACAGGCTAGCAGGCGATATGCTTTATGAGCGGCATGAAGTAGAACGGATTGAGTAGGGAACGACATAGTTACTTGTGGTGGGGAATGACATGCTTTTAGTGGTACTTGGCTCGACTTATTATTTAAATATACGGACAAAACGCCTCACATAGTTTCTCTTAGGCCACGTGTAACTCCTGTACTCATAACATACTTTCCACCATGACATGCCTTCCCACACGACATGAATTCAACGTCATGCTTTCTGCTATCCCATGCCTAACCAATACTTCACAATCGCTAATGTGTATTGCCAGCTGTTGTTAGCTCATACTTTCGCTTTGTTTACGTGTTATGACCTTTGCGGTCTTTCAATTCTTATGTACAACTGACGGTAGTTCTATCACACGACATGGGGAAGTAAAGCACCCTGCTGATATGCGCCACGACCTGAATGATGCCAACGACATGATGTAATCATGTGAGACTCACGACTTGAACTGCATCTTACTTCTCACGACATGAGTTTGGCAACATGGAAGATATTTGAGGAATGCGACATGACATAATAGCCTTAATGTCATGCGAGTCCTTTCACACGGCATGACTTAATTCGTATTGTCTCAACTTCATGAGTCTTCACGACATGGTGGCATCTGCGACATGGTTTGATCGTCATGAAGCTTCTTACGACATGCTTTGTACTGGGGCGATTTGGTAGTATACAGCATGACTTGAATATTTGCATAAATATAAATGTTCAGCTATTTTGTATGAACACATGTGGAAATATCTTGTCCTTCCAATCTTGTACGCGACATGAATAATGTTCCAACCAACTCGCTCCAGGCCAATCATGGCGTGATAACACAAAGAGCGACTTGGCTAGCTGGTAGAGCACATGCATGTCGTTCCATTTCAGAGTTTAACGCCGAATGTTGGCTTGATACGCTGAGACTTGCTTGGACTGGAATGCGACATTGGTACTGCGGCATTGTATCATAACTTTGATGAGCTGTCATGGTCCTTAGCTTGCGCTTTGAAATGCCTTACGACATGAATGAGGTGCGCCTTGAATGGCCTTCGATCTGAACTACCGGTAACATGATCCATGCGTCATGGATTTAACGACTTGATTATCGCACTATGGTTTGCATGGCGACTCGAATATTATTGCTCCGGATGACATGAGAGCTTGCGCCATGATTTAGAATGTCTTAGGCTCATGCTGTATTAACAACTTGAATCCAACTGGTGCCAACGACTTAAAATCATGTCGCGTGGATGACTATAGGATCCATGTCGTAGAAACGATATGACTTAGTTATGCCGTGTGTCATTGTCTGTGAATACTTCTTAGTTCTGAACCGCGTTCTAAGAACGGGGTTAACAACCATAGACCCAAAAATAGATCTTGCCTACATCGCTCATCCTTCGTTCTTTCTCTGCTCCAAATTCATCCCAAACCATTGTCATTAAAATAGCATACCCCTTAACAGCTTTCAACCTCAGTCACCACCAGCAATCGTAGAATCGTACTCCCACACAAACCCTGACCCTGATCACCAATTCGAAGCACAAATCACTGCAACAAATTTACTTTTTAGTAGCACGTGATAAACGCTATGATAGGTTACCATAGCATTAATGACGACACTATATAATGACATGCAATAATAGCCCTGTTATATCTTATAGCTCTAATCTAAATGCTATAACATTATACATTTTATAGCACACGTTCACCAACATGAAATGTTTTACATAGCGTTCAGACCTTGCAATTATATTTGCTTACTAAAATCTCAGCTTATTTTTTTATAGCGTTATCAATAATATCATAGCACATATTTATTGCTATGAAAAATGTTTTCCATTTTGTTTTTTTTAATCCTTTATTATTGAATTACCCATAGATATATAGCATTCAGACCTTACCATGTTAAAATATTCGCTTGTTTTTATTGCATTATCATTGTTTTAATAGCTTATATTCAGTGATATGAAAAGTTTTCCACATGGTTTATTGCATTTCACATTTTGATTCCATAAGTGGAGTTTCTCACTATGAATACTTGTAGTATATATAGCGTTATCAGTGTTTTCATAGCACACATTCAATGATATGAAATTTTTTTCTACTATTTACTTTTTTTACATAGCATTTCACTTTATATTTCCATAAGAAAAATTTTCCGCTATTAATTTTTTTTTAATATATAGCACATATTTCTATTATGATCTTTATATAGAAAATCTCTTATTTAATTTGTGCACTATTTAAACAATTAAGCAGTAAATTCATAAGATAAAACTGTCAATAGCAAAAAATTAATACCAAAAGCATATTTGATTTCAATTAAAAAGTCAAATTTAACAAGTCTACTAATAAATATAGAAATAAGTTAATGTACATATTGTTCAAACATCGTTTCAAAACAAGATTACATGAAAAATCACTTAGTGTTCAGTTTGTAAGCTCGTCCAACTTCTAGAACCTGCAAGAAACACAATTAAAATGAAAAAAATGAAAGTGTTAGATGTCATCTCAAATAATTCATAACAAACAGAAAATATGCTAAATGTAGTAATTACATAAAATAGGCTTTTGATATAACAGAAAATATGCAGAAAATATGTATGCATGTAGTAATTACGTAAAACATAAAATAGTTCACGCATGTACTACATTGAGCCTATAACACTTCTCATAACAAACACTTCAAAATACAACACACTAAAAAGACATTTTTGTGACTACGATCTGCTCTAATAAGCATCCAAATCCAATCAGAAGTGGGAAGAATAACAGTCAGTGAGATGCAATACCTCATAGATTACTAGTAGTAAAGCTGTAGCTAATTAATCAACCATTATCCTATACAAATACAACAGTTTGATAGATAGAAAGTACCTGAAATGAACATACAGGCATGCCAAAGAAAGAAATTACCCGACAATATTCACTTGTATACCATCTCAGCACAAAGATTAAGTAATGCATGTAATTGTCAAATGTGAGCATAAACAATAGCTGAAAATCTACTAGTTGTTAAGCTATAGCTAATTAATCAACCATTATCCTATACAAATACAACAGTTTGATAGAAAATACCTGAAATAAACATAATGCATGCCAAAGAAAGCAATTACCCGGCAATATTCACTTGTATACCATCTCATTACAAAGGGTAAATAATGCAGGTAACTACCAAATGTGAGCATAAAGAATAGCAAGTACTATGTCAACAATATTCACTTGTATGATGCCAATGAAAGAAACTTCAATTGGTTGTGGCACTGAATTGAGATTTGCAAGTAATATATCAACAATTTTGTTGGTGGCATACAGTACCAAAATTATGAAATAAAGAGTTTTGTAAGAATATTGAGAAGATAACTTAATTAGCACATAGATTTTCCAAGTAACTTAAAAGGCGAAATACAAAATCCAGGAAGCACCAATAAAGCCGGAAGCAAATGGTATAATAATATGTAAGTTTTGCCTGAAAAACATATATCGCTCTAAGCAAGAAATAGGCTTGAAGAACACTTGAAAATAACAGTTTTGTATTTCTCGAGTGGAGGTTTTGAACAATTTTGATCATGTTTTATTCTTAGATTTCGCGTTAGATGAGATTGGCGTCTTGAGTTTTAAAGTACATCATGGGACTATCTCAGGGTAACTCATCTAAAGTTGAAATTTATTAGGATTATTCATAATCGTTACCTAAGATCAATATTTTTTAAAGATTTATTTTATAATGGTCAACTAACCTTTTTAATGAGTATTTGTAACAAAATTCAAGTGGTTCAGTATAAGTAACAGTGACCCATTTGGATGTATGAATCAAAATTAAGAAGAAAGAGATTTTAAATGTAAGCATTATAGATTGTAGTAAAGATTCCAACTTATTTTAATTAAATTTTCTTACATAAGTCTCTTATTTCATTTCAAGGGAAAAAGGTATAATTAATAATAAAAAAAAGAATTTGGCATATCTCTAAGCAATTCCTCAACCGAATTTACGCCCAAATTTTGGTTGCAAACATGACAACAAAGAACATTTAGCTAATATGTCTTTGTTTCATCAACACCCAAATTATTAAAGGATGTTCAGAATTGGTACCTGGCCCAAGACAAGAACAACTTCAGCATTGAAGGTGTCGATTGCATTAAGAAGTAGCTGCGTGAAAAGAGAAAAAAATGAAATCAATATATGTATTTATTTTTACTTAAAGAAAACCTAGAAAAAGAGCATATATGATGATACCCCATAGCCGAGACCTTCTACCCATCCCATTGTATTTATGACCATTCCTGCAGCTCTGGATTCAGTGTTACCAGAGAACTTCCTTTCTAGAGTTTTTGCGAGTTCCTTCACAAGCACTTTGTATAACTCTGCATTCAAATTGTAAAACAAAAAAGTATGTTATTGCATTTTCCAACCAATAATTCTATCCTTTAACCATGCTTACCATAAATATTGCATTTATCAACTCACCTTGGACTTGTGTCTATAAAAATACACAATGGGAATTTCTAGAGGAATTCCTTCCACAACATTAATAAGCATTTCAATTGGAGTAGCAACAATACATTCAGGAATTGTAATTGAACCCTGACCAATATCTAAATCTGTAAATGTAGGTTTCCAACCCTATTTACTAGCCCAACTCAAGAGCATCCTACACAAGCTAATCTTTCCAAAATCAGT
This sequence comes from Allium sativum, assembly GCA_030737875.1. Lineage (NCBI taxonomy): Eukaryota > Viridiplantae > Streptophyta > Magnoliopsida > Asparagales > Amaryllidaceae > Allium > Allium sativum. Next base: position 483,213,821 of record CM060926.1, on the reverse strand, counting down.
TGGCCCAACAACTGTCACTCGAGGTCCCTGAAACTATAATGAAATCAATTCATAGCTAAAAAATTACAACATAATCAGAAGTAAGTAACAAAAGAAATAACTTAATTATTAGAAGTAGTACAGCTGAAATTGTTGCAAAATGGAGTAAACAGATAATTTTGATTTTTACATGAAAATATAAAAATAAAATACATTATTGGAAAGGTAGAGTGGGTGGTGCGATTGAAATATGAAAATCAACAGATAACTAGTAAGCTAACCCTAGGTATTGCTGGTCAGTCTCAATGATAAAAGCTGCAATATTTCAAACAATATTAAGCACCGGTATAATACCAAATACAAACGGATATTTATCTACCACAGTCTATTCATAACATAGGCTTTCAAGACAAAATTCTGATTCAAAGCTTCTGCATTGTAAATACACGAAAAATAATAAAGATGGACAACATCTACAATGTTATCAAAGGCACAGCTTATGAGCCACCTAAGTGCATGGAATTTGTTTAAAGGATGGCCTCATCGACTACTCAACTAAGTCTAATTTTGATGCACTGCTCAGATGCTCTAGGGAATTTTTAGCCCTTAGTTTTTGTTTTGTCCTGGTTTAATACTGTATGATGTTTCGTATGTTATAAGTTACTTCATTTTTGCTACAGTTTAAGATATGATAACTATGATATATGTTAAAGAAAGCATTTTTATCAGGCAAGATAATGCACAAATACACATTATCAATATATATGAAATTCATATATTCTCTAACCAACAAAAGAATGAATGCAGGATTATTGTCATGCTTGTTGAGTTACTTGTGAATTATTTGCACCACCATTCGACTCTGCCTTTGCCTTGGTCCTTCTTCGGTTTAATATTGCATGCACATTAATATAGCTAACCATATGAGTCTGTATTAAAAGAAATAATTAGATAATTAGCTAACTATACTTGACCACATTAACATGTACTGCATTCAGCAATTGATCATGTTAGAGAACCCCGAATTATCACAAAACCAATTGGCAATGTGAAGAGTGAACTCATTATAGTTATACAGGATTCATTTTACAAATTCCCCAATGTGGGACTTGTCTCAACACGCCCCCGCACGTGTGGCATATCATGAGCCTAACACGTGGACATTTATTGGGTGACGTGGATAAGTGTGGCATTGTGCGCATGAATTAAATCTTCTCTGATACCATGTTAGAGAACCCCAAATTATCACAAAACCAATTGGCTATGTGAAGGGGGAACTCCTCATATATTAAGGAAGATTAGGTAGACAAGTTATCGATGTGGGACAATTCCAACACGCCCCCGTACGGCTAAGCATACAGATCAGCGCTCTGATACCATGTTAGAGAACCCTGAATTATCACAAAACCAATTGGCAATGTGAAGAGTGAACTCATTATAGTTATACAGGATTCATTTTACAAATTCCCCAATGTGGGACTTGTCTCAACAGATCATTTCAGCACCGTATTAATTATCATAACTTCGTAATTTGGAAAAGTAAATATGTATAACTATTGTGACATTCCAGTAACAACCAGCAAAAGATAAATATGTTCCTATGATAAAACTAGTATGACCATTAAACCATTTTAAATATCTTTTTAAACAAAGCATATAACTGTCAGTGAATTACCTCATCTTCCACACTCAACTTCACTAACCCCATCCAATTCCACTGTTGCCCCGTTCCATGTAAATACCTTGGCACAAAAAATGAAAGTTAAATATTAAAATAAATAACTGTTATATTAAATGGACGTAGTACAAAATTAATTATTGCCATTTATTGCAAATTTATGGCGAGGTGGAATTGAAAGCCAATTCCACGATGGAAGCTTAATGCCAAAATTCTCGGCTGTTCTGTTCAGTAATCGGATCCGAAGTGGGTTTCTTAGCCTTGGTTGAGGATTATATGTCCTCCTTACCTATACAACACTAAAATATATTTATTGTTTTAGACTACTTCACTACTAGTTAAACAATCTTATAAGCATTATATCCCATCATAACATACACAAATTCACAATATGTTGATCATTAAACTACACTGGGAATCATTTTTCATGCTTACATGGATAAAAACAAATTCTTGAATGAAACTCTCATATAATAGCTGTGAGTAAGAATAACAACTTTACTGTTAAACATATAAAATACATGGATGATGAATTAATGATGAGTGATGGAAGTTTATATAATTCAAGATTCCAATACTAGAATTTATTGTTTTTTCTATTAGCAGGCAAGTACCTTCTATTTTCTTCTGTAAAATAATAAAAGTAAAATCAAAATTTGATCGTTGTTAAAAAAAAGTATCCAGTAATGTAGAAACCATAAGAAGTTAAGTTCTTCATTATTAACATGCGAACTCATAAACCAATAAGTAGCTGCACTGAAAAAATCAATTAAGATTCTCATGAAATTCTCATGAAAGTAGTTTCCTAGGTTAAATAATAAGTTAATTCAGATTAATTAACTAATAAATTCCAAAACACATCTAATTTCGTACCAATTCCTGTAAAATGATACAAACCGAGAAAAATGTTAAGAATCATTAACATGAGCAGTGAAAACATATAGCAAGGACTAATTGACAAAACCAAAATGAAGAGAAAATAAACCCTCTAACTACATAAAGGTGTGTACCACCTAAATCCCTACCCATCATACTAAAACCAAAAAATTTCCTGCACCCAAATGGAAGCACTGCCTGATATATATAGTTATCATAAACATGTTGCTGTGCTGTGCCAGAGTTCCAACGTGCCGGCTGGAATTTAGAACCTTGCTTATAACTGGCTCATGCATTGTAAAAAAGGAGAAGAAAATTAAATCATAACGTGTTATTTCTAACAATGGATTTATCTATTAATGGCCCATGCACTATAAATATCAAAGCCAGTTCAGTTGTGGCAGTCAAATAGTTAACATGAAGGAAAGTGCAATACTTGAATCGATATATTATTATTTAGTTCTTTTAAAATTTACATTAAATTTAGAATTAGTTGAAGCAACAGTTACATGATCTCTAAAAATAGAAAATTCTTAATTGGAAATAGTTAGGGAACAAATGTTTAGCCACACTTAATTAATGCTTACCTTCCCAACAAAGCAACATGTTCTCAAATGCAACTCTCGGTATAGTCGATCAGAGAAAGTCTAATGATGCTCTTTTCATGAAACCAAGTTCCCCCAAAGTATTCACAAAGGACAGCGCAGCAGGCCACACAGGTGGTACTCTGGAAGTTCCCATAGATTCAAAAATAATAAGTAACCATAAGATAACAAATTCAAAGGACAACAATGTGCTTGATTTACCAAACCTGCTTTACTAGTCAGAACTACTAGAAAAATATCCATCCAAAGTTGACTTACATAAGCAATTTCCGAAAAATTCTACGACGTAATCTCCAAACCACAACATCCCTTTCCAATCAATTCATCAACAATTAAACCCATTAAACCAAAACTCGATACACTCAAAGCCCTTATATATTAATCTATCTCATTCTATATAGCAAAATAAGTCTTCTAATATTATTGGTCACTACAAACATCCAAAATAACTTCGATACCAGCCTAAGATTTGATACCTTCAAATCATATAAATTTGCTCCAATAGGAAGATATCACACATAAAGCTCTAACCTTTTAGATATAAATAACAGTTATAATTTGTATAAACATATATAATTATAGTAGCAATAATACTACAAACAAAATCTTATTAAAGAATTGAAGCATTCTTTCGTAATAAACCAAATGTAATATAAGAGTTATGTTCTTCAAATTCAGCAATAGTTATATGGAAAGTAAATTATTATGATATCTAATAATAATATTTATGACCCAATTATGATAATCTTTAATCACAATATTAATGCTATAATTTTGACATCTTTAATTCTTTTGGTGATTCAAGATATCAGTTGTTAGTTATATCAAGAGCATGTATAGCTTATGATCAGAAAAAGTTTGAAGGAGAATACCATATATTTCATGCTCAAAGTCAATAAAAATAATGGTAATAATGCATTTAAAGATTTACTGTACAAAAGATTTAGCAGTAAGTAGTATTAAATTTTTGGAATAATAAGTAACAAACACAGCAATTATCCTACTCGAAAGAGGATACAAAAGGAAGTAATAGACTATGTAAATCTGCACATGCCTTTTAATTTGCATCTACAACAAGTTTATTGTTCTCTATCTCAACATATTAAACAAATTTCTACAAAGAAAAACCTAAGTAAGCCAAATAAAATTACCAATCAAACCTGAATGATTCATAATTATACTCATTTAATTCTGGTAATGCGAGCCCCATGCAATATTTTTCCAATCTAAGAACACCGAAAAAAACGACAATAGGATAAAATAATAAAATAAGAATTAACAATGCAAATTTGAAAAAAAAATGGATTTGATGTTGGGATTTATTTCGTGGCTTGGATGTGTGGGAGGATTTGATGGATCAGACTGATTTGGTGGAGTGGGCTGTGTAGGAGTAGTGGGCTGATTTGGAGTAGAGTTAGGCATGCAATCAGAAGTACACTCAGCAAAATCAAAATCCACATGGTTATGTATTGGGACAATATTTTCGGGTGTAATATTTGTAGATTCCGGAACAAGAAAGGGAAAAACATCCTCAAAGAATTTCACATCTCGAGAGACAAAAAATTGCTTAGAATCCAAATCAAATAATTTCCACCCTTTTTGACCAAAAGGATAACCCATAAAAACACACTTTCGACTTCGACTAGCAAACTTATCCCCCTTCGTCTTTTGGTTTTGGGCAAAACAAAGACACCCAAAGGTACGAATTGTATTATATGAGGGTGACTTGTTAAAAAGAATTTCAAAAGGTGATTTATTTTGGAGTAAAGGTGTAGGTGTGCGATTAATTAAGTGAGCAGCAGTTAAAACACTTTCACCCCAAAAATAAATTGGTAAGTTTGCTTGAAACCGTAGAGCCCGTGCTACATTTAAAATATGTTTATGCTTACGTTCAACCCGGCCATTCTGTTGTGGAGTCCCAACACAAGAAGTTTGGAATAAAATCCCATTATCATTAAAGTAGTCAAGTAAACAATTAAATTCCGTTCCATTATCAGTTTGAACTACTTTAATGGTTTGAGAAAACTGTCTATCAATCATGGCCACAAAAGACATAAACATACTAAACACTTCTGTTTTATCAAGTAACAAATAAAGCCAAACAGCCCTCGAAAAATCATCAACGATAGTCAAAAAATACCTTGCATCACAGGAAGAGGGATATCTATATGGTCCCCATAAATCACAATGAACTTTTTCAAATATTCGAGAGGCTTTATTTTCATTCAAATTAAATTTATCACGAGAATGTTTTGCCCGGAAACAAACATCACAAACTTTATTTAAACTACCCCTATAACTAGAGACAGGAGGAAGAAGTTTCACTACTTTTTCAGAGGGGTGACCCATCCTTTTGTGCCATAAATCCAATGTGGAGGAAACCGCATTCACCGAAATCTGTTGCTCATAGTTGTCTCCCTCAAAGTAGAAAAGTCCATCCCTTCTAATGCTCGTTCCAATCGTCCCCCTCAACTGGTCCTGTATAACACAAGTAGTTGGAGTAAATTGTACAGTACATTTTAAATCATCAATAATTTGCGAAACCAAAATTAAATTGCAACATAATTCCGGGACAAAAAGCACATGTTTAAGAATTAAATTTTTAGACAAATGAATGGACCCTTCTTTCGTAGCAATTACAGATTTTCCATTAGGGAGACCAACCGGACAAGTAACATTATTTACATCAAATAACCACAGATCATTGCAAGTAACATGTCGTGAGGCACCGGTATCAATAATCCATGAATTACAATTAAACTCACCAGTTAAACGGTCATCAGAAATTTTAGTATTACCAATAAAAGAAGCAAGAAGTTTCCATTGTTCCGGGGTAAAAACTTGCGAAGAGGCCATTTGTACGTCATTGGACCATTCATCATAATTATCTCCACGGAGACGAGTTGGGGTTATGAAGTCGTCGGGTCGATCATGAGGACCAAGATAGTATGGAGATGAGGGGTCGATTTTTGTTGAAGGCGGCGGTTGTGGTGGTTCCTGGTCGCCGGCCATGGAAGCAGTTTTTTTTTTTGAGAGAATTAAAAATCCTGATGCTCCGATACCATGTTGAGATTGTTTTGAGAGAATCGAATTGCTCTTCCATTCATTCATTGATTGATATATATAAGTTACAAAGGAATGTTCTAGATTACAATCAGAGATTTTATACTATCAATCAAGCCTAAAGATAAGGAAATTACAATCAGAGATTTTATACTATCAATCAAGCCTAAAGATAAGGAAGCTAAATAATATCCCATTATTGCTTCAATATTCCTTAACAATATGTGGGCATAATAAACAACTATATTAGAATTTGTGAAATAATATTAGTTTATTTTTATTTGACGGCATTAAACTATATCACTACTTTAAAAATTAATATTCAATGATTTGTTTGTTAAGTTACTGTAACAACCCAGAAATTCTGAGCCAGTTTAAAATTTTTATTTTGGCAATTTTAGTGAAGTTTGAATATTTAAAATGAATTATTTTAAATAATATCGACGAGAAATTTATTTTGAATAGAATTCGAACGTATATATTATATACGTCGTCGTTAGAATATAAATAATTATATATAATTATAATAGGAATTGAAAATGGCGTGGTAGTTCGATAATTCGATTTCAAATTTCAATTGAACATACCAGGTGCAAAACAAACCGGATTTTAGTGAAACCAAAAACATTAGGATCTAATTGAGAACATCTTTCCAACGAATCCGAAAAATCGAAATTTCATAGGGGGAATCAAAAGATATGTCCAGTTGAAAATTCTGAATAGTCGCTATGGAATTCAGGCCTTTAAAATATGAATTTTGCAAACGACCTCGGATTTCGTCGAAACCTCTTTTGTTGGGTTCGTGATGTCAAATTATTGCTAGGTTTCAAATTTCATAATTTTTCGAATCAATATGTGAGCATGGCAAAAGAAAACGTGTTTGACCAGTTTTAGTTGATTTTAATCGACTGAAAAATGACCATTTTTCAAACGATCTCAGAATTCGACGAAACTAGTTTTATTAGGGCCGTATCGTCAATACTAAGCTAGAAAATATTTTTTGGGAATTTTTAGAGTTAGTATGTGACCCTAGTAAATTGAAATGCACGTTCAAACTCAATATATAGAGTATATGTTGATTTTGACGAAAACTGATCGAAATGATCGAATCAGCTTACGATACATATCCCGTTGTGTTCGGAATGGGGGTAATTATCTATGGATGACAGACGGTGGGCCTCGTTTAGAGGTCGTATGTAAAAGTCAACTTTTTGAAATTAAAATAATTAAAAATAAATAAAACCGCTCTCCTCTCCTTTATCTCCTCAGCCCCCCCCGCCCCCCGTTCGAATTGATTTCATACAGAAATAAAAAAAAAAAGAGAAAGGGGGGACGCGATCGATCACCCCTGCCCCCCCCTCTAATCGTCGTCGCCACTCGGGGCAGGGCGCCCCGCCTCCATCTACCGCCCCTCCTCTTCTCCTTCTCTTCCTCTCCTCCAGCAAAGACCTCGCGCGAACCCCCAAATCCTGTCCAACCCTAGTCTCCTCCAGACCTCGCACCACCGCGATCCTCCGCCTCCCCGCGCCCGTCAGTGCGCCTCGGTTCCCCTCCCTCTGGCGCAGTGGAAGCCCAGACCAAGGAAGGTGATTATTATTTTTCTTTTTTATATATAAAAACGTAGTTTTCTTTTCCATTTAATTTTTATGTAACTTGCATTGGATTTTATTTTTCTGATCTTTATATGAAATGCAAATAGAAATGCTTTGATTTTTTAATTTGAAATGTTTCGATTTTTAAATCGAAAAGAAACGATTTTTATGTAAGAAAAAGTAATGATTTTTAGTGAGGTGAAGAATAGATTTTTAAAGATGTAAAGACGAGATGTTGAATGATGAAAAGATTGGATTTTTAATATAGAAAAGAATAGACTTTTATTTGGTAAAAATATGATTTTTATTTGATTGGAATAGCGAGAAAAGGAATGATTTTTCATAGTAAAAAGTTTAGATCTTCAATTTAGAAATTATAAAAAGATTTGATTTTGATTTGCATATATAATATATAAAGATATGATTTTTCATAATATGAAAGTTAGTTTTTTTTCATCGATTAAAAAGATGATTTTTATGATGTCTTCATTTGGGTAAAGATGCGATCTTTATAAGGTTACCATTAGAATAAAAATTCGATTTTTATAAATATGATAGCAAGATAAAAATTTGATTTTTATAATGAAGTAAAATATAATTTTTCTATAGAAAGGTTATATCTTAAATGTGAATAAGGCGAAATCTTTATATTGGAAAAGGCGAAATCTTTATATTTGAAAAGGCGAAATCTTTATATTTGAAAAGGCGAAATCTTTATATTTGAAAAGGCGAAATCTTTATAATTGAAAAGGCGAAATCTTTATAATTGAAAAGGCGAAATCTTTATATTTGATAAGGCGAAATCTTTATATAGAGAATAGCGTGATAAAAATAGATTTTTATCTATATAGTAGCGATGTAAAAATAGATTTTTATCTATATAGTAGCGATGTAAAAATAGATTTTTATCTATATAGTAGCGATGTAAAATTAGAATTTTTATCCATATGGAGCGATTATAAAAATATGATTTTTATATACATAGCAACAATATAAAAATGTGATTTTTATATATGTAGTGGCTACGGGCGACGAAAGTGACAAAAGGCGAAAACGACGAAGATTTCTATAAATGAAGTGTCGTGGAGTTGGGATAGCTATCGCTGAGAACTTCTCACTCTAAATTTCTTTTTCTATTTATATATATACTAGGATGTAGACGGTGCTTAGCAGCACCCGACACCCTTCGTCCACAGACCATGGACGGCTTGTTTGTTTGATTGATGTGTTGTGAAAATTTGTTTGTGATGTGGATGTGAAATCGATAATATAAATTAATGTGTTGAAATAAATTAATTATCGTTAAAAATATAATTTTTAACGTGAATGTGAATAAATGAATATTATAAACAAATTGGCCGATTTGTTTATATGCACTGATTTGACTGATATTGATTAGGATGATAAATTTTACACATCACCCAACTGCACAAATAAAAATCTGTGTTTGTTGATTTGAAACCCCACACGGGTGTTGGAATGATATTTGGCGTACACTAATCCTAATTATTTCATTGTATGTCGATCGATTGGTCGACAGGCTGTGTAAGCGTTGATTATTTATATTTAATGCTTATGCAGTTGTGTTGTGCACTTTGGATGATGGTTGATGGTTTATCGTTGCTATTATATACATGTGTTGTATGGAATCCATATAATTAACGTTATATGGTAATTGGTTGGGCCTCATTCCAATCGGGGAAAATATTCATGTGTTGACGATGTTCATGTGTTGAAACTATTCAAGTGTTGAGTAAAATATTTTAACAATAAAATTTACATCTTTATCATATTTAAAATTAGAACTACTTCACGGTGGAGTCTGATTTAAAAATCAAATGATAGATACCATAATTTTATAAAATATTTTACATAACAAAAATAGTGATGTGTTAACAGTACTCATGTGTTGAGATTAGTCGTGTGTTGAAAGAAATATAGATTCATGTGTTGAATAGAATAAGGAATTTATTGAAATATATAAAGCCGTGTTGATTAGAGTTCGCTATTTTGACGTGAACGATAGTTATATCGATTATATTCGTTTTTATAATGAATATAGAAAAGAAGTAATTTCAAAATATAATGTTTTGAAAATATTATCATTTATATAGTAATGATACGAAATATTCAATTTTGATTTGAAATTGAATGTAGCGTTGAAATGGTTTTGAAAACGAATTTAAAACGATTTATAAAATACGTTTTAAAAGGAAATCGATGAAATATATATAATATATATATATATATTTATATATTATATATAATGGCCTGAATAGAACGCGCCGTGCCGCGGCAGTTCGTGAATTTCGACCATTGACTTCGAATTGACGTTGCGGAAGATCCGACCGTCGGATCTCCTAAAACCGGAACCGTTGGGTTCATATCGAAAAGTGCTTTCCAATGAATATTATAAATTTGAAATCTAACGGTTGGATTTGGAATTATGTCCAAATCAAATTTAGAAAAGGTCGCTATAAGTGCAGTTCGATGGCCGTTGATGGAAATCGACTGTACGGGCCTTGATAAAATTATTAAAAATATCTATAATTTGTGTAAAATCAGAAGAAATGATTTGGGAAAAATTGGGCTGAAAAATTCCATATTTAAAAAGATAAAAATAGATTTTTATCAAAATGAACTAGTTTTGAACTAGAATTAAAATCAATTTATTTTTGAAATAAATAAATTGAATTTGAAAGTGATTTTAAAAATAATCAGTATTCCCAATACGTGAATTGGACTGGAGTTGAATCGAAATTATCTTCGGAATATTTCGATGTTGGATTTCATGATTATACAAATATTGTTATGGGAATTTGAAAGATATATTTTATATCGTTATTTCCAATACGATATTTGTTGGTTCCAGAATTTGATATTGAATATAAGCCGATATATTTTCTATTCAGAGCCTTGTATTAAATATCAAATGTTATTTGGGTTTATCGTGAACCGTGTGTTAGATGACATTGGTTCTTTAACCCAGTTAAAGGCAGGATGTTGATTTTTGAGAAGATTAAAACTAAGTGGAGTTTTAATGAATCTTTAATTAGATTAAAATGTGAATTGGCAATTTAAATTATCAATTCTGAAAGGTGATCGAGAATGGAGTGCCACAAGTTTTTCTCCAAAGCGGTAGTTAATTCTTTAATTAGATTTGAACGTGAAATGGTAATTAATTTTACCGATAACACCGTGGTGTTAGGAATAGAGTATCACCAGTTTTGCTTCATGGGATATTTAGGTTGGGATTGGGAAATAAAATAAATAATTACTTCGGTATGGTTCGCTAATCCCGACTAGTTTGAAATGATATCCAAAGGAAGATTAAAGAATAAATTTAGAAGAATTTATCTTGGATAAAATTAATGGGAACCTCTCCCTAAGAATGTGATTTTGTGAATAAAGGAATATTCTGAATTGGAATGTGGCGTTTGTTGTGTTTGTATAACATTTGTTTATCATATACGTGGGTTATTCAGAAAGGCCGGGTTTATACCCATTCTGAATAACCGATTCGACGAGATGTCGAAGATGAAGATGGTGGTTGAAGACCGGAAGTCTTCACATCGCTTGGGTGATTACTGATGATCTCGATTGGGCTGTACACCCAAGATGAGGGAAACATTTGGTGATCGTCCAGACGTACTTGGAGATGGATGGATATGCGAGGAAAGTGCCTCCGGTTTCGTTCAAACCCAGAACGAACTTGTAAATGGATTGTGTGTCTGACATTGGATTTTATTCTGTGTTGATTGATCTCTATTAAATATACATCTGTTTGGCGGCGAAGAATTTATTCTCTTGCTGAACGACCTTCTCTGAGACGTACGAGCTCAGAGGTTGTATATCGATAGACATCAATCGCATGGAGTGAATTGCCAGTGTGGCACGCGTAAGTGGCAATTGATCAAGGCTTCTGTTGAAAAGAAAAGTCTTGTGGTTGATGATCAAAGCACGGCCTGTGTGGCATAGCTTTGTGTATAACGTGAATTCACGAGCCTCACACCTCGGTATGAGTCAAAAACTGGATAGTGACTACAGGGAGAGCACGACGTTTCTTTCTAGCTAGGGTGGTGTCAGTGACCTACCAGCCCTGACATTTATATACTTTTCACCTGTGTGGTTGTTGGATACGAGGTGCCTCGGATATAGGTCTGTAAGAACCGTGAAACGTGTGTTCATTTATACTCTGTATATTCTTGTATCTGATGGAATTGTTGTAATAACAATGAAATGTTCTTCCGTCTGCGTTCTATTTTGTCTTGTTCTCAAAGTATCCGCTCTTTCCTTCATGGGGAAGTTACGGGTCCTTACAGTTTGGTATCAGAGCTTTGGTTTACAGAGCTCGAGAACAAGACACATTAGAACCATACGGAAGAATTCATCAGATATTGGATTAGTAATATCCAATTAGAATGACTCGTTAGAGATAGGATCAGTAGTATCCTAGAACGAGTGTGAAGAGTATATTTTCCAAATGAAAACAATATTGTTTTAAAAATTTAAATCGCTTTATATGTATTTGAATATTTATTTATTTTGAATATGGACAATCGAGTATATAAAGATTTCGCGTATACGCGTCATGAACGTATATTCGAAGTTTTAATATACTAGATAGATATAGGATCACACTCTAGTTGCCCGGGAATGATTCTAATAATGCTGCAGTGTTACCAGTATTTATTTTCGAGTGACGAAGGTGTGATTTCTATATATTTCCATTAGACTGGTGTGAGAACCAAAACTAATATTGCTAGAATACATTGTTGTGAATTGGCATCAAAAACATGATTTTCTATACATATGTATCAAAATTATGAATTTGAAACTCTAATTCACTAATTGATTGATGGTTGTGTTGTTTGTTTATTTGTTCGGTATTTTGAACCATTTAGCCTAATTGAATCACATATTGAATTGTATTGAAAATTGGTCGCATTTGCTTGCATATACATGTACTTACATTGAACAGGTCATAACAAGGAGGCTAGAGCAGAAGAATAAAATTGTTTTCCCGACAAATAGGTACATGGTTATCATAATTTACTGATTTGTTTGGGTGATGATGATTTTATGAGCTGATTGGCTAGCCGCTTGGATTTTTCTTTTTCTTTTTGAGATCGGAAGGCCTGTATGGCAATTTCGGGATTTTCCCGTTGCTCCCGGTGCAGGGGAGGTTATGGCGAAATTTTTCGGAAATATAAGGTGTTAGCCAAATTTTTGAAAAATTTGAAAAGTTCATAGAAGCTGAAAAGTTGAAGAACTTAAGCCGTAGTCAAAATAATGGAAGTTGAGTTGATTTGTTAAACAACTTTCGGCTTCGTTCCTTTTCGGCTTCCATTGTTATGTTCCTTTTCGACCTTTGATTTAGGGAAGATTAGAATATCATCAATAAAAACCAGAACAAATTTATTCAATTAAATCACACATTGAACTCATTAGACAATAGTTAGAATTATATACTTGTGCATTATATATGTTTGAACAGGAAATTGGATAGCTGTTGAGTAAAGATTTTATTTGCGTGCCCGACAAATAGGTAAACCTTAATGAGTTGGATGCGAAATATTATTATATCAACTCCTGTGAGTGCCATTGGATGCGGAGTGCTGAATATTCTGTGTGAAATAATAAACATCGCCATAGGATATCAACAATTAATTTTGAACTACATTACATGGCATACTACTGGAAGATAGGCATACTTCATCATATACCACATAAGCATTTGGAGCTTGTGTGACGAGGTGGAAGATTTACCATACAAGCGAGAGGCTTGTATGGCGATGACTATATTTTACAGGTTGAACTGATGACTGATATGGACAATATAAAATTGTAACGATAAAATTGCCAGATTAATAAAAACCCACACGGGTCTAGAGTTGACAATAATCACGTCTCTCTAGTTATTAGATACGGCACATGGACTATTTATTTCCCACACGGGACGAGGTGACGAGGATTTATCCTCTGGAGCATTTAAAATACACACTCCCTCAGGCTTTGACAGGGTGACGAGAATTTATTCTCTGGAGTTATTATCAATACACGCTCCCCTGTAAACACCAGAATATATCACTATAAATATGTGTATGCTTATTAGGATTTATTGGGTACCTAATACGGCCCAATAAATTTCCAAACCTCTCCCCGTACAAAGGAGGTTATGGCGAAATTTTTCGAAAATTTCGGGTGTTAGCCAAATTTTTGAAAAATTTGAAAATTCTTTGGAGAATGGAAGCCAGATCGAACGTAGAGTTGATGGATCAAACCATTTTCGACTTTGTTCCTTTTCGGGGATGAAAAGTTTTAAGTGGGGGAGATTGTAACAACCCGGAAATTCTGAGCCAGTTTAAAATTTTTATTTTGGCAATTTTAGTGAAGTTTGAATATTTAAAATGAATTATTTTAAATAATATCGACGAGAAATTTATTCTGAATAGAATTCGAACGTATATATTATATACATCGTCGTTAGAATATAAATAATTATATATAATTATAATAGGAATTGAAAATGGCGCGGTAGTTCGATAATTCGATTTCAAATTTCAATTGAACATACCGGGTGCAAAACAAACCGGATTTTAGTCAAACCAAAAACATTCGGATCTAAATGAGAATATCTTTCCAACGAATCCGAAAAATCGAAATTTCATAGCGGGAATCAAAAGATATGTCCAGTTGAAAATTCTGAATAGTCGCTATGGAATTCAGGCCTTTAAAAATGGGAATTTTACAAAAGACCTCGGATTTCGACGAAACTTCTTTTGTAAGGTCCGTGATGTCAAATTATTGCTAGGTTTCAAATTTCATAATTTTTCGAATCAATATGTGAGCGTGACAAAAGAAAACGTGTTTGACCAGTTTTAGTTGATTTTAATCGACTGGAAAATGGCCATTTTTCAAACGGTCTCAGAATTCGACAAAACTAGTTTTATTAGGACCGTATCGTCAATACGAAGCTAGAAAATATTTTTTGGGAATTTTTAGAGTTAGTATGTGACCCCAGTAAATCGAAATCCGCGTTCAAATTCAATATATAGAGTATATGCTGATTTTGACGAAAACTGATCGAAACGATCGAATCAGCTTATGATACATATCCCGTTGTGTTCGGAATGGGGGTAATTAGCTATGGACTACAGGCGGTGGGCCTCGTTTAGAGGTCGTATGTAAAAGTCAACTTTTTGAAATTAAAATAATTAAAAATAAATAAAACCTCTCTCCTCTCCTTTATCTCCTCAGCCCCCCACCCCGTTCGAATTGATTTCATACAGAAATAAAAAAAAGAGAAAGGGGGGACGCGATCGATCGCCGCCGCCCCCCCTCTAATCGCCGCCGCCGCTCGGGGCAGGGCGCCCCGCCTCCATCCGCCGCCCCTCCTCTTCTCCTTCTCTTCCTCTCCTCCAGCCAAGACCTCGCACGAACCCCCAAATCCCGTCCAACCCTAGCCTCCTCCAGACCTCGCACCACCGCGATCCTTCGCCTCCCCGCGCCCATCAATGCGCCTCCGTTCCCCTCCCTCTGGCGCAGTTGAAGCCCAGACCAAGGAAGGTGGTTATTTTTTTTCTTTTTCATATATAAAAACGTAGTTTTCTTTTCCATTTAATTTTTATGTAACTTGCATTGGATTTTATTTTTATGATCTTTATATGAAATGCAAATAGAAATGCTTTGATTTTTTAATTTGAAATGTTTCGATTTTTAAATAGAAAAGAAACGATTTTTATGTAAGAAAAAGTAATGATTTTTAGTGAGGTGAAGAATAGATTTTTAAAGATGTAAAGACGAGATGTTGAACGATGAAAAGATTGGATTTTTAATATAGAAAAGAATAGATTTTTATTTGGTAAAAATATGATTTTTATTTGATTGGAATAGCGAGAAAAGGAATGATTTTTCATAGTAAAAAGATTAGATCTTCAATTTAGAAAATATAAAAAGATTTGATTTTGATTTGCATATATAATATATAAAGATATGATTTTTCATAATATGAACGTTAGTTTTTTTCCATCGATTAAAAAGATGATTTTTAATCAAGGAAAAATACGATTTTTATGATGTCTTCATTTGGGTAAAGATGCGATCTTTATAAGGTTACCTTTAGAATAAAAATTCGATTTTTATAAATATGATCGCAAGATAAAAATTTGATTTTTATAATGAAGTAAAATATAATTTTTCTATAGAAAGGTTATATCTTTAACGTGAATAAGGTGAAATCTTTATATTTGAAAAGGCGAAATCTTTATATTTGAAAAGGTGAAATCTTTATATTTGAAAAGGCGAAATCTTTATAATTGAAAAGGCGAAATCTTTATATTTGAAAAGGCGAAATCTTTATATTTGAAAAGGCGAAATCTTTATAATTGAAAAGGCGAAATCTTTATATTTGTTAAGGCGAAATCTTTATATAGAGAATAGCGTGATAAAAATAGATTTTTATCTATATAGTAGCGATGTAAAAATAGTTTTTTATCTATATAGTAGCGATGTAAAAATAGATTTTTATCTATATAGTAGCGATGTAAAAGTAGAATTTTTATCTATATGGAGCGATTATAAAAATATGATTTTTATATACATAGCAACAATATAAAAATGTGATTTTTATATATGTAGTGGCTACGGGCGACGAAAGTGACAAAAGGCGATAACAACGAAGATTTCTATAAATGAAGTGTCGTGGAGTTGGGATAGCTATCGGTGAGAACTTCTCACTCTAAATTTCTTTTTCTAGTTATATATATATATATATATATATATATATATATATATATATATACTAGGATGTAGACGGTGCTTAGCAGCACCCGACACCCTTCGTCCACAGACCATGGACGGCTTGTTTGTTTGATTGATGTGTTGTGAAAATTTGTTTGTGATGTGGATGAGAAATCGATAATATAAATTAATGTGTTGAAATAAATTAATTATCGTTAAAAATATAATTTTTAACGTGAATGTGAATAAATGAATATTATAAACAAATCGGCCGATTTGTTTATATGCACTGATTTGACTGATATTGATTGGGATGATAAATTTTACACATCACCCAACTGCACAAATAAAAATCTGTGTTTGTTGATATGAAACCCCACACGGGTGTTGGGATGATATTTGGCGTACACTAATCCCAATTATTTCATTGTATGTCGATCGATTGGTCGACAGGCTGTGTAAGCGTTGATTATTTATATTTGATGCTTATGCAGTTGTGTTGTGCACTTTAGATGATGGTTGATGGTTTATCGTTGCTATTATATACATGTGTTGTATGGAATCCATATAATTAACGTTATATGGTAATTGATTGGGCCTCATTCCAATTGGGGAAAATATTCATGTGCTGACGATGTTCATGTGTTGAAACTATTCAAGTGTTGAGTAAAATATTTTAACAATAAAATTTACATCTTTATCATATTTAAAATTAGAACTACTTCACGGTGGAGTCTGATTTAAAAATCAAACGATAGATACCATAATTTTATAAAATATTTTACATAACAAAAATAGTGATGTGTTGTCAGTACTCATGTGTTGAGATTAGTCGTGTGTTGAAAGAAATATAGATTCATGTGTTGAATAGAATAAATATTCATTTGTTGAATAGAATAACGAATTTATTGAAATATATAAAGCCGTGTTGATTAGAGTTCGCTATTTTGACGTGAACGGTAGTTATATCGATTATATTCGTTTTTATAATGAATATAGAAAAGAAGTAATTTCAAAATATAATGTTTTGAAAATATTATCATTTATATAGTAATGATACGAAATATTCAATTTTGATTTGAAATTGAATTTAGCGTTGAAATGGTTTTGAAAACGAATTTAAGACGATTTATAAAATACGTTTTAAAAGGAAATCGACGAAATATATAATATATATATATATTATATATAATGGCCTGAATAGAACGCGCCGCGCCGCGGCAGTTCGTGAATTTCGACCATTGACTTCGAATTGACGTTGCGGGAGATCCGACCGTCGGATTCTCCTAAAATCGGAACCGTTGGGTTCGTATCGAAAAGAGCTTTCCAATGAATATTAGAAATTGGAAATCTAACGGTTGGATTTGGAATTATGTCCAAATCAAATTTAGAAAAGGTCGCTGTAAGTGCAGTTTGATGGCCGTTGATGGAAATCGACTGTACGGGCCTTGATAAAATTATTAAAAATAACTATAATTTGTGTAAAATCAGAAGAAATGATTTGGGAAAAATTGGGCTGAAAAATTCCATATTTGAAAAGATAAAAATAGATTTTTATCAAAATGAACTAGTTTTGAACTAGAATTAAAATCAATTTATTTTTGAAATAAATAAATTGAATTTGAAAGTGATTTTAAAAATAATCAGTATTCTCAATACGTGAATTGGACTGGAATTGAATCGAAATTATCTTCGGAATATTTCGATGTTGGATTTCGTGACTATACAAATATTGTTATGGGAATTTGAAAGATATATTTTATATCGTTATTTCCAATACGATATTTGTTGGTTCCAGAATTTGATATTGAATATAAGCCGATATATTTTCTATTCAGAGCCTTGTATTTAATATCAAATGTGATTTGGGTTTATCGTGAACCATGTGTTAGATGACATTAGTTCTTTAACCCAGTTAAAGGCGGGATGTTGATTTTTGAGAAGATTAAAACTAAGTGGAGTTTTAATGAATCTTTAATTTGATTAAAATGTGAATTGGCAATTTAAATTATCAAATCTGAAAGGTGATTGAGAATGGAGTGCCACCAATTTTTCTCCAAAGCAGTAGTTAATTCTTTAATTAGATTTGAACGTGAAATGGTAATTAATTTTACCGATAACACCGTGGTTTTAGGAATGGAGTATCACCAGTTTTGCTCCATGGGATATATAGGTTGGGATTGGGAAATAAAATAAATAATTACTTCGGTGTGGTTCGCTAATCCCGACTAGTTTGAAATGATATCCAAAGGAAGATTAAAGAATAAATTTAGAAGAATTTATCTTGGATAAAATTAATGGGAATCTCTCCCTAAGTATGTGATTTTGTGAATAAAGGAATATTCTGAATTGGAATGAGGCGTTTGTTGTGTTTGTATAACATTTGTTTATCATATACGTGGGTTATTCAGAAAGGCCGGGTTTATACCCATTCTGAATAACCGATTCGACGAGATGTCGAAGATGAAGACGGTGGTTGAAGACCGGAAGTCTTCACATCGCTTGGGTGATTACTGATGATCTCGATTGGGCTGTACACCCAAGATGAGGGAAACAGTTGGTGATCGTCCAGACGTACTTGGAGATGGATGGATATGCGAGGAAAGTGCCTCCGGTTTCGTTCAGACCCAGAACGAACTTGTAAATGGATTGTGTGTATGACATTGGATTTTATTCTATGTTGATTGATCTCTATTAAATATACATCTGTTTGGCGGTGGAGAATTTATTCCCTTGCTTAACGCCCTTCTCTGAGACGTACGAGCTCAGAGGTTGTATATCGATGGACATCAGTCGCATGGAGTGAATTGCTAGTGTGGCACGCGTAAGTGGCAATTGATCAAGGCTTCTGTTGAAAAACAAAGTCTTGTGGTTGATGATCAAAGCACGGCCTGTGTGGCGTAGCTTTGTGTATAACGTGAATTCACGAGCCTCACACCTCGGTATGAGTCAAAAACAGGATAGTGACTGCAGCGAGAGCACGACGTTTCTTTCTAGCTAGGGTGGTATTAGTGACCTACCAGCCCTGACATTTATATACTTTTCACCTGTGTGGTTGTTGGATACGAGGCGCCTCGGATATAGGTCTGTAAGGACCGGGAAACGTGTGTTCCGGAATAACTAATCCTCAAAAGTAAGAGCGGACCGGCCCTGAAGATCCAAGGATCAGAGAGGGGTCCTGGGACATTTGCTAGAGTGTCTCGAACGCAGAGAGGAGCTTGCCCCTTGCCTCGACTCATGATGGAATCCAATTTCCAATACGTGATATTGCGGTTTTAATTGTAGAACTAGTATGGCGAAATGATATATGGTACCCATGCCGATTGATATTTATGATTGAAATTGTTTTGACACTATAAACTTATAATAGTATCAAATGATTTGTTTTAAACGTACCAAGCATGTTTCGCTATTATAAGGGAAAACCCTATCCTCCGGCTTGCGTTGCATTGTGTGATGGGACCTGGGTCTTATAATAGCTTCATTTTTCCAAAAAGCACTGCGTTGTTTTGTTATATGCACTAGTATTCTTGGGAGGAAGCCCGTTCCGTGTTATACGGCGTGGTCCCCTGAATTACTCTCTTTAAAGTAAAGTTTTAAATAACTGTTTTAGTTCTCACACCAGTCCCATGACTGACCTGGAGTTTATTGTTTTAACCTAAACTCTGGGTGCCCCTATTTTTGACACGAGCAGCTAGTAGTTTTGGTTTTGCATATTTATATTCATAGGGTCCTGATTTACAGCTGGAACGATGCTCGGAAAGCTCTGTATCCGTGTATCACTTTCAGTTGTGTTTTGTATATATTTCCGCTGCTATGTAATTTATTGTAATCTCTGATATTTATCGTATGTAATTTATTAATTTATACTCTGTATATTCTTGTATCTGATGGAATTGTTGTAATAACAATGAAATGTTCTTCCGTCTGCGTTCTATTTTGTCCTGTTCTCAAAGTATCCGCTCTTTCCTTCACGGGGAAGTTACGGGTCCTTACAGTTTGGTATCAGAGCTTTGGTTTACAGAGCTCGAGAACAAGACACATTAGAACCATACGAAAGAATTCATCAGATATTGGATTAGTAATATCCAATTAGAATGACTCGTTAGAGATAGGATCAGTAGTATCCTAGAACGAGTGTGAAGAGTATATTTTCCAAATGAAAACAATATTGTTTTAAAAATTTAAATCGCTTTATATGTATTTGAATATTTATTTATTTTGAATATGGACAATCGAGTGTGTAAAGATTTCGCGTATACGCGTCATGAACGTATCTTCGAAGTTTTAATATACTAGATAGATATATAGGATCACACTCTAGTTGCCCGGGGATGATTCTGATAAAGCTGCAGCGTTACCAGTATTTATTTTCGAGTGACGAAGGTGTAATTTCTATATATTTCCATTAGACTGGTGTGAGAACCAAAACTAATATAGCTAGAATACATTGTTGTGAATTGGCATCAAAAACATAATTTTCTGTACATATGTATCAAAATTATGAATTTGAAACTCTAATTCACTAATTGATTGATGGTTGTGTTGTTTGTTTATTTGTTCGGTATTTTGAACCATTTAGCCTAATTGAATCACATATTGAATTGTATTGAAAACTGGTCGCATTTGCTTGCATATACATGTACTTACATTGAATAGGTCATAGCAAGGAGGCTAGAGCAGAAGAATAAAATTGTTTGCCCGACAAATAGGTACATGGTTATCATAATTTACTGATTTGTTTGGGTGATGATGATTTTATGAGCCGATTGGCTAGCCGCTTGGATTTTTCTTTTTCTTTTTGAGATCAGAAGGCATGTATGGCAATTTCGGGATTTTCCCGTTGCTCCCGGTGCAGGGGAGGTTATGGCGAAATTTTTCGGAAATTTAAGGTGTTAGCCAAATTTTTGAAAAATTTGAAAAGTTCATAGAAACTGAAAAGTTGAAGAACTTAAGCCGTAGTAAAATAATGGAAGTTGAGTTTATTTGTTAAACAACTTTCGGCTTCGTTCCTTTTCGGCTTCCATTGTTATGTTCCTTTTCGGCCTTTGATTTAGGGAAGATTAGAATATCATCAATAAAAACCAGAACAAATTTATTCAATTAAATCATACATTGAACTGATTAGACAATAGTTAGAAATATATAATTGTGCATTATATATGTTTGAACAGGAAATTGGATAGCTGTTGAGTAAAGATTTTATTTGCGTGCCCGACAAATAGGTAAACCTTAATGAGTTGGATGCGAAATATTATTATATCAACTCCTGTGAGTGCCATTGGATGCGGAGTGCTGGTTATTCTATGTGAAATAATAAACATCGCCATAGGATAGCAACAATTAATTTTGAACTACATTACATGGCATACTTCTAGAAGATAGGCATACTTCATCATATACCACATAAGCATTTGGAGCTTGTGTGACGAGGTGGAAGATTTACCATACTAGTGAGAGGCTTGTATGGCGATGACTATATTTTACAGGTTGAACTGATGACTGATATGGATAATATAAAATTGTAACGATAAAATTGCCAGATTAATAAAAACCCCACACGGGTCTAGAGTTGACAATAATCACGTCTCTCTAGTTATTAGATACGGCACATGGACTATTTATTTCCCACATGGGACGAGGTGACGAGGATTTATCCTCTGGAGCATTTAAAATACACACTCTCTCAGGCTTTGACAGGGTGACGAGAATTTATTCTCTGGAGTTATTATCAATACACGCTCCCCTGTAAACACCAGAATATATCACTATAAATATGTGTATGCTTATTAGGATTTATTGGGTACCTAATACGGCCCAATAAAATTCCAAACCTCTCCCCGTACAAAGGAGGTTATGGCGAAATTTTTGGAAAATTTCGGGTGTTAGCCAAATTTTTGAAAAATTTGAAAATTCTCAGAAACTGAAAAGTTGGAGAATGGAAGCCAGATCTTACGTAGAGTTGATGGATCAAACCACTTTCGACTTTGTTCCTTTTCGAGGACGAAAAGTTTTAAGTGGGGGAGATTGTAACAACCCGGAAATTCTGAGCCAGTTTAAAATTTTTATTTTGGCAATTTTAGTGAAGTTTGAATATTTAAAATGAATTATTTTAAATAATATCGACGAGAAATTTATTTTGAATAGAATTCAAACATATGTATTATATACGTCGCCGTTAGAATATAAATAATTATATATAATTATAATAGGAATTGAAAATGGCGCGGTAGTTCGATAATCCGATTTCAAATTTCAATTGAACATACCGGGTGCATAACAATCCGGATTTTAGTGAAAACAAAAACATTAGGATCTAATTGAGAATATCTTTCCAACGAATCCGAAAAATCGAAATTTCATAGCGGGAATCAAAAGATAAGTCCAGTTGAAAATTCTGAATAGTCGCTATGGAATTCAGGCCTCTAAAAATGGGAATTTTACAAATGACCTCGGATTTCGACGAAACCACTTTTGTTAGGTCTGTGATGTCAAATTATTGCTAGGTTTCAAATTTCATAATTTTTCGAATCAATATGTGAGTGTGGCAAAAGAAAACGTGTTTGACCAGTTTCAATTGATTTTAATCGACTGGAAAATGGCCATTTTTCAAACGGTCTCAGAATTCGACGAAACTAGTTTTATTAGGATCGTATCGTCAATACGAAGCTAGAAAATATTTTTTGGGAATTTTTAGAGTTAGTATGTGACCCCAGTAAATTGAAATGCGCGTTCAAATTCAATATATAGAGTATATGCTGATTTTGACGAAAACTGATCGAAAAAGCATATGATACATATCCCGTTGTGTTCGGAGTGGGGGTAATTAGCTATGGACGACAGGCGGTGAGCCTCGTTTAGAGATCGTATGTGTAACAACCCGGAAAATCTGGGCCAGTTTAAAATTTTTATTTTGGCAATTTTAGCGAATTTTGAATATTTAAAATAGATTATTTTAAATAATATCGACGAGAAATTTATTTTGAATATAATTTGAACGTATATATTATATACGTCGTCGTTAGAATATAAATATTTATATATAATTATAAATAGAATTGAAAATGGCGCGGTAGTTCGATAATTCGATTTCAAACTTCAATTGAATGTACCGGGTGCAAAACAATCCGGATTTTAGGAAAACAAGAAATATTGGAATCTGTATAACTATATCTTTGTAACGAAGTTAACAAACTGAGATTTCATCTTAGAAATGATAAGATATGTCCAGTTTAAAATTAGAAATAGTCGCTGTGGAATTTATATATATAAGGCCCTTAAAAATAGCAATTTTGCAAACGACCTCGGATTTCGACGAAACCAGTTTTGTTGGGTCCGTGATGTTAAGTTATTGCTAGATTCCAAATTTCATAATTTTTCGAATCAATATATGAGCGTGGCATAGGAAAACGCGTTTGACCAGTTTTAGTTGATTTTAATCGACTGGAAATTGGCCATTTTTCATACGGTCTCAGAATTCAACGAAACTAGTTTTGTTAGGACCGTATCGTCAATACGAAGCTAGAAAATATTTTTCAGGAATTTTTAGAATTAGTATATGGCCCTGGTAATTTGAAATGTACGTTTAAAATTCAATATAGTGATTTAAATGTAAATCTAACGAAAACTGATTGTAACAGCCGAATCAGCTTGCGTGGCATATCCCATTGTGTTCGGAATAGGGGTGAAACGCTATAGGCGACAGGCGGTGGGCCTCGTTTAGAGGTCATGTGTGAAAGTCAACTTTAAAATATAATATAGAAAAAAATATCTTCCCTTTTCCTTTAACTCCTGGCCCCCCCCCCTCGAAATTCAGTCTTCAGGAAAATAAGAAGAAAAAAATGGTCGATGCGCTCGGAACCCTAGCCGCCACCACTCGTCGTCGCCCCCCCCCCCCCCGGACCTCGCCACCGGTTCTCCACCTCGCCTGCCACCCTCCGCCTCGAGAACGACCTCGCCCTCCCTCCTTCTAGACCGCGATGCCCATCAAATGACGCCGCCGCACCCTTCCAGACGGTCACCGCATGGTCTCACCAGCTGACTGCAGCCTCCCACCGCCACCAGCAACCACCTGCGCTCCTCCTCCTCTTTATCCGATGAACGAAGTGAGTTTTCTGACGCTGTTTTGGTTTTATTTTATTTTGTTTTATAAAAATTGGATTTTTAAAAGCATAGAAAAGTTAGGATTTTCTATATGAGAATGTATGATTTTCTACATTAAAATGATAGGATTTTTATACATGAAAACTATGATTTTCAATTTGTAAAGGATACAGTTTTTGATTGCGATTAAAATACGGGTTTTTATAATGATTGCATAGAAGTAAAAAATTCGATTTTTACATATTTGAAGTAGTAATAAAAATTCGATTTTTATTTGTTTGAGCAGCGAATAAAAATTCGATCTTTATGTATAAAGCAGAAATATAAAAATATAATTTTTATATAATGAACTTCGATATAAAAATATAATTTTTATATAATGAACTTCGAAATAAAAATAGAATTTTTATATAATGAACTTCGATAGAAAAATAGAATTTTTATATAATGAACTTCGATAGAAAATTATAATTTTTATATAATGAACTTCGAAATAAAAATATAATTTTTATATAATGAACTTCGAAATAAAAATAGAATTTTTATATAATGAACTTCGATAGAAAAATAGAATTTTTATATAATGAACTTCGATAGAAAAATAGAATTTTTATATATTGAACTTCGATAGAAAAATAGAATTTTTATATATTGAACTTCGATAGAAAAATGGATTTTTATATATTGAATAGCGAAGTAAAAATTCGATTTTTATATATGTAGTGGCTACGGACGACGAGGCTGACGAAGATGCGAAAACAATGAAGATTTCTATCAAAGAAGAGTCAAGATGTTTGGATAGCTATAGGTGAGAACTTCTCACCTTTCAATTTAATTTTTCTAGTTATATATATATACTAGGATGCAGACGGTGTTTAGTAGCACCCGACACAATCGTCCACAGACCATGGACTTGTTTGTTTGACTGTTTGGTGATTGATTGTGATATTGGTTTGAATGTGGTTTGTGGTGTGAAAAATCGAATCGATAAATTGGTTAGGATTAGACGTGCGCCGTTATAAGGCGAAGGAGTAAGGCTAGGTTAGACTCTTACTCCAAATTTTGTGGTTTGCAAAATGAAATTGATTTGATTGATGAGTGAATGGCGTGGGCCTTCACTAGACCGGGGATAAGGCTAGGCCTTGTCCCGTTTCTTGTATCGTGCCGTTATGCCGCCGAAATTTTCTAAAATATGTTAGAAAAAAATAAAAATATCATTTTATTGTGTAAATGAATTGAATAGAAATTCATAGGTTGAAATAAAATGTTTTATCGTTAAAAATATAATTTTTAACGTGAAGTGAATAAAATAAAATATTCATTTATAAACCGAACGGTTTGTTTATGTACACCTATTTGAATGACATTGATTGGGACGATAAATTTTACACATCGCCCAACTGCACAAATAAAATCTGTGTTTGATTGTTTGAAAACCCCACACGGGTGTTGGGATGAAATATGAATTTCACTCATCCTGATTGATTAAATATGTCGATCGATTGATTGACAGGCTGTTATAAGCGTTAGATGTCTATATTTGATGCTTATACAGTGTAGTGCACTTTGGTTGATGGTTGATTATTTTTCCATGCTATTATATACATGTGTTGTATGAAAATCCATATAATTAACTTTATATGGTAATTGATTGGGCCTCATTCCAATTTGAAAAATAAAGAATATTATAAAATAAAAGTTCATGTGTTGACAGTACTCATTCATTGAGATTGGTCATGTGTTGAACGAAATATTTTAGTAATAAAATTTACACCTTTATCGATATAAAATAAAAGTTCATGTGTTGACAGTACTCATTCATTGAGATTGGTCATGTGTTGAACGAAATATTTTAGTAATAAAATTTACACCTTTATCGATATAAAATAAAAGTTCATGTGTTGACAGTACTCATTCATTGAGATTGGTCATGTGTTGAACGAAATATTTTGATAATAACAACAATTTTGAAAAAGAAAAATTTGAAATAGAAAATTTGAAAATAGAAATTTATGAAGCCGTGTTGATTAGATTAACGCCATTTTGACGTGAACGATATTTATATCGATTTTATTCATTTAAAAATGAATATTGAAAAGTGATTTCGAAATCGACGATTTCGAAATGAATTGAATTGAAAACGATTTCGAAATGAATTGAATTGAAAACGATTTCGAAATGAATTGAATTGAAAACGATTTCGAAATGAATTGAATTGAAAATGATTTCGAAATGAATTGAATTGAAAACGATTTCGAAATGAATTGAATTGAAAACGATTTCGAAATGAATTGAATTGAAAACGATTTCGAAATCGACGATTTCGAAATGAATTGAATTGAAAACGATTTCGAAATGAATTGAATTGAAAACGATTTCGAAATGAATTGAATTGAAAACGATTTCGAAATGAATTGAATTGAAAACGATTTCGAAATGAATTGAATTGAAAACGATATCGAAATGAATTGAATTGAAAACGATATCGAAATGAATTGAATTGAAAACGATTTCGAAATGAATTGAATTGAAAACGATTTCGAATTGAATTGAAAACGAATTGAAATGAATTCAAATTGAATTGAGATTTGAATTGAATAGGAATGAATTTTAAAACGAATTTATAAAGAAGAATTCAATTTTGATTTGAATTGAAAAGGAAGTTGAAATTGCTTTTGAAACGAATTTAAAACTATTTATATAATTCGTTTTAAATATAAATCGACGAAATATATATTATATATATAATATAATGGCCTGAATAGAACGCGCCGCGCCGCGGTAGTTCGTGAATTTCGACCATTGATTTCAAACGGACATTACGGGAGATCCGACCGTCGGATTCTCCTAAAACCGGAACCGTTGGGTTCGTATCGAAAAGAGCTTTCTAACGAATATTAGAAATTTGAAATCTAACGGTTGGATTTGGAATTATGTCCAAATCAAATTCGAAAAAGGTCGCTGTAAGTGCAGTTCGATGGCCATTGATGGAAATCGACTGTACGGGCCTTGATAAAATTATTAAAAATAGCAACAATTTGTGTAAAATCATAAGAAATGATTTAGAAAGAATTGGGATGAAAAACTCCATATTTGAAAAGATAAAAATGGATTTTTATCGACATGAACTAGTTTTGAACTAGAAATATAATTCTATTTATTTTTAAATAAATTGAATTTGAAAAGGGTTTTAATAATAACCAGAATTTCCAATGATTGCATTGGAGTGGATTTGAATCGAAATTGTCTTCGGAATATTTCGATGTTGGAATTCGTGATTATGCGGATGTTGTTACGGAAATTTGAAAGATATATATCTATATCGTTATTTCCAATACGATATTTGTTAGTCGTGGAATTTGATATTGAATATAAGCCGATATATTTTCTATTCAGAACCTTATATTGAATATCAAATGTGATTTGGGTTTGTCGTGAATGGTGTCTTCACTAACACTGTTCTTGGACCCAGTAGAGAAAAGATTAAATCTTTTTATTTAGATTTAATGAAGTGTACCAATTAAATAACATTTAATTGGAATTGAATCGATATTGATTTTTGGGTTTATCTTGGACAGTGTTTTAAATAACACTCGTTCTTTAACCCGATGATTAATGAATGTGATTTTGGGTTTATCGTGAACTGTGTTTTTAAATGACACGGATTCTTTAACCCAGTTAACGATTAAAACTAAGTTGAGTTTTAATGAATCTTTAATTAGATTGAAATGGTCGAGAATGAAGTATCACCAGTTTTGCTCCAGGCGATAGTTGAATCTTTAATTAGATTTGAACGTGAAGTGGTAATTGAATTTACCGATAACACCGTGGTGTTAGATATGAAGTATCACCAGTTTTACTTCATGGGATGAATAGGTTGGGATTGGGAAATTAAAACAAATGATTACTTCGGTAAGGTTCGCTAATTCCGACTGGTTTTGAATTGATATTCAAAGATAGATTAAAGAATAAATATAAAGAATTTATCTTTGATAAAATTAATGGGAACCTTTCCCTATGAATGTGAAATTTAGAAACTAACTGGCGGTTAGCCAAGCAGAATGGTTTTCTGGATATTGATCTGATGTTGGTTTCGGCCTTCGGGGTTAATATTTGGGGAATTATTCTCTTGATTAATTTACGGTTAGTGACTAATGAATTGGAATGAGGTGTATGTTGTGTTTGTGTAACACTTTTATAATATATACGCGAGTTATTCGGAAAGACCGGGTTTATCCCATTCTGAATAACTGATACGACGAGAAGTCGAAGATGAAGACGATGGTCGAAGACCGGAGGTCTTCACGTCGTTTGGGTAATTACTGATGATCTTGATTGGGCTGTACACCCAAGAAGATGGAAACAGTTAGTGATCATCCAGACGTACTTGGAGATCGATGGATATGCGGGGTACTAGGTGCCCCCGGTTTCGTTCAGACCCAGAACGGACTTGTAAATGGACTGTGTGTCTGAAATTGGATTTTAGTCCGTGTGATTGATCTCTATTAAATATATATCTGTTTGGCGGCGGAGAATTTATTCTCTTGCTTAACGCCCTTCTCTGAGACGTACGAGCTCAGGGGTTATATATTGATGGATATCAATCGCATGGAGTGAATTGCCTGTGTGGCATGCTAAGATCCAAATGATCAAGGCTTCTGTTGAAAAGCAAAGTATTGTGGTGATGATCGAAGCACGGCCTTTGTGGCGTAGCTTTGTGTAACGTTGATTCGCGAGTATCACACCCGGTATGAATCAAAAACGGGAGACGGACCTCAGGGAGGACATGCGTTTCTTTCTTGTTATGAGTGGCGTCAGTGCTTGAACTGGCTGACGAGTTTGACTCATGTGGATGTTACTTATTATTACTTGCTGAAAAGCGAGGCGCCTCGTGATATCGGTTTCGGCCGATGCTTCTGGTCGGCTGACGGGCCAGGCTTACGCCCCAAAGGGCGGGGAAACGTAGTGTTCAGGCATAATAATCCACATCGGTGGACCGGCCCTGACGATCTAAAGGGTCGATGCGCTCTGACCCTGTGGCTCGGGCTAGAGAGTCACAAATCGATAGAGGATCTTGCCCCTAGCCTCGGTTCATACCATAAATGATAACCCAACTTCCAATACGACATTTGCGGTTTTGATTGTAAACTTATATATGGCGACATAGTGTTATAGGCCATTCATGCCGCTTATGATTGATACTTATGATTTGAAGTTGTTTTATACACTATGCACTCATAATAGTATCAAATGATTTGTTTTAAACGTATCAAACATTCTTTGGCTGTTATAAGGGAAAACCCTATCCTCGACTGCGTTGCATTGTGTGATGGGACCTGGGTCTTATAACAGCTTCATTTTTCTATATTTAGCATTGCGCTGTTTGTTTTATGCACTGGTATTCTTGGGAGGAAACCCGTTCCGTGTTATACGGCGTGGTCCCTTGATTTACCTAGCTTTAAAAATAAAGATTAACTGTTTTAGTTCTCACACCAGTCCCATGACTGACCTGGAGTTTATTGTTTTGACCTAAACTCTGGGTGCCCCTATTTTGACACGGGCAGCTAGTAGTTTTGTTTTTGCAGATTTATATTCACAGGATCCTGGTTTACAGCTGGAACGATATCCAGAAAGCTTTGTATCCGTATATCTCTTCTAGTTGTGTATTGTATTATTTTCCGCTGCTATGTATTTAAATGTAATTTGAATCTCTGATATTTCTGTGTAATATTCATTTATACTCTGTATATTCTTGTAATCTGATGCATTGTTGTAATAAGCAATGAAATGTTCTTTTATATGCGTTCTGTTGTGGCTTGTTCTCGAACTATCCGACGCTTTCCTTTACGGGGAAGTTACGGGTCTTCACAGTTGGTATCGGAGCTTTGGTTTACAAAGCTAGAGAACAAGACACATTAGAACCATACGAAAGAATTCATCAGATATTGGATTAGTAATATCCAATGGGGATGACTCGTTAGAGATAGGATCAGTAGTATCCTAGAACGAGTGTGAAGAGTATATTTTTCAAATGAAAACAAATTTTGTTTTGAAAATTTAAATCAATTATTCGTATTTGATTATTTATTTATATTGATTTGGACAGTCCAGTATATAAAGATTTTGCATATACGCCTTGCAAACGTGTATTTGAAGTTTTAATATACTGGATAGATATAGAATTACACTCTAATCGCCCGGAGATGATTTTGATGATGGAGCTCCATCATTAGAATTTATGTTCGAGTGACGAAAGTGAGATATCTATATATTTCCTATTGATTGTTGTGAGAACCAAAATTAGATAGGGCCTATTGTTGTGATTTGGCATCAAAAATCTGATTTTTGTATATGTATCAAAGTTATCAATTTGAAAACTCTAATTCACTAATTGATTGATGTTTGAGTTGGTTGTTTATTTGTTTGATAATTTTTAGCCATTTAGCATAATCGAAACAAATATAGAATTGTATTGAAAATTGGTCGCATTTGCATGCATATACATATATTTACATTGAACAGGTCATAGCAAGGAGGCTAGAGCAGAGAATAAAATTTGTTTGCCCGACAAATAGGTACATGTTTAATACATAATTTCCTGTTTTGTTTGGGTGATGATGATTTTGTGAGCCTATTGGCTAGCCGCTTGGCTTTTTCTTTTTCTTTTTCTTTTTGAGATCTGAAGGACCGGGGAAGCTATTTGAAATTCCCCAATGCTCCCATTGCAGGGGAGGTTATGGCGAAATTTTTCGAAAATTTAGGGTGTTAGCCAAATTTTTGAAATTTTGAAAATTCTCAGAAACTAAAGTGTTGGAGAATGGAAGCCAGATCGAAGGTAGAGTTGATTAATCAAACCACTTTCGGCTTTGTTCCTTTTCGGGGACGAAAAGTTTTAAGTGGGGGAGATTGTAACAACCCGGAAAATCTGGGCCAGTTTAAAATTTTTATTTTGGCAATTTTAGCGAATTTTGAATATTTAAAATAGATTATTTTAAATAATATCGACGAGAAATTTATTTTGAATATAATTTGAACGTATATATTATATACGTCGTCGTTAGAATATAAATATTTATATATAATTATAAATAGAATTGAAAATGGCGCGGTAGTTCGATAATTCGATTTCAAACTTCAATTGAATGTACCGGGTGCAAAACAATCCGGATTTTAGGGAAACAAGAAATATTGGAATCTGTATAACTATATCTTTGTAACGAAGTTAACAAACTGAGATTTCATCTTAGAAATGATAAGATATGTCCAGTTTAAAATTAGAAATAGTCGCTGTGGAATTTATATATATAAGGCCCTTAAAAATAGCAATTTTGCAAACGACCTCGGATTTCGACGAAACCAGTTTTGTTGGGTCCGTGACGTTAAGTTATTGCTAGATTCCAAATTTCATAATTTTTCGAATCAATATGTGAGCGTGGCATAGGAAAACGCGTTTGACCAGTTTCAGTTGATTTTAATCGACTGGAAATTGGCCATTTTTCATACGGTCTCAGAATTCAACGAAACTAGTTTTGTTAGGACCGTATCGTCAATACGAAGCTAGAAAATATTTTTCAGGAATTTTTAGAATTAGTATATGGCCCTGGTAATTTGAAATGTACGTTTAAAATTCAATATAGTGATTTAAATGTAAATCTAACGAAAACTGATTGTAACAGCCGAATCAGCTTGCGTGGCATATCCCATTGTGTTCGGAATGGGGGTGAAACGCTATAGGCGATAGGCGGTGGGCCTCGTTTAGAGGTCATGTGTGAAAGTCAACTTTAAAATATAATATAGAAAAAAATATCTTCCCTTTTCCTTTAACTCCTGGCCCCCCCCTCGAAATTCAGTCTTCAGGAAAATAAGAAAAAAAAAATGGTCGACGCGCTCGGAACCCTAGCCGCCACCACTCGTCGTCGCCCCCCCCCCCCCCCCCCCAGGACCTCGCCACCGGTTCTCCACCTCGCCTGCCACCCTCCGCCTCGAGAACGACCTCGCCCTCCCTCCTTCGAGACCGCGATGTCCATCAAATGACGTCGCCGCACCCTTCCAGACGGTCACCGCATGGTCTCACCAGCTGACTGCAGCCTCCCACCGCCACCAGCAACCACCTGCGCTCCTCCTCCTCTTTATCCGATGAACGAAGTGAGTTTTCTGATGTTGTTTTGGTTTTATTTTATTTTGTTTTATAAAAATTGGATTTTTAAAAGCATAGAAAAGTTAGGATTTTCTATATGAAAATGTATGATTTTCTACATGAAAATGATAGGATTTTTATACATGAAAACTATGATTTTCAATTTGTAAAGGATACAGTTTTTGATTGCGATTAAAATACGGGTTTTTATAATGATTGCATAGAAGTAAAAATTCGATTTTTACATATTTGAAGTAGTAATAAAAATTCGATTTTTATTTGTTTGAGCAGCGAATAAAAATTCGATCTTTATGTATAAAGCAGAAATATAAAAATATAATTTTTATATAATGAACTTCGATATAAAAATATAATTTTTATATAATGAACTTCGAAATAAAAATAGAATTTTTATATAATGAACTTCGATAGAAAAATAGAATTTTTATATAATGAACTTCGATAGAAAAATAGAATTTTTATATAATGAACTTCGATAGAAAAATATAATTTTTATATAATGAACTTCGAAATAAAAATATAATTTTTATATAATGAACTTCGAAATAAAAATAGAATTTTTATATAATGAACTTCGATAGAAAAATAGAATTTTTATATAATGAACTTCGATAGAAAAATAGAATTTTTATATATTGAACTTCGATAGAAAAATAGAATTTTTATATATTGAACTTCGATAGAAAAATGGATTTTTATATATTGAATAGCGAAGTAAAAATTCGATTTTTATATATGTAGTGGCTACGGACGACGAGGCTGACGAAGATGCGAAAACAATGAAGATTTCTATCAAAGAAGAGTCAAGACGTTTGGATAGCTATAGGTGAGAACTTCTCACCTTTCAATTTAATTTTTCTAGTTATATATATATACTAGGATGCAGACGGTGTTTAGTAGCACCCGACACAATCGTCCACAGACCATGGACTTGTTTGTTTGACTGTTTGGTGATTGATTGTGATATTGGTTTGAATGTGGTTTGTGGTGTGAAAAATCGAATCGATAAATTGGTTAGGATTAGACGTGCGCCGTTATAAGGCGAAGGAGTAAGGCTAGGTTAGACTCTTACTCCAAATTTTGTGGTTTGCAAAATGAAATTGATTTGATTGATGAGTGAATGGCGTGGGCCTTCACTAGACCGGGGATAAGGCTAGGCCTTGTCCCGTTTCTTGTATCGTGCCGTTATGCCGCCGAAATTTTCTAAAATATGTTAGAAAAAAATAAAAATATCATTTTATTGTGTAAATGAATTGAATAGAAATTCATAGGTTGAAATAAAATGTTTTATCGTTAAAAATATAATTTTTAACGTGAAGTGAATAAAATAAAATATTCATTTATAAACCGAACGGTTTGTTTATGTACACCTATTTGAATGACATTGATTGGGACGATAAATTTTACACATCGCCCAACTGCACAAATAAAATCTGTGTTTGATTGTTTGAAAACCCCACACGGGTGTTGGGATGAAATATGAATTTCACTCATCCTGATTGATTAAATATGTCGATCGATTGATTGACAGGCTGTTATAAGCGTTAGATGTCTATATTTGATGCTTATACAGTGTAGTGCACTTTGGTTGATGGTTGATTATTTTTCCATGCTATTATATACATGTGTTGTATGAAAATCCATATAATTAACTTTATATGGTAATTGATTGGGCCTCATTCCAATTTGAAAAATAAAGAATATTATAAAATAAAAGTTCATGTGTTGACAGTACTCATTCATTGAGATTGGTCATGTGTTGAACGAAATATTTTAGTAATAAAATTTACACCTTTATCGATATAAAATAAAAGTTCATGTGTTGACAGTACTCATTCATTGAGATTGGTCATGTGTTGAACGAAATATTTTAGTAATAAAATTTACACCTTTATCGATATAAAATAAAAGTTCATGTGTTGACAGTACTCATTCATTGAGATTGGTCATGTGTTGAACGAAATATTTTGATAATAACAACTATTTTGAAAAAGAAATATTTGAAATAGAAAATTTGAAAATAGAAATTTATGAAGCCGTGTTGATTAGATTAACGCCATTTTGACGTGAACGATATTTATATCGATTTTATTCATTTAAAAATGAATATTGAAAAGTGATTTCGAAATCGACGATTTCGAAATGAATTGAATTGAAAACGATTTCGAAATGAATTGAATTGAAAACGATTTCGAAATGAATTGAATTGAAAACGATTTCGAAATGAATTGAATTGAAAACGATTTCGAAATCGACGATTTCGAAATGAATTGAATTGAAAACGATTTCGAAATGAATTGAATTGAAAACGATTTCGAAATGAATTGAATTGAAAACGATTTCGAAATGAATAGAATTGAAAACGATTTCGAAATGAATTGAATTGAAAACGATTTCGAAATGAATTGAATTGAAAACGATTTCGAAATGAATTGAATTGAAAACGATATCGAAATGAATTGAATTGAAAACGATATCGAAATGAATTGAATTGAAAACGATTTCGAAATGAATTGAATTGAAAACGATTTCGAATTGAATTGAAAACGAATTGAAATGAATTCAAATTGAATTGAGATTTGAATTGAATAGGAATGAATTTTAAAACGAATTTATAAAGAAGAATTCAATTTTGATTTGAATTGAAAAGGAAGTTGAAATTGCTTTTGAAACGAATTTAAAACTATTTATATAATTCGTTTTAAATATAAATCGACGAAATATATATTATATATATTATATATATAATATAATGGCCTGAATAGAACGCGCCACGCCGCGGTAGTTCGTGAATTTCGACCATTGATTTCAAACGGACATTACGGGAGATCCGACCGTCGGATTCTCCTAAAACTGGAACCGTTGGGTTCGTATCAAAAAGAGCTTTCTAACGAATATTAGAAATTTGAAATCTAACGGTTGGATTTGGAATTATGTCCAAATCAAATTCGAAAAAGGTCGTTGTAAGTGCGGTTCGATGGCCATTGATGGAAATCGACTGTACGGGCCTTGATAAAATTATTAAAAATAGCAATAATTTGTGTAAAATCATAAGAAATGATTTAGAAAGAATTGGGATGAAAAACTCCATATTTGAAAAGATAAAAATGGATTTTTATCGACATGAACTAGTTTTGAACTAGAAATATAATTCTATTTATTTTTAAATAAATTGAATTTGAAAAGGGTTTTAAAAATAACCAGAATTTCCAATGATTGCATTGGAGTGGATTTGAATCGAAATTGTCTTCGGAATATCTCGATGTTGGAATTCGTGATTATGCGGATGTTGTTACGGAAATTTGAAAGATATATATCTATATCGTTATTTCCAATACGATATTTGTTAGTCGTGGAATTTGATATTGAATATAAGCCGATATATTTTCTATTCAGAACCTTATATTGAATATCAAATGTGATTTGGGTTTGTCGTGAATGGTGTCTTCACTAACACTGTTCTTGGACCCAGTAGAGAAAAGATTAAATCTTTTTATTTAGATTTAATGAAGTGTACCAATTAAATAACATTTAATTGGAATTGAATCGATATTGATTTTTGGGTTTATCGTGGACAGTGTTTTAAATAACACTCGTTCTTTAACCCGATGATTAATGAATGTGATTTTGGGTTTATCGTGAACTGTGTTTTTAAATGACACGGATTCTTTAACCCAGTTAACGATTAAAACTAAGTTGAGTTTTAATGAATCTTTAATTAGATTGAAATGGTCGAGAATGGAGTTTCACCAGTTTTGCTCCAGGCGATAGTTGAATCTTTAATTAGATTTGAACGTGAAGTGGTAATTGAATTTACCGATAACACCGTGGTGTTAGATATAATGTATCACCAGTTTTACTTCATGGGATGAATAGGTTAGGATTGGGAAATTAAAACAAATGATTACTTCGGTAAGGTTCGCTAATTCCGACTGGTTTTGAATTGATATTCAAAGATAGATTAAAGAATAAATATAAAGAATTTATCTTTGATAAAATTAATGGGAACCTTTCCCTATGAATGTGAAATTTAGAAACTAACTGGCGGTTAGCCAAGCAGAATGGTTTTCTGGATATTGATCTGATGTTGGTTTCGGCCTTCGGGGTTAATATTTGGGGAATTATTCTCTTGATTAATTTATGGTTAGTGACTAATGAATTGGAATGAGGCGTATGTTGTGTTTGTGTAACACTTTTATAATATATACGCGAGTTATTCGGAAAGACCGGGTTTATCCCATTCTGAATAACTGATACGACGATAAGTCGAAGATGAAGACGATGGTCGAAGACCGGAGGTCTTCACGTCGTTTGGGTAATTACTGATGATCTTGATTGGGCTGTACACCCAAGAAGATGGAAACAGTTAGTGATCGTCCAGACGTACTTGGAGATCGATGGATATGCGGGGTACTAGGTGCCCCCGGTTTCGTTCAGACCCAGAACGGACTTGTAAATGGACTGTGTGTCTGAAATTGGATTTTAGTCCGTGTGATTGATCTCTATTAAATATATATCTGTTTGGCGGCGGAGAATTTATTCTCTTGCTTAACGCCCTTCTCTGAGACGTACGAGCTCAGGGGTTATATATTGATGGATATCAATCGCATGGAGTGAATTGCCTGTGTGGCATGCTAAGATGCAAATGATCAAGGCTTTTGTTGAAAAGCAAAGTCTTGTGGTGATGATCGAAGCACGGCCTTTGTGGCGTAGCTTTGTGTAACGTTGATTCGCGAGTATCACACCCGGTATGAATCAAAAACGGGAGACGGACCTCAGGGAGGACATGAGTTTCTTTCTAGTTATGAGTGGCGTCAGTGCTTGAACTGGCTGACGAGTTTGACTCATGTGGATGTTACTTATTATTACTTGCTGAAAAGCGAGGCGCCTCGTGATATCGGTTTCGGTCGATGCTTCTGGTCGGCTGACGGGCCAGGCTTACGCCCCAAAGGGCGGGGAAACGTAGTGTTCAGGCATAATAATCCACATCGGTGGACCGACCCTAACGATCTAAAGGGTCGATGCGCTCTGACCCTGTGGCTCGGGCTAGAGAGTCACAAATCGATAGAGGATCTTGCCCCTAGCCTCGGTTCATACCATAAATGATAACCCAACTTCCAATACGACATTTGCGGTTTTGATTGTAAACTTATATATGGCGACATAGTGTTATGGGCCATTCATGCCGCCTATGATTGATACTTATGATTTGAAGTTGTTTTATACACTATGCACTCATAATAGTATTAAATGATTTGTTTTAAACGTATCAAGCATTCTTTGGCTGTTATAAGGGAAAACCCTATCCTCGACTGCGTTGCATTGTGTGATGGGACCTGGGTCTTATAACAGCTTCATTTTTCTATATTTAGCATTGCGCTGTTTGTTTTATGCACTGGTATTCTTGGGAGGAAACCCGTTCCGTGTTATACGGCGTGGTCCCTTGATTTACCTAGCTTTAAAAATAAAGATTAACTGTTTTAGTTCTCACACCAGTCCCATGACTGACCTGGAGTTTATTGTTTTGACCTAAACTCTGGGTGCCCCTATTTTGACACGGGCAGCTAGTAGTTTTGGTTTTGCAGATTTATATTCACAGGATCCTGGTTTACAGCTGGAACGATATCCGGAAAGCTTTGTATCCGTATATCTCTTCTAGTTGTGTATTGTATTATTTTCCGCTGCTATGTATTTAAATGTAATTTGAATCTCTGATATTTCTGTGTAATATTCATTTATACTCTGTATATTCTTGTAATCTGATGCATTGTTGTAATAAGCAATGAAATGTTCTTTTATATGCGTTCTGTTGTGGCTTGTTCTCGAACTATCCGACGCTTTCCTTTACGGGGAAGTTACGGGTCTTCACAGTATGTAAAAGTCAACTTTTTGAAATTAAAATAATTAAAAATAAATAAAACCTCTCTCCTCTCCTTTATCTCCTCAGCCCCCCCTCCACGCCGTTCGAATTGATTTCATACAGAAAAGTAAAAAAAAGGGGGGGACGCGATCGATCGCCGCCGCCCGCGGCAGGGCGCCCCGCCTCCATCCGCCGCCCCTCCTCTTCTCCTTCTCTTCCTCTCCTCCAGCCAAGACCTCGCGCGAACCCCCAAATCCCGTTCAACCCTAGCCTCCTCCAGACCTCGCACCACCGCGATCCTCCGCCTCCCCGCGCCCGTCAGTGCGCCTCCATTCCCCTCCCTCTGGCGCAGTGGAAGCCCAGACCAAGGAAGGTGATTATTTTTTTTCTTTTTCATATATAAAAACGTAGTTTTCTTTTCCATTTAATTTTTATGTAACTTGCATTGGATTTTATTTTTCGGATCTTTATATGAAATGCAAATAGAAATGCTTTGATTTTTTAATTTGAAATGTTTCGATTTTTAAATAGAAAAGAAACGATTTTTATGTAAGAAAAAGTAATGATTTTTAGTGAGGTGAAGAATAGATTTTTAAAGATGTAAAGACGAGATGTTGAACGATGAAAAGATTGGATTTTTAATATAGAGAAGAATAGATTTTTATTTGGTAAAAATATGATTTTTATTTGATTGGAATAGCGAGAAAAGGAATGATTTTTCATAGTAGAAAGATTAGATCTACAATTTAGAAAATATAAAAAGATTTGATTTTGATTTGCATATATAATATATAAAGATATGATTTTTCATAATATGAACGTTAGTTTTTTTTTCCATCGATTAAAAAGATGATTTTTAATCAAGGAAAAATACGATTTTTATGATGTCTTCATTTGGGTAAATATGCGATCTTTATAAGGTTACCTTTAGAATAAAAATTTGATTTTTATAAATATGATAGCAAGATAAAAATTTGATTTTTATAATGAAGTAAAATATATTTTTTCTATAGAAAGGTTATATCTTTAACGTGAATAAGGCGAAATCTTTATATTTGAAAAGGCGAAATCTTTATATTTGAAAAGGCGAAATCTTTATATTTGAAAAGGCGAAATCTTTATAATTGAAAAGGCGAAATCTTTATATTTGAAAAGGCGAAATCTTTATATTTGAAAAGGCGAAATCTTTATAATTGAAAAGGCGAAATCTTTATAATTGAAAAGGCGAAATCTTTATATTTGATAAGGCGAAATCTTTATATAGAGAATAGCGTGATAAAAATAGATTTTTATCTATATAGTAGCGATGTAAAAATAGATTTTTATCTATATAGTAGCGATGTAAAAATAGATTTTTATCTATATAGTAGCGATGTAAAAGTAGAATTTTTATCCATATGGAGCGATTATAAAAATATGATTTTTATATACATAGCAACAATATAAAAATGTGATTTTTATATATGTAGTGGCTACGGGCGACGAAAGTGACAAAAGGCGATAACGACGAAGATTTCTATAAATGAAGTGTCGTGGAGTTGGGATAGCTA
This sequence comes from Allium sativum, assembly GCA_030737875.1. Classification (NCBI taxonomy): domain Eukaryota; kingdom Viridiplantae; phylum Streptophyta; class Magnoliopsida; order Asparagales; family Amaryllidaceae; genus Allium; species Allium sativum. The sequence continues at coordinate 483,173,615 of CM060926.1, read as the reverse complement.
TCGGTGAGAACTTCTCACTCTAAATTTCTTTTTCTAGTTATATATATATATATACATATATATATATATATATATACTAGGATGTAGACGGTGCTTAGCAGCACCCGACACCCGTCGTCCACAGACCATGGACGGCTTGTTTGTTTGATTGATGTGTTGTGAAAATTTGTTTGTGATGTGGATGCGAAATCGATAATATAAATTAATGTGTTGAAATAAATTAATTATCGTTAAAAATATAATTTTTAGCGTGAATGTGAATAAATGAATATTATAAACAAATCGGCCGATTTGTTTATATGCACTGATTTGACTGATATTGATTGGGATGATAAATTTTACACATCACCCAACTGCACAAATAAAAATCTGTGTTTGTTGATTTGAAACCCCACATGGGTGTTGGGATGATATTTGGCGTACACTAATCCCAGTTATTTCATTGTATGTCGATCGATTGATCGACAGGCTGTGTAAGCGTTGATTATTTATATTTGATGCTTATGCAGTTGTGTTGTGCACTTTGGATGATGGTTGATGGTTTATCGTTGCTATTATATACATGTGTTGTATGGAATCCATATAATTAACGTTATATGGTAATTGATTGGGCCTCATTCCAATCGGGGAAAATATTCATGTGTTGACGATGTTCATGTGTTGAAACTATTCAAGTGTTGAGTAAAATATTTTAACAATAAAATTTACGTCTTTATCATATTTAAAATTAGAACTACTTCACGGTGGAGTCTGATTTAAAAATCAAACGATAGATACCATAATTTTATAAAATATTTTACATAACAAAAATAGTGATGTCTTGACAGTACTCATGCGTTGAGATTAGTCGTGTGTTGAAAGAAATATAGATTCATGTGTTGAATAGAATAAATATTCATTTGTTGAATAGAATAACGAATTTATTGAAATATATAAAGCCGTGTTGATTAGAGTTCGCTATTTTGACGTGAACGATAGTTATATCGATTATATTCGTTTTTATAATGAATATAGAAAAGAAGTAATTTCAAAATATAATGTTTTGAAAATATTATCATTTATATAGTAATGATACGAAATATTCAATTTTGATTTGAAATTGAATGTAGCGTTGAAATGGTTTTGAAAACGAATTTAAAACGATTTATAAAATACGTTTTAAAAGGAAATCGACGAAATATATAATATATATATTATATATAATGGCCTGAATAGAATGCGCCGCGCCGCGGCAGTTTGTGAATTTCGACCATTGACTTCGAATTGACGTTGCGGGAGATCCGACCGTCGGATTCTCCTAAAACTGGAACCGTTGGGTTCGTATCGAAAAGAGCTTTCCAATGAATATTAGAAATTGGAAATCTAACGGTTGGATTTGGAATTATGTCCAAATCAAATTTAGAAAAGGTCGCTGTAAGTGCAGTTTGATGGCCGTTGATGGAAATCGACTGTACGGGCCTTGATAAAATTATTAAAAATAACTATAATTTGTGTAAAATCGTAAGAAATGATTTGGGAAAAATTGGGCTGAAAAATTCCATATTTGAAAAGATAAAAATAGATTTTATCGAAATGAACTAGTTTTGAACTAGAATTAAAATCAATTTATTTTTGAAATAAATAAATTGAATTTCAAAGTGATTTTAAAAATAATCAGTATTCCCAATACGTGAATTGGACTGGAGTTGAATCGAAATTATCTTCGGAATATTTCGATGTTGGATTTCGTGACTATACAAAAATTGTTATGGGAATTTGAAAGATATATTTTATATCGGTATTTCCAATACGATATTTGTTGGTTCCAGAATTTGATATTGAATATAAGCCGATATATTTTCTATTCAGAGCCTTGTATTTAATATCAAATGTGATTTGGGTTTATCGTGAACCGTGTGTTAGATGACATTGGTTCTTTAACCCAGTTAAAGGCAGGATGTTGATTTTTGAGAAGATTAAAACTAAGTGGATTTTTAATGAATCTTTAATTTGATTAAAATGTGAATTGGCAATTTAAATTATCAAATCTGAAAGGTTATTGAGAATGGAGTGCCACCAATTTTTCTCCAAAGCAGTAGTTAAATCTTTAATTAGATTTGAACGTGAAATGGTAATTAATTTTACCGATAACACCGTGGTGTTAGGAATGGTGTATCACCAGTTTTGCTCCATGGGATATATAGGTTGGGATTGGGAAATAAAATAAATAATTACTTCGGTGTGGTTCGCTAATCCCGACTAGTTTGAAATGATATCCAAAGGAAGATTAAAGAATAAATATAGAAGAATTTATCTTGGATAAAATTAATGGGAACCTCTCCCTAAGAATGTGATTTTGTGAATAAAGGAATATTCTGAATTGGAATGAGGCGTTTGTTGTGTTTGTATAACATTTGTTTATCATATATGTGGGTTATTCAGAAAGGCCGGGTTTATACCCATTCTGAATAACCGATTCAACGAGATGTCGAAGATGAAGACGGTGGTTGAAGACCGGAAGTCTTCACATCGCTTGGGTGATTACTGATGATCTCGATTGGGCTGTACACCCAAGATGAGGGAAACAGTTGGTGATCGTCCAAACGTACTTGGAGATGGATGGATATGCGGGGAAAGTGCCTCCGGTTTCGTTCAGACCCAGAACGAACTTGTAAATGGATTGTGTGTCTGACATTGGATTTTATTCTATGTTGATTGATCTCTATTAAATATACATCTGTTTGGCGGCGGAGAATTTATTCTCTTGCTTAACGCCCTTCTCTGAGACGTACGAGCTCAGAGGTTGTATATCGATGGACATCAGTCGCATGGAGTGAATTGCCAGTGTGGCACGCGTAAGTGGCAATTGATCAAGGCTTCTGTTGAAAAGCAAAGTCTTGTGGTTGATGATCAAAGCACGGCCTGTGTGGCGTAGCTTTGTGTATAACGTGAATTCGCGAGCCTCACACCTCGGTATGAGTCAAAAACGGGATAGTGACTACAGGGAGAGCACGACGTTTCTTTCTAGCTAGGGTGGTGTCAGTGACCTACCAGCCCTGACATTTATATACTTTTCACCTGTGTGGTTGTTGGATACGAGGCGCCTCAGATATAGGTCTGTAAGGACCAGGAAACGTGTGTTCAGGAATAACTAATCCTCAAAAGTAAGAGAGGACCGGCCCTGAAGATCCAAGGATTAGAGTGGGGTCCTGGGACATTTGCTAGAGTGTCTCGAACGCGGAGAGGAGCTTGCCCCTTGCCTCGACTCATGATGGAATCCAATTTCCAATACGTGATATTGCGGTTTTAATTGTAGAACTAGTATGGCGACATGATATATGGTACCCATGCCGTCTATGATTGATATTTATGATTGAAATTGTTTTGACACTATACACTTATAATAGTATTAAATGATTTGTTTTAAACGTACCAAGCATGTTTGGATATTATAAGGGAAAACCCTATCCTCCGGCTTGCGTTGCATTGTGTGATGGGACCTGGGTCTTATAATAGCTTCATTTTTCCAAAAAGCATTGCGTTGTTTTGTTATATGCACTAGTATTCTTGGGAGGAAACCCGTTCCGTGTTATACGGCGTGGTCCCTTGAATTACTATCTTTAAAGTAAAGTTTTAAATAAATGTTTTAGTTCTCACACCAGTCCCATGACTGACCTGGAGTTTATTGTTTTAACCTAAACTCTGGGTGCCCCTATTTTCGACACGGGCAGCTAGTAGTTTTGGTTTTGCATATTTATATTCATAGGGTCCTGATTTACAGCTGGAACGATGCTCGGAAAGCTCTGTATCCGTGTATCACTTTCAGTTGTGTTTAGTATATATTTCCGCTGCTATGTGATTTATTGTAATCTCTGATATTTATCGAATGCAATTTATTAATTTATACTCTGTATATTCTTGTATCTGATGGAATTGTTGTAATAACAATGAAATGTTCTTCCGTCTGCGTTCTATTTTGTCCTGTTCTCAAAGTATCCGCTCTTTCCTTCACGGGGAAGTTACGGGTCCTTACAGTTTGGTATCAGAGCTTTGGTTTACAGAGATCGAGAACAAGACACATTAGAACCATACGAAAGAATTCATCAGATATTGGATTAGTAATATCCAATTAGAATGACTCGTTAGAGATAGGATCAGTAGTATCCTGGAACGAGTGTGAAGAGTATATTTTCCAAATGAAAACAATATTGTTCTAAAAATTTAAATCGCTTTATATGTATTTGAATATTTATTTATTTTGAATATGGACATCGAGTATATAAAGATTTCGCGTATACGCGTCATGAACTTATATTCGAAGTTTTAATATACTAGATAGATATAGGATCACACTCTAGTTGCCCGGGGATGATTCTGATAATGCTGCAGCGTTACCAGTATTTATTTTCGAGTGACGAAGGTGTGATTTCTATATATTTCCATTAGACTGGTGTGAGAACCAAAACTAATATAGCTAGAATACATTGTTGTGAATTGGCATCAAAAATATGATTTTCTGTACATATGTATCAAAATTATGAATTTGAAACTCTAATTCACTAATTGATTGATGGTTGTGTTGTTTGTTTATTTGTTCGATATTTTGAACCATTTAGCCTAATTGAATCACATATTGAATTGTATTGAAAATTGGTCGCATTTGCTTGCATATACATGTACTTACATTGAACAGGTCATAGCAAGGAGGCTAGAGCAGAAGAATAAAATTGTTTGCCCGACAAATAGGTACATGGTTATCATAATTTACTGATTTGTTTGGGTGATGATGATTTTATGAGCCGATTGGCTAGCCGCTTGGATTTTTCTTTTTCTTTTTGAGATCAGAAGGCCTGTATGGCAATTTCGGGATTTTCCCGTTGCTCCCGGTGCAGGGGAGGTTATGGCGAAATTTTTCGGAAATTTAGGGTGTTTGCCAAATTTTTGAAAAATTTGAAAAGTTCATAGAAACTGAAAAGTTGAAGAACTTAAGCCGTAGTCAAAATAATGGTAGTTGAGTTGATTTGTTAAACAACTTTCGGCTTCGTTCCTTTTCGGCTTCCATTGTTATGTTCCTTTTCGGCCTTTGATTTAGGGAAGATTAGAATATCGGCAATAAAAACCAGAACAAATTTATTCAATTAAATCATACATTGAACTGATTAGACAATAGTTAGAAATATATACTTGTGCATTATATATGTTTGAACAGGAAATTGGATAGCTGTTGAGTAAAGATTTTATTTGCGTGCCCGACAAATAGGTAAACCTTAATGAGTTGGATGCGAAATATTATTATATCAACTCCTGTGAGTGCCATTGGATGCGGAGTGCTGGTTATTCTGTGTGAAATAATAAACATCGCCATAGGATAGCAACAATTAATTTTGAACTACATTACATGGCATACTTCTGGAAGATAGGCATACTTCATCATATACCACATAAGCATTTGGAGCTTGTGTGACAAGGTGGAAGATTTACCATACGAGCGAGAGGCTTGTATGGAGATGACTATATTTTACAGGTTGAACTAATGACTGATATGGACAATATAAAATTGTAACGATAAAATTGCCAGATTAATAAAAACCCCACACGGGTCTAGATTTGACAATAATCACGTCTCTCTAGTTATTAGATACGGCACATGGACTATTTATTTCCCACACGGGACGAGGTGACGAGGATTTATCCTCTGGAGCATTTAAAATACACACTCCCTCAGGCTTTGACAGGGTGACGAGAATTTATTCTCTGGAGTTATTATCAATACACGCTCCCCTGTAAACACCAGAATATATCACTATAAATATGTGTATGCTTATTAGGATTTATTGGGTACCTAATACGGCCCAATAAATTTCCAAACCTATCCCCGTACAAAGGAGGTTATGGCGAAATTTTTGGAAAATTTCGGGTGTTAGCCAAATTTTTGAAAAATTTGAAAATTCTCAGAAACTGAAAAGTTGGAGAATGGAAGCCAGATCGAACGTAGAGTTGATGGATCAAACCACTTTCGACTTTATTCCTTTTCGGGGACAAAAAGTTTTAAGTGGGGGAGATTGTAACAACCCGGAAATTCTGAGCCAGTTTAAAATTTTTATTTTGGCAATTTTAGTGAAGTTTGAATATTTAAAATGAATTATTTTAAATAATATCGACGAGAAATTTATTTTGAATAGAATTCGAACGTATATATTATATACGTCGTCGTTAGAATATAAATAATTATATATAATTATAATAGGAATTGAAAATGGCGCGATAGTTCGATAATCCGATTTCAAATTTCAATTGAACATACCGGGTGCAAAACAAACCGTATTTTAGTGAAACCAAAAACATTAGGATCTAATTGAGAATATCTTTCCAACGAATTTGAAAAATCGAAATTTCATAGCGGGAATCAAAAGATAAGTCCAGTTGAAAATTCTGAATAGTCGCTATGGAATTCAGGCCTTTAAAAATGGGAATTTTGCAAACGACCTCGGATTTCGACGAAACCACTTTTGTTAGGTCCGTGATGTCAAATTATTGCAAGGTTTCAAATTTCATAATTTTTCAAATCAATATGTGAGCGTGGCAAAAGAAAATGTGTTTGACCAGTTTCAGTTGATTTTAATCGATTGGAAAATGGCCATTTTTCAAACGGTCTCAGAATTCGACGAAACTAGTTTTATTAGGACCGTATCGTCAATACGAAGCTAGAAAATATTTTTCGGGAATTTTTAGAGTTAGTATGTGACCCCAGTAAATTGAAATGCGCGTTCAAATTCAATATATAGAGTATATGTTGATTTTGATGTAAACTGATCGAAACGATCGAATCAGCTTACAATACATATCCCGTTGTGTTCGGAATGAGGGTAATTAACTATGGACGACAGGCGGTGGGCCTCGTTTAGAGGTCGTATGTAAAAGTCAACTTTTTGAAATTAAAATAATTAAAAATAAATAAAACCTCTCTCCTCTCCTTTATCTCCTCATCCCCCCCTCGTTTGAATTGATTTCATACAGAAATAAAAAAATAAAAAAAAAGAGAAAGGGGGGACGCAATCGATCGCCGCCCCCCCACCCCCCCTCCAATCGCCGCCGCCGCTCGGGGCAGGGCGCCCCGCCTCCATCCGCCGCCCCTCCTCTTCTCCTTCTCTTCCTCTCCTCCAGCCAAGACCTCGCGCGAACCCCCAAATCCCGTCCAACCCTAGCCTCCTCCAGACCGCGCACCACCGCGATCCTCCGCCTCCCCACCCCTGTCAGTGTGCCACCGTTCCCCTCCCTCTGGCGCAGTGGAAGCCCAGACCAAGGAAGGTAATTATTATTTTTCTTTTTTATATATAAAAACGTAGTTTTCTTTTCCATTTAATTTTTATGTAACTTGCATTGGATTTTATTTTTCGGATCTTTATATGAAATGCAAATAGAAATGCTTTGATTTTTTAATTTGAAATGTTTCGATTTTTAAATAGAAAAGAAACGATTTTTATGTAAGAAAAAGTAATGATTTTTAGTGAGGTGAAAAATAGATTTTTAAAGATGTAAAGACGAGATGTTGAACGATGAAAAGATTGGATTTTTAATATAGAAAAGAATAGATTTTTATTTGGTAAAAATATGATTTTTATTTGATTGGAATAGCGAGAAAATGAATGATTTTTCATAGTAAAAAGATTAGATCTTCAATTTAGAAAATATAAAAAGATTTGATTATGATTTGCATATATAATATATAAAGATATGATTTTTCATAATATGAACGTTAGTTTTTTTTTCATCGATTAAAAAGATGATTTTTAATCAAGGAAAAATACGATTTTTATGATGTCTTCATTTGGGTAAAGATGCGATCTTTATAAGGTTACCATTAGAATAAAAATTCGATTTTTATAAATATGATAGGAAGATAAAAATTTGATTTTTATAATGAAGTAAAATATAATTTTTCTATAGAAAGGTTATATCTTTAACGTGAATAAGGCGAAATCTTTATATTTGAAAAGGCGAAATCTTTATATTTGAAAATGCGAAATCTTTATATTTGAAAAGGCAAAATCTTTACAATTGAAAATGCGAAATCTTTATATTTGAAAAGGCGAAATCTTTATATTTGAAAAGGCGAAATCTTTATAATTGAAAAGGCGAAAACTTTATAATTGAAAAGGCGAAATCTTTATATTTGATAAGGCGAAATCTTTATATAGAGAATAGCGTGATAAAAATAGATTTTTATCTATATAGTAGCGATGTAAAAATAGATTTTTATCTATATAGTAGCGATGTAAAAATAGATTTTTATCTATATAGTAGCGATGTAAAAGTAGAATTTTTATCCATATGGAGCGATTATAAAAATATGATTTTTATATACATAGCAACAATATAAAAATGTGATTTTTATATATGTAGTGGCTTCGGGCGACGAAAGTGACAAAAGGCGAGAACGACAAAGATTTCTATAAATGAAGTGTCGTGGAGTTGGGATAGCTATCGGTGAGAACTTCTCACTCTAAATTTCTTTTTCAATTATATATATATACTAGGATGTAGACGGTGCTTAGCAGCACCCGACACCGGTCGTCCATAGACCATGGACGGCTTGTTTGTTTGTTTGATTGATGTGTTGTGAAAATTTGTTTGTGATGTGGATTCGAAATCGATAATATAAATTAATGTGTTGAAATAAATTAATTATCATTAAAAATATAATTTTTAATGTGAATGTGAATAAATGAATATTATAAACAAATCGGTCAATTTGTTTATATGCACTGATTTGACTGATATTGATTGGGATGATAAATTTTACACATCACCCAACTGCACAAATAAAAATCTGTGTTTGTTGATTTGAAACCCCACACGGGTGTTGGGATGATATTTGGCGTACACTAATCCCAATTATTTCATTGTATGTTGATCGATTGGTCGACAGGCTGTGTAAGCGTTGATTATTTATATTTGATGCTTATGCAGTTGTGTTGTGCACTTTGGATGATGGTTGATGGTTTATCGTTGCTATTATATACATGTGTTGTATGGAATCCATATAATTAACGTTATATGGTAATTGATTGGGCCTCATTCCAATCGGGGAAAATATTCATGTGTTGAAACTATTCCAGTGTTGACTAAAATATTTTAACAATAAAATTTACATCTTTATCATATTTAAAATTAGAACTACTTCACGGTGGAGTCTGATTTAAAAATCAAATGATAGATACCATAATTTTATAAAATATTTTACATAACAAAAATAGTGATGTGTTGACAGTACTCATGTGTTGAGATTAGTCGTGTGTTGAAAGAAATATAGATTCATGTGTTGAATACAATAAATATTCTTTTGTTGAATAGAATAACGAATTTATTGAAATATATAAAGCCGTGTTGATTAGAGTTCGCTATTTTGACGTGCACGATAGTTATATCGATTATATTTGTTTTTATAATGAATATAGAAAAGAAGTAATTTCAAAATATAATGTTTTGAAAATATTATCATTTATATAGTAATGATACGAAATATTCAATTTTGATTTGAAATTGAATGTAGCGTTGAAATGGTTTTGAAAACAAATTTAAAACGATTTATAAAATACGTTTTAAAAGGAAATCGACGAAATATATAATATATATATATATATATATATATATATATATAATATATAATGGCCTGAATAGAACGCGCCGCGCCGCGGTAGTTCGTGAATTTCGACCATTGACTTCAAATTGACGTTGCGGGGGATCCGACCGTCGGATTCTCCTAAAACTGGAACCGTTGGGTTCGTATCGAAAAGAGCTTTCCAATGAATATTAGAAATTTGAAATCTAACGGTTGGATTTGGAATTATTCCAAATCAAATTTAGAAAAGGTCGCTGTAAGTGCAGTTTGATGGCCGTTGATGGAAATCGACTGTACGGGCCTTGATAAAATTATTAAAAATAACTATAATTTGTGTAAAATCATAAGAAATGATTTGGGAAAAATTGGGCTGAAAAATTCCATATTTGAAAAGATAAAAATAGATTTTTATCAAAATGAACTAGTATTGAACTAGAATTAAAATCAATTTATTTTTGAAATAAATAAATTTAATTTGAAAGTGATTTTAAAAATAATCAGTATTCCCAATACGTGAATTGGACTGGAGTTGAATTGAAATTATCTTCAGAATATTTCGATGTTGGATTTCGTGACTATACAAAAATTGTTATGGGAATTTGAAAGATATATTTTATATCGTTATTTCCAATACGATATTTGTTGGTTCCAGAATTTGATATTGAATATAAGCCGATATATTTTCTATTCAGAGCCTTGTATTTAATATCAAATGTGATTTGGGTTTATCGTGAACCGTGTGTTAGATGACATTGGTTCTTTTACCCAGTTAAAGGCAGGATGTTGATTTTTGAGAAGATTAAAACTAAGTGGAATTTTAATGAATCTTTAATTAGATTAAAATGTGAATTGGAAATTTAAATTATCAAGTCTGAAAGGTGATCGAGAATGGAGTGCCACCAGTTTTGCTCCAAAGCGGTAGTTAAATCTTTAATTAGATTTGAACGTGAAATGGTAATTAATTTTACCGATAACACCGCGGTGTTAGGAATGGAGTATCACCAGTTTTGCTCCATGGGATATATAGGTTGGGATTAGGAAATAAAATAAATAATTACTTCGGTGTGGTTCGCTAAAACCGACTAGTTTGAAATGATATCCAAAGGAAGATTAAAGAATAAATTTAGAAGAATTTATCTTGGATAAAATTAATGGGAACCTCTCCCTAAGAATGTGATTTTGTGAATAAAGGAATATTCTGAATTGGAATGAGGCGTTTGTTGTGTTTGTATAACATTTGTTTATCATATATGTGGGTTATTCAGAAAGGCCGTGTTTATACCCATTCTGAATAACCGATTCGACGAGATGTCGAAGATGAAGACGGTGGTTGAAGACCGGAAGTCTTCACATCGCTTGGGTGATTACTGATGATCTCGATTGGGCTGTACACCCAAGTTGAGGGAAACAGTTGGTGATCGTCCAGACGTACTTGGAGATGGATGGATATGCGAGGAAAGTGCCTCCGGTTTCGTTCAGACCCAGAACGAACTTGTAAATGGATTGTGTGTCTGACATTGGATTTTATTCTGTGTTGATTGATCTCTATTAAATATACATCTGTTTGGCGGCGGAGAATTTATTCTCTTTCTTAACGCCCTTCTCTGAGACGTACGAGCTCAGAGGTTGTATATCGATGGACACCAGTCGCATGGAGTGAATTGCCATTGTGGCACGCGTAAGTTGCAATTGATCAAGGATTCTGTTGAAAAGAGAAGTCTTGTGGTTGATGATCAAAGCACGGCCTGTGTGGCATAGCTTTGTGTATAACGTGAATTCGCGAGCCTCACACCTCGATATGAGTCAAAAACGGGATAGTGACTACAGGGAGAGCACGACGTTTCTTTCTAGCTAGGGTGGTGTCAGTGACCTACCAGCCCTGACATTTATATACTTTTCACCTGTGTGGTTGTTGGATACGAGGCGCCTCGAATATAGGTCTGTAAGGATCAGGAAACGTGTGTTCAGGAATAACTAATCCTTAAAAGTAAGAGAGGACCGGCCCTGAAGATCCAAGGATCAGAGTGGGGTCCTGGGACATTTGCTAGAGTGTCTCGAACGCGGAGAGGAGCTTGCCCCTTGCCTCGACTCATGATGGAATCCAATTTCCAATACGTGATATTGCGGTTTTAATTGTAGAACTAGTATGGCGACATGATATATGGTACCCATGCCGTCTATGATTGATATTTATGATTGAAATTGTTTTGACACTATACACTTATAATAGTATCAAATGATTTGTTTTAAACGTACCAAGCATGTTTGGCTATTATAAGGGAAAACCCTATCCTCCGGCTTGCGTTGCATTGTGTGATGGGACCTGGGTCTTATAATAGCTTCATTTTTCCAAAAAGCATTGCGTTGTTTTGTTATATGCACTAATATTCTTGGGAGGAAACCCATTCCGTGTTATACGGCGTGGTCCCTTGAATTACTATCTTTAAAGTAAAGTTTTAAATAACTGTTTTAGTTCTCACACCAGTCCCATGACTGACCTGGAGTTTATTGTTTCAACCTAAACTCTGGGTGCCCCTATTTTCGACACGGGCAACTAGTAGTTTTGGTTTTGCAGATTTATATTCACAGGGTCCTGATTTACAGCTGGAACGATGCTCGGAAAGCTCTGTATCCGTGTATCACTTTCAGTTGTGTTTTGTATATATTTCCCCTGCTATGTAATTTATTGTAATCTCTGATATTTATCGAATGTAATTTATTCATTTATACTCTGTATATTCATGTATCTGATGGAATTGTTGTAATAACAATGAAATGTTCTTCCGTCTGCGTTCTATTTTGTCCTGTTGTCAAAGTATCCGCTCTTTCCTTCACGGGGAAGTTACGGGTCCTTACAGTTACCAGATGTACAACTGATATTTGTTAAGTTCTTAGAGTAGTTAAATAATGTAGTAATTCAACTCATATTAGTTACAAATATACATAGAAAATTGTGCACAAAGCAGTAGAACATGTCATGTTATTCAAGCAGAACCAAACAATTAAATAATAAAGCTTATTGGATGCTAGTTAAGAATTTGCCATCTTATAAAATATGAAAACCTTAAATTGCTAGCAAAGAATAAGGATGACTAAATTTTTAGGCATGCATTTTCTTGTTTCAACTTAAATTATTAAACCCCCAACATTTTGAAGTCCATATCCAATTGATTGGAGAACTTTTAGTCAAAATCAACATCACAGTAATAATTAAAATTATGCTGGCAACATAGCATAATTTTGTATTTTAGAAATCCTATAATCTAATACCAAAACAGCTCAAGCTTGTATTTGAGTATGTAGTAATGCAACTCCTCCTTTTAAGAGCATATCTAAAATCCTTGAACTCCTATTCATACTTTATATGGAACTACAAATAGTTTTTAACAAACATGGTAAATTGATTAATGTTTTATGTAAACATCGCAACCGTAAAACAACACAACCTGTTTACAATTTGTGTTTCCATCTAGAACATAGAAAGTTAAAAAGAATTAACCATTACACATTCAACATGAAGGTAATAAAACTCAGGATATAAACTTACAGCGTGAATGAAATTATCTTCACTTCCATATGAGCTGTACTTCAATTCTCGACCATGCTTTTCCATTGCAAGTACATACACTGTCTACTTTACAATCTCATAATCTGTAGCAACCTCGTCATTTGTTGAAGAAAAATCAGTTCCTTTAATAGATTATTGTAACAACCCGGAAATTCTGAGCCAATTTAAAATTTTTATTTTGGCAATTTCAAAGAATTTTGAATATTTAAAATGAATTATTTTAAATAATAACGACGAGAAATTTATTTTGAACAGAATTAGAATGTATATATTTATTTGAATCGTCGTTAGAATATAAATATTTTATTTTAAATATAAAACGAATTGGAAATGGCGTGGTAGTTTGAAAATTCGATTTCAAAATTCAAATGAATGTACAGGATTCAAAATAAGCCGGATTTTAGCGAAACCAAAAATATTTGAATCTATTTGAAAAGATCTTTCCAACGAATCCGAAGAATCCAAATTTCATAGCGGGAATAAAAAGTTATGTCCAATTGGAAATTCAGAATAGTCGCTATGGAAATATAGCCCTTAAAAATAGCTATTTTGCAAACGACCTCGGTTTTCGATGAAACCATTTTTGTTGGATCCGGGATGTCAAATTATTGCTAGATTCCAAAATTCGTAATTTTTCGAATCAATATGTGAGCATGGCAAAGGAAAACGCGTTTGACCAGTTTCAGTTGTATAATGAGTATAGAAAAGGAAGTGATTTCAAAATATAACATTTTGAAAATATTATCAATTGTATATCGATGATGTGAAATATTCAATTCTGATTCTATGTGGTCCCTTGATTTACCTAACCTTAAAATAAAGATTAATAACTGTTTTAGTTCTCACACCAGTCACATGACTGACCTGGAGTTTATTGTTTTAACCTAAACTCTGGGTGCCCTCATTTTCCGCACGGGTAGGTAGTAGTTTCGGTTTTGCAGATTTATATTCACAGGATCCTGATTTACAGTTGGAACGATATCCGGAAAGCTCTGTATCCGTATATTCTTTTCAGTTGTGTTTTGTATTATTTTTCGCTGCTATGTAATGTATTGTAATCTCTGGTATTTCTCAAATGTATATTATTTGTTAATACTCTGTATATTCTTGTATTCTGATGGAATTGTTGTAATTAACATTGAAATGTTCTTCTGTTTGCGTTCCAATCTGTCTTGTCCTCAAAGTATCCGCTCTTTCGTTACCGGGGAAGTTACGGGTTCTTACAAGTTGATATTAATCGACTGGAAAATGGCCATTTTTCAAACAGTCTTCAAATTTGACGAAATTAGTTTTGTTAGGACCGTATCGTCAATACGAAACTAGAAATAATTTTTCTAGAATTTTCAAAATCAGTATGTGGCCCCGGTAAATTAAAATGTACGTTTGAATTGAATATATATAGATATATATTGCAATTTTAATGGAAACTGATCGTGACAGCCGAGATGGCTTACGAAACATATCCCACTGTGTTCGGAATAGGGGTATTACGTTAGGGACGACAGTCGTTAGGTTTGATTTGGGGTTCAAACGAAAAGTCAACTTTTATAAGAGAAAAATTATAATTAAATAATATAATTCCCCCCTATATTTTCCCTCTCCCCCCAAACCCATCGTTCACAAACCCGATTCAGTTTTTTTTTAAAAAGGGGCGGAGCCCGCCCTATCGCCGTCACGTGCAGCAGCCGGAGGCTGGCCTCCCCAGCGCTGCCTCCCTCTCTTCCCCTCCGCCCTCCTCTCTCTCTCCCTTCCCCTTTCAACAAACCCTAGGCCCGATAGTGACGGAGACCCGCTCCAGCACCCCCACCCTCACCCTCACCCAAACCACCATCGCCGAGCCTCACACCACCGCCTGACCTCCGACGCGCCCCTCGCCTCCACCGCCACCGACGGCTCCTCCCTCTCGCCATTTCTTTTGAAAACTCACAGCCGCTATAGAAACAGCCGCACCGCCGCCGGTCAGAGCGAGACCACCCCTTGCACCGCCAGTTAACCCCCCTCAGCCCCCCCTAAACAAAGATTCAATTTTTGACTAAATGTGAGTTTTTAATTATGTATTTGCATTTCCTTATTTATTTTTCAGTTTTAAATATATAAGCGTGGTTGAAAATTCCGATTTTTCTTTATTTGATATATGTATGAGCACCATAAAAAAAATTGAATTTTTAGTTATACGAATAGCATAGTAAAGGTATAATTTTTAAGTTAGGAAAAGAATTATTTTTAATTCATAGGAAGCTTTAACTTTTAACATACGAAAGACGAGATTTTTAACAAATGAAAAACGAGATTTTTAACATATGAAAGACGAGATTTTTAACATATGAAAGACGAGATTTTTAACATATGAAAGATGAGATTTTTAACATATGAAAGATTAGATTTTTGAAATAGAAAAGATTTGATTTTGTTTATTTAAAAGGATTAGATTTTTATAATATAGAGATAATAAAAATATGATTTTTATAACGAAGTAGCGACGTAAAAATATGATTTTTATATATATAACTGAATAATAAAAATGTGATTTTTACTATGAACAGAGTGAAATAGATTGCGCTGGAACCGATGGTAATCAAAACAAAATTCGAACCGTTCAGAAATAAAGAATGGCGGAGTGGAAGCCAAAGGTGAGAACTTCTCACCAAAATTGTTTTTATACAGTTATTTATTTTATAACTGCATATATGAACTGTTTCACCGTCGTCCACAGACCATGGACGACTTGTTTGTTTGGTTGTGTTTTGATTGATCTGTGTGTGTGAATTTTGTAAGTGATGTGGAATGTAAAATAATATTCATGTGTTGAAATAAAATAAAATAAAATAATATTCATGTGTTGAAATAAAATAAAATATATTCATGTGTTGAAATAAATCTTCATTTGCAAATCAGACGATTTGTTTATGTACACACATTTGACTGATATTGATTAGGACGATAAGTTTTACACATCGCCCAACTACACAAATAAAAATCTGTGTTTGTTGATTTAAAACCCCACACGGGTGTGGGGATGATATTTGGCGTACACTAATCCCAATTATTTGGTTGTATGTCGATCGATTGGTCGACAGACTGTGTAAGCGTTAATTATTTATATTTAATGCTTATGCAGTTGTGTGGTGCACTCTGGATGATGGTTGATTATTTATCGTTACTATTATATACAGGTGTTGTATGGAATTCATATAATTAACATTATATGGTAATTGATTGGGCCTCATTCCAATTTAGAAAATAAAGAATATTTTAAATTAATATTCAGAACAAGAAACTAAATATTCATGTGTTGAATAAACAAAATAGTCATGTGTTGACAATACTCATGTGTTGAGAATATTCATATGTTGAAACGTATCATGTGTTGAACGAAATATTTATACAATAAAATTCACATTTTTATAGTAAGTAAGAATTAATAAATATTCATGTGTTGAATAAAAAATATATATATTCATGCGTTGAAGAAAATATTCATTTGTTGAATAGAATAACGAAGTTATTGAAATATATAAAGCCGTGTTGATTAGATTTGCGCCATTTTGACGTGAACGATATTTATATCGATTTTATTCATTTTTATAATGAATAGCAAAGAGGAATTGATTTCAAAATATAATGTTTTGAAAATATTATCATTTATATATCGATGATATGGAATATTCAATTTTGATTAGAAATTGAATAGGAAGTTGTAATCGTTCTGAAAACGAATTTAAAACGTTTTATAAAATACGTTTTGAAAGGAAATCGACTAAATATATATATATATATATATATATATATATATATATATATATATATATATATATATATATATATATGGCCTGAATAGAACGCGCCGCGCCGCGGCAATTCGTGAATTTCGACCATTGACTTCGAATGGATATTACGGGAGATCCGACCGTCGGATTCTCCTAAAACCAAAACCGTTGGGTTCGTATCGAAAAGAGCTTTCTAACAAATATTAGAGATTTGAAATCTAACAGTTGGATTTGGAATTATGTCTAAATAAAATTTAGAAAAGGTCGTTGTAAGTGTAGTTCAATGGCCGTTTATGGAAATCGACTGTACGGGCCTTTATAAAATTATTAAAAATATCAATAATTAGTGTAAAATCATAAGAAATGATTTGGAAAGAATTAGGATGAAAAAAATCCATATTTGAAAAGATAAAAATAGATTTTTATCGAAATGAACTAGTTTTGAACTAGAATTATAATCCATTTATTTTTGAAATAAATAAATTGGACTTGAAAGGGTTTTAAAAGTAACCAGAATTTCCAATAATTGAATTGGAATGGATTTGAATCGAAATTGTCTTTGGAATATTTCGATGTTGGATTTCGTGATTATACAGATATTGTTATGGAAATTTGAAAGATATATTTATATCGTTATTTCCAATACGATATTTGTTGGTCGTAGAATTTGATATTGAATATAAGCCGATATATTTTCTATTTAGAGCCTTATATTTAATATCAAATGGGATTTGGGTATGTCGTGAATGGTGTCTTCATTAACACCGTTCTTAAAACCAGTTGAGAAAAAGATTAAATCTTTTTATTTAGATTTAATGAGGTATACTAATTAAATGATATTTAATTGGAATTGAATTGGAATTGAATTGGAATTGATTTTTGGTTTATCGTGAACGGTGTTTTAAATAACACTTGTTCTTTAACCCGATAATTAATGGAATGTGAATTGGGTTTATCGTGAACTATGTTTTAACGACATTCATTCTTTAACCCGATTTACAGTGAAATGTGATTTGGAAGAGATTTTCCAAAGTAAAGTTTTCCAATTTAATAAAATAAATTGGAATGGAATGGAATTCGATTTGGTAATGATCGAAGTGAATTTCTATGGAGGAAGACTGCTAATTTACCTGGAATTTAAAAGGCGTTGCCGTTATTCCATTTATATCATTAGTCGGATATGGGAGTTTATATCAATTATATATATCGATTTGTTTTCCATGAAGATTCCATCGTTAATGGAATGTGATTTTGGGTTGTCGTGAATGGTATCTTTAATAATACTGTTCTTAGACCCGACGGAGTTAAGAAAATTAGAAACTAACTGGAGATTAGTTAAGTTGAATGGTTTCTTGGGTATTGATCTGATGTTGGTTTCCCCCTTCGGGGATAATACTTAAGGAATTGTTCACTTGCTAATTTACGGTTAAAGGCTGATGGAATAGAATGGGATTTTGGGTTTATCGTGAACCGCGTTTTAAATGACATTGGTTCTTTAACCCAGTTAAAGACAGGATATGATTTCCAAAGTTAAATAATCATTAATATTGATTTTTGGGAATATTAAAGCCAAGTGGAGTTTTAATGAATCTTTAATTAGATTGAGATGATCGAGAATGGAGTATCACCAGTTTTTCTCCAGGCGATAGTTAAATCTTTAACTAGATTTGAACGTGAAATGGTAACTGAATTTACCGATAACACCGTGGTGTTAGATATGAAGTATTACCAGTTTTACTTCATGGGATGAATAGGTTTGGATTGGGAAATTTAAAACAAATGATTACTTCGGTAAGGTTCGTTAATCCCGACTAGTTTGGATAAACCATAATTTGGTTTGGATTGAAATCCAAAAGAAGATTTAAGAATAAATTTAAAAGAATTTATCTTTGATAAAATTAACGGGAACCTTTCCCTATAGATGTGAATATTTGAATAAAAGAATATTCTGAATTGGAATGAGGCATATGTTGTGTTTGTGTAACACTTGTTTATCATATACGCGAGTTATTCAGAAAGACCGGGTTTATCCCATTTTGAATAACTGCATCGACGAGGTGTCGAGGATGAAGACGGTGGTCGAAGACCGGAGGCCTTCACATCGTTTGGATAATTACTGATGATCTTGATTGGGCTGTACACCCAAGAGGAGGGAATCAGTTGGTGATCGTCCAGACGTACTTGGAGATCGATGGATATGCGAGGTACAAGGTGCTTCCGATTTCGTTCAGACCCAGAACGGACTTGTAAATGGACTGTGTGTCTAACAATGGCTATCATTCTGTGTGATTGATAGATATCAGTTGCATGGAGTGGTTTTCCTGTGTGGCATGCTAAGATGCAAAAGATCAAGGCTTCTGTTGAAAAGCAGAGTCTTGTGGTTGATGATCAAAGCACGGCCTTTGTGTCATAGCTTTGTGTAGCATTAATTCGCGAGCCTCACACCCCTGTTGTGAACCAGAAACGGGAGAGGACATCAGGGAGGGCATGCGTTTCCTTCTAGCTAGGGTGGTGTCAGTGACCTACCAGTCCTGACATTTATATTATTTTCACCTGTGTGGTTGTTGGATTGCGAGGCGCCTTAGATATATCGTTGATTATGTTGAGCCGATGGAGTCATAGGACTCATTTACTCCACAAAGGGCGGGAAAACGTAGTGTTCAGGCATAATAATCCACATCGAGTGGGCCGGCCCGGACGATCCAAGGCTTACCTGAGACATGGGCTAGATTGTCTCGAATTCGGTAAGGACGATCCCTCGCCTTAGTTCACAGATGGAAATCCAACTTCCAATATGTGATAATTGCGGTTTTGATTGTAGAACCTAGTATTGGCGACATGATATATGGTACCCATGCCATCTAGGATTGATACATTTATATTTGAAATTGTTTTATACACTATACACTTATAATAGTATCAAATGATTTGTTTTAATGTATCAAGCATTCTTTGGCTATTATAAGGTAAAACCATATCCTCCGGCTTGTCTTGCATTGTGTGATGGGACTTGGGTCTTATAATAGCTTCATTGTTCTTTATTTAGCATTGCGCTGTTGTTTTATACACTAGTGCTCTTGGGAGGAAACCCGTTCCGTGTTATACGGCGTGGTCCCTTGATTTATCTAACTTTAAAATAAAGATTAATAACTGATTTAGTTCTCACACCAGTCACATAACTGACCTGGAGTTTATTGTTTTAACCTAAACTCTGGGTGCCCTTATTTTCCACGGGCAGCTAGTAGTTTTGGTTTTGCAGATTTATATTCACAGGGTCCTGCTACAGCTGGAATGATATTCGGAAAGCTCTGTATTCGTGTATCTTTTTCAGTTGTGTTTGTGTTATTTTTCCGCTACTATGTAATGTATTGTAATCTCTGATATTTAGTAAATGTGTAATATTTATTCATACTCTGTATATTCTTGTATTCTGATGAAACTGTTGTAATAAGTAATGAAATGTTCTTCTGTTTGTGTTCCGATGTGGCTTGTTCTCAGTACAATCCATGCTTTCCTTCACGAGGAAGTTTGGGTCGTGTCAGCTTGGTATCAGAGCTCTGGTTTACAGAGCTCAGAGAACAAGACACGTTAGAACCAAACGAAATAATTCATCAGAGATTGGATTAGTAATATCCAATGAGAATGACTCGTTAGAGATGAGATCAGTAGTATCCTAGAACGAGTGTGAAGAGTATATTTTTAAAATGAAAACGAATTTTGTTTTGAAAATTTAAACTTTATTCAACGTATTTGAATATTTATTTGTATTGAATTTGGGTAATCCAAAATATAAAGATTTTGCATATACGTCTGATCCACGGGTATTCGAAGTTTTAATATACTGGATAGATATAGAATCACACTCTAGTCACCCGGGGATAATTCTTGTGATGCGACCGCATCATCAGTATTTATGATCGAGTGCCGAAAGTGGGATATCTATATATTTCCAATTGACTGGTGTGAGAACCAAAACTAGATAGGGCTTATCATTGTGATTTGGCATCAAAAACATGATTTTCTGTATATATAACAAATTATGAATTTGAAACGATAATCCATTAATTGATTGCTAGTTGTGTTGTATGATTATTGGTTTCATTTATTAAAATTTTGAACCATTTAGCCTAATGGAACCAAATTTAGAACTGAACTGAAAATTGGTTGCATTTGCATATATGTACATGTATATACATTGAACAGGTCATAGCAAGGAGGCTAGAGAAGAGGAATAAAATTGTTTGCCCGATAAATAGGTACATGTTTATTGTATTTCTTAGGGATTTGATGATTTTATGAGCCGATTGGCTAGCCACTTGGCTTTTTCTTTTTCTTTTGGATTGGTGAGGGCCCTGGGAGGCTATTTGAAATATCCCGATGCTCCCGGTGTAGGGAAGGTTATGGCGAATTTTTTCGAAAATTTAGGGTGTTAGCCAAATTTTTGAAAATTTTGAAAAGTTCTTAGAAACTGAAAAGTTGAAGAACTTAAGCCGTAAAGAAAATAATGGAAGTTGAGTTGATTAGTCAAACAACTTTCAGCTTCGTTCCTTTTGGAGGACGAAAAGATTTTAAGTGGGGGGGATTGTAACAACCCGGAAATTCTGAGCCAATTTAAAATTTTTATTTTGGCAATTTTAAAGAATTTTGAATATTTAAAATGAATTATTTTAAATAATAACGACGAGAAATTTATTTCGAATTGAATTAGAACGTACATATTTATTTGAATCGTCGTTAGAATATAAATATTTTATTTCAAATATAAAAGGAATAGGAAATGGCGTGGTAGTTTGAAAATTCGATTTTAAAATTCAAATGAATGTACAGGATTCAAAATAAGCCGGATTTTAGCGAAACCAAAAGTATTTGAATCTATTTCAAAATATCTTTCCAACGAATCTGAAAAATCAAAATTTCATAGCGGGAATAAAAAGTTATGTCCAGTTGGAAATTCAGAATAGTCGCTATGGAAATATAGCCCTTAAAAATAGCAATTTTGCAAATGACCTCGGTTTTCGACGAAACCATTTTTTTGGATCAGGGATGTCAAATTATTGCTAGATTCCAAAATTCGTAATTTTTCAAATCAATATGTGAGCGTGGCAAAGGAAAACGTGTTTGACCAGTTTCAGTTGATTTTAATCGACTGGAAAATGGCCATTTTTCAAACGGTCTTCAAATTTGACGAAATTAGTTTAGTTAGGACCGTATCGTCAATACGAAGCTAGAAATAATTTTTCTGGAATTTTCAGATTCAGTATGTGGCCCCGGTGAATTAAAATGTACGTTTGAATTGAATATATATAGATTTATATTGCAATTTTAACAGAAACTGATCGTGACAGCCGAGATGGCTTACGAAACATATCCCATTGTGTTCGGAATGGGGGTATTACGCTAGGAACGACAGTCGTTAGGTTTGATTTGGGGTTCAAACGAAAAGTCAACATTTATAAAAGAAAAATTATAATTGAATAATATAATCCACCCCTATATTTTCCCTCTCCCCCCAAACCCATCGTTCACAAACCCGATTCATTTTTAAAATTAAAAAAAAAAGAGGCGTAGCCCGCTCTATCGCCGTCATGTGCAGCCGCCGGAGGCTCGCCTCCCCAGCGTCGCCTCCCTTTCTTCCCCTCCGCCCTCTGCTCTCTCTCCCTTCCCCTTTCTACAAACCCTAGGCCCGATAGTGACGGAGACCCGCTCCAACACCCCCACCCTCACCCAAACCGCCATCGCCGAGCCTTACACCACCGCCTGGCCTCCGACGCGCCCCCGACCTCCACCACCACCGACAACTCCTCCCTCTCGCCCTTTCTTCTGAAAACTCAACGCCGCTCTAGAAACAACCACACCGCCGCCAGTCAGAGCGAGATCCCCCCCTTGCGCCGCCAGCTCACCCCCCTCAGCCCCCCCTCTCGACAAAGATTCAATTTTGGGCTAAATGTGAGTTTTTAATTATGTATTTGCATTTCCTTATTTATTTTTTAGTTTTAAATATATAAGCATGGTTGAAAAATCTGATTTTTCTTTATTTGATATATGTATGAGCACTATAAAACCAAAATTGAATTTTTAGTTATACGAATAGCATAGTAAAGGTATAATTTTTATGTTAGGAAAAGAATTATTTATAATTCATAGGAAGCTTTAACTTTTAACATATGAAAGACGAGATTTTTAACATATGAAAGACGAGATTTTTAACATATGAAAGATGAGATTTTTGAAATATGAAAGATTAGATTTTTGAAATAGAAAAGATTTGATTTTGTTTATTTGAAAGGATAAGATTTTTATAACATAGAGATTATAAAATTATGATTTTTATAATGAAGTAGCGATGTAAAAATATGATTTTTATATATAAAACTTAATAATAAAAATGAGATTTTTACTATGAACAGAGTGAAATAGATTGCGCTGGAACCGACGGTAATCAAAACAAAATCCGAACCGTTCAGAAATAAAGAATGGCGGAGTGGAACCCAAAGGTGAGAACTTCTCACCAAAATTGTTTTTATACAGTTATTTATTTTATAACTGCGTATATGAACTGTTTCCCCGTCGTCCACAGACCATGGACGACTTGTTTGTTTGGTTGTGTTTTGAATGATCTGTGTGTGTGAATTTGGTAAATGATGTGGAATGGAAAATAATATTCATGCGTTGAAATAAAATAAAATAAAATTCATGTGTTGAAATAAAATAAAATATATTCATGTATTGAAATAAATCTTCATTTGCAAATCAGACGATTTGTTTATGTACACCCATTTGACTGATATTGATTGGGACGATAAATTTTACACATCGCTAAACTGCACAAATAAAAATCTGTGTTTGTTGATTTGAAACCCCACACGGGTGTTGGGATGATATTTGGCGTACACTAATCCAAATTATTTAGTTGTATGTTGATCGATTGGTCGATAGACTGTGTAAGCGTTAATTATTTATATTTAATGCTTATGTAGTTGTGTGGTGCACTCTGGATGATGGTTGATTATTTATCGTTGTTATTATATACAAGTGTTGTATGGAATCCATATAATTAACATTATATGGTAATTGATTGGGCCTCATTCCAATTTATAAAATAAGAATATTTTAAATTAATATTCAGAACATGAAACTAAATATTCATGTGTTGAATAAACAAAATAGTCATGTGTTGACAATACTCATGTGTTGAGAATATTCATGTGTTGAAACGTATCATGTGTTGAACGAAATATTTGTACAATAAAATTCATATTTTTATTGTAAGTAAGAATTAATAAATATTCATGTGTTGAATAAAATATATATATTCATGTGTTGAAGAAAATATTCATTTGTTGAATAGAATAACGAAGTTATTGAAATATATAAAGCCGTGTTGATTAGATTTGCACCATTTTGACGTGAACGATATTTATATCGATTTTATTCATTTTTATAATGAATAACAAAAAGGAATTGATTTCAAAATATAATGTTTTGAAAATATTATCATTTATATATCGATGATATGGAATATTCAATTTTAATTAGAAATTGAATCGGAAGTAGAAATCGTTTTGAAAACGAATTTAAAACGATTTATAAAATACGTTTTGAAAGGAAATCGACTAAATATATTATATATATATTATATATAATGGCCTGAATAGAACGCGCCGCGCCGTGGCAGTGCGCGAATTTTGTGAAAACCCGTAACTTCCCCGTGAAGGAAAGAGCGGATACTTTGAGAACAACACACAAAAGAACGTAGAAAGAAGAACATTTCATTGTATATTACAACAATTCCATCAGATTAAAAGAATATACAGAGTATTAACAAATAAAATACATTCGATCAATATCAGAGATTACAATAAATCACATAGCAGCGGAAAATAATACAGAACACAGCAAGAAATAAGATACACGGATACAAAGCTTTCCGGATATCATTCCAGCTGTAAATCAGGATCCCGTGAATATAAATCTGCAAAACCAAAACTACTAGCTGCGCGTGTCAAAATAAGGGCACCCAGAGTTTAGGTTAAAACAATAAACTCCAGGTCAGTCATGGGACTGGTGTGAGAACTAAAACAGTTATTAATCTTTATTTTAAAGTTAGCTAAATCAAGGGACCACGCCGTATAACACGGAATGGGTCTCCTCCCAAGAATACTAGTGCATAAAACAACAGCGCAATGCTAAATAAAGAAAAATGAAGCTATTATAAGACCCAGGTCCCATGACACAATGCAACACAAGCCGGAGGATAGGGTTTTACCTTATAATAGCCAAAGCATGCTTGATGCGTTAAAAACAAATCATTTGATACTATCATAAGTGTATGGTGTCAAAACAATTTCAATCATAGACGGCATGGGTACCATATATCATGTCGCCATACTAGGCTCTACAATCAAAACCGCAATGTCACGTATTTGGAAATTGGATTTCCGTCATGAACCGAGGCAAGGGATCGTCCTCACCGAATTCGAGACGCTCTAGCCCACCCCTCAGGCAAGTACTCAGTCAAGACTTTAGATCGTCAGGGCCGGTCCACCGATATGGATTAAAATTCCTAGACACTGCGTTTCCCCGCCCTTTGGGCGTGAGTAAGCCAACGAATGACTACTCCATCGGTCCCGGATCAACCGATATATCCGAGGCACCTCGCAACAGTAACTACCACATAGGTGAAAATAATATAAATGTCAGCCAGTTCAAGCACCGACACCACCTCTAGCTAGAAGGAAACGCTTGCCCTCCCTGAGGTCCTTCTCCCGTTTCTGGTTCATACCGGGGTGTGAGGCTCACGAATCAATGCTACACAAAGCTACGCCACAAAGGCCGTGCTTTGATCATCAACCACAAGACTTTGTTTTTCAACAAAAGCCTTGATCATTTGCATCTTAGCATGCCACACAGGCAAACCACTTCATGCAACTGATATCCATCAATCACACAGAATGATATCCAATGTCAGACACACAGTCCATTTACAAGTCCGTTCTGGGTCTGAACGAAACTGGAGGCATGATCGTCGCTAATCTATGAATTAGAAAAGTGCGAATTTTAAATTAAATTACTGCAAGCGCACAGGTGTGTAGCATACAGGTCGAACACAGGGAGGTAAATTAAAATCAAATTATTTATTTAATCTCTTGGGCGAATTAGACGAAGCCTAGAGATTTTGTTGAAATAAAAACAAATTGAAATTGTGAACGCAGGATTATCTTTGAATCTAATCAACGATTAATCACTAAAGAAAGTAAATTGCAAAACAAGAACAACAATGCAGAAAATAAAAGTGTAGAATAAGAAGAACAACAAAGAAAATAAAATTAGGATTGTCGTTGAAACTAATTAAACGACTAATCACTAATGAAACAAATGTAAAATACAACTAGTACTCTACCGAATCTAATCGGGTAGATGACACTAGTTGCTAAAAAATACTAGAAAATGAAAGAAGAAGAAGAATTTTTATTAGAGTAATGGAATACAGAAAATGAGATATGATGTCTATAATGACATTATAAGGGTATTTATATGGGATAACCAAACCCTAACCCTAACCCAAATACAATGATAGATGGGCCTTAGGGAATTCACAAAAGAGTTTACAATGAGAGTTTCAAATGGGCCTTAGTTAAATCTATTAAATTTTTGGCCTTTCTTCTTTTCCTCTTGGTTCTTTGACAAGCCTCCCTTGATTTGAGATGTGCATGGCCTTTTTATCAATAAATTTCTTGTCCAACAGCAACTAGATGTGGGATCTTCATCTACAATTCTTCAAAATGCAAATACACAACAATTTGATCTCTATTTCTCTATTTTTCTGTTTGCATGCGGGCTAGGTTGGAATATCTGTTAAAGTGACAAAACAATACCCAAGTAATATTCATTTATATACAAAAGATAAGATATAAGAGCATAAAAGAAACACATTTCTATGTCAATCAAATACCCCCACACTTATCTTTTACTCATCCTCGAGTAAAACAAAAATTTAAAACTAACTAGATAGGTCACACTTTCGTAGGAAACATTATTGCATTGAGCGTATGCAACAAGCCGTTAAACCTCTAGGTGTCCCTAGTAGGACGAGTGGTGTCTCGTGAGGGTTTTCAGCGGATACTACCCACAAAATCCAAATGCAGTATGCTATGATTCTAATGTAACTACATGAATGCAAAGGACTTATGCAATTGAAAACAAATTTGAAAACACGACTTGTTTAAGGAAAGTAGTATAACAAATTAAATTAACAATTTCTAGTCAGTTGATTTTATTTTAGATACCTCAACTTGTCACAAATTTTCAATATAAATCAAGTTTTCAAATGTTAAATTCCAGTTTGGCCAGTTGTTTCGGTCGATAACATAGTGCAGCCATGAAATAGATTCTTAGTTTGCTTGGCACAGTTTGCAAAGTGGTATTATTATTTTCTCATGTATGACTAGTCAAATCAATAAGGTCAAGAAGTGTTTGGGCATCATCGCTTATTCTTTATTCTATTAAATTTTAAAATTTATGATTAAGTATATACACCTAACTTAGAAGACCAAGGTTTACCACCCATGCACTGCCTCACGGACTAACGGAGAGTGGGTAAAGAGCTTGGCGGATTGTGCAGCCGACTTTGACTTCGTCAACAACGTGTCGGTAATCCTTAGGTGTCCAATCTCATAAAATGAGACCAAGATATTCCAACGCTGACTTTGTCAACAACATGTCGGATAGAGCTTGGCGGGTTTGCACACCAATGCTTGATATACAAGCAATGTTGGATACCCTTGGATTACTATTATTATTATCGAAAATATAAGCACAAAAGACAGTTGCGAATTCAACTTAACACAACTTAGTTTTAAAGATTCGAAAAGCAAATATAAGTATTTTATGTCCTCCACTTATTTAAACAAAGTCTACAATATAGAATAGATTTCATGGCCATCACCTAAGAATCTCCCAATGTACCGGTTACACTATTATCCCTCAAAATTAAACTTTTCATTATATTTCAAATTTGAACTTAGCTGAGAGAGAAAAATACTATCAACTGACTAAAAGTTGTAAACTTATTATGTTGTATCAAACTAAAATGTGTCGTATTTTCAAAAAAAAAATTATGGTATGTTACTACAGTCTAAAATGCATGATGGTCCTATTTAAATGGCTGAAAATGAAAAGAAAGAAAAATAAAGAAAAAAAATTATGGTA
Organism: Allium sativum; assembly: GCA_030737875.1. Taxonomy (NCBI): domain Eukaryota; kingdom Viridiplantae; phylum Streptophyta; class Magnoliopsida; order Asparagales; family Amaryllidaceae; genus Allium; species Allium sativum. Next base: position 483,145,471 of record CM060926.1, on the reverse strand, counting down.
TGTTACTATAGTCTAAAATGCATGATGGTCCTATTTAAATGGTTGAAAATGAAAAGAAAAAAAAATAAAGAAAAAAAATTATGAGTGAAATGCAGACTCCCCCCACACTTGGACAAAACAGTGTCCACACTGTAGCACGTTTCCTAAATTTGAATGATGAAACCCATAGATGGATTAGATGCAAAATGATTTGTAGAATGAAATGCAGTCAAACTATATGTAAGAATGGATCATATGTACAATGATATATGTGTTTACGATGCATGCGATGCAAAGAATTCCACCATCTTTTTCCCCCACACTTGGTTCTTGCCCTATGAGTCCCATTCCTACTATGTCTAGGCATGTTTTCTAACAAGCAAGAATTTTTGAAAACCATCTCATCTTTAAACCTAGATTTATATTTCAGTAAATGAATGTTCGGGGTCGTCCTAAGATGAAGTTTTTCAACCAAGCCAGCATTCCAAAAGAAATTCATGTATTCAACAAATGTGTCAGTGTAATTTTTCAAAAATTTGTTATCGTATATAAATTCAGTGAAATTTGAAATCTGAGTGTTGTTCAAGACTATGTGATCGCATTTCTCATCATTAACTGACAACGTATTTTCGACACTGATAATTTCAAGTTCGTTTGAAATTTTCTCAAAGTTAAAATTTTCGAACTCGTGATGTGAATCTACTTCTTCCTCGTTTGGTAACTCATCCTCATACAATCCAAAGAATTCATGTTTCTTAAAATCCTTTTCTAAATTTGAATTGAAAAATTCAACATCTTTATTCTGTTCAATTTCAAAAATTTCAAGTTTCTCACAGCCTGAAAGAGAAAGATCAAAATCTGAGTTTAAATCTTTTTCCTGAAAGGAGTTGAAGTCTAAATCATTTGCTGAATTGTGAACAACTTCATTTAGATCGTCATTTTCAATTTCCAAAGTTGTTATCTGAAAATTTTCACCATCAGTAAAGAATGGATTATTTCCTGATTCATCGCATTGAATTGATTTTGTTGCTCGAGTTGTTCTTTAAAACACGTCATTAAACGAAGAAGTTCATTAAGCTGGCTATCTTTTTCACCAAGCGGTCTATCTTGCTTTTCTACCCTCTCTCTAAGAATGTTAAAATGACATTCTTCAAAATCGTTGATTTGAGAGCTCTCGTTTTGGATTTCTTGATTCTCAAAATTATAGTCCACATCAATTTCACAATCAATATTATTTCCAATGTGATAGTTGTTTAAATTTTCAGAAAACTGACAATGATATTGGAAATCATTTTGATCCTAAAAGTTATGTTCGTAACCAAAACTATTGAAATTTGGCAGAAAATTGCAATTTTGGTTATTTTCAAGATGTGGATTAGAGTTGTTATTTTGAAGATTTTGATCGATTTGAAAATCATTTTCATTTTCAAAATCATTTTCGAAGTGATTTCAAACCCCGTATTGATGTTGATCAAAGATGTATTGGGATTTAAAGCTATTTTGATATGGATGTGGCCCATAATCGAAATTATTGAAATTTGAATTGAAGTCACCATTTCGATCATAACTTTGAAAATGTTGGTCATTTTGAAAATTTTGAAAATTGTTGACATTTGGCTCGCGAAATTTTGGAAAATCTTGCTTCATGAGTTGTAATTCAAAATCATACTCTTCAAGAGGACGTCTACTCCGATTATTATCCCACATATCTCTCAATGATTTTTTTGAATCAGACATTTTAAATGAAATCAAGATAAGACAGAAATTATCCTTAGTTCAAAATAATATAAAATAATGAGTTGTGCTCTATTAATTAACTGACTCAATTAGAAAGGGGAAGAGGGTCTTATGGCCGTTCACGTAAAGTATAAATACTAAGGGATACGACCAATGTTTTACGGGTAGTATGCAACCTATTTTGCTAATAGTTCTATAAATTGAACTACTATATATCCGCGATCCAATTATACGAGACAATCAACTTCACAAAGCACCACTTTTCAATTATATTATTTTGAAAAATAAAAATTTTATTGTTGAAAAACGATGAGAGTGATGGTTGTAATTATAGAATTTCGTTCCTCACCAAATGTATTCGGAAATTTCAGTCACAGAATAATAACAGAAAATTAAAATATTGTACAAGCAAGCCGCTACCCCTACAGAAGATTTTTACAAGCAATTTCTATATATTTTTAAGCAGCTGCAGAACCTGTAGAGTTCAGAAAATTTTACAGTGCGGTATGGCAGTCCATCCAGAAAATTTGAGTAGTGCTCACGCTTCAAACTCCACTGTTTGCAAACTGATTGACCTTTGAATTTCTTGTTCGCTTGCTTGAATCCGTTCTTCACTTTGGCCTTTGATTTGTTCTCAGTATTTTTTTTTGAGAGAGAGAAGGAGATAGCAAATAAAACAAACAAACCAAAGAATAAAATAAATAAAACAAGAAAAACTAACAACTAGATTCAACAAAGCAAAAGACTCAGCAAAATCAAAACTGAAATAAAATAAACAAAAAAAACTAAACTAGAATCAAACAAACAAGCCTAAACAATTAAAAAGAAACAAACAAATCAGGCAAGTACCCTCACACCAATACGAACAATCACCAGAACACCCAAGTCATGTTTGCCAACAAACTCATCCATATTTATCAAAACAAAAGGAAGTATGCATTCAAAATTTAGGCCACTCAATGGTCAAAGCCGTTCCCAAAAATCACGCCCCTGTTATGCCCTTTTTTTTGTTTATAAAATACAGCCAAACCCAAATGATCTCGCATACAACAGAAGAATTGAATTGAATGAAAAAAAACTCTCCCCTTTTTCTCTGTATTCTTTTTTTTCCTCTGTATTCTTTTCTCGAAATCGAATTGGATTAAAGATCGTAATTTGGGGTGATGCTTCGAGTCAGATTCAGGGTTCGCGATTTGGTCTTGCGAAGAATGTTCGATGGGGGTTCTAACGGTAGAAGATTGGGGTTTTTGAAGTTGAGTTTATGGGAGTTGCGATTTGTGACTGGTGTTGGGGATCTCAAGTTTTTCTGTTCGATGTTGACGTTTTGGGTTTGATACTGAAATTGGGTTCAGTGTTTTTAGATCTTTGTGGATTGTTTGAGCTGTTCAAATATGTTTGTGAGGAGGATCGGTGGCTCTGTGTGAGGCTGTCTGGATAAATGAGGGAATGGACGGTGCGGTTGTAGTTGGAGGAGATGGTGTTGGGTGAGGGCGAATTGCGTTGGTTTTGGGCTGTTTGGGGATGAGAGTTGGAGAGTGACATGTTTGAGTGTACGGTGGAATGTTAGGTCTTTGAATTGCGGAAAATGGAGTAGGGTGGTAGGGCTTGATGAGGCTCTGGACGTGTAGAAGGCGACTGGTTTTTGAAGGTGATTTTATGGTCGCGAGTTGATGTCCGGCTGTTGACAAAGTGCAGTGAGGGTATTGGCTATTTCAAGGGACTGTTACGTGACTTCGAGGAAAGGGGTTTTGAGTGGTGACGAAAAGGTGTTGAACTTGTTGTTTGGTGAGGTGGTAGAGGTGCTAGATTATGAAGTTGACAGGGGTTTTGGTGAGGGTGTGTTGGAGTTCGTGATTTGTTGATGTTGATGGAGGAACGTTACAGGAAGGGGTTTATGGGCAGAGATGTGGTGTTGATTGGAGCTTTAAGTGGGCGGTGTGTGGAAGGTGGTTTGTTGTGGCGAAGAGGGTAATGGTGATGGAGTTTGCGGACTGTTTAAAGTGTGAAAGTTTGGTCACGGATTCGAGTTTGTGGACTGTGGAAGGTGAGATGGATGTGTGGTTCAGGTATTTGTCACTTGGCAGTAGAATAAGATGGCAGGGGTGATGTAGAAAGGGAAATTTGTATTTTATTTTATTTTTTGAAAGAAATCAGATTGTAAAGAAAGGAAAGAGGGGGTTGTAGGAATTGGAAAGAAATAAATGGAAAAGGAAAAAGGAATTGAAAAGAGGAAGGAAATAAAAGAAAAGAAATGACAAGAACTTTTTTTAATAAAAGAAGAAAGGAGAGATTTTTGTACAAGAAAAGAAAGGAAGGAAATATATAAAAAAAAGGGGAAGTAAAATCTAGGAAATTTGGCAAGATTTTTTTTTTCTTCTCTTTTTTTTGAAAGATTATGGTATCAATGAATAATACCAAATCTAAACAATTATGAATTTTTTTCATATATACAAAAAAATACAAAAGGAAACAAATAAATAAAACTAACACGAATCAGAAATTAAATAAATAATAAAATTTAATCGTTACCTCCCCGGCAACGGCGCCAAAAACTTGATCGTCGCTAATCTATGAACTTGAAAAGCGCGAATTTTAAATTAAATTACTGCAAGCGCACAGGTGTGTAGCATACAGGTCGAACACAGGGAGGTAAATTAAAATCAAATTATTTATTTAATCTCTTGGGCGAGTTAGACGAAGCCTGGAGATTTTGTTGAAATAAAAACAAATTGAAATTGTGAACGCAGGATTATCATTGAATCTAATCAACGATTAATCACTAAGGAAAGTAAATTGCAAAACAAGAACAACAATGCAGAAAATAAAAGTGCAGAATAAGAAGAACAACAAAGAAAATAAAATTAGGATTGTCGTTGAAACTAATCAAATGACTAATCACTAATGAAACAAATGTAAAATACAACTAGTACTCTACCGAATCTAATCGGGTAGATGACACTAGTTGCTAAAAAATACTAGAAAATGAAAGAAGAAGAAGAATTTTTATTAGAGTAATGGTATACAGAAAATGAGATATGATGGCTACAATGACATTACAAGGTTATTCATAGGGGATAACCAAACCCTAACCCTAATACAATGATAGATGGGCCTTAGGGAATTCACAAAAGAGTTTACAATGAGAGTTTCAAATGGGCCTTAGTTAAATCTATTAAATTTTTGGCCTTTCTTCTTTTCCTCTTGGTTCTTTGTCAAGCCTCCCTTGATTTGAGATGTGCATGGCCTTTTTATCAATAAATTTCTTGTCCAACAACAACTAGACGTGGGATCTTCATTTACAATTCTTCAAAATGCAAATACACAGCAATTTGATCTCTATTTCTCTATTTTTCTGTTTGCATGCGGGCTGTGATGGAATATCCGTAAAAGTGACAAAACAATACCCAAGTAATATTCATTTATATACAAAAGATAAGATATAAGAGCATAAAATAAACACATTTCTATGTCAATCAAGGCACCTAGTAGCCCGCATATCCATCGATCTCCAAGTACGTCTGGACGACCACCAACTGATTCCCTCCCCTTGGGTGTACATCCCAATCAAGATCATCAGTGATCACCCAAACGACGTGAAGACCTCCAGTCTTCAACCACCATCTTCGACTTATCGTCGAATCAGTTATTCAAAATGGGATAAACCCGGTCTTTCTGAATAACTCGCGTATATAATAAACAAGTGTTACACAAACACAACATACGCCTCATTCCAATTCATCAGTCACTAACCGTAAATTAGTAAGAGAACAATTCCCCAAATATTAACCCCGAAGGCCGAAACCAACATCAGATCAATACCCAGGAAACCATTCATCATAGCCAACCTACAGTTAGTTTCTAAATTTCACATTCTTAGGGAAAGGTTCCCATTAATTTTATCAAAGGTAAATTCCTTTAAATTTTTTCTTTAATTTTCCTTTGAATATCACATCAAACTAGTCGGGATTAACGAACCTTACCGAAGTAATCATTTGTTTTAATTCCCATTCCCAACCAATTCATCCCATGAAGTAAAACTGGTCATACTTCATATCTAACACCACGGTGTTATTGGTAAATTCAATTACCATTTCACGTTCAAATCTAATTAAAGATTTAACTATCGCCTGGAGCAGAACTGGTGATACTCCGTTCTCGATCTTTTCAATCTAATTAAAGATTCATTAAAACTTCACTTAGTTTTAATCTTTACTTGGGTTAAAGAACCGATGTCATTTAAAACACGGTTCACGATAAACCCCAAAGTCACATCACATTTCAATCAGTCCCTAACCGTAAATTAGCAGGTGAGCAATTCCCTAAATATTAACCCCGAAGGCCGAAATCAACATCAGATCAATATCCCAGAAACCATTCAACTTAACTAATCTCCAGTTCGTTTCTGATTTTCTTTACTCCTTTGGGTCTAAGAACAGTATTATTGAAGATACCGTTCACGACAACCCAAAATCACATTTCATTGATTATTGGGTTAAAGAACAAGTGTTATTTAAAACACTGTTCACGATAAACCCAAAAATAAATACCGATTCAATTTCCAATTAAATTTCATTTAATTGGTACACTTCATTGAATCTAAATAAAAAGATTTAATCTTTTTCTCAACTGGGCTTAAGAACAGTGTTAATGAAGACACCATTCACGACAAACCCAAATCACATTTGATATTAAATACAAGGCTCTGAATAGAAAATATACCGGCTTATATTCAATATCAAATTCTAAGAACAACAAATATCGTATTGGAAATAACGATATTAATATATCTTTCAAATTCCCATAACAATATCTGTATCATCACGAAATCCAACATCGAAATATTCCGAAGACAATTTCGATTCAAATCCATTTCCACTTTATATATTGGAAATTCTTGTTATATTTCAAGACCATTTCAAATTCATTTTATTTATTTCAAAAATAAATGAATTATAATTCTAGTGCAAAACTAGTTCATTTTGATAAAAATCTATTTTTACCTTTTCAAATATGGAGTTTTTCACCCCAATTCTTCCCAAATCACTTCTTATGATTTCACACCAATTATTGATATTTTTAATAATTTTATCAAGGCCCGTACAGTCGATTTTCATCAACGGCCATCGAACTGCACTTACAGCGACCTTTTTCAAATCTGATTTGGACATAATTCCAAATCCAACCATTAGATTTCAAACTTCTAATATTCATTAGAAAGCTCTTTTCGATACGAACCCAACGGTTCTGGTTTTAGGAGAATCCGATGGTCGCATCTCCCGCAATATCCATTCGAAGTCAATGGTCGAAATTCACGAACGGCCGCGGCGCGTTCTATTCAGGCCATTATATATATATATATATATATATATTTCATCGATTTCCTTTTAAAACGTATTTTATAAATCGTTTTAAATTCGTTTTCGAAACGATTTCAAATTCAAAACAAAATTGAACTTTTCCTTATAAATTGGTTATAAATTCATTTCAAATTGATTTCAATTAAAATCGATTTTTAATTCAATTTCAGTTCGTTTTCAATTCAATTCAATTTCAATTTGAATTCATTTCTATTCAATTTCAATTTGAAATCAATTCTATTCAATTTCAATTCGAATTCAATTTGAATTCTAATTCATTTCAATTCAATTTAATTCGAATTTCAATTCTATTCAATTTCAATTCGAATTCAATTCTATTCAATTTCAATTCGAATTCATTTCAAATTGATTTCCATTCAATTTCAATTCGATTCGAATTCATTCTATTTTCAATTCAATTCGAATTCTTATTCGTTTCAATTCAATTTAATTCGAATTTCAATTCTATTCAGTTTAATTCGAATTTCAATTTTTTTTAATTTAATTCGATTTTCAATTCTTTCAATTTAATTCGAATTTCAATTCTTTCAATTTAATTCGAATTTCAATTCTTTTCAATATAATTCGAATTTCGATTCTTTTCAATTTAATTCGAATTTGAAATCACTTTCAATATTCGAATTTGAAATCACTTTCAATATTCGTCGAAAAATGAATAAAATCGATATAATTATCGTTCGCGTCAAAATGACATCAATCTAATCAACACGGCTTCATATATTTCTATTTTCAAATATTCTATTTCAAATATTTCTATTTCAAATATTTCTTTTTTTTAATATTTCTATTTCAAATATTTCTATTTCAAAACTGGAATGAGGCCCAATCAATTACCATATAATGTTAATTATATGGATTTTCTACATCACATGTATAAAATAACAACGATAAATAATCAACCATCATCCAGAGTGTGTTCTACACTGTATAAGCATCAAATAAAAATATTTAACTCTTATAGCAACCTGTCAATCAAAACGATTGACATACAGCTATTTATTGGGACTAGTATATGTCATATATGATCCCAATACCCGTGTGGGATTTCCAAACAATCAAACACAGATTTTATTTGTGCAGTTGGGCGATGTGTAAAATTTATCGTCCCAATCAATTTCAGTCAAATGTGTGTATATAAACAAATCGTCTGATTTGTTTATATTTATTTCATTTTAAATGCACGTTAAAAATTCTATTTTCAACCATAAAATATTTTTAACTGTATAAATATTTTGTTTCATTTCACATCACACAATCAATTACACATCAAAATCAAACAAACAAGCATACAAGCCGTCCATGGTCTGTGGACGACGGGTGTCGGGTGCTACTAAACACCGTCTGCATCCTAGTATATATTTTAACCAGAAAATTAAATTAAAAGTGAGAAGTTCTCACCAACTAGTAAATCCAATACCACGACTCTTCATATGTAGAAAACTTCGTCCTGCTCGCCCTTTCGTCACTTTCGTTGCCCGTATTCACTACATATATAAAAATCACATTTTTATAACTACGCTATATGGATAAAATTTCTATTTTTACACCGCTACTATATAGACAAAAATTCTATTTTTATCACACTATTTTCTATATAAAAATTATATTTTTATATATCCACTTCTAATATAAAGATCGAATTTTTATATCATCGCTATAAAAATCACATTTTTATTTCAACATATATATAATAAAAATCAAATTTTTATTACACTACATAGATAAAGATCAAATTTTTTTACTATCTATATAATATAAAAATCGTAATTTTATCGCTGCTTCTAATATATAAAAATCGAATTTTTACTTTACTACACATATAAAAATTATATTTTTAATCTCTACATATAATAAAAATCATATTTTTAATATCTCTATAATATAAAAATTATATTTTTAACCTTTCTATAATATAAAAATTATATTTTTATTCACTAAAAATATAAACAAATATCCTACCTTTATTTAAATTAAAAATCAAAGCTTTATTTATACTAACCCAGTCCTCCGAATTAATTATACGAAATAGAATTAAATAAATGAAAAGAGAAAAGAAAAGGGCGAAAAACTTACTGCTAATTGAATTTTCCAGAGGAGGGGGGGTTTTCTTGCGCGGTGGTCGGGAGGTGAGGCGCGCATGCCAGTGGGACTCAGGGAAGCGGCGGTGGTCTACATCGAGGTGGGTAGCGGAAAGCTAGGGCGTGGTCTCCGTTCGGAAGACGGAAAGAGGAGAAAGGCGCGAGGTGGAGAAGAAGAGGGGGAACGGAGGAGAGGGCAGCGACGTGGGTGGTGAGGAGTGGCGCAAGGGCGGACCTGCGTGGGGTGGAGGGGCGATCGCAATTTTCCATTTTTTTTCCTATTAAAACGATTTGGGGGAGGGAATGGAGAAAGACAGGGGGTTTATATAAAAATATATATTATTTTAATTAGTTAATTTCCAATAAAAGGTTGAATTTTATTTCGAACTCAAAATTGAGCCCATCGACTGTCGTCCCTAGCTAATTACCCCTATTCCGAACACAATGGGATTTGCCATATAGGCCAATTCGATCGTTTCGATCAGTTTTCGTCAAAATCAACATAAAACTCTATATATTGAATTTGAACGTATATTTCAATTTACTGGGGTCACATACGAACTCTAAAAATTCCCGAAAAATATTTTCTAGCTTCGTATTGACGATGCGATCCTAACAAAACTAGTTTCGTCAAATTCTGAGACCGTTTGAAAAATGGCCATTTTCCAGTCGATTAAAATCAACTAAAACTGGTCAAACGCGTTTTCCTTTGCCACGCTCACATATTAATTCCAAAAATTATGAAAATTGAAACCTAGCAATAATTTGACATCACGGATCCAACAAAATTGGTTTCATCGAAATCCGAGGTCGTTTGCAAAATGGCCATTTTTAAGGGCCAGAATTCCATAGCTACTATTCTGAATTTTCAACTGGACATATCTTTTATTCCCGCTAAGAAATTTCAATTTTTCGAATTTGCTGGAAAGATGTTCTTAATCAGATTCTAATATTTTTGGTTTCACTAAAATCCGATTTATTTTGAATCCTGTACATTTAATTGAAGTTTGAAATCGAATTATCGAACTACCGCGCCATTTTCAATTCCTTTTATAATTTAAAATAAATTTTTGTATTCTAACTACGATCTATATAAATATATACGTTCGAATTCTATTCAAAATAAATTTCTCGTCGTTATTATTTAAAATAATTCATTTTAAATATTCAAAATTCGTTAAAAATGCCAAAATAAATTTTTTAAATTGGCTCAGATTTTCCGAGTTATTACAATCTCCCCCACTTAAAACTTTTCGTCCCCGAAAAGGAACGAAGCCGAAAGTTGTCTTACAAACCAACTCAACTTTCATTATTTTTGTTACGGCTTAAGTTCTTCAACTTTTCAGTTTCTAAGAACTTTTCAAATTTTTCAAAAATTTGGCTAACACCCTAAATTTTCGAAAAAATTTGCCATAACCTCCCCTGCACCGGGGACTTCGGGATATTTCATATAGCCCCCCATGGCCTTCTTCAATCCAAAAGAAAAAGAAAAAGCCAAGCGGCTAGCCAATCGGCTCATAAAATCATCATCACCCAAACAAAATAGTAAATTATGGTAAACATGTACCTATTTGTCGGGCAAACAATTTTATTCCTCTTCTCTAGCCTCCTTGCTATGACATGTTCAATGGATACACATGTATATGTATGCAAATGGAACAAATTTTCAATACAATTCACTATTTGGTTCAATTTGGCTAAAGGTTCCACACTTAATTATTCAAGCAATAATCAAACAACACAACCATCAATCAATTAGTTGATTATCATTTCAAATTCATAATTTTGATATATTGTCAAAAATCACATTTTTGATGCCAAATCACAACAATAGGCCCTATCTAATTTTGGTTCTCACACCAGTCAATTGGAAACATATAGAAATCTCACTTTCGAAACTCGAATATAAATTCTGATGATACTCGAGTAATCATCAGAATCATCTCCGGGCGACTAGAGTGTGATACTATATCTATCCAGCATATTAAAACTTCGAATACACGCAGATCAGACGTATACGCAAAATCTATATATACTGGATTGTCCAAATTCAATATAAATAAATATTCAAATACGTATAAAACGATTTAAATTTCAAAACAAAACTTGTTTTCACTTTTATTTATACTCTTCACACCAGTTCTAGGATACTACTGATCTTATCTCTAACGAGTCATTCTCATTGGATACTACTAATCCAATTTCTGATGAATTCTTTCGTATGGTTCAAACGTGTCTTGTTCTCTGAGCTTTGTAAACCAAAGATCTGATACCAACTGTGAAAACCCGTAACTTCCCCGTGAAGGAAAGAGCGGATACTTTGAGAACAACACACAAAAGAACGCAGACAGAAGAACATTTCATTGTATATTACAACAATTCCATCAGATTACAAGAATATACAGAGTATTAACAAATAAAATACATTCGATCAATATCAGAGATTACAATAAATCACATAGCAGAGGAAAATAATACAGAATACAACTAGAAGTAAGATACACGGATACAAAGCTTTCCGGATATCATTCCAGCTGTAAATCAGGATCCTCTGAATATAAATCTGCAAAACCAAAGCTACTAGCTGCCCGTGTCAAAATAAGGGCACCCAGAGTTTAGGTTAAAACAATAAACTCCAGGTCAGTCATGGGACTGGTGTGAGAACTAAAACAGTTATTAATCTTTATTTTAAAGTTAGGTAAATCAAGGGACCACGCCGTATAACACGGAACGGGTCTCCTCCCAAGAATACCAGTGCATAAAACAACAGCGCAATGCTAAATAAAGAAAAATGAAGCTATTATAAGACCCAGGTACCATCACACAATGCAACACAAGCCGAAGGATAGGGTTTTACCTTATAATAGCCAAAGCATGCTTGATACGTTAAAAAAAAATCATTTGATACTATCATAAGTGTATAGTTTCAACACAATTTCAATCATAAATATCAATCATAGACGGCATGGGTACCATATATCATGGCGCCATACTAGGCTCTACAATCAAAACCGCAAAGTCACGTATTTGGAAATTGGATTTCCGTCATGAACCGAGGCAAGGGATCGTCCTCACCGAATTCGAGACGCTCTAGCCCTCTCCTCAGGCAAGTACTCAGTCAAGCCTTTAGATCGTCAGGGCCGGTCCACCGATGTGGATTAAAATTCCTGGACACTGCGTTTCCCCGCCCTTTGGGGCGTGAGTAAGCCAACGAATTACTACTCCATCGGTCCCGGATCGACCGATATATCCGAGGCGCCTCACAACAGCAACTACCACATAGGTGAAAATAATATAAATGTCAGTCAGTTCAAGCACCGACACCACCTCTAGCTAGAAGGAAACGCATGCCCTCCCTGAGGTCCTTCTTCCATTTCTGGTTCATACCGGGGTGTGAGGCTCGCGAATCAACGCTACACAAAGCTACGCCACAAAGGTCGTGCTTTGATCATCAACCACAATACTTTGTTTTTCAACAAAAGCCTTGATCATTTGCATCTTAGCTTGCCACACAGGCAAACCACTTCATGCAACTGATATCCATCAATCACACAGAATGATATCCAATGTCAGATACACAGTCCATTTACAAGTCCGTTCTGGGTCTGAACAAAACCGGAGGCACCTAGTACCCCGCATATCCATCGATCTCCAAGCACGTCTGGACGACCACCAACTGATTCCCTCCCCTTGGGTGTACATCCCAATCAAGATCATCAGTGATCACCCAAACGACGTGAAGACCACCGGTCTTCAACCACCGTCTTCATCTTTGACTCATCGTCGAATCAGTTATTCAGAATGGGATAAACCCGGTCTTTCTGAATAACTCGCGTATATAATAAACAAGTGTTACACAAACACAACGTACGCCTCATTCCAATTCATCAGTTACTAACCGTAAATTAGTAAGAGAACATTTCCCCAAATATTAACCCCGAAGGCCGTAACCAACATCAGATCAATACCCAGGAAACCATTCATCATAGCCAACCTACAATTAGTTTCTAAATTTCACATTCTTAGGGAAAGGTTCCCATTAATTTTATCAAAGGTAAATTCCTTTAAATTTATTCTTTAATATTCCTTCGAATATCACTTCAAACTAGTCGGGATTAACGAACCTTACCGAAGTAATCATCTGTTTTAATTCCCATTCCCAACCAATTCATCCCATGAAGTAAAACTGGTCATACTTCAAATCTAACACCACCGTGTTATTGGTAAATTCAATTACCATTTCATGTTCAAATCTAATTAAAGATTTAACTATCGCCTGGAGCAGAACTGGTAATACTCCATTCTCGATATTTTCATTCTAATTAAAGATTCATTAAAACTCCACTTAGTTTAATATTTACTTGGGTTAAAGAACCGATGTCATTTAAAACACGGTTCACTATAAACCCCAAAGTCACATCACATTTCAATCAGTCCCTAACCGTAAATTAGCAGGTGAGCAATTCCCTAAATATTAACCCCGAAGGCCGAAACCAACATCAGATCAATACCCCATAAACCATTCAACTTAACTAATCTCCAGTTTGTTTCTGATTTTCTTTACTCCTTTGGGTCTAAGAACAGTATTATTGAAGATACCGTTCACGACAACCCAAAATCACATTTCATTGATTATCGGGTTAAAGAACAAGTGTTATTTAAACACTGTTCACGATAAACCCAAAAATCAATACCGATTCAATTTCCAATTAAATTTCATTTAATTGGTACACTTCATTGAATCTGAATAAAAAGATTTAATCTTTTTCTCAACTGGGCTTAAGAACAGTGTTAATGAAGACACCATTCACGACAAACCCAAATCACATTTGATATTAAATACAAGGCTCTGAATAGAAAATATACCGGCTTACATTCAATATCAAATTCTAAGACCAACAAATATCGTATTGGAAATAACGATATTAATATATCTTTCAAATTCCCATAACAATATCTGTACCATCACGAAATCCAACATCGAAATATTCCGAAGACAATTTCGATTCAAATCCATTTCCACTTTATATATTGGAAATTCTGGTTATATTTCAAAACCATTTCAAATTCATTTTATTTATTTCAAAAATAAATGAATTATAATTCTAGTTCAAAACTAGTTCATTTCAATAAAAATCTATTTTTATCTTTTCAAATATGGAGTTTTTCACCCCAATTCTTCCCAAATTAGTTCTTATGATTTCACACCAATTATTGATATTTTTAATAATTTTATCAAGGCCCGTACAATCGATTTCCATCAACGGCCAACGAACTGCACTTACAGCGACCTTTTTCATATCTGATTTGGACATAATTCCAAATCCATCCGTTAGATTTCAAATTTCTAATATTCATTAGAAAGCTTTTTTTCGATACGAACCCAACGGTTTGGTTTTAGGAGAATCCGACAGTCGGATCTCCTGCAATATCCATTCAAAGGCAATGGTCGAAATTCACGAACGGCCGCGGCGCGACGCGTTCTATTCAGGCCATTATATATATATAATATATATATATATATTATATATATATTTCGTCGATTTCCTTTTAAAATGTATTTAATAAATCGTTTTAAATTTGTTTTCGAAACGATTTCAACTTCATTTCAAATTCAAATCAAAATTGAAATTTTCGTTATAAATTCATTTCAAATTGATTTCAATTCAAATCGATTTTTAATTCAATTTCAGTTCGTTTTCAATTCAATTTCAATTTGAATTCATTTCTATTCAATTTCAGTTCGAATTCAATTCTATTCAATTTCAATTCGAATTCAATTCAATTTCAATTCGAATTCTAATTCTTTTCAATTCAATTTAATTCGAATTTCAATTCTATTCAATTTCAATTCGAATTCATTTCAAATTGATTTCCATTCAATTTCAATTCGATTCGAATTCATTTTATTTTCAATTCAATTCGAATTCTAATTCGTTTCAATTCAATTTAATTCGAATTTCAATTCTATTCAGTTTAATTCGAATTTCAATTCTTTTCAATTTAATTCGAATTTCAATTCTTTCAATTTAATTCGAATTTCAATTCTTTCAATTTAATTCGAATTTCAATTCTTTTCAATATAATTCGAATTTCGATTCTTTTCAATTTAATTCAAATTTGAAATCACTTTCAATATTCGTTGAAAAATGAATAAAATCGATATAATTATCGTTCGCGTCAAAATGGAGTCAATCTAATCAACACGACTTCATATATTTCTATTTTCAAATATTCTATTTCAAATATTTCTTTTGTTTTAATATTTCTATTTCAAAACTGGAATGAGGGCCAATCAATTACCATATAATGTTAATTATATGGATTTTCTACATCACATGTATAAAATAACAACGATAAATAATCAACCATCATCTAGAGTGCGTTCTACCCTGTATAAGCATCAAATATAAATATTTAACGCTTATAGCAGCCTGTCAATCAATCGATCGACATACAGCTAATTATTGGGACTAGTGTATGTCATATATCATCCCAATACATGTGTGGGCTTTTCAAACAATCAAACACATATTTTATTTGTGCAGTTGGGCGATGTGTAAAATTTATCGTCCCAATCAATTTCAATCAAATGTGTGTATATAAACAAATCGTCTGATTTGTTTATATTTATTTCATTTTAAATGCACGTTAAAAATTCTATTTTCAACTATAAAATATTTTTAACTATATAAATATTTTGTTTCATTTCACATCACATCACACAATCAATTACACATCAAAATCAAACAAACAAGCATACAAGCCGTCCATGGTCTGTTTACGACGGGTGTCGGGTGCTACTAAACACCGTCTGCATCCTAGTATATATTTTAACCAAAAAATTAAATTAAAAGTGAGAAGTTCTCACCGACTAGTAAATCCAATACCACGACTCTTCATATGTAGAAAACTTCGTCGTGCTCGCCCTTTTGTCACTTTCGTTGCCCGTATTCACTACATATATAAAAATCACATTTTTATAACTACGCTATATGGATAAAAATTTTATTTTTACCCCGCTACTATATAGATAAAAATTCTATTTTTATCACGCTATTTTCTATATAAAAATTATATTTTTATATATCTACTTCTAATATAAAGATCGAATTTTTATATCATCGCTATAAAAATCACATTTTTATTTCAACATATATATAATAAAAATCAAATTTTTATTATACTACATAGATAAAGATCAAATTTTTTTACTATCTATATAATATAAAAATCGTATTTTTATCGCTACTTCTAATATATAAAAATCGAATTTTTACTTTACTACACATATAAAATTTATAATTTTAATCTCTACATATAATAAAAATCATATTTTTAATATCTCTATAATATAAAAATTATATTTTTAACCTTTCTATAATATAAAAATTATAATTTTATTCACTAAAAATATAAACAAAAATCCTACCTTTATTTAAATTAAAAATCAAAGCTTTATTTATACTAACCCAGTCCTCCGAATTAATTATACGAAATAGAATTAAATAAATGAAAAGAGAAAAGAAAAGGGCGAAAAACTTACTGCTAATTGAATTTTCCAGAGGAGGGGGGGTTTGCTCGCGCGGTGTTCGAGAGGGAAGGTGCGCAGGCCAGTGGGACTCAGGGAAGCGGCGGTGGTCTACATCGAGGTGGGTGGCGGAAAGCTAGGGCGTGGTCTCCGTTTGGAAGAGGGAAAGAGGAGAAAGGCGCGAGGTGGAGAAGAAGAGGGGGGGGGGGGAATGGAGGAGAGGGCGGCGACGTGGGTGGTGAGGAGTGGCGCGAGGGCGGACCTGCGTGGGGTGGGGGGCGATCGCAATTTTCCATATTTTTTTCTTCTGTTAAAACGATTTGGGGGAGGGAATGGAGAAAGAGGGGGTGTTATATAAAAATATATATTATTTTAATTAGTTAATTTCCAATAAAAGGTTGACTTTTATTTCGAACTCAAAATTGAGCCCACTGACTGTCGTCTCTAGCTAATTACCCCCATTCCGAATACAATGGGATTTGCCACGTAGGCCAATTCGATTGTTTCGTTCAGTTTTCGTCAAAATCAACATATAACTCTATATATTGAATTTGAACGTACATTTCAATTTACTGGGGTCACATACGAAATCCAAAAATTCCCGAAAAATATTTTCTAGCTTCGTATTGACGATACGGTCCTAACAAAACTAGTTTCGTCAAATTCTGAGACCGTTTGAAAAATGGTCATTTTCCAGTCGATTAAAATCAACTAAAACTAGTCAAATGCGTTTTCCTTTGCCATGCTCACATATTGATTCGAAAAATTATGAAAATTTAAACCTAGCAATAATTTGACATCACGGATCCAACAAAATTGGTTTCATCGAAATCCGAGGTCGTTTGCACAATGGACATTTCAATTTTCAACTGGACATATCTTTTGATTCCCGCTATGAAATTTCAATTTTTCGGATTTGCTGGAAAGATATTCTCAATTAGATTCTAATATTTTTGGTTTCACAAAAATCCGATTTATTTTGAATCCTGTACATTCAATTGAAGTTTGAAATCGAATTATCGAACTACCGCGCCATTTTCAATTCCTTTTATAATTTAAAATAAAATTTTATATTCTAACGACGATCTATATAAATATATACGTTCGAATTCTATTCAAAATAAATTTCTCGTCGTTATTATTTAAAATAATTCATTTTAAAAATTCAAAATTCGTTAAAATTGCCAAAATAAAATTTTTAAATTGGCTCAGATTTTCCGGGTTATTACAAATTTCGACCATTGACTTCGAATGGATATTACGGGAGATCCTACCGTCAGATTCTCCTAAAACCGGAACCGTTGGGTTCGTATCGAAAAGAGCTTTCTAACAAATATTAGGGATTTGAAATCTAACGGTTGGATTTGGAATTATGTCCAAATCAAATTTGGAAAAGGTCGTTGTAAGTGCAGTTCGATGGTCGTTTATGGAAATCGACTGTAAGGGCCTTGATAAAATTATTAAAATTATCAATATTTAGTGTAAAATCATCAGAAATGATTTGGAAAGAATTGGGATGAAAAATTCCATATTTGAAAAGATAAAAATTGATTTTTATCGAAATGAACTAGTTTTGAACTAGAATTATAATCCATTTATTTTTGAAATAAATAAATTGTATTTGAAAGGGTTTTAAAAGTAACCAGAATTTCCAATAATTGAATTGGAATGGATTTGAATCGAAATTGTCTTTGGAATATTTCGATGTTGGATTTCGTGATTATACAGATATTGTTATGGAAATTTGAAAGATATATTTATATCGTTATTTCCAATACGATATTTGTTGGTCGTAGAATTTGATATTGAATATAACCCGATATATTTTCTATTCAGAGCCTTGTATTTAATATCAAATGGGATTTGGGTTTGTCGTGAATAGTGTCTTCATTAACACTGTTCTTAAACCCAGTTGAGAAAAAGATTAAATCTTTTTATATAGATTTAATGAGGTATACCAATTAAATGATATTTAATTGGAATTGAATTGGAATTGATTTTTGGGTTTATCATGAACGATGTTTTAAATAACACTTGTTCTTTAACCCGATAATTAATGGAATGTGAATTGGGTTTATCGTGAACAGTGTTTTAACGACATTCGTTCTTTAACCCGATTTACAGTGAAATGTGATTTGGAAGAGACTTTCCAAAGTAAAGTTTTCCAATTTAATAAAATAAGTTGGAATGGAATGGAATTCGATTTGGTAATAATCGAAGTGATTTTTTGTGGAGGAAGACTGCTAATATATCTGGAATTTAAAAGGCGTTGCCGTTATTCCATTTATATCGTTAGTCGGATATGGGAGTTTATATCGATTATATATATCGATTTTTTTTCCATGAAGATTCCATCGTTAATGGAATGTGATTTTGGGTTATCGTGAATGGTATCTTTAATAATACTGTTCTTAGACCCCAACGAAGTTAAGAAAATCAAAACTAACTGGAGATTAGTTAAGTTGAATGGTTTCTTGGGTATTGATCTGATGTTGGTTTCGACCTTCGGGGTTAATACTTAGGGAATTGTTCACTTGCTAATTTACGGTTAAAGGCTGATCGAATAGAATGGGATTTTGGGTTTATCGTGAACCGTGTTTTAAATGACATTGGTTCTTTAACCCAGTTAAAGACAGGATATGATTTCCCAAGTTAAATAATCATTAATATTGATTTTTGGGAATATTAAAACCAAGTGGAGTTTTAATGAATCTTTAATTAGATTGAGATGATCGAGAATGGAGTATCTCCAGTTTTGCTCCAGGCGATTGTTAGATTTGAACGTGAAATGGTAATTGAATTTACCGATAACATCGTGATGTTAGATATGAAGTATTACCAGTTTTACTTCATGGGATGAATAGATTGGGATTGGGAATTTTAAAACAAATGATTACTTCGGTAAGGTTCGTTAATCCCGACTAGTTTGGATAAACCATAATTTGGTTTGGATTGAAATCCAAAAGAAGATTAAAGAATAAATTTAAAAGAATTTATCTTTGATAAAATTAATGGGAACCTTTCCCTATAGATGTGAATATTTGAATAAAAGAATATTCTGAATTGGAATGAGGCGTATGTTGTGTTTGTGTAACACTTGTTTATTATATACACAAGTTATTCAGAAAGACAGGGTTTATCCCATTCTGAATAACTGATTCGACGAGGTGTCGAGGATGAAGACGGTGGTCGAAGACCGGAGGTCTTCACATCGTTTGGATAATTACTGATGATCTTGATTGGGCTGTACACCCAAGAGGAGGGAATTAGTTGGTGATCGTCCAGACGTACTTGGAGATCGATGGATATGCGAGGTACAAGGTGCCTCCGGTTTCGTTCAAACCCAGAACGGACTTGTAAATGGACTGTGTGTCTGACATTGGATATCATTCTGTGTGATTGATGGATATTGGTTGCATGGAGTGGTTTGCCTGTGTGGCATGCGAAGATGCAAATGATCAAGGCTTCTGTTGAAAAGCAGAGTCTTGTGGTTGATGATCAAAGCACAGCCTTTGTGGCATAGCTTTGTGTAGCATTAATTCGCGAGCCTCACAACCCGGTTGTGAACCAGAAACGGGAGAGGACATCAGGGAGGGCATGCGTTTCCTTCTAGCTAGGGTGGTGTCAGTGACCTACCGGCCTTGACATTTATATTATTTTCACCTGTGTGGTTGTTGGATTGCGAGGCGCCTCGGATATATCGTGACTATGTGGAGCCGATGGAGTCATAGGACTCATTTACGCGCCCAAAGAGCGGGGAAACGCAGTGTTCAGGCATAATAATCCACATCGAGTGGACCGGCCCTGACGATCCAAGGCTTTCCTGCGCGCTTGCCTGAGACATGGGCTAGATTGTCTCGAATTCGGTAAGGACGATCCCTCGCCTTGGTTCACATATGGAAATCCAACTTCCAATATGTGACAATTGCGGTTTTGATTGTAGAACCTAGTATTGGAGACATAATATATGGTATCCATGCCATCTAGGATTGATACATTTATATTTGAAGTTGTTTTATACACTATGCACATATAATAGTATCAAATGATTTGTTTTAATGTATCAAGCATTCTTTGGCTATTATAAGGTAAAACGCAATCCTCCGACTTGTGTTGCATTGTGTGATGGGAACTGGATCTTATAATAGCTTCATTGTTCTTTATTTAGCATTGCGTTGTTGTTTTATGCACTGGTGTTCTTGGGAGGAAACCCGTTCCGTGTTATACGGCGTGGTCCCTTGATTTACCTAACTTTAAAATAAAGATTAATAACTGTTTTAGTTCTCCAGTCACATGACTGACCTGGAGTTTATTGTTTTAACCTAAACTCTGGGTGCCCTTATTTTCCATTGGCAGCTAGTAGTTTTGGTTTTGCAGATTTATATTCACAGGGTCCTGCTACAGCTGGAATGATATTCGGAAAGCTCTGTATCCGTGTATCTTTTTCAGCTGTGTTTGTATTATTTTTTCGCTGTTATGTAATGTATTGTAATCTCTTATATTTAGTAAATGTGTAATATTTATTCATACTCTGTATATTCTTGTATTCTGATGAAATTGTTGTAATATGCAATGAAATGTTCTTCTGTTTGTGTTCCGATGTGGCTTGTTCTCAGTACAATCCGTGCTTTCCTTCACGGGGAAGTTCGGGTCGTGTCAGTTATTCTCCTCATTACTGAACTCTGGTTTAATTTGAATTTTATCAGATAAAATTTCCTGAGTTTGTAACTATGACTGAAACAAAATCATGGAGTGCTATATTTGTAATATACAAAACGATCGAACTCCTTTAATGTTTGCATTGAATTAAGTTAATCATCTTAATCTTTTATAGATGTATTCAGGGCCAGCCCAAGGCATAGGCGAGCAAGGCGGTCGCCTAGGGCATCACCTCAAGTTGTGTTGGAGAGGGAAACTGGGTGGGCTGTGTGTTTTAATATATATTGACATATAAAATGGGTAGGGCAACTTGGTATTAAACAAGCTAGTGGTTGAATGGTAGGAGTGTTGTAGTGGGCATGAATTCATCCGGGTTCAATTCCCAGCGTACGCAAATTTCTACCCTAATTTTCTTTTGCTCTTTCTTCACCTTCAAATTTGCCTAGGGCAACGAACCTGTTGGGCCGACCCTGGATGTATTATTATTGTGTAAACAAAGGCGATGAACAAACTATTGAAAAATAACTTTGATTCATTAAACACCATCATGAGTTTCAAGATACATAAGCAAACCTTCTTAAGAATAGGTTTAATACAACAAACATATTTTTTAGCTTCAGTCAAGCTGCTGAATGTTTGCAGCTTCTGAAACAAAATCAGTTTGGCAAAAAGCCTTTCAAAAAAATAAAATCTGACTAGTCTCACCTTCAATTGAGCGCATATTTGTCATTCAACACTATGTGCACCAGAGATATTTCATGTTGACAATAGCAGAGTCATTATTATATAAAAATACCAGTAAGCTATTTCTTTTATCTATAATTAATGTGTTTAGAAAAGAACAAAAGAGAATATAGACCTATCTCTTTCAATTATCAATAATAGTGAAATAAACCTAAAAATTGAATTATCAAACTTTGAATCGAAGCTAAAATTTGATGTCTTAACTGAACGACCAGCTTAAAACCTAAAAATAAAGGCTGAATCGACTATTCCACAATCGATGTTCTGACAGAGGAAAACGATATGTTATAATCCAAAATTTCAACGAACAACATAGTAAACTCAATACCACGTTTGAATAGAAATTGAATTGGGGCAATAACAAACAAAACGCTATGAAACCTAAAAATTTCAAAATTAGAAACATATAAATTCAAGTTAGTAATGAGCTCCTGAGATCGAACTTTGAATAAAACCTAAAAATCCAACACGGAATTGAAATACGATTAAAAGTTTGACAATAAATCAGGTTGGAATTTGGCATCGAGGATGGATGAAATTAGCGGAAGGGGATTGCAGCTTTCTTATCCAGATTGGAGGAGATAAGAGGAAGAGATTGGAGTGAATTCATCGATGGATTGATTTTCTGAAGTGGAAAAAACAAAATTAACGTCAGGCATACTTTGTTAAGAGAGCATAAATCGAAAGTTGAGAGGGAATTTCTCGTTTTGGCGGCCTTGTTTTTTTTCCTTGTTAAAATGGATACCACCTTCTTTTCGACTTCCGCTTTTTTGATGGCCTGGGTAGACATAGTGCATTCATCTATTTACACGTTTTATATAGCGCAATTTACTAATATATTTTTATTTCAAAAAATTTCATATAACCTTGAACTATAATGCTATTATATAATGTTATATATATTACATTTTCTTAAAGTGAATCGTACCGCAAAACAGCTTCGTGTAGAACACCAATCGACAAATTCCTTAATATCCCAATCCAATTCGGATCCCCCAATTGAACCGTTAACTCAAAACCACATCGATTTGCCAAACCACAATTCAGTTCGCAGCCAAACCCCAAGCCACAATAAAAATTCAATTCCGACGATTACAAAATTCACAATAAACCAATGATGATCTGTTGCATTTGGGATCGGTTTGCCCTAATTGAATGAAAATGGCATGGTACTGAGAACGTGATTTCCTTTGGTTTGAGTTTTGGTATGAAATCCTATCTAACTATTTGGGGAATGTGTTGATTTTGGAAAACTTCTCCTGGGAAATAATAATTGCGACTATTTGGAGTACTTCTGCTAATACTCTTTTATTTGGTTTCCTTAGGATTGGTACTTGGGGTTTACTTGAGTTAATAAGTGGAGATCTGGAGCAAATCTTTTATTGATTTTTGAGGCAAAAGAGGTCTTGATTTATTTTTTAAAGTTGTTGTTTGAGTTATTTTTTATTTGCCATTGTTTTCCTTTCTTTTCTTCTATCAATTTGCTCTCAACTCTCTTAAAAAAAAGATAATCATTTCAAAAGACAAACTAAATAGAGCTCAAGAAACCAAACAAAGAGTGAAGGGTCGAATTAGTGCAAACATGGGAATTCAAGCTACTCAATTTTCTGGACGGACAACCATACCCTACTGTAATATTTTCTGGACGGACAACCATACCCCACTGTAATATTTTCTGAACTCTACAGGTGCTCTGCTGCAAAGGATATATATATATATATAGAAGTTGCTTATAAAAATTTTCTGTAGGGGCAGCGACTTGTATGTAAAAAAAATATTTCTGCAATTTATTATTCTGGGACTGTTCTATGATTAAAATTTCTAAATCTGTTTGGCGAGGAATGAATTTCCATAACTAAAATCATCACTTTCATCATTTTTCCATTATAAAACTTGATTAGATTTGAAAAATAATATAATTGAGAAGTGGTGCTTTGTGAAGTTTACAGTCTCATATAATTGGATCACGGATATATAGTAGTTCAATTTATTGAACTATTGGCAAAAGATGTTGCATACTACCGTAGAACATTGGTTGTATCCCTTAGTATTTATACCATACGTGAATGGCCATAAGACCCTCTTACCCCTTCTAATTGAGTCAGTTAATTAATAGAGCACAACTCAGAATTTTATACTATTTTGAAGTGAGAATAATTTCTGTCTTGCTTTGGCTTCATTAAAATGTCAAGTTCAAAAAAAAATACCTTATAGAATTGTATGATAATAACCTAAGAAGACGTTCCCTAGAGAAGTATGAGTATGAATTACAACTCATGAGGCAAAATTTTCCAAAATTTCGTGAGCCCAATGCCAACAATTTTTAAATTTTCCAACTGACCAACATTTTCAAAATCGTAGAAATGATCGAAATTGCGATTTCAATTCAAATTTCAATAATTTCGATTATGGGCTACATCCTTATCAAAATAGCTTTGAATCCCAATATAGCTTTGATCCACATCAATATGGGGTTGTAAACCAAAATTTTCAAAATTATAACCCATATCAACATTTTGAAAATAACCAAAATTGCAATTTTTCCTCGAATTTTAATAGTTTTGGTTATGAACATAATTTTTACAATCAAAATGATTTCAAACATCATTGCCATTTTTCTGAAAATTCAAACAACCACCACATTGAAAATAATATTGATGTGGACTATAATTTTGATAATCAAAGAATCCAAAATGAGATCTCTCAAATCAACTATTTTGAGGAATATCATCTTAACATTCTTAGAGAGAGGGAAGAAAGGCTAGATTAAAAGATGGATGAAATTCTTTGTTTAATGACAGCTTTTGCAGAACAACGCAAGCAACAAAATCAAATTCACACATATGATAAATCAGAAAATAATCCATTCTTTACTAATAGTGAAAATTTTCAAATAATAACTTTGGAAATTGAGAATAACGATCTAAATGAAGTTGTTCAAAATCTAATAAATGATTTGGACTTTGGTTCTTTCCAAGAAAAGATTTAAGCTCTGATTTTGATCTTTCTCTTTTAGGCTGCGAGAAACTTGAAATTTTAGAAATTGAATAGAATAAAAATGTTGAATTTTTCAAAAACTCAAAATTGGAGAAGGGTTTTAATGAACATGAATTTTTTGGATTGTGTGAGGATGAGTTACCAAATGAGGATGAAATAGAATCCAGCCACCAATCCAAGTTTGAAAAATTTGATTTTGAGGTTTCAAACGAACTTGAAATTGTCAGTGTCGAAAATACGTTGTCAATTAATAAAATTGAGAAATGTGATCACATAGCCTTGAACAATAATCTGAATTTAAATTTCACGATTGCAACTGAGTTTATATACAATCACAAATTTTTGAATAATTACACTGATAAATTTTTTGAACACATGAACTATTTTTGGAATGTTAGCTTGGTTGAAAACTTCATGTTAGGATAACACTGAAAATTCATCTACTGAACTATAAATCTATGTATAAGGATGAGATGGTTTTCAAAAACTTTTGCTTATTACATGCCAAGACATTGTGGGAATGAAATTCTTCAGGCTAGAACCAAGTGTGGGGGAAAAGTTCGTGGCATTCTTTGCATCGCATGCATCACAAACACATATATCATTGTACATATGATCCATTCATACATATAGTTAGACTGCATTTCATTTTACAAATAATTTTGCATCTCATCCAACTTTGGGTGCTATCTTTCACATTTAAAAACCATGTTTACAATGTGGACAATGTTTAGATCAAGTGTGGGAGGAGGATTCTGCATTGCATCATTTTATTTGTCTTTATTTATTTTTTCTTTCCTTTCATATAGGACCATCTGCATTTTAGATCATAGTAACATGCCTTTTTTTTTTTGGAAATACGACTCATTTTAGATTTATACAACAAAATAAGTTAACAAATTTTAGTCAGTTGATAGTATTTTTTTCTCTCGACTAATATCGAATAAGAAATATAACGAAAAGTTGAATTACAAGGGATAATAGTGCAACTGTTACATATGGAGATTCTTAGATGATGGTCATGAAGTCTATTCTTTATTGTAGTCTTTGTTTAAATGAGTGGAGGACTTAAAATACTTATATTGGCTTTTCGAATTTTTAAAACTAAGTTGTGTTAAGCTGAATTCGCGTAATCCTCTCTTTTTCTTATATTTTCAATAATAATAATAATAATAGTATTCCAAGGGTATCCAACATTGTTTGGAAATCTAGCGTTGGTATGCAAACCCGCCAAGCTCTATCCGACATGTTGTTAACAAAGCCAGTGTCGGTATATCTTGGTCTCATTTTATGAGTTGGACACCTAAGAATTACCGATATCTTGTTGACAAAGTCAGCGTCGGTCTGCAAAATCCGCCAAGCATTTTCCTATCTCTCCGTCAGTTTGCGGGGCATTGCATGAGTGATATACCTTGGTCTTTTAAGTTAGATGTATGCAATTAATCATGAATTTTAATTTTTATAGAAATAGATAATAAGCGATGATGCCCAAGCACTTTTTAATCTTATTGATTTGACTAGCCAAACACGAGAAAATAATAATACCACTTTGCGAACTGTGACAAGCAAACTAAGAATTTATTTCATGGTTGCACTATGTTATCAACCGAACCAACTGGCCAAACTGGAATTTAACATTTGAAAACTTGAATTGTGTTGAAAATTTGTGACAAGTTGAGGTATTTTAAAAAAATCAACTGACTACAAATTGTCAACTTAATTTGTTGTACCACTTTCCTGAAATAAGTCGTGTTTTCATTTTTATTTCATTTGCATATGTCTGTTTCATTCATGAAGTTGCATTAGAACGATAACGTATTGCATTTGGATTTTGTGGGTAGTATCCGCTGAAAACCCTCACGAGACATCACTCGTCCTACTAGGGACACCTAGGGGTTCAAGACTTGTTGCATACGCTCAATGCGATCGTGTTTCCTACAAAAGTGTGACCTACCTAGTTTAGTTTTTCATATCTTTTTTTACTCGAGGACGAGCAAAAGATAAGTGTGAGGGTATTTGATTAGCACAGAAATGTGTTTATTTTGTGCTCTTATATCTTTTCTTTTGTAAATAAATAAATATTACTTTGAGTATTTTTTCGTGTGTTTTCACAGGTTCAATAATTATCTCTTTCATTTCAATTAAAGGCCAATTATAAAGAAAAGCTACTTTTCTATATCAACAAGTTTTCAATCAAAAGGAAGTTGTAGCTCACTGGTAAAGGCATAAAAATTTGTACAAAGAAGCGTGAGTTTGATTTCTGACAAGCTCTCTTTTTGCTGAAGAAAGGAACATTCACACTGCCCTCCTTTGCTCTGAAGAATATTTGGACTAGTGTTATATTATATATATTCATATGTATGCATGTATATATTCATATGTATAAACATTTCAGGAATAAGCATATTCTTCTCAAGAATATCAATTCAAATCATTCATTTTTCAACTGCCATTTGAAGAATATTTGATTGAATTATTGCCAAGGAAAAACCAATCAATCTACCATGTATCACTAATCAGGAGAGGAAATCTGCATGGAATATCTCAACCATTATGTCATATCTTTTTTATTTGTAAACAAAGATATTCAAGAGATATTTTCTAGGCCCAGTATTCATATTGAGAGGAGCCTACATCTTCTATAAATACACATGATATCCATTGCAAACGAGTCCCAACTGTATTCTGTTCTTCTTCATGAATAAAGTTTTTCTTTTAGGCAAATTCTATTTAAACCCATATATTTGCTGAGTATACCCAGCAAAACTTGAAAAAAGAATGTACCCAGAAAATTACTGAGTTAACCCATTTTTGCTAGCCTTTATTCCACTTCTACCCCTTCACTCCAAATAACATCGTGCATAAAAAACCCTAAAATAAAATAGCCGCGACTCATTCAAACAATCGATTTCTCCGTTCTTCCCCAAAAATCGTGATCTGTTGATTTCTTCTTCCCCAAATTAAGATCTCCGTGAAAAAACCGATTGTTGAACCAAGGTATGCTTGAAACTGTATTATTTCACGCACTCCACATACGTGATCATTTCACAAATCACGTACAAGAAGCGTGTGGTAATCTCAATGACCACGTATGACCAATGCGTGGTTTATATATAAATCACGAATATAATAAGCGTTGTCAATATTTTTATTTTTCAATAACCACCCACGCAGAGATAAATCAGATTTTTTTTTCAAATCACGTGTTATGCCTACGTGATTATGTATATATCCACGCTCATATCATACGTGATTTCTTAGTCGTTCATTCAAATTCTGTTCTTTCCAACTGATGTTATTGAACTCGAATTTTTTCTTAAAAAACTGAATAAATAATAGAATTACCGGATTAATCTCGTTTACATTTGCAGCAACATCTTCATGATCCATTGTATGGATGAAATTTTGAATAATTTGTGATTTAGGGTTTACTAAATGAAGAAGTAGGCAGCTAAATGATAAAGTCAACACACAAGAGAAAGTTAAAATGTTACGTTAAAGCAAATAAGGGTATTTTAGTCTCTTAAATTTTTATAAAATTAGGCGGGTATACTCAGCAAATATATGGGTT
The DNA here is from genome assembly GCA_030737875.1 of Allium sativum. NCBI lineage: Eukaryota > Viridiplantae > Streptophyta > Magnoliopsida > Asparagales > Amaryllidaceae > Allium > Allium sativum. Next base: position 483,116,797 of record CM060926.1, on the reverse strand, counting down.
TAAATAGAATTTGCCTTTCTTTTATCTGCATTTTTATTTTCTAAGAAACTTGTGTCGTCTATACGATTAGATTTAGTAGAGCACAAGTTGTCTTTGCAATTTATTTTTCTTATTAGCGATTAACTGTTTGATTAGATTCAACGGTAATCTTAACTTTTATTTCTGTTGTTTATTTCCTTTCTTTAATTTTTATTTCCAGTATTCTGTTTTATTTTTTAATAATTGAATTGATTATAGATTCGATTAGATTCAAATCTATGGTTAATTCGATTACAGTTTTAATTGTTTTTATTGATAATTACAATTTTAGTTATCGGTTCAATTAGATTTATTTTGAATTAAATTGTAATTTCAATTTTATCCCATCTCCAAGCTTTGCCTAACTCGCCCACGAAATATATAAATAATAAAATTTAACTTACCTCCCCGTGTTCGACCTGCGTATTACACGAACTGTGCGTTTGCAGTTATTATTACAAAATTCGCGCTTTTCTAGTTCTTAGAAAGCGTCGATCAATAACAAGTGCAGTTCCCTCTTTTTCTATAGCCAGTTCCTCTTCAGCTCTTCTCCAACCAAACTTGAAATTGATGGCAACAAAGACGTCAAGGAGAAAATAATTAGATCTGGATATGTAAGTTTAAAGAGCTTTAATGTTTATCTTCCCACTCTAATGTCACTATGTGGACAAATCGACAGTAGCAGCCTTCGTCTTTGGTACTGCCTTTGATAGTGTGGAGCTGAGCTGTAGTGTTTGCTTGGAGCATGTAGCTTTACATTTCGGAGTGGATACCTGATTTTTCGTTGCTGCTCATGTTTAAAATTGTCTTAGATCTGCTATTTGATGAATATTAGAGAGATTATTTTTTGTTTATTGGAACGAGTGGGGGAGTTGTGGTATATTGCAAATATAAATTTATGGTGATTCGTCTTGAAGCCAGTTGGCTGTTACTCGCTATTGATGGTTTTTGTCCCATTTTATTGTTGTTTCGTGAATCCTTAGACCATCTAGTTATATTATTTTTAGTACTGGGAACTTACATAGGCGTCCCTCTTTGGAACTTATATCAATTTATGTATATGCCATTATGTCTGTGTGAACAGAATGCCAATATTTTATTTTTATAGAAGCTTACATTTTGGACAGTACTTGTTAATATGTGATGTAACCGGATGCGAAAAAGTACTCTACTTTGTAATAATTTTGTAATCTCACATTGAATTATAATATATATATATTTATATATTTATGATACAAAGTTCATCACAAACAAGTAATTCATGAGCAATTTTCCCACACACAAAGTATAATATGATTAATGATAATGAGATATAAACATTTATATACATATACATATATATACACGTAGACAAGCAAACATGCACATACGTTTGTATACATGTAAAATTATTTTCAAATTTCAAATAAATAAAATAAAATATTTTAAAAAATTTATATAATTTGAGACCGATTAAAAACTGCGTTTCGGTCTGTTAAGGTTTGGTCTTTATGATTAGTTAAGACTGAAATTTTGGTCTTTAACATTTAAGACTGAACATTCAGTTTCAAAATATTTTTAGACCTGAGAAATAAAGACGGAAATTTCAGTTTGAGTCGGTCTTTATATTTGTTTTTCAGATCGAAATGTTTAGTTAAAGACTGAAATTTTCCATCTCTATTTTAATATATTTTTGTAGTGTGGCCTACAGGACAGAACAGCCGGTATGGTTACATGGAGCCACAAAGACAAACCCTCTCTGGATCCACATTATCTTCAGGGATTTGACATGAAATTGTTATGAGCACAGTAAGAACAGCCATCCACCACCTCGTTGATCAACTAAACGGAACCCAAATTCCTCGGCAGCATCCAAACATCAACTCACTCAAAATGCCAAAACATAACACCAACAACAACTCAAACCAAATAAAAAACAGCAAGATGAAACAGATACAATCCAAACCTGACCAAGCACTAGGCACAGACCCACTCATCCCATGAATTCCACTCCCTTCATATAAACAAAATGATCTAACGGTTAAGATTGTGTGTTTTTTACTTTATGTGTAAAAAGCCTCTTTTATATTATATATATATATATATATATATATATAAGGACAAACTTTATATATTGTTTGTTTCCATTAAGGACAAAATATTTATATTTTTGGCTCTTGGAAAACTCTTTACGCTAATCCATTGTAAGAAAGACACATTATTTAGCTTATATTGTAGAGTGATGTCAACAAAATTGAGTGGGTGGTGATTACAACAGGTGGATATGGGAGGTGATGAGGCGACAACAGCTTTAAAGTTGCATAATGTTGGTGTTTGAACTGAACTACTCGTGTTCAGTTTCGAAGAGGAAAAAAATTGGATGGAGAATAGACCGAGGTCAGTTTGCATAGTCCTTCTAAGTGGCAGTTGAAAAGATAAATAAAACTAGCATTAGTTGATTATAAAATTAAATTTAAAATTAATTACATATTGCTAATTTAATTTAGCATTTGTTTAGCTTTATAAATACATATAGTACTGTATACATAATGCTATTTTAAGTTAGCTTTTTTTGTTTGTTGAAATAGCATCGCCAAATACTTACGAGTTCTGGGACTGAAATGTCCATCTTTGGTGGTCCTTCTACCCTAACTTACATTGTTGTTGATGCTCAAACTCCCAGTATCTCTCAGATTGTTCAAAGGGGGCCACATAAGTTGTCATCTGCCCCTTCGATTATGCAAAATAACCTTTCAGATTAGTTTCTCAACGGAGTTAGATTCGACCAGAACCTAATGCTGACGGATAAAGAAGTTTCTCTATATAACCCTAAGAGACGTGGAGAAGGTGACCGACTGGCGGTGCTTGGCTCGGGAGTTAGCTAGAATTAACAAGAACAATTATACTGAAATTTTGGCTCATGAGACCATAACCAACAATCCATTCTGTTCACTTCTTCTCTTTCATCCAAACAAGCCACAACGCACCTAGCAATACAAAACCAGCCACAAACCACTTTAAAAAAATATTATATAATACAAACAGTACAAAACACCAAACACCCCTTTCATCCAATATATCTCTTTTCACCGCACCAAACACCGTTTTCATGTTTTTTTTATTATTAAAAGTTTATAACGGCAAAGTCTTTGCCGTTATAAATTTATAACGGCAAAGACTTTGCTGTTATACATTATAACGGCAAAGACTTCGCCGTTATAACCTCCAACCCTTGTTCACTCAACCAGCCACGAATTCGTTCAAAGCTAGCCACCGGTGACTGAACAAGCCGTACCTGGTTGCTCCATGGCTTGTTTAGTAACTGAACTGTTGGAAATTTGTGTGAATTATTAAAATATTTGAATAAGTGTATGAGTGGCTCCTTAATGTGAATAGTCCCACATCATGGGATTATATGAAAGAAGCAAGTATTTATACTTGTTTCTAAGAAGCTTTGATGGGGCCTTGGGGCTCCCAATACATGCTTTGTTGTGAGGAGGGAGCCCATGCTTCATGACCAACACACACACGCGCGCGACCGACCGACCGACTCTACTCGAAACGGCCCGGCCCGGCTCGGTTCGGTATTGGGATTTGGGCCTTGGCTATGTGATGTAGACACTTATATTTTTAGACCAGAAAAACTTGATTTTTTCGAACCGTTTTTTAATTACGGAAAATATTTCTGAACCGAATTTAATTTGAAATGGTAAACTTTTGATCAAGTATTTCGCAGATCCTATTTTCCTCCACTGACCAGTATTTTCGAATAACCTAATCCTCGTCTATATATTATTATCTTCAGATTATACGAGATTAATATAAAAAAGGAAAAAAAACTGTTTTTCTTTTTTTTCTCTTCCACCGCCATTAAAATATTCTTACAGAAATTTTTGAGCAGTTAAATCCGAAAGTGCAAATGTGCACTGATCTGTTTGTGCAAAGCAGATCAGTTATTAATTTCAGAGAGGCTGTTTTATCCTAGAGGCGGCGGCGAAAGTACGAACTGGTTTTGCACCATCGACCAGATCGCCGAATCGTCTTCAAGAAAGCGACCTGGTCCGCGACTCAGCCATTGTTTCCCAACAGTTTGAAGACGATAAGAAACAATGGCTTCGTTGCAGTCCTAGATGGAGGCGGTTGCTACCCTACAGACAATTAATCAATGGGAGGACACTAGAATGATCTGGATGGAATAGTCGTGATGATCATTGGCGCGTCATCAGCCATTGTAACAGATCTCGCTGCTGCTGGATGCCGCATCATCGCCGCGTCCAGCCATATCGAATGACTGAAATCACTTTGCAATGATTGATCGCGATGAAATCTGAACTGTGGACCATGGATCTACATGCTCAGGTTCTGTTTTCGCCTTTCTTTTCAGCTGATTATTTCAGATCTATTTTGAGCTAAATCATATGATTTAATGAGTTTTATTTTGAAAGTGTCATTAGAGGAGGCACTATTTGAATGAAAATAGTGAAAATGTTTTTATTATAAATTGACATTATTTAAGTGCATAATTATGTTGAAAATGTCATTAAAATTTTGGCATTACTGAAATACATATGATTATATGAAAATGTCATTAAAATTAACATTAATAGAACACATATATTATTTGGAAATGTCACGAATTTTTTTGACATTAATAGAATGTGTATGTTATTTGATAATGTCCTTAAGAATTGACATTAATTGGAAGAATAGGTTTTTTGCATCAAATAAATTGACATAGTTTATATGCATACAAGTCAAAAGATAGAATATAAAACATCTTTGTTACATACATATGTATTCAATATTTATACATGAGTTAGACTGCATTGTAGCCTTATATGGAGGACAACATGTAAATTGTGACTCCTTGAGCCAAACCAAAAGAACATGCTGAATTTTTCGAAAATGCAGAAAATAATATTTTATGAGATTCACTTACGTTAGTCTCTGAGTTTACGTATATTTTTCTATACGATAAAATATGAATTCTCAAACATATGAACATCTTTAACATTAATAAGCTTCCACGACCAGTCAGTATAGAATAGAATGGGAATCCGCAAGGAAACCATAAAGGACAATTGCAACCAACCCAAAAGAGTGATTCTGGACAGTTGTTTCTATGTTACAACTGTGAAAAACCAGATCATATGACACGAAAGTGTAGGAATAGGTAAGGCCCTGCACCGCAGACAAATCTGAATAAGAAGACTCTAACGGCTATGATTACTGAGATTCACTTTTTGGTGGATTAGATGGTTGGTGGGTAGACATTGGTGTTTCTCGCCGTGTCTGCTATGATTGTGATATATTCACAATATACATGGTTGTTGATGATCAGAAAGTGTGTTGTGAGATCCTCGCACCACTAAAGCTATAGAGATTGGTAATGTGGAAATAAAGCTTATAATTAGAAAGACAATGATTCTTAAAAGATGAGATGCATTTGACATGTTTAAAACATTCAAAACTGAAATTGAGAATCAAGTTAATAAGAAAATTAAGAAACTACGTAGTGATAGAGGAACAGAATATGAATCAAATTCTATTCTGGATTTTTTATGTGATATAGTGTACATAAGAGAACTGCACCCTATTCACCTGAAATGAACGGTAAAGCTGAAAAAAAGGACCTTTACCGAATTAATAATTGTCAATTTATTAAATTTTGGTGCAGCATAACATTAGTGGGGGGGATATTTTATAGACTGTACGTTATGTTCTGAATAGAATCCCCATATCTAAGAATAAAATTTCGCATTATGAAATTTTAAAAGAAATATAAATCCAATATGTCATACTTTAGAACTTGGGGTTGCTTAGCATATGTTCGCATTCCAGACCCTAAGAAAATAAAATTGGCAAGTAAATCATACGAATGTGTATTTATTAGCTATGCTGTTAATAGCAAAGCATACAGGATTTATGATCTAAATACACATAATATAATCTGAATCAAATGATGCCAATTTTTTATGAAACAAAATTTCCTTTTAAATTAATGAATAGTGGGGGCACAACAAATATGCCTATTAGAACAGAACTTAATAAAAGTTCTGAAGTTGAACCTGGAAGAAGTAAAAGAGCGAGAACCGTAAAAGATTTGGTTCGGATTTTTGTGCTATAGAGGAGGATCACTTAAACATCTAAGAGGCCTTATCTTATTTAAGACGCCGATTTTTGGCAAGAGGCTATAAATGATGAGATGGATTCTCTAGAATCCAATAAGACTTGGCATTTGACAGATTTACTCTCTGGTTGTAAATCTATAGGCTGTAAATGAGTTTTTAAAGGAAAATTAAAACCTGATGGCACTGTTAATAAATATAAAGGAAGATCAGTAGCTAAAGGTTTAAAATAAAAAGAAAAAAATACATTTCTTCGACAATTTCTCACATGTGACTAGAATAACATCCATTCGGGTATTAATTTCACTTCCTTGCTTTTATAATTTACTAAGACACCAAATGGATGTTAAAACGGTTTTTATTTAAACGGTGAATTAGACGAAGAAATTTATATAGACCAGCCTGAAGGATTTGTAGTACATGGTTAAGAACATAAAGTGTGCAAATTAGATAAATCATTATATGGTTTAAAACAAGAACTTTAACAATGGCATGAAAAATTTGAGAATTTTAATCATTTCACATGGTTTTAAAGCTAATGAAAGTGACAAATGCATTTATTACAAATCTGAGAATGACATTTGCACTATTATGTAGATGACCTATTCATCTTTGGGTCAAACATTCATGCCATAAATTAAGTCAAATCCTTATTGAGTGCCAATTTTGATATGAAAGATCTAGGTGAGACGAGTGTAATCCTTGGTATTAAAATTACTAGGTCAGAAAATAGAATTTCTTTGGATCAATCTTATTACATTGAGAAGATACTAAAGAAATACAATTGTTTAGACTGTAAATATGCAAATACCCCATATGATCACAATGTAAAGTTATTTAAGAACACTGATGAAGGTGTAAGACAGTCTGATTATGCGAGCATCATTGGCAATCTTTGATATGCCATTGATTGTACTAGACCCGACATTGCCTATGTCGTGGGATAATTGTGCAGGTTTACCAGTAGACCTAGTATAAAGCATTGACATGATATTGAAAGGGTCATGAGAAACCTTAAACGAACCATGAACCTTGGATTACATTATGAAAAGTTTCAAGCTGTACTTGAAAGATATTCCGATGCTGACTGGAATATTTTATCTGATGATTCTATTACGACCAGTGGCTATATATTTAGCATTGCTGGAAGAACTGTTTCTTGGAAATCTAAGAAACAGAATATCTTGACTCAGTATACTATAGTGACTGAGATAATAGCACTAGCTACAGCTTGTTAAGAAGCAGAGAACTAAAGAAATCTGCTATTTGAGATCCCTATAAAGGAAAAATAGACACCAGTGGTGTAATCGATTGTGATAGTTCCGCGGCTATTACAAAAAGTATAGAACCGTTATAACAACGGTAGAAAACGACGTCGTAAGCACAATACTGTAAAAGAACATCACATACATAGTGATGAAAAATTCGACGACTATTGGAAGGAAAACAGAACCGATATTACAACGGTAAGAAATGATAGTCGTATACACAGTATTGTTAGAGAACATCACATATGAGGTGATGATAATTTGGCAGATCCTTTGACGAAAGGACTGACCAGAAAGAAAGTCCTTAATAATTCTAAAAGAATGGGACTACTGCCTGAGATAGTGGAATCACGCACAATGGTAACCCGACCTAAATGACTGGAGATCACAAGAACTAGGTTCAATGGGTAAAAACAAGTTGTGTAGTGATAGTAGATGAACATGCTAAATTTATATATTAAGAAGCATGTATTCCTGAAGTGATTAGAGGATGAGTTAATAGAAACTCTTAATGAGATCTATACTCTATTTGGAGTGGAGTACCTACCTTCAGGAGTACTCTTGATAGACTCACCTATGTGAATGTGGAAATGTTGTCGTTTCCTATGGAGTTTTGGGCAGAACTTCTAGAGCGTTCACTAAACTGGGATAGACGTGCATGGCCATAAACGCACGGGCTTATTTGATTGCACTATGGAAAAGATTGTGTGTGGTTTGATGTCAGGAATAGAGTTCAAGACTACGTGTCACTCTAGTAAAAACTGAATCTTATTCACTACGCAAAGGTTCAAGTCGGATGACACCTTTGTTTATGCACAGTCTTATGTTTTTTAGAAACTGCTCGATAATATTTTAAAAATCCAAGTGGGGGATTGTTGGAAATTTGTGTGAATTATTAAAATATTTGAATAAGTGTATGAGTGGCTCCATAATGTGAATAGTCCCACATCATGGGATTATATGAAAGAAGCAAGTATTTATACTTGTTTCTAAGATGCTTTGATGGGGCCTTAGGGCTCCCAATACATGCTTTGTTTAGGGAGGGAGCCCATGCATCATGACCAACACACGCGCGCGCGCGACCGACCGACCGACTCGACCTGGCCCGGCTCGGTTCGGTTCGGTACGGTTCGGTATTGGGCTTAGGCCTTGGCTATGTGGTGTAGACACTTATATTTTTAGACCAGAAAAACTTGATTTTTTCGAATCGTTTTTTAATTACGGAAAATATTTCTGAACCGAATTTAATTTGAAACGGTAAACTTTTGACCAAGTATTTCGCAGATCCTATTTTCCTCCACTGACCAGTATTTTCGAATAACCTAATCCTCGTCTATATATTATTATCTTCAGATTAGACGAGAATAATATAAAAAAAAGGAAAAAAAAACTGTTTTTCTTTTTTTTCTCTTCCACCGCCATTAAAATATTCTTACAGAAATTTTCGAGCAGTTAAATCCGAAAGTGCAAATCTGCACTGATCTGTTTGTGCAAAGCAGATCAGTTATTAATTTCAGAGAGGCTGTTTTATCCTAGAGGCGACGGCGAAAGTACGAACTTGTTTTGCACCATCGACCAGATCGCCGAATCGTCTTCAAGAAAACGACCTGGTTCGCGACTCAGCCATTGTTTCCCAACATGAACAAGCCATTGTTGGTTGTGCTCTGACCTCAAAAGGAACCTCAAAAGGGAGTAGTTCTTAGAGGCGATTAAGTAGTGTGACGTGGAACCCGAAAAGCTTAAGAAAGATAAATAGGCGACTTAAATAGCTAAGAAGAAAACCAATGAAAGGGTCATAGAGTTGAGTGTTCCAATAAGAGGACGGAGGCTTGGTTAGATATCTAGTCGAAAAAGACTCATGCTGGCGAGGAAGTTGCTCGAAAAACTCTAGAACTTGAAAAAAAAACTCTGAGTTTCATTGGAAGACTATTGCTGAGCAAGCTCAAACCATATTGAACCAAAGTGCCAAGATCGCGTGGTTTACAGAACAAATTGCCCAAGCTCAGAAGGAGAAGGAGCATATCACTACCCAGAAACCTAACATCCAGCAAACTCAAGAAGATACAATGGACTATGTGGATGCTACCGTGCTCAAATTGTATGTTTTGTTTATCATGGTAAAAGGAATATTATCTTTCTTAAGAGACTAGTTTTCTTGTACCCTCACCTAAGTGTAGAAGGAGATACTTTAGCGAATAACTGATGCATGCCATACTGAGAAGGAATTGATTCAATATTTACTTAAATGAGGATTTGCAAGCTTCTCACACCAGAGGAATGGAAGCAATTAAGCTTGGAAAGTAGTGGGAGGCTTTTAGCTAGAATGGGGTCTTCAGGGCAAGCTCTACCTGGCCGGATTACTTTTGGTCCCAAAGTTCATCCTAGGAATCCAAAGAGCTTCATTCCAACCTCCAGTGGAGTTGTTTTTTCTTCTATTGTTTTGGCGATCATCCTGATTTATATTCTATTCCAACAAATGCCACCTACAAGACTACTCAGTCGAGTGACTAAGGCAATGGTGATGATGGAAACAGGCAGAGGAATGAAGTTGACTTTAGAATTCGCACCGAACCACATGCGCTGGTAATATTCTCTCCATCCATGAGCTTGAAGACTTTCTTTTTACCCCTGAGAGGTTGATGACTTAATTGCTCATTTTCCCCTCATGCTATAGGCTCGAAAATTCCTATTACTCTTCCTCCTCCTTTTAGTGTTGTGGATACCGAAGCAATTCTCATTGCCTCAACTCTTGTTTCGACTGTTCCTGCTATTGTCTTAGCTTCAACCCTTTAGTCCAGGTCGCATTCGGAATAAATTGAAGCTTTACAAGGTTTAGACAACTAGTTTGCCGGTATCCTCGGGAGGAGATGTAGCAAGTGTTGAACAAAAGGATCCGATGATCGAGTAAAAAGAGGCAGGAGAGAAAGAGGCTATAGCTAGAGGGGAAGAGCATGCGGTTGAAGATAAGAAGTCTTAAAGGTTTGTTTCAGCGTTACAAACACGTAGTTCACAAAAACCAATAGGTGCAGCAAAGGAACCAGAGGTCACCAGTGGAGATGGGCATACACTTAATTAATATTCCTACCAGCGTTGTTCCTCTACTGGAAAGTTGAAGAAGCCTGAGAAGTTAATTATTAAGATTGGGAAGGATAGCAAGGAAGGCAAAGGAGTGACATGGGATGCTTGATTCAGAGTTTCCTTTCTTTCACCTTTTTTATTATATATATAACTTGTTATTAAAAGTGATTTTTGTCTGACCATGCATAATACATAATACAGTCTTGTAGGTTATGATAAAATTTACAGAGCCACGATAGACATAAAATTATGTAGTAGTCAAAATGCACACAAACAATTTTTTTAATTTTATTTTCCCCCTTTCAAACTTCATGCATGGAGGAACTGCCTAATGCTGGAGTAGCAGAGTCTGACGCTTCCAAGATGGAAATGGCTTTTTCTTCATTATCATCAGCAGCAATTTGAACTTTTTAAAAGCAGATACAAACTCAGAGAAGACTCTTGCTTTAACTCGCCTTCTTTGCTGGAAAGGATTGCCAGAAGGTTTCTCACTACAAAACGAACAGTGAATAGCGACGGCAAATAGGCGTTGGCGACCGTCGCACCCCGTCGCAAGCCGTCGCAATTTGTCGTCGCTATAAATGTCGTCGCAAGAGGAAAAAGTGACGGAAAAAGCGACGGCTCCGTCACTCGATTAGCAACGGCTTGCAACGGATACTTGCCATGTGGCTTCATCAGAAGTCAGGTGGTTTTTTTGCCGTGAAGCCGTTGCAAAAGCCATGGCTATTTTTGTCCAAAACGCCGTCGCTATCCGTCGCTCTTCTGTGTTGTTAGTCGACGCTTTCCGTCGCAAGCCGTCGCAAAGTAATGACCAAAATTCCGTCGCTACCCATTACTAGCCGTCGCAAATCTGGAGCATTTTTTCTGCACTACACAGCCATACCTTTCCAACAAGCCTCCACGTCAAACTCAATCCACTACCAATCCATCAATATCATTCCTAATCCATCAATATCATTCCAAATCCATCAATATATCCAAAACATTACTAAATTCATCACAATACCATAACATACCATCGTCATACATCCAAAAAACAATATCATCACCGTATATCATCGTCCCATCATCACAAAACATCAAAATACATCAAACTACACACTACCGTCATCAAATATCATCGTACGTACATCAAGCAAATAAAAAAGTAAGTGTATATACATACCCAAGCACAAGAACAAACAAACTACTCGTCGTCTTCTTCTTCTTCGCTTGTAGCATCCCCGCCATCGTCCTCGTCTGGCATCGATCCATGCTCGTCATAATAGCGTGCAATGCGCTCGTCTATCTCCTGAGCCAGCTGGCTTCTTCTCCAATCGTTCATCTCTTCCAGTTGCTCCTTCAACTGAGCTACAGTCTCCTGCTCCACGGACTTCCTATATCCTCGCTGAAAATCAATAGCCTGCGAAATAGTTCAATTTCACATTTATAAATGGACTTGTAATATATACATGGACTTTGAAGATCAATACACATGTCAATTTGAAGCTTCTATATTTATAATGTCAATTTAACATGTTAATATAAAAAGACGGTAAAAGAATGCATGTTAATTGAATACATTTTAAATGTAAACTTAAAATAAAAAAGGTACCTCCTGATTGCCGAAGCCGTATCGCCTATTACGAGTAGGCAGCTTAATAATAGCATCCCAAATACGATCACACTCTGCAACCGTAAGCTCATCTCGTCCACTGGACTGCGTCACTCTAGCTGACTCTGCATCATATCTCTCCTACAATACCAATATAATTTCAATACAAATGTCATATAATTTAATAATATAATGTGATATGAACGAATATGAAATATTTTAATTATTAATAAGTATATTTACCATTACGCCCGCAGCCTTGTCATCCGCCCAATCATATGTCACGTTCCCTTCGTCATCAGTATGCTCCACCGCATGAGTATGCCTGAAAACCTCTGCCATCGTTTGCTCCCTTCTATACTTTGCCATCTGAGTATATATACAGTAATAAAATTACTAAAAATAAAAATGAATGATATGCACTCAATTTTTACGTGAACATATGCTAAAAACTATTTCAAATTTATACCAATTCTCTCCTATGCTGCTGGAATGATTTTGAGCCACCGCGATGTAAACCAGGATTCTTAGCTCTATTTTCTTTATTCCTTTGTGCTACTTCCTATTAAATTTGATACATTATTAAATAAAAGAATGCAATCAACATAAATGTGATTATTTTCATTATATCTTACTTTCGCTGCTTCAGTATCCCAATATGCTAGAAATCCAGCCCAAACATCGTCAGCCATCCATTTAGGCTTCTTCCCTGATGTCTTCGCCCTAGAAATCGTTTCTCGGTAATTCTTTCGCATTTTGATATTCCAGTGTGTCAAAAAAACCTGCATGTCCCGCTCCTCTACACGGACAGCCGCCTGCAAATTAAATTTATTTTGAATTATTTATAGTATATATGAATTTCTAATAATAAAATAAATAAATACTTACTAGCACATCGGCTAGAATGACGTTCTTGATGTGGGGTGGGATATTATCCCAATGAGGCCAAGTCCCAGACATCCTACTCGTGTACGACTGCTTCGACACTTTTAAAATGAATTCCGCTGGCTCGATTTCAAACCCGGTGTTGCGTACATGTTTACATTGATAAAGCATATATTTTTAACTAATTTAAACTGAAATAAATTAGATACTTACCCAGCACTCTTCGGAACAACCTCTGCACATTGCCGCAGATCTGGCTCAGAGCTGCTAGGACCTACACCTGGCGCAGGAGATGGTGAAGGAGTCGGCTGAGATGAACTCCTCGAGCGGCGTCTATCTGACATATCTGTTACAATCATATAATGCATACAAAACAATTTTGATAAAACATTTTTAATCAACATTTGATTACTAAATATTATAGTAACAAAACAATTTTTTTTCAATTGCAAGTGCATTCTTTTGGACCGACCATTCTTGCATCCGATGGGGACATAACAGTGCATGCATGTAGGCTAGGGACATCGTTGCACCATTTGAATAATAATCAATTTACTACCATTAAACAATTACATTAATTCCATTCATTTTCAAATCATCATACCACACATTCTACATACAACACAATCATCGTATGTCTAATTAAACACGTGATAATCATTGTTTACAACTTCCTAAATCAATTACATATGTAATATTCATCGATTTTACCCTCCTAATCAATTACACTTATCCCCAAATCAACTCACAACACAACCGTTATCATAAACATCCCTCGAGACAACCAATTTCATATCCATAAACATTCAATTTTGCAAACTCATATAAATTAGCAACCAAAGCCTCTAATTAACCCTAATTAAGCATAAACTAGAGTTAGAAGACATAGAAGAATGAAATCAATACCTTGGAAGTGAAATTGGAGGCTTGGAATCGGAGCAGCAAGAAATGGCGACGGGTAGGGTTTAGGCCTGATTCTGGGGAAAAAATATAATGAGGAAGAGGATGGTTCGGCAGTTATTATTCTGCAAATCGAGCAACGGTTTGCGACGGCAAGCGACGGCCGCTTTTTTAGCCGTCGCTAACCGTTGCCCCACCCCGTCGCTATTTACACATTGCTGTCCATTTACCTATGGCCTGCTTCTGTTTTTCTCTTTATTTACACATATATCTCTTGTTCATATTATTGGCTTAATTCCATGTTGCTGAAAACATGAGTTTAACTGCTAGAATCTAGACTTGTATATAAAGCGTATGCTGATACGTGAAGCACAAAACTAAAGGTTAAGGAATAATTAATATATGTGAGCATCACCATCTTTATAAAGATCCACACATTGTTAAATAACCATAACAGCCTCAAAGACCCAAAAACATAACTAGAATAAACCAACGGTTTTGTAACACTTTGTAATTTCAATAACATTTGTTTTCTTTAGATTCACTTGTCCCTGGTTTGGAGACTAGAGTTGGAAATTCTATCGGTTCACTCCGATCGTTTCGTGTAAGCTGGGCTCTCATAGCAAGATTTCTCAATTCTGCAATTTCAGCTTGTTTTATAAATTGTTACATGACTAGTAAACAACAAGCAGCTATATTGAGGTTGGTACGGGTGGAAGACTATACCTCTTGTTGAAAACCCTTGCCAAACTCCCCAGAGCTGGGAACTCATTTTAGATTCCCTTATTTCCCTGTATTCCCACTAACTCTCTCGGAAGATGCTACAAATCCTGAAAATTATAAGTCGGAAAAGTTAGGAAATGAATGCAATTTATGGAGAGTTGTTGGATTCAATGAGTGGAAGGAACAACAACCATCAGATCTGTTTCCTGACATTTTGACAAAGTAATTTTCGGATCTTATAGCATTTTCAAAGTCTCTCTGTGTTTTGTTTCCACTAACTTATTTAAAAGTGTAACGCTAAGCACACCCCAAAAACTGCTACGTACTACCATAGAACATAAAAAGTTATAAAAAGTTATTTTTTGTTGTGTTCAGCAGACTACCACCGGCCAAACACTATTTGGTCGACGGTTTGGTGGTAGCCCCTACCATTTTTCACGGTTCCCTTAGCACCCCACTATTTAAATGTAAACTTGTGGCTTAAAGTGAGATGCAAATAGAGCTCTACCAAACAGAGGTGTCCTAAATGTTAAGAAATGAGTATTGGTGGCTCTATCCCATTGCTATATCTCTACTATAACGAACTCCAATTGCTGTCCATTTACCTATGGCCTGCTTCTGTTTTTCTCTTTATTTACTGTGTTATTCAACATGCCGATGTAACTATTGCCCAAATGCATTTTATTTCTCTCTTGCTGTAATGTTATATATACTAGGCAATATGTGTCATTATAATGATTTGATTCACAAGTTTGACCTATTAATAAAATACAAATTCTTCCCTGCTATTCTCTTTACAACTTTGTTTCATTAATCTGTGTTTTCATTCAAATATCAAACATGGTATCAGAGCCATTTTCCTTAACAACGTCATTTGTGAATTGTTGAACTACTCATCAGGTCATTTCTCATCACTTGACTATTCTTTCCCCATAAGAGTTGTTCTCATCACTTGGGGAAGCGATCAATCGAGTGCCCTGTGCCTCGCTTGCAAATCATTTTCTCAAGGCTGCAACAAGGCATCTTCGACTAGATCTCTTGATCAAAAAATAAAAAACCAGAAAAGAAAATTCAAAAAAAAATCAAGAAATTACCAAAGAAATTGGCTATGTGCCTCACCTGTAACCTCCTCTCAACTTCTCCATCATAGAAAAAGGTGTACAGGCTGCATCATCCTGTTTTCATTAGTTCTCCTAATTTTGATCAACTTTCTTGGCCTTCTCTATGATTCCTTGACCCGTCTCCTTGTACTTGTGTCATCATGGGTGATAATACACCATTTCTTGCATTTTTAGCTTCAAACATCAGCACTGAAAGAAACCAAACCGCCTCTTCTGTTCAATAACTTGTCAAAACTGGAATCAGTCCTCAAAACCATCTTATAACAATTCATTAGGAAGAAGATAACTATCCTCTCTAGAAATTCTAGATTGAAACTGCAATACATGAATATGGGTTAGAAGGTTTCTTGCTTGGAACATTACAAATATCGCCCAGATTTACTATAGATCAAAACAACACTCTTACTAATGAAGAATACACCAAATACTGCAGACAAGACACACTTATCACGTCTTGGTTATCATCATGCATCACTACCAATCCTCTACCACAAGTCATAGAATGCAAGTCATCTAGTGAAATCTAGCTAACTATTGAGATAAGTTTTAACAACCAGTTAGTAGCAAAGGTCTTATACTATAAGCAACGGCTACAGAGTGTAGAATGGACAATATGTCCATACAGGAATACATTGCAAAAGTGAAAAACATCTGTGATTTACTTGCTGCAACTAACAATAGTGTTTAAGAATCAGAGCAAGTTTCTACACTGATTAATGGTTTAAATGAAGAGTATGAAGTCATCATTGTTGTTATAACATCTCAAAGAGTCACTATTCCACTGGACGAAGAGCATGCAATCAGGGGCGGACCTATATACCACCCAGCTAGGGCAAAGGCCCGATCCGGAAAGTTGTTATCCCTTCAGTAATAACACTCTTTTTATATCAGCCCTACCTCATTTCAATAGGCTGCCCTATGTGGCTCAAGTTCCTAGGTCCGCCACTGCATGCAATGTTATTATCACATGAAGCCAGAATTAGTAACAAAAGAATGCAAGAACCTAACTACTCAGTCAATTTGTCCACTGAATTCAAAAGCAAGAATCAAAACAGCAACAAAAGTGAACAATCTTTCCAGAGAGCTGGTAATTTTAATAGAGCTAAGGTAGAGGCAGATGGCGAAACCATAACAGATCCAAATGTCAAATCTGTGAAAAAGTTGGCACACTTCTATAAAATACTACTTTAGATTTAATTTTAACTATGGGTCCATCCGGAATCAAAGATACAATAACCCTACTGCTAACCTAGCTCACATGCAAAGTGATGACAACAATCAATCAAATGCCAACAAAATAGTAATGAAACAACAACGGTGGAACACTCTCAAGATGAAGCATGGTATCCAGATATTGGAGCTACCAATCACATCACCAACAATCTTAAAAATTTAAATCTTGGGTGCAAAGATTACAAAGGTAATCAATTCATATGTATTGGTAATGGTAAGTGTATTTCTATATCTTGTATAGGCAATGCATACATCAGTGGAAACAGACAACTATATTTACATAACATGCTCAGGGTACCCAAAATTAAAAAGAATCTAATTAATGTATCCCAATTTGCATATGATAATAATACTTACTTCGAATTTTATCCTAAGTACTGCTTAGTCAGAGATATTCTAACTAAGAATATTCTTCTGTAGGGTGATGTCACTAAGGGATTATACAAATTAAAATCTGCAGGTGCAACAATGGTGTTAAAGGACATAAAACTTGTAATTTGACTAAGATGAACACTGTTAATAACAGCCAAAATGGTTTTGATATTTGGCATTGTAAGCTTGGGCATCCTAGTGCAAAGATTGTAAAACAAGTATTAAATGAAATCTAAGTTAACTCAAATTCTATCTCTCTTTACCTCATGTTTGTGACTACTGCCAACTAGGTAAGAGTCATAGATTACCTTTTGTAGACTCATCAAATATCTATACTGATCCTTTGCAACTTATTGCTACTGCCTTATGGGGGTTTGCACCAATTTTTCCTAATTATGGCATTAAATACCGTGTATCTTTTCTTGATGCCTATAGCAGATTGACATGGATTTATTTTTTTAAAATCCAAATCTGACACACATAATGTTCTAATAAATTTTATCACCATGGTTCAAAAATAAACCAATCTATCTGTTAAATCAGTTCAATCAGATGGTGGTACTGAATTCAAAAATCTAATCCCTTACTTTAAAATAAGGGTATAATTCATGACAACATGTTCCGAATAATAACACCCCACACTTTTCCGAGCCCGAATTTCGGCAAAAATCGAAACTCAAAACCATCAAAGCACGGAGAGTATAAATTTGGTACCTTCAGTCAATAAGAATGAGCATAATCATAGTAAAATAAAATAACTCATAGCGGAAACGAAATAAGATAAATATCGATCAACGCGACTACCTTAGGGCATATCACCACATGAGATCGAGCATGAGAGAACGAGAACCCAAAACCAAACTTGAACACCTGCTAAGACCTATTTCTCCCGAGATAAACCTGAGAGTTATTATGAGGAGGGGGTCAGAACAACAAATCCTAGTGCATATAAAATGTATAACATTATATACAATACACAAATGTATCCCTTTCGGTTAGAACTAAAACATATGTCTAACAAGGCTAGTAATTCTAACAAAACCTTGTATAGATTACGCACGATGACAGACTACCTTTCCCGAGGTAGTATCCCTAACACAATGAAATTGCAATAGTGAGGTGGAACGTTTACACAATAATATGAAGCCTTTAAACCACCATTCAACCAATACCAAAAACTAAGAGGTGGGCTCTCAATTACTCACTATTCATACAGAGGTTAATAATTTATATATAGCCACTTAAGACCTCACTATTAAGTCCTAAAGTTATATCCCAAACTCAATGAAATTGCAATAATTTGGTAGAACGTTTACACAATAATATGAAGCCTTTAAACCACCATTCAACCAATACCAAAAACTAAGAGATGGGCTCTCAATTACTCACTATTCATACAAAGGTTAATAATTTATATATAGCCACTTAAGACCTCACTATCAATGATAAATAAGGGTGGATCCTTTTGATCACTTAAGTCCCAAAGTGGACCCATCCGTCAGTTTATAAGTTTCTTGGTGGTTTACTTTACACTAATATAAATTAGAGGACACTAGCTACAAGTTCTACTAATTTAAGGCTTCCGTCTTTCACACATATACCCATGCCCCTAATAAGGCGAGAGGTAGTACCCAACCACTTATTACCTAAAGGATAGGTAGACGATATCCCACCATTTACAACCTTCCCCTTGCTGACCCCCATGTTACTATCTACCTGACATTATTTGATAATCGCATAGTCACTTAATACTTCCCACAGGATAGGCAGACCTTTGGTACCTCCGGAGCGGTCGTTTAATATCTAATCCCTAGGTGGACCCTCACCCTAGGCACTTACTGTAACGACCCAAGGATTTTTGACCCAGAAAATTGACATACAACACGATGTCGACTTTTCTAAGTCGAAAATCCTTGGGTCGTTAAGTAGTATCAGAGTTGAAGGTTAAGTGAGTACCTTGGCTCTGTAGCGTAACTCAATAGAGATGGGGTTAGTAATACCCTAGACTGAGTTTGAATGTATATATACGGGTGAACGTATTTGTAGACTGTATAAAAATAGTTTTATATTGTGGAGATCTATTGGTTGTGTGGCTTATGAATTATGATCGATGGTGGAGCACCACATTTTCGATAGAGATTTCTAAACACTTGAATACAATGAACCGATACAATATGTTTTGAAAAGAGGGTAAATGAAATAATTTTGCCCAAAGTATATTTTGATATGAAAGAAGTATATATATTAGAATTATTATAATATATATTGGATATGTTGGTTGTTATTATAATCGAATAAGATTATAATTGAGATGGTTATAAATAATTAACCATATTTCGTATTACTGTAATATATAGAATTAGATAAATTAAATTTGAATTTAAAACAGAATTTGAAATTAAAATTCTGGAATTTGGAAAATGTTGTAAATGAATTTTCGATTTGATATACGGAAATTTTAAGATCCTGGAATTTTTTTAAAATGTTTTCCAAGCAGTGTGAAGTTTATTTTGAAGTAATTTCAAAATGGAAGTGTTTAAAAAAAAGTTATGCAAATGATTTAGTATTGAATGCACTTCGGTCGTTGGAAAATAATTCTGATGATGACTACAACATTATTAGTGTTCATTTTCGAGTTTCTAAGTGACAGATTACTACCAAAAATTTCGTTTTGAATTGTTTGAGGAAATAAGTTGTTAAAAATTCAAATGTTTTGAATTGCTATTGTTATATATAAATATGTGTGATTTAAAACTGATTTGAAATAAAACCCAGTACTTTGAATTCTGAAATTTAAATTACGAAGTTAAATAAATTGAAATAGACACTACGCCATAGATGGCCTACGGCAACCACAGAGTAATGACGTAGTAGGTGCCAAAAAGTGTTGGTATAGGCAAAAAATGATATGTGGCAACACTTTTTTGGGGTTGCCTTTTGCCGTGTTGCCTTAGAGTCAAAGGCAACACATTTGCGACCCTAAGGCAACATCATCACCGGTGTTGCCACAGGTACTAAATTTACAAAAATGTGGGGTCCACTAAAATCTGTAACACGGGTTCACGGAATCCTGTTGTGGCTGTAGCCCGGGTTCACGGAATCATGTTGTGGGACCCACATGCATTAATCTTTGCAACACTTTTACCATCCAATGGCAATACCATGTCATAACAATGGCAACAGTTCATATTACATACAACAACATTATATAAGAGCTACGACAACATTAAATCACATACTGCAACATTATAGAATTTAACATCACACTGATCAATTAAACTACTGATTATCTCGGATTCACAAGCGACACAAATATTAGTACTTACAAACATACTTACAAACGTAGCCAGAAAAATCATGTTCACAGAGCATACTTACAAACACAGCTAGTACATGCTAAATATCAATTCATGTTCACTGCAGTTGCGCACAAAGATCCCCAATATTATGACTAAGAGCGCGAGCCTCCACTGTGTTCACTGTGTTCACTGCTTTCATTTTCAGTGCCTTCACTGCGAACTGTCGCACAAAAATCCCCAATATCAATGTGCATGTGCGGGTTTGTTTCACCCAATTTCTTCAGCATCCTTGTCAAGTTCTCCTGAACTTTTTCATCCACCTTTGCATCAAATTCACTTTGGACCATCTTGTTCACCTTTTCTTCAACTTCGTCGGCTATATCTTCCCATATCGTTGTTGCCAGCTCCTGTATGTATGTGCCTGCTATTGGAGCAGCTTTTGAAATTTTTGGAGACTTGGTGTGCCGTCCTATAAGCCATGATGGACCGTGCGATTTTCCATCAGAAACAAGTTCATGAACAACTCCATCATTGCTTTTTCAATCTTAACCTGCAAAATAAAGCAGTTTTAAAATGTGACATTAAATAAAATTAACAATTTTTAAACAAGAATTGTGGCATATACACACTAAAACCCAAAGTAAAAGATCAAACCCAGTGCTATGATCGATCCTGCTATCGGTTTCAACAAAACAGGATCTAATTCTACAATAATGATGATCATGTGCAAAATGAAGCATTGTTTTTGACACCTGATTGAAGAGAAAATAAAATTCTTACAATTTTGTAGCTTATTACTGAAGCATCAGTCTTGTACACCTTTCCTTCTTTCCGCTTGCGAGTTTTAACATAAAGTTCTCCATCAGATTCCTTGGCCTGATACAAATTAAAAAACATTAGATAGTAAAAGGATATCAAACCAATTATTCCAGAACATATATCACTAATATTGCTAAACAAGTTAAACAAGGATATGTAGTTTATTCACAAGCTAAACAAGGATACTGCATTTGAGTTAAACAAGGATACTGCAATATTCGAGTTAAATAAGCAAAATACATACCATTTTATGCCGAATTTGGGAAAAAAGTTTTGGACCAGCAGTGTGCGTGTCAGTATATGATTTTCGATTTGCAGAATTTGTAAGGGCCTTGGACTACAAAACAACATGAAATAAATATGTTTATCTGAGTGATTTGAATGAATAAAAAGGGAAAAAATTCTGTGATAAAACTTAAAATTATACCTGAACTTTTTCATATCTCCAAAACTGCAAGAGTACTTTGAAATCCTGAAGTGGAATTTCGTCCGCCCTATTTTCAAGCCTCTCTTCATCAGTTTCATAAGTTGTATAGTGTGCCTTTTTAATACGACTCTTGTACCCCCTCCAAGCGTCATGAATTGACCTCAAAGCCCAATATTCACATTCATTCGGAATAATATACTGTTGCTTAAATACAAATCAAACATTAAAAAGAACAGTCATGCTACTTTTGTGACAAATTTATTATATTTAAGTAAAATTCAGCTATGTTTGCAAATTACCTTCACATAGCTCCACAGGTGTCTTTCATACTAGCAGGAACATCAAACCAAGACTGTAAGTAAGTGGAACACTCCTCTTTAGTGTTCCTAAAAAATAACTTAGTTCAGTCATTACTTGGTCATCGTTTGAAATAGGTTGGCCCCGATCATTCATTTGGATTACAACTCTTTTGTCATATAGCCTTGAATGAACTTTATCCATCTTTGTTTTTCCCCTGAGCCTTCTGGGAGCTCCGACTACCGTTATAAAGTACATACAATAGTAATGAGAAGGCTAGGAAAAACATAAATGAGAACTTAAACTATTAAAATCAGAACTCAATCAAATACTACCTTCATCTTCTGCTACTTCATCTTCTTCATTTTCAATATTTGTCGAGACATTTTCGACAACAGCCTTATTCTTTGCACTTCCACTTCCACTACTGTTAATCTTCTGGCGTTCTCGCGTAGCCAAATAAGCCGCCATTGTTATTATCCCTTCATTGTGTGGTAACTCAACGCTACATGGTGGACCATCAGATTGCGTACGAACTGGTACTTCCCCTGCCTTAGGAGTTGCATTATTATCAGTTGATTCGACATTCGCTCGTGAACGAGTTGTTGGTCAAGACTGAGGCTTTGTAACCCTATCTTTTTTGGTTCTCTAAAATACGCACACAAAAACAATAAAATAAAAAAAATAATGAAGCTGGTCTATGATTACCAACATAAAATTAATTCTTTAGCTATAACGCACCTTTGCCTGATTTTTTGAAGTATCATCTTCAAATTCTAGAACATAATCTTCGCTTTCCTCATCAAGCATCTTTGATTTTTCTTTATTTTTTTCAAATTCATTTCTCATTCCTGAAACTAATTTAGGCATCCCAAGTTTTCCAAAAAATTTATTCATTTGTGAGACATTTTTCTCTCTCTCCATTTCGTACTCTGTAAGCGGCGGAGGTGGCGGAGGTGATAGATCATCATTCTGAAAGTAATTAAACAAGACATTATTGTAAATATTAGCAAAATATGTAGATCATATATTAGAAGATCAGGTTGTAGTCTTCTTACCAGAAACTCATTTTCATCTGTATTTTCCTCTTCATCATGTGGAGTATTGAAATCCAATTTACTCTTGACACCTGCTGAGTTGGTATTCAAAGTTGCATCACTGACTTCAGTTGGATTTTCCTTCTCGGGTAACTTCATCGAACTACTGACTTTAGTTGACTTCTTGCTGACTGCCTTTTTCTTCTTCATACGTGGACTCGTAGCGGTTTTGCTTATCACTTCTGGATTGTTCATCACTGGATTATTTAGCCATGCCGACTTTCTAGGAGTAAAGACTTGATCGGTCTGCTTGTTGTTGATAGGTGGACTCACAGCAGCTTCACTGTTCATTTGGGAATTGTTTAGCCGTGTCGACTTTCTAGGAGTAAAGACTTGATCGGTCTGCTGCTTTTTTTTGCTACCTGTTGTAGATGGTGAGAGGCGACAAACTGCCATTTCTATGATTTCGCAGCTGCAAAATACAAGTTCTTTATTATTCTACTAAGTGCAGTAAAAATCAAACAAGCCCTAAATGAAAAACATATTCAGCAAAATGACCAACTTCACCAAAATAGTACAAATAAGAAGACACATTTATACCTAGAAGCAGATTCTTCCTCGGGCGTACGATGACATGTGGCTGCATTTGTTTAATTGGCTCGGTACTATCCTCGACGACAGTGTCGACATAGAAATCAATGTAATCACCATTATTTTTTATTCTCATCATAAACAACAGCTCTACATCATCGACCACGAATTTCCACCCACTCGTTGGACCTTTCCATGCATATATTCCTCCAATTTCGGCGTACTCTAGCTCTTCCTTGACAAATTCCATCTGTACTGTGTACGAAAACCTATCCAGATCAACATCCTTGACAATAGCCTCTTCTCTACCAACATATCCATTCTTCCCAAATTTTCCCTTGTAATGGAACCTAAGATTTGCCTTCATCCTACACAAAATGGAGAAATTAGCATTCGATTGAAATAATTACAATATAAAATAAACGAACTGCGTTATAAAATAAAACAACCACTTCACTAACATGTAATATAGGCAGAAACAACATTTTCTTACTTAAATAGCATGTAGTTATTTTCTTTTTCATTTTTTTCCCAATATATAACATGCAGTCATTTGGACATGCATGTATTCTTTGGTAATCAGGGCCTAAATTTACACACAAATAACATGCAGCCATCTGAACTTATGAAGTTCTGCCCATATTTTTTCCTCGTTCATCACTAATTTACACACAAATAACATACACAAGTATTATTTAGCCATGACTATGAGGCAAAAAAACAGAATAATATTATATAAGCAGTGCTCAACATAAGTTTGTTACAAAAATAAACATAATAATAAAATCAGGAATATGATTATGCCTGAATACACGAGTAAATCTGTGAATTAGGCAACACAACAATAGATCTAAATGGATTAATTAATATTAAATAATTTGAAAATATAAAAATAAATATTATAAAGGGAAATGGAAATCGTTTTCAAAAGGAAAGGATGAAAATTATTCCGATGTTCGAAATGTGAATAGATCTAAATAAAACCATCAGGATTTGCAATTATAATTCGACGATGTCGAATGTTATCAAAATAATTTATTTTTAGAAACTGCATATTATATATTTGGAATGTGGCCAGAAAAATAATATTTTGTTTAAAACCAATAATTTATAATCGAATATGTAATCGAGATGAAGTTATCAACTTGAGATATAATTAACAAGAAGTTTAATTATAGACGGAGTTTATGAAGTGTAATATGAATATGGAATATAAAATAAATCAATAGATAGTATTTTAACCTATAATGGTAATTACTTTTTAAATTGAGGTTTATTTGATAAAAGTAGTCCGGACTTCGGTAAGGAAATGATATTCATGTTTTAAAGTGAATAATGATTTAAAAGCAAACGTTTTGCAAATTGGAATGGTTATAAAGGAAATTGGTGATGTTTTGGAAATGATAAATTCAAAAAATGAATTTAGAAATTGAGTTGACCTAAAATGATAAATTATTTCGAAGTCCGGAAAATTAATCGAATAGGATTTATTCGAAAAGAGAGTTATACATTGAAATTCGACTATATCAAGTTTGGGAAAGTACTATTTACTTTCCATTTTTAAATGAAGATTATTTATTTATAAATTAAATATTATTTAATTATTCATTCAAAGTAAAGAATCAAAGTTATATTTTGAAGTTAAATATTTTGGAAACAGGGATTCTAGTGCTATCGTTATAATCAATATTTTCCGTAAAAGAAGTGGATTCATAACCGAATTCTAAAGGGAGTAAGCAATGATTTGATAAGAAATTAAGAAATGGGATTAAGTAAATTAGAAACTGACTGGAAATTAGTTAAATTGAATAGTTTTCTAAGTATCGATCCGATGTTGGTTTCGGCCATCGGGGTTGATACTTAGGGAGTTGTTCTCTTACTAGTATATAGTTGGGAACTAATGAATGTGGAAGGATAGTGATGCGTGAATGGAAATGGGAATGTTTTCCAATATTGATAATGTATACTTTCTAGACATAGAGAATGAGAAATTGGGATATATGGAAATATATTTCGTGAATCGTAAGAGACAAAATGGGTTTGAGAAATATTTGGAAAAACAAGGGAAATTGTGAAATGGATAATGTATGGTTAAATTAATTTAAATGACTCAGTGTTACTTGATGGTTGATCAATATGATTTCCATTTGGAAATAAGATCGTTGTTTGTATGGATGTATTCCTTTGATAGTTAAATCACCGACTATCAAAGTTTTTGACCATTTTTCCGTTGTCAAATACGGAGAGACCAGGATCAGGTTATTATCTGAAAACCACTCTGTATGGGCATTAGCGTTGCAAATCAAATATGATGAAGATAATTAAAGAAGGATTTTATGCAAGGGCTATTATGGCAATCCTAGGTAGAAATTGCCTATGATGAATTTACGGAATAGTGCCTTCGATTTGTCCAGTCCCAGGACAATGCATATGGATGAATGTCTAACAGAGTATATCTAATAGATCACGTAAGTTGACCGCTTCAAACATATTTACGGTGGTGGCGGAGAAATTTTTTTCTCTTAGCTTTAAACCCATGGTATTTTTAAAGAAATCAATTTGTGATTTGGTGGGTATGACGATGTGACATTCAAGTAGATGAAGCATTAAAAGATACGTTATAACCTCAAGCCTTAACAACAGAGAAATGACAAAAATCAGCCAGCCAGCATGGCTAAGTGGGTCGCTCCCATAAGGGTGTATTGTCACCATCTAGAGAATATTCATATTTGCTACTTCATAAGGGTGTATTGTCACTATCTAGAGAATATTCATATTTGTTACTTCTTTTCATTTCTGTATCTCCCAGGAGCGATTATGTTGGTATACCAACCGTAAGGTGACAATATATTCGGAACATTCAAGCGAAATGAATGATCGGTCATGTGTTGTTGAGTTACAAGATGTTCTTGTTGAACTCCAGTGTATCCCCTCTACAGTACACTAATTGGAAGGTGGTTCTATACCTTGTCATAGTTGGAAATCCAATCTCCAATAAGAGCCCACGGGTTTTGAATGTATATTATGTATGTAGAGCGTGTGTAGTGACCCGAAAATCCATACCAATTTGAACTGACTAATATCCTACACATTCAACTCAAAGTGCACGAAAATTCAGATCATTAATAGAAAGAAATTAGAGGATGAGATAAAAAAGATAGAACTAAAAGAATAGAAGAAGAAGATCATAACTGAACATAATCAGAGTAAACACGAAACTTATAGAGGAACGAATAAATTTTATTATAACATAACTTTGAAATACAAATATGAATTTGTACTTACATATCATATTAGAGTATAACTCGTATACATCACAGCGGAAATAATCTATAAATAACTAGCGGTGAAGCTTCCTACTTCGAGCTCCTTCAAGTGAATCAGCAAAACCTGAAACACTTGACTGCCGTACAAATTTGGGCACCCAAGAGTTTAGGGAAAACAAAAAGAAATAAACTCTGGGTCAGTCATGGGACTGGTGTGAGTAAATTTCAACCATATCGTTTAACTTTGAAAATTCTTTTAAAAGAAAAGGATAATAGTAATACCAACCCACACATAAACATGGACGGTTTTTACCTTACTATAACCCAAAATATTTTGATATCAAAATCCAGTGATATTTTAATAATGTCTAATCAAATAAATTATCAAATAGCAGAACGCTTGCATCTCACGCTCCACATACATAGTATAAAATCAAAAACCGCAGGGCGCTTATTGGAGATTGGATTCCAACTATGACAAGGTATGAGACCACCTCCCGATCAGTGTACTCTAGAGGGGATATACTGGGGTTCAACAAGAACATCTTGCAACCCGGGCCACACATGACCGACCACTCATTTCTCTTGAGTGTATCGAATATATTGCCACCTACGGTTGGGCCCATATAACCGTTATTCGAAGATACAGAAACGAAAGAAGAACAAATATGAATTTTCTTTAGATGGTGACAATACACCCTAATGGGAATGACCCATATAGCCATGCTACCTGCCCGATTTTTCTCATTTCCTGGTTGGGAGGCTTGAGGCTATGTCTATCTTTTCAGAACATCTGTCCATCATTCACTTTGAATGCCACATTGTCAAACCCGTCAATTCACTAATCGATTTCCAAAAATACCACGGGTATAAAAAGCTAAGAGGAACAAATTCCTCCGCAACCAGACATAATACCTTCAAGAGATCAATCATACGTTATTTGTTAGGTATACTCTGTCAGACATTCGTCCATATAAGTTGTCCAGGGACTGGACAAACAGAAAACACCATTCTGGAATAGGACGACCCTTGAATTTCACTCGTCTTCAGTTTTCTTCAGCATAATATAATATGCAGCGCTTATGCCTATACAGAGTAGTTTCAGATAATATATCCAACCGGTCTCTCCGTATTGACAACGATGGTCAAAACACTTCGATAGCCGGTTATTTAACTATTGAAGTAAAAACAAACATTCATTCAAATGAACAACTAAACACAACCACGGGCACTTTTCATTTAACATTCGTTTTTATTCGAATTCCCATATCTTACCAGATATTTCTCAAATCCCGTTTTTGCCTTTTCGTACTTTTTGGAAAACATTCCCAGTTATTTATAAACTCTTATTCTTCCATGTTTTAGAAAATATATGTTATTAACGTTCAAAACATTTCCATTCTTTTCACATTTTTTATTTTCCACACTTGGATAATATACCCTATCTACATTGGAAAAATATCCCAATTTCATTATAAACATTTTAATCTGCCAAACATTCACTTTTAAAACATTATTCACTTTAAATTGTGAATGTCATACCTATTATAGAAATCTGAACACTTTTATCAAATAACTCTTTATTCGAGAAATAAATACCCTTATCTCGTTTACCGAAATATCTTCCATAATTTTATATTCTCGTTCCACTTTATAAACTCTGTTTCTAAGTCAACTTCTAGTTAAATAAATATCAAGTCTATAACTACATATTGATTACATATCTATTATAATTTATTGGTTTAAACCTATATATTGACTATCCTATCAGATTACAATTCCTAAAAATAATACATTCGACATCGTCAAACTATAGTTCCAATTCCTAATAGTGTCATATATAAAAATCACGCTTAAGCTTGGTCAACAACGTTAATTTATTGTTACAGTTCAAAACCCTCAATGCGCCGCGATATCCCCTTTATATCTATTCTCGACATAATAGTCACGCTTAAGTCTAGTCAACAACGTTATTTTATCGTTATAGTTCAAAGTCTTACTATACGCTGCAATATCCCTTTTTTAACTAATCTTGACATCTCTTTTCGTTACAAACTGATACTATTCCTCGATAATAGTGAAGCCGTTAAAGTTGGGGTATTTTATTTACCTCTCAGACCTTGATCGACAACATTCTTATCTTAGAATAGATATAAGTCCATAATTCTAAACCTTTATTATTTCTAATCTTAATCAAACTGTATTTCTTGTTTCCTTTTTCAATATAACGCATATACTTACTTTGAAATCTCTGTTGTTTATGGCTATTTTTATTAAATATTAACCCTTCACTTCAATCTCGTTATACAACTCCATTTATAACTCCTTTCCTAAAACTCTTTAACACCCTTTGTCTTCTGTTAATTCTCTTTTATTCGAATTATTTAATTCAGGTAAAGCATCTCATCACCAACTTAATACCATCTTAAAAGAATTCCATTTAAGAAATAATTGCTTTAATTAAAATAATTAAATAGTAATTAACTTCATCATTACTAAAATAAACAGTTTAATTCATACAGATTCGTTGCTTAAATAAATAATAACTATTTGTACTCAGTTCCATAATCATTTAGACTTCATTAATTGAAAAGTAATTAATAAGAAATCATATTAATTTTGATCAATTTCTCGCTAAGTCATTAGCATTGGATTAATTGAAAATCAATTTATCAAATAATCAATTTTCAAATCAACTTCAAACCATTAGTTAAATCGTTAACTGATTTTAATTACTTCTTACCATTAGATTAATATAATTAATCTAATTATTTCTAAATTGTTTGTTTAAAAATAATTATCCAAAATATTAACTCGTAGGATAATTATAACTTTATAAACTTTTTTTAAAAGTCAAACAATACTTTATATTTTCTTTATAAAACGAACTATGAAATGTTCATAATTAAACTTCTATTATAATTTTAAACACCGTTTAAATTATAAAAATATAATTTTTATAATTTTGACTTCATTGATTATTCCTGACGGCCAATTAACTTCTTAACAAAAAGAGGGGTTTATGATCGACTGTTGCCACTTTCTTAATCAATATCATTTATCAAAATAACATTGAATTTCCATTCAACATCAATATTCATATAGGGTTTCAATGTCATTTGGGTTCAAACAGTTCATATAAAAACAAACAGTACATATAAATATTGAGGAATCTGGTCGGATTCCTCAAATAGGTTTCCCGTATCCGTAGATGTTAGTCCATACAATTGACAATAATTCCATACTAGGAAATCTTATAACCGATGGAATCACTATCCAACCAATGATGTGTACATATGCAACGATATATATTATTCAACCAATTTAATTGGAATCTATCTAAACGACCATCACACAGCATTCAACCCATATTTATCACTATTTAAAATATAATTATAATATTTTAAAATAGACTAGATTTAGACTCACCTTCTCGCATTAAACGTTAAATAACGATTTGCGTCAGTTGATTTTATCCCGAAATTCCGGTGGCTCCGTTCTCCGCGGAATCTGTTCCATAATGTAGATTTATCATTACAATTTCAACGGTCCGGTTGCATTCGTAAATTCCATTTCTCTTCGTTGATTTCTTCATTTCAGTTGCACGAAGCACTCTGCTACCATATAATTTCTTGCACTCTCTCAGCTTTCGTTTGTTTTGAATCTCCTCCCTTCTTTTCATATCTTCCCACCCTTTATGGTTTTCACTTCTATTTATTTTACTCTTTTTTTTGTTTTAAAGAAAAACACTGGGCTTCGCAAATACGTAAACTGGTCCATCCTCAATATAACGTCGGGCCATCAGCATATGTATTCCTTAACATGACACACAACACTTCCCAGCTTTGTATCCATCTTCTTACTCACGCTGCCCATCTTCCAAAAGATGTATCCACGCGTCACACAATCTCCTTTATAATTTAAACACTCTCCTTCAATTTGTACACCAATTTCCACTCGTTGGCTCCCCTGACCGACTACTTGCTTTAACTCCTATACGCAACCAAGAAGCGGACCTCGACTTTACGGCTATCTCCACACAGGTGAGAACAGATTTACCAAGCAAATTCCCAGTACTGTGTTTGCCCAAAACTCTCGTGACAATGCCGGAAATACTACTGAAGCCAGGCAACCCTGCAGACCAGTGCCTTTATTCCTTGCACCATATATCCATACCCGCCTCATGCATGCCAGACAGTCCCTAATTCCTTCTCTTCCGTCTTAAAACAGAACGTAAGCTCCTGGAGCTTTATATCTTCATGTGGATGTTATCAAGCCCTCCATCATTCACGTTAAACTCTATCATGGTTCCAAAAGAATACAACAACATGAATTAACACCTTCATATACACTGTAATGACTGCACTCCTGTACAAATGCTATCCATACACTTAGCTGATGCAACCACCTCGCATCTTCTGTCTGACGCCACCAATCTCAATGACTTTGGCCCTTTTTGAATGGCCATCACCACTTCAATCGATCGTCGGAGCACATTCCCACCGTTCTGCGATGACCTCGCCTCTCCAAACCTCCACAGCGCCTCGCATTGGCCCAAAACTGCGCCTACTCCTCGAGTTCTATTACTGCCTACACAGTGCTTTATAGCCCTATCACCTTTCACACAGCAGTTCGCTGAGAGTAGTGAATTATATAATATCGCCAAAACTCACGGATCCGAGCCAGTATCTCCCTGGAGCGCCATTGCTGATAGGAAGCACCATCGCAAGACGCACCGACAAGCTTTCTTTTCATCTAGTAGACTAACGCCACTCCTTTACATCACCGTCCCTCCTATGAATTCTCACGCCACTTTTTCCTTTCATCGCTGTACTTTTCTTTTTGAAGTTTGAAAGTGTGCTGTCGAGTTGCACAAGAATTTCTCTATTGCAAAGTAGAAGTTGATAGAGTTGGGGTATATTGGTTTTGAATTTTAAAGAGATTATAATTCTTGTTTGGATTTTCGTTCACATTTTTCGGGTGAAATCTTTTTCTGCAACAATCAAAGAAAGCATTGGTATGGGTTTATATAGAAGAAGGATGCTTGGCACACACGGGTGAGAAGTTTGGCAAGCACGTATTATTCATAGACTGGCTGCAAATCTAGGTAGGTCGGCTAGTATTGTCTTGCAGTGTTTAGAAAGATCATGTACGAGACTTGGCTGCAAAGTAAACTGGACAAGGTATTATACTTCATTTCTACGGCAAGGCATATGCAGGGAAGGTTATACTGCATTGAAATGAAAGGGTTACTTTATGAAGATTAGGGGCATCATAGGTATAGGATGGTGACAGTATACAATAGTTGAAGAAGTGCATTTTGCTTCTTTCGTATATATATATATATATATATATCATTTTCTTCTTTTATACAATACGTTTTAGTGGTTTTCCATTAAGTTGAAGAGCAGCGTGCTAATGTAGTTGCGACCGTGAACAATACTATGATTTTGGCATATAAAACAAAGTTACCGGCCATCATATTCTAATTGCAAAAGAGACATCACGACTAACATTTATTCAAACATATGCCCTTTTGTTGATAATTAAATATAAAAGTATGAAATATGAGAGTGGTGTGTGCACGTACACACATATGTAAGTCAGGTTTTTAGGGTACCATGCTACACAAAATTTTATTCATCTAAGGAATGTAATAGACAAAAATAAAAATATCACTGTGTCGGATAATGTGTTACGACCCCAAAAATATAATAAAATCGTTAGGTTAACTCATATTTTGAAACCCCAAAATATTGATATAGGGTGCAAAATACTCCAAATAAAAAGTTGCGTATTTAATTAATTATAATTTCAGTAAAATTCTAAAAATTATATTATAACTACGTCTTAAAAGAATCTTGTCTAAAATCAAATCCAGTATGCAGTTATATCAAACAAACTGTTACGGTCGATGAACGATTCTATAACGACTATTTGAAAATTTGATTTGGGTATAATTCACAATCTATAACGCGAAATAATGATTTTTCACTTCTGTTAGAAAGATACAGTTCAACAGATTCCAACGTTTCTTGTTTCGAAGAAATTCGGTTTATAACGAGTCCTGTATACTCAGTTGAAGTTCAAAATGTTAACTTACGAACTGCCGCGACATTACGAGCTCGATTATATTTAATATATATTTTTATACGTTCAACTTCATTTTAA
This sequence comes from Allium sativum, assembly GCA_030737875.1. NCBI lineage: Eukaryota > Viridiplantae > Streptophyta > Magnoliopsida > Asparagales > Amaryllidaceae > Allium > Allium sativum. The sequence continues at coordinate 483,083,591 of CM060926.1, read as the reverse complement.
TTAGTATATAAACCCACTTATATTACGAATTCAATAGTTAAACTGATTTAAATATTCAAATACAAACCGATAAAAATGTGGGACGTTACATTCCTTCCCCCTTAAAAGAATTTCGTCCCCGAAATGACTAAAGTAGGGAAAATGCTACAATTCGTATTAGTTTGGTTAAAATCATTTACTTACTTCTTAACTTCAGTTTCAACTGAATCGATTAACTTTAATTAAAATATTAATTTTTTCTTATTAACAAATACTTTTAGAAATTCTGGAAATTTCCTAACAGCTTAATTTTTTCGGAGAATTTCGCCACCATCTCCTCTGCACGGCTCATTCGGTGCTACTACAACTTGCCACTCTGGGCCTTCTCCAAATCCGAAGAAAACAAACAGCCAAGTGGCTTTCCAAAAATAGCTCATAAGTCTCATACTCGAATATAATGTAAACTTGTGCCTTTTTGTTGGCATTTAACTCTATCTTTGCCATTTTCTATCACTTTATCATATATCCAAGCATCCTTGGTTGATCCCTCATCAATCCATTCTCAAACCAATCTTTCGCTTTTACTAAGACAAATTTCTATTTCAACTCCAGTTCCATTTATTGATTTATTTCTCAAATCAGTTATCTTCATCTCCAATATTTCTCTTTTACAATTTCCATTCTGGATCGTTCCAAATTCAGACCAATTTTGTTTATCTTAGTTTAAGTTCCATCTTTACCATTTTAACTCCATAAGTTAAATCTTTATTTCAGTATTCAAATTCCTGGGATTTATTTCAAATCAGTTTGAAATCATATATTATTCGAAAAATTTGAATTTCTGAAAACTTGTTTTCTCACAATAATTCAAAAACAAAAACTTTGTAGTAATCCGTCACTTAGACACTCGAAAATTAACACTGATGATGCGGCCGTCATCATCAGAATTATTTTCCAGTGATCGAAGTGAGTTTAATACTATATCACTTTCAAAATTCATTTTAAAACACTTCCATTTTGAATTTTACTTCCAAATATCTTTCACAGCACTTGGAAAACAATTTCAAATCTCCCAGGATTTTAAAATTCCCATATATTTAATCCAAGTATTATTTCCAACTCTTTTCCAAGTTTCTAGATTTTTATTTCAATTCTGGTTTTAAATTCAAATTTGGTTCATCTGATTTTGGATATTATGCTTAATACTTCGATTGGTTATTTATATAACCAATTCAATTATAAATCTTATTTGATCATAGTAACGATCAACACTATAATAATCTCAAGATATATACTCCTTTTTATATCAAAATATAATTTGGGTAAAATTATTTCATTTACCCTTTTTTCGAAACATACTGTGTCGAATTACCCTGTTCAAGAGTTTAGAAACACCTATCGACACAGTTTGCATTACCGTTTCGATCAAAATTCATAAACCCCTTGAAAAACCCCACCCCCCATTAAGGTCACTCACAAAGGAACTGCCTTAACTTTGGTGGAGTTTTGTAAGTAAAAGTCACAGATAAACACAAGACAGATATATAGACACGTATATATAAGCAGCGGAAAATAACGAACTTTTATTTCATCAAATACTTGTTCATACAAAACATTTCCATAATTGTTTCATAACAACTTCCAAAACATTACATCATCATTTCTGTCTTGGTTACTAAACAAAGAAGCATAAAACATGATTAAAATTGTATAAATCCCCATGATTGTGTCCAACAGCCATAGCCAAGGAGAGAGAGTCCAAACCGTACATCTAATATCTTGAAGCTTGCAAAGAGTCTGACTAAGCTGAGTTGTTTCCTCCCTGTGGACCTTGGGGGGGGGGGGAACGGAAGAAAAGAAGGCGAAAGAAAATAGGGTCAGACATAAAGCATGGTAAGTTTAGTGACTCTTCAGTATGAGAACAAGAATAAGGGCATGATAAGTATAAACTGGAAATAGGAGAGTGTCATAAACTAAGACAAAGCAGTTGGAATCGAATATACTATCGCACCCCATACTATATCTCTGCACCTACTTGTATTGTCTTAACTGGCACCCCATGCTGGAGGTAAAGTGATCCCCTTTTTCTAAAGATCGGCTCCTACTCGCATAATCATCTGTGTCTTACGGCCCCCAAAGATTGTAGATACCTATGTTGGCCCCACCATGGGGTGTATCAAGTCCCATGGTGGCGACCCGACACAAAACTAGAAATGCATAGGTTATACTACTGGTGCCCCCAGTGCCCTGTTTGTCTGCTCCAAAGTGTGTGCACGCCCGCACTCCGTTAGAACCCGCACTGTTGCACCCACTGCCGTCGCTTTTGACCGCTTACAATCGGCCCAGTAATCATGCCCCACCCTGCCTAGTTTTAGGGTACCATGATACCTAATTGGGTTACTGCTGAAATGGGTCCCCGTTACTAGGGTTTTCTAGTCAAACATGTTAAGTGGTTAAGTGTCTGTATTTACCTAACCCCACCCATCAATTTCATTAACATGTTGAATTGGTTAAGTGTTTTAGTTAACTTAACCCTACCATCCTGACAGTCTGTCCTTAGCTTTTTAAAGCACCGACCACTCACATTAGACGGGTATTGTTATGGTTACTGGATGTTCAGGTCGGTTCCGGGCAGATTTACACCGTAACTCAGTCTAACCTCGGGTCCTTATTGGGCTTCATGCTTAACCACCCACAATGGATAGGTATTGTTGTGACTACTGGACAGCCGGGCGGGTCTGGGCAGGTTTACATCACAACTCAATCCAACCTCGTGTTAAGCATACTCGTATTTTCTAAATTTACATATTTGTCTTTATTACTTAATATATGTAAATTTGTCAACAATTAAATGTTGTGGCCCACTTTCCAAGTTTAACTTTTTTGGTATAAGAATTTACACCGTTTAAAATGCCACCAATTTTGGCATGTGACAAACATGCCAATTTCATATATATTTTTATGTCAAGTTTTACTAATATTCCCAACGTTACCCCGTTTAAACATTAGGCTAACAATCTTAGCCTAATTTTCATTTGCATAGTTTTTAACCTATAATATTAGGCTAAAAACATAGCCTAATTTAGCGCACACAAAATTGACATAAGGGAATTCATAAACATGAATATGACATAGTTGTAAACTTGGCATTTTAGGCATAGTCAATATGAACATCATAGGTGTGAACTTGCAACATAGCCTAAATCAACATATATGTGAACTTGCATTGAAATAGGTATCTAACCAAATAGGTATCACATAAATTAGCATATGATTTAGATAACATAAGCCTAAACTTGTTATTGGATCTAGGCATAACATCGAGCATAAAGAGCATATGACAAGAATATGATAATTTCATAATTTTATGACAAGGGTGTGAACTAGATCCAATCATATGTCTAATTACAACATGAAACACATATTAAAGTGGATCTTGACATGGATCCAATTTTGGAACTTGCAACTTTCTTACAAACACCCTAACATGTATGTGAACATAATCGTTTAGGCATAAAGGTTCTAGCATATATATATATATATATATATATATATATATATATATATATGAAATCTTAATCACATACAACCTATATAATCACATAAACATATAGGTGTCGATTACAATATGAACTATACAACTTGCATGTGATTCTATATGTACAATAGGATCAATATTAACTCAACTATACCACAAACATCACAATACCACAATCATTTCAATACATAGATGTGAATTAACATCGTTGTTACATAATAACACAATTCCACTTCCATTTTACATCGAATAAAATCCAAACTTTTATTCACCTCGGAAAAATCACTATACTTACAACGAACGACGGTCTTGTTTTCTGATTTCTGAGTTCTGAATTTGAATTGCTTTCCTTTGGGAAGTCTAACGTTGATTTGAATCGTGTTTTAACTTTAATTTGGCTCGTCTCTAAGCTTTTCTACAAGTGGAGGCTACTCTTGGCTTCCTTCCAGCAGCATGACGGCTCTATCTCCAATTTATTTGTGTGAATTTAGGTTTAGACTCAAGTTGTATTTATAGAATTTTAAATTAATTAGAGCCGTCGATGAAGCTAGAGTGAATCCAGACCATCCATCTCAAGAGCAGCCAATCAGAAGGTGACATGTAAGCCCTAGTGACACAGTCAAGCTCAGAAATTCGACCAGAAACCCGACCAGCCCAGTCAAGGCCAAACCAGGTCGACTGGGCAGGTCGACCCCCAGGTCGACCTTGTCACCAAGGTCGACCGCCAGGTCAACCTGGGTCCTGGGCGGGAATTTTCCCACCCAGCCCAGTTTGGCTCTGAATTCGAAATTCGAACCGATTTTCGAACCGTTTGAATTTTAATTTGAATTATGAAACTTCCGGAGTTCATAACTCCTTCATACGGAGTCCGATTCCCGCAAACTCGGACTTTATCTCAAGCAGAATTCCGAAACGAACGCAATGGTGTAACCCATATCCCTTAATTATTTCACTAAGAATTAATTATACTTAAATTTGTTAATTTACAGTTAACATAAAACTCGGGGTGTTACACCCCGCGACGGAGCAGTCGACACAATATAAAACAATTTTTATATTAATTTATAAATACGTGCTCATATATATACACTCATACTAAGTATACGGTATTACTAACCCTATCTCTATTGAGTTACGCCACATAGCCAAGTTAATCACTTAACCTTCAGCTCTGATACCAACTGTAGTGACCCAAAAATCCGTACCAATTTGAGCTGACTAATATCCTACACATTCATCTCAAAGTGCACGAAAATTCAGATCATTAATAGAAAGAAATTAGAGGATGAGATAGAAAAGATAGAACTAATTGAATAGAAGAAGAAGAAGATCACAATTGAACATAATCAGAGTAAACACGAAACTTACAGCAGAACGAATAAATTTTATTATAACATAACTTTGAAATACAAATATGAATTTGTACTTACATATCATATTAGAGTATAACTCTTATACATCACACCGGAAATAATCTCTAAATAACTAGCGGTGAAGCTTCCTACTTCGAGCTCCTCCAAGTGAATCTGCAAAACCTGAAACACTTGACTGCCCGTACAAATTTGGGATCCCAAGAGTTTAGGGAAAACAAACAAAATAAACTCTGGGTCAGTCATGGGACTGGTGAAAATAAATTCCAACCATATCGTTTAACTTTGAAAATTCTTTTAAAAGAAAAGAATAATAGTAAGACCATCCCACACATAAACATGGATGGTTTTTACCTTACTATAACCCAAAGTATTTTGATATCAAAATCCAGTGATATTATAATAATGTCTAGTCAGATAAATAATCAAATAGCAGAACGCTTGCATCTCACGCTCCACATACATAGTATAAAATCAAAGACCGCAGGGCACTTATTGAAGATTAGATTCCAACTATGACAAGGTATAGGACCACCTCCCGATTAGTGTACTCTAGAGGGGATACACTGGGGTTCAACAAGAACATCTTGCAACCTGGCCCACTCATGACCGACCACTCATTTCTCTTGAGTGTATCGAATATATTGCCACCTACGGTTTGGCCCATATAACCATTATCCAAAGATACAGAAATGTAAGAAGAACAAATACAAATTTTCTCTAGATGGTGACAATACACCCTAATGGGAATGACCCACATAGCCATGTAGCCTGCCTGATTTATGTCATTTCCTAGTTGCGAGGCTTGAGGCTATGTCTATCTTTTCAGAACATCTGTCCATCATTCACTTTGAATGCCACATCGTCAAACCCGTAAATTCACTAATCGATTTCCAAAAATATCAATGGTATAAAAAGCTAAGAGGAACGAATTCCTCCGCCAGCAAATGTTATACCTTTAAGAGATCAATTGTACGTGATTTGTTAGGTATACTCTTTCAGACACTCGTCTATACATGTTGTCCTGGGACAGGACAAACAGAAAACACCATTCTGGAGCAGCACGACCCTTGAATTTCACTCCATCTTCAATTTTCTTCAGCATAATATAATTTGCAGCGCTTATGCCTATACGGAGTGGTTTCAAATAATATATCCAAGTGGTCTCTCCGTATTGTCAACGATGGTCAAAACATTTCGATAGCCGGTTATTTAACTATCGAAGTAAAAACAAACATTCATTCAAATGAACAACTAAACACAACCACGGGCACTTTTTATTAAACATTCGTTTTCATTATTCGAATTCCCATATCTTACCAGATATTTCTCAAATCCCGTTTTAGCCTTTTCGTACTTTTTGGAAAACATTCCCAGTTATTTATAAACTCTTATTCTTCCATGTTCCAGAAAATATACGTTATTAACGTTCAAAACATTTCCATTCTTTTCACATTTTTTATTTTCTACACTTGGATAATATACCCTTTCTACATTGGAAAAATATTCCAATTTCATTATAAACATTTTAATCTGCCAAATGTTCACTTTTAAAACATTGTTCACTTTAAATTGCGAATGTCATACCTATTATAGAAATCTGAACACCTTTATCAAATAACTCTTTATTCGAGAAATAAATACCCTTATCTCGTTTATCGAAATCTCTTCCATAATTTTATTTTCTCATTCCACTTTATAAACTCTGTTTCTATGTTAACTTCTTGTTAAATCAATATCAAATCTATAACTACTTATTGATTACATATCTATTATAATTTATTGGTTTAAACCTAAATATTAACTATCCTATCAGATTATAATTCCTAAAAATAATACATTCGACATCGTAAAAATATATTTCCAATTCCTAATAGTGTCATATATAAAAATCACGCTTAAGCTTGGTCAACGACGTTAATTTATCGTTACAGTTCAAAACCCGCAATGCGCTGTGATATCCCCTTTATAACTAATCTCGACATAATAGTCACGCTTAAGTCCAGTTAACAAACTTATTTTATCGTTATAGTTCAAAGACTTACTATACGCTGCAATATCCCTTTTTTAACTAATCTTGACATCTCTTTTCGTTACAAACTGATACCATTCCTCGATAATAGTGAAGCCGTTAAAGTTGGGGTATTTTATTTACCTCTCAGACCTTGATCGACAACATTCTTATCTTAGAACAGATATAAGTCTGTAACTCTAAACCTTTATTATTTCTAATCTTAATTAAACTGTATTTCTTGTTTCCTTTTTCAATATAATGCATATACTTACTTTGAAATCTCTTTTGTTTACGCCTATTTTTATTAAATATTAACCCTTCACTTCAATCTCGTTATACAACTCCATTTATAACTCCTTTCCTAAAATTCTTTAACACTCTTTGTCTTCTATTAATTCTCTTTTATTCGAATTATTTAATTCAGGTAAAACATCTTATCACCAACTTAATACTATCTTAAATGAATTCCATTTAAGAAATAATTGCTTTAATTAAAATAATTAAATAGTAATTAACTTCATCATTACTGAAATAAACAGTTTACTTCATACAGATTGGTTGCTTAAATAAATAATAACTATTTGTACTCAGTTCCATAATCATTTAGACTTCATTAATTGAAAAGTAATTAATAAGAAATCTTATTAATTTTGATCAATTTCTCGCTAAGTCATTAGCATTAGATTAATTGAAAATCAATTTATCAAATAATCAATTTTCAAACCATCGGTTAATTCATTAACTGATTTTAATTACTTCTTACCATTTAGATTAATATAATTAATCTAATTATTTCTAAATTGTTTGTTTAAAAATAATTATCCAAAATATTAACTCGTAGGATAATTATAACTTTATAAACTTTATTTAAAAGTCAAACAATCATTTATATTTTCTTTATAAAACGAACTATGAAATGTTCATAATAAAAATTCTATTATAATTTTAAACACCGTTTAAATTATAAAAATATAATTTTTATAATTTTGACTTCATTGATTTTGCATGACGTCCAATTAACTTCTTAACAAAAAGATGGGTTTATGGTCGACTGTTGCCACTTTCTTAATCGATATCATTTATCAAAATAACGTTGAATTTCCATTCAACATCAATACTCATACAGGGTTTCAGTGTCATTTGGGTTCAAACAGTGCATATAAAACAAACAGTACATATAAATATTGAGGAATCCGGTCGGATTCCTTCAACAGGTTTCCAGCATCCACAGATGTTAGTCCATACAATTTACAATAATTCCATACTAGGAAATCTTATAACCGATGGAATCACTATCCAACCAATGATGTGTACATATGCAACGATATATATTATTCAACCAATTTAATTGTAATCTATCTAAACGACCATCACAAAACATTCAACCCATATTTATCACTATTTAAAATATAATTATAATATTTTAAAATAGACCAGATTTAGTGAATTTACTCACCGTTTCGCATTAAACGTTAAATAACGATTTGCGTCAGTTGATTTTATCCCGAAATTCCGGTGGCTCCGTTCTCCATGGAATCTGTTCCATAATTTAGACTTTATCATTACGATTTCAACGGTCCGGTTGCGTTCGTAAATTCCATTTCTCTTCGCTGATTTCTTCATTTAGGTTGCACGAAGCACCTTGCTACCATATAATTTCTTGCACTCTCTCAGCTTTCGTTTGTTTTGAATCTCCTCCCTTCTTTTCATATCTTCCCACCATTTATGGTTTTCACTTCTATTTATTTTACTTTTTTTTTGTTTTAAAGAAAAACACTTGGCTTCGCAAATACGAAAACTGGTCCATCCTCAATATAACATCGGGCCATCAGCATATGTATTCCTTAACATGACACACAACACTTCCCAGCTTTGTGTCCATCTTCTTACTTATGCTGCCCATCTGCCAAAAGATGTCTCCACGCGTCACACAATCTCCTTTAAACACTCTCCTTCAATTTGTACACCAATTTCCACTCATTGGCTCCCCTAACCGACTACTTGCTTTAACTCCTATACGCAACCAAGAAGCGGACCTTGACTTTACGGCTACCTCCACACAGGTGAGAACAGATTTACCAAGAAAATTCCCAGTACTGTCTTTGCCCAAAACTCTCGTGACAATGCTGGAAATACTACTGAAGCAAAGCAACCCTCAAGACCAGTGTCTTTCTTCCTTGCGCCATATATCCATACCCGCCTCATGCATGCCAGACAGTCCCCAATTCCTTCTCTTCCTTCTTAAAACAGGACGTAAGCTCCTGTAGCTTTATATCTTCATGTGGATGTTATCAAGCCCTCCACCATTCACGTTAAACTTTATCATGGTTCCAAAAGAATACAACAACATGAATTAACACCTTCATATACACTGTAATGACCGCACTCCTGTACAAATGAAATCCATACACTTAGCTGATGCAACCACCTCGCATCTTCTGTCCTACGCCACCAATCTCAATGACTTTGGCCCTTTTTGAATGGCTATCACCACTTCAATCGATCATCGGAGCACCTTCCCACCGTTCTGCGATGACCTCGCCTCTCCAAACCTCTACAGCGCCTCGCATTAGCCCAAAACTGCGCCTACTCCTTGAGTTTTGTTACCGCCTACACAGTGCTTTATAACCCTATCACCTTTCACACAGCAGTTCGCTAAGAGTAGCGAACTATATAATATCGCCAAAACTCATGGATCCGAGCCAGTATCTCCGTGGAGTGCCACAGCTGATAGGCAGCACCATCGCAAGACCCTACGGCAAGCTTGCTTTTCTCCAAGTAGACTAACGCCACTCCTTTACATCACCGTCCCTCCTATGAATGCTCACGCCACTCTTTCCTTTCATCGCTGGACTTTTCTTTTTGAAGTTTGAAAGTGTGCTGTCGAGTTGCCCAAGAATTGCACTATTGCAAAGTGGAAGTTGATAAAGTTGGGGTATATTGGTTTTGATTTTTAAAGAGATTTATCAATTTTGTTTGGATTTTCGTTCACATTTTTCAGGTGAAATCTTTTTCTGCAATAATCAAAGAAAGCATTGGTATGGGTTTATATAGAAGAAGGATGCTTGGCTCACACGGGTGAGAAGTTTGGCAAGCACGTATTATTCATAGGCTGACTGCAAATCTTGGTAGGTCGGCTAGTATTGTCTTGCAGTGTTTTGAAAAGATCATGTATGAGACTTGGCTGCAAAGTAAACTGGACTAGGTATTATACTTCATTTCTACGGCAAGGCATATGTAGGGAAGGTTATACTGCATTGAAATGAAAGGGTTACTGTATGAAGAGTAGGGGCATCAGAGGTATCGGATGGCGACTGTATATTATAGTTGAAGAAGTGTATTGTGTTTCTTATATATATATATATATATATATATATATATATATATATATATATATATATCGTTTTCTTCTTTCATACAATATGTTTATGTGGATTTCCATTAAGTTGTAGAGTAGCGTGCTTATGTAGTTGCGACTGTGAACAATACTATGATTTTGGCATATAAAACCAAGTTACTGGCCCTCATCTTCTAATTGCAAAAGAGACATCACGACTAACATTTATTCAAACATATGCCCTTTTGTTGCTAATTAAATATTAAAGTATGAAATATGAGAGTGGTGTGTGCGCATACACACATATATAAGTCAGGTTTTTAGGGTACCTTGCTACACAAAATTTTATTCATCTAAGGAACGTTATAGACAAAAATAAAAATATCATTGTGTCACGACCCCAAAAATATAATAAAATCGGTAGGTTAACTCATATTTTGAAACCCCAGAATATTGATATTGAAACGACCCGCAAATCCGAGCTATCTGAGTTGACTAAATACACCACACGTCCAACCCAAATAACACAGAAATACGACTCATTATTAGAAAGAAGTTAGAGGATGAGAAATAGAAAGAAAGAGATATTAGAATAGAAGAAAAACGAAGATCACAACTCACAGCGGAACGAAGAAAAATATATTATATAACATAACTTCTGAAATACAAATCTGTTTTGTACATATATACATACCATCATCAGAGTACACATAACATTTTGATTCAGCGGAAGTAACTCTAAATAACTAACGTTGAAGCCTCCTGCTTCAAGCTCCTCCAAGTGTATCTGTAAAAGCCTGAAACACTTGACTGCCCGTACAAATTTGGGCACCCAAGAGTTTAGGAAAAACAAAACAAAACAAACTCTGGGTCAGTCATGGGACTGGTGTGAGTAAACTCCAACCACTTGTTTAACTTTCAAAACTCTTTTCGAAAGAAAAGATAATAGTAAGACCAGTCCACACATAAACACGGGCGGTTTTTACCTTACTATAACCCAAAACACTTTGATATCAATCCAGTGATATTATAATAATGTCTATCTCAAATAAATAACCAAATAGCAGAACGCTTGCATCTCACGCTCCACATATATATTATAAAATCAAAAACCGCATGTCGCTTATTGGAGATTGGATTTCCAACATGACAAGGTATGGGACCACCTTCCGACTGTGTATCTCTAGAGGCAAATACACCTGGGTTCAACAAGAACATCTTGTAACCCGGCCCACACATGACCGACCACTCATTTCGCTTGAGTGTATCGAATGTATATCACCAACAGTTGGACTCAAACCACCGCTTCCCGAATGGGCAGAATCGATAGATTTAGAAACAAAAGGAATTTCTCTAGATAGGTGATTATACACCCTAATGGGTGCGACCCACATAGCCATGCTGCCTGCCCGATTTTTGTCCTTTCCCGGTTATTGAGGCCTGAGGCTACGCATACTTACCATTCCTTGATTAACACAATCACTTTGAATGCCACATTGTCAGATCCGTTAATCACTAGTTGAGTTTGCACAAATATTCTGGATATTATGCTAAGGGATAAATCCGTTGCAACCATATATATTCATACAGACCAACCCATTTGATCATTGGAAATACTCTGTCAGACATCCGTCCATTTACGTTCGTTCTGGGACTGAACGAAACCGAAGGCACTATTTCTATAAAAAGAAAAGTCCTTGCACTTTACTCCGTCTTCAATATATTCAGCATATTTGGTTCGCAACGCTTATGCCGATACGGAGTGGTTCTCGGATAATAATCCAACCGGTCTCTCCATATTGACAACGATGGTCAAACTTCGATAGTCTGTGATTTAACTATCGAATAAAAACAAGTGTTCAATCAACATATCAAACAAATCACTGGGCCCTTTAATTAATATTTCATTAATTAAATCACTTCTCCATTCCACTATCAATATTTCAAAAAAATCATCTTGCCTCTTTTCGCTATTTTTGATTTCGTTTCCTTGTCGAATTCTATATATCGATATATAGATTTCTAATTGTCAAATTTCTTAAAAATATTCTAACTCCTTAAATTTCCGGAAAATTTCGCCATAACCTCCCCTGTATCGGGAGCATCGGGAAATTTCAAATAACATCCCGGTATCTTCTAATCTCAAAAAGAAAAGGAAGAAGCCAAGCGGCTAGCCGATACGGCGCATAAAACCCATATATGAATTAAACATGTACCTTTTTGTCGGGCACATAAATTTAAATCTTCATATACTTCCTCCCATATCTGTTTAACACCTGTTCACCTGTTTCTAATTCAATTCAACTCAATCTATTTGTTTGAATTCAAATTTGAATCGTTTGAATCCGATTTCGCTTAATTATTCTTTAATTAGCCCTTTTTGCCTATTTCACTTCTTTGTTGAACATAACATGTTCATATAGAATATTTAACTTTCTCATAACCAAATTGAATTTCAATTTCAATTCTAGTTCCCTTTTTGATTTCGAATATAATTTTCACATCGAATTTACTTATTCAAAGCTCAATATTCATTCGAAACCCCCTTAACTAATTTCTATTCAATTTAGTTAATTCTATTCAATAAATAAAAATCTGGTTTCTGTTTCAAAAATCATATTCATTTACACAACTTGAATTCGCATATATTTTATAACTCGGCTCTGGAATTTCCTAAATAGAAACTTCGGATTTTCTTTGCTTAAAAATCCTTTTATAAAATTAAATAAACCATAATGGTTTTAAAACGATTCTGGCGCTGCTTTTCTGAAAATTTGATTTTGACATAACTCAAAATCTATACGACGAAATTCAGATTTTTCTCTTTCATTAGAAAACTATTATCGAACCGGTCCTGACGTTTCTTGTTTCGAAGAATTCCGACTTCAATTGCGTTCTGTATATTCAATTGAAGTTCGAATCGCTATTTTACGAACTGCAGCGCTGCGGCGAGTTCGTTTTAATTATATTTATAAATATAAACTTTTAAACTTCGTTTTAAAATGAATTCAACTCCACTTTTATATATATATTCATATATATTTCAAATTCCATTTGAATTTTTACATTTCAAATTCCATAGTTTTAAATCCTGTATTCAAATCCCATTTGAAACCCTTTATTCGAATTCTATTTCAAATCATTCATTCGAATTCTATTTCAAATCCTTTATTAAATTTTCACTTTAATTCAATTCCTTTTGAATTTCTATATTTGAAATTCATACTTGAAATTCCATTTCAAATTCATACTTGAAATTCATACTTGAATTCAAATATCCAAACACCATTTAAATTCCTATTTGAAATTCTAAATGTTTCAGATTCCATTTCTCTTATTTGAAATTCCCAAAATTTCAAATTACATTCTTCTTTTTATTTGAAATCCCATTTTTTTGATTTTCCTTTATTCCAATCCCATTTGAATCCTAATATTCAAACTTATTTTCAACGCCATTTGAATTTCTTCACCCAAAGCCATTTGAATTCCCTTGAATTCAAATTCCATTTCAAATCATTTAGATTTCTATTTTGAAATCCTATTTGAAAATTCTATTTCCAATTCTACTTTGAAAATCCTATTTCAAAGTTTATTTCAACTTCTATTTTGAAATCTCATATTCAAATTTCTACTTGAATTTCTTTATTCAATTCCATTCAAATTCAATACTCGAATTTGCATTCAAATCTCTATTTAAATTTCACATTTGAATTTCTTCCTTGAAATACCATATTTCAAATTCTTTTTAATTCTTCTTTGAAATACTATATTTCAAATTCTATTTTGAAATTCTACATTCAAATCTCTATTTGAATTTCTTATTCGAATTCCTTTTGAATTCAAATTTTATTTTAATCTCCCGAATTCCAATTCTATTTTTCCATTCTAATTTCGTCCATTCAAATTCTATTTGAATTTCTAATATTCAATCTCCTTTTAAAATTCAAATATTTAAACTCCTTTGAATTCTACTATTCAAATGTTATAATCAAATTTCATTTGATTTATATATTTAAAAATTTCATTTCAAATCCTATTTTGAAATTCCTTTTCAAATCCCAATTTCACACTTGTATTTCTATTTCTGAATTATCGAATGATAATTCTTTTCACTTCATTTATAACTTCGTTATAAAAGAACTATTTATAAATTTCGTTTAAAAAGTAACTACTTGTTTTATTTTTCAAAACAAGTTTATATTTTATTTCCATTTAAAATTCAAATTCTATTTAAAAATAGAATTTTTCCCTTTTAAATTTCAAATATCCTTTCACGATATTTTAAATATCATTACTTAAGCCCAGTGATATTTAAACACACAAGCAACGAATTATTTATTTTTCTAACACATCATATATAACAATATATATGCAAACAAATAAACAAACAGATAATATATTTTTGAGGAATCCAGTTGGATTCCTCCAACCTGTTTTCCTGCATCCACAGATGTTAGCACATAAATAATACCAATTCTGCTTCGTGGCAGAATATCGCGGTATAGAAGGTCATCCACTAATCATAGCGTGGGGCGTATAGGGTAATCATCCGCTATGAAACTGCGGGCATCCGCTAATGAGACTGCGGGAATCCAACCAATCAATCAACCCAATATATATATAATAGCCTAAATAACTAATATATATAAACAACCAGAAAACAACACAAGCAGCAAACAATTATTTTTAATGAAATAAAAATAATTCTAAAGGTGAGTGAGATTTACTCACCGTGATTTTCATTTCGAGCATTCTCATTCCAAATTGATGTGTTTACGAATTCACTCGAGTCGTCTTGAATGGATTTATCTTTTACCTATGATTATTTAGTTAATTTAACAATTAAGCTATTACTAACTAACTTTAACAAATAAATATTTCTAAGTATTTTAATAAAACGTATACCTTATTGTTTCCAAGAACCACTCGATTACTCGATGAACAAATTCCTGAACAGCTCCCAAATACTTCAATCAGCTCCAAAATTCTTGCATCATCCATTCCGACACTACATAGAACACCTCACAGTCAACTCTATTCCCTTTTCCCATCAGCTCACCGACTGCTATATCACACAAACAAAACCAACATCATCCATTCGAATGTTTACTGGAAATTTCGAACTCAGAAATTCCAACAGACCCAGACTTCTCTTCCAACCTTCGATTCCTCATGTTCATTTACAGTGTCACTACATTCAGCATCCCAAGCTCCATCATTTAGAGAATGACAGACCCGATTCCAGTCATCCTCCACTGTCGATCCCCCAGGCCTCTTGCTCAACCATTCCAGCACCACTCCAGACACCACAGTAAAGCCTCGCGCTCCCCTAAATCGCGAAAACCAGTGCTAATCTCCCCTCCAAACCATCGCAACTCCTATTCCTAAATCGCGAGCACACCCTTCCCAAATTCGCGACTGCTACTGAATTGATGATCCACTGAATCCCCCTCGCGAGTGCCTTCAGTCCCTAACCTCGCGGTGATGAACTGAATAGCGACTTCGAACACGATTTTCCCTCTTCTTTTTTTTTTTTTTTTTTTATTGAATGAGAGGTTCGGTTTTCGTGATTTGTCTGAGGAAAAGAAAAAAAAGGGGAAATGAAAAAGACTTCGTTGGTTTCAGAGAACAGGGGGAAATGAAAGGCGAGGCTCTCAATTTATAGATGCTAGTGAGGGAACCGTTTGTACGCTGCCATTAAATTCTGTGTTTCCTTGCTATTGAGAACGAGAGGCAAAAATTACTGCTCGAGGAGAAGATAGCCTGCGCCAATATAGTTTAGGGTGGCTGATGTTTTGAATGTGTAGGTCGGCTCTGATTTTTTCTTTATCATTTATATTGATTTTATTTAAATTAAATAATTAAAATATTTCGCGGTCCTTAACTAGTAATCCCGAACCACTATTCAACCGTGACGACCGATGCTTCCAACGTTATTCACTATTCTGAATTCAATGAAATAGATTATACAATCTAATTTGAACGTGTATTTAAAATAGCCATATTAAATCAATTTAAAATTCAAAACAAATAAATCTAAAAATAAATTTCAATTATCATTGTTCATATTTAAATCGTATATATACATTGATCATCTAAACTGTTTCGATTCAATTTTACCTTTGAATTAAATTGTTTAGTTCTCGTATCTCGATAATTATCAAATTAAATCTTATTTCGATTATTTAATCGATAATCAAATAAAATACCATTTATATTATAAATTCAATATTTAAAACTATATTAAATATTTAAAATTAATCGATAGAAAATCTGGGTCGTTACATTCTTCCCCCCCTAAAATAATTTCGTCCTCGAAATTGCTTAGGTAGAAAAATGGTACAAATTCCCTATTTTTTCAAAAATTCACTTATGTTGAAACTCAACTCCTCATATTTCTATGATTTTAATTTCAACCAAAACTTTTGGTCTTCCTTCATTTAATTCAAATGATCTACGATCAATTCATTTATATCCAATCTATATTCCAATAAACCTATTCAAATTGATTTTAATCAATTCATCCACTTCGACCCATCTAACTTGGTTAAGTTAAATTTAAATTCCAGAATTCAAATCCCTGGGTTTTTCTTTTCAAATTCTTTTGAAATCCCATAAATATATACATATATTTATTTTCATTTCAAATTCAAAACATTTGAATTTTCAACCACTTGTTTTCTTTCAAACAAATTTTCATCAAAACTTTCTAAGGTAGCAATCCATCACTTAGAAACTCGAAAATGAACACTGATGATGTTGCAATCCTCATCAGAATTATTTCCCAGCCACTGAAGTGAGTTCAGTGCTTTATTATTTCAAAATCCATGACTTTCCTTCAAATCCTTTAAAACAAATCAATATTATTTTAATATACTTTAGAAGAATATTTTTCTACTTCCCAGGATTTTAAATTCTTAATTCTGGTTTGAATTTAATTCTAATTCATCTCATTGGTATATATTTCATTCATATACAAGTTCTGTTTGGTTCTATATAACCATTTCATTTCTATAATCGTATTTGATTATAATATTAACATTCAACACATCCATATAATATAATAATTTCAGAAAATTATTCTTTTATATCAAAATAGAATTTTCGGGTAAAATTATTTCATTTACCCTCTTTAAAACAATATCATGTCGTATTTTCTGTTCAAGCGTTTAGAAATCCCTATCGACTTCGTGGCGTCCCACGATTCGACCAGAATTCATAAACCACTCAACAGACTAGCCAACACAATATAAAACAAATTTATATCAACTTACAAATACGCTCTCTCGTATCTATACACTCAACTCATTCTAGGGTACTGCTGACCCTATCTCTAATGAGCACATGCCACACAAGCCTAGGTATTCGCTCAACCTAAGCTCTGATACCAACTGAAACGACCCGCAAATCCGAGCTATCTGAGTTGACTAAATACACCACACGTCCAACCCAAATAACACAGAAATACGACTCATTATTAGAAAGAAGTTAGAGGATGAGAAATAGAAAGAAAGAGATATTAGAATAGAAGAAAAACGAAGATCACAACTCACAGCGGAACGAAGAAAAATATATTATATAACATAACTTCTGAAATACAAATCTGTTTTGTACATATATACATACCATCATCAGAGTACACATAACATTTTGATTCAGCGGAAGTAACTCTAAATAACTAACGTTGAAGCCTCCTGCTTCAAGCTCCTCCAAGTGTATCTGTAAAAGCCTGAAACACTTGACTGCCCGTACAAATTTGGGCACCCAAGAGTTTAGGAAAAACAAAACAAAACAAACTCTGGGTCAGTCATGGGACTGGTGTGAGTAAACTCCAACCACTTGTTTAACTTTCAAAACTCTTTTCGAAAGAAAAGATAATAGTAAGACCAGTCCACACATAAACACGGGCGGTTTTTACCTTACTATAACCCAAAACACTTTGATATCAATCCAGTGATATTATAATAATGTCTATCTCAAATAAATAACCAAATAGCAGAATGCTTGCATCTCACGCTCCACATATATATTATAAAATCAAAAACCGCATGTCGCTTATTGGAGATTGGATTTCCAACATGACAAGGTATGGGACCACCTTCCGACTGTGTATCTCTAGAGGCAAATACACCTGGGTTCAACAAGAACATCTTGTAACCCGGCCCACACATGACCGACCACTCATTTCGCTTGAGTGTATCGAATGTATATCACCAACGGTTGGACTCAAACCACCGCTTCCCGAATGGGCAGAATCGATAGATTTAGAAACAAAAGGAATTTCTCTAGATAGGTGATTATACACCCTAATGGGTGCGACCCACATAGCCATGCTGCCTGCCCGATTTTTGTCCTTTCCCGGTTGTTGAGGCCTGAGGCTACGCATACTTACCATTCCTTGATTAACACAATCACTTTGAATGCCACATTGTCAGATCCGTTAATCACTAGTTGAGTTTGCACAAATATTCTGGATATTATGCTAAGGGATAAATCCGTTGCAACCATATATATTCATACAGACCAACCCATTTGATCATTGGAAATACTCTGTCAGACATCCGTCCATTTACGTTCGTTCTGGGACTGAACGAAACCGAAGGCACTATTTCTATAAATAGAAAAGTCCTTGCACTTTACTCCGTCTTCAATATATTCAGCATATTTGGTTCGCAACGCTTATGCCGATACGGAGTGGTTCTCGGATAATAATCCAACCGGTCTCTCCATATTGACAACGATGGTCAAACTTCGATAGTCTGTGATTTAACTATCGAATAAAAACAAGTGTTCAATCAACATATCAAACAAATCACTGGGCCCTTTAATTAATATTTCATTAATTAAATCACTTCTCCATTCCACTATCAATATTTCAAAAAAATCATCTTGCCTCTTTTCGCTATTTTTGATTTCGTTTCCTTGTCGAATTCTATATATCGATATATAGATTTCTAATTGTCAAATTTCTTAAAAATATTCTAACTCCTTAAATTTCCGGAAAATTTCGCCATAACCTCCCCTGTATCGGGAGCATCGGGAAATTTCAAATAACATCCCGGTATCTTCTAATCTCAAAAAGAAAAGGAAGAAGCCAAGCGGCTAGCCGATACGGCGCATAAAACCCATATATGAATTAAACATGTACCTTTTTGTCGGGCACATAAATTTAAATCTTCATATACTTCCTCCCATATCTGTTTAACACCTGTTCACCTGTTTCTAATTCAATTCAACTCAATCTATTTGTTTGAATTCAAATTTGAATCGTTTGAATCCGATTTCGCTTAATTATTCTTTAATTAGCCCTTTTTGCCTATTTCACTTCTTTGTTGAACATAACATGTTCATATAGAATATTTAACTTTCTCATAACCAAATTGAATTTCAATTTCAATTCTAGTTCCCTTTTTGATTTCGAATATAATTTTCACATCGAATTTACTTATTCAAAGCTCAATATTCATTCGAAACCCCCTTAACTAATTTCTATTCAATTTAGTTAATTCTATTCAATAAATAAAAATCTGGTTTCTGTTTCAAAAATCATATTCATTTACACAACTTGAATTCGCATATATTTTATAACTCGGCTCTGGAATTTCCTAAATAGAAACTTCGGATTTTCTTTGCTTAAAAATCCTTTTATAAAATTAAATAAACCATAATGGTTTTAAAACGATTCTGGCGCTGCTTTTCTGAAAATTTGATTTTGACATAACTCAAAATCTATACGACGAAATTCAGATTTTTCTCTTTCATTAGAAAACTATTATCGAACCGGTCCTGACGTTTCTTGTTTCGAAGAATTCCGACTTCAATTGCGTTCTGTATATTCAATTGAAGTTCGAATCGCTATTTTACGAACTGCAGCGCTGCGGCGAGTTCGTTTTAATTATATTTATAAATATAAACTTTTAAACTTCGTTTTAAAATGAATTCAACTCCACTTTTATATATATATTCATATATATTTCAAATTCCATTTGAATTTTTACATTTCAAATTCCATAGTTTTAAATCCTGTATTCAAATCCCATTTGAAACCCTTTATTCGAATTCTATTTCAAATCATTCATTCGAATTCTATTTCAAATCCTTTATTAAATTTTCACTTTAATTCAATTCCTTTTGAATTTCTATATTTGAAATTCATACTTGAAATTCCATTTCAAATTCATACTTGAAATTCATACTTGAATTCAAATATCCAAACACCATTTAAATTCCTATTTGAAATTCTAAATGTTTCAGATTCCATTTCTCTTATTTGAAATTCCCAAAATTTCAAATTACATTCTTCTTTTTATTTGAAATCCCATTTTTTTGATTTTCCTTTATTCCAATCCCATTTGAATCCTAATATTCAAACTTATTTTCAACGCCATTTGAATTTCTTCACCCAAAGCCATTTGAATTCCCTTGAATTCAAATTCCATTTCAAATCATTTAGATTTCTATTTTGAAATCCTATTTGAAAATTCTATTTCCAATTCTACTTTGAAAATCCTATTTCAAAGTTTATTTCAACTTCTATTTTGAAATCTCATATTCAAATTTCTACTTGAATTTCTTTATTCAATTCCATTCAAATTCAATACTCGAATTTGCATTCAAATCTCTATTTAAATTTCACATTTGAATTTCTTCCTTGAAATACCATATTTCAAATTCTTTTTAATTCTTCTTTGAAATCCTATATTTCAAATTCTATTTTGAAATTCTACATTCAAATCTCTATTTGAATTTCTTATTCGAATTCCTTTTGAATTCAAATTTTATTTTAATCTCCCGAATTCCAATTCTATTTTTCCATTCTAATTTCGTCCATTCAAATTCTATTTGAATTTCTAATATTCAATCTCCTTTTAAAATTCAAATATTTAAACTCCTTTGAATTCTACTATTCAAATGTTATAATCAAATTTCATTTGATTTATATATTTAAAAATTTCATTTCAAATCCTATTTTGAAATTCCTTTTCAAATCCCAATTTCACACTTGTATTTCTATTTCTGAATTATCGAATGATAATTCTTTTCACTTCATTTATAACTTCGTTATAAAAGAACTATTTATAAATTTCGTTTAAAAAGTAACTACTTGTTTTATTTTTCAAAACAAGTTTATATTTTATTTCCATTTAAAATTCAAATTCTATTTAAAAATAGAATTTTTCCCTTTTAAATTTCAAATATCCTTTCACGATATTTTAAATATCATTACTTAAGCCCAGTGATATTTAAACACACAAGCAACGAATTATTTATTTTTCTAACACATCATATATAACAATATATATGCAAACAAATAAACAAACAGATAATATATTTTTGAGGAATCCAGTTGGATTCCTCCAACCTGTTTTCCTGCATCCACAGATGTTAGCACATAAATAATACCAATTCTGCTTCGTGGCAGAATATCGCGGTATAGAAGGTCATCCACTAATCATAGCGTGGGGCGTATAGGGTAATCATCCGCTATGAAACTGCGGGCATCCGCTAATGAGACTGCGGGAATCCAACCAATCAATCAACCCAATATATATATAATAGCCTAAATAACTAATATATATAAACAACCAGAAAACAACACAAGCAGCAAACAATTATTTTTAATGAAATAAAAATAATTCTAAAGGTGAGTGAGATTTACTCACCGTGATTTTCATTTCGAGCATTCTCATTCCAAATTGATGTGTTTACGAATTCACTCGAGTCGTCTTGAATGGATTTATCTTTTACCTATGATTATTTAGTTAATTTAACAATTAAGCTATTACTAACTAACTTTAACAAATAAATATTTCTAAGTATTTTAATAAAACGTATACCTTATTGTTTCCAAGAACCACTCGATTACTCGATGAACAAATTCCTGAACAGCTCCCAAATACTTCAATCAGCTCCAAAATTCTTGCATCATCCATTCCGACACTACATAGAACACCTCACAGTCAACTCTATTCCCTTTTCCCATCAGCTCACCGACTGCTATATCACACAAACAAAACCAACATCATCCATTCGAATGTTTACTGGAAATTTCGAACTCAGAAATTCCAACAGACCCAGACTTCTCTTCCAACCTTCGATTCCTCATGTTCATTTACAGTGTCACTACATTCAGCATCCCAAGCTCCATCATTTAGAGAATGACAGACCCGATTCCAGTCATCCTCCACTGTCGATCCCCCAGGCCTCTTGCTCAACCATTCCAGCACCACTCCAGACACCACAGTAAAGCCTCGCGCTCCCCTAAATCGCGAAAACCAGTGCTAATCTCCCCTCCAAACCATCGCAACTCCTATTCCTAAATCGCGAGCACACCCTTCCCAAATTCGCGACTGCTACTGAATTGATGATCCACTGAATCCCCCTCGCGAGTGCCTTCAGTCCCTAACCTCGCGGTGATGAACTGAATAGCGACTTCGAACACGATTTTCCCTCTTCTTTTTTTTTTTTTTTTTTTATTGAATGAGAGGTTCGGTTTTCGTGATTTGTCTGAGGAAAAGAAAAAAAAGGGGAAATGAAAAAGACTTCGTTGGTTTCAGAGAATAGGGGGAAATGAAAGGCGAGGCTCTCAATTTATAGATGCTAGTGAGGGAACCGTTTGTACGCTGCCATTAAATTCTGTGTTTCCTTGCTATTGAGAACGAGAGGCAAAAATTACTGCTCGAGGAGAAGACAGCCTGCGCCAATATAGTTTAGGGTGGCTGATGTTTTGAATGTGTAGGTCGGCTCTGATTTTTTCTTTATCATTTATATTGATTTTATTTAAATTAAATAATTAAAATATTTCGCGGTCCTTAACTAGTAATCCCGAACCACTATTCAACCGTGACGACCGATGCTTCCAACGTTATTCACTATTCTGAATTCAATGAAATAGATTATACAATCTAATTTGAACGTGTATTTAAAATAGCCATATTAAATCAATTTAAAATTCAAAACAAATAAATCTAAAAATAAATTTCAATTATCATTGTTCATATTTAAATCGTATATATACATTGATCATCTAAACTGTTTCGATTCAATTTTACCTTTGAATTAAATTGTTTAGTTCTCGTATCTCGATAATTATCAAATTAAATCTTATTTCGATTATTTAATCGATAATCAAATAAAATACCATTTATATTATAAATTCAATATTTAAAACTATATTAAATATTTAAAATTAATCGATAGAAAATCTGGGTCGTTACAGATATAGGTTGCAAAATACTCCAAATAAAAAGTTGTGCATTTGATTAATTAAAAATTTTAGTAAAATTCTAAAAATTAAATTATAACTACGTCTTGAAAGAATCTTGTCTAAATTCGAATCCAGTATGCAGTTATATTAAATAAACCGTTATAGTCGATGAACGATTCTATAGCGACTATTTGAAAATTTGATTTGGGTATAATTCACAATCTATAACGCGAAATCTTGATTTTTCAATTCTGTTAGAAAGATACAGTTCAACAGATTCCAACGTTTCTTGTTTCGATGAAATCCCGTTTATAACGAGTCCTGTATACTCAGTTGAAGTTCAGAACATTAAATTACGAACTACCGCGATATTACGAGCTCGATTATATTTAATATATATTTTTATACGTTCAACTTCATTTTAATTGATATATAAATCCACTTATATTACGAATTCAATATTTAAACTGATTTAAATATTCAAATACAAACCGATAAAAATGCGGGATGTTACATCGTGAGATGCAAGCGTTCTGCCAGATTGTTATTTACTTGCATTAGACATTATTATAATATTAAAAAAGTTTTGACTCTTAAGAAATGTTTTGAGTTATCATAAGGTAAAAACCATCCGTGTTTATGTGTGGATCGGTCTTACGATTATCATTTATTTTGAAAGTACTTTCAAAAAGTGAAACAAACAAATTATTGGAGTTTACTCACACCACTCTCATGGTTGACCCAGAGTTTATTTTGTTTTGTTTTACTCTAAACTCTTGGGTTCCCAAATTTGTATGGGCGGTCAAGTAGTCGGCATTTTTCAGATACACCTGGAAGAGCTTGGAGTAGGAGGCTTCAACATTGGTTATATATAGAGTTTATTTCCACTATGATATATATATGTGATGTACTCTGATAATATATGTAAGTAGAAATACAGTTTTGTATTTTCAAGTTATGTTATATAATATAATTTATCCATTCCGCCGTGAGATTCGTGTTTACTCTGATTCTGTTCTATTGTGATATTCTTCTACTTTTATTCTAACTTTCATTCTTTCTATTTCTCATCCTCTAACTTCTTTCTATCAATGATCTGGTATTTTCGATGCTTGAAAAGTCGACATCATGTTGTATGTCGATTTTGTGGGTCAAAAATCCTTGGTCGTTACACTTACTACCTAAAGGAAGCGTACCAATGCACGGATTATCAGGCCCGTACCCAATAGCTATTTAGTGCTTCTTATTTATGGAGATATGAGCTACACGGTCGCTTAATACCCTTTTAAAGGTGGATCGAACTATTTAATACCTTTATCCTGAAGCAGACTTACGTTTATAAATTATTTCCTTTTTAAGATTTCCAATTTTGGAATGGGAGGCGGCACCTCACACTTGAGATGAACCTTGTTTAGAAAATAATCCTCGCTACACAATTAACTATCATCACGGGTTCCTATGGTTAATGATATCTGACATCAGGTGTACATATATATGATTGCTAAAAAGTGTAGACTTCTTTCGAATAAGATAGCTGACCTCACATCATTAATCTACTAAGTCGAATTCCCATTTCAAATTACAATAATTCTATATTGACTACAAATAAATAAGGAAAACCTTTAACTTCCTATCCTAGGATGTTTATTTACTAATTTCCTTTTTGGAATTAGTATTTACTACGCTAATCAATCCTCATTAATTCCCCTTTTTATTCCATTTATTATTATTAATAATAATAATAATAATTAGGTTATCTGCCACTAATGACCCTAACAGTTATATTTAATAAGGCATCAATTAACCTATTCAATGCTATTTATGACATTAACGATCGTGTTTTCCTAGGGCATTCATTATCTTATTAAATGCCATTTTTATTGGTCCTATTTTATTTCCAATCTAAATATAATAACTCTTATAATTCAATTCCATTTACTTCTTATTTTTTATATGTATATATGTATATACATATATGTTTACTATTTATTAAATTCCCTGATTGGAGTTACAATTCCTAATCCTAACACAATTCAAAATAATAGCCATTTAGGCATGTTTGCCCGATTCAATTCATTTTCCCCAATCAAATATGGTTACAATATTTATTACTTAACTTATGACGATTTATTCATTTATAGCCAATCATTACATTTATTGCTATAATGGTCATAATCTTATTTCCATTCAATATGGGTTATATTTCCATATACATACCGATAGAAATGGAAATCATTCAAACATAAACAACAAACATTATTAATTTAATATATTAGCGTTTTTACGTATATTTGGATGGATAAGAACACAAAAACACACACACACGCACACAATATATATATATAAGTGTGACTAACGTAGTTGCTAAGTTTTAATATTGTTATTACACTACAAGAAAAATAGCATATAGCAGCAGTAGAATCCGCTTCAAATCCGTCGCTAAACAGGCCTTAGCAACGGATTTCCTACATAATAGTTTGGTTGGTAAAAACCATGACGGTATCTGTGTCAGATTTAGCGACGGAATTTAGCATGAGTTTTCCGACGGATAATTAATTTATAATAAAATATTATGTATAAACTGATTATCTGAAAAATGGGCGGTCAACTAATTATCCGTCGGTAAATAGTCAGTATATAAATCAATTTAATTTTAATTTATATACTGACTATTTACCGACGGATAATTAATTTATAATAAAATATTATGTATAAAAGGCGTTGGTAAATCCTTACTAATTACCAAGGGATTAGCGACGAAAATTAAATTGAGTTAAACTTAACCTCCTTTTTTTTGTTGGTAATCCGCTGCTATTCCCCTTCTGATTTGTGTGTGTATATATATACACACACACACACACTCTCTCACTGATCAAACACATAACTTGTGTTCCATTCAATACACAATCCTAATTTAAATAGAGCACAACTAATATCGACACACACATCTCATAATCAATGTATTACATTAATCATTCATCTCATAATCAACATTCAACATTACATAATAGACATACTAAACATTCTTGCATCAAAAATACATAATACATCCATAATATTTCATAAACAATACTAAAAAGTACAAACCAAAATATAGTTTTAGCATTTCAAACCAAAATATTGATAAAAAATCCTAGACAAAAAAAAGCCAAATTTTTAAAGATAAAGTTATACAAAAGCGTTGGTGCTTATCAGTTATCAAGCCACTCTAAGCCCGCTAGCTAAGTTCTCCTCTCAATGGCATTAGTCACTTCCATTATAATCTCAACAATTGCAGATATAGCTCCAGAGAACAACTTCATCTGATTTACAATAACCGCAAAGTCATATAAACGCCACAAAGCTTCCAACATCGATCATCTTTTGAAACTGAGCCTAAAATGTTAGTGATCAAGCATTATAGAAACAGTACCCAAAATCGCAAAATAAGGGTTCAATAATCAGGAGATAATTTCCAAAGTACATTGTAATCCCAACAATTACTGCACAGAAGTGGCCTCAGTGCTTCTATCATTGTACAGTTTTCCTGTAAAACTTAATGAAATGAAAAGGTTTGTTTTCATTGAATGAAGAAAGTGAATCAATAATGTGAAAAGCTTGCAAAATATAATCCAAAATTTGAGCTTCCATGTTATAAACAAAAATATAAAATAATACTCAATGCAATAAGAATTTCAAGTGGTGACTAAAACTTCAGCAAATGCTAACTTAATCAAGTAATAATCAATTTCAGGTCGTGTCTAAAGTTACTGTATTGGAGCGTTTTGTTAGCTGTCGAATAATTAATTTATTTAATTATTTATATATCGATTTGGCGATATCGATAACTTAAAGTAAAACGTTTGAACTTATAATTTATAATTATAATTATAAACGAGCTTGAAATGGCGCTGCAGTTCGTAAATTGGCGATTCGAACTTCAACTGAATGTACAGGGTTCGTTTTAAATCGGATTTATGTCAAACAAGAAACGTGTGGAGCTGGTGGAGTATATCTTTCTAGTGGAAGAGAAAAATCGGGATTTTGTCGGGTAGATTTTGAGATATGTCCAAATCAAATTTCAGAATAGTCGCTATAGA
The DNA here is from genome assembly GCA_030737875.1 of Allium sativum. Lineage (NCBI taxonomy): Eukaryota > Viridiplantae > Streptophyta > Magnoliopsida > Asparagales > Amaryllidaceae > Allium > Allium sativum. Next base: position 483,056,067 of record CM060926.1, on the reverse strand, counting down.
ATCGTTTATCGGCCATAACGGTTATTTCAAAATAACTAGATATCGGGTTTGAATATAGACAAGGTTCTTTTGGGAAGTAGTGATAATTTAATTTGTAGAATTTTATGGAAATTTTTAATTAATTAAATAAGCAACTTTTTATTTGGAGTATTTCGCACCCTGTAAACAACATTTTGTGGTTTCACAATATGAGTCAACCTACCGGTGTTATTATATTTTTGGGATCGTAGCATTTTACTGAACACAACGACATTTCTACTTCAGTCCATAACGCTCATATATGGATATAATTTTATTTAATGGGTATGTTAAAAGTTTAAAACTTAAAGCTAAAATATCCTAACGTATGAACCTAAGGAGACCACGCTGTTTTTTTTCCTAACCACACAGTCAACATTTAAAACAAACGAGATTCCTAAATTCATCAGAAAAACCGCAAGGAAGAAACCAAGGAAGAAAATCAAAATAAATTCAAAACAACTTCTATGAATCCAATTGTTGGTATATTCAAACTCCTCTCAACCCGTACTTCGATCTGATCTGGCCCTTGTTTTGTTCGACGTCAGCTCTGAGGCACCGGTTTCCTGAACCGTAATCTAGGGTTCGTGTATGCTTGAAATGGAGGCAGAAATTCAGGGATTTGTTAGTGGTTCTGGATTCTTGAGTTTGAGTGGATCTCGCGTACGCGATTTGGAGTTGTTTGGGGTCAAAAGTGTTCGCGAGTTGTACTGTAGGGTTCGGTTTCAAGTCCAGTTCGGATTTGGGATGAATGATTCGAGGTTCGTATAAATGGGATGATGGCGATGAGGAAGTGAAGAGGAGGTGAACGAGATCCTTGGTTTGAAGATTCATGAACAATTGATTAAGAAAGGAAGATGGGAAGTTCCGTTAATAGAGGAGCAGGTAGCGGATTTACTAATTGAGGAAGAAAGGGGGAAACGCAGCCGTGGGTTCAGGGTATAGTTGGGCCAGAGGTATTTGGTTAGGCCCAGTATTTAATTTAAATAGAAATCAAGTTTTAATCAAATTGTGTGCATCACTTATATTGCAAATAACGTATTCATAGGAAATCAGAATCACGAACCGTCAGTCACGTTGGGATCGTATGGACGAGAGCTACACGCTGGAACTGACTGGGAATGTATCTGAGCTCGTTACAATTTATGCCGAAATAAATTGTCCGTAGCAGTCAAATAAACGCAAACCGTTATTTAACGATTATCGCGCCAAAGTGAGTAAATCTCACAAACTCTAAACAGTTTTATTTTCACATTGTATTCTTAGAACTGTTAAAATATTGTCTGTTTGACTGTGCGTTGATTGTTTGCTTGAACTGCTAGTCAGTTAGTAGAGATTTTATATATATATATATATTTAAGTATGTATATATATATATATATATAAACCGTCAAATAGTTATATGTTGATTCTGTTTATCAGAATATTATACTGGTGTTGTTTAACATCTGTGGATGCAGGGAAACAGGTTGGAGGAATCCAATAGGATTCCTCAACAGTTATTTTACTGTGATTTTTATATTGTGATATATAATGTGATGTATATAATCTGTGTGATTATGTGTGGTGGGACGATATTTATCGTTGTTATATGGTGTGTTAAATACCATGAGAAATACCAAAATGTAGGAGAGGGGTTTTCAAAGTATATTTTGAAAATAGTTTATTTATATAAAATCAAGGGATTTTATATATATATATATATATATATATATATATAAGAAAAAGGATTCTGAATATAAAGGAATATAGTTGGTAAAACAAATATAAAAGAATTATATTTGTAAATCAAATACAAGGGAATATGTATTTTAATCGAATATAAGGGGTTATATTTGTTAATCAAAATATATGGGAACTATATTCGTTAAAAGAAATATAAAGGATATTTAATTAGAGATTAAATAAATAGAATTAAACTAAAGGAGATATTTATTTGTTAAATAAATAGGAGTTAATCCAGTGAATTGGTCGAGTTAACCAAGTGAATTGGTCGAGTTAAATCAATTAGTTATTCGAATTAGATATTTGAATAGAGTTAAACACATTAGAGTGATTCGAATTACTTATTCGAATAGAGTTAAACAAAGTAATTTGTTAGGTTAACCAAAGCAAGTTAGTCGAGTTAATCAAAGTAATTGGTTAAGTTAACCAAAGTAAATTTGTTAAGTTAAACTAAGTGATTAATCGATGTGAATTAGTTAAGTTAAACTAAGCGGTTAATCAAAATGAATTAGTTAAGTTAAACTAAGTGGTTAATCGAAGTGAATTAGTTGAGTTAAACTAAGTGAATCGGTTAGAGTTAATCAGTGTGAACTAGTTAAGTTAAACTAAGTGGTTTATCGAAGTGAGTTAGTTAAGTTAACTAAGTGGTTAATCGAAGTGAATTAGTTGAGTTAAACTAAGTGAATCGGTTAGAGTTAATCAAAGTGAATTAACTAAGTTAAACTAAGTGGATTAGTTCAGTTAATCGAGACAAGTAAATCAAGTTAGGTTAAACCATTTGAGTTAACCAGTTAAAATTTACCAGTTAAAGATAAACAGTTAAAGTTGACCAGTTAGAGTTGACCAGTTAGAGTTGACCTGTTAGAGTTTTCCAAGTGGAGTTAATCGAGTAGAGTTGCCGAATATCACTTAATTCGAAGTAGAGTTATCGAATATAGAGTATTCGAGGGAAGAGTAATCGAATATAGTTTATTCGAGTGGAGAAATCAAATGTTATTCATTTGAGAAGAGTTACCGAATATTATTTATTCGAAGAATAGTTACCGAATATTGGTTATTCGAAGTCAGTTAATCCAAAGGAGTTATTCGAAGTTTGTTAATCCAAAGGAGTTATTCGAAGTTAGTTAATCCAAAGGAGTTATTCGAAGTTAGTTAATCCAAAGGAGTTATTCGAAGTTAGTTAATCCAAAGGAGTTATTCGAAGTTAGTTAATCCAAAGGAGTATTCGAAGTTAGTTAATCCAAAGGAGTTATTCGAAGTCAGTTAATCCAAAGGAGTTATTCGAAGTTAGTTAATCCAAAGGAGTTATTCGAAGTTAGTTAATCCAAAGGAGTTATTCGAAGTTAGTTAATCCAAAGGAGTTATTCGAAGTTAGTTAATCCAAAGGAGTTATTCGAAGTTAGTTAATCCAAAGGAGTATTCGAAGTTAGTTAATCCAAAGGAGTTATTCGAAGTCAGTTAATCCAAAGGAGTTATTCGAAGTTAGTTAATCCAAAGGAGTTATTCGAAGTTAGTTAATCCAAAGGAGTTATTCGAAGTTAGTTAATCCAAAGGAGTTATTCGATCCAAAGGAGTTATTCGAAGTTAGTTAACCCAAAGGAGTTAGTCGAAGTTAGTTAATCCAAAGGAGTTAGTCGAAGAGTTAATTGAATATTAGTTATTCAATTTGAGTTAATCGAATGTAGTTATTCGAGAAGAGTTAAATCAAATTTAGTTATTCGAAAGGAGTTAATCAATTTGAGTTAAGTTAATCGATTTGAATTAAGTTGAATCGAAATGGAGTAAATCGATTAGAATTAAGTTAATCGAGTTAGAGTAAATCGAATATGGGTTATTCGAAGGTAAGTTATTCGAATTAGTTATTCGAAGGAGTTAATCAAATGAGTTGATCCAAAGGAGTTAGTCGAATATTAGTTATTCGAATAGAGTTAAAGGAGTTATCGATTTTAGTTTGATCGAAAGGAGTTATCGATTAGTAAATCGAAAGGAGATTTTCGAATATAGCATATTCGAAAGAAAGAGATCGAATATTGTTTATTCGAAAGAGAGAGATTTCGAATATGAGTTATTCGAAGAGAGATAATCGAATATAGGTTATTCGAAGAAGAGTTAATCGAATAGAGATTACTCGAAAGAGAGTTATACGTCGAATTCGATTATAGCGAATTCTCGAAAGTACTATTTACTTTCCAGGGTTTAAATCAAGATTTAGTTATTGATTTAGAAATGAGGTGTCTGTTAAATTACTCGAGTTAGGAGATAAAGTTATAATTTAGGTTAGATATTGCAGAAGTAGGAATTATAACGTTATAGTTATAATCGAACGTTTTCATATAAGAAGTAGATTCGTAACCTGAATCCGAGAATTTGCGTAAACAGATGATTGGAAAAAGTGAGTGACGAGCTTCATCTATTTCACAGTAAAGGACGTTGTTCAATTAAGGTCTGAGAGGTAATTATACCCCAACTTGATTGACTTCAGAATTGACAAAGGAATAGTTGTGGTTCGATAGAAAAGGTTGATTTGAAATATAGTTAAGTAATAAGCGATTAATGGATTAAGCGTAACGATGTTTTATACAATGTTCATTGGAAATCCGTAAATGAGTTTTGGAAACGTTTTCCAAATATAGTCAGATATGTTTTCTAAACATAGAAAATGAAATGTTTTCATGATAAGAATTTAAGAAATAGAGTTAAGCAAATTCAGAAACTGACTGGAGAGGGTAAGTTGAACGGTTTTCTAAGTGACGATCTGATGTTGGTTTCGACCTTCCGAATTGATACTTAGAGAATTGTTCTCATACTAGTTACAGTTAGGGACTGATAGTTGCGAAATAATAGTGATGTGAAAATAAGCTATGGAAATGTTTTCCAATGATTAATAACATATATTTTCTAAATATATGAAATAAGGAAATATGAACATATGATGATTGATCGATCGAATTCCCATTTGGAAATAAGATCGTTGTTTGTACACCGACATGTTTTCATTTGATAGTTAGATCACAGACTATCAAAGTTTTGACCATTTTAACGTTGTTAATATGGAGAGACCGGTTGGATTATTATCCAAAGAACCACTCTGTATTGGCATAAGCGTTGCGAGCAATATCTGCCAAAGATAAATTGAAGACGGAGTAAAGCGCAAGGGCTGTTGTATAAGTCTTAGATAACAGTGACTAAGATGGATATACTGAATAGTGCCTTCGGTTTGTCCAGTCCCAGGACAACGTATATGGAAGAAGGTCTGACAGAGTATATCCAATGGATCGCGTAAGTTGATCTGTTCAAACGTATTCACGTTTGGTGGCGGAGGAATTCGTTTCTCTTAGCTATATACCCGTGTTATTTTTGGATAAGTCAATTTGTGATTTGGCGGGTATGACGATGTGGCATTCAAAGTGAATGGTGATCAGATGTTCTGAAGATAGACGTAGCTTCTAGCCTCACACCGGGAAGTAACAAAAGTTGGGCTAGGCAGCATGGCTAGTTGGGTCATCCCCAAGCAGGGTGTATTGTCACCGATCTAGGGAATATTCATATTTATACTTCTTTTTGATTCTGTATCTTCGGATGACGGTTTGATGGCCTATAACCGTGGTGGCAATATATTCGCGACACTCAAGCTAAATGAGTGAGCGGTCATGTGTGGCCGGGTTGCAAGACGTTCTTGTTGAACCCTGAGTGTATCACCTCTAGAGTACACTATTCAGAAGGTGCTCCCATACCTTGTCTGTTGGAATCCATTTTCCGATAAGCGCCCTGCAGTTTATGATTTTATACTATGTATGTAGAACGTGAGATGCAAGCGTTTCTGCTAGATTGATACCTATTTGTACTTAGACATTATTATAATATCACAATGATATTGCTTGTCAAAATTGTTCAGATACTCATAAGGGAAAAACCCGTTCCGTATTCACGGCGTGGTCTTATGACATACCCTATACCTGTTTTAAACTATTTTACTTATACCAGTCCCATGACTGACCCGGAGTTTACTTTGTTGTTTTCCCTAAACTCTTGGGTGCCTAAATTTGTACGGGCAGTCAAGTAGTCGGGATTTACAGATATGCTTGGAGAGCTTGGAGCAGGAGGCTGCAAGATTCTATAGCTATAGTTATTTCCGCTGTGTCGTAAGTGTTGTACTCTGATAAGTGCTATTGTATATATATAACTGTTTACTTCAAGGCTATGTTATATATTATATGTTATTCGTTCCGCTGTGAGATTCGTGTTACTCTGATGATTCTGATGTTCTTCTTCTTCTTCTATTCTATTAGTTCTATCTTTTCTTTCTCACCTTCTAAATTCTTTCACTAACGTCTCGGAATTTCCGACTCTCGAGGAGTCGGAAATTTCCAGCCGTTACAGTTGGTATCAGAGCTTAAGTTAAGTGATTACCTTGGCTCTGTGGCATAACGCGATAGAGAAGGGATTAGTAATATCCTAGATTGAGTTTGAGTGTATATATATGAGCGCGTAATTGTTATTCATTATAAAATGGTTTTATATTGTGGAGACTCATTGGTTGAGTGGCTTATGAATTCTGGTCGATCAGTTTTGATCCACCGTATCGATAAGGGTTACTAAACACCCGAATACGATGAACCGTCATGGTATGCTTTGAAAGAGGGTAAATGAAATAATTTTTCCCAAAATATATTTGTTTATAGAAGAAATATATATCTTGAAATTATTATAGTATATTGATTGTGTTGGTTGTTATTATAATCGAATAAGATTATAAAAGGGTGAAATGGTTATAAATGACCAATCAGAATTCATATGAATGTAATATATGAAATAGTTTGAATTAAATATGAATTTAAATCAGATTTGGAATTAAAATAAGGAAATTTTAAGTCCTGGGAGATTTTGAAAATGTTTTTCAAATTAAAAATGATATAGTATTGAACTCACTTCAATAGTTGGAAAATAGATTCTGATGATGAATCTAGACATCATCAGTGTTCATTTTCGAGTTCTAAGTGACGGATTTCTACCAAAGGTTTTGTTTTTGAATTGTTTTAAGAAAACAAGTTGTTTAGAAATTCAAAGGTTTTGAATTGGCATTATGATTTCAAATTGATTTGAAAGAAACCCAGGAACTTAAGTTCTGGAATTAAAATTTAACTAATGAAGTTAAATAAAATGAGATGGTAAAAACAAATTGAAATTTTACTTGAACCGAGTTAAATAAAATTGAATTGGATTAGAGATAATCTAGAATGAAACCAAATTGATAAGTCAATAATTTGAAATTTGATATTGGAGTTTGGATGGAATTCGGCTTGGGTATAAGCGAATGATTTGGTTTGAGGATATAAAACTGAGTGGAATGACCATGATATATGCAGAAGTGATAACAGATCAAAAGGATATAATGATACGACCGACAAAAAGGTACAAGTTTATATTATATATGAGTTTGGATTTTATGAGCCGAATTTGCAAGCCGCTTGGCTGTTTGATTTTCTTTTGGGTTGGAGAACGCCTAGAGAGGCGAGGGGTGCTTTGTCATATTGACCGATACAAAGGAGGTTATGGCGAAATTTTTTCGAAAATTCCAGGCGTTAAAACATTCTCATGATTTATGGAAATTCTGTTAGCCAGAATGAATTAATAATTTAATTGAAAATTAAATGGTTCAGTTGAAACAGGAGTTGAGAAGTAAAGTAAAAGATATTTGAATCTAGTTAGTAAAGTTGGTAGCATTTTCCTAGCTTAGCAATTTCGAGGACGAAATTATTTTAAGGGGGGAAGTCTGTAATGGCGCGTTTTGTTATCTGTCGAATAATTTATTTATTTAATTATTTATATATCGATTTGGCGATATCGATAACTTAAAGTAAAACGTTTGAACTTATAATTTATAATTATAATTATAAATGAGCTTGAAATGGCGCTGCAATTCGTAAATTGGCGATTCGAACTTCAACTGAATGTACAGGGTTCGTTTTAAATCGGATTTATGTCAAACAAGAAACGTGTGGAGCTGGTGGAGTATATCTTTCTAGTGGAAGAGAAAAATCGGGATTTCGTCGGGTAGATTTTGAGATATGTCCAAATCAAATTTCAGAATAGTCGCTATAGAATCGTTTATCGGCCATAACGGTTTTTTCAAAATAACTAGATATCGGGTTTGAATATAGACAAGGTTCTTTTGGGAAGTAGTGATAATTTAATTTTTAGAATTTTATGGAAATTTTTAATTAATTAAATAAGCAACTTTTTATTTGGAGTATTTCGCACCCTGTAAACAACATTTTGTGGTTTCACAATATGAGTCAACCTACCGGTGTTATTATATTTTTGGGATCGTAGCATTTTACTGAACACAACGACATTTCTACTTCAGTCCATAACGCTCATATATGGATATAATTTTATTTAATGGGTATGTTAAAAGTTTAAAACTTAAAGCTAAAATATCCTAACGTATGAACCTAAGGAGACCACGCTGTTTTTTTTCCTAACCACACAGTCAACATTTAAAACAAACGAGATTCCTAAATTCCTCAGCAAAACCGCAAGTAAGAAACCAAGGAAGAAAATCAAAATAAATTCAAAACAACTTCTATGAATCCAATTGTTGGTATATTCAAACTCCTCTCAACCCGTACTTCGATCTGATCTGGCCCTTGTTTTGTTCGACGTCAGCTCTGAGGCACCGGTTTCCTGAACCGTAATCTAGGGTTCGTGTATGCTTGAAATGGAGGCAGAAATTCAGGGATTTGTTAGTGGTTCTGGATTCTTGAGTTTGAGTGGATCTCGCGTACGCGATTTGGAGTTGTTTGGGGTCAAAAGTGTTCGCGAGTTGTACTGTAGGGTTCGGTTTCAAGTCCAGTTCGGATTTGGGATGAATGATTCGAGGTTCGTATAAATGGGATGATGGCGATGAGGAAGTGAAGAGGAGGTGAACGAGATCCTTGGTTTGAAGATTCATGAACAATTGATTAAGAAAGGAAGATGGGAAGTTCCGTTAATAGAGGAGCAGGTAGCGGATTTACTAATTGAGGAAGAAAGGGAGAAACGCAGCCGTGGGTTCAGGGTATAGTTGGGCCAGAGGTATTTGGTTAGGCCCAGTATTTAATTTAAATAGAAATCAAGTTTTAATCAAATTGTGTACATCACTTATATTGCAAATAACGTATTCATAGGAAATCAGAATCACGAACCGTCAGTCACGTTGGGATCGTATGGACGAGAGCTACACGCTGAAACTGACTGGGAATGAATCTGAGCTCATTACAATTTATGCCGAAATAAATTGTCCGTAGTAGTCAAATAAACGCAAACCGCTATTTAACGATTATCGCGCCAAAATGAGTAAATCTCACAAACTCTAAACAGTTTTATTTTCACATTGTATTCTTAGAACTGTTAAAATATTGTCTGTTTGACTGTGTGTTGATTGTTTGCTTGAACTGCTAGTCAGTTAGTAGAGATTTTATATATATATTTAAGTATGTATATATATATATATATATATATATATATATATATATAAACCATCAAATAGTTATATGTTGATTCTGTTTATCAGAATATTATACTGGTGTTGTTTAACATCTGTGGATGCAGGGAAACAGGTTGGAGAAATCCAACAGGATTCCTCAACAGTTATTTTACTGTGATTTTTATATTGTGATATATAATGTGATGTATATAATCTGTGTGATTATGTGTGGTGGGACGATATTTATCGTTGTTATATGGTGTGTTAAATACCATGAGAAATACCAAAATGTAAGAGAGGGGTTTTCAAAGTATAGTTTGAAAATAGTTTATTTATATAAAATCAAGGGATTTTATATATATATATATATATATATATAAGAAAAAGGATTCTGAATATAAAGGAATATAGTTGGTATAACAAATATAAAAGAATTATATTTGTAAATCAAATACAAGGCAATATGTATGTTAATCGAATATAAGGGGATATATTTGTTAATCAAAATATAAAGGAACTATATTCGTTAAAAGAAATATAAAGGATATTTAATTAGAGATTAAATAAATAGAATTAAACTAAAGGAGATATTTATTTGTTAAATAAGTAGGAGTTAATCCAGTGAATTGGTCGAGTTAACCAAGTGAATTGGTCGAGTTAAATCAATTAGTTATTCGAATTAGATATTTGAATAGAGTTAAACACATTAGAGTGATTCGAATTACTTATTCGAATAGAGTTAAACAAAGTAATTTGTTAGGTTAACCAAAGCAAGTTAGTCGAGTTAATCAAAGTAATTGGTTAAGTTAACCAAAGTAAATTTGTTAAGTTAAACTAAGTGATTAATCGATGTGAATTAGTTAAGTTAAACTAAGTGGTTAATCAAAATGACTTAGTTAAGTTAAACTAAGTGGTTAATCGAAGTGAATTAGTTGAGTTAAACTAAGTGAATCGGTTAGAGTTAATCAGTGTGAACTAGTTAAGTTAAACTAAGTGGTTAATCGAAGTGAGTTAGTTAAGTTAACTAAGTGGTTAATCGAAGTGAATTAGTTGAGTTAAACTAAGTGAATCGGTTAGAGTTAATCAAAGTGAATTAACTAAGTTAAACTAAGTGGATTAGTTCAGTTAATCGAGACAAGTAAATCAAGTTAGGTTAAACCATTTGAGTTAACCAGTTAAAATTTACCAGTTAAAGATAAACAGTTAAAGTTGACCAGTTAGAGTTGACCAGTTAGAGTTGACCTGTTAGAGTTATCCAAGTGGAGTTAATCGAGTAGAGTTGCCGAATATCACTTAATTCGAAGTAGAGTTATCGAATATAGAGTATTCGAGGGAAGAGTAATCGAATATAGTTTATTCGAGTGGAGAAATCAAATGTTATTCATTTGAGAAGAGTTACCGAATATTATTTATTCGAAGAATAGTTACCGAATATTGGTTATTCGAAGTCAGTTAATCCAAAGGAGTTATTCGAAGTTAGTTAATCCAAAGGAGTTATTCGAAGTTAGTTAATCCAAAGGAGTTATTCGAAGTTAGTTAATCCAAAGGAGTTATTCGAAGTTAGTTAATCCAAAGGAGTTATTCGAAGTTAGTTAATCCAAAGGAGTATTCGAAGTTAGTTAATCCAAAGAAGTTATTCGAAGTCAGTTAATCCAAAGGAGTTATTCGAAGTTAGTTAATCCAAAGGAGTTATTCGAAGTTAGTTAATCCAAAGGAGTTATTCGAAGTTAGTTAATCCAAAGGAGTTATTCGAAGTTAGTTAATCCAAAGGAGTTATTCGAAGTTAGTTAATCCAAAGGAGTTATTCGAAGTTAGTTAATCCAAAGGAGTATTCGAAGTTAGTTAATCCAAAGGAGTTATTCGAAGTCAGTTAATCCAAAGGAGTTATTCGAAGTTAGTTAATCCAAAGGAGTTATTCGAAGTTAGTTAATCCAAAGGAGTTATTCGAAGTTAGTTAATCCAAAGGAGTTATTCGAAGTTAGTTAACCCAAAAGAGTTAGTCGAAGTTAGTTAATCCAAAGGAGTTAGTCGAAGAGTTAATTGAATATTAGTTATTCAATTTGAGTTAATCGAATGTAGTTATTCGAGAAGAGTTAAATCGAATTTAGTTATTCGAAAGGAGTTAATCAATTTGAGTTAAGTTAATCGATTTGAATTAAGTTGAATCGAAATGGAGTAAATCGATTAGAATTAAGTTAATCGAGTTAGAGTAAATCGAATATGGGTTATTCGAAGGTAAGTTATTCAAATTAGTTATTCGAAGGAGTTAATCAAATGAGTTGATCCAAAGGAGTTAGTCGAATATTAGTTATTCGAAAAGAGTTAAAGGAGTTATCGATTTTAGTTTGATCGAAAGGAGTTATCGATTAGTAAATCAAAAGGAGATTTTCGAATATAGCATATTCGAAAGAAAGAGATCGAATATTGTTTATTCAAAAGACAGAGATTTCGAATATGAGTTATTCGAAGAGAGATAATCGAATATAGGTTATTCGAAGAAGAGTTAATCGAATAGAGATTACTCGAAAGAGAGTTATACGTCGAATTCGATTATAGCGAATTCGGGAAAGTACTATTTACTTTCCAGGGTTTAAATCCAGATTTAGTTATTGATTTAGAAATGAGGTGTCTGTTAAATTACTCGAGTTAGGAGATAAAGTTATAATTTAGGTTAGATATTGCAGAAGTAGGAATTATAACGTTATAGTTATAATCGAACGTTTTCAAATAAGAAGTAGATTCGTAACCTGAATCCGAGAATTTGCGTAAACAGATGATTGGAAAAAGTGAGTGACGAGCTTCATCTATTTCACAGTAAAGGACGTTGTTCAATTAAGGTCTGAGAGGTAATTATACCCCAACTTGATTGACTTCAGAATTGACAAAGGAATAGTTGTGGTTTGATAGAAAAGGTTGATTTGAAATATAGTTAAGTAATAAGCGATTAATGGATTAAGCGTAACGATGTTTTATACAACGTTCATTGGAAATCCGTAAATGAGTTTTGGAAACGTTTTCCAAATATAGTCAGATATGTTTTCTAAACATAGAAAATGAAATGTTTTCATGATAAGAATTTAAGAAATAGAGTTAAGCAAATTCAGAAACTGACTGGAGAGGGTAAGTTGAACGGTTTTCTAAGTGACGATCTGATGTTGGTTTCGACCTTCCGAATTGATACTTAGAGAATTGTTCTCATACTAGTTACAGTTAGGGACTGATAGTTGCGAAATAAAAGTGATGTGAAAATAAGCTATGGAAATGTTTTCCAATGATTAATAACATATATTTTCTAAATATATGAAATAAGGAAATATGAACATATGATGATTGATCGATCGAATTCCCATTTGGAAATAAGATCGTTGTTTGTACACCGACATGTTTTCATTTGATAGTTAGATCACAGACTATCAAAGTTTTGACCATTTTAACGTTGTTAATATGGAGAGACCGGTTGGATTATTATCCAAAGAACCACTCTGTATTGGCATAAGCGTTACGAGCAATATCTGCCAAAGATAAATTGAAGACGGATTAAAGCGCAAGGGCTGTTGTATAAGTCTTAGATAACAGTGACTAAGATGGATATACTGAATAGTGCCTTCGGTTTGTCCAGTCCCAGGACAACGTATATGGAAGAAGGTCTGACAGAGTATATCCAATGGATCGCGTAAGTTGATCTGTTCAAACGTATTCACGTTTGGTGGCGGAGGAATTCGTTTCTCTTAGCTATATACCCGTGTTATTTTTGGATAAGTCAATTTGTGATTTGGCGGGTATGACGATGTGGCATTCAAAGTGAATGGTGATCAGATGTTCTGAAGATAGACGTAGCTTCTAGCCTCACACCGGGAAGTAACAAAAGTTGGGCTAGGCAGCATGGCAAGTTGGGTCATCCCCAAGCAGGGTGTATTGTCACCGATCTAGGGAATATTCATATTTATACTTCTTTTTGATTCTGTATCTTCGGATGACGGTTTGATGGCCTATAACCGTGGTGGCAATATATTCGCGACACTCAAGCTAAATGAGTGAGCGGTCATGTGTGGTCGGGTTGCAAGACGTTCTTGTTGAACCCTGAGTGTATCACCTCTAGAGTACACTATTCAGAAGGTGCTCCCATACCTTGTCTGTTGGAATCCATTTTCCGATAAGCGCCCTCCAGTTTATGATTTTATACTATGTATGTAGAACGTGAGATGCAAGCGTTTCTGCTAGATTGATACCTATTTGTACTTAGACATTATTATAATATCACAATGATATTGCTTGTCAAAATTGTTCAGATACTCATAAGGGAAAAACCCGTTCCGTATTCATGGCGTGGTCTTATGACATACCCTATACCTGTTTTAAACTATTTTACTCATACCAGTCCCATGACTGACCCGGAGTTTACTTTGTTGTTTTCCCTAAACTCTTGGGTGCCTAAATTTGTACTGGCAGTCAAGTAGTCGGGATTTACAGATATGCTTGGAGAGCTTGGAGCAGGAGGCTGCAAGATTCTATAGCTATAGTTATTTCCGCTGTGTTGTAAGTGTTGTACTCTGATAAGTGCTATTGTATATATATAACTGTTTACTTCAAGGCTATGTTATATACTATATGTTATTCGTTCCGCTGTGAGATTCGTGTTACTCTGATGATTCTGATGTTCTTCTTCTTCTTCTATTCTATTAGTTCTATCTTCTCTTTCTCACCTTCTAAATTCTTTCACTAACGTCTCGGAATTTCCGACTCTCGAGGAGTCGGAAATTTCCAGCCGTTACAGTTACCCACACTGGAACCAACATTTGGTTGCTCAAATTGAACACCCGAACACAAAAAAGATGGAACTTTCAGATTTATTCATACCAACACAATCATCAATTACAATAGCAGAACCAATTTTATTTTGTTTACCTTTCCTTTCCGAACTAACAGCTGAGTTTTCCTGCATCACCGCTGCTACAGGAGCTTTCGCCAGGAATACGGTGATAAGAGAACTCTTTTCAACGGCTAGAATACCAGAAATAGGAGTTTCTGCTTCGTCCAAAATAAAGTTAAATGGGTTCTGAAGCATTGAAACCGATGAACAGACAAGCGGCGGAATTTCAAATACGCTTTCGACTCTGGGAGGTACTGGCGGATTTGAGTTAGGGTTTGAGTACGCTCGACCAGATCTAGGGGACGAAGCCAACCGGAGAGGGAGGAGACGACATGACGTGGAAGCTATGGGATGGTGAGGCGAAGTGGGTGAGAGAGGGAGTAAGGCGGCGAAACGAGAGGAGAAAGAAATCCTAAGTCGAGAAGGAGAAAATCGCCAAAGAGGCGGATCCATTACTAATTAAGATCATTTCGATGTGCTAATCGTTTTTCTCTGAAGGGTGAATTTTGATTTTGGAGAAAAAATGATTTCGACTGGAAATGTTGATTTTGGGGAAGGAGGAGGAAATGGGAAAGATGGAAATGGATTGTAGCGTTAATTTTATGCGTGGAAAGGTGAAACTGTTTCGCTTTTGGAGCTAATTATTTTAGACCTTTCAGCCAAAATTTAAGTCAAAAATTTGAACTCGGAGCCAAAAACTTTAACTCCCACCAAACAAGATTTAAAGTATAAATTGTTATTATGTCTGATTTACTAACTATTTATAATTAACCATAATTAAATATTAAATTTAAATTTAGTTAGTGATTATAAACAATAACTATGAAATATAAATTATTTATTTGTAATCATTTATTATAATTTATGGATAATTAACCCTTCTAAGTTTTCAATTATAAATTATTAATAACCGTTTATAAACTAATTAACCGTATACTTAATATTTGTTGTTAACTATAGATTATTTGTTACTATGAGAAATAATAAATATTATTAATCCTTTAACCACAAACATATGTATGAAGTAAAATTGCTTCTATACAATTCATGGAAACTTATTATTTAGTTGGAACCAATGTTTTTTTTAATAACCTTTTGAATAGCGATTAAAAGGTTAGTAGATAATTATTAGGAATAAATGTTGTTAAAACTTGTTGTTTTACTGTGTTATATGAAAATGTTATAAAAGTTTATATTTTAAAATGTTTTTAAACAAAATGTTCTAAAAACATAAGCTTTTTTAACATTTTTGCCAACAACGATGTAAAGTTACATCTTTTACAACGTTTGTTATCAGTCGTTGTAAAACGGTGATTTTGTAGTAGCAACAATAAATTTTATAGATTAAAGTTTACTAATAATATCTATAAATGATAATCTACCATCAAGTTTATCTCCAGTACAACCAATGAAATTGGAACTTATATTTGTGCAAAATAATTGTACGTTAATGGAAGACTAAACGAATAACAATTTATGTTAATCAAAACTTATATTTATGTTCTATATGTTTTAGATGCTGTTGGAAGGTCCAAAATAGTTCGTTTTCCCATTTATAAAAAAGAGCTGTTTGAATCCGTTGCCATAGACGCGATGGGCGTAAGCTTCTTTTTTACCATCTACAATGGAATACCCCATTTGAACCAAGAATACACATGATTTTAATATTAAATTAGATATTGATTTTAATATTAATAATCAGTTGTAAAAAAATATGTTTATTTCAACTGGTAACAAAACGAAGTTTGTTAAAAGTTCATTTATTGCAACTAACAAAAAATCGCTATTGTTAAAAATGTGTTTGTTACAACTTTATGTTTATTTCAAAATTATGAAAACTTCATTTAAACTTTATATTTATTTTACGAAATATGAAAGTTTTAATTTTTGAATTAATACGTGTTAAAAAATAATTATCAATTATAATTATTGAATTTTAGATACTAAATAATAAATTTTACTTCTTAAAAAAATATGTATTAATCATTGATTATTAAAGATTACTTATTAATCTATATTATTAATTATTATTACCTCTTTATTATTTAGTAATTATTAATTAATCAATAGTAATAATTAAACTTTGCCATTTTTTTTTCTTAATTACTAATTATTTACCAAATAATACGTACCAATCAATTTCTCAAAAACAAATATGTATTAATAATTTCTTGATATTAATTTAATTAATCGTATTAAAGACTATTAAATAATCATTGATTATCAAAACAAATTTAATAAACATCGAACAACAATGTATTTTATTAATTACTATTACCTCTTATTTATATTATATAGTAATTAATAATTAATCAGCATTAATTTTCAAAAAAAAATTAATCAGCATTAACTATTGAATTTTATTTACTTCTAATAGTTATTATTTATTATTAATTACTAACGTATTATTAACATTAATTATTTAAAATTTAAATTTACTAATTAATTACTAAGTAATAACACAAATTTAAAACATTTTATAAATAATAAATATAAAAGTTCGTTTCAAATCTCTTGGAAACCTGCAGGAAAATAGCTTCAAAATTATGTCGACGGTAATCCGACTCTATTAGCAAAGGAATTTAGCGTTAAATATTATATGACGGTAAACAGCTGCAATTTCCATTGATTTAGCGTCAGAATTAGTATTCGACGGTAATAATTTATAATAAGATGACATATAAAATCCAAAATATTTTCTTTTACAAAGCTCACGGAAATCCGCCGCTAATTAGCGACCGAATTTTCCGCTGCTAAAAATCTGTTGCTAATCTCAGTTTTTCTTGTAGTGTTAACTGCTTATGTGTTGGGCTAAACCAACGACCAAAGCAAACCTTTTTATGTTCAATATTGTTTAAGATTCAAAATTTTATAAAAAAGGTTAATAACTATAGTTATTATAGAATTTTAACAAAGTAAATAAAAAGAGAATATATGTATACATATTTCAAATCACAAGAAATAAGAAATATATGCTTTTGAAACGGTTGTTGTAAACTACGTACTAATATATGTGAATTTACACATCCCTTCCTAATTGTTTTGTACATATTTCTTGCTGATTTGAAACAATGTCCTTTTTATTAAAAAGAAAAAAGGGTATTTCTATAATAACCAATTAAAACCCTAAAAACATCAAACATAAACAGGCATAACCTCTTAAATTAAATATGCCAAAAACCATAAATCAACACCAAATCTAAGGATCTACAATAAAACTACAATTTTCCCAACATATTATAACTCTATGAACAATAACCATAGACAATTCTATGAACAACTGCAGGGAATATAATTTAATTAACTCAAAAAGGCCTACAAACTCAATATTCAAAACACAACCTATTATTTCAGATTTGGCAAAAACAATAAATAAATCTAATAAACTTTTAGGCATATATTTCAGATCTACACAAATGAATTAAATAAGTTATTATAAACGATGTATATAATTTCCCACTCACATAAAGCTATCAAATCTGAATCTTGAGCAAAACATTAAGGCATAGAATTCGCAGATCTTACAAATCTACGAATATTCAAAAGGGAGATTCTTTTAGATTTGTATACCTGTAAGAAAATAGGAAAATGGGAGGAAATATGAATGGAAGAACGTTTATTCATAGCACCATATCTTTTGCATAAGAATCTGAATCTAATCCTCTCCAGTCTATGTTTGTATATGTTTAGATTTGTTTTTTATAAGAGATTTTGGAAGAAGGAAAATGGAAGAGCCTACCTACTACTTTTAGAATTGTGTGCAAAAGAATGAGGGTCTAACCCTATATTTACAAGTGTTAGAAAGACCCTAAACAATTAGATTTAGTATTATAAAGATCCATCCGTTTATATATATATATATATATATATATATATATATATATATATATAATTAGCCCACCAAACCTAGACGCCATTAGGAAAATAGACACTCAGGGGGTTGACCGCCCTGGGTCGATTTGCCCAGTGAAGGCGGGTTATAAACAGTATATATTAATTAATGATTCTCTTGTTTTATTTCCGTCCATTTTCATATTTCATCCATAACTTTTTCATATGGACTTCGTCCACGAAACTCCAAACAAGAAAGTTGACCGCAATTCCATAATGAACACAATGGTGCTAATTTCATGGACAAATTCCATTGTTTGCAGAGATTTCATTTTTGGAACCAGACTAAATAACTAATTTGATTATTGTCAAAATTTCAGGTTGTTATATTCTTCCCTCCTTAAAAGAAATTTAGTCAAGAAATTTTACCAATGACGAAGTCATGGTACTGGCGCCTAATTCTTCTTAACTACACAACCAGTTAGTATACATATAATTTTGCAACCAACATTCGTGTGTGCACATTATGCTTAATGAATGGCAACCAAAAAATATGCATGCATAATGACTCTAAATCAGATCCTCCTATATGTATGCGCTTCATTTTGAAAACTCTTTTGAAAACATGATGCAAACATCCTAAAATATACTAGTAGTACTACATGAATGTAAGCTTTTGAAAACATTTTCATCCATAACCCTAAAACGACTACAAACAGAAGTGTGAAACAACCAATTAAAGCAAAAGTTAGATCTTGGAGTCATAGTGGTGCAAAATCTAATGCAAAAACTAGCGCGGAAAAGGAGGGGACGAGGTGATAACAAAAAAATATAAGAAGAATATTTTCACCTAGGTGAGGAAGGAAGGACGAAAGGAAGAGGTTTAAGGAAGGAAATTTGGGCGCAACTTTTACAGTTGAGTCCGAGGTTTAAATTGTACCAAAAATCATCAAATAGTTGATCACTCTAGGTATAACGCTAAACGGTCAACTATTGAATGTGCCTCGGACAAAGGTTGAACCTTAACCCTATAGGGGTCGAATTAAAAAATTAATCGTCCCACGTCATCTTTTAAGATTTGACATGAATCTGGAAAATACTTATCCTCATCACTGTGGTACTATAAACCGCAGTCATACTCCAAACCGTCTCAAAAGATTCAAGATGGTCTTAACAAAAGGCTGCGACCACACAACAATGATTTCTTGAAAAGAAAAGTCAGCTAGGAATCCAAAATAAATAAAATGGATTTTCCCTTTATCTAGCCGACAAACAATCTGAACGATTCATGAAATCAAATACCCCAAGCTAAATAGAAATTTTCTTCGTCTTTTCCAAGAGAACTTTTTTGAAAAATTTTCAATATAATTATTTTAAATGAGGGTCTTGCAATATAAATATGTATTTAAAATTTTATATTCAAGTTTATTTTACTGACTGGAATAACATTTCCATGATTAGGATTGTCGAGATTTTAAAACTTTGAAAAAGTTAATTGTGATAATTTTTATAAATCCTCCAAAATATTCGAAAAGAGGGATAATAGAAATCACAAGGAACAAGTAATTATAGTTTCTGAATTTCTAGGCTTACTCCTTGTCACTTCAAATTCCTTCTTTTACCAAGATGGATTATATACTAAAATTACACCAAACCAGATGATTCAAAACATGGTTAAATTTAAATTTCTAAGATTATATTTTGTTACACTCAAATCTTTATTCATAAAATAATATCTCGAAAAGCATAATTTAAATTTCTGAAAACCCTCTTTAATTTCACAATTAGTTTGGAAAACTGAAATCTCTCTGTGCTTAGGACTAGGGATTCAAATAACAAAGTCTATCAAAAGAATATCCAGACTTTAACGACACATTTACGTGAGTTTCCTGTTTAAGACCAAGAAAAGGTCATCGACTGGAACTCCCAAACGAAACCAAAAACAAGAAATCGGGAGTATCTCAATTGTAGCTAGCTTTTTTTTTCAGTCGTCAAGCTCAAATCCATGGGATTCACCATATGTCGTCCTCATGCTCTTCAAAAAAAATCGCCAAGCGCACCGTGGGATAAATTGCAATAGGCCGGATACTGAACTAAAAGTTCTTCTAACTCTTAGTCATTCAAAACCTATCTTAATTAAATAGGCCAACGACTATCTCATTGTCAAAGTAATTTAACGTTGAATAAGAAAGAAGAAAGAGAATAAAAAGAAATTCGAATTCGTTCTCTCACTAATCCTAATTTATTAATTCCTCTCATCGTCTGAACCTAAGCTCTAATTTCAAATGTGACAGCCCACACTTTTCTTAGCCCGAGTTTCAACAAAAAACGAAACTCAAACCCATCCACGCACAAAGAGTATAAATTTGGTACCTGTAGTTAATGATCACAAGCATAATTAGAGTAAAATAAAACTAACTCACAGAAGAAACGAAATAAGATAAATACTGATCAAGGTGACTACAGTAAGGTATATCACCACATTGATATCGAGCATGAGAGAACGAGAACAAAAATCAAACTTGAACACATGCTAAAACCTGTCTTACCAGCAATAAACCTGAGAGTTGTTATGAGAAGGGAGGGGTCAGAACAACAAGTCATGTTGAGTAAAAAATGTATAACACTGTCTACATTACACAAATGTCTGAACAACAAGTCATGTTGAGTAGAAAATGTATAACACTGTCTACAGTACACAAATTTATCCCGTTCGGTCAGAATATGTAAAACCCTGCTCGGAGTGGTCCTAAATTTTGACCTAGAAAAGGCCTATTGAAACTTAGAGCCACTCTAAACAGGTTGTTGGTTCCTATAAGGAATTACATTTGCAAAGAATAACAAAACGATAAGGAATCTCACACAACGGAGTGAGAAAATATAATAATAAAGTAAGATGTATGGAAGCTCCAATAGATATATAAATTGAATTGAATTGATTAATATGCTTTGTGTGGTATGAAAACTTGTACATATTGTTTGATTTGACTTGTATTGATTGGTTTGATACAATGATTTCTTGTAATATTGTTTGAATTGCATTATTAGTTTCTACAATGTTTGCAATATACTTTTATTTGATTTTAATAGTTTAGAGATAAAATTAGGAGATTTTCATTATAGATTTAGGAAATGTTATATTCATGGAGAGTTACATTTAAAATTATTCTCTAGGTTCATAATTAACATAATTTTAGGGGGAATATAGTTTAGTATAGTCTTTTTTGTTGATGACAAAGGGGAAGAAATGATAAAATAGGATAATAGGATATAGTTAAGATATGCATAATTTAAGGGGGAATCAGGAGAAATTCAGAAGGAATTCAAGGTGAAAGGGACAAGAAATCAGATCAAAAGGTAATATAAGGTATGAATATTTTATAAACCAAGGTTGTCATCATCAAAAAGGGGGAGATTGTTGGAGAATGGAATTTTGATGACAATAACCTTGTTTTAATTATTAACATTATTGACTATAAAATATATACTAACATCTTTATCCAGAATATATGTATATAAAGGAGTTTATATGCAAGAAATAAATACAGAAGACTGCACAATTAAGAGTTTAGAGATTCAATATTTCAAAGGAGATACAAGATTTAAAGAGACTCAAGACTCGTGCGAATCAAGATTTCAAGAGTTCAAGTTTATCAAAGTAATAGAGTCTAGTTAATATGTAAAAATCCGGTTAGAACTTTCAAATTCTGTTGATAATTATTTTCAAATTGATTTTTTAAATGATTTCAAATTACTAAAGGTTTTTACTTATGATTTCTAATATACATGTTTATTATATAATTTTATAGTATACATTTATAATTATAATATATAGTTTTATATCATATAATTTGATATATGTTTAAATTATATATTACTATGTTTTTGTACTTTAGAAAATTCATTTTAAACAACTAGTTTTAATTCAAGAATTTTCAATATATATTGCTTTAAACACTTGAAAAACCGATTTTAAAAATTCAGTAATCATATATGTCGACATACCAATATTTACATGTCGACATATAACCGTCATATTTTTAAATGTCAAAGGAAGTGTCTTTTCATTATTTGAAATGTTTTAGAACTATTGCAACCTTTGGAACTCTATATAAAAGGCACATTTTCGAATTTCTAACCAACTTATCTTCTCCTTCTTCATCCTTACTCTTACCACCATTATTCTACTTTAATTTCTTGATTTCTACACTTATACTCTGCCATTTTCAATACAAATTATATCATTCTCTTTCTCTTCTCAAGTTATATCAAATACTCTTTTTTTTGGAAGTGCTACTCAAGATCTCTAGGGCTGTTTGTAATTGTTGAGGAAAGGATGTGTTCCTTGTAGCTTGTAAATCAAGCAAAGGGAGCGATGTGAAACTTGTATTCGTGAAATCAAGGGTGTTGAATCGGTGTGAACCACTACCACAAAAGTGGGCATATTTGACACTAATTTGTGTGCGTTGCATGAAACTATGGTGAAAGCTATGCTTTCTTTGATCTTTTGCAAAAATATTCATATGTTGTTGCATTATACGTGAATGCACAGTTGCGGTGGGAATTCTAGCGTTGACATGCATTACCAGTTAAAAGCGTAGCAATACGTATATACAATCCAGCTCAGCAATCTGCGTTATCAACATATAAAAACCCCAACCTTAGATGCAAGATTAATCCAATGGTTCAAACCATCTATGGTTCTGATGATTCTAAGCGTTAGGCACCATCCAATCAATGATAGCCACATCATTGCATTCTTTTGACGAAATTTTGACGCGATCTTCTCCCTTCACGAAATTGTGTAAAAACAATCTGGTCATAAATCGTTCTTCTTCTCTATCATCTAATCGTTCTTCCCCCTTTTTACTATTGACAAATTCACGTCAGTATCGCTCCTCTCCTCGACAGCAAATTTTATTCCGAAAAGGTTTAAGCTTTGAAACGCTTTCTAGCTATTACTCAGGGCGTTGACATCATCAGTTTTTTCCTTCAGGTTTAGTTTGTATAGCACTATGAATTAGTTGTACTTATTATAGATTCGATTATGAGTAATTAGTTCATTTGTTACATTTTGGAAAACCCATTCGCTTATGAGTAATTAGTTGCTTGGACATCCCAAACTTAGGAAAACCCGTTCTCTTATGAGATGGCGCCGGTGTGTTTTCCACCAGGATTTAATTAAGTTTCACCCAACTGAGTGGTTCCTTTTTGGGCCATGAGAACCGGGCTATTGGCATGAAAAAAACATTGGTTTATTATGGGGGTCGAGCTAGTTAAGGAATGAGGACTTTACCATCAAAATTGATTTGCACTTTGCGTTCATTTACATTAACATATAATTGTATGCTTGAGGTTTTGTGATACAAATACATGTGTAGAACTGTAGTGTGTTTGTGTAGAGGCTTTGGAAACTACCGATTTCCCGATCCAGATGAGTCGTTCACCCGTATCTAATCTGCTACACGCACAGGTATTTTCAATTTGATTTTGGAAACTACAAATTTCAATGTTTCGATTATGGAAACGTATGCTCAATTTTGCATCCATATTATGCCTTACTACGTATATAAAGTAGTCAGACAAAAAAGTATCATAAGGCAGCAAAAGTATCATAAGGCAGCATCAGTTCATACCATACACATCCAAAAAAATGACATACAATTATATGCTTGAGGTTTTGTGATACATATACATGTGTAGCACTGTGGTGATTTTGCACTACGGTGTGTTTGTGTAGAGGCTTTGGAAACTACCAATTTCCTGACCCGGACGAGTCGTTCACTCGTATCTAATCTGCTACACACATAGGTATTTTCCATTTGATTTTGAAAACTATCAATTTCAATGTTTCGATTTTGGAAAAATATGCTCAGTTTTGAATCCATATTATGCCTTACTATGTGTCATAACCATACATATACAAAAAAGTATCATAGGGCAGCAAAAGTATCATAAGGTAGCATCAGTTCATACCATACACATCCAAAAAATGACATACACATCCACATCCAAAAGTATCATAAAGTTAACTTAATACATACATATCCAAAAAATGACATTGTAGTAGCATCAATTCATACCAGATCAGGGCTTTGCGAGGCTATGGAACTTCCAACAGATTCGTTAGGGATTTGCGGCTGTGGCAGAGCCAGTCCGAAGTGTGCAGCCGCATGTGTTGGACTCACAACTTGTGATGGACCCGCAGCATCAGGACAAGGGGTGAGGTAGTTTGGCCAATCATATCCCTGATCAACTTCCAAATCTACCCACGGATCATTCCTCTGGTTCATTGGGGCTTGGTTATCAACATGTATATCATGGGTGGCTTCAGGAAATAAGCTTGGCAAGGGGGTAGCAAAGCAGCTTCTTGTATCATTATGTCAAATCTTTCATCCAAATCAATTTCCCATTCCCATTCGTAATGATGCAAACATGGAACCACCTGTTCCTCCCTATTGCTCACAAAAAGATGTTCAGTCCTTGTTCCAGGATGAGCATTGGTACAACGCTGAACCTTAATGAGGTAAATCTTGTTATTGAATTGAGCAGCAAAAGTATTGATATTGTCAATGCCTTCATAAAATTGCATTTTCAGGTGGAAAGATGTATGGTCATGCGGAGACCAGTTATAGTCGTCAATTGCAAGCACACGTCCCACTGGCTTCATTATTTCTTCAACAAAAGGAACATTACTCTTTAGGAACTCAGGAAAGCCATCAACTTTAGCCCATGATTCCACTTCTAATGCTGGCTCAGGCTCAAATTCTTCATCAAACCATGCTTGTAGGTAAATAACACCACCAGGTTTTGTAAAAACTTTCAACATTAGCGCATGATCACGCTTACTATAAGATGGGCATGATACTAGAAAAGAGATATTTGGTATTACCCGTAAAGACCACGAGTTATGATTCAGATTCACCTTAAGAACGTCATGCACAACTTCAAAATTCTAATGTCCCTTAAGAATAGTGGCAGTGATGTATAGCGATGAGTCCTCCATTGATTTTTTTTTTTTTTTTTTGAAACTTTCAAAGATTGGGGTTTAGAAATGATGATGTTCTGAAGCTTGAAAGGATATGCGAGGGACCCAATGGATTGTGTCAGGTAAATATGTGAACTAGAAATGCTTGCACAGAAGATGAAGCATACTTAAATTTAAGGTGGCACGAGTGACCAATGGTGAATGGTAAACTGTTATAATTGTATGTATAAGATTTATAAGTTAATTAGATGGCCAAATGCACAGATCCAGACAACACATATGCACTTATCAAATAACTTGTAAAATCAAATTGCAGGATCTGAAATGACGAGGAGAGAAACAACCGGCAAGTGAAGGAGCTGAAATGACATGGAGAGATACAGTTTCTGATTCATGGCATTGCTACTTTGTAGAATGCACACTGATCGTATTTATTGGCACTTGTGCTACTTTTAAATTATTATTTGATCGTATGTGTTATATTTGAAGAATTGGTATGGTATGTGATGATGAATGTTTTGGTAGGTTTGAATGTGATGATGAATGTAACAGATGTGTTTCTTCTATGTACAAAATTAGTATTGCAAAATTTATAATTAAAGCGTTGTATTTTCCTCCTTTTACTGTTGCATTTGCTTTTTTCCTGATGTTGTATTTCAAGATAATGACGTTGCGTTCCATAATATAGTGGTGTTGCATTACATATATGGCACGCAGACGCCACAGTTGACGTGGCATGTGACACATGCGCAGCTGACATGGAGAGCTGATGTGTCATGTGACATGTAAGCAGCTGACATGGAAAGCTGACGTGGCCCCTCTATCGTGACCTAATAGCCAGGATCTTACTAATTTTCAAGCAACGCTGAATATTGTTGCATTACGTGCAAATAGTGTTGCATTACTTCTATAATGCAACACTTTCTTTCCGTGGTAGTAGATGTGCTAAAGTGTTGCCTTAGAGGGATAAGTAGGGCCGTCAATTTCGTACACGACCCGAAACACGACTCGTAACCCGCACGAAAAAAACCCGACCCGACCCATTTATAAACGGGTCAATTTCGGGTCAACACGCTCTGACCCGTTTAATAAATGGGTGGGTTACGGGTTGACCTATGAACCCGTTTTTGACCCATCATAACCTGTTTAACATGAAACATACCAACCCCAAGCCATATAAAACCATTTTTATGAAATTCATACGCTCAGCAGAGAGGTATTTTAAGTGTAAAACCGTGTATGTTGCCTTTTTAAGTGTTGTGTTTTCAAGCAATGTATTATTCTTTTTTAGTATGCTTTTATTTTGCAAAATCTAAGCGATAAAAGGATTTCTGCAAAATTAAACAGGTCAAAACGGGTTGACCCGATCCGACCCGTTTATAAACGGGTCGGGTTCGGGTTGGCATAATATGACCTGTTTATTAAACGGGTTGACCCGACCCATTTAAAAATTGACCCGAACCCGACTTGACCCGACCCGAACCTAACCCGACCTTACCCATTGACATCCCTAGGGCTAAGGCAACGGCCGCAGATGCCACGCCCTTCCAGTGTTGCCTATTTGAAAAAAAGGGGAAAATGCAACCCTTTTTCAATCTAAGGCCACATAAAACTTATGTCGAATATGCCCACTTTTCAACAGCCGCAGATGCCATGCCCTTCCAATGTTGCCTATTTGGAAAAAAGGGGAAAATGCAACACTTTCTCGATCTAGGGCCACATAAAACTTGTGTCGAATATGCCCACTTTTGTAGTAGTGAACCTTGTAGCCGTGAAATCAAAGGTGTTGTAAAGTTGATACTAGTATTAATAAAACTTTGCGTAATCCAGCGTTGCTTGGGACTAGACGTAGGAGTAATCCGAACTAGTATAAAATCCGATGTGTTGTTTCCTTTTCTGCATTTTATTTCCGTTTATATCTACATTTGTGATTGTTTCTGTTGTGATATTCATTCTGATTCATATAGTTGTTTGAATAATCGTTAGTTGTTTAAGTTTTCCTAATCTCATTAAAACACTATTCACCCTCTTTAGTTTTAGTTTTGCCTTAAGATCCGTGATTTTCATCCCTAACAAATTCATCACATTCCAAGAAATCATCAGCATGTAGATATTCTTATAAAAGCTATCGCTACAACTAACTTCGAGAGATTCAGATCTGAGCTAAATATTTTGAAGCAAAAGACTCAAATCACAACAGAGTAGGAAATAGAGTTTCGAATAATACCAACATAGCAGAAAAGTAAATATCAAACATGTAGCCTTCATCTTCTTCTACCCATGTTCATCACTTTCTCATAGGCTTTCATCCCCTTTCACTTTAATCGCTTGGATCTATTTTCATAGTTAGTTGCTTCTTTCGATCTGAGTGTTTATCAAATCTCTATAGCGTCGCCAAGGATTTTTCAAAGGAAATCGCAAATCTATCATTTTAGAAACCCTAGATTTGAGAGGGGCTGTTAAAAATGAGTATCGGTGGCTTTGTCCAATTGTTATATCTTCAATATGATAAGGTCAGGTTGCTACCATTTGCCGAAGGCCCGCTTCTATTTTTCTCTTTATTTTATGTTTTATTCATCAAGCTGATATCTCTGGCCCAAATGCATTTTATTTTCTCTTCCTGTAATTCTATATACACTAGGCAATATGTATCATTGTAATGATTCGATTCACAAGTTTGATCTATCAATAAAATACAAATTCTTCCCTGATATTCTCTTTACAACTTTGTTTCATCAATCTATGTTTTCATTCAAATATGAACACCGAACACTACATATATAACACAAATTGTGACACAAAATATCTAGACCATTTGATCTTTTTTGTCTTTATGTGGAAGGTAGAATTCAGAAGCAATTTAATGATGGAGGTATTTTGTGTCATTGCGTCTATATTTTGTGTCTAAATAGAGTTTCATATATATATATATATATATATATATATTTCTAGGTTTAAGGACAATCTTTATATATATTATTTTCCATTAAAGACATAATATTTATATTTTAGGCTCTTGAATAACCGTTTACACTAATCCATCATAAGAAAGAAACATTATTTAGCTCAGATTGTAGAGTGATGTCAACAAAATTGAGTGATTAGTTATTGCAACAGGTGGATGTGGGAGGTGATGAAGCGATGTCAGCTTTAAAGTTGCGTAATGGTGGTGTTTGAAGTACTCATGTTTAATTTTGAGGAGGAAAAAATTTGGATAGAGAGTAGACGGAGGCCAGTTTGCATAGTCCTTCTAAGTGGCAGTTAAAAAGAAAAATAAAATTAGCATTAATTGAATAATAAAATTAATTATATACACAAATAAGGCTAGTTTAATTTAGGATTTTCCAAAATGTATAAATAAATATAGTGTTGTATACATAATGCTATTTTAAGTTAGATTTTTATGTTTGTTGAAATAACTTCGCAAAATACTAATGAGTTCTGGGTCTGAAATGTCTAACTTTGTTGGTCCTTCTGGCCTAACTTTCATTGTTGTTGATGGTCAAACTCCTGGTACCTATCAGATTCTTCAGAGGGGGCCACATAAGTTGTCATCTTCCCTTACGATTATGAAAAAGAACCTTTCAGATTAGTTTCTCAACAGATTTAGATTTGACCAACTTTCATTGTTGTTGACGGATAAAGAAGTTGCTTTATAGAATGTTGAGACCTGGAAGAATGATGCAGAGAGGGTGACTGATTGGCAGTGCTTGGCTCGAAAGTTATCTAGAATTAACGATAACAATTATACTGAAATTCTAACCTATGACCTCAAAAGGGAGTAGTTCTTAAAGATGGTTAAGGAGTGTGATGCCAAACTCAAGCAGCTTAAGAAAAATAAATAGGAGGCTTAAACAGCTAAGAAGAAATACAATGAAGGGGTCACGGAGTTGAGTGTTACCAATAGGAGGACGAAGGCTTGGTTAGATATCTAGTTGAAAAAGACTCATGCTGGCGAGGAAGCTGCTTGGAAAACTCTAAAACTTGAAAAAATCTTTCAGTCTCATTGGTAGACTATCGCTGAGCAAGCTCAAACCATATTGA
Organism: Allium sativum; assembly: GCA_030737875.1. NCBI lineage: Eukaryota > Viridiplantae > Streptophyta > Magnoliopsida > Asparagales > Amaryllidaceae > Allium > Allium sativum. The sequence goes on along the minus strand of CM060926.1, from coordinate 483,027,123 downwards.
ACCAAAGTGTAAAGATTGTGTGGATTACAAAACAAATCGCTTAAGCCCAGAAGGAGAAGGAACATATCTGTAGTGTCCCGAATTTCCGGTACCATTTGAGCTGACCAAATAACACAAGTCCAACCCAATTTGCATTGGAAACCAGAAAACTAATAGAAAGAAAATAGAGGGTGAGAATAGATAAGATAAAAACTTGGAATAGAAGAAGAAGAAGAACACATAACATCAGAGTAAACACAAATCTCACAGCTGAACGAACAATATATAATAGATACATATCTTTGAAATAAAATCAGTATATGTATACAGTAACATTATCAGAGTATAACACTTACAACACAGCGGAAATAACAATAGCTATATAATCCTGAAGCCTCCTGCTCCAAGCTCTCCATGTATATCTGTAAAACCTAACTACTCGACTGCCCGTACAAATTTGGGCACCCAAGAGTTTAAGATAAAACAAAGCAAAATAAACTCCAGGTTAGTCATGGGACTGGTATGAGTAAAACCATTTAAAACAGTTTGAGCAATTAAATGATATCTAATAAGACCACGCTGTATGACGGAACGGGTTTTTCCCTTATGAGAATCCAAAACACTTGATTTATCATTCAAAAATCCTCTTGAAAGAAACGATAATCTTTATATCAAATCTCTTTGGATACTATAATAGTGTCTATCAACCAGAACATAATAATCATCTAGCAGAACGCTTTCATCTCACGTTCCACATACATAGTATATAATCAAAAACCGCGGGTGCTTATTGGTTAATGAATTCCAACTGGCAAGGTATGGGACCACCTTCCGGCAGTGTATCTCTAGAGGGAAATACACCGGGTTAAACAAGAACATCTTGCAACCCAGACTAAGCATGACCGGTCACTCATTTCGCTTGAGTGTACCGAATGTATTATCCCCAATGGTTGGGATCAGCAACGTTTCCCGAAAGGGACAGCATCGAAATTGATTATAGAAGTAAATGAAATTTTTCCAGATCAGGTGATAATACGCCCTAATTGGCAGCTAACCACTTAGCCATGTGACCTACCCGATTTTATACCATTCTCGGTTGTGAGGCTAGAGGTCATAACGTATCCTTTTATAAATCACATCTTCATTCACTTTGAATGTCACATTGTCATACCCGTCAAATCACAAATTGATTTCTCCAAACATACCACGAGTATATAGTTAAGAGAAACGAATTCCTCCGCCACCAAACATAACTACGTTTGAAGGGATCAACTTACGCGATCCATTAGATATCCTTTGTCAGACATTCTTCCGTATAAGTTGTCCTGGGACTGGACAAACCGAAGGCACTATTCTGTGAATAGGACAGCCCTTATGTAACTCCGTCTTCAATTATCTTCATCATATTTGATTCGCAACGCTAATTCCACATGAAGCGGTTTTCAGGTAATATATCTGATCCTGGTCTCTCTGCATTGACAACGGAAATGGTCAAAATCTTTGATAGTCGGTGATTTAACTATCATAGGAAAACATGTGTACAACAACGGTCGTATTCCCAAATGGAAATCTTACTGATCAATCATCATTTCATTTCCGAATTTCCCAATTATCGTTTCCATATATTCATAAATTCCTTATTTTCTAAAATTAGAAAATATATGTTATTAACTTTGAAAAATGTTTCCAATTCTGATTCACGCATCAATATCTTCCCACCTCTATCAGTCTCTAACTATAAACTAGTAAGAGAACAACTTCCCAAGCATAAACCCCGAAGGCCGAACCTAACATCAGATCGATACCCAGAAAGCTGTTCAACTCAAATAACTTCCAATCAGTTTCTAATTTCAGTAATTCTATTTGAATTCCTAATTCAAACCCCAAATTCCTTTATAATATTTTATTTACAAAAATATTTACTTTAATCTAATTTTTCACAGAGAATGTGAATAATATTTCTTTATATAATCAAAACAATTTGATTTCGTATTTAAAAACAATATCTCAAACCCAAATTCTATTTATATTTTTATTTGTAGACTTATTCATGCAAGTCTTATTTCATTTCAAATATTTAAATCTCATTTATAATTCCCTTTATATAATTCTATTCATTATATATAAATCCTTTTATATAATTCCATTCATTCTATATAAATCCTTTTGTATAATTCCTATATTTGTTTTCCAAATATTACCTTTTATAATATCCTATTTATTTCATATACAAATATTTCATTTTCAACATTCACTTTAAAATTTTCCTTTTGACATTCCAGTATTTCATATGGTATTTAAAATACCAAATAACATGACCAGTGTCATCATAATCAATCACATATTATATATCACATCATATGTCACAATATATGAAAAACAATAACATAATTATTGAGGAATCCAGTTGGATCCCTCCAACCTATCTCCCTGCATCCATAGATGTTAAACAATATAATATAACATCGATTTCATTTCAATATGAAATATTTTTATAAACAAAATCAATATTTGATTAACGATTTATATATATTGTTATCTATAACTTCAACCAATAATTCAGCAATTCAACCAAACAATCATCACACAACAGTCAATCATCATTTATCAATTCTGAATATACGTTATAAAACTATGAACTGGTAGAGCTGGTGAGTTTTACTCACATTGGACGATCATCATTAAATAACGATAACCATCGGTTGATTCAGATAGACAATTTATTTCAGTATAAATTGTAACGAGCTCCAATTCCCTCCCAGTCAGTTCCATTGTGTAGCCGTCGTCCATACGATCCCAATGGATCTTGTTTCGGTGAATTTCGATAACGTATTACAATGTTATGATTTTTTTAAAGCTAATGCACTATTTTAAATTTTGAAATAAACTTAATCTAATTTTCTGTTGGGCTTAACCTTTTAATTTCCCAAGCCCAACTTCCAAAATACCAGGCCTGCTTTTGTTATCTCCTTCTAGCGAGCAAAAAGTGCCGCTGCTCTCCCAAACTCGAGCTCCATTGCGGCATCTTCAAACTTGAGCTCTTCCCTCCCTACTTCATGAACTTTAAAACTGAAAACACTACTCAATTCCTCTCCTTAATCCGCTCCTCTCCATACCCATATTGTAAAGCTCGAACACCTCACCAGAAATGCATTGCCCACCATTCCACGCGCTGCTGAAGAACGCATCGACTATTTTGAACATCGAGTCCCCCCAAAATGATAACCAAGGTGGTAAACTACTTCCAAATCCCAAAAATAACATCAAACCAAACATCGATGCTCCATGAACCCCAAATTGACAACGCTAGTTCCTACTGTAAGTAAGGACCGCGAACTAAACTACATCGAACTCATCAAAAATCATATAGGATTAAAGAGCAACCACAGTGGAGTTCGAATCTACGTCTCTAGAGAATTTCAGAGGAGGATTCAATAATATTTAGTTTTTTCAAAGATGATTTTCACGTCTTTCCCTGGAAAAAAAGAAAATGTGACGGCTTGTTTTTAGTTGACCAGAGAAGTAGCGAATTAGGTTAAGGGTTGGGTATGATATATATATAGGAGTAGGTAGCATGTAGGGTAAGTTTCACATATTATTTTATTTATTTTTAAGCAATCACTATATATATTTGTTGTTAAAAATCCCAATGATCACACATGATATCCAAAAATCATGAAAATGGGCATATGACTTGAGTTCGACATTATAGACCCAACGAAACTGGTTTCGTCGAATTCTGACTCCGTTTGCTCACCCAGCTTATTTTTAACCATCAAAATATCGACTGTTTTTCACATTAAAAATCGGTACGGCCACATACCGACTCCAAAAATCATGAAAATTAAAATCTAAAAATAATTTAATATTCCAGATCCAACAAAATTAGTTTCGTCGAAAACGGAGTTTGTTTGCAAAACCGTTTAAAGCTCTAAATAAACCCATTTAAATATTAAACATATTTAAAAATAATTAAATTAAATATTTAAAAATAAATATTATCGTATATATTCACCGTGGAACACCATACAGCTCCAAAATTATTCTATCTGAATTTAAAACTCGATATTTCAAATCCAGTGTTAAATCAGTATTCAATTTATATTGAAAATCCATTTAAAATATAAATAAATCGTTATAAAATTATAAAGAAATTCCATAACGAATTTTCGAAAATTTGATTAGGATACAACTCACAATCTACACGACGAAATCTCAATTCTTTTCTTCCATTAGAAATATATACTTTTCCAGCTCCGGACGTTTCTTGTTTCATAGAAATTCGACTTAAAACGGATTCTAGATATTTGTTTAAAGTTCGAATCGCCAAATTACGAACTGCTACGCCATTACGGGCTCGATTAAAATTAAATTATAATTTAAACGTTCTAACGTCATGTTAACCCCATTCTTAGAACGCGGTTCAGAAAATAGTGCGTTGAAGCCGCTTAAGTGGTTAACACGACATGAAATCATATTTGCCAAGTCGACCGCACCGAACTGTCGAGAGCGCTAATTTTATGTCGCATGGACTCAAGCCGCTGAGCGTCGAATTCATTCCGCAAACACTAAGTCGTTAAACGCGACATGGATCCAAGCCACCGACATGACACGGCTCTAAGTCGTTCAAGTACAACATAGTTCATGCCGCATTTTTCCCAAGATTCCAATCCATGACATTACGACGCAATGGCGCAAGCACTCAAACAGTTTCATATTCATGCCACAATTGCTGGAGTGTTTCAATGCAATTAGATACGTGGCTATATGAGGACTGCTAGAAAGCTGGAATGGATAAGGAAATTGAAGGAAGGCCGTACGACATGGGAGCAAACAAGGAAATGCAACAGGTCAAGCCGTCCATTTAGTGAAGCATCAATGTCGTTCCAACAACACAAGTTAGCAGAACAACATGAGAAGGCATGCTGTAGTTCTATTCATGCCGTGAAACAATCCGGTTCCACACACCGAAACGTTGTATTCATCCCGTAAGGCCCATGTCGTGGGTTCCCATGTCGTACATTTCATCCATGTGTCACAAGCCGTGTTTGATACATACATACTGTTCAAGGGAAGAAGGAGAGCATCAATGGAACACGTGACAAAGTTTGGTGGATATATAAGTTAGAAGTTACAAATTATGTGCCAGACCATGTAGAAGTATCCATGTTATTGCTTACATATGATAAAGCATGACGTTAATATGATATTAAGTTGCCAGACCAGAGTCATATTGTTCCCAATGGAGTAGGCCACGAGTGCCACATCGTGGGGGGGATTTTGAACCATTCATGACATTAAGGCTTCAATTCATATCGTTGAGCAGTGCATTTCACCGTGTCGCTCACACTAAGTCTTGAAGTCATGCCGTATACTACTCCATTCCGTTAAGTTCAGCAAGGCATTGGACTCATGGCATTGTTGTTCATACCACTGCCAAATTATGACTCAACTGCTTTGTTCACTCGGTATTGGAGCTCCCATATGCAATGCCACGTGGCCATGATGCCAGGATGTAGGACATAACGTTAATCCCTGAATTAAAGGACCGTAAAATGAAAAAGGTGATCATACCGCATACATAAAAAGCGAATCTGAATCATGCTGTTAGTTTGTTTATACAAAGACATGTCGTAAGTTGGAAAATTAGTTCATAACGTTATTACTGGAAAGAGCACTACTCGTGTCGTATGGTGCAAGAGGCATCACGTTTGACAGCTTGCAACAGCTCATGTACAGCTGTAAAGTGAAGTAACATGCCAACATGGAGTATTAAAGCATGTCCGATGGGATAAGTAAAGGCATGCCATGCTATTAATAGATTCATGGCATGACGGGAACTTATCATGTCGCTCGGAATTAATTTACCAAAATACCACCAAAAGTCATGTCGCATCTCACATTGGCAAGACCATTCATAACGAAATTGAGTCATATCGAGTTGAGGCATGTCGGAGTGAGTCGTGTCGGGTTGAGTCATGGCGAGATGAAGTCATGTCGAAATTGAGTCATGTCGAGTTGAGTCATGGCGTTTTCTGCATAATTACAGAATTGCCACCCGGGCCAAAGATCACCTATAAATACCCCTCATAATTCACTTAGGAGGGGGACTGAAAATTCATTCCTACAAGGAGAATCCGTCAAATTCAAAGCTCATCTATAACTTCTCTAATGGCTTCCATGGATTCAACAACACTTTTCTAACTTCATGAAGATCAAATCCAAATCAATGATCATTAGAGCTCTCCGCAATTGAATCTAAACTCCTTCAATCTCATTCAAGCTACACAATAAATCTCTCAAGCATCATTCAAACAATCTCTTCTCCTTTCCAAAGCCAAAATCGAATGCTAATTCACTATGAAACCTATGAAGATCATGGAAAAGGATCAAAACACACAAGTGGTTGAAAATTCATCACAAAGCTAAAAGATCTCTTCATTTTCTTCATCAAATTCAAGTGTAATTAGATCATAAGGAAGCTTAAAAAGAGAAATGATTGTAATGAAGGAAAATTCATATGTTGTAAGCTTGAATATCATAATGAGAATGGATTGAAAGTGGACGTAGATTCATAAAGAATCGAACCACTATAAAAATTCCTTTGTGTTCTTACTTGCTTTTATCCATTTATTTTGCGATTTCGCGGTTCCACATTCTTACCGAATCGGTGAAGTGTGACTTTTTACATCTTTGGTGTTTGATTCCAAATTTGGAGCAAATGTTTTGGCGCCCACCGTGGGGCCCGCGCTCGCATCTCCTACCTCTTCTCGCAATCTCTCAAAGTTGATATCCTTGCATTAAAGCTCTAAGTTGCATCCTTCTCCGAAATCATGGCAAAGTCTAAGAAGAACGTTAGCAAAGCCGTGATAGAAGCCGACGATGTTGCTAATGAAGAGACACAACTTACTAATCGCTTTGAAGTTGGTGAAAACTCGGAAAGCAGAGCCGGTGTGACCAGAAATGAATTAAAAATTGCTATTGCCAACGTCAACAGCCGAATGGATGCATCTACTAAAATGATGATGGAGAAACTTGACGCCATTCTTTATGCTCGATCAAATCCAGCCCCTCCACAAGCTCATGTCGATCTCGAAGATAATACCAAATCACCCGCTTCCGATCTTAACCGCAACAACAATATGGAAGACGATTATGATGGGGCAAGTGACGGGGATGAAGCTAATGTCGAAGAATTAAGATCAAAAGATAAGAACCATTCTGAAGTGAACGCACAAAAAGTCGCTAATCCTATCATGGGGGCACCTCTTCGTCGAGAAGGCAAAGGGCCTAAGCTCTCTAATCAAGATCATATGCCTAGACGAACATTTGGTAAAGAGCTCAGCTTCACAGAGCGCCATAGTACCGAAGAATACATTTCAGACATGATAGAACGAGCCATGAAAAAGAATCAGGCTAGCAAGGACGACAAAAGAGAATGGGACTTCTCTCCCGATAGGACTCCGTTCACCAAAAGAATCCTTGAAGCGGAATGTCCAAAGAAGTTCAATCCTCCGACTTTGCCTCCGTACAACGGTCTCGTTGATCCGAACTACTTCCTATTCAAATATGAGTGGCATATGAGTGCAGCTAAAGCAACCGATAAGATGAGATGCACATATTTTCCTCTCTACTTAGAAGGTGCTGCATTATTATAGTTCACAAAGCTGCCCCCCAAATCCATCGATCGGTTCTATGACCTGACCAAAAAGTTCAAGGAGCAGTTCCGCCTCTACGCTACTAAAGCCAAGGATGCTATAACACTTCCAGCAATGAAGCAGAATCCAGGGGAAACTGTCAAAGCCTTCCTTATTCGATTCAATGTTGCTTTGTCTGAAGTAAGGAATCCAGAGCCACGCATAATTCTCATGGCTTTACTCGACGCTATTGACAAAACAAGCGAGTTCGGAAGATGGATAAAAATGAAGGAACCGACTATGCTTGACAAGTTCTATAAGAGGGCAGAGGAGTACATGAGAGTGGACGATAATCCTATACCCCTTTAGGTCATTGATGGCAACAAACTTCTTGAAGCTCCTAAAAATATGGCTGTCCAATCTAACAAGAAGAATAATCAGGGACAAAAGCGAACCAATGATGGGAACAACAACAAGAATAATAAGAAGTCTCGCCTTTTCAACTCATCAGAGCTAACGCCTTTGAATGACACCCCTGAAAATATCTATCATGCAACAAAGGATTCCGGAGAGTAAGCAGACCCAAATCCATTAAGAATAAATAACAAAGCAGCAAACTCCGGGAAATTCTGCAGATTTCATAACCAACCTGTTCATAACACTAACGAGTGCCGACACCTGAAGAACCTCATTGAGGAATTGATCAGGAAAAACAGGTTACAGCAGTATGTAAAGAATCCACAAGCCATGAATCCTTCTGCTACTCCCCAGGGGCAAGGGGCATCGAATGATCAGTCCAGTGCAAGCAATGTAGCCTCTGCTCAAATCATGCCAAAGCTGATCATTAACTAATAACTGCTAACGGTGCTTCGGTTTCAATGACTCGGAATAAGCGATCAAGATCGCTACATCTTTACTTCATGCTCTATTTCTTGCTTTAGTTCATGCTTTACTTTGCGTTTACTTTCCGTTATATTTCAGTCTGTAATAATCTGCAAGTGATGCACTGAACATTAGCTCTATGACTAAGAGCATGTCTGTTTAAATGAATTTCCTGCTTGCAAAGTTATATGTCAAATCAAAACTTTCTTAAAAGATGGTTTCATATTGCAGGCCATTTGTCGTGCGCTTGTTCCTGAAACATCGCGACCCCAACAACGCTAGCTCAAGAGATGAATGTTGTAAATATTAAAATGACAAATGCAAAATAGGAAAAACACTGCCTTAAAAAGTGAATGGGAAAGTCGCAAAGATTCAAACAGCGAGCGAGCGCCACGACAAACAAGCACGAGAGTTGAAATTTTTATCGAAGGGGCACTTCACTAAGTGGAAGGTTCAGAGCTTCAGTTCCTAAACCATAATAGCATGCTAAGTCGAGCATCTGACCAAGGGACTCATGGCCGCCCCGCAAAACGATATAACAACCATCAAGACCGTTTGCGTAGCATCTGGAATCCCCAGATGTGAAGAACGAAAATCATTTGCGTAACGTTTGATATGATCAAATGTGAAGAATGAAAATCCATTTGCGTAGCGTTTGATATGATCAAACGTGAAGAATGAAAATCCATTTGCGTAGCGTTTGATATGATCAAACGTGAAGAATGAAAAACCATTTGCGTAACGTTTGATATGATCAAACGTAAAGAATGAAAATCCATTTGCGTAGCGTTTGATATGATCAAACGTGAAGAATGAAAATCCATTTGCGTAGCGTTTGATATGATCAAACGTGAACAATGAAAATCCATTTGCGTAGCGTTTGATATGATCAAACGTGAAGAATGAAAATCCATTTGCGTAGCGTTTGATATGACCAAACGTGAAGAATGAAAATCCATTTGCGTAGCGTTTGATATGATCAAACGTGAAGAATGAAAATCCATTTGCGTAGCGTTTGATATGATCAAACGTGAAGAATGGAAATCCATTTGCGTAGCGTTCGATATGATCAAACGTGAAGAATGAAAATCCATTTGCGTAGCGTTTGATATGATCAAACGTGAAGAATGAAAATCCATTTGCGTAGCGTTTGATATGATCAAACGTGACGTGAAGAATGAAAATCCATTTGCGTAGCGTTTGATATGATCAAACGTGAAGAATGGAAAACCATTTGCGTAGCATTTGATATGATCAAACGTGAAGAATGAAAATCCATTTGCGTAGCGTTTGATATGATCAAACGTAAAAAATAAAATCCATCCACGTAACATCTGGTCATCTCAGACACGACAAGTGTTGAATTTTAACCCAAATACGGATGCGAAATCTAAAATACTTCCCGTGGAGAAGACTGATAACGAATCCTCAAAACAGGGGCATAAATATCCAAGTCTTCTCCGAAAGGAAACTAAAAAGTCTCTCAAATACGTATTTCTCAAATGAGAAATATCGTATACCATCATATAAGTTATAAAGCGATAATGTTCGAAATCCACAGTCGGCATAGTCGGTTAGTTGATTTCAAGCGTTAACGCGAATTCAAATTAGAATATCATATTTGCTACAGACATTATTCAACGAGTTATAAACCGTTGGATGAAATAATTCTGTGCAGACATGTTATTCAATTCCAAGTAAAAATTCTCCATAATTCATTTGTTGATAATTAACCAATCTGTTATTGATGTGGACGGTCAATGACAAAGTATAAGTTCAAAATTGTGCAAATACTTGTTTTGATTATAAAACAGGTAGCATAGACCATCTAAATTCGAAGAATGATTTTCTATAGCAGACAAAAAGCTACGACTGAATCTCAATGCAAAGTTACAATGTTTATTTCGAAGCCCGCATTCCTCGCAAGCAAGAAATACAAGCTTCGAGGGGGCAATTATTAATCCCATTCTTAGAACGCGGTTCAGAAAATAGTGCGTTGAAGCCGCTTAAGTGGTTAACACGACATGAAATCATATTGGCCAAGTCGACCACCGAACTGTCGAGAGCGCTAATTTTATGTCGCATGGACTCAAGCCGCTGAGTGTCGGATTCATTCCGCAAACACTAAGTCGTTAAACGCGACATGGATCCAAGCCACCAACATGACACGGCTCTAAGTTGTCCAAGTACAACATAGTTCATGTCGCATTCTTCACAAGATTCCAATCCATGACATTACGACGCAATGGCGCAAGCACTCAAACAGTTTCATATTCATGCCACAAGTGCTGGAGTGTTTCAATGCAATTAGTTACGTGACTATACGAGGACTGTTAGAAAGCTGGAATGGATAAGGTAATTGAAGGAAGGCCGTACGACATGGGAGCAAACAAGGAAATGCAACAGGTCAAGCCGTCCATTTAGTGAAGCATCCATACCGTTCCTACAACACAAGTTAGCAGAACAACATGAGAAGGCATGCTGTAATTCTATTCATACCGTGAAACAATCCGGTTCCACACACCAAAACGTTGTATTCATCCCGTAAGGCCCATGCCGTGGGTTCCCATGTCGTACATTTCATCCATGTGTCACAAGCAGTGTTTGATACGTACATACTGTTCAAGGGAAGAAGGGAGAGCATCAATGGAACACGTGACAAAGTTTGGTGCATATATAAGTTAGAAGTTACAAATTATGTGCCAGACCATGTAGAAGTATCCATGTTATTGCTTACATATGATAAAGCATGACATTAATATGATATTAAGTTGCAAGACCAGAGTCATATTGTTCCCAATGGAGTAGGCCACGAGTGTCACATCGTGGGGGAAATTTTGAACCATTCATGACGTTAAGGCTTCAATTCATATCGTTGAGCAGTGCATTTCACCATGTCGCTCACACTAAGTCTTGAAGTCATGCTGTATACTACTCCATTCCGTTAAGTTCAGCAAGGCGTTGGACTCATGGCGTTGTTGTTCATACCGCTGCCAAATTATGAATCAGCTGCTTTGTTCACTCGTTATTGGAGCTCCCATATGCAATGCCATGTGGCCATGATGCCAGGATGTAGGACATAACGTTAATCCCTGAATTAAAGGACCGTAAAATGAAAAAGGTGATCATACCGCGTACATAAAAAGTGAATCCGAATCATGTTGTTAATTTGTTTATACAAAGACATGTCGTAAGTTGGAAAATAATTCATAACGTTATTACTGGAAAGAGCACTACTCGTGTCGGATGGTGCAAGAGGCATCATGTTTGACAGCTTGCAACAGCTCATGTACAGCTGTAAAGTGAAGTAACATGCCAACATGGAGTATTAAAGCATGTCCGATGGGATAAGTAAAGGCATGTCGTGCTTTTAATAGATTCATGGCGTGGCGGGAACTTATCATGTCGCTCGGAATTAATTTACCAAAATAGCACCAAAAGTCATGTCGCATCTCTCAATGGCAAGACCATTCATGATGAAATTGAGTCATGTCGAGTTGAGGCATGTCGGATTGAGTCATGTCGGGTTGAGTCTTGGCGAGATGAAGTTATGTCGAAATTGAGTCATGTCGAGTAAAGTCATGGTGTTTTCTGCATAATTACAGAATTGCCACCCAGGCCAAAGATCACCTATAAATACCCCTCATAATTCACTTGGGAGGGGGACCAAAAATTCATTCCTACAAGGAGACTCCGTCAAATTCAAAGCTCATCTATAACTTCTCTAATGGCTTCCATGGATTCAACAACACTTTTCTAACTTCATGAAGATCAAATCCAAATCAATGATCATTAGAGCTCTCCGCAATTGAATCTAAACTCCTTCAATCTCATTCAAGATACACAATAAATCTCTCAAGCATCATTCAAACAATCTCTTCTCCTCTCCAAAGCCAAAATCGAATGTTAATTCACTATGAAACCTATGAAGATCATGGAAAAGGATCAAAGCACACAAGTGGTTAAAAATTCATCACAAAGCTAAAAGATCTCTTCATTTCCTTCACCAAATTCAAGTGTAATTAGATCATAAGGAAGTTTAAAAAGAGAAATGATTGTAATGAAGGAAAATTCATATGTTGTAAGCTTGAGTATCATAATGAGAATGGATTGAAAGTGGACGTAGATTCATAGAGAATCGAACCACTATAAAAATTCCTTTGTGTTCTTACTTGCTGTTATCTATTTATTTTGCGATTTCGCGGTTCCACATTCTTACCGAATCGGTGAAGTGTGACTTTTTACACCTTTGGTGTTTGTCCCAAATTTGGAGCAAACATGTCATTTAAATAATATATTCGCTATTCAAATTCAATTCTAAACTGTATTCTACCTTATATATGATCCAATTCACACTGTATTGTGAATTCAGCTATTTTTGATTATTTCGATATTATAATATATTTTTATATTATAAATATTAATTAAATATTACATATTATTTAATTAAATAACCATTTAATCTATAAATCACTTTTTAAACAATTAAATTAATTAATTAGTATACCGTAAAAATACGGGACGTTACATTCTTCCCCCTTAAAATAATTTCATCCTCGAAATTGCTAAGGTAGAAAACAAACCCTATTAACTAGGTAAAATTTATTTATTCTCTTTTTAACTTCAGTTTCAACTAAACCAATTTAATTTTAATTAAATATTTATTCATTCCTACTAACGAAGATTTTCAAATATCCTGAAAATTTTCTAACACCTTAACTTTTCGAAAAATTTCGCCAGCACCTCCTTTTTATTGGTCAATAGCTCATACTCCAACTCGCCTCTCTAGGCCTTCTTCAACCTAAGAGAAAATCAAACAGCCAAGCAGCTTGCCAATTCGGCTCACCAAAATCTCAAGCCCATATACAATATAAACTGGTACCTTTTTGTCGGGCATATCAATATATCGTTTCCACGTGTTACCAATTCTGCATATACCAATGTCATCCCAATTATTTGGTTATACCCAAGCCGAATTCTGTTCTTAACTCAGATTCCATTTTTAATTTCAACTCTTAACTTACCAGTCCAATTCCATTTTGGATTGTCTCTAATCCAATCTAATTCGATATTTTCTATCTCAATTCATTTTCCACTTAACTGGTTTCAATTCAATTTCTATTTCTATTTGCTTTTACCAATTCTAATTTAATTTGTTTTAATTCAAACAATCTTCCCAAGGGATTTTCAAACAGTATAGCTTTTCTAAAACCAGATATCCCCTTTCAGGATTCAAAACAACTTGCTTTTCACAAAACAATTCAAAAACAAAATCTTTGGTAGTAATCTGTCACTTAGCAACTCAAAATGAACACTAATGATGCCGCGATTCATCATCAGGGTTATTTCCGAGCTATCGAAGTGAGTTCAATACTATATCACTTTTAAAACCATTTCTAAATACTTCCATTTTGAAATCACTTTCAAAATATCCTTCACAATGCTCGTAAACAATTTAAAATCTCTCAGGATTATAAAATTCTCATATATTTAATCAAATTCCATTTACAAACACTTTTAATGTTTTATTTCGGAATTTTAATTCCAATTCAGATTTAATTCATCTGATTTCATATATTACACTTATATGAATTCTAATTGGTTATCTATATAACCATTACAATTTATAATCTCATCCGATTATAATAACAACCAACACATCCTATATATTATAATAATTTCAATATATAGATTCCTTTTATAACAAAATATATTTCAGGTAAAATTATTTCATTTACCCTCTTTTCAAAACATACCGTGTCGGTTTACCGTATTCAAGTGTTTAGAAACTCCTGCCGATACAGTGGATCAAACTGATCGACCCGAACTCATAAACAACTCAACTAATAAATCTTCACAATATAAAATAATTTTTATATCAATAACAAATACGCGCTCATGTATATACACTCAAACTCAATCTAGGGCACTTCTAACCCCATCTCTACTGAGTCATGCCACAAAGCCAAGGTAATTACTTAACCTTCAGCTCTGATACCAACTGTAGTGTCCCGAATTTCCGAAACCATTTGAGCTGACCAAATAACACAAGTCCAACCCAATTTGCACTGGGAACCAGAAAACTAATAGAAAGAAAACAGAGGGTGAGAATAGATAAGATTGAAACTTAGAATAGAAGAAGAAGAAGAAGAACATACAACATCAGAGTAAACACGAATCTCACAGCAGAGCAAACAATATATAATAGATACATATCTTTGAAATAAAATCAGTATATGTATACAGTAACATTATCAGAGTATAACACTTACAACACAGCGGAAATAACAATAGCTATATAATCCTGAAGCCTCCTGCTCCAAGCTCTCCAAGTATATCTGTAAAACCTGACTACTCGACTGCTCGTACAAATTTGGGAATCCAAGAGTTTAAGGTAAAACAAAACAAAATAAACTCTGGGTTAGTCATGGGACTGGTATGAGTAAAACCATTTAAAACAGTTTGAGCAATTAAACGATATCTCATAAGACCACGCCGTATAACGGAATGGGTTTTTCCTTTATGAGAATCCAAAACACTTGATTTATCATTCAAAAATCCTTTTGAAAGAAACGATAATCTTTATATCAAAACTCTTTGGATATTATAATAGTGTCTATCAACCACAATATAGTAATCATCTAGCGAACGCTTTCATCTCGCGTTCCACATACATAATATATAATCAAAAACCGCGGTCGCTTATTGGTTAATGAATTCCAACTGGAAGGTATGGGACCACGTTCCGACACTGTATCTCTAGAAGGAAATACAACGGGTTCAATAAGAACATCTTGCAACCCAGGCTAAACATGATCGGTCACTCATTTCGCTTGAGTGTACCGAATGTATTATCACCAACGGCTGGGATCAGCAACCGTTTCCCGAAAGGGACAGCATCGAAATAGATTATAGAAATAAATGGAATTTCTCTAGATCAGGTGACAATACACCCTAATTGGCAGCTAACCACTTAGCCATGCAACCTACTCGATTTTATACCATTCTCGGTTGTGAGGCTAGAGGTCATAACGTACCCTTTTATATATCACATCTTCATTCACTTTGAATGTCACATTATCATACCCGTCAAATCACAAATTGATTTCTCCAAACATACCACCGATATACAGCTAAGAGAAATGAATTCCTCCAACACCAAACGTAACTATGTTTGAAGAGATCAACTTACGTGATCCATTAGATATCCTCTATTAGACGTTCCTCCGTATAAGTTGTCTTGGGACTGGACAAACCGAAGGCACTATTCTATAAACAGGACAGCCCTTGCGTAACTCCGTCTTTAATTATCTTCATCATATTTGATTTGCAACGCTAATGCCATACATAGTGGTTTTCAGATAATATATCTGATCCCGGTCTCTCCGTATTGACAATGGAAATGGTCAAAATCTTTGATAGTCGGTGATTTAACTATCAAAGGAAAACATGTGTACAACAATGGTCGTATTCCCAAATGGAAATCTTACCGATCAATCATCATTTCATCTCCCTATTTCCCATTTATCGTTTCCATATATTCATAAATTCCTTATTTTCTAAAAGTAGAAAATATACGTTATTAACTTTGGAAAATGTTTCCATTTCTGATTCACGCATCAATATCTTCCCACCTTTATCAGTCTCTAACTGTAAACTAGTAAGAGAACAACTTCCCAAGCATAAACCCCAAAGGCCGAAACCAACATCAGATCGATACCCAGAAAGCCATTCAACTCAACTAATTTCCAATCAGTTTCTAATTTCAGTAATTCCATTTGAATTCCTAATTCAAACCCCAAATTCCTTTATAATATTTTATTTGCAAAATATTTACTTTAATCTAATTTTTCACATAGAATGTGAATAATATTTCTGTATATAATCAAAACAATTTGATTTCGTATTTAAAAACAATATCTCAAACCCAAATTCTATATATACGTTTATTTACAGAATTATTCATACAAATCTTATTTCATTTCCAACATTTAAATCTCATTTATAATTCCCTTTATATAATTCTATTCATTCTATATAAATCCTTTTACATAATTTCTATATTTGTTTCCAAATATTACCTTTTATAATATCCAATTTATTTCATATATAAATATTTCATTTTCAATATTCACTTTGAAATTTTCCTTTTTACATTCCAGTAGTTCACATGGTATGTAACGACCCAGATTTTCGAACAGTATTTTAAATATTTAATATTGTTTAAATATTGAATTAATAATATAAAAGAATTTTTATATTGAATTATCGATTTATAATCGATATACGATTTATTTCGAATACATATAATTTTCGAAATACGAGAACTAAAATAATTCAATTTGAAATTAAAAATGGATTCAGAATGATTCAAATGGTTAATATGAATTTTTATTTGAATTTGAACGATAATAATATTAATTTATTTTTAAGGAATTTATTAGTTTTGAATTTAAATCATATTATATCAATTTAATATGTTATTTTTAAATATGTTCGAATTAAATTATATAGCCTATTCTGTTGAGTTCAGAATAGTGTAATTACATTGGAACGACGGTCGGTACGCTAAAATAGCGGTTCACGATTTTTTTTAATTATGAACCCGAGATATTTATAATTGAAAAGATCGAAATCGAATCGAAAATCAAATCAATATCTATTTAAAAAGGGTAGAAATCTCTTTGTTTCAAATCAGATTAAATCAAAAATCAAATCAGTTTAATGGAGTGTACGTATTGTCCCCATTCACCATTATAAAATCGCGTCCAATACTCCCTTCTCCCTTCAGAAAATCAGTGCCACTCCCTCCCTATACCAATTCAAAGTATTCTATTTCATTTTCTTCCTTCTAGTTAAAATCGAAAATCGATTTTACCCACCGATTAGAAAAAAAAGGGAAAGAGAAATCGCGAATGGCAATTTATGCCACTAGTTCACGGAAGCTCCAAATCCAATCGCGTCACACCCCACAGCTCAAATCGAGATCGGAGGCACTCATGATTTGGGAAGCGTCAATGACGAGCACGCTGCGTGAGGTTATGGTGGATCGCGACATGACTGAAGTAGAGATCAAGCATTCGAATGATCCACTGGTAGAGTGCAAGAATGGGTTCCGTGGATTCTAGTGTGAGGCGATGGGGTTCGTGAGGGAGGTTCGCTTGTGTTTCCAGGAACTGGGGCATTTGCTTCTGGGTTCTCGAAGATGGACTCAAGTGAAAAGGGGTGCACAGTAAGGAATCAGGGGAATTCAAGTGTACTGGAGTGGAGTTTGCAAATGGAAAACGTAGAGAAAATGGTCTAGGCGATGGGAACTGCCATTTGAGAAGTTTTTCAGGATTGCAGGCTTAGAGATGGTTTGTGAAGAAGATGGTTCGTGGTCATGGCTGGGGGGGGGGGTATACATTGAAAATGGAGCTGGCCCTTGTCGGGGTGATTTCCAGTCAACAGCGAAGGGGAATGGTGGAAACTAGTGATGGATTAGGGTGATAAGTTAATTAGCATTTATAAATTTTCATTTGCTAATTTAAATTTATTTAATCATGTTGGTTCCATTGGTTAAATAATAATAAATAATAATATTGTTCATATAGAATCAGATGCTCTGTGGTTAGTGGCAGTAGCC
This sequence comes from Allium sativum, assembly GCA_030737875.1. NCBI lineage: Eukaryota > Viridiplantae > Streptophyta > Magnoliopsida > Asparagales > Amaryllidaceae > Allium > Allium sativum. The sequence continues at coordinate 483,009,000 of CM060926.1, read as the reverse complement.
GTAGAGCTGTTACAGTGGGATAAAAGGTGATTTTATGGTGATTAAGGTAAAATATTAATTAATAAAATCAGTCATTAATTTAGTATTCAAAATCTTATATAAGTTATATTTACCTTATACAAAACCAGATTTGAACGCCGAAAATCATATTGGGTTTATAGCCGCAAAATGTTCGAGTTGAAGTTAATTTAAAAAAAAATCAGAGTCAACGGGGATTTTTAATATTCATCGGACGTCATTCAATTTAAATTAAACTGGAATGGATATTCCGCAAATAACCACGGTGAGTAAATCTCACTCACAGTTTATATTTAAATTTATTTTTATCGTAAAAATAAATTTGTTGGTTGCTTGGGTTCATGAATGAGTTGTTGAATTTTTGTGGTTATTGGATATTTCCCGCAATACTATTAGCGGATGCCCGCAGTATCATTAGCGGATGACCCTACGCCCACGTATATAAGTGGATCCCCTTTTTACCGTGATATCCTGCCACGAAGCAGGATGGGTATTATTTCTGTTAACTAACGTCTGTGGATGCAGGAAAACAGGTTAGAGGGATCCAACTGGATTCCTCAAAATATATTATCTTTTTGTTTATTTGTTTGCATATATACTGTCATATATGATATGTTAGAGAACCAAAAATAAATAATTGGTTGTTTGGTGTTTAAATATCACTAGGCCTGAATGTTGATATTTTAAAAATATCGAAAAAGAAATTTTCCATAGTTAAAAAGGGAAATTCTATTTTTCTAAAATAGAATTTGAAATTTGAATAGAATAAAAATATTTACTTGTTTTAAAGAAATAAAACAAGTAGTTCCTTTATAAACGAAGTTTATAAATATTTCTTTTATAAACGAAGTTTATAAATGAAGTGAAAAGAATTATCATTGGATAATTCAGAAATAGAAACCCAAGTGTGAAGTTGAAAAGGGAAAGTTATTTTTCCAAAGTAAAAATTATTGATTTCAACGGAATTGGAAATCAAGACTTGTTTAATATTGAAATTGCAATGGAATTTGAATATAAAGAAAATTCAAATATAGAATTTGAATGGAGTTAAATATAGAAATTCAAATGTAATTTGAATATGGAATTCAAATAGAAATTTAAATGGAATTTGTTTATAGAAATTGAATGGAATTTGGATATAGAAAATTCAAATATAGAATTTGAATATTGAAATTTAAATAGATGTTGAATATAGAAAATTTAAAGGAAATTCAAATATAGAATTTCAATATAGGAATGTAAATAGAATTTAAATAAGGGAATTTAAAATAGAATTTGAATAGGAGGATTTAAATAGAATTTGAATAATAGAATTAAAAAGGAGTTTGAATATTTGAAATTCAAATAGAATAAATAAGGAATTTAAATTCAAAGAGAATTAAATAGGGAATTTGAATGTAGAATTCAAAAGGGATTCAAATGGAATTTAAATTATAGAATTTGAATATAGCATTCAAATGGAATCTTAAACTATGGGATTTAAATATATAATTCAAATGGAATTTAAAATATGGAATTTGAATATAGGATTCAAATAGAAGTGAAATTGGAATTTGAATATAGAATTCAAATAAAAGTGAAAATGGAGTTTGAATCAAGAAAATTCAAATAGAGTTAAAATGGAGTTGAATTCATTTTAAACGAACTTTGAAAGTTTATATATAAACGAACTCGCCGTAGCGCTGAAGTTCGAAAATTGGCGTTTCGAACTTCAATTGAGTATATAGAACTTAATTGAAGTCGGAATTCTTTGAAACAAGAACCGTCAGAACCAATTTGATAATAGTTTTCTAATGAAAGAGAAAAATCTGGATTTCGTCGTATAGATTTTGAGTTACATCAAAATCAAATTTTCAGAAAAGCAACGCCATAACCATTTAAAAACCATAACATTTTATTTAATTCTATAAAAGGATTTTAAGCGAATAAAATCCGAATTTCTATTTATAAAATTTCAGATTTTGGGTTGTAAATATATCTGAACTCAGGTGCAGTAATGAATTGATTTTTGAAACAGAAATCAGATTTTTGATTATTGAATAAAATTAACTAATTTGAATAGTAATTAGTTAATGAGATTTTGAATTGATATTGGGCTTTGAATAAGTGAATTCGATTTGAAAATTTATATTCGAAATAGAAAAGGAAACTAGAATTGAAATTGAAAATTCAATTTGGTTATGAGCAAATTAAATATTTTATTTGAACATGTTATGTTCAAACAGAGAAGTGAAATAGGCAAAATAGTTAACTAAAGAATAAATGGGCGAAACTGAATTCAAATGATTGGATTGAGTTGAAACAGAATTGAAAACAGGTGAATATGTGATTAGACAGGTATGGGATGAAGTATATGAAGATTTTAATTTATGTGCTCGACAAAAAGGTACATGTTTAAAATTCATATATGAGATTTTATGCGCCGTATCGGCAAGCCGCTTGGCTTTTTCTTTCTTTTTTCTTTGGTAAGGGCTATGGGAGGCTATTTGAAATATCCCGATGCTCCCGGTACAAAGGAGGTTATGGCGAATTTTTCCGGAAATTTAAGGAGTTAGAATATTTTAAGAAAATTTTTATAGTTAGAAACCAATATATCAATATATATTGAATTCGATAAGGAAACAAATTAAAAATAGAATATTTTAAACAAAAAGGAAATTGATAGGCTGGTAATAGTAAGAGAAACAGATATACGTTAAAATGAATAATTGGGTTTTTATAGTGTGTTATTCGAGGTTAGTGGTTTTGCCGTTTTGAAGTTGGGAATGTTTTCAGTCAAGGTCTGAGAGGTAATTTTACCCCAACTTGATTGATTTCATTTTTAATTGATAAATAGCAGGATCCAGTCTCGAAGAGAAGTGTTGGAAAATAGTTAGTTGAATAAAATAAATTTTGGGCTGTTATAATGATGTTTTACACAACATTCGCTTGAACCCAAATGGTGAAATTTTGGGAATATAAAAGTAATATTTTCTGAATATAATTTAAGTAGTAGGGAAAGTGATAAGTGATTGGAATTTGTTTCAATTGCAAATAGAATATATTTTCTAACTATAGAAAATAATAGAGGGCGATATATGGAAATGTTTTCCAAATAGCGTAAGAGACCAAAATGATTATCGAAATCATTTGGTTAACAAATATTGATAGAGAAATAGAGAAGTGAATTAATTAATGAAATATTAAATAACAGGCCCAGTGATTGATGGATGTTATAGATGAATGTTTGTTTGTTTTTCTTTGATAGTTAAATAACCGACTATCGAAGTATTTGCCAATACCGTTGTCAATATGGAGAGACCGGTTGGATTATTATTCGTACAAATCAATTAGTGATTAACGGATCTGACGATGTTGCATTCAAAGTGACTGTGCTATCAATGAATTGAATGTAGTTGTAGCCTCAGGCCTCAACAACTGGGAAATGACAAAAATCGGGCAGGCAGCATGGCTATGTGGGTCGCTCCTATTTGGATGTATAATCACCTATCTAGAGATTCATTTAATTTCTTATTCTATTCGATGCTGTCCTGTAACAACCCGAAAATCTGGGCCAGTTTAAAATTTTTATTTTGGCAATTTTAGCGAATTTTGTTTATTTAAAATGAATTATTTTATATAATATCGACGAGAAATTTATTTTGAAGAGAATTCAAACGTATATATTTATACGCGTCGTCGTTAGAATATAAATATTTATATATAATTATAAATAGAATTGAAAATGGCGCGGTAGTTCGATAATTTGATTTCAAACTTCAAATGAATGTACCGGGTGCAAAACAATCCGGATTTTAGTGAAACCAGAAACAATAGGATCTAATTGATAATATCTTTCCAACGAATCCGAAAAGTCAAAATTTCATAGCGGGAATCAAAAGATATGTCCAGTTGAAAATTCTGAATAGTCGCTATGGAATTCAGACCCTTAAAAATGGAAATTTTGCAAACGACCTCGGATTTCGACGAAACCACTTTTGTTGGGTCCGTGATGTAAAGTTATTGCTAGGTTCCAAATTTCATAATTTTTCGAATCAATATGTGAGCGGGACGAAGGAAAACGCGTTTGACCAGATTCAGTTAATTTTAATCGACTGGAAAATGGCCATTTTTCTAACGGTCTCAGAATTTGACGAAACTAGTTTTGTTAGGACCGTATCGTCAATACGAAGCTAGAAAATATTATTATGGGATTTATAGAGTTAGTATGTGCCCCCGGTAATTTGAAATGTACGTTTAAAAATTCAATATAGTGATTTAAATATAAATTCAACGGAAACAGATCGAGACGATCAAATCAACCTACAATTCATATCCCATTGTGTTCGGAATGGGGGTAAAACGCTATGGACGACAGGCGGTGGGCCTCGTTTTGAGATCAAAAATAAAGGTTGCTTTTTGGCGAAAAATAAATTAATTAAAAAAAATACCTTTCTCTCCTATATCTCTGCCCCCCCCCCCCCCCCCCCGTTCGATTCAATTCAGATCGAAGAAAAAAACGAATACCCTAAACTGGACGCGCCTACCCTCCACCCATCGGCGACGCCTCCACCTCGCAGGGACACGGCGCCCTGGCGAACGCTCCTCCTCCCCATTCTCGCCTCCTCCCCATCGTCCCTCTCTCTGCCCCTTCCCCGATGTAAGACCCTAACTCCCCCTATCGTCGAACACCCCCACCCCTCCAATCACGAAGGACGCCGACCATCAGAGGGAGCCTCGCCGCCTGCCAACCTCCCAGAGCTTCCTTCGTCGCGTCATCAGCACATGGGTTCCCTTGCAAAGAAAACCAGTAAATACCATTTAATTTTATATTCTTATTTTCAGTTTTCTTTTTATATAGAAACTGATTTGTATAAACGGGGAGACTTTCATGTAGGAAATGTTAGTATAAAAGCAAGTTTTTTTTTGTGAGATAAAAGCTTAGATTTTTAAATTAGAAAAGGCGAGATTTTTAAATTAGAAAAGGCGAGATTTTTAAATTAGAAAAGGCGAGATTTTTAAATTAGAAAAGACGAGATTTTTAAATTAGAAAAGGCGAGATTTTTAAATTAGAAAAGGCGAGATTTTTAAATTAGAAAAGGCGAGATTTTTAAATTAGAAAAGGCGAGATTTTTAAATTAGAAAAGGCGAGATTTTTAAATTAGAAAAGGCGAGATTTTTTAATTAGAAAAGGCGAGATTTTTAAATTAGAAAAGACGAGATTTTTAAATTAGAAAAGACGAGATTTTTAAATTAGAAAAGGCGAGATTTTTAAATTAGAAAAGGCGAGATTTTTAAATTAGAAAAGGCGAGATTTTTAAATTAGCAAAGATGAGATTTTTAAATTAGAAAAGGCGAGATTTTTAAATTAGCAAAGACGAGATTTTTAAATTAGAAAAGATGAGATTTTTAAATTAGAAAAGGCGAGATTTTTAAATTAGAAAAGGCGAAATTTTTAAATTAGAAAAAATGTGATTTTTATATATTGAGCATCGAAGTAAAAATGTGATTTATATATATATAGTGGCTACGGGCAACGAAGATGACAGAAATGCGATAACAATGAAGACTTCTATAAATGAAGAGTCAAGATGATTGGATAGCTTTTGGTGAGAATTTCTCACTCTTCAATTTCTATTTCTAGTTATATATATATACTAGGATGCAGACGGTGTTTAATAGCACCCGACACAATCGTCCACAGACCATGGACTTGTTTGTTTGATTGCAAAAATTAGTTAGATTATTTGATTGAAATTGAATTGTTTGGTGAAATGAATGGATTGATTGATGTGTGAATGGAGTGGGCCTTCACTAGACCGGGGATAAGGCTAGGCCTCGTCCCGTTTCTAGTATCGTGCCGTTATGCTGCCAAAATTTTCTAAAATATGTTAGAAAAATAAAAATATCATTTTATTGAATAAATGAATTGAATAGAAATTCATAGGTTGAAATAAAATGTTTTATCGTTAAAAATATAATTTTTAACGTGAATATGAAAATAGTGAAGTGAACAAAATAAAATATTCGTTTACAAACCGGACGATTTGTTTATGTACACCTATTTGAATGACATTGATTGGGACGATAAATTTTACACATCGCCCAACTGCACAACTAAAATCTGTGTTTGATTGTTTGAAACCCCACACGGGTGTTGGGATGAAATTTGAAGTTCACTCATTCTAATTGATTAAATATGTCGATCAATTGATTGACAGGCTGCTATAAGCGTTAGATATCTCTATTTGATGCCTATACAGTGTAGTGCACTTTGGTTGATGGTTGATTATTTTTCAATGCTATTATACATGTGTTGTATGAAAATCCATATAATTAACTTTATATGGTAATTGATTGGGCCTCATTCCAATTTGAAAAATAAAGAATATTATAAAATAAAGGTTCATGTGTTGACTGTACTCATCCATTGAGGTTAGTCATGTGTTGAACGAAATATTTTAATAAAAGAAATATTTGAGAAAGAAATATTTGAAATAAAAATATTTGAAATAGAAATATTTGAAATAGAATATTTGAAAATAGGAATATATGAAGCCGTGTTGATTAGATTGACGCTATTTTGACGTGAACGATATTTATATCGATTTTATTCATTTTTCAACGAATATTGAAATAGATTTGAAATTCGAATTAAATTGAATAGAATTGAAATCACATTGGAATGAATTCGAATTGAAATTAAATATAGATGAATTCGAATTGAAACTGAATTGAAAACGAACTGAAATTGAATTAGAAATCAATTTGAATTGAAATCGATTCGAAATGAATTTAAAACGAATTTATATTGGAATATTCAATTTTGATTTGAAATTGAATATGAAGTTGAAACCGTTTTGAAAACGAATTTAAAACGATTTATAAAATTCATTTCGAAAGGGAATCGACGAAGTATATATTATATATATAATATAATGGCCTGAAGAGAATGCGCCGCGCCGCGGCAGTTCGCGAATTTCGACCATTTATTTCAAACGGACATTACGGGAGATCCGACCGTCGGATTCTCCCAAAAACCGGAACCGTTGGGTTCGTATCGAAAAGAGCTTTCTAACAAATATTAGAAATTTGAAATCTAATGGTTGGATTTGGAGATACGTCCAAATCAAATTTGAAAAAGGTCGATGTAAGTGCAGTTCGATGGCCGTTGATGGAAATCGACTGTACGGGCCTTGATAAAATTATTAAAAATAATAATAAATTGTGTAAAATCATAAGAAATGATTTGGGAAAAATTGGGATGAAAAAACTCCATATTTGAAAAGATAAAAATATATTTTTATCGAAATGAACTAGTTTTGAACTAGAATTATAATCCTATTTATTTTTAAAATAAATAAATTGAATTTGAAATGGTTTTGAAAATAACCAGAATTTCCAATGATTGCATTGGAGTGGATTTGAATCGAAATTGTCTTCAGAATATTTCGATGTTGGATTTCGTGATGATACAGATATTGTTATGGGAATTTGAAAGATATAGATATATATATATCGTTATTTCCAATACGACATTTGTTAATCGTAGAATTTGATATTGAATATAAGCCGTTATATTTTCTATTCAGAGCCTTGTATTGAATATCAAATGCGATTTGGGTTTGTCGTGAATGGTGTCTTCACTAACACTGTTCTTGAACCCAGTTGAGAAAAGACTAAATCTTTTTATTCAGATTTAATGAAGTGTACCAATTAAATAATAATATTTAATTGAGATTGAATTGATATTGATTTTTGGGTTTATCGTGGACACTGTTTTAAATAACACTCGTTCTTTAACCCGATAATTAATGAATGTGATTTTGGGTTTATCGTGAACTGTGTTTTAAACGACACTGATTCTTTAACCCAGTTAAAGATTAAAACTAAGTGGAGTTTTAATGAATCTTTAATTAGATTGAAAAGATCGAAAATGGAGTACCACCCGTTTTGCTCCAGGCGATAGTTAAATCTTTAATTAGATTTGAACGTGAAATGGTAATTGAATTTACCGATAACACCGTGGTGTTAGATATGAAGTATAACCAGTTTTACTTCATGGGATGAATAGGTTGGGATTGAGAAATTAAAACAAATGATTACTTCGGTAAGGTTCGCTAATCCCGACTAGTTTGAATTGATATTCAAAAATAGATTAAAGAATAAATTCAAGAAATTTATCTTGGATAAAATTAATGGGAACCTTTCCCTAGAATGTGAAATTTAGAAACTAACTGTCGGTTAGCTAAGTAGAATGGTTTTCTGGATATTGATCTGATGTTGGTTTCGGCCTTCGGGATTAATAATTGGGGAATTATTCTCTTGATTAATTTACGGTTAGTAACCAATGAATTGGAATGAGGCGTATGTAGTGTTTATTTAACATTTATTTTTAATATACGCGGGTTGTTCGGAAAGGCCGGGTTTATACCCATTCTGAATAACCGATTCGACGATATGTCGAAGATGAAGACGGTGGTTGAAGACCGGAAGTCTTCACATCGTTTGGATAATTACCGACGATCCTGATTGGGCTATACACCCAAGAGGATGGAAATAGTTGGTGATCGTCCAGACGTACTTGGAGATGGATGGATATGCGAGGAAAGTGCCTCCGGTTTCGTTCAGACCCAGAACGGACTTGTAAATGGATAGTGTGTATGACGTTGTATTCCTTTATACTGTATTGGTGATCTCTGCTAAATATATATCTGTTTGGTGGCAGAGAATTCATTCTCTTGCTATACACCCTTCTCTGAGACGTACGAGCCTAGAGGTTATATATTGGCAGAAATCAGTGGTATAGTATGGACTGACAATGTGGCATGCTGAGTTGCATGGATCAAGGCTTTTGTTGAAAAGCAAAGTCTTGTGGTTGATGATCAAAGCACGACCTTGTGTGGCGTAGCTTTCTGTAACGTTGATTCGCGAGTATCACACCCGGTATGAACTAAAAACGGGAGACGGACATCAGGGAGGACATGCGTTTCTTTCTAGTTAGGAGTGGCGTCAGTGCTTGAACTGGCTGACGAGTTTGACTCATGTGGATGTTGCTTATTATTACTTGCTGAAAAGCGAGGCGCCTCGTGATATCGGTTTCGGCCGATGCTTCTGGTCGGCTGACGGGCCAGGCTTACGCCCCAAAGGGCGGAGAAACGTAGTGTTCAGGCATAATAATCCACATCGGTGGACCGGCCCTGACGATCCAAGGCTTGCCTGCGCGTTTGCCTGAGACATGGGCTAGATTGTCTCGAATCGGTGAGGATCTTGCCCCTAGCCTCGGTTCATACCATAAATGATAACCTAACTTCCAATACGACGTCTTGCGGTTTTGATTGTAAACTTATATATGGCGACATAGTGTTATGGGGCATTCATGCCACCTATGATTTATACTTATGATTTGAAGTTTTTTTATACACTATGCACTTATTATAGTATCAAATAATCTGTTTTAAATGTATCAAGCATTCTTTGGCTGTTATAAGGGAAAACCCTATCCCCCGGCTTGCGTTGCATTGTGTGATAGGACCTGGGTCTTATAACAGCTTCATTTTTCTTTATTTAGCATTGCGCTGCTGTTTTATGCACTGGTATTCTTGGGAGGAAACCCGTTCCGTGTTATACGGCGTGGTCCCTTGATTTACCTAACTTTAAAATAAAGATTAATAACTGCTTTAGTTCTCACACCAGTCACATGACTGACCTTGAGTTTATTGTTTTAACCTAAACTCTGGGTGTCCCTATTTTCCACACGGGCAGCTAGTAGTTTTGGTTTTGCAGAATTATATTCACAGGATCCTGGTTTTCAGCTGGAATGATATCCGAAAAGCTTTGTATCCGTATATCTCTTCTAGTTGTGTATTGTATTATTTTCCGCTGCGATGTATTTAAATGTAATTTAAATCTCTGATATTTCTATGTAATATTCATTTATCCTCTGTATATTCTTGTAATCTGATGCATTGTTGTAATAACAATGAAATGTTCTTCCGTCTGCGTTCTGTTGTGGCTTGTTCTCGAACTATCCGCCACTTTCCTTTACGGGGAAGTTACGTCCCAATCCGGAAATGGTTGCTGATCCCAACCGTTGGTGATATACATTCGATACACTCAAGCGAAATAAGTGGTCGGTCATGTGTGGGTCGGGTTGCAAGATGTTCTTGTTGAACCCCAGTGTATCGCCTCTAGAGTACACTGATCGGAAGGTGGTCCATACCTTGTCATGTTGGAAATCCAATCTCCAATAAGCACCCTACGGTTTTTGTTTTTATACTATGTATGTGGAGCATGAGATGCAAGCATTCTGCTATTTGGTTATTTATTTGATGTAGACATTTGAATTTCTGTGCAATTTTGGTATTTCTGTGCAATTTTGGTTGGACGTATGGTGTAATTAATCAACTCAGATAGTATGGATTTGCGGGCCATTACAGTTGGTATCAGAGCTTAGGTTGAGCGAATACCTAGGCTTGTGTTGCATGTGCTCATTAGAGATAAGGTCAGTGGTACCCTAGAATGAGTTGAGTATATATATACGAGAGAGCGTATTTGTTAAATGATATAAAAGTTGTTTTTTATTGTGTTGGTTATTCCGTTGAGTGGTTTATGAATTCTGATCGAATAGTGGGACGCCACGAAGTCGATAGGAATTTCTAAATACTTGAACAGAAGATTTAACACGATTTTGTTTTAAAATGGGTAAATGAAATTATTTTACCCAAAATTCTATTTTGATACAGAAAGAATAATTTTTGAAATTATTATAATATATGGATGTGTTGGTTGTTTTTATTATAATCAAATGAGATTATAAGAAATGAAATGGTTATATAGAACCAAATAGAACTTGTATATGAATAAGATATACAATTGAGATGAATTAAAATTTAATTCAAAACAGAATTCAGAATTTAAATCCTGGGAAATTTGAAAATATTTTCAAAGTATATTTAAATAATATAGCTTTGTGTTAGAAGGATTTTTGAATAAAACATTTTGAATGGATTCTGAAAGTGTTAAAGCATTGAACTCACTTCAGCCGCTGGAAAATAATTCTGATGATGATGGCAGCATCATCAGTGTTCATTTTCTGGTTTCTAAGTGATGGATTGCTACTTTAGAAAAGTTTTGGTGGAAATTTATTGGAAAGAAAACAAGTAGTTTGAAAATTCAATTGTTTGAATTTGAAATGAAAATAAATATATGTATATATTTATGTGATTTCTGAAGGATTTGAAATAAAAACTCAGGAATTTGAATTCTGAAGTTTAAATTTAACTTAAGCAAGTTAAATGGATCGAGGTAAATAAATCAATGAAATTCAATTTGAATAAGATTGAATGGAATTTGAATTGGGTATAAATCATTTAGATTAAATGTGTGCAAACCAAAAGTTATGGTTGGAGCTAATTTGTTGAAATATGAGGAGTTGAGTTTCAACATAAGTGAGATGTTGAAAAGTTAATGGGTTTGTACCATTTTTCCTACCTTAGCAATTTCGAGGACGAAATTATTTTAAGGGGGGAAGAATGTAACGACCTAGATTTTTGAACAATATTTTGAATATTTAATATCGTTTAAATATTGAATTAATAATATAAAAGAATTTTTATATTGAATTATCGATTTATAATCGATATACGATTTATTTCGAATACATATAATTTTCGAAATACGGGAACTGAAATAATTCAATTTGAAATTAAAAATGGATTCAGAATGATTCAAATGGTTAATATGAATTTTTATTTGAATTTCAACGATAATAATAGTAATTTATTTTTAAGGAATTTATTAGTTTTGAATTTAAATCATATTATATCAATTTAATATGTTATTTTTAAATATGTTCGAATTAAATTATATAGCCTATTCCGTTGAGTTCAGAATAGTGTAATTACATTGGAACGACGGTTGGTACGCTAAAATAGCGGTTCACGGTTTTTTTTTAATTATGAACCCGAGATATTTATAATGGATAAGATCGAAATCGAATCGAAAATCAAATCAATATCTATTTAAAAAGGGTAGAAATCTCTTTATTTCAAATCAAATTAAATCAGAAATCAAATCAATTTAATGGAGTGTACGTATCGTCCCCATTCACCATTATAAAATCGCGTCCAATACTCCTTTCTCCCTTCAGAAAATCAATGCCTCTCCCTTCCTATACCAATTCAAAGTATTCTATTTCATTTTCTTCCTTCTAGTTAAAATCGAAAATCAATTTTACCCACCGATTAGAAAAAAAGGGGGAAGAGAAATCGCGAATGGCAATTTATGCCAGTAGTTCACGGAAGCTCGAAATCCAATCGCGTCATACCCTACAGCTCGAATCGAGACCGGAGGCACTCGTGATTTGGGAAGCGTCGATGACGAGCAGGCTGCGTGAGGTTATGGTGGATCGCGACATGACTGAAGTGGAGATCGAGCATTCAAATGATCCACTGGTAGAGTGCAAGAACGGGTTCCGTGGATTCCGGTGCAAGGCGATGGGGTTCGTGAAAGAGGTTCGCTTGTGTTGCCAGGAACTGGGGCGTTTGCTTCTGGGTTCTCGAAGATGAAGGACTCGAGTGAAAAGAGGTGCGCAGTAAGGAATTAGGGGAATTCAAGTGTACTGGAGTGGAGTTTGCAAATGGAAAAGGTAGAGAAAATGTTCTAGGCGATGGGAACTGCCATTTGAGGAGTTTGTCAGGATTGCAGGTGTGGAAATGGTCTGTGAAGATGACGGTGCGTGGTCATGGCTGGGGGGGGTATACCGAGAAAATGGTGCTGGCCCTTGTCCGGGTGATTTCCAGTCAACAACGAAGGGGAATGGTGGCAACTAGTGATGGATTAGTGTGATAAGGTAATTAACATTTATAAATTTTCATTTGCTAATTTAAATTTATTTAATCATGTTGGTTCCATTGGTTAAATAATAATAATAATAAATAATAATATTGTTCATATAGAATCATATGCTCTGTGGTTAGTGGCAGTAGCCATGGAGCTGTTACAGTGGGATAGAAGGTGATTTTATGGTGATTAAGGTAAAATATTAATTAATAAAATTAGTTATTAATTTAGTATTCAAAATCTTATATAAGTTATATTTACCTTATACAAAACCAGATTTGAACGCCGAAAATCATATTGGGTTTGTAGCCGCAAAATGTTCGAGTTGAAGTTAATTTGGAATTTTTCAGAGTCAACGGGGATTTTTAATATTCATCGGACGTCATTCAATTTAAATCAAACTGGAATGGATATTTGGCAAATAACCACCGTGAGTAAATCTCACTCACAGTTTATATTTAAATTTATTTTTATCGTAAAAATAAATTTGTTGGTTGCTTGGGTGCATGAATGAGTTGTTGAATTTTTGTGGTTATTGGATATTTCCCGCAATAATATTAGCGGATGCCCGCAGTATCATTAGCGGATGACCCTACGCCCACGTATATAAGTGAATCCCCTTTTTACCGCGATATCCTGTCACGAAGCAAGATGGGTATTATTTCTGTTAACTAACGTCTGTGGATGCAGGAGAACAGGTTGGAGGGATCCAACTGGATTCCTCAAAAATATATTATCTGTTTGTTTATTTGTTTGCATATATACTGTCATATATGATATGTTAGAGAACCAAAAATAAATAATTGGTGGTTTGGTGATTAAATATCACTGGGCCTAAATGTTGATATTTTAAAAATATCGAAAAAGAAAATTTCCAGAGTTAAAAAGGGAAATTATATTTTTCTGAAATAGAATTTGAAATTTGAAAAGAATAAAAATATTTACTTGTTTTAAAGAAATAAAACAAGTAGTTCCTTTATAAACGAAGTTTATAAATATTTCTTTTATAAACGAAGTTTATAAATGAAGTGAAAAGAATTATCATTGGATAATTCAGAAATAAAAACCCAAGTGTGAAGTTGAAAAGGGAAAGTTATTTTTCCAAAGTAAAAATTATTGATTTCAACGGAATTGGAAATCAAGACTTGTTAATATTGAAATTGCAATGGAATTTGAATATAAAGAAAATTCAAATATAGAATTTGAATTGAGTTAAATATAGAAATTCAAATGTAATTTGAATATGGAATTCAAATAGAAATTTAAATGGAATTTGTTTATAGAAATTGAATGGAATTTGGATATAGAAAATTCAAATATAGAAATTTAAATAGATGTTGAATATAGAAAATTTGAAGGAAATTCAAATATAGAATTTGAATATAGGAATGTAAATAGAATTTAAATAAGGGAATTTAAAATAGAATTTGAATAAGAGGATTTAAATAGAATTTGAATAATAGAATTAAAAAGGAGTTTGAATATTTGATATTCAAATAGAATAAATATGGAATTTGAATTCAAAGAGAATTAAATAGGGAATTTGAATGTACAATTCAAAAGGGATTCAAATGGAATTTAAATTATAGAATTTGAATATAGCATTCAAATGGAATTTTAAACTAAGGGATTTAAATATATAATTCAAATGGAATTTAAAATACGGAATTTGAATATAGGATTCAAATAGAAGTGAAATTGGAATTTGAAAATAAAATTCAAATAAAAGTGAAAATGGATTTTGAATCAAGAAAATTCAAATAGAGTTAAAATGGAGTTGAATTCATTTTAAACGAAGTTTGAAAGTTTATATATAAACGAACTCTCTACAGCACTGCAGTTCGAAAATTGGCGTTTCCAACTTCAATTGAGTATATAGAACTCAATTAAAGTCAGAATTCTTTGACACAAGAACCGTCAGAACCGATTTGATAATATTTTTCTAATGAAGGAGAAAAATATGGATTTCGTCGTATAGATTTTGAGTTACATCAAAATCAAATTTTCAGAAAAGCAGCGCCATAACCATTTAAAAACCATAACGTTTTATTTAAATCTATAAAAGGATTTTAAGCGAATAAAATCCGAATTTCTATTTATAAAATTTCAGATTTATGGTTGTAAATATATCTGAACTCAAGTGGAGTAATGAATTGATTTTTGAAACAGAAATCATATTTTTGATTATTGAATAAAATTAACTAATTCGAATAGTAATTAGTTAATGAGATTTTGAATTGATATTGGGCTTTGAATAAGTGAATTCGATTTGAAAATTTATATTTGAAATCGAAAAGGAAACTAGAATTGAAATTGAAAATTCAATTTGGTTATGAGAAAATTAAATATTTTATTTGAACATGTTATGTTCAAACAGAGAAGTGAAATAGGCAAAATAGTTAACTAAAGAATAAATGGGCGAAACTGAATTCAAATGATTGGATTGAGTTGAAACAGAACTGAAAACAGGTGAATATGTGATTAGACAGGTATGGGATGAAGAATATGAAGATTTTAATTTATGTGCCCGACAAAAAGGTACATGTTTAAAATTCATATATGAGATTTTATGCGCCGTATCGGCAAGCTGCTCGGCTTTTTCTTTTTCTTTTTCTTTGGTAAGGGCCATAGGAGGCTATTTGAAATATCCCGATGCTCTCGATACAAAGTAGGTTATGGCGAATTTTTCCGGAAATTTAAGGAGTTAGAATATTTTAAGAAAATTTTTATAGTTAGAAATCAATATATCAATATATATATTGAATTCGATAAGGAAACAAATTTAAAATAGAATATTTTAAACAAAAAGTAAATTGATAGGCTGGTAATAGTAAGAGAAACAGATATACGTTAAAATGAATAATTGGGTTTTTATAGTGTGTTATTCGAGGTTAGTGGTTTTGCCGTTTTGAAGTTGGGAATGTTTTCAGTCAAGGTCTGAGAGGTAATTTTACCCCAACTTGATTGATTTCATTTTTAATTGATAAATAGCAGGATCCAATCTCAAAGAGAAGTGTTGGAAAATAGTTAGTTGAATAAAATAAATTTTGGGTTGTTGTAACGATGTTTTACACAACATTCGTTTGAACCCAGATGGTGAAATTTTGGGAATATAAAAGTAATATTTTCTGAGTATAATTTAAGTAGTAGGGAAAGTGATAAGTGATTGGAATTTGTTTCAATTGCAAATAGAATATATTTTCTAACTATAGAAAATAATAGAGGGCGATATATGGAAATGTTTTCCAAATAGCGTAAGAGACCAAGATGATTATCGAAATCATTTGGTTAACAAATATTGATAGAGAAATAGAGAAGTGAATTAATTAATGAAATATTAATTGACAGGCCCAGTGATTGATGAATTTTATAGATGAATGTTTGTTTGTTTTTCTTCGATAGTTAAATAACCGACTATCGAAGTATTTGCCAATATCGTTGTCAATATGGAGAGACCGGTTGGATTATTATCCGTGAACCACTCTGTATTGGCAGTAGCATTACGAATCAGATTATATGAAGATAATCGAAGACGGTGTAATGTGCAAGGGCTTTTTCTATTAATAGAGATTGTGCCATCGGTTTCGTTCAGTCCCAGAACGAACGTATATGGACGAATGTCTGACAAAGTATTTCCAATGATCAAATGAGTTGGTCTGTATAAATATATATTGTTGCAATGGATTTATTCCCTTAGCATAACATCCAGAATATTTGTACAAATCAATTAGTGATTAACGGATCTGACGATGTGGCATTCAAAGTGACTGTGTTATCAATGAATTGAAAGTAGTTGTAGCCTCAGGCCTCAACAACCGGGAAATGACAAAAATCGGGCAGGCAGCATGGCTATGTGGGTCGCTCCCATTAGGATGTATAATCACCTATCTAGAGATTCATTTAATTTCTAATTCTATTTGATGTTGTCCCAATTGGGAAACGGTTGCTGATCCCAACCGTTGGTGATATACATTCGATACACTCAAGCGAAATGAGTGGTCGGTCATGTGTGGGTCGGGTTGGAAGATGTTCTTGTTGAACCCCAGTGTATCGCCTCTAGAGTACACTGATCGGAAGGTGGTTCCATACCTTGTCATGTTGGAAATCCAATCTCCAATAAGCACCCTACGGTTTTTGATTTTATACTATGTATGTGGAGCATGAGATGCAAGCGTTCTGCTATTTGGTTATTTATTTGATGTAGACATTATTATAATATCACTGGATTTTCGTATCAAAGTGTTTTGGGTTATAGTAAGGTAAAAAGCGTCCGTGTTTATGTGTGGACTGGTCTTACTATTATCTTTTCTTTCGAAAGGATTTTGAAAGTTAAACAATTAGTTGGAGTTTACTCACACCAGTCCCATGACTGACCCAGAGTTTATTTTGTTTTGTTTTCCCTAAACTCTTGGGTGCCCAAATTTGTACGGGCAGTCAAGTAGTCGGGATTTTTCAGATTCACATGGAAGAGCTGGAAGCAGGAGGCTTCACCAGTTAGCTATAGACTATCATATATTCCGCTGTGGACCATGTTTGTATCTGGAAACAGGTGTTTATAACTGTTCCAGGAATAACTGTTGTGCTCTGATGATGGTATGTATATAAAGTTACTGATTTTTATTTCAAAAGTTATGTTATATGATATGTTTTATTCGTTCTGCTGTGAGTTTGTGATCGTCATTTTCTTCTATTCTAATATTTCTTTCTATTTCGCATCCTCTAACTTCTTTCTAATAATGATTCGTATTTCTGTGCAATTTGGGTTGGACTTGTGGCGTTATTAATCAACTCAGATAGTACGGATTTGCGGGCCATTACATGGTATTTAAAATACCAAATAACATGACCAGTGCCATCATAATCAATCACAGATTATATATCACATCATATATCACAATATATGAAAAAAAGTAATATAGTTATTGAGGAATCCAGTTGGATCCCTCCAACCTGTCTCCCTGCATCCATAGATGTTAAACAATATAATATAAAATCGATTTAATTTCAATATGAAATATTCTGATAAACAGAATCAATATTTGATTAACAATTTATATATATCGTTATCTATAATTTCAACCAATAATTCAGTAATTCAACCAAACAGTCATCACACAACAGTCAATCATCATTTATCAATTCTAAATATACGTTATAAAAATATGAACTGGTAGAGTTGGTGTGTTTTACTCACATTGGACGATCATTGTTAAATAATGATAACCATCGGTTGATTCGGACAGACAATTTATTTCACTATAAATTGTAACGAGCTCCAATTCACTCCAAGTCAGTTCCTTTGTGTAGCCGTCGTCCATACGATCCCAACGGATCTTGTTTTGCTGAATTTCGATAATGTATGACAATGTTATGATTTTTTTAAAGCTAATGCTCTATTTTAAATTTTGAAATAAACTTAATCTAATTTTCTATTGGGCTTAACCTTTTTATTTCCCCAGCCCAAGCCCAACTTCCAAAATACCACGCCCGCTTTTGTTATCTCCTTCCAGCGAGCAAAAAGTGTCGCTGCTCTCCCAAACTCGAGCTCCATTGCAGCATCTTCAAACTCGAGCTCTTCCCTCCCCACTTCATGAACTTCAAAACTGAAAACACCACTCAATTCCTCTCCCTAATCCGCTACTCTCCATAACCATTTTGTAAAGCTCGAGCACCTCATCGAAAATGCGTCACCCACACTTCCAAGAGCTGCTGAAGAATGCAGCAACTATTTTGAACATCGAGTCCCCCAAAAATGATAACCAAGGTGCTAAACTACTTCCAAATCCCAAAAATAACATCAAAACCAAAAATCGATTCTCCATGAACCCCAAATCGACAACCCTAGTTCCTACTGTAAGTGAAGACCGCGAACTAAACTACACCGAACCCATCAAAAATCATATAGGATTAAAGAGAAACCACAGTGGAGTTCGAATCTACATCTCTCGAGAATTTCAGAGGAGGATTCAATTTTATTTGGATTTTTCAAAGATGATTTTCACGTCTTTCTCTGGAAAAAAAGAAAATATGACGACTTTTTTTAGTTGACCAGAGAAGTAGCGAATTAAGTTAAGAGTTGGGTATGATATATATATATAGGATTAGGTAGCTTGTAGGATAAGTTTCACATATTATTTTATTTATTTTTAAGCAATCACTATATATATTTGTTGTTAAAAAACCTATGATCACACATGATATCCAAAAATCATGAAAATGGGCATACGACTAGAGTTCGACAATACGGACCCAATGAAACTGGTTTCGTCGAATTCCGACTCCGTTTGCTCACAAAGCGTATTTTTAACTGTCAAAATATCGATTGTTTTTCACATTAAAAATCGGTGCGGCCACATACTAACTCCAAAAATCACGAAAATTGAAATCTAAAAGTAATTTAATATTCCGCATCCAACTAAATTAGTTTCATCTAAAACGGAGTTCATTTGCAAAACTGACTATTTTAAAGGCTCTAAATAAACCCATTTAAATATTAAATATATTTAAAAATAATTAAATTAAATATTTAAAAATAAATATTATCGCATATATTCACCGTGGAACACCATACAGCTCCAAAATATTTCTATCCGAATTTATAACTCGATATTTCAAATCCAGTGTTAAATCAGTATTTTATTTATAATGAAAATCCATTTAAAATGTAAATAAATTGTTATAAAATTATAAAGGAATTCCATAGCGACTTTTTGAAAATTTTATTTTGACACAACTCACAATCTACAGAACGAAATATTGATTTTTCTCTTCCATTAGAAAAATATACTTTACCAGCTCCGAACGTTTCTTGTTTCACAGAAATCCGACTTAAAACGGATTATGTATAGTCGTTTAAAGTTCGAATCGCCAAATTACGAACTGTTGTGCCATTACGGGCTCGATTATAATTAAATTATAATTTACACATTCTTACGTCGTTCAAATAATATATTCGTTATTCAAATTCAATTCTAAGCCGTATTATACCTTATATATGATCCAATTCACATTGTATTGTGAATTCAACTATTTATTATTATTTCGAAATTATAATATATTTTTATATTATAAATAATAATTAAATATTCCATATTATTCAATTAAATAACCATTTAAATCTATAAATCACTTTTTAAATAATTAAATTAATTATTATACCGTAAAAATACGGGACGTTACAATATCGCTACCTGGAAAGCTTACATCCAGAAAACTCAAGTAGATACAATGGACTACATGGATGCCACCGTGCTCAAATTCTCTGCTTTGTTTGTCATAGGAAAAGGAATATTATTTTTCTAAAGAGACTAGTTTGCCTGTACCCTTGTCGAAGTGTAGGAGGAGAAACTTTAGCAAATTACTGATGCAGGCTACACCGAGGAGGAATTGATTTGACATTACTTAGATGAGGAGTGTAACACCCCACCTCCGTTAAGGTCACTCACAAAGGGAATGCCTTAACTTTGGTGGAGCATTTTAGTAAACAGAACAGAAACTTACAAGACAGATAAAACAGTACTTGAAAATTTTTAAACTTTATTACAGCGGAAACAGAAATTAATATGGTTACATCCTTTCAATTTCAGAATTCAAGTACAAAATACCAGTCTTGTACAAAAGCCTTCACAATGCATAGTTTAAAATCATAATCCCCATGGAACGGAAGCTATACAGAGCCAAGCCATACTTTAAGCACCTCAAGCAAAGAGAAATCCGGATCAAGCTAAAGTATTTCCCTCCTTGGATAACCTGGGGGGAAACGGAAGAAAGGAGGCGAAACAACAAGGGTCATATAAAAAGTCTGGCAAGTCCAGTGACTTTCAGCATATGAACAGATAATAATAATATGATATGAACATAAAACTGGATGTGAGATAACTATAACAGGTGTAGCAGATATAACAGAAAAACAGAATGATATAAACTATTGTTTTACACTTCTCTGCACTAATACTAGTATAGCAGAATTAGGTGTCACCCTAATGTCTAAATTGAAGCAGGAACGGGTACAGAATACTTTAACAGAAACAGAATGCTAATAATGGGCCTTTACTACCCGGTCAGAAACAGACAGAAGAAGAAACAAATTTATCCTTATGGAGACAGAATGTGGAATTAGGTGTACACTAGTAATGGGCCTTTACCACCCGAACAGACGGTACCACACAGAAATAGACAGGTGTTACCACCCAACAGAAACAGACGGTACCAACAGAAACAGACAGAACTAAGCGTACCCTAAAACCCTACCCCAAGCGATCGGCTCCCTAATACATAAATATCCTGTGTCGGCCCCACAGTAGGGTGTATCACTCCCTAAAGTGACAACCAATTGGCACAGACCTATTTACAGATGTCACGGCGTCTTACATCCTCAGAGGCAGACCGGGATCCATGCATGCACATGACCCGGTTGGAACGCACCATCAACACCCCTCGCCATTATCAGAATGAACCTCTTATAATTAGTTCAGTAAGCGTGCCCGGACCCTACTTACTGTTGGGTCAAAGTTTTGATACCAGAAAGGGTTACTGACTAATATGGGTCCCAAACAACAGATGACACAAGTAATTCCCCTCCTAACCTTGTGTCCCCAGACTAACAGATTTCAGATTAACTTGTTTACAAGTTCAAACATACAGAATTCAGATTTACTAATTCACAAATTAAGTTAACAAGTTTTCAGACTAACGAATCAGATGTACAGATTTTTCAGATTTGTCTAACTTTGTATTGGGCCTACAGATTCATGGACGGGTTTTACTACATCTATTAATCCCTTTGGTTTAACCCTATTTTTCCCCAATACGTTTTAGACGTCATTCTTATCTTAGATTTTCATTAATTAATTATTAATGCACAGACCTCTCACATTAGGTCGGTAGCTTGTGGCCGCTGGATATGTCGGGCGGTTCCGGCCAGACTTCTGCCACAAGCCAGACCTAACCTCGTGTCTTACGCATGTTATGACTAACTTCTCACATAAGAACCTATTGTTTGCGGCCACTGGATGTGCCGGGCGGTTCCGGGCAGATTTACGCCGCAAACTCATTCTAACCTCGAGTTAGCCATATTTATCTTTGCGGCCAATTAATTAATAATTTACCGTTTATGCGCACGCCCAATATATATGCCAATTCAGATTATATCAATAACAGGATGATTATATCAACATAGCAGATAACAGATTTTATATGAATTAACGGATTTTACAGATTTAGCAACTTAGCAGATTTTGGCATATAACAGGTTAGGCACTTCAACCGACAAATTTAACAGATTAGGCATTTCAATCTAATTAGCAGTCTAGGCAATATAACAAAACTAGCAGCTTAGGCAACTTGGCAAATTAGCAGATTTAGCAAATTTAATATTTCCAAAGGTTCTATTTACATGCCTTTCCTAAACATAAATTAGGCCTAAATTCATATGCCTAAATAATTGTCATGATTCACAATATGATCATATACTTCCATGTTGGCATACATTTACATAGCGCAGAATATGGACATAATTTACCCTATAACATATGTTCCAATTTTTGTTAAACTAGCATCTTACAGCAGATTCACATATAAATTATACCAAATATAACCATTAATTTCAATGCATGCCATATATCCAAAAATCCCTATTTAGGTGTAATCACAATAATAGATATCCTAATTAATGTAAATCTTTTACACCTAAGCTTCCATATCTTCTTCTTTTTAAGTCATGAATCATTATGCAAACTATACCCAACAATCTAAATCTTTAAATCATATCTTCTAAAAATCAAATCTTGACTTTTATATGCATTTTGTTCAAAGTCTCAAATCATATGTAATCTTACAGTGGTTCCTCTTCTTCTTTTATCACAGAATATGCATAGGTCTAAAACTAGTTTATAACATATGCTTATTTTTCTAATTAATTACAGATCTAAATTACAACATAACTATGCATACAACATGCATAAATTATATGTTCATAGTCAAATTTATGCATCCAATCCCAAGTCACATGTCCAATATATTTTATGCCTCAGACCTAAAGTCATACATTCAATTTAGTCTTGTCAAATTTCTCATCATTCATTATTTATCCCAAAATTTGCGTTCATACGTTCATCTCTTATGAGATTAGGCACAGGCTCGTGGTAGCCTGGCTATAAAAACAGAAAAGAAGAAAAGGGATACAGAACAGTCACAGAAGAGAATATATATACAATCTCAGATTCAGAATTAAAAACATATCAAAATTATAATTAACGTTTATAGCGGAAAATAACTGTACTTGCCTTGATTGGATTAAAGAAAGAACTTTAACTTGTTGTAGAATCTTTGCAGAAACTCTAATCTCTAGTTTGAATTGAGTTGCTTAGGCTGATGTTGATTATCTTCTAGTTTTAATTCCAGCAGAGCAGCGATGCCATTTTTATTTTTTTATTAGAAGAAGAGAGCAATGGAGGCTAGAGAATTGTGTAAGAAACCTAGGTAGAGTCTAGGGTCATTTTATAGAGTTTATGAACTGATTAGGACCATCGATGTTGCTTGGATTGATCGTAGCCATTCATTCGAAAGAGAGACCAATTAGAGCCTGCCACCTAGCCCTAATGACAAAGCAGACTACAGAAAATCGACTAACAGAGAATAGGCCAGCCAGGTTGGGCTGGGTTTGACCTGGCTCTGGACCAGGTCGACAGCCCTGTCGACAGCCCTGTCGACCTGGTTAGACCAGGTCGACAGCCCAGTCGACCTGGGTGCATCAGGCGGGATTTTTCCCGCCCTGGCCAATTGGGCCCGGTTTTTAATTTTAAACTGTTTTATTCTGTTCGAATTTTAAACTTAATTCAGAAACTTCCGGAGGCTATATCTTCTTCATACGGACTCCGTTTTTCGAAAACTCGGACTCTATTTCGCGTATTTTTCCGAGACGAACGCAATGGCGTATCCCGTTTCCCTTAGTTCTTTGTTTTCAAATTAATTATACTTTAATTTGTTAATTCCACAGTTATAGAATACACGGGGTGTTACATTCTCCCCCACTTAAAAGGATTTCGTCCCCGAAATCCTCAAGTTAAGAAGAATGTGTCCTACCATCCAATCACCCATCTACTCAACCATCATCCACAAGCATCCATTGTCCTTAGAAAACTTCTAATGTTGTATGAACATATGCAAAAGTGTGTGTATATGTTCCCTATCTAATGCAAAGATCAGGCGGTCTACTGATTCAGTTGACCGCCTTAATGCGAATTATGTCAGTGCCATGAGTCCAACATGTATGCAATAGAATTCTGATGATATATATTATTTCTATATGAGTGCACAACCATTCACTCAAATGCAACATCCATGTGCTGAATCAACCAATTTGCATCCACAAGAATTGAAAAGTGCTCACCCATTCATATGCAGTATGAGAGTGTTTTCGAGCCGATCTAGTGCCTAGTGTGTGTATATGCATCCACGGGCAACCACTAGCAACCACTTGCATCCACTTTCAACCATCAAACATAACATGTCTCAAACACATGTTTACACCCATTAGTTTCTACCTAAAGTTCAAATATTCGATCGATAGGATACAGTCGAATGATGGAAGCAAGTACAGATAGAACGAAAATTTGGTTCCCATTAGACATGGGTCCTAAGTATCGGCCCCAAAGACCGAAACCAATATCAAATTGACACCCCACGAAAACTCAGAATGTATGCGTCATACTTGACGCCTAACACAGATATCCCTCAAACCCCAGTCTCAAACAGATGATCCATAACCCTTATGGGTCTGAGTCTATAGCGGAATTCAGAAATAATACTAGCATTAAAGTGCAGAGTATCGATTACAAAATCAAAATACCAGAATCAGAAAAAGTCACAATCAGATAAAGAAATTAAACCTACTATAGAAATTTTCCTATTTCTATCCTAGCCACTAGCCTCAAGAGTGTTCGCCTACCCTCCTTGTCCTCGTCTCTTCGGGCAGTCCCTAGTGAAGTGTCCCATCTCCCCACAGTTGAAGCAAGCGCCCTTCCTTTTTCTGCAATCCTTGTTCAGATGAGTTGAGCTCCCACAAGTAAAGCACTTTTTCCCCTTCTTATCTTCAGACTTCTCATCCTTCTTTTGTGTTTCCTTTTTGGGCCCCGCTTTCTTATTCTGTGGTTCTTCCTTCTTTGTCTCTTTCGGGCCCTTGTCTTCCTCATGCAGTAGTGCCATATCCACCAATTTCTCGTAAGTTGCTCCCATGGTTACATGGGTCATGGCTAGGCTGTGCAGTGGCTCATTCAATCCTTTAACAAAGCGGAGAGCCTTTTTATGCTGAGTGTTGACTAAATCCGATCCGAATCTTGCTAGTTGGTTGAACTGGTTGACATATTCCTTGACCGTCATACTTCCTTGCTTAAGAGACAAGAACTTTTCCAATTGTAAACTTCGTTCAGCTTGCGAGAGGAATTTTGTCTCAAACCTTGTTCTGAAATCCATCCATGTCTCAACCGGCCTCTCAGCGTTAGTGACTTCCCACCAGTAGGAAGCTTCGTCTTTGAGCAGCCATACTGCCAACTGTACCTTCTGCCTATCGTCCACCTCGAAGATAACGAATAGATCCTCAGTTTCTTTGAGCCAATTCCTTGCTTCTACGAATGATTCAGTTCCTTTGAAATCCTTCCCACCCATGGCCCTAAAATCTCTACAGATCTTTGAGAAAGCAATTGCACGAGTAGGGGGTGGAGGAGGGGGATCATTTGCTGGACCTGCAGCGGCGGTCCTAGCCTCAAGATATTGACGAAACCAACCGGGTACATGAACACCCTCTGGTATCTCAGATGCTTCAGACATGCTGGAACGAAAAAGGAAAGGTTCAATACAAAAAGGACTGAAAGAAAGATATATGGCTCTTGGGGATCATGTTTTTCAAAATAAGCTTTATTTTTGAAAATACTTCCTTTCAAAACCTTTTTTTTTTTGAAAATAATTTTTCAAAACTTTTTTATAAAATCTGGTAACCTTCAGCTCTGATACCAAGTGTTACACCCCACCTCCGTTAAGGTCACTCACAAAGGGAATGCCTTAACTTTGGTGGAGCATTTTAGTAAACAGAACAGAAACTTACAAGACAGATAAAACAGTACTTGAAAAATTTTAAACTTTATTACAGCGGAAACAGAAATTAATATGGTTACATCCTTTCAATCTCAGAATTCAAGTACAAAATATCAGTCTTGTACAAAAGCCTTCACAATGCATAGTTTAAAATCATAATCCCCATGGAACGGAAGCTATACAGAGCCAAGCCATACTTTAAGCACCTCAAGCAAAGAGAAATCCGGATCAAGCTAAAGTATTTCCCTCCTTGGATAACCTGGGGGGAAACGGAAGAAAGGAGGCGAAACAATAAGGGTCAGACAAAAAGTCTGGCAAGTCCAGTGACTTTCAGCATATGAACAGATAATAATAATATGATATGAACATAAAACTGGATGTGAGATAACTATAACAGGTGTAGCAGATATAACAGAAAAACAGAATGATATAAACTATTGTTTTACACCTCTCTGCACTAATACTAGTATAGCAGAATTAGGTGTCACCCTAATGTCTAAATTGAAGCAGGAACGGGTACAGAATACTTTAACAGAAACAGAATGCTAATAATGGGCCTTTACTACCCGGTCAGAAACAGACAGAAGAAGAAACAGATTTATCCTTATGGAGACAGAATGTGGAATTAGGTGTACACTAGTAATGGGCCTTTACCACCCGAACAGACGGTACCACACAGAAACAGACAGGTGTTACCACCCAACAGAAACAGACGGTACCAACAGAAACAGACAGAACTAAGCGTACCCTAAAACCCTACCCCAAGCGATCGGCTCCCTAATACATAAATATCCTGTGTCGGCCCCACAGTAGGGTGTATCACTCCCTAAAGTGACAACCAATTGGCACAGACCTATTTACAGATGTCACGGCGTCTTACATCCTCAGAGGCAGACCGGGATCCATGCACGCACATGACCCGGTTGGAACGCACCATCAACACCCCTCGCCATTATCAGAATGAACCTCTTATAATTAGTTCAGTAAGCGTGCCCGGACCCTACTTACTGTTGGGTCAAAGTTTTGATACCAGAAAGGATTACTGACTAATATGGGTCCCAAACAACAGATGACACAAGTAATTCCCCTCCTAACCTTGTGTCCCCAGACTAACAGATTTCAGATTAACTTGTTTACAAGTTCAGACATACAGAATTCAGATTTACTAATTCACAAATTAAGTTAACAAGTTTTCAGACTAACGGATCAGATGTACAGATTTTTCAGATTTGTCTAACTTTGTATTGGGCCTACAGATTCATGGACGGGTTTTACTACATCTATTAATCCCTTTGGTTTAACCCTATTTTTTCCCAATATGTTTTAGACGTCATTCTTATCTTAGATTTGCATTAATTAATTATTAATGCACAGACCTCTCACATTAGGTCGGTAGCTTGTGGCCGCTGGATATGCCGGGCGGTTCCGGGCAGACTTCTGCCACAAGCCAGACCTAACCTCGTGTCTTACGCATGTTATGACTAACTTCTCACATTAGAACCTATTGTTTGCGGCCATTGGATGTGCCGGGCGGTTCCGGGCAGATTTACGCCGCAAACTCATTCTAACCTCGAGTTAGCCATATTTATCTTTGCGGCCAATTAATTAATAATTTACCGTTTATGCGCACGCCCAATATATATGCCAATTCAGATTATATCAATAACAGAATGATTATATCAACATAGCAGATAACAGATTTTATATGAATTAACGGATTTTACAGATTTAGCAACTTAGCAGATTTTGGCATATAACAGGTTAGGCATTTCAACCGACAAATTTAACAGATTAGGCATTTCAATCTAATTAGCAGTCTAGGCAATATAACAAAACTAGCAGCTTAGGCAACTTGGCAAATTAGCAAATTTAGCAAATTTAATATTTCCAAAGGTTCTATTTACATGCCTTGCCTAAACATAAATTAGGCCTAAATTCATATGCCTAAATAATTGTCATGATTCACAATATGATCATATACTTCCATGTTGGCATACATTTACATAGCGCAGAATATGGACATAATTTACCCTATAACATATGTTCCAATTTTTGTTAAACTAGCATCTTACAGCAGATTCACATATAAATTATACCAAATATAACCATTAATTTCAATGCATGCCATATATCCAAAAATCCCTATTTAGGTGTAATCACAATAATAGATATCCTAATTAATGTAAATCTTTTACACCTAAGCTTCCATATCTTCTTCTTTTTAAGTCATGAATCATTATGCAAACTATACCCAACAATCTAAATCTTTAAATCATATCTTCTAAAAATCAAATCTTGACTTTTATATGCATTTTGTTCAAAGTCTCAAATCATATGTAATCTTACAGTGGTTCCTCTTCTTCTTTTATCACAGAATATGCATAGGTCTAAAACTAGTTTATAACATATGCTTATTTTTCTAATTAATTACAGATCTAAATTACAACATAACTATGCATACAACATGCATAAATTATATGTTCATAGTCAAATTTATGCATCCAATCCCAAGCCACATGTCCAATATATTTTATGCCTCAGACCTAAAGTCATACATTCAATTTAGTCTTGTCAAATTTCTCATCATTCATTATTTATCCCAAAATTTGCGTTCATACGTTCATCTCTTATGAGATTAGGCACAGGCTCGTGGTAGCCTGGCTATAAAAACAGAAAAGAAGAAAAGGGATACAGAACAGTCACAGAAGAGAATATATATACAATCTCAGATTCAGAATTAAAAACATATCAAAATTATAATTAACGTTTATAGCGGAAAATAACTGTACTTGCCTTGATTGGATTAAAGAAAGAACTTTAACTTGTTGTAGAATCTTTGCAGAAACTCTAATCTCTAGTTTGAATTGAGTTGCTTAGGCTGATGTTGATTATCTTCTAGTTTTAATTCCAGCAGAGCAGCGACGCCATTTTTATTTTTTTATTAGAAGAAGAGAGCAATGGAGGCTAGAGAATTGTGTAAGAAACCTAGGTAGAGTCTAGGGTCATTTTATAGAGTTTATGAACTGATTAGGACCATCGATGTTGCTTGGATTGATCGTAGCCATTCATTCGAAAGAGAGACCAATTAGAGCCTGCCACCTAGCCCTAATGACAAAGCAGACTACAGAAAATCGACTAACAGAGAATAGGCCAGCCAGGTTGGACTGGGTTCGACCTGGCTCTGGACCAGGTCGACAGCCCTGTCGACAGCCCCGTGGACCTGGTTAGACCAGGTCGACAGCCCAGTCGACCTGGGTGCATCAGGCGGGATTTTTTCCGCCCTGGCCAATTGGGCCCGGTTTTTAATTTTAAACTGTTTTATTCTGTTCGAATTTTAAACTTAATTAAGAAACTTCCGGAGGCTATATCTTCTTCACACGGACTCCGTTTTTCGAAAACTCGGACTCTATTTCGCGTATTTTTCCGAGACGAACGCAATGGCGTATCCCGTTTCCCTTAGTTCTTTGATTTCAAATTAATTATACTTTAATTTGTTAATTCCATAGTTATAGAATACACGGGGTGTTACAAGGAGTACCTAGCCTCTCACGCTAAAGGAAAAGAAGTAATTAAGCTTGAAAATGAGATGGAGGCTTTAGCTGGAGTGGGGTCCTAAAGGAAAGCTCCCCCTGGCTAGATCACTTTTGGTCTCAAGTTCATCGTACGAATCCCAAGAGCTCATTTCTACCTCCGATCGAGTTGTTTCTTCTTTTATTGCTTCGAGCATCATTCCAATTTATATTCTATTCCAACAAATACTGCCAACGAGATTACTTAGGCGAGGGACTAAGATAATGGTGATGAAGAAAACTGCAAAGGCATGGAGTTGACTTTAGAGTTTGCATTGAACCTCATGTGCTATGTAGTATTCTCTCCTTCCCTAAACTTGAATATTTTCTATTTACCCTTGAGGAGGTTGATGATTTAATTGCATAGTTTTCTCATGCTATAGGCCTAAAAATTCCCATTACTTTTCCTCCTCCTTTTACTGTTGTGTGTACCGAAGCAATTCTCATTGCCTCAACTCTTGTTTCGATTGTTCCTGCTATTGTCTTAGCTTCAGCCCCTTAGTTTGGCTCGCATTCAGAACAAATTGAAGCTTTACAATGTCTGGATGACTTACGGTGTCTTTAGGAGGAGATGAAGCAAGTGTTGAACAGAAAGACCTGATGACTGAGCAGAAAGAGGTAGGAGAGAAAGAGGCTAGAATTGTCATCGAAGTTTACCACTGCTTCATCTTCATATACTAGATTATTCAGTAATCCTGGATTTCCCATCATATGTCTTGAACAACCATCATCCAATATCCATTCGTCCTTTTTGATTTCCATCATTTGACCATCAAGATTTGAATTTTCAACAGTCATGTAACACACCTTTTCCCCGGTAGAACAACAATTTAGTATAAAACTTAATTATTCAACAGAATGTGATGCAGACTCATCTAATACTGATGCAACGCACGAATTTAAACTAGTGTTATAAATCATTTTAGGATATGCCATTTAATATTCCCAATATTCCGATGATGAAATTTTGAAAACCTATGCTTTGATTCCAATTATTAGGGATGAGAATCACATATCTTAAGGCAAAACTAATACTAGAGGCGAGTGAATAGTGTTTTAAAGAGACTATGGAAAACTTAAACAATTAACGTTTACTCAAACAACTGTATGAATCACAGAATGAATATCACAACAGAAACAACCACTGATGCAAATATAAATATAAATATAAATAAAATGTAGAAAAGGAAAGAACACACCGAATTTTATACTGGTTCAGATTACTCCTACGTCCAGTTCCATGCAACGTTGGATTGCGCAAAGTTTTATTAATACTAGTATCAACTTTACAACACCCTTGATTTCACGGCTATAAGGTTAACACTGATTCAACACCCTTGATTTCACGGCTACAAGGTTCACATCGATTCAATCCCCTTGATTTCATGGATACAAGGTTCACACTGCTCCCTTTCTTTGATTTACAAGCTACAAGGAGCACACCCTTTCCTTAACAATTATAAACAACCCTAGAACTCTTGAATAACACTTCCAAACATAGAGTATTTGATAAAGATTGAGAATAAATGGAGAATGATATAATTTTTATTGAAAACGACAGAGTATAAGTGTAGAAATCAAGAAACTAAAGTAGAATAATGGTGGTATGAGTAAGGATGAAGAAGGTGAAGATAAGATGATTAAAAATTCGAAAATGAGCTCTTTATAAAGAGTTCCAAAGGTTGCAACAGTTCTGAAATATTTCAAAACATGAAAAGACACTTCCTTTGAAACTTGAAAATATGACGGTTATATGTCGACATGTCAAAAGTGGTATGTTGACATATATATAATTTTTCAAATTTTAATTCATGTTAAAACTATTTAAATTAATATATATTTTTTGGAAATTCCTGAATCGAACTAGTTGTTTAAAATATAATTTCTTAATTATAAAAACATATTAAACATATCAAATTAGAACATTTATATATAATTATGTTATAATTATAAATATATATATTATAATTATAAATATATATATATAATATTGTAAAATTTTATAATATATATATAAAAAAATATTATAATTATAAACATATATATAATATTATAAAACTTTGTGATATATATAAACTATATAATAAACATATATATTTGAAAACATAAGTAAAATAACATTAACAAATTGAAATCATTTAGAAAGGAGTTCGAAATAAATTTGAAAATAGTTTGAGATAATTTGAAATTAGATTTTGAAAGTGCTAACCGGAGTTTTACATACTAACTTGACTCTATTACTTTAGTAATCTTGAACTCTTGAAATCATCTCTATAAACTCTTAACTGTACAGTCTTCAGTATTTACTTTCTACATATAATTCCTGCATCTACATATATATATATATATATATATATATATTCTGGATAAAGATGTTAGTATATATTTTATAATCAATAATGTTAATAATTAAAACAAGGTTGTTGTCATCAAAATTCCATTCTCCAACACCCAATACCTCCATATGTGCATGTAGGGTATAAAATGGACGATAGGATCCTTCTTTCCGTCGTAAGCTTCCAAAGTTCATAACTTGAGGTTTATCGGAACCTAAAATCCTGATGGCTGGAGTGAATAGGATCCTATTGAGACAATCCATATCCTAACGATAGAGCCTACCTCTTAGTGAACTTAAAATTACATGGACAACCCAGTTATCACTATCTAGATGTTGTCGCCAATGTTTAGAACCGATGCCAACATCCTCAGCGCCAAGACCTTCAAAAGTAGGAAGTTGACCATGATATCTATACCCGGATCGATGCCAACTTGAGGAGCTAGATTGGGGATAATCTGATTTTTGAAGGAAAATTTTGCACTTCTAAGATCCATTCCAGTCTCCAAATCCATATGTTAGGAACTCTTCCATTCCAGTTCCAAGATCTGATACATGATTAGCAAAAGAATCGTATTCCAAGCCGATTCCACTTGGGTTTCTCCCTAGTCGGAGCGGGGTCGGTACAGACTCAAGCCTCGGGATCAGCATCGATTCAAGATAATGGTGGGGGGTTTACCCCCAAGTCCATCCTAGGTACTCATGCGTTGTTAGGTCCTTCTCCAATGATAGTGTCTTGACCTCTTGGTCTTCCCAAGTTATATAATATGATTAAGGAAATTTGCTAGCATTTCCTCTTTCGTTTTGATCAATCCTTCTTGCCATTCCAGATGAGATTCTAAATCATTTACCACTTTATCCATCTCTTTTCTAGTAGGATAGATAGCGGAGTTTCTAGTGAATGAAGCCTCATGACTTCCTTCCAGTCCAGTGTCTTCAGCCTCAGCATTAGTATTTGTCCTTTTCTTTTTAGCCATTTCCAAATACTTAAGTAATGTGAATCCAATATCAAAGGTGTGCCCCTTCCTGTGTTTCCAAAAATCTTAAACACAATTTTGGTCCAATCTTGCCTAACACCCCAAAAGAAAAAATTCCATAGAACAATCAGATAATAACACAAACTCATGTCATGTAATGCAAATAAAAGAAATCATGTGCAAAATTTATAGTAGTTCAGCATGGTGCCTATGTCTATTGTGAGGTAATCTATTATTTATATTATCAGGTTACAACACAATACTTGATTAAGTATAAGAAAGTGGATAATAGAGTTTATGATTTAGGGGTAGAGTCCCTACGTAGAAGTGCCAAAAAATATCTCCAAGTGATCCATCGTCTGCTATTTATAGATGAAAAAAGGCTTGGATCGGCCTATAATTCTAGAGTAAAAGTAGCATAACTATTGTGGCCAAGTCAACACGAAGTGGGTTAGATTTCCCACTACATTACTTCGGATCGGTATCGATCCAAGTACTTGAAAGTGGGATCGACCAGAACCCTAAAGGAAAGCTTGTATCCAATTTTGTTAAGTCCAAACCTAGTTTCTTAATGTTCCAGCAGCGATCCAGTGCTTGGCGCAACAACCGATCCTAGTTGTGATGATTACGACCAATCTAATGTGTAAGACGAGGCCAATCTGATGAGAGGTGAATGAGCTTGACCATCTGAGGCATATGTCATATGCCAATTTGATTGCTATTGATCCAATACTCCAAGAGTTTTCCAATCCTACGCCATGTCCTAGCGTATCCGAGTGATATATCCATCCATACTCGAATTCTGGGCTATCCAACTATCTAAATGAAGTGCTAAACCCTTGTCAAAAGGTAGGTTAACTCTTGTATTTCTCTTTTTCTTGACCACGATTGTGCGGGTATCGGCCCTCGCTGTTTCGTTATCTCATATTTTGTACGTAAATATTATGTAGTGATGAAAAGTTTTTCTCTGTCTAAGTGTGACTTTGTTGTATATTATGTATTTTTTTTGTTCTCATTTCCATATATTGTGTTATACTTTTGAAATACTTAGGTTATTGTGGTTAGTCTATCGCTTATTATTCTGGTTGACTATAGTAGGGTTATGGTATGTTTCACTTTGGTGTCCTATTTTAAGTGTTAGTGTTATTTCTCCTATACAACAAGTCTATTTATTCTTTTTTTAGATTCGAGTTTTCCTCCTTATTGCCCCCAGTTTACAGTTGACATAGATCGGTACGAGATGACCAAGTGTTGAGCTTATTCTATGTTTGGAGACTCGATCACTCTAGTCTATGAATCTTAAGTTTCTTTGACTTTTGCATCTCGGTTTGACATTTGTTGAGTTCTGATGATTTAATGTCTTTAGGGTGAAATTCACACAATGGGAAGAATTTTGGTTCAATATCCAATGACCTGACGGCCTTGAGGAGAGGTTCTCACCATGTGATAAGAGTTATGGATCGATGTCCAATGATCTAAGGCCTCGAATTGAAGTCATCATCATGCAAGAAGAATTTTGGATCGATGTTCGACGATTTGACGACCTCGGGGTGAAGTCCTCGCCATGCGAGAAGAGTTTAGAATAGACGTATGAATTATCTTATGGCCTTGGAGGAATTCCTCATAGTGTGAAATAGTTTTAGATGCCACTAGTTGCTTCCTGCCCATGCTTTCTAAGGTTTATAGTTTTGATTTCATATATGTTCCCCAAGGCGGGAAGCTCTCTTTGTTGAATGAATATTGTGCCTCAAAATGTTGAGGTCTTTCTCGTGCCTTGGTTTTTTATGCCTTAGCATGGTAATAGATTTTTTGTGACTCAATGTGGTAAAGGCATTTTGAATACCACTGATCTCTTCCTGCACCTGTTTTCTAAGGCTCATAATCAGCGTTGACTGACAATGTTTTCTAAGGTCGGAAATTTTTCATCATTTATCTATTTTCGTGTTTGGTTTTCCACACACACTGCATTCTAAGGTTCAAAGCCAATGTTTCAGGCTACGTTCCCTAATGTATGTAATTTGTGGTGCTCTTAGATTTCTCATAATCTCTGCTTTCTAAGGTTCATGGTCTTGATTTTGGAATATGCCCCCCTAGGAAAGAATTTCCAAGCACCATTGAGTTCTGAGATGGAGTTAGATCGCACTTCATTTTGTTATTCTGGGATCATGTTTCACAATCAAAATTTTTCCAAGATAGCTTCAAAACTTTGAGTACGTGTTGTGACTTTTGTGAAAACTATTTTTCCAAAAAGAGCTTTTAGTTGCATAGGTAACAATTTCATTGTTTTGACCGGAATCTTGTAGAGCTCATATAAATAATAACTTTTACTTCTTAAACTTGTAATTTCATACTTTTTCGAAAGTGCACAATTTCAATGGTTCGAAATCACAAGTATTCAAATTTCATGTAAAAAAAGTCATAATAGGTTGCCACTCTAAGCTCTAGGAATAGGAGTTTTGTCTGTTGCGAGCTTGAAGATTCCATTTAATAACATCTAAATAATTACATTAGGCCCTTCGAAGTTTGGCTTGAATATTCCAGTATTTGTCATGACCAGTTTGAGAATGAGATTAACGACTTTAAAAGTTCAGTGGTGAACTTTTGCATTAAAGTGTTTTACTTCCTTTTTCTAATATGCCTCAATTCTCAACTCCTCTTTTCCACTCTTTTCACTAACTTGATAGAGAGCTTCAAGTAGTAGTTGCTCGTTTTCATCTTGGTTGACGTGTATTCAATGATATGTGAAAACTTCTAATTCTATCAAGATTATTTCTTTTGAATCATATGCCAAAGTGAAGGGTATGTGTTCGATCGTAGATTTGTAAGTTGTTTGGTAATACCTTTATGCAAGTGGGAGTTCACTAACCTAGCCACCTTTAGCTTTCGTGAACAGTTTTTCGATAGTGGATTTGATGATCTTGTTCACTGCCACCACTTACTCATTTGCATGCAGATGTGCCACTTCAGCGAAACTCTTCTCAATGTGAAATCACTTGTAGAAATCATGGAATTCAATATTTTTGAATTGAGTTCCATTATCGATTATGATCTTCAACGATATTCCATACCTGCAAATTATATTTTTATTCACGAAGTTAATAACTTTTTTAGTGGTAATCGTGGCTAGCGGTTCCGTAGCTCACTTCGTGAAGTAATCTACTACAGCTATAGCGTATTTGGCTCCCTTTTGACCATAGGGGACACGCCTACGAGATCAATTCTCCAAACTACGAATGGCCATGAGCTAACTATTTACATTCATTCTATGGAAGGGACTCTTAGTATCCTAGGGAATCCTTGGCACCTATTATATCACCTTGTGTAATCGAATGTATCTCTGTTCCGATCCATCCAAAAATATCCATATCCCAACACATTTTTGGAAAACGTTAGTCCTCCAAAATGGTTGCCACATTCTCCTTCATACGTTTATGTAAGAACTTCCCCAGCTTCATGTCATATCACACATAGTAGTAATGGCATGTAGAAGCTCCGTATGTAGAGTTTGACAAATATATGTGCTTTTCCAAATATCTTCTTCTGCGCTACTGGGTTAGCAAGTAGTATCCCGTGGACTAAGTACTCTATGTTTGGGGACATCCATGATTCTAGCTCTTCGACTGTTTCCATAATCCATTCCACATCCATTTCATTAATGCTCGGGCTACTTAAGATTTCAAATAGTACTAGGTCAAGGAGTTAAGCTTTTCAAAAACTAGCACACTAGCAAGTGAATCATCCTTAATGTTCTCCTCCTGAGTAACGTGAATGTTGGTGTATTTTTCAAAATCACTAAGATATTCCCAAATATTCAAGAAGTATGGTGCTTGATTCTCTCCTTTCGCTTGGAATTCTCTCCAGACTTGGAAAATGACAAGCTGTGAATCACTAAAGATTCGTAAAGCTCTGAATTCAACTCCTTAGCTATCCTTATCCTTGGTATCAGTGCTTCGTATTTAGCTTCGTTATTAGTGGTGGCAAATTATAATCTCAAGGCAAAACAAATAGACTGTTTCTCGGTAGTTCTAGCATAATTCCAGCTCTTGAGAAGTATCATTTCCTTGCACCATCAATGAATAATTTCCACTGCCTAATAATGTCTTCCGTTTCTTCCTTATCATCTTCTCTGCTTGGTAACTTAGCGATGAAATTTTCCAAAGTTTGTCCATTCTTGCCCTTCGAGGATGATATGTTACGTCTTATTGGCTTGATTAGATGTTCTATTTTAATAGTTCCACCAAAGTTTTAGGGTGAAATAGGACATGCTTCAATGGTTAATCAACGAACTGTTTTATAAAATAAGCTTGGAAGTAAGGTCATAGTTTCCTCAGTGTTGACGATATACAATAGGCGAGCTTTTCTAGATTTGGATAGTTATTCTCTGCGCTTGCTAATGTAGTATATCAACCTTTGAACTCGTGCTTCCTAGTGTACAATTGCAGCACTTGGTGGAAAGGGGATAAAACTAAGTAGATAATAACTCCTCGAAAGCTGCTTGGCAATCGATGTTCCATTTGAAGTTTTTCTTTCCTTTCTTTAGAGCATCAAAGAATTGTACACATCTATTTGTAACCTTCAAGATGAACCGGCTTAAGGTAGTAATCTTCATATTCAAGATTTGGGGTTCTCATTTGATTATGGCAACATTCCTCAGTATTGTGATATGTGTCAGATTGGCCTCGACGCCTCTAGCATTGATCATAAATTCTAAGAACTTCCTAATCGAGAATCCAAAAGAGAATTTCAAGGGATAAACCTTCATTCCATAAGTCCTTGGCACTTCTTAACATCTCAGCTAAATTATCCATGTGATTCACAATAACATGACATTTTACCATCATATCTTCTATGTAGGCTTCCATGGTTTGGCCGATCTGCTTTTCAAACATCATATTTACTGGTAGCTGGTATGTTACCT
Source organism: Allium sativum (assembly GCA_030737875.1). Taxonomy (NCBI): domain Eukaryota; kingdom Viridiplantae; phylum Streptophyta; class Magnoliopsida; order Asparagales; family Amaryllidaceae; genus Allium; species Allium sativum. The sequence goes on along the minus strand of CM060926.1, from coordinate 482,971,272 downwards.
TGTGTGACATCACTCAACATCAATACAATCCTAAGTACATGAGGAAGCTTATTTTCTCTTGATCGGTATCTTTCATTATGATTTGGTTGTATCTCGAGTTGGCATACATAAATGATAGTGGCTCGTGTCAACTCATTCCGTCCACACAAATTCACCACTTCCATTTGAGTTTTTAACCAGAATTGGATTGGACACCCAATTTGGGTATGTTGCTTCACTTATGAATCCATTCTCCACCAATCTATCCACTTTATCTTTCAGGATAGCTGATTACTCTAAGCCTTGATTTATCTCTCTTGATTGGAGTAAAGAAAGGGTCAATGTTCAATGCATGGCTTGTTATCTTCGGGAGATTCCACAAATATTAGCATGACTCTATTCAAATACATCCAGTTTAGCTATATGGACGTAGATCAGTTCCTTTTGCAAATTCACACTAAGATGTGATCCAAAATCCAGCGCTCGTGACGGGTCCTTCACATCTACAGGGATAAGCACCATAATTCCAGTTGGTGTTTGTAACGACCACGAGATTTTCGACTCCGAAAATCGACACAAAACCCAGCGTCGACTGTTCAGACATCGAAAATACCGAATCATTAATAGAAAGAAATTAGAGGGTGAGATAGAAAAGATAGAACTAATAGAATAGAAGAAGAAGAACACAACTGAGCATAATCAAAGTAAACACGAATCTCACAGCGGAACGAATAAAATATATTATATAACATAAGCTTTGAAATACACATCTGTTTTGTACATATATACATACCAACATCAGAGCACAATACAACATTTGATACAGCGGAAATAACTCTAAAATAACTAGCGGTGAAGCCTCCTGCTTCCAGCTCCTTCAAGGGTATCTGTAAAAGCCTGAAACACTTGACTGCCCGCACAAATTTGGGCACCCAAGAGTTTAGGAAAAACAAAACAAAACAAACTCTGGGTCAGTCATGGGAATGGTGTGAGTAAACTCCAACCATATGGTTTAACTTCAAAGATCTTTCGAAAGAAAAGGATAATAGTAAGACCAGTCCACACATAAATACGGATGGTTTTTACCTTACTATAACCCAAACCATTTTTGATATCAAAATCCAGTGATATTATAATAATGTCTAATCAAATAAATAACCAAATAGTAGAACGCTTGCATCTCACGCTCTACATATATAGTATAAAATCAAAAACCGCAGGGCGCTTATTGGAGATTGGATTCCAACTATGACAAGGTATGGGACCACCTTCCGATGATGTATCTCTAGAAGCAAATACACCTGGGTTCAACAAGAACGTCTTGCAACCCGGCCCACACATGACCGACCACTCATTTCGCTTGAGTGTATCGAATGTATATCACCAACGGTTGGACTCAAACCACCGTTCCCGAATGGGCAGAATCGATAGATTTAGAAACAAAAGGAATTTCTCTAGATAGGTGATTATACACCCTAATGGGTGCGACCCACATAGCCATGCTGCCTGCCCGATTTTTGTCATTTCCCAGTTGTGAGGCTTGAGGCTACGTCTATCTTTCAGAACATCTGGCCACCATACACTTTGAATGCCACATCGTCAAACCCGTCAAATCACTAGTTAATCTTCCCAAAAATATTACGGGTATAAAAGCTAAGAGAAACGAATTTCTCCGCCACCAGACGTAATACCTTGAAAAGATCGTCTTATGTGACCGTTAGGAATACTCTGTTAGACATTCGTCCATACAAGTTGTCCTGGGACTGGACAAACATAACAGCTCTTTGAATTTCACTCCGTCTTCGATTATCTTCAGCATAATCTAATTCGCAACGCATATGCCTATACGGAGTGGTTCTCGAATATTAAATCCAACCGGTCTCTCCGTATTGACAACGATGGTAAAAATCTTTGATAGCCGGTGTTTTAACTATCAAAGGAAAAATAAACATCCATCAAACAGCCATCAAACAATTTCACACTCACTGGCCCTTTTCTAATATTTCACTATTAGATTCATTTCCTTATCGAATTCGATATATATCGTTATATCGATATCTATTGTCAAAATTTCTTAGAAATATTCTAACTCCTTAAATTTCCGGAAAAATTCGCCATAACCTCCTTTGTACCGGGAGCGTCGGGAAAATCCCCAAACCGCCACACAGGCCTCTCCATTCAAAAAGAAAATCAAAAAGCCAAGCGGCTTGCCGATTCGGCGCATAAAACCTCATATGGGAATTGAAACATGTACCTTGTTGTCGGGCACTTAATAATATTCTTCATACTCTCTTCATATTCTCCATCCCAAACCTGTTTAACATACATATGCCCATTCCCAATTCGTTTCAAACAATTCGACCCTTTTTACCCAAAATACACTACCATTCGCTAATTAAATTTTCTAATTAGCTTTTTGGTTTCATATACTTTTAAATTTGAACGTATCACGTTCAAATATATTTGTATTCGCTTATAGACATATCAAACTCAACTCTTTGCTCACTTTCCAATTCTAATTCCCTTTTCTAAAAACAATTTGCACTTGTAAATTGGACATAGTCGAATTCTAAAACAAACCAGATGGACTTATTTCAATTCAAATTATATTCTGAATGTCGGAATAAATTTGATCGTTTCCTTCTTTAACCTATTCAAAGTCACTTTTTAATTTCATCAAAAATTAAATAAATCCTATACTAGTTATTTTTCTTTATTTAAACATATCGTTTAGAATTCCCCTTCTTGTTCTAAGTATTTAACCACATTTCAATTCAAATTACATTTGAAATCTAATTTCCACTTCAGAAAACAAATCATACTTGAATTTAGAATTTATAAAGTACCAAATGATGATTTTCACATTCATTTAAAACATCGTTTATAAACTATACTTCTTGTTTTAAATATTAACACAAGTTCTATTTCAAACTCCCTTTGAAATTTCATTTCTACTTTGGGCGGATAAACTTCCTTTTAAAATCACGCTTGCATTCACGTTTCAAAATTTATCAAATGATAATCTCCTTTTTCATTTGTAACATAGTTTATAAATTCAATTACCTGTTTTATTTTTAAACAAGTAAATATTTCCGAACCTATTTGTAATCCCATTTCTATTTTGAAATTTAAAATTACCTCTTTAAATTCAACTTGAATTTAAAATCTAATATTACCAAATGATAATTTCCTTACAAATCATTTATACATTCAGTACGTGTTTTATTATTTAAACAAGTTATTGTTTTCTTAGTTTATTTGTAATTCAAATTTTATTTCAATAAAATAAAATTTCCTTCTCGAATCTAAAAGTCACTTCTTATGATATTGTAAATATCTAGGGCCAGTGATATTCTAATATCTAACACACAAATCATCCATTCAATTCACACATCACATACATATATAAATATGTGAACAACATTAAATAAATTTGAGGAACCCAGTTGGATCCCTCCAACCTGTTTTCCTGCATCCACAGATGTTAGTCACATAGATAATACCCATCCTGCTTCAAGGCAGGATATCGCGGTATAAAAGGGGATCCACTTATGTACGTGGACGTAGTGTCATCCGCTAATGATACTGCGGGCATCCGCTAATAATGTTGCGGGAAAATTCAATAACCGTAATAATTCAACAATTCATTCATGCACCCAAGCAACCAACACATTTATTTTTACGTAAAAAATAAATTTAAATATAAAACGGTGAGTGAGATTTACTCACCTTGAATATATTTGCTGAATATCCAATTAAACTCCACACCTTGCGGCAACAATTTGACATGAATGAATTATTCCTTTGATTATTTAATTTATTAACGATTAGACTATTTTTCACTTTAATTAACCTTAACCAAAGAATAAAATTAATTATTCTATGTAAATTTAAAATTACGTAAAAACATATACCTTGTTACTCTTCAAATAAGTTGATTAATCGATGAAACAAATCGTCCAATATCATTGAACTGTTCTTTATTGCAAATCAGCCCCAAAACCTGCCCTCATCACTTCAGCATTTTCCCAACCACTCCACAGGCAAAATCCATCTTCTTCTAAACACTTATGCCCACTATCATACCATCACTGCACCACTAAATGACCCCCAACCTTTACTGCACTATCAAATAATCTCAACATGACATCCTATTGGCTCCTAACATCATCATTAACCCATTAGAACTTCACAATTGCCTTACTGTCTCAACTCAAAACCTCCCCATACCACACTGTAATAACTCAGCACCATCAGTATTGAACTCCAAACAGTCCACATCGGACTACCCACTTCACCCTCAAAATAGTTGAACTCCTCTCCTCCTTCACAAATCCATTACCCAGAAAAGATCGCAACTTGCGTTCGCCATCGTCAGAACCAAACGCAATCACAACTCCACTCCAATAACCCCCATTCGAACACCGGAAAATCAATACCCAACAATAATGATCGAACTCCTCCAATCGCTCCTCAAACCCACGGTCATCGTCGCGCCATACCCCATGAACCCTAATTCGCAAGCGTCTTCTACCTGCTGTCGAGCTTCAGGGGTTCGCGAATTGGATTTTTGATTCGATTTTTTTTATTTTTATTGGTGGAATCGATTTCAATGTTGACTGCGAGGAACAAATGGAGGAAATGAAATCGGATTTTGGTTTCGTGGTTTAGAAAAGGAGCTAACGAAGGTTTATATAGGTGCGAATTGGGGAACAAATGGTACAAGCCATAAATTTGCCGTTTCATGGATATCAAAGGCAGGAGACATGTTTCTGTGCTTGAGGGAAAATATATGCTGCGTGATATTGAAAGAAGACAACAGTAGCTAGGGTAGGCTCAGCGTTGTAAAGGATAGGTCGGCTAATGTTAATAAATTTTTGATTAGATTTTTTTTTTAAAATAACCAAAATATCTTGTGTCCCTTAACCAGTAATCCCGAACCGCTATTTCTACTTACTGATGGGCTTCTCTAAATTATAGTGTTATTCTGAATTTAACGGATTCGATTCTGAAATTAAATTCGACTATATAGAAAAGAGAACAAATTTAAAATTAAGGATTTAAACTAAATTAGATTCAAAATAGAATCAATTTCAAGCAATTCAATTTATCGATAATAAATTATTATTATCGCTCCAATTAAATATAAATTTATATTAATCGTTTTCATTCAGTTTTAACTCTGAATTCTATTGTTTTCCATTCATATCAAATTAAAAAAATTTATTTACATTTATAGTTCGATATTTAAAACAAATGTTCGTTATAAATCGACGAAAAATCCGGGACGTTACAGTGTTGCTTGATTGTCCTATGCTGTAACAAGCCAAAAAATTTGATGCTCGAATTTTCGACACAAATACATCTCGTGTCCAAACTCGAGTACCAAAAATTTAGGAAGTTAAGAGAAAGAAGTAAGAAGGTGAGAAAAGAAAGAAAGAGATATTAGAATAGAAGAATAAGAAGAAGAACTAACACCATGCAGAGTCTCACATCGCAGCAGAATAAAATATAATATAGAAATAAATCTTTATTGAAAATTTGGAAAATACTTACAATCACCAGAGTACAACAATACATCCAGACATTTATAGTAACCTGTCCTCATATACATCACACAGCGGAATAAATAATAAATATCATACGTCTGAACTCATGTAGTTTGTCTCTGGAATCCATAGCATCTTAACTTAAACCTGTAAAACCGGAGCATTACAAACGCCGGATCACTCTGGTGAACCATAGTGAGAAAAACTCGCTAAGTTTATAAGCAACATCCAACTTGATTTTAAAGTTAACAAATCTTTTCTGAAAGGAAAGGATAATAGTAAGACCAGTCCACGCATAAACATGGACGATTTTTACCTTACTATAACCCAAAATAGTTTTTGAAATCATATCTTATCTGATATTATAATAGTGTCTAAATACAAATAAATAACAATCTAGCGGAACGCTTGCATCTCACGCTCCACATGTGTAGTATACAATCAAAACCACGGGCGCTTATTGGAGATTGGATTCCGACTATGACAAGGTATGGAACCACTTGCCGATAGCGTACCTCTAGAGGGGAATACATTGGGTTCAACAAGAACATCTTGCAACCCGTCCCACATGTGGCCGACTACTCATTTCGCTTGAGTGTATCGAATGTATATCACCAATGGTTGGGTGCTACCCACCGTTTCCTGAAAAGGGACAGCATCGAAATAGATTAAATAATGAAATGGAATTTCTCTAGATAGGTGATTATACACCCTAATGGTAGCGACTCTCATAGCTATGCTGCATGCCCGATTTTTGTCATTTCTCGGTTGTAGAGGCTTGAGGTTGAATTACCTTTTTAAGATACATACCACCATTCACTTTGAATACCACATCGTCAGATCCGCCAGAAATCACTAATTAATTTCCATAAAAATACTCAAGTTGTTAAGCTAAGAGAAGTGACCTCCTCCGCCACCAACGATTGCACATTTGAAGAATTCAACGTACATGATCCCTTTGGAAATACTCTGTCAGACACTCGTCCATACAAGTTGTCCTCGGACTGGACAAACTGAAGGCACCCTCCTACCGCATCCAAAGGATCTGTTGTGAGAAGTCCTTGCAATCTGCAAAATCTCAACCACGACTGAATCACGTCAGAATACCTCTGGTTGCAATCCTAGAGAATATTCGACAAGTAATTCTTCCACTTATGAAGATCCACGGTTTTTATTTGCTTCACCTCGATCAGCTTCTGAACATCTTTAATGTTTTCGTATTTCCTGGTTGGAATGGTTTTCGAACATAAATTCGATCCCGGTTTTTCCATACCAATAATCAATTTGGTCATATTTTGATTGTCGGTGATTTAACTATCAAAATAAACAACCATCATCCATAAAAGTAAAATGAATTCACTAGTTTAGTACTCACCAACGCTTGGCCCTTTTTAGTTAAAAATAATTAATGTAGATTAATTTAAAACTCTTAACTCTTTCAATACTCAAAATATAGTTTTAACTTCTTATTTCATGAGTATTCGCAAAACTAATTACATACTGGAAATTAAATCAGATATATATACATATATTCCCACTTTGGGTTCAATTAATTTTTTATGTAAAACATTATTAGGACCATCTCATTTTTTTCATTTCTCAAAACCAATAACTAACATTTCCCCTTTGAATAAACTTATTCAAACTCATCTCGTTAATCTCGAACACATCGTTATATTTTTCACCAAATCTTTTTTTTCCCGTGACAACTTATTCAACTTATAACCTTTCAAATATAGTTTATAATATCCATTACGGAAATTTTAATTCCTTTAACTATCCTCGTTTTCTAGACTAATACCATCCTTGGAAAATCATGAAGTCATTTAAGTTAGGGTATTTTATTTACCTCTCAGACCTTGAGTCGACAACATTCTTTTCTTTGGAATGGATTGAAGTTTATTAACAAAATCTCATTCCAATAAATACTTCAATGCTTCTATTTACCATACAATTTTAACATGGCTTTTAACTTCATCTATTCTCTTTTGAAAATTTCTTTTCAATTCCAAACTTTCCTCAAATTGATATCTTAAGGCTTTTGAATTCCTTTTGATTTACCTTCAGATTGCAAATCCCATTTTGAACTTGTCTCAATTCTTATATCATTAATCCATTTATAACTTGACTTTATAATGGCCCAATTTGGATTTTACAAAAAACCGACTAATAGAATTCTTAATAAGAGTTCATATTAAATACAAGTTCGCTTACAACTTCATTTAAACTACACATAAGGTTTTACGACTTCATAAACTTCCATTAAAAGGATTTTATTTCAAGATTTATCACTTTGATTATAATTAAATAAATAATAATTGATTCCAACATTTTAGAATCAATTGGTTTATTCCAACATTAATAATAAATCTTCCTTTCAGATAATTAAAATAATAATCGATTTTTAATAATCAATGATTCAATAATTTATTTAAAAATCTATTTTGGTTTCAAACAAATGACTTAATCAACTCAAAACAAGGTTAATTCGTTAACTAATACCATTAGTCCTTTCTTTTAATCCCTTCCAATAATTTCCCTTAATTTAGTTAACCTAATTAAATTAAATAATCGCAATTAATTGTTATTAGAAACAATTAATCCAACTTTAACCATTTGGCTAATTCCAATTCATTTTCTTATAAAACTTACCAACATAAGAATCTGTTTTATATACTAGGATTATAATTGTTAGATAAAAATGAATATTTATTTCCTTTAATAAACCTTTATCCAAATAATCTATATAAAAAGATTTCAAAATCCGTTTTGTTTGTAAAATAAATTCTCATAACCCTTTTTCTATCGATTTACCTGATTGTAAATCAATGTTCATAAAGTGATTCATTTTCAGGCCAACCGTTGCCAATTAGCCAACCAGTATCATCCATTGGTTAACATAAAAAAAAATGTTAATTTCAGTTCAACCATCAACATTAAATCAATCATTCAATCATACTGGTAAAATAGTTCAGATAACATAATACGAATATAAAAACATATTTGAGGAATCCGGTTGGATCCCTCCAACCTGTCCTTCCCTGCATAAAAAAGGGTTATCTCAAATTCAGTACGAAATATATTTATCACAGTAAACATGAATAAACAGTTTAACTAATAACAATCAACAAACAAATTATAACGTCCATTTAAGCATCAAATTATTTATTTAATATGTTTATATTATTATAAATGTAACCAACAAGGTAAGTTACCCCGTTTGGGATTTAATCGTTAAGATAACGATTTAATTCGATTAAATTAAACAAACGTTTAATTTAATCAATGAATATTTAAAAATATTCAGCATTCATTCAAACAATCAATAAATCATCAATCATCGGCAAACATTGCACACAAAATAAAAACCCGTCTTATAAAAAATATAAGCGGGATAAACTGAGTGAGTTGAACTCACCTTGGCTTCGTCTGTCGCTGAAACAGTTTGTTTTAATTAAATTAAACAATCGTCTAATTTAATTAAAACTACCAGATGTGCCCAACTCGGTCCAAATCAGTTCTTAGTCGTTCTCACTGATATGGTTCCATCGTTTCCGGTCGTGTCGAATTCTGACAACATATAGGAGCATTACACACATTTTTAAGTAACAGCTTATATTTAAATAAATTATCACTTAATTAAACCTTAAAATGTTAAGTATATAATTCAAACAAATGAGATCCTTAGTTAAATTTTTAAAAAAGTTAATCTCGTTTAATAATTGGCCCATATTCTGTATATATTCTGGTTTACACACTTGGTCCTTGTTAATACTTAATGGATTGGTCATATTTGACACAACAATAAAATAAGAAAAAAAACTGGTTAGGTAACTATACAATATAGTTTCTAATGGCTTCAGGTGGCACCGACAACAGGTTATATGCATGTGACAACAGTTCAAAGAAAAATTTCTTTGCTTCATACATATACACTGAAGTGGGTACATTAAAATAGGGTCACGTACTTCATACATATACATATATTTAGATTAAAACTAACTTATATTGTAATTAATTAGTATGCGTTACATTATTCTCACCATCCCAAAGGAGTCACTACCCGCCTTCCTTCCATTTGTACGGTGCCTTTCTCTCTCCACTTCTCTTTCCTCGCTGCTCCTTATCTCCGTAACTCCACTATCCATCATCTTCCCAAACCGTTGTTACATGAAAACGCTCCAGTCCTTCACGTTAATTTTTCTTCCCCGCCTGCTTCTCTCTCCCACGCATACTATATCGAGCCTACTCCTTCAATGCTGGAGTTCCTCCATCCTGCTTCTGAACTCTCGAAAAAGAAAAACTTCTGCTTCATACTTTTTCTTTTTCTTTTTAATCTTCTAATCTAAATTCGAAAACCCTGCCGCGTGTAAATGAACCTACTCTACACCGTATTTGTCTCGCCATACAGCTGCTTTTTCCCTAACGCACCCATCAGAAACCACTCGCATGCGATCACGCTTACTTAGCCCATCACTGTTATAAACTAGTACTCCATCATCATCACCTAAATCTTGCTCGACCTCCTCATGGTTGCAAACCAAGGCGCGATGTTCCTCTTACAACAGATTCGACCTCAGCAAACTCAAAGGCTACAGTCGCTCTCAAACCCTATGTCACCGCAACTCACATCGATGGAACTTTGAATGATGTTTGATGTAATATAAATGGAGAGTTAGCGTTTTAATTAGCAGAGGAGAGTTCTTCTTCTGATCTTCATGTAGAAACCCAACAAAAGAATAAAATGGCTGGTGTGTGTGTGTATATATATATATATATGTATATATATATATATATATGTAGAGGAGCATTCGAGAGTACCCCAAATAGTGCAACACCACCTTTAGATTTCTGATTTTCACCACACATTCCCGTTTCTTTCTCCTTCCACTAATTCTTTTTTCCTCCCTCCACTAACTTATTTAACTATAAATACTTGGCTATAAATCAAGGGTAAAAGGAAGACAAAAAATGGGATGTCATATAACCTTCCTCGTGTGTGTGTGTTTATATATATATATATATATATATATATATATATATATATATATATATATATATATATATATATATATATATATATATATATATGCAAAACGAGAAGATAGATTCAAGTAGGTCTACGCCTCCCAAATCCTATTTCAGCTTTGCTGGGGATTGATCTTTGTACGCAATGGTGAAATTACGAGCTGCATTTGGCATCGGGTGTGTTGAAGCTTCTTTGTCAGGAGATAGATTGATGTTGGCAGGTAAAAAGAAGGGATGTAGAGTAGTTGAAGTGAAAAGAAGAAACGAAATGTTATGTTGGCTGAAGTGAAAACTCACTGGATGTAGACTTCGTTGTGCCATGCCTTTTAATGTGACGAAGATAGAAAGATTTGGGTGTGCTAGCGGGAAAATAGACAATAGGTATGTAACATAGCTGTGTCTACTTTTAGGCTATATGAGTTTTCCTATCAATAGACTGCTGGAAAGAAAACACATGCTACGTCACTGTGTTAGGCTAGCTGTGTACCTAGAAAAATGTTGGAGACTTAAGTTTTAAGCACAGGTTGTGCGTGTGTTTATTTTGCAGATGTGAAAAAATAATACAGCATGTGCATAGGCTGAAAAAGTAAAGCAATGGTAGGCTTGTAGGTTTAATACTTAAAATTATGTAGTCTAATTCTGGTTCGAGGCATGGGTATCTCATCCGGACGTGGTGTACAGTTGGTTTAATTTTCAGAAAGGGCAGAAAAATAATCTCGCATTTCCTTTTGATTTAATACATTCAATTTTATAAGGTACCACTATTCAACGCTGACAGTTAAATTCACACCGATAATTACGGACTCCAAAAATAAGAAAAATGGACGCCAAGGTATAATTTGACGTTATGGTCCTTATGAAACTAATTTCGCTGAAAACAGTCTCCATTTGCAAAACTGTGCTATTTAGATTGCAATATAATCATCGTTTCATCTTTAAATTTTGTCTACCGCCAAAACAGCTCCAATTGACCTCAAACTGGAAATGTAGTAATAATTGGTTATACGTATTCCAATAAAATTTGTTTTATCGAAAATGGAGATCGTTTGAAAAGAAAACTATTTCTAAAGCCTATATATTATCGATAAAATATATTTAAAATACCAAAACAATTCGATTAATAAAAATAAACCAATATTATAGTATATTACCAAATATAGTACCTTTTAACTTCAAAAAAAGCACGATTGGGTTTAAAACTCAAAATTTAAAAATTTCATTGTTATGTCTATATTAAATTATGTAGAAATTAATTTATTAAATAAATGTTATCGTTTATTAATGAATTTCATAGCGACTATTTGAAAATTTTAATTGGACATGACTAACAATCTATAATATGAAATCTCTATTTTTCTCTTTCATTAGAAAAAAATAATCAAATCAATTCAAACGTTTCTTGTTTCATAGAAATATGACTTATATCGGATCCTGTATATCCAATTAAAGTTCAAATCGAAAATTACGAACTACGTGGCTTTCGAGCTCGTTTTACTTAATTTATAAATATAAATATACAAACTTCATTTTTAATAAATAAATTCAATATAAAATCCATTAATATAACCAAATCAATAGTTAAAATAGATTTAAATATTTGTAATAAATGTTCAAAAATCTAGGACGTTACATATGCACTCTGCTTTCTACAACATATAGGTTTGTAAGCACGATTATATTCCCTAAGGCAGGGGATTCTCTACAGTCGTAATAAGATAGGTTACCGAACGTGGAGAGATCTTTCCATACTCTTTTTTCTCCTTTCTCTTCGCTTCTCTCAATTCAGTAATGCAGCATTCACAAGTCATGCTTTGGTCTCCTTTCACAAATACAACTCTAATATTTAAGAGAAATTTCGTGGTCAGGCATAGCGGAGCTAGTGAAATTTTGAAGTTAGCGCAGTTCATCCAAAAACGCATTATAAGATGACATTTCATTGACTATATAAATGTTTTAAGTCGAACGGTCCTTCTCTCTCCTTTCTCCAATTCAATAAGTAAGTTATTCGTTCCGATCGGTTTCTTAGGTTCTCCTATAAACCCTTGAATTTTCCAAATCACAAGAAGATACGTTCTTTATGAAATCTTCACCTATTTGAAAGTCTTACGAAACGGGACACTTATGGCAGCCCCATTGTCGACCATCACCCTCTTAACTGTTGCTGGCCCGATGTCGATTTTCACAACTATGGGATTGAAGGTCCAAGTTTCAATTCCTTAAGAGTGTCTTTCCCTAAACATAATATTGTCGTTGAATGTTCTTTGCTACTTCGTGTAACTTCCATCTTCAACTGCTAAGAAACTTTCAAACTTCGTTGCATGCTTTAAAGCATTGACATACTTCTCTATCTCCCCCAACCTGTCCAAGCCAGATAAGTTCCACCACAAATGGTATTGATAAAAAGATTTCCATTATTTTGTCTACTAAGTTAATTGCTGGGCCCATGCTGTTTGGATGGAGTCGCATGACCCTATGCAGTTGGCGATGGGTCCATCCTTGGCAGATTTTGCTAGTGTGTCCGAGCACTCACGAAATAGGCGGTAATTGTTAGACTTTTTTTTTATCCTCTATCGATTTCATTGCACGAGGTTTTAGACACAGTTTAACTTCCTATATAGCCAAGAAAATATTCTTTAGGTTGTCACTAAGAGGAGCGTATTCTTTTGTTAAAAATATTTGGGTGCATGCAGCCCCTTTAGCCTTTTACTTTACTTAATTCACACTTTTTTGGTTTCCTGCATTACCAGCACTGCCTAGGGCGTTCACCCTTGTTATGCTTCAATGGTGTCTTGGAAAGACTAGTTCTAAACACTGATGATGACATTTCTCCCAGAAACTTCTGTCTCCTCCAACCTTATGAACTAATTTTCCTTCTTATAGAATTATTCCAATGTGTTCAATTCCTTCATCTCAATCCAAATTCCATCTCCTTATTAATGGCACACAACAATGCCAACAATACACCTTCAAGTATGAGTTGCCCACCTCAATGACAACAGTGTCGAATTGATTCAGAAAGGTTTTTGTGACTCTTGATGGCACTAGGACAATCGAGGTAGCGTCATAAAACCCTTAGCTCAGTTGGTAAACTGTTTCTTGAACTTTTGCGGTAACTCTTCAAAACATGAGATAGACTTAGGTGGTAGCTTTATAAAAACAACTCCCTCAAGGTAAATGCAAAAAATATCGACATTTCAATTCGTTCATTGCACGTGCTCCATTCATATGTCATTCTTACATGTAAAAAGACGAGTTTGGGTTTGAAGTTCCACTATATGCAGGCATAGTGGGAGAATTGGAATTTTTAGTGTATTTAACATATAAAATCTCCTGAGAGAGTGCAGTCACTTTAGGAGTAAATCCCCAGTCTTCTTAGTGTCTTTCCATGTCATACTTTTATGCATCAACTTCTAAATCATTCTCAAAATGTACTCCTCATTGGTATTATGCTCTATTGGAGAGAATGTGGGTAGCACCCCTGATTGTTTGGCTTTGCAAACAATCTCGGATAGCCAACTAAGATCCAGGACCCGTAGTCTTTAGGAGGGTCAATGGAATTTAATACTTCTGGAAGGAGATCCACATGGGATGGACTGAATTGGGTTGATTTCCTCTTCCCAGATTAGAGTTGGCATTAAGATTTTCAATTCATCATTCTGGTCATCACCTGGCATAGACATTCTATCTAAATTTTGAGCAGTGTTCGCATGCATATTTGGTTGACTTCCAAATTGAGATTCCTAGGGAAAGTGGTTTTGTTCCCCTCAGCTGTAGCTTGGTTTATATTAGCAATATGCATCCTTTGTGCTTGATTTTTGTTTCTCCTTCGCCTATTAGAAGAAGAAGAGTGTGCATGTTCCTACAAGTCCAAACCTAATATGATAGTTCCAAGATTAAATATTTGGAAGTGCAAACAGAGCATCTATTTTTCCTATATGAGCCTTATAAGAAATCCATGTGTTGGTTCATGTTCTCTACCACCATGTCTAGTTCTCTTCATGTGATGGCATTTTACTGGGAGAAAGCCCTATTTGGATCACTAATTTCCATTTTAGTAGCATTGGTATCTCTACCTATAGGTCTAGAAGTACCATCAGACTTGCTAATCTTCTTCTTCACTGTTTTCTCATCTTCTCAGTTTACGATTTTTCATAACTTTGATAATATATCTTCATTACAATCCTTAAGATCTATGGTAGATAGCCTAAATCTCTTACTTTGTTTGGGTTCTCAGTAATATCACAAAATGTTAACGCAAGCACTAAAACCAGAATTGTATGAACAACATCCCACTTCGGGCATTTGAATCAAATCAATCACAGATAATATAAAATAAATGGAAAATGAAAGAAATAAAAGAGCTGTAGCACCCCATATTTTTATGCTAATAATAAAAAGGAAAATATAAAAGATTATATTTTTCAGAATCTGTAACACCCCGCATCCTTTAGTGTCACTCACAAAGGGAATACACTAAGTTCTGTGGAGCATTTAGGGTAAAAGATGCAGATAAATTACAAGACAGACAAAATTAAAACAGCGGAAAATAAAACTTTTCTTTATTGATAAAATAGTTTGTACAACAATTGTTTTCCAATATCAGAGTATCATCTGTCTTACAAAATAAAGAAGCATAAAATAATATTTATATTCCCCAATGGAGCATAAGCCTGCCATAGCAGCAGAAAAAGAGAGTCCAAAGCACTTTGTCAAAGAATCTTCGAGCTTGGGAAGAGTGACGGTCCAATCTAACTTGAGCTATATTATTCCGTCCTTAACTACCGGGGTGGGGGGGGGGGGACGGAAGAAAAGAAGACGAAAGAAAACTGGGTCAGACATAAAGTCTGGTAAGTTCAGTTACTTCTAGCATGTGAACAAGAAAAAACAAAACGACATGAATTAACTGAATACAAGACAATACCATGATGATAGGGCCAACAAGATAGGATAAGATTAACACAAGATATGCTAAGACAAGATAAACTAGATATGCTTTAATACTTTTTCCGCTTCGCTATTAACCTGTTATTATGGTTTCTATGTCTCTGCACCACCTATCTAGTGTCCCAACTAGTAATCTGTCTAAAATGATAACGCGATCCCAATCCCAGTAATTGTGGTTGCCTTTAGGCATACATCTATTATTTATTACCTAGATCTAATTTAGGGTTTTCTTATCGAGCGCTTCCTAGATTCGACTAGGGTTTATGCGACTTATCTAATACTTCTCGGATTCAGGGTTTATGCCACCTAGGTCCAACTAGGGATTATGCTACATGTCGAACGGTGCCCCTAGTCTAGGACACACTACCCAGAGCGATAAGTGTCTGTAACACCCCGCCTCCGCTAGGGTCACTCGCAAGGGAATGCACTAGCTTTAGAGGGGCATTATTGGTAAACATGCACAGAAATATCACAAGACAGAACATATATAAATAGCGGAAGTAAAATCAAACTTTCATAACATGAATAAATAAGGTCTAAAGCCTTTTACATCAGAGTACATCAAAACCTGTCTTGCAATAGTAAAGAAGCATAAAGACTTTTTAATAAATTATTCCCCAAGTAAAACATTAAAGTGGCCATAGCCAAGAGAAGTCCAAGCCATCCATGATGACCTTCAAGCAGAAGAAGTCCGAACTAAACAACATTGTTTCCTCCCTGAAACCTGGGGGGAGGGGGGGGGGGGGGAAAGGAAGAAAAGAGGCGAAACAAAACGGGTCAGTCAAAAAGACTGAGTAAGTCCTATCTACTTCCAGTATAAAAACAGGTAAAGGTAACATGACATGCATAAACTGAAAGTAAACATAAGGATAACTACAAGATAGATAAACCAGGGTAGCCGGTTGAAAAACTGCGGCAAGGTAAACTAAGGTATCATGATAAACTACGGTGTTATGCTAAGTCAAGGTATCCCATCGTCAGATTTCTATCGAGTACATTATTCCAAGGTATCTACCCCGTCTAACATCCCACGGTATCTATTATGTATATTCTTCCTAGTTCTAACATGTATATTTGCTCTGCACCTCTCGTACTAGTATCTCTACCCGCGTCATGTGTTAACCATGAATGTCCCGTGCTCAAAGTCGTGTAATGGTCCATGTCAACCTAATATCGCATATATAGGCTACTCGAATCATATGTTTCTTTCCATGTATATAAGTTCAGCCTTTTGCCGTACCTCGTACGGGCTTCCTCATGTCGTATTATCCTTGAAGTCGTTTTGGACTGTCACCCTTGTTCTAGCTAGGCTCTTCCATATGAATCATCGTTTGAACTACTAGGACTTACGCCACCTAGCACCACTAGGGATTACGCTTACCTATTGCACGCTTTCGTATTTCGGTTTTGGGTTAAACCACCTAGCCCACTAGGGATTACGCTAACCCTCAACCGCGCCCTTTTTCCCATGCATTCATCGTGAATCGTTTTCTATAACTGTATGCACATGTATCACATCGTGCCATCCGAGTCCTGTCACAGGGCAAAACAAGAAATACAGGACTCGGTCGGGAGCTTTAGATTTATCTGCCGATGCAGATACTAAGGTCTGCTTTTCTACACGTGGCTATGGTCCCACGAGACCCCTCCCTCAACTAGTGAAAGGAAACACAAGAGAAAATCTTGCATGAGAACTACACTCCGGCCAGCCCACATCCTACGACCTACCTCACCCATAATTAGATAGCAAATTATGGTCTGTTGGGTGTTCCCTGCCTTTCCGTACGTACACGCTTGACTCAGGATGGTAGATGATCGGCGAACTTGCTATCTCGGGCACCTTATGTATCCGTCGACTCAATGCTATCCACCCCAGTCTTTAGGTCGCTCGCATAGCAACCAAGGCATATTCTTGGTTCTTCTACCGCAGACCTCAACCTCTTGTGAGCCCAGGATGATCATCTTCAACCTCACAGAGGGATACCAAGAATATCCTCACGTTCCCCGAAGCCGCTGCTTCGTTACCCAGTTCGCTGGAGCCTTTATCTAAATCAGATAGCCTGCTCCTACGCGTATACTTAAACGATGACCTACCGTATCGGGTTACTCTTCTATCTAAGAAGTGGTCCAGATTTCCTTGACTAAGAATTATTACTTAGTTTCCCTTAACTAAGGTTTACCACTTAGCCTTATTTCCATTACCCTTGTTAACTATGGTTATTTACCTAATCCTCCGAATCAGGGTTTATCTAATGGGTTAAGTGTCACTTAAGTTCATAACTTAGCCCGTCTACAAACCATGTCAAAATTGGCTAAGTATCCAAGTCCAAGACTTAACCCTACAAACCATGTGTCAAGTTGGCTAAGTATATCAAGCAATCCATAACTTAACCTCGTCTAATTATCATTTTAGATTGGTTGATTATATAAATTAACTTGACCTTGTCAAATTACCGAGCCAAATCGGTCAAGCGTATTCAAGTGATTCGTGACTTAGCCTTATCATGTTTTCACGTTGGATTGGTTAAGTATAGATTAACTTAACCTCATTAAATTACCAAGTGGGATTAATTAAGTCTAGGCTAACTTAACCCCATCCGATTACCATGTTTAGATTAGTTAAGCCTAATCTTAACCCCATCCATTAACTGTATTATACGGTTAAGTGTCATTAAGAAAATTTACTTAACCTTATCACGTTATCGTGTTGGATCGATTAAGTGTTGGTTAACTTAATCCCGTCCACTAGTCGTATAAAAATGGTCAAGTGCCATTAGGCAAATCAAGTTACTTAACCTACCCAAGCTTATCATGTTTTGTTAAGTATCATTAGCCTAATCAAATTACTTAACCCATTTGTCCATATCATATTTGGTTAAGCCTCATTAATCAACCCTATTATGTGGCATTAATTTAATTAATGCACCCTCAACCTCTCACATTAGACCTTGTTGTGGTTACTAGTTAAGCCGGGCGGGTCCGGGTAGATTTACACCACAACCTAGTCTAACCTCGGGTCTTAAGCGCGACATGACCAACTTCTCACATTGGGTCCTATTGTTTGCAACTACTAGTTAGGCCGGTCGGTTCCGGGTAGTTTTATGTTGCAAACTCAACCCAACCTCGAGTTGGCCATACTTATATTATCTAAGTTCATCATGTTTCCAAAACATTTTACAAGTTTTTCAAGCATTTGGGTAGACCTAACTTAATAGGTAAATTCCCAAAGGGTAGACCTAACTTAATAGGTAAATTCCCAAGCTCATGTTTTTATGCATACTTACATGTCCTCTTCCATGTTATTTTTCAAGTCATATTTTCAAGTATAAACACATGTCATATTCAAGTTAAGATTTTGCGACATGTTCATGTTTATCTAACTTCCCAAAATCGTGTTTTCCCAACGCAAGCAAAGCGAGTCAACATAGTAAGGATACTATGTCACATATTGGTCTCAAAACATGCATGATGCCAAAAAGGGCTTGGCTTCCACATGCATAACATCATAAAGGGATTGGCCATAAACATGCATAGTGTCATAAGGTAATTTGGCCACAAACATGCATATTATCAAAAGGGATTTGGCCATAAACATGCACAACTTAAAAGAGGGGATTGGCCACGAGCATGCATAATCTCATAAAGGATTTGGCCACAAACTTGCATGTTAGCATAAGGGGTTTGGGTTCATAAACATGCATAAGCCCCAAAATCTTGTCTTAGCCAATGTTTCACAAGTAAAGTGGTTCCTAAAGGTTCATGCTAGCATTTCATGCATAAAGATCCAAACTTGCAAGTTAAACTAGGTTATGCATAGCATGAGAGGCATGATTAAGTCACTCACATGGCCTAAAATCATAAACATGAACACAAGAGGCAAGGTAAGGTTCATATAGGTTCGGATAATCATGTTTAGCCTCATTTTATCCCATGTCAACATTAAAAATACCGTTTTGATCCAAAAGTAGCTAGAACTTACTTAATTAGGCCTAGGGAAAGAAGCATGAATCATCTTGGCTAAGAAAGGTGCCTCCTTTGTTGAAGAATCGTCATGGAACTCACATAGCAACGTTGATTTGGCCTTCATTTAGTGTAGCAAGCTTGCACCTTTTGATTTGAACTTGATTTGAGTGCACAGGCTCTAGGGATTGGAGATGGAGGCCATGATCAAAATTGATTTTGGCAGCACTTAGTTGCTAGGTTTGATTTTTAGGGATTTAGGTTAGGTTTAGGGTCTTTTTATAGAGATTAGGATAGTTTTAGGCCCTTAGATTAACCCTAGGATAGATTAGGACCATCAGATCTCGGAAGCTTCTAGACCCAGCCCAAGAACAAGACCAGGTGAGACAAACAGGTGTGCCAGGCTACTTGCCCCGGCCACCCCCTGTCGACAGGCAAGTCGACAAGGCTGTCGACTTGGTCTGGGCCCAAGTCGACAGGCCTGTCGACAGCCCTGTCGACATGGCCTAGGCGGGATACTTCCCGCCTAGCCCCAGATCTGATTTCCAAAACTGTTTCCGAAATTCAAATTTCCAAAAATCTTCTTTGGGCCTTAACCGGGTCATACGGACTCCGATTTTCGAAAACTCGGACTCTATTTCGCGTATTTTTCCGAGACGAACGCAATGGCATAGCCCGTTTTACTTGATTTAGAATTTAAAATTAAATTCTGCCTTGATTCTCGTTTTAACATGTTATTGAAATACAGGTTGTTACATTCTCCCCACCTTTTAGGATTTCGTCCCCGAAATCTCTAAGTTAGGAAGAACATATTCTACCATCCATCATCCATCTACTCAAAACATCATCCACAAGCAACCATTG
The DNA here is from genome assembly GCA_030737875.1 of Allium sativum. NCBI lineage: Eukaryota > Viridiplantae > Streptophyta > Magnoliopsida > Asparagales > Amaryllidaceae > Allium > Allium sativum. The sequence goes on along the minus strand of CM060926.1, from coordinate 482,950,948 downwards.
TCCTTAGATGATTTCTAATGCTGTATGAATATATGCAAAACGTGTGTGTACATGTTCCTTAGCTAATGCTAATGATCAGGCCTGAATAATCTTTCTAATGCAAAATATGTATAGTGCCATGAATCCAACATGTATGCAAATAGTCCTAGTCATATAGATACTATATGCGTGCACAAACATTCATCCATATGCAACGTCCACATGGTAACACATTCAATTTCATCCATAAACAAGTATAAATACTAGTGCATATGCAATATGAAATGTGACCGAGTCGAGCTAATATCTAATGTAAATTCGCGCATCCACGAGCAACCACTTGCAACCATTTGCAACCATATCAACCATAACATGTTTCAAATACATGTTTACATCCATAGGGTTCTACCTAAGATTCCCTAAAATAAGATCGAGAAGATAAACAAAACAAACTCCTTACGGGGTTTGTAACAGAAACAGGACCGAGAGGATATCCCTAAAAGATAGCCTACAAGCAAGCTCAACAGGAAACAGGAGTCGAGGATATATTCCCAAAAGAGATATCATGCACGTATTTTTTCTTCAGTCTCCTGCGTCGCATTACCTTGAGCTTAGTTCCATCGTGCCTTGACCGCCCCTTTTTCTTCACGATTTCGCAGCTTCTTACTTCCTGTTTCCATAACATGAGTTGGAACTCATTTCCTCGTCGCCTCTCGTTCCACTTGCACTTATTCTTTCCCTAGTATACTTGGCTCAACCATATCTACGTACTCAAGCCAGCTCTCCAAAATTCACTAGTGAATTCTGGATCTCGTTTTCCGATGCCAATCCAAATTGCCAAGAGTCCTTACTAGGGTGATTCCCATACCTCATACATAATCGAAACGAACCATCCGCCTTAGCGGCGAATTCTATTCAAACGGATTACCAACAACTGCATCCTGGGATTCTAGGTAACTAGCCATGACAAAACCCAAAAGGTTACGTGATACTTCAAGGGTATTACCAAAGCAAGCCAAGAGTCTAACTACCCTCCTTCTAAAACCGAGAGTGGCACCCCTTACTAGATAACCACTTCATCCCTAGAATCCATCCACAGCTTATAAACATAAGCATTATTTCCAAGCTCAATACTTGACATAAACATTCTCAAATCCAAACAAGTCATGAATAAATGGACCGATCTTCCAATAGGACTTGAGACAAAAACGGGATTCTCTATTACACTAGTACTTAAGGTGCAGAGACTCAACTATCGAAGCGGGCTTAAAAGATGCGGTGATCAAAACAAAGTCCCGACAGGATGATAGAGAAGAAAAGCTAAACCTTTAACAAGATCGTTACCCTCCTTCTGAGGTACCCTAGAAATGAGAGCATACTATTGCCCTCCCAATGATCTTGTCCTTGTCCCATGATACTTAACTATCCGTCCCGTTTCACCATGCCAAAGGTACCCTCTCGTCATGGGTTTCATTGTTCATCCCTCTCCCTCCTTTTGAGGACTAAGCCATACCAACAAGTTGCTCATCCTTAAGCTCGTATCCTTTATCCTTTTCCTCACTATCCTTTCTTATAACGCGGCCACTGGTCTCTCGAGAACCACCTCCATCGCATGGAAAGCACTTCCGTAGATAGAAAAGACTAGTCGCATTAAAACCACTGTGACTACAGATGGAGGAAAGAAAGGAAAAGAGATTCAATCAAGGAAACAAGGATAATGATAATGGCCTTTGGGGAATAGCCTTTTCTTTTTAAAAGAAAATTTTCTTGAAAAATGCTTCTTTGTAAACAGTTTTTCAAATAATTTTCAGAAGGTCTTTAAAAACTTTTGCCCAGTCTGGCAACCTTCTGGCTCTGATACCAAATGTAACACCCCGCCTCCGCTAGGGTCACTCGCAAGGGAATGCACTAGCTTTAGAGGGGCATTATTGGTAAACATGCACAGAAATATCACAAGACAGAACATATATAAATAGCGGAAATAAAATCAAACTTTCATAACATGAATAAATAAGGTCTAAAGCCTTTTACATCAGAGTACATCAAAACCTGTCTTGCAATAGTAGAGAAGCATAAAGACTTTTTAATAAATTATTCCCCAAGTAAAACAGTAAAGTAGCCATAGCCAAGAGAAGTCCAAGCCATCCATGATGACCTTCAAGCAGAAGAAGTCCGAACTTAACAGCAGTGTTTCCTCCCTGAAACCTGGGGGGGGGGGGGGTGGGAAACGGAAGAAAAGAGGCGAAACAAAACGGGTCAGTCAAAAAGACTGAGTAAGTCCTATCTACTTCCAGTATAAAAACAGGTAAAGGTAACATGACATGCATAAACTGAAAGTAAACATAAGGATAACTACAAGATAGATAAACCAGGGTAGCCGGTTGAACTACTGCGGCAAGGTAAACTAAGGTATCATGATAAACTACGGTGTTATGATAAGTCAAGGTATCCCATCGTCAGATTTCTATCGAGTACATTATTCCAAGGTATCTACCCCGTCTAACATCCCACGGTATCTATTATGTATATTCTTCCTAGTTCTAACATGTATATTTGCTCTGCACCTCTCGTACTAGTATCTCTACCCGCGTCATGTGTTAACCATGAATGTCCCGTGCTCAAAGTCGTGTAATGGTCCATGTCAACCTAATATCGCATATATAGGTTACTCGAATCATATGTTTCTTTCCATGTATATAAGTTCAGCCCTTTGCCGTACCTTGTACGGGCTTCCTCATGTCGTATTATCCTTGAAGTCGTTTTGGACTGTCACCCTTGTTCTAGCTAGGCTCTTCCATATGAATCATCGTTTGAACTACTAGGACTTACGCCACCTAGCACCACTAGGGATTACACTTACCTATTGCACGCTTTCGTATTTCGATTTTGGGTTAAACCACCTAGGCCACTAGGGATTACGCTAACCCTCAACCGCGCCCTTTTTCCCACGCATTCATCGTGAATCGTTTTCTATAACTGTATGCACATGTATCACATCGTGCCATCCGAGTCCTGTCACAGGGAAAAACAAGAAATACAAGACTCGGTCGGGAGCTTTAGATTTATCTGCCAATGCAGATACTAAGGTCTGCTTTTCTACACGTGGCTATGGTCCCACGAGACCCCTCCCTCAACTAGTGAAAGGCAACACAAGAGAAAATCTTGCATGAGAACTACACTCCGGCCAGCCCACATCCTACGACCTACCTCACCCATAATTAGATAGCAAATTATGGTCTGTTGGGTGTTCCCTGCCTTTCCGTACGTACACGCTTGACTCAGGATGGTAGATGATCGGCGAACTTGCTATCTCGGGCACCTTATGTATCCGTCGACTCACTGCTATCCACCCCAGTCTTTAGGTCGCACGCATAGCAACCAAGGCATATTCTTGGTTCTTCTACCGCAGACCTCAACCTCTTGTGAGCCCAGGATGATCATCTGCGACCTCACAGAGGGATACCAAGAATATCCTCACGTTCCCCGAAGCCGCTGCTTCGTTACCCAGTTCGCTGGAGCCTTTATCTAAATCAGATAGCCTGCTCCTACGCGTATACTTAAACGATGACCTACCGTATCGGGTTACTCTTCTATCTAAGAAGTGGTCCAGATTTCCTTGACTAAGAATTATTACTTAGTTTCCCTTAACTAAGGTTTACCACTTAGCCTTATTTCCATTACCCTTGTTAACTATGGTTATTTACCTAATCCTCCGAATTAGGGTTTATCTAATGGGTTAAGTGTCACTTAAGTTCATAACTTAGCCCGTCTACAAACCATGTCAAAATTGGCTAAGTATCCAAGTCCAAGACTTAACCCTACAAACCATGTGTCAAGTTGGCTAAGTATATCAAGCAATCCATAACTTAACCTCGTCTAATTATCATTTTAGATTGGTTGATTATATAAATTAACTTGACCTTGTCAAATTACCGAGCCAAATCGGTCAAGCGTATTCAAGTGATTCGTGACTTAGCCTTATCATGTTTTCACGTTGGATTGGTTAAGTATAGATTAACTTAACCTCATCAAATTAACGAGTTAGATTGGTTAAGTATAGGTCACTTAACCTCATCAAATCATCGTGTTAAATTAGTTAAGTGTTTAACTTAACCCCATTAAATTACCAAGTGGGATTAATTAAGTCTAGGCTAACTTAACCCCATCCGATTACCATGTTTAGATTAGTTAAGCCTAATCTTAACCCCATCCATTAACTGTATTATACGGTTAAGTGTCATTAATAAAATTTACTTAACCTTATCACGTTATCGTGTTGGATCGATTAAGTGTTGGTTAACTTAATCCCGTCCACTAGTCGTATAAAAATGGTCAAGTGCCATTAGGCAAATCAAGTTACTTAACCTACCCAAGCTTATCATGTTTTGTTAAGTATCATTAGCCTAATCAAATTACTTAACCCATTTGTCCATATCATATTTGGTTAAGCCTCATTAATCAACCCTATTATGTGGCATTAATTTAATTAATGCACCCTCAACCTCTCACATTAGACCTTGTTGTGGTTACTAGTTAAGCCGGGCGGGTCCGGGTAGATTTACACCACAACCTAGTCTAACCTCGGGTCTTAAGCGCGACATGACCAACTTCTCACATTGGGTCCTATTGTTTGCAACTACTAGTTAGGCCGGTCGGTTCCGGGTAGTTTTATGTTGCAAACTCAACCCAACCTCGAGTTGGCCATACTTATATTATCTAAGTTCATCATGTTTCCAAAACATTTTACAAGTTTTTCAAGCATTTGGGTAGACCTAACTTAATAGGTAAATTCCCAAAGGGTAGACCTAACTTAATAGGTAAATTCCCAAGCTCATGTTTTTATGCATACTTACATGTCCTCTTCCATGTTATTTTTCAAGTCATATTTTCAAGTATAAACACATGTCATATTCAAGTTAAGATTTTGCGACATGTTCATGTTTATCTAACTTCCCAAAATCGTGTTTTCCCAACGCAAGCAAAGCGAGTCAACATAGTAAGGATACTATGTCACATATTGGTCTCAAAACATGCATGATGCCAAAAAGGGCTTGGCTTCCACATGCATAACATCATAAAGGGATTGGCCATAAACATGCATAGTGTCATAAGGTAATTTGGCCACAAACATGCATATTATCAAAAGGGATTTGGCCATAAACATGCACAACTTAAAAGAGGGGATTGGCCACGAGCATGCATAATCTCATAAAGGATTTGGCCACAAACTTGCATGTTAGCATAAGGGGTTTGGGTTCATAAACATGCATAAGCCCCAAAATCTTGTCTTAGCCAATGTTTCACAAGTAAAGTGGTTCCTAAAGGTTCATGCTAGCATTTCATGCATAAAGATCCAAACTTGCAAGTTAAACTAGGTTATGCATAGCATGAGAGACATGATTAAGTCACTCACATGGCCTAAAATCATAAACATGAACACAAGAGGCAAGGTAAGGCTCATATAGGTTCGCATAATCATGTTTAGCCTCATTTTATCCCATGTCAACATTAAAAATACCGTTTTGATCCAAAAGTAGCTAGAACTTACTTAGTTAGGCCTAGGGAAAGAAGCATGAATCATCTTGGCTAAGAAAGGTGCCTCCTTTGTTGAAGAATCGTCATGGAACTCGCATAGCAACGTTGATTTGGCCTTCATTTAGTGTAGCAAGCTTGCACCTTTTGATTTGAACTTGATTTGAGTGCATAGGCTCTAGGGATTGGAGATGGAGGCCATGATCAAAATTGATTTTGGCAGCACTTAGTTGCTAGGTTTGATTTTTAGGGATTTAGGTTAGGTTTAGGGTCTTTTTATAGAGATTAGGATAGTTTTAGGCCCTTAGATTAACCCTAGGATAGATTAGGACCATCAGATCTCGGAAGCTTCTAGACCCAGCCCAAGAACAAGACCAGGTGAGACAAACAGGTGCGCCAGGCTACTTGCCCCGGCCACCCCCTGTCGACAGGCAAGTCGACAGGGCTGTCGACTTGGTCTGGGCCAAAGTCGACAGGCCTGTCGACAGCCCTGTCGACATGGCCTAGGCGGGATACTTCCCGCCTAGCCCCAGATCTGATTTCCAAAACTGTTTCCGAAATTCAAATTTCCAAAAATCTTCTTTGGGCCTTAACCGGGTCATACGGACTCCGATTTTCGAAAACTCGGACTCTATTTCGCGTATTTTTCCGAGACGAACGCAATGGCATAGCCCGTTTTACTTGATTTAGAATTTAAAATTAAATTCTGCCTTGATTCTTGTTTTAACATGTTATTGAAATACGGGTTGTTACAGTGTCCCTATACTTTAGGTCCCAATCGTATCGTAAACGTGCTAGATATCTAGTTGCACATGTCCTCTATATGTGCGGCCCGAGTCCCGTGGCGCGGCTAATCAAGAAACACGGAACTCGGTCAGGAGCTTTAAGTTATCTGCCGATGCAGATGCTAAGGTCTGTTTTTCCAGTAGCTACGGTCCCACTCGACCCCTCCCTCAACTAATGAAAGGCACACCTTGAAAAATGAGAACTATACGCAGGCCCTCTATGCCTCCACTAACCTATGGTCATTCTCACCCATAACTAGATAGCAATTATATGGTCTTTTGGAGTTCTCCGCCTTTCCGCTTTACGTATCTCGACTGACTCAAGATGGTAGGTAGACGACGAGTCGCTATCACAGGGCTTCTGGTCTCGCCGAATCACGCTGGTCCATCCTAGTCTTTAGGTTGCCATATATTGCAACCAAGGCATACCCTTGGTTTTTCTCACGCAGACCTTAACCTCTGTGAGCCCAGGCGGATCATCTGCATTCTCATAGAGGGATACCAAGCGTACCCTTACGTCCCCTCGAAGCCTCGGGCTACGTAACCCAATTCGTTGGAGCCTTCTTTAAGATCGTTCGCTCCTCCTCGTGTTATACTAAGGATTACTACTTAGTTTTCCTAACTAAGGTTTTACTACTTGGTTTCCTGAATCGTCGTTTTCTTAACTAAGGTTTACCACTTATTCCTTTTAACTAAGATTTACTACTTAGTTCTCTTTCTCGTCAAGTTGGATTGGTTAAGTGTCATTAGTCGATACAAGTTACCTTAACCTATTCATTTGTCATGTTAAACTGGTTAAGTGTTACCAGTAATTCACATTGACTTAACCCTACCAGCATCAAGTTATATTGGTTAAGTATTTACTTAACCTTACCCATTCATCTTGTATTGGTTAAGTGTTCCTTTTTAACTTTACCTTGCCTATCTGTTTTAACTAACATGTTATAACGGTTAAGTGTTCCCTTAGTTAACTTAACCCTAACATTGGTTTGATTAACATGTTCTAATGGTTAAGTATTGTCCCTTCATGTTTTTAACTTAACCCTATCATTTATCACACTCTGATGGTTAAGTGTTCAAGCTTACTTAACCCTATGGTCTAGTCCAGCTAACATATTAAATTGGCTAAGTATATTAAATTTACTTAACCCCAACCTCTAGTCTAGTTAGCATGTTAAATTGGCTAAGTGTATCAACTTCACTTATCCCCAACCTCTAGTCTAGTTAACATGTTAAATTGGCTAAGTGTATTGAATTTACTTAACCCCCACTTTCTAGTCTGGTTAACATATTAAATTGGCTAAGTGTTTTTCTTAGTTACTTAACCCCTACAAATCTTGTCTTGTTACCATGTTAAGTTGGTTAAGTATTCTAGTTAACTTAACCCTATCGTTATAACTTAACTGTGTTAAGTTGGTTAAGTGTTCTTATGGACTTAACCCTCCCATTCTAGCTTAACTTTAATTGTCTTATTAAAGCACCAGCCACTCACATTAGACAGGTATTGTTGTGGCTGCCGGTTGGTTCCGGGCAGTCTTACGCCACAACTCAGTCTAACCTCGGGCCTTTATCGGGCTCAATGCCTTAACCTCCCACATTGGATAGGTATTGTTGTGATCACTGGACAGCCGGGCGGGTCCGGGCAGGTTTACATCACAACTCAATCCAACCTCAGGTTAAGCATGTTCGTATTGTCTAAATTTACTTTTCACATTTAGGATAAATTCTATAAGCAAATTTTCCCTAATTTACTTATTCCATTATTACTCTTTTAATGTACATTGTCAACGTTTATTATTATGGCCCATTTCCCCTATATATCATATTTATAGTTTTTGGTATGTAAATTATACCAAATTAAGTGTCACTAACCATGATTATTCTAAACATGACAATTACTCACAATTATGATTAAATTCAAAATTTGTGCTAATATAATTATTATGCCAAATTAACTTTAGTTGACCCAATTCTGATTTAACATCCTAATTTATAGTTTATGGCAAGACTAGAATTATTATTCTAGTTTACCGTTTACGCCTAAAACTTAGCTTACTTGCCAATACTAAATTTAATATGTCAAATTACATATTCCATAATTCATGTCAAATTTTCAAATTTGCGTTCTAATAAACATGCCATAATACATGTTCTAAATTATGTCAATCATAATTATGTTCATGTTCCACATTATGCCAATTTCCAAGTTTACAACCATGTTTAAGTCAAATTTATGATTTGCCCAAATCATATTCCCATCGTTCGTGTAATCGTGAATTCATCCTAGATTATAGATAAATCTAGATTCGTGGATAAAAAGGTAATGAACCAAAATGCCATGAAAAGATAGATATAATGACTGGCAGAAGATGATAATTCACTAATCACAGATCTAACAAATTACACTGAATAAATTGATTAAAGCATCGAAGGCCTATAGATCTGATAATATTATGACATAAAAATGGTTGAACAAATAACATAGGTTCAAGTATATGGGTAGATCTAACTTAATAGATAAATTCCCATAATCAAGATCCAAGGATAATTAAGAATAAACTGAATAGATAATCAAGTTTAGATCCAATCTCACAGTCATAATCCTAGGCAATAATATCATGTTCTTGAATCATAGGTAATTATCCACTATTGTCCTTGTCATAGTCATAGGCATTGGTTTATGCTCCTAGTCAAAGGCTTATGTTCATATTCAAAGGCTTATGTTCATAGTCAAAGGCTTATGGTTTCAAAGGCCATAGTTCCATAGTCATAATCTTAAGCATTGGCAATTTAGTCACAATGTGTTCTAGGCCATAATCAAGAATCAGATCTAAAGTCATAAACAAGCATAGATTCAATGAAATGATAAGGCATATTTCTTATATTCTTTTAATTTCATGTCACAAATAGAAAAGGCGTTCAAATCTAAAAAGTAATCGACTTACATTGATTGGATCTAGAAAAGAATAGAAAGATAGTGTTGCTTGAAGCCGTTGAATCTTTACTTGAATCCTATTTTGTTTTGAATCTTCTCTTGAAAGACTTGAGCAGCATATCCTCGTCTTGATTTATATTTTATTTTAATCTATTTATTTAGATTTAGAGGAAGAAGAAGAAGCCATGTCCATCAAGAATTTGTGCAGCATAAGGTTAGAGAAGAATGGTGCAAAGAGAAGGAGACTAGGAGGCTGTTTATATAGGATTGCAAGTTAATTTGAGCCGTCGATGAAGCCAAGGTTAATCAAAGCCATCCGTTATAAAGAGAAGCCAATTATGTTCACAGTTTCTTTCTTAATGTACATTATTAACATTTATTATTAAATTTGTATGCATATTAGACACATCCCCCCTTTACATATTTATTATTAAATTTGTATGCATATTAGATACATCTCCCCTTTACACATTTATTATTAAATTTGTATGCACATTAGATACATCTCTCCTTTACACATTTATTATTAAATTTGTATGCACATTAGATACATCTCCCCTTTACACATTTATTATATTAAGCATTGGTTATTCTTAAATTAGTAACTTTAGTGTTAACAGAAATACGGGGTGTTACAGAATCTGACTTTGAAACATTTACCCATATATTTGTTGTGATTTTATGATTTGTTTTGGTATATGGCATGACCAAAACGGAGCATGTATACAAAAGATAACAATAGATTAAATAAAGGGAAAGTTGTGTATATAAGTGAAATTCAAACTTAGTGATGTTGTATAAAAGGTATAAAACAAATCAAAAAAGTAAAAAGGGGAAAGTAATTAAATGTTGTTAATTAAAAACGTCAAATTCAGAAACAGCGTCCCAGAAAACACATGTGGATTCAGATGGGTCGACCCACGTGTTGCATGGTCAACCTATCAGTCCACCCAAGAAGGGTTGGATCAACATATGGGTCGACCAACGGGTCGACCCACGTAGGGGTTGGTCGATCCTCGGGTCGACCCGAGCCGGTCCAGATCTGTTATTGTGACCTGGCTCTTCTGATGTGTGCGGTTCGGATTTTAATGGATTAAATCCGACGGTTCAGACTTTCTTGTACACCTATAAATAGACTAGCAAGGCCTAGCCTAAATCTCATATTTTTTGATATGCTGCCTAGGCTCTGCTATTCTTCTTCCTCATCAAATCTCTTCATAAAATAGAATAATTAGTCTTAGGAAATTCTGATTCAAGATTCGGAGGAAAGGAATACACACACACACACATACACATCTACAAATGGGTGTTCAGAATTCTGATCAGCGTAAGGTAAGTCTTTGAATATGGTTTATATAGGTTTCTTTCTCTTTTCGTCTTCTTATTAGCAACAGATTTGTGAATTCGTGGATACTTTTTAATAATAGATTCAGCTAGGGATGCCACATAACAACAAATCTGGAACAGATTCATGGATTGGAAAGTTGTTAGGTGGGTGGATCTAATTAAACCATTTTAAATAATGTTATATTTGTCGTTTGTATTCCCCATTATATTAAATCTACTGAATAATTGATAATTGTGGAAATTGATTATTAAACATGTTAGAATATGTGGAAAGGATTACTGTTGTATATAAACATGTTCTAATAACATGTTAATTGGATATTGTAAGATAAATTATAGTGAAATTGGGAATAATTATGGTAATTGAGATTAAATCCACTGAGAACGTTTTTGTTGTATAAAGCCTATTTCCATTAATCACCTGTTTGAATTGGGAATTACTGTAAACACTATAAGTATGGAATTTATGATGAACATGAATATTTTCCAAGGAGAATTATTATGCCAAAAAGGTTGTAAATAGAATTACAATAAAATTTGGGAATAATGAGAAAGAACATATATGCCTAATTTGTATGAAAAATTTACAGTAATTAGGAAAATGTAAATAACCACACTAGGACATGAGGATAAGTTCAACTTGTGGTCGGAGCCTGCCCGGAACTGTCCAGTAAATCTAGCATCCACAAGTGGTCAACTTAATGTAAGGGTTTGGTGCCTAAACATATATATAATTGTAAGAAAAAAAATGGAATGCGTGAAAATTTAGAAGACAGTACAGAGGTATAGGTTATAATAGAAAATTTTTGGTTAATGTAAAAGAACCAAAGAAAGTGTGATAAACAGGGAATATAACCTATTATAATTAATTAGATTAATGAGAATGTTGTACAATAGGTAGGCTTGTCCTTGGGACATGTAGAATTATAACATGTGTTATAATTAATGAAAAAGGAGAAAACTTATTAATAAACCTTTGTTAATAAAACTAAGTTAATAAGTAAAAAATACTAGCTGGAATGACAGGATAAGAATTGAATGAGCGGGGAAGTGATAATAACCTATTATGATTAAATATGAATGAAAGAATGGAAGATAATAGGTAAGCTTGCCCTAAGGACATGTGGAAATTATAACATAGGTTATAATAAATGGAAAGAAACTTATTGATAAAACTTAGTTAAGAGGACTATGTATATAAGTAAATAACAACAAGAGGTTGTATTAAACCAAGTCATGGTTAATGAAGAAGAATGAAGTAGGCTTATTATTGGTAGACTTATAAAAGAGAATCATGAAGTCTAATGAAAGAAATTAATCATAAGCGGAAGCCTGCTCAGGCAGCATAAACTGAATAAAGTATGAAGACTCATGGAATGAAATAAGTTATACTTAATTATAACTTAAGTAATATTTTAAATGGAAACCTGCTTATTGTGATAGGATTTGCTTAATGACACATTAAGTAGAACATGTTATTGTAACCTGAAATTGGACGTGAATGAGAGGGTAATAATGTAAGAAGATTGTAGTTTACAAACATTGGATTACAATCTAGATAATAACATGTTAGGGGCTTGTTAATGAACTTAAATGGGTTAAGTTATTTAACTGAAATTAATAAGCGAGAAGGGTACATTCTTTAGAGATATAAGGGCTCGAAGAGAACTTGGTAACTTGAATAATAAGTTAATATGATTGGAAATAACCAAGTTAACTGGAAATCAAATGAGGTAGAGCAAGCGTGTAATTAAACGTTTGGACATGGGGTCTAACAACATGTTAGTTTGAGGCGCTTGGACTAGTCCACACGTCTAAAGGTGAAGAACTCAATGGGGTAGATCATTGTGGTGTCTAGAGGCACGAGAGGAGCATGTCCATCTGATTATTCTACCGATATTTTGCTTGTTGGTTCTGTGGGATTGGAAGGAAGAATGCGGCTTCTGAGCGGTGTGGTAGGGTACTCCGTGGTGGTCCTCTATGCGATGATAGTGCTTAGGCTGTACTCGCAGAGGTTGGGTCTGCGCAAAACCACCCAGTGGGTATACCTTGACTACAATGGTAGTTTAGCAGTCAAAAGGTTGTTGGCCGACATTGGGGTTATTCGACGATTTGCCTAAAGAGAAGATGGTCAGGACCAAATAAAGGATAGTAATCAGCGGGTACACGTCATCGGCAGTCAGTATGACGCGGAATTACTAGAGCTAAACCGATACACCATCGATCTTTCACTATCGAGACTTTGGTTGCGGGACACGCCAATTTGGATGTAGATTGTTTGGTAGGGGCACGTCACTTAGCTCTTGATGTAATCTTTCACTAGTTGAAGGAGGGGTCGAGGTGGGACCATAGCCATCGTAGAAATGCAGACCATAGTCTAGATATATGTATTGTAGGCCTCTTTAGCAGACCTGTACAGATATGGAAAAGCTCCTGACCGAGTTCCGTGCATTCATATGTGGCCCTATTACAGAACTCGGGATACAAATTACAGTACGTACATGTGAGGATCCGAATACATGCACGACCCACCGGGTAGTGTATCATAGCCGCTAGGGCATTACTCCGTGTTAAGACTGTGATTGGTCAAGAAGTTTGGTTATGGCGGTCCTTACACTTGCGTAGCATTGCGATGGTAGTTCTCTGGGGAACGTGGCATGGTTTTATGGAGATCCATACATCGCTCCAGCGTAGCATAAAAGTTGTTTACATGGTGTAGTTTTATGGAGATCTGTACGTAGCTCCGGCGTAGGATGAGGGTTGCATACGATTCCGTGGCATGTCATCAGAGACTGTGCAAGAAGGGCACCATAGGAAATGCCTTCATATTGGGGGTTTCTACATATATGCTATATTAGGTTACTCTACTGGGAGGCAGTTGGGTAAGACATGTGTGTAAAGCCTTGAGTGCTATTAAACCAAACAACCTAACAAATAAGTAACATAACTGAATGGTATATGTAGGGTTAATTCGGATTGTGTAATTTACTCCAGTCACCAGAACTTATGTTCTGACCCCTTCCTCATAACACACACGCAGGTTTGTTTTGTGGCAGATATATATGGCTTTGGATACTGGTTAGGTAGTATTATTTCCTTGGTAAGGCTATATTTGATTATATTATATTTTATTCCATTCCGTTATGAGATGTTTTTTTAGCTCTGATATATTTTATATCTTTGTCTTTTCTTCAGGATACAAGACAAGCCAATTCAAGTTTCGGCAGATTGGAATTTTTGAAAAAAATCGGTCTGTCGGAATTCAGGTTATTACATATGGTATTAGAGCTTTGGTTCAAGATTCCCGTATAAATAGTAAGTGAACGTATTTATATTTTTAAAAACCTAAATGTATTTTATATACACACCTAGATCCTTAAAGGTACCCACTAAATAGGAAGAACGATTTATGCGAAGAGTTGGGATATCTGTCATGTACACTAAAGGAATGACCCTTAGGCAGTTGGGTGGAAAGTGTACAATGTGTTTTGTAAAGGAAAAAGGATGGATCCCATAGTTGGTTTCTGAAATGATAGTGTTTCAGATTAGTAGAGCCTTATAAATTAAGAAAGAAAATGGATTAGGGATATATATATATATATATATATGTATGTATGTATGTATATATATATATATTTAAGAGAAATGACTTTGTGGGAATATCTAGGAAAGTCTAGGTAAGTTGGAAACCCACTTTGAGTCTAACCCCATTGTTAACTTTTAAGAACTTAAAATTTTGAAAGCTTTTAGATGGTAGTTTATGGTGTTTTCAAGTTTTGACCTTAAAGTTTAAAATTTTGAAATATGTATTAGTTAAATTGTGTAGAAACAATCTTTGAAAGAAAAGAGATATTTTCTATGTTTGGAAAAAAATATATGTTAGTAACATATTTGAAAAGCACATATTGAGTTTTGAAATAAAATGGTGTATCTTTTGAAAAACGGTGATTTCCTCTGAAATTTTTATCTAAAAGGAATTCTTTCAGAAAAAGGTGCATATTATAGAGCATGTATAGCTCACTAGTTTTCAAGATTTAAATTATGAAAGGATTAAAAAGCAAAGCATCAGAAAGATTGCACTTTTGTTAAAAAACTAAAATTTTTCGGTAAACAAAATTTTAATGTTCTCTACTCTTTTGACAACTTTTGATAATTGTTTTGACATAAAATTTTGTTGGGTGGACAAAACAGGTTGTAAGAATTGAGAATAGAGTAGATGTCGCACCTAGTTATATGTTACTGAACTGAAATTATAAATATGAATGGTGATGAAACTAATAGGTCCTTTGTCTACTTCAGTTTTTGCGATTTGAAAAAAATGATTTTTTTTTTTTTTTGGATGACATACTGTTATGGTATGTCAAAGGAAAATTTTAATATGGAAGAATATAGTTTTGACACTTATTATTTTTTTGAAAGAAAAATGAAATGAGAAAGCCAAACCACATTTTTAAAATCATGGAGTAGGTAAGGATTAGTACCAAGGGAATACGAGAAATATTTTGAGGCTATGAAGTGAATATCAAGAACTATTTTGGAATAATGGTAAATTCCTGTTTAATGCATAAGCATTATAGAGCTTAGGTTGTTGGATGGAAAAGACTGTCTGTACACATCAAGTACTAGTGGTGACTACTAGATGGTAAATGTTAAGTAGGTGTATAGATACTTCAGTTTAGACTTTTCTTTGTCAGAGGGGGCATGGTCCTAGGATACTTAGCTCTTGGTAGTAGTTGTGTAGAGTGCTATTTTCCTATTTTTGTTAAATGGTTAAAAGGCTTATTTGAAAACTAAACTTGGATCAATGGATTAAGTTAAATAAGTTAAGAAAAAGAGTAATGACGTGACTAAAAAAGAAAACAACAAATCCAGTAAAGCAACAGACATGACAGTTGACAAAAATGGATTTTTCCTAAGTAAGTTGAAAAAGAAAATCTATAATAAAGAAAATTTTCTTATGAGAACTATGCTTGGATAGGAAGAAAAGAAACCTTTATATATATGGTAGTTTCTTAAAATCCAAGTATAGATAAAAAAGGCACATAAAAGAAAAACGGAAGGTGTGAAGTTTTCCATTTTCTATCTTTTCGTAACATAAGAAATCAAATTTAGAAAATTAGATTTTTCTGAAATTTGCAACTTCAAAGTTACTTGATAGGGTTTGGGATGCAAATATTGGCTGAATTGCATTCTTACTTAGTAAGATGTAGGAAAAAATGGATGAAAAAATATTTTGAATTTAGAACTATTCCATTCATGTAGAAATTGCCAGTATATAAGATGTGTGCATCATGTTTTCAAAAGATTTTCATGAATTTTTTTTCATTCATATAGGAGGTACCGCCTAGGCATACATTACATTTGTGTATTATTATGACTATATTACACTTTGCACAAGTGCATAAATGATTGCAAATGTTGGATGCACACATGATGATTGTAAATCGTGAGAGATTACTTAATTTTACCCTTATCAAATTTCAGGGATGAAATTTCCTAAGGGTGGGAGAATGTAACACCCCGTATTTTTATGTTAATAATAAAAAAGAAAATATAAAAGATTATATTCTTCAGAATCTGACCCAGAAACATATACCAATGCACTCGTGGTGATTTTCTAACTCGTTTTGGTATATCGCATGACCAAAACGGGGAATGTATACAAAATATAACAATAAATTAAATAAAGGGAAAGCTGTGCATATAAGTGAAATTCAGGCTTAATGATGTTGTATAAAGGGTATAAAACAAATCAAAGAAGTAAAATGGGAAAGTAATCAAACATTGTTAATTAGAAACATCAAATTCAGAAACAGCGTCCTCGAAAACACACGTGGTCCCAGGTGGGTCGACCCACGTGCTTCCTGGGTCAACCTATGGGTCGACCCATGAAGGTCTGGGTCGACCCACATAAGGGCGGGTCAACCCGGGCCAGTCCAGATCTGTTTTTGTGACATGGCTCTTCTGATGTCTATAGTTCAGATTTTGTGATGGCCCGCCCTGCACCAGCCGACATTTCCAATGAAAGTACGCTATGCAAATGTCCAACCAGCATAGGACGGTCGTCAAAGAAAGGAAAGAAGGGAATTTGAATTAACAAGGAACCTGTAGAATGTCTCACAGCACATGGAATAAAATATAATAATAACATACTTGACATAAAACAGGCAAGACAGTGCATAAGCTGAGAACTAAACCATAATCATCATAACAGCGGAAATTCAAAATACAGCTTACGTTCCACATCATTATTTTTATAACTTTGAAAACTGTCTCTAAAGAAAAATAAGAAAGGTACACTACTAATGCCCATAGTAGTGACCAAGGCGAAACAGGGAGAATATATATATATACACACACACACACACACATATATATATATATATATATATATCATATGTAGGAGCCTCCTGCTCGTCTCCGGATCAGCTACTCGTACATAACCAACTAACCTGTCTCTAGTATGCCCGTTTAAGAGCACCCAGAGTAATAAGAAGAGACATAAAACTTTGGGTCAGACAAAAGTCTGATATGAGCAATAAACAACAAAACAGAACAATAACAGGTATACTAAACCATACCTGAACCTACAACCAAAGAATTAGCACAACAAGATGTACAATTCTCTAAGGTGACACTAACATATGGTGTAAAGATACGGGGGTGGGGGTGTGCATGTCATAGTGATGTCAAACAATTAAGCATAGCATCCATCCCCACATCTCTCACTTAGTGCGTAAAGCATACGATATCCATCGCTTTGATCACCCAAATTCCTGCTATGATCACTCTTCCCCATGGAGTCATGGCGACTCCACTGCACTGATCCATAGCCACTAGTCCTTGCTATGTCCACTCTGCCCCATGAAGTTGTGACAACTTCACTGCACTGGCTCATAACCATGCTAAGACCACTCTGCCCCATGGAGTAATAACTACCCCACTGCACTGATCCGTAGCCTAACATTCGTATCTCGGTGGTGAATCAAAGCTATAGACGTCGATGACCCATTTCCACACGTCCCGCGGCAATGTCCAATCGTGAAGTTAACCCGTTGGTTCCCATCTGGATCCTGAGTTCAACTCCCCATTTGGACTACCTTTGCATCTCGGGTTTTGGTCTCCTCCGGATCGGTTCGGTTCTTCACTTCACTTCGCTTCCGTTCATGCTTCCTTAAGTGGTTCAATTCGTTCATCGTGTTGCTCATTGGTTCGTGATTCCTCTTCTTAGCACCAGATCGGTTCGGATAGTGACTCCATCTCCTGTTCGGTTCGGTCTTCCCTTGCTCATGGTCAATCTGCCAGGTCGTGGCACTTCGTGGAGGCATCGTTTCGGTTCCGGGTAATGCACCGGATTGGGTCGTGAGCTCGGGTAGGTTCGGAGCTTTTGGTTCATGGTGCTAGAGCTAGGGCGGTTTGGTTCGTTGCTACTTCTCACGAGCGGGTCAAGTCGGAGAACTTCAGATGTGAGCAGGTCGGGTCGTCCTCCACCGATCCGATCCAGTTCCTGCACAGTTTTCCAGCAACTTTTCCAGAGACCGTTTCACGCCATATGACGGCGTTTTCGACCATTCTAACTGTTCTAAGCAATCAAAAAGCATACCACACAGTCATAGAAACATATAGAATTGACCACAAACACCAAAACAACAATTTGATATGCTTATATGGATCAAACATACCCAAAAACCCTTGTTTTTCCCATAATAATGTTTAACAACAACAAATGATAGAATTAGCAAAACATAACCAAATTAATCAAAATTTCTAATAGAGGCTTAAAATAATATTTAAGAATTTCTAAACATTGCTCCAAATTTTTCTAAGCCAAAATTTCGCTAATTATCACTAATTACCCCTAATCAACTGTAATTAGTAAGAAACTTTGCAAATCACTCACCTTAGCCATAAATTACTTATAGATTTGAAAGTATCTCTGATTTGGGTTGAATATCTATGCAACAAAGCAACTCTATTCCCAATTTGATGCTAATTTGCCTTGATTTGATGTAGATTAGGCTAAAACTTGATTAGGAGGTGATTAGAAGGTGATTTGGGTGTTGGAGGCCATTGTTAGGGTTAGGAAAATGTTTTAGGTGGCTGTGAAAATGAAATAAAAATCATTTCCTAATTGTTCTCAGCTTCCCTATAACCCTAATCCCGAAATGGATTATGGGCCCTCTTACTAATCACCCTAATTAGGTCCGGTTAAGCTGTTTTTCACCTTCTAAACCTTGTTTCAGCCATATCTCCCAAATGGTGAGTCTGTTTGGCTAACGTGACCACTCTACGGAAAGGTAAACCATCGTCAAATTCTAATGGAAGAGGTTTCAGGTCAAAACTCCTTACCAATCAAAAGCTATGACCGAAACAAGATCTGCTAGGGGCAAAACGGTCATTTAAAAATCGGTAAAAATCATGAACATGGGAAATGAACCCAATGGTCGTCTCCCAAAGTTACATGGCTATACGACTTCGCATGAGAAAGAAATAAATATTCTACGATCCCCTGATGTGTAGAATGCGGGTCGTTACATTCTTCCCCCCCCCCCCCTTAAGAAATTTCGCCCCTGAAATTCCTTAACTAAGAAACAAGTAAAGGATCCTACATGCCTACAACCATTCACAACAATCAAACATACAAAACAACAAACAAGTCCATCCTAGCATGCGGAAACTAAATTGCAATTAAAATCTTACCAGGCAAAGAGTTCTGGATACGTCTTCCTAATGCTCTCCTCTGTCTCCCAAGTACAGTCATTCTCATTCTCGCCCCACTAAACTTTGACTAGATTCACTGCTTTCCTTCGAAATTGCTTCGTATCATGCTCAACAATACGAATCGGCTTGCGGTTCCCATCCGCCTCGGGTTCTACTTCGATATCATCCAACTGATCAGGTGAAATAGTAATATCGGGGTCGTGCTCGAATTTTCTTAACTAGGAAACATGAAATACGTTATGAACTCCTGCCATTTTCTTTGGTAATTCAACTTTATATGCCAAATTCCCAACCTGCTCGAGGATTGGGAATGGACCAACAAATCTTGGTGCCAGCTTTCCTCTCCTTCAAATCGAATAACATTCTCTAATGGAGAGATCTTGACAAATACTAGATCGCCAATGGAGAATTTCAAATCCTTTCGCCTAGGCAGCCTTCATTCGCTGTTGAATGATCTTAATCATGTCTGAAGTTTCTCTTATCACATTTGGTCCAAGCACAAACTTCTCACTAGTTTCTAACCAACATGACGGTGAGTTGTACGGTCTTCTTTACAAAGCTTCCAATGGAGCCATACCAATACTGGATTGATAACTATTATTATATGCAAACTCTACTAGATGCAAATGGTCATCCCATGATCCACCAAAATCCAATATGCAAGCTCTCAAGAGATATACTAATATACGATTTACCTTCTTTGTTTGACCATCAGTTTGAGGATGATACATGGTACTGAGATATAATTCTGACCCTAGAGCCTCTTGTAAGCTCTTCCAAAACCCACTAGTAAACAACGGGTCTCTGTCACTCACAATGCTTTTAGGTACTCAATGAAATCTCACTACCCCTTCATATATAGTTCTTCTAACATTGATGGTGTTCTATTCGAATTGACGGGTATAAACCTTGCACTCTTGGTCAATCGGTCCACAATCACCCAAATGCTATCATGGCCCGATCTAGTCCTTGGTAACCCATCAATGAAATCCATTGAGACTTGTTCCCATTTCCATTATAGAATTTATAATGGTTGCAACAAACCACTAGGCTTCTTTTGCTCAGCTTTAACTAGCTGGCAGTTCATGCACTTGGATATAAACTTCCCAACGTCTCTTTTCATCCCTTCCCAGTAGTAGGTCTGCTTCATGTCTCGAAACATTTTGTTACCACCGGGATTTATAGTCAGTTTTGCGCAATGAAATTCTCTAAGCACTTCATCTCTCAATCCATTGACATTGGGCACAATTAGTCTTCCATTCTTTCTAATCCATCCATCTCGATCAAACCCATACCTGTTCATCTCTTCGTTGATACCCATCTCAAACTTGAAGATGATTTCCAATAGGTTAGAATCGTCTCTCTGACCGGAACCAATCCGCTCAATCAAAGTGGGTCTAATCGTCAAACTTGCTAACATCTCTAGATCCAATTCGCACTTTGGTCTAAAATCATACCCAGTGATATACTCTAGTTGCTTCCATTCCAGAAACATAGCCCCTAAACTGGCATGTCTTCTACTCAATGCATCAGCTACCACATTGCCCTTCCCTGGTGTGTATGCGATATCGAAATCATAGGAAGCCAAGAATTCTAACCATCTTTGCTGTCAGAGATTTAGATCCTTCTGAGAGAAAAGATACTTTAACGATTTATGATCGGTAAACAACTCGAATCTTTCTCCCAAGAGATAATGTCTCCACATCTTCAATGCGAACATGATCGCTGCCAATTCTAAATCATGGGTAGGATATCTTTTCTCATACGGTTTCAGTTGCCGACTAGCATAAGCTACAACCCTACCTCCTTGCATCAATACAGCACCTAGTCCGATACCACAGGCATCTGTGTATACCGTCATCTCTTCATTCCTTTTAGGAATGACTAACACTGGTGCACATGTCAACTTTTCCTTTAGACCTTGAATGCATATTCACACTTTTCGTCCTAGACGAAAGCTTGATTCTTCTTGGTCAACTGAGTCAACGGTGCCGCTATCTTAGAGAAGTCTTAGACAAACTTACGATAATATCCATCTAATCCCAAGAAACTTCTTACGTCTGTTGCACTCTTGGGCGTAGACCAATCTTGTACCGTAGCCACCTTTGTAGGGTCCACAGCAATACCATTCTCTGAAACAACATGGCCCAAGAATCTCACTTCCCTCCTCCAGAAGTGGCACTTAGAAAACTTTGCTTTCAATTGGTGTTTTCTCAACACCTCCATTACTATCCTTAAATGTTCCGTGTGTTCTTCCTCTGTCCTCGAATAAACCAAGATATCGTCTACGAACATATTCAATTGATCTCGGAATACTCTATTCATAAGATGCAAAAAATATGTCGGTGCATTGGTCAACTCGAATGGCATGACCAACCACTCGTAGAATCCAGACGGCGTCCGAAAGGCCGTTTTAGCTATGCTCTCAGCCTCCACCCAAAGCTGATGAAAACCTATCGCGAGATCCAACTGGGAGAACACTCTCGCGCCACTCAACTGATCAAACAAATCATCTATCCGCGGTAGAGGATACTTATTCTTTCTTGTCACCTTACTCAACTCACGGTAGTCCACACATAATTGAAGGGAACCATCTGCTTTGTAGCAAACACAACTGGTGCTCCCTACTCAGAAACACTTCTTCTAATAAATCCCTTCTTCAAAAGATCGTTTACTTGCACCCCTAGCTCTTGCTACTCCCTTGGTGCCATACGACGAAGTGGCATCACTGTAGGTCTGGCATCTTTCACTAAGTCAATCCGAAACTCAATCTCTAAGTGTGGTGGAAGTTCGGTCACTTCCTCGAAGACGTCCGGATACTGGCCAGCCACGGGCACATCTGACAACTCATCATACAAGATGTCGAGGGAATTTAGAAAACTAGACATTACCCCATCACTAGGTAGACCAACAAACACTACCCTCTGCCCATCATCCGCTCTAACTGTCACCAAAAAGCCCTCATAGTTTACCACCACCCTGTACCTTTGGAGCCAATCGACTCCCAAAATAATGCCAAACCCAGTAAAGCCTAAAACAAAGCAATCACAAAAAACATGTATCCATGACTCAATAAGACCACATTACGACAAATCATGCTAAGGCTAGTCGAACCACCTATCGGGTTTGTCACCGCTAAAGGTCTATCGACTATCTCGGGTTCCATTCCCAACCTATCTACCAGGTCACTAGATATGAAGGAACGGGAAGCCCCAGTATCAAACGGTACTCGAACAGGAACATCATAAACAGAAAGCATACCTTGGATAACGACATTCTTTCCTTTCTCCGCCGCAGTTGGGGCATTCGACGAAGAAGGGACAGCATTGATGGCATATGCTTTCACAATTTGCTTCTCTTTAGGGGGTTGCGGACATTTATCCTTGTGATGTCCCACTTGGCCATAGTTAAAGCACTTCCTGTCCGCTGGCTTCGCTCGACATTCTTTAGCATAATTGCCCTTCTTGCAATAGCTAAAGCACTCAACATCTTTCATATTTTTCATCTTCTGGCCATCCTTGGTTTGATTCTGCTTTCTCTTATTCTGAGAACCTTTCTTGCCTCCACCACTTGCTTGCGGCTTTGGCTCCTCTACCCCAGTCTTCGACTTAGGGTATAGACTATCTGATCTCAAAGCTTTCCCCACAATCGATTCAAACGTCTCATTGATATGGTTTATAAGTCTTCCCCCAAGTACTGATCTAAGCTTGTTATGAACTTCTCATTCTTCTTCTCGGGAGTGTCAAAAAGAGATAATCCATACTTCGACAAAGTATCGATCTCACCAATATACTCCGAGACTGCCCTACCATTCTACTTAAGCTCCATGAACTTCCTAAACAACTCTGAATTCTGAGCAGCTGGGATAAACTTTTCGCTGAATCGGGCCTTAAACTGATCCCATGTAACTTGATCCTTTGGAGTTGCTGCCTTAGTAGCAATCCTGCAATTCATCGCCCATCCTTGCAGCTGACGGGATGCTAGCTTTCTCTTCGTTGCATCCTCGATACCCAAATCTTCGAAGATGCGCTCATAGCTATCAAACCAATCCTGAACTTCTTTAGCCGATTCCGTTCCATGTAACGTCTTCCCAGCAAGACTAGTGTAGTCTTTACAAAGCTTGGCGAAATCGGCCCTAGGCGCCTGCACCGCTGCACCACCACCATTTGTAGCATTAGGAACTGCTCCTTGCACATTTCTAAGCATCTCTCTCATGAAGTCAGTGAATATCGTCCTCGTATCAGGAGCATTCCCATTATTAGCCCCTCTACCAGTACCCCTAGTATATCGGCTCTTCGTTCAATCTATAAGGAGAAAACGATTAACCATCTCTTCAGTGGTGCCAGTGCAGTGCGACTTCATCCTTAAATATACTAATAGTATATATATAACTTTTGAAAACCAAAATATAAAAAATACGCGCTATCATATAAGTATTATTTCTCCCTGGTGTCTTTTCCTAGGTTAACTACGCAACCTAGAGCTCTGATACCAAATGTGACGGCCCGCCCCGCACCAGCCGACATTTCCAATGAAAGTGCACTGTGCCAATGTCCAACCAGCACGGGAGGTTGTCAAAGAATGGAAAGAAGGGAATTTGAAATAACAAGGAACCTGTAGAATGTCTCACAGCGCATGGAATAAAATATAATAATAACATACTTGACATAAAACAGGCGAGATAGTGCATAAGCTGAAAACTAAACCATAATCATCATAACAGCGGAAATTCAAAATACAGCTTATTTTCCACATCATCATTTTTGCAACTTTGAAAACTGTCTCAAAAGCAAAATAAGAAAGGGACAATACTAATGCCCAAAGTAGTGACCGGTGACGACACAGGGAGAATATATATATATATATATATATATATATATATATCATAAGTGGGAGCCTCCAGCTCGTCTCCGGATCAGCTACTCGTACATAACCAGCTAACCTGTCTCTCGTCTACCCGTTTAAGAGCACCCAGAGTAATAAGAAGAGACATAAAACTCTAGGTCAGACAAAAGTCTGGTATCAGCGATAAGCAACAAAACATAACAATAACAGGTATACTAAACCATACCTGAACCTGGACCTGCAACCAAAGAGTTAGCACAACAAGATGTACAATTCTCTAAGGTGACACTAACATATGGTGTAAAGATATGGGGGTGGGGGTGTGCATGTCATGGTGATGTCAAACAATCAAGCATAACATCCATCCTCAGATCTCTCACTCAGTGCGTAATGCATACGATATCCACCGCTTCGATCACCCAAATCCCTGTTATGATCATTCTGCCCCATGGAGTCATGGCGACTCCACTGCACTGATCCATAGCCACTAGTTCTTGCTATGTCCACTCTGCCCCCAAGAAGTCGTGACGACTTCACTGCACTGGATCATAACCATGCCACGATCACTTTTCCCTATGGAGTAATAACTACCCCACTGCACTGATCCGTAGCCTAACATTCATCTCTCGGTGGTGAATCAAAGCTATAGACGTCAATGACCCCTTTGCACACGTCCCGCAGTAAAGTCCAATCGTGAAGTTAACCCATTAGTTCCCATATGGATCCTGAGTTCTACTCCCCATTTGGACTACCTTTGCATCTCGAGTTTTGGTCTCCTCCGGATCGGTTCAGTTCATCACTTCACTTCGTTTCTGTTCATGCTTCCTTAAGTGGTTCGGTTCGTTCATCATGTTGCTCACTGGTTCATGATTCCTTTTCTAAGCACCAGATCGATTCGGCTCGTGACTCCATCTCCTATTGGGTTCGGTCTTCCCTTGCTCGTGGTCAATCTCCTAGGTCGTAGCACTTCGTGGAGGCATCGGTTCGGTTCGGGGTAATGCACTGGTACGGGTCGTGAGCTCGGATGGGTTCAGAGCTTCTAGTTCGTGGTGCTAGAGCTGGGGCGGTTCGGTTCGTGGCTACTCCTCACGATTAGGTCGGGTCGGAGAACTCCAAATTTGAGCGGGTCGGGTCGTCCTCCACCGATTCGATCCGGTTCCTGCACAGTTTTCCTGCAACTTTTCCAGCGACCGTTTCATGCCATACGACGACATTTTCGACCATTCTAACTGTTCTAAGCAATCGCAAAGCATACCATACAGTCATAGCAACATATAGAATTGACCACAAACTCCAAAACAACAATTTGATATGCTTATACGGATCAAACATACCCAAAAACCCTTGTTTTTCCCATAATCATGTTTAACAACAACTAATGATAGAATTAGCAAAACATAACCAAATTACCCCAAATTTCTAATAGAGGGTTAAAATAATATTTAGGAATTTGGAAACATTTTTCCAAATTTTTCTGAGCCAAAATTTCGCTAATTATCGCTAATTACACCTAATCAACTGTAATTAGTAAGAAACTATGCAAATCACTCACCTTAGCCACAAATTACTTATAGATCTAAAAGTATCTCTGATTTGGGTCGAATCTCTATGCAACACAGCAACTCTATTCCCAATTTGATGCTAATTTGCCTTGAATTGATGTAGATTAGGCTAAAACTTGATTAGATGGTGATGAGAAGGTGATTTGGGAGTTGGAGGCCATTGTTAGGATTAGGGAAATGTTTTAAGCGGCTGAAAAAATAAAATAAAAATCGTTTCCTAACTGTTCTCAACCTCCCCATAACCCTAATCCCGAAATGGGTTATGGGCCCTCTTACTAATCACCCTAATTAGGCCCGGTTAAGCTGTTTTTCACCTTCTAAATCTTTGTTTCAGCCATATCTCCCAAACGGTGAGACCGTTTGGCTATTGTGACCACTCTACGGAAAGGTAAACCATCATCTGAATCCAATGGAAGTGGTTTCAGGTCAAAAATCCTTTCCAATCAAAAGTTATGGCCGAAACAAGGTCTGCTAGGGGCAAAACGGTCATTTAAAAATCGGCAAAAATCATGAACATGGGAAATGACCCCAATGGTCATCTCCCAAAGTTACATGGCTATACGAATTCGCATGAGAAAGAAATAAATATTCTACGATCCCTTGATGTGTAGAATGCGGGTCGTTACAGATTTTAAGGGATTAAATCTAACGGTTCAGACTTTCTTGTACATCTATAAATTGACTAGTAGGGCTTGGCCTAAATCTCATATTTTTTTAGATGCTGCCTAGGCTCTGCCATTCTTCTTCCTCCTTAAATCTCTTCATAAAATAAAATATTAGTCTTAGGAAATTCTGATTCAAGATTTGGAGGGAAAGATCACATACATACATACATACAAATATATATATATATATATATATATATATATATATATATATATACAAATGGGTGTTTAGAATATTGATCAGCGCATGGTAAATCTTTAAATTTGGTTTATATAGGTTTCTTTCTCTTTTCCTCATGTTATTAGCAATAGATTTATGAATCCGTGGATATTTTTGTTAATAGATTCGGTCAGGGATGCCATGGAACAACAAATCTGGATCAGATTCATGGATTTGAAAGCTGTTAAGTGAGTGTATCTACATTATACCATTTTAAATATCGGTATATTTATTGTTTGTATTCCCCGTTATATTAAATCTTCTGAATAATTGATAATTTTGGAAATTGATAATTAAACCAGTTAGAATATGTGGAAAGGATTGTTGTTGTATATAGACATGTTGTAATAACCTATTAATTAGATATTGTAAGAAAAGTTACAACGAAATTGGGAATAATTGTGGTAATTGAGATTAAATCTACTTAGAACACTTCTGTTGTATAAAGCTTATTTCGATTAATAACCTGTCTGAATTGGGAGTTACTATAAACACCATAATTATGGAATTTACAATGAACGTGAATATTTTCTTAAGAGAATTATTATGCCAAAAAGGTTGCAAATAGAATTACATAAAATTTTGGAATAATGAGAAAGAACAAATATTCCTAATTTGTATGAAAATTTTAAAGCAATTAGGAAATTATAAATAATCGCACTGAGACACGAGGTTAAGTTCAACTTGTGGTAGAAGCCTACCCAGAACCGCCCGACAGATCCAGCATCCACAAGTGGTCAATTTAATGTGAGGGGTCTGGTGCCTAAACATATATATAATTATATGAACATAAATGGAATGTGTGAAAATTCACAAGACAGTAAAGAGATAAAAATTACAATAGTAAAAGTCTAGCTAATGTAAAAGAACCAAAGAAAATATGATAAATAGGGAATTTAACTTATTATAATTAATTACAATAACGAAAATGTTGTAGAATAGGTAGGCATGTCTTAGGGACAAGTGTAATTATAACATGTGTTATAATTAATAAAATGGGAAAAACTTATTAATAAACCTTAGTTAAGAAAACTAAGTTAATAAGAAAACAATGCTAGCTGGAATGATAATATAAGAGTTGGAATAAACCGGGAAATGATTAACCTATTATGATTAAGTATGAATGGAAGAATGGAAGATAATAGGTAATCTTGTCCTAGGGACAAGTGGAAATTATAACATAGGTTATAAGAAATGGAAAGAAGCATATTGATAAACCTTAGCTAAGTGGACTAAGTAAATAAGTAAATAACAACAAGAGGTTGTATTAAACCAGGTCATGGTTAATGAAAAAGAATGAAGTAGGCTTATTATTGGCAGATTTATAAAAGAGAATTGTGAAGTCTAATAAAAGAAATTAATAATAAGCGGAAGCCCGCTCAGGTGACATAAGATTGAATGAAGTAAGAAGACTTATGGAATGAAATAAGTTATACTTAATTATAAATTAAGAAATACATTAAATGGAAACCTACTGCTAGTGATTGGGTTTACTTAATGACACATTAAGTAGAAAATGTTATTGTAACCTGAAATTGGTCGATGAATAACAAGGTAATAATATACGAAGATTGTAGATTATAGACCTTGAATTACAATCTGGAGAATAACATGTTAAGGGCTCATTAATGAACTTAAATGGGTTAAGTTATATGATTGAAATAAATATGCGATAAGGGTTAAAAGGGGCTGGGAGAGAACTTGGTAACTTGAATAATGCAATGGCCCACAAATCCGTACTATCTGAGTTGACTAATAACACCATACATCCAACCCAAATTGCACAGAAATATGAATCATTATTAGAAAGAAGTTAGAGGAAGAGAAATAGAAAGAAAGAAATATTAGGATAGAAGAAAATGAAGATCACAAACTCACAGCGGAATGATTAAAATATATTAGGTAACATAAACTTTGAAATACAATTCAGTAACTTTATATACATACCATCATCAGAGCACAACAACTATTTCTGAAACAGTTATAAACACCTATTTCCATATACAAACATGGTACACAGCGGAATATATGATAGTCTATAGCTAATTGGTGAAGCCTCCTGCTTTCAGCTCTTCCAAGTGAATCTGAAAAAAATCCAGACTACTTGACTGCCCGTACAAATTTGGGCACCCAAGAGTTTAGGGAAAACAAACAAAATAAACTCTGGGTCAGTCATGGGACTGGTGTGAGTAAACTCCAACCATTTGTTTAACTTTCAAAGACCATTCGAAAGAAAGGATAATAGTAAGACCAGCCCACACATAAACATGGTTGGTTTTTACCTTACTATAACCCAAAACACTTTGATACGAAAATCCAGTGGTATTATAATAATGTCTAATCAAATAAATAACTAAATAGCAGAACGCTTGCATCTCATGCCCCACATACAATTTAAAATCAAAAAAAATGCAGGGCGCTTATTGGAGATTGGATTCCGACTATGACAAGGTATGGAACCACCTTCCGATAGTGTATCTCTAGAGGGGAATACACTGGGTTCAATAAGAACATCTTGCAACCCGGCCCACACATGACCGACCACTCACTTCGCTTGAGTGTATTGAATGTATATCACCAACGGTTGGGATCAGCAACCGTTTCCTGAAAAGGGACAGCTTCGATAGATTAAAGAAGTAAAAGGAATTTCTCTAGATAGGTGATAATACACCCTAATGGGAGCGACCTACATAGCCATGCTGCCGGTCCGATTTTTGTCATTTCCCGGTTATTGAGGTCTGAGGCTACGATTACTTATCATTCCTTGATAGCCAATCACTTTGAATGCCACATGGTAAGATCTGTTAATCACTAATTGATTTGCACAAATATATTCTAGATATTATGGTAAGGGAATAAATTCTCCGCCACCATATATATCTATACAGACTAACATATGCGATCATTGGAAATACTCTGTCAGACATTCGGCCATACACTTCGTTCTGGGACTGAACGAAACCGAAGGCACACTTTCTATTAATAGAAAAAGTCATTGCACATTACTCCATCTTTGATTATCTTCACAAAATCTGATTCGCAACGCTACTGCCAATACGGAGTAGTTCTCAGATAATAATCCAACCGGTCTCTCAATATTGACAATGATATTGGCAAACACTTCAATAGTCGGTTATTTAACTATCGAAGAAAAACAAACATCCATTCAAAACATCAAACTATCACTGGACCCCTAAATTAATATTTCATTAATTAAATCATTTCTCCAATTCTTTATCAATATTTGTTAACCAAATATTTTCAATAATCAACTTGGCCTCTTACGCTATTTGGAAAACATTTCCATATATCGTCTTCTTTTATTTTCTATACTTAGAAAATATATTCTATTTATAATTGGAAAACGTACCGATTACTTAACTCTTCCACGACCATTCATTTATTTCTATACTCAGGAAATATTTATTATTATATTTCCAAATTTCCACTTACTTGGGTTAAAACGAATGTTGTATTAAACATCGTTACAACAACCCAAAATACTGCATTCAACTAACTCTTATTCAAACATTTCTCTTCGAGACTGGATCTTGCTATTTATCGGTTAAAATGAAATCAATCAAGTTGGGGTATGACTACCTCTCAGATCTTGATCTGAAAACATCCTTAACTTTAAAACGGACAAGACCACTTACCTCGAATAATCAACAACACCATACAAACCAATTATTCATTTTTAAAACGTATATACATTTCTCTTTCTATTTTTACCAAATTTAATTATAGATTTCCTTTTTGTTTATAATATTCTCCTTTAAGTTCGTTTCCTTATTGAATCCCATATATATCGATATATTGATTTCTAATTACCCAATTATCTTAAAATATTCTAACTCCTTAAATTTCTGGAAAGTTTCGCCATAACCTCCCTTGTACCGGTCGATAGTTCAAACCTCAACTCGCCTCTCTAGGCCCTTTCCATTCAAAAAGAAAATCAAAAAGCCAAGTGGCTCGCCGATTCGGCGCATAAAATCTCATATGGAATTTAAACATGTACCTTTTTGTCGGGCAATAAATTTATAAACTTCATTCTCTTCATCCCATACCTGTCTAACACATATCCAAATATTTCCATTTGGTTTCAACTCAATCCATTCGTCTTAAACCAATTCGCTAATTTACTTTCTAATTAGCTATATTTGCCCGTTTCACTTCTTATTTGAACATATCACATTCAAATATACTTTAATCTACTCATGATCCCAATCTAATTCCATTTTCAACGCGAGTTACATATTCGATTTCGAATAAAAATTCTCAAATCTCTTTCACATATCCAACGCCCAATTTTGATTCAAATCTCGATTAACTATTTATTCTTCAAACTAGTTAAATCTATTTAATAACTAAAAATTCGATTTTTGTTTCAAAAATCATTTCACTTACTTCACTAGAGTTCATATTTATTTTATATCTCCAGTCTGGATTTTTCTGATGGCAATTTGGATTTTATTTCCTTAAAATCCTTTTATTTATTTAAATAAACCATTGTGGCTTTATAATGGTTCTGGCGCTGTTTTTTCTAAAAATTTGATTTTGGCATAACTCAAAATCTATTCGATGAAATCCAGGTTTTTCTCTTCCATTAGAAAACTATTATTCCAACGGTCCTAACGATTCTTGTTTCAAAGAATTCCGACTTAAATTGAGTCCTGTATACTCAATTGAAGTTCGGAACGCCAATTTACGAACTTCCATGCTGCGGCGAGTTCATTTTAATTATAATTAAATATAAACTTTAAACTTTGTTGATAAATGAATTTCAACTCCCTTCTAAAATATTTTAATCTATTTTAAACCAATTTCCCAATCTTATTCAATAGTTCTGGTTATCCCTAATCGTCAATTATTTCATAATTCAGTTATAAATTTATTTACAACTCGATCAGCTATACTAACTTCTAATCCCTTTATAAATAATTTATTTATAAAATTCAATATAATCAAATTCTGATTATAAATCCTTTGGATTTTCCTCACTTCAATTTATATTCCGAATTCCGTAATAAAATTTATCGTTCTATTTCAAACCGTTTTCCAATTCACTTTTCAATTCGTACTTGAATTATAAACTCCTAAATTATCCAACAATAATTTATTTCCCTATTTTTATAAACATTGTTTATAAGTTAATTTTCTTGTTAAAAATTTAAAACAAGATTTCCTTTCAAATGCCTATTTGAAACCCAACCCCTTTTTTATTCCGAATTTCGGAATAAAAACTATCATTTCCTTTTTCCGAAATAATTTCAATTTATACTTTTACATTCATATTTGAATATAATATTTCAAATTATCTCTTGATAATTAATTCATCATATTTATAAACATCATTTATAGGTTTCCTTGTCTTATATATTTAAACAAGTTCTATTTCGAAATCTATTTAAAACCAAAATCTTATTTTGGAATATTATATATATATATTATAACTTATCTATATAAATATAGATATATAAAATCTATTTTCAAATTTAAATTTAACTTCTATTTAAATAAAATCCTAATATTTTCTAGACATGTTTTAGTTAAATACATTCGAACTAATCGAATTCACAATATAAATCCTTATGGATTTATTTCAGTTTAGTTTATATTCTGAACATCAGAATAAACTTCATCTTTTACTTTTTTAAAACAATTTCCCATTTACATTTATAAATTCATATTTGAATTTAAATATTCAAATTATCAAATGATAAATTTTCCACTTTATTTATAAACACTGTTTATAAATTCATTTCAATTCTCTGCATTATTAATTTATAAACACATTTATAAATTCACTACTTGTTTCATATATTCAAAACAAGTTAATATATTTATAGCCTAATTGAAAATTCAAATTTTATTTTAGATAAATAGATTTTCCCCTTAAAATTTCAAAATATCCTTTTCCTTGATATTTTTATATATCAACATTTCAGCCCAATGATATTTTAAACAGTCAAAACAACCAATTATAATTAACAGGTTTTCTAACACATCATATATGATAATATATATGAAAAACAAACAATAATATTTTTGAGGAATCTAGTTGGATCCCTCCAACCTGTTTATCCTGCATCCACAAACGTTAGCCAACATAAGTAACACCCATCCTGCTCTGAGGCAGGATATCGCTGTAAAGAAAGTCATCCACTATCATAGCGTGGGGCGTATAGGGTCATCCGCTAATGATACTACGGGCATTCACTAATGGTACTACGGGAATCCAACCACCAATATATATATATATATATATATATATATATATAATAGCCACAAACAACAATCCTAAATAATTAATATATTTAAATAATAGCCACAATAATATTTAAATGCAACCAAACAGTCAACAAATTATTTTTAATGATAAAATAATTTTAATAAAATTGTTGAGTGAGAATTACTCACCGTGATTTTTCTTTGTCGAACATCCAATTTAATTCCATATTGTTGCGGCTACCAGGCGACTCAAATTGTCTCAACCGAATGTAATTTGTCCCTACAATTATTTGTTTTTATTTAATGATTTAGCTATTATAAATTTTAACTAACCTATCAATAAATAATTTAAATTATTCTATGGTTATAATTTTCGGCAAAAACGTACCTTATAGTCTTGCAAATTTTCCTCGATTAATCGACGAACAAATTAGCGAATAACTTCTAAAAATTACTATCAACCCCTAAAACTTCTCTCTTTTTGTTCGTTCTGAAACCAAGTTCAAGAAAACTGATCCCAATTTCTCTGGTACCAATAAATCTGCCTGAACAAACCAAACACCTTCTCCCTTGCTCATCTTCGAACATCTCAATGAGACCTCCCAGCCTATCGTTTCCCCCATAGTCCACCAGTAAGTGCCAAAATTCCACCATTCGAATCCCTGACCTTATCAGAAAATCCAAAGCACCGAACTTTGAAACCATCGTCAATTTGCACTGGCCACCATCGAGTTCCCCAATCCTAATTTCAACATCGCGATACCCTTTTTAGTACATACTTGAAAACAACCATTTTCATAATCGCTATCCCCATTTCCCATGTTAAACGAACTCTGTCTATCTATCATCGGATCACATTACTCGATAGCCCCATGACGAACTCCGAACTTTAGTTGATTGCTCGAGTACCACTACAGTTGCCCTTTCCAAAACGAGATAAGTACCAGTGGTGACGCCCCCAAACAAGTATCGAACTCTTCCTTAATCTGTGTGCTTTCACCCTGCTGTCTACTCAAATGGCCTCGCGATCTCTGATCTAGTCATGAATCACTCTTTTTTTCTTTTCTATTTTTATTCTATCGAGCAATTTTGATTGAGAGGAAACAGTTTTGATTCCAGGTTTAGAAGTAAAAAGGAGATAAATGAATTAAAAAGAAGAAAAGGAACGGATTTTTCACTTCTTGTATTTGATTTTCAAATGCATCGACATTCCTATCTGAAGCTTTAAAATTTTGATCTTGTAGAAAAAAATGGAAATAAAGCGATTACAAAGGGGAAATGTCGCGTATATAAAGAAGTTGAAGGGGACAAACGTACATAGGGTATTAAATTTGTGTAGGATAAAGTACACAACAAATCTTTTATTTTATTTTAAAATGATTTTCGATTTGATTTGTATTAAATTCGATTTGATATAAAGAGATTTTTTATTCTTTTTAAACAGATATCGATTTGATTTTCGATTCGATTTCGATCTTGTCCATTATAAATATCTCGTGGTTCACAATTAAAAATCGTGAACCGCTATTTTAGCATACCGACCGTTGTTCCAATGTAATAACGTTATTCTGAATTGAACAGTATATATATTCTGAAATTTAATTTGAACTCATATACCATATTAAATTAATATAATATAATTAAAATTCATAACTAATCACTTTCTCGATAATAAATTATTATTATTATCGATTATATTCACATAGAATTTATATTTATTATCTGAATTGTTTTGACTCAGTTTAAATCTCGAATTGAATTAACTTTCGTATTATGATAATTTAATATATTCAATATTAAATTGAAATCGATTATTAAATCGATAACTCAATATAAAAATCCATTTATATTATCAACTCAATATTTAAAATCATATTAAATATTTAAAATAAACTATTCAAAAATCCGGGTCATTACATTCTTTTCCCATTAAAATAATTTCGTCCCCGAAATTGCTAAGGTAGGAAAAATGGTACAAACTCGTTACTTTTCAAAATCTCACTTATGTTGAGACTCAACATTTCACATTTCTACAAATTTAGTTCTACCAAAACTTTTGGTTTTTATTCATCTAATCCGAGTGATCAATATATATTCACATCCAATTTATTCACATCTCATTCATATT
This sequence comes from Allium sativum, assembly GCA_030737875.1. Classification (NCBI taxonomy): domain Eukaryota; kingdom Viridiplantae; phylum Streptophyta; class Magnoliopsida; order Asparagales; family Amaryllidaceae; genus Allium; species Allium sativum. The sequence continues at coordinate 482,915,998 of CM060926.1, read as the reverse complement.
CCATTCGCACACATTTAAATTCATTCAAATAGATTTTAATCATTTTATTCACATCGATCCATTTAACTAGCTTAAGTTAAATTTTAATTCCTGGGTTTTCGTTTCATATTCTTTCGAAATCACATAAATATATACATATATTTATCATCTTTTCAAATTTAAAACATTTGAATTTTCAAACCAACTCGCTTTTTTTCAAACAAATTTCCAGCAAAACTTTTCTAAGGTAGTAATCCATCACTTAGAAACTCGAAAATGAACACTGATGAAGCTGCAGTCACCATCAAAGTTATTTTCTAGCCACTGAAGAGAGTTCAGTGCTTTAACACTTTCAGAATCCATCCAAAATGATTTTTACTCAAAAATCCTTTCAAAACAAAGCTATATTATTTTAATATACTTCGAAAATATTTTTCCAAACACCCCGGATTTAAATTTCAAACTCTGATTTAAATCCAATTCCAGTTCATCTCATTTGTATATTTCATTTACATACAAATTTTATTTTGGTTATATATAACCATTTTAATTTAATAATCTCATTGGATTATAATAATAACAACGAACTCATCCATATATTATTAATAATTTCATAAAATTATTCCTTTTCTATCAAAATAGAATTTTGGGTAAAATTATTTTATTTACCCACTTTAAAACAATATCATGTCGAATTTTTCTGTTCAAGTGTTTACAAACTCTTATCAACGTCGTGGCATCCCACAATTCTATCAGAATTCACAAACCACTCAACAGACAAGTTAACACAATATAAAACAATTTTTATATAAATTAACAAATATGCGCTCTCATATATATACACTCAACTCATTCTAGGGTACTGCTGACCCTATCTCTAATGAGCACAACCCTATCAACCCTAGGTATTCACTCAACCTAAGCTCTTATACCAACTGTAATGGCCCGAAAATCCGTACTATCTGAGTTAACTAATAACACCACACGTCCAACCCAAATTGCATAGAAATACGAATCATTATTAGAAAGAAGTTAGAGGATGAGAAATAGAAAGAAAGAAATATTAGAATAGAAGAAAACGAAGATCACAAACTTACAGCGGAACAAATAAAATATATTAGGTAACATAAACTTTGAAATACAATTCGGTAACTTTATATACATACCATCATCAGAGCACAACAACTATTTATGGAACAGTTATAAACACCTGTTTCCAGATACAAACATGGTACACAGCGGAATATATGATAGTCTATAGCTAATTGGTGAAGCCTCCTGCTTCCAGCTCTTCCAAGTGAATCTGAAAAAAATCCCGACTACTTGTCTGCCCGTACAAATTTGAGCACCCAAGAATTTAGGGAAAACAAACATAATAAACTCTATGTCAGTCATGGGACTGGTGTGAGTAAACTCCAACCATTTATTTAACTTTCAAAGACCTTTTGAAAGAAAGGATAATAGTAAGACTAACCCACACATAAACATGGTTCGTTTTTACCTTATTATAACCCAAAACACTTTGATACCAAAATCCAGTGGTATTATAATAATGTCTAATCAAATAAATAACCAAATAGCAGAACGCTTGCATCTCACGCTCCAGAAACAATATAAAATCAAAAAAAATGCAGGGCGCTTATTGGAGATTGGATTTTGACTATGACACGGTATGGAACCACCTTCCGATAGTGTATCTCTAGAGGGGAATACACTGGGTTCAACAAGAACATCTTGCAACCCGGCCTACACGTGACCGACCGCTCATTTCGCTTGAGTGTATCGAATGTATATCACCAACGGTTGGGATCAGCAACCGTTTCACGAAAAGGGACAGCATCGATAGATTAAAGAAGTAAAAGGAATTTCTCTAGATAGGTGATAATACACCTTAATGGTAGCGACCCACATAGCCATGCTGCCTGCCCGATTTTTGTCATTTCCTGGTTGTTGAGGCCTGAGGCTACGATTACTTATCATTCCTTGATAGCACAATCACTTTGAATGCCACATGGTCAGATCCATTAATCACTAATTAATTTGCACAAATATATTCAGGATATTATGCTAAGAGAATAAATTCTCCGCCACCATATATATCTATACAGACTAACATATGCGATCATTGGAAATACTCTGTCAGACATTCGTCCATACACTTCGTTCTGGGACTGAACGAAACCGAAGGCACAATTTCTATTAATAGGCACTACAACAAAATGACCCTATTACAACGGTGGAAAACCGTTGTAATATACATTTTACAATGGTGGGATAACCGTCGTGTATTAAGAAGTTGTAATAGACTAAAATCTTTTACAACTTTTTTGCACCGTTGCAGCATCGTTGTAATATGTATATTTTACAACTTTTTTTCACCGTTGTAATAAACTTTGTTACAACTATTATGCACCGTTTATTATAATTTTTACAATTGTTTATAACCGTTGTGATATATTTTATTACAACTATTATTTTGCATTTGTAATACATCCACAAGTAATATACATATTACTAATAAAAGAATTCATTTCAGAATATATTATCTACAAACCTGAAGATATCAAACAAACTTAAAACATGAACCAAAACAATATATTAATTTTTTCAAACTCATCATTTTTTTACATAATACATTAAATTTATAAATTATACGCATTGCTCAAGTACATAAATACTTTCCATTAATACATCAATGTAACTAAAATCACTTTGATTTTTCATGAAAGCGAATCCTATTTTGGATTGGTTTTACAGGGATGTGGGCTTTTCTATTGACTTGTGATGTCCCGTACTGCAGCGTATATAAGAAAGGGTACACATCAAAGCATACATGATACAGTCCCAAATGCATTGTTGAGTATTCCAGATTCTTTGAGCAACGAAGAAAATTTCAAGCCTGCATATCTATTGCCAGATGTAGGATTAGAAAGAGCTGGAAGAGCAAAAAAATAATTCCATGTCAAAGGCAGAAAACTCTCCTATTATTACCATGGCACACTGTGCTAATCTGCACTTGAATAGCTCACTGTCATCAATCATAGTTGCAAGCGACGAGATTCTATAGGTATAACTGACTTACTGCACCATGAAAACCTACTCGTGCCCATGATCAAATGTGAGAATATAATGCCTTGCAAAAAAAAAAAAATTGTGAGAATATAATTGTTCTTACTTCAACTAATATTTGTGAACTTGAAGCGGAATGGAACTGTCACTTAGTTACCAAGCACGCCTATAATAAAACTAACCTCATACGAAATCAAAATATCTTAGCACAAACTCTCTGATGTTGACATGGCTGAGAGTACAAATAGTATATTAATGTTTTAAATGATAAAATGTTCAAACTGAATATATAATATGGGACATTAAAGTCCTGGACTAGGACATTGAAGTCTAGTATAATACAAAAAAATTGTGGACTGGGGCATTGAAGTGAAGAATACATAAAATGTTTGAATTGAATATCAAACAAGAATGAGCCATTTTAAAATACAAATGGACAAAATTTTCTACCCCAAACATAAGATCATGCATACTACTTCATCAAAAATTAATTTATTTTTCCAAGGACAGGTTCATATCTATTTGTTCAGTTGTAACAATTCATGCCTACAAGTATCAAACCATATTACAAATCACAAACATTTGCATCTTTCAACAGAAGTTTTATTATCAGATATTATCAATGATTATTTATCAAAAATACATTACCCTTTCAATAAATTTAAAAAATAAAAAACAACGAATAAAAGAAATTTCAACCTATGGGTTCAATCAAATAGAAGTAACAGCTAATGCACATACAAAATAAGTACCTTAATTATTACTATAATTTGATTTTTGATTTTTCTGAATAGTGATTATATATTCAACATTTTCCGAATTCGTGCTATCTTCGTGCAACCTATTTTTGATTCTTTACTCAATGTGAATTATAAGCTCATTACAGCCATAGTTTGTTAATTTGTTAGATAATCATGTCTAAAAAAGCTTGTAGCTAAACATAATAAAAGGAAGAGTACATGTACCTGTAGTTGCTTCAGACGATGACCACACGAAAGGTGAACACAGCTACAGAAAATGATTCCACAATGCATACAAGATAAAGAGGAGCCAAAATAATGTAATAGAAGTTGCATCAATCATTGTTCACAATTTGTTCAAAGTCACAAATAGATGTGTGTAAGTCCTGCTAAAAAGGAAAAAAAAACAATCAAAAAACAAAGACAAAAATTATTTATCAAGAGGATTCAGCAAGTCATTAGTTGTGAACTGATGGTAGGCTGTTGCCCAAACATCTAAACATCATTAGTTGATAAGAACGTTAATGTACTGCACGAACCAACATCATTAATTTAATCAATTATAACAAAAAAAGGAGGAAAATACGGTGAACTAGACCTGAGACTGAAGTACCCAAAGAATTTGAATAATCAACACTTTCAGACATAGAAAATTGTGTGACTGAATTCTAGAACTTTGAACTTACTGTGTATTCATGTTAATAATCTAATACTAAAAAACTATGTACTGTAATATATCACATAGATTCATAATAATGTTATGCTAAGTCATTGTTAGAAGCTCATCTGAAGCTTGGGTCCTTGACCAATTTGAATCCACATTATATTAAGTTAAGCGTATTATACATGCTCTTATATGTATTTGTTCACTCTGTTACAACCTATCAATCATTTTTGTGCCCTTCATAATAACACAAAGTGAGAAATCCTTATCTGATGCTTCAGGAACACACATACATATAACACACATACATATGCAGTTATAAAGAAAATAATATAATGTATTTATAGAGCATATATTAGTGTTATATAGAAATTGTAAAATTGAAATTAATGTTGTTCATGTAATCAACTCAATTCTATCTAATTCAATTCTACAGTTCAATATTTATTTAGTTTCAACTATAACTTCATCATATTCAGTTTTAGTGAAAATATTCTTGAGTACAGTAGATTTTCATTAATATTAAATCAATTGCAGTCCAAAGATTGACAGTTCAACAACAATATTCAATGAGAAGATTTGCAGTTCGTTCAATAAATAAGTTAGTAGGAAAAATAGCAGACATCATAGTTATGTTTAAATATTAAATAAAATCATACATTCTAGGCAGCAGCTGGACTAAAGACTCTGGTCAGATTTGCAATTGGAGCATCGCCGCTAGGCCGCACACGAGAGAAGCAAGCCATAGGAGTGGATGTGGCGTAGAGCGGCAAAGGAGAAGGTCGTGCTCCTGCATAGTCGAGAATTATAATTGAGAGCAAACTTCGTTCTTTGCCCTCTGTTTCCCCTTCCGAGACTGATATCCCATGCCAATGCCTTCTTTACCTTGGTCTTGGATCGGCACTGAAGTTAGAGGAAGAGGCTATGACGAAGGTTGCAGCGCCGATTACTTAGGCATTAGGATTTTTCAATTTGGGGAAAAATCCAGACAGTCAGCACAACCGCAAGTAAAACCCACTTACAACTTAACAAGAAAAATTATCAACGATAATCAGAAAAAAGCCGATACCTGTACAACGATTATCGATACCTCTTTAATGGAGGTGAGCGACAATGAAAGCGAGCATACGATTATTTTGTTTCTTTTTATTTTGAATGAGGAGAACATGAATCTGGAAACGACGGCCTCTCTATTTTTTTATTGGGTTAATTCCATACGACTAGGGTTTTTAATTCCTTGCTAATTCCAATTTTACCCCTAGCTTTTGTATTAGCCTGTTATGATAGTTGAGCCCATTTTCCCACAACACTTTAACTAATTTTCATGCTATATTTAACCCAATAATAAACATGAATCTTTACTTATAAATTAAACACACAAATATTATACAAATCGACATGTATATTTTTCCACAATTTAAACCATGGCACAATTATTAAAGATTTATTATTAATCGTTCGTTATTATAAATTAATTATTAAATATAATCTTAGTTATTAATCTCTTCTTCTTAATTATTTATCTCTACTTCTTAATTATTAATAGAAATCATTGATTATTCATGATTAGCATTAATTATTAACTGTTTAATAGTAATTATGTATATTAACTATATTTTTTTAATTATTCTTCTTAATTGCTAAGTATTGAATATTACAAATTGATTATTGATTATTACTTCCTAATTGATTATTAATAGTAATTACTAGTTATTAATTATAAATAATCAATATAAATGTATTAAATATTAATTATTAGTTGTTAATTGTATTAAAATATAGTCATATATTACAACAGTCAAAAAATAAAAGTTGTGATAGTCTTTTATTACAACTGTCAAAATAACGTAGTTGTTAAAAAAAAGTTTATTACAACTTTTTTTGGGAAAAAGTTGTAAAAAACATTTATTACAATGGTGCTTTTACCACCGTTGTAAAATTAAAGTTGCAATATGGTGTTTTTGTTGTAGTGAGAAAAAGTCCTTGCACTTTACTCCGTCTTTGATTATCTTCATAAAATCTGATTCACAACGCTACTGCCAATACAGAGTGGTTCTCGAATAATAATCCAACCGGTCTCTCCATATTGACAATGATATTGGCAAACACTTCGATAGTCGGTTATTTAACTATCGAAGAAAAACAAACATCCATTCAAAACATCAAACAATCGCTGGACCCCTAAATTAATATTTCATTAATTAAATCATTTCTCCATTTCTTTATCAATATTTGTTAACCAAATATTTTCAATAATCATCTTGGTCTCTTGCGCTATTTGGAAAACATTTCCATATATCGTCTTCTTTTATTTTCTATACGTAGAAAGTATATTCTATTTATAATTGGAAAACATTCCAATTACTTATCTCTTCCATGACCATTCATTTATTTCTATACTCAGGAAATATTTATTATTATATTTCCAAATTTCCACTTACTTGGGTTAAAACGAATGTTGTATAAAACATCGTTACAACAACCCAAAATACTGCATTCAACTAAATCTTATTCAAACATTTCTTTTCGAGACTGGATCTTGCTATTTATCGGTTAAAATGAAATCAATCAAGTTGGGTTATAACTACCTCTCTGACCTTGATTGAAAACATCCTTAACTTCAAAACGGACAAGACCACTTACCTCGAATAATCAACACCATAAAAACCAATTATTAATTTTTAAAATGTATATACATTTCTCTTTCTATTTTTACCAGATTTAATTATAGATTTCCTTTTTGTTTATAATATTCTCCTTTAAGTTCATTTCCTTATCGAATCCCATGTATATCGATATATTGATTTCTAATTATCAAATTATCTTAAAAATATTCTAACTCCTTAAATTTCTGGAAAATTTCGCCATAACCTCCTTTGTACCAGTCGATATTTCAAACCTCAATTCGCTTCTCTAGGCCCTTTCCATTCAAAAAGAAAATCAAAAAGCCAAGTGGCTTGCCGATTCGGCGCATAAAACCTCATATGGAATTTAAACATGTACCTTTTTGTCAGGCACTAAATTTATAAACTGCATTCTCTTCATCCCATACATGTCTAACACATATCCAAATATTTCCATTTGGTTTCAACTCAATCAATTCGTCTTAAACCAATTCGCTAATATACTTTCTAATTAGCTATATTTGCTTGTTTCACTTCTTATTTGAACATATCACATTCAAATATATTTTAATCTACTCATGAACCAAATCTAATTCCATTTTCAACTCGAGTTACATATTCGATTTCGAATAAAAATTCTCAAATCTCTTTCACTTATCCAACACCCAATTTTGATTCAAATATCGATTAACTATTTATTCTTCAAACTAGTTAAATCTATTTAATAACCAGAAATCTGATTTTTGTTTCAAAAATCATTTCACTTACTTCACTGCAGTTCATATTTATTTTATATCTCTAGTCTGGATTTTTTTTGATGGCAATTCGGATTTTATTTCGTTAAAATCCTTTTATTTATTTAAGTAAACCATTATGGCTTTATAATTGTTCTGGTGCTGTTTTTCTAAAATTTTTATTTTGGCATAACTCAAAATCTATTTGACAAAATCTAGGTTTTTCTCTTCCATTAGAAAACTATTATTCCAACGGTCCTGACGATTCTTGTTTCAAAGAATTCGGACTTAAATTGAGTCCTGTATACTCAATTGAAGTTCAGAACGCCAATTTACGAACTGCCGTGCTGCGGCGAGTTCGTTTTAATTATAATTAAATATAAACTTTAAACTTTGTTGATTAATGAATTTCAACTCCCTTCTAAAATATTTTAATCTATTTTAAACCAATTTCCCAATCTTATTCAATAGTTCTGATTATCCCTAATCGTCAATTATTTCATAATTCAGTTATAAATTTATTCACAATTCGATCTGCTATACTAAATTCTAATCCCTTTATAAATAATTTATTGATAAATTTCAATATAATCAAATTCTGATTATAAACCCTTTGGATTTTCCTCACTTCAATTTATATTTCAAATTTCGAAATAAAATTTATCGTTCTATTTCAAACCGTTTTTCCAATTCACTTTTCAATTCATACTTGAATTATAAACTCCTAAATTATCCAATAGTAATTTATTTCCTTATTTTTATAAACATTGTTTATAAATTATTATTTTTGTTAAAAATTTAAAACAAGCTTTCCTTTCAAATGCCTATTTGAAACCCAACCCCTTTTTTATTTCGAATTTTGGAATAAAAACTATCATTTCCTTTTTCCAAAATGATTTCAATTTATACTTTTACATTTATATTTGAATTTAATATTTCAAATTATCCCTTGATAATTAATTCATCGTATTTATAAACATCATTTATAAATTTCCTTCTCTTATATATTTAAACAAGTTCTATTTCGAATTCTATTTAAAACCAAAATTTTATTTTGGAATATTATATAGATTATAAATTATCTATATAAATATAGATATATAGAATCTATTTTCAAATTTAAATTTAACTTCTATTTAAATAAAATTCTAATATTTTCTAGGCATGTTTTAGTTAAATACATTAGAACTAATCGAATTCACACCATAACTCCTTACAGATTTATTTCAGTTCAGTTTATATTCTGAACATCAGAATAAACTTCATTTTTTTACTTCTTTAAAACAATTTCCCATTTCCATTTATAAATTCATATTTGAATTTAAATATTCAAATTATCAAATGATAATTTTTCTACTTTATTTATAAACACTGTTTATAAATTCATTTCAATTCTCTGCATTACTAATTTATAAACACATTTATAAATTCACTACTTGTTTCATATATTCAAAACAAGTTAATATATTTATAGCCCAATTGAAAATTCAAATTCTATTTTAGATAAATAGATTTTCCCCTTAAAATTTCAAAATATCCTTTTCCTTGATATTTTTATACATCAACATTTCAGCCCAATGATATTTTAAACACTCAAAACAACCAATTATAATTAACAGGTTTTCTAACACATCATATATGATAATATATATGAAAAACAAACAATAATATTTTTGAGGAATCCAGTTCGATCCCTCCAACCTGTTTATCCTGCATCCTGTATCGACCCAGAAAATCTGAACCAATTTAAAATTTTTAAATTGGCTAAAATAATGGATTTTAAATATTTAAAATAAATATTATAAATAATAGAAATGAAAACTGAGTTTGAATCGACAATTGAAAATGATTATAATTAATTATAATTATAAACAAGGCCTGAAAAGGCGTTGCAGTTTCAAAAATTAAATTCAAACTTTGTCGGACTGTACCGGTTGCAAAACAAAACGGATTTGAGTGAAACCAAAAATATTTAAATCTGTTAGTGAATACCTTTCTAACGAATCTGAAAAATCGAATTTTCATAACGGAAAGCAAAAGTTATGGCCAAATGAATTTTCAGAAAGGTCGCTATTGAATTTATATAGCCCGTGAAATGGGCCTTTTTGCAAACGACCTCGGAATTCGACGAAACCACTTTTGTTGGATCCGGGATGTGAAGTTATTGCTAGGTTTCAAATTTCATAATTTTTGAAGCTAGTATGTGAGCGTGGCAAAGGAAAACGTGTTTTGGTCAATTATAGTTAAATTGGATCGACCAGAAATGGGCCTTTTTGCAAACGGTCTCAGAATTCGACGAAACTAGTTTTGTTGGGACCGTATCATCAAAACACAGCTAGATTTATTTTTCTGAAATTTTTTGAATCAGTTTGTGGCCCTAGCAAATTGAAATGTACGTTCAAATTGAATATTTAATGTTTTATCTTTTAATTTGAATGGAAACTGACTGAAACAGTCGAATGGACCTACGAAACATATCCCATCATGTTCGGAATGGGGGAAAAATGCTAGGCATGATAGTCGTTGGGTTTAGATTGGTGGTCGCGTCAGAAAACCCCTTTAAAACCCACCGGCCAATCATATTTTTTTTAAAAAGAAAAAAAAGAAAAATCCTTTTTCTCTCTCCCCGATTGAAGGCGGAAACCGTTCAAAATCTCCCCCCTCATTTTTCGATCAATCCACGCCGAATTAGCTCGTGCTACAGTTGAACTTTTTGAAGATCTTCTCGAGATCTTCAAATCCATATAAAGTTTGGAATTTTTCGGGGCCTATGGAGGGAGAATCGACATCCTGAAGTCGGCGACTTCAATCCGCCACCGCCTGGCGCCACCGAGTGGGCCCCCACCACCACGCGCAGGCACGCGTCTCCCCCCTCTTCATCGCTGCATCGGCCGATCCTCCTATCGATTCATGGTTTGATCGAAAATTGCAAACCTAGTTTTGAACCTTTCAGTTGAGGTACGACATGTTTTATTTTCAACTGTTTTAACACCTTTGAACCGTTGCAAACTTTGAAAAATCATATCTTTTTGCTGTGTTAACGAAATTCAGTGAAACAAGAGACAGTGGACTCGTGTGGACGTCTTCTACATTTTAGAAGAGACCGCATATTTTTCTGAGCCTTCTGCTATTTTTGGTGGAGTGGAACCCAATGTGAGATTTCTAATTTATAAACGATATGGAAAATGACGATGTATAAATTATATAGTCGATGTATGGGTTATATAAGCGTTGTACACCTCTTGTATAAGCGTTGTATAAGTTGTACGTTCGATGTATAAGTTATATATGCATTGTAAAAATTATATATGTGTTGAAATAGAAGTGAATATATATATATATATATATATATATATATATATATATATATATATATATATATATACGCCCCTCGTCCACAAACCATGGACGATATTTATTGGTTGTGATTGGTGTGAAATTTGATTGATAGCAAATGGTTGATTGGAATTGTTTGTGGTTGATATTGATTGATTGTGGTTGAAAAATATCCATTTGTGGTTGCGAAATATTCGGTTGAAACCACATAGGATTAGTTTGTGGAAATGAAATAAATATGTACATGCCGCCTGCGTGCGAACAAGATGCATGATCCCCATATTCAAAAACCGTGAGGTTTTAAGGTAGAGCGAGGAGCCGTACTAGGGACAATCCCGGTTTTAACTACCCTGCCGTTATGCTGCGGAAATTTTGAATAATATTCATGTGTTTGAATTATTTTCATTTGCTGAAACTATATTTAGTCGTTGTATAGAAAACCTTCATGTGTTGAATCGATATTCATTCGTTGAATTGAAATTCATGTATTGAATGGTATTCGTGTTTTAAATATAAAAATCACATTTTTATCTATATATAAAAACTATAGAAAACCTTCATGTGTTGAATCGATATTCATTCGTTGAATTGAAATTCATGTGTTGAATGGTATTCGTGTTTTAATTATAAAAATCACATTTTTTATCTATATATATATATAAACTATAGAAAACCTTCATGTGTTGAATCGAAATTCATTCGTTAAATTGAAATTCATGTGTTGAATGGTATTCGTGTTTTAAATATAAAAATCACATTTTTATCTATATATATAAACTATAGAAAACCTTCATGTGTTGAATCGATATTCACTCGTTGAATTGAAATTCATGTGTTGAAAGGTGTTCGTGTTTTAAATATAAAAATCACATTTTTATCTATATATATAAACTATAGAAAACCTTCATGTGTTGAATCGATATTCATTCGTTGAATTGAAATTCACGTGTTGAATGGTATTCATATTTTGAAATAAATTGTTTTATAATAAAAATCACATTTTTATCATTTATATGTAATGTATAAAATAATCCTGTTTTGAAAGAAATTGTTTTATAATAAAAATCCTATTTTTATTACCTATATGAACTATATAAAATAATAGAGTTTTGAAATGAATTGTTTTACAATAAAAATCATATTTTTATTATATACATGAATTGTTAAAAATAGTGAAATGTTGAAATAGAAGACAGTTAGATAAATATATCATTTTTATCAAATGTATGAAAAGGATATAGTTTTGAAATCGAAGAATCGATATATATATATATATATATATATATATATATATATATATATATATATAAATAGAATTAAAATATATCGAATAACGATGCTGCAGTTCGTACTTTGAAACCGTGATTTCAAACGATTAGTACGGGAGATCCGACCATCGGATTTTCCTGAAATCGCAACCGTTGGGTTCGCTTTGGAAAAATCTTTCCAACGGCACCAACTTTGTAAAAATCCTACGGTTGGATTGTCTGGAATGTTTAATTCAAATCTGAAGAAAAACAGCGCCAGAATCGATTATATATATATATATATATATATATATAATTATATTTAATCGAATAACGACGCTGCAGTTCGTATTTTGAAATCAAAGCTTCAAACGATTATACTGGGAGATCCGACCGTCGGAATTTCCCGAAACTGGAACCGTTGGATTCGTTTGGAAAAGATCTTTCTAATGATGTAAATTTTGTGAAGATCCAACGGCTAGATTTTCATATATGTGTAAATCAAATCTGAAGAAAAACAACGCCACGGTCGCGTTATGGCCTGTAGCGTCGTTTTGAATAAATTGGCTATTTTAAAATAAATAAAAATAGCGATAAATCGTTATAAAATATTATAAATGATATGGATGGGATTTAGAAATTAACTGAAGGTTGGCTAGGTCGAATGGTTTCCTGGGTGTTGATCTGATGTTGGTTTCGGCCTTCGAGGTTAATATTTGGGAAATCGTTCTCTTACTGATTGACGGTTAGTGACTAATGAATTGAAATGATGCATGTATATGTTAGCGTTGCACTTGTTTATTATATACGCGAGTTGCTCAGAAAGACCGGGTTTATCCTATTCTGAATAACTGAATCGACGATAAGAAATCGAAGATGAAGACGATGGTCGAAGACCGGAGATCTTCACCTCGTTTGGATGGTAACCGAGGTCCTGATTGGGAGGCATCCCGAAATATGGATAATGAGTGGTGATCGTCCAGACGTATGTGGTGATCGATGGGTTTGCGAGGTATTTAGTGCCTCCGGTTTCGTTCAGACCCAGAACGGACTTGGAAATGGACAGTGTGTCTGACATTGGAATTTATTCTGTGTGATTGATAGACATCAGTTGCACGGTGTGAATTGCCTATGTGGCATGCTAAGATGTAGTGATCAGGGCTTCTGTTGAAAAGAAAAGTCTTGTGGTGATGATCAAAGCACCGCCTGTGTGGCGTAGCTTTGGGTATAACGTGAAATCGCGAGCCTCACACCCCAGTATGAACCAGAAACGGGAGAAAGGACCTCAGGGAGGGCCTGCGTTTCCTCCTAGCTAGAAGTGGCATCAGTTGTTTTACACGCCCTGACGAGTTTGACCTATCTGGTTGTTGCTGTTGCTGTTGCGAGGCGCCTCGGTTAGATCGGATGATCCGGGTCCGATGGAGTCATTCGTTGGCTCGCTTATGCCCCAAAGGGCGGGGAAACGTAGTGTTCAGGCATTTTAATCCACTCCGTGTGGACTGACCTTGACGATCCAAGGGTCGATGCGTTCTGATCCTGAGACTCGGGCTAGGCAGTCTCGAATTCGGTAAGGACTATCTTTTGCCTTTTTTCATGATGGAAATCCAATTTCCAAATACGTGACTGTGCGATTTTGATTGTATACCTATATATGGCGACATAGTGGTATGGGGCATTAATGCCGTCTATGATTGATTGTTATGATTTGAAATTGTTTTCAAAACATATAAACACTAGTAATAATATCAAATGCCTTTGTTTTATTCGTATCAAGCATATTTTGGCCGTTATAAGGTAAAAACTCTATCCACTGGTTTGCGTTGCATTGTGTGATGGGAACTGAGTCTTATAATGGCTTCATTTTATAAAAAGCATAGTGATGTTTAAAAGAATGACTTGTTTTAAAGCACTGGCAATCCAATGGAGTAAACCCGTTCCACGAAAGTGGCGTGGTCCTGTGATTAGCCATATTATAAATGTGTTGAGTAGATTTCTCATACCAGTCCCATGACTGACTTGTAGTTTGTTTCACTTTCAAACTCGGGTGCCCCTTTTTCTACACGGGCAGGCTTGTATTCAGGTTTAGCTGGTTCTTTCTGGATAGCTGGAGCTGAAGATGGATTCTATCATTTATCTCTTTTTATGCTGTTCAGCTCCTATTGTACATTATGTTTGTTTTCCGCTGTAGACATATATGTATAGTTGAACTGTATTTGTACTAAGTATGATCCTGTATACTGTGTAACTCTGATGATTACGTTTATCCGGTATATTCTATTGTTCATTATCTGGTGTATTTATTTAATTCTGTTCTGCTATTATCTGTTTCTGTGTTATATTCCAAGGATTACCCTTGCCGCCGTCAGTACGGGGTTTGTGGTCGTCTCATTTGGTGTCAGAGCTTTGGTTAAGCTTAGTTCCGGAATATAACATATGAACGAACTCGTCAGAAATAGAACCAGTAGTGTTCTAGGACGGGTAACTCTATACAGATAGGATCAGTAATATCCTAGTATGAGTAAAGCAGAATGAAAATACACCCCAGTAGACACATTTACATTCAAGTATTTGTTTCTATAATTTGAAATATCTTTTCTGTTGACCTGACACTTTTTCTGCTAATTGCAGACGCACTAGAAAATGAGTGACAGGAACAGAAGAAATAATCGTATGGCTCGACCAGCTAATGAGCCAGTTGTGCTCCCACAGCCAGAATCAGATATAGAAGTTCTATTCAAGAGATTTCGAAATCTGGGTGGATCACCATTCTTAGGCAAAGAGTCCATTATGGAAACACAAGCTTGGATCGTTCTGCAGAGAAAATCTTTGAGGGTTTAAAGCTGAGAGACGATCAAAAAAGACTACTGGTGTCTTAGGCACTCAAAGAAGAAGCTTTGTTTTGGGGGGATTCAGTTGTTAAAGATAATCCAAAAGGTGATATCACCTGGGATAAATTCAAAGTGATTTTCTTAGAAAGATTTACTCCTCCCGAAGCAACCGAGCGATTATGTGATGAATTTTCTTATTTGATACAAGGTGATATGACCATCCCAGAATATCATAAGAAACTCAACGAACTTTCTCACTTTGCTCCTCATCTGATTCAAGATCCAAGGAGGAAGAATCTGAGATTTATTTATGGCCTACAAAGAAAATATCAGAATAGTGTGATGAGGAATGTGAAACTTCCTTTCTCAGAAATGATTTATATGGCTTCTCAGTATGAAGATCTCGACAAGAAAGGTATGTTACCTTGCGAAGAAGAGGTCAGCTTTAGAAAGAAAGTTGAGTCAGAAACTGATCGTCCAGAGGCCAGTATGATGTATGAGGTCAGTAACAAGCCCAAAGTCAATCGAGAAAGGGCCAGATCTGAAAAGGAACCAGCAACGATGGCCACCTATTCTAACTGCAGGAAACCAGGGCATTTTACCAGGAACTGTAAAACCTCGAAGAAACGAAAGAAGGGGTTTAAACCCGATAACCAGTTTCGAGAGAATAGAAAATGTTGTCAATGTCATCGGATTGGCCATCTTGAAAAGGATTGCAGGCAATTTAAGAAATCCAAAGCAGTACATATAAATGAAGTAGCAGAAGCGACTGAGCCCTCAGCTATTCAAGAAAGGCCAGATGTTTTAGAAGGCACGCTAACTGTCAAAGACATCCCAGTTAAAGTACGGTTTGACACTGGCGCGTCACGCAGCTTCATTGCCAAGAATGCAGCTAAGAAACTGGATTTTAATTTGAAGAACCTCAAGGAACCAATGACTGTCCAGAATCCGGTTGGGGGTTCCATTGATCTCAGTGGGGTTTGTGGAGTTCCGGTTTCTTTCTCTCGTTATCGGTTTCCTACCATCACAGTCGTCATGAATTTTAAAGAGTTTGATCTTATCTTGGGGTTAGACTGGTTGACCAAATATGAAGCTGAAGTTAAATGCGCCGACAGAGTCGTAAAGGCGAAGATTAAATCAGGTGATTATATAACCATTCCCTGTGAAGGTCAGAATGCTAATAGAAAAGACTTCTGGGCAGCTCTCGATGTTTCTCCAGCCCAAATGGAAAATGTCCCTGAAGTCGTAGAGAATATTCCCGACCTAGTGAAAGATATTCCTGTCGTCAAAAACTATGCGGATGTGTTCAAGGAAGTTGTTCGCTTACCTCCGCAAAGAGAAATAGATTTCAAAATCACTTTGATTCCGAATGCAAGGCCGGTAGTTCATGCTATCCGAAGAATGTCCATGAAGGAGAAAGAAGAACTGGACAATCAAACACGACAGCTAGTATGGAAGGGTCTGATCAGGCCTAGTTTCTCTGATTGGGGAGCAGCAGTGGTATTTGTCCCAAAATCTGATGGTACTCTACGTCTATGTGTGGATTATCGTGATTTGAACAAGCAGACCATAAAGAACAAATATCCATTGCCGCGGATTGATGATTTGTTGGATCGATTAAATGGCGCACAAGTATTTTCACGAATGGACCTAGCTACAGGTTTCCATCAACTTCGAATTGCCGAAGATTGTGTTCCAATGACAGCATTCAGAGGTCCCGACTTATTCTATGAGTGGTTAGTAATGTCGTTCGGCTTATGTAACGGTCCAGCTTACTTCGTCGATTTGATGAATAGAGTGTTCAGAGGGGTTTTGAATAAATTTGTTCTGGTTTTCATTGACGATATTCTAATCTTCTCTAAATCAAAGGCCGAACATGAAAAGCATTTGGAACAGGTACTGGAAATCCTCAGAAGGAATGTATTAAAAGCCAAACTATCCAAATGTATATTCTGGCAAGATGAAGCGAAATTTCTGGGCCATGTCGTATCGAAAGAAGGAATTGCTGTTGATCCAAGTAAAATCACAGCTATTCAGAACTGGAAGCAGCCCAGTAACCCTACTGAAGTCTGTAGTTTTCTCGGATTGGCTAGTTATTACCGGAAATTCGTTAAAGACTTTTCGAAGATATCTGGTCACTTAACGAAGCTTACAAAGAAGCATTCTAAATTCAAGTGGACTCCAGAATGTGAAGAGGCTTTTGAGGAGCTAAAGTTAAGATTAACGACCGCTCCAGTGTTAACCATCATTGATGGCAATCAGGATTTGAAAGTCTGGAGTGATGCTTCTAGAGAAGGCCTTGGCGTAGTGTTAAACAAAGAGGTCAAGTGATTACTTATGCTAGCCGTCAACTGAAGCCGCACGAAAAGAACTACGTAACTCATGATCTTGAGTTATTGGCTATAGTATTCACTTTGAAATTCTGGAGGCACTATCTTCTGGGTGAGAGATTTGACCTATTTCCAGATCATCAGTCGTTAAAGTATCTGTTCACCCAGAAAGACCTGAATCTGAGGCAACAATGTTGGCTAGAGTTCCTTGCAGCATATGACTTTGAAATTATATACACTCCAGGGAAAGCCAATGTCGTGGCCGATGCGTTAAGCCGAAAGAATAAAATGATTGCCAATTTTATTATCACGACTTCCTTGATTGACAAAATATCTATTCTTCAGAAGGAGGATAACTTTATTAAGGATATGATCAAAAGGATTCAGAAAGGCGAACCCTCGTGTTTTCAAATAGATAACGAAGAGACCCTGAGATTGAAAGGAACGATTTGTGTTCCCGACGTCCCAGAGTTAAAAAGGGAAGTGTTAGACGAGTGTCACAAGTCTAAGCTGAGTATCCATCCTGGTGTGGCCAAAATGTATAACGATCTCAAACGAACATTTTAGTGGAAGGCTATGAAAAGGGACGTTTCAATATATGATAGCCGATGCCCTACTTGCCAGCTCGTCAGAAGCGACCAAAAAAAATTGGCTGGATTGTTACAACCACTAGATGTTCCTGGTTGGAAGTGGGAACATATTTCAATGGACTTCATTGATGGTCTGCCCAGAACCAGAAAAGGAAATGACAGTATTTGGGTGATCGTAGATCGCTTCACGAAAACCGCCCATTTCATACCTACCTGATTAAACAGAACTGCTTAGAGTCTGGAGCAGATATACTTCAGGGAAATAGTTAGACTACATGGAGTGCCGCTCAGTATAGTCAGTGATAGAGATACAATATTTACTAGTAAATTCTGGGAGGCATTTCAGGTAGAACTGGGAACAAAGTTGAACTTGAGCACCGCTTATCATCCTCAGACAGATGGTCAGACTGAGAGGGTGAATCGTATACTAGAAGATCTATTGCGGGCTTGTGTTCTAGATTTCGGCGGATCATGGGAAGACCATCTACGTTTGGCTGAATTCTCATATAACAACAGCTACCAGGCGAGTCTGACAATGTCACCATTCGAAGCATTATATGGTAGACCGTGCCGATCTCCTGCTTGTTGGGTCGAACCCGGTAATAGACTTGTATTGGGACCCGATATGATCCGGGAAGCTGCCGACAAGGTCGATTTTATTAAGAAACGATTACTGGCCGCTCAAAGCCGACAAAAGAGCTATGCTGATAGGAGAAGAAGAGATATATCCTTTGATGTTGGCGACTACATATATTTGAAAGTATCGCCAATGAGAGGAGTTATCCGGTTCGGTAAGACTGGAAAGTTCGCGCCCAAATTCATTGGTCCGTTTCCTATTCTGGAACGAATCGAAACTCTCGCTTATAGGGTCAAACTGCCTGATTGGTTGCCTGGAGTTCATGATGTATTTCACATATCTCAACTTCGAAAGCACGTTCATGATCCAGACTTGATCGTGGAAGAAGCAGCTCAACAGGATATCGAAATTACCCCTGAATTAGCTGTGAGATGAGAGCCGCTAAAGATCATCGACAAAGAAACCAAAGAACTGAGGAACAAGAAGGTTCACTTAGTCAAAGTGCAATGGAGTGGTGATCCGCGAGATTGTACTTGGGAAACTGAGGAGAGCATTCAGAAAGCTTATCCTAGATGCCGAGTGGATATCTTTATTTGACTCCGGTGCAAGGTACATTTACCATACTTTGCATTACCAATCAGTTCTCTACTTTGTTGTTATTTTCTTTCCATGGATGTGCACTTTTAATTCTATAATCTGCTTAATTTAAAAAGAGAATAGGAATTAATTTGTATAGTTTTGAAAAGTTAAAAACAATTTGATTGTTGGTTGTGTTCTGTGATTACAGATTTGATTAATTAAATTATTGAAACGATAGTTAATTTAATCAACAATAGAATAATGGTAGAATTTATTCGATTAAATCACACATTGAACTGATTAGAAAATAGATAGAAATATATACATATGCATTATATATGTTTGAACAGGTAAATGGATTAGCTGTTGAGTAAAGATTTTATTTGCGTGCCCAACAAATAGGTAAACCTTAATGAGTTGGATGCGAAATATTATTATATCAACTCCTGTGAATGCCATTGGATGCGGAGTGCTGGTTTTTCTGTGTGAAATAATAAACGTCGCCATAGGATAGTAACAATTAATTTTGAACTACATTACATTGCATACTTCAGAAGATAGGCATACTTCATCATATGCCACATAAGCATTTGGAGCTTGTGTGACGAGGTGGAAGATTTACCATACGAGCGAGAGGCTTGTATGGCGATGACTATAATTTAGAGGTTGAACTGATGACTGATATGGACTATTTAAATTGTAATGATAAAATTGCCAGATTAATAAAAACCCCACACGGGTCTGGAGTTGACAATAATCACGTCTCTCTGGTTATTAGATACGGCACATGGACTATTTATTTCCCACACGGGACGAGGTGACGAGGATTTATCCTCTGGAGCATTTAAAATACACACTCCCTCAGGCTTTGACAGGGTGACGAGAATTTATTCTCTGGATTTATTATCAATACACGCTCCCCTGTAAACACCAGAATATATCACTATAAATATGTGTATGCTTATTAGGATTTATTGGGTACCTAATACAGCCCAATAAATTTCCAAACCTCTCCCTGTAAAAAGGAGGTTATGGCGAAATTTTTCGAAAATTCCGGGTGTTAGCCAAATTTTTGAAGAATTTGAAAATTCTCAAAAACTGAAAAGTTGGAGAATGGAAGCCAGATTGGACGTAGAGTTGATTAATCAAACCACTTTCAACTTTTTCCTTTTCGAGGACAAAAAGTTTTAAGTGGGGGAGATTATAACGACCCAGAAAATCTGAACCAATTTAAAATTTTTAAATTGGCTAAAATAATGGATTTTAAATATTTAAAATAAATATTTTAAATAATAGCAATGAAAACTGAGTTTGAATCGACTATTGAAAACGAATATAATTAATTATAATTATAAACAAGGCCTGTAAAGGCGCTGCAGTTTCAAAAATTGAATTCAAACTTTGTCGGATTGTACCGGGTGCAAAACAAAACGGATTTGAGTGAAATCAAAAATATTTAAATCTGTTAGTGAACACCTTTCTAACGAATCTGAAAAATCGAATTTTCATAATGGAAAGCAAAAGTTATGGCCAAATGAATTTTCAGAAAGGTCGCTATGGAATTTATATAGCCCGTGAAATGGGCCTTTTTGCAAATGACCTCGGAATTCGATGAAACCACTTTTGTTGGATCCGGGATGTGAAGTTATTGCTAGGTTTCAAATTTCATAATTTTTGAAGCTAGTATGTGAGTGTGGCAAAGGAAAACGTGTTTTGGTCAATTATAGTTAAATTTGATCGACCAGAAATGGGCCTTTATGCAAATGGTCTCAGAATTCGACGAAACTAGTTTTGTTGGGACCGTATCATCAAAACTTAGCTAGATTTATTTTTCTAAATTTTTCGAATTATTTTATGGCCCTGGCAAATTGAAATGTACGTTCAAATTGAATATTGAATATTTTATATTTTAATTTGAATGGAAACTGACTGAAACAGTCGAATGGGCCTATGAAACATATCCCATTATGTTCGGAATGGGGGCAAAATGCTAAGGACGACAGTCGTTGGGTTTAGATTGGTGGTCGCGTCAGAAAACCCCTTTAAAAGCCACCGGCCAATCATATTTTTTTAAAATAAAAAAAAGAAAAATCCTTTTTCTCTCTCCCCGATCGAAGGCGGAAACTGTTCGAAATCTTCCCCCTCATTTTTCGATCAATCCACGCCGAATTAGCTCGTGCCACAGTTGAACTTTTTGAAGATCTTCTCGAGATCTTCAAATCCATATAAAGTTTGGAATTTTTCGTGGCCTATGGAGGGAGAATCGACGTCCTGAAGTCGGCGTCTTCAATCCGCCGCCGCCACCGCCTGGCGCCACCGAGTGGGCCCCCACCACCACGCGCAGGTACGCGTCTCCCCCCTCTTCGTCGCTGCATCGGCCGATCCTCCTATCGATTCACGGTTTGATCGAAAATTGCAAACCTAGTTTCGAACCTTTCAGCTGAGGTATGACTTGTTTTATTTTCAACTGTTTTAACACCTTTAAACCGTTGCAAACTTTGAAAAATCATATCTTTTTGCTGTTTTAACGAAATTCAGTGAAACAAGAGACATTGGACTCGTGTGGACGTCCTCTACATTTTAGAAGAGACCGCATATTTTTCTGAGCCTTCTGCTATTTTTGGTAGAGTGGAACCCAATGTGAGATTTCTAATTTATAAACGATATGGAAAACGACGATGTATAAATTATATAGTCGATGTATGGGTTATATAAGCGTTGTACACCTCTTGTATAAGCGTTGTATAAGTTGTACGTTCGATGTATAAGTTATATATGCGTTGTAAAAATTATATATGTGTTGAAATAGAAGTAAATTGCTATATATATATATATACATATATATATATATACACACATATACGCCCCTCGTCCACAAAGCATGGACGATATTTATTGGTTGTGATTGGTGTGAAAATTTATTGATAGCGAATGGTTGATTGGAATTGTTTGTGGTTGATATTGATTGATTGTGGTTGAAAAATACCCTTTTGTGGTTGCGAAATATTTGGTTGAAACCTCATAGGAT
Source organism: Allium sativum (assembly GCA_030737875.1). Classification (NCBI taxonomy): domain Eukaryota; kingdom Viridiplantae; phylum Streptophyta; class Magnoliopsida; order Asparagales; family Amaryllidaceae; genus Allium; species Allium sativum. The sequence continues at coordinate 482,893,673 of CM060926.1, read as the reverse complement.
TAGTATGTGGAAATGAAATAAATATGTACATGCCGCCTGTGTGCGAACTAGATGCATGATCCCCATTGTCAAAAACCGCGAGGTTTTAAGGTAGAGCGAGGAGCCGTACTAGGGACGGTCCCGGTTTTAACTACCCTGCCGTTATGCTACCGAAATTTTGAATAATATTCATGTGTTTGAATTATTTTCATTTGCTGAAACAATATTTAGTCGTTGAATATAAAACCTTCATGTGTTGAATCGTTATTCATTCGTTGAATTGAAATTCATGTGTTGAATGGTATTCGTGTTTTAAATATAAAAATCACATTTTTATCTATATATATAAACTATAGAAAACCTTCATGTTTGAATCGATATTCATTCGTTGAATTGAAATTCATGTGTTGAATGGTATTCGTGTTTTAAATATAATAAATCACATTTTTATCTATATATATAAACTATAGAAAACCTTCATGTGTTGAATTGTAATTCATGTGTTGAATGGTAATCGTGTTTTAAATATAAAAATCACATTTTTATCTATATATATAAACTATAGAAAACCTTCATGTGTTGAATCGATATTCATTCGTTGAATTGAAATTCATGTGTTAAAGGTGTTCGTGTTTTAAATATAAAAATCACATATATATATAAAAACTATAGAAAACCTTCATGTGTTGAATCGATATTCATTCGTTGAATTGAAATTCATGTGTTGAATGGTATTCATATTTTAAAATAAAATGTTTTATAATAAAAATCACATTTTTATTATCTATATGTAATGTATAAAAATAATTTCGTTTTGAAAGGAATTGTTTTATAATAAAAATCCTATTTTTATTACCTATATGAACTATATAAAATAATAGAGTTTTGAAATGAAATGTTTTACAATAAAAATCACATTTTTATTATATACATGAATTGTTAAAAATAGTGAAATGTTGAAATAGAAGACAGTTAGATAAAAATATCATTTTTATCAAATGTATGAAAAGGATATAGTTTTGAAATCGAAGAATCGATATATATATAAATAGAATTAAAATATATCGAATAATGACGCTGCAGTTCGTATTTTGAAACCGTGATTTCAAACGATTAGTACGGGAGATCCGACCATCAGATTTTCTTGAAATCGCAACCGTTGGGTTCGCTTTGGAAAAATCTTTCCAACGGCACCAACTTTGTAAAAATCCAACGGTTGGATTGTCTGGAATGTTTAATTCAAATCTGAAGAAGAACAACGCTAGAATTGATTATATATATATATATATATATATATATATATAAATATAATTATATTTAATCGAATAACGACGATGTGGTTCGTATTTTGAAATCGAAGCTTCAAGCGATTATACCGGGAGATCTGACCGTCGGAATTTCCCGAAACTGGAACCGTTAGATTCGTTTGGAAAAGATCTTTCTAATGATGTAAATTTTTTGAAGATCCAACGGTTAGATTTTCATATATGTGTAAATCAAATCTGAAGAAAAACAGCGCCACAGTCGCGTTATGGCCCGAAGCGTCGTTTTGAATAAATTGGCTATTTTAAAATAAATAAAAATAGCGATAAATCGTTATAAAATATTATAAACGATATGGATGTGATTTAGATATTAACTGAAGGTTGGCTAAGTCGAATGGTTTCCTGGGTGTTGATCTGATGTTGGTTTCGGCCTTCGGGGTTAATATTTGGGAAATCGTTTTCTTACTGATTGACGGTTAGTGAATAATGAATTGAAATGATGCGTGTATATGTTAGTGTTGCACTTGTTTATTATATACGCGAGTTGCTCAGAAAGACCGGGTTTATCACATTCTGAATAACTAAATCGACGATAAGAAATCGAAGATGAAGACGATGGTCGAAGACCGGAGATCTTCACCACGTTTGGATGGTAACCGAGGTCCTGATTGGGAGGCATCCCGAAATATGGATAATGAGTGGTGATCGTCCAGACGTATGTGGTGATCGATGGGTTTGCGAGGTATTTAGTGCCTCCGGTTTCGTTCAGACCCAGAACGGACTTGCAAATGGACAGTGTGTCTGACATTGGAATTTATTCTGTGTGATTGATAGCCATCAGTTGCATGGTGTGAATTGCCTATGTGGCATGCTAAGATGCAGTGATCAGGGCTTCTGTTGAAAAGCAAAGTCTTGTGGTGATAATCAAAGCACCGCCTGTGTGGCGTAGCTTTGGGTATAAAATGAAATCGCGAGCCTCACACCCCGGTATGAACCAGAAACGGGAGAAAGGACCTCACGGAGGGCCTTCGTTTCCTCCAAGCTAGAAGTGGCATCAGTGGTTTTACATGCCCTGACGAGTTTGACTTATGTGGTTGTTGCTGTTGCGAGGCGCCTCGATTAGATCGGGCGATCTGGGTCCGATGGAGTCATTCGTTGGCTCGCTTACGCCCCAAAGGGCGGGGAAACGTAGTGTTCAGACATTTTAATCCACTCCGTGTGGATCGGCCCTGACGATCCAAGGGTCGATGCGTTCTGATCCTGAGACTCGGGCTAGGCAGTCTCGAATTCGGTAAGGACTATCTTTTGCCTTGGTTCATGACGGAAATCCAATTTCCAAATACATGACTGTGCGATTTTGATTGTATACCTATATATGGCGACATAGTGGTATGGGGCATTAATGCCGTCTATGATTGATAGTTATGATTTGAAATTGTTTTCAAAACATATAAACACTAGTAATAATACAAATGCCTTTGTTTTATTCGTATCAAGCATATTTTGGCAGTTATAAGGTAAAAACTCTATCCTCCGGTTTGCGTTGCATTGTGTGATGGGAACTGAGTCTTATAATGTCTTCATTTTATAAAAAGCTTAGCGATGTTTAAAAGAATGACTTGTTTTAAAGCACTGGCAATCCAATGGAGTAAACCCATTCCACGAAAGTGGCGTGGTCCTGTGATTAGCCATATTATAAATGTGTTGAGTAGATTTCTCATACCAGTCCCATGACTGACTCGTAGTTTGTTTCACTTTCAAACTTGGGTGCCCCTTTTTCTACACGGGCAGCCTTGTATTCAGGTTTAGCTGGTTCTTTCTGGATAGCTGGAGCTGAAGATGGATTCTATCATTTATCTCTTTTTATGCTGTTCAGCTCCTATTGTACATTATGTTTGTTTTCCGCTATAGACATATATGTATAGTTGAACTGTATTTATACTAAGTATGATCCTGTATACTGTGTAACTCTGATGATTACGTTTATCCAGTATATTCTATTGTTCATTATCTGGTGTATTTATTTAATTCTGTTCTGCTATTATCTGTTTCTGTGTTATATTCCAAGGATTACCCTTGCTGCCGTCAGTACAGGGTTTGGGGTCGTCTCACATCCACAAATGTTTGCCAACATAAATAATACCCATGCTGATTCGAGGCAGGATATCACGGTATATAAGGTCATCCACTGTCATACGCGAGGCGTATAGGGTCATCACCTAGTGATACTGTGGGCATCCGCTAAAGGTACTGCGGGAATCCAACCACCAATATATATATAATAGCCACAAACAACAATCCTAAATAACTAATATATTTAAATAATAGCCACGATAATATTTAAATGCAACCAAACAGTTAACAAATTATTTTTAATGATAAAATAATTTTAATAAAATTCTTGAGTGAGAATTACTCACCGTGATTTTTCTTTGTCGAACATCCAATTTAATTCCATATTGTTGCAGCTACCAGTCGACTCGAATTGTCTCAACCGAATGTAATTTGTCCCTACAATTATTTATTTTTATTTAACGATTTAGCTATTATAAATTTTAACTAACCTATCAATAAATAATTTAAATTATTCTATGGTTATAATTTTCAGCAAAAATGTACCTTATAGTTTTGCAAATTTTCCTCGATTAATCGACGAACAAATTAGCGAATAACTTTCAAAAATTACTATCAACCCCTAAAACTTTTCTCTTTTTGTTCATTCTGAAACCAAGTTCAAGAAAACTGATCCCAATTTCTCTGGTACCAACAAATCTGCCTGAACAAGCCGAACAAATTCTCCCTTGCTCATCTTCGAACATCTCAATAAGACCTCCCAGCCTGTCATGTCCCCCATAGTCCACTAGTAAGTGCCAAAATTCCACCGTTCGAATCCCTGACCCTATCAGAAAATCCAAAGCACCGAACCTTGAAACCATCGTTAATCTGCACTGGCCACCATCGAGTTCCCCAATCCTAATTCCAACATCGCGATACCCTTTTCAGTATATACTTGAACAAAACCCTTTTCATAATCACTATCCCCATTTCCCATGTTAAACAAACTCTGTCTATCTATCATTGGATCACACTACTCGATAGCCCCTTGTCGAACTCCGAACCTTAGTTGATTGCTCGAGTGCCACTACAGTTGCTCTTTCCAAAACGCGACAAGTACCTGTGGCGACGCCTCCAAACAAGTATTGAACTTTTCCTTAATCTGTGTGCTTTCACTGTGTTGTCGACTCAAATGGCCTCGCGATCTCTGATCTAGCCGTGAATCACTCTTTCTTTCTTTTCTTTTTTTATTCTGTCGAGCGATTTTGATTGAGAGGAAACAGTTTTGATTCTAGGTTTAGAAGTAAAAAGGAGACAAATGAATTAAAAAGAAGAAAATGAACGGGTTTTTCGCTTCCTGTATTTGATTTTCAAATGCATCGGCATTCCTATCTGAAGCTTTAAGATTTTGATCTTATAGAACAAAAAGAAAATAAAGCGATTACAAAGGGGAAATATCGCGTATATAAAGAAGTTGAAGGGGACAAACGTACATAGGGTATTAAATTTGTGTAGGCTAAAGTACACAACAAATCTTTTATTTAATTTTAAAAAGGTTTTGGATTTTATTTGTATTAAATTAGATTTGATATAAAGAGATTTTTTATTCTTTTTAAACAGATATCGATTTGATTTCGATCTTATCCATTATAACTATCTCGGGGTTCACAATTAAAAATCATGAACCGCTATATTAGCGTACCGACTATTATTCCAATGTAATAACGTTATTCTGAATTGAACCGTATATATATTCGGAAATTTAATTTGAACGCATATACCATATTAAATTAATATAATATAATTAAAATTCAGAACTAATCGCTTTCTCAATAATAAATTATTATTATTATCGATTATATTCACATAGAATTTATATTTATTATTTGAATTGTTTTGACTTAGTTTAAATCTTGAATTGAATTATTTTTCGTATTACGATAATTTAATATATTCGATATTAAATCGAAAATGATTATTAAATCGATAACTCAACATAAAAATCCATTCATATTATCAAATCAATATTTAAAACCATATTAAAATTTTAAAATAAACTATTCAAAAATCCGGGTCGTTACAAATAATAAGTTAATATGAATGGAAATTAGCAAGTTAACTAGAAATCAAATAAGGTAGAGCAAGCGTGTAATTAGACGTTTAGACATAGGGTCTAACAACACGTTAGCGTGATGCATTTGGATCAGTCCACATGTCTAAAAAGGAAGAACCCAACTGGGTAGATCATCGTGGTGTCTAGAGGCACGAGAGGAGCACATCCATCTGATTATTATACTGATATTCTGCTTGCTAGCTCTGTGGGATTAGGAGCCAGCACACGGCTTCCGATGGACGTGGTAGGGTACTTCGTGGTGGTCCTCTGTGCGATGGCAGTGCTCAGGTTGTACTCGTAGAGGTTGGGTCTGCGTGAAATCACCCAGTGGGTATACTTTGACTACAACGGTAGTTTGGCAGTAAAAAGGCTGTTGGGTGGCATTGGGGTGATTTGACGATTTGCTTACAAAGAGGTTGGTCAGGATCAAATAAAGGATAGTAATCACCGAGTACCTGTCATCGGCAGTCAGTGTGATGCGGAAAGACTAGAGCGAAATCTACAAACTATTGATCTTTCACTATTAAGACTTTGGTTGCGGAACACACCAATTTGGATGTAGATTGTTTGCTAGGGGCACGCCACTTAGCTCTTGATGTATTCATTCACAGTTGAGGGAGGGGTCTAGGTGGGACCATAGCCACTGTAGAATGCAGACCATATTTTAGATATCTGTACTTTAGGCCTTTTTAGCAGACCTGTACAAATGCTGAAAAGCTCCCGATCAAGTTCTGTGCATTCAGATGCATCCCTATTACAGAACTTGGGGTACAATAGACAGTACGTACTTGTGAGGATCCGGATACATGCACGCTGCACCGGGTGGTGTATCATAGACGCTAGGGCATTACTTCATGTTATGACTGAGATTGGCTAAGACATTTGGATATGGCGGTCTGTATGCTTGCGTAGCATGGTGATGGTAGTTCTATACAGAACATGGCGTAATTTTATGGAGATATGTACGTCGCTCTGGCATAGGATAAGAGTAAGTTACGTTGCGTTGTTTTATGGAGATCAATACGTAGATCCGACGTAGAATGAGGATTGCATACGCTTCCGTGGCTTGATGGAGGAGACAATGCGAGAAGGGTACCATGGGAAGTACCTTGATATTGGGGGTAGCTACATGTATGCTATATTAGGTTAATCTACTGGGAGGTAGATGGGTATGACATGTGTGTAAAGTCTTGAGTGATATTAACCTAAATAACCTAATAAACAAGTAACATAACTGAACGATATATTTAGGGTTATTTCAGATTGTGCAATTTAGTCCAGTCAACAGAACTTGTGTTCTGACCCCCTCCTCATAATACACTCGCAGGTTAGGTTTGTGGTAGAGATATGATAGGTTTCGATACCGGTTAGGTAGTATTATTACCTTGGTAAAGTTATATTTGATTATATTATATTTTATTCCATTCCGCTATGAGATGTTTACTGATATATGTTATATTTTATGTCTCGGTCTTTTCTGTAGGATACCAGACTAGCCAATTCGACTTTCAATAGATTGGAATTTTTGAAAAAAATCGGTCTATCGGAATTCGGGTTGTAACAAGAGCAAAAGTGAAGAACACACAAAATTTTGTAGTGGTTTAGGTGTTAATGAATCTTGTATCCACTTTTAATATATTAGTTATATTCTTTTTGTCTATTATAATGGTTTTCCGTATAAGTGTTCGAGTAATTCTCCAATGAAATGTGAAATATGAATATGGAATCATAGGTACAACGAACTATAGAAGTAGAACACAATAACGTTATTGGTGAAGGATCTTTATTGTTTGTAGAGATGATTGGTGTTGGACAGGTGATTTGGCAGTGTATAAGCATGGGGAATCCAAAAAGTTTTCATGTAGAAGGTACTTTAGTATTTCTAGGAGTTCAGTGATGATTTCTCCACATATTGCACCAATAATCCAACTAAGGGGTAGAATGCCTCTCCCAAAACATCAGTTCTATCTAAGCGATGTTTATGGATCAGTGTTGTTCCACGACCTATGGATCAGTGCTTACCCATAGCAATGGATTAGTGCCATTCCATAGAATTAGATAATTTTTTTTGTCTTGTATGCTTCTTTAATTTTCTAATTCTCTTATGATGGTTCACATCTAGTTTCATAGCATTTGGACTTTGTTTTTATATATTTGGGTGTCAAGCCATGATGACCTATCTTTAAATTATACAATCCATCGAGTATTATGAGTTCGAGACATCGAATTGCTACCGACCTGGAGGATAAGGTAATAAGAGTCAAGGATCACAATGATTTGGCCCATTATGGACCTCCTATCATATATGGATCTGTACCGATCCATATGGTATGGATTGATGTCGATCCATACACTTTGCATATTTTGGTAGCTAAGTTTGTATATGCTTCCCTCTTGCTTTTTCGAACTTATTTGATGAGTTTGAGGTGAGTTTAACTTCTTCTGACTTTTGACTTCTATGGATCTAACTTTCGGATCAAAAAACGAGTTAGCAGGTACATAAAGAGATTCAAAGGAAATAATTATGAAATATTTTCTAAATTGTAGTCATTATTTATACATGTTAACATTTTAAATATTTAGTGTTAAGTTGGGCTAAGAAGATTTTACAAACTCTCTCTTTCAAAAAAAATGTATGTATTTTATTAACATCTAAAGTCACCATGCTACGTATTCTCCTCACGTAATCCCACAAGGCAGTGCATAGGTGGTATGTCTTCCTTCAGTTTACCTAAATAAGGTTGTAAGTACCCATATCAAATGTTTCGATGATAACAACTATACATTGTGAATATATACCCTTCTTATACATGCACCATAGATCGTGATCAAAACATTCAAGATGAACAAACACGGCAAAAAAGGCATATGCACAAGATAATCCAGATCAGACGTCTGTGACCAGAGCTTCAGACATCTGACCCCTGCTCTCTGGAATTATTATATACTAGTTTTCGATGTTTGCTAATAACCAAATGTCTGAAACATGCTTTAGTAGTTTTTAAAATAAGGAATAATTATTTCTAAAATTTGCCTCTTCGTCTCTTTAACAAAACTCTTCAGTAATGAAAGGAAGCATCTTCCGAATCAAAGAAAAACAGAAGTAATCATTCGAGGCAACTCTACAACAAGTATATATAAAACACAATCAAGATCGAGAAGAACAACTTATGAACTTCTCTAATTTGCTATTATATCTATGTATTATATCTCTATTGCTTCTTGCTTTCATATATCATAAACAAGGTTTTATATTCTTCTGTACTCTCCTACACTATCATGACTATGATTCTCAGAGAGGTACAAGAAGATTGTTGTCCTACTAGTCAAAATATGTGTTGTCTAGAATATGATATTGCCAAAGAAACTTACTTATATTGTAGCATGTCCCTCCAAGCAAAGTGAGGTGTCTAGATAGTGAAAGGTCGAAGTGGAGCTTCGGGAATGGACGTAGGACGAGAGGTTCGAACAAGTACCAAACTACGGTGTGATTATTCTTACTTACTTTTCTATTTCTAGTTATCTTTATTGTTAATTATTTACTTGTTATATACTTATATAAAAACACACACAATCCATGCTTGGAATTTCAATTGGCAACAGAGCAAGTTTCTTTCTAATTATTGTAACACGTAGTTGAAATTTTGATAATATGTCAAGTACTTTCTAAGAGGGACAATCCATAGCATGTCCTCCACTTTTTTTGGGTTCAAATTATGCATATTGGTCTACGTGTAACACCCCATATTATAATACACAATAATCATATAAAGAAGATAATAAAATGAATATTAAATAATATTATATTCAGAATTGGGTAATAGAAACTTTACCGTTGTGTTCGTTACGAAATTCTAAGTCAGATAGACTTTGGTTTTCTTAAATCGGACTAAGTATGAACAAGTTATGACCAAAGAAAGTTTGAATTAAAATTAAAATTAAATAATTAATTCAGAAGAAGCAACAGTCACTGGGCGAACCGACCCTATAAGGGTCGACCCCTAAGACGACCAATGGGTCGACACTAGTGTCGAACTAGGTAAGAGATGGGTCGACCCACCTTCGACCAGGTAGAGAGTTTGAACCTGGACAGATTTTCGGTGATGTTCCTTTACTGACTCAACGTGATGTGTATTCTATGGTTTGATATTAAAACCTAAGATCCTATGGTTTATGCTACCCTTGCACACCTATATATAGACTAGAAACCCTCACTATTTTCCCAAACATTTTTTTTCATCTTCTTCCTCCATAAAGCTATATTTTGAAATAAAATGAGAAAAGGGTTAGAGTGCTGTAAAAATATAGATTCAAAAGATAATTCTTCTTTTACGACTATTTTAAAGGCCTTTTTTCGATCTAATACAAATCACTGTAAGTTTCGGATTATTTTTATATTTGCAATTCAGTAAGGATTTTGACAGTAAATATATATTGGATTTGAAAAGTAACAGTGTTTATAAGTTTATTCTTATATGTTATTGTTCTTTTAGTACTGTCAATTACCTATTCATTTTCAGTTATTATCTTTTTATATGTACATCTTTCTTCCGTATCCCCTTTTCTGTCACTATTTTATTTACATTCTTATTATGCCTATTTTATCTGTTTTTCATACCTTAGATTGGGGTTATATTTCTCCTTTTCCTTTTTATTTTGCGCTAAGACTAAGCCATCGAGAGTCTAGGCCATTTCCAAAGAATTTCGTAAATAATCATGATAAATTGGAATAGTATGTAATGTCAATAAAAAAGAGATTTGGGCATATTGGAATATAAGAACCATTAACTGTATAATTGGGATAATTACAAAGGAAGTATATGTAAACATGTTAATTTAAATCAGTTGGACTTAGCTTTATATTAAGTAGAACATGTTATGGAAAGATATGCGAATCAGATGTAAATTAAGTAAAACATGTTACTGAATCTGTAAACATCTAAGCAGGTGCATGTCTGATTTGGGGGAGGGTTGTTACATTTAATAAGAAATGTCATTTACAACCATGGAATATAACATAGGGTTATTAAACTTATTAATGAACTTAAACCTACTAAGTTTAACCAGTCTGATTAATAAGCTAAGAGGTCCATGTCTGTTGTTAAAAATATTTGGGGGACTCTTAAAATCCTAGTTTGGGGGCCAAGCCTAGTGGTGGCTTGTGTCAATCTGATGTTTGTCTGTGACCCATATCAATCAGTACCCTCTTGTCATAAAATGTGTCTCGCACAAGTAGATACTAGGGCACGCTTTACTGATGAATGATTGTAAGAGGTTCAAATTCTAGATGTGGGTACGAGCGCGTTCCGCCGGAGTCATGGGCGTGCATGGGTCTGGTGAGGGAAGATAAGAAGATGTAACACCGGCGGGTAGGGCTGCGTCTTTTAAAGATGATGGGTCCGGGACTGATTTCCCCGAATGCCATGGCTGGCATAGTCCATTCGTGTCTATTAGGGAGCCGATCACTGGGTAGTAATTAGGATAAATCACTAAAACTCGACAAAATTTATGTTTGGCCTATTTTATTTTTCCTTCTCTCTCTTCCTTTCCCTCCAGGTTCACAAGGTGGTGGATTGCAACCGTTGCTATGGTTCTTTGATTTAGCTTGGACTTGAACTATCTCTTACTTGATGTATTGTCTCGATTTCTGTTCTGTGATTAATGTTATGACTCACGAGGAATATGTTTTTATGGTTTTTTACTTGTACTCTGATGATTTATGTTTCCACAAGACAGGTGGTTTGTGACTATGACTTTATGATATTTGAAACTATAATGTTTTACTTGGTTTAATAATAAAATCATGAAAAGTTTTCTGTTGCATTTTATATTCTATCTCATGAATTTTAGTCTCTGTATTGTTACTTTATGCCTATTGCACTTCACATAATTTAATGCATCCTCATATGGGTGACATTAAGGGACATGGTGTGCCACACTACATGTATGTGTATTTTCATAGAAACTAATGGTCTTGAAATTTGACAAGCGACATAAGTTCAATATGTCGCACCAAACACTAACATTAACACTTGGAACATTGCACAAAATGCAACCTCTTCTAGCAATGCTAAGGCTATGAATGTGCTATTTTGTTCTCTCAGTAAAAATGATTTTTTAAGAGTTATGTTGTGCAACACTTCCTATGACATTTGGCGTAATATACAAATAACATATAAAGGTACGAAAAAGGTCAAACAAGCAAAAATATCAAATTTTCAAAATCATTTTTTAACATATAAAATAAAACAAAATGAATCTATTGTACACATGTATTCTAGATTTCAGACTACTCAACATGACCTTATGGCTTTTGGAGTAAAATTTACAAATTTTGATTTAGTATCTCAATTATCTAACAGCTAAGTGGGAAAGAAAAGTATTGGCTATCAAAGACGGAAACGATCTTTCCGAACTCAAAGTTAAACAATTGATTGAAAACTTAATGTCATGTAAAGCTAACTTACAAGTTAGAAAAGATCAAAATCGTGAAAAAAAGAACATAGCTTTTCAAATAAGCAACGAAGAATCAGACTTAGATAAACGAGAAATTGTATTTATTGCAAAGAATTAGACCAAATTCAAGAATGCAGAAAATCCAACACGAATGATCGAACTTCAGTCAAATGCTATGAATGTGATCAATTTGGTCACATGTAGAAGGATTATCCAAAACTCAACAATGAAAATAAGAAAAGAGAATTTCAAGTAACATAGGATGATTCAGATTCTTCTTCGTTAAATAGTGAAAGCGATACTGATTGCTTCATGGCAAGCACTAATGAGGTATGTCCCGATATCACTGATGATGAAATCCTAGAGCTTAGCACGGAGTTTGACGGTAAATTCAGACAAGTTAAAAAAGTAACTAAAGAATATATAGCTTAAATAAATTGATTAAAAATTGAAGTTGGTAGATGAAAAAAATTTCAATTGAAAAGGATTCATTGTCAAGCGAATTTGGAAAAATCAAGCTAGAAAATAATAATATTTTAAGTAAAATCAAAGACTTTTAATGCAATAACCCAAAATTTAATACAATATAACCATACTTTAAAGATAATAAATAGGAATTACTTAAATAATTATTCAAAATTAAGTAAAACCATCTTTACCATTGCGTTTGTCCCAGAATTCAGGTTCAGACAGACCCCAAGTTTATGTAAATCGGATAATGTATGAAGAAGTTACGAGCATAAGAAGTTTGTATACATATAAGGGGATTATGTGTATATAAATTCAAAATAATTCATATAAGAAATAATGCAAAGAAACAGACCGTTAAGGGACTACCCACAACGGGCCTGGGTCGACCCAAGTCAAGTGGGGTCGACCTATGGGTCGACCCACCCAGATCTAGGGCAGATTCCGAATTCTGTATTTTGACTATTTTGTTGGCTAGGTTCATCGCTAACTCAGCGCTACGTGTATGGCCTAGATTGAAAACCTAATATCTAAAGGTTAAGATCAACTCTGTAAATCTATAAATAGTTGGCTCTCTCCCATTTCAACACACACAATTATTCTTCATATTCTCTTTCTCCATTGATCTATTCTAAATATATATATATATATATATATATAATGAGTAGATGCTGTTGAAGCCTAGATCCACAGAGATAATTCAAAATTCAAGATCTACATACAATAATAAAAGAGATAGAAGTGGACTTTTCTACAACGACATATATATATATAAGAGATATAATTTATTCTTCACCAAGACCTGCTATGAGCACCCTGTTATTTTCAGCTTTGATACCTAGAACTATATCATAACAGTAAATAAAATTGGGTTTATAACATACGGTGTTTATAAGATAATTTCTATACCTGTTCTTTTACTGTTATTAACCTATTTTGTTGTTATAAGAAAAATGTACGCTTTTACTGTTAGATGATTAATTAGTTATGTGTATCTCTCTTCCTTTTCCCTATTTCTACTATTTTATTTTATTTCCAGACTTGCCTATATGCCTATACAGTTTATTTGATTCTATTCTCCTTCCTTTATTTTACCCTTTTATTTACGCTAAGCCTAGGCCTTTGAAAGTCTAGGCCATGTCCAATTTAGGTTTGTATATAGTTAAAATTGGGGATAATAAGAAATGACATGAAAAGGGGAATTTAGGCATATTGTTAAATTGAGGACTATTTGACTGTAATTTTGGGAAAGGGATAACATTCATATACTTGTACTTGCTGTAAATTGGTAATATAAACATGCATATACTTGTACTCGCTATAAATTGGGAATGTAATAAAAAGGGATAGTATGCATAAACTTGTACACGCTGTAATTTGGGGGCATAATTGAATGGAACAATATGGATATGTACAAACATGTTAGATTTGACTTAATACAGACATTAAGTAAAAGGACATTTTAAAATTATGTAATTACCAGATGTAGGTTAGTAAATTGAATTATTTTAGTAATTATACATACATCTAGATAGGTGTTTGGGACATGGGTTGTACACACCTAATAAACTGTAATATTACAACCACGATTATTAGTAAACATAAACGTGCTAGGTTAATCCTGATTATTAATAAGCTAAGAGGTCCCTCGTTCTGTTGTTGTATCAGGTTTTGGGGACTCTTAAGTCCTAGTTACTTGGGGGCACAAGCTTAGGGGGTTTGGTTTGTGTTAATCGTGCTGTTTGGTACCTATATTAGTCAGCAACCCTGTTGGTATTTAATTAGAGCGCCTCGCACTAGGTAGGGCCCAGGGCACACTTTACTGAACTGGATAATAAGAGGTTCAAAATGGGGAAGGTGGGTACGGATGCGTTCCAGCGGAGTCATGAGCGTACATGAGTTTGATTGGGGAAACTAAGCCGCTATAACACCAATAAATAGGTCTGTGTTACATAAATTGTCGTTAGGGAGTGATACACCCTACTGCCTGGGATGACATGGGGTATTTATGTATTAGGGAGCCAATCACATTGGTAGTAATTAGGGTGCACCTAACCTCTTTGTTATGTTATTAGGGTAACACGTAATCTTGTTATGTAATTAGGGTACACCTAGTCCTGCTATTTCTGTAACATACTTAGGTTAAACACCTAATCTTGTTATACTCGTATTGGTGAAGACACAACTTGTTTTTAGGATATAAATGATAAGCGTAACATGATCACTATTTATTCCTATTATTCATGTTTATCCCGTTGTTCTGTTTATTTTGTTTACCAGTTGCCTTATGTGATACTGTACTTTATCATCTAGTCTTGTTTATCCGTCTTTGTATCTCTATTTATGCATATTTGAAAGTCACTGGAACTCGCTATACTTTACGTCTAAGCGTTTTGTTTTCGCTTCTTTCCTCCTTTTCCCCCGAATCCTCAGAGTTGTAGAACTTCTCAGTGATTAGGACTTTCTTTTTCATCATGGATAAGGACTTTATGAGATGTACCACTTTGACTTACTTTCTACTCTGTTATGGATTTCTATAAGGGATATGGTTTTATATTATAGCACTCAGTTATTTTGCATTATGAGACAAATTTGAGGTTCTTGGTTTTTGATGTAACTGGTTTAATAATGTAACCTGTTTTGACACGATGTTTTATTTCCAATAATAAAGTTGAATTTTTTTGCTGCTTATTTCATATATATCTTGTAAATTTCTGTACTATTTACCTGTTGCGCTTCACGAAACTTAATGCATTCTCTTATGAGTGACAATAACGGAGGTGGGGTGTCACATCTGGTATCAGAGCTAAAGGTTACAAGATCGGAGATTTTTTTTTGAAAAATTGTTTTCAAAAGAAAAGTATTTTCAAATAAAAACCTTTTTTTTGAAAAACATATCCCCTCAAGCCATATTCAATATTCTCTCGATCTCTTGTTGAATCTTTTGTTTCTTCTCTTTTCAGCATGTCTCGGGCACCTAATCATCCTGAGGGCATTCCACAGCGGCCATGGTTACATAAGTATCTTGAGGCTATGACACCTGCCGGAGTTCAAGGAGATGCCCTACACCCAGCTGCAGCCGCTGTAGCTCCACCTCCACTAGAAGATAACTTTTCTAAGTTGTGTAAAGACTTTTGTGCTATAGGAGGAACACCGTTCCAGGGTATCGAGGGCTTTGTTGAGGCGTGAAGTTTGCTTAGAGAAATAGAGAACATGTTCGTATTTTTGAGCTCGATGATAGGAGGAAGATATAGTTGGCCTCATGGAAACTGAAGGACGAAGCTTCATAATGGTGGGAGGTGACACAGGTAGGACAACTACTAGCTACTTGGGATGATTTTAGATAGAGATTCGAGATGAAGTTTTTATCTCAGGAAGAAGTGGGATTACAGATGTAGATATTATTGGCTTTGAAACAAGGGGCCATGTCTACTAAGGATTATGTTAATAAGTATAATCAGTTGGCGATGTTTGGAATTTGTGAATACACCTCATAAGAAGGCACTCAGGGTTGCAGGAAGGTTGAATCAACCTCTCCAAGGACTTGCATTATCTCGCATACCAATAGGGGCAATGTTTGAGAGGCTGGTTGACAGGCTCTAATGCACGAAGATGGGAACGATGAGAAGTAAGACAGTAAGGCCGAGGAGACATAGGCTAAGGGCAAGAAAAAGAAATTGTGGCCCAAGAAGGGAGCACAAAATCATAGAGGGAAGCCTGAAAAGGCTCAGATCAAGAAAGATATCAAGTGTCATGGTTGTAGAGCTATGAGTCATTTTGTGAAGGACTGCAGAAAGACAAAGAAAGCCTGCTTTAATTGTGGTCAAGTGGGACACTTCAGTAAGAAATGCCCTGACAAGTAAGGACAAGAGGCAGGATCTTTTGGATAAGTACATGATCTTGAGGCTAGTGGACCTAATCAAGGTAGGAAAGTCATTGTTGAAGGTTTGATTTCCATTTTTGTCTATCCTTTTAGAACCCTCTTGTAACGACCCAGGGATTTTCGGCCCCGAAAATCGACATAAATACCTTTACCATAACTTATGCCGACCTTCCCAACACCGAAAACTCTGGAACGTTTTATAGAAAGAATTTAGAGGGTGGGATAAGAAAGAAAGAAAGTTAGAATAGAAGAAGAAGAAGAATCAACACAGAGTCTAACATCGCAGCGGAACAAAATATAATACAGAAATAAATCTTTATTGAGAGCTTTTTTTTAAAAATACTTACAATATCAGAGTACAACAACATCTCTGGACAGTTATAATAATCTGTCCTCATATACATTATCACACAGCGGAATATCATTCGTCTGAACATCTCCAGCTCGTCTCTGAACTCCTCAGTACCTGCTAACCTGAACCTTTACACCTCGGGCTAACCCGAGCATTTACAAAACACCAGGTTAGTCTGGTGAACCAGAGTGAGAAAAACTCGCACAGCATTAAGGTATCACACAACTTGATTTTAAAGTTAAAATCCTTTGAAAGAAAAAGATAATCGTAAGACCAAATCCACACATAAATACGGACAGTTTTTACCTTACGATAATCCAAAAACAGTTTTCGAAATCAATATCTTTTCTAATATTATAATAGTGTCTAAATACAAGTAAATAGCAATCTAGTGGAACGCTTGCATCTCACGCTCCACGTGTATATATACAAACAAAACCGTGGGCACTTATTGGAGATTGGATTCCGACCTTGACAATGTATGGGACCACCTGCCGATCGGGTATCTCTAGAGGCGAATATACTGGGTTCAACAAGAACGTCTTGCAACCCAGCTGTAACACCCCGCCTCCGCTAGGGTCACTCGCAAAGGAATGCACTAGCTTTAGAGGGGCATTATTGGTAAACATGCACAGAAATATCACAAGACAGAACATATATAAATAGCGGAAGTAAAATCAAACTTTCATAACATGAATAAATAAGGTCTAAAGCCTTTTACATCAGAGTACATCAAAACCTGTCTTGCAATAATAAAGAAGCATAAAAACCTTTTCATAAATTATTCCCCAAGTAAAAACAGTAAAGTAGCCATAGCCAAGAGAAGTCCAAGCCATCCATGATGACCTTCAGGTAGAAGAAGTCCGAACTAAACAGCATTGTTCCCTCCCTGTAACCTGGGGGGGGGGGGGGGAAACGGAAGAAAAGAGGCGAAACAAAACGGGTCAGTCAAAAAGACTGAGTAAGTCCTATCTACTTCCAGTATAAAAACAGGTAAAGGTAACATGACATGCATAAACTGAAAGTAAACATAAGGATAACTACAAGACAGATAAACCAGGATGGCCGGTTGAACTACTGTGGCAAGGTAAACCAAGGTATCATGATAAACTGCGGTGTTATGATAAGTCAAGGTATCACATCGTCAGATTTCTAACGAGTACATTATCCCAAGGTATCTAGTCCTAACATGTATATTTGCTCTGCACCTCTCGTACTAGTATCCCTACCCGCGCCATGAACGTCCCTTGCTCAAGGTCGTGTAATGGTCCATGTCAACCTAATATATCACATATACAGGTTACTCACATCATATGTTTCTTTTCATGTATATAAGTTCAGTCCTTTGCCGTACCTCGTACGGGCTTCCCCATGTCGTATTATCCTTGAAGTCGTTTGGACTGTCACCCTTGTTCTAGCTAGGTTCTTCCATATGAATCATCGTTTGAACTATTAGGACTTACGCCACCTAGCACCACTAGGGATTACGCTTACCTATTGCACGCTTTCGTATTTCGGTCTGGGTTAAACCACCTAGGCCACTAGGGATTACGCTAACCCTCAACCGCGCCCTTTTTCCCACGCATTCATCGTGAATCGTTTTTCTATAACTGGATGCACATGTATCACATCGCGCTATCCGAGTCCTGTCACCGGCCAAAACAAGAAATACAGGACTCGGTCGGGAGCTTTAGATTTATCTGCCGATGCAGATACTAAGGTCTGCTTTTCTACACGTGGCTATGGTCCCACGAGACCCCTCCCTCAACTAGTGAAAGGCAACACAAGAGAAAATCTTGCATGAGAACTACACTCCGGCCAGCCCACATCCTACGGCCTACCTCACCCATAATTAGATAGCAATTATGGTCTGTTGGGTGTTCCCTGCCTTTCCGTACGTACACGCTTGACTCAAGATGGTAGATGATCGACGAACTTGCTATCTCGGGCACCTTATGTATTCGCCGACTCACTGCTATCCACCCCAGTCTTTAGGTCGCTCGCAGAGCAACCAAGGCATATTCTTGGTTCTTCTACCGCAGACCTCAACCTCTCGTGAGCCTAGTATAATGACCTGGCAGCTCACAGAGGGATCCCAAGAATATCCTCACGTTCCCCGAAGCCGCTGCTTCGTTACCCAGTTCGTTGGAGCCTTTATCTGAATCAGATAGCCTGCTCCTACGCGTATACTTAAACGATGACCTACCGTATCGGGTTACTCATCTATCTAAGAAGTGGTCCAGATTTCCTTGACTAAGAATTATTACTTAGTTTCCCTTAACTAAGGTTTACCACTTAGCCTTATTTCCGTTATCCTTGTTAACTATGGTTATTTACCTAATCCTCCGAATTAGGGTTTATCTAATGGGTTAAGTGTCACTTAAGTTCACAACTTAACCCGTCTACAAAACATGTCGAAACTGGCTAAGTATCCAAGTCCAAGACTTAACCCTACAGACCATGTGTCAAGTTGGTTAAGTATATCAAGCAATCCATGACTTAACCTCGTCTAATTATCATTTTAGATTGGTTAAGTATATATTAATTTGACCCCATCAGATTACCGAGTCAAATCGGTCAAGCGTATTCGAAACGATTCGTGACTTAGCCTTATCATGTTTTCACGTTAGGTTGGTTAAGTACAGGTTAACTTAACCTCATCAAATTAACAAGTTAGATTGGTTAAGTATAGGTCACTTAACTTCATCAAATCATCGTGTTAAATTAGTCAAGTGTTTAACTTAACCCCATTAAATTACCAAGTTAAGTCGGTTAAGTATGGGTTACTTGACCTCATTGAATTATCAAGTTTAAATTGGTTAAGTGTTTAACTTAACCCTATCGAATTACCGTGTTTAGATTAGTTAAGCCTAATCTTAACCCCATCTATTAACTGTATTATACGGTTAAGTGTCATTAAGAAAATTTACTTAACCTTATCACGTTATCGTGTTGGATTGATTAAGTGTTGGTTAACTTAATCCCGTCCACTAGTCGTATAAAAAAAATGGTCAAGTGTCATTAGGCAAATCAAGTTACTTAACCTACCCAAGCTTATCATGTTTTGTTAAGTATCATTAGCCTAATCAAATTACTTAACCCATTTGTCCATATCATATTTGGTTAAGCCTCATTAATCAAATTAACTTAACCCTATTATATGGCATTAATTTAATTAATGCACCCTCAACCTCTCACATTAGACCTTGTTGTGGTTACTAGTTAAGCCGGGCGGGTCCGGGTAGATTTACACCACAACCTAGTCTAACCTCGGGTCTTAAGCGCGACATGACCAACTTCTCACATTGGGTCCTATTGTTTGCAACTACTAGTTAGGCCGGTCGGTTCCGGGTAGTTTTACGTTGCAAACTCAACCCAACCTCGAGTTGGCCACACTCATATTATCTAAGTTCATCGTGTTTCCAAAACATGTTACAAGTTTTTCGAGCATTTGGGTAGACCTAACTTAATAGGTAAATTCCCAAAGGGTAGACCTAACTTAATAGGTAAATTCCCAAGCTCATGTTTTTATGCATACTTACATGTCATCTTCCATGTTATCTTTCAAGTCATATTTTCAAGTATAAACACATGTCATATTCAAGTTAAGATTTTGCGACATGTTCATGTTTATCTAACTACCCAAAATCGTGTTTTCCCAACGCAAGCAAAGCGAGTCAACATAGTAAGAATACTATGTCACATATTGTTCTCAAAACATGCATGATGCCAAAAAGGGCTTGGCTTCCACATGCATAACATCATGAGGGGGTTGGCCATAAACATGCATAGTGTCATAAGGTAATTTGGCCACAAACATGCATATTATCAAGAGGGATTTGGCCATAAATATGCACAACTTAAAAGAGGGGATTGGCCACGAGCATGCATAATCTCATAAAGGATTTGGCCACAAACTTGCATGTTAGCATAAGGGGTTTGGGTTCATAAACATGCTTAAGCCCCAAAATCTAGTCTTAGCCAATGTTTCACAAGTAAATTATTTCCTAAAGGTTCATGCTAGCATTTCATGCATAAAGATCCAAACTTGCAAGTTAAACTAGGTTATGCATAGCATGAGAGGCATGATTAAGTCACTCACATGGCCTAAAATCATAAACATGAACACAAGAGGCAAGGTAAGGTTCATGTAGGTTCGCATAATCATGTTTAGCCTCATTTTATCCCATGTCAACATTAAAAATACCGATTTGATCCAAAAGTAGCTAGAACTTACATAGGAAAGGCTTAGAAAAGGGGTCATGCATCATATTGACGAAGAAAGGTGGCTTCTTTGAAGAAGAACCTTCATGAAACTCGCATAGCTATGTTGATTTGGCCTCCATTTGGTGTAGCAAGCTTGCATCTTTTGATTTGAACTTGATTTGAGTGCATAGGCTCTAGGGATTTGAGATGGAGGCCATGAGAGTAGAAATTTGGCCATAGTTTAGTTACATGAGTGAATAATGAGGGTTTAGGGGTAGGTTTAGGGTCTTTTTATAGAGATTAGGATAGTTTTAGGCCCTTAGATTAACCCTAGGACCAACCAGAACCGTCAGATTTCAAACCAGGCCCAAAAACCTAGCCAAGATAGCAAATAGGTGCACCAGATCAAAATCAGCCGACAGGGCAAGTCGACAGCCCTGTCGACATGCATGTCGACATGCCTGTCGACATGCATGTCGACATGCCTGTCGACATGCCTGTCGACATGCCTGTCGACTTGTCTGGGCGGGAATTTTCCCGCCTGGCCCCATTTCTGCACGTTTCGAAATTCAAATTTTCGGAAAACTTCTTTGGGCCTTAACCGGGTCATACGGACTCCGATTTTCGAAAACTCGGACTCTATTTCGCGTATTTTTCCGAGACGAACGCAATGGCATAGCCCGTTTTACTTGATTCAGAATTTAAAATTAAATTCTGCCTTGATTCTCGTTTTAACATGTTATTGAAATACGGGTTGTTACATTCTCCCCACCTTTTAGGATTTCGTCCCCGAAATCTCTAAGTTAGGAAGAACATATCCTACCATCCATCATCCATCTACTCAAAACATCATCCACAAGCAACCATTGTCCTTAGATGATTTCTAATGCTGTATGAATATATGCAAAACGTGTGTGTACATGTTCCTTAGCTAATGCTAATGATTAGGCCTGAAAAATCTTTTGAATGCAAAAATATGTTTTGTGCCATGAATCCAACATGTATGCAAATAGTCCTAGTCATATATATGCACTATATGCGTGCACAAACATTCATCCATATGCAACGTCCACATGGTAACACATTCAATTTCATCCATAAACAAGTATAAATACTCGTGTATATGCAACATGAAATGTGATCGCGTCAATCTAGTATCTAACGTGTATTCGCGCATCCACGAGCAACCACTTGCAATCATTTGCAACCATATCAACCATAACATGTTTCAAATACATGTTTACATCCATAGGGTTCTACCTAAGATTCCCTAAAATAAGATCGAGAGGGTAAACAAAACAAACTCCTTACGGGGTTTGCAACAGAAACAGGACCGAGAGGATATCCATAAAAGATAGCCTACACGCAAGCTCAACAGAAAACAGGGGTCGAGGATATATTCCCAAAAGAGATATCATGCACGTATTTAGTCTTCAGTCTCCTGCGTCGTACTACCTTGAGCTTAGTTCCATCGTGCCTTGACCGCCCCTTTTTCTTCACGATTTCGCAGCTTCTTACTTCCTGTTTCCATAACATGAGTTGGAACTCATTTCCTCGTCGCCTCTCGTTCCACTTGCACTTATCCTTTCCCTAGTATACTTGGCTCAACCATATCTACGTACTCAAGCCAGCTCTCCAAAATTCACTAGTGAATTCTGTATCTCGTTTTCCGATGCCAATCCAAATTGCCAAGAGTCCTTACTAATGTGATCCCCATAACTCATACATAATCGAAGTAAACCATCCGTCTTATTAGCGAACACCACTCGATCGGGTTTCTAATTTCCAACAAAGGCATCTAGGGATTCTAAGTAACTAATCATGACAGAACCCAAAAGGTTACACGAGGCTTCGAGGGTATTACCAAAGCAAGCCAAGAGTCTAACTACCCTCCTTCTAAAACCGAGAGTGGCACCCCTTACTGGATAACCACTTCATCCCTAGAATCCATCCACACTTATAAACATAAGCATTATTTCCAAGCTCAATACTTGACACAGACATTCTCAAATCCAAACAAGTCATGAATAAATGGACCGATCTTCCAATAGGATTTGAGACAAAACGGGACCCTCTATTACACTAGTACTAAGGTGCAGAGACTCAACTATCAAAGCGGACCTAAAAAGATGCGGTGATCCAACCAAAGTCCCGATGGGATGATAGAGAAGAAAAACTAAACCTTTAACAAGATCGTTGCCCTCCTTCCGAGGTACCCTAGAAATGAGAGCATACTACTGCCCTCCCGATGATCTTGTCCTTGTCCCATAATACTTAACTATCCGCCCCGCTTTACCATGCCAAAGGTACTCTCTCGTCATGGGTTTCATTGTTCATCTTTCTCCCTCCTTTGAGGACTAAGCCATACCAACAAGTTGCTCATCCTTGAGCTCGTATCCTTTATCCTTGTTTTTACTATCCTTTCATGCATAACTCTGCAACGGTCTCTCGAGAACCACCTCCATCGTACGGGAAATACTTACGCAGCTAGAAAGACTAGTCGCAGTCAAAACCACTGTGACTACAGATGGAGGAAAGAAAGGAAAAGAGATTAAATCAAGGAAACAAGGATGATGCTAATGGCCTTTGGGGAATAGCCTTTTTCTTTTTAAAAGAATTTTTTTTTGAAAAATGCTTCTTTGTAAATGGTTTTTCAAATATTTTTCAGAAGGTCTTTAAAAACTTTTGCCCAGTCTAGTAACCTTCTGCTCTGATACCAAATGTAACACCCCGCCTCCGCTAGGGTCACTCGCAAAGGAATGCACTAGCTTTAGAGGGGCATTATTGGTAAACATGCACAGAAATATCACAAGACAGAACATATATAAATAGCGGAAGTAAAATCAAACTTTCATAACATGAATAAATAAGGTCTAAAGCCTTTTACATCAGAGTACATCAAAACCTGTCTTGCAATAATAAAGAAGCATAAAAACCTTTTCATAAATTATTCCCCAAGTAAAAACAGTAAAGTAGCCATAGCCAAGAGAAGTCCAAGCCATCCATGATGACCTTCAGGTAGAAGAAGTCCGAACTAAACAGCATTGTTCCCTCCCTGTAACCTGGGGGGGGGGGGGAAACGGAAGAAAAGAGGCGAAACAAAACGGGTCAGTCAAAAAGACTGAGTAAGTCCTATCTACTTCCAGTATAAAAACAGGTAAAGGTAACATGACATGCATAAACTGAAAGTAAACATAAGGATAACTACAAGACAGATAAACCAGGATGGCCGGTTGAACTACTGTGGCAAGGTAAACGAAGGTATCATGATAAACTGCGGTGTTATGATAAGTCAAGGTATCACATCGTCAGATTTCTAACGAGTACATTATCCCAAGGTATCTAGTCCTAACATGTATATTTGCTCTGCACCTCTCGTACTAGTATCCCTACCCACGCCATGAACGTCCCTTGCTCAAGGTCGTGTAATGGTCCATGTCAACCTAATATATCACATATACAGGTTACTCACATCATATGTTTCTTTTCATGTATATAAGTTCAGTCCTTTGCCGTACCTCGTACGGGCTTCCCCATGTCGTATTATCCTTGAAGTCGTTTGGACTGTCACCCTTGTTCTAGCTAGGTTCTTCCATATGAATCATCGTTTGAACTATTAGGACTTACGCCACCTAGCACCACTAGGGATTACGCTTACCTATTGCACGCTTTCGTATTTCGGTCTGGGTTAAACCACCTAGGCCACTAGGGATTACGCTAACCCTCAACCGCGCCCTTTTTCCCACGCATTCATCGTGAATCGTTTTTCTATAACTGGATGCACATGTATCACATCGCGCTATCCGAGTCCTGTCACCGGCCAAAACAAGAAATACAGGACTCGGTCGGGAGCTTTAGATTTATCTGCCGATGCAGATACTAAGGTCTGCTTTTCTACACGTGGCTATGGTCCCACGAGACCCCTCCCTCAACTAGTGAAAGGCAACACAAGAGAAAATCTTGCATGAGAACTACACTCCGGCCAGCCCACATCCTACGGCCTACCTCACCCATAATTAGATAGCAATTATGGTCTGTTGGGTGTTCCCTGCCTTTTCGTACGTACACGCTTGACTCAAGATGGTAGACGATCGACGAACTTGCTATCTCGGGCACCTTATGTATTCGCCGACTCACTGCTATCCACCCCAGTCTTTAGGTCGCTCGCATAGCAACCAAGGCATATTCTTGGTTCTTCTACCGCAGACCTCAACCTCTCGTGAGCCTAGTATAATGACCTGGCAGCTCACAGAGGGATCCCAAGAATATCCTCACGTTCCCCGAAGCCGCTGCTTCGTTACCCAGTTCGTTGGAGCCTTTATCTGAATCAGATAGCCTGCTCCTACGCGTATACTTAAACGATGACCTACCGTATCGGGTTACTCATCTATCTAAGAAGTGGTCCAGATTTCCTTGACTAAGAATTATTACTTAGTTTCCCTTAACTAAGGTTTACCACTTAGCCTTATTTCCGTTATCCTTGTTAACTATGGTTATTTACCTAATCCTCCGAATTAGGGTTTATCTAATGGGTTAAGTGTCACTTAAGTTCACAACTTAACCCGTCTACAAAACATGTCGAAACTGGCTAAGTATCCAAGTCCAAGACTTAACCCTACAGACCATGTGTCAAGTTGGTTAAGTATATCAAGCAATCCATGACTTAACCTCGTCTAATTATCATTTTAGATTGGTTAAGTATATATTAATTTGACCCCATCAGATTACCGAGTCAAATCGGTCAAGCGTATTCGAAACGATTCGTGACTTAGCCTTATCATGTTTTCACGTTAGGTTGGTTAAGTATAGGTTAACTTAACCTCATCAAATTAACAAGTTAGATTGGTTAAGTATAGGTCACTTAACTTCATCAAATCATCGTGTTAAATTAGTCAAGTGTTTAACTTAACCCCATTAAATTACCAAGTTAAGTCGGTTAAGTATGGGTTACTTGACCTCATTGAATTATCAAGTTTAAATTGGTTAAGTGTTTAACTTAACCCTATCGAATTACCGTGTTTAGATTAGTTAAGCCTAATCTTAACCCCATCTATTAACTGTATTATACGGTTAAGTGTCATTAAGAAAATTTACTTAACCTTATCACGTTATCGTGTTGGATTGATTAAGTGTTGGTTAACTTAATCCCGTCCACTAGTCGTATAAAAAAATGGTCAAGTGTCATTAGGCAAATCAAGTTACTTAACCTACCCAAGCTTATCATGTTTTGTTAAGTATCATTAGCCTAATCAAATTACTTAACCCATTTGTCCATATCATATTTGGTTAAGCCTCATTAATCAAATTAACTTAACCCTATTATGTGGCATTAATTTAATTAATGCACCCTCAACCTCTCACATTAGACCTTGTTGTGGTTACTAGTTAAGCCGGGCGGGTCCGGGTAGATTTACACCACAACCTAGTCTAACCTCGGGTCTTAAGCGCGACATGACCAACTTCTCACATTGGGTCCTATTGTTTGCAACTACTAGTTAGGCCGGTCGGTTCCGGGTAGTTTTACGTTGCAAACTCAACCCAACCTCGAGTTGGCCACACTCATATTATCTAAGTTCATCGTGTTTCCAAAACATGTTACAAGTTTTTCGAGCATTTGGGTAGACCTAACTTAATAGGTAAATTCCCAAAGGGTAGACCTAACTTAATAGGTAAATTCCCAAGCTCATGTTTTTATGCATACTTACATGTCATCTTCCATGTTATCTTTCAAGTCATATTTTCAAGTATAAACACATGTCATATTCAAGTTAAGATTTTGCGACATGTTCATGTTTATCTAACTACCCAAAATCGTGTTTTCCCAACGCAAGCAAAGCGAGTCAACATAGTAAGAATACTATGTCATATATTGTTCTCAAAACATGCATGATGCCAAAAAGGGCTTGGCTTCCACATGCATAACATCATGAGGGGGTTGGCCATAAACATGCATAGTGTCATAAGGTAATTTGGCCACAAACATGCATATTATCAAGAGGGATTTGGCCATAAATATGCACAACTTAAAAGAGGGGATTGGCCACGAGCATGCATAATCTCATAAAGGATTTGGCCACAAACTTGCATGTTAGCATAAGGGGTTTGGGTTCATAAACATGCATAAGCCCCAAAATCTAGTCTTAGCCAATGTTTCACAAGTAAATTATTTCCTAAAGGTTCATGCTAGCATTTCATGCATAAAGATCCAAACTTGCAAGTTAAACTAGGTTATGCATAGCATGAGAGGCATGATTAAGTCACTCACATGGCCTAAAATCATAAACATGAACACAAGAGGCAAGGTAAGGTTCATGTAGGTTCGCATAATCATGTTTAGCCTCATTTATCCCATGTCAACATTAAAAATACCGTTTTGATCCAAAAGTAGCTAGAACTTACATAGGAAAGGCTTAGAAAAGGGGTCATGCATCATCTTGACGAAGAAAGTTGGCTCCTTTGAAGAAGAACCTTCATGAAACTCGCATAGCTATGTTGATTTGGCCTCCATTTGGTGTAGCAAGCTTGCATCTTTTGATTTGAACTTGATTTGAGTGCATAGGCTCTAGGGATTTGAGATGGAGGCCATGAGAGTAGAAATTTGGCCATAGTTTTGTTACATGAGTGAATAATGAGGGTTTAGGGGTAGGTTTAGGGTCTTTTTATAGAGATTAGGATAGTTTTAGGCCCTTAGATTAACCCTAGGACCAACCAGAACCGTCAGATTTCAAACCAGGCCCAAAAACCTAGCCAAGATAGCAAATAGGTGCACCAGATCAAAATCAGCCGACAGGGCAAGTCGACAGCCCTGTCGACATGCCTGTCGACATGCCTGTCGACTTGTCTAGGCGGGAATTTTCCCGCCTGGCCCCATTTCTGCACGTTTCGAAATTCAAATTTTCCGAAAACTTCTTTGGGCCTTAACCGGGTCATACGGACTCCGATTTTCGAAAACTCGGACTCTATTTCGCGTATTTTTCCGAGACGAACGCAATGGCATAGCCCGTTTTACTTGATTCAGAATTTAAAATTAAATTCTGCCTTGATTCTCGTTTTAACATGTTATTGAAATACGGGTTGTTACACCAGCCCTCACATGACCGACCACTCATTTCCTTAGAGTGTATCGAATGTATATCACCAACGGTTGGACTCAAACCACCGTTTCCCAAAAAGGGACAACATCGAAATAGATTAAAGAATGAAATGGATTTTCTCTAGATAGGTGATTATACATCCTAATGGGAGCGACCCACATAGCCATGCCGCCTGCCCGATTTTTGTCATCTCCTGGTTGATGAGGCTTGAGGTCAGAACACATCTGGTCGTCATACACTTTGAATGCCCCATCGTCAAATCCGCCAAGTCACTAATTGACGTCCACAAAAATATTCTGGTCGTTAAGCTAGAGAGGTGCCCCTCTCCGCCACTAACAGAGATACGTTTGTAAAATTCAACGTACGTGACCCATAAGAAATACTCTGTCAGACATCCGTCTATACAAGTCATCCAGGAACAGGATGAACTGAAGGTACTCTCCTACTGCATCCAATATAGGAATCACCCCATGGATCAGTAGCGATCGTCCTTGAAATCCACAGATTCCAACCACGACAGAACCCCAGTATATCTCCGGGTTGAATCCGAGATTTTAAGTGGTTCTTCCGTTTTATGAAGATCTATGGTCTTCACATGCTCCATCTCGATCGTCGCCCTATTTCTTCTATATATTTCGTATTCGTTGATTGGAATGGTTTTCGAATATATATTCGATCCCGGTCTTTCCATACCAACAATCGTAAAGGTCAGACTTGGTAGTTGGTTATTTAACTATCAAGTAAACATCCATGAAATCATAAAAATAGATTCACTGATCTAGTACTCAGCATCACTTGGCTTTTAAAATTTATCGCTCAATCTCCTTATAATTCCGTTACTAGGAAAAATATAATCTCATATCATTTCCTTTACCTTGGAAATATTATCCCACATTCTTGACATTACCAACTAGTACCATCCTTGGATAGTCCCGAAGTCGTTCAAGTTGGGAATGTAACACCCCGAATTTCACTTAATATTAATGTTTAGTAATTAAAGAATAATTAATCTCAGACATGAGAATTAAGGGAAACGGGTTGCGCCATTGTGTTCGTCTCGGAATTCTGGTTGAGATGGAGTCCGAGTTTGCGTGATTTTGACTTCGTATGAAGAAATTATGGCCATCCAAAGTTTCAGAAAATTCAAAACAGATTTAAAATATTCAAATTTCAAATTTCAGAAGAGGCGGGAAAATTCCCGCCAGACAGAGGGTGTCGACACTAGGGTCGACATGGGTGTCGATCCCCCCAAGGGTCGACCCATGTGTCGACCCTGGGGTCGACCCATGTGTCGACCCAGGGGTCGACCCATGTGTCGACCCAGGGGTCGACCCCCCCTGTCGGTCAGTTTGGCCTGGGTGCACTGATTTGAGCTTTGGGTTGTGTTTTGGTGGCTTGTGACGAAATATGATGGCTCTAAACTAAATTAGGGTTAATCTAAGGGCCTAAACTACATCCTAATTCTATAAGTACACCCTAAGACTACCCTAATTCATACTAAAAATAGATACAACATCGTTATGCCGTCAAAATGCAACTTGAAGGAGCCTCCATCAAATTGTAGAAGAAGATAGCTTCTCAAATCAACTTCTAATCAACTCTAGCAACTTAATATTCTTCATAGGAGTGCTAATCGACAAGTTGTGAGCTTCTCTGCCTTTAGCAAGCAATTACTAAACTAATTATAATAGGATATAATGAGGTTATGGTTATGTATGTGGATCAATGCAAGTTATGTTATCATATGCTATGTGTTCATGATGTTATGCAAGTTATGCAAGTCATATGCTATGTGTTCATGATGTTATGCAAGTTATGCAAGTCATATGCTATGTGTTCATGATGTTGTGCAAGTTATGCAAGTCATATGCTATATGTTCATGATGCTAGTTATGCAAGTTTTATGCTATGTGTTCATGATGCTAGTATGCAAATCACTATGATAAACATTGATCCATTATGACACCATGTTATGCAAGTTTGGTGTTTGATTATATGCAAGTTCATATATGACATGTTATGCAAGTTTGGTGTTTGATTATATGCAAGTTCATATATGACGTGTTATGCAAGTTTGATGTTTGATTATATGCAAGTTCATATATGACATGTTATGCAAGTTTGGTGTTTGATTATATGCAAGTAACATGTGCAAGTTTACACCTTTGTATGATATGCATAAATATGCAAGTTAACCCCTTTGTATGTCATACATACATATGCAAGTTTACCCCTTTGTATGACATAAGTAACTTATGCAAGTTACCCTCTTTATGACATATGTGATTCATGCAAGTTTGGGTTGATTATTTATGCTAGTTGGGTTTGATGCTATGGTCATATATGCATGTTGACACCTTTAAAACCCATGTTGATGCTAATGTTATGCAAGTTGAACCCATTGTGTTTGTGATGAATCTCCCCTTCTAAGTATGTCATGTCAACGTATTACGTGGGGAACGATGGGGTTAATATTCATGTTAATAAAATGGTGTGAAGTTGGTATGATTGTGCATACCATAAAGTGGATGGACATAATTGAGTCAATTATGTACATCGTTAAATTTGTAATTAATTAGGGATAATTAATACAAATTATAGGGGTGATTAATTAGGTGTAATTAATCGACTAAGACACGAGGTTGGACCCTGTTGTAGCATAAGACTGCCCGGAACCGACCGGCAAATCTAGCGGCTACAAATGATTGGCCCAAGGTGAGAGGTCTTAGGCATAAACTAAATACGTGACAAGTGTAAAGACACGAGGTTAGACTCTGTTATGGCGTAAGGCTGCCCGGAACCGACCGGCAAATCCAGCTGCCATAAAAGACAGTCTAATGTGAGAGGTCTTTACAAAGGTTACGTTCTTAATCAATTAAGAAACACTGAACCAGATAAGCATGTAGTGGGGCATGAGGGGTTAAGTGGGTGCCTTGGGTGGCATGTGGAAATCAAGTAAGTGCCTTGGGTGGCATGTGGAAATCTAGTGGGTTGACTTGGGTGGCAATAGAAAATACAATTAGAATACTTAACCAAGTGGAAACATGTAATTAAACATGATTAAAGGGTTAAGTGGGATGCACTAGAAAAAGGGACAAGCTTAGGTGGGTAGCTTGTGGGGGCCCATTTCAACCTGTAACCCATATGTATCTTATTGGGCTCGACCCATGTCGAGGACGGGACACGCGTACTGGGCTTGACTATAAAAGGCCAAAACGGGTTAGCGGTGGCAACGTAAGTCCAACGGGTTTCATATGCGTGCGTGGACCCAGGCTGGTAGGTAAGACGTTGTTGCATCGTGTAGGTATAAGCCGTGCACCGTTGGTTGTATCGGGTTACCACTTTGGGGAGTGATACACCCCACTGTGGGGCCAGCACGGGTATCTACGTTAGGGAGCCGATCGCTTGGGGAGTAGTGGGTACACCTAGTGGAGATTGGGGCAGACGGCACCTATGTGGTCAGCTAGGGGTACAAGAAACTACTAGTTATATTTTCTAAGTCCTTGGGTGGGATCAACCTTTAAATAGGAATGACTGGTGTGGTGCAGTGTAGTAATTACCCTTGGGTGGGTAGATGCGTCTTTACCGTTATCTTAGTTCATCCTATGTCTAGTTGGCTGCTTAGTGTAGTCATTTATCCCCAGTCATCACCGTACCAAGTTTATATCATACCCTAATTACTTTAATGATTGTGTTGTTAAAGTTATAGGGCTCACTCAGACTTATGTCTGACCCCGTTGTTTTTATCTTTTTCCCAACCCTCAGGTTCTCAGAGTGGGACTAGCACTAGTGGGCTTTGATCAGATTGCTTTATCTATCTTTTGGAGCTTAGACCGTGATGTAAAGCCCAGCTTATCTTTTCTATTATGGCTATTAGTTATGTAGTGGGATTATGTACTTATGTTTTGTCAGGATGGATATTTAGTACTTGACTCTTGTTTTAGTTGGTTTTGATATGTAACCAAACATGTTTATCTTCTGCTGCAATGAAATGATGTTTTAGATTTCAAGTATTAGTTATATCTGTCTTGTTGTAATTTTTCTGTTCTATATTCACTTAGAACACTCCACCGAAGTTAAGGCATTCCCTTAGTGAGTGACCTTAGCGGGAGTGGGGTGTTACAGGTATTTTAATTACCTCTCAGACCTTGCTCAACTACGTTCTTATCTTCAGAAAAATACGAGTTGTAATTCAAGAATCGATATTCAATTTAATATCAAAACATATCCCACTTATCTTGTTTATAGCCTTCTAGTTCTTTTTACCCTTTTTGGAAGTCTCTCCCATTTAAAAATAATTAATATTGCTTAATTTTTTAATTTAATAATCACCTTTATTAATTCTTGTCTTATTTAAATAACTTTGTTTCACAAACTGAATTACAATCCTATTTTCAACCTTGTTTTCGAAGCTCAAATCAACCCTTTTTACAAATTCCCTTTTCTTCCAGGAAATTCCCTTTTTAAATCTTATAAATTTACCTTGATACCATTATCAAGTATTTCCCCTTTTAAATCAAATTTTAACTCACATTCCATTTGTAAATCTTGTTTATCCATCTCAGGTTTAGCCTAAACCTGTGACGACCCCAAACCCCGTACTGACGGTGGCAAGGGTAATCTTCGGAATATAACACATAAACAGATATTAGCAGAACAGAAATAAATAAATACACTAGATAATGTACAATAGAATACACTGAATATACGTAATCATCAGAGTTACACAGTATACAGGATCATACTTAGTTCAAATACAGTTCAGATATACATAAATGTCTCCAGCGGAAAACAAACATAATGTACAATAGGAGCTGAACAGCATAAAAATAGATAAATGATATAATCCATCTTCAGCTCCAGCTATCCAGAAAAAACCAGCTAAACCTGAATACAAGGCTGCCCGTGTAGAAAAAAGGGGCACCCGAGTTTGAAAGTGAAACAAACTACGAGTCAGTCATGGGACTGGTATGAGAAATCTACTCAACACATTTATAATATGGCTAATCACAGGACCATGCCACTTTCGTGGAACGGGTTTACTCCATTGGATTGCCAATGCTTTAGAAACAAATCTTTCTTATAAACATCGCAATGCTTTTTATAAAAATGAAGCCATTATAAGACTCAGCTCCCATCACACAATGCAACGCAAACCGGAGGATAGAGTTTTACCTTATAATGGCCAAAATATGCTTGAAACAAATAAAACAAAAGCATTTGATATTACTACTAGTGTTTATATGTTTCAAAAAAAAACAATTTCGAATCATAACTATCAATTATAGACGACATGAGTGTCCCATGCCACTATGTTGCCAAATATAGGTATACAATCAAAGCCGCACAGTCACGTATTTGGAAATTGGATTTCCGTCATGAACCAAGGCAAAAGATAGTCCTTACCGACTTCGAGACAATCTAGCCCATGTCTCAGGAACAGCCGCAACTGCCCCTTGGATCGTCAGGGCCGGTCCACCGATGTGGATTATTATGCCTGAACAGTACGTCTCCCCGCCCTATGGGGCGTAAATGAGCCAACGAATGACTCCATCGGTCCCGGATCGACCGATATATCCGAGGCGCCTCGCAACAACAACAACCACATAAGTAAAATGTCAGGCCGTGTAAAAACACTGACACAACTCCTAGCTAGAAAGAAACGCATGCCCTCCCTGAGGTCCTTCTCCCGTTTCTGGTCCATACCGGGGTGTGAGGCTCGCGAATTCACGTTATACACAAAGCTACGCCACACAGGCGGGGCTTTGATCATCACCACAAGACTTTTCTTTTCAACAGAAGCCTTGATCATTTGCCACTTAGGCATGACACACTAGCAATTCATGCCATGCGACTGATGTCCATCGATATACAACCTCTAAGCTCGTGCGTTTCAGAGAAGGGCGTTAAGCAAAAGAATAAATTCTCCGCCACCAAACAGATGTATTTTTAATAGAGACCAATCAACGTAGAATAAAATCCAATGTCAGAAACACAGTCCATTTGCAAGTCCGTTCTGGGTCTGAACGAAACCGGAGGCAGTAAATACCTCGCATATTCATCGATTCCCACGTACGTCTGGACGATCACCACTCATTATCCATATTTCGGGATGCCTCCCAATCAAGACCTCAGTTACCATCCAAACGAGGTGAAGATCGGTCTTCAACCCCCGTCTTCATCTTCGACTTCTTATCGTCGATTCAGTTATTCAGAATGGGATAAACCCGGTCTTTCTGAGCAACTCGCGTATATAATAAACATGTGCAACACTAACATACATACGCATCAATTTCAATTCATTAGTCACTAACCGTCGATCAGTAAGAGAGTGCTTTCCCAAATATTAACCCCGAAGGCCGAAACCAACATCAGATCAATACCCAAGAAACCATTCGACTTAGCCAACCTTCAGATAACTTCTAAATTTCACATCCATATCGTTTATAATATTTTATAACGATTTATCGCTATTTTTATTTATTTTAAAATAGCCAATTTATTCAAAACGACGCTTCGGGCCATAACGCGACCGTGGCGCTGTTTTTCTTCAGATTTGATTTACACATATTTGAAAATCTAACCGTTGCATCTTCACAAAATTTATATCATTAGAAAGATCTTTTCAAAACGAATCCAACGGTTCCAGTTTTGGGAAAATCCGACGGTCGAATCTCCCGGTATAATCGTTTGAAGTTTCGATTTCAAAATACGAACTGCAGCGTCGTTATTCGATTATATATATATATATATATATATATATATATATATATATATATATATATATATAACCAATTCTGGCGCTGTTTTTCTTCAGATTTGAATTAAACATTCCAGACAATCCAACCGTTGGATTTTTACAAAGTTGGTGCCATTGGAAAGATATTTCCAAAGCGAACCCAACGGTTGCGATTTCAGGAAAATCCGATGGTCGGATCTCCCATACTAATCGTTTGAAAGCACGGTTTCAAAATACGAACTACAGCTTCGTTTTTCGATATATTTCAATTCCAGTTATATATCCATATCGATTCTTCGATTTCAAAGCTATATTCTTCTCATACTTTTGATAAAAATTATATTTTTATCCAACTGTCTTCTATTTCAACACTTCACTATATTTAACAATTCATGTATATAATAAAAATGTGATTTTTATTGTAAAACAATTCATTTCAAAACACTATTATTTTATATAGTTCATATAGGTAATAAAAATAGGATTTTTATTATAAAACAAATTCTTTCAAAAGGAGATTATTTTATATAGTTCATATAGATGATAAAAATGTGATTTTTATATTTAAAACACGAACACCATTCAACACATGAATTTTAATTCAACGAATGAATAACGATTCAACACATGAAGGTTTTCTATTCAATGAATAAATATAGTTTCAAAAAATGAAAATAATTCAAACACATGAATATTATTCAAAATTTCGGCAGCATAACGGCAGGGTAGTTAAAACCGGGACCGTCCCTTGTACGGCTCCTCGCTCTACCTTAAAACCTCGCGGTTTTTGACAATGGGGAATCATGCATATATTTCGCACGCAGTCGGCATGTATATATTTATTTCATTTCCACAAACTAATCCTATGTGGTTTCAACTAAATATTTCTCAACCACAAATGGGTATTTTTCAACCACAATCAATCAATATCAACCACAAACAATTCCAATCAACCATTCGCTATCAATCAATTTTCACACCAATCACAACCAATAAATATCGTCCATGGTTTGTGGACGAGGGGCGTATATATATATATATATATATATATATATATATATATACACACACACACATATATATAGCAATTCACTTCTATTTCAACACATATATAATTTTTTTCAACGCATATACAACTTATACATCGAACGTACAACTTATACAACGCTTATACAAGAGGTGTACAATGCTTATATCACTCATACATCGACTATATAATTTATACATCGTCGTTTTCCATATCGTTTATAAATTAGAAATCTCACATTGGGTTCCACTCCACCAAAAATAGCAGAAGGCTCAGAAAAATATGCAGTCTCTTCTAAAATGTAGAAGACGTCCACACGGTCGCGATGTTTCTTGTTTCATCGATTTTCGTCAAGAAACGAAAAAGATATGATTTTTCAAAGTTCAGATGTATTAAAGGACCCACCTTTCATGATGGTTCAAAACTAGGTTTTGATCTTTCGATCAAACTGTTGCGCGATAGGAGAATCGGCTCACACAGCGTCGAAGAGCTTCGAAACACCTTCCCGGCGCAGGTGGTCGCGCTCAGTTCGTTGGTGCCATGGAGGCTCGGCGGCGCTCCAAAGTCGCTGACTTTGAGGACTCGTATCTCCCTCCTCACTTGATGATAACTAACAAACCTTAGATGGATTTAAAGAGGAGACGAAGAGCTTTGAAATGAATCAAGAATCACTCGATTTCATTGTGAAATGGGGGAGAAATCGAAGAGAGAAGGTGTCGACCTGCTTTCCGTCGCGCGCAGTATCCATCGGGGAGAGAGAAAGAGTTAACTGGCCAATGAGAGAATTTTCTTATATTTATAAATTTTTAATTTCGAAAATGCCCCCTTTTACACACGAACAGCAATCCAAACCCACGATTGTCGTCCCCAGTGTTTTACCCCCATTCCGAACACAATGGAATATGTTTCGTAGGCCCATTCGATTGTTTCAGTCAGTTTTCCTTCAAATTAAAATATAAAACATTCAATTTTCGATTTGAACGTGCATTTCAATTTGCCAGGGCCACAAACTGATTCGAAAATTCCAGAAAAATAAATCTGGCTATGTTTTGACGATACGGTCCCAACAAAACTAGTTTCGTCGAATTCTGATACCGTTTGCAAAAAGGCCCATTTCTGGTCGATCCAATTTAACTATAATTGACCAAAACACGTTTTCCTTTTCCACGCTCACATACTAGCTTCAAAAATTATGAAATTTGAAACCTAGCAATAACTTCACATCCCGGATCCAACCAAAGTGGTTTCGTCGAATTCCGAGGTCGTTTGCAAAATGGCCAATTTCACGGGCTATATAAATTCCATAGCGACCTTTCTGAAAATTCATTTGGCCATAACTTTTGCTTTCCGCTATGAAACTTCGATTTTTCAGATTCGTTAGAAAGTATTCACTAACAGATTTAAATATTTTTGGTTTCACTCAAATCCTTTTCGTTTTGCACCCGGTACAGTCCGACAAAGTTTGAATTCAATTTTTGAAACTACAGCGCCATTTCAGGTCTTGTTTATAATGAGAATTAATTATATTCATTTTCAAACGTCGATTCAAACTTAGTTTTCATTGCTATTATTTAAAATCCATTATTTTAGCTAATTTAAAATTTTTTAAATTGGTTCAGATTTTCCGGGTCGTTACAATCTCCCCCGCTTAAAACTTTTCGTCCCCGAAAAGGAACAAAGTCGAAAGTGGTTTGATTAATCAACTCTACGTTCGATCTGGCTTCCATTCTCCAACTTTTTAGTTTCTGAGAATTTTCAAATTCTTCAAAAATTTGGCTAACACCCGGAATTTTCGAAAAATTTCGCCATAACCTCCTTTGTACGGGGAGAGGTTTGGAAATTTATTGGGCCGTATTAGGTACCCAATAAATCCTAAAAAGCATACACATATTTATAGTGATATATTCTGCTGTTTACAGGGGAGCGTGTATAGATAATAACTCAAGAGAATAAATTCTCGTCACCCTGTCAAAGCCTGAGGGAGTGTGTATTTTAAATGCTCAAGAGGATAAATCCTCGTCACCTCGTCCCGTGTGGGAAATAAATAGTCCATGTGCCGTATCTAATAACTAGAGAGATGTGGTTATTGTCAACTCTAGACCCGTGTGGGGTTTTTATTAATCTGGCAATTTTATCGTTACACTTTAAATAGCCATCAGTTCAACCTGTAAAATATAGTCATCGCCATACAAGCCTCTCGCTCGTATGGTAAATCTTCCACCTCGTCACACAAGCTCCAAATGCTTATGTGATATATGATGAAGTATGCCTATCTTCCAGAAGTATGCCATGTAGTGTAGTTCAAAATTAATTGTTACTATCCTATGGCGACGTTTATTATTACACACAGAATAACCAGAACTCCGCATCCAATGGCATTCACAGGAGTTGATATAATAATATTTCGCATCCAACTCATTAAGGTTTACCAATTTGTCGGGCACACAAATAAAATCTTTACTCAATAGCTATCCATTTACCTGTTCAAACATATATAATGCACATGTATATATTTCTATCTATTTTTAAATCAGTTCAATGTGTGATATAATCGAATAAATTCTACCATTCAATCTATTATGGATTAAATTAACTATCGTTTTAATAATTTTAATTAATCAAATCTACTATCACACAACACAAACAACAATCAAATTGGTTTTAACTTGTCAAAAATATACTACAATTTCTATACTCTTTTAAAATCATTCAGACTATAGAATTAAAAGTGCACATCCATGGAAAGAAAGTAACAACAGAGTAGAGAACTAATTGGTAATGCAAAGTATGGTAAATGTACCTTGCACCGGAGTCAATCAGAGATATTCACTCGGCATCTAGGATAGGCTTTCTGAATGCCCTCCTCAGTTTCCCAAGTACAATCTCGCGGATCTCCACTCCATTGCACTTTGACTAAGTGAACTTTGTTGTTCCTCAGCTCTTTGGTTTCTTTGCCGATAATCTTGAGCGGCTCTCTCCTCACAGCTAATTCTGGAGTAATTTCAATATCCTGCTGAGCTGCCTCTTCCACAATCAAATCTGGGTTCTTGAACGTGCTTTCGAAGTTGAGATATGTGAAATGCATCATGCACTCTAGGCAACCAATCAGGCAATTTAACCCTATAGGCTAGAGTTCCGATCCATTCCAGAATAGAAAACGGACCAATGAATTTGGGCGCCAATTTCTCTGTTTTACCGAACCGGATTACTCCTCTCATCGGCGATACTTTCAAATATACATAATCACCAACAACAAACGATATATCTCTTCTTCTTCTATCGGCATAGCTCTTTTCTCGGATTTGAGCGGCCAGTAATCGTTTCTTAATAAAATTGACTTTGTTGGCAGCTTCTCGGATGATGTCTGGCCCCAATACAAGTCTATAACCGGGTTCGACCCAACAAGCAGGAGATCGGCACGGTCTACCATACAATGCTTCGAATGGAGACATTGTCAGGCTCGCCTGGTAGCTGTTGTTATAAGAGAATTCAGCCAAATGTAGATGGTCTTCCCATGATCCACCAAAATCTAGAACACAAGCCCGCAATAGATCTTCTAAAATACGATTCACCCTCTCAGTCTGACCATCTGTCTGAGGATGATAAGCGGTGCCTAGATTCAGCTTTGTTCCCAGTTCTACTTGAAACGCCTCCCAGAATTTGCTAGTAAATATTGTATCTCTATCACTGACTATACTGAGCGGCGCTCCATGTAGTCTAACTATTTCCTTGAAATATATCTACGCCAGACTCTGAGCAGTTCTGTTTGATCTGACAGGTATGAAATGGGCGGTCTTCGTGAAGCGATCTACGATCACCCAAATACTGTCATTTCCTTTTCTGGTTCTGGGAAAACCATCAATGAAGTCCATGGAAATATGTTCTCACTTCCAACCCGGAACGTCTAGCGGTTGTAACAATCCAGCCAGTTTCTGTTGGTCGCTTTTGACTAGCTAGCAAGTTGGGCATCGACTAACATATATCGAGATGTCTCTTTTTAACGACTTCCACCAGAATGTTCTCTTGATATCGTTATACATTTCACCCACACCCGGATGGATACTGAGCTTAGATTTGTGGCATTCATCAAGCACATCCCTTCTGAGTTCAGGAATTTCTGGAACACAAATTTGTCCTTTTAACCTCAGAATCCCTTCGTTGTCGAGCTGGAAATCCGAAGCATTGCCTTCACGAATTCGCTGACTCATTCCTTTAATAAATTGGTCGTCTTTTTGGAGAGCCGATATCTTGTCAATCAACCAAGTCGCAATGATAAAATTGGTGATCATTTCATTCTTTCGGCTTAACGCATCGGCCACGACATTGGCTTTCCCTGGAGTGTATAGAATCTCAAAATCATATGCTGCAAGGAACTCTAGCCAACGTTGCTGCCTCAGATTCAGGTCTTTCTGGGTGAATAGATACTTTAACGACTAATGCTTTGTATACAGTTCGAATTTCTAACCCAGAAGATAGTGTCTCCAGATTTTCAAAGAGAAAACGATAGCTAACAACTCAAGATCATGAGTGACGTAGTTTTTCTCGTGCGGCTTTAGCTAACGGCTAGCATAAGCAATCACTTGGCCCCTTTGCATTAACACTGCGCCAAGGCCTTCTCTAGAGGCATCTGTCCAGACTTTTAAATCCAGATTGCCATCGATGATGGTTAACACTGGAGCAGTTGTTAATCTCAACTTTAGCTCTTCAAAAGCCTCTTCACTCTCTGGAGTCCATTTGAATTTAGAGTGCTTCTTTGTAAACTTCGTTAAGTGACCAGATATCTTCGAAAATTTTTTAACGAACTTTCGGTAATAGCTAGCCAATCCGAGAAAACTGCGGACTTCAGTAGGGTTACTGGGCTGCTTCCAGTTCTGAATAGCTGTGATTTTACTTGGATCCACAGCAATTCCTTCTTTCGATACAACGTGGCCCAGAAATTTCACTTCATCTTGCTAGAATATACATTTGGATAGTTTGGCTTTTAATACATTCCTTCTGAGGATTTCCAGAACTTGTTCCAAATGCTTTTCATGTTCGGGCTTTGATTTAGAGGAGATTAGAATATCGTCAATAAAAACCAGAACAAATTTATTCAAAACCCCTCTGAACACTCTATTCATTAGATCGGCGAAGTATGCTGGAGCGTTACATAAGCCGAACGACATTACTAACCACTCGTAGAATAAGTCGGGACCTCTGAATGCTGTCATTGGAACACACTCTTCGGCAATTCGAAGTTGATGGAAGCATGTAGCAAGGTCCATCCTTGAGAATACTTGTTCTCTATTCAGACGATCCAATAAATCATCAATTCGCTGCAATGGATATTTGTTCTTTATTGTTTGCTTGTTCAAATCCCGATAATCCACACATAGTCGCAGAGTACCGTCTGATTTTGGGACAAACACCACTGTTGCACCCCAATCAGAGAAACTAGGCCTGATCAGACCCTTCCATACTAGTTGTCGTGTTTGATTGTCTAATTCCTCTTTCTCTTTCAAGGGCATTCTTCGAATAGCGTGAACTACCGGCCTTGCATTCGAAATCAAAGCAATCTTGAAATCTATTTCTCTCTGCGGAGGTAAGCGAACAACTTCTTCAAACACATCCGCATAATTTTTGACGACAGGAATGTCTTTGATGAGGTCAGGAATATTCTCTGCGCCTTCAGAGATATTTTCTATTTGGGCTGGAGAGACATCCAAAGCTGCCCAGATGTCTTTTCTATTAGCATTCTGACCTTCACAGGGGATCATTATATAATCGCCTGATTTAATCTTCGCCTTAAAGACTCTGTCGGCGCATTTAACCTCAGCTTCATATTTGGTCAACCAGTCTAACCCCAAGATAAGATCAAACTATGTAAAATTCATGACGACCGCGATGGTAGGGAACCGATAACGAGAAAAGGAAACCGGCACTCTACAAACCCAACTGAGATCAATGGAACCCCCAACCGGATTCTGGACAGTCATTGGTTCCT
Organism: Allium sativum; assembly: GCA_030737875.1. Lineage (NCBI taxonomy): Eukaryota > Viridiplantae > Streptophyta > Magnoliopsida > Asparagales > Amaryllidaceae > Allium > Allium sativum. The sequence continues at coordinate 482,852,053 of CM060926.1, read as the reverse complement.
TCAGCTTCTTCAAATTTAAATCCAGTTTCTTAGCTGCATTCTTTGCAACAAAGCTTCGCAACGCGCCGGTGTAAAACAGTACTTTAACTGGAATATCTTTGACAGTTAGCATGCCTTCTAAAACATCTGGCCTTTCCTGACTAGCTGAGGGCGAGGGTGTTCCTGCCACTTAATTCACTTGAACTATTTCAGTCTTTTTCAACTGCCAGCAATCTTTCTTTACATGACCAACCTGTTGGCAGAGATTGCATTCTCTACTTTCCTGAAGCTTTTCGCTGGATTAAAATCCATCATTCTTTCGTTTCTTCGGGGATTTACAATTTCCTTGCAAATGCCCTTGCTTATGGCAGTTATTGCATATGGCAGTCGTTGCTGGTTCTTTTTCGGGTCTGACCCTTTTTCGATTGACTTTGGGCTCCTTACAGACCTCAGACATTGTACTGGCCTCAGGACGATCAGTTTCAGACTCAATTCTATTACTAGAGCTGACTTCTTCTTCGTACTGTAACATTCCTTTCCTGTCGAGATCCTCGTACTGGTAAGCCATGTATATCATTTCAGAAAAAGGAAGCTTCACACTCCTCATTACAATGTTCTGATATTTTCTTTGAAGCCCGTTGATAAATCTCAAATTCTTCCTCTTCGGATTTTGAATTAGATGAGGGGCAAAGTGAGAAAGTTCATTGAATTTCTTATGATATTATGGAATGGTCATATCTCCTTGTATCAAATAAGAAAACTCATCACATAGTCGCTCAATTGCTTCTGTAGGAGTAAATCTTTCCAGGAAAATCACTTTGAATCTATCCTAGGTGATATCACCTTCTGGATTATCCTTGATAACAGAATTCCACTAGAACAAAGCTTCATCTTTGAGTGCCCAGGAGGCCAGTAATCTTTTCTGGTCATCCCTCAGCTTTAATGCTTCAAAGATTTTCTCAGCCGAACGAATCCAGGCTTGTGTTTTCATAATTGATTCTTCACCCGTGAAGGGTTTTCCACCCAGATTTCTATATTTCATAAATAGAGCTTCTATATCCGGGTTAGTATTTCTTCATCTGTTTCTGGCACTCATTTTCTAATTCTTCTACAAGCAGCAGATCAAGTGTCAGGTCATAGAAAAGATATTTCAAAATATAGGGACAATTACTTGAATGTAAATGTGTTTATCTAGGTGTTATTTCATTCTGCTACTCGTACTATGATATTACTGATCCTATCTGTAATGAGTTACCCGTCCTAGAACACTACTGGTTCTATTTCTGACGAGTTCATCAATATGCTATATTCCAGAACTAAGCTTAACCAAAGATCTGATACCACGTTGTGACGACCCCAAACCCCGTACTGACGGTGGCAAGGGTAATATTTGGAATATAACACATAAACAGATATTAGCAGAACAGAAATAAATAAATACACCAGATAATGTACAATAGAATACACTGAATATACGTAATCATCAGAGTTACACAGTATATAGGATCATACTTAGTACAAATACAGTTCAGATATACATAAATGTCTACAGCGAAAAACAAACATAATGTACAATAGGAGCTGAACAGCATAAAAAGAGATAAATGATAGAATCCATCTTCAGCTCCAACTATCCAGAAAAAACCAGCTAAACCTGAATACAAGGCTGCCCATGTAGAAAAAAGGGGCACCCGAGTTTGAAAGTGAAACAAACTACGAGTCAATCATGGGACTGGTATGAGAAATCTACTCAACACAATTATAATATGGCTAATCACAGGACCACACCACTTTCGTGGAACGGGTTTACTCCATTGGATTGCCAGTGCTTTAAAAACAAATCTTTCTTTTAAACATCGCAATGCTTTTTATAAAAATGAAGCTATTATAAGACTCAGTTCCCATCACACAATGCAACGCAAACCGGAGGATAGAGTTTTACCTTATAATGGCCAAAATACGCTTGATACGAATAAAACAAAAGCATTTGATATTACTACTAGTGTTTATATGTTTCAAAAAAAAAAAACAATTCTGAATCATAACTATCAATCATAGATGACATGAGTGTCCCATGCCACTATGTCGCCAAATATAGGTATACAATCAAAGCCGCACAGTCACGTATTTGGAAATTGGATTTCCGTCATGAACCAAGGCAAAAGATAGTCCTTACCGACTTCGAGACAATCTAGCCCATGTCTCAGGAACAGCCGCAACTGCCCCTTGGATCGTCAGGGCCGGTCCACTGATGTGGATTATTATGCGTGAACACTACATCTCCCCGCCCTATGGGGGCGTAAGTGAGCCAACAAATGACTCCATCGGTCCCGGATCGACCGATATATCCGAGGCGCCTCGCAACAGCAACAACCACATATGTAAAAAGTCAGACCGTGTAAAAACAATGACACAACTCCTAGTTAGAAAGAAATGCATGCCCTCCCTGAGGTCCTTCTCCCGTTTCTGGTCCATACCGGGGTGTGAGGCTCGCGAATTCACGTTATACACAAAGCTACGCCACACAGGCGGGGCTTTGATCATCACCACAAGACTTTGCTTTTCAACAGAAGCCTTGATCATTTGCCACTTAGGCATGCCACACTAGCAATTCATGCCATGCGACTACTGTCCATCGATATACAACCTCTGAGCTCGTGCGTTTCAGAGAAGGGCATTAAGCAAAAGAATAAATTCTCCGCCGCCTAACAGATGTATATTTAATAGAGATCAATCAACATAGAATAAAATCCAATGTCAGACACACAGTCCATTTGCAAGTCCGTTCTGGGTCTGAACGAAACCGAAGGCACTAAATACCTCGCATATTCATTGATTCCCACGTATGTCTGGACAATCACCACTCATTATCCATATTTCGGGATGCCTCCCAATCAGGACCTCAGTTACCATACAAACGAGGTGAAGATCGGTCTTCAACCCCTGTCTTCGACTTCTTATCGTCGATTCAGTTATTCAGAATGGGATAAACCCGGTCTTTCTGAGCAACTCGCGTATATAATAAACAAGTGCAACACTAACATACATACGCATCAATTTCAGTTCATTAGTCAGTAACCGTTGATCAGTAAGAGAGTGCTTTCCCAAATATTAACCCCGAAGGCCGAAACCAACATCAGATCAATACCCAAGAAACCATTCGACTTAGCCAACCTTCAGTTAATTTCTAAATTTCACATCCATATTATTTATAATATTTTATAACGATTTATCGCTATTTTTATTTATTTAAAAATAGCCAATTTATTCAAAACGACGCTTTGGGCCATAACACGACCGTGGCGCTGTTTTTCTTCAGATTTGATTTACACATATCTGAAAATCTAACCGTTGGATCTTCATAAAATTTATATCATTAGAAAGATCTTTTCAAAACGAATCCAATGGTTCCAGTTTCGGGAAAATCCGATGGTCGGATCTCCCGGTATAATCGTTTGAAGTTTCGATTTCAAAATACGAACTACAATGTCGTTATTCGATTAAATATAATTATATATATATATATATATATATATACTGATTCTGGCGCTGTTTTTCTTCATATTTGAATTAAACATTCCAGACAATCCAACCGTTGGATTTTTTACAAAGTTGGTGCCGTTGGAAAGATATTTCCAAAGCGAACCCAACGGTTGCGATTTCAGGAAAATCCGATGGTCGGTTCTCCCGTACTAATCGTTTGAAATTACGATTTCAAAATACGAACTGCAGCTTCGTTTTTCGATATATTTCAATTCCATTTATATATCCAAATCGATTCTTCGATTTCAAAGCTATATTCTTCTCATACTTTTGATAAAAAATATATTTTTATCCAACTGTCTTCTATTTCAACACTTCACTATATCTAACAATTCATGTATATAATAAAAATGTGATTTTTATTGTAAAACAATTCATTTCAAAACACTATTATTTTATATAGTTCATATAGGTAATAAAAATAGGATTTTTATTATAAAACAATTTCTTTCAAAAGGAGATTATTTTATATAGTTCATATAGATGATAAAAATGTGATTTTTATATTTAAAACACAAACACCATTCAACACATGAATTTTAATTCAACGAATGAATAACGATTCAACACATGAAGGTTTTCTATTCAACGAATAAATATAGTTTCAAAAAATGAAAATAATTCAAACACATGAATGTTATTCAAAATTTCGGCAGCATAACGGTAGGGTAGTTAAAACCGGGATCGTCCCTAGTACGGCTCCTCGCTCTACCTTAAAACCTCGTGGTTTTTGACAATGGGGAATCATGCATCTAGTTCGCACGCAGGCGGCATGTATATATTTATTTCATTTCCACAAACTAATCCTATGTGGTTTCAACCAAATATTTCTCAACCACAAATGGGTATTTTTCAACCACAATCAATCAATATCAACCACAAACAATTCCAATCAACCATTCGCTATCAATCAATTTTCACACCAATCACAACCAATAAATATCGTCCATGGTTTGTGGACGAGGGGCGTTTATATATATATATATAGCAATTCACTTCTATTTCAACACATATATAATTTTTTTCAACGCATATAAAACTTATACATCGAACGTACAACTTATACAACGCTTATACAAGAGGTGTACAACGCTTATATAACTCATACATCGACTATATAATTTGTACATCGTCGTTTTCCATATCGTTTATAAATTAGAAAACTCACATTGGGTTCCACTCCACCAAAAATAGCAGAAGGCTCAGAAAAATATGCGGTCTCTTCTAAAATGTAGAAGACATCCACACGGTTGCGATGTTTCCTGTTTCATCGAATTTCGTCCAGAAACGAAAAATATATGATTTTTCAAAGTTCAGACATAATAAAGGACCCACCTTTCCGATGGTTCAAAACTAGGTTTTGATCTTTCGATCAAACTGTTGCACGATAGGAAAATCGCCTCATACAGCGTCGAAGAGCTTCGAAACACCTTCCCGGCGCCTGTGGTCGCGCTCAGTTCGGTGGCCCCATGGAGGCTCGGCGGCGCTCCAAAGTCGCTAACTTTCAGGACTCGTATCTCCCTCCTCACTTGATGATAACTAACAAACCTTAGATGGATTTAAAGAGGAGACGAAGAGCTTTGAAATGAGTCAAGAATCACTCAATTTCATTGTGAAACGGGGGAGAAATCGAAGAGAGAAGGTGTCGACCTGCTTTCCGTCGCGCGCAGTATCCATCGGGGAGAGAGAAAGAGTTAACTGGCCAATGAGAGAATTTTCTTATATTTATAAATTTTAAATTTTGAAAATACCCCCTTTCACACACGAACACCAATCCAAACCCAACGACTGTCGTACCTAGTGTTTTACCCCCATTACGAACACAATGGAATATGTTTCGTAGGCCTATTCGACTGTTTCAATCTGTTTTCGTTCAAATTAAAATATAAAACATTCAATTTTCGATTTGAACGTGCATTTCAATTTTCCAGGGCCACAAACTGATTCGAAAAATTCCAGAAAAATAAATCTGGCTATGTTTTGATGATACGGTCCCAACAAAACTAGTTTCATCGAATTCTGATACCGTTTGCAAAAAGGCCCATTTCTGGTTGATCCAATTTAACTGTAATTGACCAAAACACGTTTTCCTTTGCCACGCCCACATACTAGCTTCAAAAATTATGAAATTTGAAACCTAGAAATAACTTCACATCTTGGATCCAACCAAAGTGGTTTCGTCGAATTCCGAGGTCGTTTGCAAAATGGCCAATTTCACGGGCTATATAAATTACATAGCGACCTTTCTGAAAATTCATTTGGCCATAATTTTTGCTTTCCGCTATGAAACTTGGATTTTTCAGATTCGTTAGAAAGGTATTCACTAACGGATTTAAATATTTTTGGTTTCACTCAAATCCGTTTCATTTTGCACCCGATACAGTCCGACAAAGTTTGAATTCAATTTTTGAAACTGCAGCGCCATTTCAGGCCTTGTTTATAATTAGAATTAATTATATTCGTTTTCAAACGTCGATTCAAACTCAGTTTTCATTGCTATTATTTAAAATATTTATTTTAAATATTTAAAATCCATTACTTTAGCCAATTTAAAATTTTTAATTTGGTTCAGATTTTCCGGGTCGTTACAAAACCCCTTAATATCTCCAAAAAAATTACTTAAATATATCTCATTTAAATAGTAATTAATTAAATTAAAACTAATGATTTATTTTTACATTTATTATTGTAAAATCGGTTTTATTTACAAAGATAAATAATAAAATCTCTTTAAAATCTTCTTAGAATTCAAAAAACCATTTATTGAATGAATTTATTTAGTTCATCCACAACTAATTATAAAACTCAACTCAGTGAACACTATTGACTTGGTCAATTAAAAACACGATTACACCTTCCATCCATTCCAGTTAATTTCACTTTTTAAAATAATTAAAACATAATTAATTTAAATAACTTTATTTAACTGTTCAATTAACGCAATTAATCAAGTACTTAACCACTAGGTTATCACTTGCTCATTTGCAAATAATTCTTGTTAACATAAGAATTTGTTTTCCAAAACAATTCCATAATTACCTATAAACTTTAATTAATAAATAATTCATATTTATTTCCTTTAAATAGTTTTCAAAACCCATTTTCGTCAAGAATATATTTATAACTTCAATATCATCGATTCCTTGTCGATAAAAATCCATATTTTATAAACTGATAAATTTTTAGGCTAGGTGATGCTAATTACCCTGCCAATTCTATACATTGGTGAACATCAAAATAGATATTGAAATATGGTTCAACGACCATCAAAATAAATCGTTCGTACATTCTTATTTAACTAATAAATTTCTATATGACAATCAATCAAATACAGACCATTCAAACAATTCAATCAATTTCGAACACGTTTACGTGACCAGTCAAGGGAAATTATTTTATTTGGGTCAACTTAAAACAGTGGGTATATTTCTGAAATTAAACGACCGTTTAATTTGCTTTGTTGAATCAACAATATATATATATATATATATATATATATATATATATATAACCAACAAATTGTCAATCTTTAACAATCAGAACACACAAAATAAAAACCCAATTTATATAAAATGTAAATGGGAAGAGCTGAGTGAGTTTAACTCACCGGGGTTTTGATTTGTCGATAAACAGTTCATTTTTAGTCAAATTAAACTGACGTTTAATTCAAATAAAATTTCCAGTCACTTCAGATCCGGACTAGGTCTATTCCATCTCGAAGTACTCGTCTCCACGGTCCCAACGCAACTGACCGTGCGTAAATCTGACATCGTATGAGTGATAAATCGCGTAAATAAACTTATAAAATAAATTAAAATTTTAAAACGTGGTTTACTTTAAAATTTAAAGGTTGGGCTTTACCTTTAATCCGACTGCCCAAACCCATTACCCCTTTTAAATACCTAATCCACTGTAGCCCTCTTCATTTCATTCAAGCCGCCTCCCAAAAATTGATCCAAAACCGAAAACCCTAATCCCCAATTTGATTTCAGCAACATGGCGTCGCACCCCCTTCGAGCTCCTCCAACGATCCGCCACCATACTGTCGAGCAACTCAGAACCACGACGAGCGAACCAAATCGAGTCTCCCTCGAATTTAAGCTATGTTTTCCTCTTACTTGATTTTTGATTGCGGAATTATTTCCATTTGATTTACTGGTTTCGAATGAGGTTTTTCTGATTTACTGCGTTTGCGAATGGGTTGGTGAACACTTGTGCTTGGATACGTATTTATACTTGCGGTTTGATTGTAGATAGGATCACTGTCTTTCAATCCTTTCCCTAGATAGGATCGGCTATACTTAGGCCATATCCCCTTTTCAGATTTTTCGTGTACTAGAACTGAAATGATTTGTGATGGATTTAATCCGGGATATTGATGGATTTTCTGTGTATGAAACATTTCTTTAGCTGTTGCGATTGATTGATCCTAGGTATGTGTGTAGATTTGGTAACTGTATCGAAGATTTGAAAATTGTAAACATATATCTTCTGTTTTGATGTAGATTTTTTCCTTTCTTTTCCAAATATATTGCACAGTTTTACATATGGATTTTGTACTGGATCCTATTTACCTGTTCACATGGGTATACTGATCGAACATGTGCTTGTAGATCATATAGGACTGTGAGGCTATGTATTGTTATTTCTATCAAAGATTTGAGTCCATCATTGTAGATTTTCTGTTTTTCTTAAAAGGATTTGCGTTGGTACTTTAGTTTTCACATTTCAGTCACAGCATCACTATAATTTCACAAAGCGGTTTTAAGTATTGTTTCACAGCTCATGTATGTGTACCTTTTGAAGCCATAAATTATATGAACCTTGACTACAGACATTTTAAGCTATGTTATCTTTATTTTAACCGTTAGGAAACCTGTTGCCTTATATTTGAGGAAGGGTTACCTTACTACTTACTGCTGAAATAAATCAGTTTGGTCACTTATGTTTGCTCGGCCTAGAACTGAAAATACTTCTTTATATACCCTATTTTGGAAGACAGTTGTGGTATATGTAGGTATATATAAACATGCCACCACTGGAATTTGTTGTCAGCAATCCTGTCATTGGTTTTTGTATGATTAATTTACCATGCATGTTCAATTTGTGACATATGTGTTTTACTTGAAAATATATCACCTGCACAGTTGCACTTGTACAAAGAATTGGAGTACCCAATAGCGTAAGAGATTTTAACAATAGGGACTGTGCATGAAAACCCAAACGCAAAAGTATTTCCACTTTTAATTTCCATGTGAACGCTTGTGTTTCTTAGTTCTATAATGATCGGCTTAACTCATCATATTGTAACATTTGAAACCCATTCCAATAAAGCTCATGTACACAGTAGTTAAATTTCTCCTAGATTTGAACTGCAAACCATACCTTTAAGAAGTTCAGTCTTTCTTTAGTTATGTTGCCTAGACTCATACATATGCATTTTTTTTCTTTTCTTATGTACAGTCTTGTCTTGTTCATGATCTTTCCCTTTTTAATGGGTTTTCTTCTTTTTTGTTTCAGGTCAAACTGAAGAAGACAATTCGAATTCACTGTTTCATGAAGAAACTAGACGTGTTGAAGTCTGATTTTAAAAATGAATTCTTTTAGTTGTTGCTTAGCTTTTCTTGTTACTTTTCTTTTGCTGGTTTCATTTGAAGAGATTGATGTATGAACCCTTTTCTTTTTAGTTGCCTGTATTTATGTACATATTTTATTCTTATTTTTATTTCATGTATGGTTTGATCGGCAGTATATATAAAAATATACAAATATATTTGCTGTTTTGTTTTACTGTTTATCATTGAAAGAAAAAGCATGATGTACTTGAAAATTGGAATGAGCTGATTTGTTCGTTAGGTCCAACATTTGTACCAATAGATTAATGGTATGTGCGGTTTTTTTATAATTCATTCTAAGCATGCCTTCATGCATACGTTCATGCATTGGATATAAAACGATTCCTATTTAAGATTGGTGCCAACATTTAATGCCATGTCTAACGGTAATGCTTCCATGGTATTAAAAAAACATATTAACTATATTTACTTATATATTCATCTCTGTCTGCATCTGTAGCTTACGGATACAAGGTTGTACTCAAGGCAGTGAATATACACACAAAAACACATATCTGATTAATTTGTTTATTGTCCACTAGCGATTCATTTCTCCACTAATTATTGGCTTTTTGTTTTATCTTTGTCACACACTACAAGAAAAAGACTTTTTTATAGCGTTTAAAAAACGCTATAAAAGAATACGATGGCGTTTTTATAAACGCTATATATCAACATGTTGTAATATGTCAGGGGTCTATAATAGCAACCTAATAATCGCTATAAAAAACATGCTATAAATGATGTTACTCATAGCGCCTCAGAATTGCTATTAAATGGATGATTTGTATCGTACAGATTCCTATCTATAGCATTTTTTGCTTGCTATAAAACTTTTATGTAAGTTGTGGTTTATGTTTAATAACATCATTTAATTGCTATTTATAGCAACTATAAACGCTGTAGATGAACATTGCTTGATTATTATAGCAACTACAAAAGCTATAAAAAATCGTAGTTTGATTATTACAACAACTGTAAACGCTATAGAAACCCTACAAAAAGTGTAGTTTAGCATTTTATAGCATTATTTACTTGCCATGAATGTTGTTAAATCATTGCAAAATATTATTTTGCACTAGCATAACGCTATAATAAATATAGCCATTATTAAAAGTATTTCATGCACAATATTAAGCATATAAATATTTGTGATCAATGACATACAAAGTTTGAAGCATATAAATATTTGTGATTAAAAGTAACAATGCTTACAATGTTGCTAATCAAAACAATACATACTAAAAAGAACAATCCAAATAACCGTGACTTACCAAAGCGATACATGGTAAAAGTAAAAATGTATGAACATCGACGCAAAATACATTTGAAGGAGATTGAATGTGACAACATATTTTTTGATGTCTTTCACCATCTCGTAAACCTGAAGCATCATATAGCACCTGTCAAAAAAACATACTTTTATTAGTCATAAAATCCGAATCTGTAGGATTTAACATTTAATATAAGAAAGTACACCGGTCATCTGAAACTAAAACAAACTAATAAAAATGATTTGACATGTTCTAATGGGATGCCCTGGAGTTTAACAAAACTTGATCAATTTTTATAACAATTTAACAAAACATTGTCAATTTTTATAACAATTTAACAAAGATTCCAAAACAGAGAACAATATTTTTTGTAAAGCTAAGTTACTTTTTATTAAATATAGCTAAATTTCATAAACTTTTGTTAATTAAAAAATTGGAATTTAGTTAATTTTTATATAACGCTATTAACTTAGTTAATTTCTATATAACCCAATTAACTTAGTTAATTTGTATGTACCTTTAACTCAATTAAATTAGTTAACTCGATTATTAATATTATTAGTTAAATATTTATGATTTTTATCTTTTTTAAATAAATAGATAAATAAATAATCATATTATATTAATAACCATATGGTCTACAAATACGAATATCCGTAAATGATTTTAGATATTGATATAAATATGGAACTATTCAAATCTATATCCAACCATTTATGGGCCTAGGTTATTCAAAAATGACAAATTTTATTATATGTTTTGTGTTTTACTTTACTCAAAAAGTTTACATCTCAACGTTTGAGGTATACAATTTGCTCACAGACCTAAAAGCTCCTCACTGCACTTGTGCATTTAAAAGAAATGCTACTGATAGGCTAATAAGAAGGGGTTCATTTTCTTTTCTTTTTTGTTTCAAAAATAACTTAGTCGTGAAATAATATATTATTCATCACTGTACCAGGACAGAATATAATAATTCAGATCAAGGAGCAATTGTTTTCTTGGACAAAGTTTATTATAAAAACTAACAGGTGTTCGTGTTTTATGGCCGAATACATTTGATAGTGAACGATTGTTGTCAATCAAAGTTTCCTTTATTACCCATAATTGTTTAGAGGCGTCCAGCATTGTTTACTTTGTTTATGTAGAAATATAATAAATCAGATCAGGTAGCAATTAGTTTGAGGTAAAAAAAAAATATAAAAATGAAACTACAAACTACAGTAACTAACAACACCTGGCAGTTGGCACATGGTAAAATATTAATGCGGTCAAAGACTCACAGTAATATTTGAAAAAATAAAGTACCTTTGGCAGTATTGGCATGTCCTTCTGACCCCATTTTGGTTGAAAACTAGCACCGAAGAAGCCAATCTCCAGCGCATCCAACAGATAGCCGCTTCTACCAAGAAACCCAATAATTCTCCTTCTGTAGTTGAAGAAAAGAACATACCAACATCTTCTCCTCAAACCGTATTTCCCTTTATTTGAAAAAAAATGTTAGTGACTTCATGACTTCAGATCCATTGACTGCTCCATAAAATCCTTGGACGCTGCAGATACTCTTTAGGATAATTCTCAAATATATCTACACGTTAATACGTACATTATGCCAAATAGTTATCCTTCACAATTATGAAACACAAATGACTCTCAGTAGTTACCTAGTTCTGAATCTTACCACCAGAACCTCCATGCATAATCGTAAACACCGATTTCCAATTACGATCATATTTAATGGATATGGGGTATACAATCTTCATTTCTACAAACAACTCCTTTAACACCTTGAAAAGCACCATCATCTCAAGGCCTTCCTCCTATGCCTCCATGGACATCTCGGAGTCAAACCACCAACTAATGAATTTTCCTACGATTTAACATTGACAACATAGTATTAACATCCAAATTCTATAAAATGATCATACATATGCGTGTGAAATTGTCTGCTCGTATACACTCACAATACAAGGATCAATGTGGATAGAAATGTCATGGCCTGAAATTTGATGGCGTGATGCATAATTATCAGAGAAATAATAAACATCAACATAGTCAACATCATATGTTAATTCACAAAAAATAGTAAGAACGAAAATTAACAACCAAAGTTGTAATCAATAGGCAGACCCAACGTAGATTTACAACAAATTAAGCTTACCGATTTCAGTTTTGTAAGAAAATTGAAAACTATGACACATTTAAAAGTAGGAATGCATGTTAGTGGGATGGTTAATCAATTGACGGTGAAGCATAACAGTAGTAATTGCAGATGGTAAGTAGCAACAAGTTTAACACAAACTTTTAGACATCAATTTAAGTGCACCATGACGAAACATTTTGTTGAACCAGCAAGAAAACATATTCAATAGGATATTTTTAAGCCTAAACTTTTCGCCTATTTACGTTATGATGTTCGAGCATGTTGTCCTTAATTTTCAGCTAGTATGCTCCTGATGTAATAGTAATTGTCGAAAACCCATATGCAGACATATTAGTTTACAGAATTTGTATCAGAAGTTAATGGTTCAGGGTAATAATTTGGAAGACCTTGTGCAAACATGGGATGTTTCAATCTGTTTAACATTTACCCACTTAGAATATCATTTGTTTAACAACTTAGCTCGTTTATGTAAGTAACGATTAGGTTTAATGTTGAACGATAAAACAGTCAGATGCAGAGTAAATACAACCTACGGATTTATGCCCTTGTTGAATTGCACAACAATTGACACCTTGAGCTCCATATACCCATCTTAAGGGTTAATGGTTGTTACCATAAATAACAAGTAGAGCCTGGTTTAAAAAAGAATTACCAGTATTACCATACCTTGAGTGGCTTCAAATGGTTAGTAGTGAATTCTTCTTTGTCACGAGGAATCAACTAACTTAAAAGTCAGCCGACTGTCCACTCATTGAAAAAGAAGAGACAAATATGATTGGTTCAGCAGTAGAACAACCTAGTGCATTAGGGAAACACATTTGATACTTCGAAGATTTGCACTTGAACTCAACAATGTTCATACTGCCGATCTACTAACTGAAATTTGCCAACTACTATTATGATGGATGGCATCGTGCATTAAAATTCCCGTAAACTGTAATAACATTCAAGAGAAATAGAAAAAATCCTCAAAATTGAAGAAAAATTCAAAAGATTCTAGTTTCTAAAGAATTTACTATTTGGAAACAAACTCAAGATTTTATAAACATTGAAAATAGTACTCACTGGCTTTGCCAACCCCCGTAGCAAGTTCATCTTCTTCCAATGATTAAACCAATAAGCAAACATTACCCCAAAATGATTTTAAGCCTTTCAGTCGGGTTCAGTATGCTCAATAGCTAGTTCGACCATTCAGTTTGTGAAGCCAAACCTTAATGCTCACAGTCCATCACTCTACAACTATCGCATCGTGTCTGGTTCAACAATATCCTTATTTTCTGAGCCTGTAGTTCTTTAGTTTCAACTAGAGCATTATTTGTGTCATGCTTCAGTCCAGTTTAGCACATTTTAGTCCAGCCATAACAATGAACAAACTAGCTGTATACTCAGTGTCATTCATGGTTTAGAGTTGATAGAGACTTCATATTTAAGGAATTTTATAAGCCAAAAAGATACCAAAAAATATAATTTAATTGAGGAACAAACAGGAAAATTGTGAGGTTATGAACAAATTATCATATAATTTTTTGATGATTATATTTGAATTCTAGATAAAAAAGACTTAGGATTATATCCTATTTTTAAGTCGAAATATCCTGCTTGAAGTTTATTCAAAAGTTAGTTCTTACTATATGAGTTTTTGATCCCATTTATAAAAGTTTAAACTGCAAATAACTTATAACATTATGAAGAAATTATTATATCTGTAAATAGCTTGAAAAGACTGCAGAATTGTCATTTAGAATTAGGTGGGTTGAACGATTACATTGACATCTACTCCGTTTATATAAGAAATCATTATATCCTCTTTTACTGAAATAAAAATGCACTTAATAATTATATAGTAGTGTAGTTGCTGTCTTTAGACGTCGTCATCACTCTTGCATTTTTCTCCAAGTTACTATCCCTAGTAATTTTGAAATGGAAATTTAATTATAACACGTACTCTGCAAAGTTGTTTTGTTTACGAATATATCTATATTTTATGTATTAATTTGAATGTGTGAGCATTTGCACAAGCAAAAAGTGTGTGTGTGCGTGAAAGAAAGCATTTGTGTAATCATGTGCTCTAAGTTAAAGAGTTTGTTCATGTTTGAGTTCAGTTTGCATGAAATAATGGGTCACATGATGAATGATCCCTATTCATATTGATTTGATAGTAAAGTTGAATCCATATGTAACAAAGACTGATGTATTCACCGGAACGTCTAATTGAAACATGCTCTTAAACATAAACGGTACGGCTGTTATGTAAACGCTTTGGTATCCATTTGGTTTTGTGTTTGCAATATAATTCTCTATCTGTCATAACATAAAATTTTGATTTCATAAAATACTTAAGCAGCAAAATTCATAATACAGAAAGAATAGTAAAATTACATCTCAAGGTATTTGTGTCCATGTACCATAAACAAGGTAAAAGATAAGGCAACAAAAATCTGCATCGACTAAAAATACAAATGAGAATCACAATCCAAAAATACATTATTTTCAAAACTCAAAATGGCATATAATTAATACTAAATGTTTTCATAATTCACTAAAATTCAAGTCTACAATTATTATTTTCAAGTTTAAAATTTTTGGAAGCTAAAAATTATTTTGTTCACAATTTTAGATAGTAGAAGTGAAAATCTTTTTTAATATAGATACAACTAAATATAGATAGATATTAAATAACTACACTCCGGATTTTAGTAGTTATAATACGATTGGACTTCACAATGCAGTAAATGTGATGATGAAAAACGAGAAACATCAAACTTAAAATGAGTACTTCAATATTCTCTACCAACTCCCTTAAAATGAAGACTAATACCAAAATAAACTTGCAAATCAAGTGTTGCAATTCATTACCTTATCGATGCAAGTTTCAGGGAAGGCATGTTGCAGCCTCAGTTTTCAGGTGCAATTATTGCATAACAAGGCAGAGCGGCATTCCAGATCTGAATGGTAGACATAGGCATCACCAAGACCCGACCAATTACATCTCCTGGCAACAACATTCAAATGCAGATCCAGTCAAATTGCAAGTGGCAACTGCTAGTCTTGGCATCAAGCAGCAGGAAAAGTTTCAGATCTAGTAATTTTAAAATATTCCTCCCCCACCCCCTTTCCTCTTCCTTTTTCTCCTTTTATTCCCTTTCATCACTTCATATATTTCCTTAACTGTTTAAGCTTCTTGATTCCTTAATACCTTTCTGCAAATAAAAGATAAAAAAACAACTTTTATTAAAGTAAAACGACACATAGATATGGGTGGGCATTCTTGTTGCTACAAGAAAAAGCTAAGGGCTTTGATTGCCTGAAGAAGATGAAAAGCTATTGAAATGTATCACTGAAAATGGCTATGGTTGCTGGGATATTGTTCATAAACATGCAGGTAGTAAAACTTTAAGAGTTTGTAAATATGAATATAAAGAACATAATGCAAGAAAACCACGAATTTTTAAGCTTTGCTTCATCGATATTTTTACATCTCTGGTTTGCAAAGATATGGAAAAAATTATAGACTGAGATGGATAAATTACTTGAAACCTGGTCTTAAAATAGCTTTGCAAAGGGCTATTTCGTAAACTACTACTCAAACAGTTTGAGATTCATAGGTTATTGCACCGGTTAAGGGAGAGAAGCATGATTTTCAAAGATCAAAATGTAAACCTAAAAGAAACAACTATGTAGCAATAAACAATAATGTAAAGTGATAAAATAAACCAAAAGTGTACATGTTCAGTTGAAAACAGAAAATACCATTATATAATGAGCCTCAAAACTGTTAAATTTTATCTATTTTAATATTCCCTTTCCACTCCCTTGAATTTTTCGTGTAGTCTCTGGCAAAATACCAAAAAAAATTCACTTCTCCCTTCTGCTTTTCAACTCCTCCATTAAAGGAGAGTGAAAAAAGGTAACTGGTTTTAATTTTCCCTAAGATTATTGTATAATTTTCAAATGGAATAACTCACTGTCTTTAGAAATTAAATGGCAACATGAGTGTATTTCCAGCTACATCTGATAATAATACATAAGACACAAAAACTGAAAACCAAAATCATTCGTAAATTGTAAACGTAGCATAAACATTGCTTTAAGCAAATGAAAACTTAAACAATGAACATTATAATGTTTTGACAGAAGCTTTTTACCAATCGATAATGCAAATACGGAAAACTTAGGCAATGGAGAACATCTCATTTTTCAAGCTTGGCATACACGATTTTTTTTTTGTAAAATAACTAAATGGACAGATCAAATCGAATAGGTTAAATTAATAGACCAAAAGGATTAAAAAAAAACCAATCAATTGAATATAATGAATAAAAAACGCGAAAGAGAAAATAATTTTAACCATAATACTCCTTTCACATTCACTTCTGAAATCTCCACTCAAATACAAAAAAAACATTTTCGTTCAAACTAAACGTTCATTTTAACCATCCAACATCATCGAAGATGCACTCTTAGATAGTAAAAGGTTGTCAATAAACTATTTAAACAGTAAAAAGTTATACTAAAAAGAAATTTGTTTAATTATGCTTGTTCCAAAAAAAGTTGAGGAATTCCCACTTCAAATTTCTATTCCTGCATTTTCTCAAATGTTCGGAAATGCTCATAAAAGAAGAAATTCGATCTACATTTCATTGATATACAACTACGTACGTTTATATTAAATTGAAGATAAACTTCACATTTGCATGTTCAATGAAACAAACATTTAGACCGTCCTAATCTCTACCTAAACAAACCTGCTCGTAGAATAGTCCTAAACCCAATACCCGCAAGCCGAAAGGGTGACACAAAGATGAAATTGATCAAAGAGGGTTTCAACTTTTAACAAGCTAGACGTTCTGTGAAGACCCGTAACTTCCCCGTAAAGGAAAGCGACGGATAGTTCGAGAACAAACCACAACAGAACACAAACAGAAGAACGTTTCATTGTATATTACAACAATGCATCAGATTACAAGAATATACAGAGTATAAATGAATATTACACAGAAATGTCAGAGATTTAATTTACATATAAACACATAGCAGCGGAAAATAATACAATACACAACTAGAAGTAGATATACGGATACAAAGCTTTCCGGATATCGTTCCAGCTGTAAACCAGGATCCTGTGAATATAAATCTGCAAAACCAAAACTACTAGCTGCCCGTGTCAAAATATGGGCACCCAGAGTTTAGGTTAAAACAATAAACTCCAGGTCAGTCATGTGACTGGTGTGAGAACTAAAACAGTTATTAATCTTTATTTTTAAAGTTAGGTAAATCAAGGGACCACGCCGTATAACACGGAACGGGTTTCCTCCCAAGAATACCAGTGCATAAAACAACAGCGCAATGCTAAATAAAGAAAAATGAAGCTGTTATAAGACCCAGGTCCCATCACACAATGCAACGCAGCCGAGGATAGGGTTTTCCCTTATAACAGCCAAAGAATGCTTGATACGGTTAAAACAAATCGTTTGATACTATTATAAGTGCATAGTGTATAAAACAACTTCAAATCATAAGTATCAATCATAGGCGGCATGAGCGCCCCATCCCACTATGTCGCCATACTAGGCTCTACAAATAAAACCGCAAATGTCACGTATTTGGAAATTGGATTTCCGTCTATGAACCGAGGCAAAAGATAGTCCTCAACCGATTCGAGACGCTCTAGCCCGCCCCTCAGGATCAGAGCTCGAGTGACCCTTAGATCCTCAGGGCCAGTCCACCGATGTGGATTAAACTTAAACCCTGGACATGCATTTCCCCGCCCTATGGGGCGTAAACGAGCCAACTAAATGACTCCATCGGTTCGAGAACGACCGATCAATCCGAGGCGCCTCGCAACAGCAACAACCACATAAGTCAAACTCGTCAGGGCGTGTAAAACCACTGACGCCACTTCTAGCTAGAAAGAAAGGCATGCCCTCCCTGACGTCCTCTCCCGTTTTTGGTTCATACCGGGTGTGAAGCTCGCGAATCAACGTTACACAAAGCTACGCCACAAAGGTCGTGCTTCGATCATCAACCACAAGACTTTGCTTTTCAACAGAAGCCTCGATCAATTGCCACTTAGGCATGCCACACAGGCAATTCACTCCATGCGTTTGATATCCATCAATATATAACCCCTGAGCTCGTACGTCTCAGAGAAGGGCGTTAAGCAAGAGAATAAATTCTCCGCCGCCAAACAGATATATATTTAATAGAGATCAATCACACGGACTAAAATCCAATGTCAGACACACAGTCCATTTACAAGTCCGTTCTGGGTCTGAACGAAACCGGAGGCACCTAGTACCCCGCATATCCCTCGATCTCCAAGCACGTCTGGACGATCACCAACTGTTTCCATCTTCTTGGGTGTACAGCCCAATCAAGATCATCAGTAATCACCCAAACGACGTGAAAACCTCCGGTCTTCGACCATCGTCTTCATCTTCGACTTATCGTCGTATCAGTTATTCAGAATGGGATAAACCCGGACTTTCCGAATAACTCGCGTATATTTTAAATAAGTGTTACACAAACACAACATACGCCTCATTCCAATTCATTAGTCACTAACCGTAAATTAATCAAGAGAATAATTTCCCAAATATTAACCCCGAAGGCCGAATCCAACATCAGATCAATATCCAGAAAACCATTCTACTTAGCTAACCGACAGTTAGTTTCTAATTTCACATTCATAGGGAAAGGTTCCCATTAATTTTATCAAAGATAAATTCTTTAATTTATTCTTTAATCAACTTTTGAATATCAATTCAAACTAGTCGGGATTAGCGAACCTTACCGAAGTAATCATTCGTTTTAATTTCCCAATCCCAACCTATTCATCCCATGAAGTAAAACTGGTTATACTTCATATCTAACACCACGGTGTTATTGGTAAATTCAATTACCATTTCACGTTCAAATCTAATTAAAGATTTAACTATTGCCTGGAGCAAAACTAGTGATACTCCATTTCGATTATTTCAATCTAATTAAAGATTCATTAAAACTCCACTTAGTTTTAATCTTTGACTGGGTTAAAGAATCAGTGTCATTTAAAAACACGGTTCACGATAAACCCAAAATCACATTCATTAATCATCGGGTTAAAGAACGAGTGTTATTTAAAACACTGTCCACGATAAACCCAAAAATCAATATCGATTCAATTCCAATTAAATGTTATTTAATTGGTACACTTCATTAAATCTAAATAAAAAGATTTAATCTTTTCTCAACTGGGTCCAAGAACAGTGTTAGTGAAGACACCATTCACGACAAACCCAAATTACATTTGATATTCAATATAAGGCTCTGAATAGAAAATATATCGGCTTATATTCAATATCAAATTCTACGATTAACAAATGTCGTATTGGAAATAACGATATAAATATATATCTTTCAAATTTCCATAACAACATCTGTATAATCACGAATTCCAACATCGAAATATTCCGAAGACAATTTCGATTCAAATCCACTCCAATGCAATCATTGGAATTTCTGGTTATTTTTAAAACCCTTTTCAAATTCAATTTATTTATTTAAAAATAAATAGAATTATATTTCTAGTTCAAAACTAGTTCATTTCGATAAAAATCTATTTTTATCTTTTCAAATATGGAGTTTTTCATCCCAAATCTTCACAAATCATTTCTTATGATTTTACACAAATTATTACTATTTTTAATAATTTTATCAAGGCCCGTACAGTCGATTTCCATCAATGGCCATCGAACTGCACTTACAGCGACCTTTTTCAAATTTGATTTGGACATAATTCCAAATCCAACCGTTAGATTTCAAATTTCCAATATTCGTTAGAAAGCTCTTTTCGATTCGAACCCAACGGTTGCGGTTTTAGGAGAATCCGACGGTCGGATCTCCCGTAATGTCCGTTTGAAATAAATGGTCGAAATTCACGAACTGCCGCGGCGCGGCGCGTTCTATTCAGGCCATTATATTATATATATATATAATATATATTTCGTCGATTTCGTTTTAAAACGAATTATATAAATAGTTTTAAAATTCGTTTCAAAAGCAACTTCAACTTCCATTTCAATCCAAAGCAAAATAGAATTCTTCGTTATCAATTCGTTTTAAAATTCATTTCTATTCAATTCAAATTTCAATTCAATTTGAATTCATTTCAATTCGTTTTCAATTCAATTTGAATTCGTTTTCAATTCAATTCATTTCGAAATCGTTTTCAATTCAATTCATTTCGAAATCGTTTTCAATTCAATTCATTTCGAAATCGTTTTCAATTCAATTTATTTCGAAATCGTTTTCAATTCAATTCATTTCGAAATCGTTTTCAATTCAATTTATTTCGAAATTGTTTTCAATTCAATTTATTTCGAAATCGTTTTCAATTCAATTTAAATTCGTTTTCAATATCGATATAAATATCGTTCACGTCAAAATGGCGTCAATCTAATCAACACGGCTTCATATATTCCTATTTTCAAATATTCTATTTCAAATATTTCTTTTTCAAAATAGTTGTTATTATCAAAATATTTCGTTCAACACATGACCAATCTCAATGAATGAGTACTGTCAACACATGAACTTTTATTTTATAACGATAAAGGTGCAAATTTTATTACTAAAATATTTCGTTCAACACATGACCAATCTCAATGGATGAGTACTGTCAACACATGAACTTTTATTTTATAATATTCTTTATTTTTCAAATCGGAATGAGGCCCAATCAATTACCATATAAAGTTAATTATATGGATTTTCATACAACACATGTATATAATAGCATGGAAAAATAATCAACCATCAACCAAAGTGCACTACATTGTATAAGCATCAAATATAAATATCTAACGCTTAAAACAGCCTGTCAATCAACCGATCGACATATTTAATAAATCAGGATGAGTGAACTTCAAATTTCATCCCAACACCCGTGTGGGGTTTCAAACAATCAAACACATATTTTATTTGTGCTGTTGGGCGATGTGTAAAATTTATCGACCCAATCAATGTCCTTCAAATAGGTGTACATAAACAAACCGTCTGGTTTGTAAATGAATATTTATTTTATTCACTTTCACTATATTCATATTCACGTTAAAAATTATATTTTTAATGATAAAACATTTTATTCCAACATATGAATTTCTATTATTCATTTACACAAATAGAATGATATTTTTATTTTCTAACATATTTTAGAAAATTTCGGCAGCATAACGGCACGATACTAGAAACGGGACAAGGCCTAGCCTTATCCCCGGTCTAGTGAAGGCCCACGCCATTCACACATCAATCATATCAATTCATTTCACCACACAATTCAAACCAAATAATTTAATCAACTACACAACCAAACAATCTAACAAACAAGCCATCCATGGTCTGTGGATGACGGGTGTCAGGTGCTACTAAGCACCGTCTGCATCCTAGTATATATATATATATAACTAGAAAATTTAAATTGAAAGGTGAGAAGTTCTCACATATAGCTATCCAATCATCTTGACTCTTCTTTGATAAAAATCTTCATCGTTATCGCATCTTCGTCATCTCCGTTGCCCGTAGCCACTACATATATAAAAATCGAATTTTTAGTTCGCTATTCAATATATAAAAATCATATTTTTGACTTCGAAGTTCAATAGATAAAAATCATATTTTTGACTTCGAAGTTCAATAGATAAAAATCGAATTTTTATTTCGCTATTCAATATATAAAAATCGAATTTTTAGTTCGCTATTCAATATATAAAAATCGAATTTTGACTTCGCTATTCAATATATAAAAATCGAATTTTGACTTCGCTATTCAATATATAAAAATCGAATTTTGACTTCGCTATTCAATATATAAAAATCGAATTTTTAGTTCGCTATTCAATATATAAAAATCGAATTTTTAGTTCGCTATTCAATATATAAAAATCACATTTTTATAACGTTACTACATATATTTAAATCAATGTATATTTCTATTTTTAAAGCACCGTATATTTCTATTTTTAAAGCACTGTATATTTCTATAACAAAGTATGTTTTTATTTCTTAAACAAAGTATGTTTTTATTTCCTAAACAAAGTATGTTTTTATTTCCTAAACAATGTATGCTTTTATTTCTTAAACAAAGTATGTTTTTATTTCTTAAACAAAGTATGTTTTTATTTCCTAAACAAAGTATGTTTTTATTTCTTAAACAAAGTTTGTTTTTATTTCTTAAACAAAGTATGTTTTTATTTCTTAACAAAGTATGTTTTTATTTCTAAAAATCTGTTTACTGCTTATTTACTAAATTTAATAAGCTAATTACAATAAAAATAAAAAGAGTTGACCTTAATCATGCTTGAAAAAAAAATACTGCAGCGCATCCCTACTTCTTCGTTTCTCCTGGTATCGCAGAACCCAAAACGCGCAACCCTAAATCCATATCCGCACTTCACTAGGCTTGACTTTCCGATGATCCAACACCTCAACGAGGAAGCCCTATGATCCATCTCCTACCGCCGGCCAATTGGTGAAGCTCGGTGCCCCAAGTCGCCCTAAGACAGCCTCGAAAGGCGCGCCTTTTGAGGGCTGAAATCGGTCACCAAAAAAAACCCAAATGTGATCAAATTGGTACTGGATTGAAGCCCTTGATTTGCTCCTTAACCTTCTATTTCGAAACTTCTTGGATAGTTGAATGGATCAAAGATTTTGAGGGGGGGGGATTTCCGAACTCGACTGCCGTTCATTGAGGAAGAAGACGGACGAAAAAGAAAAAGAAAAAAATCTGGGCTGTGCGGATATGTTGGACTAGGGTTTGACCCTTCTGGCCTTATATAGTTATATTTAATAATAATATTAAATTCCCATTTTAACTTTCTAATGAAATTTTCTCATTCAAACTCGAAACAAACTCCAACGACTGTCGTCCCCAACTAATTACCCACATTCTGAACACAATGGGATATGTATCGTAAGCTGATTTGATCGTTTCGATTAGTTTCAGTTGAATTTACATTTAAATCACTATATTGAATTTTAAACATACATTTCAAATTACCGGGGTCACATACTAATTCTATAAATCCCATAAAAATATTTTCTAGCTTCGTATTGACGATACGGTCCTAACAAAACTAATTTCGCCGAATTCTGAGACAGTTGGAAAAATGGCTATTTTCCAGTCGATTAAAATCAACTGAAACTGGTCAAACACGTTTTCCTTTGCCACGCTCACATATTGATTCGAAAAATTATGAAATTTGGAATCTAGCAATAACATGACATCACGGACCCAACAAAACTGGTTTCGTCGAAATCCGAGGTCATTTGCAAAATGTCCATTTTTAAGGGCCTGAATTCCATAGCGACTATTCAGAATTTTCAACTGGACATATCTTTTGATTCCCGCTACGAAATCTTGATTTTTCGGATTCGATAGAAAGATATTATCAATTAGATCCTATCATTTTTGGTTTCACTAAAATCCGGATTGTTTTGCACCCGGTACATTCAATTGAAGTTTGAAATCGAATTATCGAACTACCGCGCCATTTTCAATTCTATTTTAATTGTATATAATTATTTATATTCTAACGACGACGCGTATAATATATACGTTTGAATTATATTCAAAATAAATTTCTCGTCGATATTATTTAAAATAATTCCTTTTAAATATTCAAAATTCGCTAAAATGGCCAAAATAAAAATTTTAAACTGGCCCAGATTTTCCGGGTTGTTACAATCTCCCCCACTTAAAACTTTTCGTCCCCGAAAAGGAACAAAGTCGAAAGTGGTTTGATTAATCAACTCTACGCTCGATTTGGCTTCCATTCTCCAACTTTTTAGTTTATGAGAATTTCCAAAAATTTCAAAAATTTGGCTAACACCGTAAATTTTCGAAAAATTTCGCCATAACCTCCCCTGCACCGGGAGCATCGGGGAATTTCAAATAGCTTCCCCGGTCCTTCAGATCTCAAAAAGAAAAAGAAAAAGCCAAGCGGCTAGCCAATAGGCTCATAAAATCATCATCACCCAAACAAAACAGTAAATTATGTAGTAAACATGTACCTATTTGTCGGGCAAACAAATTTTATTCTCTGCTCTAGCCTCCTTGCTATAACCTGTTCAATGTAAGTATATGTATATGCAAGCAAATGCGACCAATTTTCAATACAATTCAATATTTGATTCAATTAGGCTAAATGGATAAAAATTAGCAAACAAATGAACAAACAACACAAACATCAATCAGTTAGTGGATTAGAGTTTCAAATTGATAATTTTGATACATATACAAAAATCATGTTTTTTGATGCCAATTCACAACAATAAGCCCTATCTAATTTTGGTTCTCACACCAGTCTAATGGAAATATATAGAAAGCCCACTTTCATCACTCGAACATTAATTCTAATGATGGAGCTCCATCATCAAAATCATCTCCGGGCGATTAGAGTGTAATTTTATATCTATCCAGTATACTAAAATTTCAAATACACGTGGATCAGACGTATACGCAAAATCTTTATATACTGGACTGTCCAACTCAATATAAATAGATAATCAAATACGAATAGTTGATTTAGATTTTCAAAACAAAAATTGTTTTCATTTTAAAAAAAATATACTCTTTACACTCGTTCTAGGATACTACTGATCCCATATCTAACGAGTCACCCTCATTGGATATTGCTAATCCAATATCTGATGAATTCTTTCGTACGGTTCTAATGTGTCTTGTTCTCTGCTTTGTAAACCAAAGCTCTGATACCAACTGTGAAGACCCGTAACTTCCCCGTAAAGGAAAGCGACGGATAGTTCGAGAACAAACCACAACAGAACGCAAACAGAAGAACGTTTCATTGTATATTACAACAATGCATCAGATTACAAGAATATACAGAGTATAAATGAATATTACACAGAAATGTCAGAGATTTAATTTACATGTAAACACATAGCAGCGGAAAATAATACAATACACAACTAGAAGTAGATATACGGATACAAAGCTTTCCGGATATCGTTCCAGCTGTAAACCAGGATCCTGTGAATATAAATCTGCAAATCCAAAACTACTAGCTGCCCGTGTCAAAATATGGGCACCCAGAGTTTAGGTTAAAACAATAAACTCCAGGTCAGTCATGTGACTGGTGTGGGAACTAAAACAGTTATTAATCTTTATTTTTAAAGTTAGGTAAATCAAGGGACCACGCCGTATAACACGGAACGGGTTTCCTCCCAAGAATACCAGTGCATAAAACAACAGCGCAATGCTAAATAAAGAAAAATGAAGCTGTTATAAGACCCATGTCCCATCACACAATGCAACGCAGCCGAGGATAGGGTTTTCCCTTATAACAGCCAAAGAATGCTTGATACGGTTAAAACAAATCGTTTGATACTATTATAAGTGCATAGTGTATAAAACAACTTCAAATCATAAGTATCAATCATAGGCGGCATGAGCGCCCCATCCCACTATGTCGCCATACTAGGCTCTACAAATAAAACCGCAAATGTCACGTATTTGGAAATTGGATTTCCGTCTATGAACCGAGGCAAAAGATAGTCCTCAACCGATTCGAGACGCTCTAGCCCGCCCCTCAGGATCAGAGCTCGAGTGACCCTTGGATCCTCAGGGCCCGTCCACCGATGTGGATTAAACTTAAACCCTGGACATGCATTTCCCCGCCCTATGGGGCGTAAACGAGCCAACTAAATGACTCCATCGGTTCGAGAACGACCGATCAATCCGAGGCGCCTCGCAACAGCAACAACCACATAAGTCAAACTCGTCAGGGCGTGTAAAACCACTGACGCCACTTCTAGCTAGAAAGAAACGCATGCCCTCCCTGACGTCCTCTCCCGTTTTTGGTTCATACCGGGTGTGAAGCTCGCGAATCAACGTTACACAAAGCTACGCCACAAAGGTCGTGCATCGATCATCAACCACAAGACTTTGCTTTTCAACAGAAGCCTCGATCAATTGCCACTTAGGCATGCCACACAGGCAATTCACTCCATGCGTTTGATATCTATCAATATATAACCCCTGAGCTCGTACGACTCAGAGAAGGGCGTTAAGCAAGTGAATAAATTCTCCGCCGCCAAACAGATATATATTTAATAGAGATCAATCACACGGACTAAAATCCAATGTCAGACACACAGTCCATTTACAAGTCCGTTTTGGGTCTGAACGAAACCGGAGGCACCTAGTACCCCGCATATCCCTCGATCTCCAAGCACGTCTGGACGATCACCAACTGTTTCCATCTTCTTGGGTGTACAGCCCAATCAAGATCATCAGTAATCACCCAAACGACGTGAAAACCTCCGGTCTTCGACCATCGTCTTCATCTTCGACTTATCGTCGTATCAGTTATTCAGAATGGGATAAACCCGGACTTTCCGAATAACTCGCGTATATTTTAAATAAGTGTTACACAAACACAACATACGCCTCATTCCAATTCATTAGTCACTAACCGTAAATTAATCAAGAGAATAATTTCCCAAATATTAACCCCGAAGGCCGAAACCAACATCAGATCAATATCCAGAAAACCATTCTACTTAGCTAACCGACAGTTAGTTTCTAATTTCACATTCATAGGGAAAGGTTCCCATTAATTTTATCAAAGATAAATTCTTGAATTTATTCTTTAATCAACTTTTGAATATCAATTCAAACTAGTCGGGATTAGCGAACCTTACCGAAGTAATCATTCGTTTTAATTTCCCAATCCCAACCTATTCATCCCATGAAGTAAAACTGGTTATACTTCATATCTAACACCACGGTGTTATTGGTAAATTCAATTACCATTTCACGTTCAAATCTAATTAAAGATTTAACTATCGCCTGGAGCAAAACTGGTGATACTCCATTTCGATTATTTCAATCTAATTAAAGATTCATTAAAACTCCACTTAGTTTTAATCTTTGACTGGGTTAAAGAATCAGTGTCATTTAAAAACACGGTTCACGATAAACCCAAAATCACATTCATTAATCATCGGGTTAAAGAACGAGTGTTATTTAAAACACTGTCCACGATAAACCCAAAAATCAATATCGATTCAATTCCAATTAAATGTTATTTAATTGGTACACTTCATTAAATCTAAATAAAAAGATTTAATCTTTTCTCAACTGGGTCCAAGAACAGTGTTAGTGAAGACACCATTCACGACAAACCCAAATTACATTTGATATTCAATATAAGGCTCTGAATAGAAAATATATCGGCTTATATTCAATATCAAATTCTACGATTAACAAATGTCGTATTGGAAATAACGATATAAATATATATCTTTCAAATTTCCATAACAACATCTGTATAATCACGAATTCCAACATCGAAATATTCCGAAGACAATTTCGATTCAAATCCACTGCAATGCAATCATTGGAATTTCTGGTTATTTTTAAAACCCTTTTCAAATTCAATTTATTTATTTAAAAATAAATAGAATTATATTTCTAGTTCAAAACTAGTTCATTTCGATAAAAATCTATTTTTATCTTTTCAAATATGGAGTTTTTCATCCCAAATCTTCACAAATCATTTCTTATGATTTTACACAAATTATTACTATTTTTAATAATTTTATCAAGGCCCGTACAGTCGATTTCCATCAATGGCCATCGAACTGCACTTACAGCGACCTTTTTCAAATTTGATTTGGACATAATTCCAAATCCAACCGTTAGATTTCAAATTTCCAATATTCGTTAGAAAGCTCTTTTCGATTCGAACCCAACGGTTCCGGTTTTAGGAGAATCCGACGGTCGGATCTCCCGTAATGTCCGTTTGAAATAAATGGTCGAAATTCACGAACTGCCGCGGCGCGGCGCGTTCTATTCAGGCCATTATATTATATATATATATAATATATATAATATATATTTCGTCGATTTCGTTTTAAAACGAATTATATAAATAGTTTTAAAATTCGTTTCAAAAGCAACTTCAACTTCCATTTCAATCCAAAGCAAAATTGAATTCTTCGTTATCAATTCGTTTTAAAATTCATTTCTATTCAATTCAAATTTCAATTCAATTTGAATTCATTTCAATTCGTTTTCAATTCAATTTGAATTCGTTTTCAATTCAATTCATTTCGAAATCGTTTTCAATTCAATTCATTTCGAAATCGTTTTCAATTCAATTTATTTCGAAATCGTTTTCAATTCAATTCATTTCGAAATCGTTTTCAATTCAATTTATTTCGAAATCGTTTTCAATTCAATTTATTTCGAAATCGTTTTCAATTCAATTTAAATTCGTTTTCAATATCGATATAAATATCGTTCACGTCAAAATGGCGTCAATCTAATCAATACGGCTTCATATATTCCTATTTTCAAATATTCTATTTCAAATATTTCTTTTTCAAAATAGTTGTTATTATCAAAATATTTCGTTCAACACATGACCAATCTCAATGAATGAGTACTGTCAACACATGAACTTTTATTTTATAACGATAAAGGTGCAAATTTTATTACTAAAATATTTCGTTCAACACATGACCAATCTCAATGGATGAGTACTGTCAACACATGAACTTTTATTTTATAATATTCTTTATTTTTCAAATCGGAATGAGGCCCAATCAATTACCATATAAAGTTAATTATATGGATTTTCATACAACACATGTATATAATAGCATGGAAAAATAATCAACCATCAACCAAAGTGCACTACACTATATAAGCATCAAATATAAATATCTAACGCTTAAAACAGCCTGTCAATCAACCGATCGACATAATTAATAAATCAGGATGAGTGAACTTCAAATTTCATCCCAACACCCGTGTGGGGTTTCAAACAATCAAACACATATTTTATTTGTGCTGTTGGGCGATGTGTAAAATTTATCGACCCAATCAATGTCCTTCAAATAGGTGTACATAAACAAACCGTCTGGTTTGTAAATGAATATTTATTTTATTCACTTTCACTATATTCATATTCACGTTAAAAATTATATTTTTAACGATAAAACATTTTATTCCAACACATGAATTTCTATTATTCATTTACACAAATAGAATGATATTTTTATTTTCTAACATATTTTAGAAAATTTCGGCGGCATAACGGCACGATACTAGAAACGGGACAAGGCCTAGCCTTATCCCCGGTCTAGTGAAGGCCCACGCCATTCACACATCAATCATATCAATTCATTTCACCACACAATTCAAACCAAATAATTTAATCAACTACACAACCAAACAATCTAACAAACAAGCCATCCATGGTCTGTGGATGACGGGTGTCAGGTGCTACTAAGCACCGTCTGCATCCTAGTATATATATATATATATATAACTAGAAAATTTAAATTGAAAGGTGAGAAGTTCTCACATATAGCTATCCAATCATCTTGACTCTTCTTTGATAAAAATCTTCATCGTTATCGCATCTTCGTCATCTCCGTTGCCCGTAGCCACTACATATATAAAAATCGAATTTTTAGTTCGCTATTCAATATATAAAAATCATATTTTTGACTTCGAAGTTCAATAGATAAAAATCATATTTTTGACTTCGAAGTACAATAGATAAAAATCATATTTTTATTTCGCTATTCAATATATAAAAATCGAATTTTTAGTTCGCTATTCAATATATAAAAATCGAATTTTGACTTCGCTATTCAATATATAAAAATCGAATTTTGACTTCACTATTCAGTATATAAAAATCGAATTTTGACTTCGCTATTCAATATATAAAAATCGAATTTTGACTTCGCTATTCAATATATAAAAATCGAATTTTTAGTTCGCTATTCAATATATAAAAATCGAATTTTTAGTTCGCTATTCAATATATAAAAATCGAATTTTTTGTTCGCTATTCAATATATAAAAATCACATTTTTATAACGTTACTACATATATTTAAATCAATGTATATTTCTATTTTTAAAGCACCGTATATTTCTATTTTTAAAGCACTGTATATTTCTATAACAAAGTATGTTTTTATTTCTTAAACAAAGTATGTTTTTATTTCCTAAACAAAGTATGTTTTTATTTCCTAAACAAAGTATGCTTTTATTTCTTAAACAAAGTATGTTTTTATTTCTTAAACAAAGTATGTTTTTATTTCCTAAACAAAGTATGTTTTTATTTCTTAAACAAAGTATGTTTTTATTTCTTAAACAAAGTATGTTTTTATTTCTTAACAAAGTATGTTTTTATTTCTAAAAATCTGTTTACTGCTTATTTACTAAATTTAATAAGCTAATTACAATAAAAATAAAAAGAGTTGACCTTAATCATGCTTGGAAAAAAATACTGCAGCGCATCCCTACTTCTTCGTTTCTCCTGGTATCGCAGAACCCAAAACGCGCAACCCTAAATCCATATCCGCACTTCACTAGGCTTGACTTTCCGATGATCCAACACCTCAACGAGGAAGCCCTATGATCCATCTCCTACCGCCGGCCAATTGGTGAAGCTCGGCGCCTCAAGTCGCCCTAAGATAGCCTCGAAAGGCGCGCCCTTTGAGGGCTGAAATCGGTCACCAAAAAAAACCCAAATGTGATCAAATTGGTACTGGATTGAAGCCCTTGATTTGCTCCTTAACCTTCTATTTCGAAACTTCTTGGATAGTTGAATGGATCAAAGATTTTGAAGGGGGGGGGGATTTCCGAACTCGACTGCCGTTCATTGAGGAAGAAGACGGACGAAAAAGAAAAAAAAAATCTGGGCTGTGCGGATATGTTGGACTAGGGTTTGACCCTTCTGGCCTTATATAGTTATATTTAATAATAATATTAAATTCCCATTTTAACTTTCTAATGAAATTTTCTCATTCAAACTCGAAACAAACTCCAACGACTGTCGTCCCCAGCTAATTACCCACATTCTGAACACAATGGGATATGTATCGTAAGCTGATTTGATCGTTTCGATTAGTTTCAGTTGAATTTACATTTAAATCACTATATTGAATTTTAAACATACATTTCAAATTACCGGGGTCACATACTAACTCTATAAATCCCATAAAAATATTTTCTAGCTTCGTATTGACGATACGGTCCTAACAAAACTAATTTCAC
The DNA here is from genome assembly GCA_030737875.1 of Allium sativum. Classification (NCBI taxonomy): domain Eukaryota; kingdom Viridiplantae; phylum Streptophyta; class Magnoliopsida; order Asparagales; family Amaryllidaceae; genus Allium; species Allium sativum. The sequence goes on along the minus strand of CM060926.1, from coordinate 482,820,398 downwards.
CGAATTCTGAGACCGTTGGAAAAATGGCTATTTTCCAGTCGATTAAAATCAACTGAAACTGGTCAAACACGTTTTCCTTTGCCACACTCACATATTGATTCGAAAAATTATGAAATCTGGAATCTAGCAATAACTTGACATCACGGACCCAAACAAAACTGGTTTCGTCGAAATCCGAGGTCATTTGCAAAATGTCCATTTTTAAGGGCCTGAATTCCATAGCGACTATTCAGAATTTTCAACTGGACATATCTTTTGATTCCCGCTACGAAATCTTGATTTTTCGGATTTGATAGAAAGATATTATCAATTAGATCCTATCATTTTTGGTTTCACTAAAATCCGGATTGTTTTGCACCCGGTACATTCAATTGAAGTTTGAAATCGAATTATTGAACTACCGCGCCATTTTCAATTCTATTTTAATTATATATAATTATTTATATTCTAACGACGACGCGTATAATATATACGTTCGAATTATATTCAAAATAAATTTCTCGTCGATATTATTTAAAATAATTCCTTTTAAATATTCAAAATTCGCTAAAATGGCCAAAATAAAAATTTTAAAATGGCCCAGATTTTCCGGGTTGTTACACGTTCCCTCTCTCACACTATAGAATTCTCATAGCCATTGTTTCAAGTGGTGAGACTTTTAGCTTGAAATCTGTTCGTCATATGGATCTTATATTTGTATAATAACTATTGTATAACTAACACACTTATTTAAAAAATAATTAGTATATGAATTTTCTAGTTTTCTTGCCATCACAGTCCTTACCCCAGCCCACTTCGCAAGCAATCCGAACTACATCCTAATTATTACAGTGCTCCTTCCCCAATAAAAACATGCTCGCTACTGTTATAGATAGAACTGCTTTCTTTCTCCTATATTATTTTTCTTATGCACCCGAACGCTTTGGCCTCGACCAACCATACACCACTCTGTTTTGAATCCAACAGTCTCAAATTGGAATCAAGCATGACTATTTTACTGGCCATCACACATCGATTCAAACAAAGAGGGATAAGCTTGCAACCAATGTACAAAAAATGTAAAATACCTTTGTGACATCATATATGAGTTTAGTTTCTAAGATAACTGCACTTGTAATGATATAATATAACCTATAATCTGCTGATCACTTACATCACCAAATTCCTGGCAACAAAGGGACATTTTGATAACATCTTTTACCTTCAAACCCCTAAAACAACAAATTGGTAAATAATCAGTTTATATGCTAAAAATAGTAAAACACACCAAAAATAGCTAGATAATAGTATTCAGTTTTAGAACCGTTTATTTGGTTTAATAAGCTATATAAATTTAATTCAAAAATAGCAAACAGACCTATAGAAATAAAAGAAATTTATCACAAAAGATACTTAGATGCTAATTTCGCTAATGAACTAACGGTGAGGGAACAAAGTTATGAGATGACCAGCATCAGTACAAGTGAGAATGCTAATAGGATATTACAAGCATTAGGGTAAGCAGACTTGAAGAAGAGAATTGTGGGACAAGGGATTCTCTTACACTATTGACGACTGCCAATGATTCCAGTGCATCAGCGTATCAGTGATGCAAATGTAGTGCAAGAGAATTTGCATGCTACCACTCGATTCCCTCTGGTTTTCACTGAAATTCTGTTGGGCATACCAGGTTCAAATCGCCCAGGTAAGCAACATTAGTGCAGTTGTTCTCGCCACAAAAAAGCTGCATGCTAAAACCCAGATTGTACCCATCAACCAAGCAAATGCTAGTACCTGAATTTGTTGTTAGCTACCCTCACTGTGCATTAAGCCACCAAAGATATTTGTTATGACACATAACAAGGAAAAAAATGAAGCCAATTTCATTTGAAATAACACAGGTAGGAGTATAATGAAATCAAGGCTTACTGCTGACTGATGATATTATTAAAGACCCAGGCAAGTTAATATCCACACAATTCAAAACATATCACAATTAACATACTTGAAATCTGAGCTCAAACTGCAGATATGTTTGTAAATTTTGAGTTCTTTCTTGTGTTTGTTATCTTTTAAAGGATCCTTGGAAATGAACCTGCCAAACATGAGATATGAAACAATTGATTATTGGAATTAACGATTGATAGATTGCACAATTAGTTTAAAATACATACAAATTATGCTTGATAGAAATACAATACTGAAGCGAGTTCCTCCTGCTGCACTACTATTTGCTTCAGCATTTTATATGCCTATCACTCATGCATAGTACAATTGTTTGTTAATTTAACAAACCCAAATGAATAAGAAATAACAAATGTTTGAACCTATAAAATTGTTTGTTAATTAACTACAAGTAATATAAAATAATCTACACTACATAATCTTGTAATAATATACGCATTAATTGCAGTCATGGAGCTCTAGTAGATATAGCACATTGAAAACCTCCATTGTGTACCCATTTCAAGCCAATTCTCATAAAGAAGGCTGCCAACATGCTAATACGAAACTGGAATGTCCACCATCCAATATGGTGCTATTTCAGAAAAGTATCTTGCAGTTATCAATGCTTCAGCGTGACTTTTTTGTAGGAGATTCTCTCACAGTGTCGCACCCTGCTATTTTTATTTCAACATGCTTTCTGCATGTAGCAAGCCTTTGTATTTTCCAATAGAATTTAATCAAAAAACCATGCAAGATATCATCCAATCTTCTGAGAATGAAACAATGAGAACAGAAAACATAAAACAACCTGCTGAAATCAAATATGAAAGCGAAACGGATGCACTACTCGATCCATTGCCTGTCGATGCGGATATGCTTCCAGGAACTATTCCTGGATATAATCCGCCTTTTAGAGTTCTTCCTTATGGAATTAGGCCTGGTCATGGATATAAAGATGGCACTGCGTTGAGGAGACTCGCTCGAGTATTGCCTCCTCATTTTGCACTTGGTAAGTTGAGCTTTATTGCCTTGATCTTTGTTTGTTGCCGAACTGTATGCATTTAAGTTATTGCAGCCTTATTTCTCTTTGTGAATAGGAAGAAGTAGGCAACATCAAGGTTTGGCTGCAGCTATTGCGAAGCTATGGGATAGTAGTTCTATTATAAAGATTGCTTTAAAGCATAGGGTCCAACTTACTACCAGTGAAAGAATGGCTGAAGATATCATGGTGAAACCTGTGCTGTGGGATATTTTAAATGGCAATTAAAATGTTAACCAGTAGGTATAATTCTAGAGAAATACAAAATGACACTAGTGTAAAAATAAAAAGCGATAGTCTAATGAGCATCTTATCTTTGGATGCATGCATCACTGTTGCATCCCTTTTTCTCCAATATTTAATTTAGTTTTATCTGTCTATTTCATTAACACCAAACTTATCTTCTTTAATTGTCTCTTGTTGCGGAAATTTACTGGAGGCAGCATTCTCTCAAGAAACAAAGATTTCATCGTATTTTATAGGGGAGAAGACTTCTTATCCTCAGAAATAACTGAAGCATTACTTGAGAGAGAAAGAATGGCAAAAACACTTCAAGATGAAGAGGAACTTTGTCGTAATGCTCAACTTTTTCATAATATAATTGATCTTTAGGTATACTATGAATGGATATGCATTATATGTTCATACTGGATAGGTTCGACAGTTTCAGTTGCTATGGCCTTTACTACCACATGTATTTCAATTTTGTTAGCATGCATTGTCTGCCTTTGAACTTCATATGTAGATATGTTTAACTGTAAACATGCAGGCAAGCACATGTATAATATATTGTAACTTGGGTATATTTCGTAAAGTTTTTTTATATTACTTTAATATTTAGCAGCTATACATAGTTACATACATTACTTTAGAGTTTGTTTTCCACAAATTTAGTGGAAATTTAGAAGAATTGAATAAAGTGGCTACAAATTCATAACTTAATCTATTGTTCAACCTTTCAGCGATGATAATAAAACTAGAATCTAATAATTTGAAATCAATTGATTCACTACGCCTTGACTTATGCTCATTCCATTAAAACAAGCATTTGATGAACAAACAAACAAATTGTTAAATTCGTAAATAATGTCTTAAAATTATTTTTAAAATTGAATAAAAACTAGTGACTATTTCTAGCCTGCAAGAAATAGCACTGCTGTAGTGAAAATAACATGAGAAAAGAAAACTTACAAGCAATGGCTGAATCATTTTCTTCCTTCTATTACTCACATCATCAGCCTTTCTCCTTGTCTCTTGAACTGAAATCTGGATCCATAAGGTGCAGCAATTTTAACAAATGAGAAATCTGGATCCAAGAACAACCAATACCTGCAAGAGAAAACTTGGTCTGAAGTATACGGATTACTAGGATAGTAAGAGCTAAAACTATTGAAACTCTTATACTTGCAAATGCCCAGGCGGTTAACAAGATGAATTTAAAATCTGATTTTGGTAGATAAATCTCTTGGTAATCCAGAGGTATGTTAGAGAAAATTACTAGGAAAAGGAAAATTATTAAGGCTACGTACCAATTTGGTAGAAATAGCAATCATCAAAACCTAAATTCTAAATATTTAGGGAAGAATTATTAGCACGAATGAGTAAGAGGAGAAAAGGAGGAACGATTAGGGAAGAAGAGGGTTGCGGTGCGGCGCCAAATTGAGGGATTCGTGTTAATGAGGAAAGGAAAGTTAGTAGATAGGAAGGGAACGAAGAAAAGGGAAAAGAGATTTAAGCGGCACTGAAAAAACGGAGTAGGGAAAAGATGAAAAATTTCACGTGAGTAGCAACGGCATGTATGTTAATTACAATGACGTGTAAACAAGTAATCTTTTACCATAATTAATCACTAACCATTTAATTATAGCAAGTCAAGTTACCTTGCAATCTCAACTTGCTATTAATATAGCATTTTCTTGTAGTGACATTTTCCTATTCAACGACACAACATATTTTATCATTTCAAATACATATGTTATCAACCGCTTAGTAGTGGTTCTCATCTTTCCGATTCCATTATGAAGTTGGAATCATACATACATTTGTATTCAGCATTTTACAAATATTTTAGCTCCAAGTGAGCAGGTAATCCTACAAAGAAATAATTTTAACATTGGTAATTTTGATAGTTGCTATGGAAAAATCTCAAAACTATTCTATATACTTAAGTACGTTGATTTTAATTGCTTATCAATGCTTACCGATACGATTATTATGAACTGCTCACTTACAGTTTGGGTCGTATGTAATATATAAATCCGAAATTCATTTAAATAAATAAATTCGATTAAAAATCCATTATATTTCAAATATAATATATAAACAAATTTAAATATTCAAATTTAAATAGCCGAAAAATCCGGGACGTTACACCTCTTTGATTATGGCGCTTCTCATTCATTTATAACTTGATTTGTAGTTGATATTCTACACCATAGTACTAGTATAGTCTCTGATCCTGTAGTAGTCTCAAACCCTATAGTAGGTACGACTCATTTATCCATGACATGTAGGGGTTTGAGAATCTCTATTTTAGGCGTTGAGTTTGAATGCGACACATACATGCTGGGCTTTACGGGCTATGGTTTGATTCCAGGAATGGATTGGTAAAGCCATGTATGGTGAGATTCTTGGTTGTGAAAAGATAGTAGTTATACTTCTTACTTGTCATGGTAGAACTATCGAAATTTTCTGTGACTCACGGGGGTCTTTGATGCTCAGTTTCCTAGATTCGCTTGATACTTCTATTGACGATTTTTAATATATACCTATAATCAGAGATTATCTGGATGTGTTTGATGAGGTTAATGGGTTACATTCAAGGCATGAGATAGACTTTCGGATTTATTTGGTAGAGAATGTGAAGCTAGTTGCTCTACCAGTGCACCACATGGCTCCCAGAGAGAGGAGGGAGATTAGCAAGCGAGTAAGGGAGCTATTCATGAAAGGATTTATTAGACGAAGCATATCACAGTGGGGAGTTCCAGTCATCTTTGCAACTAAGGCAGATGGCTCACTTCGTCTATGCATGGATTATAGGGAGCTGAATAAGCTCACCAACAAGAATAAGCACCCACTTCCGATAATTGACGGCCTGCTTAATCAGCTAGTAGGTGCATTAGTTATCTCGCAGGTGGATTTAGCCATGGGATTTCATCAGTTGGGGTGGCGGAGGATAGTACTGATATGACTGCATTCAGAACTCCATACGGTTTCTTTGAGTGGTTGGTTTTGCCTTTTGGGATAACCAATGCACCTGCATATTTGGTGGACTTGATGAGTAAGGTGTTTAGGGAGTTTTTGAAAAGGTTTGTGTGGTCTTTGTGGATAACATTCTAATCTTCCCAACGAATGAGGAGGAGCATGCCCTCCATTTAGGAGAGGTTCTACGTACTCCCAAATCACATCAACTCAGGACAAAGTTTTCTAAGTGTCACTTTTGGAGAAAGGAAGTAAGATCCACAGGGCGTGTGGCCTCCAAAGACGGATAACAGTGGACCCTGTTGAAGTCGTCGTAGTTTAAGATTGGAAGGCTCCAAAGAATGCGACGGAGGTGATAAGTTTTCTAGGGTTAGTGGGCTATTATAGAAAGTTTATCAAGGACTTTGAAAGGATATCAGCCACACCACTACAAGAAAAGCAGTAAATAGATGCAGATTTTAGCAGCGGAAAATTCCGTCACTAGATTAGCGATGGATTTTCATGGAATATACAAGGGATAATATCTAGGATTTTTTTATTTCAGTTTGTTTTAAATTATTACCATTGTTTTCCAATGCTAATCTACTGCCGCTTGCAGTACTTTACCGTCATATTTGTTTCATTGCTAAATTTCATTGCAAATGGAGGCAGGTTACCGTCTAATATATTTTGAAGCTATTTTGAAGCAGATTTTCAAGGGACTTGCAAGGGATTGTTATATTTATTTTTTGTAAAATATTTTTCTGTTATGTTTTTAATAAGTAATTGGTAAGTAAAAATAAATTTTAAATAACTAATGTTCAAAATAGTATATTAATAATTAGAAATAAAAAATTACTATTAACAGTAAATAATACAATAGTTGGTATTGATTTGCTAATAATTACTGTAAATTAATTTAGAAGTAATAATCACAAAATCCCCCTTGCAAAATGAAAATTGTATAAAGGATATTTAACAGATCTTTTTTCCGAAAAGTTAAATATGGAAATAATTAAAATTGTTAGTTAATAATTGCTATTAAATAATTAGGAAGTAATAAATGGTAATTACTATAAATCAATGATTGATAACTACTCATTATGAAGTAATATTTAAAAATTTATTTTTAATAATTAATGTTTACTAATATTTAATAGTTATTATTCAACAATTAATTTTTAATGATTAATAAGTAAACTTCAATAGTTGAAAAGTTATATATATATATATATATATATATATATATATATTATTAGCATTTAACGTTTAATAACTATAATTGATATTCTTGTTTAACATTAAAAATTTCCAAACATTTTAATATTTGAAAAGTTTAAAATAAATTTGAATACACTAGTTAAACATGTCAACGAAAAAAAAGATATAGCGAATGTTGCTCAAGCAAATGCAAAAACTGCATCTAGTAAGAAAAAGCTTCTCTGTCTAGGGTGGAGACGAAGGTGAACGTGACAACGGTGGTAAAAGAAAAAGTAAAGAAGGTGGGTAAGAAAAAAATTTAAGATTACTAAGAACATTAATATATAAAGTGATTGTGGTTTTTGAGAGCTCAAATCCTAAAGTAGTAGGGGTTTCACTAACTTGGGTTTTCTATCACTACAACAGAAACATCGTTTTACAAAAAGGAATTTACCATGGTTATGTAAAGTGTTGCAAAAATGAAAGAGTTTTAATAACTTAATTGCGAAAAAACGTTGTAACCAATATTTTTGGAATACATATTCTAAATAAATTTGTAATAGTACTAAATTCTTCAATATTTTTTTAAATAGTTGTTAAACAATGTATTTTCAATGTTTTTTTCCGCATTGTATCATATATTTTTTCCTTCATAATATTTAAGGGAAGTGATTGAATTTTTCATCTTCCAATCATTTTAGTCTTATAAATTTATTTTATTCAACGCTATTTGTTTGGCATTATTAATATTGGCTTATTAATTATTTTTTATTTTTGTTGCTTTTTATATAATTTATTGCTCAAAACTATTTAGGTTTAATGATTTAAAAAGAATGCAATTTTATTCCCAATTAATTTTGTTAGATTGTTTATTTAATTTATATTGGAAGGTGAAATGCAAAACAATAGCAGCCCCTTGCATGCCTCTAATATCTTAGTTTCTCTACGGTTAAATAGCTATCAAGCTAATGCCCCCGACGTTCTTTTTCACCATCCATAATCAAATCTGCTCAACGCCCTCTTTTCCCATTTCTCCACACACCAAAATAACTTCCGCTCACATCTTCTCAACCTGGTCACCAACGGTGAATTGATTTCCATCTTCTTTAGTACTCCCAGTAACATATTTTCGCTTTCCATTTTATGATTTTTGAAATGTCTGTTTGTCTAATTTCTAATTTCAGGTTAGGGTTTTGTGTTACTTTTCTCTTTCAATCCAATCCAATGAATTTTCATTAGTTTGCTAATTCTTTCGTAACCACTGAATTATTTAACTGTAATTGAGTCAATGAAATTATTGATTTAGCTTTCTTTTCGCTTTTATTTGGTTTTCGTTTTGATTCCGTAACGGTTAACTTATTTCCTATGATCTATTTGAAATGGTAAGTATAATTGTTATGGATTTCGTACTGCTGTCTGATGCAGCAGAAAATTTTCTCATTTTTGTTTTAACTTTTTTTTTGGGAGGGATGGGGTTGTGTGCATGAAGTTATCTTTTCATCTACTTTTCAATATATTGCTTTCACTGCCAATATCCTACTAAGCATGTGTGATGTCTACCAGAAAATGGCTGCAAAACACAATCTGGTAAACTAGAATTGATGGCTTTAAATGTTTATGCAAGATGATTACGCTATGCATTTTGCACAACCATTTTTTTGCACTTCTTTCGGTTGCCACAAGATTTTGTTGGACAAGATTACATAGGTGATGGCTATACCAGCAAAACAAGGTTCCCATGGAGAAGATCACAAAATAAATGGACTTAGCTAGATTATACCGGTAAAACAAATAAAAAACTTTAACTGTTCTTTTTCTAAGTAGTGCAAAATAAATTCAATACATGGGCTAGCACATCGGATGAATAAACATTGGTGATGTCAGTTCAAGGCTAATTATATGCAAGCATATGCAGGAAATGATAGCTCAAAACTAGTGGCAGTCAACTTCTTATCCTATGGGACATTCAGATCCTGAGGAGAGCTGATTTGATCTTTCTCCTAGTTTTTTCTACAAATACAAAGACAAAGGTAGAGAGATTAAAGGTCACATTTTTACTCTAGGTTTTTTTCCCGTTTTGTAAGTTTTTAGTTGATAATATTTATTGTATGTAAATTTTGAGAAACCGCAAAGGAAGAGGAAAATCAATATAATAGAGATCAAAGATCCACAGAAAAAACCTTTGACCTAAATTTTGGAAAACTCATCCTCTAAATTTGGAAAAAAAATTTATTCCGATGATATCAGAGTTGGTGGCTATAATAAAAAATTGATGTGGACAACAAAATTCAATACATTGGGCAACTAATAGGAGCTTTGAAATTTTTAAGTAGAGTAGACAATATAAAATTGACAATTCGACAAGGTAGCAAATCGAAATAAATCCCGGAGTTGAAAAGGAAATCAACTTACATTGACAAGGCAGCAAATTGAAACTTTTGAACTTTGTTATATGCATAAATCTGATGAAATCATTTGAGATAAAATTTAGGTTCGTATTATAAATAGCCATGAGTTGCAATTTTTTATAACTAAATAATCTTGAATTATTTTGATTATCTCTCAAATTACATGCAAAAAATAATGCATCATTGTATTTGGACAAAATACAGTGAACACAATATTTATTATAAAAGACTACACGAGCATCACCAAATGCTAAATATGTGTATCTCTAAGTGCAAGATCAGTCATCATAAGGATATATGATGAGACTATGATTTTCAGTGTTTTGAAATATCCATAAGAATGTTATATGATATTTATATTGTTGATTATTTTTCTGAGTGGGCTAGGATGGCATTGAGTTCCGCTAAAAGATTCTTCCACGGGCTGTTGAAGAGTAAAATGTACAGGTATTTTGTATTTCTATTTCTTCATTTTCATACTTTACCATTTAAAATAAGTTCATATTAATTTGTTACATTTTATATTAAGCATTTACCACTTTTGCATAATCACATATCATATTATACGCACACAAGTTCACACACATTTATGGGAAAGCTCCATTAATGAAGTTTGATGGGCATAAAGATGAAGGCTATGCCATAGATTGGAATCCAGTTGCTCCTAGAAGGCTTTTTACTGGTATATTCTATGATTGTTGATTGTGAAACACATAATAGTGAATAGTTATGTTGTGTGCATTAATTCTCCTCTCTGTGTTGTCTATGCTTGCAATGTCCCATATTTTTAGTAGTCAAATATTTAATTTAATTTATAATTTCAAATATTATATTTTGAATATTAATGGATTTTAATATTGAATTCGTTTATTTAAAACGAAGTTCATAATGTAATTGGTTTCACACTTGAACCGCACCTCATTCCTTAATTTTAGCATGTGACCGTTGCTCCTTATTTCAACATGTGAACATTGGGTCTTTATAGGAAAGTTCCTTAATTACAGCACAAATGTTGCTCCTTGATTTTAGCATGTGACCGTTGAGCAATCTTCTATTTATTCTCTCGTTTTGTATCTCTTTCCTGTATCAGAGAAATTACAATTAATAATATATTTCTACTGCATCTCTCCTCTTTATCTCCATTACTTTTCTTTATACTTTCAATATGGTATCAGAGCACCACCGCCGAAAGGCTTAAACACTGAACTGAAAGTCCTATTTCTCCATTGTCTATTGCATCACTCTTTTCCTCAGTTTTTCAGCTGCAGTTCCGTGCCTCGCAGACCTCTGAAGAGCCATGGCAAATAACAACGAAGCCACCTCTAATGTCTCTGGTAGCGTGGCCCATGATGCTCCGCCAAACTGGCACAACCTAATCAACCCAAAAAGCCATGTCATTACCACATCTCTGGATGAAGACAATTACATATTGTGGAAATATCAAATTGAAATTGCACTGAAAAGATACGGTTTACAAAATTACATAAAAGGTACGCTATCTATTCCACCAATTATGATTACTGATCAAGGGGGAAACAACATACCAAACCCCGACTACACAAATTTTCAAAAACAAGATAGTTTGCTATCGTCATGGCTCCTATCATCTATTAGTCCGAATCTACTGTCACAAATCGTGGGGTGCAACTCATCATATGAAATATGGACCACTACAGAGCAGATTTTCAGCTCACAATCCGCCGCACGTGTGATGCAATACAGAAGGGAATTACAAAACTCAAGAAAAGAGGAAATGAGCATGCAAGAATACTTAAGCAAGATAAAAAATTTGTGTGACAAACTGAATGCAGTGGGACACAAAATAAGTGATAATGAACAAATTCTCTTCATTCCCGGCGGATTAGACGAAGAGTACGAGTCATTAGTTATGGTTATTGCGACTCAACAAACATTACCTGACTTACAGTTCGTTAGATCTGCGCTCCTCGCTCATGAAGGGAGAATAGACCAAAGGAAAACTATACAAGGGGTTTTCTCTGCAAATTATGTCATGGCTAAAAACAAGCAAATTCAAAGGAACAATAATTCAAATAAACAAGAAAGCCAGTATCAGAGAGGATACCAACCCCAGAGGGCATATCAACCACAGAGAGGTCGTGGACGAGGCAGATGGAACAACAACAACAGGGTAAAATGCCAAATTTGTCAAAAATTTGGACACATGGCGAACCGCTACTATTTCAGATACAATAGCGACCACAGTGAACCACAAGCAGACCAAAACAGCCAAATACCAAGAGCAAACATGGCTGCCATGGACAATCAAAACAAAAGCGCTATTGGGGACAAATGCAAAGGTCAAACCAGCAATGAAGGCAAGACTGATGAGGATGAACTGGACAACTGGTACCCAGACTCTGGAGCCACACATCATGTCACAAACAGGCTTCAGAACTTAAACATTGGAAGCAAAAGCTATACAGGTACGAAATCACTACACATGGGTAACGACAACACTGCCAACATCACACACATAGGTAAAGGTACCATGCAGGGAAAAAGGCAACTTATGCTAAACAATTTACTTAGAGTTCCCACTATTAACAAAAATTTATTAAGTGTTTCTAAGTTTGCTAAAGATAATAATGTTTTCTTCGAATTTCACCCCAAGTTTTGTCTAGTCAAGGACCTCCTAAGTCGAGAAATATTGCTACAGGGTGACCTTCAAGATGGTCTTTACAAATTTGGCAACTTGAAAACTGGGAATGCGTTGAATAAAGAAATATGGTACAACAACGTAGACATCAGTAGCAGATGCAATTATGATTCTCTTAATAATAGGAACAATGGATGTAATGATGATAATAATAATATAGTTGATTCTTGGCATATGAAACTTGGTCATCCCAGTTTGGAAACTGTTAGAAATGTTTTAAATAATAATGGCATTTATTTTGAAAATGTACCTGTGAAACACACTTGCACACACTGCCAACTTGGCAAAAGCCACAAACTGCCTTTTAGTAAGTCTGAAACCACGTACAACAAACCCCTGGAGCTTGTCGCAGCTGATTTGTGGGGACCAGCACCACTAAACTCATATCAAGGACACATGTACTATCTATCCCTTGTTGATGCTTATTCAAGATACACGTGGATATACATGCTAAAAAACAAATCAGAAACATGCAGTACAATCACTCAGTTTATAACTTTTATTGAAAAGCAGACCAACTGTAATGTAAAAGCTATACAAACAGATGGTGGGGGTGAGTTCAAACCACTCACAAATTTCTTCATCCAAAAGGGGATAAGACATAGGATAACCTGCCCCCACACATCTGAACAAAATGGTTTTGTCGAAAGAAAGCACAAACATATAGTTGAAACTGGTTTAACATTGCTATCACAAGGGGCATTACCAATGAAATATTGGAACGAAGCATTCAACACTTCTGTGTATCTCATAAATAAATTACCCACAAATGTGTTGAACAATAGAACCCTGCATGAAATGATATTCAATGAAAAACCAGACTATAAAATATTGAAAAACTTTGGGTGCCTATGCTTTCCATGCCTAAGGGACTACAACACGCACAAACTTAGCATGAGATCATGCCCATGCACTTTTATTGGTTACCCACAAAATCAAAAGGGTTATAAATGCTTGGCCAAAAATGGAAAAAATCTATATATCAAGGCATGTCATATTTGATGAAAATGTTTTTCCACATGCAGATAAACAAGCCACAAAGGAAGAGTGCAGACAAGATCATGGAATCAAAGTTATCAATATGCCACCACTAATGGAGCAAGAGACAAACAATAACAACAACAAAGAGGGACACGACACATGCAACATACACACACATACAAGCAATAATCAAACAAACACAGACGATGGTAACGATGAAGAAACTTACAGTAATCAGCAAGAACATGAGAACGAGGAAAGCAACAGTGACAGAATCAGCCCAGACCATCAACCTCAAGCACAAGAAACACAAACCGGACATCATATGGTGACCAGATCAAAGCATGGGATTTTCAAACCCAAGGTATATAATCTATCAATGAATGAGGTTGAACCTTGAAATTATAGTGAAGCAGCCAAATCTGAAAAGTGGAAACAAGCTATGAATGATGAATACGAGGCATTGATGAAAAATAAAACTTGGAGCTTGGTTGCACCACCCACTCACAAGAACATCATAGGATGCAGATGGACTTACAAAATAAAAAGGAAGGCGGATGGGACCACAGACAAATACAAGGCCAGACTTGTTGCTAAAGGATATGCTCAACAGTTTGGATTTGACTTTAACGAGACTTTTTCACCAGTCATAAAACCCACAACCATTAGAATCATTCTGACTATAGCTTTGTGTAAAGAATGGAATATCAAGTAATTGGACGTGAACAATGCTTTTCTAAACGGCGAGTTAACTGAAGAAGTTTATATGCAACAACCAGAGGGATATGAGATTAACAATGGCGACAAACCTTTAGTATGCAAGCTGCATAAAGCTATATACGGCCTCAAGCAAGCATCGAGGGCATGGTATGAAAAGTTAAAGCTAACCTTATCTAGAATTGGTTTCTCACAAATAAAATCCGACAACTCCCTATACATGAAAAAGGATAATGAAAATGTCATATACATCCTTGTATACGTGGATGACATGCTAATAACAGGGAATGACACACGGGTAATCAACAAGATCATAAAAGTTCTCGACCAAAGCTTTGCCATCAAAGATCTTGGCGAATTAAACTATTTCTTAGGGATTCAAATCAAAAGAAATGAAAATGAAATGTTCCTATCTCAACAGAATTATATTGCTGAAATCTTACAAAGGACCAACATGCATCAAGCTAAATCGCTACCAACACCTATGACCAGCAGTTCCCGCCTATCTGAATTTAAAGGTGAAGCCATTAATAACGCTACTCAATACAGAAGTATAATTGGAGCATTGCAATATGCAACAATTGCACGACCAGACATATGCTATAGCGTAAATAAACTAAGCCAATACATGCAAAATCCGTTGTCTGAACATTAGATAGCCGTCAAGAGGTTATTGAGATACTTGCAAGGAACCAGACACCATGGAATAACAATAAGTACCGATAAAGAAATGAACTTACAAGGATTTAGTGATGCGGACTGGGCTAATGACATTGATGACAGAAGATCCGTATCGGGATACTGCGTGTTTCTTGGCACAAATCTTGTCTCATGGTGCACCAAGAAGCAGACAACCACATCGAGGTCAAGTACTGAAGCGGAATACCGTGCCCTTGCTAGCGCCACCGCTGAAATCTCATTGATTGAGTCGCTATTACACGAATTAGGTTTCACTCCTAAAAGAAAACCAGTCATCTGGTGCGACAATAGAGGGACAGTATCCTTGTCTCTGAATCCAACTCAGCACTCAAGATCAAAACACCTCGAGATAGACCTACACTTCGTACGAGAACGAACCCAAAGTGGAAAGTTAATGGTATGCCACATCCCATCATATTACCAAAGAGCTGATGTGCTTACAAAGCCACTATCGACAAAGAATTTTATGAGATTAAAAGAGGAATTAATAGTGAGCGACAACGGCGGAATGAAGAAGATAGAAAAACCCAGTTTTGTTTGAGGGGAGCTAATGTTGGTTTCACACTTGAACCGCACCTCATTCCTTAATTTTAGCATGTGACCGTTGCTTCTTATTTCAGCATGTGAACATTGGGTCTTTATAGGAAAGTTCCTTAATTACAGCACAAATGTTGCTCCTTGATTTTAGCATGTGACCGTTGAGCAATCTTCTATTTATTCTCTCGTTTTGTATCTCTTTCCTGTATCAGAGAAATTACAATTAATAATATATTTCTACTGCATCTCTCCTCTTTATCTCCATTACTTTTCTTTATACTTTCAATAGTTCAAACATTAAATTTATATATAATTTAAATCGAGCTTGAAATGGTACGGTAGTCCGTAATATGGGGTTTTAAACTTCAATTGAACATACAGAATCAGTTTTAAGTCCGATTTCTAGGAAACAAGAAACGTTGGGATCTAGTTGATTATAATTTTCATGTGGAAGAGAAAAATCCAGATTTTTTGTTATAAATTGTTAGTTGTGTCCAAATCAAATTTTAAACAGTCGCTATGGAAATCGTTATTAAATTATAATGTTTATTAATTAATATAAAAAGATTTTAATATAATTTAGACAACGTTTAACTTGAAATTGATGATATTGAGTTGTATAATTTTAATTTGAAGCTATATGATATTTCCAGTTGGGTATTTATGATAATAATAATAATAATTTTTTATTATTTTAGATTTTTTTTATATTACATTAAGAACACTTATTATATAAATATCTCAACATAGCTAAACACTAAATTTACCATAATAAACCGAAAACTACTAACCTAAGCGACTAGTAAAATATAAGAGCTGACCTACCAACGTTCCCATTAAAATAAATACAATGGCCATGTTTAGTTCTAATTAATGAAATAAACTACACCTTATATACCATATGAAGCATTTTCTAATTAAAAATATACTACACCTAGTAAAGTACAACCTACTGATACCCTATTGTCTACATAAGTGTACTTAAATAGCAAGCCGTAAATGCAAATATAGAGAAGCTTCATGTTGTAGGATATACATGTATTTTCAAATCAGTAGAAGACGTACCATCACTCAGTAAACAACTAAATAGACACATGCCTGCATGCCTACACCCTAGTTTTCAAAATCGCATAGCTTGTCTAATAAAATAAAACCTACAGTAATACACCAGCCCTACCCAAAATATAACTGCGTAGACCATAAAGTGAACAACTAACACAAAGCTATGACAAAGAAGGACATCAATCAGCTACCTTTAACCTATTCCTTACTCTTAAAGCATACCATCTGTCTTTTTCTTTCTTTTCGAGTCTTCTCTTTTCTTTTCATAAGGATCGGCTACCCTAAATATTTTCTACAACTCTATATTACAGGCATGCAAACGATGTAACCTTGTTCTTATCCACCTCTATTCTCACCTATATATACTCCCCTATTTCGTTGTTTTGGCTACCTCTAGCAAGATTTAAACCAACATTTCCCTTTGTTTCTCGTTATCCAACTGAAACACTCTTCATTAACACGAATGGGAAACAAATACCTATTCCTTTCTCTCATTTCTTGGATGACGCGATCAATTATGGAAGCGATATGTTAGAAACAATACGCAAGGATCTCGCGTTTTGAGGTTTAACAATGGATCTTGCAGATGGTTTTACGGGCAGAGGTGATGTTGGAATTGAACGAGGCTTGGGTGTTTGCGTGGTCCTTGATTAGGCCGAGACAAGGGGGACAATAACTGGGGTTCCAGGTGGTCGATGTGTGTTGTGGGGTTCGCTTATGCTACCGCGAGTTTATTTGATTAGGGGGATGGGTTTTATTGGCGAGTGGGGTCCAAGAAGGTCGAGGTTGAGCAGTGGAGACGGCGGTCCAGTTTCCGATGGTCAGAGAGCACAGTTGCGGTGAAGAGTTGGTGGTGCGATAGAAGGGTTTTGGACCGGTGCGTGATTTCCAAAGCAAGACATGGCCATGTGATGTAGAAGGATGTTCGAATTGAACGAGGCTTGGGTGTGTGCGTGGTCCTCGAGCAGGCGAAGACAAGGGGGACGATAACTGGGGTTCCAAGTGGTCGATAAAGGCTGCGGGGTTCGCTTAAGCTACTGTGAGTTTATTTGATCAAGGGGATGGATTTTATTGGCGAGTGGGGTCCAAGAAGGTCGAGGTTGAAGAGTGGAGATGGCGGTCTAGTTGCCGATGGTCAGAGAGCACAGCTGCGGTGAAGAGTTGGCGGTGCGATAGAAGAGTTTTGGACCGGTGCGTGAGTTCCAAAGCAAGACGTGGCCATGTGATGTAGAAGGAGAAGCCTGCTTGAAGCTTCAGGGAATGACGAGGAAAGATGGGATACGGTCGACCCTTAATTTGCCTAATTAAAATTATTTACACGTTACGATATAATTATGGAACCATTAAATTAATGCTGTCTTTGGAACGTTACAGGGTTTGGTTCCAATAGATACCCGAAGGGAACGATCAGGAGTGAGAAGAAAATAATAATGATATGGTCTGCATGTAAATTGTATAAATTGTTTAATTAATTCAGTATTTTAAGAATGATTAGTTTTAATGAAAATCCTATTTTAAAACTTGAATAACTTTTTAATACTAGATCGGAATCATGAGAAACAAGTTACAATGGGATCGTGTTAACGAACACTGCATGTTGAATCATTTTGGGCAGAGCTCGAAACAGTGGAAATTTTCGTTAAATTAAACGCCCATTTAATTTAACTGAAAACCAAACCGTTTTAGCGACCAATGGAATCAAGGTGAGTTAAACGCACTCAGTTCTTCCCACTTATATTTTATATAAGTCGGTTTTGTATTTTGTGTGCTATGGTTGCTAATGGTTGACTGTTTGCTGTTTATTAATTTTATATTCATATATTGATTGAACCCATGAAATTAAACGGTCATTTAATTTCTATGAAAAATCAAATTGTTATTCTAACGATTGGTCTCAATTAAGGTAACTTACCCTATTGGTCACATTTAAAAAAAAAACGTATTTAATTTAATGAATTGTTTGAATTGTTATGGTTGTGTGAAATAAATTGGTTGATATCGAATTCTCGTTATTACCTATTATGAAACCATTATTTATTTGAATTGAATGATTATATTGAGGTAACATATTTGTGTACAGGGAAGGATAGGTTGGAGGAATCCAACGGGATTCCTCAAATATATTTAATGTTATTTATTTTCATCTTATCATTATATGAAAGTTCTGATTAGATAATTGATGTGGTTGTTGAATGTTGACATGAAATTCAACATTTGTTTTGTTTAAAACAATAGGGAATATTGGTTGAGTAACTAGCAGTATATGGCCTATAAATTAATCATTTTGAATATTGATTTACCGTTAGTGAATCTATATAAATGAAGTTATAAAAATTATTTTATAAATGAAGATGGATTTTTAAATCTATATATTTAAATAAAAGTTTATAAAAAGAAAATAAATATTTATTATTTATTATTTAAGTTATAAGAAATTATTTAATGATTTTTTTAGGCAAATTGCTTATGTTAACAAGACATAAAAGCGAATGAGCAGAAATTAACATAACCGTTAAGAGTGGAATAAATTTGTTTCTAAGAAACAATGTAATGGAATGATTTAAATTGATTATATTATTAATTATTTAAAATAAGAACTAATTGGAATTGAAACGAAATAACCGTGCATTGAGTTTATTAAGTGATTGGGATTATTAATTTGTTTGAATTAATCTAATGAAATGGCTTGACAAATATTTGTTTAATTTTTATAAGATTTTAATAGGAATTAACTATTTAATTTAGTTAATGAAAGAAATTAACTACTGCTACAGTAATTAATGATTGAAGTAAATTTTTTTTTAATAATACTATAAAAGACTACTTTTAATTGAAATACATTTAAAAGGTGGTCGAGATTAAAGTGCATTCGAATTGAATTGCGAAAGGAATTTGTGAACGAGTTTATATTAAAACCCGAGAGTTTTATAACGAAGTTATGAAAGGGATTTTAAGCGAATAAGATAGCTTAAAATAAAAGTGTACTTAATTAAGTAAGGGGAATAAAGAAAAGGTGTTTCTATATAAAACCTGGGTTATGTAAACATGATTTATAAAAAGAGATATTTTCCAAAGTGAATAGGTTTATAAATCATATTTTTATAAAATATCAAATGGGATCTGGTTTGGTATTAGAATGAATATTGGTTTGAATTGCAACTCATATCTATCCTAAGAAAAGAACGTTGTTGTTTAAGGTCTGATAGGTAAATAAATAACCCAACTTGAAAGACTTCAGGATTATCTGAGGATGATATTAGTTTGAAATGGGAAAGAGGGTATGAATAATTTGTAATTTCCATATAAGAAATAATAACGTAACGTTAATTGGGAAAGTTGAGATTATAATGGGATTTCCAAAGTAACGGAAATGAGAAGATTTGAGAATATACAACAATATTTCCGAAGTAAAGTAAATAAAAGGAGATTGTGACAAATTATAACAGTATTTTCGAGGTAAAAAGAAATCGAAAAGTGGAGTTTTGGAAATGGTTTATTCTGAAAGAATAAGAGTTGGTTATTATATTCGAGTAATAAAATAAGATAGATTTCATAATGTTGTTTTATGACTGATGAGATGAATCGTTTTCCCAACTTTTAGATAATAAGTAATGAGGCGGGAATGTTGTAGAATAAAAAATTGAACATGATTATAGAATATTTTTCCTAAGTATGAAAATAAATAGTTCAGAAAATAACCTTATGTTAAATAAGAAAATGAAAATGTAACAACCCAAAAAATCAGAACCAATTTAAATTTTTTATTTTGACAATTTTAATGACTTTTGAATATTTAAAATGATTTATTTTAAATAATAACGATTAGAAATTTATTTTGAATAGAATTAGAATGTATATATTTATTTGAATCGAAGTTAGAATATAAATTTTTATTTTAATTATAAAAAGAATTGGAAATGGCGCGGTAGTTTGAAAATTCAATTTCAAATTTCAAATGAATGTACAGGATTCAAAATAAACTGGATTTTAGCCAAACCAAAAATATTTGAATCTATTCGAAAATATCTTTCCAACGAATCCGAAAAATTGAAATTTCATAGTGGGAATAAAAAGTTATGCCCAGTTGAAAATTCAGAATAGTCGCTATGGAAATATAGCCCTTAAAAATGGAGATTTTGCAAACGACCTCCATTTTCGACGAAACCACTTTTGTTGGATCCGGGATGTCAACTTATTGCTAGATTCCAATTTTCATAATTTTTGGAATTAATATGTGAGCGTGGCAAAGGAAAACGGGTTTTGTCAGTTTCAGTCAATTTGGATCGACCAGAAAATGGCCATTTTTCAAACGGTCTTCAAATTTGATGAAATTAGTTTTGTTAGGACCGTATCGTCAGAACATACCTAGATTTATTTTTCTAGAATTTTTGGAGTCCGCGTGTGGTCCCGGTAAGTTAAAATGTATGTATAAATTTAATATATAGATTTATATTTCAATTTGATGAAAACTGATCGTAACTGTCGAATTGGCTTGCAGAACATATCCCATTGTGTTTGGAATGGGTGTAATTATTTAGAGGCGACAGTCGTTGGGTTCGAATTGGAGTTGAAATGATAATTCACTTTTTGGAATTCAAATTAAATAAAATATATAAATAATTATAAACACCCCCTCCTTTTTCTTTTATCAAGTCAACCCCTTCCTCCCCCCATTCAAACGTTCATTTCAGAATAAAAAAGAAAAAAAACCCATCGATGATGGAAACCCGCCTTTCCCACCGCCGCCCATCGCCTGGAGGCCTCGCCGCTGGCGCCGCTTCTCCCCCACCCCGCCGTGCCACGCCGCTCTTCTCCTCAGCCCCTTCTCCCTTTAACCCGAGAAGCCCTAGCCTCTGAAAACTCAAACCGCCAACACTATCGACAATCGATGCCAAACCCCCTTAGCCCCACCTCCGTTCACACTAGCCACCCCCTGACCGCCGCAAGACATCCGCGACTCCCCCTGGCTCACCTCCAACGCCTCAGTCCCTGCCAACAGCAGGCGCTCAATGCTCCACGACTGCGAGCAAAATTCCCCCCTTCCACTATGAGTTTTTTTGAGCCTCCTTGATTTTTATTTTTGTTTAACAATAAAGATTAGATTTTTTATGAAAAAGCTTAGATTTTTAATTGGTTGAAGCTTAGATTTTTAATTGGTTAAAGTTTAGATTTTTAGTTAGTTAAAGACGAGATTTTTTATAATGTAAAGACGAGATTTTTTTTATGATGTAAAGTGGAGATTTTTATTGTGTGAATGGCAAAAACAAAAATATGATTTTTATTCATGAAGTTTAGATTGTTATTCATGTAAAGATACGATTTTTATACTTATAGATATGAAATAAAAATGGGATTTTTATACGTGAAGTAGCGGTATAAAAATGTGATTTTTATCATGTGACGAGCAAAATAAAAATTATATATATATATATATATATATATAGCGAAGACTAAAAAATGTGGTCTTTATACATGTTGTAGCGAAATAAAAATTCGATCTTTATATAAGAAGTAGAGATATAAAAATATAATTTTTAATATAGAAAGAAGCATTGTAAAAATATATAATTTTTATATATGAAGTGGCATTATAAAAATGTGATTTTTAAAATAAGCATCATATTAAAAGTACAATTTTTACTATGAACAGCGGGAAAAGGTCGCATTGGAATTTTGGGCAAATCTGAACCGTTTAGAAATAGAGAATGGAGGAGTGGATCCCAAAGATGAGAACTCTCTCACTGAATTCTCTGTACAATTATTTATTTTATAACTGCATATATGAATTGCTCCCCGTCATTCATAGACCATGGATGATTTGTTTGGTTTTGTGTTTGGATTGATTTGTTTGTGTGAATTTGGTTTGTGATGTGGAATGGAAAATAAAAATATTCATGTGTTGAATGAAATAAATTATTCATGTGTTGAATGAAATAAATTATTCATGTGTTGAATAAAATAAGATATTCATGTGTTGAATAAATTAAAATATTCATGTGTTGAAATAAAATAAATATTCATATACAAATCGGACGATTTGTTTATGTACACCCATTTGACTGATATGGATTGGAACGATATATTTTACACATCGCCCAACTGCATAAATAAAATCTGTGTTTGTTGATTGAAACCCCACATGGGTATTTTACACTAATCTCAATTGTTTAGTTGTATGTCAATCGATGGGTTGATTGATTGTTATGAGCGTTAAAAATTTATATTTAATGCTTATGTAGTGCAGAATGCACCCTGGATGATAATTGATTTTTTTTATCATTGTTGCTCGATACATGTGTTGTATGAAATCCATATAAATAACATTATATGGTAATTGACTGTGTCTGATTCCTGTTCAAGAATGAATATTTTAAAATAACGAATATTTTAAAATAATGAATATTTCAAAATAATATTCAGTAAAAGATCGAAATCTGATTTTGATGTCCGATTTGGGATGGACACAAAAATATTTAAATATATAAAGCCATGTTGATTAGATTAACGCCATTTTGACGTGAACGATATTTATATCGATTTTATTCATTTTTATAATAAATATCGGAAAGGAAGTGATTTCAAAATGTCATATATCGATGATATGGAATATTCAATTTTGATTGGAAATTGAATATAAAGTTGAAATTATTTTGAAAACAAATTTAAAACGATATATAAAATAAGTTTTAAATGGAAATCGATGAAATATATATAATATATATATTATATATAATGGCTTGAATAAAACGCGCTGCACCGCGGTAGTTCGTGAATTTCGACCATTGAATTCGAATGGACATTACGGGAGATCCGACCGTTGGATTCTCCTAAAACTGGAACCGTTAGGTTAGTATCGAAAAGATCTTTCCAATGAATATAAGAGATTTGAAATCTAATGGTTAGATTTGGAGATATGTCCAAATCAAATTTGGAAAAGGTCGCCGTAAGTGTAGTTCGATGACCGTTTACGGAAATCGACTGTACGGGCCTTGATAAAATTATTAAAACTATCGATAATTTGTGTAAAATCATAATAAATGATTTGGGAAGAATTGAGATGGAAAATTCCATATTTGAAAAGATAAAAATATGTTTTTATCGAAATGAACTAGTTATGAACTAGAATTATAATCCAATATTTTTAAATAAATAAATCGGATTTGAAAAGGGTTTTAAAATAACCAGAATTTCCAATAAATGAATTGGAATGGATTTGAATTGAAATTATCTTCGGAATATTTCGATATTGGATTCCGTGATTATACAGACATTGTGGAATAATTTGGAAGATATATATATCGTTATTCTAATACGATATTTGTTGAGTTCAGAATTTGATATTGAATGCAAGCCGATATATTTTCTTTTCAGAGCCTCATATTTAATATCAAATGGAATTTTGGGTTTGTCGTGAATGTTATCGTTAATAATACTGTTCTTAAACCCAATGGAGTTAAGGAAATTAAAAACTAACTGGAGATTAGCTAAGTTCAATGATTTCCTGGGTATTGATCTGATGTTGGTTTCGGCCTTCGGGATAAATAGTTAGGGAGTTGTTCTCTTACTAATTTACGATTAGAGGCTAATGGATTGGGTCTTCAGTAACACTGTTCTTAAACCCCATGTGAAAAGAATAAATGTGACAGCCCGCCCCGCACCAACCGACATTTACTCCAAAAGTGTGATGCACACATGTCCAGTTAGCATGGGACGGTCGTCAGAAGGAAAGGAAAGAAGGAAATGAACTAACAAGGAACCTGTAGAATGTCTCACAGCGCATGGAACAAAATATAATAACAACATACTTGACATAAACAGGTGAGACAGTGCATAAGCTGAAAACAAACTAACATAGCAGCGGAAAATCCAAGTACAACTAATGATCCAAAGCCAACATTATTACAACTTTTCAAACTGTCTCAAAAAGCAAAAGCAAGATAAGGGAGGTACACTACTAATGCGCAAGTAGTGACCACCAACGACACAGGGAGAATGTCTCTCTCTCTCTCTCTATATATATATATATATATATATATATATATATATCATATGTGGAAGCCTCCTGCTCGCCTCCGGATCAGCTACTCCCACATCACCAGTTAACCTGTCTCTAGTCTGCTCGTGTGAGCACCCAGAGTAATAAGAAGAGACATAAAACTCTGGGTCAGACAAAAGTCTGGTATGAGCGATAAGCAGCTAAACAGAACAATAACAGGTATACTAAACCATACCTGAACCTGGACCTGCAACCAAAGAGTTAGCACTGCATACTGTACAACACTCTAAGGTGCCATTTCAAATGGTGTAAAGATAACGGGGGTGGGGGTGTGCATGTCATAGTGATGGCAAACAAGTCAATCATAGCAATCATCCTCACATCTCTCACTCAGTGCGTAAAGCATACGATATCCACCACTTCGATCACCCAATATACTTTGTTATGATCACTTTGCCCCATGAAGTCATAAATGGCTTCACTGCACTGATACATAGCCACTAATCTGTTGTATATAACGGTGTTGTATACATAATTATATGATTTTTGTTTGATGATAACAAACAAATAAATATTATTTTAAATATGTTTGTTATTGTACTGTTCATTACAACACAGCTGTAATATAATATTTATATTTAAATAGAATGCGACTGTATACACATTCATATAGTTATACAGTATTTTATTTAAATTAAATATTCTATTTCAACTTTCAATCATACAATCTCTTATAACTCCACTATTTGAATACATCACTGATATACATTCACATCACTGATATACATTCACAGAACATTGTACTTGTAAATAAACAGAATTTAATAGACAAGTTTATTTGAACACAATAAAATAATATTTTATTTCGATTAAACTTGTTTATTACAATATTCAGTACAATTCACATATTCATACACTGCTCTTCACTACAACTCTCACACTCTGTTACAGTCACACAGTCACTCATATACACTTCTCTCTGTTCTTCAGTTTCATCGTCTTCTGACTTCTATATGCTTCACAGTCAGTCCAGTCTTCATACCTGTCATATATAGAAACACACACACAGTACACTGCAATAGAAATGAAATAGAATACATGCAAATATATTTTTTTTGAAAATTTATTTGCCTCAGAATTTCGGTGTGTTTCTCATCATTTTTCTGACTCAATCTGATTTGATCAGCCTCGACATAATCACACTAGTTTGCTGATTTTTGATCAGCCTCAACATAGTGTGACTAGTCTGCTGATATATCTTAAAAACAAATGTCAAACATTAAAAATCAAAATAGTCAAGCTCAATACATGAAAAGAAACAACACAAATATGAACAGGGCATCAAAATCAAAGCAAAGCCAAGTGTCGAGTCAAGCAAGTCAGAAATAGCTACGCAGTAAATTCACAAAATGGTGCAGATGTGCAAGGGGCTGAGAAGTATGTTGATGGCAGATGCAACAGTGGTGAAAATGCAAGTGAACATAGGAGCATGGATGCAAGTAATTAAAAAGTCAGTCACGTTCAAGACATAAATTGCAACATGGACATGAGGCAAACAAATCAAATTGTGGAGCTGGTCAAGCAAAATCAATAAACAGCATAGCCAAAGTATCACAAACTGAAACACAGCATGGGGTGGAAAAGATGGCAAGCAAATGTGCTCGACGCATATAAACATGGTGCAGCAAATAAGTTCATACAGCAAACAAACGATTCAATGGCACAACTCAAAATAAATGGCCGAACATAGAATGTTCACAGTCAACACCAAAGTGGCCGAGGCAAAACACAAGGCAGTACAAGAGCATCAACATGTACACAACTGTTTAAATGGCTCAATTCAAAGTGTCTTCAAGACAGAAAGGCTACAGGACTGGTTCAACACAACTAGCTCAAGCATGATGAACCAAGTCAATGCATATTCAAGGACATAACTCAATTCAGCTATAACATTAGTTCAGCACATATAAAACAACAAAACTTCCAAATTGTTCAGCGTGCATCTTGTGCAAGAAGAAGTCAGTTTATGGAAAAGGGAAAGTATTTGATTGTTTTTCAAAAATCACATATTTCCTCTGGAAAAATAGTGCTCATGTTTTTTGGCAAGTTATATACAATTTTTTCCAGAAAATACAGTGGTGCATGGGAAGATATTGAATTGGTCGAGAAGGTGCAACAGCAATGAACGGTTAAACCAAGATGATGCAGGTGCAAACTAAAATGTTTCAGCAAGCATGAAGGCTTAAGTATAGGAGAATCAAAGTAAGACAAGTCTATTTCATCAACACAATGGTTCTACAGCCTTTAAGATGGTCGAGCATAGGTGATGCAACATGAATGAAGCAAACAGCATATAGTGGCATATATGATACAAGTATGGAAAATCAATGTGCATGTCAACAGGAACTAATACAAGAAATCAAACTGTGTTTATAGTTTTTTTTTAAGTAAACATTTTTTTTGGAAAGAAAAAAAAACAAGTTTTTAAAACTGTTTTCATTTTTTTTTTTCAAAACCACAGTTTACTTCCAGAAATGGAAGTGTGATTTCAAGACAGTCTTTTTTTAAGTATGGTAACATTTTTGAATGTACACTGATGAAATATTTGGCAAGAAAACTATTTTACAAATCAGGTTTGGCATTGCAATCTTTTTCCAGAAATAAAACTATTCAATCAGAAGAATTTATTTTGGCAAGAATTGAAACACTCGTGTGAAATATATTTCTGAAATCAGAATCCATTTTTGGACAAAGAAAAACCCACAAACTGTTTCCAGTTTTACTAAAATCATTTTTTGGCAAGCATTATTAATTTTTACGAGAAATGATTCAATCGAATTCAAGAGGGGCCACAAAATCATATACATATATTAATTTCCAGAATGACATAAAAATGCGCAAGGATCAGGGAAATTAATCAGAGAAACAAAAGGGGCAAATCAATTCAAGCCGAGAATTACAAAAACCAAAAGGGGACATCTCAGCAATCGGAGTATTTTTTCAAAGTCGAGAGAAATTTCAGGAAAATCAAAGAAAGCAAAAGGGGAAACCCTAGATTTACAGATCGGCCAAGTTCACGTGAAATCAGAGTATTATAAGGATTTTAAATCCTATATATTTACACCTACTTCATCACAGGCAGACATCGAAAACCCACAAAATCAAAGCAAACAATAAAATCCGAATTACTCACAATTTTTAGGGTTTCGTTCAAGTGAGAACTCCAGCAAATCGACATCAGCACGCAAGCTACAAAGACAAGAGCCATCAGAGATCAAATTTCCAGAAGCATCGATTTCGATTTGGGAATCGATTTCAGAAACCCTAGCAATTGCCAGAGCCGCCATTTATTTTCCCAGAGCAAAAAGGAAAGAGATCGGGCTAAATGAATCACATAAGGGCCGGCCAAGTTTTTAAAAGGGGATGACCCCTTAAGTTATAACCTAGGGTTTTTTATTTTAGTTCTTTCTTGTTTTTTTTTGTTTTTTATTTGTGTATTGTTTGTTCTTCAAGTTCTTCTGTAAACAATCAAATAGGTATCTAGATCTGTAAAGTCTAGGTAAAACAGTCAGGGTGGTGACTGTCAGTTTCAGAGTCTGTAAATCTGAGTTACGAGTTACAGGGTTTGTAATTCGGGAAATCTGATCTAGGGGTTTAGATCAGTCTAGGGTTTTGAGCGTAGGGTTAGATTAGGAGCAGGGGTTTGCGAGTGTACATGGTCTTGTATGCGGGAACTGTTCTATCACCTAGTAGAAACCTTAGAAATGCAGCAGTAGGCAGGTTTTTGCCAAAGCTGGGTATATCTGTGTGTGATTTACTTTCTGCATTTCAGTTTCTGCTATTTTCTGTGATCAGTTTATTATTATATATCTCGTTAAGTTTTTAATTCAGTTAAAAACTGTGAAAAACCCTATTCACCCCCCTCTAGGGTTAATCTAGATCCAACATAATCCTTCGCTATGTCCACTTGCCCCATGGAGTTATTCACCCCGTCTACGCTGGCTCATCGCCTTACCAATCCTTTACTATGTCCACTTTGCCCCATGGGGTTGTTCACCCCATCTGCGCTGGCTCATAGTCTTACTAATCCTTTACTATGTCCACTTTGCCCCTCGAGTCATGACGACTCTACTGCACTGGCTCATAGTCTTACTACGATCACTTTGCCCCTCGAGTCATAGTGACTCTACTGCACTGATAACGTAGTCCTGTCCTTCATGGTGAATCGAAGTTATGAACGTCGACAACTCCTTAGCACACGTCCCGCAGCAAAGCCCAATCATGAAGTGAACTCATTGGTTCCCAACTGGATCCTGAGCTCTAATTTCCAACTTGGACTACCTTTGCATCTCGGGTTTTTGGTCAATACTGGATCAGTTCGGATTCCTCCTTGCCATCGGTTCGGTTTGGTCATAGATATGCATATCAGTTTGGTTCGGGTCCTTCACGTCGTATTGGTTCGGTTCGGGTTCCCTTTTGCTCCATCAGTTTGCTTCATCGGTTCGGTTCGGGTCCTCCACTCTCTTAGCTCCTGGCTTGGCCTTCTGGTCCAATCCGATCCCCTTCCTTATTCTCATCCGCTCCGATCTGATCCCCATTCCTTAGCCCAATCCAATCCCCTTCCTTATTCCCATCCGCTCCGATCTGATCCCCCTTCCTTAGCCCAACCCGATCCCCCTTCCTATTCCCATCTGCTCCGATCCTATCCCAGTTCAATCTTTGTGTCCTTCCTTTTATGCCATACTTTATCTTGTGCTAAGCTACGGTTCGGTTCGGTGATCCTTTGCCTGGTCCGAGCCCATCCACCCGATCCGATCCGAAAGCCTGCACTATTTTTCTACAACTTTTCCAATAAGCATTTTATGCCATTCGACGACATTTTCGACCATTCTATCTATTCTAATCAATGACAAAGCATACCACAAAGTCATATCAACAAGTAGAAGTAACCTCAAATACCAAAACATCAATATGATAGGTTAAAACAGATCACACATAGCCAAAACCCCATATTTTCCCTTAAGCATGTTTAAGGATAACTAATGATAGGATTAGCAATACTTAACCAAATTAACCCAAACTCATATCAGAGGTCTAAAACATCATTTAAGAATTTATAAATATTTTTCCAGAATTTTATCATGTTTAAATTCGCTTATTAACACTAATTACCCTTAATTAACTATAATTAGTGAGGAACTATGTAAATCACTCACCTTAGCCACAAATAAGACTTAGATCTGAAATAAATCTCTGATTTGGCACGAATCCCAATGCTAAACAGTAGCTCTAATGTTAATTTGGTGTTGATTTCTCTTGATTTGATGTTGCTAAGCCCAATCTTCAAGTAGAAAGTGATTTAGAGGTTGGAGGCCATTTTTAGGGTTTCTAATGGGTAAGTGGAGGCTAGAAAACTGAAATGGAATGAAACTCTAACTCTTTTCAGTCTCCCCATAACCCTAATCCCGAAATGGGTTATGGGCCCATTCACTAATCACCCTATTTGGCCCGGTTAAGCAGTTTTCACCTTCCAAACCTTATTTCAGCCATATCTCCCAAACGGTAAGTCCGTTTCTCACATGTGACCACTCAACAAAAAGGTAAACCATCAAACGAATCTAATGGAAGTGGTTTCAGGTAAAAATTCCTTTCCAATCAAAAGTTATGGTCGAAACAAGATCAACTAAGGGCAAAACGGTCATAT
Organism: Allium sativum; assembly: GCA_030737875.1. NCBI lineage: Eukaryota > Viridiplantae > Streptophyta > Magnoliopsida > Asparagales > Amaryllidaceae > Allium > Allium sativum. Next base: position 482,790,272 of record CM060926.1, on the reverse strand, counting down.
AAAAATCGACAAAAATCATGAACATGGGAAATGACTCTAATGGTTGTTTCCTAAAGTTACATGACCATACGACTTCGTATAAGAATGAAATAAATATTCTACGATCCTCCGATGCGTAGAATGCGGGTTGTTACATTCTCCCCCCCTTAAGAAATTTCTCCCCCGAAATTCCCTAACCAAAACACACAAAGGGTCCCGCATGCCTATCAGCCATAAAACAACAATCAAACATGCAAAACAAGCAAAACAAGTCTATCCTAGCATGCGGAATAACTAAATTACAAAGTAAATCTTACCCGACAAAGAGTTCTGGATACGTCTTCCTAATGCTCTCCTCTGTCTCCCAAGTACAGTTATTCTCGTTCTCGCCCCACTGAACCTTGACTAGCTTCACCGCCTTCCTTCGAAGTTGCTTCGTATCTTGCTCGACAATACGAATCGGCTTGCGGTTCCCAAACGCCTCGGGTTCCACTTCGAAGTCCTCTAATTGATCAGGTGAAATAGTCATATCTGGGTCGTGTACGAACTTCCTTAGTTGGGAAACATGAAATACGTTGTGAACTCCCGCCATCTTTTCTGGTAAGTCAACTCTATATGCCAAATTCCTAACTAGTTCAAGAACTGGGAATGGGCCAACAAATCTTGGTGCCAACTTGCCTCTCCTGCCAAATCGTATCACGCTCTTCAACGGAGAAATCTTGACAAACACCAAGTCACCAATGGAGAATTTTAGGTCTCTTCTTCTCTTATTAGCATAACTCTTCTGCCTATCTTGGGCAGCCTTCATTTGTTGTTGAATGATCTTAATCTTGTCTGAAGTTTCTCTTACCACATCTGGTCCAAGCATAAACTTCTCACCGGTCTCTATCCAACATGATGGTGAGTTGCACGGTCTTCCGTACAAAGCTTCATATGGAGCCATACCGATACTGGATTGGTAGCTATTATTATATGCAAACTCTACTAGATGGAAATGGTCATCCCATGATCCACCAAAATCCAATATACAAGCTCTCAAGAGATCTTCCAATATACGATTCAACCTCTCCGTCTGACAGTCGGTCTGAGGATGATATGCGGTACTGAGATGTAATTCTGACCCTAGAGCCTCTTGTAAGCTCTTCCAAAACCCACTAGTAAACAACGGGTCTTGGTCACTCACAATGCTTTTAGGTACTCAATGAAATCTCACTACCTACTTCATATACATTTCTGCTAACTTAGCTGCCGTTCTGGTCGATTTGACTGGTATAAATCTTGCACTCTTAGTCAATCGATCCACAATTACCCAAATGCTATCATGTCCCAATCTAGTCCTTGGTAAACCATCAATGAAATCCAACGAGACTTGCTCCCATTTCCATTCGGGAATTTCTAATGGTTGCAACAAACCACTAGGATTCTTTTGCTCGGCTTTAACTAGCTGGCAATTCATGCATTTGGATATAAACTTCCCAACGTCTCTTTTCATCCCTTCCTAGTAGTAAGTCTGTCTCATGTCTCGATACATCTTATCACCACCGGGGTGTATAGTCAGTTTTGAGTGATGACATTGTCTAAGCACTTCATCTCTCAAACCATTTACGTTGGGTACAACTAGCTTTCCATTCTTTCTAAGCCATCTATCTCGATCAAGCCCATACAAATTCATCTCCTCACCGTCGATATTCATCTCTAACTTGGAGATGATTTCCAATAGATTAAGATCGTCCCTCTGACTGGAACCAATCCGCTCAATCAAAGTGGGTCTGATCGTCAAACTTGCTAACATCTCTGGATCCAATTCACACTTTGGTCTGAAATCATACCCTGCGATATACTCCAGTTGCTTCCATTCTAGAAACATATCCCCTAAACTGGCATGTCTCCTACTCAAGGCATCGGCTACCGCATTACCTTTCCCAGGTGTGTATGCGATAACAAAATCATATGAAGCCAAGAACTCTAACCATCTCTGCTGACGGAGATTCAGATCTTTCTGAGAGAAGAGATACTTTAACGATTTATGATCGGTTAACAACTCAAATCTCTCTCCCAAGAGATAATGTCTCCACATCTTCAGCGCAAACACGATCGCTGCTAGTTCCAAATCATGGGTAGGGTACCTTTTCTCATGTGGCTTTAGTTGCCGACTAGCATAAGCTACAACCCTGCCTCCTTGCATCAATACAGCACCTAGTCCGGTACCACAAGCATCCGTGTATACCGTCATTTCTTCATTCCCTTTAGGAATGACTAGCACTGGCTCGCGCGTCAACTTTTCTTTTAGACTTTTGAATGCATTCTCACACACTCCGTCCCAGACGAAGGCCTGATTCTTCTTAGTCAACCGAGTCAATGGTGCCGCTATCTTGGAGAAGTCCTGGATAAACTTACGATAATATCCAGCTAACCCCAAGAAGCTTCTTACGTCTGTTGCATTCTTGGGCGTAGACCAATCATGTACCATAGTCACCTTCGTAGGATCCACGACAATACCATTCTCTGAAACAACATGGCCCAAGAATCTCACTTCCCTCCTCCAGAAGTGACACTTAGAGAATTTCTCTTTTAATTGGTGTTTCCTCAACACCTCCATCACTATCCTCAAGTGTCCCTTGTGTTCCTCCTCTGTCCTCAAGTAAACAAGGATATCGTCTACGAACACAAGAACAAACTTATTCAACTGATCTCTGAATACCCGATTCATAAGATCCACGAAATATGCTGGTGCATTGGTCAACCCAAATGGCATAACCAACCACTCATAGAATCCAGACGGCGTCCTAAATGCCGTTTTCGAAACACTCTCATCTGCTACTCGAAGCTGATGAAATCCTGTAGCGAGGTCCAACTGGGAGAACACTCTTGCTCCTTCCAGTTGATCAAACAAATCATCTATCCGTGGTAGAGGATACTTATTCTTCCTCGTCACCTTATTCAACTCGCGATAGTCCACACACAAACGAAGGGAACTATCTGCCTTAGTGGCAAACACAACTGGTGCTCCCCACTCGGAGACACTTCTTCTAATAAATCCCTTCTTCAAAAGATCGCGTACTTGCACCCCGAGCTCTCGCTGCTCCCTTGGTGCCATACGATGAAGTGGCATCACTATAGGTCTGTCGTCTTCCACTAAATCAATACGGAACTCAATCTCTCGGTGTGGTGGAAGTCCGGTCACTTCCTCGAAGACGTCCGGATACTGGCCAACCACAGGCACATCTGACAACTCATCATGCGGGATGTCGAGGGAATTTATAAAACTAGCCATTACCCCATCACTAGGTAGACTACCAAACACGACCCTCCGCCCATCATCCGCCCTAACTGTCACCAAAAAGCCCTCACAGTCTACCACCACCCCGTATCTTTGGAGCCAACAGATCCCCAATATAATGCCATACCCAGTAAAGTCCAAAACAAAGCAATTACAAACAAACATACATCTATGACTCGATAAGACCAAATTTCGGCAAATCATAATAAGGTTAGTCGAACCACCAATCGGGTTCGTCACAACCAACGGTCTATCGACTATCTCGGGTTCCAGTCCCAACCTATCCACCAGGTCACTAGATATGAAGGAACGGGAAGCCCCAGTATCAAACAAAACTCGAACTGGTACATCATAAATAGAAAGCATACCTTGAATGACGACATTCTTTCTTTCTCCGCCGCAGTTGGGGCATTCGACGAAGAAGGAATAGCATTAAGGGCATATGCTTTCACCATCTGCTTTTCTTTAGGAGGTTGTGGACACTTATCCTTGAAATGTCCCACTTGGCCACAGCTGAAGCACTTCTTTTCCGCTGACTTGGCCCGGCAATCCTTAGCATAATGGCCCTTCTTACCATAGCTGAAGCACTCAACATCTTTCTTGCTCTTTTTCTAGCCATACTTAGATTGGTTCTGTTTCCTCTTATTCCGAGAGTTATTCTTGCCTCCACCGCCCGCTTGCAGTTTCAGCCCTTCTGCAGATGCAGCCTCAGTCTTTGGCTTAGAGGTAAAGACTCTCTGATCTCAAAGCTTTCCCTACAATCAATTCAAAAGTGTCATCGATGTGGTTGATAAGCCTTTCCCCCAAGTATCCATCCAACCCAGTAATGAACTTCTCATTCTTCTTCTCAGGAGTATCGATAAGAGATAATCCATACTTCGACAAAGTATCAAACTCAGCAATATAGTCAGAGACTGCCCTATCATTCTGCTTGAGTTCCAAGGATCTCTTAAACAACACCGATTTCTGAGCAGCTGAAATGAACTTCTCGCTAAAGCGAGCCTTGAACTGATCCCAAGTAACCTGATCTTCCGGAGTAGCTGTTCTAATGGCATTCCACCAATTCATCGCTCGCCCTTGCAGCTGACGAGACGCTAGCCTTCTCTTCATCGCATCCTCAATACCCAAGTCGTTGAAGATATGATCACAGCTATCCAACCAATCCTGAACATCTGTGGCCGACTTCATTCCGTGGAGCGGCTTTCCACCAAGGTTAGTGTAATCCTTGCACAACTTGGCGAAATCGACCCTAGGCGCCTGCACTACTGGACCATCACAATTTCCGGGATGGGGAACTGCTCCCTGAACATCCCTAAGCATCTCCCTCTAGAAGTTAGTGAACATTGTCCTCATGTCAGGAGCATTTCCATTATTGGTCCCTCTACCAGCACCCCTCGTGTCTCGACTCATCGTTCAATCTGTAAAGAGAAAACGATTAACGACCCCAAAGTGGTGCTAGTGCAGTACGACTTCATTCTTATACTATTAATAGTATATATATATAGCTTTTGAAAACCAAAGTAATCACAAATACGTGCTCTCATATACGTATTATCTCTCCCTAGTGTCTTTCCCTAGGTTAACTACGCAACCTGGAGCTCTGATACCAAATGTGACAGCCCGCCCCACACCAACCGACATTTACTCCAAAAGTGTGCTGTACACATGTCCAGTTAGCACGGGACGGTCGTCAGAAGGAAAGGAAAGAAGGAAATGAACTAACAAGGAACCTGTAGAATGTCTCACAACGCATGGAACAAAATATAATAACAACATACTTGACATAAACAGGTGAGACAGTGCATAAGCTGAAAACAAACTAACATAGCAGCGGAAAATCCAAGTATTGCTTATGATCCAAAGCCAATATTATTACAACTTTTCAAACTATCTCAAAAAGCAAAAGCAAGATAAGGGAGGTACACTACAAATGCCCAAGTAGCGACCACCAATGACACAGGGAGAATGTCTATATATATATCATATGTGGAAGCCTCCTGCTCGCCTCCGGATCAGCTACTCGCACATCACCAGTTAACCTGTCTCTAGTCTGCTCGTGTGAGCACCCAGAGTAATAAGAAGAGACATAAAACTCTGGGTCAGACAAAAGTCTGGTATGAGCGATAATCAGCTAAACAGAACAATAACAGGTATACTAAACCATACTTGAACCTGCAACCAAAGAGTTAGCACTACATACAGTACAACACTCTAAGGTGCCATTTCAAATGGTGTAAAGATAACAGGGGTGGGGGGTGTGCATGTCATAGTGATGGCAAACAAGTCAATCATAGCAATCATCCTCACATCTCTCACTCAGTGCGTAAAGCATACGATATCCACCACTTCGATCACCCAATATACTTTGCTATGATCACTTTGCCCCATGAAGTCATAAATGGCTTCACTGCACTGATACATAGCCACTAATCCTTTGCTATGTCCACTTGCCCCATGGAGTTATTCACCCCATCTGCGCTGCCTCATAGCCTTACCAATCCTTTACTATGTCCACTTTGCCCCATGAGGTTGTTCACCCCATCTGCGCTGGCTCATAGTCTTACTAATCCTTTACTATGTCCACTTTATCCCTCGAGTCATGACGAATCTACTGCACTGGCTCATAGTCTTACTACGATCACTTTGCCCCTCGAGTCATAGTGACTCTACTGCACTGATAACGTAGTCCTGTCCTTCATGGTGAATCGAAGTTATGAACGTCGACAACTCCTTAGCACACGTCCCGCAGCAAAGCCCAATCATGAAGTTAACTCATTGGTTCCCAACTGGATCCTGAGCTCTAACTTCCAACTTGGACTACCTTTGCATCTCGGGTTTTTGGTCAATACTGGATCTGTTCGGATTCCTCCTTGCCATCGGTTCGGTTCGGTCATAGATATGCATCTCGATTCGGTTTGGGTCCTTCACGTCGTATTGGTTCGGTTCGGGTTCCCTTTTGCTCCAACAATTTGCTTCATCGGTTCGGTTCGGGTCCTCCACTCTCTTAGCTCCTGGCTTGGCCTTCTGGTCCGATCCGATCCCTTTCCTTATTCCCATCAGCTCTGATCCGATCCCCCTTCCTTAGCCTAATCCGATCCCCCATCCTATTCACATCTGCTCCGGTCCGATCCCAGTTCAACCTTTGTGGCCTTTTTTTTGCCATACTTTCTCTTGTGCTAAGCTACGGTTCGGTTCGGTGATCCTTTGCCTGGTCCGAGCCCATCCACCTGATCCGATCCGAAAGCATGCACTGTTTTTCTGCAACTTTTCCAGCGAGCATTTTACGCCATTCGACGACGTTTTCGTCCATTCTATCTATTCTAATCAATCACAAAGCATACCACAAAGTCATAACAACATGTAGAAGTGACCTCAAATACCAAAACATCAATATGATAGGTTAAAACGGATCAAACATAGCTAAAACCACATATTTTCCCTTAAGCATGTTTATGCATAACTAATGATAGGATTAGCAATACTTAACCAAATTAACCCAAACTCATAAGAGGTCTAAAACATCATTTAAGAATTTATAAATATTTTCCCAAAATTTTATCATGTTTAAATTCGCTTATTAACACTAATTACCCTTAATTAACCATAATTAGTGAGGAACTATGCAAATCACTCACCTTAGCCACAAATAAGACTTAGATCTGAAATAAATCTCTGATGTGGCGCGAATCCCAATGCTAAACAGCAGCTCAAATGTTGATTTGGTGTTGATCTCTCTTGATTTGATGTTGCTAAGCCCAATCTTCAAGTAGAAAGTGATTTAGAGGTTGGAGGTCATTTTTAGGATTTCTAAGGGGTAAGTGGAGGCTAGAAAACTGAAATGGAATGAAACTCTAACTCTTTTCAGCCTCCCCATAACCCTAATCCCGAAATGGGTTATGGGCCCATTCACTAATCACCCTATTTGGCCCGGTGAAGCAGTTTTTCACCTTCCAAACCTTATTTCAGCCATATCTCCCAAACGGTAAGTCCATTTCTCACAAGTGACCACTCTACGGAAAGGTAAACAATCAAACGAATCTAATGGAAGTGGTTTCAGGTCAAAATTCCTTTCCAGTCAAAAGTTATGGCCGAAACAAGATCAACTAGGGGCAAAACGGTCATATAAAAATAAAAATAAAAATCATGAACATGGAAAATGACTCTAATGGTTGTTTCCCAAAGTTACATAACCATACGACTTGGTATAAGAAAGAAATAAATATTCTACGATCCTTCGATGCATAGAATGCGGGTTGTTACATTAAATCTTTTAATTAAGATATAGAGAAAAATTACCAATTAATTAACATTTAATTGGATTTGAAATGGAATGTGAATTGGGTTTATTGTGAACTGTGTTTTTAACGACATTCGTTCTTTAACCCGATTTACAGTGAAATGTGATTTGGAATTTATAAATCTTTATTCGAAGATTCAATGAAATTTCCAAAGTAAAGTTTTCCAGTTTAATAAAATAAATTGGTATGGAATGGGATTCGATTTTATAATAAACGAAATGAACTTCTGTGGAGGAAGACTGATAATATATATGGAATTTAAAAGGCTTTGTCGTTATTCATTTGTAATTTTAGTCGGATACGGAAGTTGATATTGATTATATATTGGTTTGTTTTTCCGTGAAAATTCCGTAATTAATGGATTGTGATTTTGGGTTTATCGTGAACTTTGTTTTAAAGGACATTAGTTTTTTAACCCAGTTAAGGACAGAATTTATTTCCTGAATTGGAAAAATCATTACGTAATGATTGTTGGAAATTAAAACTGAATAAGAGTTTTAATGAATCTTTAAATAGATTGAAAGGTGAATTTGATAACTAAAATTGTAACACCCCACCTCCGCTAGGGTCACTCACAAAGGGAATGCACTAGATTTGGTGAAGCATTATCGAGGTAAACATGCACATATATATTACAAGACAGAACATATATATAAAACAGCGGAAGTAAAACAAATTTCATTACCTTATAAAATAAGGTCTAAAGCCTTTTACATCAGAATACATCAAAACCTGTCTTGCAATAGTAAAGAAGCATAAAACCCTTTTCATAAATTATTCCCCAAATAAATCAGTAAGGCAGCCATAGCCAAGAAAAGTCCAAGCCATGCATGATGACCTTCAAGCAGAGGAAGTCCGAACTAAACAACATCATTTCCTCCTTGAAAACCTGGGGGGAAACGGAAGACAAAGAGGTGAAAGAAAATGGGTCAGTCATAAAGACTGGTAAGTCCTATCTACTTCCAGCATAAAAACAGGTAAAGGTAACATGACATGCATAAACTGAAAGTAAACATAGGGATGACGACAAGATAGATAAGCTAAGCCAAGATAACTGGATGAACTACTGTAGCAAGATAAACTAAGGTATCATGATAAACTACGGTGTCAAGATAAATCAAGGTATCACATCGTCAGGTTTCTATCAAGTATGCTATCCCAAGGTATCTATCATGTATAACATCCCACGGTATCTATCATGTATAACATCCCAAGGTATCTATCATGTATAACATCCCAAGGTATTTATCATGTATATTTGCTCTGCACCTCTCGTACTAGTATCCCAACCCGCGTCATGTGTTAACTATGAATGTCCCTTGCCCAATGTCATGTAATGGTCCATGTCAACCTAATATATAGCATATGTAGGTTTTCCCGACTCGTATGTTTTTTTCCATGTATAAGTTCAGTCCTCTGCTGTAGGCCGTACAGGCTTTCCCATATAAATCTATAACACCTCAACGTAGTACCATCTTATCCTTGAAATCGTTTTGGACTGCTACCCTTGACCTGGTTATGTTTTCTTACCATGAACTATCGCGTGTTCACTTAGGATTTATGCCACCTAGGACCACTAGGGATTATGCTACCTAATGAACGTTTCCGTGTCTCGGTTTGGGTTCAAGCCACCTAGGACCACTAGGGATTATGCCACCCGTCAACCACGCCCTTTATCCCACGTATGTATCGTGAATCGTTTTCCATGTCTAGACGCACATGTATCTCAATGTGCCATCCGAGTTCCGTGCCAGGGCAAATCGAGAAATACGGAACTCGGTCGGGAGCTTTAAGTCGTCTGCTGATGCAGATATCAAGGTCTGTTTTTGTATCCGTGGCTATGGTCCAACGTGACCCCTCCGTCAACTACTGAAAGGCAATCCAAGAAAAATCATGTATGAGAACTACATCCCGACCCCACTATAACCCCACTTTCCTATGGGCCAACCTCACCAATGACTCGATAGCAAGAACATGGTCTGTTGGGAGTTCTCTGCCTTTCCGTTCGTACACGATTGACTAAAGATGGTAGGTAGTCGGCGACGTGCTATCTAGGGCAAAAACAAGTATCGTCGACTCCACGCTAATCCACCCCAGTCTTTAGGTCGCTCGCATAGCAACCAAGGCATACTCTTGGCTCTTCTACCGCAGACCTTAACCTCTGTGAGGCCAGGTTTCATGGACCACCTGCCACCTCACAGAGGGATACCAAGAGTACCCTCACGTCCCCCGAAGCTACCGCTTCGTCACCCAGTTCGTTGGAGCCCTTATCCAAGTCGGATAATTTGCTCCTCCTCGTGTGTTTAAGCGATGACCTACCATATCGGGTTACTCATCCATTCATGAACTAGTCCCATGTCCTTGGCTAAGAATTATTACTTAGTTATACTTAACTAAGGTTTACCACTTAGCTTCTTTTCCCCGTTACCCTTGATTAACCTCAATTTTCTACCTAGTTCCTCTCACTAGGGTTTTGTCTATTGGGTTAAGTGTTGTTATTCAGGTTCATGACTTAGCCCGCCTACGAATCATGTCAAGATTGGTTAAGTATTTAAGTTCAAGGCTTAGCCCTACAAGTTGGTTAAGTATACCAAGAAGCGCATGACTTAACCCTATCAAGTCAAATTGGTTAAGTATTGGTTTGTCTTAACCCTATCAGATTATCGTGTTAGATTGATCGAGCATAAATTATCTAAATCGCATCAGATCATCAAGCCGGATTGGTTAAGTACGGGTTAGCTTAACCTCATCCACTAATCATACTACAAGGGTTAAGTATATTCAAAAGGTCTTGTGACTTAACCCTATCTAGTCCACATGTTAGACTGGTTAAGTATAGGTTACTTAACCTCATCAAATCATCATGTATAATTGGTTAACTATAAGTTACTTAACCCCATTAAATTATCATGTTAAGTTTGTTAAGTATTGGTTGCTTAACCTCATTGAATTACCAAGTTTAGATTGGTTAAGTGTTTAACTTAACCCCATCGAATTACTGTGTTTAGATTAGTTAAGTATAGGTTACTTAACCCCATCTAATTACCGTATTTAGATTAGTTGAGTCTAAATTACTTAACCCCATCTAATTACCAAGTCGGATTAGTTAAGTGTAAATTACTTAACCCCATCTAATTACCAAGTCGGATTAGTTAAGCGTAAATTACTTAACCCCATCTCCTAATTGTCTTGTATGGTTAAGTGTCATTAAGAAGTCAAGCTCGGTCCCACTTAACCTACCCATTCGTGTCATATCGGTTAAGTGTCATTAGTCAAATTTACTTAACCTTATCATGTGGCATTAATTTAATTAATGCACTCTCAACCTCTCACATTAGACCTTGTTGTGGTTACTAGTTAAGCCGGGCGGGTCCGGGTTGTTTTACACCACAACCTAGTCTAACCTCGGGTCTTAAGCGCGACATGACCAACTTCTCACATTGGATCCTATTGTTTGTTGCCACTAGTTAAGCCGGGCGGGTCCGGGTATATTTATGCTACAAACTCAACCCAACCTCGAGTTGGCCACTTTCATGTTTGGTCTAGTGTCATATTACACTTACAACCCCTGTGTCTAGTTTCAAGTCCCATGTTTACCCCACATGTCATGTCCCCATTTAGGTGTATCATGAGTGTCATATTTTCATGAAATCCAATATCAAATTTTCATGTCATAATCACGCTCGTCTATCCTACCCAAGTAAAAGCGAGTCAACATAGTAAGGATACTATGTTACATATTGGCCTCAAAACATGCACGATGCCAAGAAGGGATTGGCCACAAACATGCATAGTATCAAAAAGGGTTTGGCCTCAAAATATGCATAGCATCATAAGGGATTTTTGGCCACAAACATGCATAGTATCATAAGGGAATTTGGCCAGAAACATGCATAGTATCATAACAGAATTTGGCCACAAACATGCATGATAACATAAGGGGTTTGGGTTTATTTACATGCATAAGCCCCAGAGTCAAATCTTTGCCAATGTTTCACAAGTCAAATGGTTCCCAAAGGTTAATGCTAACATTCCATAGATAAAGATTCAAATTTGCAAGATATACTAGGTTAAACATAACATAAGTGGCATGATTTAGTCACTAAGCATAGCCCAAAGTCATAGGTTCAAGCAAAAGAGACATGTCAAGGTTCATATAGGCTAGCATGCTTATGTTTCATCACATTTTATCCCATGTCACATTAGAACCACCGTTAGAATCTACAAGTAGCTAGAACTTACATAGCGTGGCAAGAGAAAGATCATGAATCGTCTTGACCAAGAAAGGTGGCTCCTTTGTTGAAGAATCGTCATGGAACTTGCATAGCAACGTTGATTCACTCCCTTGATTTGATGTAGCAAGCTAGCACCTTTGATTCGGATCCGATTTGAATGCATGAGCTCTTGGAGTTGGAGATGGAGGCCATGATCAAGATTGATTTTGGCGGCACTTCGTGGCATGAGTGATTTGTGAGGGTTTAGGGTAGGCTTAGGGGTCTTTTTATAGAGATTAGGAGTAGTTTAGGCCCTTAGATTAACCCTAGGATAGATCCGAGCCTTCAAAATCCGTCACAAGCCTCCAACCATGCCTTGAGGAACAAGTCAGGTGCACCCAGGCCCAGATTGGCCGACCACCCAGGTCGACAGGGGTGTCGACTGGGCAGTCGACACCACCTGGGGTGTGTCGACTCCCAAGTCGACTCCCCGTTCGACTTGGGGTGGCGGGAATTTTCCCGCCTACTCTGCTTTGTTTGAATTTGAATTCTGAATTCAAATTTGAACTGTTTTTGAACTTGAAATTTCCTGAAAACTTTGACGGGCCATAACTGCGTCATACGGACTCCGATTTTCGAAAACTCGGACTCTATTTCGCGTATTTTTCCGAGACGAACGCAATGGCATAGCCCGTTTCCCTTGATTCAGATTTTATCATTAAATTCTGCCTTGATTCTTGTCTTAGCATGTTGTAAAAATCCGGGTTGTTACAAAAATTATCCAATTCAAGAAATGATCGAGAACGGAGTATCACCAGTTTTTCTCCTAGCGATAGTTAAATCTTTAATTAGATTTGAACGTGAAATGGGAATTAATTTTACCGATAACACCGTGGTGTTAGATATGAAGTATTACCAATTTTACTTCATAGGATGAATAGGTTGGGATTGAGAAATTAAACAAATGATTACTTCAGTAAGGTTTGCTAATTCCGACTAGTTTGGATAAACCATAATTTGGTTTGAATTGATATCCAAAGGAAGAATAATGAATAAATTTAAAGAATATATCTTTGATAAAATTAATGGGAACCTTTCCCAAAGAATATGAATATTTAAATAAAATAATATTCAGAATTGGAATGAGGCGTACGTTGTGTTTTTATAGCCCTTGTTTATTATATACACGAGTTATTCGGAAAGACCGGGTTTATCCCACTCTGAATAACTGAATCGGCGATGTGTCGACGATGAAGACGGTGGTTGAAGACCGGAGGCCTTCACATCGTTTGGATGATTACTGATGTCTTGATTGGGCTATACACCCAAGACATGGTAATAAGTGGTGATCGTCCAGACGTACTCGGAGATCGATCGGATATGCAAGGACCTCTCTCCTATATTGGACATATGGGATGAGGAATAAGGTGCCTCCAATTTTGTTCAGACCCAGAACGAACTTGTAAATGGATGTGTGTCTGACATCGGATTTCATTCTGTGTGATTGATAGAAATCGGTTGCATAACGTGAATTGCCTATGTGGCATGCTGAGATGCAAATGATCGATGCTTCTGTTGAAAAGCAGAGGCTTGTGGTTGATGATCAAAGCACGACTTTAATATAACATAGCTTCGTGTAGCGTTAATTCGCGAGCCTCACACTCCGGTGTGAACCAGAAATGGGAGAGGAAATTAGGGAGGACATGCGTTTCCTTCTATCTAGGAGTGGTGTCTGGGTTTTGCACGCCTAGGTATTTTACTTATGTGGATGATGGATAGCGAGGCGCCTCATATATATCGGTCATACGGGCCGACGGATGGTATGGTCTTTATACAGACCAGATTGACTCCCTATAGGACGGGGAAACGCATTGTTCAGGAATTTTAATCCACTAACATAAGTGTGGACCGGCCCCGACGATGCAAGGGTCACTCGAGCTCTGATCCTGAGGGGCGAGCTAGAGCATCTTGAAGCGGTAAGGACGATCCCTTGCCTTGGTTCATGGACGGAAATTCAACTTGCAATACATGACATTTCGGTTTTGATTATAGAGCCTAGTATGGCGACATAGTGGGATGGGGCACTATGCCGTCAATGATTGATACATTTATATTTGAAGTTGTTTTCATAAACTTTACACTATAATAATATCAAAATGATTTGTTTTAAACGTACCAAGCATGTTTGGCTATTATAAGGTAAAACTCTATCCTTAGGCTTGCGTTGCAGTGTGTGATGGGACCTGAGTCTTGTAATAGCTTCATTTTTCCAAAAAGCATTGCGCTGTTTGTTTTATGCACTGGTATTCTTGGGAGGAGACCCGTTCCATGTTATATGGCGTGGTCCCTTGATTTACTTTATTTTTAAAGTAAAGATTTAATAACTTTTTTAGTTCTCATACCAGTCACATGACTGACCTGATTGTTTTAACCTAAACTCTGAGTGCCCTTATTTTCCACATGGGCTAGTAGTTGAGTTTTGCAAATATTATATTCACAGGATCCTGGTTTATAGCTGGAATGATATTCGGAAGGCTCTGTATCCGTGTATCTCTTTCAATTGTGTTTTGTATTATTTTCCGCTGCATTGAAATTTGTAAATCTCTGATATTTTTCTGATGTATATTATTTATTCATACTCTGTATATTCTTGTACCCTGATGTATATTGTTGTAATAAGCAATGAAATTATCTTTTGTTTGTGTTCTGATTTGTTGTTTTCTCAATTCAATCTGGTCTTTCCTTCATGGGGAAGTTTGTGTCGTCTCAGTGATTAGGATTTCTCTTTCAGCAAGGATAAGGACTATCTGAGATGTACCGCTTTGACTTACTTTCTACTCTGTTATGGTGTAACGACCCAGATTTTACGACTATTTGAATTCGAATATTTGAATATATTTTTAATATTTTATTTGAATTATTTATGGATTTTAATATTGAATTTGTTAATTAAAAGATGATTTAACGTTTATATTTATAATTATGTTAAAACGAGCTCGAAATGGCGCGGTAGTTCGTAATATTGAGTTTTGAACTTCAATTGATTATACAGAATCTGATGTAAGTCAGATTTCTGTGAAACAAGAAACATTGAAATCTAATTGTTTATAATTTTCTAATGAAAGAGAATAATCGGAATTTTATCATATATATATTGTAAGTTATGCCCAAATCCAAATTTGAAATAGTTGCTATGGAAATCATTAATAAATTATATCGTTTATTTAATAAGGAATTTCTATATATTTTAATAGCGTTTAATTAGAAAATAGTAAGGTTGAGTTGTAAATTCATATTGGTTGAATTTGAAGTGATAAATTACTTTATTTGGGGAAATTCGATAATAATAATTTATTATTATTTAATTTAATTGGTTTGGATAAATTTATAATATATCGATATTATATAAGCCGTAAAAATAATTATTTTTCAAACAACCTCCGTTTTCGTCGAAACAAATTTTATTGAAATACATATGGTTAATTATTGCTATATTTCAAGTTTGGAGCCAATTAGAGTAATTTTGACGGTAGAAGAAATTTAAACGTGAACTGATAAATGAATTGGAAATAAATTAACATCACTGTGCAAACGAAGTCAAAATTCAACGAAATTACTTCCATTGGATCTGGAATGTCAAGATGTAGCAATGTGTTTATTTTCATTATTTTTGAAGCTCGCATGTGACCATACAAAAATTAAACGTCTAACGTGTAATAAATAGGGAAAATACTATATACATTTAAATGAACTGAAATCCTCCCCACTGTTCGTTCTTCTTGCCTTGCGTTTCCTAGCTAAATTCCATTACTTGCCTACCAATCTACCTTATACGGTGGATACCACGTTTTCGAATTTCCACCATACAACTATCCTATTTTACTACACCTACCCTGTACCATATGTAATGTACTCTCTGCACATGCTATTTTTGAAAAGGTGGCATTCTACTGTGTACCCATTGTAACCGGGAACCTATTTCCTTGTTCTGAAGTTTTGCCTAGCCGGCAGTACAACTCAGCCTACACATCTAAATTATACACACATATCCTAAAGTCTACCTCAAGTCTACCATAAACATAGTGCAGCTATCACCCTCTTTTCTTCTAGATAACCGACATATGCAACACATACATACAGACCTAACATTTGAGAAATGAAAACACTCTGAAACTTACAGCTAACCTACGCTTTCTCTGCATACCTATTTATCTAAATTACTTGGTACACACGTATTGTTCTTTTATAAATATATCCTTCTCATTTCGTTATTATTCTTTCTTGGCTTCATCAATGAGAAGAAAAAAACCCACTGTCTTTAACCATAAATAAATCAAACGACTTCCTACATGGCCCGGTTAAATCATGTAGCCATCTTTCCTCTCTTCGACTTACTCCGAGCTTCGAGCTTGTATAAGCTTCAATGACGAATCCTGATGGCCTGAATTGGAAGCAACCACATGTGGAGGTATGGAGTGTGCACGTCTACGTACACAGTGCGCTGGATATAGTGAGAGGGTTCAGCAGGAAATGAATGTTGGAGGAGGAAAGCTAGACTTTTGCTTGCGGGTTGCGATTAAAGTGCGCCGCCGTTTTTTTAGGTGACCATTTAGTAAATAAAAATAAATGAAAATTGGGAAGTGCGAAACAGCAAGCATGGGTTTTATACGTTCTAATAAGGGAGAATCAATTCATGGAGGTCTCGTGATGGCTCCATGTGTTTTGAAGGAGGCTGGAGCGTCGGTGTTCAATAGGAAGTAGGAGAGTTTGTAGCGTGGTTCCTGGGTAGGCCGCGGTTCCGGTTGTGGGTGACAAAATGTAGGATTCAGGGTCAGTACGGAGGAAGTCGAGTGTCGAGCAAATGAAGTGGAGTCGAATGATGTATTCGTTTTGGTGTTTTGATGAGTATGTGGGGGTGTCAGTGTACCGGTGTACAACATGAGAAGCACTTGGGCATTGATGGATTCCGATGGGCGATGCTGGAAGAGGTGTAGGGCATGCCGACGAGTCGAGGATAGGAAGGAGAGTTGAATGGTATCGGTTATGTAGGGGTTCAAAAAGAGTTTGATGGTGTCAGTGGGCAATGGTGCGCGGCGTGTACACTGTGAAGCTGTAGAATGAAATCGGAGAAGATGAATACTGTTGTGAGTGGTATGGATTTTTGCATGGGTATGGGCCGGGTTTCCTATATTAGGACGGGTTATACAAAAAGAAAAAAACAAGAGCAGAACGTAAAAGAGTAGAAGTGGAAAGAAGATGTTGGGCGTATGGGGGAAGAAATGTTAAAGGAAGTGGTGGGGAAGGAATGAACCAAAGAGGTGGACGTGGATCCTTTTTATAGCAGGTGGAGTTGAATAATTTAAGTGGCAAGAAGATGGTACGAGATCAGTGGATCAGGCAAAAGGGATTGCGCTGGGGTATTGAGACTGTAAAATGAGCAAGGCCCAATATTTAAATAAAAAAAATGTTTATTTAACTTAATTAGTATATAGAGTCAATAAAGATAATTTGTATAGATTATTAATACATAAATACATACTGTGTTAATGTAAATGCGATTAGTAATATCGGTAAGTAGTGTTGCGTTAACAAACATACTTAGATAAATTAAAATATTTTTAGAGTATAATCTGATTCAATTATATTAATAATTTAACACAACCAATATATATATTATAAAAATTTTAATATATATACCTTGTTTTTATATCAAAATATATTTCGGGTAAAATTTTCCATTTACCCTCTTTCAAAAACATACTGTGTCGAATTATTCTGTCCAAGAGTTTAGAAACACTTATCGACACAGTTTGCATTACTGTATCGACCAGAATTCATAAACTACTCGACAAACCAATCAACACAATATAAACAGTTTTTATATCAATTTACAAATACGCGCTCATATATATACACTCAAACTCAATCTAGGGTATTACTAACCCCATCTCTACTGAGTCACGCCACAGAGCCAAGGTAATCACTTAACCTTCAGCTCTGATACCACTGTAACGAACCGGGATTTTCGACTCCGAAAATCAACATCAAACTACCATGTTGACCATTCAGACATCGAACATACCAGATCATTAATAGAAAGAAGTTAGAGGGTGAGATAAGAAAGAAAGAAATATTAGAATAGAAGAAGAAGAAACAACACAACCCAGAGTCTCACATCGCAGCGGAACAAAATATAATACAGAAGTAAATCTTTATTGAGAACTTTGAAAATACTTACAATATCAGAGTACATCTGGACAGTGATAATCTGTCCTCATACAACACACAGCGGAATACTAGTAATATCATACGTCTGGACTCTTCCAGCTCGTCTCTTCATAGCAGTCGATAACCTGAACCTGTACAACCCGGCCTAACCCGAGCATTTACAAAACACCGGGTCAGTCTGGTGAACCAGAGTGAGAAAAACTCGCACAGTAATAAGGGTGAACCATCCAATCATGATTTTAAAGTTCAAAATCTTTTCAGAAGAAAAGGATAATCGTAAGACCAAATCCACACATAAACACGGACGGTTTTTACCTTACGATAACCCAAAACATTTTTGAAACCAATATCTTTTTCTGATATTATAATAATGTCTAAATACAAGTAAATAGCAATCTAGTAGAACGCTTGCATCTCACGCTCTACGTATATAGTATACAATCAAAACCCGCAGGCGCTTATTGGAGATTGGATTCCAACTTGACAAGGTATGGGTCCACCTTCCGATAGTGTATCTCTAGAGACGAATACACTGGGTTCAACAAGAACTTCTTGCAACCCGGCCCTCACATGACCGACCACTCATTTCGCTTGAGTGTATCGAATGTATATCACCGACAGTTGGGATCAGCAACCGTCTCCCGACAAGGGACAGCATCGAAACATAGATTAAGAAACAAATAGGATTTCCTCTAGATAGGTGATCATACACCCTAATGGGAGCGACCCACATAGCCATGCTGCCTGCCCGATTTTTGTCATTTCCCGGTTGATGAGGCTTGAGGTCAGAATACTTCTGAACATCTAGATACCATTCGCTTTGAATGCCACATCGTCAGATCCGTCAGATATCACTAATTGACGTCCACAAAAATACTCTAGCCGAAAGCTAGAGAATGGCAATTCCCTGCCAACAACTATAGCACGTTTGAAGAAATCAACGTACGTGACCCTTTGGAAATACTCTGTCAGACATTCGTCCATAAACGTCATCCAGGAACAGGATGAACCGAAGGCACTCTCCTACTGCATTCATATAGGAATCACCCCATGGATCAGTAGCGAGAAGTCCTTGCAATCCATAGATTTCAACCACGACAGAATCACAGTTTATCTCTGCTTGCCAGGCAGAGAACATTAGTGGTTCTTCCATTTATGAAAATCCACGGTCTTCAATGCTCCATCTCGATCATCTTCAGACATCTTCACGTATTTATTGGACGGAATGGTTTTCGAATATAAATTCGATCCCGGTCTTTCCATACCAACAATCGTATTGGTCAGATTTGATAGTCGGTGTTTTAACTATCAAAATATACAATGTTTCAAACATGACACTCCAATGAGTTCACTGATTCAGTATTTGGCATCATTTGGCCTTTGACAAACTAATTTCCTTTTTGTTAAATTGAAACTTCCAATTCTTTTAATATTCAAAAATATGATATTTGAATAACTCAAATTTTCAGTTAACTAACATTCGACTTACTCTATTCGCTCGACTCTAGATTGTAGCGATCACAATGGTTACGCCTGATTCCCTCAGGAAACATCCGACCGCCGTAGGCTATCTGCAGCCCTGCGAATTACGCTAGCAGTCGTACGCAATGGCCACTTAGCCGAATAATTATGTTTGGCTAATTCTATCTCGAATAACTATATTCAATTTCCCATTTTGAAATCTCATTTAAAATTCTCCTTTTTACTAGATCTCGTTTTCAAATAACGTTAATGTAAAATTAACGTCTTAACACTTTGAATCTCACTTAAAACCTCTGGTTTATAATAAACCCTTTTTATCGTAATCTCCTTTCACTTAATTCATATAATTGAGTACGTTTATTTTCTTTCACCATTCAATTGGCTTGCATCCCACATTCGGTAACTTTTTAAATGAATTCCCATTTAAAATATATTCCTAAATTTATCATTAATTAAAATAATAACTTATTTCAACACATTAACTACTTTAGTAGTTAATCCCTTTTATCCTTATTTAAATTCAAACAATATTCATTTAACTATTTTAGTCAAAACACATTAACTTGATAAACAATTCTAATTCCAAACGGTCGATTTAATTAACTCAAAAACTTGATTATCTCATTAACCGATTTCAACAAATCCTCGCTTTAAATTAATTAAAAATATAATTAATTTAAATAGATTCTAATTATTTGTTTTCTTTACAAAACAATGATCAAAGTTTAACCCTTTCAATGCATTACTTATCTTCATACTTGAAAATCTGATTAACATCAGCATATACTTTATAAAATAAACCAACCATAAATCAAGGTCTTAAATAAATAAAATATTTATTTAATTCCCTTTTATACTTTATTCAAATAATATATTTCAAGATCTGAGTCCAGTTATAAAATAAACTTTATAACTTCACTTTTATCGACTCACCTAACGGTGAATCCATATCTATAAACCGATTGATTTTTAAAGGCCATACTCTGCCAAACACTTAACCAATATCACCTATTGGTTTTAAACTAACAGATGTTGAACATTCAATAATCAACCATCAAATCAATCACACAAACAGATCAGTTCATATATGAGCATATGAAAATAAATAATACATTTGAGGGATCCGGTTGGGTCCCTCCAACCTGTTCTTCCCTGTATTCAAAATGGTTATCACAAATCAAACTATTCAGTCTTGTTTAACTGATAAATTAAATGACGATCATTTAACATCAACCATAAGCAATTCAAACAATGCAACCATTTTAAACACGTTTATAAATAAACGTGACCAACCAAGGTGAGTTACCTTTATTGGAACCAATCGTTAAAAGTAATGATTCGGTATTTCACTGAAATTAAACACAGTTTAATTTCATCGGTTAAATCAACAGTTAAATAGATAACTAGCAAAGCAGTCAACTATTGGCAAACAAAGCACACAAAATAAAAACACCCAATTTATATAAAATATAAAAAAGGGTAACTGGGTGAGTTTAACTCACTTTGATTTGATTCGCTGTTGGACGGCTCATTTTGGTTAAATTAAACAAGCGTTTAATTTAACCAAATATTCCTGCTGCTTCCCAAATCTGTCTGCATCTATTCCAAAATGTTGATTTTCGTCAATATGATTTCGGAAAATCTCGTCCCGTCGAATTCTGGTTATGCGACAAAAGTTATAATCATTTTAAGTGACACTATTTTAATCATAACAAATAAAATTTAATCTTAATTGTAATTTAATTTAAACTATTTACTTTTGCTTAAACATTCCGCCTCATTCCCAGTTAGCATCGGATCGATATATTCTTTGTTTGTTCAGCGGTTTCCCCATAGCATACCTGCATCCATTTAATATTTTAAATTGATAATTTTTTTTTCCTTAATCAGTGTTTTAACCTACTGATTCAACTATATACTTATTATAATAAGTCACATGTTAGTTCGATTTAAAACCTAGTTAAACAAATTATTATACCATTTAATCACACAGTGAAGGGATACACGGCCAACCCTTCATTTTAGTTTTTTTCCTCATTCGCTTCCCTTTAGTCCAGATTCCCTTGTCCCTGTACCATTCCAACACAAACAATTAACTAACAGTTTTAACCAACTGATTATCCATTTATTTAATATGGGAGGTAAGCTTAATTATGTTTAAAACATACTACCGCACACCTTCTTCCTGTTTCATTTTCAAAACCGAGATTCCAAACAACTGTGTGGCTCCGTGCTTTACCTCACCAATCCCTTTTGGTTTCTGTCTTATCCCTTTACCTTGCAAACAACAGAACCCACTCCGTTCATTACTTAAACCCACGTACCAAAAAAAAAAAGTTCAACACCGCACCTCCATTATTCAGTACTTCGTTCACGTGTAACCGCTAGGAACCCACGCTCGATCCGACAAATCCATTGCTGCGCCTCCTGTGGACCTTCGGACCACAATTCAAAGGCACCAGGTGATGCTCCTTATTGGTCTCCTCCTACGCCGGAAGTTTCAGCGGCCCTAGCCTCGCCGCTTGCTCACATCAGCACCTAAACCGCCGGCAACTTCGAATCGGATTCAAGCCTCCACGACAATCGATGGCTCATCAGCACCGTTGAAAATAAAGCCCTTGCCGAGCTGATTCGTTTTGGCTTTGGGGTATCTTGGATTAATCATCCGATTTTGAGATTGAATGGGAAGAACAAGGAAGATTAACAACCGTTTGTGAAGATGAGGGTGGCGGCGCAATTAAGTGGTTGACCAGATAGAACAAAAAATTTTAGGGTTTGGCAGTGTATGGTATTTATACACGTTAACGGTTTCGTGGGGCGCACGGTGTTGATAAATTGGCGGCCAAGAAAATCGGTTGTTTGGGAGCCAAGTAAGGAACAGTAGAACGAAGGTTTGGAATGCAAGGAAACAATATTTGAGTGGGCGGAAAGAATTAGAATGTACAGTAGAAAGTAGAGTAGGCTTTATTACTATTTAAATACAACGAAACTTCGCAGTGAGAATTCGTGTTAAAAACCACCACATATAATCTTTGTTTTCTGATATAAAAGCTAATCTTGGTGTAAAAAGGTATTCTGGACCCAATGGGACAAGTTTCGTCGAAATCCGATGCCGTATGGAAAATTTTCCTTTATGAAACCGGAAATGAACACACATTTAATTTTTCCACGGTCACTAGATAAATCAAATCCACTTGAAACTGCGAACATCGATAATAACTTTTCGATACGATCCCAACGGCACTAATTTCGTCGCATTCTGAGACTGTTGCCCCGGCAGGCTGTTTTTACCCCGAACCGCCCTACCCTTTTTAACGCCAAATTTCTCGGTCTCTAAAAATAACAAACTATACACTTATTTTGACTCTAATCGACGATACAAACTCAACGGAACTGGTTTCGTGGCCTAATTCGATCGTCTTCTCAAGTTACACTCAAATATCCTTTTATTTATTTAAATACACGCTATAGAAAATGAACGAGCGTTTATAGCTACCGTGGTCACATACGATATCGGTTTTCCACGCAATTCGCCACCGTACAATAATTTAGCGATACGGTTCTAATGAAACTGATTTCATCGAAAACAGAGTCCGTTTGAAAAAGGGCTATTTTAAAGGTCTATAATTAAATAACGGTTTTCCATAGCGACTATTTCAAATTTTGTTTTGGCCATAACTCGCAATCTATAACACGGAATATGGATTTTTCTCTTTCATATGAAAACTATCGTCAATACGGTTCCAACGTGTCTTGTTTTACAGAAATCCGACTAATATCGAATTCTGTATTCTCGGTTGAAGTTCAAAACTCTATATTGCGAACTGCACGCCATTTTCAAGCTCGAATTTATATTATATATAACTTATAACGTTCAACTTCGTTTTAAATAACGAACTCAATATTAAATTCCATTAATATTCCCAATATAATATTTAAAACTAATTTAAATATTCATATTCAAATGGTCGAAAAACACGGGTCGTTACATTCTTCCCCCCTTAAAATAATTTCGTCCTCGAAATTGCTAAGGTAAGAAAGAACGTTATAAGCTCATTAATTTCAAATCTAATTTTATATTAAATTAGAAACCAATTCAATACTGTATATAGATATTTTCAAAAATACTGAAAATTTTCTAACACATTAAATTTTCGAAAAATTTCGCCAGCACCTCCTTTGTACGGCTCAATCGGTACAACTCCAACTCGCCCTTCTAGGCCTTCTTCAATCCAAAACAAAACAGCCAAGCGGCTTGCCAAATAGGCTCATAAATCACCAAACCCATATAAAAATAAACGTGTACCTTTTTGTCGGGCATATCATTATATCCTTCCCGTCTGCCACCCTGTCAGCATATACGAATGTCTTCCCAACAAAATTCCAATTTTATTCTCAAAACTAAATCCTTCACGCGTCCAACCCCAATCTCATTCTTAAACCAGTTTCCATCCTTTATCACTTTCAAATCTTAACTCACCAGTCCAACACCATTTCAGATTCCTGTCTCAGAATTCAAAATCTGATTCGGCTTGATATATTATATCTCGATTCAATTTTCATTTAATTGGTTTCAATTCAATTAATGTTTGCTTTCACAAATTTCTATCTAATTTTGCCTTTGTTCAAACAATTTCCCCCGGGAGTTTTAAACAGTTCAGCTTTTTCCAAAGTCAAATATTCCTTTCAGGATCCAAAACAACTTGTTTTTTTTTTTTTTTCCATTTCATTTTTCATCCAAGCAATTCAAAACAAGATCTTTGGTAGCAATCCGTCACTTAGAACTCGGAAATGAACACTGATGATGTGGCCAGCATCCTCAGAGTTATTTCCCAGCTATTAAAGTGAGTTCAATACTGTATCACTCATCAAAACCATATTCAAACCCTTTCATTTCGAAGTTTATTTCAAAATACCCAACTGAATGTTTGTAAACAAATTTAAAATCTCCCAGGATCTTAAAACTTTCATATATTTAATCCAAAATTCTTTTTCACACTTTTCTAAGTTTTCACAATTTCAATCTAAATTCTGATTTAAATTGAGATTTAACTCATCTGGCTGATTTATTACATTTCCACTAATCCTGACTAGTTATTTATAACCATCTTGATTATAATCTGATTCAATTATATTAATAATTTAACACAACCAATATATACATTATAAAAATTTTAATATATATACCTTGTTTTTATATCAAAATATATTTCGGGTAAAATTTTCCATTTACCCTCTTTCAAAAACATACTGTGTCGAATTATTCTGTCCAAGAGTTTAGAAACACTTATCGACACAGTTTGCATTACTGTATCGACCAGAATTCATAAACTACTCGACAAACCAATCAACACAATATAAACAGTTTTTATATCAATTTACAAATACGCGCTCATATATATACACTCAAACTCAATCTAGGGTATTACTAACCCCATCTCTACTGAGTCACGCCACAGAGCCAAGGTAATCACTTAACCTTCAGCTCTGATACCACTGTAACGAACCGGGATTTTCGACTCCGAAAATCAACATCAAACTACCATGTTGACCATTCAGACATCGAACATACCAGATCATTAATAGAAAGAAGTTAGAGGGTGAGATAAGAAAGAAAGAAATATTAGAATAGAAGAAGAAGAAACAACACAACCCAGAGTCTCACATCGCAGCGGAACAAAATATAATACAGAAGTAAATCTTTATTGAGAACTTTGAAAATACTTACAATATCAGAGTACATCTGGACAGTGATAATCTGTCCTCATACAACACACAGCGGAATACTAGTAATATCATACGTCTGGACTCTTCCAGCTCGTCTCTTCATAGCAGTCGATAACCTGAACCTGTACAACCCGGCCTAACCCGAGCATTTACAAAACACCGGGTCAGTCTGGTGAACCAGAGTGAGAAAAACTCGCACAGTAATAAGGGTGAACCATCCAATCATGATTTTAAAGTTCAAAATCTTTTCAGAAGAAAAGGATAATCGTAAGACCAAATCCACACATAAACACGGACGGTTTTTACCTTACGATAACCCAAAACATTTTTGAAACCAATATCTTTTTCTGATATTATAATAATGTCTAAATACAAGTAAATAGCAATCTAGTAGAACGCTTGCATCTCACGCTCTACGTATATAGTATACAATCAAAACCCGCTGGCGCTTATTGGAGATTGGATTCCAACTTGACAAGGTATGGGTCCACCTTCCGATAGTGTATCTCTAGAGACGAATACACTGGGTTCAACAAGAACTTCTTGCAACCCGGCCCTCACATGACCGACCACTCATTTCGCTTGAGTGTATCGAATGTATATCACCGACAGTTGGGATCAGCAACTGTCTCCCGACAAGGGACAGCATCGAAACAAAGATTAAGAAACAAATAGGATTTCCTCTAGATAGGTGATCATACACCCTAATGGGAGCGACCCACATAGCCATGCTGCCTGCCCGATTTTTGTCATTTCCCGGTTGATGAGGCTTGAGGTCAGAATACTTCTGAACATCTAGATACCATTCGCTTTGAATGCCACATCGTCAGATCCGTCAGATATCACTAATTGACGTCCACAAAAATACTCTAGCCGAAAGCTAGAGAATGGCAATTCCCTGCCAACAACTATAGCACGTTTGAAGAAATCAACGTACGTGACCCTTTGGAAATACTCTGTCAGACATTCGTCCATAAACGTCATCCAGGAACAGGATGAACCGAAGGCACTCTCCTACTGCATTCATATAGGAATCACCCCATGGATCAGTAGCGAGAAGTCCTTGCAATCCATAGATTTCAACCACGACAGAATCACAGTTTATCTCTGCTTGCCAGGCAGAGAACATTAGTGGTTCTTCCATTTATGAAAATCCACGGTCTTCAATGCTCCATCTCGATCATCTTCAGACATCTTCACGTATTTATTGGACGGAATGGTTTTCGAATATAAATTCGATCCCGGTCTTTCCATACCAACAATCGTATTGGTCAGATTTGATAGTCGGTGTTTTAACTATCAAAATATACAATGTTTCAAACATGACACTCCAATGAGTTCACTGATTCAGTATTTGGCATCATTTGGCCTTTGACAAACTAATTTCCTTTTTGTTAAATTGAAACTTCCAATTCTTTTAATATTCAAAAATATGATATTTGAATAACTCAAATTTTCAGTTAACTAACATTCGACTTACTCTATTCGCTCGACTCTAGATTGCAGCGATCACAATGGTTACGCCTGATTCCCTCAGGAAACATCCGACCGCCGTAGGCTATCTGCAGCCCTGCGAATTACGCTAGCAGTCGTACGCAATGGCCACTTAGCCGAATAATTATGTTTGGCTAATTCTATCTCGAATAACTATATTCAATTTCCCATTTTGAAATCTCATTTAAAATTCTCCTTTTTACTAGATCTCGTTTTCAAATAACGTTAATGTAAAATTAACGTCTTAACACTTTGAATCTCACTTAAAACCTCTGGTTTATAATAAACCCTTTTTATCGTAATCTCCTTTCACTTAATTCATATAATTGAGTACGTTTATTTTCTTTCACCATTCAATTGGCTTGCATCCCACATTCTGTAACTTTTTAAATGAATTCCCATTTAAAATATATTCCTAAATTTATCATTAATTAAAATAATAACTTATTTCAACACATTAACTACTTTAGTAGTTAATCCCTTTTATCCTTATTTAAATTCAAACAATATTCATTTAACTATTTTAGTCAAAACACATTAACTTGATAAACAATTCTAATTCCAAACGGTCGATTTAATTAACTCAAAAACTTGATTATCTCATTAACCGATTTCAACAAATCCTCGCTTTAAATTAATTAAAAATATAATTAATTTAAATAGATTCTAATTATTTGTTTTCTTTACAAAACAATGATCAAAGTTTAACCCTTTCAATGCATTACTTATCTTCATACTTGAAAATCTGATTAACATCAGCATATACTTTATAAAATAAACCAACCATAAATCAAGGTCTTAAATAAATAAAATATTTATTTAATTCCCTTTTATACTTTATTCAAATAATATATTTCAAGATCTGAGTCCAGTTATAAAATAAACTTTATAACTTCACTTTTATCGACTCACCTAACGGTGAATCCATATCTATAAACCGATTGATTTTTAAAGGCCATACTCTGCCAAACACTTAACCAATATCACCTATTGGTTTTAAACTAAC
The DNA here is from genome assembly GCA_030737875.1 of Allium sativum. NCBI lineage: Eukaryota > Viridiplantae > Streptophyta > Magnoliopsida > Asparagales > Amaryllidaceae > Allium > Allium sativum. Next base: position 482,762,564 of record CM060926.1, on the reverse strand, counting down.
AGATGTTGAACATTCAATAATCAACCATCAAATCAATCACACAAACAGATCAGTTCATATATGAGCATATGAAAATAAATAATACATTTGAGGGATCCGGTTGGGTCCCTCCAACCTGTTCTTCCCTGTATTCAAAATGGTTATCACAAATCAAACTATTCAGTCTTGTTTAACTGATAAATTAAATGACGATCATTTAACATCAACCATAAGCAATTCAAACAATGCAACCATTTTAAACACGTTTATAAATAAACGTGACCAACCAAGGTGAGTTACCTTTATTGGAACCAATCGTTAAAAGTAATGATTCGGTATTTCACTGAAATTAAACACAGTTTAATTTCATCGGTTAAATCAACAGTTAAATAGATAACTAGCAAAGCAGTCAACTATTGGCAAACAAAGCACACAAAATAAAAACACCCAATTTATATAAAATATAAAAAAGGGTAACTGGGTGAGTTTAACTCACTTTGATTTGATTCGCTGTTGGACGGCTCATTTTGGTTAAATTAAACAAGCGTTTAATTTAACCAAATATTCCTGCTGCTTCCCAAATCTGTCTGCATCTATTCCAAAATGTTGATTTTCGTCAATATGATTTCGGAAAATCTCGTCCCGTCGAATTCTGGTTATGCGACAAAAGTTATAATCATTTTAAGTGACACTATTTTAATCATAACAAATAAAATTTAATCTTAATTGTAATTTAATTTAAACTATTTACTTTTGCTTAAACATTCCGCCTCATTCCCAGTTAGCATCGGATCGATATATTCTTTGTTTGTTCAGCGGTTTCCCCATAGCATACCTGCATCCATTTAATATTTTAAATTGATAAATTTTTTTTCCTTAATCAGTGTTTTAACCTACTGATTCAACTATATACTTATTATAATAAGTCACATGTTAGTTCGATTTAAAACCTAGTTAAACAAATTATTATACCATTTAATCACACAGTGAAGGGATACACGGCCAACCCTTCATTTTAGTTTTTTTCCTCATTCGCTTCCCTTTAGTCCAGATTCCCTTGTCCCTGTACCATTCCAACACAAACAATTAACTAACAGTTTTAACCAACTGATTATCCATTTATTTAATATGGGAGGTAAGCTTAATTATGTTTAAAACATACTACCACACACCTTCTTCCTGTTTCATTTTCAAAACCGAGATTCCAAACAACTGTGTGGCTCCGTGCTTTACCTCACCAATCCCTTTTGGTTTCTGTCTTATCCCTTTACCTTGCAAACAACAGAACCCACTCCGTTCATTACTTAAACCCACGTACCAAAAAAAAAAAAGTTCAACACCGCACCTCCATTATTCAGTACTTCGTTCACGTGTAACCGCTAGGAACCCACGCTCGATCCGACAAATCCATTGCTGCGCCTCCTGTGGACCTTCGGACCACAATTCAAAGGCACCAGGTGATGCTCCTTATTGGTCTCCTCCTACGCCGGAAGTTTCAGCGGCCCTAGCCTCGACGCTTGCTCACATCAGCACCTAAACCGCCGGCAACTTCGAATCGGATTCAAGCCTCCACGACAATCGATGGCTCATCAGCACCGTTGAAAATAAAGCCCTTGCCGAGCTGATTCGTTTTGGCTTTGGGGTATCTTGGATTAATCATCCGATTTTGAGATTGAATGGGAAGAACAAGGAAGATTAACAACCGTTTGTGAAGATGAGGGTGGCGGCGCAATTAAGTGGTTGACCAGATAGAACAAAAAATTTTAGGGTTTGGCAGTGTATGGTATTTATACACGTTAACGGTTTCGTGGGGCGCACGGTGTTGATAAATTGGCGGCCAAGAAAATCGGTTGTTTGGGAGCCAAGTAAGGAACAGTAGAACGAAGGTTTGGAATGCAAGGAAACAATATTTGAGTGGGCGGAAAGAATTAGAATGTACAGTAGAAAGTAGAGTAGGCTTTATTACTATTTAAATACAACGAAACTTCGCAGTGAGAATTCGTGTTAAAAACCACCACATATAATCTTTGTTTTCTGATATAAAAGCTAATCTTGGTGTAAAAAGGTATTCTGGACCCAATGGGACAAGTTTCGTCGAAATCCGATGCCGTATGGAAAATTTTCCTTTATGAAACCGGAAATGAACACACATTTAATTTTTCCACGGTCACTAGATAAATCAAATCCACTTGAAACTGCGAACATCGATAATAACTTTTCGATACGATCCCAACGGCACTAATTTCGTCGCATTCTGAGACTGTTGCCCCGGCAGGCTGTTTTTACCCCGAACCGCCCTACCCTTTTTAACGCCAAATTTCTCGGTCTCTAAAAATAACAAACTATACACTTATTTTGACTCTAATCGACGATACAAACTCAACGGAACTGGTTTCGTGGCCTAATTCGATCGTCTTCTCAAGTTACACTCAAATATCCTTTTATTTATTTAAATACACGCTATAGAAAATGAACGAGCGTTTATAGCTACCGTGGTCACATACGATATCGGTTTTCCACGCAATTCGCCACCGTACAATAATTTAGCGATACGGTTCTAATGAAACTGATTTCATCGAAAACAGAGTCCGTTTGAAAAAGGGCTATTTTAAAGGTCTATAATTAAATAACGGTTTTCCATAGCGACTATTTCAAATTTTGTTTTGGCCATAACTCGCAATCTATAACACGGAATATGGATTTTTCTCTTTCATATGAAAACTATCGTCAATACGGTTCCAACGTGTCTTGTTTTACAGAAATCCGACTAATATCGAATTCTGTATTCTCGGTTGAAGTTCAAAACTCTATATTGCGAACTGCACGCCATTTTCAAGCTCGAATTTATATTATATATAACTTATAACGTTCAACTTCGTTTTAAATAACGAACTCAATATTAAATTCCATTAATATTCCCAATATAATATTTAAAACTAATTTAAATATTCATATTCAAATGGTCGAAAAACACGGGTCGTTACATAGTTAAACTCACTCAGTATCCCACTTATAATTATTATAAGTCAGGTTTTATTTTTTGTGTGCTATATTTGCTATTTATTGACTGATTGATGGTTGTTTGCTGAATATTTATTTATATTGTTTAAATTAAACGGTTGTTTAATTTAAATAAAATAAAAATCGTTATTTTAACAATTAACTCCAATGGAGGTAACTTACCTTGTTGGTTACGTTTATAATAATATAAACGTTTAAAACTGAATTGGATGTTTGAATTGTTGTTAGTTGACCGTTATCACTTGAATTAATTATTTAAAAATTGTCGTATTGAATGGATTAACAGGGAAGAACAGGTTGGAGGAATCAAACCAGATTCCTCAAATTTATTGTTTACTTTCATGTTAAATCACCTATATCGTTTAACCAACCTGATTGGATCATGGATTGATTATTGATTGTTGAACCCTTGATATTAACTAATATGAAATATTGGTTGAGAACTGGGCAGCAGATGGCCTAAATTATATATCATTTTATAAAAATGATTTATCAAAATCTACCGTGTGCGACGCACACACTTCATCTTAATTATTAAATGATTTACCAAAATTTGGCGTGTGCGACGCACACGCCTCATCTTAACTATGAAATGATTTACCAAAATCTGCCGTGTGCGATGCACGTGCCTCAGCTTAACTATGAAATGATTGATAAAGCTAATTGTTATATTACTAGAATTGTTAAACAAGTGGCCAAGGATTTATGTAACAATTAATAACTGAGATTAATTATTTTTAAGTAATCGAAGCAGTAGTGAATATAATTGAATTTTAAAGTGAGTTTATCAATGGGTTTACCTTTAAAGCCGAGTGTGGTAAATTAAGTTATAAGCAGATTTTAAGCGAATGAGATAAGCTTGAAATAAAGATTACTTAATATGATTAAGTAAGTGAAATCAAGATGAAAAAGAGTTTCATATTAAACCAATTTCTTACAAACGAGTTTATAAAAAGAGATGAGAATTTAAAGTGTTAATTTTAAATTAACATTAATTAATAATGGTAATAAGTGAAATTGATGAGATTTAAAATATGATTTCCCAGATTGAAAGATGGAAAGGGTTAGAAAAGGGATTCCTATAATTGAATTAGGTAAAGGATCGAGTAATAGGATTTGTAATAAAAATCTAGATAATGAAGCAAATAGTTTAAAGAAGTTAAAGTTTAAAAGTTGGTGTTTTATTTATCATTTACTAATCAATAAATTTAGTGAGAACAATACATTTAAAAAGGAGGTTTCAAAAATAAGAAGGTTTTATAAAACCGTATTTTAAATAAATAGTGAAGGAGTATTTGTTGGCATTAGAATGAATCGTAGTTTTTGAAATACAATTCATATTTATCTTAAGATAAGAATGTAGTTGATCAAGGTCTGAGAGGTAATTAAAATACCCCAACTTCAATGACATCAAGATTATCGAAGGATGATATGAGTTGTAATGATAAAGATGTTAGAAGCGATTTATTATGAGAAATAATAATGCGACGTTATTTGAGGATAAATGTGATAAAATTTCATTATAAAGGAAATAAAAGGATTTGAGGAAATATAGGTACTGATATTTCCAAAGTAACGAAAATAAAATGGCTAGAGAATATGAAATTATATTTTTCATAATCAAGGTAATAAAAGGAGTTATGAAAATAAAATGATATTTTCGAAGTAAAGAGATGAGTTTAGAGTGAGTTACTTTAAAAGGATAAGCGACGATGATTGTTTTCAAAATAATGAAACAAAAGGAGATTTCGGAACGATTGTTTTTCGAACGATACGTTAGATCGATTTTCCAATTATAAATAATAAGTAATATTGCGGCAAATGATTTGAATGATAACTGGATTAGATTATAAGATATTTTTCTAAGTATTAAAAAGAAATGGTTTGAGAATATTATTGTATTAAAATAATAAGTGAATACTGTGTTGTAAGATTTAGAAGTTTTAATTTAAACATTTATTGATAAGAAGGCCAAGTGATGTTGTGTTCTCAACCAGTAGATCCATTTCATTTTGTTTATTTGATAGTTAAATAACTGACTATCAAATTTTTCCCATATGATTATTGGTGTGGAAAGACCAGGATCGAATTTATATTCGAAAACCATTCCGACCAATAAATACGAATGCATGGAAGATGCTATTCAAAATGGAGCAAACGAAGACTGTGGATCTTCAAAAAACGGTAGGATTACCTACAACCTCTGGCTGACCGCTAGAGATATACTGTGATTCTATCGTGGTTGAAATCTACGGATTGCAAGAACTACTCGCTACTAATCCTTTGGGTGATACCTATATAGGATGTGGTAGGAGGGTGTCTTCAGTTCATCCTGTTCCTGGATGGCGTGTATGGATAGATGTCTAATAGAGTATTTCCAGAAAGGTCACGTACATTGATTTCTTCAACCATACCAAGAGTGGAGCAGGAGAAGGATACTACTTTTAGCTAACACATAATGTATTGTTGAGGACGTCAATTAGTGATTTTGATGGGTTTGATAATGTGGCATTCAAAGTGGATGGAGATATGCTATGCTGAAGAATACTCTTAACTTCTAGCCTCATCAACCGGGAAATGGTAAAAATCGGGAAGGTCGCACGGCTATGTGGGTCGCCCCCATTAGGGTATATTTTCACCATCTAGAGAATATTCATATTTGTCTTCTTTTCGCTTATGTTTCTCCCGGGAATGGTTATGTTGCTAGCAACCGTAGGTGACAAGATCATCGCAACATTCAAGGTTAAGTGAATGGCCGGTCATGTTTAGCCTGAGTTGCAAGATGTTCTTGTTGAACTCGGTGTATTCCTCTCTAGAGATACACTATCGGAAAGGTGGTTGCCCATACCTTGCCATGGAAAACCATTCTCCAATTAGCGCCCACGGTTTTGATTGTATACTATGTATGTAGAGCATGAGATGCAAACCTTCTACTAGATTGATATCTATTTGTATTTAGACACTATTATAATATCATAATTGTATTGATTTCAAAAATGTTTTGGGTTATCTTAAGTTAAAAACCATTCGTATTTATGTGTGGATTTGGTCTTATGATTATCCTTTCTTTTGAATAGATTTTAACTTTAAAATCAAATTGGATGTTACCTACAAAATTAGTGTGTTTTTCTCACTCTGGTTCACCAGACTGATCCGTGTATTTGTAATATTCGGGTTAGACCAGGTTGTATAGGTTCAGGTTTTGGGATGCTGTGAATAATAGAGAGGAGCTGGAGAAGTCCAGACATATGATATCTTGTATTTATTTCGCTTTGTGTTGTATATAAGGACAGATATTTGTAACTGTCCATATGTTTTGTTGTACTCTTAAAATTTGTAAGTTTTCAAACTCTCTATAAAGATTATTTCTATATTATATTTTGTTCCATTGCGATGTGAGACTCTGATTATGTGTTTTGTTCTTCTTCTTCTTACTCTTCTATTATAATATTTCTTTCTTTCTTATCTCACCCTCTAATTTCTTTCTAATAACTATCTGTGTTTTCGATACTTGAGTTATGACAAGTGATACAGGGTCTGTATTATTATCGGAATTCGGGCTCGAATCCACGCAGGTCGTTACAGTGGTATCAGAGCAATGGTTTAGTAATAACCTTGGCTCTATGGTATAACTCGATAGGGATTGGGTTAGAAATACCCTAGATTGAGTTAAGTGTGTATGTATGAGAGAACGTATTTGTTAATTTTATATATACGAATGTTTTGTATTGTGTTGTTGAATCAGTTCAAGTTGGACTGGCAACTGACTCAATATTGATTTTGTAAAGCAGGTAAATGAAATAATTTTCCCAAATTCTATTTTGTACAAAAATGAAATAATTTTATCAAATTGTTGATATTGATTTAAATGGGAATTCAAATGGAATTGTAAATCTGAAGGGTTTAATTAAACCAAAAGAGAATTTTTATATGGAATTTGTTAGTAAGAGTTTATATATGTAATTAAATTAATTAGAATTTAACTGTAACTAAGTTAAATAAATTTAAAAGGAAAATGGAATAATTCGATTGTGCTCACCATTGATTGCTTGTTTGTTAGATGATTTATTAATTAGATAATAAAAATTCATCAATAGAAATGAATTGAAATCTAAGAAATAAATTCCAAAATAACGAATGAGAATAAAATCAATATGAAATGAAACTAGAATGATTTAACCCTGTATCTGTTATTGGCATTGTATAATGAGTTAGTACAGGTCAAAAAAAGGAAAAAAAAAAAACTGGTAGTTGCTTTTCTTTGCGATAAAAGTAGAGAGTTGCCCGACAAATAGGTAAACCTTAATTATATTGATTTAATGATTGATTTTATACCCCTGAGTTTGGTAGCTGCTAGGCTTTGTTTTCTTTTGATCGATGTGTGGCCCGGAGTGGCAGTTGTAGTTATTTAGATCGAGTCGTACAAAGGAGGTGCTAGCGATTTTTTCACAAAATTTTAAAACCTAGAATTATTTTGATAATATTTCAGTATAATTATTATGAAAATAATTGAGTTTGGACTACTCTTCTTAACTTAGTAATTTCGGGGACGAAATTCTATTAAGGGAGGAAGAATGTAACGACCCGAATTTTTCGACTATTTGAATTCGAATATTTAAATATATTTTTAATATTTTATTTGAAGTATTTATGGATTTTAATATCAAATTCGTTAATTAAACGATGATTTAACGTTTATATTTATAATTATATTTAAACGAGCTCGAAATGGCGCGGTTGTTCGTAACATTGAGTTTTGAACTTCAATTGATTATACAGAATCCGATTTAAGCCGGATTTCTATGAAACAAGAAACATTGAATTCTATTTATTTATAATTTTCGAATGAAAGAGAAAAATCGGAATTTTATCGTATATATTGTAAGTTATGTCCAAATCAAAATTTGAAATAGTCGCTATGGAAATCGTTAATAAATTATATTGTTTATTTAATAAGGAATTTCTATATATTTTGATAGCGTTTAACTAGAAAATAGTAATGTTGAGTTGTAAATTCATATTGGTTGAATTTGAAGTGATAAATTATTTTATTTGGGGAGATTCGATAATAATAATTTATTATTATTTAATTTAATTGTTTTGGATTAAATTTATAATATATCGATATTATATAAGCCGTAAAAATAATTATTTTTCAAACAACCACCGTTTTCGTCGAAACAAATTTTATTGAAATATGTATGGTTAATTATTGCTATATTTCCATTTTGGAGCCAATTGGAGTAATTTTGACGGTAGAGGAAATTTAAACGTTAATTGATAAATGAAAAGAAAATAAAATAACATCATTGTGCAAACAAAGTCAAAATTCAACGAAATTAATTCCATTGGATCCGGAATGTCAAGACGTAGCAGTGTGTTTATTTTCATTATTTTTGAAGCTCGCATGTGACCATACAAAAATAAAACGTCTAACATGTAATAAATAGGTATAATATTATATACATTTAAACGAACTGAAATCCTCCCCACTGTTCGTTCTTCTTGCCTTGCGTCTCCAAGCTAAATTCCATTACTTGCCTACCAATCTACCTTATACGTTGGATACCTCGTTTTGGAATTTCCACCATACAACTATCCTATTTTACTGCACCTACCCTATACCATATGTAATGTACTTTCTGCACATGCTATTTTTGAAAAGGTAGCATTCTACTGTGTACCCATTGGAACCGGTCACCTATTTCCTTGTTCTTAATTCTTGCCTAGCCGATAGTACAACTCAGCCTACACATCTAAATTATATACACATATCCTTAAGTCTACCTCAAGTCTACCATAAACATAGTGCAGCTATCAACCTCTTTTCTTCCAGATAACCGACATATGCAACACATACATACAGACCTGCCATTTGAGAAATGAAAAAACACTAAAACTTATAGCTACCCTACGCTTTCTCTGCATACCTATTTATCTAAATTACTTGGTACACACACATTGCTCTTTTATAAGTATATCCTTCTCATTTCTTTTTTATTCTTTCTTGGCTTCAGCAATGAGAAGGAAAAAACCCACTGTTTTCAACCATAAATAAATCAAACAACTTCCTACATGGCCCGACTAAATCACGTAGCCATCTATTCTCGCTTCGTCTTACTCTAAGCTTCGAGTTTGTATAAGTTTCAATGACGAATCCTGATGGCCTGAATTGGAAGCAACCACATGTGGAGGGATGGAGTGTGCATGTCCACGTACACGGTGCGTTGGATACAAGGAGAGGCTTCAGCAGGAAATGAACGTTGGAGGAGGAAAGCAAAACTTTTGCATGCAGGTTGGGATTTAAGTGCGCCGCCGTGTTTTTAGGTGACCATTTAGTAAATAAAAATAAAAAAAATGAAAACTGGGAAGTACGAAACAGCAAGCATGGGTTTTATATGTTCTAATAGGGGAGAATCAGTTTGTGGAGGTATCATGATGGCGCCATGTGTTTTGAAGGAGGCTGGAGTGTCGTTGTGCAACAGGAAGTAGGAGAGCTTGTAGCGTCGTTCCTGGGTAGACTGCTGTTGCGGTTGTGGGTGACAAAACGTGGGATCTAGGGTTAGTAGGAGGAAGTGGAGTGTCGAGCGATTGAAGTGGTGTCGAACGATGTATTGGTTTTAGTGGTTTGATGAGTATGTGGGGGTGTCAATGTATCGGTGTACAACATGAGTAGCACTTGGGCATGGACGGATTCCGATGGGCGATGCTGGAGGAGGATCAGGGCGTTTGACGAGTCGAGGATAGGAAGGAGAGTTGAATGGTGTCGGTTATGTGGGGGTTCGAGAAGAGTTTGATGGTGTCAGTGGACAATGGTGCATGACGTGTACACTGTGAAGCTGTAGAATGAAATCGGAGAAGATGAATACTATTGTGAGTGGTATGGATTTTTGCATGGGTATGGGTCGGGTTTCCTAAGTTGGGCTCGGTTACACAAAAAGAAATAAAAAAAACAAGAGCCAAATGTAAAATAATAGAAGTGGAAAGAAGATGTTGGGCGTATGGGGAAGAGATGTTAAAGGAAGTGTTGGGGAAGGAATGAACCAAAGAGGGAGACATGGATCATTTTTATAGTAGGTGGAGTTGAATAATTTAAGTGGAAAGAAGATGGTACGGGATCAGTGGATCAGGCAAAAGGGATTGCCTGGGGTATTGAGACCGTAAAATGAGTAAGGCCCAACATTTTAATAAAAATATATTTATTTAACATAATTAGTATACAGAGTCAACAAAGAAAATCAGTATAGATTATTAATACATAAATACATACTGTGTTAATGTAAATACGATTAGTAATATTGGTAAGTAGTGTTGCGTTAACAAACGTACTTAGATAAGTTAAAATATTTTTAGAGTAAATTTTATTAAATTAAAACCGTGTTAAATTATATTGCTAATAAAAAAATTTAAATTCGTTAACAGAATTGAACAAACCCAGGGTCATTGGAATCAAATGGACGAATATGACATGAGGGAGCTAGTTTGGTCAGCATAGAAGTTATGGAGATTTTTGATAAAATTAAACAACTGTTTAATTTTATTCGTTTAATCGACGGATAAAACTCAAGGTGAGTTAAACTCACTCAGTATCCCCCTTATAATTATTATGAGTCGAGTTTTATTGTTCGTGTGCTATATTTGCCATTTATTGATTGATTGATGGTTATTTGCTGAACATTTATTTATATTGTTTAAATTAAACGGCTGTTTAATTTAAATAAAATAAAAATCGTTATTTTAACGGTTAATTCCAATGGTGGTAACTTACCCTATTGGTTACGTTTATAATAATTTAAATGTTTTAAACTTAATTGGATGTTTGAATTGTTGTTAGTTGACCGTTATCACTTGAATTAATTATTTATAAATTGTCGTATTGAATGGATTAAAAGGGAAGAACAGGTTGGAGGAATCAAACCAGATTCCTCAAATTTATTGTTTGCTTTCATGCTATATCATATGTATTGTTTAACAACCTGATTGGATTATGGATTGATTATTGATTGTTGAACCCTTGATATTAACCAATGTGAAATAATTGTTTAGGACTGGGCAGCAAATGGCCTAAATTATATAGCATTTTATAAAAATGATTTATCAAAATCTACCGTGTGTGATGCACACGCTTGATCTTTATTATTAAATGATTTACCAAAATTTGGCGTGTGCGACACACACGCCTCATCTTAACTATGAAAAGATTTACCAAAATCTGTCGTGTGCGATGCATGTGCCTCAATTAATAACTAAGATTAATTATTTTTAAGTAATCGAAGCTGTAATGAATATAATTGAATTTTAAATTGAGTTTATCAACGGGTTTACCTTTAAAACCGAGTGTGGTAAATTAAGTTGTAAGAGGATTTTAAGTGAATGAGAAAAGCTTAAAATAAAGATTACTTAATATCGATTAAGTAAAGGAAATCAAGATGAAAAAGAGTTTCATATTAAACCAATTTTGTATAAACGAGTTTATAAAAAGAGATGAGACTTTAAAGCATTAATTTTAAATTAACATTACTTATTAATGGTAATAAGTGAAATTGATGAGATTTAAAATACGATTTCCCAGAATGAAAGATGGAAAGGTCAGAAAAGGGATACCTATAATTGAATTGGGTAAAGGATCAAGTAATAGGATTTGTAATAAAAATCTAGATAATGAAGCAAATAGTTTAAAGAAGTTAATGTTTAAAAGTTGGTGCTTTATTTATCATTTACCAAATCAATAAATTTAGTGAGAACAATACATTTAAAAAGGAGGTTTCTAAAATAAGAAGGTTTTATAAAACTGTATTTTAAATAAATAGTGAAGGAGTATTTGTTAGCATTAGAATGAATAGTGGTTTTTGAATTATAATTCATATTTGTCTTAAGATAAGAACGTAGTTGATCAAGGTCTTAGAGGTAATTAAAATACCCCAACTTGAACGACTTCAGGATTATCGGAGGATGATATGTTAGAAGCGATTTATTATGAGGAATAATAATGCGACATTATTTGAGGATAGATGTGATAAGATTTCATTATAAAGGAAATAGAAGGATTTGACGAAATATAGGTATTGATATTTCCAAAGTAACGAAAATAAAATGGCTAGGGAATATGAAATGATATTTTTCATAATCAAGGTAATAAAAGGAGTTATGAAAATATAACGATATTTTCGAAGTAAAGCGATGAGTTTAGAGTGAGTTATTTTAAAAGGATAAGCGACGATGACTGTTTTCAAAATAACGAAACAAAAGGAGATTTCGTACCGTTTGTTTTACGAACGATACGTTGGATCGATTTTCCAATTATAAATAATAAATAATATTGCAGCAAATGATTTGAATGATTACTGGATAAGACTATAAGATATTTTTCTAAGTATTAAAAAGAAATGGTTTGAGTATATTATTGTATTAAAATAAGAAGTGAATATTGTGTTGTAAGATTTGGAAGTTTTAATTTAAACATTTATTGATAAGAAGGCTAAGTGATGTTGTGTTCTCAACCAGTAGATCCATTTCATTTTGTTTATTTGATAGTTAAATAACCGACTATCAAATTTTGCCCATACGATTATTAGTACGGAAAGAGCAGGATCGAATTTATATTCGAAAACCATTCCGAGCTATAAATACGAATACATGGAAGATGCTATTCAGGATGGAGCAAATGAAGACCGTGGATCTTCATAAAACGGTAGGATTACTTACAATCTCAGGCTGATCCCTAGAGATATGCTGTGATTCTATCGTGGTTGAAATCTATGGATTGCAATAACTACTTGCTACTAATCCTTGGGGTGATACCTATATAGGATGTGGTAGGAGGTTGTCTTCGGTTCATCCTGTTCCTGGATGACGTGTATGGATGGATGTCTGACAGAGTATTTCCAGAAAGGTCACATACATTGATTTCTTCAACCATAGCAAGAGTGGAGGAGGAGAAGGAAACTTCTTTTAGCTAACACGTAATGTATTATTGTGGACGTCAGATAGTGATATTGATGGATCTGACAATGTGGCATTCAAAGTGGATAGAGACATGCTATGCTGAAGAATACGCTTAACTTCTAGCCTCATCAACCAGGAAATGGTATAGATTGGGTAGGTCGCATGGCTATGTGGGTCACCCCCATTAGGGTGTATTGTCACCATCTAGAGAATATTCATATTTGTCTTCTTTTCGCTTCTGTATCTCTCGGGAATGGTTATGTTGCTTGCAACCGTAGGTGACAATATATTCAGAACATTCAAGGTTAAGTGAATGGCCGGTCATGTTTAGCCTGAGTTGCAAGATGTTCTTGTTGAACTCTGTGTATTCCTCTCTAGAGATACACTGTCGGAAAGGTGGTTGCCCATATCTTTCCATGGAAATCCATTCTCCAATAAGCGCCCACGATTTTGATTGTATACTATGTATGTAGAGTGTGAGATGCAAGCGTTCTGCTAGATTGATAACTATTTGTATTTAGACACTATTATAATATCGTAGTAGTATTGATTTCAAAAATGTTTTGGGTTATCGTAAGGTAAAAACTGTCCGTATTTATGTATGGATTTGGTCTCACGATTATCCTTTCTTTTGAAAAGATTTTTACTTTAAAATTAAGTTGGATGTTACCCATAAACTTAGTGTGTTTTTATCACTCTGGTTCACCAGGCTAATCCGTGTATTTGTAACGCTCGGGTTAGAACGGGTTGTATAGGTTCAGGTTTTGGGATGATGTGAAGTCTAGAGACGAGCTGGAGAAGTCCAGACGTATGATATCTTGTATTTATTCCGCTCTGTGTTGTATATGAGGATGGATATTTGTAACTGTCCAGATGTTTTGTTGTACTCTTAAAATTTGTAAGTTTTCAAGCTCTCTATAAAGATTATTTCTATATTATATTTTGTTCCGTTGCGATGTGAGACTCTGATTTTGTGTTGTGTTCTTCTTCTTACTCTTCCATTTTAATATTTCTTTCTTTTTTATCTCACACTCCAATTTCTTTCTAATAACTATATGTGTTTTCGATACTTGAGTTCTGACAAGTGATACATGATCTGTATTATTGTCGGAATTTAGGCTCCGATACACGTAGGTCGTAACATATGGCTTTTACAAGGGATATGGTTTTATATTATGACACTCAGTTATTTTGCATTATGAGACAGATTTGAGGTTCTTGGTTTTTGATGTAACTAGTTCAATAATGTAATCTGTTTTGACACGATGTTTTATTTTCAATAATAAAGCTGAAATTTTCTGCTGCTTATCTTGTAAATTTCTGTACTATTTACCTGTCGCACTTCGCGAAACTTAATGCATTCTCTTATGAGTGACATTAACGGATGTGGGGTGTCATATTTGATATCAGAATAAAATGGGAATTACTTAATTAAATATTTAGAATTAAGCAAAACTGGCTTTACCATTGCGTTCATCTCAGAATTATGGTTCAGACAAACCCCAAGTTTGCGTAAATTGGATAACGTATGAAGAAGTTACGAGCATAAGAAGTTTGTATACATATAAGGGGGTTATGATTATATAAATTAAAAATAATTCAAACTAGAAATAATGCGCAGAAACATACCATTAGGGACTACCCACAACGGGCCTGGGTCGATCCAAGTCAAGTGGGGTCGAACTATGGGTCGACCCACCCAAATCCAGGGCAGATAACAAATTCTGTATTTTGACTATTTTGTTGGCTAGGTTCATCGCTAACTCAGCGCTATGTGTATGGCTAGATTGAAAACCTAATATCTAAAGGTTAAGATCAACTCTGTAAATCTATAAATACGTGGCTCTCTCCCATTTCAATACACACAATTATTCCTCATATTCTCTTTCTCCATGGATATATATATATATATAATAACGAGATGCTGCTAAAGCCTAGATCCACAAAGATAATTCAAAATTCAAGATCTATATACAACAATAAAAGAGATAGAAGTGGACTTTTCTATGACGACACACACACACACACAAACACACATACACACACACACACACACACACACACAAAAGAGATACAATCTCCTCTTCACCAAGACCCGCTATGAGTTCCCTGTTATTTTTGGCTCTGATACGTAGAACTATATCATAACAATAAATCGAATTGGGTTTAGAACATACAGTGTTTATAAGAAAATTTCTATACCTGTTCTTTTACTGTTATCACCTATGTCCTTGTTATAAGAAAAATGTATGCTTTTACTGCCAGATGATTAATTAGTTATGCATATCTCTCTTCCTTTTCCCTATTTCTACTATTTTAGTCTATTTCTAAGCCTAGGTGGAACAACCCATATATTTCTGTATATTTAAAATTTGAATCTAATAGAATAAAGTGAACGATTTTGGTTAAAATTTTAATTTTAAGAATTTTTCCTATGGAATAACTTACCTTAAGATAAACAAAAATCTAAATTAGTTTATATTGATTAAGAACTGGAAATTTTAAATATTAATGAATTTGAATAAATTGGGTATAAATAGATTTTCATATTTAGTTATTTAGAAATGTTGTAATTTGTGATTTAATATTTAAATGATTAAATTAGATTTAAGTTGTTTAAGTTAAATTTGAAATTCAAATTAAAATTCAAATAATTAAATTGGGAAGTTAAAATTTATGAATTTGATTTATAGAATTTATCCAAGTTATAATTTGATTTAAAATGGAAATTTATAAATATTTAAATTTAATTAAATTAGTTAAATGAGTAATTGAATATTTAATTAATTAATTACCTGTGAAATTTAATGGTTTTGGCGACTGTCTCGAAATTCGACAAAATCAGTTTCATCGGATCCGGAATTGTGAATATTTATAGATTTTAAAATTTCGTAATAATCTGACTCGTCAGTTGATCGTACGGAATAATAGATGTTAAAGAATCTATGTAATGAGATAATTTGGTTATTTCTCTTTTGGGCCTTCTATATTTATATGAATAAGACTCCCTTCCTTCACTCATCAGCCATTTCCATTGTACGTTCATTTTTTTTCCATCTGCTCTTTTCTACAATGGCAGAAGCCAAGTTTTTCAAAACCCTAGAAATAAAAAAATTCATGCTTCAAAAATCAAATCTCTCTAAACTATAGAAAATTATACATCAAAATGAAGGCCTCGACGATTCGAGGCTACGGGTGCCATCAGTTTCGACATGCAGTGCTTGATCTCGCCGGAATTCACGGTCAAAAGGTTAGATTCGCGGAACCCTAACATGAAAATTGGGCGTTTTTTATTTAAGTTTCAATCGAAGAATTGGGCTTTTGGTTATTGCAGAGAGGGTCCGTACGAGATCAATGGTGGTATTAGTTTGATTTAAAGTCGTGTAAGTTGCCGGAATTTCATCGTAGAAGGGCTAGAACCCATTTCGTTCATCACCATCGGCATGGAGGAGAAGGCCAACGGAAGCGGATGCACTGGCACATGGGGTGCGGTTTTCGATGCAGGTCACGATGGAGGTGGTCCCGTGCCGTTTAATGGCTGGAACGGTGAGCAATTGATGGTCAAAGGTGGGCGGGTTTTGGGTTTCTCTGCGTCGTTCGCTGTAGTGGAAAGGGAAAATGGCATGAGCAGGAAGACATACAAGTGGGCTGACGTGGCAAGAGATTATTGGGTGAGAAATTAGTTTATGAATTTTTTTATTATTTTAAATTCAAAGGGTAAATCGTTAATAACTTTTACATGCGAAATCAGGTTTGAACGTGGCTGGGTGCGTTGGGATCGTGGCGATATTGCGGACGATCTGAGACTGGTTTGGCTACGTTTGGAGACACGAAATTTTTGGGCTTTGGTTGGACGTCCGATCCACTAAAGACCCAAAGGTGAGTGACTTTCCCACTCACGACTAACTAAATTATTTCCATATTTATTAAATTAAATTGTGAAATAAATTTGGTTGCATGATTGTGTATGATTGATGATTGTTGTTTAAAAACTGATATGCAAGTATGCTAATCAGCTAAATTAGGTTGATAACAGTTATGATAGTTAATTAAATGCTAGTTACAAATACCGACACTTGTTAATCAGTGAAATGATCAAATACTTACCATAAAGAAAAATGGTTGTGATGGATGCCGCGGTCGATTTGATTTCTGAATTTATGTTATTTGAAATGTCCCCTTATTCAGTATATGGATGTTGTATGCTCATTTGTCGATTAATCCCATTTTTCCACCCTTGATGTTACGGGAAATAAGTAAACCCGGGATTAATCGATTTGAAATGAATTAAGAACACATATTGAAATGATAGATATCTGTGACCCTAATTTGGATTGAAATGATATATATCCATCCCTGAAATATGGAGAATTAAAATTTAAAATCACTTGGCCATAGGATAGCAAATTATATATGGACATCAGTTGGTTAAATGATTTTTTTAAATATTCGAAATTCTGTTCGATGGAAATTTTATTTAAAGGAAAGGTATCAATTTTCGATAAGTTTATTTTCATTTAAAAATTTGAACCCTGAATGATTATGATTTTGGCAAGGGAATTATCCAAAACAAATTTAGGACTTTAAAATGGGATTATTGTATGTCTTGAGGTTACAAATTTATGGTAAAATGTGAAACTGATAGATCCTCCATGAATTAAGTTTTGGAAATGAAAGTTATTTGGGTATATTCGCAATTACTTCGAATTTGATATGAATTTGGGTTGAATCCTATAGATCGAATGGTTGGTTTGAATGGTGTTTGAAACAAGATATTGAAACTATGTAAACACCATTGAGGCTGAAGTATAGATTCAAGTATTTGAAATTCGGAAGATAGAAACAATTACACTTTAAAGAAGTTTATATTTTTCTAAGATTATATATATACACTGCATGACTTCAAATAAACTATTTCTTTTCTTAAAACTTATTTATTAAAACTTTTAACCTATAAACTATTTTGTTATAAATAAATTTCCCTTATATTCTGTTACTTAAAACTATTTAGTAAATTTTCAGTTTATGTATATACATAGCGATTTAAATTATGTTATTTTATTCGAACTACTATATTTTACATTTACATTTTATATAAAGATTTTTCTTCATAAGCATCTGTTTTTAATAATTATATTTCATGAATTGTTAATTTCTTCTAAATGGAAAGTGTTTGGATTTAAACCGTTGGTTCAGCAATGGAGTTGAGATAAAGTTATATTCTATTTTGAATTTGAATCGATTTTTAACCGATTTTTAATATGGAAATGTAAGTTATATTCTACTCGAATATGAATGGATCTCCTAAGGGATCGAAATGAGTTGTAATGGAATATATATATTCTATTTGAATATGATTGGATTCAGAACATAAATCGAATTGAAATAATTATAATCTTTGATATGAAGTATATTCTACTTGAATATAAATCGATTTGGTGAAATATTATATGATTATAAAATAATGAAATAAAATATATTCTAGTTTAGAATATAATCGGTTTTGGTATGATTCATGAAATTTGATATGAAA
Organism: Allium sativum; assembly: GCA_030737875.1. NCBI lineage: Eukaryota > Viridiplantae > Streptophyta > Magnoliopsida > Asparagales > Amaryllidaceae > Allium > Allium sativum. Next base: position 482,744,086 of record CM060926.1, on the reverse strand, counting down.
TTATTTTCTTTTGAATATAAAATTTGGTTCAAGCAAAATATGATATTTTGATATAAAAGCGAACCTTTGTGAAAAGTAAAAGAACCGACCGATGTGGAAAATGTAAATGTTGGTTGTTTAAGAGGCCGAAGTCAACAAATGGCATACTCTCTGTTAGTATAGATACCACTTTAACAACTGTGAACGTTATGAAATATCCAGAATGAAATATGATGACTTGGAGGCGATTTAGGATTGATGAAGATGATCGATGACGAAATAGCTGTGTCCTTCAGGTCATAATTGAAATGACTAAAACAGGAGCTATATTATGACTAATTGAGGTAGCACCTTTGATCGGATGCACTTCTCCAATACTATATTCCACGACTATGATGATGATTTAGGCCCTTTTAATTTGGGAGTGTGTTCCGAGGTGGGCTGTGGTGGCTGCTATGTGTTACCACCAGTCCTGGAGTGCAATTGGTAGAATCTTACCCTGGGGATTGCCTCGAGTGCCTTGTCATATTTATCTATATCGAGCCTATACGATTTTGATTTGTATCGTACCTATGGACTGCCCTCTGATGCCATCAGTTACGGTGGGTTTACGGTACTGTATAGACTACGGTATTATAAACAGTGTAAGGGTAAAAATGTAATCCCGCTTACGCTATTTTTCATTATGTTTACTTTACTGAATAGACATTACAATAATAATGTATTATAATATGTATGTATTAGTTTAACGGATCCTTGAGAGATGGAAAGATCCTGTAATATCTCCTGAGTTACTACACCCATGACACCCATGTTATTTCGTATTTTAATTTGACTAGTATGAGAATGATTTAGTGATGATCCGAGAGTTTGTTATGTTTTCTTTTTATGCAATACGCTTGGGTCAGCAAAAGTTGCAGTTAGCGAAAATTGCAATAGCTTAGAGGTTGAAGACGAGGATTTGATATATATAAATTATAAGTATGTTTTTCCACTGCACTTTATTTCTGTTGCATTACTGTATATACTTGTATTAGTGTAACTCTGATGACTGGAAAATGTAACTCTAATGTATATGTTTTTTAAATGTTTTTGAATCATTATTTGTGTATTATATGTTATCCTTCCACTGTGAGATTCTGTGATTGTTTTATCTTCTTTCTTCTTTTTCTACTTTTTCCCAATAACTGCCTGTGCTGGTGATTTGTTTGGGTCGACATGTGTGGTTTATTGTCGATCTGAACGGTCAAAAATATAGGTCATTACAGTTGGTATCTGAGCATTGGTTGGCGATAACCTTGGCTCCGTTTGGGAATTAACTCATTTGAGATGGGGTTAATAATGCCCTAGAATGAGTTTGAGTGTTATATGAGAGATCGTACTTGTATTTTGATATAAAATGGTTTTATATTGTGTTGATTGTTTTGTTGAATATTTATAGATTCTGGTCGATTTACAGGACGTAATGGAATTGATAGGAATTTCTAAATAATCGAACAGAATGGATCGACATAATATGGTTTTCGATCGTATTTTAAATATATCCAATAAATTAGTGGTTTAATTGTATATACATTTTGTTATTAGTAGGTAGAGATTTTAAGTTATTACCTATTATGGTCGATTAAGCAATAAACACAATAAGAGATTATTAATAGGTAATGAAATTAAAAAATTTAGAACGAAATCTATTAAATACAATTGGGTAAATATATCTTGAGAATAAGATAGGTGAACTTGAGAATTTGATTTTGGTACTTTGAAAATATATTTGCCAAGATTTTTGAAAATATATAGTATTATAAGTAAGTGTTTTGAAAAGGGATGGCTAAAGACTTCAAATAAGTGTGTAATCCCTATTTAGAACATCGGAAATAACTTCGGTAATGAGTGCACACATTATCGACGTTTATTCTAAAGCATCTGAGTGGAGGAGACCACTCCATACTTTCATAACTTGTTGAAAAGGATTTTTGATTTAATTTCCTATGATAGGAAAAGTTGAGTTTAAAATTAGACCATAATTGAAATTTCTATGTTTTTGTTAATTAAGATTTGGATTTAAAATTTTATGATATGATTTTCTATAAAATAGTATAAGTATATATATGTTATTTTAAACTTGGTTTTAAACCTAGAATCAGGCATTTAAGTTCATTTTAACTGAAAATATTGATTTATCTACTAAGGTAACTTGATTTATTGGAGTTTTAGATTTTGAAACAAGGAAATGGACTCTAAGTATTAAGAGAAAAGAAATGGTCGTTGAAAATTGTAACACCCCGCATTTTTAATAGAATGTACATAAATGTGTATATACATAGCTAGGTAAATAATGGTGATGTATAATGAAAATTTATTAATACATGAAATAGAAAGAAAGATTGATTCAATAACAGTGTGTGTAACGGATAAGATAATAAGATAAGGATACCTAATTTAATTATCAGGAATTAAGTAAAACGGACATCACCATTGCGTTCGTCTCGGAATTGTGCTTGGAATAGAGTCCATGTTTTCGAAAATCGGACTCCGTATGAAAGAGTTATGGCCTTCGGAAGATTCAACAAAAATTTAGAATTTACATAGGAAAATACCCAGGCAGTTAGACTGGGGGTCGACCTACCCAGGGAGGTCGACCTTAGTGTCGACCTCCCCCTTATTTTTTCTGGATCTGGGCAGTTACGATTTTTGGTATGCTGGACGGACCGGATGGCTTCTAGGGCGATCTAATGGCTCTAAAACACTCTCTACACCTATAAATACATAGCAAGACCTAATCCTAATTCATAACAATTCCTTAAGACGCCTCCATGTCACCAAACTTTAACCAAACATGGCCTTCGCCCCAAAACTATAAATTAATTTGCAAGTTCTTCATCAACTTTGGAGTTTAGTCAAATAAAGTAGCAAAGTTCTTCATCAACAATTCATGCTCTTCACCAATAATCAAATAAGAAGATTAAATCAGCGTACTACATCAACAACAAGTCGTTTATTTCTCTAATCATGTCAAGGTGAGTGGAATTATAATAAATTTGTTGCATAATAGTATTATTATCGTTCATCATTCCCCAGTTATTAATTTAATTCAAGATTCATGTTACAATAATTGTTCCTTTTATTCTCCTTCCCCTTTTTATTTTTGGATTTAGGTTATCTCAAACCTAGATGAAAATCTTATTATGCATACGTGCGGTTGGAATATGGAAATGTTGGGCATAATCTATTTTATGCAATCGAGAAACATAATCTGTAATTTGGGATTGGGGCGTAACAATTATTATTGCAAATATTGGGGGTTGTGTCATAACAATTATTATTGTAAATATTGGGAAATCATTGTGATACAGCTTGTAAATGGGTAATTTTGGAGTGTAATCCGTAATGGATCTTTGGATATGATTTGGGAACGTGAATGGCGCATAATCATGAATTCTGATTTATGATGTTAACACGAAATTATGTAAATTTAATTGGAATAATTGAATCTAGGATAGGATTGGGAAAAAGGTGATTTATTTCAAATCTACATACTATGGGATTGAGGGGAATAATAAGTATAGCCTATTAACGGGATTATAAGCATGAACATAAATTGGGGTTTTTGGGTAAAGCTTGAATTTGAGACATGAAAATTGGATATGCCATTAAGATCCTTGAAACATAATTAAAAATGGAATATGTTGGACAAACCATGTTTTTTATGTAATTATGAACTCGACGCATAACATGAAATTGACAATAGTGGCATAACTTGAGCGTGAACATGCTTGTGAATTGGTAATTGACATTTGATATCTAGAATGAACATGAACATGCCTATAAATTTATAATTGGCCTATGACACCTTGAATATACATGAATTGTAATTAAGTTGAATTTGGAACACATGACATGAATTTGGGGTTTGGGTGAAAGACGGTTATTAATGAACGCCTATGACACGAGGTTAGGCGCGTTTGTGGTATAAGACTGCCCGAGACCGCCCGACAAATCCAGCAACCACAAGCGGACGTCTAATGTGAGAGGTCAATGACAAGGACTAGAGGCGTAACGGTTTATGACACGAGGTTAGGCGCGTTGTGGTATAAGTCTGCCCGGAACCACCGGCAAATCCAGCAGCCACGAACAGACGTCTAATGTGAGAGGTCATACATCGTTATGACATAATAAATAAATTAAGAAATACTAACCATAATAAGACATGTGGATGACATGGGTATGGTTAGAGGGTTAAGTGTTACACGCGTGACATGTGAAACAAAATTTAGATATGCTTAACCATATGGGACCCGTGACGGTATCATAAGTTAACTGAATTGGGTAAAGTTTAAGTAACGGGTTAAGTAAATGGAATGGTTAAGTTAAATCTAAAATTTATGACAAGAAATGGGGAATGATAAATAATCTATTTTGAATAAACTTGAATAAGGAAAGAAAGGATGATAGGTGGAAATTATAACTTATGGGACAAGATAAGTTATAGGAAACGATGAGGAAGATGAGATAACTTATATGTAAAGATATACTTAAATTAAGTGGTTTGGGAAGGAGAAATGTGAAATTAAAAATGATATAAGTTATATGAATGGAAAAGAAGTAAATTAGAATCATATATTTTTGTTGGGTTGAGTAATTCTCTAGGTGCCAGTCTGATGTTGATTTCAGTCTTCGGGGCTGGTGTTTAGAGGGTTATTCTCCTAATCAGCATATATGTGGGATAAGACATACTTAACTATGAATTAAGTATAACATGTTGTTGTAACCCTAAAAGGGAATAATTTATGAAATTGGAAAATAACATGTTGTGGGCTTATTAATGGACTCAAGTGGGTTAAATGTAAATTGAATTAATAAGCAAGGGTAACTTGGTGAATACGAAAAAAAGAAACTAAGTATCAAACCTTGGTTAAGAGAACCAAGTAATAAACCTTAATTAAGAGAACTAAGTAAGTAACGAGAAAGAGAACTAAGTAGTAAACCTTAGTTAAGAGGAATAAGTTGAAAACCTTAGTTAATAAAATGAACGATTCAGGAAACTAAGTAGTAAACCTTAGTTAAGAGAACTAAGTAGTAAAGCTTAGTCATGAAAGCCAAGTAGAACACGAGAAGGAGCGAACGTCCGCTCCAACGATATGGGTTACGAAGCACGCGACTTTGAGGGGAAGTGAGGGTACTCTTGGCATCCCTCTGTGAGGTTGCAGATGATCCTCCTGGGCTCACAGAGGTTAAGGTCTGCGTTAGAAGAACAAAGAGTATGCCTTAGTTGCAATATAAGGCAACCTAAAGACTAGGATGGACCAGCGTAAGGCGGCGTAGATTAGCCCTGTGATAGCACTTCGTCGTCTACCAACCATCTTGAGTCAATCGAGCACGTGAAGCGGAAAGGTGGAGAACTCCTATAGACCATATACTTGCTATCTAGTTATGGGTGAGGTTGGCTAATACGTTTGTGGGGGCATAGGGGGCCTGCGCACAATTCTCATTCTTGATTTTCTTGGGTGCCTTTAATTAGTTGAGGGAGGGGTCAAGTGGGACCATAGCCACACACAGATAAAAAACAGACCAACTTAAAGCTCCCGACCGAGTTCCGTGTTTCTTGATTTGCCCTACCACGGGACTCGGGCTGCACATATAGAGGACATGTGCAACTAGACACTGATAACAATTCACGACACGTACGTGGGGAAAGTCTAGGAACATATATTTCTCTGGGTAGTGTGTCCTAGACTAGGGGGCATCGTTCAATATGTAGCATAATCCCTAGTTGGACCTAGGTCGCATAAACCCTGAATCCGAGAAGCATTCAATTGGTAGTATAAACCCCAGGGGTCCTGGGTAGCATAAACCCTGGATGTATCTAGGAAGCGCTCGATAGTAAACCTTAGATTATATCTAGATGATACACGAAATCTATCAAGATCGAGAGTGGCAGTCCAAATGATTTCGAGAATGGTGGCACTACACTAAAGTAGTATAAATTTACATGATGAAGCCCGTATATCATACGATAAGGGATTGTATATATACATAGAAAGGATTTGACGAGTTGGGGGTATCTATATATACATTGTTTTAGGTTAACCTACTAGTGGGACATGAGTACAGCCTAAAGAGGTAACACTGTTAATAACCTAATAACCAAGAAAATATAACTGAACGATATATGTAGGATTATCTAGAAGTTTATTCTAAGTCCACTCACACAGAACTTATGTTCTGACCCCCTCCTCATTACATACTTCCAGGTTAGGTTCATGATAGAGATGGTATAGCTTTGGTATTGGTTTAGCAGTATTGTTATAAGGTAAAGCATTGTTTGAATATTATACCTTATTTCCTTCTGCTATGAGGTGCTTTACGAGTTCCGACATGTTTCTTTATCTCTTTCTTTTTCTGCAGGATGCCAGAGCATCCAACTCGGGTTTCGAAAGATTGGATTTTTGAAAAAAATCGGTCTGTTGGAATCCGGGTTGTAACGAAAATGCTTAGGCAGGAGACATAATAATGTTTAAACCAATTAGAATTTTGGTCGATAAAGGTGTTGGATAAAAGTTGAAATTAACCGTAAGATAAAATTCAACTAAAGTCAACTAAATTAAATTGGAAGATTTGGTTGTGTAATAAAAGTGATAACCCACTACTTAGCTAATTAATAAGTTTAAGTGTTAGTCGAGAAGGAGTTGATAGAAATGTATGTGGTTAACAAAGTATGAATGATTGATAAATTAAAATGAAGGAATCAAATGGTGAATTTATATGTGTGAGAAATGAAATTTAGTTTGAATCATGCTAAATGAATTGAATTTGGAAAACCCGAACCAGCCGAAACTTTAAGTTTTGAAATAAGGAGCGAAGATTCACCCAAAAGGAAAATATATTTTAAAAAGTAAAACTTGAGAAATGAAGGGTAGAAAGTAACTTGAAAAGGAATATGGAATGAGTATATAAGCGACAATGATTGATGTAAATCTTTGTTAATAGATTCTGGATTTAAATTAAATAAAACGAGGAACTGAAATAAAATGAAATTTAGAAGTGAACCCAAATGATTATTAGGAATAGATATAAGAAATAAAGATAAAGGTAATTGAGTTAAATGAATTCTAATTTAGGAATTTGTAATACCGAAGAAAAACTTGATTTGAGTGAATTGGGCCGAATTAAATTGAAATCAACTTGAGAAATTTAAATAAGTCAATTCAGAATTTTGTTGATGGTTGGATTAAATAAGAAAAATTTGATCCACACCAGCGAATAAGGGATAAATAGGTAAATGAAATTTGGTAAATAAACCAATAATTGAATTAAAATAAGCATGAAAGCGAATTTCTAGATCTTGTGTGGAAACAAATGTAAATGGGATGGGCAAATAAAGGAAAGTAAATGAAATGAATCATAAGTGATTAAAAATAATGAATAGCAATGGAATGTGAATCCGTTACTCGAATACTGAAGTGAATGTGAATAATTGAATGAATGCATAAGAACAAACCAAATGGATGAGTTGCGGATGAACTTAACATGAGATGGACGATAATGAAATATAATGAAATGCATGTTATTATAAGTAAAACGTATATGAATATAAAAATAATAAAAGGGTAAATCGTATTATGAGCATAATAAAGCGATAATATATTTTGATGATTAAATTTTGCTTAAGTTTTGGAACTTGGAAGTTGAAACTCCAAATAAATAAACCGATGTTATACGAAACTTGAAATATTAGTTGAGCTGTAGCAAAATTACCATAATTTTTGAAGGGATGATCGGAATTTGACGATTCCAGACTTTCGGAAACCTTAGAAACTAAGCTAAAACTTTCATTAATAGAGCCATGTCGAAATTTCCATGTTTGCTAAGCTGAAATGCAAGTTTTAGTTGTAATACTATGCGCAGGAAATTAAAAACTAAAGCGTTTGTCGATATTGTTTTGACCATAATTTCCTAACGGAGTGTCGGATTTCGATATGCAAGTACAATTCGGAAATCTCAGGATCTGAACTAAAACTTTCCTTTGATATGCTTTGTAAAATTTTGAGAATTAAAGTGGTAAAAACTGGGATGAATAACTCAGACCTGCATTTTTCAGTGTACGGGCTGAGATGTTCGCCTTCACTAAAATAGTCATTACTTTTGAACAAATTATACGAATTCGACGAATCTGGACAATTCGGAAAGCTTGGAAGAAATGCAACAACTTTTGCCTAGTGTGCTTCAGTCAAATTCCAACATTTAATGGGTGATAAACCTCAATTTGTTCACTGGCCTGCAATGAATATCCTGGTTTTGTAGTTGAAAATGTTTAATATAGGTTGTGCAAGTTATATACATTCGCTACTTATTATATTTATGTTGAATTCTCATGCGTATGTGAGTATGTAGCAGGTGTAGGAAAGTCGCGCTATGCTTTGGAGCTCACTTGCGCTAGATACCAAAGTGCTAAAGTAAATAAATTGCAAATATAATGCTAAAGAAGGTACGTATGTGTGTTATATGGTTTGTGGTTAAGTATATATTTTTTTCCCCATCTTTGGGATGCCTCATCATAAGATTAGATGTATAATTGGGTTATATATATGTAACACCCCGTGTATTCTATAACAGTGAAATTCACAAATTAAAGTATAATTAATTTCAAATCAAAGAATTAAGGGAAACGGGATACGCCATTGCGTTCGTCTCGGAATTCTGCTTGAGATTGAGTCTGAGTTTGCGTGAAACGGACTCCGTATAAGGGATATATGACCTCCGGAAGTTTCAGAATTCAGTTTAAAATTCAAACAGACAGAAACAGTTCAGAAAACAGATCAAAATTCAAAAACCGGACCCAGAATGGGCTGGGCGGGATTTTTCCCGCCCAAGGCACCCAAGTCGACTGGGTAGTCGGCCTGGGCCACCCAGGTCGACAGGGTAGTCGACATGGGGCACCTAGGTCGACTATGTAGTTGACCTGGGGGTCGACTGGGTAGTCGACCTGGCCCCTGAGCCAGGTCGAACCCAGCTCCTCCTGGTTGGCCTGGTCTGTGCTTGGCCGAATTTCTGAGCTTTGTCTTGTCACTAGTGCTAGGTGTCAGCTCATGATTGGTCTCTCTTTCAAACGAACGGCTAATATTAATCTAAGCTCCATCGACGGTTCTAATCAATTCACAAACTCTATAAAAAGGACCTAAGACTCCACCTAATTCACACAAATAAAAATGAGAATGAGACCGTCATGCTGCTGAAGTAAGACTAGGAATAGCCGTCGAGTCAGGAGTTGATTCAAAAGCTTAAAGCCACGACAATTAAATCAAAACAATGCCTACAACAAAGGATAGCATCTCCAAATTCAGAATTTAGAATCCTGAATTGAAGATTCGTCATACGTTGTAAGTAGAGTGTTATTCCGATGTGAATGAATAATTGGGTTTTTGATTTGTGTAAAATGAGAAATGGAATTGTACTTAATTTGTGGTGATGATAATTCATAATTGTATGTTGCTATGATTCTAATTATGAATAGATTTGGAATGTTGTGGTATAATGATGTTAGACCTATTGGATATTTGCAAGTATATGATTCATGTTGAAAGTTAACGACTATATGTTTGTGGTAGTTTATTACAACACCTATTGGATATTTGCAAGTATACGATTCATGTTGAAAGTTAACGACTATATGTTTGTGGTAGTTTATTATAACAAAGTTGAGATTCATGCAAGTATATGATTCACTATTATGCCAACATGATTTTAGATCCTTATTTGTATATTTTTAGCGTAGTTGGATCCATTTGGGTGTTATGATTAATATGAATTTATGTTGAAATAGGCATTATGATTCATATGAAATTATGTTGAAATAGGCGTTATGATTCAAGTGTAAACCATACCTTTGTATTAGTGACAAAAGCAAGTATCTTTGTGAACTTGTGTTAACTCTATGAACATGACTAGATTACGTTTGGTGTTATGCCTAATTGAAAATATGTTTTAGGCCTATGTTGTTATCAAAATCATATGATAATATATGCGAAAAATAATTAAGTTAGGTTTACATTTTTAAATGCAAGTTTACATGACTAGATTAAAACCATGATTCATGTTTAAGTATGTTTCATGTCAAGATTATATGCTATTACAATGCAAGTTCACAAGTGCCTAATTTATGTTAATTAGATCGTTATGTTGCAAGTTAATGCGTTCACATACCCCTTTTGATGTCACATAGAATATATAAACACCATGTTCTAAGCCTCCCCTTTTTCATGTGGCTAAGTTGGGCTTAAATGTTAAACCCAACATATGTTATATTATAACGAACGTATAAAACGGGGGAAATGACGTTGGGTTAAAAATATAAAACATATGTGTTGGCAAGTCTGTCGCATGCCAATGACCTTGAGAACATTTAAGAGGTATAAATTAGTTTTACTCAATAAAGATGAGTTTGAATAATGGGCTGAAAATATTTACATATAAAAAGAAAAGAGACAAAATATGTAAATTTAGAAAATACGATGTGTTTAACCCGAGGTTGAATTGAGTTGTGACATAAACCTGCCCGGACCCGCCCGGCTGTCCAGTAGTCACAACAATACCTATCCAATGTGGGTGGTTAAACATTGAGCCCAATAAAGACCCAAGGTTAGATTGAGTTGTGACGTAAGACTGCCCGGAACCAATCGGCAACAGGCAGTCACAACAATACCTGTCTAATGTGAGAGGTCGATGCTTTAATAAGACAATTAAGGCTGAGTAAGGATTGATAGGATTAAGTAATTTTAATTAATACTTACAAATTGAACATGCTAAACTATACAGACTGATTAGGGTTTAGGTTTACAGAACACTTAACCAACTTAGCATGTTGGCTAGAAATAGAAAACCTAGTAGCGGGGGACCCTTTTCAGCAGTAACCCTACAAGGTGTATCAGGATAACCTGAACTAGGCAGGGTGGGGCACGATTACTGGGCTGACTGTAAGAGGTCAAATCGATGGCGGTGGTGCAGCAGTGTAGGTTCTAACGGGGTGCGGGCGTGCACACACTCCGGCGTAGAAAAATTAGGCACTGAGCACCAGTAGTATACCTGTGCATTCTAGAATTGTGTCGGGCCGCCACCATGGGACTTGATACACCCCATGGTGGGACCATCATAGGTAGCTACAACATCGGGGGCCGTACATTAGAAATGGATCACTTCACCCTGATTATGGGGTGCCTGTTGGGAACTAGTTTACAGGGGTGCAGAGATTAATATGGGGTACGATAGTATATTCGACTCTAGACAACTTAACTTAGCTTGTAGTGCTTTCCCATTTTCTAGTTTGTACTATCATGCTCATTTCTTTATTCATAGACTGAATAGTCCTAGACTTACTCAGGCTTTATGTCTGACTCTACTTTTCTTTCGTTCCCCCCCTCAGGTCCATAGGGAGGGAATACCGCAGCTTGACCATTTTTCACATCCAGCTTGAAGAGAAAGAATGTATTGCTTGGATCTCTTTCATTTTGGATTACAGCTTTGGATAGCAATTATGGGGACTTATGTAGTTTACTTATGTTTTTATGCTTCTTTAAGTTATGAAATCAAGACAGTTATGGAAATGTAATGTTTTTGGAATAATTGTAAGACAATTATGGTATGGTTTGTGTAACATGTATTTTGATGAAATAAAAGTTGCTGTTGTTTTCCGCTGTTCAAAAATATGTGTATTTATATCTGTCTTGTGTATCTGTGACTTATACTTATAAACCTCCACCAAAATTAGGGCATTCCCTTTGAGAGTGACCCTAACGGAGGTGGGTTGTTTCACTTGGTATCATAGCAAAGGTTTACTAGATAAGATAAAAAGTTTTGAAAACTTATTTTCAAAAGAAAATTTAAAGAAGCATTTTTAAAAGATAAAATGTTATTTTATTTAAGTCCCCCAAGGCCATAGGTGCTATCTTTTATCCTTCATTTTGAATCTATCCTTTTTGTTTCAGCATGTCTGGAGGCCTTACTCCCCAGCTACTGACGCTTTCACTCCTCCTCCTCTACGTGAACCAGCAAGCGGAAGAGTCCCAGAACAGGAAGACGAATAATAGTCAAAGAAGAAAGGATCGTAAGAGTAATGACAAGAAACGTGAAAAAAGGAAATGTTATATCTGCGGAATTCTTGGACATCTGGAGGGAGACTGCAGGAAGAAGAAGAGGAGGATGAGTGCTACTTGCTTTCAGTGTAGGGAGACATGCCACTGGGCTAGGGACTGCCCAAAGAAGAAAGGAAAGGGACATAAAACTGGATCCACCTCAGGGGCACAGGTTCATGTGCTAGAAGCGCCACCTCTACAACAGCGAGGTATAAATACTTCTGTAGAAAGTGTAGTTTATCTTTATGATCACCCAGTCGCACTTTATTTGATTCTGAAGAATCACACTCCTTTATTTCATCTGCTTTAGTAGAATCTCTGCACTTAGAAACTAGTATGGTAGAGGACCCCTTAATTGTTTCAAATCCAATCGGGGCCCCAGCTCATTTGTCTATGATCTGTGTAGGATCGAAAATTTCCATTCTAAGCGTAGAATTTAGATGTAGTGCCTTTGTTTTGGGCTTCTCGGGATATGGTTTGATTTTGGGCATGGATTGGCTATCCAGTAATGGTGCCATCCTTGATTGTGAGAAAAGGGTGGTTAGGCTTCTGACCCAACTCGGTAACACTCTGGAAATTACTTGTAATCCCTCGTATGCAGTTATGCTTAGTTATCTTGAATCGCTAGATGCTTCTGTTGAGAGTTTGCAATCGGTTAAAGTGGTTCGTGAATACCCGGATGTCTTCGAAGAGGTGAAGGGCTTACCTCCGAAGCGGGAGATAAACTTCCGCATATATCTTGTAGATAATGCAAAGCCCGTTGCATTGCCCATTAGACACATGGCTCCACGGGAAAGGAAAGAGCTCAGTAAACAGGTTAAAGAGCTTCTAGAGAAGGGGTTCATTAGAAGGAGCATTTCAGAATGGGCCACTCCAGTGGTGTTTGCCACAAAGGCGGATGGTTCACTCTGTCAATGTGTTGACTATAGGGAGCTCAACAAGCTGACGAAAAAGAATAGGCACCCTCTTCCCAGAATTGACGATCTGTTTGATCAGCTTGTAGGAGCGTCAATTTTCTCCCAACTCGATTTAGCGATCGGATTTCATCAGCTAAGGGTGGCTGAAGATAGCATCGATAAGACAGCATTCAGAACCCCAGACGGCTTCTTTGAATGGCTTGTCATGCCTTTCGGCTTGACAAATGCACTCGCTTACTTCGTGGACCTGATGAGTAGGGTGTTCAGAGAATTCCTCAACAAGTTCATAGTGGTCTTCATAGACGATATATTGATCTTCTCAAAGAGTGAAGAAGAACATGCTCAGCACCTAAGGGCAATCATGGAAACTCTGCGAGTCCATCAGCTAAAAGCCAAATTCTCCAAATGCCACTTTTGGAGAGAGGAAGTAAGGTTTCTTGGGCATATAGTATCCAAAGAAGGGTTAGCTGTGGACCCTGCTAAAGTAGTAGCGGTGCAGGATTGGAAGACACAAAGGTATGCAATAGAATTCCGAAGTTTTTTAGGACTAGCAGGTTTCTACCGAAAATTCATAAGGGATTTTGCGAAAATCTCAGCTCCACTCACAAGGCTGACAAAGAAGAATCTAGTGTTCAATTGGGACTTGGATTGCGAGTTTGCTTTCCAACGACTAAATAGGGCTCTTACAACAGCCCCGGTTCTGACCTTGCCGGATGGAAGCAAGATGTTCACAGTTTATACAGATGCATGTAGGACAGGGCTAGGCGCTGTCTTGATGCAAGAAGGAAGGGTAGTAGCTTATGGTGGAAGGCAATTGAAAGTTCATGAAAATAACTACCCGACCCACGATCTTGAGTTGGCCGCCATCGTCTTTGCACTTACGTCTTGGCGACACTATCTCCTAGGTGAGAAGTTCGAACTTTACACTGACCATAAATCATTGAAATATCTTTTCTCACAGAAGGACCTTAACTTGAGGCAACAGAGGTGGATGGAGTTTCTTGCCTCGTACGATTTTGAGATCTCCTACACTCCGGTCAAAGGCAACGTAGTAGCAGACGCATTGAGCCGAAAGAAACTGACTCTAAGCCCGCTGTTTGTTGAAAGGCAAAGCCTAGAATTTATAGCCAGCTTTGACTTTAGGCCCTCCTCCGATTTTGTACCGGGCTTGCTAGCATCTCTCGAAGTACGCCCGACTTTAGTGGACTCAATAGGGACAACACAACGCGAAGACCCTCAGCTTGTGTAGACCATTGATAGGCTAACTAGGGGTGAGACTTCAAGTCACTTCAACAGTTACTCCATCGACGATAAGGGTTGGCTAAGGCGAGACGGAAGACTATGCATCCCACGGACAAGGGATTTAGTAAAGACGGTTCTCGAAGAAGCACATCACTCCAAGATGACGATACATCCAGGCGGAGATAAAATGTTTAAGGACATAAAGAGAACTTTCTTTTGGAGCGACATGAAGAAGGACGTGGCAGATTTCGTTTCTAAGTGTATGACTTGCCAACAGGTTAAGACAGAGCAGAAGAAGCCTGGTGGTCTGCTCCATCCTCTAGAGGTCCCACAGTGGAAGTGGGATAACATCTCAATGAACTTCATCGATGGGCTGCCTAGGTCTAGAAGAGGCAACACTAGCATTTGGGTAATAGTGGATAGGCTTACTAAAAGCGCCCACTTTTTACCTGTCAAGAGTAAAAGAACTGCCTCATCCCTTGCATCTCTTTATCTTAAGGAAATTGTTCGACTCCGTGGAATACCCTCCAGCATTGTTAGTGACTGAGACCCTATCTTCACAAGTGAGTTTTGGCGGAGTCTGCAAGAAGCGGTAGGCACACAGTTATGCTTGAGTACAGCCTATCACCCCCAAACCGATGGCCAGACAGAAAGAGTGAACAGGGTTTTGAAGGACCTCTTAAGACTGTGTGTCCTTGACTTCGGAGGGACGTGGGAAGACCATCTTTCTTTGGTGGAATTTGCCTACAACAACAGCTACCAAGCCACCATCGGAATGGCGCCCTTCGAAGCTTTATATGGAAGACCGTGCCGATCGCCCACTTGTTGGTGGGAGTCTACTGACAAGCTCATACTGGACCAGATATGATCCGAGAGACTTCAGAGAAAGTAGACTTGATACGAAGAAGGATGAAGACAGCCCAAGATAGACAAAAATCCTACGCCGACAAGAGAAGGACCGACCTTGAGTTTGAGGTTAGGGACAAAGTTTTTCTTAAGGTATCTCCTCTAAGGAACGTTGTTCGTTTCGGATCCACTGGAAAGCTGGCACCGAGATTTGTAGGACCATTTCCTATCATCGAGAAGGTTGGGAAGATGGCCTATAGATTAGAGCTACCCGAAAAACTAGCTGGAGTTCACAACTTCTTTCACGTTTCACACCTCCAAAAATGTCTACATGAATCTGCTGAAGTGGTAGAGCCAAACATCCTTGAAGAAGCTGAAGTGGAACGCGAAGCAACCTTGAGAAGAGTTCCAACACGCATCTTAGGAACTAAAGTGAAAAACCTATGCAACCGCGAAGTCAAGCTCGTCAAAGTTCAATGGAGCAACGCCGAGGAAGACGCGACTTGGGAAACTGAGGCAAGAATACGCGCATCCTACCCTTTTCTTTTCGAGTGTACATCTTTGATCTTTCTTTTTCCTTAAGTTGCGCTTTAATCTATCTTTTTAGGTATATCTCCTCGACCTTATCTTTTAGGTAGAAACCCTCTGGATGAAAACATGTAATTGAAACATGTTATGGATGATGGTTGCAAGTGGTTGCTTGTGGTTGCATATACACACACAATCTAGGTTTTAGATCAGCTCAGTCTCTTCATATTGCATATGCATATGTGTATTTATATTCGTATATGGTTGAAGTTTAATGTGTTGTCATATGGATGTTGCATTTATATCCGAATGATTGTGCACTCATGTAGAATCATAAATAGGAAAATTTGCATACAAAATGGATTCATGACACTTACATAATTTGCATTAAGGAGGTCAACTGAATCAGTAGACCGCCTGATTTTGCATTAGATAAGTACATGTACACACACTTCGCATATAATCATGAAGCATTAGAAGTATTTTAAGGACAATGGATGCTCGTGTTTGATGGATGAGTAGATGGACGTTTGGATGTTAGGATATACATTCTTCCTAAACTTGAAGATTTCGGGGACGAAATCCTTTGAAGTGGGGGAGAATGTAACAACCCGTGTATTCTATAATAGTGAAATTCACAAATTAAAGTATAATTAATTTCAAATCAAAGAATTAAAGGAAACGGGATACGCCATTGCGTTCATCTCGGAATTCTGCTAGAGATAGAGTCCGAGTTTGCGTGAAACGGACTCCGTATGAGGGAGATATGACCTCCGGAAGTTTCAGAATTCAGTTTAAAATTCAAACAGATAGAAACAGTTCAGAAAACAGATCAAAATTCAAAAATCGGACTCAGATTGGGCTGGGCAGGAATTTTCCCGCCCATGGCACCCAGGTCGTCTGGGTAGTCGACCTGGGGCACCCAGGTCGACTATGTAGTCGACCTGGGGGTCGACTGGGTAGTCTACCTGGCCCCTGAGCCAGGTCGAACCCAGCACCTCCTGGCTGGCCTGGTCTGTGCTTGGCCGAATTTCTGAGCTTTGTCTTGTCACTAGGGCTAGGTGCCAGCTTCTGATTCGTCTCTCTTTCAAATGAACGGCTAATATTAATCTAAGCTCCATCGACGGTTCTAATCAATTCACAAACTCTATAAAAAGGACCTAAGACTCCACCTAATTCACACAAATAAAAATGAGAATGAGGCTAGAGGCTAGAATTTACTTTAGAACATCTGGTCATCATTCACTTTGAATGCCACATCGTAAGATCCGCCATATATCACTAATTGACGTCCACAAAAATATTCTGGTCGTTAAGCTAGAGAGGTGCCCCTCTCCGCCACTAACAGAGATACGTTTGTAAAAATCAACGTACGTGATCCCTTTGGAAATACTCTGTCAGACACTCGTCTATACAAGTCATCCAGGAACAGGATGAACCGAAGGCACCCTCCTACCGCATCCAATATAGGAATCACCCCATGGATCAGTAGCAAGAAGTCCTTGCAATATATAGATTTCAACCACGACAGAATCACAAACCAAATAACTCTGGTTGCAAGCCAGAGAGATTCGACAAGTAGTCCTTCCGCTTATGAAGATCCATGGTCTTCACTTGCTCCGTCTTAAATCGACGCCTTCAAGTAATTGTTGGTCGGAATGGTTTTTGAATAAAATTCGATCCCGGTCTTTCCATACAAACAAGTGGATTGGTTTGGTTTGATCGTAACACCCCATGTATTCAATAACAGTGAAATTCACAAATTAAAGTATAATTAATTTCAAATCAGAGAATTAAGGGAAACGGGATACGCTATTGCATTCGACTCGGAATTCTGCTTGAGATAGAGTCCGAGTTTGCGTAAAACGGACTCCGTATGAGGGAGATATGACCTCCGGAAGTTTCAGAATTCAGTTTAAAATTCAAACAGTTCAGAATGAGTTCAAATTTCGACAAAATCAAACCCAGATTGGGTGGGCAGGAATTTTCCCGCCCAAGGTACCCAGGTCGACTGGGTAGTCGACCTGGGCCACCCAGGTCGACTGGGTAATCGACCTGGGGCACTCAGTTCGACTGGGTAGTCGACCTGGGGGTCGACTGGGTAGTCGACCTGGCCCCTCCTGGCTGGCCTGGTCTGTGCTTGGCCGAATTTCTGAGCCTTGCCTTATCACTAGGGCTAGGTGTCAGCTCCTGATTGGTCTCTCTCTCAAACGAACGGCTAATATTAATCCAAGCTCCATAGACGGTTCTAATCGATTCACAAACTCTGTAAAAAGGACCTAAGACTTCACCTAATTCATACAAATAGAAATGAGAATGAGACCGTCATGCTGCTGAAGAAAGACTAGGAGCAGCCGTCAAAATTGAGAGACGATTAGGAGTTGATTTAAGGGCTTAAAGCAACGACAACTAAATCAAAACAACGCTTACAACAAAGGATAGCATCTCCAAATTCTTAATTCAGAATCTTGAATTGAAGATTCGTCGTACGTTGTAAGTAGAGTGCTATCCAATATGAATGAATAATTGAATTTTGATTTGTGTAAAATGAGAAATGGAATTGTACTTAATTTGTGGTGATGATAATTCATAATTGTATGTTGCTATGATTCTAATTATGAATAGATTTGGGATGTTGTGGTATCATGATGTTAGACCTATTGGATATTTGCAAGTATATGATTCATGTTGAAAGTTAACGACTATATGTTTGTGTAGTTTATTTCAACAAAGTTGAGATTCATGCAAGTATGCGATTCACTATTATGCCAACATGGTTTTAGACCCTTCTATGTATATTTTTATGATCATGTTTACTGTAGTTGGATCCATTTGGGGTATTGTGATTTATATGAATTTATGTTGAAATAGGAATTATGATTCTAGTGAGAAAAAAAAGACATACTTTTGTATTAGTGACAAGAGTAAGCATCTTTGTGAACTTGTGTTGACTCTATAAACATGACTAGAATACGTTTGGTGTTATGCCTAATTGAAAATATGTTTTGGGCCTATGTTTTTATCAAAATCATGTGATAATATATGTGGCACATAATTCAGTTAGATTCATGCTTTAAACAAAAGTTCACATGAATAGATTAAAAACCATGATTCATGTTTAGGTATGTTTTATGTCATGATTATATGCTATTACAATGCAAGTTCACAAGTGCCTAATTTATGTTAATTAGACCGTTATGTTGCAAGTTCATGCGTTCACACACCCCTTTTGATGTTACTTAGAATATATATATACACCATGTTCTAAGCCTCCCCTTTTTCATGTGGCTAAGTTGGGCTTAAATGTTAAACCCAACATATGTTATAATATAGCGAACGTATAAAACGGGGGTAGTGACGTTGGGTTCAAAGGATAAAACATATGTGTTGGCATGTCTGACGCATGCCAATGACCTTGAGAACATTTAAGGGGTATAAATTAATTTTACCCAATAAAGATGAATTTGAATAATGGGCCTCCAATATTTACATATAAAAAGAAAGGAGACAAAATATGTAAACTTAGAAAATACGATGTGTTTAACCCAAGGTTGGATTGAGTTATGACGTAAACCTGCCCGGAACCGCCCGGCTGTCCAGTAGTCACAACAATACCTATCCAATGTGGGTGGTTAAACATTGAGCCCAATAAAGACCCGAGGTTAGACTGAGTTGTGACGTAAGACTGCCCGGAACCAACCGGCAACAGGCAGTCACAACAATACCTGTCTAATGTGAGAGGTCGAGGCTTTAATAAGACAATTAAGGCTGAGTCAGGATTGATAGGATTAAGTAAATTGAATTAATACTTAATCAAATTGAACATGCTAAACTATATAGACTGATTGGGGGTCAGGTTTACAAAACACTTAACCAATTTAGCATGTTGGCTAGAAATAGAAAACCTAGTAGCGGGGGACCCATTTCAGCAGTAACCCTACAAGGTGTATCAGGATACCCTGAACTTGGCAGGGTGGGGCACAATTACTGGGCTGACTGTAAGAGGTCAAATCGGCAGCGGTGGTGCAGAAGTGTAGGTTCTAACGGGGTGTGGGCGTGCACACACTCCGGCGCAGAAAAATTAGGCACTGGGCACCAGTAGTATACCCGTGCATTCTAGAATTGTGTCGGGCCGCCACCATGGGACTTGATACACCCCATGGTGGGACCAGCAAAGGTAACTACAACATCGGGGGCCGTAAGACAAATGTAACTATGCGAGTAGGAGCCGATCATTAGAAATGGATCATTTCACCCTGATTATGGGGTGCCTGTTGGGAACTAGTTTATAGGGGTGCAGAGATTAATATGGGGTACGATAGTATATTCGACTCTAGACAACTTAACTTAGCTTATAGTGCTTTCCCATTTCCAGTTTGTACTTATCATGCTCATTTCTTTATTCATAGAATGAGTAGTCCTAGACTTACTCAGGCTTTATGTCTGACTCTAGTTTTCTTTTGACTTCTTTTCTTTTGTTTCCCCCCCAGGTCCACAGGGAGGGAATACCGCAGCTTGACCAGTTTTCACATCCAGCTTGAAGAGAAAGAATGTATTGCTTGGATTTCTTTCGTTTTGGACTATGGCTTTGGATAGCAATTATGGGGACTTATGCAGTTTACTTATGTTTTTATGCTTCTTTAAGTTATGAAATCAAGACAGTTATGAAAATGTAATGTTTTTGGAAGTATTGTAAGACAATTATGGCATGGTTTGTGTAACACGTATTTTGATGAAATAAAAGTTGCTGTTGTTTTCCGCTGTTCAAAAATATGTGTACTTATATATGTCTTGTGTATCTGTGACTTATACTTATAAACCTCCACCAAAATTAGGGCATTCTCTTTGAGAGTGACCCTAACGGAGGTAGGGTGTTTCAATATATGTAGGGATTTTTCTTGGACCTCTCCGTACAAAGGAGATGCTGCCGAAATTTTCCGTGATTTCGGGAGTTAGAAAATTTATGAGATTTTACAACTATATAACTTATTTTATGAATACTATTTATAAGTATGGATTTGAAAGTATGATTTGGTTAATACCTTATCTCATTCTTTTTAGGAGGACGAAAAGATTTTTAAGTGGGGGAGAATGTAACAACCCATATGTTTCTGTATATTTAAAATTTGAATCTAATAGAATAAATTGAATGATTATGGTTAAAATTTAAATTTTAAGAAATTTTCTTATGGAATAACTTACCTTAAGATAAACAAAAATCTAAATTAGTTTATATTGATTAAGAACTGGAAATTTTAAATATTAATGAATTTGAATAAATTGGGTATAAATAGATTTTCATATTTAGTTATTCAGAAATGTTGTAATTTGGGATTTAATTTTTAAATGAGTAAATTAAATTTAAGTTGTTTAAGTTAAATTTTAAATTCAAATTAAAATTCAAATAATTAAATTGGGAAGTTAAAATTTATGAAATTGATTTATAGAATTTATCCAAGTTATAATTTGATTTAAAATGGAAATTTATAATTATTTAAATTGAATTAAACCAGTTAAATGAATAATTGATTATTTTATTAACTAATTAACCGTGAAATTTAATGGTTTTGGCAATTGTCTCGGAATCCGACGAAATCTGTTTCATTGGATCCGGAATGGTAAATTTTTGTAGAGTTTCAAATTTCGTAATAATCCGACTCGTCAGTTGATCGTACAGAATAAAAGATGTTAAAGAATCTATGTAATGAGATTATTTGGTTATTTCTCTTTTGGGCCTTCTATATTTATATGAATAAAACTCCCTTCCTTCACTCATCAGCCATTTCCATTGTACGTTCATTTTTTTCCATCTGTTCTTTTTTATAATGGCAGAAACCAATTTTTTCAAAACCCTAGAAATACAAAAAATCCATGCTTCAAAAATCAAATCTCTCCAAACTATAGCAATTTATATATCAAAATGAAGGCCTCGATGATACGAGGCTACGGGTGCCATCAGTTTTGACATGCAGTGCTTGATCTCGCCGGAATTTGCGGTCAAAGGGTTGGATCCGCGGAACCCTAACATGAAAATTGGGCGTTTTTGAGTTAAGTTTCAATCGAAGAATTAGGCTTCTAGTTATTGTAGAGAGGGTCCGTACGGGAGCAATGGTGGTATTGGTTTGATTTATAGTCGTGTAGGTTGCTGGAATTTCATCGTAGAAGGGCTGGAAACCGTTTCGTTCATCACCATCGGCAGGGAGGAGAAGGCCACCAGAAGCGAAGGCAATGGCACAAGGGGGTGTGGTTTTCGATGCAGGTCACGATGGAGGTGGTCTCATTCCCTCTGTTGGCCAGAACGGTGAGCAATTGATGGTCAAAGGTGGGAAGGTTTTGGGTTTCTCTGCGTCGTTCATGGTAGCGGAAAGGGAAAAGGGAATGAGTGGAAAGACATTCAAGTGGGCTGACTTGGCGAGGGATTATTGGGTGATAAATTAGTTAATTAATTTTTTTTATTTTAAATTCAAAGGGTAAATCGCTAATAACTTTTACATGTGAAATCTGATTTGAACGCGGTTAGGTGCGTTGGGATCGTGGCGAGATTGCAGACGATCTGAGACTTATTTGGCTGCAATTGGAGATAGTAATTTTTTTGGCTTTGGTTGAACGTCCGATCCACTAAAGACCCAAAGGTAAGTGATTTTCCCACTCACGACTAACTAAATTATTCCCATATTTATTAAATTAAATTGTGAAATAAATTTGGTTGCATGGTTGTGTATGATTGATGATTGTTGCTTAAAAACTGATATGGAAGTATGTTAATCTCCTAAATTAGGTTGTTACTAGTTATGGTAATTAATTAAATGCTAGTTAGAAATACCGACACTTGTTAATTGGTGAAATGATTAAGTATTTACCATAAAGAAAAATGGTTGTGATGGATGCCTTGGTCGATTTGATTTCTGAATTTATTTTATTTGAAATGTCCCCTTATTCAGATATGGATGTTGTATGCTCATTTGTCGATGAATCCCATTTTCCCCCCTTGATGTTACGGGCATCAAATAAACCCGAGATTAATCGATTTGAAATGAATTAAGAACATAGATTGAAATGATAGATATCTGTTGTGATGATCCCAAAACCCCGTCTCCGGTGTTAAGGATAATCATTGGAATATAACACATTAATCATCATTAGCAGAGTACAGATAATAGCAGAAACAAGAAAATAGAATAATTTACACAATATGACAGCGGAATCATATATATGTCACCACATCAGAGAGCACAGTGCAGGATACTACTTAGTGTAAAATAATACATAATCAGTCAACATCGCCAATGGCGGAATCATAATACATAAGAGTACATAAACTAAACATGAGTCTACATCGCCTGTGGCGGAATCATGATACATATACAATAAATGGCGGAAAAGTCACAATCATCTCAATGTAGTCAAGCCTCGCCATAAGCCAAAGGCACACCTCTACTGCGGTGCCATGCCCAAAATATGTCAGCTACCTGTAACTAGGCTGCCCGTGTGAAATAAGGGCACCCGAGTTTGCAAGGTGAAACAAACTACGAATCAGTCATGGGACTGGTATGAGAAATCTACTTAACTTACTAAACAAAAATAATAAGGCAAATCAAAGGACCATGCCACTTTCGCGGAACGGGTTTACTCCAATGAGTGCTAGTGCATGAAATAAAGTAAACGGTTAAATCATCGCAATGCTTTTTATCAAAATGAAGCCATTATAAGACTCAGGTCCCATCACACAATGCAACGCAAGCCGGAGGATAGAGTTTTCCCTTATAATGGCCAAAAATGCTTCATACGTATAAAACAAAGTGTTTGATATTATTACTAGTGCATATATGTTTCAAAAGCAAATTCAATCATAAATATCAATCATAGACGTCATAAATGACCCATACCACTATGTCGCCATACTAGTAATACAATCACATTCGCAATTTCGTATTGGAAATTGGATTCCATCATGAGTCGAGGCAAGGGGCAAGCTCCTCTCCGTTCGAGACACTCTAGCAAATGTCCCAGGACCGCACACAGCAATCCTTGGATCTTCAGCGCCGGTCCTCTCTTACTTTGGAGGATTAGTTATTCCTGAACACATGTTTCCTGGTCCTTACAGACCTATATTGAGGCGCCTCGCATTCCAACAACCACACAGGTGAAAAGTATATATAATGTCAGGGCTGGTAGGTCACTGACACCGCCCTAGCTAGAAAGAAAAGTCGTGCTCTCCCTGCAGTCACTATCCCGTTTTTGACTCATACCGAGGTGTGAGGCTCACGAATCCACGCTATACACAAAGCGACGTCACACAGACCATGATTTGATCATCAACCGCAAGACTTTGCTTTGCAACATAAGCCTTGATCATATGCCACTTAGGTGTGCCACACAGGCAATCCACTCCATGCGACTGATTTCTATCTATATATAACCTCTGAGCTCGTATGTCTCAGAGAAGGGCGTTAAGGTAGAGAATAAATTCTCCGCTGCCAAATAGATCGATATATATTCAATAGAGATCAATCAACACAGAACAAAATCCAATGTCAGACACAAAGTCCATTTACAAGTTCGTCCTGGGTTTGGACGAAGCCGGAGGCACCAAATTCCTCGCTTATCCGCACAATCAACAATACGTCCGGACGGCTACTACTTCAGCTCCTTCAAGGTAGCTACTCCAATCATGAGCATCAGTAGCGCCCATCCATCCAGTGTAAGATCGTCGGTCATCAACCGTCTTCAACTCTTCGACTTCGCATCGTCGATCGATTATTTGAAATGAGAATAAACTCGGCCTTTTCAAATAATCCACGTATATTTAGATTTTCAAATCAATTCATCACATGGTTAAATCACTCAACATTCACATTTCAGTTCCTTAGTATAGTTTTCATGTTAAATGCTTTCAACCATCACATATCAAGCAAACCAAGCAAAATCGGTTTATTTCCATTCTATATCGTCAATAATATTTTTCCATGATATATCGCCATTTTTATTTATTTAAAAACAACCATATTCAATTAAACGACATTTCAGGTCGTGCCGAAGCACTAGCGCTATTTTTCACTAAATTTGTTTTATACATATATGAAAATCTAACCGTTGGATCTTCACAAATTTTATATCGTTAGAAAGATCATTTCAAAACGAATCCAACGGTTTCAGTTTTGGGAAAATCCGACGGTCGGATCTCCCACACTAGTCGTTTGAAATCACGGTTTCAAATTACGAACTGCAGCATCGTTATTCGATTTAATTTATTTATATTTATATATAAATATAATCGATTCTGGCGCTGTTTTTCTTCAGATTTGAATTAAACATTCCAGACAATCCAACCGTCGGATCTTTACAAAGTTGGTGCCGTTGGAAAGATATTTCCAAGGCGAACCCAACGGTTGCGGTTTCGGGAAAATCCAATGGTTGGATTTCCCGCACTAGTCGCTTGAAAACAAGATTTCAAAACACGAACTGCACGGCCACGATTCGTTTTAATTTTATTTATATTTATATATTTATATAAATATAGTTCATTCGACGATTCCAATATCGTTTTCACTTCAAATATTTCTCTAACGCCTTTAAATTTTGGAATATTTCGCCATAACCTCCTTTGTACGGGAGGGGCTGGGAAAATTCCCAAATAGCCACACGGGCGTCTCATCTCAAAAAGAAAAAGAAAAAGCTAAGCGGCTAGCCAATAGGCTCATAAAATCATCACCCAAGCAAAACAGTAAACATGTACCTATTTGTCGAGCACATAATTTTATTCCACTTCTCTAGCCTCTTTGCTATAACCTGTTCAATAAACATGCATGTACATATATGCAATTTTCATCACTTATCATTTTCTATTCAATTTCATTTTCGATTCACTTTGGTTTAAAGTCACCATTCATTCTAATGTTGCATACATAAGCAAAAATCAAATCATTAGCTAATTAATGAACATTTCAACTCATGCATATTTATTTGAACGAGTGATTATTTTTAACACTTCACATTTCAATAAAAATGATATTTTGGCGAACTAAAATATATTTCAACACATGACTATTTCATTTAGTTCCTTTACATGTTAAAAATAATATTCACTTCACAAATATTTATTTCAACACTAGTATATCTTTAGCAAATCACATATATGATAAAAATGACATTTTCATCATCTCTAATATTTATTCAACACAGGAATGTTTTTAACACTTCATAGTTTCAATAAAAATGTAATTTTTATTGTTCAACCTTTTATTCGACACATGAATTTCATTTTCACACATCACTTCTCAAAACATGAGCATTTCCACACATGGATATTTTATATAGTTTGTTCATATAAGAAAGATGAAATTTTTATTGTTGAAACTATTTATATATAAGGCGAATATTTTACATACTTCATATATATTATAAAAATATGATTTTTATTGTTTAAACACCTTATTCATTCACACATGAATTTAATTTTCACACATCGCTTCTCAACACATGAGCATTTCCACACATGGATATAGTTTCAACACATGATTTTAGTTTCAACGCATGAAAATAATTTCAACATATGAAAATAATTCTAACACATGAATACTATTCAAAATTTCGGCAGCATAACGGCAGGGTAGTTAAAACCGGCACCGTCCCTAGTACGGCTCCTCGCTCTACCTTAAAACCTCGCGGTTTTTGACAATGGGGATTCATGCATCTAGTTCGCACGCAGGCGGCATGTTTTATTTCATTTCCACAATTATTTCCAATTTGTTTCAATCACCAATGGGTATTTTTCAACCACAACCAAACAATATCAACCACAAACAATTATTCAACCATTTGAAATTTTCACCCAATTTTTCACACCAATTCACAACAATAAATATCGTCCATGGTTTGTGGACGAGGGGAGTATATATATATATATATATATATATATATATATATATATATATATATATATATATTATTTCACTTGCATTTCAACACACATATCATTTATACAATGCATGTATAATTCATACTTCGCTCATATAACTTATACTACACATGTATATGTGGTGTACAACACGTATATAAATTATATTTCGCTTATATAATTTACACATGATATTTTATATTCAATATCATTTAATTTAGATTTCTCACCTTGGTTTTCGGAGTGCTAAAAATCGTAGATGACTTAGAAAAATCCGCGGTCTCTTTTACGTGGTAAAGAGCCTCCTTGTGGTCCCGATGTTTCCTGTTTCATCGAATTTCGTCAATACACGAAAAAGATATGATTTTTCAAAGTTCAAAAATCAAAAAGGACTAACCTTTCACGATGGTTCAAAACTAGGGTTGTAGTTTTCCCGAGCACCGAGGCACGATACTACGATCGGAAGGTACAGCTTGGAAGAGGGACGAAAGGGGAGTCGATCGGTGGTAGTTGAAGGCGGTTCGGTGGTCTCTAGCGATCGTGGCGGCGCTGGGAAGTCGTCGACTTTGGGTCGACGATTCAGGCGATATGGGCGACGAGGGGGGTCGAGGTAGGGTCGGATTTGAAGAGGGGAGGGAGGCACGTCGAGGTAGGGTTGTGGCTGGAGATGGCCGAGGCAACGGCGATTTGCCAGGGAAGCGGCGAAGTTGAGGATCGTCGAGAGCGATAAAGGGAAAAGGGTTTTCCGAGGTTTTTTTATTTTTAAAATAATGAAAGGAAAATTATGATTGGCCAAGGGTTTTTTTAAATTTTTTAATAGTGTTTTTACAAATGAACTCCAATCCGAACCCAACGACTGTCGTCCCTAGCTAAATATCCCCATACCTGACACAATGGGATATGTTTCGTAGGCCCCTTTGACTGTTACAGTCAGTTATTTTTCAAATTAACGTATAAAACATTTTATATTCAATTTTAGCGTACATTTCAATTTGCCAGGGCCACAAACTGATTCGAAAAATTCCAGAAAAATAAATCTGGCTATGTTTTGACGCTACGGTCCCAACAAAACCAGTTTTGTCGAATTCTGAGATCGTTTGAAAAATGACCATTTTCTGGTCGATCCAATTTAACAAAAATTCACCAAACACATTTTCTTTTGCCACGCTCACATACTAGCTTCAAAAATTATGAAATTTGAAACCTAGCAATAGTTTGACCTCCCGGACCCAACAAAAATGGTTTCGTCGAATTCCGAAGTCGTCTGCAAAATATCTATTTTCAAGGGCTATATATTCTATATAGCGACCTTTCTGAAAATTCATTCGGCCATAACTTTTGATTCCCGCTATGAAACTTCGATTTTTCAGATTCGTTAGAAAGATATTGATAAACAGATTTAAATATTTTTGGTTTCACTAAAATCCGTTATATTTTCCACCCGGCACAGTCAGTCAAAGTTTGAATTCAAAATTTCAAACTGCCTCATTATTTCCAATTCATTACTTTTTATTGAAATATTCTATTTCAATTGTTCAAATTGCATTGAAATAACCAATTTAAAAATTTTAAATTGGCTCGTATTTTCCGGGTTGTTACATCTGTGACCCTGATTTGGATTGAAATGATATATATATCCATCCCTGAAATATCGATAATTAAAATTTAAAATCACTTAGCCATAGGATAGCAAATTATATATGAACATCGGTTGGTTAAATGATTTTTTTAAATATTCGAAATTCTATCCGATGGAAATTTTATTTAAAGGAAAGGTATTGATTTTCGATAAGTCTATTTTCCTTTAAAAACCTGAACCTTGAATGATTATGAATTTGGCAAGCGAATTGTCCAAAACAAATTTAGAACTTTAAAATGGGATTTTTATATGTCTTGAGGTTACAAATTTATGGTAAAATGTGAAACTGATAGATCCTCCATGAATTAAGTTTAGAAATGAAAGCTATTTGGGTATATTCGAAATTACTTCGAATTTGATATGAATTTGGGTTGAATCCTACAAATCGAATGGTTGGTTTGAATGGTGTTTGAAACAAGATATTGAAACTATGTAAACTCCATTAAGGCTGGAGTCTAGATTCAAGTATATGAAATTCGGAAGAAAGAAACAAATACGATTTAAAGAAGATTATATTTTTCTAAAGATTATATATATACACTACTTGATTTCAAATAGACTATTTATTTTCTTAAAATTTATTTATTAAAACTTTTAACCTATAAACTATTTTGTTATAAATAAATTTCCCTTATATTCTATTACTTAAAACTATTTAGCAAACTTTTAGTTTATGTATATACATGGCGATTTAAACTATCTTATTTTATTCAAACTACTGTATTTTACATATATATTTTATATAAAGATTTTTCTTTATAAGCATCTAATTTTAATAATTATATTTCATGAATTGTAAATTTCTTCTGAATGGAAAGTGTTTGGATTTAAACAGTTGGTTTAACAATGGAGTTGAGATAAAGTTATATTCTATTTTGAATATGAATCGATTTTTAAACGATTTTTAATATGGAAATGTAAGTTATATTCTACTCGAATATGAATGGATCTCCTAAGGGATCGAAACGAGTTGTAATGGAATGTATATATTCTATTCGAATATGTTTGGATTTCGAAAATAAATCAAATTGAAATAATTATAATCTTTGATATGAATTATATTATACTTGAATATAAATCGATTTTGTGAAATATTATATGATTATAATATAATGAAATAAAATATATTTTTGTTTTGAATATAATCGGTTTTGGTATGATTCATGATATTTGATATGAAATTATTTTCTTTTGAATATAAAATTTGGTTCGAGCAAAATATGATATTTTGATATAAAAGCGAACCTTTGTGAAAAGTAAAAGAACCGACCGATGTGGAGAATGTAAACGTTGGTTATTTAAGAGACCGGAGTCGACATATGGCATACTCTCTGTCAGTGTCGATGCCACTTTAACAACTGTGAACGTTATGACGTATCCAGAATGAAATATGATGACCTGGAGGCGATTTTGGATTGATGAAGATGAACGATGACGAAATAGCCTTGACCTTCAGGTCATAATTGAAATGACTAAAATAGGAGCTATACCGTGACTAATTGAGGTAGCACCATTGATCAGACGCACTTCTCCTATACTATATTCTATGACTATGATGATGATTTGGGCCCTTTTGATTTGGGAGTGTGTTCCGAGGTGGGCGGTAGTGGCTGCTATGCGTTACCACCGGTCCGGGAGCGCAACTGGTAGAATCCTACCCTTGGCATTTCCTCGAGTGCCTTGTCATATTTATCCTTATCGAGCCCATACGATTTTGATTTGTATCATACATATGGAGTGCCCTCTGATGCCATCGGTTACGGTGGGTTTACGGTACTGTATAGAATACGGTATTATAAATTGTGTAAGGGTAAAAATGTAATCCCGCTTACGCTATTTTCATTATGTTTAACTTACTGAATAGACATTACAATAATAGTGTATTATAGTATGTATGTATTAGTTTAACGGATCCTTGGGATATGGAAAGATCCCGTAACATCTCTTGAGTTACTACACCCATGACACCCATGTTATTTCGTATTTTAATTTGACTAATATGAGAATGATTTAGTGCTGATCCAAGTGTTTGTTGTGTTTTCTTTTTATGCAATACGCTTGGGTTAGCAGAAGTTGCAGTTAGCGAAGATTGCAATAGCTTGAAGGATGAAGACGAGGATTTGATATATATCAATTATAAGTATGTTTTTCCGCTGCACTTTATTTCCGCTGCATTATTGTATATACTTGTATTAGTTTAACTCTGATGACTGGAAAATGTAACTCGAATGTATATGTTTTTTAAATGTTTCTGAATCATTATTTGTATATTATAAGTTGTCCTTCCACTGTGAGATTCTGTGATTTTTTTCCTCTTCTTTCTTCTTTTTCTTCTTTTTCCAAATAACTACCTGTGTTGGTGATTTGTTTGGGTCGACATGTGTGTTTTATTGTCAATCTGAACGATCGAAAATCAAGGTCGTTACACTAGGCCTTTGAAAGCCTAGGCCATGTCCAATTTAGGGTTGCGTATAGTTAAAATTGGTGATAATAAGAAATGACATGAAAAGGGAAATTTTGGCATATTGTTAAATTGAGGACTGTTTGACTTTAATTTGGGAGAGGATAATGTGCTTATACTTGCTATAAATTGGGGATGTAAACATGCATATACTTGTACTTGCTATAAATTGGGAATGTAATAAAAAGGGATAATATGCATAAACTTATACATTCTGTAATTTGGGGGCATAATTGAACTGAATATTATGCATATGTACAAACATGTTAGATTTGACTTAATACAAACATTAAGTAAAATGACATGTTAATATTATGTAAGTACCATATGTAGGTTAGTAAACTGAATCACTATAGTAATTATACATATATCTGGACAGGTGTTTTGGGGAAGGGTTGTACACACCTAATAACCTGTAATATTACCACCATGATTATTAGTAAATCTAAACGTGCTAGGTTAAACCTGATTATTAATAAGCTAAGAGGTCCCTCATTCTGTTGTTGTATCGGGTATTGGAGACTTTTAAATCCTAGTTACTTGGGGGCACATGCTAGGGGGTTTGTCTTGTATCAATCTTGCTGTGTGAAACCCATATTAGTCAGTATCCCTATTGTATTTTGTTAGAGGACCTCGTACTAGGTATGGGATAGGACACACATTACTGAACTGGGTTGTAAGAGGTTCAAAGTGGGAAAGGTGGATACGAGCGCGTCCCAGTGGAATCATGACCATGCATGAGTCCGATTAGGGAAGATTTTAACGACCCGAACTTCCCTGTGAAGGAAAGCACGGATTGCTTTGAGGACAAGACGAATCAGAACACAAACAGAAGAACATTTCATTGCTTATTGCAACAATTCCATCAGAATACAAGAATATACAGAGTATGAATAAATATTACGCATTTGATAAATATCAGAGATTTAAATTATATTTAAATACACAGCAGCGGAAAAATAATACAACACACAACTGAAAGAAATACACGGATACAGAGCTTTCCTAGTATCCTTCCAAATGTAAACCAGGATCCTGTGAATATAAATCTGCAAAACCCAACTACTAGCTGCCCGTGCGGAAAATAAGGGCACCAAGAGTTTAGGTTAAAACAATAAACTCCAGGTCGGTCATGTGACTGGTGTGAGAACTAAAACAGTTATTAATCTTTATTTTAAAGTTAGTTAAATCAAGGGACCACGCCGTATAACACGGAACGGGTTTCCTTCCAAGAATACCAGTGCATAAAACAACAACGCAATGGTAAATAAAGAAAAGTGAAGCTATTATAAGACCCAGGTCCCATCACACAATGCAACGCAAGCCGGAGGATAGGGTTTTACCTTATAATA
Organism: Allium sativum; assembly: GCA_030737875.1. NCBI lineage: Eukaryota > Viridiplantae > Streptophyta > Magnoliopsida > Asparagales > Amaryllidaceae > Allium > Allium sativum. The sequence continues at coordinate 482,712,100 of CM060926.1, read as the reverse complement.
GCCAAAGAATGCTTGATACGCTAAATTTTATCTTTTATTATTACTATAAGTGAAGAAAACAACTTCAAATATAAATGTATCAATCATAGGCGGCATGGGTACCATATATCATGTCGCCATACTAGTTCCACAATTAAAACCGCAAAGGTCGTATTGGAAATTGGATTTCTGTCATGAGTCGAGGCAAGGCGCAAGCTCCTCTCCGTTCGAGACACTCTAGCAAATTTCTCAGGACCACACACAGTGATCCTGGATCTTCAGGGCCGGTCCTCTCTTACTTTTGAGGATTAGTTATTCCTAAACTCACGTTTCCCGGTCCTATAGGACCTATATCCGAGGCATCTCGCATTCCAACAACCACACATGTAAAAAAAAATATAAATGTCAAGGCTGGTAGGTCACTGACATCACCCATAGCTAGAAAGAAACGCCGTGCTCTCCCTATAGTCACTATCCCGTTTTTGACTCGTACCGAGGTGTGAGGCTCGCAAATTAACGCCATACATAAAGCTGTGCCACATAGGCCGTGCTTTGATCATCAACCACAAGACTTTGCTTTTCAACAAAAGCCTTGATCATTTGCCACTTAGGCATGCCACACAGGCAATTCATGCCATGCGACTGATATCTATCGATATATAACCTCTAAGCTCATACGTCTCAGAGAAAGGTGTTAAGCAAGAGAATAAATTCTCCGCCGCCAAATAGATATGTATTTAATAGAAATCAATCACACAGAATAAAATCCAATGTCAGACACACAGTCCATTTACAAGTTCGTTCTGGGTCTGAACGAAACCGGAGGAACCTTATTCCTCGCATATCCATCGATCTCCATATACGTCTGGACGATCACTAACTGATTCCCTCCTCTTGGGTGTACAGCCCAATCAAGATCATCAGTAATCATCCAAACGATGTGAAGACCTTCGGTCTTCAACCACCGTCTTCATCTTCGACTTATCGTCGAATCAGTTATTCAGAATGGGTATAAACCCGACCTTTTCGAATAACCCGCGTATATAATAAACAAATGTTACACAAACACAACATACGCCTCATTCCAATTCAGAATATTCTTTATTCAAATATTCACATTCTTAGGGAAAGTTTCCCACTAATTTTATCAAAGATAAATTCTTCTAAATTTATTCTTTAATCTTCCTTTGGATATCATTTCAAACCATGTTAAGGTTTTCCAAACTAGTCGGGATTAGCGAACCACACCAAAGTAATCATTTATTTTATTTCCTAATCCCAACTAATGCATCCCGTGGAGAAAAACTGGTAGTACTCCATATCTAACACCACGGTGTTATCGGTAAATATTAATTACAATTTCACGTTCAAATCTAATTAAAGATTTAACTATCGCTTGGAGCAAAACTGGTGATACTCCATTCTCGATCACTTTAATCTAATTAAAGATTCATTAAAACTCCACTTAGTTTTAATCTTCTCACAAATCAATATTAATGGTTATTCAAAGCTAAGAAGTTAATCTTATCTTAACTGGGTTAAAGAACCAATGCCATTTAAAAACACTGTTCATGACAAACACAAAATCCCATTCCACTGTTAATCGGGTTAATGAACAGGTGTTATTCAAAACACCGCTCACAATAAACCCAAAAACCAATTTAAAATTAATTCCAATTAAATACTAATTAACTGGAAAATTTCACTAAATCTTAATTAGAAGATTTATTCTTTTCTAAACTGAGTTCAAGAACAGTGTTATTTAAGACACCATTCACGACGAACCCAAAATCCCATTTGATATTAAATACAAGGCTCTGAATAGAAAATATATCGGCTTATATTCAATATCAAATTCTGAAACCAATAAATATCGTATTGGAAATAAAGATATAAATATATCTTTCAAATTTCCACAACCATATCTGTATAATCATGAAATCCAACATCGAAATATTCCGAAGATAATTTCGATCCAAATCCATTCCAGTTGGTATATTGGAAATTCTGATTATTTTTAAAACCACTTCAATTCCAATTTATTTATTCAAAAATATTGGATTATACTGATAGTTATAAACTAGTTCATTTGTATAAAAATATATTTTTATCCATACAAATGTGGAATTTTTCATCCCAGTTCTTTCTAAATCATTTATTATGATTTTACACAAATTATAGATATTTTTAATAATTTTATCAAGGCTCGTACAGTCGATTTCCAATAACGGTCGTCGAACTGCACCAACAACGACCTTTTCCAAATTTGATTTGGACATAATTCCAAATCCAACCGTTAGATCTCAAATTTCTAATATTCATTGGAAAGCTTTTTTCGATACGAACCCAACGGTCCCGGTTTTCAGGAGAATCCGACGGTCGGATCTCCCGTAACTCCAATTCGAAGTCAATGGTCGAAATTCGCGAACTGCCGCGGCGCAGCGCGTTCTATTCCGGCCATTTAATATACGTAATACATATATTATATATATTTCGTTAATTTCAATTCTAAACATATTTTATAAATCTTTTTAAATTCGTTTTCAAAACAATTTCAAATTCATATTCAATTTTAAATCAAAATTGAATATTCCATATCATTAATATATAAATGATAATATTTTCAAAATATTAGATTTTGAAATCACTTCCTTTTCTATATTCATTATAAAAACGAATATAATCGATATAAAAATCGTTCACGTCAAAATGGCGCAAATCTAATCAACCCGGCTTTATATATTTCAATAACTTCGTTATTCTATTCAACAAACGAATATTTTCTTCAACACATGAATATTCTCAACACATAAGCATCGTCAACACATGACTATTTATTCTATTCAACACATGAATCTTTATTTTATAATATTCTTTATTTTCCAAATTGGAATGAGGCCCAATCTATTACCATATAATGTTAATTATGTGGATTCCATACAACACATGCATATAATAGCAATGATAAATGATCAACCATCATCCAAAGTGCACCACACAACTGCATAAGCATTAAATATAAATAATCAATGCTTACATAGTCTGTCAACCATTCGATCGACATATAACTAAATAATTGGGATTAGTGTACGCCAAATATCATCCCAACACCCGTGTGGGGTTTCAAATCAACAAACACTGAATATTATTTATGCAGTTACGCGATGTGTAAAATTTATTGCCCTAATCCATATCAGTCATATGGGTGTACATATACAAATTGTTCGATTTGTAAATGAATATTTATTTATTCACATTCACGTTAAATTTATATTTTTAATGAAAAATAATTTATTTCAACACATGAATAATTATTTTCATTCATTCCACATCACAATCAATTTTCACCATACAACAAAATCAAACAAGTCGTCCATGGTCTGTGGACAACGGGTGTCGGGTGCTGCTATGCACTGTCTGCATTCTAGTATATAATTTTAACTAGAAAACAAGAATTAAAGTGAGAAGTTCTCACCTTTGGGATCCACTCCGCCATTTTATTTCTGAAATTCAGAACATTCTGGATTTGCCCGTACTTCCAACACAATCTTTTTCATGCTGTTCACATTAAAAATCACATTTTTATTTCAATGCTATAGAGATAAAAATCACATTTTTAATTCTTCTCATTATATAAAAATCATATTTTTATTCTCTACATTATATAAAAATTATATTTTTTTACTCTATGTCTTGAAATATAAAAATCATATTTCTATAATTCTAATCATATAATAGAATTATATTTCTACTTCAAAGCCATATGTGTAAAAATCACATATTTAACACGATGTTTACATTTTAATGATAATATTTTTATTTTGCTACTTCATATCTAAAAATCTCATTTTTACTTCACCATTTAAACTATATAAAGACTCAAACTTTTCTAATATAAAAATTCAATTTTTATACTATAAAGATTTAATTCTTTTTTTTTTTAAATCAAACTTTTCAAATTAAAATCCAACCTTTCATGTTATAAAAATCCTTTCTTTATATAGAAATCTCACTTTCCTTCATATAAAAATTACTTCTTTCTTCAATTAAAGATTACATCTTTCTTCGATTAAAAATCTTATCTTTCATTGACTAAAAACTATCTTTTTATGCTAACCATATGAATCAAAATCATTTCTTTTATATGCTAATCATATCCAAAACTGAAAACAAAAATAAAAAGAACAAGGTTCAATGTCAATTCATTTAAAAGATCCAATTTTTATTATCATAAACCTATATAAAAAACCTAATTTTTTTTAATGAAAGATCTAATTCTTTTTACTACCATATGAATCTAACTTTTATTCACCATAAAAATCAAATTGCTTAAAAAAGAAAATTAAAAAAACTTACGGTAGAGGGGGAAATCGTATTGGAGAAGGGGGAAAGGGATTTGCTTCGTGGTGGTGGGTCTGATGCGCGGCTCCGGGGAGGTGGATCGATTTCGTCTTTTCGGGTCAGGGGGTGCAGCTCTCGAATTAGGGGTTAGGGCGTTGGAGTGGAAAAGAAAGAAGGAGGGAAGAGAAAGAAGGGAGCGCTGGAGCTGGAGAGGGGGGTGCAATGTAGGCGGAGGAGCAATGGAGGAGGAGGACGATAGGGGGCGGGGAAGCGATGACGAGGAAGAGCTGCGTTTTTTTTCTTTTTTTTTCATTTCTTTTTCTCGTTTTCGTTAAAATGAACGGGGGTGGGGGTCTGACTAGGTAAGAAGAGATGAAGGGGCATGGAATTTTTATTTTTTTTTATCCTCCAAAAAGCAACTTTAAATTTCGATCTCAAAACGGGACCCACTGCCTGTCGTCCATAGCTAATTACCCCCATTCCGAACACAATGGGATATGTATCGTAGGCTGATTCGATCGTTTCGATCAGTTTCCGTTAAAATCAATTATAAATCTATATATTGAATTTGAACGCGCATTTCAATTTACTAGGGCCACGTACGGACTCTAAAAATTCCCAAAAAAATATTTTCTAGCAGACGATACGGTCCTAACAAAACTAATTTCGTCAAATTATGAGACAGTTCAAAAAATAGCCATTTTCCAGTCGATTAAAATCAACTGAAACTGGTCAAACGCGTTTTCCTTTGCCATGCTAACATATTGATTCAGAAAATTATGCAAATTGGGATCTAGCAATAATTTGACATCCCGGACCCAACAAAAGTGGTTTCGTCGAAAAACAGAGGTCGTTTGCAAAATTTTCATTTTTAAGAGCCAGAATTCCATAGCGACTATTCTGAATTTTCAACTGGGCATAACTTTTTATTCCCGGTATGAAATTTTGATTTTTCTGATTCGTTGGAAAGACATTCTCAAATAGATTCTAATATTTTCGGTTTCGCAAAAATCCGGTTTATTTTGAATCCTGTACATTCATTTGAAATTTGAAATCGAATTTTAAAACTACCGCGCCATTTCCAATTCCTTTTATATTTAAAATAAAATATTTATATTCTAATGACGATCCAAATAAATATATACGTTCAAATTCAATTCAAAATAAATTTCTCGTCTTTATTATTTAAAATAATTCATTTTAAATATTCAAAATTCATCAAAATTGCCAAAATAAAAAATTTAAATTAGCTCAGAATTTCCGGGTTGTTACAATCTCCCCCACTTAGAACTTTTCGTCCCCGAAAAGGAACGAAGCTGAAAGTTGTTTAACTAATCAACTCAACTTCCTTTATTTTATTTATGGCTTAAGTTCTTCAACTTTTCAGTTTCTAAGAACTTTTCAAATTCTTCAAAAATTTGGCTAACACCCTAAATTTTCGAAAAATTTTGCCATAACCTCCCCTGCACTAGGAGCTTCGGGATATTTCAAATAGCCTTCCATAGCCCTCACCAATCAAAAAGAAAAAGCCAAGCGGCTAGCCAATCGGATCATAAAATCATCAAATCCCCAAGAAATACAATAAACATGTACCTATTTGTCGGGAAAACAATTTTATTCTTCTGCTCTAGCCTCCTTGCTATGACCTGTTCAATGGATATACATGTATATGCATGCAATTGTAATCAATTTTCAATACAGTTCTAAATTTGGTTCCATTTGGCCTAAATGGTTAAAAATATCAAACCGATTATCAAACAACTCAACCATCAATCAATTAGTGGATTATCGTTTCAAATTCATAATTTTGATATATATATACAGGAAATCATATTTTTGATGCCAAATCACAACAATAAACCTATCTAGTTTTGGTTCTCACACCAGTCTAATGGAAATATATAGATATCACACCTTTCGAAACTCGAACACAATTACTGATAATGCGGCCGCATTACCAGAATTATCTCCGGACGACTAGAGTGTGATTCTATATCTATCCATTATATTAAAACTTCGAATATACGTTCATGACGCGTATATGCAAAATCTCTATATACTTGATTGTCCAACTCAATACAAATAAAATATTCAAATACGTATACTTGAATTTAATTTTCAACACAAAATTGGTTTTCAATTTTATTTTTAAAAATACACTCTTCCGGCTCATTCTAGGATAATACTGATCCCATCTCTAACGAGCAATTCCCATTGGATATTACAAATCCAATCTCTGATGAATTCATTCATTCAGTTCTAAAGTGTCTTGTTCTCGAGCTCTGTAAACCAAAGCTCTGATACCAACTTTAACGACCCGAACTTCCCCATGAAGGAAAGCACGGATTGCTTTGAGGACAAGACGAATCGAAACACAAACAGAAGAACATTTCATTGCTTATCACAACTATTCCATCAGAATACAAGAATATACAGAGCATGAATAATTATTACACATTTGAAAAATATCATAGATTTAAATTGCATTTATATACATAGCAGCCGAAAAATAATACAACACACAACTGAAAGAAATACACGGATACAGAGCTTTCCGAGTATCGTTCCAGCTGTAAACTAGGATCCTGTGAATATAAATCTGCAAAACCCAACTACTAGCTGCCCGTGCGGAAAATAAGGGCACCCAGAGTTTAGGTTAAAATAATAAACTCCAGGTCAGTCATGTGACTGGTGTGAGAACTAAAACTGTTATTAATCTTTATTTTAAAGTTAGGTAAATCAAGGGACCACGCCGTATAACATGGAACGGGTTTCCTCCCAAGAATACCAGTGCATAAAACAACAGTGCAATGCTAAATAAAGAAAAATAAAGCTATTATAAGACCCAGGTCCCTTCACATAATGCAACGCAAGCCGGAGGATAAAGTTTTACCTTATAATAGCCAAAGAATGCTTGATACGCTAAATTTCATCTTTTATTATTACTATAAGTGAAGAAAACAACTTCAAATATAAATGTATCAATCATAGGTGGCATGGGTACCATATATCATGTCGCCATACTAGTTCTACAAATAAAACCACAAAGGTCATATTGGAAATTGGATTTCCGTCATGAGTCGAGGCAAGGGGCAAGCTCCTCTCCGTTCGAGACACTCTAGCAAATGTCTCAGGATCACACACAGCGATCCTGGATCTTCAGGGCCGGTCCTCTCTTAATTTTGAGGATTAGTTATTCCTGAACACACGTTTCCCAGTCCTATAGGACCTATATCCGACGCGCCTCGCATTCCAACAACCACACAGGTAAAAAGTATATAAATGTCAGGGCTGGTAGGTCACTGACATCACCCATAGCTAGAAAGAAACGTCGTGCTCTCCTTGCAGTCACTATCTCGTTTTTGACTCGTACCGAGGTGTGAGGCTCTCGAATTAACGCCATACACAAATCTGTGCCACATAGGCCGTGCTTTGATCAGCAACCACAAGACTTTTCTTTTCAACAAAAGCCTTGATCATTTGCCAATTAGGCATGCCACATAGGCAATTCATGCCATGCGAGTGAAATCTATCGATATATAACCTCAAAGCTCATACGTCTCAGAGAAGGGCGTTAAGCAAGAGATTAAATTCTCCGTCGCCAAATAGATATGTATTTAATAGAAATCAATCACACAGAATAAAATCCAATGTCAGACACACAGTCCATTTACAAGTTCGTTCCGGGTCTGAACGAAACCGGAGGAACCTTATTCCTCGCATATCCATTGATCTCCAAGTACGTCTGGACGATCACCAACTGATTCCCTCCTCCTGGGTGTACGGCACAATCAAAATCACTAGTAATCATCCAAACGATGTGTAGACCTCCGGTCTTCAACCACCGTCTTCATCTTCGACTTATCGTTGAATCGGTTACTCAGAATGGGTATAAACCCGGCCTTTCCAAATAACCCGCGTATATAATAAACAAATGTTACACAAACACAACATACGCCTCATTCCAATTCAGAATATTCTTTATTCAAATATTCATATTCTTAGGGAAAGGTTCCCACTAATTTTATCAAAGATAAATTCTTCTAAATTTATTCTTTAATCTTCCTTTGGATACATTTCAAACCATGTTAAGGTTTTCCAGACTAGTCGGGATTAGCGAACCACACCGAAGTAATCATTTATTTTATTTCCCAATCCCAACCTATGCATCCCATGGAGCAAAACTGGTAGTACTCCATATCTAACACCACGGTGTTATCAGTAAATATTAATTACCATTTCACATTCAAAACTAATTAGAGATTTAACTATCGCTTGGAGAAAAACTGGTGATACTCCATTCTCGCTCACTTTAATCTAATTAAAAATTCATTTAAACTCCACTTAGTTTTAATCTTCCCACAAATCAATATTAATGGTTTTTCAAAGCTAAGAAGTCAATCTTATCTTAACTGGGTTAAAGAACCAATGTCATTTAAAAACTCGGTTCACGACAAACCCATAATCCCATTCCATTGTTAATCGGGTTAAAGAACAGGTGTTATTCAGAACACCGCTCACAATGAACCCAAAAACCAATTTAAATTCAATTCCAATTAAATACTAATTAACTGGACAATTTCATTAAATCTTAATTAAAATATTTATTCTTTTCTAAACTGAGTTCAAGAACAATGTTATTTAAGACACCATTCACGACGAACCCAAAATCCCATTTGATATTAAATACAAGGGTCTGAATAGAAAATATATCGGCTTATATTCAATATCAAATTCTGAAACCAACAAATATCGTATTGGAAATAACGATATAAATATATCTTTCAAATTTCCACAACCATATCTGTATAATCACGAAATCCAACATTGAAATATTTCGAAGATAATTTCGATCCAAATCCATTCCAATTCGTATGTTGAAAATTCTGATTATTTTTGAAACCACTTCAATTCCAATTTATTTATTCAAAAATATTGGATTGTACTTCTAGTTATAAACTTGTTCATTTCGATAAAAATATTTTTTATCCTTACAAATGTGGAATTTTTCATCTCTGTTCTTTCTAAATCATTTATTATGATTTTAAACAAATTATAGATAATTTTAATAAATTTTATCAAGGCCCGTACAGTCGATTTCCAATAACGGTCATCGAACTGCACTTACAACGACCTTTTCCAAATTTGATTTGGACAAAATTCCAAATCCAACCGTTAGATTTCAAATTTCTAATATTCATTGGAAAGCTCTTTTTGATACGAACCCAACGGTTCCGGTTTCAGGAGAATCCGACGATCGGATCTCTCGTAACTCCAATTCGAAGTCAATGGTCGAAATTCGCAAACTGCCGCGGCGCAGCGCGATCTATTCCGGCCATTTAATATACATAATTTATATATTATATATATTTCATTGATTTAAATTCTAAACGTATTTTATAAATCGTTTTAAATTCGTTTTCAAAACAATTTCAACTTCATATTCAATTTTAAATCAAAATTGAATATTCCATATCGTTAATATATAAATGATAATATTTTCAAAATATTAGATTTTGAAATCACTTCCTTTTTTATATTCATTATAAAAACGAATATAATTGATATAAATATCGTTCGTGTCAAAATGGCACAAATCTAATCAACATGGCTTTATATATTTCAATAACTTCTTTATTCTACTCAACAAATGAATATTTTCTTCAACACATGAATATATATTTTATTCAACACATGAATATTCTCAACACATGAGCATCGTCAACACATGACTTTTTATTCTATTCAACACATGAATGTTTATTTTATAATATTCTTTATTTTCCAAATTGGAATGAGGCCCAATCAATTACCATATAATGTTAATTATATGGATTCCATACAACACATGTATATAATAGCAATGATAAATAATCAACCATCATCCAAAGTGCACCACACAACTGCATAAGCATTAAATATATATAATTAACGCTTACACAGTCTGTCAACCAATCGATCGACATACAACTAAATAATTGGGATTAATGTACGCCAAATATCATCCCAACACCCGTGTAGGGTTTCAAATCAACAAACACTGAATATTATTTGTTCAGTTGGGCGATGTGTAAAATTTATCATCCCAATCCATATCATTCAAATGGGTGTACATATACAAATCGTTCGATTTGTAAATGAATATTTATTTATTCACATTCACATTAAATTTATATTTTTAACGATAAATAATTTATTTCAAAACATGAATATTTATTTTCATTTATTCCACATCACAATCAATTTTCACCGCATAACAAAATCAAACAAGTCGTCCATGGTCTGTAGACAACGGGTGTCGGGTGCTGCTAAGCACTGTCTGCATCCTAGTATATAATTTTAACTAGAAAACAAGAATTAAAGTGAGAAGCTCTCACCTTTGGGATCCACTCCGCCATTTTATTTCTGAAATTCAGAAAAGTCTGGATTTGCCCGTACTTCCAACAAAATCTTTTTCACGTTGTTCACATTAAAAATCACATTTTTATTTCAAAGCTATAGAGATTAAAATCACATTTTCAATTCTTCTCATTATATAAAAATCATATTTTTATTCTCCACATTATATAAAAATTATATTTTTATACTCTACATACAATGAAAATTATATTTTTATAATCTATGTCTTCATATATAAAAATCGTATTTCTATAATTCTAATCATATAATAAAATTATATTTCTACTTCAAAGCCATATGTGTAAAAATCACATCTTTAACACGATGTTTACATTATAAAGATAATAATTTTATTTCTCTACTTCATATATAAAAATCTCATTTTTACTTCACCATTTCAACTATATAAAGATTCAAACTTTTCTAATATAAAAATTCGATTTTTATACTATAAAGATTCAATTATTTTCGTTTTTAAAAGTCAAACTTTTTAAATTAAAATCCAACCTTTCATGTTATAAAAATCCTTTCTTTATATAAAAATCTCACTTTCCTTGTAACGACCTGTATTTTCTGCCTATTCATTTGGATTATTTTAATTATTTTATTTATTTAAAATATGGGTTTGGATTTAAATAATCGAATTTAACGATTTTATTTTGGAATATATTATTTAAATAAATAATAAAATAATATTTTAATTTCTAGAATATTTGGGAAAATATAGAATTTACCATATATTGTGATCGGGCAGTTTAAAGTGGTCAAATATTGGTTATATTGAAAATATAGTGACGATTTCGATTCGAAAACGACGGTCGAGCGATATGGTTTATAATTTAATTAAATAACGAGCTGCAGCGGCGCGGCAGTTCGCGATTTGGCGTTTTGAACTTCAATTGGTCGTACCGGGTTCAAAGTAAGTCGGATTTCCTCGCAACAAGAAACGTCGGGACCGGTTTGACGATATCTTTCCAATAGCAGAGAAAAATTCAGTTTTCATCATGTAGATTTTATTTTATGTCCAAATCAAATTTTGAAAAAAACGCTATGGGATTTCCTTTATATATATAGCGCTTTGTTTATATAGAATAAAGGGTTTTTTAATATCGATTTGGCTTAGAATTCAACCCGGGATAATTTATTTTGGTAGTATACGATGTTCTAGTCATGTATGGCCAATTTCAATATTTTATATCTATTATATTGAAGTATTTTAAAATTAATATATTTTATTTTAAATTGGCAGTTATAAAAGGGCCTTTATTCAAACGACATCAGTTTTCAACAAAACAAATTTTGTTGAGACCGTAACAGTAAATTATTGCTAGATTTTAAGTGGCGCATCAATCGGGGTTAATTTGTGAGCGTGGCAAAATAAAATACAAATATAAACGACCATTTGAACATGACGAGGGCCATTCGAGCAAACGAACTCAGAATTTGATGAAACAAGTTTCATTGGGACCGTATCATCAAATTATATTATGCCGTCCATTCACATCTTGAACGGGGTTCGTATGTGAGCGCAGCAGCGAATAAACGATGTTTGAAATTGCGATAGACACGAAATAAAAATCGTTAGTCAACATCACTCATCACATCAACATAAAATATATTATTCCCATATTATATAAACACCAAAAATCAGAAAAACCCGGCCACCTTAATTTTTCTTCAGCCAATTTTGCAAAAAAGTCCTCCAACACAAATCAATTTATATCTTCCAATCCGAGAGGAATTTGTGAGGGCAACCTGAACAAAAGTTGTAGATCGGGTTGTTATCCACTTATTGTAAAAAGTTGGGTGAATTTCGTCAACTTTGGTCGTCGGAATTTGACGGAATTTGCGATGAACAGCGAAGAACAGTTTTCGGTTTTGGCCCAAATTACAAGGATTTGGTTGATTTGAGGGAACGAGACCTTGGGGGTTTTGTAGAAGAGAGGCGAGGCATCGTTTTGGATGTGGTTGAACGGTGGTCCGAGGAGGTCGTTACATCGAGATGAACGGAGGTGTACATTTTTGGGTTGTTTTCAGAAGTAGCGAGGAGTTTTCTTCAATTTCCAACGGCTCTGACACTTTCTGGTGTCGGGTCTGAGGGTCAGTCGAAGGGGCGAAGCGTGGTGGTCAGCATGGCAGTGGTCCGGTGGTCAACGGTCGTCGGTGGGTGATGAAATCAAGACTGAAGTCTTCTCCATTCATCTGGAGATTCACGGTGATTGGTTTCGGGGGACCAGGTCAGGGGCGATGGGGGCTGCTCTCTGGCGCGGTGACGAGGGGGTTTAGGGTTGGTGCTCAGGTGGCCCAGGTCGACGGTGAGGGAGGGATTTTTTTCGTGTTTTTTTTAAGCCGAAGAAGAAGAGGGAGTAATCGAGGGGAGGAGCGATCCAAGGAAGAAAACGCGTGGATTAACCAGGTGACGTGGCAGCATTTTAAGGTAAGGTAATTATTGTTAAAATAGTTAGTTAATAATTTAATTAACATATTAATTAGTTAGTTTAATATCAAATAATTTATCAAACTTTAAACGAACGTATATTCTTCATACGATAACGAAATCTGACGAAACTGGATCAGTTGGGATCGCAGGGACGAGACCTATCCGATGGCACTGATTTGACGCAGTTGAAATTTTAGCAAAATTTGAACATTCGACTGAATTTAAAAGCAACAAACGCGTCAACCACCAACCGAAATGATCTGGTTAGTTAATTCTCACACCTTCTGGTGTCCTATGATGTAGTAAATCCATAGAAAAATATAATCTATAATTTACAGGATAAATTAGTTGATTGGATGCGATGGATGCAAAAATGGTTGTTATGGTTTGATTGGTTGCAGTTATTTCTATTCCGTCGTCTACTTAATTTGTATATTTTTATCAACTGATATCTGTGATGCAGAGAAGGACAGGTTGGAGGGATCCGACCGGATTCCTCAAATAAACTGTATTTTTGTTTGTTGTGCATATATGTGAATTGTTCACCCCGACTAACGCCAAAACCTGTCTATATGTGTATGGTTGAATAAATATTCACCTATGTTGTGTTTAAAATCAACCGACAGTGTTGATTGGGTAATTGGCAGTGAATGGCCTAAAATGTGTTGTTTTAAACGTCGGTTTACCGTTTGGTAATTGACGCAGTTTTAAAGTTGTAAATTATTTTATAATTGAATTAAATTTTTCGATTTATTTTATATAAGTAATTAAATTAGAAATTTTATAAATGTATATTTTTATCGAGTTTATTAAGGGATTATTTAAATGGTTTACACCAGCTTTAAAAGCAGAGAAAACCACAGATTTTACCTTCGGACTGATGGGAAAATTGTTTTTAAACAACTCGAGGGTGATTTTAAATTAATTGAGTTATTTAATTAATTTGAAAGGGAAATGACAAATGAAATTCAGTTAATGGTTAACCGAGGTGTACGGTTGACCAAATCAACCGTGTTTAGCTTAAATTGAAAATGAGACCAACTTGAAATGAAATGGAATTAATTGGGTTCTGAATATTTACCAAATTTGGCGAGAGGTGTTTAATAATTAGTTAATCTTTGATTAACTATAATTAAGGAAATTCTTGAATTGTTTAGTGTAACTTTTAGTTAATCTTCGATTAATTAAACCTCAAAATAATTATTAAATTGTTAGTGTTAATAAAGTAAAGTATTGTTTAATCAACTTTTAAAAGTGATAATTATCATATTTTTGATAAAAAGCAAAGTTAACTATTCTTATATAGTTAATGTTGAAGTTATTATTATTATTGTTGACAATTAGAGAAATGACTTTTAAATAGGAATTCAATTAAGAAATGACTTAAGTGGCATTATGGTTCGACCAAGGAAGTGGGGAAAGTTTATAAAGAGGTTTATAATCCAAGTTTCAGATGAGGATGGTAAATGGAATCAGTAAGTAAAGGTGGTGTTTTATGGATATTTACCTAATCAAACAAGTTAAGTAAAGAGAGTATTAAACGAGGATTTCAAATATAAGGGATGGTTTTAAAACCAGGTTTGAAATCGAAGGGGAAATGAGATTTTGATGTTAGTGGTTAAACCAATATTATTCTAAGGTAAGCACGGGTCGATCAAGGTCTGAGAGGTAGCTAAAATACCCCAACTTGGTTGGCTTCGCTATTATCGAGGAATGATATTAGTTTGGAATATGTAGAAAGTGTTGAGATTTGGTTTAACTTATACGAGGAATATCGAACTCTAATGCAGGGTCTTGGGAATTAAATAATATTATGGCAATATTAGTTTCAAAAGAAATAAGAATATTGATTCAAATTTTATTGAACATTTGTTATTCAATTAGAGTTGATCGAATATAGTATTTGAGATAGAGTTAGTCAAACATTGTTATTCATGAAGAGTTGCCATTTCGTACGACTGCTAGCGTAATCCGCAGGGCTGCAGATAGCCTACGACGGTCGGATGTTTCCTGAGGGAATTGGGCGTAACCATTATGATCGTTGCGATTTAGAGTCAAGCGAATGAAGTAAGTCGAATATTAGTTAATTGATAGGAGTAATCAAGTCAAGTTTGTCGAGTTGAATTAAATAAGTCGTGTTAGTCAAGTTAGAGTTATTCGATCAAAGTAAATCAGTCAGAGTTAATCAGAGGAAATTTGGCTTATGTCATTAAGTATATACATATATGGATATCGCAAGTTTCCCGAATATAAGGAAATAGGGGAAAGGGTTTTGAAGCAATATATCCATGTTGCCAATGGACATGGAGAGCTGGGTAGGGATATATATATATATATATATATATATATATATATATATATATATATATATATATATACGTACCCAAAATCATATAAACAGTTCTGTTATAATAAGATAAGGATAAATCAAATGTTTTGAATGTATTGGGAGATTTAAAAACTGATTAACGATTTTGTTAAATATATTTTAAAGAGGTCAAGTTATGTCAAGTACTGAATCAACAAACTCATGTGATTCACACAATTGTTATTTGATAGTTAAAACACCGACTATCAAACCAGACCAATCCGCTTGTTGGTATGGAAAGACCGGGATCGAATTTATATTTGAAAACCATTCCGACCAACAATTACGTGAAGACGTCGATTGAAGACAGAGCAAGTGAAGACCGTGGATCTTCATAAGCGGAAGGACTACTTGTCGAATCTCTCTGGCTTACAACCAAAGTTATTTGGTTTGTGATTCTATCGTGGTTGAAATCTACAGATTGCAAGGACATCTTGCTACTGATCCATGGGGTGATTCCTATATTGGATGCGGTAGGAGGGTGCCTTCGGTTCATCCTATTCCTGGATGAATTGTATGGACGAGTGTCTGACAGAGTATTTCCAAAGGTATCACGTACGTTGATTTTTACAAACGTATCTCTGTTAGTGGCGGAGAGGGGCACCTCTCAAGCTTAACGACCAGAATATTTTTGTGGACATCAATTAGTGATATTTGGCGGATCTGATGATGTGGCATTCAAAGTGAATGATGACCAGATGTTCTAAAGTAAATTCTAGCCTCAAGCCTCATCAACCGGGAAATGACAAAAATCGGGCAGACAGCATGGCTATGTGGGTCGCTCCCATTAGGGTGTATGATCCCCTATCTAGAGAAATTCCAATTGCTTCTTTAATCTATATTCAATGCTGTCCCTTTTCGGGAGGCGGTTGCTGATCCCAACCGTTGGTGAAATACATTCGATACACTCAAGCGAAATGAGTGGTCGGTCATGTGAGGCCCGGGTTACAAGACGTTCTTGTTGAACCCAGTGTATTCGCCTCTAGAGATACACTATCGGAAGGTAGACCCATATCTTGTCAAGGATGGAATCCAATACCCAATAAGCGCCCGCGGTTTTCGTTTGTATACTATATATGGGGAGCGTGTGATGCAAGCGTTCCTCTAGATTGTAAATTACTAGTATTTAGACATTATGATAATATCAGAATCTATTATACTGGAAAGCAGAAACCAAAAAATTTAGGTTGCGACATCTGTCCTTTTTGAAATTCACGCCTTCCAGGCCTTCTCTCTCTTTCTCACGCCCTACTCTCTCTTTCTCACGCTCTTCTCTCTTTTGCAATCTATAACTGAACCGGCTGCCTTCTTCTCCCCCAAAATTCCCTTCTACCACAACCGATATCTCACGCTTCTCTCCTCCTCCGATGTATTGCACTGTTCAATGCTAATAATTGGCCTTTACAGTTACTTCTCTTTCCTACGGTCTGCCTCCAGGCGTTCCCTTCTTCCACAATAAATTTGTCCCCCTTTAACCCTGGTGCAAAATGACGCTCTTATCAGCACTGCTATTCCGAGCTCTCCCATACACGCCCTCCGCCTTCTAATTTACCTAACTTCCCCAATACTGTCCTTAAATCAACTTACCGAGTTGTTTTAGATTTTCCATACCTCACCGATTTCGATTTCATAAATCCTCAACCGGCGGTAACAACCGTGATTAGATTCTTATTTCCCGAGGAAAGATCGATTTTACAGGTTCTTTAAATTTCTGTATACATTAACTTCCCTATTTCCATACTGATCGTTCCTCTGTTAGTTTTAGATTGCAGATGGTGACGAATCGTGTAACAGTTAGAGGTTTTTAGTCCCGATTTACAAATGGAAGCAAAGGAATACTGGCATGTTGTTATAACAGCAATGGAATAATGCTATGTTTTTAGTCAATAGGTTACTGTTATATATAGCTGTGCTTCTGATGTTAGGCTTTCTTTTATGGCTTTTTTCTTCAATTTTCAATTTTGGTATTAATGCTAATTTTATTGTTGTTATGGAAACATTGTACTGTGTCGTTACTTCATAAAACATGTGTTCTGTTTTGTTTTATTTTGGGAGTAATGTGTTTTCGTACTTCATTTTCCTTCCCATGGTTTGATATTTGGAAAGAGTTAATTTTGTCGTATCGTGGATTAAATTAAAAAAACTGACTGGTAGAATGTTTGGTATTCTGATTCATCGATGTTTTTGCCTTTAGGTTGCTGTTTACAATTTTAGCTCCAATACTTTATTGTTCTATTATCCAAGCAATATAATGTGCAAATATTTTATAAAGTAATCAACATTTTGGATCTTATGGTTAATGGGCTTCATAGTTCAAGGTTACCCAGTGTATATTTAGTTTCAAGTTTCAGAATTGTGAATTTAAATTTAATGTAAATGAGTTCAATATTACGTTTATAATATTCCGCTCTATTGTACGCTGCTAATACATTATTTCTTTTGAATTTGGAAACCCGTTTTATAATATAAAATTCCAATTTATTTTCCGCTGAGGTTAAGTATGTTTGTTATTTGTGGCACCACTGATGATTTTTGGTTGACGTGAATTGCGATATTGTGTTGGACACTTAAGAAAGATAGTTGATCTAGACTCATATATAAATAAGGCGGTATGAAAGTTTGAGAAAGCACGAGCATGTGACTACTGTGTCGGCATTTATTCGGCAACAATTGAACTACTAACCTTTACGTATGTACTGCATTGTAGTTATTTTCAAAAAAAAAAACCTATAAAGCTGGTGTTCCACTCTAACTGGGGCATTAATAGTATTGATTTGATCATAATTTTTTAAATTAATTGATGATTTTAGTTATTATCAAAAACTTGAATTGTGTATAGTTGGAATTATAAAATGCTAACTGAAGTGACAGAAAATTAGCTTGATAAAGAAATTTTATGCATTTTAAACTTCATATATGTTCATTTTTAAGCTTTAATTTACAATAACCTAATTATCTTTTAGTCCCTCAGACAATCAAAGATCATGATGAGTTAGCATTTAGTTATGCTTATTTATAATCCAAACAAGCAAGCATACTCTTAGCACTTTTTAACTGCGGTTGAAGCGCTAATCAAATTGCGGAAAAATAGCATGCTTTCAAGTCAGTTTTGTTAGTTTTTAGATAAAGAAATTTTATGCCCAATTATCTTTATGCATTTTAAACTTCATATATATTCATTTTTTAAACTTTAATTTACAACAACCTAATTATCTTTTAATCCTTCAAACATTAATTCATTAAATTTTACATTCACTGATGTCTCATGTATAAACCAAAAGAATTATATAAATATTATTCGAAAATAGGTACGGGTAGGAAAATATATGTTAAAATGTTGAACTGATTGATATTTAAATTTGTGGAAGCTGCAGAGATACTAAAGCAAAATGACAAAACAAGCGGCTAAGTATGGTGCAAGGAAGAAATAACATGCTTATGTTATTTCTTGCTAATGAATTTGTTGTGGCTAGAAAAGGCACAAATTAATTATAAATTAAATCAGTATACATGCCTTTTATAAAGAGTGCATGATGTAAATTTATAGACACATCAACATAAGAAAAAGTATTTGGTAGTGATGATAAAATATGACGCTTAGGTTTTGAGTTCACTGTTACAGTCTAATTTTATTCCCTTTCATTTTCAAGCACGTTCAACAGAATAGTAACCACCAATTAACTTATCAATGGAGAATATATATTCATTTTTTAAACTTCAATTTACGACAACCTAACTATCTTTTAATCCCTCAAACATTAATTCATCAAATTTGACATTCACTGATGTCTCATATATAAACCAAAAGAATTATATAGATATTATTCGAAAATAGCTACGGGTATGAAAATATATGTTTAAAATGTTGAATTGATTGATATTTAAATTTGTGAAAACTGCAGTGATACTAAAGCAAAATGACAAAACAAGCGGCTAAGTATGGTGCAAGGAAGAAATAACATGCTTATGTTATTTCTTGCTAATGAATTTGTTATGGCTAGAAAAGGCACAAATTTATTATAAATTAAATCAGTATACATGCATTTTATAAAGAGTGCATGATGTAAATTTATAGATACACCAACATAAGAAAAAGTATTTGGTAGTCATGATAAAATGTGACTCTTGGGTTTTGAGTTCACTGTTACAATCTAATTTTATTCTCTTTCATTTTCAAGCATGTTCAACAAAATAGTAACCACATGTTAACTTATCAATGGAGCTTTAACAAATAGCATAACTTTACCATTTCCCTATCCAGGCAATGCATATCTGTAATTTGTTAAGACCCTGCAGAAACATCATTTTTCACATGCACTAGCTTGCAATTTTCAACTCTATTGGATAACAAGCAAATATAAATTAACTTATTAATTGCTGCAAAATGGCTCTAATTTGTAATGTATGGAATAATTTTTTCATAATTAATGAATTAACATAACAAGTTGCAATTTTTTGCATATTATTATAACTATCATTCAGTTTTCTTGGTTTATGCAGTCTATTTCAATCCAAATGACAAAGCGATTTTGTTTTAAACTTTACAATACAGAGTTTTTATTTCTCTTTCATATGAAACTAGAACACTAAAATATATTTTGAGTAACATTAAGTTCCATTGGTAAAACAATATAGGGATACTGATGCTGTCCATTAACCATTAAGCACTAATGTTTCTAAATGTTTTAAACTTGAAAAAAATATTAATATTATTTTAATAGTCCCTGGCTAATACTTTATACTTAATTATATTTGATTACTAATTATAATCAGTTTGGTTGATGCTATGTTACAGGATAAGAAATTATTAGGAGACTTGATAAAGATTTGTGAAATATAATTTGGAAATGTTTGTGCTTCTATTTTTCAGATAGAGAAACTATGCAAGTTGGCCATTTGTATGGCTTATTTATTACCAAATGAATTTTCAGTTGTTCCATGTACTTTATGTTTGTTTTTAAGTAAGCTCTATTTACATGCATATACATTCAAAATAAAATTATGTATGTTTAAGGCATTACTTTTAATTGCTATTTTTCCACTCAACCGTTTTAATATGTCTGACATTTTTATCATATATGATCAGTATTTGCACCATATTCATATTATTTTTTTGTAAGAAAGCTGAAAACAGATAAACTTGGATTATTGGCCCTTTGTCATATTTCCATATCCCAATTTATAGGGCAATGATCATCCTAAAAATCCATATTACAGTAGCAAATACAATGAGTTACTTATTTGCATGAGTCATGTCGTGTGGGAGTTACATAGCAAAAATCATATTTATCACCATGCATTGAATAAGTGTAACGTTAGTGAATTTGTTACAAATAATAAATGAATGAAATTTCATTACAAATCAGTTACGAATGTATCGAAGCTCTATACCATATTAAATATGAGCTACAAACAGTAAATTATCAATAGACAATAGTAAGAATTTCGTGTGCAAGTAACAAAAAACATGGCTTATTTTTTTAGTTAAATTATTAATGAATGCCACTATGATTTTATATGAATTAAATTAATGAATTTTTACTATAGTAAAAATCATAATCAATTAGATATTCAGTACGTATCAAATAAAGGAATACGAAGGAACATGTACCACCACTAAAGAATTATCAATGCTGTAATAAAACTACGCTAAAAAGGCTATTGGATTTTGATTTTTTTTTTTTTTGAAATCGGTTAAGGGTAATTAAGAGTATGTGAGTCCAAATATATGTCATGACAAAAATAATCTGAGTTGTATACTTGATCTAAGTAGGCAAGTATGGTTTTTCTGATAATTTAGTCCAAATACGTATTTAGCTACATTTAATGCTAAGTGGTGAATATGCTTTGATTATATGATAAGTAAAATATAAATCTATTATAAATCGATATATGAATTTCGGTTAAGTCTCTGATAATTTGACCTTTTTAACCTTTCTTCCATTCAGTTTTTTTTTTTGTATTTAAACCGTGGAGTGATTATTTCTCCTATGCTTAATTTGAAACATGGGTAGTCTGAACTATATGAGATCATAATTAATAAGTTGATGTCTGAACTTTGGAGAATGTTATATTCTCCTCCTTGATGGTACACTAACCATGACTGGATACATGGTCACTAACTAGATAAGATAGTGGCGAATCATGGTTCTTGGAAAATGACAAAGTGCACCTCAACTGGATTGCATATTTATGGAACAAAAGCAAGTGTTTGCATCAGGAAAAACCTAGGGCTAAACATGGAGGTATTTACATTTACAATAAACTATTAGTAAGAAGGTGGTTTTACCAATAAACCAAATCAACATCGTAACATTTTAAATGATTTTTTTCTTTTCGTAAGTTTAAAAATCTGAGTTTAGGAATAGTTGTACACTGTATAATTTCAAGAAAATTGAAATATTCGTTTTTACACTTAGTTGGGTGGGTATTGTTTATGCTTTTTTTACTGTAATTTATTTATTTGATCAAACTAATAGTGTTATGTAGGTAGGTTTCCATTTAAAAATATATTGGTAGAGTTGAGTTTTTAACGTTTTACTTCATGAAAACTCAATAAAATTATTTAATTCCAATTGTTTATAACCATTGAATGAGTTCTGCAAACATATATAAACATTTTATAGTTTTAAGTACACTTATGTAACATTTGAATTTGATTGAAAAGGGGATTCTTTATTCAAAGCCCAGACAATCCCTCGTGAATTGAAATAGTTTTATAGGTTCTTGCCTAAGTTTGGTGATGACCACACAGTCCCACATAACCTTATTTGAACTTCAAACCATAGACAGTTAAATTTAAGCACCAATGATATCTGGTAGCTGCCCTAAATTCATCTGCCTTCTTCCAACTTTGGATCGGGTGATCTCCTTTTCTTCCCTTCACCATTCATGGTTGCTCTACTATTTGTCTTCTACTCCTTTACATATTCGCTTCCCTGGTATACATTGTAACATTTACAAATACTAACTCTTTTGGTTACTTCTCCGACGTCACCTTCTTAAAAAACGAGACCGTGGGTACTGAAATAGAAGCACCAACAGTGTGCGACATCTGCCCCTACTTCGTCTGCCTCCTGCCTGTCAATTTATACTAAGGTGATCCCCTTTTCTTCATCAATTATGTATGGTTGTGATATTATTTCTTGCATATGCCTCCATGTTACTCACTCTTTTTTTTGTTCACATTTACAAAACATGGCTGACTTGGTTTCCCCTTCATTTCTTCCTACTGAACAACGACCTAACATTTATTTCCTTTGGAAATTATATGTCCTATTACTTTACCTACTCAATATTGAAATTGTCATATTCTTTTTCAACCTAAGTAGATTTGTTTTTCCTATCTATGTGTGTAATAGGAAAAAAAATCCATTGTAAACTGTACGTTCACATTCTGTGTGGCCCGATTTCACATATTATAACATTGTTGTTTCCTTATTTCTCCAATGTTCACTCTAACATAGTTCTTTGTGTCAGCTACGATTGCAGTTGCCTAGCAATACGAGGAACTTATGAAACTATGATTTCGTAGTTTTTGTTTCGCCTTCTGATTTCTCATATAACCCAACTGTTAATTTTAAGATTCATTTTTGTACTGGTATATTGTAAAACAACTTGCAGTTCAATATGATAGTGCCTTATGTCCCAAACTCTGTTACTCTCTATTTTAAGTTTTGTTAAGTAATTTATCCACTTATATCTTGGTGGCTCCATGAAAAACTTTAGTTTAAAATTGACAAATATTTCTTCGATCCATTTAATATGTAGTTGGATTTTATATGTTACTTAAGTTTGTTTTCTAGATTATACTTTTATCATGTGTACTGGAGATGAACACAAAAGAATATCCACTGATCTTTATATAACAACTGGTCATATGGTTTTTACTGTTCTAACCATGTGTGCATAGTATGTTTTCAACCAATTTTTTTGCAGGATGTAAAAGCAATTTCAATTTTTTCTTCCAGGCACCTTCTCAAATCAGTGTTAATTGTTCATTCTGGACATATAATGATTCAGATCTGATTTAGGAAATATGCTGTAGTGTTGAGCCTAAATGTTTTGGACAGTTCGAAATCATTGTTAAATAAATCTTTCCTGTCAAATTGTTAGTGTAGTTCAATTAGCTAGGGGTTAAAAATTCTCAATCATTTATTATTTGTATCAATCAAGATTTAGATTCATCTGTAAACCATTTATCAGCTATATTTTGTTCACCATAGAATACTAAATAGATGTAATTATAATGCAGAATTGCCATGTGGAAGCAGCAAAGAAGAGTTTACATGCAAGAGAGCCAAGTTGTGTCTTTAAAATGAATGAAATGCCGGTAGTCATTTGAAGTTATATCTTTAAGTTTGTAGATGTGTATTTATTAATAATGCATGTAATATTGTAGGTTTCATAAAATGTTGGTTTTTTATTGCATAAAGACACTGGTTGCAAACTTGCAAATAACAAGAGTTGAAGGAGTCCATCATTTTCTAGACGAAGACTTAATGAGTACAAAGCCTTTAAGAGCTCCAGTTTTCAATCCGACAGTTTAAGAGATATCTCCACATCCTGACTGTATTTCCTTCTCCATTCAGTGTAGTTAATTTCTATTGAGATCATCTTCAACCTCAGAAATAAGGAATAATATTTTTAGTTGTAATATTTCACTACAACAAATTGACCATATTACAACGGTGGAAAACAGTTGTAAAAAACTTTTTACAATGGTGGAGCCACCGTCGTCTATTAAGAAGTTGTAATAGACTATAATCTTTTACAACTTTTTTACACGGTTGTAAAATGTATATGTTACAACTGTTTTCCACGATTGTAATAAACTTTATTACAACTGTTTATAACTGTTGTAACATATTTTATTAAAAGTATTATTTAAAGTTGTAATATATGAACAAATTATATAAACATTATTAATAAAAGAATTCATTTCAGAACATATTATCTCAAAACTGAAGATATCAAACAAACTTAAAATGAACCAAAACAATATATTAAAATTTTCGAACTCTCATCATTTTTTTATAAATCATACAAGTATCTCAAGTACATAAAGCAACTACAACAAAGTCCATTAAGCCTCGAATTATTTTCCTTATTTCCTCGACCGAGACAAGTATCTGCTTCCATCTCATGCCTAAAAGTTGAGCCTCCATCTTCTGTATCATTGTATTTCAAAGGAATATTGGCACTTCTAGTCTTGATTCATCAGTTCTTCGATTTCTTTTTCTCTTTGATCGACTTTACATTCACAAAAAGTGCCTATTTTCATTCAGCAATGTCATACCAAGTTGATGAAATGCATTATTTCAAAAAAAAAAAAAAACATTTTCCATGTGCAAATACAACCATCATAGCTCCTCATGCATATCCCCATTTCACTATAATCTGATCCCCATCACTTTCAATTTCTATTGGATATCAATTTGATCCCTTTCACGTCCACTTAATGACCTATAATCCTTCATGGGCTGGAAGAAAAAAAACAAATTAAATGGTTTTAGACAAAACAGTAAAAAGTTATACTAAAAAGAAATTTGTTTAATTATGCTTGTTCCAAATAAAGTTGAGGAATTCCCACTTTAAATTTCTATTCCTGCATTTTCTCAAATGTTTGGAAATGCTCATAAAAGAAGAATTTTAAGATCTGCATTTCATTGATATACAACTATGTACATTTATATTAATTTGAAGATAAACTTCACATTTGCCTGTTCAATGAAACAAACACTTAGACCATCCTAATCTCTACCTAAACAAACATGTTCGTAGAACAGTCCTAAACCCAATACCCGCAAGCCAAAAGGGTGACAGAAAGATGAAATTGATCAAAGAGGGTTTCAACTTTTAACAAGCTAGACGTTCCCTCTCTCACACACTATAGAATTCTCATAGCCATTTTCTTAAGTGGTTAGACTTTTAGCTTGATTTGTCGCTATTAAGTTTTGGATTCAGAATAACCCTGTAAAGTTAATATTAAAAATAAAATAAAAAACACAACTTCACTATTACAGAAACTAAGGTAGAAGGGGGGATATTTAATTCATGTTCCTACATTTTCCATGTCCTCCTTCCGTCGGTATTACCCGATTGAATTAATAATACTGGAACACACTTAACGATAGGTGAAAACTGAGCATGGTGGAGCAACCGATAAAAGGCGCAACCGATATTACTGAAATATACCAATCAAAGGCGCTAAAAAGCACATCGTGCAATGTATTACTAGCAGTAAAAATAGCGGACAGCTGAAAAAGTTGCACCATATGAAACAAGGAAAGTGGGCAACATGCTTCGGTAATGCCATTATGGAGAGTAGAGTACGTACATGTAAAGAAGCATTTCCCATACCACTGGTGTTTCATCACTTTGTTGTAACCTACGCATAGTTGTAGATGAACAAATATTAATATGACGTTCTGCTTTTACACAGAAGCATATTTTTTAGTAAATATAATTTAATCAAAATTTCTTTATCGATTAAAGATGTACAGCTCAACCATTGTTATTGGAGGGTCACTTGTTTGTAATTTTATAGATTTGAGTTTCATAAAGTTATTCAAATTAAAAGAACAAAGTTGCAAATTTTCTAGGCTACTAGCTTAATATATTGGGATCAAAGTTTGCTTTTGACATGATGTCCAATTCAAAGACAGGTGAAATATGAGTGTAAACAAAAACTCCTAACCTGTAGATAAAAAAAAAGAAAAATCATAAAGAATCTAGAATATTTGAAGTGGCTAAATATCCCTTGACCACCACAAGACAACTGAATTATAAACCAACTCTTTAATGAAACCTATATTTGTATGGTGGGTTACTGAAGGCTTCAGCGGTATATTTTAGGAACTAAATATAACCTACAGGCTTCAGTGGTATATTTAGTAACTAAATATAACCTACAGTGGTATATTTGATATGACTACAGACCTACAACAAAAATCCCCAATCCATAAAATTGAACCCACAAAATTATTGAAATATTCCTCACCAATCAAAGGCGCAACCGATACAAAATACACCAGGACAACCTCGACATCCACCCAATCACCAGAACGACATCCGAAACGCCAAGTTGGCTGAAATCGGTCTCGATAGGCGATTAAGGAGGATGAGAAGTTCGGCAAGACGACGATAATGGAGACGCGGATGAAATTGCAGAGCGAACTGAATCAAAGCGTGGACAGCTAATAGGAAGGAGAAAAGCACGATAAGGAGGCGGAAGTGAGCAGAAGACGTATATGATTGGAAAAGAGATGGCGGCGCTGAAACCCTCGTTCCCATTAAAACGTATTTGCTGAGCATGAGTTATGACTTTGTCAGCGCGAGACCATACCAGTTCAGTAATTTTAGAGTTAATTTTTTTGAGATCCCACTTAAATGAAATCATTCCCGCTACTTCTCGTTTTTGGCGGGTTGGGGCTAAATATTTGTGTGATCAGTCATGGCCAAAGTTCACTGAAAATTCTGAAAGACAACAGTTAGAAATTAGATTTAACAAATGAAATTAAAGTAACTATAATATGAATTCCATTAATTTTTCAAATATTAGTTATTACTATGGAATTATTATATATAAATATTACTAAGTTTATTATTAATTCCCAAGTTTATTATTATTTATTAGTTATTAGTTATTAACTATAATATAAATAAATATTATTGATTCCTTAGCTCATTGTTAATTATTAGTTATTATTAAATATTAATATCATTTATTACAATAGTCAAAAAATAAAAGTTGTGATAGGCTTTTATTACAACTGTCAAAATAACACAGTTGTTAAAAATAAATTTATTACAACTTTTCTGGAAAAAAGTTGTAGAAAAACATTTATTACAATGGTGATTTTACCACCGTTGTAAAATTGAAGTTGTAATATGGTGTGTTGTAGTGTTTAAAGGATATGCATTGATTTAGTTCTCAATGTTGACATGCAATATTCTTTTTTTGGGTGGAAGAAAGTAGCCAAAGATGGAAATTGAGGGTCTGACATTTCACAATATTTAATTATTCCGTTGAAGGTTTTGGATTAAAACTTCTCTTCAGCCAACGTTTATTTTCAGCTTTAAGAATCTCTAACTTACTTCACTGCCTAGCCTATGGAATACCATGCAGGTGCTTTTAAATTGAGATGCAGCTAAATTACAGTAGAGGGCCTTCACTAAATCCAAAGTGAGAAGTCATGCTCAATGTTTTCCGTGCCCTCTCCAACATAAAATTCATTCGCAAAGTGTTTTGCGATGCATGCCACTAAAAAATCACGGTTTTCTTCAGCTAAATAACTAATGAAGCTAAATCATATTTTCTACACCATATAATATGGTAAAATCTTGCAACCATATGTGTCATGAGACTTTTACTTGGAATCTGACCAACTTTGTTATTTTGGTACGTAAATGATTTAATAGAAGGTAAAGTCTATGTAGATACAGAATTTTAACACAAATTGGAAGACATAGAATCTCAATGCATTGAATTTTTCTTTGATTTCCACCCATTACATAAGGATAAATTGATCTAATGGTTAAGATTTTATGTTCTTTGATTTGTTTCAAATTTTTATGTTTAAATAGCAACTCTCTTAATAGAATAATTTACTTAGTATAAAAAAACATTTTCTAAAATAACTTATTTAGGATAAAACTATCTTATATATTGCAATGAATTATTCTACTTTTTTTTTTACAAAAGTGTGCAAATTTGTTGGAGGAAAAAATTAAACAGAAAACCCATGGTACGACAAAAGAATTAGTGCAATTTTTTTATATATGTTGTCGTCTACGTAATTAAATATCCATCGTATTTGCATCTAACTTTTTTTAATTCATTTCCATTCAAATTGTATCCATCTTTTCCGAGTAGTATGGTACATATGCTGCAATGAATATAAAAGATGTTTCGGTACAAAAATATTTGTTAAAATTATACCTTCTACATAAATAGGAGGAAGAACCAAAATTAATTAGACGAATGCAGAAGCACACTGAATTAACTCATGAATTCCACATTGTGTCCCGTGTGAGTCTATTTAAACAAAACATGGAAAAAATTTAATTGTACTTCATGGTGTATATTTATATAAAACAAGAATAATAAAGAACATGGAAAAAACGAACACAACATGTCATCCATCTTTATATACCACATAATGGCCCGTATGTGTAGCACGGGCCACACACTCGTAAGTTATGATTTAAAAAACATTTTGGGTTATAATAAGGTAAAAACCATCCATGTTTATGTGTGGGCTGGTCGTACTATTATCCTTTGACTTCTTAAAGGATTTTACAAGGTTAAGCAAGTTGTATGTGTGTGCTGTGAATTTATCACTGATAGTATTCCAGACTGACCCGGTGTATTTTGCTTTGTTTCAAATGTGCTCGGGTTAGACCGGGTATGTTCCAGGTTAGGTTTCACTTGGAGTTTCAGGAGCTGGAAGCACGCGGCTTCACCGTTAGTATATACATATATTTTTCCGCTGTGACTGACATATGTTGTACTCTGATGATTGGTATGTATATACAGTTCTTTGTATAAGATATTTGATATTATGTTTTACCCGTTCCGCTGTGAGATTCTGATATGTGTTCTTCTTCTTTCTTCTATTCTAATATTCTTTCTTTCTTATCCCACCCTCTAATTTCTTTCTATTGACAATCATGGGTTCGATACTTGGGCTTTTGGCAAGTAATACGTGTTTATGCATTATTGTCGAAAATTAGAGCATCGAATTTTTTCCCCGGGTCGTTACAGTGGTATCAGAGCTATTGGTTTAGTGATAACCTTGGCTCTGTGGCATGACTCCATAGAGATGGGGTTAGTGATACCCTAGATAGAGTTTGATCATATATGTACAAGAGTGCGTATTTGTATTTTGATATAAAATTATTTGTGAAATTATTTTTGCCCGGTTTATTTATAAAATAATAAAGGTAATGATTTTCACAAATCATTATATTATGGGCAAATTATTTGGATTTGTTAATGCTGATTGTGTGATATGTTTGGATGATGTGCTCGACCTCGTGGATATAAACTTGGAAATGAATCGACTTGGTTAAAACTAAATTGAAATGAATTAGTTGGATAAATAAATCCAGATAATTAAATTTGAATGGATAATTAAAGAAATAAATGAAGGTGATTAAAAATAATTATAATCTCGTATGGATTTAATTATGTGTGATATGGATGATATGTATGATATGGATGTTTTGAACCTGGTTAACATTTGTTGATGACTAATGAAATCCATTTGAGTTGAGAAACAGGTGCAGAAGTGCCGATTCAATTTTAAAATCCATTCGAAAGAGAAATTCTGGAGTTACCTGAATCCAGTTTGAATAAGAGCCGCATTAAAATTAAGCAAGCTCGAGGATAAAATATATCGCTTAATAACGCTCGCAAAAAGGTACGCCTACGCGAAAGTATGAAATTTTGGTTTTATTTGGGTTTTGAGTTTGGATTTCGAATTTTCCGACCATGAGAGTCGATGGATACTTATTTCTTGATCCTGCGATATTGCAGATGTCCCTCCATACAGGGGAGACTCTGCCAAATTTTTTCCAGAATATAAGGTGTTAGAAATTTTTTGAAGATTTTTGGAAAATTCTTTTATTTGAAATAAATTGGTTTTAAAACCAATTGAGTCAGTTTGGAAATAAAATCGAGTTTTAAATTAAATATTTTTGTAAAGATAAAGGGATTTAACATTCTTTCTACCTTAGCAATTTCGAGGACGAAATTATTTTAAGGGGGAAGGAATGTAATGACCCATATTTTCTGCCTATTCATTTGGATTATTTTATTTATTTAAAATATGGGTTTGGATTTAAATAATCGAATTTAACATTTTATTTAGAATATATTATTTAAATAAAAAATAAAAAAATATTTTAATTTCTAGAATATTTGGGAAAATATAGAATTTGCCATATATTGTGATCGGGCTGTTTAAAGTGGTCAAATATTGGTTATATTGAAAATATAGTGACGATTTCGATTCGAAAACGATGGTCGAGCGATATGGTTTATAATTTAATTAAATAACGAGCTACAGCGGCACGACAGTTCGTGATTTGGCGTTTTGAACTTTAATTGGTCGTACCAGGTTCAAAGTAAGTCGGATTTCCTCGAAACAAGAAACATCGGGACCGGTTTGACGATATCTTTCCAATGGCAGAGAAAAATCCAATTTTCATTATGTAGATTTTATTTTATGTCCAAATCAAATTTTGAAAAAAAACGCTATGGGATTTCCTTCATATATATAGCGTTGTGTTTATATTGAATAAAGGGTTTTTAAATTTTTTAAATATCGATTTGGCTTGGAATTCAACCCGGGATATTTTATTTTGGTAGTATACGATATTCTAGTCGTGTATGGCCAATTTCAATATTTTATATCTATTATATTGAAGTATTTTAAAATTAATTTGTTTTATTTTAAATTGGCAGTTATAAAAGGGGCTTATTCAAACGACTTCAGTTTTCGATGAAACAAATTTTGTTTAGACCGTAGCAATAAATTACTACTAGATTTCAAGTGGCACGTCAATCGGGGTTAATTTGTGAGCGTGGCAAAATAATATACAAATATAAACGACCATTTGAACGTGAACGAGGGCCATTCGAGCAAACAAACTCGGAATTCGACGAAACAAGTTTCATTGGGACCGTATCGTCAAATTATATTATGCCGTCCATTCACATCATGAACGGGGTTCGTATGTGAGCGCAGCAGCGAATAAACGATGTTTGAAATTGCGATAGACACGAAATATAAATCGTTAGTCAACATCACTCGTCACGTCAACATAAAATATATTATTCCCATATTATATAAACACCAAAAATCAGAAAAACCCAGCCACCTTCATTTTTCATCAACCAATTTTGCAAAAAAGTCCTCCGACACAAATCAATTTATATCTTCCAATCCGACAGGAATTTGTGAGGGCAACCTGAACAAAAGTTGTACATCGGGTTGTTATCCACCTACTGTAAAAAGTTGGGTGATTTTCGTCGACCGTGGTGGCCGGAATTTGCGATGAACAGCGAAGAACAGTTTTCGGTTTTGGCCCAAATTACAAGGATTTGGTTGATTTGAGGGAACGAGACCTTGGGGGTTTTTTAGAGGAGAGGCAAGTCTTCGTTTTGGCTATGGTCTGAGGTTGAACGGTGGTCCAAGGAGGTCGTGGCATTGAGATGAATGGAGGTGTACATTTCTGGGTTGTTTTCAGAAGTTGCGAAGGGTTTTCTTCAATTTCTGGCGGCTCTGGCACGTTCTAGTGTCGGGTCTGAGGGTCAGTCGAAGGGGCGAAGCATGGTGGTCAGCATGGCGGTTGTCCGGTGGTCAACGGTCGTCGGTGGGTGATGAAATCAAGAACGAAATCTTCTCTCTTCATCTGGAGATTCACGGTGATCGGCTTCGGTAGAGGGGACCAGGTCAGGGGCGATGAGGGCTGCTCTCTATCGCGGTGACGAGGGGGTTTAGGGTTGGTGCTTGGGTGGCCCAGGTCGACGGTGAGGGAGGGATTTTTGGTTCGTGTTTTTTTCTAAGCCGATGAAGAAGAGGGAGTAATCGGGGGGAGGAGCGATCTAAGGAAGAAAACGCGTGGATTAACCAGGTGACGTGGCAGCGTTTAAGGTAAGGTAATTATTGTTAAAATAGTTAGTTAATAATTTAATTAACATATTAATTAGTTAGTTTAATATCGTATAATTTATCAAACTTTAAACGAACGTATCCTCTTCATACGATAACGAAATCTGACGAAACTGGATCCGTTGGGATCGTAGGGACGAGACCTATCCGATGGCACTAACTAGGCACTGATCTGACGCAGTTGAAATTTCAGCAAAATTTGAATGTTCAACTGAATTTAAAAGCAACAAACACGTCAACCACCGACCGAAATGATCTGGTGAGTTAATTCTCACACCTTCTGGATTCATGTGATGTGGTAAATCCATAGAAAAACATAATCTACAATTTACAGTATAAATTAGTTGATTGGATGCGATGGATGCAAAAATGGTTGTTATGGTTTGATTGGTTGCAGTCATTTATATTCCGTCATCTATTTAATTCGTATATTTTTATCAACTGATATCTGTGATGCAGAGAAGGACAGGTTGGAGGGATCCGAACGGATTCATCAAATAAACTGTATTTTTGTTTGTTGAGCGTATATGTGAATTGTTCACCCCGACTGACACCAAAACCTGTCTGTATGTGGATGGTTAAATAAATACTCACCTGTGTTGTGTTTAAAATCAACCTACAGTGTTGACTGGGTAATTGGCAGTGAATGGCCTAAAATGTGTTGTTTTAAACGTTTGTTTACCATTCGGTGAATTGACGCAGTTTTAAAGTTATAAATTATTTTATAACAGAATTAAAGTTTTCGATTTATTTTATATAAGTAATTAAATTAGAAGTTTTATAAATATATATTTTTATCGAGTTTATAAAGGGATTATTTAAATGGTTTACACCAGCTTTAAAAGCAGAGAAAACCACAGATTTTACATGCGGACTGATGGGAAAATTGTTTTTAAACAACTAAAAGGTGATTTAAATTAATTGAGTTATTTAATTAATTTAAAAGGGAAATGACAAATAAAATTCAGTTAATGGTTAACCGAGGTGTACGGTTGACCAAATCAACCGTGTTTAGCTTAAATAGAAAATGAGACAATCTTGAAATGGAATGGAATTAATTGGGTTCTGAATATTCGTCAAATTTGGCGAGAGGGGTTTAATAATTAGTTAATCTTTGATTAACTATAATTAAGGAAATTCTTGAATTGTTTAGTGTAATTTTTAGTTAATCTTCGATTAATTAAACCTCAAAATAATTATTAAATTGGTTAGGGTTAATAAAGTAAAGTATTGTTTAATCAACTTTTAAAAGTGATAATTACCATATTTTTGATAAATAGCAAAGTTAACTATTCTTATATAGTTAATGTTGAAGTTATTATTATTGTTGTTGACAATTAGAGAAATGACTTTTAAATAGGAATTCAATTAAGAAATGACTTAAGTCGCATTATGGTTCTACCAAGGAAGTGGGGAAAGTTTATAAAAAGGTTTATAATCCAAGTTTCAGATGAGGATGGTAAATGGAATCGGTAAGTAAAGGTGGTGTTTTATGGATATTTACCTAATCAAACAAGTTAAGTAAAGAGAGGATTAAACGAGGATTTCAAATATAAGGGATGGTTTTAAAACCAGATTTGAAATCGAAGGGGAAATGAGATTTTGATGTTAGTGGTTAAACTAATATTATTCTAAGGTAAGAACGGGTCGATCATGGTCTGAGAGGTAACTAAAATACCCCAACTTGGTTGGCTTCGCTATTATCGAGGAATGATATTTGTTTGGAATAAGTAGAAAGTGTTGAGATTAGGTTTACCTTATACGAGGAATATCGAACTCTAATGCAGGGTCTTGGGAATTAAATAATATTATGGAAATATTAGTTTCAAAAGAAATAAGAATATTGATTCAAATTTTATTGAACATTTGTTATTCAATTAGAGTTGATCGAATATAGTATTTGAGATAGAGTTAGTCAAACATAGTTACTCAGGAGGAGTTGCCATTTCGTACGATTGCTAGCGTAATTCGTTGGGCTGCAGATAGGCTACGGCGGTCGGATGTTTCCTGAGGGAATCAGGCATAACCATTGCGATCGCTGCGATCTAGAGTCAAGCGAATGAAGTAAGTCGAATATTAGTTAATTGATAGGAGTAATCAAGTCAAGCTAGTCCAGTTGAATTAAATAAGTCAAGTTAGTCAAGTTAGAGTTATTCGATCAAAGTAAATCAGTCAGAGTTAATCAGAGGAAATTTGGTTTATATCATTAAGTATATAAATATATGGATATCGCGAGTTGCCCGAATATAAGGAAATAGGGGAAAATGTTTTGAAGTAATATATCGATATTGCCAATGGACATGGAAAGCTGGGTAGGGATATATATATATATATATATATATATATATATATACCCAAAATCAAATAAACAGTTTTGTTATAATAAGATAAGGATAAATCAAATGTTTTGAATGTATTGGGAGATTTTAAAACTGATTAACGATTTTGTTAAATACTGAAACACCCGACCTCCGTTAGGGTCACTCTCAAAGGGAATGCCCTAATTTTGGTGGAGGTTTATAAGTATAAGTCACAGATATACAAGACAGATATAAGAACACATATTTTTGAATAGTGGAAAACAACAACAACTTTTATTTCATTAAAATATGTGTTACACAAACCATGCCATAATTGTCTTACAATTCTTCCAAAAACATAACATCTTCATAACTGTCTTGATTACATTATTTAAAGAAGCATAAAGAAAACATAAATAAACTACATAAGTCCCATAATTGCTGTCCAAAGCCATAGTCCAAAATGAAAAGGATCCAAGCAATACATTCTTTCTCTTCAAGCTGGATGTGAAAGTTGGTCAAGCTGCGGTCTACTGATTCAGTTGACCTCCTTAATGCGAATTATGTAAGTACCATGAATCCATTATGTATGCAAACTATCCTAATCATGATTCTACATGAGTGCTCAACCATTCATATAAATGCAACATCCATATGACAACACATTAAACTTCAACCATATATGAATATAAATACATTTATGCATATGCAGTATATAAAGTGACTGAGCCGATCTAAAACTTAGATTGTGTGTGTATATGCAACCACGAGCAACAACTAGCAATCACTTGCAACCACTTACAACCATCATCCATACCATGTTTCAATCACATGTTTTCATCCAAAGGGTTTCTTCCTAAAAGATAAGGTCGAGGAGATATACCTAAAAAGATAGATAAAAGTGCAACCTAAGGAAAAAGAAAGATCAAAGATGTACCCTCGAAAAGAAAAGGGTAGGCTGCGCGTATTCTAGCTTCAGTTTCCCAAGTTGCGTCTCCTTCGGCGTCGCTCCACTGAACTTTGACGAGCTTGACTTCTCGGTTGCGTAGCTTCTTCACTTCCGTTCCTAATATGCGAGTTGGAACTTTCCTCATGGTTGCTTCGTGTTCCACTTCAGCTTCTTCTAGGATTTTTGGCTCTACCACTTTAGCAGATTCATGTAGACATTTTCGGAGGTGCGAAACATGGAAAACGTTGTGAACTCCGTCTAGTTTTCCGGGTAGCTCTAATCTATAGGACATTTTCCAAATTTCTCGATGATAGGGAATGGCCCTACTTACCTTGGTGCTAGCTTTCCTATGGTTCCAGAACGAACAACGTTCCTTAGTGGAGATACCTTAAGAAAAACTCGTCCCCAACCTCAAATTCAAGGTCGGTCCTCCTCTTGTCGGCGTAGGACTTTTGTCTA
Source organism: Allium sativum (assembly GCA_030737875.1). NCBI lineage: Eukaryota > Viridiplantae > Streptophyta > Magnoliopsida > Asparagales > Amaryllidaceae > Allium > Allium sativum. The sequence continues at coordinate 482,676,183 of CM060926.1, read as the reverse complement.
TCTTGGGATGTCTTCATTCTTCTTCGTATTAAGTCTACTTTTTCTGAGGTCTCTCGGATCATATCTGGTCCAAGTATGAGCATATCGGTAGACTTCCACCAACAAGTGGGTGATCGGCACGGTCTTCCATATAAAGCTTCGAAGGGCGCCATTTCGATGGTTGCTTGGTAGCTGTTGTTGTCGGCAAATTCCACCAAAGGAAGACGGTCTTCCCACATCCCTCCGAAGTCAAGGACGCACAGTCTTAAAAGGTCCTCCAAAACTCTGTTCACTCTTTCTGTCTGGCCGTCGGTTTGGGGATGATAGGCTGTGCTTAAGCATAACTGTGCGCCTACCGCTTCTTGCAGACTCCGCCAAAACTCACTTGTGAAGATAGGGTCTCGGTCACTAACAATGTTGGATGGTATTCCATGGAGTCGAACAATTTCCTTGAGGTAAAGAGATGCTAGGGATGAGGCAGTTCTTTTACTCTTGACAGGTAAGAAGTGGGCGCTTGTAGTAAGCCTATCCACTATTACCCAAATGCTAGTATTGCCTCTTCTAGACTTAGGCAGCCCATCAATGAAGTCCATTGAGATGCTATCCCACTTCCACTGCGGGACCTCTAGAGGATGGAGCAGACCGCCAGGCTTTTTCTGTTCCGCCTTAACCTGTTGGCACACCATACACTTAGAAACGAAATCTGCCACGTCCTTCTTCATGCCGTTCCAAAAGAAAGTTCTCTTTATGTCCTTGTACATTTTATCCCCGCCCGGATGTATCGTCATCTTGGAGTGGTGTGCTTCCTCGAGAACCTTCTTTACTAAATCCCTTGTCTGTGGGACGCATAGTCTCCCATCTCGCCTTAGCCAACCCTTATCGTCTATGGAGTATCTGTTGAGGTGACTTGAAGTCTCACCCCTAATTAGCCTATCAATCGTCTCCACAAGCTGTGGGTCTTCGCGTTGTACAGTCCCTATTGAGTCCACTAAAGTCGGGCGTACTTCGAGAGATGCTAGAAAGCCTGGTACAAAATCAGAGGAGGGCCTAAAGTCAAAACTGGCTATAAACTCTAGGCTTTGTCTTTCAACAAACAACGGGCTTAGGGTTAGTTTCTTTCGGCTCAACGCGTCTGCCACTACGTTGCCTTTGCCCGAAGTGTAGGAGATCTCGAAATCGTACGAGGCAAGAAACTCCATCCATCTCTGTTGCCTCAAGTTAAGATCTTTCTGCGAGAAAAGATATTTCAACGATTTATGGTCAGTGTAAAGTTCGAACTTCTCACCTAGGAGATAGTGTCGCCAAGACTTGAGTGCAAAGACAATGGCGGCTAACTCAAGATCGTGGGTCGGGTAGTTCTTTTCATGCACTTTCAATTGTCTCCCGCCATAAGCTACTACCCTTCCTTCTTGCATTAAGACGGCACCTAGCCCTGTCCCACATGCATCTGTATAAACTGTGAACATCTTGCTTCCATCTGGCAACGTTAAAACTGGGGCTGTTGTAAGAGCCCTTTTCAGTCGTTGGAAAGCAAACTCGCAATCCAAGTCCCAATTGAACACTAGATTCTTCTTGGTCAACTTTGTGAGCGGGACTGATATCTTTGCAAAGTCTCTGATGAATTTCTGATAGAAGCCTGCTAGCCCGAGAAAGCTTCGGACCTCTGTTGCGTTCTTTGGTGTCTTCCAATCCTGCACCGCTACTACCTTAGCCGGGTCTACTGCTAATCCTTCCTTGGATACTATGTGCCCAAGAAATCTTACTTCCTCTCTCCAAAAGTGGCATTTGGAGAATTTGGCTTTTAGCTGATGGACTCGCAGAGTTTCCATGATTGCCCTTAAGTGCTGAGCATGTTCCTCTTCACTCTTTGAGAAGATAAGGATATCGTCTACGAAGACCACTACGAACTTATTGAGGAAATCTCTGAACACCCTACTCATCAAGTCCACGAAGTAAGCAGGTGCATTTATCAAGCCGAAAGGCATGACAAGCCATTCAAAGAAGCCGTCCGGGGTTCTAAATGCCGTTTTATCAATGCTATCTTCAGCCACCCTTAGTTGATGAAAACCGGTCGTTAAATCGAGTTGGAAGAAAACAGACGCTCCTACAAGCTGATCAAACAGATCGTCAATTCTAGGGAGAGGGTGCCTATTCTTTTTCGTTAGCTTGTTGAGCTCCCAATAGTCAACACATAGATGGAGTGAACCATCCGCCTTTGTAGCGAACACCACTGGAGCGCCCCATTCTGAAATGCTCCTTCTAATGAACCCCTTCTCTAGAAGCTCTTTAATATGTTTACTGAGCTCCTTTCTTTCCCGTGGAGCCATGTGTCTAACGGGCAACGCAACGGGCTTTGCATTATCTACAAGATATATGTGGAAGTCTATTTCCCGCTTCAGAGGCAAGCCCTTCACCTCTTCGAAGACATCCGGATATTCCCGGACCACTCTAACCGATTGCAAACTTTCAACAGAGGCATCTAGCGATTCTTGATAACTAAGCATAACCGCATACGAGGGATTATAAGTAATTTCCAGAGTGTTACCGAGTTGGGTTAGAAGCCTAACCACCCTTTTCTCACAATCCAGGATGGCACCGTTACTGGATAGCCAATCCATGCCCCAAAATCAAACCGTATCCCGAGAAGCCCAAAACAAAGGCACTGCATCTAAATTCTACGCTTAGAATAGAAATTTTCAATCCCACACAGATCATAGACAAATGAGCTGGTCCCCCAATTGGGTTTGAAACAATTAAGGGGTCCTCTACCATACTAGTTTCTAGGTGTAGAGATTCTACTAAAGCAGACGAGATAAAGGAGTGTGATGCGCCAGAATCAAATAACGTGCGAACAGGGTGATCATAAAGATAAACTACACTTTCTACAGAGGTATTTATACCTCGCTGTTGTAGAGGCGGCGCCTCTAGCACATGAACCTGTGCCCCTGAGGTGGATCCAGACCTCTGCCCCTGTCCTCGTTTCTTCGGGCAATCCTTAGCCATGTGGCCTGTCTAACCGCAAGAAAAGCACCCGCCATTCATCTTGGCCTTCTTTTTCCGGCAATCTTTCACTAATAGCCCCACTTTGCCACAGAAATTACACTTCCTCTTCTCTTTGTTGTCTTTCCCACCCTTCTTAAAGTCTGTCTTCTTAGGCTGTAAACCCTCTTTCTTCCAGTGAGAGCTTTCTGCCTTTGTCTCCTTCTTGCCCTTATCTTCTTCGTTCAGCAATGCCATCTGCACCAACCTTTCATACGTAGCTCCCACGGGTATATGAGTCATGACCAGACTGTGTAATGGCTCATTCAACCCCTAGACAAAGCGGAGAGCATTCTTGTGCGGGGTGTTGACTAGGTCCAGTCCGAATCTAGCCAGCTCATCGAACTGATTAACATACTCTTTGACTGTCATATTCCCTTGCTTAAGAAATAAGAATTTTTCCAACTACAAACTCCTTTCAGCGTCTGAGAGAAATTTAGCCTCAAACCTCGCCCTAAAGTCCTCCCATGTTTCCACTGGTCTTTCTGCATTAGTGACTTCCCACCAGTAGGAAGCCTCACCTTTTAGTAGCCACACTGCCAGTTGTACCTTCTGCCTATCTTCTACCTCAAAGATGACGAATAAGTCCTCGGTTTCCTTTAGCCAATTTCTAGCTGCACCGAAGGACTCAGTTCCATGAAAGTCCTTTCCCCCCATAGCTTTAAAATCTTTACATATCTTAGCAAAAGTATTTCCTCGTGGAGTAGGTAGAGGAAGAGGTGCTGCTGCAGCTGGATTATTTCCTGCAGCTGGGGGAGGAGGAACGGTAGGACCTGGCTGAGTGGCCCTTGCTTCTAAGAATCGTCTAAACCAACCAGGTATTGGTATACCCTCTGGCAATTTAAGTTCTTCGGACATGCTGAAACAAAAAGGATAGATTCAAAACAAAGGATAAATGATAGTACCTATGGCTTTGGGGGACTTTGCCTTTTTAAAATATAATATTTTATCTTTAAAAATGCTTCTTTAAATTTTCCTTTTGAAAATAAATTTTCAAAACTTTTATCGTATCTAGTAAACCTATGGTCTGATACCAAGTCTAACACCCCCCCATGTCGACTGCCCAGTCGACATGGGTGTCGACCTGCCTGGTCGAGCCCAAGCAGCCTGGGTGCACCTGCTTGCTGTTTGGACTGGTTTTGGGGGCCTGTGACGAATTCTGACGGTTCAGATTTGTTCTAGTGTTTATTTAAGGGCCTAAACTACTCCTAACATCTATAAATACAACCTAAGGCCTAACCTAATTCATAACAAATCATTCTTACACCTAAATGCTGCTGGAATCTCTCTTGAGCCATGGCCGCCGTCTCCAAGTTAAAGCTTAAGCATTCAAACCCAAATCAAATCAAAGATCAATGCTTCTACAACAAATTCAGGAGAATAGATCAATGACGCTGCAACTTTCTACGACAAATTCACTCCCTAATTCATTAGACATTCTCTGTAAGTTCTAGTTATTTTCAGATTTAAATATTTAATTATAATATGGTGATGAAATAAAGTGAAATTGATGTAAGTTTAGCTATATTTGCGGAATGTGAATTAAGATTAAAAGCATGATTTGCGGTCAAATGAAAATAGTACGATGCTTATTATGTTTGGTTATGTTGTATAATATTATGCCAGTGATTTGATTCTATTATCATGTTGGATTGGGAATTATTGAGTACAATGTTTGTCATGTTGTATAATATGCCAGCGATTTGATTCTACTATCATGTTTAATTTGGAATTATTGATAAGTTTATTATGCAAGTTTATGTTGTAGATTCATGCGACAAATTGTCAAATCTACATGTTTATGTATAAGAAAAACCTATGCCACACTTATCATATATTTGTGATTGGCTTGTGAGTATGTTAATTTAATCTATGTTGCCAAGTAACGCATGTGTATGTTGATTTGCCTATGTTGCAAATTAACATATGTATATTGATTAGTTCGTATTGCTAATTCTCATGTATGTATGTTAATATGGCCTATGTTAAAAATACACATATATGTTGAATTAGCTTATAATTGCGAGTTCACACTTATGACACTATAATGTTCATAATGATGTCATTTTGCAAGTTCACCCTATTATGTTCACATTAATTATGCCATCAATGTCAAAATTATACCTTTGTCATGTTTATGATTGTGTATTTGTGTACATTAAATTAGGCTAAGTTTTTAGCCTAAACTTTATACTCAAAAATCATACGAACGTAAATTAGGCTAAGATAATTAGCCTAATATTAGACGGGGTAACGGTGGGTTAAAACGATTAATTATAGGAAAACTTGCCATAAATTGGTCATTTATCACATAAGTGATTTATGGCATAAAATGGTATTAATTAAATACCTAATTTAATGAGATTTATTGGAAACAAATTGGGCATTAAATTTGAACTTGAACAATTTACATAATTAAAATGTAAATTAGAATTATGGCATAAAATGGTATTAATTATATACCTAATTTAATGAGATTGATTGGAAACAAATAGGGCAGTAATATGAATTTGAATAATATACATAATTAATGTAAATTGGAAAATACGAATATGCTTAGCACGAGGTTGGATTGAGTTGTGATGTAAACCTGCCCGGACCCGCCCGGCTGTCCAGTAATCACAGCAATACCTATCCAATGTGGGAGGCAAAGCATTAGGCCCAATAAAGACCCGAAGTTAGACTGAGTTAAGGCGTAAGACTGCCCGGACCCGATCGGCACACCGGCAGCCACAACAATATCTGTCTAATGTGAGAGGTTGGTGCCCTAATAAGACAACTAGAGCTGAGCTAGGGTTGGTAGGGTTAAGTTAACTAGAACACTTAACCAATTTCAACATGTTAACTAAATTGGTGGGTAGGGTTAGGTTAATCTGGACACTTAACCAATTTAATATGTTGACTACGGGAGTAGGTAAGGTTAAGCAAATGTTTAACCATTATAAAATGATTAAACTGGACTAGAGAGTGAGGTTAAGTTAATGAGAACACTTAACTAATACAATGGGTTAATTAGACAAGTGGTTGCGGTTAAGTAGTAACACTTAACCAACATAACAGGACAAGCGGGTGGGCTAAGTTAACTTGAATAAGTTGATAACACTTAACCATTATAATATGACTAGTGGATGGGGTTAAGTTAACACGCACTTAACCAATCTGATGTGATGCGTGGTAGGGTTAAGTAACACACGGGGTTAAGTTAACAAGAAAATTCTTAACCAATGTAACCAGATAGACGAACGGGGTTAAGTTAATAAACCATACTTAACCAATCAAACATAATAAGCGAGAAAGGTTAAGTTAACTAAGGTAAACACTTGACCATGGTAACATAACGGGTAGGAGGGTTAAGTACATATCGGGTTGGTGGGTAATATTAGTAAATATAGGCCCACATACACTTAACCATTAAATACGCATGCTTGAATCAGTAGCGGGAAGTACACATCAGGGTTGGTGGGTAATATCAGAGAATATAGGTCCACAGACTTAACCATTAGAAAAACCTAGTAATGGGGACCCATTTCAGCAGTAACCCACATTAGGTATCAACGGAACCCTGAGCTAGGCAGGGTGGGGCACGATTACTGGGCTGATTATAAGAGGTCAAATTAGCGGCGGTTGGTGCAGCAGTGCAGGTCCTAACGGAGTGCGGGCGTGCACACACTTCGGCGCAGAAAATTTAGCCACTGGGCATCAGTAGGTATAAAGCTTTGCATCTTGATTGTGTCAGGGTTGCCACCATGGGACTTGATACACCCCATGGTGGGACCAGCACAGGTATCTACAAGTAGGGGGCCGTGTGACACAAACGAGAACTAGGTCAAGTAGGGAGCCGATCAATAAGGTAGTATGGGTGCATCGAATATATGCATGGCCATTGGGGTGATCGAGGTGGAATCCTCATAAGCGATGCACACCTGATGGCTACCATAATTGCGGGGATTGGGATCACGTTGTAATTATTATATAACACGGGCTACTAGTTGGGACACTAGTAGGGGGTACAGATCCTTGTTACACAGGACACTAGTTGGGACACTAGTAGGAATACGGATCATTCCATGTAAGACACTTATGAGGATGCTAGTTAGGTGGTGCAGAGCAAATAGATACCGTTTTAATGGTAAAGCTTAGAAACCTTGCGATGTTATTCTTGATAGAAACCATGTGGTGGGATACTTGATAGGAATTATGGGATGTTATACTTGTTTCATCGTGCCCGAAGTTTATCTTGTTATTATAGTTTATCTTATTATCTTAGTTTATCTTGCCTACCTTATTATCATGCTTATGTTTACTTTCAGTTTATTCATGCCATGTTATCTTTACCTATTTTTATGCTGAAAGTCACTAGGACTTACTCAGTCTTAATGACTGACCCGTTTTGTTTCGCCTCTTTTTCTTCCTTCCCCCCCCCCCCCCCCCGCAGGTTCACAGAGTGGGAATACAGCTTAGTTCGGATCTTACCAAGCTCCAAGGCCCTTTCATGTTTGGCTTGGATTTCTCTTGGATATGGCTTGCTTTGCTTTATTGGGGAATAATGCAATTTGTTTTTATGCTTCTTTGTTTTTGAGCAAGACAGATATTTTAACTATGAAATTGGGTATTGGAAGTTGATGGGCTTTTCTTGTAAACATTTATATTTAATAAATGATTTGAAGTACTTCCACTTTATTTTCCGCTGTTTTATATATGTCTGTCTTGTAATATTTCTGTTCCAGTACCCATAATACTCCATTGAAATTAAGGCATTCCCTTTGTGAGTGGCCTCAACAGATGTGGGGTGTTACAAATATATTTTAAAGAGGTCAAGTTATGTCAAGTACTGAATCAGCAAACTCATGTGATTCACACAATTGTTATTTGATAGTTAAAACACCGACTATCAATGAAACACCCCACCTCCGTTAGGGTCACTCTCAAAGGGAATGCCCTAATTTTGGTGGAGGTTTATAAGTATAAGTCACAGATACACAAGACAGATATAAGTACACATATTTTTGAACAGTGGAAAACAACAGCAACTTTTATTTCATCAAAATACGTGTTACACAAACCATGCCATAATTGTCTTAAAATACTTCCAAAAACATTACATTTTCATAACTGTCTTGATTTCATAACTTAAAGAAGCATAAAAAAATAAATAAACTGCATAAGTCCCCATAATTGCTATCCAAAACCATAGTCCAAAACGAAAGAAATCCGAGTAATACATTCTTTCTCTTCAAGCAGAATGTGAAAACTGGTCAAGCTGCGGTATTCCCTCCCTGTGGACCTTGGGGGGGGGGGGGGGGGGACGAGAGAAAAGAAGGCGAAAGAAAATTAGAGTCAGACATAAAGCCTGAGTAAGTCTAGGACTATTCAGTCTATGAATAAAGAAATGAGCATGATAAGTACAAACTGGAAATGGGAAAGCACTATAAGTTGTCTAGAGTCGAATATACTATCGTACCCCATATTAATCTCTACACCCCTATAAACTAGTTCCCAATAGGCACCCCATAATCAGGGTGAAATGATCCATTTCTAATGATCGGCTCCTACTCGCATAGTTACATGTGTCTTACGGCCCCCGATGTTGTAGTCACCTATGCTGGTCCCACCATGGGGTGTATCAAGTCCCATGGTGGCGGCCCGACACAATTCTAGAATGCACGGGTATACTACTGGTGCCCAGTGCCTAATTTTTCTGCGTCGGAGTGTGTGCACGCCCGCACCTCGTTAGAACCTACACTGCTGCACCACCGCCGTCGATTTGACTTCTTACAGTCAGCCCAGTAATCGTGCCCCACCATGCCTAGTTCAGGGTATCCTGATACACCTTATAGGGTTACTGTTGAAAAGGGTCCCCCACTACTAGGTTTTCTATTTCTAGCCAACATGCTTAGTTGTTTAAGTGTTTTGTAAATCTAACCCCCAATCAGTCTGTATAGTTTAGCATGTTCAATTTGATTAAGTATTAATTCAATTTACTTAATCCTATCAATCCTGACTCAGCCTTAATAGTCTTATTAAAGCCTCGACCTCTCACATTAGACAGGTATTGTTGTGACTTCCTGTTGTCGGTTGGTTCCGGGTAGTCTTACGTCACAACTCAGTCAAACCTCGGGTCTTTATTGGGCTCAATGTTTAACCACCCACATTGGATAGGTATTGTTGTGACTACTGGGCAGCCGGGCGGTTCCGGGCAGGTTTACGTCACAATTCAATCCAACCTCGGGTTAAACACATCGTATTTTCTAAGTTTACATATTTTGTCTCTTTTCTTTTTATATGTAAATATTTGCAGCCCATTATTCAAATTCATCTTTATTGGGTAAAAATAATTTATACCCCTTAAATGTTCTCAAGGTCATTGGCATGCATCGGACATGCCAACACATATGTTTTATCTTTTTAACCCAACATCATTACCCCCGTTTTATACGTTCGCTATATTATAACATATGTTGGGTTTAACATTTAAGCCCAACTTAGCCACATGAAAAAAGGGGAGGCTTAGAACATGGTGTATATATATTCTAAGTAACATCAAAAGGGGTGTGCGAACGCATGAACTTGCAACATAATGGTCTAATTAACATAAATTAGGCACTTGTGAACTTGCATTGTAATAGCATATAATCATGACATAAAACATACCTAAACATGAATCACGGTTTTTAATCTATTCATGTGAACTTTTGTTTAAAGCATGAATCTAACTGAATTATGTGCCACATATATTATCACATGATTTTGATAACAACATAGGCCCTAAACATATTTTCAATTAGGCATAACACCAAACGTATTCTAGTCATGTTTATAGAGTCAACACGAGTTCACAAAGATGCTTACTCTTGTCACTAATACAAAAGTATGTCTTTTTTTTCTCACTAGAATCATAATTCCTATTTCAACATAAATTCATATAAATCACAATACCCCAAATGGATCCAACTACACTAAACATGATCATAAAAATATACATAGAAGGGTCTAAAATCATGTTGGCATAATAGTGAATCACATACTTGCATGAATTACAACTTTGTAGAAATAAACTACCACAAACATATAGTCGTTAACTTTCAACATTAATCATATACTTGCAAATATCCAATAGGTCCAACATCATGATACCACAACATCCCAAATCTATTCATAATTAGAATCATAGCAACATACAATTATGAATTATCATCACCACAAAATAAGTACAATTCCCTTTCTCATTTTACACAAAACAAAACTCAATTATTCATTCATATCAGAATAGCACTCTACTTACAACGTATGGCGAATCTTCAATTCAGGATTCTGAATTTTGAATTTGGAGATGCTATCCATTATTGTAGGCGTTGTTTTGATTTAGTTGTCGTTGCTTTAAGCCCTTAAATCGGCTCCTAATCGTCTCTCAATTTTGACGGCTGCTCCTAGTCTTTCTTCAGCAGCATGACGGTCTCATTCTCATTTTTATTTGTATGAATTAGGTGAAGTCTTAGGTCCTTTTTATAGAGTTTGTGAATTGATTAGAACCGTCGATGGAGCTTCGATTAATATTAGCCGTTCGTTTGAAAGAGAGACCAATCAGGAGCTGACACCTAGCCCTAGTGACAAGGCAAGGCTCAGAAATTCGCCCAAGCACAGACCAGGCCAGCCAGGAGGGGCTGGGTTCGACCTGGATCAGGGGCCAGGTCGACTACCTAGTCGACCCCCAGGTCGACTACCCAGTCGTCCTGGGTGGCCCAGGTTGACTACCCAGTCGACCTGGGTGCCTTGGGCGGGAAAATTCCCGCCCAGCCCAATCTAGGTCCGATTTTTTTGAAATTTGAACTCATTCTGAACTGTTTGAATTTTAAACTGAATTCTGAAACTTCCGGAGGTCATATCTCCCTCTTACGGAGTCCGTTTTACGCAAACTCGGACTCTATCTCAAGCAGAATTCCGAGACGAACGCAATGGCATATCCAGTTTCCCTTAATTCTTTGATTTGAAATTAATTATACTTTAATTTGTGAATTTCACTGTTATAGAATACACGGGGTGTTACATTCTCCCCCACTTAAAAGGGTTTTGTCCCCGAAATCTTCAAGTTTAGGAAGAATGTATATCCTAACATCCATCTACTCATCCATCAAACACGGGCATCCATTGTCCTTAAAAGACTTCTAATGCTTCATAATTATATGCAAGGTGTGTGTATATGTACTTATTTAATGCAAGATCAGTCGCCCTACTGATTCAGTTGACCTCCTTAATGCAAATTATGTAAGTGTCATGAATCCATTATGTATGCAAATTTTCCTATTCATGATTCTACATGAATGCACAATCATTCATATAAATGCAACATCCATATGACAACGCATTAAACTTCAACCATATACGAATATAAATACATATATGCACATGCAATATGAAGTGACTAAGCCGATCTAAAACATAGATTGTGTGTGTATATGCAACCACGAGCAACCACTAGCAATCACTTGCAACCATCATCCATAACATGTTTCAATTACATGTTTTCATCCAAAGGGTTTCTACCTAAAGATAAGGTCGAGGAGATATACCTAAAAAGATAGATAAAAGCGCAACTTAAGGAAAAAGAAAGATCAAAGATGTATCATCGAAAAGAAAAGGGCAGGTTGCGTGTATTCTAGCTTCAGTTTCCCAAGTTGCGTCTTCCTCGGCGTCGCTCCACTGAACTTTGACGAGCTTGACTTTGCGGTTGCGTAGCTTTTTCACTTCCGTTCCTAATATGTGGTTTGGAACTTTCCTCACGGTTGCTTCGCGTTCCACTTCAGCTTCCTCAAGGATGTTTGGCTCTACCACTTCAGTAGATTCATGTAGACATTTTCGGAGGTGCGAAACATGAAAAACGTTGTGAACTCCGGCTAGTTTTTCAGGTAGTTCTAATCTATAGGACATTTTCCCAATTTTCTCGATAATAGGAAACGGCCTTACGAACCTTGGTGCTAGCTTTCCAATGGATCCGAAACGAACAACGTTCCTTAGAGGAGATACCTTAAGAAAAACTCTGTCCCCAACCTCAAATTCAAGGTCGGTCCTCCTCTTGTCGGCGTAGGATTTTTGTCTGTCTTGGGCTGTCTTCATTCTTCTCTATATTAAGTCTACTTTCTCTGAAGTCTCTTGGATCATATCTGGTCCAAGTATGAGCTTGTCAGTAGACTCCCACCAACAAGTGGGCGATCGGCACGGTCTTCCATATAAAGCTTCGAAGGGCGCCATTCCGATGGTGGGTTGGTAGCAGTTGTTGTAGGAAAATTCAACCAAAGGAAGATGGTCTTCCCACGTCCCTCCAAAGTCAAGGACGCACAGTCTTAAAAGGTCCTCCAAAACTTTGTTCACTCTTTCTGTCTGGTCGTCGCTTTGGGGGTGATAGGCTGTACTCAAGCATAACTGTGTGCCTACCGATTCTTGCAGACTCCGCCAAAACTCACTTGTGAAGATAGGGTCTCGGTCACTAACAATGCTGGAGGGTATTCCACGGAGTCGAACAATTTCCTTAAGATAAAGAGTTGCAAGGGATGAGGCAGTTCTTTTACTCTTGACAGGTAAAAAGTGGGCGCTTTTAGTAAGCCTACCCACTATTACCCAAATGCTAGTGTTGCCTCTTCTAGACCTAGGCAGCCCATCGATGAAGTTCATTGAGATGCTATCCCACTTCCACTGTGGGACCTCTAGAGGATGGAGCAGACCGCCAGGCTTCTGCTGTTCTGCCTTAACCTGTTGGCAAATCATACACTTAGAAATGAAATCTTCCACGTCCTTCTTCATGCCGCTCCAAAAGAAAGTTCTCTTTATGTCCTTGTACATTTTATCTCCGCCTGGATGTATTGTCATCTTGGAGTGATGTGCTTCCTCGAGAACCGTCTTTACTAAATCTCTAGTCTATGGGACGCATAGTCTTCCGTCTCGCCTTAGCCAACCCTTATCGTCGATGGAGTATCTGTTGAGGTGACTTGAAGTCTCACCCCTTAATTAGCCTATCAATCGTCTCCACAAGTTGAGGGTCTTTGCGTTGTGCTGTCCCTATTAAGTCCACTAAAGTCGGGCGTACTTTGAGAGATGCTAGCAAGCCCGGTACAAAATCGGAGGAGGGCCTAAAGTCAAAGCTGGCTATAAACTCTAGGCTTTTCCTTTCAACAAATAGCGGACTTAGGGTCAGTTTCTTTCGGCTCAACGCGTATGCCACTACGTTGCCTTTGCCCGGAGTGTAGGAGATCTCGAAATCGTACGAGGCAAGAAACTCCATCCATCTCTGTTGCCTCAAGTTAAGATCCTTCTGCGAGAAGAGATACTTCAAAGATTTATGGTCAGTATACAGTTTGAATTTCTCACCTAGGAGATAGTGGCGCCAAGACTTAAGTGCAAAGACGATGGCGGCCAACTCGAGATCATGGGTTGGGTAGTTCTTTTCATGAACTTTCAATTGCCTTCCACCATAAGCTACTATCCTCCCTTCTTGCATCAAGACAGCGCCTAGCCCTATCCTACATGCATCTGTATAAACTGTAAACATTTTGCATCCATCTGGCAACGTCAGAACTGGGGCTGTTGTAAGAGCCCTTTTTAGCCGTTGGAAAGCAAACTCGCAATCCAAGTCCCAATTGAACACTAGATTCTTCTTTGTTAGCCTTGTGAGCGGAGCTGATATTTTTGCAAAGTCTCTGATGAATTTCCGATAGAAGCCTGCTAGCCGGAGAAAGCTTCGGACTTCTGTTGCATTCCTTGGTGTCTTCCAATCTTGCACCGCTATACCTTAGCAGGGTCCACAACTAACCCTTCTTTGGATACTATGTGCCCAAGGAACCTCACTTCCTCTCTCCAAAAGTGGCATTTGGAGAATTTGGCTTTTAGCTGATGGACTCGCAGAGTCTCCATGATTGCCCTTAAGTGCTGAGCTTGTTCTTCTTCACTCTTTGAGAAGATCAAGATATCGTCTACGAAGACCACTACGAACTTGTTGAGGAATTCTCTGAACACCCTACTCATTAGGTCCACGAAGTAAGAGGGTGAGTTTGTCAAGCCGAAAGGCCTGACAAGCCATTCAAAGAAGCCATCTGGGGTTCTGAATGATGTCTTATCGATGCTATCTTCAGCCACCCCTAGCTGATGAAATCCGGTCGCCAAATCGAGTTGGGAGAAAACAGACGCTCCTACAAGTTGATCAAACAGATCGTCAATTCTGGGGAGAGGGTGCCTGTTCTTTTTCGTTAGCTTGTTGAGCTCCCTATAGTCAACACACAGACGGAGTGAACCATCCGCATTTGTAGCGAACACCACTGGAGCGCCCCCATTCTGAAATGCTCCTTCTAATGAACCCCTTCTCTAGAAGCTCTTTAACCTGTTTACTGAGCTCTTTCTTTTCCCGTGGAGCCATGTGTCTAACAGACAACGCAACGGGCTTTGCATTATCTACAAGATATATGCGGAAGTCCATCTCCTACTTCGGAGGTAAGCCCTTCACCTCTTCGAAGACATCCAGATATTCACGGACCACTCTAACCGATTGCTAACTCTCAATAGAAGCATATAGCGATTCGAGATAACTAAGCATAACCGCATACGAGGGATTACAAGTTATTTCCAGAGTGTTACCGAGTTGGGTCAGAAGCCTAACCACCCTTTTCTCACAATCAAGGATGGCACCATTACTGGATAGCCAATCCATGCCCAAAATCAAACCATATCCCGAGAAGCCCAAAACAAAGGCACTACATCTAAATTCTACGCTTAGAATAGAAATTTTCAATCCCACACAGATCATAGACAAATGAGTTGGGCCCCCAATTGGATTTGAAACAATTAAGGGGTCCTCTACCATACTAGTTTCTAGGTGCAAAGATTCTACTAAAGCAGATGAAATAAAGGAGTGTGATGCGCCAGAATCAAATAAAGTGCGAACTGGGTGATCATAAAGATAAACTACACTTTCTACAGAAGTATTTATACCTCGCTGTTGTAGAGGCGGCGCTTCTAGCACATGAACCTGTGCCCCTGAAGTGGATATAGCCCTCTACCCCTGCCCTCGCTTCTTTGGGCAATCCTTAGCCATGTGGCCTGTCTCATCGCAAGAAAAGCACCCACCATTCAACTTGGCCTTCTTTTTCTGGCAATCTTTCACTAAGTGCCCCACTTTTCCACAGAAATTACACTTCCTTTCTCTTTGTTGTCTTTCCCGCCCTTCTTAAAGTCTGTCTTCTTAGGCTGTAAACCCTCTTTCTTCCCTTGAGAGCTTTCTGCCTTTGTCTCCTTCTTGCCCTTATCCTCTTCGTTCAGCAATGCCATCTGTACCAATCTTTCATATGTAACTCCCATGGGTATATAGGTCATGGCCAAACTGTGTAACGGCTCATTCAATCCTTTGACAAAGTGGAGAGCCTTCTTGTGCAGAGTGTTGACTAGGTCCAGTCCGAACCTAGCCAGCTGATCGAACTGATTAACATACTCTTTGACTGTCATATTCCCTTGCTTAAGAAATAAGAATTTTTCCAATTGAAGACTCCTTTCATCTTCTGAGAGAAACTTAGCCTCAAACCTTGCCCTAAAGTCCTCCCATGTTTCCACTGGTCTTTCTGCATTGGTAACTTCCACCAGTAGGAAGCCTCGCCTTTAAGTAGCCATACTGCCAGTTGTACTTTCTGCCTATCTTCTACCACAAAGATGACGAATAAGTCCTCGGTTTCCTTCAGCCAATTCCTGGCTGCCAAGAAGGACTCGGTTCCATGAAAGTCCTTTCCTCCCATAGCTTTAAAATCTTTACATATCTTAGCAAAAGTATTACCATGCGGAGGAGGTGGAGGAAGAGGTGCTGCTGCAGTTGGATGATTTCCTGCAGCTGGGGGAGGAGGAACAGTGGGACCTGGTTGATTGGTCCTTGTTTCTAAGAATCATCTGAACCAACCAGGTATTAGTACACCCTCTGGCAAGTTAAGTTCTTCGGACATGCTGAAATGAAAAGGATAGATTCAAAACGAAGGATAAAAGATAGTACCTATGTCTTTGGGGGAATATGCCTTTTTTAACATAAAATAACATTTTATCTTTAAAAATGCTTCTTTAAATTTCCTTTTGAAAATAAATTTTCAAAACTTTTTATCTGGTCTGGTAAACCATGCTCTGATACCAAGTGAAACACCCCACCTCCGTTAGGGTCACTCTCAAAGGGAATGCCCTAATTTTGGTGGAAGTTTATAAGTATAAGTTACAGATACACAAGACAGATATAAGTACACATATTTTTGAACAGCGGAAAACAACAGCAACTTTTATTTCATCAAAATACGTGTTACACAAACCATGCCATAATTGTCTTACAATACTTCCAAAAACATTACATTTTCATAACTGTCTTGATTTCAAAACTTAAAGAAGCATAAAAACATAAGTAAACTGCATAAGTCCCCATAATTGCTATCCAAAGCCATAGTCCAAAACGAAAGAAATCCAAGCAATACATTCTTTCTCTTCAAGCTGGATGTGAAAACTTGTCAAGCTGCGGTATTCCCTCCATGTAGACCTTGGGGGGGGGGGAAGAAAAGAAGACAAAAGAAAACTAGAGTCAGACCAAAAGCCTGAGTAAGTCTAGGACTATTCAGTCTATGAATAAAGAAATGAGCATGATAAGTACAAACTAGAAATGGGAAAGCACTGTAAGCTAAGTTAAGTTGTCTAGAGTCGAATATACTATCGTACCCCATATTAATCTCTGCACCCCTATAAACTAGTTCCCAACAGGCACCCCATAATCAGGGTGAAATGATCCATTTCTAATGATCGGCTCCTACTCGCATAGTTACATGTGTCTTACGACCCCCGATGTTGTAGTTACCTATGATGGTCCCACCATGGGGTGTATCAAGTCCCATGGTGGCGGCCCGACACAATTCTAGAATGCACGGGTATACTACTGGTGCCCAGTGCCTAATTTTTCTATGCCGGAGTGTGTGCACACCCGAACCCCGTTAGAACCTACAGTGTTGCACCACCGCCGTCGATTTGACCTCTTACAGTCAGCCCAGTAATTGTGCCCCACCCTGCCTAGTTCAGGGTATCCTGATACACCTTGTAGGGTTACTGCTGAAAAGGGTCCCCCGCTACTAGGTTTTCTATTTCTAGCGAACATGCTAAGTTGGTTAAGTGTTTTGTAAACCTGACCCCCAATCAGTCTGTATAGTTTAGCATGTTCAATTTGATTAAGTATTAATTCAATTTACTTAATCCTATCAATCCTGACTCAGCCTTAATTATCTTATTAAAGCCTTGACCTCTCACATTAGACAGGTATTGTTGTGACTGCCTGTTGCCGGTTGGTTCCGGGCAGTCTTACGTCACAACTCAGTCTAACCTCGGGTTTTTATTGGGCTCAATGTTTAACCACCCACATTGGATAGTTATTGTTGTGACTACTGGACAGCCGGGCGGTTCCGGGCAGGTTTACGTCATAACTCAATCCAACCTCGGGTTAAACACATCGTATTTTCTAAGTTTACATATTTTGTCTCTTTTCTTTTTATATGTAAATATTGGCGGCCCATTATTCAAATTCATCTTTATTGGGTAAAATTAATTTATACCCCTTAAATGTTCTCAAGGTCATTGGCATGCGTCAGACATGCCAACACATATGTTTTATCTTTTTAACCCAACGTCATTACCCCCGTTTTATACGTTTGCTATATTATAACATATGTTGGGTTTAACATTTAAGCCCAACTTAGCCACATGAAAAAGGGGAGGCTTAGAAAATGGTGTATATATATTCTAAGTAACATCAAAATGGGTGTGTGAATGCTTGAACTTGCAACATAACGGTCTAATTAACATAAATTAGGCACTTGTGAACTTGCATTGTAATAGCATATAATCATGACATAAAACATACCTAAACATGAAACATGGTTTTTAATCTATTCATGTGAACTTTTGTTTAAAGCATGAATCTAACTGAATTATGTGCCACAAATATTATGACATGATTTTGGTAACAACATAGGCCCTAAACATATTTTCAATTAGGCATAACACCAAATGTATTCTAGTCATGTTTATAGAGTCAACACAAGTTCACAAAGATGCTTACTCTTGTCACTAATACAAAAGTAAGTCTTTTTTTTCTCACTAGAATCGTAATTCCTATTTTAACATAAATTCATATAAATCACAATACCCCAAATGGATCCAACTACACTAAACATGATCATAAAAATATACATAGAAGGGTCTAAAATCATGTTGGCATAATAGTGAATCACATACTTGCATGAATCTCAACTTTGTTGAAATAAACTACCATAAACATATAGTCGTTAACTTTCAACATGAATCATATACTTGCAAATATCCAATAGGTCTAACATCATGATACCACAACCTCCCAAATCTATTCATAATTAGAATCATAGCAACACACAATTATGAATTATCATCACCACAAATTAAGTACAATTCCATTTCTCATTTTACACAAATCAAATCTCAATTATTCATTCATATCGGAATAGCACTCTACTTACAACGTATGACGAATCTTCAATTCAAGATTCTGAATTCTGAATTTGGAGATGTTATCCTTTGTTGTAGGCGTTGTTTTGATTTAGTTGTCTTTGCTTTAAGCCCTTAAATCGACTCCTAATCGTCTCTCAATTTTGACGGCTGCTCCTAGTCTTTCTTCACCAGCATGACGGTCTCATTCTCATTTTTATTTGTATGAATTAGGTGAAGTCTTAGGTCCTTTTTATAGAGTTTGTGAATTGATTAGAACCATCTATGGAGCTTGGATTAATATTAGCCGTTCGTTTGAAAGAGAGACCAATCAGGAGCTGACACCTAGCCCTAGTGACAAGGCAAGGCTCAGAAATTCGGCCAAGCACAGACCAGGCCAGCCAGGAGGGGTTGGTTTCGACCTGGCTCAGGGGCCAGGTCGACTACCCAGTCGACCCCCAGGTCGACTATGTAGTCGACCTAGGTGCCCCAGGTCGATTAACCCAGTCGACCTGGGTGGCCCAGGTCGACTACCCAGTCGAGCTGGGTGCCTTGGGCGGGAAAATTCCCGCCCAGCCCAATCTGGGTCCGATTTTGTTGAAATTTGAACTCTTTCTGAACTGTTTGAATTTTAAACTGAATTCTGAAACTTCCGGAGGTCATATCTCCCTCATACGGAGTCCGTTTTACGCAAACTCGGACTCTATCTCAAGCAGAATTCCGAGTCGAATGCAAAGGCGTATCCCGTTTCCCTTAATTCTTTGATTTGAAATTAATTATACTTTAATTTGTGAATTTCACTATTATAAAATACACGGCGTGTTACAGTCAAACCAGACCAATCCGCTTGTTGGTATGGAAAGACCGGGAACGAATTTATATTCGAAAACCATTCCGACCAACAATTACTTGAAGACGTCGATTTAAGACGGAGCAAGTGAAGACCATGGATCTTCATAAGCGGAAGGACTAATTGTCGAATCTCTCTGGCTTGCAACCAGAGTTATTTGGTTTGTGATTCTGTCGTGGTTGAAATCTATAGATTGCAAGGACTTCTTGCTACTGATCCATGGGGTGATTCCTATATTGGATGCGGTCGGAGGGTGCCTTCGGTTCATCCTGTTCCTGGATGACTTGTATGGACGAGTGTCTGACAGAGTATTTCCAAAGGGATCATGTACGTTGATTTTTACAAACGTATCTCTGTTAGTTGCGGAGAGGGGCACCTCTCTAGCTTAACGACCAGAATATTTTTGTGGACATCAATTAGTGATATCTGGCAGATCTGACGATGTGGCATTCAAAGTGAATGATGACCAGATGTTCTAAAGTAAATTCTAGCCTCAAGCCTCATCAACCGGGAAATGACAAAAATCGGGTAGGCAGCATGGCTATGTGGGTCGCTCCCATTAGGGTGTATGATCACCTATCTAGAGAAATTCCAATTGCTTCTTTAATCTATATTCAATGTTGTGCATTTTCGGGAGGCATTGCTGATCCCAACCGTTGGTGATATACATTCGATACACTCAAGCGAAATGAGTGGTCGGTCATGTGAGGGCCGGGTTACAACACATTCTTGTTGAACCCAGTGTATTCGCCTCAAGAGATACACTATCGGAAGGTGGACCCATACCTTGTTAAGGATGGAATCCAATACCCAATAAGTGCCCGCGGTTTTCGTCTGTATACTATATATGGGGAGCGTGAGATGCAAGCGTTCCTCTATATTGTAAATTACTAGTTTTTAGACATTATGATAAAATCAGAATAAGTTATGATTTCAAAAACGTTTTTGGTTATAGTAAGGTAAAAACCGTCCGTTTTTATGTGTGGGCTGGTCTTACTATTATCCTTTGACTTCATAAAGGATTTTACAAGGTTAAACAAGTTGTATGTGTGTGGTGTGAATTTATCACTGATAGTATTCCAAACTGACCCGGTGTATTTTGCTTTGCTTCAAATGTGCTCGGGTCAGACCGAGTATGTTCCAGGTTAGGTTTCGCTTGGAGTTTCAGCAGCTGGAAGCAGGCGACTTCACCGTTAGTATATAGATATTTTTCCTCTGTGACTGACATATGTTGTACTCTGATGATTGGTATGTTATACAGTTCTTTGTATAAGATATTTGATATTATGTTTTACACGTTCCGCTGTGAGATTCTAATATGTGTTCTTCTTCTTTCTTCTATTCTAATATTCTTTCTTTCTTATCTCACCCTCTAATTTCTTTCTATTGATAATCTGGGGTTCGATACTTGGGATTTTGGCAAGTAATACGTGTTTATGTATTGTTTTTGAAAATTGGAGCGTCGAATTATTTCCCCGGGTTGTTACATTCCTTCATATAAAAATTATTTCTTTCTTCAATTAAAGGTTACATCTTTCTTCGGTTAAAAATCTTATATTTTTATGCTAACCATATGAATCAAAATCATTTCTTTTATGCGCTAAACATATCTAAAACTGAAAACAAAAATTAAAAGAACAAGGTTCAATGTCATTTCATTTAAAAGATCCAATTTTTATTATCATAAACCTATATAAAAAACCTAATTTTTATTTAATGAAAGATCTAATTTTTTTTACTACCATATGAATCTAACTTTTATTCACCATTAAAATTAAATTACTTAAAAATAAAATAATTATAAAAAAAATTATGAAAACTTACAGCGGAGGGGGAAATCGAATTGGAGGGGGGAAGGGATTTGCTTTGCGGTGGTAGGTCTGATGAGCGGCTCCGGGGAGGTGGATCGATGTCGTCCATTCGGGTCAGGGGGTGCGGCTCTCGAATTGGAGGTTAGTGCGTTGGAGTGGAAAAGGAAGAATGAGGGAAGAGAAAGAAGGGAGCGCTGGAGTAGGAGAGGGGGGGTGCGATGTAGGCGGAGGAGCCATGGAGGAGGAGGACGATAGGGGGAAGCGATGACGGGGAAGAGCGGAATTTTTTTATTTTTTCTTTCTTTCTTTTTCTCGTTTTCATTAAACTGAATGGGGGGGGAGGGGTCTGACTAGGTAAGAAAAGATGAAGGGGCATGGATTTTTTATTTATTTTATTTTATCCTCCAAAAAGCAACTTTAAATTTGATATCAAAACGGGACCCACCGCCTGTCATCCATAGCTAATTACCCTCATTCCAAACACAATGGGATATATATCGTAGGCTGATTCGATCGTTTCGATCAGTTTCCGTCAAAATCAAATTATAAATCTATATATTGAATTTGAACGCGCATTTCAATTTACCGTGGCCACGTATGGACTCTAAAAATTCCCAAAAAAATTTTTTCTAGCTTCATATTGATGATACGGTCCTAACAAAACTAATTTCATCAAATTCTGAGACCGTTTGAAAAATGGCCATTTTCCAGTCGATTAAAATCAACTGAAACCGGTCAAACGCGTTTTCCTTTGCCATGCTCACATAATGATTCATAAAATTATAAAAATTGGGATCTAGCAATAATTTGACATCCCGGACCCAACAAAAGTGGTTTCGTCGAAAACAGAGGTAGTTTGCAAAATTTTCATTTTTAAGGGCCAGAATTCCATAGCGACTATTCTGAATTTTCAACTGGGTATGACTATTTTATTCCCGCTATGAAATTTAGATTTTCTGATTCATTGGAAATATATTCTCAAATAGATTCTAATATTTTCGGTCTTGCTAAAATCCTGTTTATTTTGAATCCTTTACATTCATTTGAAATTTGAAATCGAATTTTCAAACTACCGCGCCATTTCCAATTCCTTTTATATTTAAAATAAAATATTTATATTCTAACAACTATCCAAATAAATATATACGTTCAAATTCTATTCAAAATAAATTTCTCGTCGTTATTATTTAAAATAATTCATTTTGAATATTCAAAATTCATCAAAATTGCCAATATAAATTTTTTTAATTGGCTTAGAATTTCCGGGTTGTCACAAAGCTAAGTCGCTGTAACACCAGTAGATAGGTCCTTGTTACATAAGCTGCCGGGTTAGGGAGTGATACACCCTACTATCGGTTACGTATTAGGGAGCCGATCGCAAGGGTAGTAATTAGGGTACACCTAATCCTGTTGTTATGTTATTAGAGTAACACCTAATTCTAGTTTGTAATTAGGGTACACCTAATCATGCTATTTTATCCTGCTGTTTCTGTTACGTAGTTAGGTTAAACACCTAATCCTATTATACTATATTGGTGCAGACACAACTTGTTTTAGAATATAAATGTGAAGCGTTACGCGATCACTGTCTATCCCGCTGTTCTGTTTATCTTGTTTACCTATTGCCTTATATGATATAGTACTTTCTCATCCAGTCTTGTTTTTCTGTCTTGGTATTTCTATTTATGCATATTTGAAAATCACTGGAACATGCTAGACTCTATATCTGAGCGTATTGTTTTCATTTCTTTCTTCCTTTCCCCTAGGTCCTCAGAGTGGTAGCACTCGCCAGTGATTAGGACTTTCTCATTCTGCTTGGATCTGGACTTTCTAAGATGTACCGCTTTGACTTGCTTTCTACTCTGTTATGGCTTGCTATGAGGGATATGGTTTTATATTATAGAACTCTATTATTTTGCATTATGAGACAAGTTTGAGGTTCTAAGTTTTTAATGTAACAAGTTTAGTGATGCTTCCTGTTTTGACACGATGTTTTATTTTCAATAATAAAGTTGAAATTTTCCGCTGCTCAATTTATATCTTTCTTGTAATTTTTTTTACTGTTTACCTATTGCACTTTACGAAACTTAATGCATTCTCTTATGAGTGACATTAACGGATGTGGGGTGTCACACGAAAGATAATTTAAAAAATTAAAAATCTAAAATTTGTGAAGTAAAAGATAATCTGGAAAAGATATCTTTTATCGTTTCAAAATTTAACAAGGGAAAACAAAATTTTGAAGATACAATTAAGAATTCAAAATCTCCCAGTAATAAAAAGGGATTAGGGTTTAAGGAAGCTTTGAAAATGAAAAATTATAGCTTTATGTATAAAAAGGTTAAAAAGACACCAAAGGCTACTAAGACTTTAAAATCCAAAGAAATACAAATATGTGTTCCTAAGTATAATAATAAAATAATTAAACAAAAACATATTAATAGTTTTTAAATAATGTAGTTTATAGTAAAGGTTATATTTTTAAAGGTCCCAAACCCACTTAGGTATGGCTACCTTCCCCTCCTATCATTTAGGACCATAACAGAGGAAGTGGGTACCAATTTAATATTTTATCTTGCAGGTACCCAGAAGAAAATAATGGTTTTGTTCCAAATTTATTTTAATTATATTTTTCTTTATATAAGGTTCCTTTTCACAAATAAATTTTTTATAGATCATTGATAATACCGTACACCATTAAAAATCAATAAACAGTGCATATTTTTCAAAACCAGACAACTGAATATTAATTTCAAACGTCTGAAATTGGTCTTACGTTTCAACCAATCATTAACCCATACATATGATTAAACAACTTATGGGTCAGATTAAACAAACCAAAAATCTGATTTGGCTCTTGTGTTTAAAATTAACTTCAACTCAAAAGTCTTAGTCACATATCCAGACATCCAATTTGTTATGTTATGTGGATTTGTATGTATTTTGTTTATGGTACATATGACTAAAAGCTATATGTTTCATGGTGTACTTCGTTCTAAATCTATGCATGTGGAACTAGTTCAAATATTCTACGGTATTAAATAGTTGTTTGACATATGCTGATTTTTAAAGCCATTGATGGCCCGATTTGAGGAGGTCCATTAGTGGGCTGGTAGGAGGTTATAAATAGGGGGTTAGAGGCATGGAGAATAGTTTACTTTCTTCGTTCCCTTATTTGGTTGAGCTTGTGATCTTCCTTGCTCTATCAAATACACTTTTCCACCATTAAAATTCTAGATCTACATAAGAGAATCGAAAATCTACAACGTTTGAAGCTAGATCTATGCCAAGTGAAGAGAGATCGCATCAAATCAAGAGTTTGAAGCATATTCTTCGCTGTTCGAATTGAGAATTTAGTGATTTCAAGTTAATTCAAAGAATTGGTGAGTGATAAGAATCTCTCACACGGATTCGATCAAGTATATAGGTTGTTTGATCTTATTTTCATCATTTTAAGTTGTTTTCACTAAGATTATGTCATGGTAAGTATATTTTCATTTAAATCACCATAGGATCTAATCTGGAAACTTAAAACCAGCAATTTCTTATGTAAATTCATATGTTTATGCAAGTTAGATCCATTGTTTTAGTGTATTCATTGATTTTTCCTGATTTGGTTGATTTAATATGATTATTGATGAATAATTGCCGTTCTAGTGTTGTCAATGATTTCATAAAGTGTTGATGGTTATATTAGATGATTTAGATGAGTTGGTTGCATCAATATGGTCGTTTGTTGATGGTTTGGTTAAGATTGGAGCTAAATCGGTCAGATCTGGAGTCGTGTCGTTTTTAGATAGGTCGCTGGCTTGTGCTCCAAGAAATGAAAGTTGGGACATTGTTGATCCATAGAGTTAGGTCATTGGTGATCTAAGGAGTTGGGTCATTGGTGATCCATAAAGTCGGAGTATTGGTGATCCAGGGAGTTGGGTCGTTGGTGATCCATAGAGTGAGATCGTAGGTGATCCAGGGAGTTGGGTCATTGGTGATCCATAGAGTACGATCATTGATGATTCAGGAAGTTGGGTCGTTGATGGTCCATAAAGTCAGATGATTGGTGATCTAGGGAGTCGGGTCATTGATGATCCACAGAGTCGGATCGTTGGTAATACGGGGAGTTAGATCGTTGATGATCCACAGAGTCAGATCGTTGGTGATCCAGGGAGTTGGGTCATTGGTGATCCATAGAGTCAGGTCGTTGGTGATCCAGGGAGTTGGGTTGTTGCTGATCCATAGAGTCGGCTCGTTGGTAATCCAGGTAGTTGGATCGTTGGTGATCCATAGAGTCGGGTCGTTTGTGACCTCTTTCTGCATATGCCTTGGGCTGTTCATCCATTGTGTGGATGGGATGACTGAGTAGCAGGTAATAGGTAGTAGATCTTAGTGGACGATGCTGTGGATCGATGATGAGCTGGAGAGTTGCGTACCAGTTTTCTATTATACATATTATGATGTTTTCCGCTATTTGATGTATTCTCTCAGTGTTGTAGTGAGGATTTTTGTACAAAGTTTGATGATGTTATCTAACGATGTTATGGATATTCCTTGATGATATGGAAGTTTAAAATTTCGTGCAATTATGCCTTACTATTATTTCCTGTTGTATATGTTCTATTATAATTTATCCTTGCGCTGTGAGTTATACGATAGGTTCCGCTTGTGTTATTTTACCTTGATGATGGTCCCTGGCTTCCTGGCACACCTTTCAGTGCATTATTTCCCTTGTTAAGTGCAGGAGTTATGACCGATCGTCATATTTGGTATAAGAACTCTGATTATCGATTTTAGCCAAAGTTCAAGGACATAATTACGTATGAGAGACGTATTTATAGATTTCTGATGGATGCATACTATACACTAGTTATAGTATAATAGCAATAGAACTCCATTTGCAGTTTTTCTCGTACATGGGATAATCACTCTATATTTAGAATGAGTCGTCGACCATCGAGACACGCTGCTAGCGAGGAGATTGTTACTGTAGGGGGTAATGGAAGTATACCAGACTACCCAACTTGTTCGAGGTCATGATCCCAACGATCATGAGGAGGGTACCCGCTAAGGATACACCCGCGGTAGATGTAGGAGTTCAAGTGCAGGTTCCTTAGAGCCGTGGACTTCACGAAGTTGTGCAAAGACTTCACCACTCTATGAGTGAAGCAGCTTAGGGGGATAGAGCCGATTGAGGAAATTCAAGGGTGGCTTGATACTTGTATTTGGATCTTTAGAGACTTGGGAATTGAAGATTCAACTAAGAGGAAACTTGCATCGAGACAGCTACATGGCAGAGCTATGGATTGGTGGAACTTTGTCACTTTAGAGACTCCCGAAGATGAGATTACCCGGGAGCAATTGCAAGTCAAGTTTGAGACGAAGTTTATTTCTACCGTCCAGAAGTCTATTCTATTTAAGAGGTTTGTCGAGCTTAAGCAGACTGGTCGACAAGTGTTGGAGTATGTTTCTGACTTTGAAGCTTTGTCGAAGTATGCTCATTTATATCTCGAGACTCCTTATTAGAAGAACGAGAAGTTTGTCCGGGTTTGGACAAATATCTTGGGAATCAGCTAGTTGATCATCCCGATGACACTTATGAGAAGATCGTCATGAAGGCTTTGAGGCATGAAAGTTTATTTCCTAAGGAAGAGACTGTTCCAACTAAGGAAGAACCAAAATCACAACAGGGTGGCAGTAACAAGAAGAGGAAGCAGCAACAACAAAAAGGAAAAGATTGTCAGAAAAGCAAAAAGTTGAAGGGACTTGCTTTGACTGCGGGAAGAAGGGCCAATATTCCAAGGATTATAAGAATCCAAAAGTTGAAAAAGAAATGCTTTAAGTGTGGAAAGCCTAGACATGATTAGAAGGGTTGTCAAGACCTAGCTAAGGGTAAGCAGGTTGTAACACCTTTCAGCGCATTATTTCCCTTGTTAAGTGAAGGAGTTATGGGCGGTCGTCACAGGGAGAAAAAGGTATAAAAACTCGTATATATAGGGGGCGATAATATATTCAGGGGGAGCTCAAAAACGTATTATTACAAACATGAAGTTCAAGTTATAGTGATCTCTTTAAAGTTAGTATTTTTTTGTATTCATATATTCTTTGATTAGGTTATATAGTTGTCATCATAAAAAAGGAGGAGAATGTTAGTACCCACATCGAACGATGTTGATGATAACAACTACACAATAGTATATATATATATATATATAGAATTCTTATATAGGCATCATATATAATGATCAAACCATGCAAGATGGAGAAACAAGATAAAAAGGAATATGCATAAGATAACCCAGGTCAGACATATGGGACCAAAACTTCAGACGTCAGTCCATGCTCTCTAAAAATTTTTATATGCAGAGTTCAGACGTCCGAGGCTAATAACTAGATGTCTGAAATATGCTTAGAGATTACTTTTTAAACAAGAAACAGTCCTTTTTGAAAAGGTGCCTCTTCATCTCTTCACCAAAACTCTTCATCAATGAAAGGAAGCATCTCCAAATCAAAGAGAAACGGAAGCAATCGTCGAGGCAACTCTACAGCAAGTATGTATAAACCACAATCAAGATTAAGAAGAAAAACTTCCAAACTTATCTAGTTCTATATTTTTTATGTACTCGATCTTTATTGCTTTTATCTTTCATATCTTGTAAACACGATCTTATATACTTTCGTACTCTCCTACACTATCAAGTCTATAATTCTCAGAGAGATATAGGAAGATCATTGTGCTACTAGTCAAATTCTGTGATTTCTAGAACACACTATTGTAAAATAAACTTTCTTATATTGAAGCCTGTTCCTCCAGATGAAGTGAGGGTGTACGGTCAGTGAAAGACCGAATGGAGCTTCAGGAACAAACGTTGGACGAAAGATCTAAACCAGTATAAAACTCTGGTGTGATTTTTCTTACTTACTTTACTATTTCTAGTTACCTTTCTCATGAAATATTTACTTTCTATATACTTATATATAAACACACATGATCCACACTTGTACCTTCAAAGGTGTATATATATGTTTTTATCAATAAACGCTTAGAGTCATGTATACACACTTGTGTGTACACTCGTCATGCTTTATACTCTCCTCACACAAGCCAGCAAGGCGGTGCATGATGGTATATTTAGCCTTGGATTACTTGAGCTATGCATATGTAAATAAAGTAAATATCAATAGAAAAATTTAAGAAAAAAATAATAGAGAGTAAGAAACTGAAAATCAAGCATCATCTTAACTATACATGTTTGACTTGTTATATGAGAAGAAATAAAGATACTATTGTGAAAACTTTGACAATCAATTAATTATTTTTTTCTTCGTATTTTCACTATGATTCAACTGAAACAACAAATCAAACTAAAGTTGAAATGTAATAATAATTGAATCCTGCTTGTAGTTTTCACAATTACAGAATTATATTTCTTGATGATGATCGAAATTTATTCATTACTATTTCATGTTAATTTAAAAGTAAACTCTTCATTTTGTAAATAAAAATGTGCATCCAT
The DNA here is from genome assembly GCA_030737875.1 of Allium sativum. Classification (NCBI taxonomy): domain Eukaryota; kingdom Viridiplantae; phylum Streptophyta; class Magnoliopsida; order Asparagales; family Amaryllidaceae; genus Allium; species Allium sativum. Next base: position 482,647,492 of record CM060926.1, on the reverse strand, counting down.
ATCTTTTTTAATAAACTTGCATATAAAACTTTCACATTTTGTTCACGGATTTTGCGGGCGCTATCCATTGAAATTCCTCATGAGACACCACTCTTCCTACTAGGAACACCTAAAGATTAAATGGCTTGTTGCATGCACTCAATGCAATCGTGCTTCTTATGAAAGTGGGGTTACCTCAGTTTTGTTTTATTCGAGAACGAATAAAAAGATAAGTGTTGGAGTATTTGATGTACATATAGAAATTTTTACTTATGTATTTATTCTTAATTTAATTATATAATTGTCATGTTTTAGTACTTTTACATGTTTTAAACAAAATCACAAAAATATATTTAATCTAACATTCACTCTTATATATAAGGGAAACATGGTCATTTTTGCATGAATTAATTGTAAAAGATTTACTTGCACAGATAAATATTAATTTGTTCAAAATTGAGTACAAATGAAAGAGGATTCATGCATATATGCATACAGTGTTCAAGGCTAAATCATGAAGGAAATAAATGAATTCATGCAATGTATAGAATCCCACCTTCCCACTATCTAATGTAAACAAATCAAAAATAAAGCACAATTTCATGAAGGATTAGTTATAAGCTAAAGATGACTTGAAGACTACACAATGAGGAGGGTAATTTTGCTAGCACCCTCAAAAAGCATGTATAACCCTCTTATGTTCTTGTAAAAAAATCATCTCTTTTGTGCAAAATTGCAATCAAAGTTGAGAATAAAATTAGCTTTTTTCTAATGGCTTCCAAAGCATCTTCTTTATTTTCATGTCTTTTATTTTATTTTATTTTATGTTTATTTTAATTTACATAAAAGTAGATTTATTTTGTTTTATGCAAGAAGGTAGATTTTGTTCTTTTTATCGATCAGTTTACATTTCCTTTTATGTTTATGTTAAAATCTTCTCATATTAATATCTATTCAATTACAAGTAGCTAAAACCCTTCAATTAGGCATAATGAAGCTCTCATGAATCATAAGAAAATAACATAAGTGATTTCATTTATGATATTATGACTTGTGTGTAAATGAAAGCTCATGTTTATGTAAGTTTGTTGTGTGATATTGAAGTTGATATTATATGTTATTCATAACAAGTGCGTTATGTTTAGGTCATTATAGGACTAATTACACTTTCATCTAAATATGATTATGGTAATGAAAGTGAAATTAGAACTAGTTCAATAGTAAATTGAGCATGCATAAAGTAGATATTATTTTTAATTTCATGTCATTTTCATGAAAGTTTACAAGTAGATTTGAGGGTGTATTTAGTTTGATGGTTTAAGTTGTGTTAGTTAATAACACAAGCGTAACAACTCGGAAAATCAGAACCAATTTAAAAAATTTATTTTTGCAATTTTAACGAGTTTGAATATTTAAAATGATTTATTTTAAATAATAATGAATAGAAATTTACTTTGAATCGAATTGGAACGTATATATTTATTTAAATTGAAATTAGAATATAAATATTTATTTTAATTATAAAAGGAAATGGAAATGGCGTGGTAGTTTGAAAATTCGATTTCACATTTCAAATGAATGTACATGATTCGAAATAAATCGAATTTTAGTGAAACCAAAAATATTTGAATCTGTTTGAAAATATCTTTCCAGCGAATCTGAAAAATCCAGAATTCATAGCGGGAATAAAAAGTTATGTCCAGTTGAAGATTCAGAATAGTCGCTACGGAAATATAACCCTTAAAAATAGCTATTTTGCATACGACCTCCATTTTCGACAAAACCACTTTTGTTGGATCCAAAATTTCAAGTTATTGCTAGATTCCAAAATTCATAATTTTTGGGATTAATATGTGAGCGTGGCAAAGGAAAACGTGTTTTAATAGTTTCAGTCAATTTGATCGACCAGAAAATGGCCATTTTTCAAATGGTCTCCAAATTCGACGAAATTAGTTTTGTTAGGACTGTATCGTCAATACAAAGCTAGAAATAATTTTTCTGTAATTTTTAGGGTCCGTATGTGACCCCAGCAAATTGAAATGTACGTTTAAATTAAATATATATTTATTTACATTTTAATTTAAATGAAAACTGATCGAAACTGTTAAATTAGGTTACGAAACATATCCCATTGTGTCCAGAATGGGAGTATTATGCTGGGGACGACAGTCGTTGGGATTCGTTTGGAGTTCGTATGCAAAACTCTACTTTTTGAATTAAATAATATAATTTAAATATTATAAATAATCAAAGAAAAACCTAACCCTAGTTATAAGCATTCAGCCGCCGCCTCATTGGTTTTAATGGCCATTTCCGCTCAAATTTTTCTTCCTATTTTTCTCCTAATCCGCTAACTAATTCAAGGAACCTATAAAGAGGAAATTAAAGAGGGCACTAAGATCTCCTTAGTTAATGGCTATGATCGGATTTTGAACTATGGATTTGTCGATTTTTGGACTTAATCGCTGACCGTTGGAACTTGTTTTGCGAGCCCTAGGGGCGTTCGAAGTGGCCCATGATCTGGGCGATGGTGGAGCATTTCAAGGCGGAGAGTGTGGTGTTGGGCGATCGTGGCTTAGATGACTGAGGTGGCAGCGGTTCCTAACCCTAGGGGCGCAGGGATGGGTTTCGTTGGATACTGAAGGCAATGGGAGAGAAGGGGTTAAGTTCGACTCTTTTCCTTAACAATGTAATTAGTGAAATTGTTTATTAATTAATTATTAATTTATGTTATTAATATAAAAATTGCCATATCTTTTTCAAATGAAATCAGGACTCGGTGAAACAAATTGCGTTGGAACCGTCTTGAAGAAGACTACAACATGGAACTGACTGGAACATATTTAGAGCAAGTGACAGTTTCTGGTTAAATTAAACGCCCTGTTTAATTTAATCAAAATTCTTGTTTAATAACAATTTCTATCCGACCGATGTGAGAACTCCTCATTATAATTTTCTTTATACAGTTATTTATTTTATAACTGCATACATGAACTGCTCCCCGTCGTCCATAGACCATGGACGACTTGTTTGTTGATTGTATTGTGTTGTCGTGATTGATTGTGATGTGGAATGGAATGTAAAATTTCATGTGTTGAATAAAATATTTTATAGTTAAAAATATAATTTTTAACAAGTATATGAAATAAAGTAAGTATTCATTTACAAATTGAACAATTTGTTTATGTACACCCATTTGACTGATATTGATTGGGACGACAAAATTTTACACGTCGCCCAACTGCACAAATAAAATCTATGTTTGTGGACTGAAATTCCACACGGGTGTTGCGACGATATTTGACGTACACTAATCCCAACTGTTTAGTTGTATGTCAATCCACTTGTTGACAGATTGTTGTAAGCATTAAATATCTATATTTAATGCTTATACAGTGTAGAACGCACTCTGGATGATGGATGATTGTTGACTATGGTTGTTATATACGTGTGTTGTATGAAATCCATATAAACAACATTATATGGTAATTGACCGTGTCTGATTCCAACTCAGAACGAACGAATACTTTAAAATAACGAATATTTTCAAATAATGAATATTTTAAAAGAATATTCAGAAAAGAATCAAACTATGATTTTGATGTCCGATTTGGGATGGACACGAATATATTTAAATATATAAAGCCGTGTTGATTAATTTAACGCCACTTTGACATGAACGATATTTATATCGATTTTATTCATTTTTATAATGAATATTGAAAAGGAATTGATTTCAAAATCTAATGTTTTGAAAATATTATCATTTATATAATAATGATATGGAATATTCAGTTTTGATTTAAAATTGAATATGGAGTTGAAATCGTTTTGGGAACGAATTTAAAACGATTTATAAAATACGTTTTAAATGGAAATGGACGAAATATATATAATATATATATATATATATTATATATATTTAATGGCCTAAATAGAACGCGCTACGCCAGTACACAAATTTCGACCATTGACTTTGAATGGACATTACGGGAGATCCGACCATCGGATTCTCCTAAAACCGGAACCGTTGGGTTCGTATCGAAAAGAGCTTTCTAATAAATGTTAGAGATTTGAAATCAAACAGTTGGATTTAGAATTAAGTCCAAATCAAATTTGGAAAAGATTGTTGTAAGTTTAGTTCAGTGACCGTTTAAGAAAATCGAATGTACGAGCCTTGATAAAATTATTAAAAATATCAATAATTATTGTAGAATCATAAGAAATGATTTGAAAAGAATTGGGATGAAAAATTCCATATTTGAAAAGATAAAAATAGATTTTTATAAAAATGAACTAGTTATGAACTAGAATTATAATCCAATTATTTTTAAATAAATAAATTGGATATGAAATGGTTTTAAAAATAACCAAAATTTCCAGTATATGAATTGGAATGGATTTGAATCGAAATTATCTTTGGAATGTTTCGATATTGGATTCTGTGATTATACATACATTGTGGAGGAATTTGGAAGATATATATATATGTCGTTACTTCAATACGATGTTTGTTGAGTTCAGAATTTGATGTTGAATATAAGCCGATATACTTTCTATTCAGAGTCTCGTATTTAATATCAAATGGGATTTTGTGTTTGTCGTGAATGGTGTCTTCAGTAACACTGTTCTTGAACCCCATGTGAAGAGAATAAATATTTTAATTAAGATTGTTAGAGTTTCCAATATTATTTAATAATTGGAATAAAATGGAAGGTGAATTGGGTTTGTCGTGAACTGTGTTTTTAGCGACATTCGTTCTTTGACCCGATTTACAGTGAAATATGATTTGGAATTTATAAAATTTTTGTTAAGATTTAGAGGAGATTTTCCAAAGTAAAGTTTTCCAATTTAACATGTTAAATTGGAATTGAATGGAATTCGATTTGGCAATAAATGAAGTGAACTTCTGTAGAGGAAGACTGTTAATATATATGGAATTTAAAAGGCCTTGTCATTATTCCATTAATATTATCGGTTGGATACGAAAGTTCATATCGATTATATTTATTGATTTGTTTTCCGTGAAGATTCCATTGTTAATGGAATGTGATTTTGGGTTTATCGTGAGCTGTGTTTTAAATGACATTAGTTCTTTAACCCAGCTAAAGATAATATTAATTTCTTAACTTTGAACAATCATTAAGTAATGATTTTTGAAAATTAAAACTGAATTAGAGTTTTAATGAATCTTTAAATAGACTGAAAGGTGAATTTGATAACTAAAACTATCAAAATCAAGAGATGAACGAGAATGGGGTACAACTAGTTTTACTCCAGGCGATAGTTAAATCTTTAATTAGATTTGAACGTGAAATGATAATTGAATTTACCGATAACACCGTGGTGTTAGATATGAGGTATTACTAGTTTTGCTTCATAGGATGAATAGGTTGGGATTGGGAAATTTAACAAATGATTACTTCGGTAAAGTTCGTTAATCCCGACTAGTTTGGAAAATCTTAATATGGTTTGAAATGATGTCCAAAGGAAGATTAAAGAATAAATTTAAAGAATTTATCTTTGATAAAATTAATGGGAACCTTTCCCGAAGTATAAGAATATTTGAATAAAGGAATATTCTGGATTGGAATGACGGCTATGTTGTGTTTTTATAGCACTTGTTTATTATATACGCGAGTTATTCAGAAACACCGGATTTATCCCATTCTGAATAACTGATTCGACGATATGTCGAGGATGAAGATGGTCGTTGAAGACCGGAGGTCTTCGCATCGTTTGGATGATTACTGATGTCTTGATTGGGCTGTACACCCAAGATAAGGTAATAAGTGGTGATCATCCAGACGTACATGGAGATCGACCGGATATGCGAGGGCCTCTCTACTGTATTGGACATACGAGACGAGGAATAAGGTGCCTCCGGTTTTGTTCAGACCCAGAACGAACTTGTAAATGGATGTGTCTGACATCGGATTTCACTCTGTGTGATTGATAGACATCGGTTGCATAGCGTGAATTGCCTGTGCGGCATGCTGAGATGCAAATGATCAAGGATTATGTTGAAAAGCAGAGTCTTGTGGTTGATGATCAAAGCACGACTTTAATATAGCATAGCTTTGTGTAGCGTTAATTCGTGAGCCTCGCACCCAGTTGTGGACCAGAAACGGGAGAGGACCTCAGGGAGGGCATGCGTTTCCTTCTAGCTAGGAGTGGTGTCTGGATTTTGCACGCCCAGATGTTTTACTTATGTGGATGATGGATAGCGAGGCACCTCAGTGATATCGGTCTCTGCGGAGCCGATGGATGGTATGGTCTTTATACAGACCAGATTTACGCCCCATAGGGCGGGGAAACATAGTGTTCAGGCATTTTAATCCGCTCCGTGTGGACCGGCCCTGACGATCTAAAGGCTTGATATAGTACTTGCCTGAGGCTCGGGCTAGAGAGTCTCGAAGCGGTAAGGACAATCCCTTGCCTTGGTTCACAGATGGAAATCCAACTTCCAATACGTGACTTTGTGGTTTTGATTGTAGAGCCTAGTATTGGCGACACGATTTATGGTACCCATGCCGCCGAGGATTGATACATTTATATTTGAAGCTGTTTTATACACTATGCACTTATAATAGTATCAAATGATTTGTTTTAACGTACCAAGAATGTTTAGCTATTATAAGAGAAAATCCTATCCTCCGGCTTTCGTTGCATTATGTGATGGGACTTGGATCTTATAATAGCCTCATTTTTTCATAAAGCATTGCGCTGTTTTGTTATATGCATTGGTATTTTTGGGAAGAAACTCGTTCCATATTATACGACGTAGTCCCTTGATATATCTGATTTTAAAGTAAAGTTTTAAATAACTGTTTTAGTTCTCACAACAGTCACATGACTGACCTAGAGTTTATTTTTTTAACCTAAACTCTGGGTGCCCCTACTTTCCACACGGGCAGCTAGTAGTTTTGGTTTTGCAGATTTGTATTCACAGGATCCTGGTTTTACAGCTGGAGTGATATTCAGAAAGCTCTATATCCGTATATTCCTTTCAGTTGTGTTTTGTATTATTTTCCACTGCATTGTAATTTGTAAATCGCTGATATTTATCAAATGTATATTATTTGTTCATACTCTGTATATTCTTGTACTTTGATGTGAACTATTGTAATAAGCAATGAAATGTTCTTCTGTTTGTGTTCTGATTCGTCGTGTTCTTAACTCAATTCGGGCTTTCCTTCACGGGGAAGTTCGGGTCGTTTCAACAAGTATGCCATACTTATAATAAATACATCGATTAATTACATAAGTGACTGAAAAAAGAAAGATCATGACTTCATTTTATGTTGATTTGTATGATCAAAAGAGGGGATTCGACCCTAAATTGTATTCTAATCTAATAGTTTAATTCAAAACACTTTTCTAATTTTAGCTTTCTAGTTAACAAATTTTTTGACTTAATTTAGTTGAGTAATTTTAAAATATACATTTTCCCTATGAGTCAACCCGTACTCGCATACATATTATGATTGTATGATATGCGCTTGTGGCTTTCGTAATGATGTAATTCAATAGTTTTCTAGAATGATAGAAATATCATTCTGAATCAACAATATAGAAAAATTATATAATGGCATATATTTAACACTAGTATTAATCTTCAAAGAAAAACTAAATAATATTCTCCTACTCTTATTGCATCTACCATAGGTCAATCAACAACTTGGAGCCTCATCTCTCTTTATGCCATGTGAGGCCCTGGTAGAGCCACATAACCATTCTTCTTCCTATGCCTAATTATTTTTAGGTAGTCATGATAGTTTCTTTTCATTGACCTTCCATATGATAGTGGTGACATTCACTCTTATCATCGGTCTTCTTACTTTTTACGTTCTTTTTTATCGTCTCTTTTACACTTCTTCAAACTTTTCAAATATGATGCACCCTTCATAGCAAGTATGGCCCCTTAATCCTAAGATGCAAACTTGGCTGACTCAATATATGGAGGAGCTTCATGATATTCTCATTTAATTGGTACATGTTATAATTCTATATAAACAGTTCATATAGAGTAGAGAACCAAGAATCGATTCAACTTGTAACTTGTTACTTTTATTTAATTCTAACTATGAAAGTATATAAATATATGCCTTTAACATTAGCACACAGTCATCTGCTTTCTTTCCTTTTCCATTTTTGGTATTGAACGTTTTCTTCATAAGATCATATTTGCAGACTATTCACCAAATAGTACCCTGAGATAATCAAATATTTTTTGGATATACATATTTTAATGTTTCTCTTGCAATGCCTTATCTATTGTAGATAGCATGAAAACTTTGATGGTCTTTAGTTCTGACACTCAATTTTCATAAGCAAGTCGTATTTCAAGGTTAGTATTACTGATAGGTTCCATTTTGTTGCATGTAGTACTAGTCTAAAGGTGCTCATAAGTCAATGCTATTTTGATTTCTTTTAACTATTAATATAGTTAGGTTTTATAAGTCTGTAGTTTTCAGAAAATAGTTTTGAAGTTGTCATTTTCAATAAGTATAAGTAGTTAATTATTATAATAATTCATATTAGATATTCATATTGTATTATATAGTTAAACTTCATGCTTCATTCTACGAATAGGCTCCCATGATCTTTTAAGTTTTACCAAATCCTATGCTAAAACGTAGAAGCCTTTTGGCATCATTAGTAGCTATAAGGGCTCATCTGTTTGGGAATTCTGACATTGAGTTCGCTCAGTAGGTCATAGCTCCTGAAATGATGGATAACTACTTATTGATTATATCCTATATAACTTATAACATCCTTAGTATCTTGTCCTAATTTCATTTTGACTTTTAGCTGGTCAAAAAATACAAATGAAATTATTCGTTTGTACCTGCCATATCGCGATGACCTAGTATAGTATGTGTATCTTGAGTTTATTCAAAAAATACATATAATTATCTTATTTTACATATTCAATATATTAATAATACTACACAAATACATCCCTACCTTGAGTTAACTCAACAACTAAGAAGTACCAAGTAATTTACTAATACACATGTATAATATAGGACAATATTACACTGAAGATTCATACTTTTCAACATATACAATATCGAGTAATATGTACATATTGAATAATATAATTCTTATGAACTACTCTGGAGATCCAAGTGTCAAACACATCAGAAATCATGATACACATACATTATATATGTACTTATTCCTTAAATCTATTTATGTTTCTTTAATGCTCTATGTTTGATTTTATACATTCATATTACATAAGATCTATTTATTATATAACTTGTATCTTTCATATTACTTATATAATAGTTTTATAGAAAATACTACATTGAGTGATATTATTTAATTATTTAACTTTAGATAACTAATATTACAATTAATTTTATATTAATATAACATTTTTTATTAAATATTAAATAAATATGTACTATAATTTAGGATAAACACCCTCATCTTCAACAATGGCATCTGCTGCTATTTGGCTAATTGCTTCTTCATCTTCTCGAATGAATTTCCCATCTTACTAATCTCCCATCTATCGTCTTCTTTACGTTCACCCTTCCTTTTTTCACCTCTCTTCTGCTTATGCCTAAAATAATAAAGTTTACTTTGCGTTTGATTTGGATCCAGTAGGTCATTCGAAGCAGTGCCCTTGCCTTGCTGGTATACCACATGAGCATTCTAAGTCTTCTCAAGCTTTCTTAAATGATGTTGTCTCTCCTATAAGCTTGCTAACTTCCTGATCTTCCAAACCCTCTTCAATCTGTAATAACCTTTTGTCATCCTTGTTAGATGATAATATAGCTTTGAAACCTGCTAATCAACTCTCTAGTAGCTCTATCGGTCTTGGTAATAACCTCCTTTCCCTTCTTTTGGCTATTGATATGGCTCACTAGTTTGAAAATTCTACTGTTTATTGTGATATTTCAATTTCTATGAGAAAGGGTGGATTAAGTCAGAATAATTCATAATCTAAGCATGATTGTGTGTATGCTAATCTATAAACCACTCACAGTTTAGCTCCTTTGGAGCATGAGTTTCACGATTTACTTGATGATTCTCTTCAAGCTAATGATATTCATCACCCTACTTCTCTGTCTAAGATCCAATGGTCATCCTTTTCAAAGCCCTTCTCAAGAATTCTGTTACATAGTCTCTATCCTTATTTACAATCGTTGTTCTTAATAATTTCAATATTATGCATGCTAATGTGCTGCGTGAAGGTAAGAGCTTCCGATCTGATTTGCTAGTTGTGTTCTCCCTGGATTCTTCTCATCCTCCGTATAATGATGTATGAGGTCAATGTAAATGAGTTTCGAAACTCAATGGTATACTTCAAGTGCATTACTTCAATACTATGTTTTATTTCAGATTTGCTAATAAGTAATATAAGTTAAGGGATATTGAGTCTAGTTCGCTTATTGTCGATGGAAAGCATTTTATTGTTACACAATGGAGTTATAGGGTTGACAAAGTGAGAGAACTTTTGGAGAATGGAATTTTGATGACAACAACCTTATTTCAATTATAATTATCACTTGATTATAAAATATATACTAACATTTCTATCTAGAATATATGTACACATATATGCAGGATTTGTAAACAAGACTTAAATACTAAAGACTGTACTGTTTTAGAGTTTCAAGAGATTAAAAATTCAGAGGAGATTCAAGACTCATATGTAATCAAGTTATCAAGAGTTCAAGAAAAATATAGTAATAACGTCTAGTTTATATTTAAGACTTTGAATAGCACGAGGTTCAAACTCATATTCTATTTTTCAAATTCTAATTTTTAAATTTCAAATTTTGTTTTCAAATTATTCTATCTTACTTATGATTTCAATTAAATTTCAAGTTTTAAATATATATATATAAGTTTATAAATATAGTTTTATGAACTTATGGTTTTATAATTTTAAACCTTATATTTTTATAAATATGTTTATATAATAAATAATTATGTTTTCATATGATTTTACACTTTATAATATTCATTTATATCATTAAGTTTTAATTCAAGAATTTCCATAATAATATATATGATCAAACACTTGAAAAAATAGGCTTATATATGTCGACATACATATATGGGTATGCCGACATACAACTGTCAGAAATTCATTTTTCAGAGGAAGTGTCTTTTCACTGTTTGTAACGTTGCAACCGTTCAAATCTTATAAATAGGGGTTGATTCTGAATTTTTTTGATAATTTATCTTCTCAATCTTCACCCCCTTTAGTGTTTGTTTTGCCTTAAGATCCACGTTCCCTAACAATTAGTATCAGAGCATAGGTTTTCAAAAGTTCATCATATGAATTTTTGAAATATTAAAAGGCAAATTTTGAAATGATTTATAACACTAGTTTAAATTCATGCATTACATCAGTATTAGATATGTCTGCATTTTATTATGTTGAAAAATAAAGTTATCATAATCTGTCATTTGAAAAGTTTAAAATAATTTTTTTAACACTATTTTTTATATGGATATGTCACAGAATCATCATGATATTATTATTTAATATTATAATTAGTTATTTTGAAAAGACACTTCATTCTTTGAAATGCTGCTTTGTTTTGTAGGGGAAGAGATATGTCTGATGACTACTAGCCAAAAGACACTAAGATGATCGTTCATCAATCAACAAGAGAAAAGTTTATGAAGGAATATGACTTTGGCTTACAGTAGTTGAATTGCCCATTCATTCGAAATTCAAATTTCAAATTCAAAATTTTGGCGCTAATTTTGTTAAACTACTAAGTCTTCGTTACCCTACTCATACGGTCTTCAAACTCAGCAAATGAATATACTATGTTGATCAGAAAAACGAGCCAATCATAATAAAGCAAATCTCATCATCAAATTATGAAAGATGTAAATGTGTGGTTCATGAAAATGGAAGAGAAATATAATGGAGGATTGCAAAATGAGGTACGCTTTACAATAATTTCATAGTTATCGTTATATTTAGGAATATACATCTATGCATATAGTAAGGTAAAGAAATTTATCTCTTTTATAATTTTAGATAATTTGGCTCATATGTTGATACACTATAGTATATTTATCAATATACCAATCTAATTAAAATCTTTTCTTATTCTAAATTTAATTTTTATTTCTATTTGATTTAGATTTGAAAAATTGAAAGAACAACTTTTCAATATGAAAATGTCAGTTCAAACTCTAGTTATCAATTTTGATCATCTACTTATGTTCATTTTGTTTCAAATATATATTAAAAAGTATATATATAGTACATAAATATGTTAATATGACTGAAATAATTTAAATTTTCAAACCTTTGATATTGTTATAAAATATAAATTTATATATCCTTCATATGTAGTTTAAACATACATAGTTCAATTTATATATTTTTCACAAATAATAACAATTTTGGGTTACATTATCATAAATACTATTTGTAAATTAACACTAATTTTGATTTCTTAAAATTTATAATACTTGTATATTTAACTTAAAATTTTGGGAAAAAGGGATATATGTATACGTATACATATGATTTTTATGTATTAAATATGTAGTTTAATATAAGAAATTACAGCTTTATAGTATACTTTATAATACCAAAAATAATTTTTTATAACTACAGATTTCTTTTAAAGTTTTATCATATAAATGGTTTTTAGCAAGCTAATATGTTTTGATTTCTAAGTTTAAATTTAAAATTGACTTGTATCAAAATATTGTTGTATATCTTATAGTAAATTAAATTTTATGTCCTTTTTAAATTATTTTTTATATATACTTATGAATATATGTTTATATCAAAATAGTTTACTTTATATGATACAATTGTTATATTCTCCTTAAAAGAGGCATCGTACTAAGATTATTTAACACCATATTTCTCACATAATTATTTTGAATATTTTACTACCTGTCATGAATATACTTTTTTAATTAAACACTTATCGTTAACTATTCTTTTAATCTATTTCACTAGTATCATTAACCTAAGTCTAGAAATTAATGTATATTACTTTTATTTGGATAAAATAATTTATAATATATATGTATATGCATAATAGTTAGATAGTACTTTGAATATCTTTTACTAAAATAGATATCATCACCAAATTATTCTGCATATTATCATTACATATCTTATTTTATATCATACATCATTATTATAAATTACGGTGCATCTCAAATTAAAATCATTCACATCACAAGTTGCATTTCATTTAATATAACATCTCATATTGCTTTGCATATGACATACATTTCTTACTGCAGTATAACCAACATACTACACTAATTACACTACATGTTAACTTTTAAACTTCACACATAACAAGAATACTATATGGGGAGTTGTTGTCTTAGAAATATATAGGATTATTAATTAAAAACATAACATATTTACTTTGACTGGATTGGCTTGTTTCGATTGATTAATTTGTTTGACTTGTTTGGCTTGGTTGATTTGTATGACTTGTTTGACCTGGTTGGATTTGATATGTGTGTGTTTTGATAGGCTAGGATTATTCTTATACACATGTAGGTATTAAATAATATAACTATACATTTTTTCACATTTTATTACATATAGTTTTTCTAGTATTAGATTAAAGGGGAGCTTTTATAGTTTCTAAAATTAGTTGAAGTTACAAGAAAGTGTTTATTGACATATATTATTTCAATTGCTTGCTTGAATTGCTTGTTTGGATTGATTGAAAATATTGATTAGATTGCTTAGTTTATTATCATTCTATTTAGTTTATTAGACTAGTATAATCATAATTTTAGGGGACTTGTAATCAGTTAGGCTTAGAATCATAGATTTAGAGAGAGATGCAAGGATATTATAAAATCAGGACAGTTATATTTAATCATTAGGAACATTTATAGCATGGATTTAGGGTGAGTACTTTTAGATATACTTTTTGATAATGACAAAGGGGGAGAAATTATAAAATAAGAGTTAGTTAGGTTTAGTTTAAGGGGAATATGTAGAACTCATGATGACACGGGGAATATTAGAAGTATTTAGATGGATCAGAATCAACAAGTATGAATATTTTATAAACTAAGGTTGTCATCATTAAAAAGGGAGAGATTGTTGGGGAATGTAGTTTTGATGACAGCAACCTTATTTCAATTATCATTATTATTTGATTATAAAATATATACAAACATTTCTATCTAGAACATATATATACACATATATGCAGGACTTGTATACAGGACTTAAATATTGAAGACTGTACAGTTTCAGAGATTCAAGATTCAGAGGAGATTCAAGACTCATGAGTAATCAAGTTATCAAGATATCAAGAGTTCAAGGAAAATATAGTAATAGAGTCTAGTTTATATGTAAGACTCTGAATAGCACTCCATGTTCAAATTGAAATTCTGATTTTTAAATTTCAGATTCTATTTTTCAAAATATTTTCAAATTATTCTATCTTACTTATGATTTCAATTAAATTTAAAATTTTAAATATATATATATATATAAGTTTTTATATATAGTTTTATAATCTTATGGTTTTATAGTTTTAAACCTTATAATTTTATAAATATGTTTATATAATTTTAAACCATGTAACTTTATAAATATGTTTATATAATATATAATTATGTTTTCATATGATTTTTTAAACACCCCACGTCTGTTAATGTCACTCGCCAAGGGAATGCATTAAGTTTCATGAAGCGTTATAGGTAAATAAGAACATAATAGCACAAGACAGACATGTAAAATAGCAGGGAATTAAAAACTTTATATAAATCAAAACATCATGGTACCAAATACTGAGTTTGCATCATAAGTAACTAATTACATTAATAATCCTTGCCAAAAATATCAGAGTACAAAAGCATAAAACCATATTTCCCTGTGAAGCCATAAGAGAGTTGACTAGAAGTCAAAGCGATACATCTATATCCAAAATCCAAGCTAAGCTGAAAGAATCCAAATCAACTCTAAGCACTTCCACCCTAAGAACCTAGCGGGAACAGAAGAGAGAGAAGAGGAAACAAAAAGGGTCAGACATAAAGTCTGGCGAGTCAAGTTACTTTTAAATATAAATAAATAAAAGTATCATGGGTGATATATATAAAACTGGAAGAACAAGAGAACAGTAACAATAACAAGTGTGAACTGAGCAAGATAAGATGAACATGATATATTGCGATTCTTAAATACATTTCTCTGCACCGCGCAGATACTAGTATATCAGAAGTATAATGATCCCTACTAATACTGTTCCATTACATTTTCTTGATTATTAGGTTACTTGGGTTAGTAGCACTCAAGACTTATACGCGCATCGTACCCATTTACATTCCCATGGATTCACCTAATACAATATATGTAGTTATCTCTCAATATTGAGATACACCCCATGGTAGCCCACTCGCACGGTTTCCACCGTATTGAACGCAGTCCCTCATCCTATGCCGGAGTGACGTATGGATCTCTATATAATAGTGTTACGTTCCGCATATATATGTCATTACTATGCTACGTAAGCGTAAGGACTGCTGTAACAACCCGTAAAATGCGAGCCAGTTTGAAATTTTTATTTTGGCAATTTTAGCGAATTTCGAATATTTAAAATAGATTATTTTAAATAATATCGACGAAAAATTTATTTTGAATAGAAATCGAACGTATATATTATATACGCCATCGTTAGAATATAAATATATATATATATATAATTATAAATAGAATTGAAAATGGCGCGGTAGTTCGATAATTCGATTTCAAACTTCAATTGAATGTACCGGGTGCAAATTAATCCGGATTTTAGTGAAACCAAAAATAATGGGATCTAATTGATAATATCTTTCCAACGAATTCGAAAAATCAAGATTTCATATCAGGAATCAAAAGATATGTCCAGTTGAAAATTCTGAATAGTCGCTATGGAATTCAGGCCCTTAAAAATTGACATTTTGCAAACGACCTCGGATTTCGACGAAACCAGTTTTGTTGGGTCCGCAGTGTCAAGTTATTGCTAGGTTTCAAATTTCATAATTTTTCGAATCAATATGTGAGCGTGGGAAAGGAAAACGTGTTTGACCAGTTTTAGTTGATTTTAATCGACTGGAAATTGGCCATTTTTCAAACGGTCTCAGAATTCGACGAAACTAGTTTTGTTAGGACCGTATCGTCAATACGAAGCTAGAAACTATTTTTCTGGAATTTTTCTAGTTAGTATGTGACCCCGGTAATTTGAAATGTATGTTTAAAATTCAATATAGTGATTTAAATGTTAATTCAACGGAAACTGATTCAAACGATCGAATCAGCTTGCGATACATGTCCCATTGTGTTCGGAATGGGGGTAATTAGCTATGGACGACAGGCGGTAGGCCTCGTTTTGAAGTCGAAAATAAAAGTCAACTTTCAGAAGTTAAATAATATAAAATAAATTAATTAAATAATATTAAAACCTTTATACCTCCCTTTACCTTACCCCCCCCCCACCCGTTCATTTTCTTTCCCCAAAATTAAAAATAAAAAAAACCCGTCGCTCCCCCTTTTCTCTATCCAATCCGCCTCCACCATCACCAGACCGCCGTCGCCTAGCCTCCCTTCGCCACCGATGGCCGTCGAAATTCCCCCCCTCTCCTCCACTTCTCTCTTCCGCTTCTGCTTCACCTCCTCCTCTCTCCACGATCCACGAAACCCCCAAAACCGCGACCCCCTAAAGCCTGTACCCCCAAAACCACGCCCAGCTTCCCAGCGCCCCCCTTACGACCTCCGACGCGACATCCTTCCCCCCCCCCCCCACGTTCGCGATGCTGAAGCCGACAGCCCCCCCCCTGAAGTGCCGCCGACGACGTCTTCACCCCTTCTTTTCTTCAAAATGCTGTAAGTGTTTTATCGTATTTTATTTTTATTTTAATTCGTTAAAACTAATTTCGATTTTAGGTATAAAAAAAAAACTGATTTTAAAAGCATTTTAAAACTGATTTAAAAAGAAAAGAATTTAAAACCTAATTTTATTTTAAGAAGAAAGATTTGAACTTTAAAACTGATTTTTATTTAGTAGAAGAAATAAAAATATGATTTTTATATTTTTAAAGTAATAAAAATACGATCTTTATATTTTTAAAAGAATTAAAAATATAGTCTTTACTATATAGATGATGTAAAAATATGATTTTTGGTTAGGTAGAGGATTAAAAATGTAATTTTTACATGATAAGAAGATTAAAAATATCATCTTTATATGTGTAGAAAAAATAAAAATGAGATTTTTATAAAGACGAAATCTTTAAATTTGAAAAGGCGAAGTCTATATTTTTATAAAGGTGAAATCTTTATTTTAGAAAAGGGAAACCTTTATATGGAAAATAGCGTGATAAAAATATAATTTTTATCTATATAACATAGTAGTAAAAATTCGATTTTTATATATTGAATAACATAGTAAAAATTCGATTTTTACATATGTAGTGAATACGGGCAACAAAGCGACAAAGGAGAGATTGGCGAAGATTTTATGCAAGGAAGTGCCGAGGAGCTTGGATAGCTATATGTGAGAACTTCTCACTCAAATTCTACTTTTCTAGTTATATTTATATATATACTAGGATGCAGACGGTGCTTATTAGAAGTACCCGACACCCGTCCACATACCATGGACTTGTTTGTTTGGTTGTGTAGTTGGTTAGATTATTTGGTTTAAACTGAATTGTTTGGTGAAATAAAAATTGATTTGATTGATGTGTGAATGGCGTGGGCCTTCACTAGACCGGGGATAAGGCTAGGCCTCGTCCCGTTTCTAGTATCGTGCCGTTATGCCGCCGAAATTTTCTAAAATAAGTTAGAAAAATAAAAATATCATTTTATAGAATAAATGAATTGAATAGAAATTCATAGGTTGAAATAAAATGTTTTATCGTTAAAAATATAATTTTTAACGTGAAGTGAATAAAATAAAATATTCATTTATAAACCGGACGGTTTGTTTATGTACACCTATTTGAATGACATTGATTGGGACGATAAATTTTACACATCGCCCAACTGCACAAATAAAATATGCGTTTGATTGTTTGAAACCCCACACGGGTGTTGGGATGAAATTTGAAGTTCACTCATCCTGATTGATTAAATGTGTCGATCGATTGATTGACAGGCTGTTATAAGCGTTGAATATCTATATTTGATGCTTATACAGTGTAGTGCACTTTGGTTGATGGTTGATTATTTTTCAATGTAATTATATACATGTGTGGTATGAAAATCCATATAATTAACTTTATATGGTAATTGATTGGGCCTCATTCCAATTTGAAAAATAAAGAATATTATAAAATAAAAGTTCATGTGTTGACAGTACTCATTCATTGAGATTGGTCATGTGTTGAACGAAATATTTTAGTAATAAAATTTACATCTTTATCGATATAAAATAAAGTTCATGTGTTGACAGTACTCATTCATTGAGATTGGTCATGTGTTGAACGAAATATTTTGATAATAACAACTATTTTGAAAAAGAAATATTTGAAATAGAATATTTGAAAATAGAAATTTATGAAGCCGTGTTGATTAGATTGACGCCATTTTGACGTGAACGATATTTATATCGATTTTATTCATCTTAAAAATGAATATTGAAAAGTGATTTCGAAATGAAATGAATTGAAAACGAATTCAAATTGAATTGAAAACGAATTCAAATTGAATTGAAAACGATTTCAAAATGAATTGAATTGAAAACGATTTCGAAATGAAATGAATTGAAAACGAATTCAAATTGAATTGAAAACGATTTCGAAATGAAATGAATTGAAAACGAATTCAAATTGAATTGAAAACGATTTCGAAATGAAATGAATTGAAAACGAATTCAAATTGAATTGAAAACGATTTCGAAATGAAATGAATTGAAAACGAATTCAAATTGAATTGAAAACGATTTCGAAATTAAATGAATTGAAAATGAATTCAAATTGAATTGAAAATGATTTCGAAATGAATTGAATTGAAAACGATTTCGAAATGAATTGAATTGAAAACGAATTGAAATGAATTCAAATTGAATTGAAATTTGAATTGAATAGAAATGAATTTTGAAACGAATTTAAAACTATTTATATAATTCGTTTTAAATAGAAATCGACGAAGTATATATTATATATATTATATATATAATATAATGGCCTGAATAGAACGCGCCGCGCCGCGGCAGTTCGTGAATTTCGACCATTTATTTCAAACGGACATTACCGGAGATCCGACCGTCGGATTCTCCTAAAACCGGAACCGTTGGGTTCGTATCGAAAAGAGCTTTCTAATGAATGTTAGAAATTTGAAATCTAACGGTTGGATTTGGAGATACGTCCAAATCAAATTCGAAAAAGGTCGCTGTAAGTGCAGTTCGATGGCCGTTAATGGAAATCGACTGTACGGGCCTTGATAAAATTATTAAAAATAGTAATAATTTGTGTAAAATCATAAGAAATGATTTAGAAAGAATTGGGATGAAAAACTCCATATTTGAAAAGATAAAAATAGATTTTTATCGAAATGAACTGGTTTTGAACTAGAATTATAATTCTATTTATTTTTAAATAAATAAATTGAATTTAAAAAGGGTTTTAAAAATAACCAGAATATCCAATGATTGCATTGGAGTGGATTTGAATCGAAATTGTCTTCGGAATATTTCGATGTTGGATTTCGTGATTGTACAAATGTTGTTATGGAAATTTGAAAGATATATATATATATATCGTTATTTCCAATGCGATATTTGTTAGTCGTAGAATTTGATATTGAATATAAGCCGGTGTATTTTCTATTCAGAGCCTTGTATTGAATATCAAATGTGATTTGGGTTTGTCGTGAATGGTGTCTTCACTAACACTGTTCTTGAACCCAGTTGAGAAAAGATTAAATCTTTTTATTTAGATTTAATGAAGTGTACCAATTAAATAATATTTAATTGGAATTGAATTGATATTGATTTTTGGGTTTATCGTGAACAGTGTTTTAAATAACACTCGTTCTTTAACCCGACAATTAATGAATGTGATTTTGGGTTTATCGTGAACCGTGTTTTAAATGACACTGATTCTTTAACCCAGTCGAAGATTAAAACTAAGTGGAGTTTTAATGAATCATTAATTAGATTGAAATGATCGAAAATGGAGTATCACCAGTTTTGCTCCAGGCGATAGTTAAATCTTTAATTAGATTTGAACGTGAAATGGTAATTGAATTTACCGATAACACCGTGGTGTTAGATATGAAGTATGACCAGTTTTACTTCATGGGATGAATAGGTTGGGATTGGGAAATTAAAACAAATGATTACTTCGGTAAGGTTCGTTAATCCCGACTAGTTTTGAATTGATATTCAAAAGTAGATTAAATAATAAATTCAAGGAATTTATCTTTGATAAAATTAAGGGGAATCTTTCCTATGAATGTGAAATTTAGAAACTAACTGTCAGTTAGCCAAGCAGAAGGGTTTTCTGGATATTGATCTGATGTTGGTTTCGGCCTTCGGGGTTAATATTTGGGGAACTATTCTCTTGATTAATTTGCGGTTAGTGACTGATGAATTGGAATGAGGCGTATATTGTGTTTGTGTAACACTTATTTAAAATATACGCGAGTTATTCGGAAAGACCGGGTTTATCCCATTCTGAATAACTGATACGACGATAAGTCGAAGATGAAGACGGTGGTCGAAGACCGGAAGTCTTCACGTCGTTTGGGTGATAACTGATGATCTTGATTGGGCTGTACACCCAAGAAGATGGAAACAGTTGGTGATCGTCCAGACGTACTTGGAGATCGATGGATATGCGGGGTACTAGGTGCCTCCGGTTTCGTTCAGACCCAGAACGGACTTGTAAATGGACTGTGTGTCTGACATTGGATTTTAGTCCGTGTGATTGATCTCTATTAAATATATATCTGTTTGGCGGCGGAGAATTTATTATTTTGCTTAACGCCCTTCTCTGAGACGTACGAGCTCTGGGGTTATATATTGGTGGATATCAAACGCATGGAGTGAATTGCCTGTGTGGCATGCCTCAGTGGCAATTGATCGAGGCTTCTGTTGAAAAGCAAAGTCTTGTGGTGATGATCAAAGCACGACCTTTGTGGCGTAGCTTTGTGTAACGTTTACCTCGCGTGTTTCACACCCGGTATGAACCAAAAACGGGAGACGGACGTCAGGGAGGGCATGCGTTTCTTTCTAGCTAGAAGTGGCGTCAGTGGTTTTACACGCCCTGACGAGTTTGACTTATGTGGTTGTTGCTGTTGCGAGGCGCCTCGGTTATATCGGTTTCGGCCGATGCATTCTGGTCGGCTGACGGACCAGACTTACACCCCATAGGGTGGGGAGACGTAGTGTTCAGGCATAATAATCCACATCGGTGGACCGGCCCTGAGGATCCAGGGGGCAGTTGTGGCTGTTCCTGAGACACGGGCTAGAGCGTCTCGAATCGGTTGAGGTCTATCTTTTGCCTCGGTTCATAGATTGAAACCCAATTTCCAAATACGTGATTCTGCGGTTTTATTTGTAGAGCCTAGTATGGCGACATAGTGGGATGGGGCATTCATGCCACCTATGATTAATACTTATGATTTGAAGTTGTTTTATACACTATGCACTTATGATAGTATCAAATGATTTGTTTTAAACGTATCAAGCATCCTTGGCTATTATAAGGTAAAAACCCTATCCCTCGGCTTGCGTTGCATTGTGTGATAGGACCTGGGTCTTATAACAGCTTCATTTTTCTTTATTTAGCATTGCGCTGTTTGTTTTATGCACTGGTATTCTTGGGAGGAAACCCGTTCCGTGTTATACGGCGTGGTCCCTTGATTTACCTAATGATTTCAAATAAAGATTAATAACTGTTTTAGTTCTCACACCAGTCACATGACTGACCTGGAGTTTATTGTTTTAACCTAAACTCTGGGTGCCCCTATTTTGACACGGGCAGCTAGTAGTTTTGGTTTTGCAGATTTATAACCCACAGGATCCTGGTTTACAGCTGGAACGATATCCGGAAAGCTTTGTATCCGTATATCTCCTTCTAGTTGTGTATTGTATTATTTTCCGCTGCGACGTATTTAAATGTAATTTAATTCTCTGATATTTCTGTGTAATATTCATTTATACTCTGTATATTCTTGTAATCTGATGCATTGTTGTAATATACAATGAAACGTTCTTCTGTTTGTGTTCTGTTGTGGTTTGTTCTCGAACTATCCGACGCTTTCCTTTACGGGGAAGTTGCGGGTCTTTACAACTGCCACCATCGATCGAATCAGATTCCTTATCGGAATAATGTCCTTTAGTCTACGATACAACACCCAGAGCAAATATGCATGTATATAGACTGTCCCACGTATGTACTGTAATCGTAGCTCGATGCCTCAATCTCACGTCCTCTAATGTGCACCGAGTTCCATAGCAGGGCTAAACTTGAAACACAGAACTCGGCCGAGAGCTTTTCCATACCTGTACAGGGCACCTTTAAGTGATTCAAATACAGATATTCCTCGGGTCTGTTTTCCATGGTGGCTATGGCCCACCTTTGCCCCTCCCTCAACTAGTAAATACTACAAGAGTTAAGCGACCACCCCTAATACAACCAATCTAAACATCCATGTGGCATATATTGTGACGACCCCAATCCCGTTCCATGGTGGCAAGGGTAAACTTTGGAATATAACACATTAACAAATAACAGCAAAAAATAAATATATAAATACACAAGATAATTTACAATAGAATACACTGGATAAACATAATCATCAGAGTTACACAGTATACAGGATCATACTTAGTACAAAATAAAGTTTCGGCTTTACATAAAATGTCTACAGCGGAATCAAAACATAATATGTACAACAGGAGCGGAACAGCATAAAAAAAAGAAATGATAGAATCCATCTTCAGCTCCATAGCTATAAAGAAGGAGCCTGCTAAATCCTGAATACAAGCCTGCCTGTGTAGAAAATATGGCACCCGAGTTTGCAAGTGAAACAAACTACGAGTCCGTCATGGGACTGGTATGAGAAATCTACTTAACTTATTTTAATAATGAGGCCAATCACAGGACCACGCCTCTAACGCGGAACGGGTTTACTCCGTTGGATTGCCAGTGTTTAAAACAAGTAAATCATTTAAACATCGCAATGCTTCTTATAAAAATGAAGCCATCATAAGACTTAGTTCCCATCACACAATGCAATGCAAACCGGAGGATACAGTTTTACCTTATAATGGCTAAAAGATGCTTGATACGAATAAAACAAAAGCATTTGATATTATTACTAGTGTTTATATGTTTTAAAAACAATTTCAATCATAAGTATAAATCATAGACGGCATGGGTACCATATATCATGTCGCCATATATAGATTTACAATCAAAACCGCACGATGTTGTATTTGGAAATTGGATTTCCGTCATGAACCAAGGCAAGGGATCGTCCTTACCGCTTTGAGACAATCTAGCCTACCATGTCTCAGGATCAGAGCTCGAGTGATCTGATCGTCAAGGCCGGTCCACACCGAGTGGATTAAAATGCCTGAACACTGCATTTCCCCGCCCTATGGGGCGTAAACTTGTCATATACTGACCAAACCATCGGCCCCAGAGCGACCGATATAACCGAGGCGCCTCGCTATCCATCATCCACATAAGTAAAATGTATGGGCATGTAAAACTCAAAACACCACTCCAAGCTAGAAGGAAACACATGTCCTCCCTGAGGTCCTCTCCCGTTTCTGGCTCATACCGGGGTGTGAGGCTCGCGAATCAATGCTAAACACAAAGCTAGCTATTTAAAGCCTTGCTTTGATCATCAACCACAAGGCTCCGCTTTTCAACAAAATCCTTGATCACAGTAACTCTATATGACACGTTGTCAATCTACAACGTCAGACACACATCCATTTACAAGTCCGTCCTGGGTCTGAACGAAACCGAAGGCACCTTACTCCTCTCCCGTATGTCCAACACAGGAGAGAGGCCCTCGCACATCCTAACAATCAACAAGTACGTCCTGACGACTACCGCTGTAACCCCTTCAGGGCAGCAACTCCCATCAAAGGCATCACTAGTCATCCATTCGATGTGAAGATCCTCAGTCCTGCACAGCCTTCATATCTTCGACTTCTAACAATCGATCAATTATTCGAAATGAGAATTAACTCGGCCTTTTCAAATAATTCACGTATATTTAGAATTTCAAATCAATTCATTTCAATGGTTAAACTATCTGACATCCATAATTTCGTTCATTAATGTAATTTTCATGTCAAACACATTCAACCATCAAATATCCTATAAATCAAGCAAATTCAGTTTATTTCCATTCCATATCGTTTATAATATTTTATAATGATTTATTGCTATTTTTATTTATTTGAACACAGCCAATTTATTCAAACGACGCTTCAAGCCATAACGCGGCCATGGTTCTATTTTTCTCCAGATTTGATTTACACATATTTGAAAATCTATCTATTGGATCTTTATAAATTTTATATCATTCGAAAGATCTTTTCAAAACAGATCCAATGGTTCAAGTTTTGGGAAGATCTGATGGTCGGATTTCCCGGTACAATCGTTTAAAGTTACGATTTAAAAATATGAACTACAGCGTCGTTATTCGATTTATTTTAATTATATATATATACATATATATATATATATAATCCATTTTGGCGCTGTTTTCATTCAGATTTGAATTAAACATTCCAGACGATCCAATCGTTGGATCTTTGCAAAGTTGGTATCGTTGGAAAGATATTTCCAAAGCGAACCCAACGGTTTCGGTTTCTGGAAAATCCAATGGTCGGATCTCTCAGTACAATCATTTGAAATCACGATTTCAAAATACGAACTACAACTTTGTTATTCAAATTATTTTAACTATATATATAATATATATATATATATAATCCGTTCTTCGATTTCCAAACAATTTCATTTCATATATGTGATAAAAATAATATTTTTATCCAACAAATATCTATTTCGACACATGACTATTTTTAACACTTCATATATATAAAAAAAATGATTTTTTTATTGTCAAAAGAATTTACTTCAAACACGATTATTTTATATACTTCATATAAATGATAAAAATGTGATTTTTATTGTTAAAACAATTTTTTTCAAAAATGAAGATTTTTAACGATTCATATATATTATAAAAATCTGATTTTTATTGTTGAAACAATTTATTTCGAACATGAATATTTTATATACTATGTACATACAATAAAAATGTTATTTTTATCATTCAAACCATTTTATTTCATACATTCGGTAAAAATATTATTTTTACCGTTCAAACCATTTTATTTCATACATTCGATAAAAATGTCATTTTTATCGTTCAAACCATTTTATTTCATACATTCGATAAAAATGTTATTTTTATCGTTCAAAACATTTTATTTTCATACATTCAATAAAAAGGTTATTTTTATCGTTCAAACCATTTTTATTTTCATACATTCGACAAAAATGTCATTTTTATCGTTCAAACCTTTTTTTTTCATACATTCGATAAAAATGTCATTTTTATCGTTCAAACCACTTTTTTCAAAAAATAAATATTTTTTTTCAACACATGATTATATTTCAACACATGAACATAAATCAAGCATAGGAATATTTCACAAAATTTCGGCAGCATAACGGCAGGGTAGTCAAAACTGGCACCATCCTAAGTACGACTCCTCGCTCTACCTTAAAGCCTCGCAGCTTTTGACAATGGGGATTTAAATAATCTAGTTCGTACGCAGACGAATTTTACCATAAACTAATCCTATTGGGATTTCAACCACAATCAATCATATCAAATCAATCATTCGTAGTATTCACCAAATTTCACATCAACCAAATCCAAACAATCACAACCAATATATATCGTCCATGGTCTGTGGACGAGGGGAGTGTGTGTATATATATACATACATACGTATATAAATATATTTCGATTTCATTTCAATTCCATTCAACGCATATATGATTTTTCAACGCATATATAACTTATACTCGCACATACAACTTATACAACGCTTATACATGAGGTGTACAACGCTTATCTAACTCATACATCGATTATATAATTTATATATCGTCATTACATATCGTTTATAATTCAGAAATCTGACATTGGATTCCACTCCTCCAAAAATTGTAGGAAGCTCAAAAAATTCTCTGGCCTCTTCTAGAATGTAGAAGATGTCGCCACGAGTCCAATATCTCTTGTTTCACTGGATTTCGACAACATAACAAAAAGATATGATTTTTATTGTAAAATCATAATTCGTAACGCTTTTTAAATGCTATTTCCTTTATAATTTAAACAGCTGTACCTTTCAGCGAACCGTTCAAAACTAGGTTTTACTTTTGCCCGCAATCCGTAGCACGATAGGAGGATCGGCCTATACAGCGTCAAAGGGGATGGAGTCGCGCTCCTGCGCGTGGTGGAGGGATGCAGATCAGTGCACCAGGGGAGGGGCGTCGGCGAGTTGAAGTCTTCGACTTCGGGGACCAGTACTCGATGAATTCACAACGATAAAATGCAATTCTTATATGGATTTGAAGATCCCAAGGAGTACTACAAATTACTCTAAAGAAATGTTAATTTCATTGTGTGGTTTGAGAGAAATCGGAGCTAGAAGGATTCAAGAACTTCCGCCATGCGTCGCGACTAATAGGGAGAGAGAAACGATATTTTTATTTTATTAATGAATGAAATTTTCCTATTCGCCGATATTTATAATATTTCAAAAATTAGGGTTTACTCACATGAACTCCAAATCAAATCCAATGACTGTCGTCCCTAGATAAATAACCTATTCCGAACACAACGGAATATGTTTCGTAAGCCCATTCGACTATTACACTTCAGTTTTTCTTCAAATTAAAATATAATTATTCAAATATGGATTTGAACGTACATTTCAATTTGCCAGGGCCACATACTAATCCCAAAAAATCCAGAAAAATAAATCTGGCTATGCCTGGAGGATACAGTCGCAACAAAACTAGTTTCATTCAATTTGAAGACCGTTTGAAAAATGGCCATTTTCTGGTAGATCAATTGACTGAAATCAACCAAATACATTTTCCTTTGCCACGCTCACATATTGACTCCAAAAATTATGGACATCCCAGATCCAATAAAAGTGGTTTCGTCGAAAACGGAGGTCGTTTGCAAAATGGCTATTTTCAAGGCCTATATAAACTCCGTAGCGACCTTTCTGAAAATTCATTTGGCCATAACTTTTGATTCCCGCTATGAAATTCCGATTTTTCAGATTCGTTAGAAAGATATTCATAAACATATTTAAATATTTTTGGTTTCACTAAAATCCGTTTTATTTTGCATCCAGTACAGTCAGTCAAAGTTTGAATTCAAATTTTCAAACTGTCATGCCATTACCGGCCTTGTTTTATAATTAAAATAAATATAATTATTTTCCAACATCGATTCAAATAGACTTTTGGTCATTATTATTTAAAATAATTTATTTTAAATATTCAAAATCCACTAAAATAGCCAAATTATAATTTTTAAATTGGTTCTGATTTTCCGGGTTGTTACAATCTCCCTCACTTAAATTCTTTTCATCCCCGAAATGGAACGAAGCTGAAAGTAGTTTAATTAACCAACTCAACTTTCATTATGGCTTTCATTCTTCAACTTTTCAGTTTCTAAGAATTTTCCAATTCTTCAAATATTTGGATAACACCCTAAATTTTCGAAAAATTTCGCCATAACCTCCTTTGTACGGGGAGGGGTTTGGAAATTTATTGGGCCGTATTAGGTACCCAATAAATCCTAATAAGCATGCACATATTTATAGTGATATATTACAATGTCCACAGGGGAGTGTGTATAGATCATAACTCCGGAGAATAAATTCTCGTCACCCTATCAATGGTCTTTGTGCCTTAATGACCAGAGAGACGTGTTTATTGTCATCTCCAGACCCGTGTGAGGTTTTTATTAATCTGGCAATTTAACGTTACATTTTATATAGTCCATATCAGTCTTCGGTTCAACCTGTAATATATAGTCATCGCCATACAAGCCTCTCGCTCGTATGGTAAATCTTCAACCTCGTCACACAAGCTCCAAATGCTTATGTGGTATATGATGAAGTATGCTATCTTCAAGAAGTATGCCATGTAGTGTAGTTTAAAATTAATTGTTACTATCCTATGGCGACGTTTATTATTACACACAGAACAACCAGCACTCCGCATCCAATGGCTTTCACAGGAGTTGATATAATAAATAAAATTGCGCATCCAACTCACTAAGGTTTACCTATTTGTCGGGCACGCAAATAAATTCTTTACTCAACCATAAATCCATTTACCTGTACAAACATATATAATGTTCATGCATGTATTTCTATCTATTTGTAAACTTGTTCAATATTTGATTCAATTGCATAAATTTTCTCTTCATGCTCTTATTGATTTTATTATTCCAATGTGATTTAGTTTAAACTAACAATAACCCCACACAAACAACAATCAATTTATTTTTAACCTTTTCAAATATATAGTAATTAATTCATATACCCTTTTAAAATCATTCAGGCTATATGATTAAAAATTCTACATCCATGAAAAGGAAACAGCAACCAAGTAGAAAACAATACGGAAATGCAGAATATGATAAACGTACCTTGCACCAGAGTTAATCAGGGATATCCACCCTGCAATTGGTATAGGCTACCTTAATGCTTTCCTCCGTTTCCCAAGTACAATCTCGCGGATCTCCACTCCATTGCACTTTGACTAAGTGAACATTTTTGTTCCTCAGCTCTTTAGTTTCTTTGCCAATAATTTTTATTGGCTCTCTCCTCACAGCTAATTCTGGAGTAATTTCCAAATCGTGTTGCGTGGCTTCTTCCACGACCAAGTCTGGATCATGCACATGCTTTCGAAGTTGAGATACGTGAAACACATCATGTACTCCCGGTAACCAATCAGGTAATTGAACTCTATAAGCGAGAGTTCCAATCCGTTCGAGCATAGGAAATGGACCAATAAATCTGGGTGCCAACTTCCCCGTTTTACCAAATCGGACTACTCCTCTCATCGGAGAAACCCTCAGATACACATAGTCACTGACAGAAAAAGACAAATATCTTCTTCTCGAATCTGCATAGCTCTTCTGTCGGCTTTGAGCCGCTAGTAATCATTTCTTAATGAAATCGACTTTATCCGCAGCTTCGCGAATCATATATGGTCCTAATACAAGTCTATTGCCAGGTTCTACCCAATAAGTAGGAGATATGCACGGACTACCATACAATGCTTTGAATGGTGACATTTTCAGGCTCGCTTGGTAGCTGGTATTGTATGAGAACTCGGCCAAATGCAAATGGTCTTCCCATGATCCGCCAAAATCAATAACACAAGCCTGCAATAAATCTTCTAGTATACGATTTACCCTCTCAGTTTGGCTATCTGTTTGAGGATGATAAGCGGTGCTCAAGTTCAGCTTTGTTCTGATACCACCTGTGGCGACCCAAACTTCCCCGTGAAGGGAAGCCCGAATTGCTTTGAGAACACGACAAATCAAAATACAAACAGAAGAACATTTCATTGTTTATTACAAAAATTCCATCGTAATACAAGAATATAACAGAGTATAAATGAATAAATATTATACAACAGGAAATATTAGAGTTTTAAATTACATTTAAATACATAGCAGGGGAAAATAATATAAAGCACAACTAAAAACAGATACACGGATACAGAGCTTTCCGAATATCGCTTCAGCTTTAAACTAGGATCCTGTGAATATAATATCTGCAAAACCGAAACTATTAGCTGCCCGTGTGGAAATAGGGGCACCCAGAGATTAGGTTAAAACAATAAACTCCAGATCAGTCATGTGACTGGTGTGAGAACTAAAACAGTTATTAATCTTTATTTTAAAGTTAGGTAAATCGACGGACCACGCCGTATAACATGGAACGGGTTTCCTCCCAAGAATACCAGTGCATAAAACAAATAGCGCAATGCTAAATATGGAACAATGAAGCTATTATAAGGCCCAGGTCCCATCACACAATGCAACGCAAACCCGAGGATAGGGTTTTACCTTATAATAGCGAAATAATGCTTGATACGTGAAATTTAATCCTTTATTATGACTATAAGTGAAGAAAACGACTTCAACTATAAACGTATCAATCATAGGCGGCATGAATGTCCCATGTCACTATGTCGCCATATATAGTATATAATCAAAACCGAAAAATGTCGTATTTGGAAATTGGATTTCCATCATGGTGGCTCCTGATCTGAAAGATCAATCGCGTAGTACAATCCACAACAGCTTACGTCTCAGCGAGGGAAAACACCGTAATGCACATCCACACTTTTGGGAAATCGAGTATAACTGCGGCTTACGTCCTGGTGAGAGAAAACACTGCTTACTCTATTCCTCAGGGAATCGGGGGGGGGGGAGTGCCCTATCCCTCACCTCGGACGACCGAATCCACGACACCACGAAGGTACCCATCCTCTAAAAAGGCATGCTGATCTAACCATCAGTTTACAACCATACCGGGGTGTGAGGCTCGTGAATTAACGCTACACAAAGCCGTGCTGTATTAAAGCTGCGCTTTGATCATCATCCACCAAACTTTGCTTTTCAACAAAAATTTGGATCACTACATCTCAGCATGCCACACTATCAATCCATATCGTACCACTGATTTCTGCCGATATATAACCTCTAAGCTTGTACGTCTCAGAGAAGGGTGTTAAGCAAGAGAATAAATTCTCCGCCACCAAACAGATATATATTTAGCAGAGATCAACGAATACAATATAAAGGAATACAATGTCAGACATACCATCCATTTACAAGTTCGTTCTAGGTCTGAACAAAACTGGAGGCACCTTATTCCTCCCCCATATGTCCAACACAGGGGAGAGGCCCTCGCATACCCATACAATCAACTAGTACGTCCGGACGGCTACCACTTTAGCCCTTTCAAGGTAGCTACTCCAATCGTGAGCATCAGTAGCACCCATCCATTCGATGTGAAGATCGTCGGTCTTGCACTGCCTTCAATCTCTTTGACTTATCGTCGAACCAGTTATTCAGAATGGGTGTAAAACCGGCCTTTCCAAATAACCCGCGTATCTTATAATCAAGTGTTATAACAACACATCATACGCCTCATTCCCATTAATTTTATCAAAGATAAATTCTTCTAAATTTATTGTAACAACCCGTGTTTTCAATAACCTATTATAACGTAAATCGAGGCAGAATTTAATTCTAGAATTTGAATCAAGGGAAACGGGCTATGCCATTGCGTTCGTCTCGGAAAAATACGCGAAATAGAGTCCGAGTTTTCGAAAATCGGAGTCCATATGACCCGATTATGGCCCAACGAAGTTTTCAGAAAAATTCAAAGTAAAAAAACAGATTTCAAATTCAAGTTTGAATTTGGAAATTTGGGCCAGTTTGGGCCAGGCGGGAAAATTCCCGCCAGAGCACCCAAGTCGACAGCCCTGTCGACTTGGGAGTCGACTTGGTTGGACCCAAGTCGACAGCCCTGTCGACTTGGCTGTCGACTTGGTCCAGCCGGGCTGTTTAGCCTGGTGCACCATTTAGAGATTGTGTTGAGCTTGGGGGCCAAATTCGATTTTAAGGGCTGAGATTGCAACTAGGGTTTAATCCTATGGCCTAAAACACTTGCCTAATCTATAAATAAGACCCTAACCTAACCCTAAATCATCATTAATCAATCCTACAACTAAACTATGGCAAAATCAATCCTCTTATGGCCTCCACTCTCTTCATAAAATTCCTAAATAAATTTCTAAGTGATTTTCCATGCATACAAGTGTTTTCAAACTTGTATGAGCATCATTAGCTTGCATTCAAGTCAAGTTTCTATATTTGCATCATAAAGAAGGAGTTTTGATCATTTTGGCTCAAGGGTTTTTATGTTAGAGCTTGCATTTTGGGTCTATTTGATTACATAAGGGCTTTCTTACATTTGCTATACTCATTTGAGTCCTCATAAGTATTGTAAGCCCTATTCTACTTTCATACTTAAACTCTAAAGTTAAATGTATGATATGCAAGTTTATATGCAAGTTTACTATGCTATGATATGCAAGTTTATCATGTATGATATGCAAGTTTATATGCAAGTTTACTATGCTATGAAATGCAAGTTTATCAAGTTATGTTATGCAAGTTTGATATGCAAGTTGTCATATGATATGCAAGTTATGTTATGCAAGTTTGGGTTGATCCTTTTGTTCATGTTATCATGTTATGCAAGCTTATCTTGAGTATGTGAACATAAAGCTTCAAGCTTTATGCTAAAGGTTGCATTTTGGCAACATGTAAGTTATCATATCTCTTATGATAACTTGCATGTGAGGCTAAATGCGAACTTATGGCCATTTCTACATGTCATTTATCACCATGTATCGCCAATATGCTAAGTTTGGTTTTATGCATGCTTTTGAGGCCTAAAAATGTAATATGCAAGTGTATGAACATATGAACATTGCATATGCCAACATGTTAAACTTTTGGCTTCAACACCTTTATGTCATGATTATGCCAAGTTCCCTCTTTCTATCCTTTACGCGCTATTGCGATATGTAAGCGATGGGATTGCGTTTGGAGTTGGGTAAACTTAAAAGACATAAAAACATAAGCTTGGGAATTTACCTATTAAGTTAGGTCTACCCATTGGGAATTTACCTATTAAGTTAGGTCTACCCAATTGCTTGAAAATTTGTAACATGTTTTGGAAACATGATGGACATGACACTTAGAAAAGATAAGTGTGACCAACTCGAGGTTGGGTTGAGTTTGTAGCGTAAACCTACCCGGAACCGACCGGCTTAACTAGTTGCTACAAACAATAGGACCCAATGTGAGAAGTTGGCCATGTTGTACCTTGAACCCGAGGTTAGACCAAGTTGTGGTGTAAAGCTACCCGGACCCGCCCGGCTTAACTAGTAACCACAACAAGGTCTAATGTGAGAGGTTAAGGCGCATTAAATTAATTAATGCCTCGTGATTAGGGTTAAGTCATGGTCCACTTAATACTTAACCAATTTGGGCTTGGTAGATTAATCGGGGTTAAGTCGTGAAATCATCGTTACACTTAACCAAGTTAATCCATGATTATCAAGAGGGTTAAACCGTACTTAACTCAAAAGAAAAATCCTAGCAATGGGGGCCCACTCCAGCAGTAATCCCAGTTTGTTTCATTAAAGCCCTAGGGACTAGGCTAGGGAGGGGGCACGATTACTGGGCTTGAGGTAAGCGACCAAATAAACGACGGCCGGGTGGTACGCCGATGTAGTTCCGGACGGACTATGGTCGTGCACGTAGTCCGTATTTGGAGAAGTCACCCATGGGTACCGGTAGATCGAGACTGTGCACTCATGTTTATGGTGTCCAGGGGTTGGCACCCTAGGGCCTGATACACCCAAAGGGTGGACCCGGAACAGTTCGACTACAATTATGTTTGGGCCGTATTGACACCAACACGTGACGAGTTAGGCTTAGGGAGCCGATCGACTAGACCGTTTGGTTGGACCTTGTATTAGGGTCATTTCATGTTATTGGGCCAAAGCTTGGGCCAAGGGATCAATACTTGTTTATTCCAGTCATGTTAGTTTGCTAGTACACCTGTGGTGCAAAACCTTAAGCCTGATTATGCGATGACACCTTTATCTACCTTGTTAGTTAATCACCATGCTAGTATGTTGTTATCCTTATGATCATGCCTGCTTCTCATGCCAGTTAACTTTATCAGTTTACATTGATTGTAGTAGGGCTTACTCAGTCTTTTTGACTGACCTGTTTTCTTTCGCCTCTTTTCTTCCGTTCCCCCCCCCCCAAAGTTCTCAGGGAGGGAATAGTGGAGCTTAGCTGGATTTCTGATCGCTTGCTTGTGGGATTTTAGCTCATGTACGGTCTTGACATGAAGCTAGCTATGGTTATCACTTATTTTGGGGATAGTACTTATGTATTTCAGTTTTTCAGTAATGTTGTTTTTATCTAGACTTGTGTATTTGGAAAATTGACATTATGTTGTACCAGACTTGTTTTGAAATGGTTTGAAATC
The DNA here is from genome assembly GCA_030737875.1 of Allium sativum. Taxonomy (NCBI): domain Eukaryota; kingdom Viridiplantae; phylum Streptophyta; class Magnoliopsida; order Asparagales; family Amaryllidaceae; genus Allium; species Allium sativum. The sequence continues at coordinate 482,613,374 of CM060926.1, read as the reverse complement.
TTCCGTTGTTTTATCTATGTTATTTACTCTGTTTACATATATACATATGTTCTTGTTCTGCCTTGATATATCATTATGCATGTTTACCTGATTCAAACGCCCCTCCAAAGTCAGAGTGCTTGCAAGAGACACCCTGGCGGAGGTGGGGTGTTTCATTTATTCTTTAATCTCTTCTTTAACTGGGTTAAATAACCAATGTTATTTAAAACACGGTTCACGATAAACCCAAAATCACATTCCATTCATCAGCCTCAAACCGTAAATTAGTAAGAGAACAATTCCCTAAGTATAAATCCCGAAGGCCGAAACCAACACCAGATCAATACCCAGGAAACCATTCAACTTAGCTAATCTCTAGTTAGTTTCTAATTCTCTTAACTCCATTGGGTTTAAGAACAGTGTTAATGAAGACACCGTTCATGACAAACTCAAAATCCCATTTCCATTGTTAATCGGGTTAAAGAACAAGTGTTATTTAAAAACACCATTCACAATAAACACAAAATCAAATTCCATTCTATAAGTCTCTAACCGTAAATTAGTAAGAGAACAATTCCCTAAGTAATAATCCTGAAGGTCGAAACCAACATCAGATCAATACCCAAGAAACCATTCAACTTAGCTAATCTCCAGTTAGTTTCTAATTCTCTTAACTCCATTGGGTTTACGAAGAGTGTTTCTAAAAGACACCATTCACGACAAACCCAAAATCCAATTTGATATCAAATACAAGGCTCTGGATAGAAAATATATCGGCTTATATTCAATATCAAATTCTAAAACCAACGGATATCGTATTGGAATAATGATACATATATATATTCCAAATTCCTCAACAATATCTGTATAATCATGGAATCCAATATCGAAATATTCCGACGATTATTTCTCTTCCGAATCCATTTCCAATTTATTCTTTGGAAATTCTGGTTAATTTAAAACCCTTTTCAAATCCAATTTATTTATTTTAAAAATAAATAAATTATTATTTTAGTTAATAACTAGTTCATTTTGATAAAAATATATTTTTATCTTTTAAAAACTGGAATTTTTCATCCAAAATCTTTTCAAATCATTTATTATGATTTTACATAATTTTTTCATATTTTTGATAATTTTATTATTGCCCGCACAGTCGGTTTCCAATAACGGCCACCGAACTGCATCCATAGCGGCCTTTTCTGAAATTGATTTGGAAATATTTTCAAATCTAACCGTTATACTTCAAATCCCTTATATTAATTGGAAATCTCTTTTTGATATGAACCTAACGGTTCCAGTTTTTGGAGAATCCGACGGTCGGATCTCCCGTAACGTCCATTTGAAGTTAATGGTCGAAATTTGCAAACTGCCGCTGCGCGGCGCGTTCTATTCACGCCATCATAATATATATATATATATATATATATATATATATATATATATATATATATATATTTCTTCGATTTCCATTTAAAATGAATTTTATAAATCGTTTTAAATTCGTTTCAAAAACGATTTCGACTTCCATTTCAAATTCAAATCAAATTAAATATTCCAATATAAATTCATTTCAAATCTATTTCAATTTCAATTCCATTTCAATCTGTTTTGAATTCATTTTAAATCGATTTCAATTCAATTCCATTTCAAACCGTTTTGAATCCATTTTAAATTGATTTCAATCCAATTCCATTTCAAACCATTTTGAATTCATTTTAAGTCGATTTTAATTCAATTCCATTTCAAACCGTTTTGAATTCATTTTAAATTGATTTAAATTCAATTCCATTTCAAACCTTTTCGAATTCATTTTAAATCGATTTCAATTCAATTCCATTTCAAACGGTTTTGAATTCATTTTAAATCGATTTCAATTCAATTCGATTTCAATTCCATTTCAATCCGTTTTGAATTAATTTTAAATCGATTCCAATTCAATTCGATTTCAATTCCATTTCAATCCGTTTTGAATTCATTTTAAATCGATTCCAATTCAATTCCATTTCAATTCAATTTCAATTCGTTTTCAAATTCAAATCCATTTAAATCCGTTTTGAATTCATTTTAAATCGACTTCAATTCGATTCCATTTCAATTCGTTTTGAATTCATTTTAAATCGATTTCAATTCAATTTAATTCCATTTAAATCTATTTTGAATTCATTTTAAATCAATTTCAATTCAATTCCATTTCAATTCAATTTCAATTCGTTTTCAAATTCAAATCCAATTTGAATATTACATATCATTTCAATCTTAAAATGATAATATTTTCAAAATATCATATTTTGAAATCACTTTTCGATATTCATTATAAAATGAATAAAATTGACCAAATTCCCGTTCGTGTTAAAATGGCGTTTAACTACTTAACACGGCTTTACATTTCCATATTCAATGAATATTATTTTAAAATATTCGTTAATTCTAAACTGGAATCTGACTCAATCAATTAACATATAAATTTATTTATATGGATTTCAACATCATATATATACAACAATAATGATAAGCAATCATTAATAATTCGTACAACATCCAGAGTGCATTCTACAACTGTATAAGCATTAAAATAAATAAATAACGCTTATACAGTCTGTCAACCCATCAATTGACATACCACTAATTATTGGGATCAGTGTATGTCAAATATTGCCCCAATACCCGTGTGGGGTTTTCAAACAAAAAATACTATTTATTATTCGTGCAGTTGGGCGATGTGTAAAATTTATCGTCCCAATCAATATCAGATAAATACATGTACATAGACAAACCGTCTGGTTTGTAAATGAATATTTATTTCAACATAGGACTATTTTATACCGTTTATATATACAATAAAATTGATATTTTATTGTTCAAATATTTTATTTCATACAATACAATCAGCAATCACAATACAGTCCATTTCACATCACCGTCAATTTTCACACAGAATACAATTAAACAAGTCGTCCATGGTCTGTGGACGACGGGGAGCAGTTCATATATGCAGTTATAAAATAAATAACTGTACAGAAATTATTTTAGTGAGAAATTCTCACATTGGGATCCACTCACACGGCTTTATCTGAATTCCAGATCTATTTGGATTTGAATTTTCTTGAATTCCCAACGTGCTCTGTTTTGAACGCGGTCAGTTTTGTTGTGAAGCTCTCGTCAAGAGAATTCCAATGGATCCTGTTTCGCTGGATTCCCATACCGTATGACAAAGATATTAGTGCTTCTTCATTAATGACATTTTTAAAGATAATTAGATAAAATAATTAATTAAAATAAGCTACCTTCTTCCCCAAATAACTATTGCCGATGTTTCAGCACTTCTATTCGAATATACGGTTCAAATTTTCAACCTCCACAGCCACCGTGTCGATGATCAGAGGTTGCCACCTCGTGCACCGCCGCAACAACTTCATGGTGACCCCCTCCTTGGCGAACTCGAAGCTTCCTGGCAGTAGGAAAATGAACCCAAACGTCGGACCTTTGAGCTCTAAGAACTTCCTAACCACTCAATGAAAAATGTTCAAACTTAGATGGATTTGAAGATCTCAGGAAGGTCCTTAATTTTGTTCTTTAAATTTTTGAAATTGCCGTGTGGATTAGACGAAAATTTAGCTCAAAATTTCAAGTTATTTCCGCCGTGATCGAGATGAAGAATAGCGGCTTTGACCAAAAATCAGTTTGACTTAGGGTTTAGTGATATTATATACATTTATTTAATTATTATTTTATTCAAATGTTACTTTTTGATGTCCGATCTCCAAACGAACTCCAAGACTGTCGCCCCTAGCTAATTACCCCCATTCCGAACACAATGGGATATGTTTTGTAAGCCAACTCCATCGTTTCGATTAGTAGTGTTCTAAGACGAATCACTCATTTCAGATAGGAACAGTAATATCCTAGAATGAGTGTAGCAGAATGAAATACACTCCCCTGTGGACACCGGAATATATCACTATAAATAGGTGTATGCTTATTAGGATTTATTGGGTACCTAATATGGCCCAATAAATTTCCAAACCCCTCCCCGTATAAAGGAAGTTATGGCGAAATTTTCCGAAAATTTAGGGTGTAGCCTGCTCCTTGCGTGGGAGGTGCACACACACACACACACACACACACATATATATATATATATCGGATTTCTTAGGTGCATGCCCTTGGCCTTGTCTAGGGGCAGCCCGATATTTGGTTGCATACTTGTTTGCATGCATTGTTATGATTTGGAATTCATATTTCCAAATGATTTGATTTGAGATCCCGAAGTGAAATCTACTTTGATACAAAAGCTAGATATGTATTTCAAATGATTTGAAATAGAAATCGAGAATTAAAGTCTAAAAGAATAATTTCTGTAAATTGAATTGGATTTGGAAAATCTAAGTGTGGTGATTAGTCTAAATGGGTAGATTGGGATATTGCATGTTGATTGATGCATTATAGATCCATATATCTATATTGATTGTTGTTTATACATTGGCATTCATGGGGGTAAACCCATTCCGCGTTAGCGGCGTGGTCCTGTGATTTGCCTTATCATTTTTATAAGTTAATTTTAACTGCAGAGTTTCTCACACCAGTCCCATGATTGACTCGTAGTTTGTTTCACTTGCAAATTCGGGTGCCCTATTTTCTACACGGGCATCCTTGTATTCAGGTTTTAGCAGGCTCTTTATGGATAGTTATGGAGCTGAAGATGGATTCTATCACTTCTTTCTTTTTATGTTGTTCAGCTCCTGTTGTACATATTATGTTTTGATTCCGCTTTAGACATTTTATGTAAATCTGAAATGTATTTTATGCTAAGTATGATCCTGTATACTGTGTAACTCTGATGATTATTATTTCCAATATATTTTGATGTATATTCTCTGGTATATTTATATATTTCTGTCTTGTTGTTATTTGTTTATGTGTTATATTCCAAAGATTACCCTTGCCACCATGGAACGGGGGTTTGGGGTCAATATCTGGTTCTGACCTACCTCTTCTACTTCTTCCACTCGTTTTTCAATGTCTGCAAATAGCAGACAAAGTGTTAGGCCAACAGAAAAGGTAATTTAAAGCATAGAGACATATACTTGAATGTAAATGTGTCTACTGGGGTGTATTTCATTCTGCTACACTCATTCTGGGATATTACTGATCCTATCTGAAATGAGTTATTCATCGTAGAATACTACTGATTCTATTTCGGATGAGTTCGTTAATATGTTATATTCCAGAACTAAGCTTAACCAAAGCTCTGATACCACGTTGTGACGACCCCAAACCCCGTTCCACCGTGGCAAGGATAATCTTTGGAATATAACATATAAACAAATAACAGCAGAACAGAAATATATAAACACACCAGACAATTTACAACAGAATACACTGGATAAACATAATCATCAGAGTTACACAGTATACATGATCATACTTAGTACAAAATACAGTTTCAGCTTTACATAAAATGTCCACAGCGTAATCAAAACATAATATGTACAACAGGAGCTGAACAGCATAAAAAGAAAGAAATGATAGAATCCACCTTCAGCTCCATAGCTATCCAGAAGGAACCTGCTAAAACCTGAATACAAGGTTGCCCATGTAGAAAATAGGGCACCCGAGTTTGCAAGTGAAACAAACTACGAGTCAGTCATGGGACTGGTATGAGAAATCTACTTAACTTATTTTAATAATGAGGACAATCACAGGACCATGCCGCTAACGCGGAACGGGTTTACTCCATTGGATTGCCAGTGCTTAAAACAAGTAAATCGTTTAAACATCGCAACGCTTTTTATAAAAATGAAGGCATTATAAGACTCAGTTCCCATCACACAATGCAACGCAAACCGGAGCATAGAGTTTTACCTTATAGTGGACAAAAGATGCTTGATACGAATAAAACAAAAGCATTTGATATTATTACTAGTGTTTATATATTTCAAAAACAATTTCAATCATAAGTATCAATCATAGACGACATGGGTACCATATATCATGTCACTATATATAGGTTTACAATCTAAACCGCACGATGTCGTATTTGGAAATTGGATTTCCGTCATGAACCAAGGCAATGGATCGTCCTTACCACTTCGAGACAATCAAGCATACCATGTCTCAGGATCAGAGCTCGAGTGACCCTTGGATCGTCAGGGCCTGTCCAGACAGAGTGGATTAAAATGCCTGAACACTGCGCTTACCCGCCCTATGGGGCGTAAACTGGTCATATAACGACCAAACCATCGGCCCCGGAGCAACCGATATAACCGAGGTGTAACACCCCACTCCCGCTATGGTCACTCTCTAAGGGAATGCCATAACATCGGTGGAGTATTTTTAAGTGAATATAGAACAGAAAAATTACAACAAGACAGATATAAGTAATACTTGAAACTTTTGAAAACATTATTTCATTGCAGCGGAAAGTAAAACATGTTTGGTTACATCACAAAACCATAATAAGAGTCAAGTACAAAATATCCATCCTGATAAATAAAAGTACATAATCCCAATACACGAACTGATAGCCATAAAAGAAAGGGTAAGCTGAGCTCTACACCTATGGTCAAGCTCCAAAAGAGAATAAAGCAGCCTGATCAAAGCCCACTCGTACTGGGCCCACTCTGATAACCTGAGGGTTGGGAAAAAAAGATAAAAACAACGGGGTCAGACAAAAATCTGAGTGAGTCCTATAACTTTAACAATACAATCATTAAAGTAACCAGAGAAGACATAAGCTTGATATACGGTAACGTCTGGGGATGAATGGCTACACTAAGCAGCTTGGCAGACTTAGGATAAACTAAGATAACCGTAAAGACGCATCCACCCACCCAAGGATCATTACTATATTGCACCACACCAGTCATTCCTACTTAAAGGTTGATCCCCCTAAGTGTACTTAGTAATTTAGTAGTTTCGTGTACCCCTATCTGACTACATAGGTGTACCCACTACTCCCCAAGCGATCGGCTCCCCTACGTAGATACCCGTGCTGGTCCCACGATGGGGTGTATCATTCCCCAACGTGGCCACCTGATAATATCAACGGCGCACGGCTTTATATCTACACGATGCAACAACAACTTACCAACCAGCCCGGGTCCACACACGCATATGAAACCCGTTGGTCCCGCGTTGCCACCGCTAACCCGGTTTGGCCTCTTATATTCAAGCCCAATATGTGTGTCCCGTCACTCGACTAGAGTCGAGCCCACAAAGATACGTTTGGGATATTGGTTGAAATGGGCCCCCACAAGCTACCACCTAAGCTTGTTATTTCTAGTGAATCCCACTTAACCCTTTAACCATGTCCCCTTACATGTTATAAATTTTGGTTAAGTCCTTTAATCATATTCTAATTGTCATACAAGGTACCCACTAAATTTTCACATGCCACCCATGGCACTTACTTAACCCTTTAATCATGTTTAATTACATGTTCCACTTTGGTTAAGTATTCTAATCGTATTTTCACATGCCACCCATGGCACTTACTTAACCCTTTAATCATGTTTAATTACATGTTTCACTTTGGTTAAGTATTCTAATCGTATTTTTTCTATTGCCACCCAAGGCAACCCACTAGCCTCCTCATGCCACCCAAGGCACCCACTTAACCCCTCATGTCCCACTACATGCTAATATGGTTAAGTGTTTCTTAATTCATTAATTAAGATCATGACCTCATAAAGACCTCTCACATTATACCGTCTTTTATGACTGCTGGATATGCCGGTTGGTTCCGGGCAGACTTCTGTCATCAAAAGGGTCTAACCTCGTGTCTTTACTTTAATCATGTATTTAATTTATGACTAAGACCTCTCACATTGGGCCAATCATTTGTAGCTGCTGGATGGCCGGTCGGTTCCGGGCAGACTTCCGCTACAAAAGGGTCCAACCCCGTGTCTTAGTTGATTAATTACACCTAATTAATCACCCCCATATTAATTATCCCTAATTAATATCAAGTTTTTCATAACATGGGTAGACCTAACTCAATAGGTAAATTCCCATGGGGTAGACCTAACTCAATAGGTAAATTCCCACTTATGCTTATTCATTTTATGGTATGCTTAATCATAACCATTTCACACCATTTCATTAACATGTCTGTTAACTCCATCGTTTCCCCACGTACTTATGCTAACACGACATATTTCCAAGAGAAGATTCTTTCACAATTAACATGGGTTTCATTTAGCATACATTAGCATTAGCATGGGTTAAAAGGTGTCCACTTACATCATGACATTAACCCAACTAGTATTACTAAATAACCCAACTTGCATGAACATACATATGTCATGTATAAAGGCAACTTGCATAAGTGTTCATAGGTTATACAAAGGTGAACTTGCATGTGTCTTAAAGGTGTGAACTTGCACAACATGTTACATGTTAACTTGCATAACATCATACACATAACTTGCATAATATTATAAACATAACTTGCATATCAACATACACATAACTTACATAACATCATGCACATAACTTGCATAACATCGTACACATAACTTGCATATGAATTTGCATAACAACATGCACATAACTTACATAACATCATACACATAACTTGCATAACATGTTGAGCTTGCATATAAGCATACACATAACTTGTATAACAAGTTGAACTTGCATATATGACTTGCATCTTAAAGGAGGCTAACCATGCATATATATATATATGTATATATATATATATATATATATATATATATATTCATAGCATATAAAGGTGCCATCTTGCATATGTATGCATCACATTTAAAAGGGTAAACTTGCATATCATGATTTATGCATAATACCAAACACTTAGCATGCATAAAACCACCTACTTAGAATGCATAAAATCAATTACTTATTGTGCATAAACCCACCACTTAACTTGCATAAACCCACATATCCAACTTGCATAAACTCACATATTCAACATGCATAAACTCACATATTCAACATGCATAAACTCACATATTCAACATGCATAACTCACATATTCAACATGCATAAACTCACATATTCAACATGCATAAACATAAGATTAATATTAAACATAGATTAGCATATTCACATCATATCATATGACTTGAAACTCATTAATCCTCATGCAAAACCATAGATCTCATCATATCTCATCTACTTAATTTAGCAATTGATCATCAAAGTGATAGAAACTCACCAAAACCAAGATTAGCAACCTTATGAAGTGGAATTAGTTGCTTTAGTTGAAGAAGATGTTGATTAGAGGTTGATTAGCTTGCAACTCTCTTCATTGATTTGTGGAGGCCATGATCAAGTTTCATTTTGCCATAGTTTAGTTACAAGATCTAATTATGAATGAATTAGGGTAGGGTTGGGGTCTTATTTATAGGATTAGGTAGTGTTTTAGGCCCTTAGATTAACCCTAGGTTAGATTAGGTCCGTTAGATTTAGGAAATCTCTAGAACCCAGCCCGGCCCTAGCCAGAAAACCAAATCTGGTGCACCCAAGCCCTCTGGCTCGACACGCCGTATCGACAGGCAAGTCGATAGGCAAGTCGACCCCCCTGTCGACAGGCCTGTCGACAGCCCTGTCGACATGGTTAGGGCGGGAATTTTCCCGCCTGGCCCCGCTGGTTCGATTTTGAAATCTGAATTTGAATTTTTAAATCTGTTTTTAGCTTTAATTTTTCTGCAAACTTCATTGGGCCTTAACTGGGCCATACGGACTCCGATTTACAAAATTTCGGACTCTATTCTGCGTATTTTTCCGAGACGAACGCAATGACGCAGCCCGTTTCCCCTTGTTCTCACATCTGAGATTATTTATCTTGCAATTAGTGAATTTTAGCATTAACTAAAATTCGGGGTGTTACATTCTCCCCTCCTTAAAGGATTTCGTCCCCGAAATCTCTAAGCTAAGGAGAATGCATATCCTACCATCCAAACAACCATCTACTCAAACCACCAACCACGGGCATCCATTGTCCTTAAACAGTTTCTAATGATGTATGAGCATATGCAAAAAGTGTGTGTATATGTTCCCTGTCTAATGTATGAACATATGCAAACCATGATAGTGCCATGCATCCATTATGTATGCGAGAGAACCCTATCGACACATACAATATCTATATGAGTGCACAATCATTCACCAAAATGCATCATCCATATGATAACACAATCATTATACATCCATAAATATAGCTTCCTACATACAATTTCATGCAATATGCAATATGAAGTGATTGAGCCGATCTAGGTCCTAGAGTGTGTGTATATGCATCCACGAGCAACCACTAGCAAACACTTGCATCCACTTGCATCCATCAACCATAACATGTCTCAAACACATGTTTCAACCATAGGTTTACCCTATCTAAAGGTCAAACGTACTAATGAGAGGACATACTAAGGATAAGATAAGCACTAGACAACCGATAAAGGAGACGTCTAAAGCACATACCCTCAAAAAGGGATGGGCATAACGAACGCATCTTCGCTTCTGTCTCCCAAGTAGCATTGCTCTCACTTTCTCTCCTTTTTCATTTTGACTAGTCGAACCTCTCTGTTTCTCAACTCCCTAATCTCTGACCCAAGGATGCGGGTAGGAGCTCGTCGAATAATCACATCACGCTCTACCTTACTTCTTTAAGAAAGCTTGGCTCTATCGCCTCTATGATCTTATGTAGGCCCTTCCTCACATGGAATGCATCATGTACACCACTAAGTCTGTCGGGCAACCCCACCAATGGAAGATGCTCTTCCCATGTACCTCCTAAATCCAAGATACATAGCCTCAAAAGGTCTTCTAAAATACGATTCACCCTCTCGGTCTGGCCGTCTATCTGAGGATGAGATGCGGTACTCAAATACAACTGAGTCCCCACCGCCTCTTGCAAACTTTTCCAAAACTCTTTAGTGAAGATAGGTTCTCGATCGCTCACTATACTGGAAGGTACATCATGCAATCTAATAATCTCTCGAATGTAAACTGAAGCTAGACATGGAATAGTCCTCTTGCTCTTCACGGGTATGAAATGGACACACTTAGTAAGTCTATCCACCAAAACCCAAATCCCCGTATTACCCTTCCTTGATTTCGGTAATCCTTCGAGACACTATCCTATTTCCTTAGCGGAACTTCCAATGGGTGAAGCAACCCACTTGGTTTCTTTTGCTCCGCTTTCACCAAGCATCTAGCGACATACTCGGCCATGTCTTTCTTCATACCGGCCAAAAAGAAAACTCGCTTCATGTCTTGGTACATCTCGTCCCATGAGAAAACCAGATTCTTCTTCGTCAAGCGGGTTAATGGGGCTGATATCTTCGCGAAGTCTTTGATGAACTTCCTATAATATCCTGCCAACCCCAAGAAACTTCTTACTTCGGTAGCATTCCTAGGAACTTTCCAATCCTGGATAGATACTATCTTTGCGGGATCCACAGCTATCCCTTCCTTAGAGACCACATGCCCTAAGAATCGCACTTCTCTTCTCCAAAAATGACATTTAGAGAATTTAGCTTTAAGACTATGTGCTCGAAGAGTCTCCAACACTTCTCTGAGATGTAAGGCATGCTTTTCTCCACTTCTAGAGAAAATCAGGATATTCTCCCATGCAAAATCGTCACAACTATCCACCTCTCACGCAGACCACCCTGGTCGAACTCGACATCCCCCAAATGCAAGCCCCAAAGACCTAAACCAATATCAGACAAACACCCAAGGGATGCGTCCTTCGAACCTAGACGTCCTACGTGAGATGATACTAGTAAAAACCGCTAAATAATTAAGCCCTTGTCCAACTCTGGATGTCCTCGCCAGTCTCGCTCCAAAACCACCGTTTATCCCATAACTGGCTTTGCTCATCCTATTGAGCACATACGAAAACTTATTCCGCTCCTAGAAAAGACCAAGATGTCATTTACAAAGACCATCACGAACTTATTTAGGTACTCCCTGAACACCCTTCTCATCATATGCGGGGGCGTTTGTCAAACCAAATGGCATCTCCAGCCACTCATAAAAACCATCCGGAGTCCTAAAGGTAGTCTTCTCTATACTATTCTCAGTCACTCTCAACTGACGAAACCTCGTGGCTAAGTCCAACTGCGAAAATACTGAGGCGCCCACTAACTGATCAAAGAGATCATCAATCCTCAACAATGGGTGTCTATTCTTCTTTGTGAGTTTATTTAGCTCTCTTTAGCCTACACAAAGTCTGAGGGACCCATCCGCCTTCGTGGCAAAAACTACCGGAGCACCCCACTCCGATATACTTCGTCTTCTAAACCCCTTCCCAAGCAAATTGCCTACTTGCTTATGGAGTTCCCTCCTCTCACGAGGAGCCACGTGGCGCACTGGCCAAGACACTGGTTTGGCATTGTCTACCAGATATATTTGGAAGTCAATCTCCCGCTCCGGAGGTAAGCCCTTCACCTCCTCAAAACACATCCGAGTATTCCCGGACCACTCTACAGATTGCAAACTCTTGACCGACGTGTCAAGCGACTCTAGATAACTTAGCATAACAAATTCCATCGGATTACAAGAGATTTCGAGAGTGTTACCCAAGCGGGTCATAAGCCTAACAACTCTCCCTCCACAATAAGAACGGCACCATTACTGGATAACCAGTCCATGCCCAAAACTAACCCATAGCCCGTGAAGCCCAAAAAGCATCACATCTAAACTCAATGCTAAGTATAGAAACTTTCAAACCCAAACACATCATGGAGCCCCAATTGGGTTTGAAACAACTAAGGGATCATCTACTAACTGGTGTCTCAGTGCAGTGACTCAACTAACAATAATGAAATAAACGAACTCGATGCGTCAAAATCCAATAAAGTTTGACCCGGATAATCAAACAGAAAAACTAGACTTTCAATGGAAATAGTTCTACCTCTTTCCTGAATCGGTGGAACCGCGAGAGCCTGAGCTTGCCCCCTTGCCTGAGTTGGTGCCAAAAGAACTTGCACCTGTCCTCCTGGGGTAGATCCCGTCCTTTCCCCTTTCTTAGGGCAGTCCTTCACTAGATGTCCTGCTTCGTCACAGTGGAAGCAGCCAGCCTTCCTCTTCTTGCGACAATCCTTGCTTAGGTGGCCTAGTGTCCCACAGTTGAAGCACTTCTTCTTTCCCTTGCCACCGTTACCTTTCCCACCCTTATTTTGTTGTTGAGGTTTCTTCTGATCTTCATTCTTCTCGGGTGCTTTATTAGCATTGGGACCCTTCTCTTCCTCATGCATAAGTGCCATGTCCACTAGCTTCTCGAAAGTGGCCCCCATAGGGATGTGAGACATAGCCAATCCGTGCATCGGTTCGTTTAAGCCTTTAACGAACCTCAGAGCTTTCTCTTCCGGTGTGTTTACCAAGTCTATGCTGAATCTCGCTAACTGCTTAAACTTGTTAACATATTCTTTCACCGACAAGTTCCCTTGCTTTAAGTTCAAGAGCCTTTCAACGTGCATATTTTCTTCCGCTTTTGAGAGAAACTTTGCCTCAAACCTTTGCCTGAAATCCATCCAAGAATCAACAGGGCGTTCTCCATTAGTGACCTCCCACCAGAACGAGGCCTCTCCTTCCATTAACCAAGCGGCTAACCTGACTTTCTTTCCCTCTTCCACTTCCAAGATTTCCATTAATTCTTCCGTCTCATTAAGCCAATCCCTAGCTACCACAAAAGGTTTCCCTCCCATAGCCTTAAACTTCCTACAAGTCATAGCATAAGTATCCGCGCGAGGAGGAACGAGTGCAACGGGTGGAGGAGGAACATTTGCTGGACCTGCAGCGGTGGCCCTAGCCTCTAACAACCTCCTATACCATACTGGTACCGCTACACCGTCCGGAAGATAAAGATCTTCAGCCATGCTGAGACGAAAAAGGAAAGATTCAAAACGGAGAATTCGAAAGATAAAGATATGGCTATCGGGGATTATGCTTTTCTTTCAAAAACTTTTCTCTTTAAAGACATGTTTTTGAAAATATTTCTTCCAAAAATGTTTTTAGAAAAATAGTTTTCTAAAAATTTTATCTGTTCTGGTAACCTTTGCTCTGATACCACGTGTAACACCCCACTCCCGCTATGGTCACTCTCTAAGGGAATGCCATAACATCGGTGGAGTATTTTTAAGTGAATATAGAACAGAAAAATTACAACAAGACAGATATAAGTAATACTTGAAACTTTTGAAAACATTATTTCATTGCAGCGGAAAGTAAAACATGTTTGGTTACATCACAAAACCATAATAAGAGTCAAGTACAAAATATCCATCGTGATAAATAAAAGTACATAATCACAATACATGAACTGATAGCCATAAAAGAAAGGGTAAGCTGAGCTCTACACCTATGGTCCAAGCTCCAAAAGAGAATAAAGCAGCCTGATCAAAGCCCACTTGTACTGGGCCCACTCTGATAACCTGAGGGTTGGGAAAAAAAGATAAAAACAACGGGGTCAGACAAAAATCTGAGTGAGTCCTATAACTTTAACAATACAATCATTAAAGTAACCAGAGAAGACATAAGCTTGATATACGGTAACGTCTGGGGATGAATGGCTACACTAAGCAGCTTGGCAGACTTAGGATAAACTAAGATAACCGTAAAGACGCATCCACCCACCCAAGGATCATTACTATATTGCACCACACCAGTCATTCCTACTTAAAGGTTGATCCCCCTAAGTGTACTTAGTAATTTAGTAGTTTCGTGTACCCCTATCTGACTACATAGGTGTACCCACTACTCCCCAAGCGATCGGCTCCCCTACGTAGATACCCGTGCTGGTCCCACGATGGGGTGCATCATTCCCCAACGTGGCCACCTGATAATATCAACGGCGCACGGCTTTATATCTACACGATGCAACAACGACTTACCAACCAGCCCGGGTCTACACACGCATATGAAACCCGTTGGTCCCGCGTTGCCACCGCTAACCCGGTTTGGCCTCTTATTGTCAAGCCCAATATGCGTGTCCCGTCACTCGACTAGAGTCGAGCCCACAAAGATACGTTTGGGATATTGGTTGAAATGGGCCCCCACAAGCTACCACCTAAGCTTGTTATTTCTAGTGAATCCCACTTAACCCTTTAACCATGTCCCCTTACATGTTATAAATTTTGGTTAAGTCCTTTAATCATATTCTAATTGGCATACAAGGTACCCACTAGATTTTCACATGCCACCCATGGAACTTACTTAACCCTTTAATCATGTTTAATTACATGTTCCACTTTGGTTAAGTATTCTAATCGTATTTTCACATGCCACCCATGGCACTTACTTAACCCTTTAATCATGTTTAATTACATGTTTCACTTTGGTTAAGTATTCTAATCGTATTTTTTCTATTGCCACCCAAGGCAACCCACTAGCCTCCTCATGCCACCCAAGGCACCCACTTAACCCCTCATGTCCCACTACATGCTAATATGGTTAAGTGTTTCTTAATTCATTAATTAAGATCATGACCTCATAAAGACCTCTCACATTAGACCGTCTTTTATGACTGCTGGATATGCCGGTTGGTTCCGGGCAGACTTCTGTCATCAAAAGGGTCTAACCTCGTGTCTTTACTTTAATCATGTATTTAATTTATGACTAAGACCTCTCACATTGGGCCAATCATTTGTAGCTGCTGGATGGCCGGTCGGTTCCGGGCAGACTTCCGCTACAAAAGGGTCCAACCTCGTGTCTTAGTTGATTAATTACACCTAATTAATCACCCCCATATTAATTATCCCTAATTAATATCGAGTTTTTCATAACATGGGTAGACCTAACTCAATAGGTAAATTCCCATGGGGTAGACCTAACTCAATAGGTAAATACCCACTTATGCTTATTCATTTTATGGTATGCTTAATCATAACCATTTCACACCATTTCATTAACATGTCTATTAACCCCATCGTTTCCCCACGTACTTATGCTAACACGACATATTTCCAAGAGAAGATTCTTTCACAATTAACATGGGTTTCATTTAGCATACATTAGCATTAACATGGGTTAAAAGGTGTCCACTAACATCATGACATTAACCCAACTAGCATTACAAAATAACCCAACTTGCATGAACATACATATGTCATGTATAAAGGCAACTTGCATAAGTGTTCATAGGTTATACAAAGGTGAACTTGCATGTGTCTTAAAGGTGTGAACTTGCACAACATGTTACATGTTAACTTGCATAACATCATACACATAACTTGCATAATATTATAAACATAACTTGCATATCAACATACACATAACTTACATAACATCATGCACATAACTTGCATAACATCGTACACATAACTTGCATATGAATTTGCATAACAACATGCACAAAACTTACATAACATCATACACATAACTTGCATAACATGTTGAGCTTGCATATAAGCATACACATAACTTGTATAACATGTTGAACTTGCATATATGACTTGCATCTTAAAGGAGGGTAACCATGCATATATATATATATATATATATATATATATATATATATATATATATATATATATTCATAGCATATAAAGGTGCCATCTTGCATATGTATGCATCGCATTTAAAAGGGTAAACTTGCATATCATGATTTATGCATAATACCAAACACTTAGCATGCATAAAACCACCTACTTAGCATACATAAAATCAATTACTTATTATGCATAAACCCACCACTTAACTTGCATAAACCCACATATCCAACTTGCATAAACTCACATATTCAACATGCATAAACTCACATATTCAACATGCATAAACTCACATATTCAACATGCATAACTCACATATTCAACATGCATAAACTCACATATTCAACATGCATAAACATAGGATTAATATTAAACATAGATTAGCATATTCACATCATATCATATGACTTGAAACTCATTAATCCTCATGCAAAACCATAGATCTCATCATATCTCATCTACTTAATTTAGCAATTGATCATCAAAGTGATAGAAACTCACCAAAACCAAGATTAGCAACCTTATGAAGTGGAATTAGTTGCTTTAGTTGAAGAAGATGTTGATTAGAGGTTGATTAGCTTGCAACTCTCTTCATTGATTTGTGGAGGCCATGATCAAGTTTCATTTTGCCATAGTTTAGTTACAAGATCTAATTATGAATGAATTAGGGTAGGGTTGGGGTCTTATTTATAGGATTAGGTAGTGTTTTAGGCCCTTAGATTAACCCTAGGTTAGATTAGGTCCGTTAGATTTAGGAAATCTCTAGAACCCGGCCCAGCCCTAGCCAGAAAACCAAATCTGGTGCACCCAAGCCCTCTGGCTCGACACGCCGTGTCGACAGGCAAGTCGACCCCCCTGTCGACAGCCCTGTCGACATGGTTAGGGCGGGAATTTTCCCGTCTGGCCCCGCTGGTTCGATTTTGAAATCTGAATTTGATTTTTAAATCTGTTTTTAGCTTTAATTTTTCTGCAAACTTCATTGGGCCTTAACTGGGCCATACGGACTCCGATTTACAAAATTTCGGACTCTATTCTGCGTATTTTTCCGAGACGAACGCAATGACGCAGCCCGTTTCCCCTAATTATCACATCTGAGATTATTTATCTTGCAATTAGTGAATTTTAGCATTAACTAAAATTCGGGGTGTTACACGAGGCACCTCGTAATCCATCATCCACATAAGTAAAATGTCTGGACGTGTAAAACCCAAAACACCACTCCTAGCTAGAAGGAAACGCATGTCCTCCCTGAGGTCCTCCCTGAGGTCCTCTCCCGTTTCTGGCTCACACCGGGGTGTGAGGCTCGCGAATCAACGCTAAACACAAGCTAGCTATTTAAAGCCTTGCTTTGATCATCAACCACAAGGCTCTGCTTTTCAACAAAAGCCTTGATCACAGCAACTCTGTATGACATGTTGTCAATCTACAACGTCAGACACATCCATTTACAAGTCCGTTCTGGGTCTGAACGAAATCGGAGGCACCTTATTCCTCTCCCGTATGTCCAATACAGGAGAGAGGCCCTCACACATCCGAATGATCAACAAGTACATCTGGAAAACTGCCGCTGTAACCCCTTCAGGGGAGCAACTCCCATCAAAGACATCAGTAGCCATCCATTCGATGTGAATATCCTCGGTCTTGCACCATCTTTATATCTTCGACTTCTAACCATCGACCAATTATTCGAAATGAGAACTAACTCGGCCTTTTCAAATAATTCACGTATATTTAGAATTTCAAATCAATTCATTTCAATGGTTAAACTATTTGACATCCATAATTCCGTTCATTAATGTAATTTTCATGTCAAACACATTCAACCATCAAATATCCTATAAACTAATTAAATTCAGTTTATTTCCATTCCATATCGTTTATAATATTTTATAACAATTTATCGCTATTTTTATTTATTTAAATATAGCCAATTTATTCAAACGACGCTTCAGGCCATAACGCGACCATGGCGTCGTTTTTCTCCAGATTTGATTTACACATATCTGAAAATCTAACCATTTGATCTTTACAAATTTTATATCATTGGAAAGATCTTTTCAAAACGGATCCAACGGTTCCAATCTTTTGAAGATCTGACGGTCGGATCTCCCGGTATAATCGTTTAAAGTTACGATTTCAAAACACGAACTGCAGCATCGTTATTCGATTTATTTTAAATATATATATATATATATATATATATATATATATATATATATATATATCCATTCTAGCGCTGTTTTCATTCAATTTGAATTAAATATTCCAGACAATCCAATAGTTGGATCTTTGCAAAGTTTGTATCGTTGGAAAGATATTTCCAAAGCGAACCCTACGGTTTCGATTTCGGGAAAATCCGATGGTCGGATCTCCCGGTACAATAATTTGAAATCACGGTTTCAAAATAAAAACTAGATCTTCGTTATTCGATTTATTTTAATTATATATATATGTGTATATATATAATCCGTTCTTCGTTTTCCTAACCATTTCATTTCGTATATGTGATAAAAATAATATTTTTATCCAAGAAATATCTATTTCGACACATGACTATTTTTAACACTTCATATATATAATAAAAATGTTTTTTATTTTCAAAACAATTTACTTCAAACACGATTATTTTTTATACTTCATATAGATGATAAAAATGTGATTTTTATTGTTAAAACAATTTATTTCAAAAATGAAGATTTTTAACGATTTATATATATAATAAAAATGTGATTTTTATTGTTGAAACAATTTATTTCAAACATGAATATTTTATATACTATGTACATACAATAAAAATGTTATTTTTATCGTTCAAACCATTTTATTTCATACATTCGATAAAAATGTTATTTTTATCGTTCAAACCACTTTATTTCATACATTCGATAAAAATGTCATTATTATCGTTAAACAATTTTATTCCATACATTCGATAAAAATGTCATTTTTATCGTTCAAACCATTTTATTCAATACATTCGATAAAAAGGTTATTTTTATCGTTCAAACCATTTTTATTTTCATACATTCGATAAAAATGTCATTTTTATCGTTCAAACCATTTTTTTCATACATTCGATAAAAATGTCATTTTTATCGTTCAAACCATTTTTTTTTTCAAAAATGAATATCTTTTTTTTTTCAAAACATGAATATATTTCAATACATGAATATAAATCAAACATAGGAATATTTCAGAAAATCTTGGCAGCATAAGGGTAGAGTAGTTAAAACCAGCACTGTCCCGAGTACGGCTCCTCGCTCTACCTTAAAGCCTCGCAGCTTTTGACAATGGGGATTTCAATAATCTAGTTCGTACGCAAAAAAAAATTCCCATAAACTAATCCTATTGGGATTTCAACCACAATCAATCATATCAAATCAATCATTCGTAGTATTCACCAAATTTCACATCAACCAAATCCAAACAATCACAACCAATATATATCGTCCGTGGTCTGTGGACGAGGGGAATATATATATAGATATACGTATATAAATATATTTCGATTTCATTTCAATTCCATTCAACGCATATATGATTTTTACAATGCATATATAACTTATACATCGCACATACAACTTATACAACGCTTATACATGAGGTGTACAACGCTTATATAACTCATACATCAATTATATAATTTATACATCGTCATTCCATATCGTTTATAATTCAGAAATCTCACATTGGGTTCCACTCCTCCAAAAATTGTAGGAAGCTCCAAAAATTCCCCGGCCTCTTCTAGAATGTAGAAGATGTCGCCATGAGTCCAATGTCTCTTATTTCACTGGATTTCGACAACTAGCAAAAAGATGTGATTTTTATTGTAAAATCATAATTTGTAGTGCTTTTAAAGTGCAATTTCCTTTATAAGTTAAACAGTTGTACCTTTCAGCGAACTGTTCAAAACTAGGTTTTGATTTTGCTCGCAATCCGTAGCACAATAGGAGGATCGGCCTGTACAGCGTCGAAGGGGGTGAATTCGCGCTCCTGCGTGTGATGGAGGGGTGCAGATCGATGCACCATGGTAGAGGCGGCGTCAAGTTGAAGTCTCCGACTTCGGGGACCAGTAACTTGATGAATTCACAACGATAAAATACAATCCTTATATGGATTTGGAGATCCCAAGGAGTACTACAAATTACTCCAAAGAACTGTTTGATTTCATTGTGTGGTTTGAGAGAAATCGAAGCTGGAAGGATTCAAGAACTTCCGCTGTGCGTCGCGACTAACAGGGAGAGAGAAATGATATTTTTATTTTTATTTTATTAATGAATGAAATTTTCCTATTCGCCGATATCTTATTATTTCAAAAATTAGGGTTTTCTCACATGAACTCCAAATCAAACCCAACGACTGTCATCCGTAGCTAAATACCCTTATTCCGAACACAATGGAATATGTTTCGTAAGCCCATTCGACTGTTCCAGTCAGTTTTTCTTCAAATTAAAATATAAAACATTCAAATATGGATTTGAACGTACATTTCAATTTGTCGGGGCCACATACTAATCCCCAAAATTCTAGAAAAATAAATCTGCCTATGTCTGGATGATACGGTCCCAACAAAACTTGTTTCATCCAATTTGAAGACCGTTTGAAAAATGGCCATTTTCTGGTCGATCCAAATTGGCTGAAATCAACCAAAGACATTTTCCTTTGCCACGCTCACATATTAACTCCAAAAATTATGGAATCTGTAACCTAGCAATAATTCGACATCTCGGACCCAACAAAAGTGGTTTCATCGAAAACGGAGGTCATTTGCAAAATGGCTATTTTCAAGGCCAATATAAACTCCATAACGACCTTTCTGAAAATTCATTTGGCCATAACTTTTGATTCTCACTATGAAATTCCGATTTTTCAGATTCGTTAGAAAGATGTTCATAAAAATATTTAAATATTTTTGGTTTCACTAAAATCTGTTTTATTTTGCATCCGGTACAGTTAGTCAAAGTTTGAATTCAAATTTTCAAACTGTCGCGCCATTTCAGGCCTTATTTTATAATTAAAATAAATATATTTATTTTCCAACATCGATCCAAATAGACTTTTCGTCTTATTATTTAAAATAATTAATTTTAAATATTCAAAATCCACTAAAATAGCCAAATTAAAAATTTTAAATTGGTTCTGATTTTCTGGGTTGTTACATCTACCCTCAACCCCGTACCTCGATAGTGAAAGGTGAAATGATATCTTGGGTTTAGCTCTAGTTTTTTCGCATCATGCTGGTTGTCGATGACGAATATCTGACGGTCTACTATCCTTGTTGGTCGTGGCCCTCTCTACCTCCTTGTGAGGCAACCGTCGAATCACCCTGGTATCACCTTGTCACAGCATTCTGACTGCATAGCTACATCTGCAGGCAAGGCCCACCCACCTAGTAGTTACGCGCAGTCCCAACCTCTGCGAGTACAACCTAGGACATCTGTCATGCACAGAGGACTACTAGGAGCACCTTACGTACTTCAGGAAGCCGCGAGCTTCCCCTTTTAGTCTTTTGGAGCGGTCATAACAATCAGATGAATGTGTGTTTCCTTCGTGTCTTATAACACCTCGATGATCTACCCCTTAGGTTATTCACGCTCAAACGTATGGACTGGTCCAAGCGCCTTTCTTTAATATGTTGTTAGACCCTATGTCTAAACGTTCTTTTACGCGCTTTCCATACCTCACCAGGTTCCCATTTACTTGGTTATTCCCGTTCATATTGAATTCTTATTCAAATTACCAAGTTTCTCTTGCTTATTAATTTCATTAATATAACTTGATCCATTTAAGTTTATTAATAAGCCCACAACATGTTATTTTCTAGATTATGGCCCAAGGTCTGTAATCCTCAATCTATTTTATATTCTTGCTTGGATACATCATTACAATAACATGTTCTCCTTAATATGTTATTAAGTATATCTCAATTCACATGTTTCCTAATTAACATGTCACTTACCATTTATGATCAAATATAACATATTTATTTTACAAGTTTTCCTCATTCTTTCTCATTTAATCATAAATTCAATTTACACCGTCACTACAACTTAACATTGTTTACTTAGTAGATTGTTACACATATCTAATTCTTTCATTTCTACAAGTTATGCTTACCCAACAAGGTGTCTTTAATTGCGTAACTTCATTATATTTCCCACCGGCTATGTATACCACTAGTTGTCTTTAATTACATAACCATATTGGTTTAAGTTCGTGAGCCTATATGCAAATATTACCCACCCCTCTATTTCACTTAACCCACCCACTACCCATTCAATTTTACTTAACCCTAACTTAAGCTCATAATCATACAATCCTTATGGATTAAATTAGGTAAGTAATCCAATTCATTACCATGCCCAATTATGGTTATAATGGGCTAGACCGCCCACATTAGGCCTATAACGTGCGGATGCTGGATATGCCGGTCAGGTCCAGGCAGTCTTATTCCACAGTTGGGTCTAACCTCGTGTCTTAGCCCAATTCGTATTTGCACACTTAGACCTCTCACATTAGGTTTAACATTAGTGGCTGCTGGATATACCGGTCGGGTCCGGGCAGACTTCCGCCACTAATGCAACCTAAGCTCAGGTCATAAGTGCAATTATAATTCCTAATTGTAACTACTAGTAATAACCCGGAAATCTGGGCTAATTTAAAATTTTTATTTTGGCAATTTTAGCGAATTTTGAATATTCAAAATGAATTATTTTAAATAATAGCGACGAGAAATTTATTTTGAATAGAAATAGAACGTATATATTTATATACGTCGTCGTTAGGATATAAATAATTATTTATATATATAAAAAGAATTGAAAATGGCGCGGTAGTTCGATAATTCGATTTCAAACTTCAAATGAATGTACCGGGTGCAAAATAAATTGGATTTTGGCGAAACCAAAAATATTTGAATCTAATTGATAATATCTTTCCAACGAATCAGAAAAATTGAAATTTCATAGTGGGGATAAAAAGTTATGTCCAGTTGAAAATTCAGAATAGTCGCTATGGAATTTTGGCCCTTAAAAATGGAAATTTTGCAAATGACCTCGGATTTCGACGAAACCACTTTTGTTGGATCTGCGATGTCAAGTTATTGCTAGATTCCAATTTTCGTAATTTTTCGAATCAATATGTAAGTGTGGCAAAGGAAAACGCGTTTGACCAGTTTTAGTTGATTTTAATTGACTGGAAAATGGCCATTTTTCAAACGGTCTCAGAATTTAACGAAATTAGTTTTGTTAGGACCGTATTGTCAATACGAAGCTAGAAAATATTTTTCTGGAATTTCTAGAGTGAGTATGTGGCCCCGGTAAATTGAAATGTGCATTCAAAATCAATATATAGAGTTATAAGTTGATTTTGACGAAAACCGATCGTAGCGATCAAATTGGCCTATGATACATATCCCATTGTGTACGAAATGGGGGTAATTAGCTATGGACGACAGTCGGCGGGTCTTGATTCGAGTTCGAGTGAAAAAGTTACTTCTTAAAATTAAAATAAAATAGAATATAAATTAATAACACCCCTATATTACCCTTCTCTCTCTCTTCTATTTTTTCAGATCGAGATTAAAAAAAACCGCGCTGACCTCGCACCTCCCCCTAACGCCGACGGCGACCACACTCCCCCCCCCCCCCCGCCTCCTCCTCCACGTGTCAGCACGCGGCCCCCCAGCAAAACCCTCCCCTCCGGCACTCCACTTCTACACCCCCACGACGCCCAATCAGCACACCACCGATCCTCAAACCCCTCCCCCCCCCCCCACGAAATCCGCGCCCACCACCCACTGTGCTACCACAGATGGCCAGAGCACCCCCCTAGACCAGTCGCGCCCCCCAACGCTGCCATGAAAACCCCCCTTCCCTCCAAGAATTGATTAAAAGGTGAGTTTTTCCGATTTCTTTATTTTACAAGATAAAGATCTGTTTTTTTATAAAGGCCTGATTTTTTATTTAGAGAAAAATATATATGATTTTTAGTTATGATAAAAATATAATTTTTAGGAATAGAAATATAATTTTTATATGAAATACTATAGTATAAAAATACGAATTTCACTTTGATTTGAAAATATAAAGGATCGATTTTTAGAAGAATAAAAATATGATTTTTAAACATGACAAGAAATAATTTTTATTATATGTAGAGGATGAAAACATAATTTTTATTGTATATAGGTAATAAAAATATAATTTTTATTATACGTGAAGGATAAAAATATGGTTTTTATATAAGGTGAAGAATAAAAATATAATTATATATATATATATATATATATATAGAATAGAGATAAAAATACGATTTTTATATATATGAAGTGAAGATAAAAATACGAATACATGTAGTGATAATAAAAATTTGATTTTTAAGGACGGGTCAACAGTTCAACAGCAAAGCACGGCGAAGTGGAAATCGGTGAGAACTTCTCACTTTTAAATTTTGTTTCTAGTTAATAATATATACTAGGATGCAGATGGTGTTTAGTAGCACCCGACACCCGTCGTCCATAGACCATGGACGGCTTGTATGCTTGGTTGTTGATTTTGATGTGTAGTTGATAGTGTGATGTGATGTGAAACGAAATAAAATAATTATATAGTTAAAAATATTTTATAGTTAAAAATAGAATTTTTAACGTGTATTTAAAATGAAATAAATATAAACAAATTGGACGATTTGTTTATATACACACATTTGATTGATATTGATTGGGACGATAAATTTTACACATCGCCGAACTGCACAAATAAAATCTGTGTTTGATTGATTTAAACCCCACACAGGTATTGGGATGATGTATGACATACACTAATCCCAATAATTAGTTGTATGTTGATCGATTGATTGATAGACTGTCATAAGCGTTAAATATTTATATTTGATGCTTATACAGTGTAGAATGCACTTTGGATGATCGTTGATTATTTATCGGTGTTATTTTACACATGTGTTGTAGAAAATCCATATAATTAACATTATATGGTAATTGATTGGGCCTCATTCCAGTTTTGAATAGAAATATTTGAAAAAGAAATATTTGAAATAGAAATATTTGAAAAAGAAATATTTGAAATAGAAATATTTGAAAATAGAAATATATGAAAGCGTGTTGTTTAGATTTGCGCGATTTTGACGTGAACGATATTTATATCGATTTTATTCAAATTGAAATGAATATTAAAGTGATTTGAAATTCGAAATAACCTGAAATGATTTGAAATTCATATAGAATTGAAATTGAATAGAATTGAATTTGAATTAAAATTGAATAGAATTGAATTCGAATTCAAATTGAATAGAATTGAATTCGAATTAAAATTTAACAGAATTGAATTTGAATTAAAATCAATTTGAAAAGAATTTAAAACGAATTTATGAGGAAAAATTCAATTTTGATTTGAATTTGAGATGGAAGTTGAAATCGTTTTGAAAACGAATTTAAAACGATTTATAAAATACGTTTTAAAAGGAAATCGACGATACATATATATACATATACATACATATATATATATATATATATATATATATAATGGCCTGAATAGAACGCGCCGCGCCGCGGCAGTTCGCGAATTTCGACCATTGACTTCGAATGGATATTGCGGGAGATCCAACCGTCGGATTCTCCTCAAACCGGAACCGTTGGGTTCGTATCGAAAAGAGCTTTCTAACGAATATTAGAGATTTGAAATCTAATGGTTGGATTTGGAATTATGTCCAAATCAAATTTGGAAATGGTCGTTTTAAGTGCAGTTCGATGGCCGTTGATGGAAATCGATTGTACGGGCCTTAATAAAATTATTAAATATAGTAATAATTTGTGTAAAATCATAAGAAATGATTTGTGAAGAATTGGGATGAAAAACTCCATATTTGAAAGGATAAAAATAGATTTTTATCGAAATGAACTAGTTTTGAACTAGAATAATAATTTATTTATTTTTAAAATAAATAAAGTGGATTTGAAATGGTTTTGAAAATAACCAGAACTTCCAATAATTAAATTGGAATGGATTTGGATCGAAATTGTCTTCGGAATATTTCGATGTTGGATTTCGTGATGATACAGATATTATTATGGGAATTTGAAATATATATTAATATCGTTATTTACAAAACGATATTTGTTGGTCGTAGAATTTGATATTGAATATAAGTCGATATATTTTCTATTCAGAGCCTTATATTTAATATCAAATGTGATTTGGGTTTGTTGTTAATGGTGTCTTCATTAACACTGTTCTTAAGCCCAGTGGAGAAAAAGATTAAATCTCTTATTTAGACTTAATGAAGTGTACGAATTAAATAATATTTAATTGGAATTGAATTGGTATTGATTTTTGGGTTTATCGTGAACAGTGTTTTAAATAACACTTGTTCTTTAACCTGATAATTAATGGAATGTGATTTTGGGTTTATCGTGAACCGTGTTTTAAATGACACTGATTCTTTAACCCAGTTAAAGATTAAAACTAAGTGAAGTTTTAATGAATCTTTAATTAGATTGAAATGGTCGAGAATGGAGTATCACCAGTTTTGCTCCAGGCGATAGTTAAATCTTTAATTAGATTTGAACGTGAAATGGTAATTGAATTTACCGATAACACTATGGTGTTAGATATGAAGTATTTCCAGTTTTACTTCATGGGATGAATAGGTTGGGATTGGGAAATAAAATAAGTGATTACTTCGGTGTGGTTCCCTAATCCCGACTAGTTTGAATTGATATTCAAAGAAGATTAAAGAATAAATTTAAAGAATTTATCTTTGATAAAATTAATGGGAACCTTTCCCAAAGTGTAAAAATATTTGAATAAAAAGAATGTTCTGAATTGGAATGAGGCATATGTTGTGTTTGTGTAACACTTGTTTATTATATACGCGAGTTATTCAGAAAGACCGGGTTTATCCCAATCTGAATAACTGATTCGACGTGATGTCGAAGATGAAGACGGTGGTTGAAGACCGGAGGTCTTCACGTCGTTTGGATAATTACTGATGATCTTGATTGGGTCGTACACCCAAGAGGAGGGAATCAGTTAGTGGTCGTCCAGACGTACTAGGAGATCGATGGATATGCGGGGTACTAGGTGCCTCCGGTTTCGTTCAGACCCAGAACGAACTTGTAAATGGACTGTGTGTCTGACATTGGATTTTAGTCTGTGTGATTGATTTCTATTAAATATACATCTGTTTGGCGGCGGGGAATTTATTCTCTTGCTTAACGCCCTTCTCTGAGACATACGAGCTCAGGGGTTGTAACACCCCATGTCCATTAATGTCACTCACAAAGGGAATGCATTAACTTCCGTGGAGGTTATAAGTGAATATAGAACAGAAAAATTACAACAAGATAGAAAATAAATAGTACTTGGAAATCTAAAACTTCATTTTATTGCAGCGGAAATTAAACATGTTTGTTACATCATAAAACCATAGATCATAACCAAGTACAATATCCATCTTCATAAAAACAAAATACATAATCCCATTACATAAATAGCCATTAAAAAGATAACAAGCTGGACTTTACTTCAACGGTCCAAGCTTTCCAAAGAGAGATGAAGCAATTCAATCAAACTCCAATAGAGCTGGGCCCAACCTGAGGACCTGGAGGGGGAAAAGTATAGAAATAGAGGGGGTCAGACATAAAGTCTGGCGAGTATGATAATTCTAACAATACTATTATCAAAATGACTAGACTAAGGCATAAGCTGGAAGACAAGTAAATGTCTATGAACTCTTAGGAAGATAAAGATAGCGTTTAAGATAACGTTAAAGATAACGGTAAAGGCACACCTAATTACTAACGAATGATTTCTACACTGCACCGCACATTACTACATTGCACCACACCAGTCACCCTATTGTTTGATCCCACTTGCTTCACACAAAAACTTTATAAATAGCCTTATGTACCCCTAGCTGACTACATAGGTGCCGTCTGCCCCTATCTCCATTAGGTGTACCCCACTACCCACTTTCGATCGGCTCCCTACTCGTAGATACCCGTCCTGGCCCCACAGTGGGGTGTATCACTCCCCTAAAGTGGCAACCCGATACAACTTAAGAATGCACGGCTTATATCTACACAATGCAACAACGTCTTACCTACTAGCCCGGGTCCACCCACGCATATGAAACCCGTTGGACTTGCGTTGCCACCGCTCCCCGTTTTGGCCTCTTACAGTCGAACCCAGCATGTGGGTCCCGTCCTTGACTTGGGTCGATCCCACAAAGATACGTTTGGGATACTGGTCGAAGTGGGCCCCCACAAGCTACCCACCTAAGCTTGTCACTAGTATATCCCACTTAACCCTCTTAGTCATGTTCATTTACATGTGTGTTTGGTTAAGTCTTACTAATCGTATTTCACATGCCACTAAGGGAACCCCCTAGATTCCTCATGCCACCCAAGGCACCTACTTAACCCCCATGTCCCACCTTACATGTTTATCTGGTTAAGTTTTACTTAATTCATTCAGGCCATAACCTCATTAAGACCTCTCACATTAGACTGGCATTTATGGCAGCTGGATTTGTCGGGCGGGTCCGGGCAGTCTTACACCATAAAAGAGTCTAACCTCGTGTCTTTACAACCGTTATGCTTTAGTTTAAGCCTAGGACCTCTCACATTGGGCTGACATTTGTGACTACTGGATTTGCCGGGCGGGTCCGGGCAGGTTTACGTCACAAACGAGTCCAACCTCGTGTCCTAAGCATTGATTAACACTTAAAATCTTTTACCCCAGTTTTAATAATTCCCTATTCAAATTATTAATTAAGTCAACTTTTAATGATGTCCATAATTGACTCAATTATGGCCATCCACTTATGGCATGCAAAATCATATCAATTGCACCCCCAACTTTTTAATATTAAATCCTTAATATTACCCTTACCCCACGTTTATACGTTCGCTTATTCAACACATAATATAGGCTAGACTTGTATAGTCTAACACCTAGCACAAAGATAAATTCTCACAACATATAGACAATTAAAATAAATCTAATCATAATAGGGGTGAAACTTGCACTACACATGTTAAGGATCAAAAAGGTGTCAACTTGTTAAATGTCTCAATTTATATGATATGATCATAGCCCAAATCTATACATAAACTTGCATATGGTGTTTTTAGGCAACATAATGATGGTGTGAACTAGCATAGGATATCACATATGTCATAGCATAATTCTAGATGTCATAATAGATGTCTTGGTATATGTTCATAACTTTTCTAATCAATCTAACTTGCATATGTGACTTGTCATATAGATGGTAACATCATGGCCTTTTTAACATGTATGATTCATCACAACTTAGCATAGAAACTTTCAACATACATAACATCATCATAGTATGATTTACAACATATAAGATATCATCATCACATAACATTGGATTTACAATATGCATGATAGCAAAAGGGGTTTACAACAACATATATGATCATTCACATCATCTGCTCATAATCCATTCATAACTCAACCTAATTAAAATGATAATAATCTTGTTAAGATCATCATACTCACAATTTAGAGAAGAAAAGAGAGAGTTTTGCTTTTCTTTAGGGTTGAGAGAATTAGAATTGAATTTGCTTTTTTTCTTTCTTAGTTGGTGGCGGCTCCATTGATTTCCATGGCGACGGTAACTATTCTATTTTAATTAGGTTTAGGGTTAGCATTAGGATGTATTTATAGGTGTAGGAAGTTATTTAGGACCATTAGATTAACCATGAGAACCAATCAAATGCAAAATCTGCATTTGAGCGAATCGGCCCACGGGTTGACAGCCAAACACCCTGGATTAACTCCTAGTCGACCCAGCAAGGCTCGGGTCGACCTCAAAAATGGGCCGGTTCGGTTATTTCCCCTCCCAATTCGCTGTTTTGAACTTTTTCGCATATTTATTTATTTAATTTTTAATATATATATATATATATATCAATATATATATATATATATGTATGTATATTTCTCTGCGCAACCCATTTCACTTAATTCCTTTCTAAAAATTAAGTATACTTTAATTTGTGAATTTTAATGTTATAAAATTACGGGGTGTTACATTCTCCCCTCCTTAAAGGATTTCGTCCCTGAAATCTCCAAGTCAAGAAGAATGTATATCCTACCATCTAATCGTCCATCTACTCAACCATCAAACACCAGCATCCATTGTCCTTAAAAGACTTCTAATGCTTTAATGTTTATATGCACAGTGTGTGTATATGTCCATATCTAATGCAAAATTAGGCGGTCTACTGATTCAGTCGACCTCCTTAGTGCAATTCATGATAGTGCTGTGTGTCCAATATGTATGCAAAAGATTCCTTATGATACATATTAATTCTATATGCGTGCACAACCATCCACCAGAATGCAGCAACTATATGATAATACAACCATTATACATCCATTTTACTAAATACATCCATATATATGCAATATGCAATATGAAGTGACTGAGCCGATCTGGTGCCTAATAGTGTGTGTATATGCATCCACGAGCAACCACTAGCAAACACTTGCATCCACTTTGCATCCACCATACATAACATGTCTCAAACACATGTTTCAACCATAGGATTATCCTAACTAAAGGTCAAAGATACTAGCGAGAGGATATACTAAAGATAAGATAAGTATTAGCTAAGCGATAAAGGAGAAATTAAAGGACATACCCTCAAAAAGAAAAGGGTATCGTGAACGCATCTTCCCTTCCGTCTCCCAAGTAGCGTTGCTCTCATCATCTCCTCATTGCACTTTGACTAGTCTGACCTCTCGATTCCTCAACCTCTTGATCTTAGACCCAAGAATGCGCGTAGGAGCTCGTCAAATTGTCGCATCACGCTCTATCTCCACCTCTCTAAGCAAGCTCGGCTCTACCACTTCCGCGGTCTCGTGCAAGCACTTCCTCAAATGTGACAAATGGAATACGTCATGTACACCACTAAGTCTCTCGGGAAACTCCACTCTATACGCCATCCGTCCAATCCTCTCCTTAATAGGAAACGGCCCTACAAACCTTGGTGCTAATTTCCCAATGGACCCAAAGCGAACAACGTTTCGTAATGGAGACACTTTGACAAAGACCATGTCCCCAACTTCAAACTCGAGATCTGTCCTCCTCTTATCCGCATAAGATTTTTGCCTATCTTGCGCTGCTTTCATCCTCCTTCGAATCAAGTCGATCTTCTCCGAAGTCTCCCTAATCATATCAGGCCCAAGTAAGATCTTATCCATAGATTCCCACCAACATGTAGGCGAACGACAAGGTCGTCCATATAGAGCTTCGAATGGTGCCATACCAATGCTGGACTGAAAGCTATTATTATATGCGAACTCAACCAATGGAACCATGTACCCCCAAAGTCTAGGATACATAGCCTCAACCGATCCTCTAGAATGCGATTCACCCTCTCAGTCTGGTCGTCCGTCTGAAGATGATATGCGGTGCTCAAACATAACTGAGTCCCTACCGCCTCTTGTAAGCTTCTCTAAAATTCGCTAGTGAAAATAGGATCGCGGTCGCTCACTATGCTAGAAGGAACACCGTGCAACCGAACTATCTCTCGAACGTATACAGAAGCTAACCATGGAGCAGTCCTCTTACTCTTCACGTGAGTAAAATGGGCGCTCTTAGTAAGTCTATCTACTATAACCCAAATTCCCGTGTTACCCTTCCTTGATCGTGGTAACCCATCCACAAAATCCATTGAGACACTTTCCCACTTCCATAGTGGAACCTCCAATGGGTGAAGCAACCCACCGGGTTTCTTTTGCTCCGCTTTTACTTGTTGGCACACCAAGCATCTAGCGACATACTCGGCCACGTCTTTCTTCATGCCGGCCCAAAAGTAAACTCTCTTCATGTCTTTGTACATCTTGTCCCCGCCGGGATGAATGGTCATCTTCGAACGATGTGCTTCGTCAAGAATATTCTTCCTTAGGTCATCGTCTTTTGGTACACAAAGTCTACCGTCCCTATGTAACCAACCCTTATCGTCTAGGGTATACCTACGGAGATGGCTTGATGACTCCCCTCCTTTGAGTTTTTCTACTAACTCAACCAACTGCGGGTCGTCTCGCTGTGCCTCGCCAATCCGTCCCAAAAGCGTAGGTCTGACCTCCAAGGATGCTAGTAAACCGGGTACGAAGTCAACGGAAGGTCTAAAGTCAAACATCGAAATGAATTCTAAACTTCGTCGCTCAACAAACAAAGGACTTAAGGATAATCTTTTTCTACTTAAGGCGTCTGCCACCATGTTACCCTTGCCAGGGGTATATGCTATCTCAAAGTCGTAGGACGCCAAGAACTCCATCCACCTTTACTGCCTTAAGTCCAAGTCCTTTTGAGAGAATAGGTATTTTAAAGATTTGTGGTCAGTGAATAGTTCGAATTTCCCGCCAAGAAGATAATGACGCCAAGACTTAAGCGCGAAAACAATAGCGGCCAACTTTAGGTCATGTGTAGGATAATTTTTCTCATGCGCTCTCAACTGCCTTCCACCATAGGTTATTACCCTACCCTCTTGCATTAAGACTGCGCCTAGTCCTGTCCCACAAGCGTCAGTATAAACAGTAAACGGATTACTCCCATCTGGCAATACTAAGACTGGGGCTGAAGTCAAAGCTCTCTTCAAACGTTGGAACGCATCATCACAATCTACGTCCCATGTTAAAACGAGGTTCTTCTTCGTCAAGCGTGTCAATGGAGCTGATATCTTTGCGAAGTCTTTGATAAACTTCCTATAGTAGCCAGCCAACCCCAAGAAACTTCTCACTTCGGTAGCATTTTTAGGGACCTTCCAATCTTGGATGGCCACCACCTTCGCGGGATCCACGGCTATCCCTTCTTGGAAACCACGTGCCCCAAGAACCGTACTTCCTTCCTCCAGAAGTGACACTTAGAAAATTTAGCCTTAAGGCTATGCGCTCGTAGGGTCTCCAACACTTCCCTAAGATGTAGGGCATGCTCTTCTTCATCCTTAGAAAAGATCAAGATGTCATCTAGAAAGACTACCACGAATTTGTTAAATTACTCCCTAAACACCCTACTCATCAAATCAACAAAGTATGTGGGGGCGTTTGTCAAACCGAAGGGCATCACTAGCCATTCATAGAAACCGTCCAGAGTCCTAAAGGCAGTCTTGTCAATGCTATCCTCAGCCACTCTCAACTGATGGAAACCAGTGGCTAAGTCCAACTGCGAAAACACTGAGGCGCCAACTAACTGATCGAAGAGATCGTCAATCCTCGGCAGTGGGTGTCTATTCTTCTTAGTAAGCTTATTAAGTTCTCTATAGTCCACACAAAGTCTAAGGTACCCATCCGCCTTCGTGGCAAATACTACTGGAGCATCCCACTCTGATATACTTCGTCTTATGAACCCCTTCTCAAGCAACTCCTTCACTTGCTTACCGAGTTCCCTCCTTTCACGTGGAGCCATGTGGCGTACTGGCAAAGATATTGGTTTCGCATTATCTACAAGATATATTCGAAAATCTATCTCCCACTTCGGAGGCAAGCCCTTCACCTCCTCAAACACATCCGAATATTCTCGGACCACTCTAACAGATCGTAGATTTTCCTCAGACGCGTCAAGCGATTCTAGATAACTTAGCATAACCGAATTTATGGGATTACAAAAGATTTCTAGAGTGTTTCCAAGGCGAGTCACGAGCCTAACTACTCTCCTTTCACAATCAAGAACGACCCCATTTCTGTATAACCAATCCATTCCTGAAATTAGCCCATAGCCCGTGAAGCCCAACATATAAGCATCACATCTAAATTCAACGCTAAGTATGGAAATTTCCAAATCCAAACACATCATGGGCAAATAAGCTGAGCCCCCTATTGGATTCAAAACAACTAAGGAATCCTCTACTAAACTGGTGTTTAAGTGCAGTGATTCAACTAATGATGTAGAGATAAACGAATGTGATGCGCCCGAATCGAATAAGGTACGGACAGGATGATCAAACAGAAATACTAAGCTTTCAACAGAAATGGTTCTACCTCGTTCTTGCAGCGGTGGGACCGCGAGAGCCTGAACTTGTCCCCTAGCCTGCCCTGGCCATAAGAGCCTGCACCTGTCCTCCCGAGGTAGCTCCTTCCCTCTGCCCCTTCTTTAGGCATTCCTTCACTAAATGTCCCGCATCGCCACAAAGAAAACAGGCTGTCTTCTTTTTCTTTCGGCAATCCTTGCTGAGATGGCCTGGGGTTCCACAGTTAAAGCACTTCTTCTTTCCCTTGCCGTTATTGTCTTTTCCACCCTTCTTGTTTTGTTGTTGTGGTTTCTTCTGATCCCCCTTCTTCTCGAGTGCCTTATCAGGTTTAGCGCTTTTCTCCTCATGCATGAGCGCCATTTTTACTAACTTCTCAAAGGTGGCCCCCATCGGGATGTGGGTCATAGCCAACCCTTGCAATGGTTCATTCAAGCCATTCACGAACCTTAGAGCCTTCTTCTCCGGCGTGTTTACTATGTCCAAGCCAAACCTTGCTAACTGATTAAATTTATTGACATATTCTTTCACTGATGAGCTTCCTTGCTTCAATGTCAAGAACCTTTCCATATATAGATTTTCTTCCCCCTTCGAGAGAAACTTCGCCTCGAACCTACGTCTGAAATCCGCCCAAGAGTCAACAGGACGCTCCCCATTAGTGACCTCCCACCAAAACGAGGCCTCTCCCTTCATCAACCAAGCTGCTAAACGATCTCTCCTCCCTTCTTCTACTTCAAAGATTTCTAGCAATTCTTCCACCTCCTTAAGCCAATCTCTAGCTTCCACAAACGTTTCTGACCCTTGAAATGGTTTTCCACGCATAGCGTTGAATTCCTTGCACGTCTTTGCAAAAGTATCTACGCGAGGAGGAGGAGGAGGAGGAACAGGTGCAACTGGTGGTGGAGGAACATTGGCTGGACCTGCAGCGGCCCTAGCCTCTAATAACCTCCTATATCATCCTGGTATCGTTACACCGTCAGGTAGATTAAGATCTTCAGCCATGCTGAAACGAAAAAGGAAAGATTCAGAATGGAGAATTCGAAAGATAAAGATATGGGCTATTGGGGATTACGTTTTTTTTCTTAAAAACTTTTCTCTTTAAATTTCTCATTAAAACATGTTTTTGAAAGCACTTCTTCCAAAAATAACTATTTTTCTAAAGTATTTTTATCTGTTCTGGTAACCTTAAGCTCTGATACCACGTGTAACACCCCACGTCCATTAATGTCACTCACAAAGGGAATGCATTAACTTCCATGGAGGTTATAAGTGAATATAGAACAGAAAAATTACAACAAGACAGATAATAAATAGTACTTGGAAATCTAAAACTTCATTTTATTGCAGTGGAAATTAAACATGTTTGTTACATCATAAAACCATAGATCATAACCAAGTACAATATCCATCTTCATAAAAACAAAATACATAATCCCATTACATAAATAGCCATTAAAAAGATAACAAGCTGGACTTTACTTCAACGGTCCAAGCTTTCCAAAGAGAGATGAAGCAATTCAATCAAACTCCACTAGAGCTGGGCCCAACCTGAGGACCTGGAGGGGGAAAAAGGATAGAAATAGAGGGGGTCAGACATAAAGTCTGGCGAGTATGATCATTCTAACAATACTATTATCAAAATAACTAGACTAAGGCATAAGCTGGAAGACAAGTAAATGTCTATGAACTCTTAGGAAGATAAAGATATCGTTTAAGATAACGTTAAAGATAACGGTAAAGGCACGCGTAATTACTAACGAATGATTTCTACACTGCACCGCACATTACTACACTGCACTACACAAGTCACCCTATTGTTTGATCCCGCTTGCTTCACACAGAAACTTTATAAATAGCCTTACGTACCCCTAGCTGACTACATAGGTGCCGTCTGCCCCTATCTCCACTAGGTGTACCCCACTACCCACTTTCGATCGACTCCCTACTCGTAAATACACGTGCTGGCCCCACAGTGGGGTGTATCACTCCCCTAAAGTGGCAAACCGATACAACTTGAGAATGCACAGCTTATACCTACACGATGCAACAACGTCTTACCTACCAGCCCGGGTCCACACACGCATATGAAACCCGTTGGACTTGCATTACCACCGCTCCCCATTTTGGCCTCTTACAGTCGAACCCAGCATGCGTGTCCCGTCCTTGACTTGGGTCGAGCCCACAAAGATATGTTTGGGATACTGGTTGAAATGGGCCCCCACAAGCTACCCACCTAAGCTTGTCACTAGTATATCCCACTTAACCCTCTTAGTCATGTTCATTTACATGTATGTTTGGTTAAGTCTTACTAATCGTATTTCACATGCCAATAAGGGCACCCCCTAGATTCCTCATGCCACCCAAGGAACCTACTTAACCCCCATGTCCCACCTTACATGTTTATCTGGTTAAGTTTTTCTTAATTCATTCAGGCCATAACCTCATAAAGACCTCTCAATTTATATGATATGATCATAGCCCAAATCTATTAAAAAGGTGTCAACTTGTTAAATGTCTCAATTTATATGATATGATCATAGCCCAAATCTATACATAAACTTGCATATGGGGTTTCTAGGCAACATAATGATGGTGTGAACTAGCATATGATATCACATATGTCATAGCATAATTCTAGATGTCATAATAGATGTCTTGGTATATGTTCATAACTTTTCTAATCAATCTAACTTGCATATGTGACTTGTCATATAGATCAACATAACCCAAACATGATGATTTAATTAATATGAACTAACTAGCATAGATGGTAACATCATGGCCTTTTTAACATGTATGATTCATCACAACTTAGCCTAGAAACTTTCAACATACATAACATCATCATAGCATGATTTACAACATATAAGATATCATCATCACATAACATTGGATTTACAATATACATGATAGCAAAAGGGGTTTACAACAACATATATGATAATTCACATCATCTATTCATAATCCATTCATAACTCAACCTAATTAAAATGATAATAATCTTGTTAAGATCATCATACTCACAATTTAGAGAAGAAAAGAGGGAGTTTTGCTTTGCTTTAGGATTGAGAGAATTAGAATTGAATTTGCTTTTCTTCTTTCTTAGTTGGCGGCGGCTCCATTGATTTCCATGGCGACGGTAACTATTCTATTATAATTAGGTTTAGGGTTAGCATTAGGATGTATTTATAGGTGTAGGAAGTTATTTAGGACCATTAGATTAACCCTGAACCATGAGAACCAATCAAATGCAAAATCTGCATTTAAGCGAATCGGCCCATGGGTTGACAGCCAAACACCCTGGATTAACCCCTAGTCGACCCAGTGGGGCTTGGGTCGACCTCAAAAATGGGCCGGTTCGGTTATTTCCCCTCCCAATTCGCTGTTTTGAACTTTTTCGCATATTTATTTATTTAATTTTTAATATATATATATCAATATATATATATATATTTCTCCGCGCAATCCATTTCACTTAATTCTTTTCTAAAAATTAAGTATACTTTAATTTGTGAATTTTAATGTTATAAAATTACAGGGTGTTACAGGGTGTTACAGGGGTTATATATTGATGGACATCAAACGCATGGAGTGAATTGCCTGTGTGGCATGCCTAAGTGGAAAATGATCAAGACTTCTGTTGAAAAGCAAAGTCATGTGTTTGATGATCAAAGCACGGCCTGTGTGGCATAGCTTTATGTAACGTGAATTCGCGAGCCTCACACCCCGGTTGTGAACCAGAAACGGGAGAGGACCTCAGGGAGGGCATGCGTTTCCTTCTAGCTAGAAGTGGCGTCAGTGGTTTTACACGCCCTGACGAGTTTGACTTATGTGGTTGTGGCTGTTGCGAGGCGCCTCGGTTAGATCGGACGATCCGGGTCCGATGGAGTCATTCGTTGGCTCATTTACGCCCCATAGGGCGGGGAAACGTAGTGTTTAGGAATTTTAATCCACATTGGTGGACCGGCCCTGTCGCTCCAAGGGTCGATGCGCTCTGACCCTGAGACATGGGCTAGATTGTCTCGAAGTTGGTAAGGACTATCCTTTGCCTTGGTTCATAGATGGAAATCCAACTTCCAATACGTGACGTTTCGATTTTAGTTGTAATCCTATATATGACGACATAGTGGGATGGGGCGCTTATGTCGTCTATGATTGATACTTATGATTTGAAGTTATTTTATACACTATACACTTATAGTACCATCAAAATAATTTGTTTTAAACGTATCAAGCATTCTTTGGCTATTATAAGGTAAAACCCTGTAACACCCCGAATTTTAGTTAATGCTAAAATTCACTAATTGCAGAATAAATAATCTCATATTTGGGAATTGGGGGCAACGGGCTGCGTCATTGCATTCGTCTCAGAAAAATACGCGAAATAGAGTCCGAGTTTTCGAGAATCGGAGTCCGTATGGCCCGGTTATGGCCCAATGAAGCTTGCAGAAAATTCAAAGTTCAAAACAGATTTAAAATTCAGACTTAAATTTTAAAATTGGAGCCATTGGGCGGAGGGGGAAAAAAATTCCCGCCTACCTACCCAAGTCGACAGCCCTGTCGACTGGGCAGTCGACTTGGCTAGGACCAAGTCGACAGCCCTGTCGACTTGGGTGTCGACAGGGGGTGCTCGACAGGTTTAACCTGGTGCACCATTTTAGTGTTTGGGCTGTGTTTTGGGGCTGGTTTCTGGAAGCTTCCGAGATCTGAGGGTCCTAATCTAACCTAGGGTTGATCTAAAGGCCTAAAACACTTGCCTAATCCTATAAATAAGACCCTAAGCTAGCCCTAAATGATCATAATCCTATCTCCTAACTAAACTATGCCAAAATTTTCTATGATCATGGCCTCCACCCAAAACCCTAGCCTCCACCCTATTTCTAAACTATTTCTATGAAGGCTTTCATGTGCATACAAGCATCTTTGAGTTGTATAAGTGATCATTAGCTTGCATTCATCATCAAGTTGCAAGCTTTATGTTCAAGGCTAGAGTTTTTGGGTAATTTGTGGCAAGGGTTTGCTTATGGGAGCTTAGTGGTGAGTTCCTATAGCTTTAATAATCAATTGTTAAATTGATTATGGTAGGATATGATAAGACATGGCTATGTTTGTGGATAAATGTGTTTATGCAAGTTTGTATGATATGTGTTTTGCAAGTTTTATGCTATATGCAAGTTTAATGCCATGTTTTATGATGCAAACCACTATGTTGAACATTTATGCATATGTAACATGTTATGCAAACTATATGTGAGAGTATATGCAAGTTGTATGTAACATGATATGCAAGTTATGCATTTGGTTTTGTGCATGCTAAGTATTTGGTTTTATGCATGCTAAGTATTTGGTTTTATGCATGCTAAGTATTTGGTTTTGTGCATGCTAAGTACTTGGTTTTATGCATATTAAGTGCTTGGTTTTATGCAAGTTTGTCTCTTTTTATGATATGCATAATATATGCAAGTTTGCCTCTAAGTATGGCATGTTATGCAAGTTCATATGCAAGTTATAATGCAAGTTCATATGCAAGTTATGATGCAAGTTCATATGCAAGTTATGATGCAAGTTCATATGCAAGTTATGATGCAAGTTCATATGCAAGTTATGATGCAAGTTCATATGCATGTTTGCCTCTATGAATGACATAAGTCTATGAGCAAGTTCATCCCTTTTAGACCTATGACATGTATGCAAGTTGACACCTTAATGATAGGTCTATGACATGAACATTTAAGCAAGTTACCATCCTTATGACATATGTGATTCATGCAAGTTTGGGTTGGTTTTGTATGCAAGTTGGGTTTATGGTCATATATGCAAGTTGACACCTTTTTAACCCATGATAATGCTAATGATATGATAAGTTGAACCCATTGTGTGTATGATGAATCTTCTCTTTTGAAGTATGTCATGTTAACGTATTTACGTGGGGACGATGGGGTAAAAATTAATGAACACATAAAATTGTGTGAAGTGGGTATGATTAAACATACCGTAAAGTGGATGGACATAATTGGGAATTTACCTATTAAGTTAGGTCTACCCATATTATGGAATTGGGAATTTACCTATTGAGTTAGGTCTACCCATATTCTTAAATATTTGTAATTAATTAGGGATAATTAATACAAATTATGGGGGTGATTAATTAGGTGTAATTAATCTACTAAGACACGAGGTTGGACCCTTTTTGTAGCATAACACTGCCCGGAACCGACCGGCAAATCCAGCGGCTACAAATGATTGGCCCAATGTGAGAGGTCTTAGTTACAAACTAAATACGTGACAAGTGTAAAGACACGAGGTTAGACTCTATTATGGTGTAAGGCTGCCCGGAACCAACCGGCATATCCAGCTGCCATAAAAGACAGTCTAATGTGAGAGGTCTTTACAAAGGTTACGATCTTAATTAACTAAGAAACACTTAACCAAATTAGCATGTAGTGGGGCATGAGGGGTTAAGTGGGTGCCTTGGGTGGCATGTAGTAACTAGTGGGGGTGCCTTGGGTGGCATGAGGAAACTAGTGGGTTGTCTTGGGTGGCAATAGAAAATACGATTAGAATACTTAACCAAAGTGGAACATGTAATTAAACATGGGTAAAGGGTTAAGTAAGTGCTTTGGGTGGCATGTGGAAATCTAGTGGGTGCCTTAAGTGGCAATTGAAATA
Source organism: Allium sativum (assembly GCA_030737875.1). Lineage (NCBI taxonomy): Eukaryota > Viridiplantae > Streptophyta > Magnoliopsida > Asparagales > Amaryllidaceae > Allium > Allium sativum. Next base: position 482,572,241 of record CM060926.1, on the reverse strand, counting down.
TGATTAGATGACTTAACCAAACCTTAACATGTAGGTGGGCATGATTATAAAAGGGGTTAAGTGGGATACACTAGATAAAATAACAAGCTTAGGTGGTAGCTTGTGGGGGGCCATTTCAACCAATATCCCAAACGTATCTTAGTGGGCTCGACTCTAGTCGAGTGACGGGACACGCATATTGGGCTTGACTATAAGAGGCCAAAACGGGTAGCGGTGGCAACGTGAGTCCAACGGGTTTCATCTGCGTGTGTGGACCCGGGATGGTAGGTAAGACGTTGTTGCATCGTGTAGATATAACCCGTGCACCATTTGTTGTATCGGGCTAGCCACTTTGGGGAGTGATACACCCCATTGTGGGGCCAGCACGGATATCTACGGTAGGGAGCCGATCGCTTGGGAGTAGTGGGTACACCTAGTGGAGATAGGGGCAGACGGCACCTATGTAGTGAGCTAGGGGTACACGAAACTACTGGGTAAAATTACTAAGTACACTTAGTGGGATCAACCTTTAAGTAGGAATCACCCTTGGGTGGGTAGAACTGGTGTGGTGCAGTGTAAGAATTACCCTTGGGTGGGTAGAATCTGGGGTGGTGCAATCTAGTAATTATCCTTGGGTGGGTAAATGTTTTTTTTCGTTTATCTTAGAACATCATGTGTTTAGTTGGCTACTTAGTGTAGTCATTATCCCCAGAGGTACCGTATCTTGCTTATATCATACCCTAATTACTTTGGTGATTGTATTGTTAGGGTTATAGGACTCACTCAGACTTATGTCTGACCCCGTTGTTTTTATCTTTTTCCCAACCCTCAGGTTATCAGAGTGGGCCTAGCACTAGTGGGCTTTGATCAGACTGCTTTATCTATCTTTTGGAGCTTGGACCGTGAATGAAAAGCTCAGTTTATCTTTTCTACTATGGCTATTAGGTTATGTAGCGGGATTATGTACTTTTGTTTTTATCAGGATGGATATTATGTACTTGACCCTTATTTATGGTTTTGGTGTAACCAAACATGTTTTACTTTCCGCTGGAATGAAATGATGTTTTAAATTCTCAAGTATTACTTATATCTGTCTTGTTGTAATTTTTCTGTTCTATATTCACTCAAAATACTCCACCGATGTTATGGCATTCCCTTAGTGAGTGACCACAGCGGGTGTGGGGTGTTACACGTGGTATCAGAGCCTAAGGTTACCAGAACAGATAAATTTTTTAGAAAAACTATTTTCTAAGAATATGTTTGAAAGGAGTATTTTCAAAAACATGTCTTTTAAGAGAAAAGTTTTTGAAAGAAAAGCATAATCCCCAATAGCCATATCAATATCTTTTGAATTCTCCGTTTTGAATTTCTTCGTCTCTCGTTTTGAGTTTCCCCTCCGTGTATAGATGATCTTTCTAAGATAGATAAGAATGGAAAACTACTTCAAGGGACTTAGACGTTAGTCGGATTAGAAGTTGGTTCAAGAAGAAGGAGGACTGGTAGGTACCTATTGGATAGACGATGGGAGGAAGGCTCAAATAGTTGTTTGATTAATAAAGGATGAAACCTAATTTTGATGGAAGGTTATGAGCGGAGAATGGGAAGGAGAAGGCGAGTAGTTATCCTTTTGGGAAGGAATGGGACATCTTATTAGGATTGTCCAAAGAGGCAAGGGCAAGGTACGGAATCTCCTGGAGGGTGGTTGTATTCCCTCACGACTAGGGTACCAGATGGGGATAGGACCGTCTATGTTGGAATTTGGATTTCTTTATTATCCGATTCGAACTTTATTTGATCCTGACGCATCGAGTTCGTTTATCTCATCATTGTTAGTTGAGTCACTGCACTTAGACACCAGTTTAGTAGAGGATCCCTTAGTTGTTTCAAACCCAATTGGGGCTCCATGATGTGTTTGGGTTTGAAAGTTGCTATACTTAGCGTTGAGTTTAGATGTGATGCTTTTGGGCTTCACGAGCTATGGGTTAGTTTTGGGCATGGACTGGTTATCCAGTAGGGGTGCCGTTCTTGATTTTGAAGGGAGAGTTGTTAGGCTTATGACCCGTTTGGGTAACACTCTCGAGAATCTCTTGTAATCCCATGGAATCTGTTATGCTAAGCTATCTAGAATCGCTTGACACATCGGTCGAGGGTTTGCGAACTATTAGAGTGGTCCGGGAATACTCGGATGTGTTTGAGGAGGTGAAGGGCTTACCTCCGGAGCGGGAGATTGACTTCCGAATATACCCGGTAGACAATGCCAAACCAGTATCTTGGCCAGTGTGCCACATGGCTCCTCGTGAGAGGAGGGAACTCCATAAGCAAGTAGGCGATTTGCTTGGGAAGGGGTTCATAAGACGAAGGATATCGGAGTGGGGTGCTCCGGTAGTTTTTGCCACGAGGGCGGATGGGTCCCTCAGACTTTGTGTAGGCTAAAGAGAACTAAATAAACACACAAAGAAGAATAGACACCCATTGCCGAGGATTGATGATCTCTTTGATCAGTTGGTTGGCGCCTTAGTGTTTTCGCAGTAGACTCAGCTATGGGGTTTCATCAGTTGAGAGTGGCCGAGGATAGTATAGAGAAGACTACCTTTAGGACCCCGGATGGTTTTTATGAGTGGCTGGTAATGCCATTTGGTTTGACGAACGCCCTCGCATACTTTGTTGATTTGATGAGAAGGGTGTTCGGGGAGTACCTAAATAAGTTCGTGATGGTCTTTGTAAATGACATCTTGGTCTTTTCTAGGGGCGAAATAAGTTTTCGTATGTGCTCAATAGGTTGAGCAATGCCAGTTATGGGGAAAACGGTGGTTTTGGAGCGAGACTGGCGAGGACATCCAGAGTTGGACAAGAGCTTAATTATTTAGCCGTTTTTACTAGTATCATCGCACGTAGGTCGTCTGAATTCGAAGGAGGTATCCCTTGGGTGTTTGTCTGATATTGGTTTAGGCCTTTGGGGCTTGCATTTGGGGGATGTCGAGTTCGACCAGGGTGGTCTGCGTGAGAGATGGATAGTTGTGACGATTTTGCATGGGAGAATATCCTGATTTTCTCTAGGAGTGGAGAAGAGCATGCCCTACATCTTAGGGAAGTATTGGAGACTCTCCAAGCGCATAGTCTTAAGACAGCAATAGTGAATAGGATTCTTAGCATCCTATGAGTTTGAGATAGCGTATACCCATGGGAAGGGTAACATGGTAGCGGACGCCTTAAGTAAAAAAAGGTTGTCCTCGAGTTCATGGTTCGTTAAACGACGGAGCTTAGAGTTTATTTCTATGTTTGACTTTAGACCTTCCGTTGACTTTGTACCCGGTTTGCTAGCCTCCTTGGAGGTTAGGCCTACTCTTTTGGGACGAATTGGCGAGGCACAGCGAGACGACCCACAGTTGGATGAGTTAGTAGAGAAGCTCATGAGGAGGGGGTCGTCCATCCATTTGAGTAGGTACACCCTAGATGGTAAGGGATGGTTGCGTAGAGACGGTAGACTTTGTGTACCGCAAGACGAGGGTTTGAGGAAGACTATTCTTGATGATGCACACCGTTCTAGGATGACCATTCATCCCGGTGGGGACAAGATGTACCAGGACATGAAGCGGGTTTTCTTCTGGGCCGGTATGAAGAAAGATGTGGCCGAGCATATCGCTCGATGCTTGGTGTGCCAACAAGTGAAGGCGGAGCAAAAGAAACCCGGTGGGTTGCTTCACCCATTGGAAGTTCCGCAATGGAAGTGGGATAGCATCTTGAAGGATTTTATTGACGGGTTACCCAGATCAAGAAAGGGTAATACGGGAATTTGGGTTGTGGTAGATAGACTTACTAAGAGCGCCCATCGTATACCCGTGAAGAGTAAGAGAACTGCTCCATGGCTAGCTTCAGTTTATATTCGAGAGATTATTAGATTGCATGATGTACCCTCCAGTATAGTGAGCGATCGAGATCCTATCTTCACTAGAGAGTTTTGGAAGAGTTTGCAAGAGGCGGTAGGGACTCAGTTGTGTTTGAGTACCGCATATCATCCTCAGACGGACGGCCAGACCGAGAGGGTGAATCATATTTTAGAAGACCTTTTGAGGCTATGTATCTTGGATTTTGGAGGTACATGGGAGGAGCATCTTCCATTGGTGGAGTTGCCCGACAGACTTAGTGGTGTACATGATGTATTCCATGGGAGGAAGTGCCTACATGAGACCGCAGAGGCGGTAGAGCCGAGCCTGCTTAAAGAAGTAAAGGTAGAGCGTGATGTGATTATTCGACAAGCTCCTACTCGCATCCTTGGGTCAGAGATTAGGAAGTTGAGAAACAGAGAGGTTCGACTAGTCAAAGTGAAAAAGGGGAGTAAGTGAGAGCAATGCTACTGGGGAGACAGAAGCGAAGATGCGTTCATTATACCCATTCCTTTTGAGGGTATGTCCTTTAAACGACTCCTTTATCATCTGTCTAGTACTTATCTTATCTTTAGTATGTCATCTCATTAGTACCTTTGACCTTTAGATAGGGTAAACCTATGGTTGAAACATGTGTTTGAGACATGTTATGTTTGATGGATGCGTGTGGATGCAAGTGGTTGCTAGTGGTTGCTCGTGGATGCATATACACACACTCTAGACACTAGATCGGCTCAATCACTTCATATTGCATATTGCATAAAATTGTGTGTAGGAAGCTATATTTATGGATGTATAATGATTGTGTTATCATATGGATGATGCATTTTGGTGAATGATTGTGCACTCATGTAGATATTGTATGTGTCGATAGGGTTCTCTCGCATACATATTGGATGCATGGCACTACCATGGTTTGCATATGTTCATACATTAGATAGGGAACATATACACACACTTTTTGCATATGCTCATAAATCATTAGAAATTTTTTTAAGGACAATGGATGCTCGTGTTTGATGAATTGAGTAGATGGTTGTTTGGATGGTAGGATATGCATTCTCCTTAGCTTAGAGATTTCGGGGACGAAATCCTTTAAGGAGGGGAGAATGTAACACCCCAAATTTTAGTTAATGCTAAAATTCACTAATTGCAGAATAAATAATCTCAGATGTGGGAATTGGGGGCAACGGGCTGCGTCATTGCGTTCGTCTCGGAAAAATACGCGAAATAGAGTCCGAGTTTTCGAGAATCGGAGTCCGTATGGCCCGGTTATGGCCCAATGAAGTTTGCAGAAAATTCAAAGTTCAAAACAGATTTAAAATTCAGATTTAAATTTTAAAATTGGAGCCATTGGGCGGAGGGGGAAAAAAATTCCCGCCTACCTACCCAAGTCGACAGCCCTGTCGACTTGGGTGTCGACAGGGGGTGCTCGACAGGTTTAACCTGGTGCACCATTTTAGTGTTTGGGCTGTGTTTTGGGGCTGGTTTCTGGAAGCTTCCGAGATCTGAGGGTCCTAATCTAACCTAGGGTTGATCTTAAGGCCTAAAACACTTGCCTAATCCTATAAATAAGACCCTAAGCTAGCCCTAAATGATCATAATCCTATCTCCTAACTAAACTATGCCAAAATTTTCTATGATCATGGCCTCCACCCAAAACCCTAGCCTCCACCCTATTTCTAAACTATTTTTATGAAGGCTTTCATGTGCATACAAGCATCTTTGAGTTGTATAAGTGATCATTAGCTTGCATTCATCATCAAGTTGCAGGCTTTATGTTCAAGGCTAGAGTTTTTGGGTAATTTGTGGCAAGGGTTTTCTTATGGGAGCTTAGTGGTGAGTTCCTATAGCTTTAATAATCAATTGTTAAATTGATTATGGTAGGATATGATAAGACATGGCTATGTTTGTGGATAAATGTGTTTATGCAAGTTTGTATGATATGTGTTTTGCAAGTTTTATGCTATATGCAAGTTTAATGCCATGTTTTATGATGCAAACCACTATGTTGAACATTTATGCATATGTAACATGTTATGCAAACTATATGTGAGAGTATATGCAAGTTGTATGTAACATGATATGCAAGTTATGCATTTGATTTTGTGCATGCTAAGTATTTGGTTTTATGCATGCTAAGTATTTGGCTTTATGCATGCTAAGTATTTTGTTTTGTGCATGCTAAGTACTTGGTTTTATGCATATTAAGTGTTTGGTTTTATGCAAGTTTGTCTCTTTTTATGATATGCATAATATATGCAAGTTTGCCTCTAAGTATGGCATGTTATGCAAGTTCATATGAAAGTTATGATGCAAGTTCATATGCAAGTTATGATACAAGTTCATATGCAAGTTATGATGCAAGTTCATATGCAAGTTATGATGCAAGTTCATATGCAAGTTATGATGCAAGTTCATATGCATGTTTGCCTCTATGAATGACATAAGTCTATGAGCAAGTTCATCCCTTTTAGACCTATGACATGTATGCAAGTTGACACCTTTATGATAGGTCTATGACATGAACATTTAAGCAAGTTACCATCCTTATGACATATGTGATTCATGCAAGTTTGGGTTGGTTTTGTATGCAAGTTGGGTTTATGGTCATATATGCAAGTTGACACCTTTTTAACCCATGATAATGCTAATGATATGATAAGTTGAACCCATTGTGTGTATGATGAATCTTCTCTTTTGAAGTATGTCATGTTAACGTATTTACGTGGGGACGATGGGGTAAAAATTAATGAACACATAAAATTGTGTGAAGTGGGTATGATTAAACATACCGTAAAGTGGATGGACATAATTGGGAATTTACCTATTAAGTTAGGTCTACCCATATTATGGAATTGGGAATTTACCTATTGAGTTAGGTCTACCCATATTCTTAAATATTTGTAATTAATTAGGGATAATTAATACAAATTATGGGGGTGATTAATTAGGTGTAATTAATCTACTAAGACACGAGGTTGGACCCTTTTTGTAGCATAACACTGCCCGGAACCGACCGACAAATCCAACGGCTACAAATGATTGGCCCAATGTGAGAGGTCTTAGTTACAAACTAAATACGTGACAAGTGTAAAGACACGAGGTTAGACTCTGTTATGGTGTAAGGCTGCCCGGAACCAACCGGCATATCCAGCTGCCATAAAAGACAGTCTAATGTGAGAGGTCTTTACAAAGGTTACGATCTTAATTAATTAAGAAACACTTAACCAAATTAGCATGTAGTGGGGCATGAGGGGTTAAGTGGGTGCCTTGGGTGGCATGTAGTAACTAGTGGGGGTGCCTTGGGTGGCATGAGGAAACTAGTGGGTTGCCTTGGGTGGCAATAGAAAATACGATTAGAATACTTAACCAAAGTGGAACATGTAATTAAACATGGGTAAAGGGTTAAGTAAGTGCTTTGGGTGGCATATGGAAATCTAGTGGGTGCCTTAAGTGGCAATTGAAATATGATTAGATGACTTAACCAAACCTTAACATGTAGGTGGGCATGATTATAAAAGGGGTTAAGTGGGATACACTAGATAAAATAACAAGCTTAGGTGGTAGCTTGTGGGGGCCCATTTCAACCAATATCCCAAACGTATCTTAGTGGGCTCGACTCTAGTCGAGTGACGGGACACGCATATTGGGCTTGACTATAAGAGGCCAAAACGGGTAGCGGTGGCAACGCGAGTCCAACGGGTTTCATCTGCGTGTGTGGACCCGGGATGGTAGGTAAGACGTTGTTGCATCGTGTAGATATAACCCGTGCACCATTGGTTGTATCGGGCTAGCCACTTTGGGGAGTGATACACCCCATTGTGGGGCCAGCACAGATATCTACGGTAGGGAGCCGATCGCTTGGGAGTTGTGGGTACACCTAGTGGAGATAGGGGCAGACGGCACCTATGTAGTGAGCTAGGGGTACACGAAACTACTGGGTAAAATTACTAAGTACACTTAGTGGGATCAACCTTTAAGTAGGAATCACCCTTGGGTGGGTAGAACTGGTGTGGTGCAGTGTAAGAATTACCCTTGGGTGGGTAGAATCTGGGGTGGTGCAATCTAGTAATTATCCTTGGGTGGGTAAATGTTTTTTTTCGTTTATCTTAGAACATCCTGTGTTTAGTTGGCTACTTAGTGTAGTCATTATCCCCAGAGGTACCGTATCTTGCTTATATCATACCGTAATTACTTTGGTGATTGTATTGTTAGGGTTATAGGACTCACTCAGACTTATGTCTGACCCCGTTGTTTTTATCTTTTTCCCAACCCTCAGGTTATCAGAGTGGGCCTAGCACTAGTGGGCTTTGATCAGACTGCTTTATCTATCTTTTGGAGCTTGGACCGTGAATGAAAAGCTCAGTTTATCTTTTCTACTATGGCTATTAGGTTATGTAGTGGGATTATGTACTTTTGTTTTTATCAGGATGGATATTATGTACTTGACCCTTATTTATGGTTTTGGTGTAACCAAACATGTTTTACTTTCCGCTGGAATGTAATGATGTTTTAAATTCTCAAGTATTACTTATATCTGTCTTGTTGTAATTTTTCTGTTCTATATTCACTCAAAATACTCCACCGATGTTATGGCATTCCCTTAGTGAGTGACCATAGCGGGTGTGGGGTGTTACAAACCCTATCCCCCGGCTTGCGTTGGATTGTGTGATAGGACCTGGGTCTCATAATAGCTTCATTTTTCTTTATTTAGCATTGCGCTGTTGTTATATGCACTGGTATTCTTGGGAGGAAACCCGTTCCGTGTTATACGGCGTGGTCCCTTGATTTACCGAACTTTAAAATAAAGATTAATAACTGTCTTAGTTCTCACACGAGTCCCATGACTGACCTGGAGTTTATTGTTTTAACCTAAACTCTGGGTGCCCTTATTTTGACACGGGCAGCTAGTAGTTTTGGTTTTGCAGATTTATATTCACATGAACCTAGTTTATAGCTGGAACGATATCCGGAAAGCTTTGTATCCGTGTATCTTCTTCAGTTGTATTTTGTATTATTTTCCGCTGCTATGTAATGTATTGTAATCTCTTATATTTATCGAATGTATTTTATTCATTTATACTCTGTATATTCTTGTATCTGATGGAATTGTTGTAATTAACAATGAAATGTTCTTCCGTCTACGTTCTAATTTGTCGTGTTCTCAAAACAATCAGGCTTTTCGAACGGTCTTGATCGGTTTAGCAACTGAATCAGATCGAGCGAAATTCCTTTTCGTTACATTTGGTATTAGAGCTTTGGTTTACAAAGCTCAGAGAACAAGACACATTAGAACCACACCAAAGAATTCATCAGATATTGGATTAGTAATATCCAATTAGAATGACTCATTAGAGATAGGATCAGTAGTATCCTAGAACGAGTGTGAAGAGTATATTTTTCAAATGAAAACAATTTTGTTTTGAAAATTTAAACCATTTTATACGTATTTGATTATTTATTATATTTGAATTTGGACAATCCAGTATATATAGATTTTGCATATACGTCTGATCCACGGGTATTCAAAGTTTTAATATACTGGATAGATATAGGACCGCACTGTAGTCGCCCGGGAATGATTCTGATGATGGGTACCCATCATCAGTGTTGTGTTCGTGTTTAGAAGGTTTGATATCTATATATTTCCATTAGACTGGTGTGAGAACCAAAATTAGATAGGGCCTATTGTTGTGATTTGGCACCAAAAATGTGATTTTTGCCTATATATTAAAATTATGAATTTGAAAAGATAATCAACTAATTGATTGATGGTTGTGTTGTTTGATTATAGTTTGATTAATTAAAAAGTTGAACCTTTAGCCAAATTAATCAAATAGTGAGTTGTATTGAAAATTTGTCGCATTTGCGTGCATATACATGTACTTACACTGAACAAGTCATAGCAAGGAGGCTAGAGCAGAGAATAAAATTGTTTGCCCGACAAATAGGTACATGTTTACCATAATTTACTGTTTTGTTTGGGTGATGATGATTTTATGAGCCGATTGGCTAGCCGCTTGGCTTTTTCTATTTCTTTTGGATTGAAGAAGGCCATGGGAGGCTATATGAAATATCCCAAAGTCCCCGGTGCAGGGGACGTTATGGCGAAATTTAGGGTGTAAGCCAAATTTTTGAAAAATTTGAAAAGTTCTTAGAAACTGAAAAGTTGAAGAACTTAAGCCGTAATGAAAATAGTGAAAGTTGAGTTGATTAGTTAAACAACTTTCGGCTTCGTTCCTTTTCGGGGAAGAAAATTTTTAAGTGGGGGAGATTGTAATAACCCGGAAATCTGGGCCAATTTAAAATTTTTATTTTTGCAATTTTAGCGAATTTTGAATATTCAAAATGAATTATTTTAAAAAATAGCAACGAGAAATTTATTTTGAATAGAAATAGAACGTATATATTTATATACGTCATCGTTAGAATATAAATAATTATTTATATATATAAAAGGAATTGAAAATGGCGCGGTAGTTCGATAATTCGATTTCAAACTTCAAATGAATGTACCGGGTGCAAAATAAATCGGATTTTGGCAAAACCAAAAATATTTGAATCTAATTGATAATATATTTCCAACGAATCAGAAAAATTGAAATTTCATAGTGGGGATAAAAAGTTATGCCCAGTTGAAAATTCAGAATAGTCGCTATGGAATTCTGGCCCTTAAAAATGGAAATTTTGCAAACGACATCGGATTTCGACGAAACCACTTTTGTTGGATCCACGATGTTAAGTTATTGCTAGATTCCAATTTTCGTAATTTTTTGAATCAATATGTGAGCGTGGCAAAGGAAAACGCGTTTGACTAGTTTTAGTTGATTTTAATCGACTGGAAAATGGCCATTTTTCAAACGGACTCCGAATTTGACGAAATTATTTTTGTTAGGACCGTATCATCAATACGAAGCTAGAAAATATTTTTCTGGAATTTCTAGAGTGGGTATGTGGCCCCGGTAAATTGAAATGTGCATTCAAAATCAATATATAGAGTTATATGTTGATTTTGACGAAAACTGATCGTAGCGATCAAATTGGCCTACGATACATATCCCATTGTGTTCGGAATGGGGGTATTTAGCTATGGACGACAGTCGGCGGGTCTCGTTTCGAGTTCGAATGAAAAAATAACTTTTTAAAATTAAAATAAAATATAAATTATTAACACCCCTATATTACCCTCCTCTCTCTCTTCTGTTTATTCAGATCGAGATTTAAAAAAAATCGCGCTGACCTCGCACCTTCCCCTCACGCCGACGGCGACCACGCTCCCCCCTCCTCATCCTCCACGCGTCAGCATGCCCCCCAAGCGAAACCCTCCCCTCTGGCGCTCCACTTCGACACCCCCACGACGCCCAATCAGCACACCACCGATCCTCAACCCCCCCCCCCCGAAATCCGCGCCCACCACCCACTATGCCACCGCAGATGGCCAGAGCACCCCCCCAGACCAGTCGCGCCCCCCAACGTTGCCGTGAAACCCCCCCCCCCTTCCCTCCAAGAATTGATTACAAGGTGAGTTTTTCCGATTTCTTTATTTTACAAGATAAAGATCTGTTTTTTTTTTATAAAGGCCTGATTTTTTATTTAGAGAAAAATATATACAATTTTTAGTTATGATAAAAATATAATTTTTAGGAATAGAAATATAATTTTTATATGAAATACTATAGTATAAAAATACGATTTTCACTTTGATTTGAAAATATAAAGGATCGATTTTTAGAAGAATAAAAATACGATTTTTAAACATGACAAGAAATAATTTTTATTATATGTAGAGGATGAAAACATAATTTTTATTGTATGTAGGTAATAAAAATATAATTTTTATTATATGTGAAGGATAAAAATATGGTTTTTATATAAGGTGAAGAATAAAAATATAATTTTATATATATATAGAATAGAGATAAAAATACGATTTATATATATATGAAGTGAAGACAAAAATACGATTTTTATGTACATGTAGTGATAATAAAATTTTGATTTTTAACATGAACAGCGTGAAAAGAACTGCATTAGAGTTTCAAACAGATCCAGATGGGTCAACAGTTCAACAGCAAAGCACGGCGGAGTGGAAATCGGTGAGAACTTCTCACTTTTAAATTTTGTTTCTAATAAATAATATATACTAGGATGCAGACGGTGTTTAGTAGCACCCGACACCCGTCGTCCATAGACCATGGACGGCTTGTATGCTTGGTTGTTGATTTTGATATGCAGTTGATTGTGTGATGTGAAATGAAATAAAATATTTATATAGTTAAAAATAGAATTTTTAATGTGTATTTAAAATGAAATAAATATAAACGATTTGTTTATATACACACATTTGACTGATATTGATTGGGATGATAAATTTTATACATCGCCCAACTGCACAAACAAAATCTGTGTTTGATTAATTGAAACCCCACATGAGTATTGGGATGATATATGACATACACTAATTCCAATAATTAGTTGTATGTCGATCGATTGATTGACAGACTGTCATAAGCCTGAAATATTTATATTTGATGCTTATACAGTGTAGAATGCACTCTGGATGATGGTTGATTATTTATCGTTGTTATTTTATACATGTGTTGTAGAAAATCCATATAATTAACATTATATGGTAATTGATTGGGCCTCATTCCAGTTTTGAATAGAAATATTTGAAAAAGAAATATTTGAAATAGAAATATTTGAAAATAGAAATATATGAAGGCGTGTTGATTAGATTTGCGCCATTTTGACGTGAACGATATTTATATCGATTTTATTCAAATTGAAATGAATATTAAAGTGATTTGAAATTCGAAATAAACTGAAATGATTTGAAATTCGTATAGAATTGAAATTGAATAGAATTGAATTCGAATTAAAATTGAATAGAATTGAATTCGAATTAAAATTGAATAGAATTAAATTCGAATTAAAATTGAATAGAATTGAATTTGAATTAAAATCAATTTGAAACGAATTTAAAACGAATTTATGAGGAAAAATTCAATTTTTATTTGAATTTGAGATGGAAGTTGAAATCATTTTGAAAACGAATTTAAAACGATTTATAAAATACGTTTTAAAAGGAAATCGACGAAATATATAATATATATATATATATTATATATATAATGGACTAAATAGAATGCGCCGCGCCGCGGCAGTTCGCGAATTTCGACCATTGACTTCGAATGGATATTGCGGGAGATCCGACCGTCAGATTCTCCTAAAATCGGAACCGTTGGGTTCATATCGAAAAGAGCTTTCTAATGAATATTAGAGATTTTAAACCTAACGGTTGGATTTGGAATTATGTCCAAATCAAATTTGGAAAAGGTCGCTGTAAGTGCAGTTCGATGGCCGTTGATGGAAATCGACTGTACGGGCCTTAATAAAATTATTAAAAATAGTTATAATTTGTGTAAAATTATAATTTGAATTTACCGATAACACTGTGGTGTTAGATATGAAGTATTACCAGTTTTACTTCATGGGACGAATAGGTTGGGATTGGGAAATAAAATAAGTGATTACTTCGGTGTGGTTCGCTAATCCCGACTAGTTTGAATTGATATTCAAAGAAGATTAAAGAATAAATTTAAAGAATTTATCTTTGATAAAATTAATGGGAACCTTTCCCAAAGTGTAAAAATATTTGAATAAAAAGAATATTCTGAATTGGAATGAGGCGTACGTTGTGTTTGTGTAACACTTGTATATTATATACGCGAGTTATTCAGAAAGACCAGGTTTATCCCATTCTGAATAACTGATTCGACGTGATGTCGAAGATGAAGATGGTGGTTGAAGACCGGAGGTCTTCACGTCATTTGGATAATTACTGATGATCTTGATTGGGCCGTACACCCAAGAGGAGGGAATAAGTTAGTGGTCGTCCAGACGTACTTGGAGATCGATGAATATGCGGGGTACTAGGTGCCTCCGGTTTCGTTCAGACCCAGAACGAACTTGTAAATGGACTGTGTGTTTGACATTGGATTTTAGTCTGTATGATTGATTTCTATTAAATATACATTTTTTTGGCGGCAGGGAATTTATTCTCTTGCTTAACGCCCTTCTCTGAGACGTACGAGCTCAGGGGTTATATATTGATGGATATCAAACGCATGGAGTGAATTGCCTGTGTGGCATTCCTAAGTGGCAAATGATCAAGGCTTCTGTTGAAAAGCAAAGTCTTGTGGTTGATGATCAAAGCACGGCCTGTGTGGCATAGCTTTGTGTAACGTGAATTCGTGAGCCTCACACCCCGGTTGTGAACCAGAAACGGGAGAGGACCTCAGGGAGGGTATGCGTTTCCTTCTAGTTAGAAGTGGCGTCGGTGGTTTTACACGCCCTGACGAGTTTGACTTATGTGGTTGTTGTTGTTGCGAGGCTCCTCAGTTAGATCGGACGATCCGGGTCCGATATAGTCATTCGTTGGCTCATTTACGCCCCATAGGGCGGGGAAACGTAGTGCTCAGGAATTTTAATCCACATCGGTGGACCGGCCCTGTCGCTCCAAGGGTCGATGCGCTCTGACCCTGAGACATAGGCTAGATTGTCTCGTAGTCGGTAAGGACTATCCTTTGCCTTGGTTCACAAATGGAAATCCAATTTCCAATACGTGACGTTTCGATTTTATTTGTAATCCTATATATGGCGACATAGTGGGATGGGGCGCTTATGCCGTCTATGATAGATACTTATGATTTGAAGTTGTTTTATACACTATACACTTATAGTACTATCAAAATAATCTGTTTTAAACTTATCAAGCATTCTTTGGCTATTATAAGGTAAAACCCAATCCCCCGGCTTGCGTGGCATTGTGTGAATGGACCTCAGTCTTATAACAGCTTCATTTTTCTTTATTTAGCATTGCGCTGTTGTTTTATGCACGGGTATTCTTGGGAGGAAACCCGTTCCGTGTTATACGGCGTGGTCCTTTGATTTACCAAACTTTAAAAGAAAGATTAATAACTGTTTTAGTTCTCACACCAATCCCATGATGGACCTGGAGTTTATTGTTTTAACCTAAACTCTGGGTGCCCTTATTTTGACACGGGCAGCTAGTAGTTTTGGTTTTGCAGATTTATATTCATAGGAACCTGGTTTACAGCTGGAACGATATCCGAAAAGCTTTGTATCCATGTATCTTCTTCAGTTGTATTTTGTATTGTTTTCCGCTGCTATGTAATGTATTGTAATCTCTGATATTTATCGAATGTATTTTATTCAGTTATACTCTGTATATTCTTGTATCTGATGGAATTGTTGTAATTAACAATGAAATGCTCTTCCGTCTGCATTCTAATTTGTCATGTTCTCAAAAAAATCAGGCGTTTCGAACGGTCTTGATCGGTTTAGCGACTTCTTCGGATCGAGCGAAATTCCTTTTCGTTACACTACTAGACATTCTATTTTTATCCAAATCTACCTATGTTATTGTAGGTGATTATTTCTCTTTTTTCCCATATTTAATTATATGCTTAATTCACTATTCAAATCATAGACTTTTACACCCCTTTTCAATTCACCTTTTAATTATGCACCATATGCTCTTTTTCCCCAAGTTATAAGTCAAGGCATATACATATATATATGTTTTGCACAAACCCAAATCTACACATTTTCCAATTTATGTCCCTAGTCCATATTCACTCATTTCAATAC
Organism: Allium sativum; assembly: GCA_030737875.1. Lineage (NCBI taxonomy): Eukaryota > Viridiplantae > Streptophyta > Magnoliopsida > Asparagales > Amaryllidaceae > Allium > Allium sativum. Next base: position 482,556,699 of record CM060926.1, on the reverse strand, counting down.
AAGTTATACCCGAATCCATATTCGCATATTTTCCAATGTATGCCTAAAATTCATATTCACATACGTCCCAATTTATGTCGCAAATCGGTACTTACACATGTCCCAATTTATGCTCAAATTATATTTTCCAACGTATGCCTAAATTCATATTATCCAACAAGAAATGTTCCCTCTAACCTATATTCGTATATTTCCAAATTTATGCCCATATTTTGATCCATATTTTCTAATATCAATTATGCTCCAAATTATGTCTTTCCCCATTATTCCCAATTTCGTACGTTCGCATTTTTCTGTGTTAGGCCTAGGCTCAAAGGTAGCCTGGCTATATAAAAATAAAAAGGGAAAAGAGGAAGAGAACCGAGAACAGCCATAATAACAAATCAATAACAAACTGATAAAAATAGGCATAAACTGAATAGGCATATTATGACAAGATTTAACATGGCGGCGGTATGAACATATAAAAGCAGATCTGATAGTTTTGTCATAATAGAACTGATAAGGCACTGATTCAAGATCCAACTTTTTACATACATATCAAGATTACTATTTGAATATTTAGATCTAAAAATAACATGAACTCACAGTGAATAGATCCAAGGAAATGGATCCAAATTACTGCGAAGAACATGTTGAATAAGTTGTTATAGCCATTGCTGAATTTGTTGTAGCAATCTTCGAATATGTATAATCTTCTTTGAATTGATTTAGAAGAAGAAAGGCCATTTTAATTTTCGTTGCAGCAGAGCTTCACCGTCAGCATTATTTTTAGATGAATAAAACCAAGCTCTAGGGTCTTTTATATAGCCTAGGGTTCAATGAATCTTGCTCATAAAGGTGTCCAGATACAAAACGAAGTATTTAACCCAGATCTGTCAGGGGTGGGTCGACCCCCCTTTGAGTGGGTAGACCTATGGATTGACCCCCCTTTGGGTAGGTCGATCTATGGGTCGACCCCCCTTTGAGTGGGTAGACCCACCTGGACGGGAAATCTGCCGCCTTCCTAAATTTCGAATTTTGAATTGAATTTCGAATTTTTGGACCCGTTTTTGATTTTCTGAACCTATTATATATATATTCTTCTTGTGCGTATACAAACTTCAAATCTTAATAACTTCTTTATACGCTTTCCGATTTACACAAACCAAGTGTCTATTTTGACCAGAATTTCGAGATGTAGGCAATAGCACAGTCTGTTTTACTTAATTTTGAATATTAAATTAAGTTTTCCTTAATTCATTGTTAATAATGTATTTCACACTAATTATTCTTTAATTCATCATCTTTAGTGTCGTTAAAATTCCGGGGTGTTACATTCTCCCCTACTCAAGGGATTTCATCCCCGAAATCTCTAAGTTAAGAAGAACGTATATCCTAACATCCATCTAGCAATCACAGGCATCATTGTCCTTAAGGAATTTCTAATGCTTTTATGAACATATGCAATAATGTGTGCATATGTCTGTAAACTAATGCGAAAGATCTGGCGGTCTACTAATTTAGTTGACCTCCTTAATGCAGTGTATGTTCGTGCCATGCAACCAAAATGTATGCAAATCATCCTAGCATAACATGTAAGCTCTATAAGTGTGCACAATCATCCATCCAAATGCAACATCAATGCAACGATACACCCATTTTCATCCATAAAATTTAAAATATACACACATCAATATGCATAATGTAAGTGATTGAGCCGATCTAGTGCCTATTGTGTGTGTGTGTGTATGCATCCACGAGAAATCACTAGCAACCACTTGCATCCATCAAACATAACATGTCTCAAACACATGTTTACATTCACTAGTTTTCCACCTAAAGACTCGATCGATAGGAGATATTCAAACTATAGATACAAGTATTAATTCGAGGCTTGGAAAAAGAAGTTAAGGAAATATTCTCGAAAAGGAAAGGATATGAAGCACGAATCTTGCCTTCAGCCACCCAAGTAGCGTTCTTGCGGCCCTTTGCCCCATTACACTCTTACTAGCTTCACTTCTTTGTTGCATAATTTCTTAACATTTGATCCAAGTATGCAAGTCGGAACTCATCCTATCATTGTTTCCTTCTCTGCTTTCATTTCCTCTCGCAAGTTTGCCTCCACTACCTCGAACTCTATACATTTTATCACCACTTGGATGAAAGGCCATCTTAGAATGATGGGCTTCTTGAAGGACTGTCTTCAATAGGTTTCTCATCCCGATATGATTCACCTATCAAACCTCTTCTCAAGTAGCTCCCCTACTTGCTTATCAAGTTCCCTATTTTCTTTTAGGAGTCACACATCGCAAATCATCGATAGATATATCAAGAGGTTCTAGGAGACTAAGCACGACAGACCCTTTGGGGTCATAATAAATCTCGAGAGTCTTTCCACGGCAAGCCAGAAGTCTAATTAACCTCCTCTCACAATGCAGAATGGCTCCATAAATAGTCAACCCATCCATCCTAGATACAAACCGTATCTTATGAAAACAAGAATATATGCATCGCAATCAAACTCGACACCTAACATAGAGATTCTCAAACCCCAAAAAATCATGGATAAATGAGTCGTACCTCCACTGGGGTTTGAGGCAATAACGGGATCCAAAACCATACTAGTATCTAGGTGCAGAGATTCAACTAAAGGATCAGATATAAAAGAATGCGAAGTGTCAGAAAACGAGTCCTAACTGGATGATCAGAAATAGAAATCAATCCTTCGATGGAAACTTTCCTACCCCTATCCTGTCCACCAGCTATGAGAACATTAGCTTGCCTCCTAGAAGTTCCCGCCTTCTGGCCTTGGCCTTGTCTCTTTAGGCACTGCTTAATAAGGTGTCCCGCCTTACTAAAATGGTAACAACGCCTTTATTCTTTCTGCAATCCTTTTTCAGATGACCCACCATTTCGAAGTTATGGTATGTCCCCGTTTCTTCTTTCATCTATATTTCCTACTTAAGCCATCATTTTCCTTCATCTTTGGGTTGTGCTCCTTAGCCCCAACTCGCTTATTCTTCTTTTTGCCACATGCTAACTAGTCTCTTGAAAGTTGCCTCCAGTGCACGGAAATCCTTATGAGGCTTGAGAGAAAATAAGCCGCAGGTGAAACCACTGCGGCTAAAGATGGAGGTTGGGCACTTCTTTGCCCTTTGACATGTACCGTAGTTTTGACATGCCTACTAAACCATGCCGAAATAGGGATACCCTTTCGGGAAGGAACGGTTCCCCGAACAAAAGGAAAAGGAATCAAGCGGAGAATCGAGAAGATATTTATGGCTTTGGGAAATATGCTTTTCAAAAAAAGACTTTTAAAATACTTTGTTATCGAGACCTTTTTGAAGACCATTTTCAAAATATTTTATCCGATCTTATAACCATATGCTCTGATACCAAATGTAACACCACACGTCCATTAATGTCACTCGCTAAGGGAATGCATTAAGTTTCGTAAAGCGTTATAGGTAAATAAGAACATAATAGCACAAGAAGGACTTGTAAAATAGCAGCGGAATTAAAAACTTTATATAAATCAAAACATCATAGTCCCAAATACTGAGTTTACATCATAAGTAACTAGTTACATTAATAATCCTTGCCAAAAATATCAGAGTACAAAAGCATAAAACCATATTTCCCTGTGAAGCCATAAGAGAGTCGACTAGAATTCAAAGCGATACATCTATATCCAAAATCCAAGCTAAGCTGAAAGAATCCAAATCAACTCTAAGCACTTCCGCCCTGAGAACCTGGGGGGGGGGGGGAATGGAAGAGAGATAATGTAACAACCCTGAATTTTGGGGCCAATTTAAAATTTTATTTTTAAGTAATTTTAATGGGTTTTGATATTTAAAATAATTTATTTAAAATAATAATGATTAAAAGTTGATTTAAATCGAAGTTAGAATGAATAATTTAATTTTAGTTATAAAAGAAATTAGAAATAGCGCGGTAGTTTGAAAAGTCAAACTTGAACTTTGACTGATCGTACATGATGCAAAATTTAACGGATTTTAGGGAAACCAAAATTATTAGAATCTATTTAAAAATTTCTTTCTAACGAATCCGAAAAATCGAAATTTCATAGTGGGAATCAAAAGTTATGTCAAAATTAAAATTTAGAAAGGTCGCTATGAAATTTATAAAGATCAAAAATGCTACTTTTTGTGTACGAAGGAATTTGGACTCGGAACCACTTCCATTGAGTTCATAATGATGTTTCTACATTGAAAAACAGTAAACACTTATATATTTCGAGTTTCGGAAATTGTTGGTATAAAAATTTATCTTTAATATTAAATATATACGCCTTGAAAATTGAAATTTTGTAAACGATTTCCAAATTGAACAAAATTATTTTTGTTGGGTTCGTATCGTAAAAACAAAGGTAAAAATGAATTTTCGGAAATTTTTAGAATTAATATATAATTATAAATGATTTTTCAGTGTAAACGGGCATTTTTGACTTTAAAAATTCATTAAAAATACGTACGGGCTCAGAATTGAACGAAATTAATTTTCCTAGGTCCGCAGCGTCAAAACATAGCCAAATATTTTTTTCGGGAATTTTTGAAGTTAATTTGTGACCCCGGTGAATTTTCATGTACGGTTGAATTAAAAATTAAGATACTTATATTAAAAATAAAGTAATGCTGCTGTAGACATTGAAAGTGGTCCTTGTCACTAGCGCCATTGCATTCAGAAGATATCAAAACATTAAGGTGGACAGTAAGCATGCCTATTTCTGAGTTCGGGCCAAATCGGGCTTTAATGGGTAATTAGTGAATATAATAATATAAATAATAGGCAAATTAGGACCCTCAAACCCTAATTTCGAAGTGCACAGCCGCCGCCCCTTTTCAATGGCCATGAACATCCGATTTTCATTCTCTAATTTCTTCCAATCCGCTCAATGAAAATCAACAAACCGTATACCAAATCGAAGCTCTCTTCCTCCTCTTCGATTCTATATGGATATGATTGGATTTAACAAAGTATTTTGGCCGGATTTCTCCACCCAACCAGCGCCCAACTCAACCCACCTCACCCTCCTCCAATTCAGGCGCATGTAGCTCCCTCCTTCCTCTCCGATTTGTCACCTTCCGATCGACTTCTAGTTGCACCAATTTCGAGATAAATTCAAACCTAATTTGGAACAAAATGGGTTCTAATAGCATAAAGTAACGGCTGAAACGTGGATGGTGAAGATGATTAAGGGTGGGTTGACTTTTCCTAATTACAGTTGACTAACTAATCTAATTCAATTTTGTCAATCTAAATTAACTTGTATCTTGCTCGTACGGACTCGGATTTGAACGATTTCAGGTGCGCCACGATCGTGAGACCGAGATCTTCGCGATGACGTTGACTAGACCTGAAAAGGAGACAGTTGTATTTTCAGCAAATTTTGAACGCGAACAGTAATTCAGTTAAAAGCGAGGTGAGATATACTGAATTTAATTTAATTAAATTAAACTTAATTATCTTACTTAGATAATAAATCTGTATATGTGAGATCTCTTGATTTAAAATAAATATATCAGTTAAATTGCTTTTGATTGTGTTATCACCAGTTCGCTGTAAAATTCTATTTGTTATGAGACGTGATTTGATTCTATGATTGATGTGTGTATAGATCAGTTAATTTGATGATATGGTGTTATAATAAAATTTGTAAACACGTATAGATCATTTTTGTCGCTGAATAAAAGAATTGTCATTTTGTCAAAATAACAAATTTGTTATTTTTATCAACATAAATTAGTTGAAAACAAATTTGTTGTTGTTGTCAAAATAAATTGGTTGGAAACAAAAATTCACATTTTTGTTAATCATAATTATCAAAATAAAAATACACTTTTTATTTGTTATGTTAAACATGGAAATTTGTATGCAAATAAATATATTTCTTTTTATTTATCATGTTGAAGTTTGGAATTGTATACAAATAAGGATAAACAGTTTTATGTCATGTTATACATTGAAATGGTATACGAATAAAAATTATCTTTTATTTTTTCATTAGAATAATATAACATGTTTTGTAGACAAAATTATCTTTTATTTTTGTCATTAGAGTTATATAACATGCTATGTAGATATGTTACTTAAAAATGTTAATACATGCTTATTATTAAAATGTGTCATTTTCTTACGTTAGCCCAAAATGTTAATACATCATAAAAATACCATTTTTATGTATAAGATGTTAGAATAATTAAAATATTATTTTGTTTATAACATGTTATATGAGATAAAAGAATGTCACTTATGTAAGAGGTGTTAAAATTGATTAAAAATGTCACTTATATTAGAAGTGTTAAACTAGATAAACATGTCACTTTTGTTTAAAATGGTTATTTAGTATAAGAAGGGCATTTTATTAATAATGTCATTATATTAGAAATTGTCATTTTGGTTAAAATGGCACATTAGTATAGAAATTATCATTTTATGTTAAAATGTTGCATTACAAAAGGATAACATTTTTAGTATAAAATATTGCTTTTAGAAGAAATAACATTTTGTTAGAAAGATTGCAATAGAATAAAAACATGAATGTTGTTAGATATGTTATAATAGAAAAAAAACATCGTTTTAGTTAGATCATACTATGTAATATAAAATTTTCATTTTAGTTAAATAATGTCATGTTAAAGGAATTTGTCATTTATTTACAATAATGTCAGGTTAGATAAAAATAAACATTTTTGTATTAAATTGTTGAGTTACATAAAAATTTGAAAGAACATTTATGTTGAAAATTTGAAAGAACATTTATGTTAAAAATTTGAAAGAACATTTATTTTAAAAATTTGAAAGAACATTTATGTTAGGAATTTGAAAGAACATTTATGTTAGAATTCAAAATGACATTAATTTTAAGATTCAAAAATGTCATTTATGTTAGATTAAAAATGTCCTTAAATTGGAATGGTCATTAAATTAAAATTATCATACTTGTTGAAATAAGAGAGTTGAAACCAAATTATCATATTTGTTGAAATGATAGAATTGATTTAACATAAAAGTATTCATTTTATGTTAATATATGAATTGTTAGAATTATTAAACATTAAAAATATCTGTGCTAATTAAACAGCATTTTTGTAAGAATACATCATGTTGTGTTAAACATATCATTTGAGTTAGGAAATATCATTTTTGTCAAAATGTTTAATTAGGATAGACATGCCTCTTTTATTAGAAATATGTTATGTAAGGTAAATTTTGTCATTTATGTTTAAGTTGAATTTGTCATTTATGTAGAAATAAATTTGTCATTTATGTGGAATTTAATTTGTCAATTTTAGGGAAATTTGAAATTGGTATTTATGTCAGGATAAACTTGCCCTTCATGTTAAAATATTATAAGGTCATTTATGGAAAATGTCATTAAATTAGGATGTCATTAAAACTAGAATATCACTAGATTAAAATGTTGTTAAGTCATAATGTCAATAAAACTAGAAGGTCATTAGATTAAAAAAGGTCATTAGAATTCATAGAAAATATATTTACATAAAAAATATCCTCTTTATAAGACATTAGGATTCATCACCTTTATTAAAGAATGGCACGTGAATTAAAAACATCAATTATGTTAAGAAGTGTCATGTAAAATAATATTTTTAGTAGAACAATTATAATGATTAATTAAAATTGTACTTGGACATGAGGTTAGGTCACATTTGTGGTGGAAGTCTTCCCGGACCCGACCGACATATCCAGCAACCACAAATGTTGGGCCTAATGTGAGAGGACCAAGTGCGCAAATACAAATTGGGCCAAGACACGAGGTTAAGCCCAACTTGTGGGAGAAGTCTGCCCGGAACCGACCGACCTATCCAGCATCCACAAGTTGTAGGCCTAATGAGAGAGGTCTAGCCCATATTAAAACATAAATGGATAACTTAGAAATTGATGTTATTTTCACACCGTTATGTGTTAATAATGAAATGAATATTTTCACCTCCAAGTTTGTTATAAATAAAGTTACATTTTTAATAAAATAAGATAAGGATTATAAAAGTATTACATTTTTCTTAATGTAAATATTAGAAAAGTTACATTTTTCTTAATGTAAATATAAGGAAAATAGGAAGTTACATTTTTATATGTAATTGGTGTAATATAGAAACCGACATTTTTCAATGTAAATAAGGATGAAATAGAAATTATATTTTTATATGCAAATAAAAGAGTTTACATTTTTCAATGTAAAAAAAAAAAAGAATGATTAGGAATTTATATTTTCCAATGTGAATAGAATATGAAATAAAGGTTACATTTTCAATATAACAATATATTGAACTATAAGTTTACATCTCTCAATATAAATAAAATAGGAATAGAAATTTACATTTTTCAATGTAAATAATAAGATTAGAAATTTACATTTCTAATGAATGGATTTTCATTAGAAAGAAAATATGAAACCAAATATACATTTGGTGTAAATTGAAAAATGGAAGAGGAAAATATACATTGTTATGTTTAGGATGTGTATGTAAAGTAAAAATAGCGATAGATCGTTATAAATTATTAACGACGATATGAAATGGTTTTCAAACTTATGTATGCGAGAGTTATTTGGAAAGTCCGAGTCTATCTCATTCCAAATAATTTGAACGACGTTTAAAAGTCGAAGACTTGAAGACGGTGATTGAAGACCAATGATCTTCACATCGAATGGACGACAACTGCTGATGCCCGTGATTGGAGTAGCTACCTTGAAGGGGCTACAGTGGTGGCCGTCCGGACATAGTGTTGATTAGTACGGATTTGGATTTCGCTCAGACCTAGAGCATAAGCTTATAAATGGAATGTGTGTCTGACATTGTACTCCTTTATATTTTATTTATTGATTTTCTGTCGAATGTATAAATGTTTGGTGGCGGAGAATTTATTCTCTTGCTTAATACCATTTCATATATTTCGGCAAAGGATTGGTAGTGTGATATGGAGTGACAGTGTGGCATACTAAGATGCAATGATCAAGGTTTCTTGTTGAAAAGAAGGCCTTGAGGGATGATCAAAGCATAGCCTGTTTAGGCATAGCTTTGTGTATAGCGTGACTTCGCGATTCTCACACACCGGCGGAGTCTAAAACGGGAGAAGGGAACGCAGGGAGAGCAGCACGTTTCTTTCTAACTAGAAGTGGTGTTTGGGCTTTAACACGGCCCGAAATTTTTACTTATGTGAATGATGGAATGAGGCGCCTCGGATGATAGGTCCTATAGGACCGGGAACCGTGTTTTCAGGAATAACTAATCCGCAACTCGTATGGTGGACCGGCCCTGCAGCTTTCCAAGGGTTCACTGCGGGGGATCCTGAGACATTAGCTAGAGTGTCTTGAATCGGTAAGGAGCACCTCCCTAGCCTTGGCTCATGATGGAAACCAAATTCCAAATACGACCCTACGGACTTGATTGTATTACTAGTATGGAGGCATAGTAGTATGGGATACTATTCTTCCTAGGATTGATACATTTACTTTGAACTGTTTTTGAAACATATACACACTAGCAATAATATCAAATTCGTTTTTATCGTATCAAGTATTTTTGACCATTTTAATGTAAAACCCTATCCTCCGGTTTGCGTTGCATTGTGTGATGGGACTTGGGTCTTATGATGGTTTCATTTTTCTAAAAAGCATTGCATTGTTTTAACGACTTACTTTAGTTTATGCATCAGCAATCCATTGGAGTAAACCCGTTCCGCGTTAGCGGCGTGGTCCTTGGATTTGCCTTATTACTATTAGTTAAATTAGTTAAGAATTCTCACACCAGTCCCATGACTGGCCCGTTGTTTGTTTCACTTTGCAAACTCAGGTGCCCTCTTCTCCACACGGGCAGTCGAGCAGTTTGTCTACAGGATTATCTCTTTAGCAGGATCCTGGATTGAAGCTTAGAGTTGTGTCCAGAACACTGGAAGTCTTCCGCTGTCTTAGTTATTTTATTGTTTCCGCTGCAATGTATTAAAATGTTGTAATTTATCTTCCGCTGTAATTTATTTCGATGTACTCTGATATTCTGTACTTTGATGTTACGTTATCACGATGTAATAAAAGTCTGCTGTTATTATAATAACCCGAAAATCTGGGCCAGTTTAAAAATTTTATTTTGGCAATTATAGCGAATTTAGAATATTTAAAATAGATTATTTTAAATAATATCGACGAGAAATTTATTTTGAATATAATTAGAACGAATATATTTATATACGTCGTCGTTAGAATATAAATATTTATACATAATTATAATAGAATTGAAAATGGCGCGGTAGTTCGATAATTCGATTTCAAACTTCAATTGAATGTACCGGGTGCAAAACAAACCGGATTTTAGTGAAACCAAAAATAATAGGATCTAATTGATAATATCTTTCCAACGAACCCGAAAAATTGAAATTTCATAGCGGGGATAAAAAGATATGTCCAGTTGAAAATTCTGCATAGTCGCTATGGAATTCAGGCCCTTAAAAATAGACATTTTGCAAACGACCTCGGATTTCGATGAAACCACTTTTGATGGGTCCGTGATGTCAAATTATTGCTAGTTTTCAAATTTCATAATTTTTCGAATCAATATGTGAGCGTGGCAAAAGAAAACACGTTTGACCAGTTTCAATCGATTTTAATCAACTGGAAAATGGCCATTTTCCAACAGTCTCAGAATTCGACGAAACCAGTTTTGTTAGGACCATATCGTCAATACGAAGCTAGAAAATATTTTTCGGCAATTTTTAGAGTTCGTATGTGACCCCAGTAAATTGAAACGTGCGTTCAAATTCAATATATAGAGTTATATGTTGATTTTAACGGAAACTGATCGAAACGATCGAATCATCCTACGATACATATCCCATTGTGTTCGGAATGAGGGTAATTAGCTATGGACGACAGGCGGTGGGCCTCGTTTTGAGTTCGTATGTAAAAGTCAACTTTTTCATAATAAAATAATTAAATAAATAAAAAAATAACCCTCTCCCCTTTATCTTCTTCAGATTGCCCCCCCCCCCCCCCCGTTAAAAATCAAAATCAGAAAAGCAAAAAAAAACAATAAAAAAGGAAAGAGAAAGACGGGGGGAACCCCCCCCCCCCCCCGATTTATCGTCGTCGCGGCTGCAAAGGAGCGGCGCCACCTCCGAAACCCCCCTTCCTCGATCGACGCGTCGAAACCCCCCTACCCTGCTGTCGACCGAAGAAGACCCCCCCCCCAAACGCCTGCCGCCGACCCCCTTTTCCCCCCTGAAACCCCCCTCCACCGCGCGCACTTCAACAGCAACCCCCCCCCCCCCCCCCCCCCCCCCCCCGCCCTCGCGACACAGCCCCCCCTCATCAGAAAACCGCCGACCCCCCTAGCCTCGCACCGACGCACCATCCCCCTCCTCATTATGCAACGCTATAAGTTTTAATTAATTAATTTTATTTTAAATAATCAGTTTTTTATATATATAAAAATATTTTAAAGAACTGATTTTTATTGTTTATAAAGAAATGATCTTTATTAGTGAAGATAAAAATTCAACTGTTATAACGAAGTGAAAGTAAAAATATGATTTTTATAATTTTAAAGTATTAAAAATATGATTTTTATATTTTTAAAGTATTAAAAATATAATCTTTATTATGTAGAAGGTGTAAAAATATGATTTTTGTTTATGTAGAGAATTAAAAATATAATTTTTACATGATAGGAATATTAGAAATATCATCTTTATATGTGTAGCAAAATAAAAGTGTGATTTTTATAATGATGAATATGAAAAGGCGAAATCTTTATATTTGAAAAGGCGAAATCTTTATATTTGATAAGGCGAAATCTTTATATTTGAAAAGGCGAAATCTTTATATTTGAAAAGGCGCGATTTTATATACTGAATAGCGAAGTAAAAATTCGATTTTTATATATTGAATAGAATAGTAAAAATTCGATTTTTATATATTGAATAGCATAGTAAAAATTTGATTTTTATATATTGAATAGCATAGTAAAAATTCGATTTTTATATATTGAATAGCGAGGTAAAATTTCGTTTTTTATATATTGAAGAGCGAAGTAAAAATGTGATTTTTATATATGTAGTGACTACGGGTAGTGAAATTGGCAAAAGGGCGAGCACGACGAAGATTTCTACATAAGAAGAGTCGTGGTATTGGATTTGCTATCGGTGAGAACTTCTCACCCTTCAATTTCTTTTTCTAGTTATATATATATATATACTAGGATGTAGACGGTGTTTAGTAGCACCCGACACCCGTCATCCACAGACCATGGATGGCTTGTTTGTTTAATTGTTTGGTTGTGTAGTTGGTTAGATTATTTGGTTTGAATTGAACTGTTTGGTGAAATGGAATGGATTTGATTGATGTGTGAATGGCGTGGGCCTTCACTAAACCGGGGATAAGGCTAGGCCTCGTCCCGTTTCTAGTATCGTGTCGTTATGCCGCCAAAATTTCCTAAAATAAGTTAGAAAAAAAATATCATTTTTATTTTGTAAATGAACTGAATAAAAATTCATGTGTTAAAATATTCTATCGTTAAAAATATAATTTTTAACGTGTATGTGAATAAATAAATATTCATTTACAAACCGGACGGTTTGTTTATGTACACCTATTTGAAGGACATTGATTGGGACGATAAATTTTACACATCGCCCAACTGCACAAATAAAATCTGTGTTTGATTGTTTGAAACCCCACACGGGTATTGGGATAATATATGATATACACTAATCCCAATAATTAGTTGTATGTCGATCGATTGATTGACAGGCTGCTATAAGCGTTAGATATCTATATTTGATGCTTATACAGTGTAGTGCACTTTGGATGATGGTTGATTATATATCGTTGCTATTATATACATGTGTTGTATGGAATCCATATAGTTAACGCTATATGGTAATTGATTGGGCCTCATTCCAATTTAGAAAATAAAGAATATTATAAAGTAAAGGTTCATGTGTTGATTGTACTCATTCGTTGAGATTAGTCATGTGTTGAACGAAACATGTTAACAATAAAATTTATATCTTTATCACTATAAAGTAAAGGTTCATGTGTTGACTGTACTCATCCGTTGAGATTAGTCATTTGTTGAACGAAATATTTTAACAATAAAATTTACATCTTTATCACATATAAAATTAGAAACTAATTGGAAAATAGATAAGATGAGTGGTCTCCTAGGTATTGATCTGATGTTGGTTTCGGCCTTCGGGGTTAATATTTAGGGAATCGTTCTCTTACTAATTTACGGTTGGAGTCTGATTTGATATCAAATGATAGATACCCTAATTTTTATAAAATATATTAAATAACAAAAATAGTCACACGTGGACAGTACTCATTCGTTGAGATTAGTCGTGTGTTGAAAAAAAATATATTCATTTGTTGAATAGAATAACGGAGTTATTGAAAAATATATAAAGCCGTGTTGATTAGAGATGCGCTATTTTGACGCGAACGATATTTATATCGATTATATTCGTTTTTAGAAATTGAATAGAAATGGAATTCAAATTGAATTGAATAGAAAACCAATATGAATTGAACCGAACAGAAAACCAATTTGAATTGAATCGAATATAAAACGAATTCGAATTGAATATATAACGAATTGAATTCGAATTGAATATATAACGAATTGAATTCGAATTGAATATATAACGAATTGAATTCGAATTGAATATATAACGAATTGAATTCGAATTGAATATATAACGAAATGAATTCGAATTGAATATATAACGAATTGAATTCGAATTGAATATATAACGAAATGAATTCGAATTGAATAGAAAACGAATTCGAATTGAATTGAATTTAAAAGGAAAATGAATTCGAATCGAATTAAAATTCGATTTGAGTTGAAATCAAATAGGAATGAAAATAAAGAGGATTTATAATAGAAAATTCAATTTTGATTTAAATTTAAAATAAAGGTTGAAATTATTTTTGAAATGAATTCAAAACTATTTATTAAATTCGTTTTAAATAGTAATCGATGAAATATATATTCTATATATTATATATATAATATAATGGCCTGAATAGAACGCGCCGCGGCAGTTCGTGAATTTCGACCATTTATTCCAAACGGACATTACGAGAGATCCGACCGTCGGATTCTCCTAAAACAGGAACCGTTGGGTTCGTATCGAAAAGAGCTTTCTAAGAATATTAGAAATTTGAAATATAACGGTTGGATTTGGAGATACGTCCAAATCAAATTTGGAAAAGGTCGTTGTAAGTGTAGTTCGATGGCCGTTGATGGAAATCGACTGTACGGGCCTTGATAAAAAATTTAAAAATATCAATAATTTGTGTAAAATCATAAGAAATGATTTGGGAGAAATTGGGATGTAAAACTCCATATTTGAAAAGATAAAAATAGATTTTCATCGAAATGAACTAGTTTTGAACTGAAATTAAAACCCATTTATTTTTAAATAAATAAATTGGATTTGAAATGGGTTTTAAATAGAATTGATTTGTGGTTTTATCGTGAAAAGTGTTTTAAATAACACTAGTTCTTTAACCCGATAATAATTAGAATGTGATTTGGGTTTGTTGTGAACTGTGTTTTAAATGACACTAGTTATTTAACCCAGTAAAAGGAGTTTTATTGAATCTGCAATTACATTGAAATGTGAATTGATAATTCAAATTATCAAATTTAGAAAGTAAGCGAGAATGGAGTATCACCAGTTTTGCTCCAAAGCGATAGTTAAATCTTTAATCAGATTTGAATGTGGAATGGTAATTAATTTTACCGACAACACTGAGGTGTTAAATATGGAGTATTACCAGTTTTGCTTCATGGCATGAATAGGTTGGGATTGGGAAATAAAATAAATAATTACTTCGGTGTGGTTCGCTAATCTCGACTAGTTTAGAAAACCATAATTTGGTTTGAAATGACATCCAAAGGAAGATTAAAGAATAAATTTTAAAGAATTTATCTTGGATAAAATTAATGGGAACCTTTCCCTCAGAATATGAATTGGAATGAGGCATATGTTGTGTTTGTGTAACATTTGTTTTAATATACGCGGATTGTTCGGAAAGGCCGGGTTTACACCCATTCTGAATAACCGATTCGACGATATGTCGAAGATGAAGACGGTGGTTGAAGACCGGAAGTCATCACATCGTTTGGGTAATTACTAATGATCCTGATTGGGTTGTACACCCAAGAGGATGGAAATAGTTGGTGGTCGTCCAGACGTACTTGGAGATCGATGGATATGCGAGGAAAGTGCCTCCGGTTTCGTTCAGGCCCAGAAAGAACTTGTAAATGGATTGTGTGTCTGACATTGGATTTTATTCTGTGTTGATTGATTTCTGTTAAATATATATATCTGTTTGGCGGCGGAGAATTCTCTTGCTTAACGCCCTTCTCTGAGACGTACGAGCTTAGAGGTTATATATCGATAGATATCAATCGCATGGCACGAATTACCTGTGTGGCATGCTGAGTTGCATAGATCAAGGCTTCTGTTGAAATGCAAAGTCTTGTGGTTGATGATCAAAGCACGGCCTACGTGGCATAGCTTTGTGTATAACGTGAATTCGCGAGCCTCACACATCGGTATGAGTCAAAAACGGGATACGGGCTGCTGGGAGAACACGACGTTTCTTTCTAGCTTTGATGGTGTCAGTGACTTACCAGCCCTGACATTTATATACTTTTCACCTTTGTGGTTGTTGGAATGAGGCGCCTCGATATTAGGTCTGTAAGGACCCGGAAACGTGTGTTCAGGAATTGCCATTCGTCAAACGTAAGAGAGGACTGGCCCAGCCGATTCCAGGGTTACCCAGAGTGTGTAGTCCTGAGGCATTTGCTAGAGTGTCTCGAAGCGGAGAGGAGCTTGCCCCTTACCTCGGCTCATGACGGAAATCCAATTTCCAATACGTGTATTGCGGTTTTAATTGTAGAACTAGTATGGCGACATGATATATGGTATCCATGCCGTCTATGATTTATATTTATGATTGAAATTGTTTTGACACTATACACTTATTATAGTATCAAATGATTTGTTTTAAACGTACCAAGCATGTTTGGCTATTATAAGGGAAAACCCTATCCTCCGGCTTGCGTTGCATTGTGTGATGGGACCTGGGTCTTATAATAGCTTCATTTTTCGAAAAGCATTGCGTTGTTTATTGATATGCACTGGTATTCTTGGGAGGAAACCCGTTCCGTGTTATACGGCGTGGTCCCTTGAATTACTCTCTTTTAAAGTAAAGTTTTAAATATCTGTTTTAGTTCTCACACCAGTCACATGACTGACCTGGAGTTTATTGTTTTAACCTAAACTTTGGGTGCCCCTATTTTCCGCACGGGCAACTAGTAGTTTCGGTTTTGCAGATTTATATTCATAGGATCCTGATTTACAGCTGGAACGATGCTCGGAAAGCTCTGTATCCGTGCATTACTTTCAGTTGTGTTTTATATTATTTTTCCGCTGCTATGTAATTTATTGTAATCTCTGATATTTATCGAATGTAATTTATTCATTTATACTATGTATATTCTTGTATCTGATGGAATTGTTGTAATAGCAATGAAATGTTCTTCCGTCCGCGTTCTGTTTTGTCTTGTTCTCAAAACGATCAGGGGTTTCGAACGGTCTAGATCGGTTTAACGACTGATTCGGATCGAGCGAAATTCCCGGCCGTCACATTTGGTATCAGAGCTTTGGTTTACAGAGCTCGAGAACAAGACACATTGGAACCACACGAAAGAATTCATCAGATATTGGATTTGTAATATCCAATTAGAATGACTCGTTAGAGATAGGATCAGTAGTATCCTAGAATGAGTGCGAAGAGTATATTTTTCAAATGAAAACAATTTTGTTTTAAAATTTAAATCGTTTTATACGTATTTGATTATTTATTTATATTGAATTTGGACAATCTAGTATATAAAGGTTTTGCATATACGCGTCATGAACGTATATTCGAAGTTTTAATATATCAGATAGATATAGAGTTACACTCTAGTCGCCCGGACCTGATTCTGATGATTGACGCATCATCATCAGTAATTATTTTCGAGTTTCAAAGGTGAGATATCTATATATTTCCATCAGACTGGTGTGAGAACCAAAACTTATATAGATAGATTTATTGTTGTGAATTGGCATCAAAAACATGATTTTCTGTATATATATCAAAATTATGAATTTGAAACGTTAATTCACTAATTGATTGATGTTTGTTTATTTGTTTGATAATTTTGAACCATTATGCCTAATTGAATCAAATATTGAATTGTGTTGAAAATTGGTCGCATTTGCTTGCATATACATATACTTACATTGAATAGGTCATAGCAAGGAGGCTAGAGCCGAAGAATAAAATTTGTTTGCCCGATAAATAGGTACATGTTTACTATAATTTACTGTTTTGTTTGGGTGATGATGATTTTATGAGCCTATTGGCTAGCCGCTTGGCTTTTTCTTTTTCTTTTTGAGATCAGAAGGCCTATATGGCAATTTCGGGATTTTCCCGTGGCTCCCGGTGTAGGGGAGGTTATTGCGAAATTTTTCGAAAATTTAGGGTGTTAGCCAAATTCTTGAAGAATTTGAGAATTCTCAGAAACTGAAAAGTTGGAGAATGGAAGTCAGATCGAACGTAGGGTTGATTGATCAAACCACTTTCGACTTTGTTCCTTTTCGGGGACGAAAAGTTTTAAGTGAGGGAGATTGTAATAACCCGAAAATCTGGGCCAGTTTAAAATTTTTATTTTGGCAATTATAGCGAATTTAGAATATTTAAAATAGATTATTTTAAATAATATCGACGATAAATTTATTTTGAATATAATTAGAATGAATATATTTATATACGTCGTCGTTAGAATATAAATATTTATATATAATTATAATAGAATTGAAAATGGTGTGGTAGTTCGATAATTCGATTTCAAACTTCAATTGAATGTACCGGGTGAAAACAATCCGGATTTTAGTGAAACCAAAAATAATAGGATCTAATTGATAATATCTTTCCAACGAACCTGAAAAATTGAAATTTCATAGCGGGGATCAAAATATATGTCCAGTTGAAAATTCTGCATAGTCACTATGGAATTCAGGCCTTTAAAAATAGACATTTTGCAAACGACCTCGGATTTCGATGAAACCACTTTTGTTGGGTCCGTGATGTCAAATTATTGCTAGGTTTCAAATTTCATAATTTTTCGAATCAATATGTGAGCGTGGCAAAAGAAAACGCATTTGACCAGTTTTAGTCGATTTTAATCAACTGGAAAATGGCCATTTTTCCAACTGTCTCAGAATTCGATGAAACCAGTTTTGTTAGGACCGTATCGTCAATACGAAGCTAGAAAATATTTTTCTGCAATTTTTAGAGTTCGTATGTGACCCCAGTAAATTGAAATGCGCGTTCAAATTCAATATATAGAGTTATATGTTGATTTTAACGGAAACTGATCGAAACGATCGAATCATCCTACGATACATATCCCATTGTGTTCGGAATGAGGGTAATTAGCTATGGACGACAGGCGGTGGGCCTCGTTTCGAGTTCGTATGTAAAAGTCAACTTTTTCATAATAAAATAATTAAATAAAAAAATAACCCTCTCCCCTTTATCTTCTTCAGATTGCCCCCCCCCCCCCCCCCCCCGCGTTAAAAATCAAAATCAGAAAAACAAAATAAAAAAAAGGAAAGAGAAAGACGGGGGGAACCCGCCGCCACCTCCAAAACCCCCTTCCTCGATCGACGCGTCGAAGCCCCCTACCCTGCTGCCGACCGAAGAAGACCCCTCCCCCCAAAACGCCTGCCGCTGACCCCCTTTCCCCCCCGAAACCCCCCCTCCACCGCGCGCACTTCAACAGCACCCCATGCCCTCGCGACACAGCCCCCCCTCATCAGAAAACCGCCGACCCCCCCCCCCCCCACCCAGCCTCGCACCGACGCACCATCCCCCTCCTCATTATGCAACGCTGTAAGTTTTAATTGTTTAATTTTATTTTAAATAATCAGTTTTTTTTATATATAAATATTTTAAAGAACTGATTTTTATTGTTTATAAAGAAATGATCTTTATGTAGTGAAGATAAAAATTCAACTGTTATAACGAAGTGAAAGTAAAAATATGATTTTTAAATTTCTAAAGTATTAAAAATATGATTTTTGTATTTTTAAAGTATTAAAAATATAATCTTTATTATGTAGAAGGTGTAAAAATATGATTTTTGTTTATGTAGAGAATTAAAAATATAATTTTTACATGATAGGAATATTAGAAATATCATCTTTATATGTGTAGCAAAATAAAAGTGTGATTTGTATAATGATGAATTTGAAAAGGCGAAATCTTTATATTTGAAAAGGCGAAATCTTTATATTTGAAAAGGCAAAATCTTTATATTTGAAAAGGCGAAATCTTTATAGTTGAAAAGGCGCGATTTTATATACTGAATAGCGAAGTAAAAAATTCGATTTTTATATATTGAATAGTATAGTAAAAATTCGTTTTTTATATGTTGAATAACATAGTAAAAATTCGATTTTTATATATTGAATAGCGAGGTAAAATTTCATTTTTTATATATTGAAGAGCGAAGTAAAAATGTGATTTTTATATATGTAGTGACTACGGGTAGTGAAATTGGCTAAAGGGCGAGCACGACGAAGATTTCTACAAAAGAAGAGTCGTGGTATTGGATTAGCTATCGGTGAGAACTTCTCACTCATCAATTTCTTTTTCTAGTTATATATATATACTAGGATGCTGACGGTGTTTAGTAGCACCCGACACCCGTCATCCACAGACCATGGATGGCTTGTTTGTTTAATTG
Organism: Allium sativum; assembly: GCA_030737875.1. Lineage (NCBI taxonomy): Eukaryota > Viridiplantae > Streptophyta > Magnoliopsida > Asparagales > Amaryllidaceae > Allium > Allium sativum. The sequence goes on along the minus strand of CM060926.1, from coordinate 482,536,861 downwards.
TTTGGTTGTGTAGTTGGTTAGATTATTTGGTTTGAATTGAACTGTTTGGTGAAATGGAATGGATTTGATTGATGTGTGAATGGCGTGGGCCTTCACTAGACCGGGGATAAGGCTAGGCCTCGTCATGTTTCTAGTATCGTGCCGTTATGCCGCCAAAATTTCCTAAAATAAGTTAGAAAAAAAAATATTATTTTAATTTTGTAAATGAATTGAATAAAAACTCATGTGTTAAAATATTCTATCGTTAAAAATATAATTTTTAACGTGAATGTGAATAAATAAATATTCATTTACAAACCGGACGGTTTGTTTATGTACACCTATTTGAAGGACATTGATTGGGACGATAAATTTTACACATCGCTCAACTGCACAAATAAAATCTGTGTTTGATTGTTTGAAACCCCACACGGGTATTGGGATAATATATGATATACACTAATCCCAATAATTAGTTGTATGTCGATCGATTGATTGACAGGCTGTTATAAGCGTTAGATATCTATATTTGATGCTTATACAGTGTAGTGCACTTTGGATGATGGTTGACTATATATCGTTGCTATTATATACATGTGTTTTATGGAATCCATATAGTTAACGCTATATGGTAATTGATTGGGCCTCATTCCAATTTAGAAAATAAAGAATATTACAAAGTAAAGGTTCATGTGTTGACTGTACTCATTCTTTGAGATTAGTCATGTGTTGAACGAAACATTTTAACAATAAAATTTATATCTTTATCACTATAAAGTAAAGGTTCATGTGTTGACTGTACTCATCCGTTGAGATTAATCATGTGTTGAACAGAATATTTTAACAATAAAATTTACATCTTTATCACATATAAAATTAGAAACTAATTGGAAAATAGATAAGATGAGTGGTCTCCTGGGTATTGATCTGATGTTGGTTTCGGCCTTCTGGGTTAATATTTAGGGAATCGTTCTCTTACTATTTTACGGTTGGAGTCTGATTTGATATCAAACGATAGATACCCTAATTTTTATAAAATATATTAAATAACAAAAATAGTCACACGTGGACAGTACTCATTCGTTGAGATTAGTCGTGTATTGACAAAAATAAATATTCATTTGTTGAATAAAATAACGGAGTTATTGAAAAATATATAAAGTCGTGTTGATTAGAGATGCGCTATTTTGACGCGAACGATATTTATATCGATTATATTCGTTTTTATAAATTGAATAGAAAAGGAATTCAAATTGAATTGAATAGAAAACCAATTTGAATTGAACCGAATAGAAAACCAATTTGAATTGAATCGAATATAAAACGAATTCGAATTGAATAGAAAACGAAATGAATTCAAATTGAATATATAACGAATTGAATTCGAATTGAATATATAACGAATTGAATTCGAATTGAATATATAACGAATTGAATTCGAATTGAATATATAACGAATTGAATTCGAATTAAATATATAACGAATTGAATTCGAATTGAATATATAACGAAATGAATTCGAATTGAATAGAAAATGAATTCGAATTGAATTGAATTGAAAAGAAAAATGAATTCGCATCGAATTAAAATTCGATTTGAATTGAAATCAAACAGGAATGAAAATAAAGAGGATTTATAATAGAAAATTCAATTTTGATTTAAATTTGAAATAAAGGTTGAAATTGATTTTGAAATGAATTCAAAACTATTTATAAAATTCGATTTAAATAGTAATCGACGAAATATATATTATATATATTATATAATGGCCTGAATAGAACGCGCCGCGCTGCGGTAGTTCGTGAATTTCGACCATTTATTCCAAACGGACATTACGGGAGATCCGACCATCAGATTCTCCTAAAACCTGAACCGTTGGGTTTGTATAAAAAAGAGCTTTCTAACGAATATTAGAAATTTGAAATCTAACGGTTGGATTTGGAGATACGTCCAAATCAAATTTGGAAAAGGTCTCTGTAAGTGCAGTTCGATGGCCCTTGATGGAAATCGACTGTACGGGCCTTGATAATTTTTTTAAAAATATCAATAATTTGTGTAAAATTATAAGATATGATTTGGGAGAAATTGGGATGTAAAACTCCATATTGGAAAAGATAAAAATAGATTTTCATTGAAATGAACTAGTTTTGAACAGAAATTAAAACCCATTTATTTTTAAATAAATAAATTGGATTTGAAATGGGTTTTAAATAGAATTGATTTGTGGGTTTATCGTGAACAGTGTTTTAAATAACACTAGTTCTTTAACCCGATAATAATTAGAATGTGATTTGGGTTGGTCGTGAACTGTGTTTTGAATGACACTAGTTCTTTAACCCAGTAAAGGGAGTTTTATTGAATCTACAATTAGATTGAAATGTGAATTGATAATTCAAATTATCAAATTTAGAAAGTAAGCGAGAAAGGAGTATCACCAGTTTTGCTCCAAAGCGATAGTTAAATCTTTAATCTGAATTGAACGTGGAATGGTAATTAATTTTACCGACAACACTGAGGTGTTAAATATGGAGTATTACCAGTTTTGCTTCATGAGATGAATAGGTTGGGATTGGGAAATAAAATAAATAATTACTTCGGTGTGGTTCGCTAATCTCGACTAGTTTAGAAAACCATAATTTGGTTTGAAATGACATCCAAAGGAAGATTAAAGAATAAATTTTAAAGAATTTATCTTGGATAAAATTAATGGGAACCTTTCCTTGAGAATATGAATTGGAATGAGGCGTATGTTGTGTTTGTGTAACATTCGTTTTAATATACGTGGATTGTTCGGAAAGGCTGGGTTTACACCCATTCTGAATAACCGATTCGACGATATGTCAAAGATGAAGACGGTGGTTGAAGACCAGAAGTCTTCACATCGTTTGGGTAATTACTAACGATCCTGATTGGGCTGTACACCCAAGAGGATGGAAATAGTTGGTGGTCGTCCAGACATACTTGGTGATCGATGGATATGCGAGGAAAGTGCCTCCGGTTTCGTTCAGGCCCAGAACGAACTTGTAAATGGATTGTGTGTCTAACATTGGATTTTATTCTGTGTTGATTGATTTCTGTTAAATATATATCTGTTTGGCGGCGGAGAATTTATTCTCTTGCTTAACGCCCTTCTCTGAGACGTACGAGCTTAGAGGTTATATATCGATAGATATTAATCGCATGGCATGAATTGCCTGTTTGGCATGCTGAGTTGCATAGATCAAGGCTTCTGTTGAAAAGCAAAGGCTTGTGGTTGATGATCAAAGCACAGCCTACGTGGCATAGCTTTGTGTATAACGTGAATTCGCGAGCCTCACACCTCGGTATGAGTCAAAAACGGGATACGGACCGCTGGGAGAACACGACGTTTCTTTCTAGCTTTGGTGGTGTCAGTGACTTACCAGCCCTGACATTTATATACTTTTCACCTTTGTGGTTGTTGGAATGAGGCGCCTCGATATTAGGTCTGTAAGGACCGGGAAACGTGTGTTCAGGAATTGCCAATCCTCAAACGTAAGAGAGGACCGGCCCAGCCGATTCCATGGTTACCCAGAGTGTGTAGTCCTGAGGCATTTGCTAGATTGTCTCGAAGCGGAGAGGAGCTTGCCCCTTGCCTCGGCTCATGACAGAAATCCAATTTCCAATACGTGTTTTGCGGTTTTAATTGTAGAACTAGTATGGCGACATGATATATGGTACCCATGCCGTCTACGATTTATATTTATGATTGAAATTGTTTTGACACTATACACTTATTATAGTATCAAATGATTTGTTTTAAACGTACCAAGCATGTTTGGCTAGTATAAGGGAAAACCCTATCCTCCGGCTTGCGTTGCAATGTGTGATGGGACCTGGGTCTTATAATAGCTTCATTTTTCGAAAAGCATTGCGTTGTTTATTGATATGCACTGGTATTCTTGGGAGGAAACCCGTTCCGTGTTATACGGCGTGGTCCCTTGAATTACTCTCTTTTAAAGTAAAGTTTTAAATAACTGTTTTAGTTCTCACACCAGTCACATGACTGACCTGGAGTTTATTGTTTTAACCTAAACTCTGGGTGCCCCTATTTTCCGCTCGGGCAGCTAGTAGTTTCGGTTTTGCAGATTTATATTCACAGGATCCTGATTTACAGCTGGAACGATGCTCGGAAAGCTTTGTATCCGTGCATTACTTTCAGTTGTGTTTTATATTATTTTTCCGCTGCTATGTAATTTATTGTAATCTCTGATATTTATCGAATGTAATTTATTCATTTATACTCTGTATATTCTTGTATCTGACGGAATTGTTGTAATAGCAATGATATGTTCTTCCGTCTGCGTTCTGTTTTGTCTTGTTCTCAAAACGATCACGGGTTTCGAACGGTCTAGATCGGTTTAACGACTGATTTGGATCAAGCGAAATTCCCGGCCGTCACAGTTTTTGTTCTGATGTTATTGTATTCCCAAAGTTAAAGTATTCGTAGATTTCCAACCTTTTTGGGTCAGACTTGTCTGGTTTATGGTCGATCCATAGAGCGGGAATTTACGGGTCTTTACAGTTGGTATCAGAGCTTTGGTTAGCTCAAATCTTCGGGGTACAACTCGTTAGAACTAAACAAAAGACTCATCAGAGATTGGATTAGTAATATCCAATAAGAATACTCATTAGAGATAGGATCAGCAGTATTCTAGAATGAGAAAACTCATTAGAGATGGGGTTAGTAATGCCCTAGAATGAGTTGAGAGTGCCAAGCTTATAATATACGTATTTGTAATTATAATCTATTTTAGAAAATATGATTTTTGAATATACAAAAGTTATATATATTTTAAAGGTTAATCAACTAATTGATTGATGATTGTGTAGTGTAATTATTAGTTCAACTAATAAAATTATAGAAGCGAATTAAAGAATGAAAGATGGGATAGGATACTTAAACAACTTTAGCTTCGTTCCTTTTCGAGGACGAAAAGTTCTTAAGTGAGGGAGACTGTAACAACCCTGAATTTTGGGGTCAATTAAAAATTTTATTTTTAAGTAATTTTTATGGGTTTTGATATTTAAAATAATTTATTTAAAATAATAATGATTAAAAGTTGATTTAAATCGCAGTTAGAATGAATAATTTAATTTTAGTTATAAAAGAAATTAGAAATAGCGCGGTAGTTTGAAAAGTCAAACTTGAACTTTGACTGATCGTACAGGATGAAAAATTTAATGGATTTTAGTGAAACCAAAAATATTGGAATCTATTTAAAAATATCTTTCTAACGAATCCGAAAAATCGAAATTTCATAGCGGGAATCAAAAGTTATGTCAAAATTAAAATTTAGAAAGGTCGCTATGAAATTTATAAAGGTCAAAAATGCTACTTTTTGTCTACGAAGGAATTTGGACTCGGAACCACTTCCATTGAGTTAATAATGACGTTTCTACATTGAAAAACAGTAAACACTTATATATTTCGAGTTTCGGAAATTGTAGGTATAAAAATTTATCTTTAATATTAAATATACACGCCTTGAAAATTGAAATTTTGCAAACGGTCTCCAAATTGAACAAAATTAATTTTGTTGGGTTTGTATCATCAAAAAAAAGCTAAAAATGATTTTTCGGTAAATTTTAGAATTAATATATAATTATAATTGATTTTTCAGTGTAAACGGACAATTTTTTACTTTAAAAATTCATTAAAAATTCATACGGGCTCAGAATAGAACGAAATTAATTTTCATTTTCCTAGGTCCACAACTTCAAAACATAGCCAAATATATTTTTCAGGAATTTTTGAAGTTAATTTGTGACCCCGGTGAATTTTCATGTACGGTTGAATTAAAAATTAAGTGATTTATATTAAAAATAAAGTAAATTTGTTGTAGACTTCGAAATTGGGCCTTGTCACTAGCGCCATTGCGTTCAGAAGATATCAAAACATTGAGATAGACATTAAGCATGCCTGATTCTGAGTTCGGGCCAAATCGGGCTTTAATAGCTAATTAGTGAATATAAATAATAGGCAAATTAGGACCCTCAATCCCTAATTTCGAAATGCACAGCCGCCGCCCCTTTTCAATGGCCATGAACATCTGATTTTCATTCTCTAATTTCTTCCAATCCGCTCAATGAAAATCAACAAACCATATACCAAATCGAAGCTCTCTTCCTCCTCTTCGATTCTATACGGATATGATTGGATTTAACAAAGTATTTTGGCCGGATTTCTCCACCCAACCAGCGCCCAACTCAGCCCGCCGCACCTCCATGGGGTCCACCGCACCCTCCTCCAATTAAGGCGCATGTAGCACCCTCCTTCCTCTCTGATTTGCCACCTTCCGATCGACTTCTAGTTGCACCAATTTCGAGATAAATTCAAACCTAATTTGGAACAAAATGGGTTCTAATAGCATATAGTAACGGCTGAAACATGGATGGTGAAGATGATTAAGGGTGGGTTGACTTTTCCTAATTACAGTTGACTAATTAATCTAATTCAATTTTGTCAATCTAAATTAACTGGTATCTTGCTCGTACGGACTCGGATTTGAACGATTTCAGGTGCGCCACGATCGTGAGACCGAGATCTTCGCGATGACGCTGACCAGACCTCAAAAGGAGACAGTTGAATTTTCAGCAAATTTTGAACGCGAACAATAATTCAGTTAAAAGCGAGGTGAGATATTCTGAATTTAATTTAATAAAATTAAACTTAATTATCATTCTTAGATAATAAATCTGTATATGTGAGATCTCTTGATTTAAAAAAAGTATATCATTTAAATTGCTTTTGATTGTGTTATCACCAGTTCGCTGTAAAATTCTGTTTGTTATGAGACGTGATTTGATTCTATGATTGATGTGTGTATAGATATGTTAATTTGATGATATGGTGTTATAATAAAATTTGTAAACACATATAGATCATTTTTGTCGCTGAATAAAAGAATTGTCATTTTGTCAAAATAACAAATTTGTTATTTTTATCAAAATAAATTAGTTGAAAACAAATTTGTTGTTGTTGTCAAAATGAATTTGTTGGAAACAAAATTTCACATTTTTGTTAATCATAATTGTCAGAATAAAAATTCACTTTTTATTTGTTATGTTAAACATGAAAATTTGTATGCAAATAAATATATTTCTTTTTATTTATCATGTTGAAGTTTGGAATTGTATACAAATAAGGATAAACAGTTTTATGTCATGTTATACATTGAAATGGTAAACGAATAAAAATTATCTTTTATTTTGTCATTAGAATTATATAACATGATTTGTAGACAAAGTTATCTTTTATTTTTGTCATTATAGTTATATAACATGCTATGTAGATATGTTACTTAAAAATGTTAATACATGCTTATTATTAAAATGTGTCATTTTCTTATGTTAGCCCACAATGTTAATACATCATAAAAATACCATTTTTATGTATAAGAGGTTAGCATAATAAAAATATTATTTTGTTTATAACATGTTATATGAGATAAAAGAATGTCACTTATGTAAGAGGTGTTAAAATTGATTAAAATGTCACTTATATTAGAAGTGTTAAACTAGATAAACATGTCACTTTTGTTTAAAAAGGTTATTTAGTATAAGAAGGGCATTTTATTGATAATGTCATTATATTAGAAATTATCATTTTGGTTAAAATGGCACAATAGAATAGAAATTATCATTTTATGTTAAAATGTTGCATTATAAAAGGATAACATTTTTAGTATAAAATATTGCTTTTAGAAAAAATAACATTTTGTTAGAAAGATTGCAATAGAATAAAAACATGAATGTTGTTAGATATGTTATAATAGAAAAAAAACATCGTTTTAGTTAGATGATATTATGTAATATAAAATTTTCATTTTAGTTAAATAATGTCATAATGTCATGTTAGAGGAATTTGTCATTTATTTACAATAATGTCAGGTTAGATAAAAATAAACATTTTTGTAATAAATTGTTGGGTTACATAAAAATTTGATAGAACATTTATGTTGAAAATTTGAAAGAACATTTATGTTAAAAATTTGAAAGAACATTTATGTTAAAAATTTGAAAGAACATTTATGTTAGGAATTTGAAAGAACATTTATGTTAGAATTCAAAATGACATTTATGTTAAGATTCAAAAATCTCATTTATGTTAGATTAAAAATGTACTTAAATTGGAATGGTCATTAAATTAAAATTATCATACTTGTTGAAATAAGAGAGTGGAAACCAAATTATCATATTTGTTGAAATGATAGAATTAATTTAACATAAAAGTATTCTTTTTATGTTAATATATGAATTGTTAGAATTATTAAACATTAAAAATATCTGTTCTAATTAAACATCATTTTTGTAAGAATACATCATGTTGTGTTAAACATATCATTTGAGTTAGGAAATATCATTTTAGTCAAAATGTTTAATTAGGATAGACATGCCACTTTTATTAGAAATATGTTATGTAAGGTAAATTTTGTCATCTATGTTTAAGTTGAATTTGTCATTTATGTAGAAATAAATTTGTCATTTATGTGAAATTTAATTTGTCAATTTTAGGGAAATTTGAAATTTGCATTTATGTCAGGATAAACTTGCCCTTCATGTTAAAATATTATAAGGTCATTTATGGAAAATGTCATTAAATTAGGATGACACTAAAACTAGAATATCACTAGATTAAAATGTTGTTAAGTATTAATGTCAATAAAACTAGAAGGTCATTAGATTAAAAAATGTCATTAGAATTCATAGAAAATATATTTACATATAATATATCCTCTTTATAAGACATTAGGATTCATCACCTTTATTAAAGAATGGCACGTGAATTAAAAACATCAATTATGTTAAGAAGTGTCATGTAAAATAATATTTTTAGTAGAACAATTATAATGATTAATTAAAATTGTACTTGGACACGAGGTTAGGTCACATTTGTGGTGGAAGTCTGCCCGGACCCGACCGGCATATCCAGCAGCCACAAATGTTGGGCCTAATGTGAGAGGTCCAAGTGCGCAAATACAAATTGGGCCAAGACACGAGGTTAAGCCCAACTTGTAGGAGAAGTCTGCCCGGAACCGACCGACCTATCTAGCATCCACAAGTTGTAGGCCTAATGAGAGAGGTCTGGCCCATATTAAAATATAAATGGATAACTTAGAAATTGACATTATTTTCACACCGTTATGTGTTAATAATGAAATGAATATTTTCACCTCCAAGTTTGTTATAAAAGAAAGTTACATTTTTAATAAAATAAGATAAGGATTATAAAAGTTTTACATTTTTCTTAATGTAAATATTAGAAAAGTTACATTTTTCTTAATGTAAATAAAGGAAAATAGGAAGTTACATTTTTATATGTAATTGGTGTAATATAGAAACCGACATTTTTCAATGTAAATAAGGATGAAATAGAAATTATATTTTTATATGCAAATAAAAGAGTTTACATTTTTCAATGTAAAAAAAAAGAATGATTAGGAATTTATATTTTCCAATGTGAATAGAATATGAAATAAAGGTTACATTTTCAATATAACAATATATTGAAGTATAAGTTTACATTTCTAAATATAAATAAAATAGGAATAGAAATTTACATTTTTCAATGTAAATAATAAGATTAGAAATTTACATTTCTAATGAATGGATTTTCATTAGAAAGAAAATATGAAACCAAATATACATTTGGTGTAAATTGAAAAATGGAAGAGGAAAATATACATTGTTATGTTTAGGATGTGTATGTAAAGTAAAAATAGCGATAGATCGTTATAAATTATTAACGACGATATGAAATGGTTTTCAAACTTATGTATGCGAGAATTATTTGGAAAGTCCGAGTCTATCTCATTCCAAATAATTTGAACGACGTTTAAAAGTCGAAGACTTGAAGACGGTGATTGAAGACCAGCGATCTTCACATCGAATGAATGAGAACTGCTGATGCCCGTGATTGGAGTAGCTACCTTGAAGGGGCTACAGTGGTGGCCGTCCGGACGTAGTGTTGATTAGTATGGTTTTGGATTTCGCTCAGACCTAGAGCATAAGCTTATAAATGGAATGTGTGTCTGACATTGTACTCCTTTTTATTGTATTTATTGATTTTTTGTCGAATGTATGAATGTTTGGTGGCGGAGAATTTATTCTCTTGCTTAACACCCTTTCATATATTTCGGCAAAGGATTGGTAGTGTGATATGGAGTGACAGTGTGGCATACTAAGATGCAATGATCAAGGTTTCTTGTTGAAAAGAAGGCCTTGTGGGATGATCAAAGCATAGCCTGTTTAGGCATAGCTTTGTGTATAGCGTGACTTCGCGATTCTCACACATCGGCGGAGTCTAAAACGGGAGAAGGGAACGCAGGGAGAGCAGCACGTTTCTTTCTAGCTAGAAGTGGTGTTTGGGCTTTAACACGGCCCGACATTATACTTATGTGGAATATGGAATGAGGTGCCTCGGATGATAGGTCCTATAGGACCGGGAAACGTGTGTTCAGGAATAACTAATCCGCAACTCGTATGGTGGACCGGCCCTGCAGCTTTCCAAGGGTTCACTGCGGGGGATCCTGAGACATTAGCTAGAGCGTCTCGAATCGGTGAGGAGCTCCTCCCTAGCCTTGGCTCATGATGGAAACCAAATTCCAAATACGACCCTACGGACTTGATTGTACTTCTAGTATGGAGGCATAGTAGTATGGGATACTATTCTTCCTAGGATTGATACATTTACTTTGAACTGTTTTTGAAACATATACACACTAGCAATAATATCAAATTTGTTTTTATCGTATCAAGCATTTTTGACCATTATAAGGTAAAACCCTATCCTCCGGTTTGCGTTGCATTGTGTGATGGGACTTGGGTCTTATGGTGGTTTCATTTTTTTAAAAAGCATTGCGTTGTTTTAACGACTTACTTTAGTTTATGCACCAGCAATCCATTGGAGTAAACCCGTTCCGCGTTAGCGGCGTGGTCCTTGGATTTGCCTTATTACTATTAGTTAAGTTAGTTAAGAATTCTCACACCAGTCCCATGACTGACCCGTTGTTTGTTTCACTTTGCAAACTCGGGTGCCCTCTTCTACACACGAGTAGTCGAGCTGTAACACCCCGTGTATTCTATAACAGTGAAATTCACAAATTAAAGTATAATTAATTTCAAATCAAAGAATTAAGGGAAACGGGATACGCCATTGCGTTCGTCTCGGAATTCTACTTGAGATAGAGTCCGAGTTTGCGTGAAACGGACTCCGTATGAGGGAGATATGACCTCCGGAAGTTTCAGAATTCAGTTTAAAATTCAAACAGGCAGAAACAGTTCAGAAAACAGATCAAAATTCAAAAATCGGACCCAGATTGGGCTGGGTGGGAATTTTCCCGCCCAAGGCACCCAGGTCGACTGGGTAGTCGACCTGGGGCACCCAGGTCGACTATGTAGTCTACCTGGGGGTTGACTGGGTAGTCGACCTGGCCCCTGAGCTAGGTCAAACCCAGCCCCTCCTGGCTGGCCTGGTCTGTGCTTGGCCGAATTTCTGAGCTTTGTCTTGTCACTAGGGCTAGGTGTCAGCTCCTGATTGGTCTCTCTTTCAAACGAATGGCTAATATTAATCTAAGCTCCATCGACTGTTCTAATCAAATCACAAACTCTATAAAAAGGACCTAAGACTCCACCTAATTCACACAAATAAAAATGAGAATGAGACCGTCATGCTGCTGAAGTAAGACTAGGAATAGCCGTCGAGTCAGGAGTTGATTCAAAAGCTTAAAGCCACGACAATTAAATCAAAACAACGCCTACAACAAAGGATAGCATCTCCAAATTCAGAATTCAGAATCCTGAATTGAAGATTCGTCATACGTTGTAAGTAGAGTGCTATTCCGATGTGAATGAATAATTGGGTTTTTGATTTGTGTAAAATGAGAAATGGAATTGTACTTAATTTGTGGTGATGATAATTCATAATTGTATGTTGCTATGATTCTAATTATGAATAGATTTGGAATGTTGTGGTATAATGATGTTAGACCTATTGGATATTTGCAAATATATGATTCATGTTGAAAGTTAACGACTATATGTTTGTGGTAGTTTATTACAACACCTATTGGATATTTGCAAGTATATGATTCATGTTGAAAGTTAACGACTATATGTTTGTGGTAGTTTATTACAACAAAGTTGAGATTCATGCAAGTATATGATTCACTATTATGCCAACATGATTTTAGATCCTTCTATGTATATTTTTAGCGTAGTTGGATCCATTTGGGTGTTATGATTAATATGAATTTATGTTGAAATAGGCGTTATGATTCATATGAAATTATGTTGAAATAGGCGTTATGATTCAAGTGTAAACCATACCTTTGTATTAGTGACAAAAACAAGTATCTTTGTGAACTTGTGTTAACTCTATGAATATGACTAGATTGCGTTTGGTGTTATGCCTAATTGAAAATATGTTTTATGCCTATGTTGTTATCAAAATCATATGATAATATATGCGACACATAATTAAGTTAGGTTTACATTTTTAAATGCAAGTTTACATGACTAGATTAAAACCATGATTCATGTTTAAGTATGTTTCATATCAAGATTATATGCTATTACAATGTAAGTTCACAAGTGCCTAATTTATGTTAATTAGATCGTTATGTTACAAGTTCATGCGTTCACATACCCCTTTTGATGTTACTTAGAATATATAAACACAATGTTCTAAGCCTCCCCTTTTTCATGTGGCTAAGTTGGGCATAAATGCTAAACCCAACATATGTTATATTATAGCGAACGTATAAAACGGGGAAAATGACGTTGGGTTAAAAATATAAAACATATGTGTTGGCATGTCTGTCGCATGCCAACGACCTTGAGAACATTTAAGAGGTATAAATTAATTTTACTCAATAAAGATGAATTTGAATAATGGGCTGAAAATATTTACATATAAAAAGAAAAGAGACAAAATATGTAAACTTAGAAAATACGATGTGTTTAACCCGAGGTTGGATTGAGTTGTGACATAAACCTGCCCGGACCCGCCCGGCTGTCCAGTAGTCACATCAATACCTATCCAATGTGGGTGGTTAAACATTGAGCCCAATAAAGACCCGAGGTTAGACTGAGTTGTGACGTAAGACTGCCCGGAACCAACCGGCAACATGCAATCACAACAATACCTGTCTAATGTGAGAGGTCGAGGCTTTAATAAGACAATTAAGGCTGAGTCAGGATTGATAGGATTAAGTAATTTGAATTAATACATAATCAAATTGAACATGCTAAACTATACAGACTGATTTGGGGTTAGGTTTATAGAACACTTAACCAACTTAGCATGTTGGCTAGAAGTAGAAAACCTAGTAGCGGGGGACCCTTTTCAGCAGTAACCCTACAAGGTGTATCACGATACCCTGAACTAGGCAGGGTGGGGCACGATTACTGGGCTGACTGTAAGAGGTCAAATCGACGGCGGTGGTGCAGCAGTGTAGGTTCTAACGGGGTGCGGGCGTGCACGCACTCCAGCGCAGAAAAATTAGGCGCTGGGCACCAGTAGTATACCTGTGCATTCTAGAATTGTGTCGGGCCGCTACCATGGGACCTGATACACCCCATGGTGGGACCAGCATAGGTAGCTACAACATCGGGGGCCGTAAGACACATGTAACTATGCGAGTAGGAGCCGATCATTAGAAATGGATCACTTCACCCTAATTATGGGGTGCCTATTGGGAACTAGTTTACAGGGGTGCGGAGATTAATATGGGGTACGATAGTATATTCGACTCTAGACAACTTAACATAGCTTATAGTGCTTTCCCATTTTCTAGTTTGTACTATCATGCTCATTTCTTTATTCATAGACTGAATAGTCCTAGACTTACTCAGGCTTTATGTCTGACTCTACTTTTCTTTCGTCTTCTTTTCTTTCTTCCCCCCCCCCCCCAGATCCACAGGGAGGGAATACCGCAGCTTGACCAGTTTTTACATCCAGCTTGAAGAGAAAGAATGTATTGCTTAAATCTCTTTCGTTTTGGACTATGGCTTTGGATAGCAATTATGGGGACTTATGCAGTTTACTTATGTTTTTATGCTTCTTTAAGTTATGAAATCAAGACAGTTATGGAAATGTAATGTTCTTGGAATAATTGTAAGACAATTATGGTATGGTTTGTGTAACACGTATTTTGATGAAATAAAAGTTGTTGTTGTTATCCGCTGTTCTAAAATATGTGTATTTATATCTGTCTTGTGTATCTGTGACTTATACTTATAAACCTCCACCAAAATTAGGGCATTTCCTTTGAGAGTGACCCTAACGGAGGTGGGGTGTTTCACTTGGTATCAGAGCATAGGTTTACCAGATAAGATAAAAAGTTTTGAAAACTTATTTTCAAAAGAAAATTTAAAGAAGCATTTTTAAAAGATAAAATGTTATTTTATTTTAAAAAGGCATAGTCCCCCAAGGCCATAGGTACTATCTTTTATCCTTCGTTTTGAATCTATCCTTTTTGTTTCAGCATGTCTGGAGACCTTACTCCCCAGCTACTGACGCTTTCACTCCTCCTCCTCCTCTACGTGAACCAGCAAGCAGAAGAGTCCCAGAATAGGAAGACGAATAATAGTCAAAGAAGAAAGGATCGTAACAGTTATGACAAGAAACGTGAAAAAAGGAAATGTTATTTCTGCGGAATTCTTGGACATCTGGAGGGAGACTGCAGGAAGAAGAAGACGTGGATGAGTGCTACTTGCTTTCAGTGTAGAGAGACAGGCCACTGGGCTAGGGATCGCCCAAAGAAGAAAGGACAGGGACATAAAACTGGATCCACCTCAGGGGCACAGGTTCATGTGCTAGAAGCGCCACCTCTGCAACAGCGAGGTATAAATACTTCTGTAGAAAGTGTAGTTTATCTTTATGATCACCCAGTCGCACTTTATTTGATTCTGGCGCATCACACTCCTTTATTTCATCTGCTTTAGTAGAATCTCTGCACCTAGAAACTAGTATGGTAGAGGACCCCTTAATTGTTTCAAATCCAATCGAGGGCCCAGCTCATTTGTCTATGATCTGTGTAGGATTGAAAATTTCTATTCTAAGCGTAGAATTTAGAAGTAGTGCCTTTGTTTTGGGCTTCTCAGGATATGGTTTGATTTTGGGCATGGATTGGCTATCCAGTAATGGTGTCATCCTTGATTGTGAGAAAAGGGTGGTTAGGCTTCTGACCCAACTCGGTAACACTCTGGAAATTACATGTAATCCCTCGTATACGGTTATGCTTAGTTATCTTGAATCGCTAGATGCTTCTGTTGAGAGTTTGCAATCGGTTAAAGTGGTCCGTGAATATCCGGATGTCTTCGAAGAGGAAAAGGGCTTACCTCCGAAGCGGGAGATAGACTTCCGCATATATCTAGTAGATAATGCAAAGCCCGTTGCATTGCCCGTTAGACACATGGCTCCATGGGAAAGGAAAGAGCTCAGTAAATAGGTTAAAGAGCTTCTAGAGAAGTGGTTCATTAGAAGGAGCATTTCAGAATGGGGCGCTCCAGTGGTGTTCGCCACAAAGGCGGATGGTTCACTCCGTCTTTGTGTTGACTATAGGGAGCTCAACAAGCTGACGAAAAAGAATAGGCACCCTCTCCCCAGAATTGACGATCTGTTTGATCAGCTTGTAGGAGCGTCTATTTTCTTCCAACTCGATTTAGCGACCGGATTTCATCAGCTAAGGGTGGCTGAAGATAGCATCGATAAGACAACATTCAGAACCCCAGACGGCTTCTTTGAATGGCTTGTCATGCCTTTCGGCTTGACAAACGCACCCGCTTACTTCGTGGACCTGATGAGTAGGGTGTTTAGACAATTCCTCAACAAGTTCGTAGTGGTCTTTGTAGGCGATATCTTGATCTTCTCAAAGAGTGAAGAAGAACATGCTCAGCACCTAAGGGCAATCATGGAAACTCTGCGAGTCCATCAGCTAAAAGCCAAATTCTCCAAATGCCACTTTTGGAGAGAGGAAGTAAGGTTTCTTGGGCATATAGTATCCAAAGAAGGGTTAGCTGTGGACCCTGCTAAAGTAGTAGCGGTGCAGGATTGGAAGACACTAAGGAATGCAACAAAAGTCTGAAGTTTTCTAGGACTAGCAGGTTTCTGCCGAAAATTCATAAGGGATTTTGTGAAAATCTCAGCTCCACTCACAAGACTGACAAAGAAGAATCTAGTGTTCAATTGGGACTTGGATTGCGAGTTTGCTTTCCAACGACTAAAAAGGGCTCTTACAACAGCCCCAGTTCTGACCTTGCCGGATGGAAGCAAGATGTTCACAGTTTATACGGATGCATGTAGGAGTGGGCTAGGCGTTGTCTTGATGCAAGAAGGAAGGGTAGTAGCTTATGGTGGAAGGCAATTGAAAGTTCATGAAAAGAACTACCCGACCCACGATCTTGAGTTGGCCGCCATCGTCTTTGCACTCAAGTCTTGGCGACACAATCTCCAAGGTGAGAAGTTCGAACTTTACACTGACCATAAATCGTTGAAATATCTTTTCTCATAGAAGGACCTTAAATTGAGGCAACAGAGGTGGATGGAGTTTCTTGCCTCGTACGATTTCGAGATCTCCTACACTCCGGGCAAAGGCAACGCAGTGGCAGGCGCGTTGAGCTAAAAGAAACTGACCCTAAGCCCATTGTTTGTTGAAAGGCAAAGCCTAGAATTTATAGCCAGCTTTGACTTTAGTCCCTCCTCCGATTTTGTACCGGGCTTGCTAGCATCTCTCGAAGTACGCCCGACTTTAGTGGACTCAATAGGGACAACACAACGCGAAGACCCTCAGCTTGTGGAGATGATTGATAGTCTAATTAGGGGTGAGACTTCAAGTCACTTCAACAGATACTCCATTGACGATAAGGGTTAGCTAAGGCGAGACGGAAGACTATGCGTCACACGGATAAGGGATTTAGTAAAGACGGTTCTCGAAGAAGCACATCACTCCAAGATGACGATACATCCAGGCGGTGATAAAATGTACAAGGACATAAAGAGAACTTTCTTTTGGAGCGGCATGAAGAAGGACGTGGCAGATTTCGTTTCTAAGTGTATGACTTGCCAACAGGTTAAGGCGGGGCAGAAGAAGCCTGGTGGTCTGCTCCATCCTCTAGAGGTCCCACAGTGGAAGTGGGATAGCATTTCAATGGACTTCATTGACGGGCTGCCCAGATCTAGAAGAGGCAACACTAGCATTTGGGTAATAGTGGATAGGCTTACTAAAAGCGCCCACTTTTTACCTTTCAAGAGTAAAAGGACTGCCTCATCCCTAGCATTTCTTTATCTCAAGGAAATTGTTCGACTCCATGGAATACCCTCCAGCATTGCTAGTGACTGAGACCCTATCTTCACAAGTGAGTTTTGGCGGAGTCTACAAGAAGCGGTAGGCACACAGTTATGCTTGAGTACAGCCTATCACCCCCAAACCGACGGCCAGACAGAAAGAGTGAACATAGTTTTGGAGGACCTCTTAAGACTGTGCGCCCTTGACTACAGAGGGACGTGGGAAGACCATCTTCCTTTGGTGTAATTTGCCTACAACAACAACTACCAAGCCACCATCAGAATGGCTCCCTTCGAAGCTTTATATGGAAGACCGTGTCGATCGCCCACTTGTTGGTGGGAGTCTACTGACAAGCTCATACTTGGACCAGATATGATCCGAGAGACTTCAGAGAAAGTAGACTTGATACGAAGAAGGATGAAGACGGCCCGAGATAGACAGAAATCCTACGCCGACAAGGGAAGGACCGACTTTGAGTTTGAGGTTGGGGATAGAGTTTTTCTTAAGGTATCTCCTCTAAGGAACGTTGTTCGTTTTGGATCCAATGGAAAGCTGGCACCAAGATTTGTAGGACCATTTCCTATCATCGAGAAGGTTGGGAAGATGGCCTATAGATTAGAGCTACCCGAAAAACTAGCTAGAGTTCACAACGTCTTTCACGTTTCGCACCTCCGAAAATGTCTACACGAATCTGTTGAAGTGGTAGAGCCAAACATCCTTGAAGAAGCTAAAGTGGAACGCGAAGCAACCTTGAGAAGAGTTCCAACACGCATCTTAGGAACTGAAGTGAAAAAGCTACGCAAAAGCGAAGTCAAACTCGTCAAAGTTCAGTGGAGCAACGCCGAGGAAGACGCGACTTGGGAAACTGAGGCTAGAATACGCGCAGCCTACCCTTTTCTTTTTGAGGGTACATCTTTGATCTTTCTTTTTCCTTAAGTTGCGCTTTTATCTATCTTTTTAGGTATTTCTCCTCGACCTTATCTTTTAGGTAGAAACCCTTTGGATGAAAACATGTAATTGAAACATGTTATGGATGATGGTTGCAAGTGGTTGCAAGTGATTGCTAGTGGTTGCTCGTGGTTTCATATACACACACAATCTAGGTTTTAGATCGGCTCAGTCACTTCATATTGCATATGCATATATGTATTTATATTCGTATATGGTTGAAGTTTAATGTGTTGTTATATGGATGTTGCATTTATATACGAATGATTGTGCACTCATGTAGAACCATAAATAGGAAAATTTGCATACAAAATGGATTCATGACACTTACATAATTTGCATTAAGGAGGTCAACTGAATCAGTAGACCGCCTGATTTTGCATTAGATAAGTACATGTACACACACTTCGCTTATAATCATGAAGCATTAGAAGTCTTTTAAGGACAATGGATGCCCGTGTTTGATGGATGAGTAGATGGACGTTTGGATGTTAGGATATACATTCTTCCTAAACTTGAAGATTTCGGGGATGAAATCCTTTTAAGTGGGGGAGAATGTAACACCCCGTGTATTCTATAACAGTGAAATTCACAAATTAAAGTATAATTAATATCAAATCAAAGAATTAAGGGAAACAGGATACGCCATTGCGTTCATCTCGGAATTCTTCTTGAGATAGAGTCTGAGTTTGCATGAAACGGACTACGTATGAGGGAGATATGACCTCCGGAAGTTTCATAATTCAGTTTAAAATTCAAACAGACAGAAACAGTTCAGAAAACAAATCAAAATTCAAAAATCGGACCCAGATTGGACTAGGCGGGAATTTTCCCACCCAAGGCACCCAGGTCGACTGGGTAGTCGACCTGGGCCACCCAGGTCGACTGGGTAGTCGACCTAGGGGTCGACTGGGTAGTCGACCTAGGGGTCGACTGGGTAGTCGACCTGGCCCCTGAGCCTGGTCGAACCCAGCCCCTCCTGGCTGGCCTGGTCTGTTCTTGGCCGAATTTCTGAGCTTTGTCTTGTCACTAGGGCTAGGTGTCAGCTCCTGATTGGTCTCTCTTTCAAACGAAAGGCTTATATTAATCTAAGCTCCATCGACGGTTCTAATCAATTCACAAACTCTATAAAATGGACCTAAGACTCCACCTAATTCACACAAATAAAAATGAGAATGAGACCGTCATGCTGCTGAAGTAAGACTAGGAATAGTCGTCGAGTCAGGAGTTGATTCAAAAGCTTAAAGCCACGAAAATTAAATCAAAACAATGCCTACAACAAAGGATAGCATCTCCAAATTCAGAATTCAGAATTCAGAATCCTGAATTGAAGATTCGTCATACGTTGTAAGTAGAGTGCTATTCCGATGTGAATGAATAATTGGGTTTTTATTTGTGTAAAATGAGAAATGGAATTGTACTTAATTTGTGGTGATGATAATTCATAATTGTATGTTGCTATGATTCTAACTATGAATAGATTTGGAATGTTGTGGTATAATGATGTTAGACCTATTGGATATTTGCAAGTATATGATTCATGTTGAAAGTTAACGACTATATGTTTGTGGTAGATTATTAAAACATCTATTGGATATTTGCAAGTATATGATTCATGTTGAAAGTTAACGACTATATGTTTGTGGTAGTTTATTACAATAAAGTTGAGATTCATGCAAGTATATGATTCGCTATTATGCCAACATGATTTTAGATCCTTCTATGTATATTTTTAGCGTAGTTGGATCCATTTGGGTGTTATTATTAATATGAATTTATGTTGAAATAGGCATTATGATTCATATGAAATTATGTTGAAAGAGGCGTTATGATTCAAGTGTAAACCATACCTTTGTATTAGTGACAAATGCAAGTATCTTTGTGAACTTGTGTTAACTCTATGAACATGACTAGATTACGTTTGGTGTTATGCCTAATTGAAAATATGTTTTAGGCCTATGTTGTTATCAAAATCATATGATAATATATGCGAGACATAATTAAGTTAGGTTTACATTTTTAAATGCAAGTTTACATGACTAGATTAAAACCATGATCATGTTTAAGTATGTTTCGTGTCAAGATTATATGCTATTACAATGCAACTTCACAAGTGCCTAATTTATGTTAATTAGATCATTATGTTGCAAGTTCATGCGTTCACATACCCCTTTTGATGTTACTTAGAATATATAAACACCATGTTCTAAGCCTCCCCTTTTTCATGTGGCTAAGTTAGGCTTAAATGTTAAACCCAACATATGTTATATTATAGCGAACGTATAAAACGGGGGAAATGACGTTGGGTTAAAAATATAAAACATATGTGTTGGCATGTCTGTCGCATGCCAACGACCTTCATAACATTTAAGAGGTATAAATTAAATTTACTCAATAAAAATGAATTTGAATAATGGGCTGAAAATATTTACATATAAAAAGAAAAGAGACAAAATATGTAAACTTAGAAAATACGATGTGTTTAACCCGAGGTTGGATTGAGTTGTGACATAAACCTGCCCGGACCCGCCCGGCTGTCCAGTAGTCACAACAATACCTATCCAATGTGGGTGGTTAAACATTGAACCTAATAAAGACCCGAGGTTAGACTGAGTTGTGACGTAAGACTGCCCGGAACCAACCGGCAACAGGCAGTCACAACAATACCTGTCTAATGTGAGAGGTCGAGGCTTTAATAAGACAATTAAGGCTGAGTCAGGATTGATAGGATTAAGTAATTTGAATTGATACTTAATCAAATTGAACATGCTAAACTATACAGACTGATTGGGGGTTAGGTTTACAGAACACTTAACTTACTTAGCATGTTGGCTATAAATAGAAAACCTAGTAGCGGGGGACCCTTTTCAGCAGTAACCCTACAAGGTGTATCAGGATACCCTGAACTAGGCAGGGTGGGGCACGATTACTGGGCTGACTGTAAGAGGTCAAATCGACCGCGGTGGTGCAGTAGTGTAGGTTCTAACGGGGTGCGGGCGTGCACACACTCCGGCGCAGAAAAATTAGGCACTGGGCACCAGTAGTATACTTGTGCATTCTAGAATTGTGTCGGGCCGCCACCATGGGACTTGATACACCCCATGGTGGGATCAGCATAGGTAGCTACACCATCGGGGGCCGTAAGACACATGTAACTATGCGAGTAGGAGCCGATCATTAGAAATGGATCACTTCACCCTGATTATGGGGTGCCTGTTGGGAACTAGTTTACAGGGGTGTAGAGATTAATATGGGGTACGATAGTATATTCGACTCTAGACAACTTAACTTAGCTTATAGTGTTTTCCCATTTTCCATTTTGTACTATCATGATCATTTCTTTATTCATAGACTGAATTGTCCTAGACTTACTCAGGCTTTATGTCTGACTCTACTTTTCTTTCGTCTTCTTTTCTTTCGTTCCCCCACCCCAAGGTCCACAGGGAGGGAATACCGCAGCTTAACCAGTTTTCACATCCAGCTTGAAGAGAAAGAATGTATTGCTTGGATCTCTTTCGTTTTGGACTATGGCTTTGGATAGCAATTATGGGGACTTATGCAGTTTACTTATGTTTTTTTGCTTCTTTGAGTTATGAAATCAAGACAGTTATGGAAATGTAATGTTTTTGGAATAATTGTAAAACAATTATGGTATGGTTTGTGTAACACGTATTTTGATGAAATAAAAGTTGTTGTTGTTTTCCGCTGTTCAAAAATATGTGTATTTATATCTGTCTTTTGTATCTGTGACTTATACTTATAAACTTCCACTAAAATCAGGGCATTCCCTTTGAGTGACCCTAACGGAGGTGGGGTGTTTCACGAGCAGTTGTCTACAGGTTTATCTCTTTAGCAGGATCCTGGATTGAAGCTTAGAGCTATGTCCAGAACACTGGAAGTCTTCCGCTGCCTTAGTTATTTTATTGTTTCCGCTGCAACGTATTAAAATGTTGTAATTTATCTTCCGCTGTAATTTATTTTGATGTATTCTGATATTTTATACTTTGATGTTACGTTATCATGATGTAATAAAAGTCTGTTGTTATTGTTCTGATGTTGTTGTATTCCCAAAGTTAAAGTATTCGTAGATTTCCATCCTTTTTGGGTCAGACTTGTGTGGTTTATGGTCGATCCAAAGAGCGGGAATTTACGGGTCTTTACAGAGAAGAGCAAATAAAAAGGGTCAGACATAAAGTCTGGCGTGTCCAGTTACTTTTAAGTATAAATAAACAAGATAACAGTAACAATAACAAGTGTGAACTGAGCAAGATAAGATGAACATTATATATTGTGCTTCTTAAATACATTTCTCTGCACCGCGCAGATACTAGTATATCAGAAGTAGAATGATCCCTACTAATACCATTCCATCACATTTTCTTGATTATTAGGTTACTTGGGTTAATAGCACTCAAGACATATACGAGCATTGTACCCATTTACTTTCCCATGGATTCACCTAATACAATATATGTAGCTATCTCTCAATATTGAGATACACCCCATGGTAGCCCACTCGCACGGTCTCCACCGTAGTGAACACAGTTGCTCATCCTATGCCGGAGTGACGTACGGATCTCTATATAACAATGTTACATTCCGCATATATCTGTCATTACTATGCTACATAAGCGTACGTACAACCAGCATCGATCGAATCAGATTCCTTATCGGGATAATGCCCTCTAGTTTACGATACACCACCCAGAGCAGATATGCATGTATCTAGACTGTCCCACGTATGTACTGTAATTGTAGCTCGATGCCTCAATCGCACATCCTCTAATGTGCAACGAGTTCTGTGGCAGGGCTAAACTAGAAACACGGAACTCGGCCGAGAGCTTTTCCATACCTGTACAGGCCGCCTTTAAGTGCCTTCAAATACAGATATTCCTCGAGTCTGTTTCCCATGGTGGCTATGGCCACCTAGGCCCATCCCTCAACTAGTAAAGACTACAAGAGCTAAGAGACTGCCCCTAATACAACCAATCTAAACATCCATGTGGCGTCTACCCTAAACCCCGTACCTCGATAGTGAAAGGTGAAATGGTATCTTGGGTTTACCTCTAGTCTTTTCGCATTACGCTGGTTGTTGATGATGGATATCCGACAGTCTACTATCCTTGTTGGTTATGACCCTCTATAACTCCTCGTGAGGCAACCGTCGAATCAACTTCGTGTCAGCTCATCACAGCATTCTGACTGCATAGCAAGATCTGCAGTCAAGGCTGACCCACCTAGTAGTTACACGCAGACCCAACCTCTGCGAGTACAGCCTAAGACATCTACCATGCACAGAGGACTACTAGGAGCACCTTACGTACTTCAGGAAGCCGCGTGCTTCCCCTTCCAGTCCTTTGGAGCCGTCATAACAATAAGATGTATGTGTGCACCCCTCGTGTCTTATAACGCCTCGATGATCTACCCCGTTGGCTTATTCACGCTCAAACGTATGGACTGGTCCAAGTGCCTTTCTTTAATATGTTGTTAGACCCTATGTCTAAACGTTCTTTTACGCGCTTGCCATACCTCACCAGGTTCCCATTTACTTGATTATTCCCGTTCATATTAAGTTCTTATTCAAATTACCAAGTTTCTATTGCTTATTAATTTCAGTCATATAACTTAATCCAGTTAAGTTTATTAATAAGCCCACAACATGTTATTTTCTAGATTATGGCCCAAGGTTTGTAATCCTCAATCTATTTTATATTCTTGCTTGGTTACATCATTACAATAACATGTTCTCCTTAATACTATTAAGTATATCTCAATTCACATGTTTCCTAATTAACATGTCACTTACCATTTATGATTAAATATAATTTATTATTTTACAAGTTTTCCTCATGCTTTCTCATTTAATCATAAATTCAACTTACACCGTCACTACAACTTATCATTGTTTACTTAGTAGATTAATTCTATCATTTCTACAAGTTATGCTTACCTTACAAGGTGTCTTTAATTACATAACTTCAGTATCTTTTCCACCGGTTATGTATACCACTAGGTGTTTTCAATTACATAACCTTATTGGGTTAAGTTCATGGGCCTATATGTAAATATTACCCACCCCCTCTATTTTACTTAACCCACCCACTACCCATCCAATTTTACTTAACCTTAACTTAAGTTCATAATCATACAATCTTTATGGATTAAATTAGGTTAAGTAGTCCAATTCAATACCATGTCCAATTATGGTTATAATGGGCTATACCTCCCACATTAGGCCTACAACGTGCGGGATGCTGGATATGCTGGTCGGGTCCGGGTAATCTTATTCCATAGTTGGGTCTAACCTCGTGTCTTAGCCTATTTCGTATTTGCACACTTAGACCTCTCACATTAGGTCCAACATTAGTGGCTACTGGATATGCAGGTCGAGTCTCGGCAGACTTCTGCCACTATTGCAACCTAAGCTCGTGTCATAAGTGCAATTACAATTCCTAATTGTAATTACTAGACATTCCATTTTTATCCAAATCTACCTATGTCATTATAGGTGATTATTTCTCTTTTTTTCCCATATTTAATTATATGCCAATTCACTATTTAAATCATAGAATTTTACACCCCCTTTCAATTCACCTTTTAATTATGCACCATATGCTCTTTTTTCCCAAGTTATAAGTCAAGGCATATACATATATATGTGTTATATACAAACCCAAATCTACATATTTTCCAATTTATGTCCCTAGTCCATATTCACCCATTTCAATACAAGTTATACCTGAATCCATATTCGCATATTTTCCAATGTATGCCTAAAATTCATATTCACATACGTCCCAATTTATTTCCCAAATCAGTACTTACACATGTCCCAATTTATGCTCAAATTATATTTTCCAAAATATATCTAAATTCATATTATCCAACAAGACATATGCCTTCAAGCCCATATTCGTATATTTCCAAATTTATGCCCAAATTTAGATCCATATTTTCCAATATCAATTATGCCCCAAATTATGTCTTTCCCCATTATTCCCAATTTCATACGTTCGCATTTTTTAGCGTTAGGCCTAAGCTCGAAGGTAGCCTGGCTATATAAAAATAAAAAGGGAAAAGAGGGAGGGAAGAGAATCGAGAACAGACATAATAACGAATCAATAACAAACTGATAGAAATAGGCATAAACTAAATAGGCATATTATGAAAAGATTTAATATGGCGGCGGTATGAACATATAAAAGAAGATCTGGTAGTTATGTCATAATATAACTGATTAGCACCGATTCAGGATCCAATTTTTTACATACATATCAAGATTACTATTTGAATATTTAGATCTAAAAATAACATGAACTCATAGTGAATAGATCTAAGAAAATGGATCCAAATTACTGTGAAGAACATGTTGAATAAGTTGTTGTAGCCATTGCTGAATTTGTTGTAGCAATCTTCGAATATGTATAATCTTCTATAAATTGATTTAGAAGAAGAAAGGCCATTTTAAATTTCGTTGCAGTAGAGATTCACCGTCAGCATTATTTTTAGATGAATAAAACCTAGCTCTAGGTTCCTTTATATAGCCTAGGGTTTAATGAATCTTGCTCCGAAAGGTGTCCAGATACAAAACGAAGTATTTCACCTGGATCTGTGAGGGGTGGGTCGACCCCCCTTTGAGTGGGTCGACCTATGGGTCGACCCCCCTTTGGGTAGGTCGACCCCCCTTTGAGTGGGTCGACCTATGGGTCGACCCCCCTTTGGGTAGGTCGACCCCCCTTTGAGTGGGTCGACCCCCCTTTGGGTAGGTTGACCCCCCTTTGAGTGGGTAGACCCACCTGGGCGGGAAATCAGTCGCCTTCCCATATTTTGAATTTTGAACTGAATTTCGAATTTCTGGACCCATTTTTGAATTTCTGAACCTGTTATATATATATATATATATTCTTATTGTGTGTATACAAACTTCAAACCTTAATAACTTCTTTATACGATGTCCGATTTACGCAAACCAGGTGTCTATTTTGACCAGACTTTCGAGACAGACACAATGGCGCAGTCCATTTTACTTAATTCTGAATATTAAATTAAGTTTTCCTTAATTCATTGTTAACAGTGTATTTCACACTAATTATTCTTTAATTCATCATCTTTAGTGTCGTTAAAATTTTGGGTGTTAAAATTTTACACTTTAGAATATTCATTTATATCATTAAGTTTTAATTCAAGAATTTCCATAATAATATATATGATCAAACACTTCAAAAAATAGGTTTTGAAAATAAAAATATGTACATATGTCGACATACATATATGGGTATGTCGACATACAAGTGTCAGAAATTCAATTTCCAAAGGAAGTGTCTTTTCACTATTTGTAACAATTCTAAAACGTTGCAACCATTCAAATCTTATAAATAGGGGCTAATTTTGAATTTTTTGTTAATTCATCTTCTCCATCTTCACACCCCTCTAGCATTTGTTTTTCCTTAAGATCCGCCTTCCGCATTCCCTAACATGAACAAGTATATCTACTTTTGTTTGAGCCACTTTCACTGATATTCTTTTTTTTTTGAAAGGTAAGTAATCTTTTATTAGAACAATTACAAGAACATTACAGTAACTTAACACTAACTTACAAAAGAAGAACACAGTCAATGACCTAACTATACAGTATTGAGAAAAAAATCAATGAAGTACAAAAGAAACCATGAAATAAAACTCAATACGGCTATACAATACCCAACTGCACATCCATTGGATTTCGAAAACAAAGTATCCTTCTACAATCTACTATCATTCCACTGTATCCGCTTTATAAAATGTTTCCAAATAAAGCTTCTGAATTCACAGTGTTTGCCAAATTCGAACACTAAAAAAAACACAAGAGACCTTCTACGAAATGGCCAAAAATCTTCTGTTCTTTCCAAATTATTATTTGCTAAAGTTCTTTTTGTAATAATTGCAAATACTAAATCGAATCTCTCAACTCTGTTTTTCCTGTTTATGCCATTAAACAGTATACCTCTACATACCAATATATCAGCAAAACTACTATAAAGCAAAATTCCAAATACAAAAGCTTCAAAACCCATAACCATCAGTTTCTGAAGAGTATAGTAGCCCACAAGCAGTTGCCAAAACATAGTACCAAAACAACTCATAACAATCGGTTTCCAACAAAGTCATTTCAAAATTGGATCAAAGAGAACACCTGGATTACTTCTCGTATGTCTACAAGTCAAAATCAACGAATCATCATTTTGAAGTGCCTCATCTTGGTCATTATCCATATTCTCACTCTGAGCATTACATTTAGCTGCTTTTTTTTATTTTGGCACGCCTTTTACCACTTTTGGACAAGAATTTTGAAGTGCCACATTAAGCATTAGTATCAACATTTGCATTAGGTGAAATATTATAATTAGCATGAGGGGAAACTGATAGGGCAGAATTAGCAAGAGAGGAAGTTGCCAAATCATCAGAAGTATTTTTTTCCTCTTGATTGTGCAAAAGCATTCCACCTGATTCATAATTAGCTAAGTCCTCATTATTGCTCTCATTATCAACCCTTTTAGCTAGTTCTAGACCTTCACCAACAACTGGTTCCTAGACACCAGTATTGTCATTAACAACTGGTTCAAGGACACTAGTACTCACATTAACATCAGTACTGTCATTAACATCAACACTGTTATTAGCAACCTAATCACCATTACCGCCATTTACATCAGATGCTACGGCCTCAAACTGATTAACATTCACACTACCCAAAAATTTAGCACCATCAACATTCCCTTTACTAACATTAAGATTCACATTACTATATTTCCTCATCCAAAATTTCCTTTTTCTTAATATTAACAATAGACCATCTGAACTGGTTAATAATAGCATGAACATCCTGATGTCTCTTACCGGTATTATAAAATTCATCATCATAGTTATCATCAATACAATCATTTTGTTGATCTAAATTGCTCATTCTAGGCTTAGAATTATAGCTAGAAGTATCAGGGCTAAATATCTTACAATTGGTACATATTTTAGGTCTCCAATCGTAGGACAGTTTTATGGAGGGGCATTTTTCTCCTAAATCTGCAATTTCTATTTTTTCAGAAAGCTCAAAATCAGGTATAATCTCTACTAATGCTTTAGCATATCTAAATCTTTGCATTCTCTCCATACTACTATCAAAACAAATCAATTTCCCTAGATGACAAACAAGCCAATTTATACCTAATAAAGTCCACAAGGCAATCAGAATTCTATAAAGGTGAACCCAAATCGGCACTTTCCTAATCTGAGATTGTGTATTACCTATTGAAGGATCCCATTTTGAAATTATAAATATTCTTCCACGAATAAAAATCGGATCAGATTTAAGGATGTGGAAATTAGGCTATGGTCCCTATTTAAGTTTCAAATCTAGCGCACGTCCCCCCCCACCCCCCCCCCAAAGAATTAATGTAAACCCGGTCCCTAGAATTGAGCTACCGCTCCTTCTTTTTTGATCCCTTCGCCTGCTGCTTTGCCACTTCTGCCTTTTACCTATTTTGAGC
Organism: Allium sativum; assembly: GCA_030737875.1. NCBI lineage: Eukaryota > Viridiplantae > Streptophyta > Magnoliopsida > Asparagales > Amaryllidaceae > Allium > Allium sativum. The sequence continues at coordinate 482,508,105 of CM060926.1, read as the reverse complement.
AAGAAAAAAAATGTGCCACTCACTAAAAAAATCAAAAAATAGGAAATATTCCTAGAAGCATTCAAAAAAAAAAAAAAAAAGTTGCATACATCTGTGCAATTATTGCCAATAGTAGCATACATACATGCATATATTCATACAGTGTTTTCTGTTGAAAATCTGGACCAATATACGCATACATGTATGCAACTATTACAAAATAACTGCATACATGTATGCATACCAAGTTGAACTGAGATTCATGTGTTACGAAAAGTTGCATACATGAATGCAAGTATTCTATATATATGCATGCATGTGTGCAACAAATTTAAAAGGGACGACGACTTTATAATATGCACATGAATGCATGCATGTGTTATGTACAAGAGCATAAATGTGTGCAACAATGTTTGAAAACGGCGAATGCTTGAAAAAACAAGTCAAATTTGAATATATGCATAAAAGGATGCGTATGTTGCTGTTTAGCTACATACATGTATGCATCTATACTGCAATTTGGCGCAACACTGAAATATAAGCATGAATGTATACAACTATTTACGAGTAGGTGCATCTTTTGATGCATAAACCTGTTGTTTCTTTGTTTTTGTGTATTTTTTAACGTGGTTTTCGATTGTTTTAACACCTGAATTTTTTGGCGTGTACGTGTTTTATTTAATAATGAATTTTCAAGATTTTTTTATTTTATTTTTTTTACTTGTTTTCGAAAAAAGGGACCTAATTTATGTAATGACCTGCATTTGAAGAGGTATTATAATTAATTTATTTAATTATATATATATATATATAGTGATATATTGAATATAATGGTCGTTGAATTAAATAATGGTGAATATTTAATTAAAATAATAAATTAAATAATATATTTATTTATGAAATAATCAGAATTGGCTGAAATGACGATATGGTGTGAACCGGATCATCTGTGATATCTAATTCATCTTGGAATTGAATTAGAATAACGAATATATTATATAAACGACAGTTTGAACGTATAATTATATTATAATTAAAATCGAGCTTGAAATGGCGCTCTAGTTCGCTATGTGGCGATTTGAACTTCAACTGAATGTACAGGATTCGTTTTAAGCCGAACTTCTGTGAAACAAGAAACGTGTGGAGCTGGTGGAGTATATCTTTCTAGTGAAAGAGAAAAATCGGGATTTCATCGTGTGGATTTTGATTTATGTCCAAATCAAATTTCAGAAAAGTTTCTGTGGAATTCCTTTATAATTTATAAAGGAATTATTTATATTTTAAAAAGGAATTTCAATATAAATCGAATATCGGGTTGACCCAGAAGTGAATATCAAGTTATAAATCCCAGTAGAGATGTATGGTATTCCACTGTGAATATAGACGATAATATTTATTTTTAGCTATTAAATTTAATTATATTTAGATATATTTATATATTTAAATGGGCCATTTAGAGCTTTAGAAATAGCCGGTTTTGCAAACAAAGTCGGAATTCGATGAAACTAATTTTGTTGGTTCCGCAATGTCAAATAGTTATTAGATTTCCAGTTTCGTGATTTTTAGAGTCACTGTGTGGTCGTACGGATTTTTAGAGTGTAAAACAATCAGTATTCTGACGGTTAAAAATACGTTGCTTGAGCATACGGAGTCGGAATTCGACGAAACCAGTTTCGTTGGGACCGTAATGTCGAACTCTAGCTACATGTTCAGTTTCGTGATTTTTGGGTATCGCGTGTGACCACACAGATTTTTAGAGAGCAAGAATGAATATAGAAACGGGAATATATCGAGAATATTCCATTCTACAAAATATCTAAAATATCTAAATTTTCTATAAATACACCACCCTTAACCCTTATAACCTAATTCTTATTTTTCCACGGTCACAAGCATTTTTGGCCGCCACTTTGTTATGGAAAATCAAAACGAGACAAAGAAAAATCCAAAAGAAATCAAATTAAAATTCTATAAATCACAAAATGGTGATGAATGAGTTCCTCAAGTAAATCTCTACAACCTGGTATGTGATTAAAATGTTCGATGTCCGTTTGGGGGTTGCGCAAATTGTACAGCGCCAGTTTGGGTAGCTAGGGTTCCGATTTTTCTGGTGATGAAGGCCTCGATTGCCGAATCTGAAGTTGAAGTGGTGATCGAGGGTTAAAGGCGCACGGAATGATGGAACTTGAAGGGATTTCAACATCAAAAGTGTCGATACCTATACTACTCCTCGCAAGAACGAGCGGGGGTCGGAAGTTGAAAGGGGCGTTCGAGTTTGATCATATGGTGAGGAGTTGGTGGCTCTCGCGGAGAGGAGGAAGATGGCAATGTCGGTTTGTTGAACAATGGCTTGGTGAGGGAGGACCGTGGAGGAGAAATCACGGTAATGGCAAAAGGGATAGTGTCGGGTTCGATACTGATGGATTGGGGAAGAAACATGTGATGGGCCGAGGGTCGTGAGTGGGTAAGGCCCAATTTAGGTGCTTGAATTTAAAGTATTAGTTTGGATTTAAATTAGTTCAATCTTGTAAATCGAATATCTTGGCCATACAATATCAAATTGGCGAACCGTAAGTCGCGTTGGGACCGTATAGACGAGAGCTTCACAATGAAGCTGCATGGGAGTGGATTGGGGTTCGTTACAATTTATGGAAAAATAAATTGCCCGTCTAAATCAAGCGACAATTATCGTTATCTAATGATGATAGTCCAATGTGAGTAAATCTCACTAACTCTGAACAGTTTATAATTTCGTGTTGTATTTTTAGAACTGTTAAATATTGACTGATTGACTGTGTGTTGACTGTTTGATTGAACTGCTAGTCAGTTAGTTGAATTTCTATATTGATTTTGTTTATCAGAATATATCATATGGAACTGAAAGTGATGTTATCTATATTGTTTAACATCTGTGATTCAGGGAAACAGGTTGGAGGAATCCAACTGGGTTCCTCAACATTTATTTTACTGTTTTTCGTATATTGTGATATATGATGTGATACATAATCTGTTGTCGATTATATGTGTTTGGACGATACTGATCATCGTGATTTGATGTGTTGAATACCATAACATACCGATATGTTGATAAGGGAATATTTTCAAAGTGATATTTGAAATAAAATATTTATAAATGGAATATTTATAAATAAGAAATATTTATAAATTGGAATATTTATAAATAGGAGATATTTAGAAAAAAGGAAAAACGTTATAAAAAGGAAACTGTTATAAGAAGGAAATCATTTTTTAAGTGGAGAACCGTTACTAAAAGTAAATCTTTAAAATGAATAAATGTTGTTAAAAAGGAAATCTTTATAAAGCGAATAAAGGAGTTAAATCGAATATGGTATTCGAAAGGAGTTAAATCGAATATGGTATTCGAAAGTAGTAAATCGAATTAGTTATTCGAAAGGAGTTAAATCGAATATGGTATTCAAAAGTAGTAAATCGAATTAGTTATTCGAAAGGAGTTAAATCGAATATGGTATTCGAAAGTAGTAAATCGAATTAGTTATTCGAAAGGAGTTAAATCGAATATGGTATTCGAAAGTAGTAAATCGAATTAGTTATTCGAAAGGGGTTAGTCGAGTCGAGTCAGTTGAATAGAGTATCGAATATTTGTTATTTGAATAAGAGTTAACTAGATAGAGTTAAATCAACTAGAGTTAACCAGTTAGAGTTAAACCAGTTGGAGTTAATCGATTTGAGTTAAAGCAAATAGAGTTAATCGAATATATAGTTTATTCAAATAGAGTAAAGGAGTTAATTGAATATATTTTATTCGAATAGTAAAAGGAGTTAATCGAATATAGTTTATTCGAATAGAATAAAGGAGTTAATCGAATATAGTTTATTCAAATAGAATAAAGGAGTTAATCGAATATATAGTTTATTCAAATCGAATAAAGGAGTTAATCGAATATATAGTTTATTCAAATAGAATAAAGGAGTTAATCGAATATAGTTTATTCAAACAGAATAAAGGAGTTAATCGAATATATAGTTTATACAAATAGAATTAAAAGAGTTATCGAATATAGTTTATTCGATGGAAGTTAAGTGAATAGAGTTAAAGTTAAATCAAAAGAGTTAAGTGAATAGAATAAATTGAATAGAGTTATCGAATATACCTTATCGAAGGAAAGAATTATCGAATAGAAAAGATTTGAAAGAAAGGTTAGGTGAGGAAGTTTGTTAAAGAATTAGAAGGGTGGACTTTGTCTATTTCAAAGTAAGAAACGTTGTTCAGTTAAGGTCTGAGAGGTAGTATTACCCCAACTTGATTGACTTCATTTCTTACTAAGGAATGGTTAAGGTTCGATAGTAAAGGATGGTTAAGAGAATATAGTAATTAAAGGAAATAGTTTGAGTTGGCATCGCGGTGGTTTGTTTAAACATCTGTCTAAGTCCAATGAAGATGCTTTGGATATGTTTTCCAAATAAGAAACCAAAAATGTTTTCTAATAAAGAAAACAAGAAATGGAAATGTTTTCCATTGTTAATAACGTATATTTTCCAAATTAGAAAATAAGAAATATTTAATATAGGGAAACAGGAGATAAGTAAATTAATGAAATAAAGAGATAAATGTTGAATGATGTTTGATCGATAAAAATTTCCATTTGGAAATAATATCGTTGTTTGCACACCTGTTTTTCTTCGATAGTTAAATCACAGACTATCGAAGTTTTGACCATTTTAACGTTGTTAATATGGAGAGACCGGTTGGATTATTATCCAAAGAACCACTCTGTATTGGCATAAGCTTGCGAATCATACATGCCAAAGGAAATTGAAGACGGAGTTATGCAAGGGCTATCCTGTTTACAGAATAGTGCCTTCGGTCCATCCTGTTCCTGGATGACTTGTATGGACGGATGTCTGACAGAGTATTTCCAGACGATCACGTATGTTGATTTCTCCAACCGTACCAAGAGTGGAAGCGGAGAAGGAAACTTCTTTTAGCTAACACATAATGTATGGTTGAGGATGTCAATCGGTGATTTGATGGATTTGACGATGTGGCATTCAAAGTGAATCTGGTCTGATGATAAAGCGTAGCTTCTAGCCTCACATCCGGTAAATGACAGAAATCGGGCAGGAAGCATAGCTAAGTCGGTTGCACCGAAGTAGGGTGTATAATCACCTGATCTAGAGTTTCATTTATTTCCAAAAATCTATTATTGATGCTGTCCCATTCGGGAAACGGTTGCTGATCCCAACCGTTGGTGATATACATTCGATACACTCAAGCGAAATGAGTGGTCGGTCATGTGTGGCCGGGTTGCAAGATGTTCTTGTTGAACCCAGTGTATTCCTCTCTAGAGGTACACTAGCAAAAGGTGGTTCCATACCTTGTCATAGTTGGAAATCCATTACCCAATACGTGCTTGCGGTTTTGATTGTATACTATATATGTAGAACGTGAGATGAGAGCGTTTTTGCTAGATGATTATTATAGTTGTGGTTGATAGACATTATTTAATATCAAAAGGTTTTTGATATAAAGCTAATTTGGATTCTCATAAGGGAAAAACCCGTTCCGTTATACGGCGTGGTCTTATGAGATATCGATTACCTGCTTGAACTGGTTTAAACTGTTTTACTCATACCAGTCCCATGACTGACCCAGAGTTTATTTGTTTGTTTCCCTAAATTCTTGGGTGCCTAATTTTGTAAGGGCAGTCAAGTAGTCGGGATTTACAGATATACTGGAAGAGCTTGGAGCAGGAGGCTTCAGGATTATATAGCTATAGTTATTTCCGCTGTGTTGTAAGTGTTGTACTTTGATAAATGATATGTATATTCAAGTACAGATTGTATTTCAAAGTTATGTTATGAAATATATTTATTCGTTTTGCTGTGAGATTCGTGTTACTCTGATATTGTGTTCTTCTTCTTCTTTTATTCTAAGTTTCTATCTTATCTTTCCTCATCCTCTAATTTCATTCATTTATGATCGGTATTTTTCGATGTTGGGTTAGTCGTCATCGTGTTTATGTCGATAACCAAAGTCGTCAAAATCCCGGGTCATTACAGTTGGTATTAGAGCTTAAGTTAAGTAATTACCTTGGCTCTATGGCGTGACTCGGTAGAGATAGGGTTAGTAATAACCTAGAATGAGATTGAGTGTATATATATGAGTGGACGTATTTGTTATTGATATAAAAATTGTTTTATATCGTGGAGATTTATTGGTTGAGTCGTTTATGGGTTCTGGTCGATCAGTTTGATCCACTGTATCGGTAGGAGTTACTAAACACTTGAATACGATGGGTCGTCATGATATGTTTTGAAAAGAGGGTAAATTAAAATAAGTTTACCCAAGGTATAACTTGATATATAGAAGATATATATTTCAAAATTTTAATATAATGGATATATTGGTTGTTATTATGATCGAGTAAGATTATAAATTAAATGGTAATGTAAATAACCAATCAGAATTCATATAAGTGAAATACGTGAAATCAGATGAGTTAAATCTGAAAATTTAAACCAGAAATTGAATTTAAAACTCTGGAGAATTGGATAAGTGTTTGTAAATGGATTTGGATTAAAAATAAGGAAAATTTAAGATCCTGGGAGATTTTGGAATTGTTTTACAAGTAGTGCGAATTATATTTTGAAATGAATTTCAAAGTGGAAATGTTTAGAAATGGTTTTATAGTATTGAACTCACTTCGATCGCTGGAAAATAGATTCTGATGATGACAGCTGCATCATCAGTATTCATTTTCGAGTTTTAAGTGACGAATTACTACCAGAGATACTGTTTTGAATTTGTTTTGGGAAAGACAAGTGTGTTAAATTTCAAAATGGGATTTATAATATAGAATTGGATATATAGATTTAAATATAGAATTTGAATAAGGAGAATTCAAATAGATTTAAATATAGAATTTGAATAAAGAGAATTCAAATAGAATTGAATATAGAAATTCAAAGGGAATTTGAATATTGAATTCAAATGGAAATTCAAACTATAGAATTTGAATATATAGAATTTGAATATAGAATTCAAATGGAATTTAAACTATAGAATTTGATACAGGATTTTAATATATAGAATTTGAATATAGGAATTCAAAAGGGAGTTTGAATATATGAAATTCAATGGAGTTGAAATAGAAATTGAATATAGAAATTCAAAGGGAGTTTGAATATATGAAATTCAATGGAAGTGATATAGAATTTGAGTATAGAAATTCAAATGGAATTCAAATATAGGATTTGAATATATGGAATTTGAATATAGAATTTAAATGGAATTTAAACTATAGAATTTGAAGATATAGAATTTGGATAGAATTAACTAAGTCGAAGAGGAATTAGTTAATCGAGTTTTGAAGTTGAACTTTGAAAGGTGAATTGGATTTATAAATGGATATTCGAAATCGAATATAGAAGTTAAATTTGAAATTTGAATTCAAATTAGTAATAAGCAAGTTAAAATATATTCGAACATGTCATGTTCAAATATAAAAGTGAGATAGACTAAAGAGTTAATTAACAAATTAATTAACGAATTGAGTTAAAACGATCAGGTATAGTTAAAATAGATTGGACTGGTATAAATATACATGAGATAGGTATGGATAAGGTATGAAGGTATATATTAGAATGCTCGACGGAAAGGTATGTATTTAATTCAGATATGAGATTTTATGCGCCGTATCGGCTAGCCGCTTGGCTTTTTCGTTTTCTTTTGGATTGGTGAGGGCCATGGGAGGCTATTTGAAATATCCTGATGCTCCTAGTACAAAGGAGGTTATGGCGAATTTTTACGGGAATTTAAGGAGTTAGAATATTTTTAAGATAATTTGATAATTAGAAATCAACGTATCGATATATATATATAGAAGTCGATAAGGAAACGAACTTAGAAACAGAATAGTAAAATCAAAAAGGAAGACTAAGAATAAAATCTAGTAAGAATAGAAAGAGGAAGTGTATACGTGTTTAAAAGTGAATAATTAGTTGTATGGTATTGATTATTCGAGTAAGTAGTCATATCTGTTTTGACGTTGTAAATGTTATTCAGTCAAGGTCTGAGAGGTAGTTATACCCCAACTTGATTGATTTCATTATTAACAAATAAAATAGTAAGATTTCAGGCTCAAAGATCAATGTTGGATAAGAGTTAGTTGAATATAGTATTTGGGTTGTCGTAACGATGTTTTACACAACATCTGTTTTAACCCAAATAAGTGTAAGCTTGGAAATATAATGTTGAATATTTCCTAAGTATAGAAATAAACGAGATCGGAAAAGAGATAAGTAATCGGAATATTTTCCTATTATAAATAGCATATATTTTCTAAAAGTTTAGAAAATAAAGGAAGGCGATATTTCGAAATGTTTTCCAAATAACGTAAAAGGAGAATATGGTTATTGAAAATACTTGGTTAACAAATATTGATAAAGAAATCGAGAAGGGATTTAACTAATGGAATATTAATTAAGGGCTCAGTGACATGTTCAAAAAGAAAATTTGATTTTTGAAACGAGTAAACTGTTTGAAAACTCCCAGGGAAAGACTGTTTGAATTAAAAACAAATTTAACAAAAATTTGTGAAAGAAAAATTGAATTAAAGTAAAGCCAGTAAAGTGGTAACTGAGATTGAATTAGAATGATATCAAGACAAATTGGATTGTGAGATTAAAATTTGAAGTGTAATGGGATAATCAAGTTAAAAGTGGGAATCGAGAAGAAACTCGAGTTAAAATGATATTTGGCTCGGATATAAGCAAATGGTTGTGGTGTGGATAAACGAAGATTGGAATTTGATTGGGATGACCCTTGTATCCGTTGAATTGATAACAGGTGGAAAGGATATAATGTTATGCCCGACAAAAAGGTACCAGTTTATATTATATATGGGTTTGAGATTTTGATGAGCCGAATTGGCAAGCCGCTTGGCTGTTTGATTTTCTTTTGGGTTGGAGATGGCCCAGAGAGGCAAGTTGGAGTTTGAGCTATTAACCAGTACAAAGGAGGTGCTGGCGAAATTTTTCAAAGAGTTAAGGCGTTAGAAAATTTTCAGGATTTTTGAAAATTTTCGTTGATAAGAATTAATTAATAATTTAATTGAAATTAAATTGGTTCAGTTGAAACTGAAGTTAAGAAGTGAACAAATATGTTCTAACCAGTCGATAGGGTCGTTCTCTACCTTAGCAATTTCGAGGACAAAATTATTTTAAATGGGGAAGAATGTAATGACCCTCATTTGTAGAGGAATTATAATTAATTTATTTAATTATATATATATATATAGTGATATATTGAATATAATGGTCGTTGAATTAAATAATGGTGAATATTTAATTAAAATAATAAATTAAATAATATATTTAATTCTGAAATAATCTGAATTTGCTGAAATGACGATATGTTGTGAACTGGATCATCTGTGATATTTAATTCTGCTTGGAATTGAATTAGAATAACGAATATATTATATAAACGATATTTTGAACGTATAATTATATTATAATTAAAATCGAGCTAGAAATGGCGCTGCAGTTCGCTATTTGGCGATTTGAACTTCAACTGAATGTACAAGATTCGTTTTAAGCAGGATTTCTGTGAAACAAGAAACGTGTGGAGCTGGGGGAGTATATCTTTCTAGTGAAAGAGAAAAATCTGGATTTCATCGTGTAGATTTTGATTTATGTCCAAATCAAATTTCAGAAAAGTCGCTGTGGAATTCCTTTATAATTTATAAAGGAATTATTTATATTTTAAAAAGGAATTTCAATATAAATCGAATATCGGGTTGACCCAGAAGTGAATATCAAGCTATAAATCCCAGTAGAGCTGTATGGTATTCCACTGTGAATATAGACGATAATATTTATTTTTAACTATTAAATTTAATTATATTTAGATATATTTATATATTTAAATGGGTCATTCGGAGCGTTAAAAATAGCCGGTTTTGCAAACAAAGTCGGAATTCGACGAAACTAATTTTGTTGGTTCCGCAATGTCAAATAGTTGTTAGATTTCCAGTTTCGTGATTTTTAGAGTCACTGTGTGGTCGTATGGATTTTTAGAGTGTAAAACAGTTAGTATTCTGACGGTTAAAAATACGCTGATTGAGCATACGGAGTCGGAATTCAACGAAACCAGTTTCGTTGGGACCGTAATGTCGAACTCTAGCTACATGTTCAGTTTCGTGATTTTTGGCTATCGCGTGTGATCACACAGTTTTTTAGAGAGCAAGAATGAATATAGAAACGGGAATATACCGAGAATATTCCATTCTACAAAATATCTAAAATATCTAAATTTTCTATAAATACACCACCCTTAACCCTTATAACCTAATTCTTATTTTTCCACGGTCACAAGCATTTTTGGCCGCCACTTTGTTCTGGAAAATCAAAATGAGACAAAGAAAAATCCAAAAGAAATCAAAGTAAAATTCTATAAATCACAAAATGGTGTTGAATGAGTTGCTCAAGTAAATCTCTTGTAACGACCCAGATTTTGAGCGACTTTGATTATCGACATAAACACGATGTCGATAACCAAAACACCGATAAATCCTAGTAATTAGTGAAAGAAATTAGAGGGTGAGGAAAGATAAGATAGAAAATTAGAATAGAAGAAGAACAAGAACACAACATCAGAGTAACACGAATCTCACAGCGGAATGAATAAATATATTTCATAACATAACTTTGAAATAAAAATCTGTACATGAATATACATATCATTATAGAAGTACAACACTTACAACACAGCGGAAATAACTATAGCTATATGATCCTGAAGACTCCTGCTCCAGCTCTTCAACCATATCTGTAAATCCCGACTACTTGACTGCCCATACAAATTTAGGCACCCAAGAGTTTAGGGAAAACAACAAAATAAACTCCGGGTCAGTCATGGGACTGGTGTGAGTAAAACAGTTTAAAATAGTTCAAGCAGGTAATCGATATCTCATAAGACCACGCCGTATAACGGAACGGGTTTTATCCTTATGAGAATCAAAATTATCTTTATATCAAAAACCTTTTGATATTATAATAATGTCTATCAACACAATATAATAATCATCTAGCAGAAACACTTTCATCTCACGTTCTACATATATAGTATACAATCAAAACCGCAAGCACGTATTGGGTAATGGCTTTCCAACTATGACAAGGTATGGAACCACCTTTCACTAGTGTACCTTTAGAGAGGAATACACTGGGTTCAACAAGAACATCTTGCAACACGGCCACACATGACCGACCACTCATTTCGCTTGAGTGTATCGAATGTATATCGCCAACAGTTGGGATCAGCAACCATTTCCCGAATGGGACATCATCAACAATAGATTTTTAGAAGTAAATGAAACTCTAGATCTGGTGATTATACACCCTACTACGGTGCGACCGACTTAGCCATGCTGCCTGCCCGATTTCTGTCATTTACCGATTTGGTGAGGCTTGAGGTTACGCTTCATCATCACATCAGATTTACTTCGAATGTCACATCGTCAAATCCATCAAATCACCGATTGACGTCCTCAACCATACATTATGTGTTAGCTAAAAGAAGTTTCCTTCTCCGCTTCCACTCTTGGTACAGTTGGAGAAATCAATATATGTGATCGTCTGGAAATACTCTGTCAGACATCCATCCATACAAGTCATCCAGGAACAGGATGAACCGAAGGCACTATTTTGTGAACAGGATAGCCCTTGCATAACTCCGTCTTCAATTTCCCTTGGCATATATGATTCGCAACGCTTATGCCAATACAGAGTGGTTCTTTAGATAATAATCCAACCGGTCTCTCCATATTAACAACGTTAAAATGGTCAAAACTTCGATAGTCTGTATTTAACTATCGAAGAAAAACAGGTGTGCAAACAACGATATTATTTCCAGATGGAAATTATATCGATCAATCATCATTCAACATTTATCTCTTTATTTCCTTAATTTACTTATCTCCTGTTTCCCTATATTCAATATTTCTTATTTTCTAAATTTGGAAAATACACGTTATTAATAATGGAAAACATTTCCATTTCTTGTTTTCTTTATTGGAAAACATTTCTGGTTTCTTATTTGGAAAACATTTCCAAAGCTTCTTCATTGGACTTAGACAGATGTTTTAAACAAACCATCGCGATGCCAACTCAAACCATTTCCTTTACTGCCGAACCTTAACTATTCCTTAGTTAAAACGAAGCCAATCAAGTTGGGGTAGAACTACCTCTCAGACCTTAATTGAACAACATTTCTAACTTTGAAATAGGCAAAGTTCACTTTATATTCCTTCTACAAACTTCCTTACTTAACCCTCCTTCGAATAGCTATATTTGATTTACTCTTTTCACTTAACTCTATTCGATTAACCCTTATCAATTAACTCTACTGGACTAACACTATTGGATTAACTCTATTTGACTACGCTATTGATTTACTCATTTCACTTAACTCCTATCGAATAAACTATATTCAATAACTCCTTTTACTTTCTTAGAATAAACTATATTCGATTAACTCCTTTTACTTTCTTCGTATAAACTATATTCGATTAACTCCTTTTACTTTAACTCTAATCGATTAACTACATTGATTAACTCCTTTTACTTTAACTCTAATCGATTAACTACATCGATTAACTCCTTCTAACTTTATTCTCTAATCGATTAACTAACATCGATTAACTTTTTTTAACTTTATTCTCTAATCGATTAACTAACATCGATTAACTCCTTTTAACTTTATTCTCTAATCGATTTACTAACATCGATTAACTCCTTTTCGAATAAACTATATTCGATTAACTCATTTTACTTTATATTAGAATAAACTATATTCGATTAACTCCTTTTACTTCCTATTCGAATAAACTATATTCGATTAACTCATTTTCTTTAACCCTAATTGATTAAACTAACATCGATTAACTCCTTTGCTTTAACTCTAATCGATTAAACTAACATCGATTAACTCCTTTGCTTTATTCTCTAATCGATTAACTAACATCGATTAACTCCTTTATTCTTTAACTCTAAACTATTCATTTATAAAGATTTACTTTTAGTAACAGTTCTTCACTTTACAAATGATTTCCCTTTTTATCTACTTTCGAAATATTTCCTTTTACAAAATCTGTTGATTTTATAAAATCCCTTTATTTCAATATACATTGAAATAATTCTTTTTACATCCCAGGGTCTTTTATGATATTTAAAATATCGAATAAAAATGATCAATATCATTCCAACACCCATAATCCATAACAGATTATATAACACATCATACAACACAATATATGAAAATAGTAAAATAAATGTTGAGGAATCCAGTTGGATTCCTCCAACCTGTTTCCCTGCATCACAGATGTTAAACAATATAGATAACATCACTTTCAGTTCCATAAAATATATTCTGTTAAACAGAATCAATATAGAAATTTAACTAACTGACTAGCAATTCAATCAAACAGTCAACACACAGTCAATCAGCCAAAATCTAACAGTTCTAAAAATACAACATGAAATTATAAACTGTTCAGAGTTAGTGAGATTTACTCACATTGGACTGTTATCGTTAAAAATGATTAACTGTCTTTGATTCAGACGGACAATTTATTTTTCAATAAATTGTAACGAGCTTCATTTCACTCTCAGTCAGCTCCATTGTATAGTGTCCGTCCATACGATCCCGTCGGATCTTGTTTCGCTCAATTCCTCATTTCGGCCCATTCGAAAAATAGATCCGCCCCCTTCTAATTTCTCCCTTTTTCTCGAATACAAAAGCTCCCTTCCTTCTGAAATCTACGCCCCCCTTTCATTTTCTTTCGGGATTTACTTTCTATTCTTTTCATTTCTTTTCTTTTTATCTACTTGGGCTTCATCTAATTTTCTCGGCCCATAACCCTTCTAAAGTACCCAAACCCGAACGGCCTTTCTTCGCCAACATTTCTCCAACTCCACCGTGTGATTTTCGAACCCAGCACAGTGCCATTCCCCGATCTTAACTCGCCAACACCTCCTCCCATACATCAGTAAAACACAAACTAACACTACAATCAAACTCTCCTTCGAATAAACCTTCCACTCATCCCCGTTTTACCACACTCGAACAACCTCCGGCAGCTTGCGTCGAAGCTGCTCTACACGCACAGAAGGAAAAGTGCGACATCAGTGCACTTCGAATTCCACCAAACTCCTCCCTTTGATGCTAAATATCATGAAAATCCCGAAAACAAACTTAAGTATACAAATCGATGCACCAAAATCCCAAGACATCGAACCCTAGGCACCCAAGCCATTCGCTGTAACAAAACGTGCGACATCAGATATTTTCGAACCCAAAGATAACCATATGAGGATGATCGGCATCTTAGCAGGGATCGAAATACACCATTATTTTGATTTTAGTAATTTTTCTACATTTGATTTTTATTTTTAAAAAGAAGAAAACTCACGCTGGTAAGAAACTCTAGTGGCGGCGCTAACTTTTGACTTCTCAGAAAAACGGTTTAGGGTTAAGAAGGTATGTGGTCCATTTATAGAAAGCTTTAGATAATTTTTTTCTTAATTATTATATTAATATATATCCTTACGCTATTTATATTTATTGTTAAAAATCCCCATGACTACACACGACACCCAAAAATCACGAACCCGGACTTTGAGCGACTTTGGTTATCGACATAAACACGATGTCGATAACCAAAACACCGAAAAATCCTGGTAATTAGTGAAAGAAATTAGAGGGTGAGGAAAGATAAGATAGAAAATTAGAATAGAACAAGAACAAGAACACAACATCAGAGTAACACGAATCTCACAGCGGAACGAATAAATATATTTCATAACATAACTTTGAAATACAAATCTGTACTTGAATATACATATCATTATCAAAGTACAGCACTTACAACACAGCGGAAATAACTATAGCTATATGATCCTGAAGCCTCCTGCTCCAGCTCTTCAACCATATCTGTAAATCCCGATGTTAAATCGAAATTTGGACCTAACACCCAAATTGTTATAAACTGTAGAGAATTCTAAATGAGGAACAAGGAAAAAGAAAATAACACTCAGAATTTATAGTGGTT
The DNA here is from genome assembly GCA_030737875.1 of Allium sativum. Taxonomy (NCBI): domain Eukaryota; kingdom Viridiplantae; phylum Streptophyta; class Magnoliopsida; order Asparagales; family Amaryllidaceae; genus Allium; species Allium sativum. The sequence continues at coordinate 482,493,031 of CM060926.1, read as the reverse complement.
CGGTGTTAACGAGCCTACGTCCACTTTATGTCTTATTGATTATGCTTTAAAAGCTAGTACAACAGTGATTTCTCTCAATATTTCAGAGGTTTGACAACAATGGCGGATTCAGTCTTCACTTTTGCCAAAAGGATCCCGAAAAATGCCAAGCTCTGGGCTATTTATAGCTGATTTTGTCAGGCGGATCGCGGACACGTGGCACGAATCCCGAGATTTTTGGATTGCATCGCCACCATTAAAGAAACAGTCAAACTAGCCGTTGTGAACATGTGTCGCCAGATCCGTGCGATTCGGATCGCTGAAGACCAGCTCGTGGTTGAACGGGTCAGAGTGTTCGGTTCGTTACAAGGGATCGGATCGCCTGGAGGTGCCGTTCGTCGACGGGATGGGAGCGATCCGTTCCTGGGCGAGTCGATAGAGCGCGATCCATTCTTGGGCGAGACGATGGCGTGCGATCCGTTCCTGGGCGAGTCGATAGAGCGCGATCCATTCTTGGGCGAGACGATGGCGTGCGATCCGTTCCTGGGCGAGACGATGTCGTGCGATCCACTCCTGGGCGAGACGATGACGTGCGATCCATTCTTCCAATTTCTTGGGGGACTTGGTTTCCTGGTTTCCTTTTATGAATGATCCTGGATGGCTTGGTCAAAAAGCGAGCCAACATTTTGCCCCCTCGAAGTATGTTTTATTGATGATGAAACATGCTTCGAAGATGCTTATTGACTCTCTCCTGAAGGGATGTAAGTTAACAGTCGCACTGGTTCAAATTGACACATGCATGAGTCGGATCGCCATAGGACGACACGGTCCGATTTGGTCATCTGCTCGTCTCGTGCTGAGTTCCTAAGGTCTTGTGCGATACGGGGCGCATCCTCCTTCGAGTCGTGTCGGGCTTTGAGTTTTGTGGGCCATCATTTCAAAGCGGTCCGTCGGCTTCTTTGCGATTCCATCTTTGGATCGTGGTCTGTGGGGCGCTTCGTGGACCGAATAAGACAAAGGAGGGGAGACAAACGGTCACCTTCTTTGCCTATATAAGCCGACGCTCCCCTCTTCATTCTTCTTCTTCTTTCTCTCTGCCGGATCGTTTCGCGTGAGCCATTGAAAAACGAACCCAACCTTTTAAGTTTTCGAAAATCCAAGTATTCTCTCCGTTTTTAGAAAGGTAACTTTATAGAAAGCACTTTCATATTACTTTCCTGAATTCCTACGGCTGATTCGAGGGAGAAACAATATAAATCCGCGACTTTCTGAACAAATTACCAAGCCGCCATGGCCATCGAGCGCGGAGCTCAGAATTTGAGGATGGGGAGGAGACGAGGAAGAAGAAGGATGCAGAGGGGGAAGGAAGGCCGACTCGGATCGTGGTCAGGGATTGAAGACGAAAGCAAGTGGCGAGACGAAAGATGGCGGTGGCAACAAAAGGTCGTATCGTGGCAGTCGCAACGGTTCGTGAGGGAGCCTTCCCTTCGTCCGGCGATTCGATGAGGGGCGATCTCTTTGCTCTGCGATCCGGAAAAGGGCGATCCCTCTACCATGCGAGTCGAAGGGGGCGATCCCTCTGCCATGCGAGTCGAAGGGGGCGATCCCTCTGCCATGCGAGTCGAAGGGGGCGATCCCTCTGTTATGCGATCCGTCTCACGGCTGGTGATACGAAGAAATTTCAGTCTTTAATCAGTGCCTTGTCGCTACAAAACTCTGGGCAGTTAGGATAGAGCCTTGATGCTGATCTTCCTGGACTAAATGACCTCATGATTTGACTGCATATGACGACTAACGACCTTTAATAACCTTGACTGCTTTCATGTTTTATTATTGTTTTTAATAATGCGCACACACAAGCACACACAGCAGCACTTGCACACACGGGGGACGGGTAGCGTTGATCTTATCATTCATATTTTCTCGTCCTAGCAGCAATGTCGAACGACCACTCTTCCTCAAGATCTGTAGCCGAAACGGAATCCGAGACTCCTGAACAGCATAATCCTCAAATTCCTCCAATCAATCCAGAAGGTGAAGATTCTGGGTCTGAATATGAAGCCACAGAATCAGATCCGACAGAAAGTACGCCATCCAGCAACAACTCCGAGTCTGATGAGCGAGCTCCGGATGAAGTCCCAGGCGCAATCGGGATAGATAAATTCTCTGATTCTTTAGCATCCAAGCTTGACGAGATAAAACTCAAGAGAATCTGCTTAAGACATGGCATTCCTTGGGACGACGTCTTGACACCTGGAAGCGAAGACAGACCCCATCTAGCACCGGAAGGGTACATGTCGATCAGCCGAACAATGTGTCTAGTAGGAGCTATTCCTCCGTTCCCTCCAATTGTCATTGAAACTCTGAGACGATTAGGCATTGCTCCGATGCAGCTTCATCCAAACGCCTACGCCTCTCTATACTCTTTATATGTTGCTTATGCAGAGATCTTGCATGCCGAACTTAAATTCAAAGATCTGGTGTTCTTCTTTCTCTTCAAACACTGTTCTTCTGCGACTCCAAACTTTTCCTTTTTTGAATCAGTGGCGAACAGGAAAGTTCTGTACGACGGATACAGCAACATCGGGGATCCTAAGTCTGACTGGTTTTACATAAGAAGACAGGCTGGATGCTCACGGAGATGGCTCAAATCAAGTAAATTTTGATCGCCTAGTTGAATATCTTGCTTGGTGAGTCTAAGTAATAGAATTCTTCCGCTTTTTCCTTTGTCTTAAACAGATCATGTCTTCCCGAAAACAGAGGGTGCATTATACAACAACCGGTTATCCATTCTTTTGCAAAGCAGATCCGACTTTTTAAGGATTAAAAAATGCATTACGGATGAAAACCTTCACAAGCATCGCCTCTTGGATAGGAAATTTGGACTTGGAACCGGCGGCAAACCTTATAAATATGTGCCCCCAACGGAAGGAGAGGGAACTTCACAAGCGGTGGAAACAACCAAATTTCACAAAAGTCCTTCTCCGATAGTCATCCAAGACGACGAAGACTTGAATGTATACAGAGGGGATGATTCCCGCGGTGATGCGTCCAAGGGAATCCCTACCTCTGCTCCAATGGAAACTGTTGGTGATGACGACTTGACAGAAGAACAATTATTCGACGAGCTGAATAAAATCCCTCTGCCCGACATTGAATACACGGAAAAAGACTTCGGCGAGGAGCCTTTCTTTTCTGCTCCCGAGGAGGCGACTGATTCAACAAGGGGACGTGAAACGGGCCAGATGAGCCTGTCTCCAGGCCCGGGTCTGTTAGGGGGAATTATATGGGATGCACACCTCACACACACTGCCCGACCGTGCACTATTTTGTTGTGGATATTCAATGTGATAATATGCTCTTCTTTTCATTTTACAGGAGCGATGTCTCGCAGGAAATCTTATTCGTACCGTTCTCTTCGCGAAGGCACCCCCAGCCTTCGTCCGGGTACCGAGCGCCCTCGCGGTCCTCCTCATAGGCCGAGCTCTTCGCAACCTCGATCTCCACCCAAATCAACTTCTACCAGGCCTTCGAGTCATCCGAAAATTCCGACCGGGGGGAAGACACTTCCAAAAGAGTTGACTCCTCCAAAGAGTGCGCCTTCCCACAGTCGGTCGTCCAAAAGGCGTCACGAATCCAAGGATGGGGACAGAGATTCATCCAAAGAAACTGAGCAAGAGAGAAGTAACATTGTCCCCTCCAGCCAACCAGAATTAGCTGCCTCCGGTTCACGGGACTACGTTCACGGTCCTGAAATCCAAGGTTGGCTGGAAAAGCTACGGGAAAATGTTCTTCGATAGGATGGTCTTTGTTCCCGCCTTGGAACCAGTTCCTAAAAACTGGGATAAAGAAGTTATCGGGCATATCCGTCACGTGGCCAAGCAGTACGAGACGATGAAAAAGCACGCACTTAATCTTTCGGAGGTCATCCGAACACTCGAAATAGAAGCTCACAGGTCTAAAGCAAAACTCGAAAATAATGAAAGGGCTAGGACAAAATTAGAGAAGAACCTGGAAGACGCTCAAGCCCAGCTCGCTTTGGCACAGAGAGACGCCGCAAACTATAAAACTGAATTAGAAAATGCCAAGCAGCGCTTTCATTCAGAACTGGATTCCAATAGCCAGGAAAAAATGGCCTTAAAAAAGGAAGTTGAAGACCTCAGAATGGCCAACATCGAATTGGTAACGACACAAGGCCATTTTTTGACGGAGAAGGCTGCTTGGGAGGCGGAAAAAGCGAGCCTAAAAGAAAGGTTGGCTCTGGCAGAGGCGGAAAAAGTGATTTTGAATGATCAGGTGGCAGACGCGGAGGGACGGGCAGCTCTTGCCGAAAAGAACGTTGATAGCGCCATTGAAATGGCCACTGCCTCCAACAACAAACTCCTTGAAAGAGAGAAAGAAATCGAGGGGTTTGAGGAGATGATCTTTGATTTCCTCGGTCAGGTTCTCAAAACTCGCAATATCTCATGGATCCCGGATTATCATGTTACTTTGGCCAACTTATGGGATGCCATCGTGGAAGGTGAAAAAAACAGACTGGGGGTCGAAGAGATCGATGAAGATGAATTGATGAAAAGCATCCTAAGCGATAACGAGCCTGAGGATCAGGCGGAGGGTCGTCGCTTAATCCTAGCGGAAATGGAGAAGGAGAGAGCCATGGCTAAAGGTAAAAGCAAAATTGACGAAGGTTCCAGCTCCGCCGCGAAGTCTAAAACCTCCGAAGTTGAGGAGTATCATCCTGACGATCCGCTAATCCCCTTAGGCTTAACTCCCGTGGTTGTTGGAGCATCCGGATCTACTCGAGAGGGAGTATCTGCTGAAGGTACCTCTCTCATTTCCCTGCAATTTGCTAAAGCGATTGCGAATTGTCATCGTCTAACAGGACAATCCATTGAATTAGTAATGTGTGTCTCTCGTAATGCAGGTGGCGAGCCCGCCGACAAGGGTGTTGGAAAAGAGAGAGAAGTGGAAGAGGGGATCGTCCTGCCGGGTGCTGAAATCGATGTTTCAGAGCGAGTCGAGGCCACAACAGCAGAAGGAAGCATCTCGGTGCCTAGCGCCGACGTACCCAAAGATGCTGAGACTATCGAGGCTTTAAAAGACTTGGATGGTCGGCATGTGGATGACGAAGTGGATACTACCGGCACCAAGAAGGCTGACGATGATGATGATGATGAAGAGCCACTGGCTAGCCGGAAAGCCAGACAAGAGAAAGGGTTAGCTTCTAAGAAGGGGGGAGATGAGGCTTTGGACGTGGTCCCTCTTGCAGAGTTCGACCCCAAAACTGGGTTGATTATGAAAATCCAGTCCAAGTCAATCAGCCGGCAACTTCACTTTGCAAACCCCGATGACTTCCCGGCTTCCCTCTCCCGCAGAAGCAAGGGAAAAGAAGGGGAAGAGGAGACCTCAGAGGAGTCAGATGCTCCCCTTGTGGACAAGCGGAAAAGGAAGAAGGAGTCTCCATCTGAAGCCGACAAGGAGAGGCTGGAAAGGCAGAAGCGGGAGAAGAAATCGAAGCATAAATAGGATGTTTGTTGATATTTTGTCTTTTAGTTTCCTGCTGGCCAGAAAGTGTAATTGTGAGACTGGCCCTCACTTTTGTTTCTAGCTTGTTTTCCATTTTGCTGACTTGTGGTACATAAACAAGGATTTGTTTCTTCTTACATCATTGTGTACCTGTATTCATAGAAACTTTCCACGTTTAGTCGTTAGCCAACTATTAATAATTATAAGTCAGTCAATCAGGAAGAAGAATGTTCATGCTATGTTACACCGTTATATCAAAGTTTAGTGTATGCATAGGAGCGCGTGATGCCCCCTAATCAATTGTTAGAGTTTTACGCTCGGCGATTCGTTCGTTCCCCGATCCTTCAGCGGGGAAGGAGCTATTTCTCAGCGCTCGATCGGAGACGCTTTTATACTCTCTCTCTGGAGAGTTAGAGTTGGAGCTCAGCGATTCATTCGCTTCCCGATCCTTCAGCGGGAAAGGAGCTCTTTCTCAGCGCTCAATCGGAGACGCTTTTATACTCTCTCTCTCTCTGGAGAGTTAGAGTTGGAGCTCAGCGATTCATTCGCTTCCCGATCCTTCAGCGGGAAAGGAGCTCTTTCTCAGCGCTCAATCGGAGACGCTTTTACACTCTCTCTCTCTTTGGAGAGTTAGAGTTGGGACTCAGTCGTCTGCGATCATGCATGCTCCTTGAACTCGTCTCAGGTTTACATTTTAATCCAAGCTCCGAGGATTGAAACCAGTCGGACAAGCAGCTAGAGCATTTACCAAGGCTTTGGGTTCCTCTGATTAGTTTACGGGAGGAACTGTCGGCACCGGACTTCGGGTACCTGCATTATTCACACTGATTTGCATAGGCAAATAAATAAAGATGTAATAAAAGTAAATGACACACAGTATTTTTATAGTGGTTCGGTCGAATCATGACCTACGTCCACTTTATAATCTCTTGCTTTAAGGAATCAGACTGTTCTAGGCGAGTCATGCCCAGTACATAGTTTTTTTTTTTTTAACAAAGCAAAAGAATAAGTTTGAAGCCTCTCATGTTAAATATGGCCGTAGATGTTGGGCATTCCACACTCTGGGGATTTCCTTTCCATCTACGGTTGCCAGCTTGAAGGTTCCATTATCAAGCTTGCTGAGAATAAAGTACGGTCCTTCCCACTTCGCTCCCATATGAGTTGGGGGTGGAAAGACACGTTTCAGAACCAAGTCTCCGGGTTCCAAGGTTCGGGCTCGGACCTTTTTGTTGTAATATCGGGCGACCTGTTGTTTGCATCTCAGAGCACGAAGGTCGGCTTCATCCCTCTTTTCTTCGATCATATCCAGGGACTCAAGGAGCAATTCATTATTGGACATTGGATCATAATAGGTCACCCGATGAGAAGGTACCTTTATCTCAATCGGGATGACTGCTTCCATTCCAAAAGCAAGAGAGAACGGGGTATGTCCTGTCGTTGATTTATATGTCGTCCTGTAGGCCCATAGTGCCAAGGGCAATTCGTCAGCCCACATGGCTCTAGCCCGCTTCATTCTTCTTTTCAGAATGGACTTAATTACTTTATTTACAGCTTCAACTTGCCCGTTCGATTGTGGGTGTGCCACGGAGGTGTATCGATTCTCGATGTGATATTTTTGGCAGAAGTTTCTAAATTCAGCACTATCAAATTGAGTTCCGTTGTCTGTTACCACAATTTTTGGAATCCCGAATCGACAGATGATGTTTCTCACGATGAAGTTAATCACCCGTTTAGTTGTGATCGTAGTTAGTGGTTCTGCCTCGACCCACTTAGTGAAATAATCTACAGCCACAATGGCAAACTTTGCTCCGCCCCTCGCTATGGGGAGACTTCCTACGATATCAATTCCCCACATAGCAAAAGGCCATGGACTCATTATCGTCTTTAACTGGCTCGGAGGCGCCCTAGGTATCTTTGAAAATCTCTGGCACGCATCACATCATCGTGCATATTTTACTGCGTCCTTGTTCATGGTAGGCCAGAAGTAACCATGCCGCAATATCTTTTTCGCCAAAGTTTGCCCCCCAGTGTGGTCGCCACATTCGCCTTCGTGGACTTCTTGCAGCACTCGTTTGATGTCATCGTGGGCTATACACCGAAGGAGGGGCATTGAATACCCTTGTCTATAAAGGATTCCGCCTTGCAGTACGTATCGGACGGCTTTACGAATCACTTTACGCCTCTCGCTTTTCCTGGTCGGAAGCGCTCCATCCATTAGGAAATTCTTTATAGGAGTCATCCACGACTCCTTTTCTGGTTCCGTCTCTATTACTAGGTCGATTTCCATCTGATCAATGCTGGGAGACCGAAGTACTTCAACAGGGGTAGCCCTATCACTTCAGGATCGTTAGAACTAGCCATCTTTGCCAACTTGTCTGCCTGCTGATTTTCTGACCGCGGAATATGAGATATGCTATAGTGATCAAACTCATTCAGCAACTCTTTCACTTTCTTTAAGTATAGAATCAATCTTGCACTTTTAGCTTGGAATCTCCCAGTAACTTGGCTCACAACTAACTTGGAATCGCAGAAGATGTTCAATTTTGTGACTTCTAGCATCTTTGCAATCTTTAATCCGGCTATCAGAGCTTCATATTCAGAGTCGTTGTTAGTGGCCTGAAACTCCATTCGGATGGCATAAGTTATCAATCGTTTCTCGGGGGTTTCAAGCACTATTCCAGCGCCGGATCTTTCGTTGTTTCTAGCACCATCAGTATATAATCTCCAGACATTAGGGTCGAAAAGTAACTTTGAGGTTTCCACTTCTTCGTTTGCTATGTCTTCTTCAGGAACAGTGAACTCTGCTATGAAGTCAGCTATCACTTGCCCCCGAATTGATCCTCTGGGCTGAAAGTTCAAGTCAAATTGACTTAACTCAATATTCCATTTGAGTAACCTTCCAGATGCCTCTGGTCTCTGTAGAACTTGCTTGAGTGGGTGATCAGTATATATGGTAATAGGATGTGCCTGAAAGTAGTGCCGAAGTTTTCTGGAGGCAATCAGTAAACTATACGCCAGTTTCTCTATCCGCGGATAATTACGTTCTGCTGCTGTTAATTTTTTGCTCACGTAATACACAGGTCTTTGGACCTTTTCCTCTTCCCTTACCAACGCTGAGCTGATGGCATGAGATGATACTGCCAAATACACGAATAAATCCTCGTGGTCTATTGGTTTAGATAGAATTGGAGGTTTCTCCAAGTGTCTGAGCAAATTCTGAAATGCTTCCATGCAGTCAGGTGTCCATTTAAAGTGGCGTTTTCCTCGCTTTATTAATTCGAAGAATGGGATGCACTTATCCGTAGCCCTGGAGATAAATCTGCTTAGTGCGGCCACTTTTCCGGCAAGGCTTTGCACATCCTTAATTTGCCTAGGTTCCTGAATGTTCCTGATTGCCGTGATCTGGTCCGGATTAATCTCGATACCGCGCGAACTGACAATGAATCCTAAGAATTTTCCAGAAGCAACACCGAATGAACATTTGGTGGGATTGAGTTTCATCCCATACTTTCGAAGAATGCCGAACATCTCCGCCAAGTCAGTAGTGTGTTGAAAGGATTGCTTGGATTTAACCAACATATCGTCGACGTATACTTCCATTGTTTTCCCTATTTGGTTATAAAACATTCTGTTGACCAAACGTTGGTACGTAGCACCTGCATTCTTCAAACCAAAGGGCATTACTACGTAACAATATAATCCCAGATCAGTGATAAAGCTAGTATGCTCTTGGTCCGGAACATGCATCGGAATCTGATTGTATCCTGAATAAGCATCCATGAATGAGAGAAGCTCGTGACCTGCCGTCGAATCTACCAACTGGTCAATTCGAGGTAATGGGAAACTATCTTTGGGACAGGCTTTGTTTAAATCCGAAAAGTCGATACACGTTCGCCACTTCCCGTTGGCCTTCTTTACCAGGACTGGGTTCGAAATCCAATCTGGGTACGTTGAATCTCTGATAAATCCATTACTCTTTAGCTTCCCAACCTCTTCTTTCAAGGCAGCGGACCTCTCTGGGCCCAGCACTCGCCTTTTTTGCTTTACTGGAGGATGTTTGGGGTTAATGCTCAAAGAATGGCTCATGATTGATGGGGATATCCCGCACATGTCCGCATGGGTCCAAGCGAATACATCCAAGTTGTTCTTTAAGAAAATCGTCAATTCTTCGGCAAGAGTCGGACTTAACTGGGATACAATCTTAAGGACCTTCTCCGGGTCACTGTCATCGATTGGCACATCCACAGTTGCTTCGTTGGGAGTTGCCGTTCTGCCCCCGGGTTCTTGATCCTCTCTGGGATCTATATCCTCGGGCATCACTCTAGGCAACTCTCCATCAATTATCCTCTTTGGTTGCTATAAGGTTTCCGCCCCCAAAGGGGGAGGAGTGCCTTTAGTTTCGATATCCCCGCCGTTGCGAAGCAACTTTAATTCGGCAACATAACATGCTCGCGCAGCAACTTGATCCCCTCTGATGATACCAATGCCAGCTTCTGTGGGGAACTTCAATAGCAAGCACCAGGGGGCTATACAGGCTCTGAATTTCGCGAGGGCCGGTCGGCCCAAGAAGGCATTGTATGGCGATTCGACATCCAAGACCACAAAGGGAAGGATTCTCACTCTCTGGCGTTCTCCTTCCCCAAGTGTAACTGGCAATTCTACATAACCCATAGGTGCGGTGGATGCTCCGTTGAATCCACGAATCCATCCTTGGCAGGGCTTCAAGTCTTTTATCTCAAGATTCATCTGGTTAAAGGCTTTTTTGAAAAGAATATTAACGGAACTCCCGTTGTCCACCAGTACCTTATGAACAGTGGCTGGCCCGATGGGTATCGTAATTACAAGTGGATCTTCAGTTGGAGCATGGACTCCGATGCTTTCTCGTTCTCGGAAAATAACGTCATCAGTCATCATCTTCTGCTGCTTCACCGGAACACTGTCCTCGGGGTTGCTACATTCCCCCACTTCGAGGTGTTGTTTGGCTGCGTTGACATATTGATCTAAAGCTTTGGAACTGTGCCCAGCAAGGTAAAGTCCACCGATCACGGTGTTGATTACAATATTCTTTCCCTTTTGCTGAGCAGTTGGCCTAGCAGCAAGTTGATTTTGATTCTGATTCGGGGCCTGCACTGCTTGCCCCCTGTCCCTAGGCGTTACTCTGTATTCGTCTAGCTTCCCTTCTCGAAGCAACCTTTCGACTACGTCCCTCAGGTGACGGCATTCATTCGTCGAATGGCCGTGGATTTGATGAAAGAGGCAAAACTTCCCTGTCTCACGCTCTTTTTCTGTCGACTCTCTAGGAGGTGGCCTCTTATTCTGGAGGACTTCATACGCATCCATGAAGATATTCTCCAGAGTATCATTTATGGGTGTATAACTTTCAAAGGCCCTGGGACGAGTCCTTCTCTAGGAGTCGTTCCCTCGGCCCCTCTTCCGGCTGTTGTCGTTAGCATTGTTATTGTTGTTACCCGGTCGGCGACCACCCTGGTTCTGATTTCCGACGTTAACCTCAACTTTCCCCGAGCTGTCTCCAGTCTGTTTGATGGCGACATTGCTCTGAACTTCTTCCTTATCAGTTGTTTTAAGCTTTCGGTTCGCGTACACCTCTTCCCGGCGTAGATGTACATTGGCTTTCTCATAGAATAATTCTCTGGTGCGGGGTGGTTTGCCTGCCAAGTACCTCCCGAATTCAGTGTCCTTATCCACTCCATCAATTAGTGCTGCGACAATGGTCGGCTCATGAGGATCTTTGACCTCAGTGGCGGCAAAATTGAAGCGATCCAGGTACATCTTTAGACTTTCGCCTGGTCGCTGTTTGACAAGAAATAGATCGATCACGCTTTTCGTCTTCTGTGCGTAGATACGGAATTGCTCTACGAACTTCTCGCTTAGTTCCCTGAAGCTGGAGATCGATCTTGCCGGCAGGCGAGTAAACCATAGCAAAGCCACGTCTTCCAGGAATATGGGAAACGCTTTACACTTAACTGCGTCAGAAGCGGCGGCAGCAGTCATCGACCAAGAGTATCTCATTAGGTGTTGAACAGGATCAGATCTTCCTGCATATCGGTTCATTTGTGGCATGTTGAAACGCCTTGGAAAAGTTGCATCCAAAATATCGTCAGTAAAAGGAGTATGACTGCGGTCAATCCCCCAATCTTCGTTCCGCTGTCCACGGCTGTCGGCCAAAATCTGGTGAACCATGGCTGCAACGTTTGCACTAGTCAAAGGAGGTTCAGGATCAGTGCCTCTGGCCCGACGAGGCTCTCTGATCTCTCTTCGGGGAGTAGCCACAAAATCCGGGGCTTGGACGGGGCCTCGCTGCCCCCTGTTATCATGAGTATGCGTACGGCGACGGGGCTGAGGTGGCCTGTCATGCACAGGACTGTTCACGCCTCGAGTCCTGAGGGTCGTTGCTTGACCATCCATATTACGGTTTGTGGGTCTTGCCCCTAGTTCTTCTTCTTCTTGTGAGGGCAGGGTCCCGAACCGAAGCTGTTCTATGTTTTCGGCTCTTTCATACGGTCGCCGCGGAGGTCTCGGCGATTCTTCAGATGAAGAGGAATATGCTGGGGTGAGTGGACGAACCGGCGATGCTCTTTGCCTTGCTAGCTCATCAAGTCTTCTATCCATAGCCGTCAGGTTTTGCCGTAGGATAGAACTTTCCTGTCTTTGGGCAGCCAACTCGTCAAACAACCTGTCCCACATTTCGACAAAGCGGGAAAGATCCCCCTCAGTGACAGGAGCAGCAGGATCATAGTGGTCATCATCACCCTCTCTTATGGGCAAAGTGCTCGGACCGGGTCGAGCAGAGGTTCCAGGACGATAGGGGTGGGTCATATGTTCTTTTCCAGGTCGAGTTTTGTTCTGACCATCAGTTCGGGTAGCTACGGTTCGTGGAGGGCGGTTCGCTGCGCCCCCCTGAGATCGACTCGTGGTTGTGGTGTGCGGAGGCTGCGAGGTGTTGCCCCGGGATCGAGTAACAACCCCTTCAGTAGCGCGGATCGTCTCGTTCTCATCGACTCGGAACGAGGTGTTTTCATCGGATCGGATCGCCCCCTGTGCTCCGCGATCCAGAGTCTCTTCGTTGCCCAGTTCGTGTACACTCTCCTCGATCGTTTCGTTGGTCTGCGAAACTTTAGATCTTTTTCCAGCCATGATATCTGAATTGCTGGAATCTTCAAGAAAACGAATGACGAAACTTTAAGACTGAGTTTCTCAGTGAAAGCACCAAAAATGTTAGATCGAAATTTGGACCTAACACCCAAATTGTTATAAACTGTAGAGAATTCTAAATGAGGAACAAGGAAAAAGAAAATAACACTCAGAATTTATAGTGGTTCGGCGTTAACGAGCCTACGTCCACTTTATGTCTTATTGATTATGCTTTAAAAGCTAGTACAACAGTGATTTCTCTCAATATTTCAGAGGTTTGACAACAATGGCGGATTCAGTCTTCACTATTGCCAAAAGGATCCCGAAAAATGCTAAGCTCTGGGCTATTTATAACTGATTTTGTCAGGCGGATCGCGGACACGTGGCACGAATCCCGAGATTTTCGGATCGCATCGCCACCATTGAAGAAACAGTCAAATTAGCCGTTGTGAACAGGTGTCGCCAGATCCGTGCGATTCGGATCGCTGAAGACCAGCTCGTGGTTGAACGGGTCAGAGTGTTCGGTTCGTTACAAGGGATCGGATCGCCTGGAGGTGCCGTTCGTCGACGGGATGGGAGCGATCCGTTCCTGGGCGAGTCGATAGAGCGCGATCCATTCTTGGGCGAGACGATGGCGTGCGATCCATTCCTGGGCGAGTCGATAGAGCGCGATCCATTCTTGGGCGAGACGATGGCGTGCGATCCGTTCCTGGGCGAGACGATGTCGTGCGATCCACTCCTGGGCGAGACGATGACGTGCGATCCATTCTTCCAATTTCTTGGGGGACTTGGTTTCCTGGTTTCCCTTTATGAATGATCCTGGATGGCTTGGTCAAAAAGCGAGCCAACACCCGACTACTTGACTGCCCATACAAATTTAGGCACCCAAGAGTTTAGGGAAAAAAACAAAATAAACTCCGGGTCAGTCATGGGACTGGTGTGAGTAAAACAGTTTAAAACAGTTCAAGCAGGTAATCGATATCTCATAAGACCACGTCGTATAACGGAACGGGTTTTATCCTTATGAGAATCCAAATTATCTTTATATCAAAAACCTTTTGATATTATAATAATGTCTACCAACACAATATAATAATCATCTAGCAGAAACGCTTTCATCTCACGTTCTACATATATAGTATACAATCAAAACCGCAAGCACGTATTGGGTAATGGCTTTCCAACTATGACAAAGTATGGAACCACCTTTCACTAGTGTAACTCTAGAGAGGAATACACTGGGTTCAACAAGAACATCTTGTAACCCGGCCACACATGACCGACCACTCATTTCGCTTGAGTGTATCGAATGTATATCACCAACAGTTGGGATCAGCAACCGTTTCCCGAATGGGACAGCATCAACAAAAGATTTTTAGAAGTAAATGAAACTCTAGATCAGGTGATTATACACCCTACTTCGGTGCGACCGACTTAGCCATGCTGCCTGCCCGATTTCTGTCATTTACCGATTTGATGAGGCTTGAGGTTACGCTTCATCATCACATCAGATTTACTTCAAATGTCACATCGTCAAATCCATCAAATCACCGATTGACGTCCTCAACCATACATTATGTGTTAGCTAAAAGAAGTTTCCTTCTCCGCTTCCACTCTTGGTACAGTTGGAGAAATCAATATACGTGCTCGTCTGGAAATACTCTGTCAGACATCCATCCATACAAGTCATCCAGGAACAGGATGAACCGAAGGCACTATTCTGTGAACAGGATAGCCCTTGCATAACTCTGTCTTCAATTTCCCTTGGCATATATGATTCGCAACGCTTATGCCAATACAAAGTGGTTCTTTGGATAATAATCCAACCGGTCTCTCCGTATTAACAATGTTAAAATGGTCAAAACTTCGATAGTCTGTGATTTAACTATCGAAGAAAAACAGGTGTGCAAACAACGATATTATTTCCAGATGGAAATTATATCGATCAATCATCATTCAACATTTATCTCTTTATTTCCTTAATTTACTTATCTCCTGTTTCCCTATATTCAATATTTCTTATTTTCTAAATTTGGAAAATATACGTTATTAATAATGGAAAACATTTCCATTTCTTCTTTTCTTTATTGGAAAACATTTCTGGTTTCTTATTTGGAAAACATTTCCAAAGCTTCTTCATTGGACTTAGACAGATGTTTTAAACAAACCATCGCAATGCCAACTCAAACCATTTCCTTTACTGCCGAACCTTAACTATTCCTTAGTTAAAACGAAGCCAATCAAGTTGGGGTAGAACTACCTCTCAGACCTTAGCTGAACAACATTTCAAACTTTGAAATAGGCAAAGTTCACTTTATATTCCTTCTACTAACTTCCTTACTTAACCCTCCTTCGAATAGCTATATTCGATTTACTCTTTTCACTTAACTCTATTCGATTAACCCTTATCAATTAACTCTACTGGACTAACACTATTGGATTAACTCTATTTGACTACGCTATTGATTTACTCATTTCACTTAGCTCCTATCGAATAAACTATATTCGATAACTCCTTTTACTTTCTTCGAATAAACTATATTCGATTAACTCCTTTTACTTTCTTCGAATAAACTATATTTGATTAACTCCTTTTACTTTAACTCTAATCGATTAACTACATCGATTAACTCCTTTTACTTTAACTCTAATCGATTAACTACCTCGATTAACTCCTTTTAACTTTATTCTCTAATCGATTAACTAACATCTATTAAATCCTTTTAACTTTGTTCTCGAATCAATTAACTAACATCGATTAACTCCTTTTAACTTTATTCTCTAATCGATTTACTAACATCGATTAACTCCTTTTCGAATAAACTATATTCGATTAACTCGTTTTACTTTCTATTCGAATAAACTATATTCGATTAACTCATTTTACTTCCTATTCGAATAAATTATATTCGATTAACTCATTTGCATTAACCCTAATCGATTAAACTAACATCGATTAACTCCTTTGCTTTAACTCTAATCGATTAAACTAACATCGATTAACTCCTTTGCTTTATTCTCTAATCGATTAACTAACATCAATTAACTCCTTTATTGTTTAACTCTAAACTATTCATTTATAAAGATTTACTTTTAGTAACAGTTCTTCACTTTACAAATGATTTCCCTTTTTATTTACTTTCGAAATATTTCCTTTTACAAAATCTGTTGATTTTATAAACTCCCTTTATTTCAATATACATTGAAATAATTCTTTTTACATCCCAGGGTCTTTTATGATATTTAAAATATCGAATAAAAATGATCAACATCATTCCAACACCCATAATCCATAACAGATTATATAACACATCATATATCACAATATATGAAAACAGTAAAATAAATGTTGAGGAATCCAGCTGGATTCCTCCAACCTGTTTCCCTGCATCACAGATGTTAAACAATATAGATAACATCACTTTCAGTTCCATATGATATATTATGTTAAACAGAGTCAATATAGAAATTTAACTAACTGACTAGCAGTTCAATCAAACAGTCAACACACAGTCAATCAGCCAAAATCTAACAGTTCAAAAAATACAATATGAAATTATAAACTGTTCAGAGTTAGTGAGATTTACTCACATTGGACTATTATCGTTAAAAACGATTAACTATCTTTGATTCAGATGGACAATTTATTTTTCAATAAATTGTAACGAGCTTCATTTCACTCTCAGTCAGCTCCATTGTATAGTGTCCGTCCATACGATCCCGTCGGATCTTGTTTCGCTCAATTCCTCATTTCGGCCCATTTGAAAAATAGATCCGCCCCCTTCTAATTTCTCCCTTCTTCCCGAATACAAAAGCTCCCTTCCTTCTGAAATCTACGCCCCCCTTTCATTTTCTTTCGGGATTTACTTTCTATTCTTTTCTTTTTAGCTACTTGGGCTTCATCTAATTTTCTCGACCCATAACCCTTCTAAAGTACCCAAACCCGAAAGGCCTTTCTTCCCCAACATTTCTCCAGCTCCACCGTGTGATTTTCGAACCCAGCATAGTGCCATTCCCCGATCTTAACTCGCCAACACCTCCTCCCATACATCAGTAAAACACAAACTAACACTACCATCAAACTCTACTTTGAATAAGCCTTCCACTCATCCCCGTTTTACCACACTCGAACAACCTCCTGCAGCTTGCGTCGAAGCTGCTCTACACGCACAGAAGGAAAAGTGCGACATCAGTGCACTTCGAATTCCACCAAACTCCTCCCTTTGATGCTAAATCTCATGAAAATCCCGAAAACACACTTAAGTATACAAATCGATGCACCAAAATCCCAAGACATCAAATCCTAGGCACCCAAGCCATTCGCTGTAACAAAACGTGCGACATTAGATATTTTCGAACCCAAAGATAACCATATGAGGATGATCGGCATCTTAGCAGGGATCGAAATACACCATTATTTTGATTTTAGTAATTTTTCTACATTTGATTTTTATTTTTCAAAGAAGAAAACTCACGCTGGTAAGAAACTCTAGTGGCGGCGCTAAGTTTTGACTTCTCAGATAAACGGTTTAGGGTTAAGAAGGTATGTGGTCCATTTATAGAAAGCTTTAGGTATTTTTTTTCTTAATTATTATATTAATATATATCCTTACGCTATTTATATTTATTGTTAAAAATCCCCATGACCACACACGATACCCAAAAATCACGAAACTGGACATGTAGCTAGAGTTCGACATTTCGGTCCCAACGAAACTGGTTTCGTCGAATTCTGACTTCGTATGCTCACACAGTGTATTTTTAGCTATCAAAATACTAACTGTTTCTCACTCTAAAAATCCATACGGCCACATACTGATTTATAAATCACGAAACTGGAAATCTACCAACTATTTGACATTGCAGATCCAACAAAATTAGTTTCATCGAATTCCGACTTCGTTTGCAAAAGTGGCTATTTTTAAAGCTCTGGATGACCCATTTAAATATATAAATATATTTAAATATAATTATATTTAATATAAATAAATTAATAATATCATATATATATTCGTAGTGGAATACCATACAGCTCTAGAATATTCCTCTATGAATTTCTAGCTTGATATTTCAAATCTGGGTCAACCCGATATTAGATTTATATTGAAATTCCTTTTTAAAATATAAATAATTCCTTTATAAATTATAAAGTAATTCCACAGCGACTTTTCTAAAATTTTATTTCGACGTAAATCAAAATCCACACGACAAAATCCCGATTTTTCTCTTTCACTAGAAAGATATACTCCACCAGCTCCACACGTTTCTTGTTTCACTGAAATCCGGCTTAAAATGAATCCTGTACATTCAGTTGAAGATCAAATCGCCAATTTACGAACTGCAGCGCCATTTCGAGCTCGATTTTAATTATATTATAATTATACGTTCAAACTGTCGTTTATATAATATATTCGTTATTCTGATTCAATTTTAAACTGAATTAAATCTTCGGGATGACCAGTTCACACCATATCGCCATTTCGGCCAATTCTGATTATTTCAGAATTAAATATATTATTTAATTTATTATTTTAATTAAATATTCATCATTATTTTAAATTGCACGACCATTTAATTCACTGTACCACCATTTATATAATTAAATAAATTAATTCTAATACCTCTGCCAATGTGGGTCATTACATCTCTACAACCTAGTATGTGATTTAAAGTGTTCAACGTCCGTTTGGGGGTTGCGCAAATTATACAGCGCCAGTTTGGGTAGCTAGGGTTCCGATTTTTCTGCTGATGAAGGCCTCGATTGGCGAATCTGATGTTGAAGTGGCGATCGGGGGTTAAAGGTGCACGGAATGATTGAATTTGAAGGGATTTCGACATCAAAAGTGTCGATACCTGTACTGCTCCTCGCAAGAACGAGCGGGGGTCGGAAGTTGAAAGTGGCATGCGAGTTTGATCATATGGTGAAGAGTTGGTGGCTCTCGCGGAGAGGAGGAAGATGGAAATGTCGGTTTGTTGAACAATGGCTTGGTGAGGGAGGACCGTGGAGGAGAAATCACGGTAATCGAAAAAGGGATAGTGTCGGGTTCGATACTGATGGATTGGGGAAGAAACATGTGATGGGCCGAGGGTCTTGAGTGGGTAAGGCCGAATCTAGGTGCTTGAATTTAAAGTATTAGTTTGGATTTAAATTAGTTCAATCTTGTAAATCGAAAATCTTGGCCATACAATATCAGATTGGCGAACCGTAAGTCGCGTTGGGACCGTATAGACGAGAGCTTCACAATAAAGCTGACTGGGAGTGGATTGGGGTTCGTTACAATTTATGGCAAAATAAATTGTCCGTCTAAATCAAGCGACAATGATCGTTATCTAACGATGATAGTCCAATGTGAGTAAATCTCACTAACTCTGAACAGTTTATAATTTCATGTTGTATTTTTAGAACTGTTAAATATTGACTGATTGACTGTGTGTTGACTGTTTGATTGAACTGCTAGTCAGTTAGTTGAACTTCTATATTGATTCTGTTTAAAAGAATATATCACATGGAACTGAAAGTGATGTTATCTATATTGTTTAACATCTGTGATGCAGGGAAACATGTTAGAGGAATCCAACTGGGTTCCTCAACATTTATTTTACTATTTTTCATATGTTGTGATATATGATGTGATATATAATCTGTTGTCGATTATATGTGTTTGGACGATACTGATCATCGTGATTTGATGTGTTGAATACCATAACATACCGAAATGTTGATAAGGGAATATTTTCAAAGTGATATTTGAAATAAAATATTTATAAATGGAATATTTATAAATAAGAAATATTTATAAATTGGAATATTTATAAATAGGAGATATTTAGAAAAAGGGAAAAACGTTATAAAAAAGTAATTGTTATAAGAAGGAAATCATTTTTTAAGTGAAGAACCGTTACTAAAATTAAATCTTTAGAATGAATAAATGTTGATAAAAAGGAAATCTTTATAAAGCGAATAAAGGAGTTAAATCCAATATGGTATTCGAAAGGAGTTAAATCGAATATGGTATTCGAAAGTAGTAAATCGAATTAGAAAGGAGTTAAATCGAATATGGTATTCGAAAGTAGTAAATCGAATTAGTTATTCGAAAGGAGTTAAATCGAATATGGTATTCGAAAGTAGTAAATCGAATTAGTTATTCGAAAGGAGTTAAATCGAATATGGTATTCGAAAGTAGTAAATCGAATTAGTTATTCGAAAGGGGTTAGTCGAGTCGAGTCAGTTGAATAGAGTAATCGAATATTTGTTATTCGAATAAGATTTAACCAGTTAGAGTTAAATCAATTAGAGTTAACTAGTTAGAGTTAAACCAGTTGGAGTTAATCAATTAGAGTTAAAGCAAATAGAGTTAATCGAATATATAGTTTAATCAAATAGAATAAAGGAGTTAATCGAATATAGTTTATTCGAATAGTAAAAGGAGTTAATCGAATATAGTTTATTCGAATAGAATAAAGGAGTTAATCGAATATAGTTTATTCAAATATAATAAAGGAGTTAATC
This sequence comes from Allium sativum, assembly GCA_030737875.1. Taxonomy (NCBI): domain Eukaryota; kingdom Viridiplantae; phylum Streptophyta; class Magnoliopsida; order Asparagales; family Amaryllidaceae; genus Allium; species Allium sativum. The sequence goes on along the minus strand of CM060926.1, from coordinate 482,472,864 downwards.
GAATATATAGTTTATTCAAATCAAATAAAGGAGTTAATCGAATATATAGTTTATTCAAATAGAATAATGGAGTTAATCGAATATAGTTTACTCAAATAGAATAAAGGAGTTAATCGAATATATAGTTTATTCAAATAGAATTAAAAGAGTTATCGAATATAGTTTATTCGATGGGAGTTAAGTGAATAGAATTAAAGTTAAATCAAAAGAGTTAAGTGAATAGAGTAAATTGAATAGAGTTATCGAATATACCTTATCGAAGGAAAGAATTGTCGAATAGAAAAGATTTGAAAGAAAGGTTAAGTGAGGAAGTTTGTTAAAGAATTAGAAGGGTGAACTTTGTCTATTTCAAGGTTAGAAACGTTGTTCAGTTAAGGTCTGAGAGGTAGTATTACCCCAACTTGATTGACTTCATTTCTAACTAAGGAATCGTTAAGGTTCGATAGTAAAGGATGGTTAAGCGAATGTAGCAATTAAAGGAAATAGTTTGAGTTGGCATCGCGGTGGTTTGTTTAAACATCTGTCTAAGTCCAATGAAGAAGCTTTGGAAATGTTTTCCAAATAAGAAACCAGAAATGTTTTCTAATAAAGAAAACAAGAAATGGAAATGTTTTCCATTGTTAATAACGTATATTTTTCAAATTTAGAAAATAAGAAATATTGAATATAGGGAAACAGGAGATAAGTAAATTAATGAAATAAAGAGATAAAGGTTGAATGATGTTTGATCGATATAAATTTCCATTTGGAAATAATATCGTTGTTTGCACACCTGTTTTTCTTCGATAGTTAAATCACAGACTATCGAAGTTTTGACCATTTTAACGTTGTTAATATGGAGAGACCGGTTGGATTATTATCCAAAGAACCACTCTGTATTGGCATAAGCGTTGCGAATCATACATGCCAAAGGAAATTGAAGATGGAGTTAAGCAAGGGCTATCCTGTTTACAGAATATTGCCTTCGGTTCATCCTGTTCCTGGATGACTTGTATTGACGGATGTCAGATAGAGTATTTCCAGACGATCACGTATATTGATTTGTCCAACCGTACCAAGAGTGGAAGCGGAGAAGGAAACTTCTTTTAGCTAACACATAAAGTATGGTTGAGGACGTCAATCGGTGATTTAATGGATTTGACGATGTGGCATTCAATGTGAATCTGGTGTGATGATAAAGCGTAGCTTCTAGCCTCACATCCGACAAATGACAGAAATCGGGCAGGCAGCATAGCTAAGTTGGTCGCACCGAAGTAGGGTGTATAATCACCTGATCTAGAGTTTCATCTATTTCCAAAAATCTATTGTTGATGCTGTTCCATTCGGGAAACGGTTGCTGATCCAAACCGTTGGTGATATACATTCGATACACTCAAGCGAAATGAGTGGTCGGTCATGTGTGGCCGGGTTGCAAGATGTTCTTGTTGAACCCAGTGTATTCCTCTCTAGAGGTATAGCGAAAGTTGGTTCCATACCTTGTCATAGTTGGAAATCCATTACCCAATACGTGCTTGCGGTTTTGATTGTATACTATATATGTAGAACGTGAGATGAAAGCGTTTCTGCTAGATGATTATTATAGTTGTAGTTGATAGACATTATTATAATATCAAAAGGTTTTTGATATAAAGCTAATTTGGATTCTCATAAGGGAAAAACCCGTTCCGTTATACGGCGTGGTCTTATGAGATATCGATTACCTGCTTGAACTGGTTTAAATTGTTTTACTCATACCAGTCCCATGACTGACCCGGAGTTTATTTGTTTGTTTTACCTAAACTCTTGGGTGCCCAATTTTGTACGGGCATTCGAAGTAGTCGGGATTTACAGATATACTGGAAGAGCTTGGAGCAGGAGGCTTTAGGATTATATAGCAATAGTTATTTCCGTTGTGTTGTAAGTGTTGTACTTTGATAAATGATATGTATATTCCAGAACAGATTGTATTTCAAAGTTATGTTATGAAATATATTTATTCGTTCCGCTGTGAGATTCGTGTTACTCTGATATTGTGTTCTTCCTCTTCTTTTATTCTAAGTTTCTATCTTATCTTTCCTCATCCTCTAATTTCTTTCATTTATGATCGGTATTTTTCGATGTTTGGTTAGTCGTCATCGTGTTTATGTTGATAACCGAAGTCGTCAAAATCCCGGGTCATTACAGTTGGTATCAGAGCTTAAGTTAAGTAATTACCTTGGCTCTGTGGCGTGACTCGGTAGAGATAGGGTTAGTAATAACCTAGACTGAGATTGAGTGTATATATACGAGTGGACGTATTTGTTATTGATATTTTTTTTTTATATTGTGGAGATTTATTGGTTGAGTCGTTTATGGGTTCTGGTCGATCAGTTTGATCCACTGTATCGGTAGGAGTTATTAAACACTTGAATACGATGGGTCGTCACGATATGTTTTGAAAAGAGGGTAAATTAAAATAAGTTTACCCAAGGTATATCTTGATATAGAGAAGATATATATATATATATCAAAATTTTAATATAGTGGATATATTGGTTGTTATTATGATCGAGTAAGATTATAAATTAAATGGTAATGTAAATAACCAATCAGAACTCATATAAGTGAAATACGTGAAATCAGATGAGTTAAATCTGAAAATTTAAACCAGAAATTGAATTTAAAACTTTGGAGAATTGGATAAGTGTTTGTAAATGGATTTGGATTAAAAATAAGAAAAATTTAAGATCCTGGGAGATTTTGGAATTGTTTTACAAGCAGTGTGAATTATATTTTGAAATGAATTTCAAAGTGGAAATGTTTAGAAATGGTTTTATAGTATTGAACTCACTTCGATCGCTGGAAAATAGATTCTGATGATGACAGCTGCATCATCAGTATTCATTTTCGAGTTGTAAATGACGAATTACTACCAGAGATACTGTTTTGAATTTGTTTTGGGAAAGACAAGTGTGTTGGATTTAAAAATCGGATTTATAATATAGAATTGGATATATAGATTTAAATATAGAATTTGAATAAGGAGAATTCAAATAGATTTAAATATAGAATTTGAATAAAGAGAATTCAAATAGAATTGAATATAGAAATTCAAAGGGAATTTGAATATAGAATTCAAATGGAAATTCAAACTATAGAATTTGAATATATAGAATTTGAATATAGAATTCAAATGGAATTTAAACTATAGAATTTGATATAGGATTTTAATATATAGAATTCGAATATAAAAATTCAAAAGGGAGTTTGATTATATGAAATTCAATGGAGTTGAAATAGAAATTGAATATAGAAATTCAAATGGAGTTTGAATATATGAAATTCAATGGAAGTGATATAGAATTTGAGTATAGAAATTCAAATGGAATTCAAATATAGGATTTGTATATATGGAATTTGAATATAGAATTCAAATGGAATTTAAACTATAGAACATGAAGATATAGAATTTGGATAGAATTAACTAAGTCGAAGAGGAATTAGTTAATCGAGTTTTGAAATTGAAGTTGAACTTTGAAAGGTGAATTGGATTTGTAAATGGATATTCAAAATCGAATATAGAACTTAAATTTGAAATTTGAATTCAAATTAGTCATAAGCAAGTTAAAATATATTCGAACATGTAATGTTCAAATATAAAAGTGAGATAGACTAAATAGTTAATTAACAAATTAATTAACGAATTGAGTTAAAACGATCAGGTATAGATAAAATAGATTGGGCAAGTATAAATATACATGAGATAGGTATGGATAAGGTATGAAGTATATATTAGAATGCTCGACGGAAAGGTATGTATTTAATTCAGATATGAGATTTTATGCGCCGTATCGGCTAGCCGCTTGGCTTTTTCTTTTTCTTTTGGATTGGTGAGGGCCATGAGAGGCTATTTGAAATATCCTGATGCTCCTAGTACAAAGGAGGTTATGGCGAGTTTTTCCGGGAATTTAAGGAGTTAGAATATTTTTAAGATAATTTGATAATTAGAAATCAACGTATTGATATATATATAGAAGTCGATAAGGAAACGAACTTAGAAACAGAATAGTAAAATCAAAAAGGAAGACTAAGAATAAAATCTAGTAAGAATAGAAAGAGGAAGTGTATACGTGTTTAAAAGTGAATAATTAGTTGTATGGTATTGATTATTCGAGTAAGTAGTCATATCTGTTTTGACATTATAAATGTTATTCAGTCAAGGTCTGAGAGGTAGTTATACCCCAACTTGATTGATTTCATTATTAACAAATAAAATAGTAAGATTTCAGGCTCAAAGATCAATATTGGATAAGAGTTAGTTGAATATAGTATTTGGGTTGTCGTAACGATGTTTTACACAACATCCATTTTAACCCAAATAAGTGTAAGCTTGGAAATATAATGTTGAATATTTCCTAAGTATAGAAATAAACGAGATCGGAAAAGAGATAAGTAATTGGAATATTTTCCAATTATAAATAGCATATATTTTCTAAAAGTTTAGAAAATAAAGGAAGACGATATTCGGAAATGTTTTCCAAATAACGTAAAAGGCCAATATGGTTATTGAAAATATTTGGTTAACAAATATTGATAAAGAAATCGAGAAGGGATTTAACTAATGGAATATTAATTAAGGGCTCAGTGACATATTCAAAAAGAAAATTTGATTTTTGAAACGAGTAAACTGTTTGAAAACTCCCAGGGAAAGACTGTTTGAATTAAAAACAAATTTAACAGAAATTTGTGAAAGCAAAATTGAATTAAAGTAAAGCCAGTAAAGTGGTAACTGAGATTGAATTAGAATGATATCAAGACAAATTGGATTGTGAGATTCAAATTTGAAGTGTAATGGGATAATCAAGTTAAGAGTGGGAATCGAGAAGAAACTCGAGTTAAAATGATATTTGGCTCGGATATAAGCGAATGTTTGTGGTGTGGATAAAAGCAGATTGGAATTTGATTGGGATGACCCTTGTATCCGTTGAATTTATAACAGGTGGAAAGGATATAATGTTATGCCCGACAAAAAGGTACCAGTTTATATTATATATGGGTTTGAGATTTTGATGAGCCGAATTGGCAAGCCGCTTGGCTGTTTGATTTTCTTTTGGGTTGGAGATGGCCCAGAGAGGCAAGTTGGAGTTTGAGCTATTAACTAGTACAAAGGAAGTGCTGGCGAAATTTTTCAAAGAGTTGAGGCGTTAGAAAATTTTCAGGATTTTTGAAAATTTTCGTTGATAAGAATTAATTAATAATTTAATTGAAATTAAATTGGTTCAGTTGAAACTGAAGTTAAGAAGTGAAGAAATATGTTCTAACCAGTCGATAGGGTCGTTCTCTACCTTAGCAATTTCGAGGACGAAATTATTTTAAGTGGGGAAGAATGTAATGACCCGCATTTGCAGAGGTATTATAATTAATTTATTTAATTATATATATAGTGATATATTGAATATAATGGTCATTGAATTAAATAATGGTGAATATTTAATTAAAATAATAAATTAAATAATATATTTAATTCTGAAATAATCAGAATTGGCTGAAATGACGATATGGTGTGAACTGGATCATCTGTGATATTTAATTCAGCTTGGAATTGAATTAGAATAACGAATATATTATATAAACGACAGTTTGAACGTATAATTATATTATAATTAAAACCGAGCTTGAAATGGCGCTGCAGTTCGCTATTTGGCGATTTGAACTTCAACTGAATGTACAGGATTCGTTTTAAGCAGGATTTCTGTGAAACAAGAAACGTGTGGAGCTGGGGGAGTATATCTTTCTAGTGAAAGAGAAAAATCGGGATTTCATCGTGTAGATTTTGATTTATGTCCAAATCAAATTTCAAAAAAGTCGCGGCGGAATTCCTTTATAATTTATAAAGGTATTATTTATATTTTAAAAAGGAATTTCAATATAAATCGAATATCGGGTTGACCCAGAAGTGAATATCAAGTTATAAATCCCAGTAGAGATGTATGGTATTCCACTGTGAATATAGACGATAATGTTTATTTTTAACTATTAAATTTAATTGTATTTAGATATATTTATATATTTAAATGGGTCATTCAGAGCTTTAAAAATAGCCGATTTTGCAAACAAAGTCGGAATTCGACGAAACTAATTTTGTTGGTTCCGCAATGTCAAATAGTTGTTAGATTTCCAGTTTCGTGATTTTTAGAGTCACTGTGTGGTCGTATGAATTTTTAGAGTGTAAAACAGTTAGTATTCTGATGGTTAAAAATACGCTGTTTGAGCATACGGAGTCGGAATTCGACGAAACCAGTTTCGTTGGGACCGTAATGTCGAACTCTAGCTACATGTTCAGTTTCATGATTTTTGGCTATCGCGTGTGATCACACATATTTTTAGAGAGCAAGAATGAATATAGAAACGGGAATATACCGAGAATATTCCATTCTACAAAATATCTAAAATATCTAAATTTTCTATAAATACACCACCCTTAACCCTTATAACCTAATTCTTATTTTTCCACAGTCACAAGCATTTTTGGCCGCCACTTTGTTCTGGAAAATCAAAACGAGACAAAGAAAAATCCAAAAGAAATCAAAGTAAAATTCTATAAATCACAAAATGGTAATGAATGAGTTGCTCAAGTAAATCTCTACAACCTGGTATGTGATTTAAAGTGTTCGACGTCCGTTTGGGGGTTGCGCAAATTGTACAGCGCCAATTTGGGTAGCTAGGGTTCCGATTTTTCTGGTGATGAAGGCCTAGATTGGCGAATCTGATGTTGAAGTGGTGATCAGGGGTTAAAGGCGCACGGAATGATGGAATTTGAAGGGATTTCGACATCAAAAGTGTCGATACCTGTACTGCTCCTCGCAAGAACGAGCGGGGGTCGAAAGTTGAAATGGGGCGTGCGAGTTTGATCATATGGTGAAGAGTTGGTGGCTCTCGCGGAGAGGAGGAAGACGGCAATGTCGGTTTGTTGAACAATGGCTTGGTGAGGGAGGACCGTGGAGGAGAAATCACGGTAATCGAAAAAGGGATAGTGTCGGGTTCGATACTGATGGATTGGGGAAGAAACATGTGATGGGCCGAGGGTCTTGAGTGGGTAAGGCCCCATTTAGGTGCTTGAATTTAAAGTATTAGTTTGGATTTAAATTAGTTCAATCTTGTAAATCGAATATCTTGGCCATACAATATCAGATTGGCAAACCGTAAGTCGCGTTGGGACCGTATAGACGAGAGCTTCACAAAGAAGCTGACTGGGAGTGGATTGGGGTTCATTACAATTTATGGAAAAATAAATTGTCCGTCTAAATCAAGCGACAATTATCGTTATCTAACGACGATAGTCCAATGTGAGTAAATCTCATTAACTCTGAACAGTTTATAATTTCATGTTGTATTTTTAGAACTTTTAAATATTGACTGATTGACTGTATGTTGACTTTTTGGTTGAACTGCTAGTCAGTTAGTTGAATTTCTATATTGATTCTGTTTAACAGAATATATCATATGGAACTGAAAGTGATGTTATCTATATTGTTTCACATCTGTGATGCAGGGAAACAGGTTGGAGGAATCCAACTGGGTTCCTCAACATTTTACTGTTTTTCATATATTGTGACATATGATGTGATATATAATCTGTTGTCGATTATATGTGTTTGGACGATACTGATCATCGTGATTTGATGTGTTGAATACCATAACATACCGAAATGTTGATAAGGGAATATTTTCAAAGTGATATTTGAAATAAAATATTTAAAAATGGAATATTTATAAATAAGAAATATTTATAAATTGGAATATTTATAAATATGAGATATTTAGAAAAAGGGAAAAACGTTATAAAAAGGAAACTGTTATAAGAAGGAAATTATTTTTTAAGTGGAGAAACGTTACTAAAAGTAAATCTTTAAAATGAATAAATGTTGTTAAAAAGGAAATCTTTATAAAGCGAATAAAGGAGTTAAATCGAATATGGTACTCGAAAGGAGTTAAATCGAATAAGGTATTCGAAAGTAGTAATTCGAATAAGTTATTCAAAAGGAGTTAAATCGAATATGGTATTCGAAAGTAGTAAATCGAATTAGTTATTCGAAAGGAGTTAAATCGAATATGGTATTCGAAAGTAGTAAATCGAATTAGTTATTCGAAAGGAGTTAAATCGAATATGGTATTCGAAAGTAGTAAATCGAATTAGTTAATCGAAAGGAGTTAAATCGAATATGGTATTCGAAAGTAGTAAATCGAATTAGTTATTCGAAAGGGGTTAGTCGAGTCGAGTCAGTTGAATAGAGTAATCGAATATTTGTTATTCGAATAAGAGTTAACCAGTTAGAGTTAAATCAATTAGAGTTAACCAGTTAGAGTTAAACCAGTTGGAGTTAATCGATTAGAGTTAATGCAAATAGAGTTAATTGAATATATAGTTTATTCAAATAGAGTAAAGGAGTTAATCGAATATAGTTTATTCGAATAGAATAAAGGAGTTAATCGAATATAGTTTATTCAAATAGAATAAAAGAGTTAATCGAATATATAGTTTATTCAAATCGAATAAAGGAGTTAATCGAATATATAGTTTATTCAAATAGAATAAAGGAGTTAATCGAATATAGTTTTTTCAAATAGAATAAAGGAGTTAATCGAATATATAATTTATTCAAATAGAATTAAAAGAGATATCGAATATAGTTTATTCGATGGGAGTTAAGTAAATAGAGTTAAAGTTAAACCAAAAGAGTTAAGTGAATAGAATAAATTGAATAGAGTTATCGAATATACCTTATCGAAGGAAAGAATTATCGAATAGAAAAGATTTGAAAGAAAGGTTAAGTAAGGAAGTCTGTTAAAGAATTAGAAGGGTGAACTTTGTCTATTTCAAGGTTAGAAATGTTGTTCAGTTAAGGTCTGAGAGGTAGTATTACCCCAACTTGATTGACTTCATTTCTAAATAAGGAATGGTTAAGGTTCGATAGTAAAGGATGGTTAAGCGAATGTAGTAATTAAAGGAAATAATTTGAGTTGGCATCGTGGTGGTTTGTTTAAGCATCTGTCTAATTCCAATGAAGAAGCTTTGGAAATGTTTTCCAAATAAGAAACCCGAAATGTTTTCTAATAAAGAAAACAAGAAATGGAAATGTTTTCCATTGTTAATAACGTATATTTTCCAAATTTAGAAAATAAGAAATATTGAATATAGGGAAATAGGAGATAAGTAAATTAATGAAATAAAGAGATAAATGTTGAATGATGTTTGATCGATATAAATTTCCATTTGGAAATAATATCGTTGTTTGCACACCTGTTTTTCTTCGATAGTTAAATCACAGACTATCGAAGTTTTGACCATTTTAACGTTGTTAATTTGGAGAGACCGGTTGGATTATTATCCAAAGAACCACTCTGTATTGGCAAAAGCGTTGCGAATCATATATGCCAAAGGAAATTGAAGACGGAGTTATGCAAGGGCTATCCTGTTTACAGAATAGTGCCTTCGGTTCATCTTGTTCCTGGATGACTTGTATGGACGGATGTCTGACAGAGTATTTCCAGACGATCACGTATATTGATTTCTCCAACTATACCAAGAGTTGAAGCGGAGAAGGAAACTTCTTTTAGCTAACACATGATGTATGGTTGAGGACGTCAATCGGTGATTTGATGGATTTGACGATGTGGCATTCAAAGTGAATTTGGTGTGATGATAAAGCGTAGCTTCTAGCCTCACATCTGGTAAATGACAGAAATCGGGCAGGCAGCATGGCTAAGTCGGTCGCACCGAAGTAGGGTGTATTATCACCTGATCTAGAGTTTCATTTAATTCCAAAAATCTATTGTTGATGCTGTCCCATTCGGGAAACGGTTGCTGATCCCAACCGTTGGTGATATATGTAACACCCCACGTCCATTAATGTCACCCACAAAGGGAATGCATTAACTTCCATGGAGGTTTTAAGTGAATATAGAACAGTAAAATTACAACAAGACAGATATAAAATAGTACTTGGAAATTCAAAAAAACTTTATTTCATTGTAGCAGAATTCAAAACATGTTTGATTACATCATAACACCATATTCAATTTCAAGTACAATATCTATCTTGATAAAACAAGTACATAATCCCATTACATGAATAGCCATTAAAAAGAAAGATAACAAGCTGGACTTTACTTCAGCAGTCCAAGCTTTCCAGAAGATAAGCGATCCAACTAGACTCCACTAGAACTTGGCCCAACCTGCGGACCTGAAGGGAGAAAAAGGATGGAAAAGAGGGGGTCAGACATAAAGTCTGGTGAATATGATAATTCTACAATACTATTACCAAAATAACTGGACTAAGGCATAAGCTGGAAAACAAGAAAATGTCTATGAAGAGCAGATTAAGGACATAGACAATCGCTAAAGGCAATGTTATAGGCGCTCCTAAATACTAAAGGATAAACACTATACTGCACCACACCAGTCACCCTAAAGATTCATCCACTTAGCTTCACTTAGAAACTTTCCCAATGGCTTTACGTTCCCCTAGCTGACTACATAGGTGCCGCCTGCCCCTATCTCCACTAGGTGTACCCTACTTCCCATTATTCGATCGGCTCCCTAACGCGTAGATACCCGTGCTGGCCCCACAGTGGGGTGTATCACTCCCCTAAAGTGGCAACCTGATACAACGGACATGCACGGCTTATACCTACACGATGCAACAACGTCTTACCTACCAGCCCGGGTCCACACACGCATATGAAACCCGTTGGACTTGCGTTGCCACCGCTCCCTGTTTTGGCCTCTTATATTCAAACCCAGTATGCGTGTCCCGTCCTCGACTTGGGTCGAGCCCACAAAGATACGTTTTGGGATACTGGTTGAAATGGGCCCCACTATTTACCACAAGCATTCCACCTAAGCTTGTCCCCATTAGTCCATCCCACTTAACCCACTTAGTCATGTTCATTTACATGTGTGTTTGGTTAAGTCTAATCGTATTTCAAATGCCTCTAAAGGCAACCACCAGATTCCTCATGCCACCCAAGGCACCTACTTAACCCCCATGTCCCACCTTACATGATTATCTGGTTATGTGACGGCAAGGAATTTCGCTCGGTCCGAACCAGTCGCTAAACCGATCCAGGCCGTTCGAAACGCCCTATCGTTTGAGAACAGGACAAAACAGAACGCATACAGAAGAACATTTCATTGTATATTACAACAATGCATCAGATTACAAGAATATACAGAGTATAAATGAATATTACACAGAAATTATCAGAGATTTAAATTACATTTAAATACATCGCAGCGGAAAATAATACAATACACAACTAGAATGAGATATACGGATACAAAGCTTTCCGGATATCGTTCCAGCTGTAAACCAGGATCCTGTGAATATAAATCTGCAAAACCAAAACTACTAGCTGCCCGTGTCAAAATAAGGGCACCCAGAGTTTAGGTTAAAACAATAAACTCCGGGTCAGTCATGGGACTGGTGTGAGAACTAAAACAGTTATTTAAAACTTTACTTTAAAAGAGAGTAATTCAAGGGACAACGCCCTATAACACGGAACGGGTTTCCTCCCAAGAATACTAGTGCATAGAATAAACAGCGCCATGCTTTTTCGAAAAATGAAGCTATTATAAGACCCAGGTCCCATCACACAATGCAACGCAAGCCGGAGGATAGGGTTTTACCTTATAACAGCCAAACATGCTTGATACGTTTAAAAACAAATCATTTGATACTATAATATGTGTATAGTGTCAAAACAATTTCAATCATAAATATAAATCATAGACGGCATGAGTGCCCCATCCCACTATGTCGCCATACTAGGCTCTACAAATAAAGCCGAAATACACGTATTGGAAATTGGATTTCCATCATGGTGGCTCCTGATTCGAAAGATCGATCGCGGAATGCAATTCACCACGGCTTACGTCCCCATAAGAGAAAACACCGTCTGCATCCACACATTTGGGACCAGAGTACCACCGCGGCTTACGTCCCAGCGAGAGAAAACACCGCTTACTCTATATATCCCTGAGCACTAGGCTCATCTCGGTCGACCGAATCCACGACACCACTAAGGTGCCCATCCACGAAAAAACATACTGATCAAACCATCAGTTTGCCACCATACCGGGGTGTGAGGCTCGCGGATCAATGCTATACACAAAGCCATGCTATATCAGCTGCACTTTGATCATCAACCACCAAACTTTGCTTTTCAACAAAAGTCTGGATCACTGCATCTCAGCATGCCACACTATCAATCCATATCGTACCACTGATTTCTGCCAATATATAACCTCTGAGCTCATATGTCTCAGAGAAGGGCGTTAAGCAAGAGAATAAATTCTCCGCCGCCAAACAGATATATATTTAGCAGAGATCAACAAATACAATATAAAGGAATACAATGTTAGACACACCATCCATTTACAAGTCTGTTCTAGGTCTGAACGAAACCGGAGGCACTTTCCTCGCATATCCATCCATCTCCAAGTACGTCTGGACGACCACCAACTATTTCCATCCTCTTGGGTGTACAGCCCAATCAGGATCGTCAGTAATTATCCGAACGATGTGAAGACTTTCGGTCTTTAACCACCGTCTTCATCTTCGACTTATCGTCGAATCGGTTATTCAGAATGGGTATAAACCCGGCCTTCCCGAACAACCAGCGTATATTAAAACGAATGTTACACAAACACAGCATACGCCTCATTCCAATTCATTAGTCAGTAACCGCAAATTAGCAAGAGAACAATTTCCCGAACATTAACCCCGAAGGCCGAAACCAACATCAGATCAATACCCATGAAACCATTCTTCTTAGCCAACCTACAGCTAGTTTCTAAATTCCGCATTCTTAGGGAAAGGTTCCCATTAATTTTATCCAAGATAAATCCTTTAAAATTTATCCTGTAATCTTCCTTTGGATGTCGTTTAAAACCAAATTATGGTTTTACCAACTAGTCGAGATTAGTGAACAACTACGAAGTAATTATTTGTTTTATTTCCCAATCCCAACCTATTCATCCCATGAAGCAAAACTGGTAATACTCCATATCTAACACCACAGTGTTATCGGTAAAATTAATTACCATTTCACGTCCAAATCTAATTAAAGATTTAACTATCGCTTTGGAGCAAAACTGGCGATACTCCATTCTCGACCATTTCAATCTAATTAAAGATTCATTAAAACTCCACTTAGTTTTACTCGTTAACTGGGTTAAAGAATCGGTGTCATTTAAAACACAGTTCACGATAAACCCAAATTCACATTCCATTAATTATCGGGTTAAAGAACGAGTGTTATTTAAAACACTGTCCACGATAAACCCAAAAATCAATATCAATTCAATTCCAATTAAATATTATTTAATTGGTACGCTTCATTAAATCTAAATAAAAAAGATTTAATCTTTTCTCAACTGGGTTCAAGAACAGTGTTAGTGAAGACACCATTCACGACAAACCCAAATCACATTTGATATTCAATACAAGACTCTGAACAGAAAATATATCGGCTTATATTCAATATCAAATTCTACGATTAACAAATGTCGTATTGGAAATAACGATATAAATGTATATCTTTCAAATTTCCATAACAACATCTGTATAATCACGAATTCCAACATCGAAATATTCCGAAGACAATTTCGATTCAATTCCACTCTAATGCAATCATTGGAAATTCTGGTTATTTTTAAAACCCTTTTCAAATTCAATTTATTTATTTAAAAATAAGAAAAATTATAATTCTAGTTCAAAACTAGTTCATTTCGATAAAAATCTATTTTTATCTTTTCAAATATGGAGTTTTTCCTCCCAATTCTTTCTAAATCATTTCGTATGATTTTACACAAATTATTACCATTTTTAATAATTTTATCAAGGCCTGTACAGTCGATTTCCATCAATGGCCATCGAACTGCACTTACAACGACCTTTTTCAAATTTGATTTGGACATAATTCCAAATCCAACCGTTAGATTTCAAATTTCAAATATTCATTAGAAAGCTCTTTTCGATACGAACCCAACGGTTCCGGTTTTAGGAGAATCCGACGGTCGGATCTCCCGTAATGTCCATTTGAAATAAATGGTCGAAATTTACGAACTGCCGCGGTGCGGCACGTTCTATTCAGGCCATTATATTATATATATAATATATATAATATATATTTCGTTGATTTCTATTTAAAACGAATTATATAAATAGTTTTAAAATTCGTTTCAAAAGCAACTTCAACTTCCATTTCAATTCAAATCAAAATTGAATTCTTCTTTATAAATTCGTTTTAAAATTCATTTCTATTCAATTCAAATTTCAATTCAATTTGAATTCGTTTCAATTCGCTTTCAATACAATTTGAAATCGTCTTCAATTCATTTCGAAATCGTTTTCAATTCAATTCATTTCAAAATCGTTTTATATTCAATTCTTTTCGAAATCGTTTTATATTCAATTCTTTTCGAAATCGTTTTCAATTCATTTCATTTCGAAATCGTTTTCAATTCATTTCATTTCGAAATCGTTTTCAATTCAATTCATTTCGAAATCGTTTTCAATTCATTTCATTTCGAAATCGTTTTCAATTCATTTCATTTCGAAATCGTTTTAAATATCGTTCGCGTCAAAATGGCGCAACACTATTCAACACGGCTTTATATATTCTATTTCAAATATTTCTTTTTGTCAACACACGACTAATCTCAACGAATGAGTACCGTCCATGTGTGACTATTTTTGTTAAAATACTTCGTTCAACACATGACTAATCTCAACGGATGAGTACAGTCAACACATGAACCTTTACTTTATATTGATAAAGATGTAAATTTTATTATAAAAATAATTCGTTCAACACATGACTGATCTCAACGGATGAGTACAGTCAACACATGAACCTTTACTTTATATTGATAAAGATGTAAATTTTATTATAAAAATAATTCGTTCAACACATGACTGATCTCAACGGATGAGTACAGTCAACACATGAACCTTTATTTTATATTGATAAAGATGTAAATTTTATTATAAAAATAATTCGTTCAACACATGACTGATCTCAACGGATGAGTACAGTCAACACATGAACCTTTACTTTATATTATTCTTTATCTTCTAAATTGGTATGAGGCCCAATCAATCACCATATAAAATTAATTATATGGATTTTCATACAATACATGCATATAATAACATTGAAAATAATCAACCATCAACCAAAGTGCACTACACTGTATAAGCATCAAATATAGATACCTAACGCTTATAACAGCCTGTCAATCTATCGATCGACATATTTAATCAATCACGATGAGTGAACTTCAAATTTCATCCCAACACCCGTGTGGGGTTTCAAACAATCAAACACCTATTTTATTTGTGCTGTTGGGCGATGTGTAAAATTTATCGTCCCAATCAATGTCATTCAAATAGGTGTACATAAACAAACCGTCCGGTTTATAAATGAATATTTTATTTTATTCACTTCACGTTAAAAATTATATTTTTAACGATAAAACATTTTATTTCAACCTATGAATTTCTATTTAATTCATTTATTCAATAAAATGATATTTTTATTTTTCTAACTTATTTTAGAAAATTTCGGCGGCATAACGGCACGATACTAGAAACGGGACGAGGCCTAGCCTTATCCCCGGTCTAGTGAAGGCCCACGCCATTCACACATCAATCAAATCAATTTCATTTCACCAAACAATTTCCATTCAATCAAATATTCTAACTAACTACTCAACCAAACAATTTAACAAACAAGCCATCCATGGTCTGTGGATGACGGGTGTCGGGTGCTACTAAGCACCGTCTGCATCCTAGTGTATAAATATAACTAGAAAATTAAATTGAAAGGTGAGAAATTCTCACATATAGCTATCCTAGCTCCACGGCACTTCATAGTAGAAAATCCTCGTCGCTATCGCATCTTTTGTCACTTTCGTCGCCCGTAGCCACTACATATGTAAAAATCGAATTTTTACCTCGCTATTCAATACATAAAAATCGAATTTTGACTTCGCTATTCAATATATAAAAATCGAATTTTGACTTTGCTATTCAATATATAAAAATCGAATTTTGACTTTGCTATTCAATATATAAAAATCGAATTTTTACTTCGCTATTCAATATATAAAAATCGAATTTTTTCTACTATGTTATATAGATAAAAATTATATTTTTATCACGCTATTTTCCCTATAAAGATTTCGCCTTTATAAAAACATAGACTTCGCCTTTTCAAATTTAAAGATTTCATCTTTATAAAAATCTCATTTTTATATTTCTACACATATAAAGATGATATTTTTAACATTCCTATCATGTAAAAATTATATTTCTAATTCTCTACCTAACCAAAAATCATATTTTTACATCTTCTAGATAGTAAAAACTATATTTTTAATACTTTCGAAATATAAAAATCATATTTTTATTTCTTTAAAAATTATTCCATTAATTATCGGGTTAAAAATCATATCTTTCAAGCGATAAAGATATAGTCTTTCTTTCGATAGAAATATAGTTTCCATCCTATAAAAATATAGTTTTTATTCTATAAAAATATAGTTTTCATTTTCAGATCTAAACACTGTCATTCTTCATACGAACTGATTTTTTTTAAACAATATTTTATTTAAATCAAAACTGATTTTTTTTCTATGTATATAGAAAATTAAAAACTGGATTTTTTCTATGTATATTATATAAATCAAAGACTGAATTTTTATATAAACTAGAAACTAATATTTTCTTCCTACTACATAAAACAACACTTTTTTTATTTTGCTAAAATATAAAAGGAAATAGGAAAAAAAACTGATTTACAAACAAATAAAAAAAATTAATAAATCACTTACAGTATTATCTGGAAAAGGGGAGGGGTTTTGCGGGGTGCGACGCGTCCTTGTTGGCGACGGAGGGCTGGGGGTCCCACGGCAGGGGTTGTGCGATTTGGGGATTTAGGGTTTTCAGGGGGGGTGCTGCGCGATGAACTAGGGAAGAGGGGGGGGGGGAAGGAGGCTGTCGCGGGGTCGAGGTGGAGAGGGGGGGCGGTCAGGCCGCGCCTGAGGCGGCGCGAGGTGGCAGGCGGAGCAAGCGATAGTCTCGTTTTTTTCTTCTTCTTCTTTTCCTTTTTTTTTATTTGAAAATGAATCGCGAGAGAAGAAGTAGGGGGGCTTTTATTTATTTTTTTTAATTGCAAAAAGTTGACTTTCACAAACGACCTCTAAACGAGGCCCACCGCCTGTCGTCCATAGCGTATTACCCCCATTCCGAACACAATGGGATATATATCGCAAGCTGTTTCGATAGTTACGATCAGTTTCCGTTAAATTTACATTTAAATCACTATATTGAATTTTAAACGTACATTTCAAATTACCGGGGTCACATACTAGCTCGAAAAATTACGGAAAAATATTTTTTAGTTTCGTATTGACGATACGGTCCTAATAAAACTAGTTTCGTCGAATTCTGAGACCATTGGAAAAATGGCATTTTCCAGTCGATTAAAATCAACTGAAACCGGTCAAACGCGTTTTCCTTTGCCACGCTCACATATTGATTCGAAAAATTATGAAATTTGGAATCCAGCAATAATTTGACATCACGGACCCAACAAAACTGGTTTCGTCGAAATCCGAGGTCGTTTGCAAAATGTCCATTTTTAAGGGCCTGAATTCCATAGCGACTATTCAGAATTTTCAACTGGACATATCTTTTGATTCCCGCTACGAACTTTTGATTTTTCGGATTCGTTGGAAAGATATTCACTATTAGATTCCATTATTTTTGGTTTCACTAAAATCCGTATTGTTTTGCACCCGGTACATTCAATTGAAGTTTGAAATCGAATTATCGAACTACCGCGCCATTTTCAATTCTATTTATAATTATATATAATTGTTTATATTCTAACGACGACGCATATAATATATACGTTCGAATTATATTCAAAATAAATTTCTCGTTGATTTTATTTAAAATAATCTATTTTAAATAATCAAAATTCGCTATAATTGCCAAAATAAAAATTTTAAACTGGCCCAGATTTTCGGGTTGTTACAAAGTATTTCTTAGTTCATTAAGGCCATAACCTCATAAAGACCTCTCACATTAGACTGGCATTTATGGCAGCTGGATTTGCCGGGCGGGTCCGGGCAGTCTTACACCATAAAAGAGTCTAACCTCGTGTCTTTACAACTGTTATGCTTTAGTTTGGGCCTAGGACCTCTCACATTGGGCCGACATTTGTGACTACTGGATTTGCCGGGCGGGTCCGGGCAGGTTTACATCACAAACGGGTCCAACCTTGTGTCCTAAGCATTGATTATTAATAATAATCCACTTTCCCCCAATTTTAATAATTCCCTACTTGAATTATTAATTACTTCCAATTTTTAACAATGTCCATAATTGACTCAATTATGGACATCCATTCATGGTATGCAAAATCTTACAAAATTGCACCCAATTTATTAATTCCTAATATTACCCCTACCCCACGTTTGAACGTTTATTCGCAAAATATATGTTAGACTCGAATAGCCTAACTCATAGCATAAAAGAGATTATCATAATAACAACATGTATATGTGACCAAATGAATCATAATAAGGGGTGAAACTTGCATATGTCCAACTTGCATAGATTATACATGTCATGGACCTAAAGGTGTCAACTTGTTCAAAATTCACCTAATATAATCTCAATCAATTTTCATAAACTTACATATGAACATGTGTGAATCAACATCATCTAATTTTTTAACAACATGGTTTTATATGGGTACACCTAACTCAATAGGCAAATTCCCATAATCAAGTTTTATTTAATTATAGTTTCAAGTTTATGGGTACACCTAACCTAATAGGCAAATTCCCATAAACAAGATCCATTTAAATTAAAAAAAACATAACTTTAAGCATGTTCCAACAACATCATGATTTTACAACATAATATAGCATGATTTATAACATGGCATAGTATGATAGTATAACATAGCTTGACATGATTCTCAACATAGCACGACATAGCATAAGAGAATTTACAACATAGCATGACATAGCATATATAATTTACATCATACGACAACATAATAACATAATAAGAGATCCACAATATATAGAATTTACAATTACAAATCACGTCACTTTCTTGTGATCCATTCATAACTGAGTCAAATTAGTTTGTAATAGTCTTGTGAGAATCATCATACTCACCAACAAAAGAAAAGAATTAGAGAAAGAGAGATCTTTTGATTTGATTTGTGTAGATTTAGTTGTAGATGATTAGGCTTCCTCTTCTTAGTTTGTGAAGGCTACGCTGAACTCCATGGCAGCAGCATGACGGTAGCTTCTCTAATTTTACAAGTGATTTAGGTTTAGGGTCTACGCACTTATTTATAGATTTTAGAATGCATTTATGCCATTAGATTTAACCTAGAAATAATCGCAGCCGTTCAGACAAGATGGGGTTTATCTTGTTGACTCAGCAATGAGTCAGAAGTGACTCAGCAAGCACTCAGCAATATATATATATATATATATATATATATATTCTACAATGTACACATTAGATACATCCCCCCCTTTTACACACTTATTATTGTTTTTATATACATATTAGATACATCCCCTCTCTTACACACTTATTAAAATTTTTATATTCATATTAGATACATCCCCTCTCTTACACACTTATTAATATTATTATATTCATATTAGATACATCCCCTCTCTTACACACTCATTAATATTATTATATTCATATTAGATACATCCCCTCTCTTACACACTTTTATATTCATATTAGATACATCCCCCCTCTTACACACTTATTAATATTTTAGCAACTTTAGTGTTAATAGAAAATTCGGGGTGTTACATTCTCCCCTCCTTTTAGGATTTCGTCTCCGAAATCTTAAAGTCTGGAAGAATTTATATCCTACCATCCAAACGTCCATCTACTCATCCATCATACACAGGCATCCATTGTCCTTACAGACTTCTAATGCTTTCATGTTTAAATGCACAGTGTGTGTATATGTCCGTATCTAATGCAAAATCAGGCAGTCCACTGATTCAGTTGACCTCCTTAATGCAACTATGATCGTACCATGCATCCATTATGTATGCAAAAGATTCTTAATGCTACATAATACTTTTATATGCGTGCACAACCATCATCTGAATGCAGCATCCACATGATAATACAACCATCGTTCATCCATTTTACTAAATACATCCATATATATGCAATATGCAATATGTAGTGACTGAGCCGATCTAGTGCCTAAAGTGTGTGTATATATGCATCCACGAGCAACCACTAGCAAACACTTGCATCCATTTTGCATCCATCATACATAACATGTCTCAAACACATGTTTCAACCATAGGATTATCCTAACTAAAGGTCAAAGATACTAATGAGAGGACATACTAAAGATAAGATAAGATAAGCTAAGCGATAAAGGAGAAATTAAAAGACATATCCTCAAAAAGAAAAGGGTACAACGAACGCATCTTCTCTTCTGTCTCCCAAGTTGTGTTGCTCTCATCATCTCCCCATTGCACTTTAACCAGTCTGACCTCTCGATTCCTCAACTTTTTGATCTCCGACCCAAGAATGCATGTAGGAGCTCGTCTAATTGTTGCATCACTCTCTATTTCCACCTCTTTAAGCAAGCTCGGCTCTACCACCTCCGCGGTCTTGTGCAAACACTTCCTCAAATGTGATACATGGAATACGTCGTGTACTCCACTAAGTTTCTCAGGCAACTCCACCCTATATGCCATCTTCCCAATCCTGTTTTTTTTTAAAGGAAACGGCCCTACAAACCTTGGTGCTAATTTCTCCACGGACCCAAAGCGAACAACATTCTGTAACGGAGATACTTTGATAAAAACCATGTCCCCAATGTCAAACTCAAGATCTGTCCTCCTCTTATCAGCATACGATTTTGGCCTATCTTGTGCTGCTTTCATCCTCCTTCGAATCAACTCAATCTTCTCCGAGGTTTCCCTAACCATATCGGGCCCAAGTAGGATTTTATCGGTAGATTCCCACCAACATGTAGGCGAACGGCAAGGCCTTCCATAAAGAGCTTCGAAAGGTGCCATGCCAATACTAGAGTGAAAGCTATTATTATATGCGAATTCTACTAACGGAAGGTGCTCTTCCCATGTACCCCCAAAGTCTAGGATACAAAGCCTTAAAAGATCCTCTAGAATGCGATTCACCCTCTCGGTCTGGCCGTCTGTCTGAGGATGATATGCGGTGCTCAAACATAGCTGAGTCCCTACCACCTCTTGTAAACTCTTCCAAAATTCGCTAGTAAAGATGGGGTCACGGTCGCTTACTATACTAGAAGGAATACCGTGCAAACGAACTATCTCCTTAATGTATACAGAAGCCAACCACGGAGCAGTCCTCTTACTTTTCACGGGAAAAAATGGGCGCTTTTAGTAAGTCTATCTACTATAACCCAAATCCCTGTGTTACCCTTCCTTGATCTTGGTAATCCATCCACAAAATCCATTGAGATGCTTTCCCATTTCCATAGTGGAACTTCTAATGGGTGAAGCAACCCACCGGGTTTCTTTTGTTCTGCTTTAACTCGTTGGCACACCAAGCATCTAGCGACGTACTCGGCCACATCCTTTTTCATACCGGCCCAAAAGAAAACCCGCTTCATATCTTTGTACATCTTATCCCCGCCGGGATGAATGGTCATTTTTGAGCGATGAGCATCATCAAGAATGGCCTTCCTTAAGTCTTCGTCTTGCGGTACACAAAGTCTATTATCCCTTCGTAACCAACCCTTATCGTCTAGGGTATACCTACGAAGATGGCTTGACGACTCCCCCCCTTTGAGCTTTTCTACTATCTCAACCAACCGTGGGTCGTCTCGCTGTGCCTCACCAACCCGTCCTAGAAGTGTAGGTCTAACCTCCAAGGATGCTAACAGACCGGGTACTAAGTCAACGGAGGGTCTAAAGTCAAACATAGAGATGAATTCTAAGCTTTGTCGTTCAACAAACAACGGACTCAAGGACAACCTTTTCCTACTTAAGGCGTCTGCCACCACGTTACCCTTGCCCGGGGTATATGCTATTTCAAAATCGTAGGAGGCTAAGAATTCCATCCACCGTTGCTGCCTTAAATTCAAATCCTTCTGAGAGAATAAGTATTTTAATGATTTGTGGTCAGTGAACAGTTCGAATTTCTCACCAAGAAGATAGTGACGCCAAGACTTAAGCGCGAAAACAATTGCGGCTAGCTCTAAGTCATGCGTGGGGTAATTCTTTTCATGAACCCTCAACTGCCTTCCACCATAGGCTATTACTCTTCCCTCTTGCATGAGGACCGCGCCAAGTCCCGTCCCACAAGCATCAGTATAGATGGTAAACGGTTTATTCCCGTCTTGCAGCACTAAGACTGGGGCTGAAGTTAAGGCTCTCTTTAAACGTTGGAACGCATCATCGCAATCTTTGTCCCACGTAAAAACCAGGTTCTTCTTCGTTAACCGTGTTAATGGAGCAGATATTTTTGCGAAGTCTTTGACAAACTTCCTATAATAGCCAGCCAACCCCAAGAAACTTCTTACTTCGGTTGCATTTTTAGGGACCTTCCAATCTTGGATGGCCACCACCTTTGCGGGATCGACTGCTATCCCTTCTTTGGAAACCACGTGCCCTAAGAACCGTACTTCCTTCCTCCAGAAGTGACACTTAGAAAATTTTGCCTTAAGGTTATGTGCTCGAAGGGTTTCTAACACTTCCCTAAGATGTAGGGAGTGCTCTTCTTTATTCTTTGAAAAGACTAAGATGTCATCCACAAAGACTACCACGAATTTGTTAAGGTATTCCCTAAACACCCTACTCATCAAATCAACAAAATATGCAGGGGCCTTTGTCAAACCAAAGGGCATCACTAGCCATTCATAGAATCCGTCAGGAGTCCTAAAAGCAGTCTTATCTATACTATCCTCAGCCACTCTCAGTTGATGAAAGCCAGTGGCTAAGTCCAACTGCGAAAACACTGAGGCGCCAACTAACTGATCAAAGAGATCGTCAATCCTCGGCAGTGGGTGTCGGTTCTTTTTAGTAAGCTTGTTTAGTTCTCTATAGTCCATACAAAGTCTAAGAGACCCATCCGCCTTTGTGGCAAAAACTACTGGAGCACCCCACTCCGATATACTACGTCTTATGAACCCCTTCTCAAGCAACTCCTTTACTTGCTTATTGAGTTCCCTCCTTTCACGAGGAGCCATGTGGCGCACTGGCAAAGATACGGGTTTAGCATTATCCACAAGATAAATTCGAAAGTCTATCTCCCGCCTTGGAGGTAAGCCCTTCACCTCCTCAAACACATCCGGATATTCCCGGACCACTTCTACCGATCGCAGGTTCTCTACAGACGCGTCAAGCGATTCAAGATAACTTAGCATAACGGAATTTATGGGATTACAAAAGATGTCGAGAGCATTACCAAGGCGAGTCACAAGCCTAACTACTCTCCTTTCACAATCAAGAATGGCCCTATTTCTAGACAACCAATCCATTCCTAAAATTAGCCCATAGCTCGTGAAACCCAATACATAAGCATCACATCTAAATTCAACGCTAAGTATAGAGATTTTCAAATCCAAACATATCATGGTCAAATGAGCCGAACCCCCAATTGGATTTGAAACGACCAAGGGATCCTCTACTAAACAGGTGTTCAAGTGTAGTGATTCAACTAATGATGTAGAGATAAACGAATGAGATGCGCCAGAATCGAATAAGGTACGGACAGGATGATCAAACAGAAAAACTAAGCTTTCAACAGAAATTGTTCTACCTCTTTCTTGCAGCGGTGGGGCCGCAATAGCCTGAACTTTCCCCCTTGCCTGCCCTGGTGCCATAAGAGCCTGCACCTGTCCTCCCGAGGTAGACCCTGCCCTCTGCCCCTTCTTTGGACAGTCTTTCACTAAATGTCCCGCATCTCCACAATGAAAACAACCAGTCTTCTTTTTCTTTCTACAATCTTTGCTGAGATGGCCAGGCGTCCCACAATTGAAGCATTTCTTCTTCCCTTTGCCATTATTGTTTTTACCACCCTTCTTATTTTGCTGTTGGGGTTTCTTCTGATCCCCTTTCTTTTCAACTGCCTTATCCTCATGCATAAGTGCCATTTCTACTAGCTTTTCAAAGGTGGCTCCCATAGGGATGTGGGTCATAGCCAACCCTTGCAACGGTTCATTCAAGCCTCTAACGAACCTCAAAGCTTTCTTCTCTGGCGTGTTCACCAACTCCAGGCCAAACCTTGCTAACTGATTAAATTTATTGACATATTCCTTTACTGATGAGCTCCCTTGCTTTAGTGCCAGGAATTTTTCCATATTTAAGTTCTCCTCTGCCCTTGAAAGAAACTTTGCCTCAAACCTTCGTCTGAAATCCGCCCATGAATCAACTGGACGTTCCCCGTTAGTGACCTCCCACCAAAACGAGGCCTCTCCCTTCATTAACCAAGCAGCTAAACGGACTTTCCTCCCATCTTCCACTTCAAAGATATCCAACAATTCCTCAGTCTCCTTAAGCCAATCTCTGGCCTCCACAAACGTCTCAGTCCCTTGAAAAGTTTTTCCTCCCATAGCCTTGAATTCCTTAAACGTCTTTGCAAAAGTGTCAACACGAGGAGGAGGAGGAGGAGGAGGAATGGGTGCAACTAGGGGTGGAGGAGTATCCGCTGGGCCTGCAGTGGTGGCCCTAGCCTCCAAGTATCTCCTAAACCACCCTGGAATCGTCACACCTTCTGGGAGATTTAGATCTTCAGCCATGCTGAAACGAAAAAGGAAAGATTCAAAATGGAGAATTCGAAAGATAAAGATAAGGATATGGCTATTTGGGATTATGTTTTTCATAAAAACTCTCTTTAAATAACATGTTTTTTTTTTTTTTTTTGAAAGCACTTCTTCCAAAAATACTTTAGAGAAAAAAAAAATATTTTTCTAAAAATTTTTTTATCTGTTCTGGTAACCTTATGCTCTGATACCACGTGTAACACCCCACGTCCATTAATGTCACTCACAAAGGGAATGCATTAACTTCCATGGAGGTTTTAAGTGAATATAGAACAGTAAAATTACAACAAGACAGATATAAAATAGTACTTGGAAATTCAAAAAAACTTTATTTCATTGTAGCAGAAGTCAAAACATGTTTGATTACATCATAACACCATATTCAATGTCAAGTACAATATCTATCTTGATAAAACAAGTACATAATCCCATTACATGAATAGCCATTAAAAAGAAAGATAACAAGCTGGACTTTACTTCAGCAGTCCAAGCTTTCCAGAAGATAAGCGATCCAACTAGACTCCACTAGAACTTGGCCCAACCTGCGGACCTGAAGGGAGAAAAAGGATGGAAAAGAGGGGGTCAGACATAAAGTCTGGTGAATATGATAATTCTACAATACTATTACCAAAATAACTGGACTAAGGCATAAGCTGGAAAACAAGAAAATGTCTATGAAGAGCAGATTAAGGACATAGACAATCGCTAAAGGCAACGTTATAGGCACTCCTAAATACTAAAGGATAAACACTATACTGCACCACACCAGTCACCCTAAAGATTCATCCCACTTAGCTTCACTTAGAAACTTTCCCAATGGCTTTACGTACCCCTAGCTGACTACATAGGTGCCGCCTGCCCCTATCTCCACTAGGTGTACCCTACTTCCCATTATTCGATCGGCTCCCTAACTCGTAGATACCCGTGCTGGCCCCACAGTGGGGTGTATCACTCCCCTAAAGTGGCAACCTGATACAACGGACATGCACGGCTTATACCTACACGATGCAACAACGTCATACCTACCAGCCCGGGTCCACACACCATATGAAACCAGTTGGACTTGTGTTACCACCGCTCCCTGTTTTGGCCTCTTATAGTCAAACCCAGTATGCGTGTCCCATCCTCGACTTGGGTCGAGCCCACAAAGATACGTTTTGGGGTACTGGTTGAAATGGGCCCCCACTATTTACCACAAGCATTCCACCTAAGCTTGTCCCCATTAGTCCATCCCACTTAACCCACTTAGTCATGTTCATTTACATGTGTGTTTGGTTAAGTCTAATCGTATTTCAAATGCCTCTAAAGGCAACCACCAGATTCCTCATGCCACCCAAGGCACCTACTTAACCCCCATGTCCCACCTTACATGATTATCTGGTTAAGTATTTCTTAGTTCATTAAGGCCATAACCTCATAAAGACCTCTCACATTAGACTGGCATTTATTGCAGCTGGATTTGCCGGGCAGGTCCGGGCAGTCTTACACCATAAAAGAGTCTAACCTCGTGTCTTTACAACTGTTATGCTTTAGTTTGGGCCTAGGACCTCTCACATTGGGCCGACATTTGTGACTACTGGATTTGCCGGGCGGGTCCGGGCAGGTTTACATCACAAACGGGTCCAACCTCGTGTCCTAAGCATTGATTATTAATAATAATCCACTTTCCCCCAATTTTAATAATTCCCTACTTGAATTATTAATTACTTCCAATTTTTAACAATGTCCATGATTGACTCAATTATGGACATCCATTCATGGTATGCAAAATCTTACAAAATTGCACCCAATTTATTAATTCCTAATATTACCCCTACCCCACGTTTGAACGTTTATTCGCAAAATATATGTTAGACTCGAATAGCCTAACTCATAGCATAAAAGAGATTATCATAATAACAACATGTATATGTGACCAAATGAATCATAATAAGGGGTGAAACTTGCATATGTCCAACTTGCATAGATTATACATGTCATGGACCTAAAGGTGTCAACTTGTTCAAAATTCACCTAATATAATCTCAATCAATTTTCATAAACTTACATATGAACATGTGTGAATCAACATCATCTAATTTTTTAACAACATGGTTTTATATGGGTACACCTAACTCAATAGGCCAATTCCCATAATCAAGTTTTATTTAATTATAGTTTCAAGTTTATGGGTACACCTAACCTAATAGGCAAATTCCCATAAACAAGATCCATTTAAATTAAAAAAAACATAACTTTAAGCATGTTCCAACAACATCATGATTTTACAACATAATATAGCATGATTTATAACATGGCATAGTATGATAGTATAACATAGCTTGACATGATTCTCAACATAGCACGACATAGCATAAGAGAATTTACAACATAGCATGACATAGCATATATAATTTACATCATACGACAACATAATAACATAATAAGAGATCCACAATATATAGAATTTACAATTACAAATCACGTCACTTTCTTGTGATCCATTCATAACTGAGTCAAATTAGTTTGTAATAGTCTTGTGAGAATCATCATACTCACCAACAAAAGAAAAGAATTAGAGAAAGAGAGATCTTTTGATTTGATTTGTGTAGATTTAGTTGTAGATGATTAGGCTTCCTCTTCTTAGTTTGTGAAGGCTACGCTGAACTCCATGGCAGCAGCATGACGGTAGCTTCTCTAATTTTACAAGTGATTTAGGTTTAGGGTCTACCCACTTATTTATAGATTTTAGAATGCATTTAGGCCATTAGATTTAACCTAGAAATAACCGCAGCCGTTCAGACAAGATGGGGTTTATCTTATTGACTCAGCAATGATTCAGAAGTGACTCAGCAAACACTCAGCAATATATATATATATATATATATATTCTACAATGTACACATTAGATACATCCCCCCCCCTTTTACACACTTATTATTGTTTTTATATACATATTAGATACATCCCCTCTCTTACACACTTATTAATATTTTTATATTCATATTAGATACATCCCCTCTCTTACACACTTATTAATATTATTATATTCATATTAGATACATCCCCTCTCTTACACACTTATTAATATTATTATATTCATATTAGATACATCCCCTCTCTTACACACTTTTATATTCATATTAGATACATCCCCCCTCTTACACACTTATTAATATTTTAGCAACTTTAGTGTTAATAGAAAATTCGGGGTGTTACAATATACATTCGATACACTCAAGCGAAATGAGCGGTCGGTCATGTATGGCCGGGTTGCAAGATGTTCTTGTTGAACCCAGTGTATTCCTCTTTAGAGGTACACTAGCGAAAGGTTGTTCCATACCTTGTCATAGTTGGAAATCCATTACCCAATACGTGCTTGCGGTTTTGATTGTATACTGTATATGTAGAACGTGAGATGAAAGCGTTTCTTCTAGATGATTATTATAGTTGTGGTTGATAGACATTATTATAATATCAAAAGGTTTGTGATATAAAGCTAATTTGAATTCTCATAAGGGAAAAACCCGTTCTGTTATACGGCGTGGTCTTATGAGATATCGATTACCTGCTTAAACTGGTTTAAACTATTTTACTCATGCCAGTCTCATGACTGACCCGGAGTTTATTTGTTTGTTTCCCTAAACTCTTGGGTGCCTAATTTTGTATGGGCAGTCAAGTAGTCGGGATTTACAGATATACTGGAAGAGCTTGGAGTAGGAGGCTTCAGGATTATATAGCTATAGTTATTTCCGCTGTGTTGTACTTTGATAAATGATATGTATATTCAAGTATAGATTGTATTTGAAAGTTATGTTATGAAATATATTTATTCGTTCTGCTGTGAGATTTGTGTTACTCTGATATTATGTTCTTCTTCTTCTTCTATTCTAAGTTTCTATCTTATCTTTCCTCATCCTTTAATATCTTTCATTTATGATCGGTATTTTTTGATGTTTGGTTAGTCGTCATCGTGTTTATGTCGATAGCCAAAGTCGGTAAAATCCCGGGTCATTACAATTTACATGAAAAGTTGGACCAGATGTGAGCTTAAATTTGAAACTTAATAGGGACCTTTGACAAATGGACCCTTTAAGGATCCTATCCTTATCCTCATTATTAGAATAATTAAACTAGAAATGAGTACCATCAAATTTAATATCAACCTCACCTTGAAATTTCCAAAATCGGTGCAAGAAATTTACCACTGAAAGATAAGATGAAGATCCATCCAAGAAAAATCCAACCAGATAGTTGCTCTAGAAATTAAAACCTTCTACTTAACTAGATCTGGCAACTTTTTCGGCAATCCATCCCTTGGAATATCGAAATGTTGAGGTTTATAATCCCTTGCATTCTTGGGAAGAGATTTAAAGAGAGAAGCATAGTCAATATTATTGAAAGAGGGATAAGAGAAATTCGAGGTAACATGATCTGGATTGACTTTAGACGAGAGACTCAAGGAATTGAAATTAACTTGAGAAGAATTAGAAAATAGATCACAAGAAATCATGGATCTGACGTTCTCAAGGTTCAAAGAAGCCGCACCCAAATTAGCAATGAAGGGTATAACTGGTGAGGGATTAACGTTAGGAGGCGGAGGATCAAGGGGAATTAGAGGTGAAGGTCGCAGTGGAAGAGGAGGAAAGGCGGTGGCAAAGGAGGGGAAAGAAGAAAAAGTATTTGACGAGGTCGCCATTAATGATGGTTGCACAAGAATTTTCATTGGTCTTTGAAACCAAAAGTTATTAGTAAGCTTTTTTCACTAATATTCTATCAATCATTCAGCCTTTAATTGGATTAAACTGGCTTGCTAGCCATATAGGTGATTTTAAATGTTTTGATTCAAACTCTGTAGCATGTAAAAAATCCATTTTGCTAGAGCATTGATTTACATCTCCCACTCCAAGATTTTGCCTTTTGAGTTAGAAGTTAGAGTGAAGGTGTAATAGATATGGAATTGGATATCAAATACAAATGGAAACATAAAATCTATTCTATATGCCAATCTGTTGGGCATACGTCTGAAAAGTGATCTATTAGGTTCATTCATGTTTTTGTGCCTCACATCAAATTTCCTCTTTGTAAGCTAGCACTGAAATGGGTACCTAAGATTAAACTGTATTCTCCCCTAGAAATTCATATTATGGAATTTTTTCTGAACCTACTAGTATGTTAGTTGAAGCTAATTCAGTTGGTTATATAGTTACAACAGCTATTGGCCATATTGTCACTCCAGAGTACACTATTTTGGTTTGGCCCTCTCTACAAGAAGCTCCCATTCATAATTCTTTTGAGTGAGCTCAGGTTCAAACATTCTTGGATATGAGATATGTAACATCGACGGATTCTTTTATATGTTTGTTAATGCAGATGATGGGGAAACCACGAGCCTTTCTTATCATGTTGTGGAGGAAAGCTTACACCCGAACCTAGAGGAAAAGAAAGGCGACTGAATTGGAAATTTTTATTGGATTCATCTTTGGATAGGAAGCATTTATATAGTGCTCATTCGAGACCTTACATGTCAAACCTTGCCTCTTTCTTTTCTTGTTTTAGGCATGACATTGGACCTAGCCCTGATGTTGATGTCATTAAGGACACGAGAGACTAGTTCCCTTTACTATAGTAGCTTAGAACTATATGTCTAACTCTTGTTGTATTTGTATTGTTGCATATGTTGTTGTATTTGTATTGTTGCATATGTTGTTACAAAGCTTATTTTGGTAATGGTAAGTGGACTAGCCACTTTAAATCGGGTTTAGTTATTCAAAGTATGTTTTTAGCACATCTTCTTACATATTAAGTGGTACGTCCACTATAAAACCAACAGACATTGCAACAAATAATATAGGATAAATAGTATCATATATATGTACATATAATTTAGGGACAGTTTTACCTAGGTTTCTATTAAGTTTCAAAACAACCAAAACATCCATGCCAAAATAGATATGTAAATTTGGTTCCTAGAATTGAGTTAACTAATAATTATATAAATTCATGCAATTATTCAGTAAATAGCCAGGGCTGGCAATTAGAACCGAGAACCGAAAACCCGAACCGAACTGACCCGAAAAGACCCGAACCCGAACCGAACCCGAACCGAACCCGATGGGTCTCGGGTCGGGTCTAGGTGATGAAAAATACCATCAAGACCCGATCAAACCCGACCCGCATAGACCTGAACTCGAAAGACCCGAACTAAAAACACTGAAATATATGTATTTTTAGTGTTATTATTCAATCGGACCCGAACCGACCCGACCCGAGCTTTAACCCGACCCGACCCGAACCGAAGCTCGGGTCGGGTCGGGTTAGGTCCAGATTTTTGAAATGTATAGTTTAGACCTGACAAAACCCGACCCGCCTAGAACTGAGACCCGCCGGGTCGGGTCTGGGTCCATCGGGTCGGGTCTAATTGCCACCCCTATAAATAGCTACATACATTTATGCAATCATATCCGAAATATACGGAAGTTTCCACAACTATTCAATGAAGTTTTGCAAAAATATCTGCAATCCGTAGTTATTCACCAAAAAAGTTGCTGAAATATCTGCAATTTTTCATTGAAAAGCTGCATACATTTATGCTATTTTTGATATAATAGCATAAATATTTGTTAGGGATTGCGGAAAGGATCGTTAAGGCAAAACAAACAATAGAAGGGGGGTGAATAGTGTTTTTGAGAATTAAAAAAAAAAATCTAAAACTTATGTGATAAACTATATGAATCAAACACCACAAAAACAACCACATATACGAAATCAAACACAGACGCAAATTAAATAGAAATAAAAATGCAGAAAAGGAAAGAACACACCGGATTTTATACTGGTTCGGATTACTCCTACGTCTAGTCCCGCACAACGCTGGATTGTGCAGAGTTTTATTACTATATCAATATCCAATTACACCCTTGTTTTCACGGCTACATGGTTGACACCATTCCCGTTCCTTGATTTCACGACAACAAGGAAAACACCAATTCCGTTCCTTTATTTCACGACTACAAGGAAAACACTGATTCCCAAATACTTCCATAACAATTACAATAGCCCTATAACTCTTTAATTGCACTTGATTCAGAGAGTAATGAGTTAAGAGTGTAGAGAGAAGAAGATTAGTGAAAACATATTTGTATTCGGCAGAGTATATGCGTAGGAATCATAAAAATGATAAGAAATAATGGTTTAATGAAAGAGAGTGAAAGTGGAGAAGAAGGAAAGATTAAAAATTTGAAATCAAGCCCTTTTCAAAGTGTGTGAAAGGTTGCAACACTACAGAACCGCCACAAATAGTGAAAAGTCACTTTCTTTCAAATTTGAAAATATGACAGTTATATGTCGACATGGTGTTTTCTGTATGTCAACATATACTTAGTACAAAATTAATTTTTGAGCATTTTTTATGTGTTTCGATATAAATATAATTTTGGAAATTCTTGAATTAAAATATAGTGTTATAAATTAATATTATAAAGTAGGAAAGCATATGAAAACATAAATATAAACTATATAAACATATTTATAAAATTATAAATTTTAATACTATATAAATATAAATATATAGAACTTATAAAACTTGAGTTTGAAAACAAAAGTAAAGTAATAAAGATAAATATAAAAGGTAGAAAATAAAATAGAGAGGATTGAAGATAGAATTTGAAATTTGAAAACAAAATTTGAACTTGGAGTGCTATCTAAAGTCTTACATAATCTGGACTCTATGACTATATTAGTCTTGAACTCTTGAAATTTTGAATACTCATGAGTCTTGAAATATCTCTGAATTCTAAATCTCTAATATTTTTAAACTGTACAGTCTTCAGTAATATTTCCCTTATATAAATCCTGCATATGTGTGTGTATGTGTGTATATATTCTAGACAAAAGTGTTAGTATATATTTTATAATCAATTAATATTGAAATAAGGTTGTCAACAAAACTCTATTCTCCAACAATCTCCCCCTTTTTGATGATGACAACCTTAGTTTATAAAATATCATACTTGTATATGCCTGTTAATGAAGATCATTCAAATACTCCCCATGTCTATATGAATCCTATAAACTATGTCTATATTTTATAATTTCTCCCCATTTGGCATTATCAAAAAGAAATTCTAAAAAAACTCCCCCTAAGTTGTATAACTATCTAAATAAAACCAATAAGAAATTAAGTAACTAATCCTATTAGGATACTCCACCTTTATCTATAACTAATTTAAAGTAGAATACTCCCCCTTAGTTTATACAAGCCTATAATGGTAATTCCCAGCAATATGATGATTAAATACACACCAATTCAACCATTATAATTACATATGTTCGTTTGTTATATATATAAAAAACAAATCAAATCACATCACACCATATGTCTTAATATATATATATATATATATATATATATATATGTGTGTGTGTGTGTGTGTGTGTGTGTGTGTGTGTGTACTAGTTTCAAATCATAGAATCCAAATCAAATTCAAACAATTCGTACCGAATAATTGAACCCGACCATCTTCTCCAAAGATAGGATCCTTCTTAATGACTTTCCAATGCTTATCTTCTTTGGTTGGCGGAGCCTTTACTAGATTATTATCTTTATCTCTGAAAAGAGGAGATTAGCCATTCCATTGCATCAAAATGCTTCTCTTGCTGTTCAAACATCTTTATTTGGCTTAGTTCGAGATGACGTTGGTTTCGTAGAGTGATATAGAGAATATTTTTGTAAGGATTTATGGTTTCTTCTAGATTTTCATTGAGATTACGAATTGGATTTTCCTTGGAATTTATAATAAATGAATCAGGATGAAGGAGGGATAGAATAATGAAATGTTTTGGAAGAAATAGACTTAATTAAGGTCTGGAATTCGTTGGATTTTGAATGGACATGAGTATTTGTTTAATTTGAAAATTTGAAAATCAGGTAGTTATATGTCGACATATACTTAATTGTATGTCGACATATCATAGTGAAAATTTGGAAATTTGGAAATTTTGAATTCTTTGGATCTCTATTATATTATATTAGTTCTAAAGTTTTTACAGAGACACAAAAATGATTTTAACATAAATAAAACTCCATTCATTACTTAATAAAAAGTAAATACATCCAACTAATCAAGAAACACTTAAATACGAGATACGAAAACAAATACAAGGAAATATAAGCGAATACATAAAGGTAGGTTAAACTAGATAGACTAGTTTTTAGATGATGATGAGGAAGATGAAATTTCATGCTTTCTTCCTACCTTGACCATGAATTTGGATATTTTGGAAAGTTTCTTGCTGAGATTCTTTTGATTGTTGAAGATTTTCTCTTGATTTTGAACAATCGTCTCTCTGTAAATGTGTTTAGTGTTGGTTGGATACTCAACACTTTCTATAGAAGCCTCTTCTTCTTCTTCGACTTCCATTGTCTCTTGCTCTTGTTGCATTCAAACATGTTTTGCTTTGAATGTCTCATACAGTTTGAAAGTGAGAGAAATTTGCATGTGAATGTTTGATGAGTTAAACACTTTTCTAGGCACAGATACTTCTCCATGAAGATCAACATTAAAGTATTTGAAAATACGAGTGAGATAAACACCATAGTAGAGAGTGTTTTCTCTTGACGATAATTTTGTGGGCTTAATTTCATTTATGATCATTTCGGCCCAATTAATAGTATAGACACCCATAATAGAAAAGAGAGCCTTTTAGACTTTGAGAGTTAGATTGTTGAAATTTTTGGAACATGGATTGATGGTATGTTGGAGAAGAAGGTTGACAACTCTTGTTTTTGGACGAAAGAAGCGATGTTTGAACTCCATTGGAGCACCATCTTCAAATATGTCGTGATGGGTTTCCATATTAGTTTTGTCGATAACAAAATCCAAAAAATTCGAGCCTGTGCTTCTACAATTTAGAATAGTGCCTAATAGTTCGGCGTCAATAACAATTTGAGTGCCTTTGACACTACTCCAAATTTGGTCTTCGTTGCCTTCGTAAGATCCACGATTGAGATTCGTATAGAACATCTTGATGAGTTTGGGGTAACACACTTAATTGTTATCACAAGAGTCAATTAGACTCAAGACTCGTTGTGTTCGAAAAGAGAGACGAGATCATAAGTGGGAAAATCGTTAAAGACGGTGAAAGCACCAGTGTTAACATTAGCATTTGCTAAGTAGTTAGCATAGGTTTCGATAGCTTCTTTGTCATTACGAAGATAAATTTTTGATGGTTTCGGTTATTTTCAGATTTTGAGATGGACCTATGGAAGCCGAATTGGCTGGCAGTACATATCCCATTGTGTTTGGAATGAGGGTAATTAGCTATGGACGACAGTCGGTGGGCTTGATTTGGAGTTCGAGTGGAAAAGTTTCCTTTTATTGAAATTAAAAATAATATAAATAAAATTTTCAACCAATCGAAATTCATTATCTCGTAACCTTAATTCCATCGTGGAAATCCAGAGCCGCAACCAACCAATGATTAATATCATTCAAAAATTCTTTCTTAATTTTCACGAAACCCTTTCAACGATTCTTCCAGCTCCTAAAGACTAAATTGAAGAACTTCCTCCCCTCTTTCAATCCATACCCGGTTGAGCGATTATCGTTGAGTGTTGAGGTTGGATTTTCATGGGAAAGCACGCTGTTCGATGGTGAATTCTGGCACTGACAAGGTTTCGAGTGGGCCATGGTTCTGAGGGGTGGGGCGGTTTTCGAAGGCAGTTCGTGTGGAGGTGGCTGATCAGGCGCTGGTGGTGTATGGGGACGCTGCGGAGGAGAGAGAAGGATGGAAGAGGGGTCGACGTAGGTTTCCAGATTTCTTAAGGGGGAAGGTAACGGATTTGATAAGTGTTATTAAAGGTAATTAGAAATTAATTATAAATTAATTATTTTAAAAATGTAATTAAATGTATATGACACGATATCTTCTTCATAAGAGGTCGGAATGACGAACGGTTAGTTGCGTTGGATTCGTCTTGAGAAGCACTACATATTTCAGAACTGACTAGAACAAAACGGAGCCAGTTTGGATTACGGGCAAATTCAAATCCAACCTGTTCAGAAATTCAGAAATAAAACCGACGGAGTAGAAAACCAAGGTGATAACTCCTTCTCACTAAAATTATTTATGTACAATTATTTATGCTATAACTGCATATATGAACTTCTCCCCGTCGTCCACAGACCATGGACGACTTGTTAGTTTGATTGTGTTGTGATGAGAAATGAACTGTAGAAAATATTCATATATTGAATAAAATATTTGAAGAATAAAAATATCATTTTATTGTATATTTAGACTGTATAAAATATTCATGTGATTGAAATAAGTATTTTATCGTTAAAAATATAATTTTTAACGTGTGTATGAATAAAGTAAATATTCATTTACAAATCAAAACGATTTGTTTATGTACACCCATTTTATTGATATTGATTGGGACGATAAATTTTACACATCGCCCAACTACACAAATAATATTAAACATTTGTTAGTTGAAACCCCACACGGGTATTGGGATGATATATGACATATACTAATCCCAATAATTAGTTGTAAGTCGATCGATTGATTGACAAGCTGTGTAAGCGTTGAATATTTATATTTAATGCTTATGCAGTGTAGAATGCACTTTGGATGATGGTTGACTGTATTTCATTGTTGTTGTGTAAGTGTATGATATGAAATCCATATAAATAATATTATATGGCAATTGAATGTGTCTGATTCCAGTTCAGAAAGAATGAATATTTCAAAATAACTAATATTTTAAAATAATGAATATTTTAAAATAATATTCAGTAAAAGAGCAAAATCTGATTTTGATGTCCGATTTGGGGTGGACACGAATATATTTAAATATATAAATCCATGTTGATTAGATTAATTCTATTTTGACGTGAACGATATTTATATCGATTTTATCCATTTTAATAATGAATATTGAAAAGGAAATGATTCCGAAATATAATGTTTTGAAAATACTATCATTTATATATCGATGATATGGAATATTCAATTTTGATTTGAAATAGAATATGAAGTTGAAATCGTTTTGAAAACGAATTTAAAACGATTTATAAACTACGTTATAAATGGAAATCGACGAAATATATATAATATACATATTATATATACAATGGTAAATAGAACGCGCCACGCCGCGGCAGTTTGTGAATTTCAACCATTGACTTCGAACGGACATTACGGGAGATCCGCCATCGGATTCTCCTAAAACCGGAACCATTGGGTTCGTATCGAAAAGAGCTATCCAAAGAATATTAGAGATTTGAAATCTAACGGTTGGATTTGGAATTATGTCCAAATCAAATTTGGAAGAGGTCGTTGTAAGTGCAGTTCGATAGCCGTTCATGGGAATCGACTGTACGGGCCTTGATAAAATTACTAAAAATATCAATAATTTGTGTAAAGTCATAATAAATGATTTGGAAAGAATTGGGATGAAAAATTCCACATTTGAAAGGATAAAATTATATTTTTATCGAAACGAACTAGTAATGAACTAGAATTAAAAATCCAATATTTTAAAATAAATAAATTGGGTTTGAAATGGTTTTAAAAATGACCAGAATTTCCAATATATGAATTGGAATGGATTTGAATCGAAATTATCCTCGGAACATTTCGATGTTGGATTTCTTGATTATACGGATATTGTGGAGGAATTTGGAAGATATATATATCATTACTCCAATACGATATTTGTTGGTTTTAGAATTTGATATTGAATATAAGCCGATATATTTTATATTCAGAGCCTTGTATTTAATATCAAATTGGATTTTGGGTTTGTCGTGAATGGTATCTTTAATAATACTGTTGTTAAACACAATGGAGTTTAGGAAATTAGAAACTGACTGGAGATTAGTTAAGTTGAATGGTTTCCTGGGTGTTGATCTGATGTTGATCTCGGCCTTCGGGGTTAATACTTTGGGAATTGTTCTCTTACTAATTTATGATTAGAGACTGATGGAATGTGAATTGGGTTTATCGTGATCCGTGTTTTAAATGACATCGTTTCTTTAACCCAGTCAAAGAAAGGATATGATTTCCCAAGTTAAACAATCGTTAATATTGATTTTTGGGAAGATTAAGAGTTTTAATGCATCTTTAATTAGATGGAAATGGTATCCAAAGGAAGATTAAAGAATAAATTTAAAGAATTTATCTTTGATAAAATTAATGGGAACCTTTCCCAAAGTATAAGAATATTTGAATAAAGGAATATTCTGGATTGGGATGAGGCGTATGTTGTGTTTTTATAGCACTTGTTTATTATATACGCGAGTTATTCAGAAAGACCGGGTTTATCCCATTCTAAATAATTGATTCGACGATGTGTCGAGGATGAAGACGGTGGTTGGAGACCAGAGGTCTTCACATCGTTTTAATGATTACTGATGTCTTGATTGGGCTATACACCCAAGACAAGGTAATAAGTGGTGATCGTCCAGACATACTTGGAGATCAACAGATATGCGAGGGCCTCTCCCCTGTATTGGACATATGGGGGAGGAATAAGGTGCCTTCGGTTTCGTTAAGACCCAGAACGAACATGTAAATGGATGTGTGTCTGACATCGGATTTCATTCTGTGTGATTGATAGACATCGGTTGCATAGCGTGAATTGTCTGTGTGGCATGCTGAGATGCAAATGATCAAGGCTTCTGTTGAAAAGCAGAGTCTTGTGGTTGATGATCAAAGCACGGCTTTAATACAGCGTAGCTTTGTGTAGCGTTAACTCACAAGCCTCACACCCTTGTGTGAGCCAGAAACGGGAGAGGACATCAGGAAGGGCACGCGTTTCCTTCTAGCTACGAGTGGTGTCAGCATTTTGCAAGCCCTGACGTTTTACTTATGTGGATGATTGATAGCGAGGCGCCTCGGTTATATTGGTCGTTACAGGGCCGATGGTTTGGTCGGGATATGACCAGTTTACGCCCCGTAGGGCAGGGAAACGCAATGTTCAGGCATTTTAATCCACTCTGTGTGGACCGGCCCTGACGATCCAAGGTGCAGTTGCGACTGTTCCTGAGACACGGGCTAGAGCGTCTCGAAGCGGTAAGGACGATCCCTTGCCTTGATTCACAGATGGAAATCCAACTTCCAATACGTGACAATTTCGGTTTTGATTGTAGAGCCTAGTAATGGAGACATGATATATGGTACCCATACCGTCTAGGATTGATACATTTATATTTGAAGTTGTTTTATACACTATGCACTTATAATAGTATCAAATGATTTGTTTTAACGTACGAAGCATGTTTGGCTATTATAAGGGAAAACCCTGTCATCCGGCTTACGTTGCATTGTGTGATGGGACTTAGGTCTTATAATAGCTTCATTTTTCCAAAAAGCATTGCGCTGTTTTGTTATATGCACTGGTATTCTTGGGAGGAAATCCATTCCGTGTTATACGGCGTGGTCCCTTGATATATCTGATTTAAAGTAAAGTTTTAAATAACTGTTTTAGTTATCACACCAGTCACGTGACTGACCTGGAGTTTATTGTTTTAACCTAAACTCAGGGTACCCCTATTTTCCACACGGGCAGCTAGTAGTTTTGGTTTTGCAGATTTATATTCACATGATCCTGGTTTATAGCTGGAATGATATTAGGAAAGCTCTATATCCGTCTATTCTTTTCAGTTGTGTTTTGTATTATTTTCCGCTGCATTGTAACTTATAAATCTCTGATATTTAGTAAATATGTAATATTTATTCATACTCAGTATATTCTTGTATTCTGATGAAATTGTTGTAATAATCAATGAAATGTTCTTTTGTTTGTGTTCTGATTCGTCTTGTCCTCAAAGAAATCCGGGTTTTCCTTCGCGGGGAAGTTCGGGTCGTTTTAATACTGGTCAAATATGTCAACATACACACACACACACACACACACACACATATATATATATATATATATATATATATATATATGTCGACATATATGTTTATTTTCAAAGAGAGTTAAATTTTTGTGAATTGAAATTTATATTATCGATTTTATATTTCAGGTTTAACGATTTCCTGAAATAATTGTAATCCTAATAAACAAACAATTTAATTTATTATTTTATTTGTTATTTATTATTATTTTGAATTTAAAATTCAAATTTCAAGTTTTAATTTTTAAAGTTTTTAAATTCAGATCCAAGCAAACAGCCAAAGCAACCGTTCAACCGAATGAAATTAAAAATTAATTAATGCATACCCGGTCTTTAGATCCTTTTCTTCGAAATTTGATGAACTCTGAATTGCCGTAAAGCATATATTCGTATTTCCAGTTTCTGGTTCTTCATCACTTGATGATGAATCTGAATCATCTGATGTTGCCGTGTATGCTTTCTTTCTCTTTTTCGATGAATTGCTGTTGTCTGTTTGTTGAGTCGATTAGTCTGGATATGGACACATTATCTTTATATGGCCTGGTTTGTTGCAACTATAACATCGACCATCGTCACTTTTTGAACTTCCTTGGTTATAATTTTTCTTTCTGTATCTCAGAAATTTTCTAAAATGATTTGTCATAAGAGTTGTTTCTTCATCATCTTCGCTACTTGAGTCTGAATTATTTGTTGTCGCTTTTAATGGAATAGATTTCTTCTCTGTTGATCTGTTTTCTATTCTTTTCTGTAATTAGACTTCATATGACATTAGATTTCCAATTAACTCTTCAATCTTCATTTCATTGACATCATTGGCTTCTTAAATTGCCAAAGTTTTCTGATCCCATTATGGATTCAATGAACTCAATTTTTTTCTGACTTGATCAACTTCAGAATATGCTTTTCCAAGTGTTGTTAATGAATCACTATCTCTTGAAATATGCAGTACATATCTGAAATAGACTCATCCTCTTTCATTTTGAATAACTCAAATTGATTAACTAGCATTGTTATTTTAGTTTGTTTAACTTTACTAGTTCCTTCATGAGTAACTTGTAAAGTTCTCCAATTTCATAAGCAGTTTCACATACTGATACTCTATTAAACTCATTCATGTCTAATGAACAAAATAACATAATCATGGCTTTAGAGTTGCTTTGTGCAATAGCCTTTTGTTCATTTGTCCATTGTGCAAAAGCAATTATGGGTTCAACAAATTCATTTTATGCACTACTCTATGAGTCTAATCCTACTGACTGTAAATATATTTTCATTCTACATGCCCAATATGAATAATTACTACCATTAACCAGTGGTGGTCTAACAATGGACTGACCCTTTATAAAAAGAACTATTATTGCTACCAGTGTTGGTCGCCATTATCACTATTTTCAAAAGTCAGATTATGAACTTCTTGAAAGACCTTGCTCAGGTGCCAATTGTTAGGGATAGCGGAAAGGATCATTAAAGCAAAACAAACAATAGAGGGCCCGGGGGGGGGGGGGGGGTGAACAGTGTTTTTGAGAATTCAAACAAAATCTAAAACTTATGTGATAAATTATATGAATCAGACACCACAGAAACAATCATAGATACAGAATTAAACGCAGACACAAATAGAAATAAAAATGCAGAAAAGGAAAGAACACACCGGATTTTATAATGGCTCGGATTGCTCCTACGTCCAGTCCCGCACAATGTTGGATTGCGCAGAGTTTTATTACTATATCAATACCCAATTACACCCCTTGATTTCACAGGTACAAAGTTAACACCGCTCCCTTTTCTTGATTTCACGACAACACGGAAAACACCGATTCCGTTCCTTGATTTCAAGCTACAAGGAAAACATCGATTCCCAAATACTTTCCAAACAACTACAATAGCCCTATAACTCTTCCATAGCACTTGATTCAGAGAGTAATGAGTAGAGAGTGTAGAGAGAAGAAGATTAGTGAAAACAGAATTGAATTCGACAGAGTATAGGTGCAGGAATCATAGAAATGATAAGAAATAATGGCGTAATGAAAGAGAGTGAAAGTGGAGAAGAAGAAGTGATTAAAAATTCGAAATCAAGCCCTTTTTATAGTGCGTGAAAGGTTGCAACACTCCATAACCATCACAAATTGTGAAAATTCACTTCCTTTCAAATTTGAAAAAATGACAGTTATATGTCGACATGGTGTTTTCTATATGTTGATATATACTAAGTACAAAATTAATTTTTGAGCATTTTTCATGTGTTTTGATATAAATATAATTTTGGAAATTCTTGATTTAAAATATAGTGTTATAAATTAATATTATAAAGTAGGAAGTCATATGAAAACATAAATACAAACTATATAAACATATTTATAAAATTATAAAATTTAAAACTATATAAAGTATAAATATAAATATATAAATCTTATAAAACTTGAGTTTGAAAACAAAAGTAAAGTTAGAAAGAAAAATAGAAAGGATAGAAAATAAAATAGGGAGGATTGAAGATAGAATTTGAAATTTAAAAACAGAATTTGAATTTGAACCTGGAGTGCTATTTAAAGTCTTACATAATCTAGACTCTATAATTATATTAGTCTTGAACTCTTGAAATCTTGAATATTCATGAGTCTTGAAATATCTCTGAATTCTGAATCTCTAATATCTCTACACTGTACAGTCTTTAGTAATATTTCTTGTATATAAATCCTGCATATGTGTGTGCATGTGTGTGTGTGTATATATATATATATATTAAAGAAAAAAGTGTTAGCATATATTTTATAAACAATTAATATTTAAATAAGGTTATTGCGTCAAAACTCCATTCTCCAACAATATCTGCAATTATTCATTGAATAATTGCATGATCTTGTGCAATTACTCAATAGTTAAATTTCAAGGACCTTATTTACGATTTTCTTTTAAGATGGAGTTTTTGTGTATTAAGTTTGATTTTAACGACCTATGCCTAATATTCATTATTATTTAATTGACTTTTAATAACTTAATTTAATTAGACTACTTTAATTAAATTATTTTAGTTTTGAATTTTTTACTTATACATATATTTATACTTATGATATCTTAAGCATTTTAGAATTTATCCTAACATATTTCATATAATACATTTACAACTTTTTATTATTTAGCTTATTTAATTTCATATTCTTACCAATAAACACATAAAAATTTTCTAAAATATTTAATTATTTTCCAAACATTTTGAATTCTTATTGTAATATAACTTTCATGATATATATATATATATATATGCTACATTTTTAATTTTAAATTAAAATTAAAATTCATTTATATTCAAATTTTATATAAATTTGAAAAATTAGCCCAAGACTCTACAAAAAACGGGGCTTTTCTATTATAGCAACCATGAGGATCACACATCTGACGTTTGGGCCAAATTAATAGGCGGGTTTGGAACATATGAGTGATTTTTTTGAAAAAATATTTTAATTTTAGATTTTCAAATTTTGGCTGAAAGATAATACGATGATGAAGTAATTTTATAAAATTTAAAATATAATTTTATAAACATATTTTTTAATTTATTCTACTTATATTTGATTTTAATAATACTAAATAATTATTAAAATTACTCTGTTGTTACCAAAAATTATAATTAGTACAAGTACGCACATATAAAATTTATTCTCAATTGTTAACATCATATTGTGACCAAATTGAATATAAATCATTTAATTTATACTACATGACATATGTACGTATGTATATATATACTTATTGATAAAAGTATATAAAGTAAACCTATTTGGTTGTGCATAC
This sequence comes from Allium sativum, assembly GCA_030737875.1. Lineage (NCBI taxonomy): Eukaryota > Viridiplantae > Streptophyta > Magnoliopsida > Asparagales > Amaryllidaceae > Allium > Allium sativum. The sequence continues at coordinate 482,429,329 of CM060926.1, read as the reverse complement.
ACTAGCTCTAAACAATTTTTTTATAGTATACATAATGTAACCAATCTAATATGCGACAACATTAACACATATAAGAACCTCACCTAGATAATAATATAATAATGATATATAGAAGAATAATAGGATATCATATAGTCATTATATGTCATTTATTATTATACATACATACCAAAATCAGTGCACTAAAATACCCTTTATATCAATGAATCTCCCTTATTAGAATTCTTCTTGATTCTAATGACTATCAATCCTTGAATCGTGAACCATTGTTTATCCAACAATTACTGCTCTGAAGTTGATTTGAGATGAATTTGTTGAAGCTCTTCATAGATGGATTCAGCCGGTAATTATTTGTAATGGTAGTGAAAACGACCCCTTTTGCATTAGCGTTAGGAGTGCTTGTATACTGGAATAAATAAAGAGAAATATGGATCACATCCCTTACCCATTCTCCTTATACATGATCCATCCATCTAAAATGCCATTAGCTCATTTTGTGTCCACCCACTATGTCTCTACTACCACCGAAATATCACGATAATATCATAGTTGATAGTCGTTTTAGGTCCAAATAAATATTACTAATTAAATATGATTTAATAACTTTTAGATATTACATACTGACTGAAATATTTTTCTAGAAGAAAAAAATTATTATTTTTGCATGACAAGCCAAATTATAGTGATTGTACTAATTTACAACGTTTATAATAGACGTGGGGGCAAATATGCATCAGCAACTCACACATGGAGGCATTACACCTACGATGTTACATTTGCACCTCGAAGGGCGCATACATATAACAATCAACTGCTTAAGGCATACCCACATCGAAAAGTTCTTGAGGATAAGCTTTAGAACATAGAGATATGACACGAGAACAATATGACTAATTAAATTCTTGGGGATTTTAATTGCATGTTCTTTTCATCTCAAAAAAGGGTGGTTGCACACTCTTAGTTAATGGCATAGCTCCTCTTAATCAAGCTATCATTAGATCCAATCTGATTTCACTTAATTCTTTTGGTCTAATTTTTACCTGGTCTAACAAAAATCATTCTGAGAATCCTACTCTATTCAAGCTTGATCATATCTTTGTTAACACTTCCTTTCATAACATTTGTTCTTGTCCATTTTATCAAACTCTTCCTCCAACTATTTCAGATCATTGTCATCTTCTTTTATAGTAGGGGAAGGTTAATGCCATTGTAAAGGGGAAGTCTTCTTTTTAATTTTTGGTTATCTCATGAAGATTTTTCCAGTATTTTGATGAAGGTTTGGAATCATAGGTTTGGAGGAAATTCTATGGATAGAGGTTATTAAAAATACATCTTAAAGCCTGGTCCAAACACACTTTTGGTGATGCTTCCAACTAATCAACTCTAGTCAGATCAGAGCTTATTCAAGTGCAGAATTCTATAGTAGGAAATCCATATGATATACAACTTCAACTTTTAGAGAAGGAGTTACAAGACAGGCTCAAGAAGTAACTAGATATTGAATTTCTTTCTTCAAAACAGAGAGCTTATATTAAGAGGGATTTGGAAGCTGATAGGAATTCAAAATTAATAAAGTGCAGGAGGCTATTTTTATGATTAATGATGCTGAAGGTAACCTTTTATCTTCTCAAGCTAGCATTGACGAAGCATTTTTCAGATATTTTAGTTCTATATTAGCTCCCAAGTCTTTACCTCCAATGAACGTTAATCCTCTTTTTCACATTGACTTACCTTTTCTATCACATTATCAATCCTTGGAACTTATTAAACCCGTTACTAATGATGAGATTAAGTCGTCTACTTTTGGTTTGGATCCTTCTAGTTCTGGTAGACCTGATGGATTTAATGCTTGTTTTCTTCAAAAGTGTTAGGGTATTATTGGGAAAGATGTAACTGAAGCTATTCAATTCTTTTTCCTATCAAAATTTTTACCTCCTTCTTTAACTGTAACCTATATTGCCTTGATTCCTAAAGTGGAAAATCCTCCCTGTGTTTCTGATTTCAGACCCATTTCTTGCTGTAATGTGTTTTATAATATTGTTTCAAAAGTATTAGCTAACAGAATTCAAGGTGTCATGTTTAATCTTATCTCCAACAACTAGTCTGCATTTGTGCCTGGAAGATCTATTAGTGATAATGTTTTGATTGCTCAAGAAATGCTACATGGTTATGACAGAAAGAATATATCTCCACGTTGCATGTTAAAGCTTGAAATTAAGAAAGCATTTAATTGTGTATCTTGGTCATCTATAATTGCCATTTTGTCTCGAATGAACTTTCCAAAACCATTTTTGGCATGGATTTATACTTGCATCTCTACTCCTAAGTTTTCAATTTCCAGGAATGGTCAGTTGCATGGTTATTTTAGAGGAAAGCATGGTGTTAGGCAAGGTGATCCCATCTCCTCTTATCTGTTCATTTGTGTTGTGGAGCTTCTTAATTCATTGATTATCAATCAAGTGAAGTTGGGTAATTTACAGTTACATCCTCGATGTAAAAAATCACTTATTACTCATTTGTGTTTTGCCGATGATCTCATTATTTTCACCAAGATAACTTTGAGTAATATTCAATGCATTCTTTCAGTACTTCATTCCTTTAATGAGATTACTGGTTTGGAAATCAATTTGAGAAAATCCCATATTAAAGTTGCTCGGCTAAGTCAATCTAGTAGGGATGAATTAGTAGCCTTGTCTGGTTTAATGGTCTTACCTGATAATACCAAATATTTAGGTTTACCTCTTTTCACTAGAAGGATTTGTAAGGAGAATTGTATGCCATTATATGAAAAAAAATTGGAAAAATGAAGCAATGGCCTTCTTGTCAACTTTCTCAAGCTGATAAGCTTACTATTATACAATCTATCATTACGTCGATGACTACTTATTACTCTAGGCATTACATTCTTCCTTTGAAGCTCCTTAATATGGTGGTTAGTGCTATGAATAAATTTCTTTGGCATTGTGATCCCTTTGCCAAGAAAATTACTCCTATTGCTTTTTCTAAATTATGTGAAGACAAAAGGACTGAAGGTTTAGGAATTATCAACCTCTTCCAATGGAACAAAGCAGCCATGTCAGTTTATATTAATAAAATCTTCGCTGATGATTCATGCTTATGGTCTGTGTTTGTGAAGAGTAATCTGATTGGTAAAAAGAATTTCTGGACCATGTCTATTCCTAGTTTCTGCAGCTGGAGTTGGAGGCAAATTTTGAAGCTCAGAGGGCTTTTCCTACCATTTGTTCAATGTTCTGTTGATAGAATGTCAGGTTTATCATTTTGGCATTCTCCATGGGCAAGTAAAGGATTAGTTTTAAGTAATGTTGTTGATTATAACTTGAGGAGAAACAGTGGAATTCCAGATTCTGCTAATGTGGATGAGATGATGCATGATGGTGAACTACTATTGCCTTACAGTAGCTCAACTATGTTAACAACTATGTTAAGGAGGTTATGATCTGAGATTTCTTCAAACTTTAAATCTACAAATGAAAGTATATCATGGATGGGGAGGAAACATTCAATCAGATTTGTTTATGATTTAATAAGTGGGGATAAGCCTCTATTTCCTTGGCATAAACGAATATGGAGTTTGATGAGCAATGCAAAACAGAATTTCTTGCTTTGGAAAGTTATGGCCAATGCTTTAAACACAAAAGACAAGTTATTTAAGATGAGGTTAATTCCTGATGACGTTTGTGTTCTCTGTGGTGTGGATTCGGAATGTAACACACACTTGTATTTTGAATGCTCTTTTGTTTTTCAATTATGGAGACGTGTGCTTTCTTATGGGAAGTTTGATCAGCCTGCAAGTAGTAGTAGAGATGAATGGTTTAATTTGTTTAAAGGCACAAGATGGAAGTCGAGCAGGAGTTTAATGCTTTTAAGGATTTTTGTCTATGAAATCTGGGCAGAGAGAAATAGAAGAGTGTTCAATTCAAAGGCTTTGAATGCTGATGAGCTTTTCCCAGTGATTCTTAATGCCATATTAAGGAAATCTGGATGATTGTGATTGTTGAAGTAATGGTGTTCAACTGCAGTTTTCTTCTGGTTGATTGTCAGTAGTTTGTGGCTACTTGTTGATGAATGGGTGATGTTGATTCTTTGAAGATAGTTAGCTGATGCATGCATTGCCGAAGACCGGCTAATAGCATTGAGTTTTTTTTATGTAGTTTCATGTATATTTCAAAGTTTTTTTTTCTCAATATTGTTGCCTGTATAGTTGAAGATTGAACTTGTTTCTTGTACAATGACATTGTGAATAAAATTTAAATTTGCCTTTCAAAATGCTTTAATATTTGTAAAGAACATAAGCAAGCTCTACACAAGCCCATAAATGCATGTAAATAACCTTATTAGTCTCTATATTCTTTTTATTGGTTTATACCAAGCAAGAAGCAGAACCTCTATTAGAGTTGCAGAGCCTCAGCTGTCAAAGGATGACTTTAATGTGAACAACTTCATATATTACAATTTGATACCAAAAGCGAGGACGAGCAAAATAGATGCATTAGCATAAAGAAATAGTTCCCCCATCGTCCATCCCATAATATTTATCAGTTAGTCAAAAACCTTAACGACATAACACAACAAACACAAAAATGAATAACCCCCAAAGATCGAAATCCGTAATGAAAGGGATAAAATAAGCAAATGCCTGCAGCCACAAAGAAAAAGAAAAAAAATAGAACCCATACTCGAATAAACTAAGTGAATAGTAATCCTCGTTACTAGGAAGAATTAAATGAAACGAGGCTCCAACAAAATTTGAAAGTTCCAACTCATGCTAGAGTTAGATGGATCGACTCGTTAATTTATAACTACTATAAATATAAACAACAATATTTTTCCTTGAATCAAATTAAAAAATTATAATCAATATTTCATAAATATAAACTACATCAAAAGTTGGCATAGACACCAAAGAGTTCTAATAGAGAACTAAAGTGAAGAAATAAAATGAAAATAAAGAATTAAATAAAAAAAAGTAGTAGGAAAGAGAAGATAACAATTTTTAGTGGTTAAGAGTTGAATGGTCTATCTATGTTCACTTAGGAGTTTGAATCACTTTATTACCGAACTTATGTAACCACAATGTTCAGATCGATAGGAATCCAGATCAGTAGGGATCCAAATTATTAGGGATCCAAAAGTAAGACAAAAGATCTATTTCTCTCCTAGACATTTTAGTATATATAGACGAAGGCTAGACTAGATCATCCTGAAATATCTCCAGGAAAATCGCTGGTCATTGACGGAATCATCACAGGAAGATGGGCCTCTATCTCAACAAAGATAGGGATCGATACTGATCCTTATGGACTAGTCGGTATCAATACCTCTAGCTTATGGAAATGCGGGTGTAATCCCTCTTATGGTTTCTCCTGTTTGCTAGCACCCATTTTCTTATGCTTGTTTTAGCAGTTACCCCGTTATTTGAGAGAAATGTAGTGACGTTGAATGAAATTGAGTTATCATCTTGTATGTCACGTAGTTATACCAATCAAAAGCACATATTATAGCTTTTCCCACAGTTAATTGGTGCTTAAATGTCATTTTGTCAAATTTACTTGATTATCGTCCTATGATGTTATCTGTCCTTGATGTTTAGACCTTTGGGTCATCATTCCGGGCCACTCGCGCTAATAATCATCAAGTTACAATAGCTTGGATAGCTGGAAGCGGCTACCATAAAGAGTACGTAATATTTACCCCTCTTGAAGGTAAGTCTTGTGGCAAACATGATATACTTTGAATCATGACAAGTTCTGGTTGTTACAAAGGACTTTGTATAGTGTTCCATGAATGGTTATTAGCCTTCCAATGAGTTGTATGTAGCAAGAGATGTGCTATTTTTGAATGGATAATATGTTTGATCAATTCTTGGTAGTTGTAACAACCTGTCTTTTCGACCGCCTCAAGTCGGTAATTAAACCAACTCGAAACGTTCAAAATGACAGATAGTTATTAGCTTCTGAGGTAAATTGAATAAATCACAGAATCACATATCACAAAAAGACTACAGTATGTATAACAGTCGAATTTATATAGGAAAATATCAGAGTTTTACAACCATTTTTCACAGTGGAAGATAAAATATATATATACATGAATTTTTAAATAAAGATTTACACTTTTAGTCGGCTTGCGCGCGTATATGTGTCTTTACATCTTCAGTTTGCGAACAGATACTCTAAAATCTGCAACACTCGTATCTAACCCGAGCGTTCCATGCAAAAACATAAAACACCCGAGTCAGGATTAAACTTATTTCAAGTCAGTAAACTTCGATAAACACGTAAAAAAAAATTATTTAACCCAACAACATATTAATTAAATTGAGTATAACAATCAATGAACTTCCTGAATATAAAACTCATGGACATAACGAAGCACAGAACATGCAGATGTGGCTAAATGTGTAAGCGACAAACCAATGTCATGTGAATACTACGAAAAATATGAATATGTAGAGATAACGAAACAACCCATATTGGTGTATTCAATTTAGTCATAACTTTTAAGCAGTACACATCACTTGGTTTAGGACATAAACAAGGAAAGGGTATTCCAGGTCAATTAACATGCAAATGGTGATAACATAATTCCTACTCATGCCCAATTAGTGTAAACCCAAAATGATCATGCAAAAGGGTAATATCGCTGAACAGTTCATGCATGCAAAGAAAACGGGTTCCAAATGGAAATTCAACAGCATGTGTAAAAGTGTGCGAATACTTGTCATTAAAACAGGTGAAACTAGGGCTGTACCGGTTATCAAAAGCACCGCCTAACCGTTAACATTTCACCGTTTCCTACCGTCAAATTCTAGTTAAACGGTTGCCGTTGACCTTACGGCTGGTGCGGTTCTTCTTACCGCAGCAAGCGGCAACGGACATGGCTGCAAAAGTTCAACCGACGGTTAACCAACTAACCGTGCTCAACATTTTTCAGCAACAAAATTTAGGGTTTCTTCAATTTGACTTTGTGCGTTGGATATTATTCTGAAGCAATCATAGCCGATGACTTTCCTTATATATTTCATCTTTGGGATGAGGGCTGTCTCATTTTCTACCTCAAAATAGTCTCTCGTGAATCTATGGTAATCAATTTTGCTCCCTCTCGTGAATATGTGATAATCAATTATGCTCCCTCTCTTAACATCTCACTTTAATCCATGTAGTGTTCTAGATCCAACCACAATCAAAATAGATTTAATTTCTTATTGGGTTGTATGCACCATTCCTAAATCTGTGACATAAATGATGGTTCGCACCTCAAGCAAGCTATTTATGGCTTCAACGGTGAAGTTTGATCTGGTAAGAAGTTTTGTTTGTGACAGAGCTTGAATTCAAGTGTCCATAGCTTGCCTAGAAGCTTGTTGGTTGAAAACTCTGCAAAGAGTGACTGTTACTCTCAAGTCTATGGATTAGGGATAAGTATTGCAATAATCTATGATGAGTAATGAGCGATGAATAGTGGTAACTTGTAGATCTATTTTGCATTTGTTGTTTTTGAGCTTCTACAGTTATTAATTGATTAACTGATGTAATCAAGCTCTGTTGTGAACTGCACGACTTTAGAGATTTCTAGTACAGTGTTTATTCTAATATTTATGTCCTTTGATTTATGGCGCATCTTGTTTTGAACATCAGCTTTTGATTGCTGCTTTAGAAACTATTATTTGCATTTACAACGGTTGGGTTTCAACCATACCGTTTTTTAATGGTAAGGCAACCGCATCGTCAACGTTAAACCGTAACCAATGGTTGACGGTGACGGTTGACAAAATGATCTAACCGTTGATAAACGGTATGGTAACGGTTAACTTGAATTGTCGCGGTTGCTGCACCGTATACACCCCTAGGTGAAACACACAAGAATGCACAAAATAAAATCACATATGGGAATATGTAGTACGAAAGAAACACATACCATTGTTCATGCGCAGACTAAAAAGCCAAGATGCAAGCGTGCAACAAATATTTAAAAGCATGCAAATTAAAGGGGTACTGGCACAATTTCAAAAGTACACATGAAGTATTTGCATGTTCACCGTGTTTACTTATGTGAATGCCATTTCATAGAACAAACTTTGTACTCTTTAGTACATACTGACAAACTAACCAAAATAAACACTTGGTTTCTTTATTCCATGCTGATAAACTATCCATGACGAAGAATTGAACACTCGGGACATACTGACAAAATCCAAATCCCAGAGTACCCATGCGTTCTGAGGTTAACGACTCACTTGGTGTATTTATACTTCAAAACGGGCACATACCTTATAGACTAACCCAAAGCCCCAAATAAATGCAAGTGCATGGAACACAGAAACACTAAGTGGATCCATATGCAAACAGAGGAACGCATGCATCATGTACATGAGGAACGCATGCATCATGTACATGAGGAACGCATGCATCATGTACATGGTGGGTGTAAGTACCATAGTTAGAAAGCAGTCAAGCCGCCTACTTATATTCTTGTATTCAAAATTAGGAGCTATATGCTTATATCCTTGCATTCAACAAAGGTATGTCTAGTTTAGTAGTATAGCAACAACCCAAAACAAGTTTTACCCAAAAAACGAAGTAGACTACTTGCCATAAATTTAATCGTAAGCTATGCTTACCCTTGTTGACGATTGGCGTTGGCTGTAGAACGATGAGGAGATGTTGGTACAAACGGCCGCGCTCGACTGCTGAAGGGAAGAACGGTGCGCTATTCGGACCTGAGTGATGCTGAGGTGATTCGGTTGTCTGACTTCAAGGATGGCGGCACTGCGCGATGGCTGTCGAAGGAGGTGACTCAGCTCTAAGGCGGTGGCTGTGGTGGTTTGGCGAGTTGCTCGAGCGCTGGTGAACACCACCAACGGTGGTAGTTGGATTCTAGAGGGCAAAAGGAACGGCGGAGCGGATTCATGGTGGAGGTTAGATTGGAGAAGAGGACATCGAAAATTTTGATTTGGGGATGGAAAACAATTCGGCTGAGATGGAGAAGGGGTTTTGTTGTTGGAAAGTGGGAACTGCTGATATATTTAATGTGATCAAAAAGAACTTAACCGATAAAAAGGAAAATCACCAAGAAACCAGGTAAACAAGCTTACTCTCTCCTTCCTACCATTAAATATAACTAGTGTGTAACCCGTGCGTTGCACACGATAACATTATAAAATATAGTATTTAAATCTTTTATGTCAAAATTGGAATTTTATAACATAACATACATAAATCCGACATAATAAATATATTATAAATTATCGTTGTTGTTGTTTATATATGGTATGTATTATGTACTTAATCTTTCTTTGAACTTAAGCGAAATTTTATTGATCTTATATTACTATGAGAAAATATTCATGTTAAACTGATATATTTTAATTATTTTAGATAAATGAATATTTTTAGTGGTGTTTGATTTATTTTTTGTTTTGAATCTTGAGTTTTCAACGTTAGTTACAAAAAATGGATAAAGTAAATGGACGACGAAATGAATGAAAAGAAGATGGAGGGAACGACGGGAAGGTTGGAGGAATGATAGAATGTTGAATTGTGTTACATCCATCTATTATTTCTCAAAACATGAAGAAAGTTCCGTTTTACATGTTAAATTTATTTTTTAAAACGATCATTTTCCATAATTTATATATGTCGTTTGTAATTTTGTTATGGCGAAAACGAAAAACTAAAAATGGTGAATCAAACGTATTAATTGTAGTCATTAGGACGAAGTTTGACTTAGTTATCTGTTGGACTGCCGCATTTATTAATTCTTATATGCGAAATTGCTGCTCTATAAATTATGTTATTTAAGTAAAATATGAAAGTAGGGTGTTAATAACTGATGTTGGACTTGCATCTCATCATTCGATACAACGGTTTTTTTTATTTTAAATTAAAATATCTGTGAAGAGCTAAGTTTATATGGTAATAATGTCTCATTTACTAATACCTGAAAGTTATACTATGACAAACATTACCATGGAACAATTACCGAAATATTTAGTAGCTTGAGTTGAAATGTTTAAAAGCTAAGTTCTAAATATATTTAAGGAAAATAACTTGCACTTTTAGTTCGTACTGCAACTAACAGTCAGTTCGTACAGCAACTAAGTGATCAACTTCCACTTAATGATCGGCATTTCATCTACATAATTAGACATGAAAGAGAGATGGAAACAAATATTACTTACGTGTTCCCTACACAATACGCTCATCTATGGAGCATGTTTTAAATGCAACCTTTACATTGGGAAAGAAATCGTTAAGAAAACTTCCTTAGATTTGGAATGAAATTTACCATTGCCTAAATAAATAGTAAAAGTTTACCTTAGCTAATGGTTTGTATTTAAATTAGAGTAGCACGGAAGAAAGGTAAAAATGCAACAAAAAAAGAAAAAGTTACTATTCAGCCAAATTAAATTTCCAGTGATAATAAAGCATATTCAAAGAAATAGCATAATACACAACAAAGATAAATAAATGGTACCATATTCGCAAAAAAAAAAAAAAAAAAAAAAAAAAAAGGATGATGAGATTTTGAAGATGTGCAGTTCCTCTAGCTTCTCATAAAGGCTTACTGTAAATGTGAGGAGCATCATGCTTGGACCAAATACCTTAGTGGTTCCCTAACATTCTTTGGCGCCTACAACAGAACAATTTTCTGCTCAAGTTGAGTACAAAGTGCCAACTGATCAAAAGTTCAGCACTCTCCTTCAGCTTTCATATCTTGCAGTCTGATTTAACCTCACGGCTTCCCCTAATTATTTTCTTTGCCAGGATGAAATTTCACCAATGAGTAGCGATGTGGCCTCTTGATCCCAGTGTAGAGAGGTACTAAAAGAAGAAGAAATTACTTCGACAATCTATACAAAATCATTTTATTTTTGTTCTTATTTACACAATATATTGCATTATCTTCATTAATCTCGAACGGTTTAGTGCATAACGATACATCCATAGTAAAATATGATATAATATCATTTATTATTCGATATTCACTATTTTTAGCCAAAGCTTATGTATTTTTTATTATGTTCTTACATCTTGACAAAACTGAATGTTTGAATAAATGCAGTTACTCTCATTCTAATAGCTTAGTTCAAGTATCGTATTCTAACAACCATACGAACAACGAAATTGGAAATTGAATGAAGCTATTGAAATTCATGTTAAATAATTCTAATATTGTCGTTAAGGACTTCTAGTATCTTTGAATGATAAAGAAAAGGAATATGAATATATTTTGGAGAATTAGTCATTAAGTCAACGAAATGGAAAACATTGCAACCAAAAGTCATATTGTTCAGTTGAAACAAACAAATATGGCTAACAAAGCAGAGATGAAGTAGAAACTTAGTTCATATTGTTCAGTCAGTAACTAATACTTTGTTCTATCATGCAAGTGAGCCATTGTATAAATTTCACTTTTTTTACTTGTATAGTTTGTTTTGAATTTGTCTACAACGATCATACTACTACATTCATCCTGGAAGGACTAATTCACACTTTACCCCATTTTTAACATATTCGAAGCTGTTGTAAAATTACACTTGCTTACGTGCTCATGTTAATGGTAAACTATAATTATATTTTATTTTATAGCAATCCAAGAAGAAGAAAAATCCAATAACAAAATTTAGGAGGATTGGAGGAGTCTCTCTCATTCTCTCTCTGTCTCTCTATGTTAACCTGTTATAGCATGAGATCGTGGGCATGAACATGTATGTAGGAGGATTGTAGAAGTCTGTATACATATATGTACATGTATATTATGTACGTGTTCTTTTGTCTATTTACTTCAGCACAGAATCTACATGTGCTTTAACATTAAAATGGACTCCCTGTCAAAGCAACATATTATGTTCCCGTAGTAACATTGATAAAATGTATATGCTCAGTAAAATAGTTTCAAGAATGTCCTCTTTCAGTCCATTTGTTTGTAAACCTCAGCCAGCAGATGCACCAGTGAAAGGTAGGAAGGACATCAAAGTAAAGGCGCTGGAGGCTGCCGAATTTTCTAAGCGTCTCGAGGAAAATAGACAAAATGAGCGAGAAGCGCGAAAAGCAGCAGCAAAGCTGCAGAGAGAGAAGTTACAACAGGAAAACAACAGACTGTTAGAGCTCAAACAGAAGCAAAAAGAGGATGAAAAGAAGAGAAAATATGCAAAAGTTGCTACAAAGAAAAGACAGAGGGAAGAGGAAAAAGGGAGAGAACAGAAACATCGTTTCTTTGGAAGAACATCGAGACAGAAAGAAGAGATGGATAAAATGCCTCAACCTAAAATTGCAAAAAAAGAATCAATGGCTAAAGACATAAAAGGGAGGCTTCCAAAAAAATCAGTAATGCAACATAGTATGGTAAATGTTCTGACAGTTGATAACATAAATCAGAAGCCAGCTGATTTTGAAAAGGTACTTAGCATGCCAAAAGGCTTACAGGAAGTTATCCAGATAATGACATCAGACAATCGTGAAATTCGAGAAGAGTCATATGAACTGTCACCACACACTAATTCTGATGATGAAGACGAAGAAGAGGACGCCAGGCGTAGACATAAGTTTGTTCCATTGTGGGCAAGCAGAGATTCCCTCGATAGAATAATTCTCTCCAAGTACCATCTAGATCCTGCAGAAATCTTCTGTAGAAAGCGTTCTTTCATTGTGAATGAAGTTCTAATAATGCCTGTTGTTCAACAGCCAAAGAAATGAAAGTAATGAGTATCTTTCATGAACGATCTTTCCATTGATTGTCAATGACACTAAATTGTCAAGGTAACTCCATGATTATGATATCTTGGTCTCCGAATGCCAATATGTGTAAGTTGATCTTCATATGTCTGAGATTAATCCACTTTCACATGTATGCATATTCCTTGAACTATTAATCTGTGGTGCCTCATTTTGGTTACTGGGACCAACTTGTAAACATTTAAAGGTAGCACTTGAATCAAACATTGTATATATAACATAAGATTTTTTTTTATTGGTTACAACCCAAGCTGTAATTTTTTATATAACATAAGAATTAAGAAAGTCAGTCCCTTATTGATAATTAGACGCGCGTGCACAATTTTTACTTTTCTCATAAACATTATGTTTGTATTGGTGCTTACGGTGGAACTATAAGATAATTCCACGTTAATCTATAAATCACCAAAAAAAAATGAATAAAAAAATTGTCATAGTGGTATTGTAGTTATATTTATCACTTAATTTTGGATTAAGGCTTAGTACCTTCCCTTTTATTAGATACGAATCTTTGATAGCTAGTGTACAACTATTAAATAAGCTACCACATCCTTCGTTTTAGTAGTAGTATTTGATAATTGATAATATATAGCCTATCACTTGATTAAATCGAATAATTTTAAAATAACAAATTGAAAGAAGACAAAAACTTGTGATAGCTGCTCTATAAGATCGTAGTCAGAATGAGCATTACAAACTTGGCAGCAAGCCTGTCATAAAATTAATATATACAGTGGATAAATAAATTGCTAAATGATTAAAACAAAGGTCATTTGTCTCGGAGAAATTAAGACCTCATTTTAGTGGACTGAGTTTGAAATTGAAGGTTTTACAATCCATAAGGCGTATTCTTTGGAAATGCTTTCTTTTGCATTGCAAATTCTTTGGTAAACCTCTAACACTCAAATTTAGTTCATGATAATTAAGACTACCTCTGTTATCTTTACTTTTATTAAAACATTCAAAGTAGCGATATTGTAATTTGCTTTAGCTAATGAAGGTGATAATTTAGTTGTGCAGATGTAGTAATATAATTAGCCAATAGCAGAAATTTACCCAAGCATATGAAAACTCGAGACGCTTTATTTTCAAAAGAGTCACGCTATAAAGATCAAAACATTGGTAGACAGGTTTTTTAAGTATCTGAAGGTGATAGTCCCATAAATATCTACTCTTATTATATGGGTAGACATGCAATGCAAGAAAATTTACTAAATTTCTCCTAGTCATTGTTTTCTATAACTTTGAAAATTAATAACAAAAAATTCAGAAAACATCTCTCCGCAAGATTTATGACTTTGCAAAGAGCAAAGACTTATACTTCTAGGTGGTAGAAAAGGGTAATATCATAACTATAGTAATATGGGTAGATAATTAAAAATAAATAATGAAGCTGCATAGTTGTACAATCCTAAACAATTAGCTAACTAAATTACTTTAACACTCAAAGATGTTGAAGTATGCCTTCATGCCTACCCATTAAACCATTCATTTATAAATATCCATAAAGTCCAAATGAACTTTTATACACAATATAAGGTCTGGAGTTATGCTAAAAAAAAGCTACAGAAGTATAGGACAACAAAAGTTCAATAGCAGTTTGCACAATAACATGGTACCTATTGTCAATTATCATTATAATTACCATTAAAACCCATTTTCTCTATTAGAGGTAGAGTTGGAAAAAGTAATATTATAAGGCTATCAATTTTTATATATAATGTGAAAATCATATATAATCAAACTTTTAGGAGTATCAACAATGATCATATATCCTCAAAGTGTTTACTCATTCTTCTTTGTCCAAATAACTTATCTTTTCTTAGTTTTCAACTAATTATTTGTTCCTCCAAAATCTTGTCTGTATACATATAAAATTATATTTGTAGAAATAATTAGTTCCCTTGGTTTTAGCTTGTCTACAAAAATATATTTGTAGAAATAATTAGTTCCCTTGATTTTTTCTTGTCAAGATAAGAAACATCAGCAAAGTCAGCTTCTTTGAGTTGACAAAAACTCAGAACGTGCTACAATGACAAATTTGTAAATTTCATAGCTTTTCATATAAATAATAGTTAGTTTCAGACTGTTGCGTAACTCCAATCTTATATTAAGACCATAACGTTAGACCAACGTTTAACACATGTCAAAAAACCAACTTTGTAGGTCATTTACACCCAACATTCCCAAATCACCAAAACCAAATGTTTGATAAATGTCGACAATTTTACGAAACTACAACATGGAAAACAAAACATGCATGTTTTAGAATTTGTATATACGTACCTATATACTACTTCCATTCCTATCATAATATGCATATGCATTGTGTGCACGCTCCTTCCAACAATCCAAGCCTTCTACTTGATGTAGGCTTGATTCAGTAGTAACAGACTGCTTGAAATCCAACTTCTCATGCCCAAGTGATCTTGATATCTTATCTATGTAAGCGTTTTTCTTGATTAGTATTTTAGCAGAACTAAAATATATTACTGTTTAAGAAATTTATTTAAAGGTTGCGGCGTACTGATTCCACATATTCGAGGAGCCCTGATAACTGCATCGCCTTGCCCAGTACTTCAACAGTGCATGTCTATATTCCATTTCATGGACCGCAACCAAGTCTTATTTTTTTACCCATATAGTACTTAATTGGAAGTAGGATACCTATAGAGAGTGTAACGAAATAAGTCATAAGACATATGTGAATAACTCGAGCCTTATATTATTTGACTAATATTACTTTTCTTAAAGGATTTTCCAGGCTGGATGGCTATTTCATAATGTCATTATATGATGATAGAGAGTACGATGCATTCATTGATATGGGCACTAAATTCTGATGAAATGTTTTGATACAGATATCTTTTCAGGATAATTATGTACTATTGCGGTCTGAAGAAAAATTATTTAGGGAAGACAACATACAAATGTGATTTAAATAAAGATCAATAATCTTTTCATCTTTTTGTATATGTTACTTCTGTTTCTTTAAGTTCCCTACTAAGATCATGAACAGTTTTTTTTTTTTTTTTTTTTGAGTACACATTACTAAAATGATTGTGATAAAAAATGGTTGCTACGTTTACTCAAATATTTGTAGGAAAATGATTTCAACAAATATATTACCGTCCGGTTGAACTTGTTCACGTGTGTGAATATCTTTGTATGTTTGATAGAGGTTGAAAAATAATCAGTACAAAATAGAATTTAAAAGCCCAATCGATCTCTTCCAAATGAAAAATTGCTTTCTTTAGAGATTACAAACCAAAAGATGGAATCAATAATACATCAAGGAAAAACAAAATTCAGAAAGTTATACATCTTCTATTCATTAACAAATTAGAGTAATAAATTACCAATAGGTCGCATTCCTTCTTGTTCGTTTCCTGAATTATTGATAAATTACATGCTGAGCAAAACCAAACAGAAACTCAAATGTTTGAATCTATTATAAGTGAAACAACATAAAAATAATTATACATAAACCAAAACAAAAAATGAAAATGAATGAATCTAATTTACAAAATTTGCGAAATCGCATATTTACAGTGGATGTCAGAGTGCCTGGACAAAGAACTATTGAACTCAGTAGACGCGAAGAACTATCGAACTAAATAGACGCAGTTTATTTTAGGTCGGATACGTGGGAGGCGGAAATAGATTTGTTAAAATGATCTTTGGATTTCAAGGAGAATTGAAAGAACTGAGATAATTAAGGGCAATTGAGAGAATTAAGGTTAGAACTTAAAAATTTTCTGCTTTAGTATTATTTAATAGATAGATATAGAGTTAAATTTTAAATATATTGAGAGTTTTAAGCTAAATAGAGATAATATTGTTGTACTAATTTAATTTAATAAAAGTATCTGTAGTTTTTTAAGGAGAATTGAGAGAATTAAGGAGAATTAAGAAAATTGAGAGAATCAAGGAGAAAGCTAGAAATTCTTCTGCTTTACTATTATTTAATAGATTTTTTTATATGTTACTTTTCATTTCTGTTCAAAATAAGTTACATCACACTCTTTGCTTTGTTTATACATGTTGTGTCACCCATTTATCTTCATGCGCAGGTGCCATGCCGCAATAACTGGAAGCTGAGTACACGTTTGGACTTTGTCACCTTCCTTTTTTTTTTCATAAAAGCTTTAGTCTTTTTTTTATAAAACATGTATGCAATGCAAAAGTGGTGCATTTGTATTCAACGCATGCATGCCAAGTTTGACAAAATGAGTGTGTAGTGTATGGTCACGCATGTTATAAGGTGACTACTTGAGAAGATGTGCATGAGTTATGTAAACATTTATTTGTTTAATTTGTCTTGCCAATGCACGCATGTCTTTTAATTTGTTGGTTTCCAAATAATCCATTTAGAGGGGGGAAAAAAATCAATGTATGCATGCACAAATGGGATGAAACGCATGCCATTGAAAGAAGTGGAACTTGAATGAATACTTATGCTTTGAAATGATTTTTCAAAAACAAACCTACATAACACTCTAAGCTTTAGAAATAAACAAAAAATTGAATGGATAGTTTATTAAAATAAAAGAAAGGGTTTTGCAGACCCAAAATGACTAGAAAAATGTGCAGGATCCGAATAGGAACACATCGAACTCAAATGCTTCTGTTTTAAAAATAAACTGCGCAAGCTTTTAGCAATCTCAGCGCGAATCGGGCACTGAAACTGACAAATGAATATATTGCGCTAATCAGCGCGACGAGACGGACACAACGGTATATAGTTTGCAGTGTCAGGATGCTCCGTTCAAAAAGGCATTACGGACCGCTTTAAAAGGAAAATGGCACGAGAAAACAATTAAACGGAAGTTAAAACGTACGAATTTCGCAAAACGAATTTCACCTTTGGATTACTGACAACGAATAGAATATTTTTCATGTTTGTCCGAATTGGATTCGGAGAGATTACAGAATCGTCAAAATTTGAACTAATATGCGCAGTTTTACACTGAAAATTGCGCAATCGGAAAACATTCAAATTTTCTGACGAAATTAATTTCTACGCTATATCTGGTTAGACGTATCTCAAATTTATTTTTTTCGGATTTCTATTTTTATATTACATTTTTATTTTTATTTGAGATATGTCAGTTGCCGCTACCGCAAATAATCGTCAAAAACTAATTCAAACGAAGTGACTAAAATTTATCGTTTTCAATATAAAATTATTTAAATTACTTTTAAATGAAAATAACGAAATATTAAAGATAAACGTTTCATTATAAATCAATTTCATGTTTTAAATTTAATTCAGAATCAAAAATAGTTATAAAAATCGAAATTTAAATTAAATAAACAAATAAAAATAGACTTAAAATTCTGGGTTGTTACAGTAGTGCAAGTATGTAACTGCAATTTGTTGACAATCTACTTTGCTCAATTCTGTTGAGCGCGTTGATTGAGCTATCGGACTAAAGCAATCTGGATTGCACCTCTCACTAGAGTTCGCAGGTATATATCTAACTTATGTTAAGTCAATAAGTTAGACGTTAGTCATCAGCTCCTACGTATGCTTAAGCATAAGTAGGTCATCGCTACGAGAAGTCGGGCACACATGTACATAAATTTTCAAAATGCATTTGAGAATTCAACTTTATGAAATATACGTGTGTATACAAACATATGTGTATATGTGCCAAAGAAAAAAATATATTTTCGGGGTTAATACCGATTTAGTATTTGGTGAAATTTTCGAAATAGGAGACGGATACTGGAAGACACACCAGTATGTATATTCTACAGTTCTTAGTCTCTTCCTCACATTTCCTTTTGCGGTCTGAACTCTATTTTTCTCTTCTACCTTAGAACATCTGAACCCAACATCGAATCAGAGTTTTATCCCACTGCTTACTCACTACATTTCCATTATACATCCCCTTTGAGTCGATTCGTTGCCTTCCACGATAATACTGTTGGAATATTTCGACAATTGGGTCACATATGTAAAATAAAATGTGTTATGCTATTTTGGTGTAAAGCCTAATTAAAGTGATCTAATTTTTTATTAGAATTAATAAGGATAAAGTTTAAGTTATCATGGGCCTAATGTGTAGATACCGGGGCATTTTATAATTTTTTGAAGGGCTGAATTACAAAATGCCAACTCTATAAATAAAGGGTTATGGTCCCCGAATTACACAAGCCTTAGCAACTCTC
Organism: Allium sativum; assembly: GCA_030737875.1. NCBI lineage: Eukaryota > Viridiplantae > Streptophyta > Magnoliopsida > Asparagales > Amaryllidaceae > Allium > Allium sativum. The sequence goes on along the minus strand of CM060926.1, from coordinate 482,410,397 downwards.
TAACCTCTTCTACGGAGAGCTGAATCTAATCTAGAGTTTGTGTCAATTTGGAAGACCGAACCAAATTCTTCTTCTTCTACAACAGATAATCTTCTCCGTGTCAACCAATTATGGGATTCAGGTATAGCAATAATTAAATACAGATTCAGGTACGCTTCCGCTAATCAAGTTATCTATTTTCTGATTTGTTCTCGATTAAATCAATATGGTTACATATTCAGATCTAGGGTTTCACAATTGGGTATTGTTAAAGTATACTGAAATCCTAACAAGTGGTATCGGAGCCAACCATTATTGATTTTCTTGAGAAATTATGAGTTTAATTGTTAAGTATATATTTTGAAATTGTGATATAAGATTTAAACGTGTTTGACTGTATAAATCTTGGACATGGGAAACCGTAGTTTTTTTTTTTTTTTTTAAAAAGCAGTAGGTTACGACTCACATCTCATTTTATTAATTGATTTTTCAAGTATGGATCAACATGATCTTTCTTACTTTATTGCTTGTTAATACGCAATTGGGTGTATTAACGGTTGCATGATGATGTGGCATATTTTATTATTAATTTAATCTATGAATTCATGATTTAGTCGTTATTTTAGTCATCCTACTGCGCAAATACATTTGGAAGATTCATGCTAGATGTTCTCTCTTGCTGGTATTCATTATTGCTACCTTATAACATTAAGTATTGTACGGACCCATCTGAAGTCACATTTCCTACATTATAGTAGCAATTACAGTATGCCAATTTTGATATCAATAACCATGCAACATGCTGAGTTCTTTGGACGTTCTAGTTTGGGGACCTGTAACACCCCACGAATTCTATAACTGTGAAACTCACAAATTAAAGTATAATTAATTTGAATCAAAGAACTAAGGGAAATGGGATACGCCATTGCATTCGTCTCGGAAAAATACGCGAAATAGAGTCCGAGTTTTCGAAAAACGGAGTCCGTATGAAGAAGATATGGCCTTCGGAAGTTTTGAATTAAATTTAAAATTCAAACAGAATAAAATAATTAAAAATCGGGCCCAGTGGGCCAGGGCGGATAAACACCCGCCTAGGCCACCCAGGTCGACTGGGCTGTCGACCTGGGCTACCCATGTCGACAGGGCTGTCGACAGCCCTGTCGACAGGAGTATCGACCTGGTCGAGCCCAGTCAACCTGGCTGGCCAGGTCTGTGTTTGGTCGAATTTCTGTGGTCTGCTTTGTCACTAGGGCTAGGTGGCAAGTTTTTATTGGTCTCTCTTCCTAATGAATGGCTACGATCTAACCTAGCAACATCAATGGTCCTAATCAATTCCTAACCTCTATATAAACAACCCTAGACTAAACCCTAATCTATTCATTCAAATTAAGAACATAGCCGCCATGTTGCTGAGGAACGACTAAGAGTAGCCGCCGACTAGAGAGGGAATTAGGAAGAAAGTTCTAAAGCCTAAAGCAATTCAAGCAACCTAAAGCCAATCAATTCAACAAAGGAATCGTATCTCTTAATTAGAGAATTCGCCGCAACCATTGTAAGTAGAGTATTACTTTGGTATGAATAAACAACTATATTGATTTGTATGCTTGAATTGGGATAATAAAGTAATTCATATTTCTGCAAAATTATGTTATTCATTATAAAGAACTACATGCGGTAGTTCTATGCAAGTATACGTTTGGAATATTGCGCAAATTATGTTGAAGCTACATGTATGTAGTTGATTGAAATTCATGCAAGTTTGGGGCTTTGTTATTATGCCATCATGATGTATATTTTTGTGCATAAATCATTTTGCAAGTAATTGAAACAAGTTTGGTTGTTATAGTTCATATGAAACTATGTTGGAATTTTGACACCATAATCCATGTATTAAGTCATGCTTTTGCAAAACTTATGAATATGGCTAGGCTATGAAATGATATTTGGCATAATTGAAATCTACGATTAAGTCTATATGATGACATATGTGAGACATGGCTAGGTTAGACTCAAAAATCCCTTTTTGCAAGTTTAAAGCAAACACCATGTTTAGGAATATTTATGCATAAGTATGTTTATACCATCGTTATGTGATTAGACTTAAAACATGATTAAGTTGAACCATGCTTTTGTGTTAGTAACAAAGCATCCCCTTTGTAAACATGTAGAAACCTTATGAACATGACTTGTTTATGTTTATGCCATGAACAAATTTATCTTTACTTATGCCATGCTTATGTTTGACATTATGTCGTGTTTATGCTAAAAGTATTTATGTCATGCTTATGTTTGACATTATGCCTAAATAAGAATATAGGTTCATGTTGTAGTTAAACCTATGCAAGTTCACATGCTTTGATTCATGTCACCTATGTTACCACTATGCAAGTACACCAATTTCTATTTTGTATTTCCAACGTCGTATTGCAAGTTCATGCGCTCACCTTCCCCTCTTTGTGTATACGCCATAAGCCTCCCCTTTTCGCATGGCTAAATTGGGCTTTAAAAGGCTAAGCCCAATATATATATAAACGGACGTGTAAAACGGGGGAAAATAACGTTGGGTTAAAAATTAATTAATGAATGAAAATATAAAATAGAAGGGCCCAAATTCAAGTATGGGTTGGGCCCGTGATTGGTGTAATCTTTACACCATTAACTTAATAATGAGCCGCAAATATTTACATATAAATAAAGAAGAATGACAAGATATGTAAATGTAGAACATACGATGTGTTTAACCCGAGGTTGGATTGAGTTGTGATGTAAACCTGCCCGGAACCGCCCGGCTGTCCAGTAGTCACAACAATACCTATCCAATGTGGGAGGTTAAACATGGAGCCCAGCAAGGACCCGAGGTTAGACTGAGTTGTGGCGTAAGACTGCCCGGAACCAACCGGCAACAGGCAGCCACAACAATACCTGTCTAATGTGAGAGGTCAGGGCCTTAATAAGACAATTAAGGCTGAGTCAGGAATGATAGGATTAAGTGAACTAAAGACTTAATCAAAATGGAATATGCTAAACAAAACGGACTGGTGGGGTTAGGTTAGAAAACACTTAACCAACTTAGCATGTTGGCTAGAGATAGAAAACCTAGTAACGGGGGACCCTTTTCAGCAGTAACCCTAAAAGGTGTATCAGGATACCCTGAAAACTAGGCACGGTGGGGCACGATTACTGGGCTGATTGTAAGAGGTCAAAGCGACGGCGGTGGTGTAGCAGTGTAGGTTCTAATGGAGTGCGGGCGTGCACACACTCCGGCACAGAAAAATAAGGCACTGGACACCAGTAGCATACCTGTGCACTCTAAGGTTGTGTCGGGTTGCCACTATGGGACTTGATACACCCCATGGTGGGACCAGCATAGGTAACTACAACATCGGGGGCCGTAAGACACATGTAACTATGCGAGTAGGAGCCGATCATCATTGAATGGATCACATCACCCTGATTATGGGGTGCAAATTGGAAACTAGTTTATATGGGTTCAGAGATTAACATGGGGTACGATAGTATATTCGACCCTAGACAACTTAACCAAGTTATGGTGTTTGCCCACTTCTTGTTTATACTTATCATACCCAGTTCTTTATTCATAGACAAAATAGTACTAGACTTACTCAGGCTTTATGTCTGACTCTATTTTTCTTTCGTCTTCTTTCTTCCGTTTCCCCCCCCCCCCCCAGGTCCTTAGGGAGGGAACACAGCAGCTTGATCAGCCTTGACATCCGGCAGAAGTAGAGAAATGTATTGCTTGGACTTTCCTGTTTTGAACTATGGCTTTGGACAATCCACTTTGGGGCTTTTGCAGTTTATCTACGTTTTATTTATGCTTCTTTAAATAATGTACTCAAGACAGATTATGAAAGTGTTATGTTATGTTTTTGGAAAGAATGTTGTTGTAACACGTATTTGACTTTGTGAAATAAAAGTTTGTTGTTCTTCCGCTGTTTACAAATATGTGTTCCTATATCTGTCTTGTATATCTGTGACTTGTACTTATAAACCTCCACCAAAATTAGGGCATTCCCTTTGAGAGTGACCCTAACGGAGGTGGGGTGTTTCAGGCCGTTCACTGCCAAATGTGACGGTATATAATATCAACGATCCTTACTGCAAATATTTTGCATTTAAGCTTTGATGCATGGTAATTGATGCCATGTGAATTATGATAGATTAATCGATTATGTACTATGCAGTTGCAACTGTTTTTTCTTTTGAGATATGTATTGGATTAAATTAAAAAAAGAAAGGTATTTCCGTCTTTAATGGATCTGATTCATATTAACAGCTGCATAGATATTGACTTGTTTTAGTAAACCGCATTTCATGTTTTTTAGCTTTTGTATATAATTTAACATGTTATGACCATTTCAGCAGTTCAAACTTAAAAATGTACAGCGATGATTAGTGGTTTGTTATTCATTTATTTTAAACGATGGATACAAGTTGATATTCTTTGTTGGTACTTCGCTGCTGCTATTCATTATAGATTAATTTTGGCCCTTTGGGAACAGTAGCCGCACTAATGTAAGGAAACAGAGCCGTCTTCACTGATACAACGAATGTGATAAAGTGATTTTTTATCCATCAAGTTCAGTCTATGCTGATTAAATAAATATTAAAAAAAAACTTTTGGATAAATAACATATATTTTTATTATGTATATGATTCAAATATACATCATGGTTACTTCAGCCATTCAAATCATTCAGCACGACATTTACTGTGTCACTTATGTATAATCTCGGATGCCATTTAATTCTGGCGTTCATCTATAGATTTATTTATGATGCTCATTTCATCATATTTATTAAGGAAATGTAATGAATGTAACTGCATACCTAAAGCAACAGATTATGACAACTATGACTAAAACTCATTATGCTATTATTATAATTTTGAGTTTTTCAAATGTCATATAGACCTAAAGCATTGAGAGTGTTTTATAACACTCAAAATCTATTAATACATATATTAAGGATAAATTCAAATATAATTTTGGCGTCTCTTTACAGTTGTAAATATTTTACATTAGTAGTGAATTAACTTTAAAATAATATGTCACCAAAGTGACCTCTATATTTTGGTGGTTCATGAAAATGTTTAATATTTGTGTGTAGTTATTCATGCGAATATTAGTTGGCCCAAAGGAAGGCTAATGTTTGGCCGAATCACTTATACATGTGTGATGATAAATACGTGACAATTATAAGGTTTTTCGAGTGAATAATTAATCGGCCCAAAGGAAGGTTGTTATTTGACTTGAATTTATTGTCAGTGTTTGATCATTACAACAAGAGTACCACTTGCAGTTAATATTACTGTCCAAAGACTTGATATTAATGTGTACTAGGTATCTTGAGAAGAGACTTACCAATTATTTGAATTTACTATAGTTGATATTTGGCTATGAGCATATATGGTCAATCTTCATTTTATTTTTTGTTCATTTTCAGCTAATTTAACTGAATTATCTGTCAATTTAAAGAATATTTCCATCTTGTTTTGGGATAAATATAAGGATTTGTATGAGAGCATGTTATTTGTTCTTGACTTTATAGATTTAACTCTTGTAACTAAGAGTGTTACAGCCAACCCTACTACGGTTAAATATTCTTATAATGTTATGAAGAATATTGAAAGGTGATAGAATTCAAATGCAAGAGTTAACTGATCATTAAGTAAATACTTCAGAAGTTTTTCAAGGATGTGCTATAGGTAACGATAACTAATTTTGTATAAGTTATCTACTGAGAATGGAAACGGTTTTTGTGAAAACAATAAGGGAAATCAAGCTCTCTTTGTGGTGCTTGATTACATAAAGTCAAAGTAAAAGAAATATAAATGAGTACTATACGGAAAAAGATATTGCTTCAAAAGCTAAAGACGCTGAAGTTATCGTTATTTTTGGTGCTATCTTCAGTATATTCATATAAAGATTAAAATTATTTTAAGAATAATATGTTATTTTATTGGGCTAATTTAGCGCTTTGGTAGTTAAAATAGAGATTGAAGTTTTTATGATTGAAAAGTACTCATTTGATATACATTGTAAATAAATGTATGAATAAGGATTAAGAAGTCACTAAGGATCTCAAAGAAAAGAATTAACATAAGGATATATTTATAGTTATTTCTTTGTTGGGATATACAGATATATAAAGTTATTATTGAGATTTAAGTCAAACAGCTTGAATTTATTCGATACTTTTTTATGCTGTCATTTAGACAGATTTCGGTTTTATATTTCTAATATGAACATATTCATCAAGTAATAATAGTGTTGATTTATGAATAAATTCAAATTTTTATTTAAGCTCTTAATGTCTGATATATAAGTTATGGCTACTTATGCTAAATAACTTATGTAATGATATCTCAAATCTTGTTTTGGTGATTAATGTAATAATTTGTTTCAGTTTACTAAGGAGTTGTAGATTGAGATATCATAAAGATAGAAAATACTTTATTGATATTCTAAGCGATTTAAAGTTTATAATTTTTTTATGAACCCACACTAAGGAAAAGTTTTAAAGCGGTAAATGCGATAGTTTTTTGAGGATGTTGAGTTTGGGGGGAGAAATAAAGTAATACCATTGTCTTTAAAGAGAATCATTATCTTTGATTCAACTGCGGTTGCTTCTTCGCTTAAAGTTTAAGATTTGTTTTCTTTTATTAAGAAGAAGTAAATTAAGAACCATATTATGACGATGTTGAAGATAATTTTTCTTTAAGCAAAGGATACTGCTTCAAGAAAACAAACTCAACAACCTCAAAGATGCAAAGATCACTATGGAAATCCACCTAAATGGGAAGAAATGCTATTTTAGATTATTGTGTAATATTTCTTCATAAAGATAAATAATGGATTGATAAAGATGATGCTATGGACTTACATCAATCCATGTAAGGTACTAATTTAAAATGTGGATTTAAGAAATGAACATATAACATAAATCTATATGGATAATAAAGTTTGAAATCTCCCTCTAACTTAAGTAATAAGATCATTGGTTATGAATAACTATTCAAAGCCAAAAGGGATCAAGTGGGTAATATTGAATTTTATAAGGCACTTTTATTGAAATCACTATTATTAAAATGAAATTTTATTTTCTTTAAAGAATGTTTCATTTTGGACTTAGTAAACGATTCTTTAGAATCGATCGCTTCGGAGCTTACTACATTTTGTACTTTTGAGCATTATCTGATGAAGATTAAAGTTTTGTTTCTCAATGGAAACGTTGGTGAAACCACTTAAGAAACTCATTTATGGATTAGTCTTTTGTATTTGGGATTCAAATACACCATTATTGTTCATGGAGTGATATTTGGATTATTACAAAAGAATTAGGAAGATAAATGCTTAAAAGATTTGGTATGTAAACTGCGATTCAGTTGTTTTTATTTAACCAAACAGATAAATGCTACCATCCTTGAAATTAAAGAAATGCAAAAGATTTCTCATGCATTTGCAGTGTGAATTTTAATGCATACTAATGTATATACACATATGGATATGCGTGTATTATTTGGCAGATACTTTACTGATATTAAAAGTGGATCACTGATTTAGTAGCCAAAATAGTTATGAGATATCTTTAAGGAATAAAATAAAAGATCATATGCTCATGGATAAAAGATCGGATCAGTTGGAGATCATAACGAATTACGATCCAGATATTTTTGGATGTCATTACTGTAAAAGATCCACTTCTAGCAATGATAACATATTTTATGGGTGAAACTATATAAGGGAAAAGTGTCATTTAGGCACTTATAGTTTTCGCCATTTTGAAAATATCGTCTTTGGTTAATTATAAGACATCTAAATATGGAAAATAATAATGAAATTTTGTCACAATACTCCAGTTATAGATAAAGAATTGAAAGACCAAGTAATATTGTGACAGTAAAGAATATATTATTTTCCAATAAGGGAAGAGTGCAAAATGTATTGTAATTCATAGAGCGCACTTAGATAAACTCCATTATGGCGGATCCGCTTACCAAAAGGTTATCACCTAAGGTCTTTCATGAGCATGTAGCTCAGTTAGTGTAACTTTTATGTAAGGATATTTTGGTTCAGGGGGAGTTTGTATTTGGTATTGTCATATGACTCATTGCTCTATGCTTCAGTTACAGATATATGCATATCAAGTTCTTTTTCAGATCAGAAATAAAGTAATGAATTTTTCTTTGCACTCAGGTTGTTTAAATATTAAACATTTGATCTCACTAAAGAAGGACCAGTTGGAAATAGACATGTATAGATCACATTTCATGTAATTTCCATACTACACATCCATGATTGATCTATGTCGTTTGATTGTATTGATATATGTGACCATTGATGGGTTTAGTTACGATAAATGTAACGAATGCCGCTTTGATCCTTTGTCAACCCAATTAATGGACGAGATTGTTTCAGATACACCGTATGTTATAAATAGCAAATTTCGGAGCTCATAAAGTTAAACACATTTTAAGGTTATTTCATATGTGGCCCAAGGGGAGATTGTTGGAATATTTCGACAATTGGGTCACATATGTAAAATAAAATGTGTTATGCTATTTTGGTGTAAAGCCTAATTAAAGTGATCTAATTTTTTATTAGAATTAATAGGCTTAAAGTTTAAGTTATCATGGGCCTAATGTGTAGATACCGGGGCATTTTATAATTTTTTGAAGGGCCGAATTACAAAATGCCAACTCTATAAATAAAGGGTTATGGTCCCCGAATTACACAAGCCTTAGCAACTCTCTAACCTCTTCTACGGAGAGCTGAATCTAATCTAGGGTTTGTGTCAATTTGGAAGACCGAACCAAATTCTTCTTCTTCTACAACAGATAATCTTCTCCGTGGCAACCAATTATGGGATTCGGGTATAGCAATAATTAAATACAGATTCAAGTACGCTTCCGCTAATCAAGTTATCTATTTTCTGATTTGTTCTCGATTAAATCAATATGGTTACATATTCAGATCTAGGGTTTCACAATTGGGTATTGTTAAAGTATACTGAAATCCTAACAAATACAGGTGGGCTCTCAAACCTTTAGCTGGTGATGGGATTCACTTTAACTGGGTAACGAAGCTTGTGTTAAAGTCGAGGATGTGAAGGGAGTCCGAGGGAAATTACATGATGCTGGAGGTAGCGGACATGAAACCATTGTAGCGGGCATGCGGAGGAAGATGAGGAGTATGAGAAAAGAAATAAAGGGATCCATTTTAGATGAATAAAAAAATGTAAAAGAAAGGATCCATAATGGTTAAGGAGAAAGGAAAAGGACAAATGGATGAGAAAAAGGAGAAAAGAAAGTGAAGTGTTGGATCAGAAATTGGAAGAATGGAGGGATTAGATCGAAGGGATGTAGAGACGTGAGTGCAAAGTGATTATATCAGTCTTAAAAAAATGTGTTAATGGCTTAGTCAAGGATCAGGTACGATCTCTAACTTTGTCGAATCCCTCTCTTCCTATATAAATATGAAAGAAAACCCGAATGAATACGGACTTGCATACAGTATCGGCATATGGACTTTGCAAATAGTAATACAGCATATACTTCAAACAATTGAACAAATGACTAGAAACATAACATATTCTAAATTTCGATATCCTATCCTAAAGCTTGATAAAACCCCACGACCATTGACCTAAAGGCTAATGATGCAGTTAACGGTGATGGCGCTACGATTGAAATATGAATCTCATTATCACTTAAAATTGATTTTTTAAATTGCGTGCACATGCACGACACGACACGACACTGCACTACCCATGCATTAAGCGAGGGTGAACATGTCAATTGCGCCAATTGTAATTATTTGGTGAGTTTTATAACTTACAGGACCAAGAAGCTTTGACACATCATGGCTAATGGAACCGATAAAACAATAAGAATTTCGACATCTAGCCATATCATGATGACTTCGATGTTGAGTCAATTTCAACAACGATTTAAGTCAAGGCTTTCCCAACTCATTATGTGGATCAACCCACGACAAATTCAAAAGGGCCTTCAAGTGGCTGGAGAAGCAGGTATAGAAATTATCCTCCATCTACATATACATTATTAGTACTAGAAACATATGAGGAACCTATCAACTCGGGGGCATTAAAAATCAATTGGTAGATGTTGAGAATAATTTGCACTAAGCACAATATCCCATTCAAAAAAGTATGAATTCCAATCCATGAAGACATACCTCATATATCCCTAAAGGGATACATCACTTGCAATAAATATATGTGCTTAGTTGGATGCATTACATTATCTAGTCCATTCATTCGGGAGATGCTTTATTACATAAGAATGTCTCTCACATAGATGCACTTGAAAAGATATGCATTTTTTTACTTGGAATATATATGCTTTTCATAGAGAATATATTATGTGATCCAATGGTGGAAGACATCTTATATATCATTAACTTAAAGTGATAAAGGACTACACCTTCTTTTCCTAATCTGGAGGCTTCAGCTCATAGTCATGTCGTTAATGCGCGTGGAACAAGCTAAGAAACTTCAAAAGTGATTGGTTCTATGTACTGTCCTCATAGTATTGCAAGGCATGGACTGAAGGACATAAGTTTCATACTCATTTACTGGTGTAATTTCATGCTAACTAAGTTGTGAGATCTATAATGGCGTAATGTTTGAACGTGAAGGCAATCCTCCTTGACCTACAGGCCAAAAGTTCGTAAATGTTATGGCGATTTTGAAGGTACTAGATGTAATGTACCGAGATGTAAAGCTTTTGATCCGCAATTACCTCCTTTGTACATGCAGTTCACTAGACGACGATCGCATAATGGATTGCGATGGTATTAAGGAAGAGGAGGTTGTAGCTAAATTGGGAAAATAAGTTGAAGGAGATGATAGCGAAGACGATCACCTTATCATGCCTATAGTCAAACGAGGTGAACTAAAAGCGGTTATTGGGGACATCAAAGGTAAAAAGGCAGCTGATAGGAATGAAGTTAAACATGAGGAAGATCTACCTCTTACCCAACAATCCTCTATAATTGTAGAGGTTAGGAAAAGGGCAAGCTTCTAAGCCTGCATCACCCACCTCTTCTGCTGAAGAAAGGGGACTACACATCGACAATGAGTTGTTCAAAGGATTGAATGAATTCCTTCTTGAAACCTCAATGTTTGATTTTGATAATGTCAACATGATAGTTTTCTCCCTAACTCTAAGGAAATTGTGATTTGGACGAGCATCAAAGACATTGCTTCATCAAGCAAAATGACGAAAACTAGTCCATTGGAGGGAAGATTAGGACACACAGAACACATTTGTTTTGTTGCATGACATGATACTTTTTTACGCAATGGTTAACTGACCCTGATTGAAGACTTTTTCTTTATGTAACAACATGGAAAGAGAGAAAAAATATCGTTGCTATTGGGTGGAAGTGTTCATAGATCAACAAATGCCATACAAAGATGATTACCGGTGCCATGGTAACCCATCGCTTGGAGACAAAGAGCATCACAGTTCTAATATCGAATATCGTCCGTAGTCACGGTCTCTTCCCCACAAAGTACAAGACATGGCTTCTATCTGAAATGCATAATCTAAAGAGGATGAAAAATCAAAAGTTCCTTCTCCAACTTCTCTTCTGGTTTATTCACCGTTGATTTGTACTAGTCATAATCACACCAAGTAAGTTTTAGATACCTCGAAGAAGCCCATCTATTTTGAAAACAATCCAAAAGGAAAACGATTTAAGCAGTTGAGGCTCCTAAAATGAGTGCCACCCCTTAAGATCAAAAGCGTGAAATTTAGGATCTATTTCATAAGTTTTATCTCAATAGACTTACATTTGTTCTAAAAATCCATTATATTCCTTGTGAGATAAACAAAGACATGGTGGATTTGGTATTCGATGTATATTTCTAATATCGAGAAATGAAGCGATTGGCTGAGAAGCTTTCCGAAACCATTAAAAAGTTATAGCTTGATATCACAAATATGAACCTAAGGCTGGCTTTGCAAAAGATTAGATTAAACATTTAGATGAAGAAGTGTCCAATTATAAGGTTCAACTAGCTGAGATGGAGAAGAAAATCAAGAAGTCTAAGAAAAAGGTTGATTGGTCCCGAGAGCGATTTCGAATAGAATTGGATTGCATATCCCTGAGGACTATTTCTTTATAATATGTCACTAAAGCTATCTCGAGAAAGAATGAAAGTTTGGAACAAGAGAAAGTGTCCAAAGAAGTATCTGATCTCAAGGCTAGGCTTGATGTAGTAGAAATAGCCAAGTTAATGGACAAAGAAGTTACTAAATCCATCTGGGATGGGGCTATAGAGGTTAGACTTAAGTATGAAACAATATAAAAGAACTTTAGGCCATGGTTTATGAGGCCAAAGAAGAAAGGAAGAAATTTAACCCTATCATGTTGGGGTATTATGCTCATATCCACCACCAATTAGACATATCTTCACCGTAGGATTACTAACAAAGTTACATGATGCTTGGGACTTTTTGTTGAAAATGAAATATATTTATTCGTGAGTGATACCATCGATAATGAGGAGCGGATTAAAATATATTTGATATGAGATAAGTTGAGTGCCCTGCAGGAGGGATAGGGCATTCTTAAAGAAGAAGAGAAGGAAGGTAGAGCAGCTGAGAGGGCACAGGAGAAGGACAAAGAAATAGCGAGTCAAAGCGTCGAGTAATGCATAAAGTTGACTCTCTCGGCCAGTCGTCGAGTCATAACACTTCCACTCAAGCCAAATAGTCCCATTTATTATTCTAGTGGCCTCCTCTTCTCAACCAATATCCATTGACCTGGAGTACGATCCCTGTGACGATCCCAAAACCCCGTGACACGGTGTTAAGGATAATCATTGGAATATAACACATTAATCATCATTAGCAGATCACAGATGATAGCATAAGCTGAAAATAGAATAATTTACACACATATGACAGCGGAATCATATAGATATCATCACATCAGAGAAGCACAATACAGGATAAAACTTAGTGCATAATGATACATAATCAGTCACCATCGCCTGAGGCGGAATCATACATAAAGAGTACACAAAAGGAATATCAGTCTACATCGCCAATGGCGGAATCATAATATAGATACAATAATGGCGGAGAAAATCCAAGTCAGCATGGTGTAGTCAAGCCTCGCCATGAGCCAAAAGGTGCGTCCGAAACCTGTAACTAGGCTGCCCGTGTGAAAATGAGGGCAACCGAGTTTGCAAGGTGAAACAAACTACGAGTCAGTCATGGGACTGGTATGAGAAATCTATTCGACTTATTAACAACAATAATAAGGCAAATCAAAGGACCACGCCACTTTCGCGGAACGGGTTTACTCCAATGAGTGCTAGTCCATGAAATAAAGTAAATGATTAAATCAACGCAATGCTTTTTTATAAAATGAAGCCATTATAAGACTCAGGTCCCATCACACAATGCAACGCAAGCCGGAGGATAGAGTTTTTACCTTATAATGGCCAAAAATGCTTCATACGAATAAAACTAAAGTGCTTGATATTATTACTAGTGTATATATGTTTCAAAAGCGATTTCAATCATAAATATCAATCATAGGTGGCATAAATGACCCATACCACTATCTCGCCATACTAGTAATACAATCACGTCCGCATATTTCGTATTGGAAATTGGATTCCTTCCTGAGTCGAGGCAAGGGGCAAGCTCCTCTCCGATTCGAGACACTCTAGCAAATGTCCCAGGACCCCACTATGATCCTTGGATCTTCAGGGCCGGTCCTCTCTTACTTTTGAGGATTGGCAATTCCTGAACACACGTTTCCCGGTCCTTACAGACCTATATCGAGGCGCCTCGCATTCCAACAACCACACAGGTGAAAAGTATATATAATGTCAGGGCTGGTAGGTCACTGACACCACCTTAGCTAGAAAGAAACGTCGTGCTCTCCCTGCATTCACTCTCCCGTTTTTGACTCATACCGAGGTGTGAGGCTCGAGAATTCACGTTATACACAAAGCTACATCACACAGACCATGCTCCGATCATCACCCACAAGACTTTGCTTTGCAACAGAAGCCTTGATCATATGCCACTCAGGCGTGCCACATAGGCAATCCACTCCATGCGACTGATTTCTATCAATGTATAACCTCTGAGCTCGTACGTCTCAGAGAAGGGCGTTAAGCAAGAGAATAAATTCTCCGCCGCCAAACAGATATATATTTAACAGAGATCAATCAACACAGAATAAAATCCAATGTCAGACACACAGTCCATTTACAAGTCCGTTCTGGGTCTGAACGAAACCGGAGGCACCAATTCCTCGCATATCCGTACAATCAACAGTATGTTTGGACGGCCACTACTTCAATTCCTTCATGGTAGCTACTCCAATCACGAGCATCAGTAGCGCCCATCCATCCAATGTGGAGATCGTCGGTCTTCAGCCGTCTTCGACTCTTCGACTTCTCAACGTCGATCGATTATTTGAAATGAGATAAACTCGGCCTTTTCAAATAACCCACGTATATTTAGATTTTCAAATCAATTAATCACATGGTTGGACCATTCAACATTCACTTTTCAGTTATTTAGTTATAATTTTCATGTCAAATACATTCAACCATCACATATCAAGCAAACACAACAAAATTGGTTTATTTCCACTCTATATCGTCTATAGTATTTTATAACGATATATCACCATTTTTATTTAATTTAAAACGGCCATATTTAATTAAACGACGTTTCGGGTCGTGTTGATGCATTGGCGCTGCTTTTCACTAATTTTGTTTTACACATATCTGAAAATCTAACCGTTGGATCTTCACAAATTTTACATCATTAGGAAGGTCATTTCCTAACGAATCCAACGGTTTCAGTTTTGGGAAAATCCGACGGTCGGATCTTCCACACTAGCCATTTGAAGTTACGATTTCAATTTACGAACTGCAGCGTCGATATTCGATTTAATTTAATTATATTTATATATATATATAATCGTTTCTGGCGCTGTTTTTCTTCATTTTTGAATTAAACATTCCAGACAATCCAACCGTCGGATCTTCACAAAGTTGGTTCCGTTGGAAAGATATTTCCAAGGCGAACCCAACGGTTGCGGTTTCGGGAAAATCCAATGGTCGGATTTACCGCACTAGTCGTTTGAAATCACGGTTTCAAAACACGAACTGCACGGCCACGTTTCGTTTTAATTCTATTTATATTTATATATTTATATAAATATAGTTCATTTAAAAAAATTCCTATATCGTTTCCACTTCAATTATTTCACTAACGCCTTTAAATTTCGGAAAATTTCGCTATAACCTCCTTTGTATGGGAGGGTCTGGGAAAATTCCCAAATAGCCACACGGGCGTCTCATATCAAAAAGAAAAAGAAAAAGCCAAGCGGCTAGCCAACAGGCTCATAAAATCATCACCCAAACAAAGCGGTAAATGTGTACCTATTTGTCGGGCACAAAATTTTTATTTCTCTTCTCTAGCCCCTTTTCTTTAACCTGTTCAATAGATATGCATGTACATATATACAATTTCTAACACTTATCATTTTCCATTCAATCTCATATTTGATTTGCTTTAAAAACACCATTCATTCTAATGTTGCATGCATAGGCTAAAATCATACCATTAGCTAATTAATGTATATTTCAACTCATGCACGTTTATTTGAACAAGTGGCTATTTTAAACACTTCGCATTTCAAAGATGATAATTTTGGCGAACTAAAATAGATTTCAACACATGACTATTTTATTTAGTTCCTATGCATGTTAAAAATAATATTTCTACCATAAATATTTATTTCAACGTCCGCATATCTTTAGCATATCACACATATGATAAAAATGATATTTTTATCACTTAACATATTTGTTCGACAAATAGATGTTTCAACACTTCATAGTTTCAATAAAAATGTAATTTTTATTGTTCGATCTTTTTATTCAACACATGAACTTTTCCACTACACACACTTCTCAACAAATGAGCATTTCCACACATGGACATTTTATTTATGTTGTTCATATTAGAAAGATGGGATTTTTATTGTTGAAACTAGTTATATAAGGCGAATATTTTTCATAATTCATATATATATATAAATGTGATTTTTATTGTTTAAACACTTCATTCATTCACAAATGAATCTAATTTTCACACAACACCTTTCAACACACAAACATTTCCACACATGGATATAGTTTCAATATATGGCTTTAATTTCTATGCATGAAAATAATTCTAACACACAAAGATTATTCAAAATTTCGGCAGCATAACGGCAGGGTAGTTAAAACCGGCACCGTCCCTAGTACGGCTCCTCGCTCTACCTTAAAACCTCGCGGTTTTTGACAATGGGGATTCATGCATCTAATTCGCACGCAGGCGGCATGTTTATTTTTATTTCCACAAATATTTCCAATTCATTTCAATCACCAATGTGTATTTTTCAACCACAACCAAACAATATCAACCACAAACAATTATTCAACCATTCGTATTTTTCATCCAATATTTCACACCAAATCACAACAATAAATATCGTCCATGGTTTGTGGACGAGGGGAGTATATATATATATATATATATATAAATATATATTTGCTATATTTCACTTGCATTTCAACACATATATCAATTATTCTATGCATGTAAAATTGATACTTCGCTTATATAGCTTACACACATTTTCCATTCAATTTCACGTTAATTTAGATTTCTCACCTTGGTTTTTGGAGTGCTAAAAATCGATACGATGTCAGAAAAATCCGCGGCTTCTTCTATTGGGTAGAGAGCTTCCTTGCGGTCCCGATGTTTCTTGTTTCATCGAATTTCGTCAACACACAGAAAAGATATGATTTTTCAAAGTGTAAAGATCAAAGAAAAACTCACTTTCACGAAGCTTCAAAACTAGGTTTACAGTTTTCGCGAAATCAGTGGCTCGTGGGGACGATCGGGGGTGCTGACGTGGAAGAGGACGGAGAGGGCTTCACGGCGCTGGTGGTTTGATGGGGTGCGGTGGCAGATCGGAGCGGCGGCGGCGCTGGGAAGGTCGGGACTTCCTGGCCTCAATTCAGGCGGAGGAGGCGACGAGGGTGGCGATGCTGGGGCCAGATTTGAAGAGGGGGCTGAGACGCGTCGAATTGTGGCGGTGGAAAAGTCTGGAGGCGACTGTGGCGGCGGCGGCGGAGGAGAGAAGGTCAGGAGCGGGTTTCGCCGTTGATCGGGGGCGGGGGGGGGGGGGGGGGGGGTTTAAAAATTTATGAAAGGAAAATTTTGATTGGCTGAGGACCATATTAAATTTTTAAATAGTGTTTTTTAAAACGAACTCCTTTTTAAACCCAACGACTGTCGCCCCTAGCTGAATAAAACCCCATTCCGGACACAATGGGATTTGTTTCGTAGGCCAATTCGACTGTTACAGTCAGTTATTTTTCAAATTAAAGTATAAAACATTTAATTTTTAACTTTCAACGTACATTTCAATTTGCCAGGGAGACAAACTGAATCGAAAAATTCCAGAAAAATAAATCTAGCTAAGTTTTGACGCTACGGTCCCAACAAAACTTGTTTCGTCGAATTTTGAGGTCGTTTGAAAAATAGCCATTTTCTGGTCGATCCAATTCGACAGAAATTGACCAATCACAATTTCTTTTGCCACGCTCACATACTAGCTTCAAAAATTATGAAATTTGAAACCTATCAATAGTTTAATATCCCGGACCCAACAAAAGTTGTTTCGTCGAATTCCGAGGTCGTATGCAAAATATCAATTTTCCAGGGCTATATATTCTATATACCGACCCTTCTGAAAATTCATTCGGCCATAACTTTTGATTCCCGTTACGAAACTTCGATTTTTCAGATTCGTTAGAAAGGTATTGACTAACATATTTAAATATTTTTGGTTTCGCCAAAATCTGTTATATTTTCCACCCTGCACAGTCAGTCAAAGTTTAAATTCAAATTTTCAAACTGACTCACTATTCCTAATTCACTATTTTATTGAAATATTCTATTTCAATTGTTCAAATCCTTTTGAAATTACCAATTTAAATTTTTTAAATTGGCTCGTATTTTCCGGGTTATTACAATCTCCCCCACTTAAAACTTTTTGTCCTCGAAAAGGAAACAATAGTAAAGTAGGAAATAAAATGTAAATGCAAAGTATTGTAAAGGTACCTTGCACAGGAGTTTGTCAGAGATATCCACTCTGCATTTGGGGTAAGCTTGCTTAATGCTTTCCTCAGTTTCCCAAGTACAGTCTCTAGGATCACTGCTCCATTGCACTTTAACTAAATGAACCTTTTTGCTTCTGAGTTCTCTAGTTTCTTTGCCAACAATCTTTAATGGCTCTCTTCTGAGTGCTAATTCTGGAGTTATCTCCACATCCCGTTGCGCTGCTTCTTCCACAACCAGATCCGGATCATGCACATGTCTTCTAAGTTGAGATACGTGAAATATATTGTGCACTCCAGGCAACCAATCTGGAAATTGAACCCTATAAGCAAGAGTTCCAATTCGCTCAAGTATAGGAAAAGGACCAATAAATCTCGGTGCCAACTTCCCAGTCTTGCCAAATCTGATTACTCCTCTCATCGGAGAAACCTTCAAACAAACATGATCACCAACAGCAAATGTCAAATCTCTCCTTCTAGAGTCTGCATAACTTTTCTGTCAGCTTTGGGCGGTTTTCAATCGCTTCTTGATGAAGTCGACTTTATCAGATGCTTCTCTAATCATATCGGGTCCTAGTACAAGTCTGTTGCCAGGTTCTACCCAACATGCTGGAGATCTGCAGGGTCTGCCATATAATGCTTCAAATGGCGACATTCTCAAACTTGCTTGATAGCTATTGTTATATGAGAATTCGGCCAAATGCAAATGATCTTCCCATGACCCACCAAAATCAATTATACAAGCCCGCAATAAATCTTCTAGAATTCTATTCACCCGCTCAGTTTGGCCATCTGTTTGTGGGTGATAAGCGGTGCTCATATTCAGTTTTGTTCCCAATTCTGTCTGGAATGCCTCCCAGAATTTGGTAGTAAATAGGGGATCTCTATCACTGACTATGCTGATGGGAATTCCATGCAGCTTAACAATTTCTCTGAAATATATCTGCGCTAGACTTTGAGCAGTTCTAATGGACCTGACAGGTATAAAATGGGCAGTCTTCGTGAAGCGATCTACGATTACCCAAATGCTGTCATTACCTTTCTTGGTTCGCGGCAAACCATCTATGAAATCCATGGAAATTTGTTCTCATTTCCAACCTGGGACTTCCAATGGTTGTAACAGTCCAGCTAGCTTCTGTTGGTCACTCTTGACCAATTGACAAGTAGGGCATCTGCTAACATACAAAGAAATATCTCTTTTCATTGCCTTCCACCAGAAAGTGCCTTTTACATCGTTGTACATTTTACTCACCCCAGGATGGATGCAAAATTTGGATTTATGGCATTCATCCAGCACTTCTCTTTTAAGCTCGGGAATGTCGGGAACACATATTCTTCTATTCAGCCTCAGAACTCCCTCACTATCATCTAGGAAACTGGAGCCTTCGCCCCTTTGAATCCTTTTTACCATCTCTTTTACAAAATTGTCACTTTTCTGAAGAACAGATATCCTATCAATCAATCCAGGTGTAATTATAAGATTGGCAATGATTGCGGTTTTTCTACTAAGTGCATCCGCTACAACGTTAGCCTTCCCCGACGTATACAGGATATCAAGATCATACGCTGCAAGAAATTCTAGCCAACGCTGCTGTCTCAGATTCAGATCTTTCTGGGTATATAAATACTTCAACGATTGATGATCTGTGTACAGTATAAATTTCTCGCCCAATAAATAATGCCTCCAGATTTTCAAGGCAAAAACGATGGCTAGCAACTCAAGATCATGAGTCACATAATTCTTCTCATGCGGTTTCATTTGGCGGCTTGCATAAGCGACTACTTGGCCTCTTTGCATTAACACTGCACCAAGACCTCTAATAGAAGCATCTGTCCAAACCGTTAAATCCTGATTGCCATCAATAATAGTTAACACTGGAGCAGTAGTCAGCTTCGATTTCAATTCCTGGAAAGCTTCTTCACAATCGGAAGTCCACTTAAACTTCTCGTCTTTCTTTGTGAGCTTCGTTAACGGACCGGATATCTTCGAAAAATCCTTAACGAACTTTCGATAATAACTAGCCAACCCCATAAAACTTCTAACTTCTGTGGGAGTAGTGGGTTGTTTCCAGTCTTAAATCGCTGTTATTTTGCTTGGGTCAACAGAAATTCCTTTCTCTGACACGACATGGCCGAGAAATTTGACTTCTTCTTGCCAGAAGACACATTTAGAGAATTTGGCTTTGAAGACGTTCTTCCTTAGAATCTCCAATACTTGTTCTAAGCGTTTTTCATGCTCGGGTTTTGATTTGGAGTAGATTAAAATATCATCGATGAAGACAAGGACAAATTTATTCAGAACTCCCCTGAACACTCTATTCATTAGATCGACAAAGTATGCTGGAGCGTTGCATAGGCCAAATGGTATTACTAACCATTCATAAAATATGTCTGGACCTCTGAAAGCGGTCAAAGGAACACACTCTTCTGCTATTCTCAATTGATGAAAACCTGTAGCAAGGTCCATTCGGGAAAATACTTTCGCCCCATTCAATTGGTCTAGCAAGTCATCGATGCGGGG
Source organism: Allium sativum (assembly GCA_030737875.1). Lineage (NCBI taxonomy): Eukaryota > Viridiplantae > Streptophyta > Magnoliopsida > Asparagales > Amaryllidaceae > Allium > Allium sativum. The sequence goes on along the minus strand of CM060926.1, from coordinate 482,389,697 downwards.
TAATGGATATTTGTTTTTAAGCGTCTGTTTGTTGAGGTCTCGGTAATCAACGCATAATCGAAGAGTACCGTCTGACTTTGGGACAAACACAACAGCTGCACCCCAATTAGAAAAACTCGGTCTGATTAGACCCTTCCACAACAGTTGACGAGTTTGATCGCCTAATTCTTCTTTTTCTTTCGGAGTCATTCTACGAATTGGATGCACCACTGGTCTGGCATTGGGAATTAGATCGATTCGGAATTCTATTTCTCTTTGCGGAGGTAAGTTCACAACTTCTTCAAACACATCCGCATAGTTTCTAACAATCGGAATCTTTTCCATGGAAGTGGGGATAAGTTCTAATGCCGACCAAAATTCTTCTCTATTCGGATTCGAACCATGACAAGGAACCGTAATATATCCAAGCTTCGTTCGAATTTTGACGATTCTTTCCGCACAATTCACTTCGGCTTCATATTTCGTTAACCAATCCAGCCCGAGAATAATATCGAATTTGGGAAAATCCATAACGATTAAATCAAAAGGAAATTTGTAGGAAGAATAAGAGACTGGCACTCTACAATATGAAACGAGAGTAATAGGACCCCCTATCGGGTTATGAACTTCAACAGATTCTTTGAGCCTTCACTGTTTTAACTTTAATTTGTGCACTGTGTTTCTAGCAATAAAACTACGCGATGCACCTGTGTCAAATAATACAGAAACAGGAATATTTTTAATTGTAAGGGTACCTCCCAAAACATCGGGTTTACCTGCTCCATCGGAAGAAGCTGGCGGGCTAGACCGTCATAGACATGAGCTACTGTAGCTTTCTTTATCAAGGGACAGTCTTTGACTAGATGATCGGTCTTGCGACAGTTGAAGCACGAGCGAGGGTTCTGAGAGCCTTGGCTCGAGCCTTGAGAGTTTGTTTTCTGCCTCTTCGGAGCTGTGCAGACGTTTGAGTAGTGCCCCGGCTTACCACATTTAAAACAATTTCCTCTTGGCGGCTTGCCAGTCTGAGGTTTTGAAGATGCTGCTTGTCTTGACTCGCCTTGATTTACAGCAGGCTTGCGCTTGTTTCCGGCTTGGCTTCTAGCGCGATCCTGATCCAGATGCCTTTGATCAAGGTCTTCATAGTTGCATGTCATTTCCACCAACTCGTTGAATTCCAGCTTGACATGGGCCATGGATCTATCATGATATTGTCGCCTTAGCCCAAAGATAAACCTCTTATTTTTGGATTTCGCAGTGGCGACGAGCTCTGGAGCATAGGGCGACAACATTGTAAATTTATTCAGATAATCCTGCACGGAAAGATCCCCTTGCTGGAGATTGGCGAAGTCATCATGCATTCTTTCTAGAGCTTGTTCTGGGACATATTTCTCCTTGAAGAGTTCTTTGAATCCATCCCATGTTCTCCCAGCTTCTCTGTTTCCGGCGGTAAGAGATTCCCACCATAATTCAGCTTGTTCCTGCATAAGCCAGGCACCCATAATAGCTTTGTCTTCGTCTCCAAGCCTTAGGCCTTCAAGAATTTTCTCGCATGTTTTGAGCCTTGCAAGGGCCTCTATCACTGTGCCAGTTCCCGAGAAGGTCTTGCCGCCTAAGTTCTTATATCTCTTAGCTACACGGTCAAGCTCGAAGTATTGAGCTGCCGGAGGTTCTATCAAAGGTCCTTCTTGAGCTGGGACTTCTCCTCTTCCTCGATCTCGGCCGGCACGGCCTCCTCTAGCGGCGGCTGCTCTGGTAGCCATTTTTCAAATTCTGTATAAGCAACGAAAAAGTCAGCTTACAGAAATGATAGTCTATTGCATAGTTAAGCAGAAAATTTTACGGAAAGATAACGATGGATTTATCAAATTGTTTTTGCTATTCTGCTCGGCTCATTCTAGGACTTTACTAGTCCTATCTCTAATGAGAGACTCGCCTTAGAATACTACTGATTCTATTTTGACGAAGTGTTTAATGTGTTAGACTCCAGAACTAAGGTTAACCAAAGCTCTGATACCAGCTGTGACGATCCCAAAACCCCGTGACACGGTGTTAAGGATAATCATTGGAATATAACACATTAATCATCATTAGCAGATCACAGATGATAGCATAAACTGAAAATAGAATAATTTACACACATATGACAGCGGAATCATATAGATATCATCCCATCAGAGAAGCACAGTACAGGAGACAACTTAGTGCATAATGATACATAATCAGTCACCATCGCCTGAGGCGGAATCATACATAAAGAGTACACAAAAGGAATATCAGTCTACATCTCCAATGGCGGAATCATAATATAGATACAATAATGGCGGAGAAAATCCAAGTCAGCACGGTGTAGTCAAGCCTTGCCATGAGCCAAAAGGTGCGTCCGAAACCTGTAACTAGGCTGCCCGTGTGAAAATGATGGCACCCGAGTTTGCAAGGTGATATCTTTAGCATATCACACATATGATAAAAATGATATTTTTATCACTTAACATATTTATTCGACAAATAGATGTTTCAAAACTTCATAGTTTCAATAAAAATGTAATTTTTATTGTTCGATCTTTTTATTCAACACATGAACTTTTCCACTACACACACTTCTCAACAAATGAGCATTTCCACACATGGACATTTTATTTATGTTGTTCATATTAGAAAGATGGGATTTTTATTATTGAAACTAGTTATATAAGGCGAATATTTTTCATACTTCATATATATATAAAAATGTGATTTTTATTGTCTAAACACTTCATTCATTCACAAATGAATCTAATTTTCACACAACACCTTTCAACACACAAACATTTCCACACATGGATATAGTTTCAATATATGGCTTTAATTTTTATGCATGAAAATAATTTCAACATATGAAAATAATTCTAACACACAAAGATTATTCAAAATTTCGGCAGCATAACGGCAGGGTAGTTAAAACCGGCACCGTCCCTAGTACGGCTCCTCGCTCTACCTTAAAACCTCGCGGTTTTTGACAATGGGGATTCATGCATCTAATGCGCACGCAGGCGGCATGTTTATTTTTATTTCCACAAATATTTCCAATTCATTTCAATCACTAATGGGTATTTTTCAACCACAACCAAACAATATCAACCACAAACAATTATTCAACCATTCGTATTTTTCATCCAATATTTCACACCAAATCACAACAATAAATATCGTCCATGGTTTGTGGACGAGGGGAGTATGTGTATATATATATATATATATATATATATATATATATATATATTTGCTATATTTCACTTGCATTTCAACACATATATCAATTATTCTATGCATGTAAAATTCATACTTCGCTTATATAGCTTACACTACGCATGTACATGAGGTATACGACACGTATGTAATTTATATTTTGCTAATATAAATTATACATGACATTTTCCATTCAATTTCATGTTAATTTAGATTTCTCACCTTGGTTTTCGGAGTGCTAAAAATCGATACGATGTCAGAAAAATCCGCGGCTTCTTCTATTGGGTAGAGAGCTTCCTTGCGGTCCCGATGTTTCCTGTTTCATCGAATTTCGTCAACACACCAAAAATATATGATTTTTCAAAGTGTAAAGATCAAAGAAAAACTCACTTTCACGAAGATTCAAAACTAGGTTTATAATTTTCGCGAAATCAGTGGCTCGTGGGGACGATCGGGGGTGCTGACGTGGAAGAGGACGGCGAGGGCTTCACGGCGCTGGTGGTTTGAGGGGGTGCGGTGGCAGATCGGAGCAGCGGCGACGCTGGGAAGGTCGGGACTTCCTGGCCTCGATTCAGGCGGAGGAGGCGACGAGGGTGGCGATGCTGGGGTCGGATTTGAAGAGGGGGCTGAGACGCGTCGAATGGTGCCGGTGGCGAAGTCTGGAGGCGACTGTGGCGGCGGAGGAGAGAAGGTCATGAGCGGGTTTCGCCGTTGATCGGGGGGGGGGGGTTTCTTTTTTTTTTTTTTAAATTTATGAAAGGAAAATTCTGATTGGCGAAGGACTATATTAAATTTTTAAATAGTGTTTTCTCAAACGAACTCCTTTTTAAACCCAACGACTGTCGCCCCTAGCTAAATACCCCCATTTCGGACATAATGGGATATGTTTCGTAGGCCAATTCGACTGTTACAGTCGGTTATTTTTCAAATTAAAGTATAAAACATTTAATTTTTAACTTTCAACGTACATTTCAATTTGCCAGGGCCACAAACTGATTCGAAAAATTCCAGAAAAATAAATCTAGCTATGTTTTGACGCTACGGTCCCAACAAAACTAGTTTCGTCGAATTCTGAGGTCGTTTGAAAAATAGCCATTTTCTGGTCGATCCAATTTAACAGAAATTGACCAATCACATTTTCTTTTGCCACGCTCACATACTAGCTTCTAAAATTATGAAATTTGAAACCTAGCAATAGTTTAATATCCCGGACCCAACAAAAGTGGTTTCGTCGAATTCCGAGGTCGTATGCAAAATATCAATTTTCCAGGGCTATATATTATATATACCGACCCTTCTGAAAATTCATTCGGCCATAACTTTTGATTCCTGTTATGAAACTTCGATTTTTCAGATTCGTTAGAAAGGTATTGACTAACAGATTTAAATATTTTTGGTTGCGCCAAAATCTGTTATATTTTCCACCCTGCACAGTCAGTCAAAGTTTGAATTCAAAATTTCAAACTGACTCACTATTCCTAATTCACTATTTTATTGAAATATTCTAATTCAATTGTTCAAATCCTTTTGAAATTACCAATTTAAAATTTTTAAATTGGCTCGTATTTTCCGGGTTATTACAATCCCGAACATCCCAACCTGATCGATGCCGACTCCTATTATACAAGGAAAATCTCCATAAGAAGGCTAGAAGCATAACGCCAAAGTTATATCTATAGTCTCTCATGCTTTTAAAAGAGTACTTATTGCTTGTGAGCGGGTTAGTGTGCTTTGTTTGGGGTCTTCATAAGAAAATAGTAATCTAATCATGATAGGCCTTCCTGCTAGAGATGCTTTATCTAGAAAGTTGTTGGTCGTGGTTTCTACATATTAGCTTCCGCATCCCAAGTATCCCAGCGGTCGGTCTAGGCGAAAATACTCAATGGGATAAAGAGACATTTGCGGCCTTAATGGAGACTAACATGGGCAGCACGAAGCTAGAGAAGGAGCAGGGAGGAACCATGGATATGAGAGAAAACGAAAAGACTATAAGATCATCAAAGGGAAATTGTTTGAAAAGCAGCAGGAATAGTTAACTCCAAAAAAGAAAATGCCAATTTTACTCCTAAGCCACTTGAAGCGCTAGAGCTTGGTGATCCTGGATATGAAGAAGCGGAGCATGAAACTTCCTAGGAGTTTGAGATTGAACTTGCCTCGTCTAAATCTAGTTCCAATAAAAGCGGCAAGAGTGAAAGTGGAAAGAGCTCCCAAAAGAGGAAGAGGGGTAGCTTTAAGAGAAAGTCACCAAAAAAGTCGAAAAAAGGATGAGTGAGCCACTGATGGGTGGATTTTTCTTTTTATATACACTTCCTTTTACCATTATTGACAGATTTATGTGAATATGACCCTCACTTTGGCTAGTTAGACATTAAACTTGTATAGATTTTCCAAGTTTTAGTTGGGAACAAAAGTTTAGTCTTCTATTATTAAGTATTAAATTGTTCCAAGTGCTCGAGCTTCTATGCTTTCCATTCAATGTAGTTGTATTTGATTACTCATCATTACACTTAAGTTGTAGTTGATTTCTCTTGATTTCGAGCGATAAATGGATGGACTACTCTTAAATCCATCTTTCAGTCATGGCTTTAGGTCATGGTATTTAATAGGAAGTTCCACTCTTGATGCCTCCTTTCAGTTATGTATTTATGTTATATGGACCTAGAGTAAGGTGTCATAATCAACCCTATAAAGGTTTATACTCCTGACATCTGATAAAATTGGAATGATACATAGAAGATTAGTATGGCCCCTACGCAAGGATGACCCACACAATTTGAGATATAGTCTAAAATTTTCAACATCAATAATAAACCGAAATATAGTTGTCTTAATTTGTTAATTTGCTTGTGTATCCATTGTGTTGAATTTTCCATGCTCTCGTATCACTGCACTATTTTGCACTGCCATGTATTTTTTGCTTCATATTAGCACGTGTATCGACTACTTTAGTGTGTATTGATTATTGGTGGCCTCATTGATATATTACCTATTGCTGTAGCAAAATTGACACCTGTACGGTCCTATATATTTAAGACACACTAGTTCGTAAATGTGTTGCCTTAATTTGAAAATCTATACCTTTATATATGTTTGGATTAACTATTATATATTGGTTTTTATTAAAGTTGATTTACTTGAATAAATTTAATCCTAACTTGAGTGTTCTTGTGTTTTGCATAAATTTTCACGTCAAACCGAGTGTTGCAGCATAAAGATTTAAGTGGATGAAGTTAGAAAGTGATGAAGATGCCATCTTTTGGTTGGGTTTAAAATTCTCAATTTTTTTTTTTTGAAACTGGGTATAACTTTATTTAAGGCTATTTCAGCCCAAATAGGAGCCCAAAAGAGCAAAATAATTACAACCGAAATAAAACAGTTATAACCCATTGAAAAACCGACAATGCAACACTTATTTCAACTCCATCGCAATATTCATTTCAACTCCACAATTTCCACTAATGGCGCTAACAGAGGAGATCATGGAAGAATTAGGGTTCGATTATCAATACTCCTTTCCCGTGTCACCACTTGAACTGACATCAGGTCGTTGTTCTTCCCCACATGCAATAAGCTTCCTTCCTCTAGTTCTCATGATTAATTGATTTGGATTTCAGTAATTTTTGCAACTTCGTTGACTTATTTTTTCTTGCCTTGGAAATGTCTGCTATTGCTTTCCTTCCGCAAACTCCACAACGTAGTTATAATTGGAATGTTGTGTACTTCTCCTATTGCGTTTACTCTGCTCCCTCCGTCGCATAGGTACGCCATGATTTCATTTAGAGTTCGGTCTCGATTTGAGTTTTGGGCGTTAATTTCTGGACACACTTGTTGTAAAACTTCACCTGTATAGTTGCATTGAAAGAAAAGCTGGTCATGAGTTTCGGTTTCCTTTTCACATAGCTTATACATTGTATCGTTAAGCAATCCCCATCTGTTGAGTCTATCCTTCGTTGGGAGTCTCTTATTGATTGATTTATAAGCAGTGAACGACATTTTAGGAGGTATGATTTCAGCCCACAAAAATTTACTCTAGTTAACTTCACTATGAGATTGCCTCGATAAATTCCAAGCTTAATTAATACTGAAATCATTTGACCCATCCCATTTCCATTTATCATATTCTCTACCAAAATAAAGTGTCAAAATCTCAATCTTCCTCTTGATCTCATCAGAACAAGGTAATGTGTCGCATTTCCACTACATTTTATAAACTATTTCAATCACTGTTAATTTGGGGCAGCCATAGGAAGGGTACGTGTCCCAGCCAAGATGTTCAATCAAAGATTTGTGTTCTATCCAAGGGTCTCGCCAAAGATCAGTATCTGATCCATCAACAAACTCACGATCTATGTGCTTTGTTAACTTTTCTCTAGTTCTCAGAATCGCCTTCCAAGTTGAAGAAGCGTTAGTGTCAATAGCCAATGTCCAGAAATTTTCTTTCATGTATCTATTACGCATCCATCTAGCCCATAACCCATTCTCCGATATTATTTTCCATGCTTGTTTTAGCGTGAAAGTTGTCCGCATGTCTTTTAAACTCCTCAAACCAACTCCGCCTTCAATTTTAGGCCTGCAAAGATCGCTATATTTGATTTTATGTAGACCACCTCTCCATATGAAGTATGTACACACCCTTTCTATCTTCTTGATAGATGCATTTGATAACTGAAACGTTTGCAACCAAAAGTTAGCTTTTGCTTGAATAACCGTGTGTACCAGTTCAATTCTGCCAGCTGCAGAAAGGAGACGAGAACTCTAACCTTGTAATCGTTCTCTAATACTAGTTATAAGAGATGCACATTCTCTATTAGTAATTTTGTTCGATTAGAGGTACCCCAATATATTTGACTGGTAAATTCCCTTCTTTCACCTTCAAATTATTTAATATTACTTCCTAATTTCTGCAGTACTTGTTAAAATAACATTTGGTCTTCAATTATTCATTTTCAGCCCAACTTTAGTTTCTAAATTACCAAATATCTCCAAGATTTTGTGTGCAGCTGCCTCTTTAGCTTTGATACAAATAATCAAGTCATCAGCATATAACAAATGACTAATAACCGGTTGAAAATTGTGAGTAGGCCAAATAGCTTTCTCAAAATGTGTAATTTCCATCTGTAGGGTAAAATATTCCATCGCTACCGCAAACAAATAAGGGGATAAGGGATCACCATGTCTAATTCCTCTGTTACTAGTTATGAAACCCTTCGTGACACCGCTAATTAAAATAGAGAATGTTGGTGAGTTGATACATCCTTCAATAATTCTTGTGAATTTCGTTGGTAACCCCATTGCAACAAGCATGTGAATAATGAAACATCGGTTGATTTTGTCATATGCTTTGTGGAGGTCAACTTTTAAACAAAATTTACCAGCACCCTTCTTACTAAAATTTCTTATCAATTCATGTGCCAGCAGCGAGTTATCTGAAATGCTCAGCCCTTTAATGAATGCACTTTGACACTCAACTATTAAGTCTGGTAATACCTTTTTCATTCTATCGCATAAGACTTTGCTGATAATTTTATACAGAGCATCGCAGCATGCAATTGGTCTATAAATTTATTTTTCCTTTGCTTTTTGTTTGAGTTCCACTGCTTTTAACTTGAGTAAAATTTTCAGTTTGACTTGATTCTCTTGGTAGCAATGCCAAGTGTCGTCGATTTTATCGCCTTCATCCATCTTTACCAGTAAGTCAGCAATTATCTTTTCAGTGTTTCCAATCATGTCCTCTTCTTTTGGTCTGATTTTATTCCAAGATTTTAACCTTTTTTTAGTTTTTTTTAAGAAAAGAAACAAAGTCAAACAAGTAGCTTTCATTAAAATTAAGCCCCTTAAAAACCAAATTGTCTTGATATCCCTCAATAGATATCCAGTTGTTAGCAAATATGAAAGGCTTTCCTTTGGAGTTGTCATTTCTTTTAATCAAATTCACATGTATAGGGCAGTGGTCACTTGTTGATGAAGGAAGCACATTTATCGTCATGTCTAAAAATTTATTAATACAGATAGAGTTAACAAGAACTCTATCTAGTCTACATGAGATCTTTATACATTCTCCGCTTCTCCATGTGAATTGCAGGCCACCATGCACAGGTTCAACTAACCCCGAAGAGACAATGCATGTATTAAATTCTGTTAACTGAGATAAATTGACATTAGCACCACCTTTCTTTTCACCCGGCCTTAAGATAGAGTTAAAGTCCCCTATAACAATAAATGCACCTTGAATTTTGCTCGCTATATCATTAATTTTCTTCTAGAGATAGATCTTTCATTAGACGCATTAGAAGCATACACAACAGACACAAGCAGTTCAAGTCCACCAGCGTTTAACAATTTGACCGTAATTTGTTGTTCATCTTTGTCAATGACATCACACTTCCATATCAATTTACTCCAAAGAATCAAAATACACACTTTGTCTGAATGTTCACTGTTGTTAGCAAGTTCCCAACCAATACCAATAGAGTGACTAAAAAAATTCAGATTTTCTTCATTTAATTTGTTTTCCAATATACCCAAAAACGAAGGTTGCAATTTCCTTCGAAGGTTTTGGAGGTCTAAACAACGGGTATCATTGTTTAACCCCCGTACATTCCTGCTTATTAGAGACATGTGGGTGATTGAGATTTTCTTCTCAATCTAGAAGCAATCCCGTCCACCACATGAGCAGAACTTTTACTATCTCCTGGTTTAGAGAACAGACTAACATAACTCATATTCGGTTTGGTAAATGACTTACCAGTACTGTTCGTAATTTCATTTTCATCTTTATCATCTTCTAAATCAACTTCATTAATTATGTCTGCCATTGTTTCAGATGCAGGATCAGGTGACTCCGCCCCCTCCTGCATATGGTGAGCTTGCTCCACTTGTTCATCAGTTTCTTGCATCCCCATCTGCAGCTAGCTCTGGGATGCTTCCTCCTCCATGATAACTATCGGTGAACTAGGTGTACAGTTAGTGGTAGAATTAGTATCATCAGCAATTTTGTCATTGACAACACTGTCAATGTTTCTGCTATTCTGTTGATCAATATGTAATGTATGTTTCATTTTGATTTACCAAACTTGCTTCACTGGTTTGATAGAAACGTCACACTGATCGTCTGCATGTCCAAAGCAGTTACACTGACTGCAAGTGGGTGGGTAATACTCATATTCTATGTCTTGCATGTATATGTTTCTGCATTTATCCTTAGCTCTGATCTGTTTTTTACGTTCATCTGTAGCTTTAATCTCCACAAGTACTCTTGCATTGTTCAGTTTTTTGACCATGCGTGTGTTCTAATCCATTTTTAATGGAGTACCAACCAACTGGAAAGCTTGTTAATTCCTCTTGCATTCTAGAGAGATAAATCGAGATTCATCAGCTTAACCCACACAGGGTGTGTCTCTAACATATTTCGTTCTAATCGAAGATTAGGTTTCCATCATTTTATAAAAATAAGTTTACTGTCCATGAACCAAGGTTCACCATTCAAAACTTTAGTGCAATCAGATTCATTTTCAAATTTAATCAAATAAAAATCATTCTATCGCGCAATCACATTCCATGTACCCATTGGATTCCATTCTCGTTTGATATATGCATTTAAATGAATATAATAAGGATGCTTTCCTATCAAATAAATGTATATAGAATTTTTCCATAAATTCCCAGCTTCCTGAAAGACAAGTTCATCCAGTTCTGCGTAGTCTCCTTCGTCATCTTTCAGATTAGAGAATAATTAGACTCCCCCATCAATTCGCATGTTGCCTGCCACCGCATCTATCCATGTTCTGGTGCCTCCTTGAAAATTCTGGGATCTTATTTGTTTCGTAAGGTTTTTATTCCCAAAATTTTCATGTGAGATATATCCTTCTTTTTCTGATTTCGTTTTCTAACCCTCTGCCATCCATCCTCATCTGAATTCTCAAATTTTAGGTAAATAAATTTATGTAAATTCTTCCATTGTGTAAAACTTTGTATAACTCTAATATTTTGTATAAAATGCTTATGTTGTGAGATATTGTAGTTTTTTATTCTATGATTCTTTGTTTGATTCTGTTTGAACCTCATAGCAATAACAATTTGTCATTTCGAACGGTTGAGTTGGTTTAATTACTGGCTACAAGAGGTCTAAAAGGCAGGTCATTACAATGCTCTTACCATCTGTCAAAGTGAGGCGGAGTCAGTATGGGTATCGGGTCTCTCTCTTTTGATTTGTACTCTCCTATCGCTGGTTCGGGTTAAAGTTTGCTAAACAAACGGTCGATATCACATTCACTTAGGCTTAAACTGATTTCCCCATGTACTAAGACAAGGATTTTGGTCGAACACTCAAGTTGCGAGTTTATGGGTTGTTAATACTTGAGATTATGGTTTTTTTAAAGTTCAAATCCATGAATAGGCTGTCGGTTCATGCTTATCTCTGTTTTATACTTTGATTATGAAAATGTGAGTGAGATTTCGGGGTGGTCGATCGATTTGCTCTTGTATATGAAAAGTTTAATCATGGAATTAAGTAAATTGGCCGGTGCCAAGCTCTTAGACAACATTTTTGCGCTTGTGTATATAAGTCGATCATATCACAACTAACATGCTGCACATAGTAATGACATCAAAATCATGAGAAACCTATAGATTTTATTGAGGTTAAATGAAAATGGGAAGCATCTTCCTTATTACAAAGCTTGAAAAAAAATTGCTACCTTAAAGAATATGTACAAAGTAAGGGCTAACAGAAATAGTGTCCGTTATTTCATGCTTTTGGTAATGCATCGCCATCAACAATCGTTAGCTTGAACATTCCATTTTCAAGTCTTTGATTGACAACGTAAGGTCCTTACCGTTGAGGGCCCAGATTGGCCTCAGTGGGGAAGATTCTTTTCAGGAAAAGGTCGATAATTTCAAAGTTTTTTGGTCGGACTTTGGAATTGTAATATAGAACGACTCTGTGTTGGTGATTGACTATTCTTTGATTAGCCTTTTACGTTTCTCATCTATCATGTATAGAGATTCCATAAAGAGGCCTCTATTAATTTTTGAATCATAGTAGGTAACTTGATAAGAATATACTTCTAGTTTAACTAGGATGATGGTTTAGAGCTGGAGGCAACGACGAATGGATTGTGGTCAGTTGTTGGCTTGTAGGTAGTCCTGTAACCCCACAAGGCTAATGGATGTTTTCCTACCCTCTTGTCTTCCATTTTTTCCAAGTGCTTCTTCAAGATGGACTTTATATATTTATTCTCTACTTCAGCTTCTCCGTTGATTTGCAAATGGGCAATTGCTGCAAATTGCTTATCAAACATGATAAGCCAATAGCAGTCTTTGAATTTGAAGCAATTGAATTGGGTCCCATTTTCAATTATGGTAGTTTGGGAATATCGAAATGTCATATGATATTTTAAAGAATGAATTTGATTACTTTCTTGATTGAGGTTATGACCAGGGATCAGCTTTTACCCGTTTAGCAAATAAATCAGTAGCAATGTGTCATGTCTCACACACCGCCTTTAGATATTGATAATGTGCTAATAAATAAGTAGCCTAAGTTGTGAATGGCCATGGACTGAAAATTTGATTGAGTTACGTCGGCAGGGCTCTTGAAATATTAGAAAACCTCTAGCTTTTTTCATAGCATCATGTGTAGTAAGATGCATCTTGTTTGAGAATAGGTCAAAAATAGTCGTAGAGAAGTATTTTTCTTGCCAGAATTTGCCCTCATTGTGGTCATCTCACTTGTCTTTGTGTACTTCACGCTATGCAGTTAAAGCTCCGCTAAAGCCCTACAGTATCCCGGCTATAGCCCATAGCGCTCTACAACCGCCATGCTATTTCAGTTTAGTGTTGATAAATAGTAGATCTGCCTTTAACCCCGCTGTATTCCGCTGCATCCGCTAAATCAAGGCTTTTTGGCATCCGCTTTCGCAATATGAGTCTGTAGAGCTTGATTTGACTAGTTCTCTTTTTAAAAATTTCAGTAAAGTTAACGTAAAGGGCTAAATTTAAGGCATAAGTGCCTAATATATGGTAACAATCAATTACACTAATCAAGTTTAGCATGTATAACCATGAAATTCTGTGATTTTGTTATATAAGATTAATTAATATTAGTTTTTTGTATACATATAATGTGAGAAAGATGATTACTTAATTTTTAAATATTTTGTTTTACATCTAACGAACCTTTTTGCATCTTCGTTATATCCTCACTATTTCCCTGCTACACCTTTTTGCACCTCCGCCGCTACAGAACCGCTAAGCGCTTTAACTGCACAGACTTCACGTAAAATTTTTTGGCTTCTTTTTGGGATACACCCCAAAGTAATGGAATTGAGAAGCCTCTTCTGTATAACACTCCTTATTGAGTAATGTAGGGTGTTGTCTTTTGGAGGAGTTATCGGTTTTAGTTTTAGCTTTCTGTAATGATTCACCATTGCAGATTATTCTTTATTGGAGTCATCCATGAGTCATGTTTGAGCTCTGTCATTAAAATCAAATCAGCTTCCATTTTATCAATACTCAGAGCTTCTAGTACTCGACTGGGACTTATCCCATGAGTTGTGCATTCCAAGATTAGCCAGCCTAATAGGGAGTCTTCCTTTTCATTCTGATCCCGAGGAATGTAAGAAATAGTATAATGCTCAAAATCATTGAGTTGTTAATGCACCCGTGTAATGTAAGGAACCAATCGTGTTCCTTTAGCCTGGATCTCCCTCTGTATTTGACAAATGATGAGTTAGGAATCTAAGAATATTTGAATGGCTTATATTCCCAATTTTTTTGGAATTTGGAGTCCCGTAATAAAGTTAAGCCATTGAATAAATTATGTAGAACATAGCGAGGAAATGTTGATATTTTATCAAATTTGCAGCCATAGGATACAATGGATCATTAAAAAAAATTATGGCTTAATATTATTTCAAGTAATGGGACAAAATAAGAGAAAGTTTTATAAGTAAAATTTTGTTTTGGGAAACAAAAGAATATAAATAGATATGTACTTATGTATAAAGATATGATTTAAAAGAGTTAATATTTTAGCAAAAAAATACTTGCACTCTTATATTTTAAATAAGGTATACAGCTAACGAGGCTTGACAATAGTAAAAAAATGGTGAGGCCATGTTGATTTTGGCAATCAGTATTGTAATCATTTAACCAAGCGATTTGCTATATATGGATGATGAGGTAACTTCATTAACCTATCGTGGTTCGAAAAATTGAGTGTTATTTTTAATATATGCTAAGAGAAAGATCACATGTGGTAATTTAGTGTATTGTGTACATCTTTACTGATATTTTGAGTCGAATGTCTAATTTTTGAAAACTTTTTATTTAATAATTTAAACTATGTTCCTTTGGAAGAGGAAAATTTCGCAAATAATTATTTAAAAGTTTAAACTATAAATGTATTATCATAAAAAAATTGTGGTATGCAATTTATTTAAGGTGCTAAAGCTACAGTATCTTCGGTCGTAGTTCCAACCACACCAACTTTTGCATCCCACTTACCCCGGTGATCGCTCAAAGCGAAAAGACTCAATTGGACAGAGACATTTGCAACCTTAATTAATAGAGAGTAATCTGGGAGGCACGAAGCTAGAGAAGGAGCAGGAAGAAACCAAGGATGTGATAGAAATGAAAAGACTATAAGCTCATCATGGGTAAATTTTTGAAAAGTAGCAAGAATAGTTAACCACAAAAAAGGCCAATTTTACTTCTAAGCCACTTGAAGCGCTAGCGTCTGGTGATCCTGGATATGAAGAAGCGGAGCATGATACAGTCGAGGAGTTTGAGATTGAACTTACCTCATCTAAATCTACTTCTAATGAAGGAAGCAAGAGCGAAAGCGGAAAGGCTCCCAAAAGAGGAAGAGGGATAGCTTCTTTTTGACCACTATTGACCAGATTTATGCGAATAAGACCCTCTCTTTGGTTAGTTAGACATAAAACTAGTATATATTTTCTAAGTTTTAGTTGGGAATAAAAGTTTGGTTCTCTTTTATTCTGTATTGAATTGTTTTACGTGTTCGAGCTCCTAGGCGTTCCATTCGATGTACTTGCAAATTATTACTCGTCATTACACTTAAATTGTAGTTGGTTGCTCTTGAGTTCAAGTGATGATTGGATCGACTACCCCTAAATCTTCTTTCAGTCATTTCTTTAGGTCATGTGGTATTTAGTAGGAAGTTTCTCTCCAGAAGCCTCCTTTCAGGTACCTCTTAATGTCCTATAGACCTAGTGCATGGTGTCATAATCAGCCTTATGAAGGTATATACTTCTACCATTTGTCAAAGTCCGGTGGAGTCAATATGGGCATCGAGTCTTGCTCTTTGGATTTATATTGTCCTATCATTGGTTCGAGTTAAAGTTGGCTAAACAAATGGTCAATATCAAATTCACTTAGGTTTAAATTGATTGCCCTCATGTCTTAAGACAAGGGTTGCGGTCGAACACTCGAGTTACGAGCTTGCGGCTTGTTAATACTTGAGTTTATGATTTTTTTTTTTAAAGTTTAGATCCGTGAGTAGGTGGTCGGTTCATTCTTACCTCTATTTTATACATTGCTTATTGAAACATGAGTTAGATTTGGCGTCTGTCGATCGATTTAATGCCCGTATTTGAAAAGTATAATCGTGGAATTAAGTGAATTGGTTAACTCCAAGCTCTGAGGTAGCCTTTTTGCACTCGTGTATATAAGTCGGCCGTATCACAACTAACATGCTACACATAATAAAAGACATCGATAACATGAGAAACCTAGACTGCTTATTGAAATTAAATGAAAATAGGCAGCATCCTCCTTATTGCATAGCTTGAAAACAAATTGGTACCTTAAAGAAACTATATAAAGTAAAGGCTAACGAAAATAGTGTTGTAAATGTTGGTTATTCCATGCTTTTGGTAATGCATCGCCATCAACAATCATTACCTCGAACATTATATTTTCAAGTCTTTGATTGAAAACGTAAGGTCCTTCCCATCGAGGGGCCAGATTGGCCTCAGTAGGGAAGATTATTTTCAGGATAAGGTTGCCAATTCCAAAGTTTTTTGGCTAGACTTTGGAATTGTAATATCGAACGACTCTATATCGGTGAGCGAATATTCTTTGATTAGCCTTTTATGCTTCTAAATTATCATGTATAGAGATTCCATAAGGAGGCTTTGCTGATTTTTGAATCATAGTAGGTGATTTGATGAGAATGGAATTCCAGTTCATCTTTGACGATGGTTTAGAGCCGTAGGCAATGACAAATGGAATGTGGTCAGTCGTTGGCTTGTAGGTAGTTCTGTAACCCCACAAGGCTAGGAAGTTATTCTACTCTCTTATCTTCAGGTTTTTCAGCATGCTTCTCCAAGATGGACTTTATACATTTATTTATTGCTTCAACTTGTTTGTTGGTTTATGAATGGGAAACTGCTGCAATTTACTTATCAAACATAATAAAACCAACAATAGTCTTTGAATTCATAGCTATTGAATTGGGTTCCATTTTCAATTATGGTGGTTTGGGGAATACAAAAATGACATATGATATTTTATACAATGAAGTTGATTACTTTATTGATTGAGATTATGGTCAGGGATTAGCTTTGGTCCGTTAGGCAAAGTAATCAGTAGAAGCGTGGCATATCTAACATTGCCTTTGGATATCAGTAATGTGCCAATGACATAAATATCCAAAGTTTCAAATCGCCATGCACCGATCATTTGATTGAGTTATATCGGTGGGGATTTTGAAATATTAGCGAACCTCGAGCTTTTTTCATAGTTTCGTGTGTAGCATCTTGATTGTCGATAGGTCAAAAATAGTCATATAGAAGAAAATTTATTGCCAGAATTTTCCCTCGGTTTGGTCATCTCACTCGTCTTTGGGTACTATACATAACACTTGTTGGTTTCTTTTCTGGATACACACCAAAGTAATGGAATGGAGAAGCCTTCTCTATATAATCTACTACTTTTAGAATAATGTAGGGTGATATGTTTTGGAGGATTGATTGGTTTTCATTTCAGCTTTCTGTAATGATTCACCATTATAGATAATTTTTTATTGGAGTCATCCAGGAATCATGTTTGGGCTCCGTCATTAATATCCAACCAGCTTCTATTTTATCAATACTCAGAGCTTCTAATATTCGATTGGGACTAATCCCATGAGTTGTGCATTCCAAGAATTGCCAACCTAATTAGAGGGTCTGCTTTTTCATTCTGATTCGGAGGAATGTGAAAAATCGAAGAATGCTCGAAATCATTGAGTTGTTCATGGACATGAGCAATGAAAAAAGCCAGTCGTATTCCTTTAGCCTGGAACTCACTCTATATTTGACAAACACGAGTTAGGAATCTAAGAATATTCAAATGGTTTATATTCCCAATTCTTTGATAATTTTGACTCCTACAATAGTGTTAAGCCAATGAATAAATTGTGAAAAATAGAAGAACATAGCGAGGTAATAAATATATTTTATCAAGTTTGCAGCCAATGGATAGAATGGATCACTAAAGAAATTTTATGGCTTAATAGTATTTTAAGTAATGAGACAAACTACGAGAAATTTTTGTAAGTAATTTTTTTTGGGAAACAAAAGAATATAAATAGATAAGTACTTATGTATAAAGATATGATTTACAAGAGTTAATATTTTAAGCATAAGAAATATTTATGAAATACACTCTTATTTTTTAAATGACGTATACAACCATCGAGTCTTGACAATAGTAAAAAAATGGCGAGGCCGTGATTACCTTGGCAATTAATATCTTAGTCATTAACCAAGCGATATTCTATAAATGGATGATGAGGTAACTACCTACGGTGGTTCGAAAAGATGAGTGTTATCTTTAATATATGCTAAGAGAAAGATCATATGTGGTAATTTATTGTATTGTGTATATCTTTACTTATATTTTGTGTCGAACGTCAAATTTTTAAAAACATTATTGAATTTAAACTATATTCCCTTGGATGAGGAAAATTGCCAAAGTCATTTAAAAATTGAAACTATAAATGTGTTATCAAAAAAAATAATATGGGAATGCGATTTCTTTAAAGCGAAGTATGTTGCAAACCTTGTTTTTAGGTACCTTTGTAAATGAATTATAATGATGCTTATAACCTGTTAGTTGACAAAATAAATATGAATTTGAAGAGGATAACTTGCATAATCATATAAGTTGAATAAACTATTAGATTTGTATTAATTTGAAAAAATAATAGAAAATATGTTGGGTTTGAGACCGAACTGAATTAAATAAAATAATAAAAGAATTTGAATCAGTCCTAATTTTTTGAATAAACTTTATATAATGAAAATAAGTTTTGAAACCTTTATAACATAAAATTTTGATAAAAGCATAATTTAAAGGATTTTAATTACCAAAATGCAATAATTATGTAAATTACTGCTAATGCTGAATTTTTGTTGTACAAGAATATTTTTATGTTCAATTGGATTGTAAGCGAATATTAAAAATAGGAGATGTTGATTAAAATAAATTTTTATGTGTGAAAATATTTTAAGTATTATTTATTAAGTTGTTTAAACAATAAAATGGATGTTTTGTAAATTTAGGTGCTAAAATGTAAGTCTTAAGTATAAAATGTAAAATAATTATTTAATTAAAAGTATAATTTTTTAATTTGTGGTGTATTAGAAGTTGTGTTCAAATTGGTTAATATAAATTTTAAACATGTAGGATATTTGTGCAAGTTATAAACATTAAGAGATAAACTATTATGCGTAAAAATGTGATAAAATGGTAAAAGATGTGTGTTATATGCAAGTTAATGACCTTGTTAGCATTAATTAGTAACACTTAGTTTGTTGGTTAGGTTTTAAGATCATACCCAAAACCGTAATCCAAAATTCAAGTTAGCATGGGCCTGGAAAGAAAGTTACATACTAGTCTTCTTCCTCTTTCATTATTTACCTCTTTGTAAAAATTTAAGAACAGGAAAATAAAAATCTCTCATCCAATTGTAAATCTAAGCTATTTCTGAAATTAAAAAAGCGAAAAGCTTGCTACATAAAATTCTCATAGGTAATTGAACAAAAACAAGAGATCTAATTCACCAGTTCTTGAGATTTTGAGAACTATCTTTCCTGTAAGTTTCTTTCCACCCTACACGGTTGTGTCTTTGGTTCCTATAGGTAATTTAAGGCCTCTTTAGGCCAAAAGCTTTCGTCATTGTAAAAAAATTATGGCCAGATTCTTTATAAGTATGTTCAAGGTGATTTATAAACTCATAATTCTAGCTTAACTTAGTTTCCATATATGAATTTGTTGTTCTATGTAAGTAGTTTCTGTACACAATTTCTGAAACTTTGTGTTTACAGTAACAAAGACTTGTATATTTACCTTTTAGAGCTTATAGCTCTTTTGTTTTGGCCAAAACTATGTCATAATGGTTCCTGGTCATATCATGTGCATTCGTCTTTGTGTATGCTAAAAACCATGTTCAGAATCAACCTAAAACAATATAAAACTTTGCTTTAAAAATCAATTCGATGTAGGTAAGCAAGCTTGTAGAAAGTGCGAGCCGAAGGTCAACCTAGGTTCTTGTAGGAACGACCTATAGGTCAACCCTTGTTACACATAGGTTGACCCTATGGTCGACCTTAACATAAGCATAGGTCGACCTGGCCTATAGAGAAAATGATGTCGGGTCAAGCCTATTTTGCTGTGTTATTATGCTTGTTGTTCTGAAGCTTTGATGTTGTATTTCTTTGAGTTATATATAGCTTCTAATTGTGATTTTGAGCATTGTCTCTTATTTATTTCAATAGGCATAATCATATAATAAGAAAGCTAACATACTTCAATTCGTAATTCAGATTGGTAAATTTTATTGAATTTTGATATGTTGTTTTCGAAGGATTTCTATTGAATTCCGCTAATTTCATGCATGTAATTTACAAATTGATTTCTAAAGAATTTTGGTTTAAATAAACATTTTTAAATCAATTTAAAAATATAACTATTCATAAGTTATTATATATAAAAACAATCTCTATTATAAAAGGATTATTTTTTTAAAGAAATGGCTTACAAATAGTTTTCAAAAACTCATTTTAAAACTTTTTTTCTTAAAGTACGTATTTTCTATATAAAATCACACGTTATTGCACCATTTGTGAGAAGAAGGAAGCTACTTAAACAATATAATAAACCAAGTGGCACATGACACTTATGTTTGCTATATCGGTTAATTCCAGAATTGTTTGATTGGAGATACTGAAACACCCCTTACCATTGCCCAAAATAGGGTCCCACTACGTAATATGAAGCGTTTATGTATAAAGACAGAAATATATCACAGAGGCTATGATTCAGCGGACATAAAGAAAATAAAAAACAGTGGAAGAAGAAGGCAATTTAAAATAGTGACATAACCATTTATTTCAGAAAAAAAAACTTTCAGATAATAGCATGTCTCAAGAAGATAAAATCACAGTCATGAATAATATTAGAGTACATAAATAATATCCCTCAAATATTTAATAGATACAACCAAACCATGAAAAGAGAAAATAACAAAGACTGTTACATCAGCTATAAGGAAAATCCTCCAAGCAAGAAACTATTGAATAACCCGAACTATGCACTTCCTCCCCACGAGACTGGGGGAAAGAAAAAAAATAAGGAAGGGAAAATAGTCTAGATATAAAGTCTGGTGAGTTACTATGATTATTAGCATGATTGTTAAGCAAGGGAAATGGATATAAAAATAGTTCAAGTGTCAAATAAATAAGTGTCTTTGCACAACTAAAGTAAACATATATGATGACATAAAAGGTTACTAATAAGGTTGACTATTTCCATTCACTTTTGATTGTTTTCTCTTTTACCATATTTCAAAACTTAATAGTTAGGATGATTTTCCTAATAATACCCATCGATCGTTTGCCAATACCATGGAGTGAAAACATATGCCTAATATGGGTCTTTGTTTTATAAGGCCCGACCCATCAACAAAAGACATAGTATTAATAATAGATATTATAATGTCTTATTTTCCCTCATTGCTTTAATGCACGCACATCGATCCACCAGAGTGGACCCCGTACCCACCTCCAATTTAGATAAACTTACTACCTATAAAAGCATGGTTCATTCCCTCACCTCTTAATGAGAAAAGGTTATGTTGTCTGGTACGGATCCCCCATAAACAAATAAAATCGATCCAAATCTCCATTGATTTGATCCTCATAGAACCATAGATTGTAATATTTATTCATACTCTGTATATTCTTGTAATCTGATGAAATTGTTGTAATTAGCAATGAAATGTTCTTCTGTTTGTGTTCTGATTTGTCATGTTCTCAAAACAATCAGGGGTTTCGAACGGTCTTGGTCAGTTTAGCGATCGATTCGGATTGAGCGAAATTCCTTTTCGTTACATAGATTAACCATAGAATTAGGCTTTCAACTAAATGTCATTTTAAGTTCAATATTAAGCCCAATAGTTCAATCTTTTACAATAGAATATGTAACAACTTGCAAATCCGAACCAATTTAATTTTTTTATTTTGGTCGTTTTAATGTATTTTGAATATTTAGGATAATTTATTTTAAATAATAACGATATAAAATTTATTTTAAATCAAAGTTAGAACGAATAATTTTTTTTAATTATAAAATGAGCCTGATACAGCACGGTAATTTGAAAATTTGATTTCAAAATTCAATTGAATGTACAGGATTCAAAATAATTCGAATTTCAGTAAAGCAAGAAATATTTGAATCTGTTTAAAAATATCTATCCAAAGACAGTGAAAAATCTAGATTTCATAGTGGGAATAAAAAGTTATGGCCAGTTAAATATTCATAATAGTCGCTTTGGAATTTATATAAATATTTTAATATTAAAAACAGCCATTTTACAAATGTCCTCCATTTTCGATTAAACCATTTTTGTTGGATCCGGAATGTCGAATTATTTCTAGATTCAATTTTTCATAATTTTTGGAATTAATATGTAAGCGTGGCAAAAGAAAACGTGTTTTTCAATTTTAGTCTATTTGGATCGACTAGAAAATGACCATTTTTCAAACGGTCTCCAAATTCGATGAAATTAGTTTTGTTAGGACCGCATCTTCAAAACATAACGAGAAATAATTTTTCTGGAATTTTCGGAGTCAGTATGTGGCCCCAGTAATTTAAAATGTATGCTTAAATTAAATATGTATTGTTTTATATTTTAATTTTGACAAAAACTGATTGTAACAACCAAATTTTGGTTATGAAACACGTTCCCTTGTGTCCGAAATGGGGGTATTACGCTAAGGGCGATGGTCGTTGCGTTGGAATTGGAGTTCATATCAATAAGTGAGTATTGTTGTAATTAATAGAATTAAATATATTAATATTAAAAACAGTATAAATAGCACCATATACCGTATTATACACTACACCCTAACCCTAATTTCAACGCAAACCAGCCGCCACATGATATTCCAATAGGCAGAAAACTCCCACCGTATCCCTCCGAGATCTCCCAATCCTCTTACCAGATCGATATACTCCAAGCAGACGATCTCTTCGTCTCGAAGAACCCTAGCTGAACAATGGTCGAGATCATTTTTAATGGAGTAGAGGGGTCGGATTTCACTCTCAAAGGCGCCGACTTTGGAGCCATTTCTGGCGTGTGCGGGCCTACCGAGTCGGCCCCGACTCACGGCGAAGGAGGCGACGCCCTGCTCTCCGGTGTGGCGATCGACGATGATGTTCTGTTGGGCTATAGCGAGGTGCGGCAGGGGTTTTAAAAATGGAGCGATGGGTTTATACGTGAAGTCCTGGAACAATACTCAAACAAAGAAGAAAGCTACGGCCCTAATCAGAAAATGAATGGTGGAAAATTGTTAAGGGGAAAGGTTAATTTTTTTTATAAAAAAACCTTTATTTCATATTCAAATAAAATCAGTTTTATATATAAAAAGTATTGAATTAAAATCAGTTTGTAATATAAATGTGTGCTGTTTTTGAAAATATAAAATACAATTGTTTTGTATGTAAAATACAATTATTTTGTAAACATAATCCGCATTGTTTTGAAAACAAAATCCGCATTGTTTTGTAAATAAAATCCACAATGTTTTGAAAACAAAATACAAATGTTTTGAAAACAAAATTCGCATTGTTTTGAAAACAATGTCCGTATTATTTTGTAAACAAAATCCACAATGTTTTGAAAACAAAATACAAATGTCTTGAAAACAAAATCTGCATTGTTTTGAAAACAAAATGAGCATTGTTTTTACGAAAAGAAAAGAACATTGTTTTAAAATTAAAAAGAACATTGCTTTAAATAAATAAACATTACATTGAATTAAAAAGGACATTGTTTTGAATATAAAAAGGAATATTGTTTTGTTATAAAAAAAGAAAACATTGTTTTTAAAATAAAAAAATCGCATTGTTTTGGGAATAAAAATCACATTGTTTTTAAAATAGAAATAGCAATATAAAAATACGATTTTTATAATCATAACCTAAATAAAAATATTATTTTTACCATATGTATAGAACAACATTAAAAATATGATTTTTAACACATACTGCGTGAAACAGATTGCGTTGGAATTTCGGGCAAATCCAAACCGCAATAGAAATTCAGAAATACACACTGACGGAGTGGAAACAAAGGTGAGAACTCCTCACTAAAATTCTACACAGTTATTTATTTATTTCCAAAACTGAAAATTATATAGAACTGCCAGTGTAGATTTTTATCAGTTTAATCCTTATAAATTATGCACCGTACTTGTTTGGTCACATTTCTCGTCCACAGACCATGGATGATTTTTATTAACTGCATTGTGTGCTGTTTGTGATGTTGAAATGTTTAACACATTAAAAATAATGTTGATATTAATGTTATAGTGAAATTAAGTTATAAATATTCATTTATAAATTTCACAGTGAAAATTGGTTAAATTTATTAACCAATAATTTGTTTAAATAAACGGTTGTTGTTTGAAAACCCCACACGGGTAATGGGATGATATTTGACATACACTAGTCCCAATATTAAGTTGTATGTCAATCGATGGATTGACAGTCTGGGATGAGCGTTATTTATTTATTTTAATGCTCATACAGTTGTAAATTTCACTTTGGATGTGAATGTACTGTTTAAAGATTATTTATCATTATTGTTGCATACATGCGATGTATGAAATCCATATAACTAAAAATTATGTGGTAATTGATTGAGTCGCATTCCGATTCAGAATATAAAGAATATTTTAAAATTAAATGTTGAAACAATATAAAAAATTACATTTTTATTGAATGTACAAAATATGAAAAATACTCATATATGAAATGAAAAGTGTTTGAAAAAAATAAAAATTACATTTTTGTTGAATGTACAAAATATGAAATATATTCATATAAGAAATGAAAATTGTTTGAAGCAATAAAAGTTATATTTTTATTGTATGTACCAATACTCATTGTTTGTAGAAAAAGGTTTAACAATAAAAATTCACATTTTTATTGTATATAAGAAATAGGTAAAATGATCATTGTTTTGAAGAAAGAAAAAGAAAATTTAACAGTAAAAATTTACATTTTTATTGTTTATAAGAAATGATGTAAAATGATCATGGTTTGAAATAGAAAGATCTAACAATTGAAAGTTAATATTTTTATTGTATATATATAAAAATATTTTAGTTTAATAAATTTGCATTTACATTAAAAATACATTTTTAATGTCAGATGAATCATATAAAAAGATTTAAGTTTGATAAAATTGTGTTTACATTAAATTTACATTGTTAATGTAAAGAATGAATCATTAAAAAGATTCAATGTTGACAATTCAATGTTTACATTAAAATGATCATTGAAAATCACATTTCAATGTAAAGAAACATTTTCGTGTAAAGAATCATTTTTATATAAAAGAATCATTTCAATGTAAAAGAAACATTTAATGCAAAGAACCATTTTTATGTAAAAGAATATTTTTATGTAAAAGATAATTCAATATAAGAATATTTTTAAATAAAGAAAATTTTGAAATAACAAATATTTTAAAATAACATTCAGTGAAGAATAAAATTATGACTTTGATGTCCGTCTTTAGATGGAAACAAAATATAAAAATATGAAGCCGGGTTAAGTATAGAAACGCCATTTTAACTCGAACGGGTTTATCGATCGATTTTATTCATTTCACAATGAATATCGAAAAGAGGAGATTTCAAATTTTAATATTTTGAAAATATTATCATATTAATATGATAAAGATATGAAATATTCACTTTTTATTTAAAATGGAAAAAGAAGTTGGAATTGTTTTAAAACGAATTTATAAACGATTTTTAAAAAATGTTTTAAAGGAAATCGATAATATATATATATTATATTTAATGGTCAGAATAGAACGCGCCGCGCAGCGACCGTTCGCGAGTTTCGACCATTAACTTTAAATTGATGTAACAGGAGATCTGACCGTCGAATTCTCCTAAAACCGGAACCATTAGGTTCGTATCGAAAAGAGCTTTCCAATTAATATAAGTGACATAAAATCTAACGGTTGGATTTGGAATTATGTCCCAGTCCAATTTGTAAATGATCGTTATAAGTGCAGTTCGGTAGCCGTTATTGGAAATCGACTGTACGGGCCTTGATAAAATTACTAATAATATTTATAATTTGTGTAAAATAATAATAAATGGTTTGGAAAGAATTCGAATTAAAAATTCCAAATTGAAAAGATAGAAATATTTTTTATCGAAATGAACTAGTTATTTACGAGAAATAAAAATTCAATGTTTTTAAATGAATGAAAGAATTGTATTTCGGGTTTGTCGTGAATGGTGTCTTCAATAACACTGTTCTTAAACCCCGTGTGAAAAGTATAAATCTTTTAATCAAGATTATTTGAGTTTCCAATTATATTTAGTAATTGGAATAAAATTAAATGTGAATTGGGTTTATCGTGAACTGTGTTTTAAATGACATTTGTTCTTTAACCCAGTTAACAGTGAAAATGTAATTTGGAATTTATAAATCTTTTATTAAGATTTAAATGAATTTTTTCCAAAGTAAAGTTTTCCAATAGAATAAATTGGGGTCGAATGGGATTTAATTTAATAATAATAGAGATAAGCTTTTGTAAAAGAAGACCGTTACTATATATGGAATTTAAAGGGCTCTGCCATTATTCCATTTATATTATTAGTCTGATACGAAGATTTATATCGATTATATATTGATCTGATTTCCGTGAAGTTTCCATATGTAATGGAAGATGATTTTGAGTTTATCGTGAACAATGTTTTAAATAACATTGGCTCATTAACCCAGTTAAATACAAAATTAATTTCTTGAATTTGAATAATCATTAAGTAATGATTTTTAATATTAAAACAGAATTAGAGTTATAATCAATCTTAAATTAGATTGATAATGTGAATATTTTATTAAAAGAATATTCTGAATTGGAATGAGGCGTTTGATGTGTTTTTATAGCACTTGATTATAAAATACGCGTGTTATTCGGAAAGACCGGGTTTAACCCATTCGGAATTATTACTACGATGATCAAGAGTCGAAGATGAAGACGGTGGTTGAAGACCAGAAGTCTTCTGTAACAACCCGGAAATTCTGAGCCAATTTAAAAAATTTATTTTGGCGAATTTAATGAATTTTGAATATTTAAAATGAATTATTTTAAATAATAACGATGGAAAATTTAATTTTGACAAAGATAAAATGAATAATTTTATTTTAATTATATAACGAGCCTGAAATGGCGCGGTAGTTTGAAAATTCGATTTTGAATTTCAAATCAATATACAGAATTCGTTTTAAGTCAGAATTGGACGAAACAAGAAATATTTGAATCTGTTTAATCATATCTTTCTAACGAAGTTGAGAAACTGAGATTTCACATTAGAAGTTGAAAGATATGTCCAGTTTAAAATTTAGAAAAGTCGCTGTGGAATTTATATATATTTTAATACATATAAAGGCCCTTAAAAATGGAAATTATGCAAACGACCTTCGTTTTCGATGAAACCACTTTTGTTGGATCTGGGATGTCGAATTATTGCTAGGTTTCAAAATTCATAATTTTCTGAATCAATATGTGAGTGTGGCAAAGGAAAACGTGTTTGGCCCGTTTCAGTTGATTTTAATCGACTGGAAAATGGCCATGTTTCAAACGGTCTCAGAATTGGACAAAATTAGATTTGTTTGGACCGTATCGTCAATACGAAGCTAGAAAATATTTTTCGGGAATTTTTAGAGATTGTATGTGGGCCCGGTAAATTGAAATGTTCGTTCAAATTCAATATATAGATTTATATTTTTATTTTCACGAAAACTAATCGAAACAGTCGAATCAGCCTGCGATACATATCCCATTGTGTTCGGAATGGGTGTAATTAGCTACGGATGACAGTCGGTGGGTTCAATTTCGAGTTAGAAATAAAAAGTTGCTTTTTGGAATTTTAAAATAATATAAATTTTCATAAACCCCCCATCTTCGTTCCATCTCCTTTACACTCCCCCCCGTTCATTTCGAATTCAGAAAAAGAAAAAGAAAACTAGACCTATTGCGCCGCGCCCTCCATCCACCGTCGCACGCCACCAGGAGCGCCGCCCCCCTCTGGCGTACACCCTCCCTCTCCTCTGTAAACCTCCGCACCCCCTGACCCCGTCGAACTCCATCTCCTCACCCTCCTGCAAACGAGAATCGAACCGCCCCTCCATACCACAGCCTCAACCCCCGCCCAGCGCCGACCACCATTATCGCCGCCACCATACCCCCCCCTCGATTTCAGCGACGAGCAGCCCTCCCCCCTCAACACAAAATCGATTAAAGGTGACCTTTTATTTATTTATATTCTTTTTAGTGTAATCAGTTTAGAAAAATATATATGAATAATGATCAATTTTATATTTATATATATATTAACATAAATTAAAAATAGGATTTTTATAAGTATGATTTTAAAATCAAAATAGGATTTTTATGTATAGGATTTCAAGAATAAAAATACGATTTTTATATTATATGAATAATAAAAATTTGATCTTTATATATGTAGCGAAATAAAAATCAGATTTTTATTATATATATATTGAAATAAAAATGTGATTTTTATATACATAGCAACAATATAAAAATGTGATTTTTATATACATAGCAACAATATAAAAATGTGATTTTTATATATGTAGTGGCTACGGACAATGAAATTGACAAAAGGCGAGCCGACGAAGATTTCTACATATGAAGAGTCGTGGCGATTGGTTTATCTAGTCGGTGAGAACTTCTCACTTTAAATCTTGTTTTCTAGTTAAAATATATACTAGGATGCAGACGGTGCTTAGCAGCACCCGACACCCATCGTCCACAGACCATGGACGGCTTGTATGCTTGTTTGATGTGTTGTGAAGTTTGTTTGTGATGTTGATGTGAAATGTATTG
Organism: Allium sativum; assembly: GCA_030737875.1. Lineage (NCBI taxonomy): Eukaryota > Viridiplantae > Streptophyta > Magnoliopsida > Asparagales > Amaryllidaceae > Allium > Allium sativum. The sequence continues at coordinate 482,361,043 of CM060926.1, read as the reverse complement.
AAATAAATTAATTATCATTAAAAATATAATTTTAACGTGAATGTGAATAAATAAATATTCAATTACAAACCAGACAGTGTGTTTATGTACACCTATTTGAAGGACATTGATTGGGATGATAAATTTTACACGTCGCCCAACAGCACAAATAATATTCAGTGTTTGTGGATTTAAACCCCACATGAGTGTTGGGATGATATTTGACGTGCACTAGTCCCAATTATTTAGTTTTATGTCGATCGATTGGTCGACATACTATGTAAGCGTTAATTATTTATATTTAATGCTTATGCAGTTGTGTGGTGCACTTTGGATGATGGTTGATTATTTATCGTTGCTATTATATACATGTGTTGTATGGAATCCATATAATTAACATTATATGGTAATTGATTGGGCCTCATTCCAATTGAGAAAACAAAGAATATTATAAAATATATATTCATGTTTTGAATAAAATATATATTCATGTGTTAAGTAAAATATTTTAACAATAAAATTTACGTCTTTATCATATATAAAATTAGAAACTAACTAGAAAATAGATAAGATGAGTGGTCTTCTAGGTATCGATCTGATGTTGGTTTCGACCTTCGGGGTTAATATTTACGGAATCGTTCTCTTACTAATTTACGGTTGGAGTCTGATTAAGAATTAAACGATAGAAATCATAATTTTATAAAATATATTAAATTACAAAAATAGTCTTGTGTTGACAGTACTCATGTGTTGAGAATAGTCATGTGTTGAAAGAAATATAGATTCATATGTTGAATAGAATAAATATTCATTTGTTGAATAAAATAACGAAGTTATTTAAAAATATAAAGCTGTACTGATTAGAGAAGCGCTATTTCGATGCGAACGATATTTATATCAATTATATTCGTTTTTATAATGATTATAGAAAAGGAAGTGATTTCAAAATATATCGTTTTGAAAATATTGTCATTTGTATATCGATGATGTAGAATATTCAATTTTGATTCGAAATTGAATATGAAGTTGAAATCATTTCAAAAACGAATTTAAAATGATTTATAAAATACATTTTAAAAAGGAAATCGACGAAATATATATAATATATACATACTATATATATAATGGCCTGAATAGAACGCGCCGCACTACGGCAGTTCGTGAATTTCGACCATTGACTTCGAATTGACGTTACGGGAGATCCGACCGTCGGAATCTCCTAAAACTGGAACTGTTGGGTTCATATCGAAAAGAGCATTCCAATGAAAATTTGAAATTTGAAATCTAACGGTTGGATTTGGAATTATGTCCATATCAAATTTGGAAAAGGTCGCTGTAAGCGCAGTTCGGTGGCCGTTATTGAAAGCCAACTGTACGGGCCATGATAAAATTATTAAAATTGTTAATAATTTGTGTAAAATCATAATATATGAATTGGAAAGAACTGGGATGAAAGATTCCACATTTGAACGGATAATAATGTATTTTTATCGAAATGAACTAGTTTTGAACTAGAATAAAAATCTAATTATTTTTCAATGAATAAAATTGGATTTGAACTGGTTTTAAAAATAATCAGAATTTCCAATACGTGAATTGGAATGGATTTGAATCGAAATTATCTTCGAAATATTTTGATGCTGGATTTCGTGATTTTATGGATATGGTGGTGAAAATTTGAAAGATATATTTATATCGTTATTTCCAATACGATATTTGTTGGTTTCAGAATTTGAAATTGAATATAAGCCTATATATTTTCTATTTAGAGCTTTGTATTTAATATCAAATGTAATTTGGGTTTGTCGTGAATGGTGTCTTCATTAATAGTGTTCTTAAACCCAGTTTAGAAAAAGAATAAATCTCTCTGTTTAGATTTAATGAAGTGTACCAATTAAATAATATTAATTGGAATTGAATTTGAATTGGTTTTTTTGGGGTTTATCGTGAGCGGTGTTTTGAATAACACCTGTTCTTTAACCGGATTAACAATAGAAAGTGATTTTGGGTTTATCGTGAACCGTGTTTTAGATGACATTGGTTCTTTAACCCATTAAAGATCAGGATATTGATTTTTGAGAAGATTAAAACTAAGTGGAGTTTTAATGAATCTTTAATTAGATTAAAGCGATCGAGAATGGAGTATCACCAGTTTTGCTCCAAAGCGATAATTAAATCTTTAATTAGATTTGAACATGAAATGGTAATTAATTTTACCGATAACACCGAGGTGTTAGATATGGAGTATTACCAGTTTTGCTTCATGGGATGAATAGGTTGGGATTGGAAAATAAAATAAATAATTATCTTTGTCAAAATTAATGGGAACCTTTCCCTAAGAGTGTGAAATTTAGAAACTAACTGTAGGTTAGCTAAGAAGGATGGTTTCCTGGGTATTGATCTGATGTTGGTTTCGGCCTTCGGGGTTAATATTTGAGGAATTGTTCTCTTTCTAATTTACGGTTGGTGACTGATGAATTGGAATGAGGCGTATGTTATGTTTGTGTAACATTTGTTTATTATATACGCGGGTTATTCGGAAAGGCCGGGTTTATACCCACTCTGAATAATCGATTCGACGATATGTCGAAGTGGAAGACGGTGGTGGAAGATCGGAAGTCTTCACATCGTTTGGGTGATTACTGATGATCTTGATTAGGTTGTACACCCATGATGAGGGAATCAGTTGGTGATCGTCCAGACGAACTTGGAGATCGATGGATATGCGAGGAAAGTGCCTCCGGTTTCGTTCAGACCCAGAACGAACTTGTAAATGGATTGTGTGTCCGACATTGGATTTTATTCTGTGTTGATTGATCTCTGTTAAATATACATCTGTTTGGCGGCGGAGAATTTATTCTCTTGCTTAAAGCCCTTCTCTGAGACGTACGAGCTCAGGGGTTATATATCGATGGACATCAATCGCATGGAGTGAATTGCCTGTGTTGCATGCCTAAGATGCAGTGATCAAGGCTTCTGTTGCAAAACAAAGTCTTGTGGTTGATGATCAAAGCACGACCTATATGGCACAACTTTGTGTATAATGTGAATTCGCGAGCCTCACATCTCGGTATGAATCAAAAACGGGATAAGGACCCAAGGAGTGCACGACGTTTCTTTCTAGCTATGGATGATGCCAGTGACCTACCAGCCCTGACATTTATATACTTTTTAACTATGTGGTTGTTGGAATGCGAGGCGCCTCGATTATAGGTCTGTAAGGACCGGGAAACGTGTCTTCAGGAATAATTAATCCTCAAATATAAGGGAGGACCTGTCTTGGAGGTTCCAAGGGTTACCCAGAGAGAGTAGTCCTGAGACATTTGCTAGAGTGTCTCAAAGCGAAGAGGAGCTTGCCCCTGGCCTCGGCTCATGACGGAAATCCAATTTCCAATACGTGATTCAGTTTAAATTGTAGAGCCTAGTATGGCGACATAGTGGGATGGGGCACTTATGCCGTCTATGATTGATATTTATGATTGAAATTATTTTGACACTATACACTTATAATAGTATCAAATGATTTGTTTTAAACGTACCAAGCATGTTTGGCTATTATAAGGGAAAACCTTATCCTCCGGCTTGCGTTGTATTATGTGATGGGACCTGGGTTTTATAATAGCTTCATTTTTTGAAAAAGCATTGCATTATTTATTCTATGCACTGTATTCTTGGGAGGAAACCCGTTCCGTGCTATACGGCATGGTCCCTGGAACTAAAGTAAAGTTTTAACTAACTGTTTTAGTTCATATACCAGTCACATGACTGACCTGGAGTTTATTGTTTTAACCTAAACTCTGGTTACCCTTATTTTCAACACAGGCAACTAGTATTTTTGGTTTTGTAGATTTATATTCACAGGATCCTGATTTACAGCTGGAACAATGCTCGGAAAGTTCTGTATCCGTGTATTACTTTCTGTTGTGTTTTGTATTGTTTTTCCGCTGCTATGTAATTTATTGTAATCTCTGATATTTATCGTATGTATAATATTCATTCATACTCTGTATATTCTTGTATTCTGATGGAATTTTTGTAATAAATAATGAAATGTTCTTCTGTTTGTGTTTCGATGTGTGTTGTTCTCAATGCCATCCTGGTTTTCCTTACCGGGGAAGTTCGGGTCATGTCATCTTCACATCGTTTGGGTGATTACTGATGTAATGATTGGGTCATACACCCAATACAAGGTAATAAATGGTCATCCTCCAAACGTACTTGGAGATCGACGGATATGGGAGGGCCTCTCTCCTGTATTGGACATATAGGACGAGGAATAAGGTGTCTCCGGTTTCGTTCAGACCCAAAACGGACTTGTAAATGGATGGTATGTATGACGTTGTATTCCTTTATGCTGTATTCGTTGATCTCTGCTAAATATATATATATATATATATGTTTTGTGGCAGAGAATTTATTCTCTTGCTTAACACGCTTCTTTAAGATGTACGAGCTCAGAGGTTATATATTTGCAGAAATCAATGGTATTGTATGGACTGACAATGTGGCATGATGTGATGCAAATGATTAAGGCTCTTGTTGAAAAGCAGAGCCTTTTGGTTGATGAACAAAACACAGCTTATTTAGGCATAGATTTGTGTATAGCATTACATCGCGAGCCTCACACCCCGGTATGAACTAGAAACGAGAGAAGGACCCCAGGGAGGACATGCGTTTCTTTCTAGCTAGGAGTGGTGTCATGTTATAGAGCCCAGACATTTTACTTATGTGGATGATGGAATGAGGCGCCTTGGATATTGGGTCCCTAGTGGCTCACATTTTATGCCCCATAAGGCAGGGAAATGCATTGTTCAGGCATAACCAATCAACTAACATATTTGTGGACCGGCTCTTGCGGTCCTAGGGTCACTCGAGCGTTGATCCTGAGGCACGGGCTAGGGTTTCTCGAATTTGGTAAGGACAATCCCTTGCCTTGGTTCATAGATGGAAGTCCAACTTCCAATATGGCATCATGCGGTTTCGTTTGTAGAACTAGTGTGGCGACATGATATATGGTACCCATGCCGTCTACGATTGATACATTTATATTTGAAGTTGTTTTTAACACTATGCACTCATAATAATTTCATTATAATTTGTTTTATACGTATCAAGCATATTTTGGCTATTATAAGGGAAAACTCTATCCTACGGCTTGCGTTGCATTGTGGGATGGGACCTGAATCTTATAATAGCTTCATTTTTTCAAAAAGCATTGCGTTATTTTATTTTAAACTAAGATTCATGTGGAGTACCCTGTTCCGTGTTATACGGCGTGGTCCCGTGATTCACCCAACATTAAAATCAAACTAATAATTGCTTTAGTTCTCACACCAGTCCCATGACTGACCTGGTGTTTATTATTTTAACCTAAACTCCGAGTGCCCATATTTTCCACACTGGCAGTTAGTAGTTTTGGTTTTGCAGATATTATGTTCACAGGATCTTGGTTTACAGCTGAAGCGATATCCGGAAAGCTCTGTATCTATCTATTTCTTTCAGTTGTGTTTTGTATTATTTTTCCGCTGCTATTTAAATGTAATTATTGTAATATGCAATGAAATGTTCTTCTGTTTGTGTTATGATTTTCCTTGTTCTCAATACAATCCATACTTTCTTTTATAGGGTAGTTTGGGTCGTTTCAGAATAACGCCTAATCACAAGGCCCCATAGAATATCGTCTAATCACTAGGCCACCATAGATTTTCACCTAATCACACAGCCATAGTAGAATATCGCATAATCACAAGGCAGCCCTATAATATTATTTAGTATTATTGTTGAATGCCTACTTACATAGGACCCCATAAAATTTTCAACGAACGCATAATTACAAGGCTCCATAGAATAACATAGTTTTAGGCTTATATATTAATACCATTTTAAGTTAACTTTCATGTTAAGACTAATTGTCTCATTTATAGCCCAAATCATATTCATAATTGTAAATAAAACATAATTTTTTTATTATGATTCCTCAATTTAACAGATTTTTGAAAATATACTTTACAATTCATTTTTCTATCATAACTTGTGTCATTCCCATTTTGCAAACCTTATCAAGTTTGCCTATTTTTAGTCTAATATTCCTTTTTTGTTATAACTTTACAACATATGTCAAATTATCTAATTTTTGATTATGTTATTCCAATTCAATCGAGTTTCCCAACATCCATAGAATAAAAAAAATTCAGTCGTAGTCAATTAGGCATACAAATATGCGCCTAAATCAGTCGTATACGTATGCCTTTTAGGCATATTTGGGCATAACAACAATAATCAGCAAAAATTCTTCAAAGAAGGGGAAAAGAAGATTGAGATTATTACTTATAGTAATTTGAATACTAATTGAACGAAGACTGTAAGAAAAGACAAAAAAAAATTATAGAAATTACTTACAAAAAGAAATTACAAAAAAATAGGAATGAACGATAATTGTAAATAACTTTAATCAAAAGAACTATATAAACAAAACCATAAATACAACTATTATTATTCCTAATTACCTAAACCAAGTAAAAAAAAAATCTAAATAACCATAAAATCCACTACAAAAAGCCTTTTCTTCGGCAAAGCTTTTAGAAGAAACTAAAGTGAATAATATTTTTATTTAATCTTAATCCCATAACGTTTAAAATTAAGGTGGCCTGTATCCAAAAAGAAGACTAGCCTAATATTTAAAATTAGGGTGGTCCATCTTTAAAAGAAGATTAGCCTTTGCGGGGAAGAGAAATGTTGTGAAGTAATGGGGAGCGGTTGGATGTTTATTTACATGTAACACCCCACAGAACTTAGTGCATTCCCTTTGTGAGTCATTTATTATTAAATTTGTATGCACATTAGATACGTCTCCCCTTTACACATTTATTATTAAATTTGTATGCACATTAGATACATCTCCTCTTTACACATTTATTATTAAATTTGTATGCACATTAGATACGTCTCCCCTTTACACATTTATTATATTAAGCATTGGTTATTCTTAAATTAGTAACTTTAGTGTTAACAGAAATACGGGGTGTTACATTACAGGTGGAGCAAAAGACCATCATCCGTTAGATTTAGGTTTTAAATCTAAACCTATCATATTCTTGGGTCAATCTGGAGTGAACATCTCAGCGAATCAAAATAAAACACGTCAGACCTAAACAGCCTGAAAAAATTTCGTGCGTCCATTGTTTTCATGCTCGACACAAAATCGTGCCAGGCACATCATATGTCACCCACGTCACAGACAGGTCGACGCATAGGTCGAACCAAGGGTTGACTTAGTTGTTACTGGGTTGCCCCAGGCGACAGACTTCTCTTTTTTTCTATTTAAATTCAGTTTTGAATTTCAATCTTTGAATCGCCATAACATCTTTGTTTTAAGTCCGCTTTAAGCAAACCAAATATAATATGAACTAAGAAACCATAAAGGACTCAATAACACAATCCTTATTTCCAAATTCCCAAAATGTATCAACTTATTATATTATTTGTTAAATTAACCATTATGTTTTTAAATTTTGGGTTGTTACAAATACACTATTGTGAAATTGATTAACATGGAGCAAACTGATAAGTGAGAACGAGTGGTGTGAGATGCATAATTGTCACTGTTTGAGTTAATATTAGGAAGTTTTTAACACATTTTTTCGGCCTTCGGGAATGAGGTTATTACTAGTACTAGACCTGGTCTTCTACGTGGGGCTTTCAAGCTTATTGTTGGACCTTTAGGTCAGTTGTTAGTTGCCAAATCTGTGTGGATAGGACTTGGCAGCCATGTATAGGTGTAGCAAAGACTCGCCTTTTTAAATTCAGTTTGTGCAGTGTGTTCTAGATTTCATTATTTTTTATTTCAAGATTTTGTACTTTTACAGTATTTCACCAGTTTGTGAATGTTGGGTTTTATGCATAGCCTGTGAGCTATTTGATGATTTATTACATGGTGTTTCCATTTCCATTTCTGTGCGACAAACTCCTAATCGAGTTCTAATTGTTGAGAATTTGTTATTTCTATCTTTTGGTTATGTGCAATTTGTGATTTTTATATTTACCTTAGACTTAAGCTACAGTTATTTGGGCCAAAGAGAATATTTGTGTTATGTGGATATCACCTTACATGAGAATTTTAATTGTGAATTAGTGAACATATCTGAATTTATAATATTCAACCTCTATTGAGAGGAATTATCACTTATGTGTTATTACCTTCATATATCATGCACTATTTATCTTGTTCAACCTAGACCGATCCGCATATTTTATGTACTCGGGTCAGACCAAATTGTTACATGTTAGTCACTTCCACTTGATTCCCTCTTTGATAGATTTTGCTATGGACTACCCTATTATCTTTTTGTGCCAGTCCTTATGTTGTGTTGTCATTTTATTGTGCATCTTATATATATATATATATATATATATATATATATATATATTCTTTTGTGGGAACTTGTTATGCATATGGTTCATAATAACCAAATAACTATTAGACTCTTATATTGTAACGACCCGTATTTTGGCGATATAATAATTAATTTATTTAATTATATAAATAGTGATTTAGAGATTTGAATGGTCGTAGAATTAAATAATAGTGAATATTTAATTAAACTAAATAATATAATAATATATTTAATTTCTGAAATAGTCGGAAATAGTAGAATTCACAATATTGTGTGAATTGGGAAATTCAAAATATATAATTCATTTTAAAATTGAATTACGATAACGAATATATTTAATTAACGATGGTTGAACATACAAATTATATTATTATTATTATAATCAAGCTCGAAATGGCGCGGTAGTTCGCCATTTGGTGATTCGAACTTTAAATGAATATACAGGATCCGTTTTAAATTGGATTTCTGTGAAATAAGAAACGTTCGAAGTTGGTGAAGTATACTTTTCTAGTGGAAGAGAAAAATCAAGATTTCGTCGTGTAGATTTTGACTTATGTTCAAATCAAATTCTAGAAAAGTCGCTATGGAATTCCTTTGAAATTTATAAATAATATTTATATTATAAAAGGATTTTAAATATAAATCGAATATCGATATAACTGGGAATTTTGAAATATCGAGTTATAAATCTAATTAGAGCTATATAATATTCTATTGTGAATATATACGATAATATTTATTTATAAATATTAAATTAAATTAATTTTAAATATATTTAATATTTAAAAGGGTTTATTAAGAGCTGTAAAAATAGCCAGTTTTGCAAATGAGCTTCGTTTTCGATGAAACTAATTTTGTTGGATCCGGAATATTAAATTATTGCTAGTTTCCAATTTACGTGATTTTTGGAGTCAGTGTGTGGCCGTACGGATTTTTAATGTGAAAAAGTCAGTATTTTGACGGTTAAAAATACGCTATGTGAACAAACGGAGTCGGAATTCGTCGAAACCAATTTCGTTGGGTCCGTAATGTCGAGATATAGGCGTGTGTCCATTTTCACTGAAATTGAGTATTGTATGTGATTTCACGAATTTTTAAATAGCAAATGCAAATAACAATCGAATATAATCGAATATATATAATCAAATAAAATAATATATTTTTCTCCTATAAATATTACCCCACCGTTGTAACCCTAAATCTTCTCTCCCAATAGCCAACAACAAGAATACCGCCGTCCTCAAATGAAAAAGTGAAAGCATATGATTCAAAAATGGAAGTCAACTCAAATAAAATTCCATAAATTACCAAACTAAGGTATTTAAATTCATGAGATGACTCTCTTCATTCGTATGCAAGTTCTAATGGTTTCGAAACCTTTTCTTGTCACTTTATTTTACATAGCGTGAGGTATAAAGGAGTTAGGGTTGAAGTCCTCAAATTTTTAGTGCATCTATTCATGAAATCGAACACATATTTGGATTGAGGAGGGAAGAAAGCAGCTAGTATGAATTTCTAGGATTTTATGAAAATAAAAACTATCGTGTTTTTTTACTGGGTTTGTCGAAGAATGGGTTCGACGGGATCAGAGATCGGTGATCAAATGGGACGTGTTAGGTCGGAGGGTGTGGAGTTCGAGATGGAGAGGGCAACGGCGATCTCTGCTTTGTTTTTAGAGGCTAGTGGAGGGAGAATGTGATGGAATGAGGTTGAAAGGAGTCGGCCTTGGGGAGTTTTCACTTTTAAAGAAAATGTGTTAATAACAAACGATGTGGAAGAAGGTTTAAATGTGATTAGCCGACAATCAGGGGATAAGAATATAATTAGGGTAAAATGAGATGGAGTGCTATAAGGATCGGTCATGAAGCAGGGGTTGGGTTTTCCAATTGAAGAAGAAGGATACTACTGTGTAAATGGAGAGTGGGTTGTGAATATAAACATAAGGGGGAAACCATGTATTTGGAACATGGGTATGGACTAGAAGGTATAGGGATGGGCCATTTCTAATTAGTAAGGCCCAAGAATAAATTAGTTTTATTTAATTTAAATTGTGTATACAACTTGAATATGATAATATCTTATATCGACTTTATCAGAATTTCGCAATCTTAGATCCGTTGGGATCGTATGGGAGAAGGCTACCAAATGGAACTATCTGGGAGTGTATTGGAGCTAGTTACAATTTATAGTGAAATAAATTATCCGTCTGAACCAAGTGATGGTTATCGTTATTAACGATGATCATCCAATGTGAGTAAAAGTCACCAACTCTATCAGTTCATAATTTTATAACGTATTTTAAGAACTGATAAATGATGATTGATTACTGTGTGCTGACTGTATAACACCCTAGTATTTTTTGAGAACATTAAAAGAACGAATTAACTAATACTTAATTTCTAAAGTGAGAACTAAGGGAAACGGGTAACGCCATTACGTTCGCCTCAAAATTCTGCTTGAGATAGAGTCCGATTTTGCGTAAATCGGACTCCGTTTGAATAAGTTATGGCCTTCAGAAGTTTCAGAATATTTAAATTGATTAAAACAGCTCAGTTCTAAATTCGAAATTCAAGATTCAAATCACACACCCGGGCTGGGTGGGAAATTTCCCGCCCAGGACCCAGGCCGACCAGGGGGTCGACCTGGGGGTCGACCTAGGTCATATAGGTCGACTTAGGGGTCGACCTTCCCCCATTTTCGGATCCGAGGACTGGTTCATTTTTATTCATTTGGACGCCCATTCTGACAAGATTCGTTGATTCCTATGCTATATAAACACCCCTGAGACTACAGTTTTCTCTACACAACTTTATTACGCCTATACCCTACCCTAATTCATATCAAAATAAATCAAAGACGAGGTAATGCCGCTCAAGTTCTTCATAGAACCAAGTTAGAATTCAAGTAGGGATTCAATGGCTAATTTAACGACTTCAACAACTATTTTCTAAGAATCAAATCTAAATTAAAGAATCGATAATATACGTCAATGGAGAGCTATTCAGTTTCAGAAAACAGATTCCAGAAATACAAGAATTATTCTCTTTTTGTAAGTTCAAGTTATTTTCATATTTAAACAACTAATAGTGATTTTGGCATGTAATGAAATGGATCTAAGTCCATGCTTGATGATAAAACAAATCTTTCAGATTAATTCCTATCTTTCTATTGAATCAATGATTTACAAGCCTAGGAAGTTACTATTCAATCATGCCTATCTTTGTTGGATATCTGATATATATTCCTTTTAGGTTCATGATGTTATTTATATTAGATCTATATGTCTATGAGGTTATTTCTATCTGTTTGTTTTAGATCTATCTTTATTTTATCTCAACTCTAACAGATCTGTAATCCTCTTAGGTCCATAATATTATATTTGATAAATCTACCATTTTATTGCCTGTTTTATGCCTACTCTTGTTTATGTTCCGCTTTCTTCCCCTTTATTTTATGAATCAAGATTAACCTTGAATCTAGGATGAAACTTATTATACGTGCGATTTGGAATGCAGTGGTATTAGGGAATAGTCTATTTGGAAATGATGGAACATATTTTTGTAACTTATGATTTGGGGCATAATAGCCTTTGTTGCGAACTTGGGTTAATTTGGTTTAACATGAAATTGACATTTATTTGGCATAATTTGGAACATGTATTATGGCATGACTGTTAAGATGCAATTTGGGGTAATTTGACATATTGAAGCCAGAATTGGCATGGACGATAAAGTATGAAATTTAGCATGAAAAACCTAGTTTTGGGCATAAATTGTAAATTGGAATATTAAATTTAGCTTGGGCTTAACTATTGATTTGGGACGCCAAACATATTGCATAGTGGTTTTGGGCATGACTATTATTGCAAATTTAGGAGAGATCGGGTATAGCCAATTTTGATTAATAACTTGAAATTGGAATTTGTTGGGCATAACTTGGGAATTGGAACATGAGTAGTTTTGGTGAATTTGGTAATTAGCATGTAAAATCTAGATTTGGGTACATGTATGGTAAATATGCTTAAAGATGAACATGCCTAACCCGAGGTTGGATTGAGTTGTGGTGTAAAACTGCCCAGAATCGCCCGGCATATCAGTAACCACAACAACACCTATCTAATGTGAGAAGTTAGTGCATCATGCCCAAGGAAAACCCGAGGTTAGTTGTGGTGTAAAACTTCCCGGAACCGCCCGGCACATCCAGTGACCGCAACAACACATATCTAATGTGAGAGGTTGGTTGATTAATAAATCTATTAATGCTAATGAACAACATGAATGACTAGGGTTAAGTTCATAGGAACACTTAACCAATATAACATGAGCGACTAGGGTTAAGTTCACTTAACCAATATAACATGAATGACTAGGGTTAAGTTCATAGGAACACTTAACCAATATAACATGAGTGACTAGGGTTAAGTTTACTTAACCAATATAACATTAATGACTAGGGTTAAGTTCATAGGAACACTTAACCAATATAACATGAGTGACTAGGGTTAAGTTCACTTAACCAATATAACATGAATGATTAGGGTTGAGTTAATGAGAAACACTTAACCAATGTAACTTGAATTGTGGTAAGGTTAAGTTAAAACAAGAGGGCAACACTTAACCAATATAGCTTGATTTGTGGTAAGGTTAAGTTAACACGAGAGGGCAACACTTAACCAATATGACTTGATTTGTGGTAAGGTTAAGCTAAAACAAGAGGGCAACACTTAACCAATATAACTTGATTTGTGGTAAGGTTAAGTTAACACAAGAGGACAAAACTTAACCAATATGACTTGATTTGTTGTAAGGTTAAGCTAAAACAAGAGGAAAACACTTAACCAATATAACTAGATTTGTGGTTGGGTTAAGTTGACACAAGAATGCAACACTTAACCAAAGTAACATGACAAGTAGGTGGGTTAAGTAACTTGAATTAATTGATGACACTTAACCAATACAACATGATGAACACGTGGGGTTAAGTTAACAAGAAACACTTGACCAATATAACTTGATGGACGAACGGGGTTAAGTTAATAGGAAACACTATACTAATCAAACATGATAAGTAAGGAGGGTTAAGTTAATAAGAAACAATTAACCAACATGACATGATGAATGGGTGGGTTAAGTTAACATGAATGGACAACACTTAACCAATATGGCATAACGTGCGGGAGGGTTAATTACATACCAAGTTAGGTGGGTAATATTAGTAAATATAGGCCCACAAACTTAATCATTAAATAAATATGCTTGAATCAAAAGGAGGGTTAAGTACATATTGGGTTGGTGGGTGATATTAGTAAATATAGGCCCATAAAACTTAACCATTAAATAAACATGCTTGAATCGGTAGGGGGGTTAAGTACATCTAGTGTAGATGGGTAATATTTGTATATACAGGCCCACAAACTTAACAAATATGAAACCCTATTAATGGGGACCCATTTCAGCAGTAACGCACATAGATATATCATGGTACCCTGAACTCGGCCGGGTGGGGCACGATTATTGGGCTGATTATAAGCGGTCAAAAGAGCGGCAGGGGGTACGTCAGTCTAGGTTCCGATCGTTTACGTGCGTGCACGTACTTCGGAGTGGGAAAAAGCAGACACTGGGTACCAGTAGTTATATACTGTGCATCTTGAATCGTGTCGGGTTGCTATCATAAGTATTGATACACCTTGTGGTGGAACCAGCACAGGGTATCTACACGCAAGAGAGGGCCGATTGACACAGACACAAGAGACATTAATACAAGTAGGGAACTGATTGATAGGGTAGTAAGGGTACATCTAACATGTTCATGGCAATTAGGCAGATTGAGGTGGAATCCTCATGATAGATGTACACCTGAAGGCTACCACAATGGCGGGGATTGGGATCACATTACAATATGATCATTTTATATAGATTACTAGTTGGGAAACTAGTTATGTGGTGCAGAGATATAAAAATCAGAATAATAAGGAAGTAGCGAAGTAGAGAAAGAGTAGAAGTGCATTCAGTTTATCTTGCCTTATTATATCAATACTAATCATATGTTATCTTGTTATCCTTATTCTCACGATATTGTCTTATATTCAGTTTATTCATATCATGATGCTTTTGCCTGTTTATATGCTGAAAGTCACTGGACGTACCGGACTTATGTCTGACCTAGTTTTGTTTCTCCTCTTTTCTTCCGTTCCTCCCCCCAAGGTTCATAGAGAGGAAATATTACCACATAGCTCAGTTTTCCTTCCAAGCTCGAAGATAGTCGATGTATTGCTTTCGACTCTCTCTTCCATTGCTATGGCTGGTTCATGCTTTATTGGGGAATGTCAATGTTATTTTTATGCTTCTTTTATACTTGGAAGTTTTTAAATACAGACAGAAGTTCTATGTATTACTTTTAAGTATGATTGAGACAACTATTGTAAAAGCTTGACTGAACCAGATTGTTTATAAAATGACTTTATTTTTCGCTGCTTTATTTGTCTGTCTAGTAATATTCTGCATCTTTTTCCTAAAATGCTCCACCGAAGTTAAGGCATTCCCTTTGTGAGTGCCCTTAACGGAGGTGGGGTGTTTCACTTGGTATCAGAGCTGAAGGTTACCGGATCAGATAAAAGGTTTGAAAAATTATTTTCAAAATGGTTTTAAAAGAAGCATTTTCAAAAGAAAGGTTTTGTTTAAAGGCATATTCCCCAAAGCCATATGCATCTTGATCCTCTATTTGAATCCTTGTTTCCTTCTTTCCAGAGTCTCCATGGCTCCTAGCTTTCTGGGAGGTAACCTCATCGCGGCATGGTTTCGTAGGCTCGATGAGACTACGAAACCTGTCAAAGGGCGAAGAAGTGCCCAACCTCCATCCATAATCGTAGTAGTTTCACCTATGGCTGATTCTCTTCCAAGCATTGTAGGGTTTCCTGTGCGATGGAGGCAACGTTCGAAAGGCTTGTCAACATGGTTCACAAAGGAGGTAAAGAGAAAGAGGCCAAAGGGGAAGAATCACAAACAAAGGATTGGAATATAAGAAGAGCGGAGGAAATAATAGATCCCGCAACAAGAGGAAGTATCTTTTCTGCGGTATAGCGGGTCATTTAATTATAGGAAGTAAAAGACAAGTTGTTGTTTTTAGCATGGTCAGGCAGGACATCTTATCAAGGATTTCCCGGAGGACAAGGACAAGGACAAGGACAGGATTTTCAAGAAGGCAAGGGCATGCCTTCACCGCCAGCATACCTATGAGAAAGATAGTATAGTTTAGTTATTCTTTTTTATCATCCTATTAGTACACTTTTTGATTTTAGCACTTCACATTCGCTCATATCTGCTTCCGTAGTTGAGTCTCTGCACCTTATTACTAGTATAATAAAAGATCCCATTATTGTCTCAAATCCGATTGGTGGTTCGGCTCATTTATCTTTGGTTTGTAAGGATTTGAGAATATCTATATTAAGGATTGAGTTTAATTGTAATGCTTATGTTTTTGGTTCCATGGGCTATAGGTTGATTCTAGGCATGGGTTGGTTAGGTAGTAATTGCCAAAGGAGTATAGTTTGAGTTTTTACTTGCCTCGGGAATACCCTCGAGATTTCGTGCGATCCTGAGGGGATCAGTTAGGCTTAGCTTCCTAGAATCACTTGATGCATCTATCAATGATTTGCGATCCGTTAGAGTAGTCCATAAGTATGTAGATGTTTTTAGGTTAGGGATTTTCCTCCCAAAACTCGAGATAGACTTCCGCATATATCTAGTTAACAATGCAAAGCCAGTTATGCGATCAACGGTAGTTTTGGAGCAAGATTGGCGAGGATAGCCAGAGCCGGTTAAGTGCTCAATTGTTTGGTTGTTTTGCTAGTATCATCTCACATAAATCGTCGGAATTCGGAGGATGTATTCCTTGGGTGCTTGTCTAATATTGGTTTAGGCCTTTGGGACTTGTACTTAAGGGATGTCGAGTTCGACTAGGATGGTTTGCGTGAGAAATAAATGGTTGTGGCAGGCGCCCTAAGTAAGACTGACCTTAAGAGAGGTAAAAAGTACATAGCCACCTTTAGCTTTAGACCCTAAGATTAGTGACATGATGGATAAGCTAAGTAGAGGAGAGACCTCTAATCATCTTAGTATATTCACTGGGTATCATGGTTAACACCTGTTTATCTTGGAAAGATAGTTCGACTACATTGGATACCCTCTAGCATAGATCGAGGTCCTGTCTTTACTAGTGGGTTTTGGAAATGGAGGTTAAGAAGCTTCACAATCGTGAAGTTAAATTAGTTAAGGTACAGTGGAGTGAAGCTCACGAAGATGCGACTTAGAAGACTGGAGACTAGGTATGCACAGCCTACCCTTTTCTTTTTGAGGGTACATCCTTGATCTCTCTTTCCTTAAGTTTATGCATGCTTGTATCTACCTTTTAAGTATATCCTCCCGATCCTATCCTCAATCCTTAGGTAGAAGCCAATGGATGTAAACATGTGTTTGAAACATTTTATGATTGGTGGTTGCAAGTGGTTGCTCGTGGATGCATATACACACATTAGGCACTAGATCAGCTCAGTCACTTTCATATTGCATATGCATGAGTGTGTGTGTGTCTTTCTATATATATATATATATATATATATATATATATATATATGAACTGAAACTTGATGTGTTGTCATATGGATGTTGCATTTGTATGAATGATTGTGCACCCATGCAGAAGTTATAAAGTACGATTAGGAATAATTGCATACATGATGGACTCATGGCACTGACATAATTCGCATTGAGGAGGTCAACTGAATCAGTAGACCTCCTGATTTTGCATTAGCTAAGGACATGTTCACACACTATGCATATGATCATGAAAGCATTAGAAACCTTTTTAAGGACAATGTACGCCTATGATCGAATGGTTGAGTAGATGGATGTTGGATGGTAGGATATACATTCTTCTTGACTTGAAGATTTCAGGGACGAAATCCTTTAAGGAGGGGAGAATGTAACACCCCGTATTTTATGAGAATATTAAAATAACGAATTAAAGAATACTTAATTTTTAAAGTGAGAATTAAGGGAAACGGGTTACGCCATTACGTTCATCTCGAAATTCTGCTTGAGATAGAGTCTGAGTTTGCATAAATCAGACTCTATATGAAGAAGTTGTTGACCCGCTTTTTGGTCAAAGCAGTCACACAGGGAATTTCTAGTTAACAATATGCTCAAGTATTGGGAACATTGTAAAAGGACAGGAAGCGATTTGGTTGAAGTCGCATCACAAACAAAGAATGGCCCGAAACTCCTATCAGATGATCTCTTTTGGACCCGAAATCAAAAATTACGAAGTTGCGCTCCGTAACTCTTGTAGCTCTCTGAATCAGCTTCATGCCGAGCTTTCGTTTGGCTAAAACGGACTTATGGTTTGAAAGTTATGCCCATTTCCGTGAACGCATGCAGAACCAGAAACTTGGATTTGGAAATTTGGCATCACCCTCAACCGTTTCGGATCGGATGAGCTGGGTAGGTTCGGTAAGGAAGACCCGACCCGCCTGAAGTATTCTGCACTGAAGTGCTTCCACTCTTCGGATCGGAGACATCAACTCAGTTCGGATCGGACCCAAACCGACCCCCTGGACCTGCTTCTGCACACAAAGTTTTGACCTATTCTCTTGCCATAACCGCCTCCTACAGATGCGGATCGGATGACACCTGTCTCAACACGACTTGGTAACCGCTGCTCCACTACTTCCGAGATCGCCTCTGTGCTCGCCACGTGGCACACCCGACCCGATCCTCCCAGGAGCCTCTCTGCGCCTATAAATACACCATCGCATGGCCATTTTGGGGGGATCTTTTGGCTGTCACTCATCATGGCTTCCACCATTACTTCACGCAGTCCGTTGCTCAATAAGGAAGCCAAGTTCCACATTACAACACGAGGCTATCGTGTATAATCTTCCCTTTAATCTCCTCTTCTTCATTGTAGACACGAGGATTTCTTGTATAAACAGCAAGCCAACAATATTGTAATAGCTTCTTAGGATTTAAGCAACTATAAAGTGGACATAGGCTTGGTTTGAGCCGAACCACTATAAAAATCTCGTGTGTCTCCCCTTATTTTTACTACTTTTTCTGCATTGATCTGTGATTGTGAGGTTTTCACATAATATTTGGGTGTTAGTGCCAAAATTTGGTCTGACTGGCGCGCCAGGAAGGGGGCACACGATACTATTTCATTCTCTAACCTCAAAGGAATTGGATTTCTCGACTGTTGGATCAATGGTTAAACGAAAGAAAGATGGAACCTTCTCTCGTACTGCGGACATTGGTACAGAAGGTGCGAGGAATGAGGCGAGCCAGGAGGCTTCCTCTCATGGCGACCTATCAGCATACTTAACCAGAGATGAAATGGATGGCGTTGTCGCTGAATTGAGATCCCAGATGGCAAGGCAAAATGATCTCCTCCGCAAACAACAGGAGATGATCGACCAATTCTTCGCTCGGATGGAAGGCAGGCCGAGCGGCAACGCACAACTCGTTGGAAATAACATGGAAACGGCTTGAGCAGCTGAAGCGAACTGGATCGGATCGGTCCTTATCCATCTCGAGCACATCACAGCAAATCAGAACCCAGTTCAGATGGAAACAAGGGGCAATCCACATCGGGTCGGATCCGATCCGATCCGAACTGCATCATTACCCACGTCCGCTCCAATTCGGACAGAACCCACGCGAGTGCAGCAGCACGGAGCAGCTCAGAATGGCAACCAAGCATCGGTTTAGATCGGGCCCCACGAACCGAACTGGTTCGGCCTTCACGACCTACAATATGGGGGCACCTCCGAACTGAATCGGATACCCTTCCAAGCTCCCGATACACTTCCACACTCTTATGGACTCAACAATAGGGGAAACGGCTCTGGTCTTGGCAGTTTGCAATAGCTCTTTGAAGGCGACCGGCTCGCCAATCTGATTGAACGCCTCTCGAGAGGACGCACTTATCAGAGTGACGTGGATGACATTAATCACAATCAATTCACCAGGAAATCATGAATTCTCGCAATCCCCCAGATTTCAAACTTCCGCAATTGGAGCCCTACAATGGCTGGACGGATCCTACCGTGCATCTCATGCACTACAAACGACACATGGAAGTTCAATCGGCGTCGGAAAACATCATGGAAAAGTGGTTCCCTCTCTTTTTGACTGATATAGCTGCTATGTGGATTCGGCAGTTGGAATCTGAATCGATCAACAGTTGGAACATGTTGGTCGCTCGCTTCATCGAACAATTTCGGGTCCACATCGCTAGACCCAAGAACGTCATGTCACTTACTACACTCAACCAAGGACCTAGAGAAACTTTGCACTCATTCCTGGAAAGGTTCAACGTTGCAGCAGAATCCATTGATCGACCTGAGCCATCTATGCTATTGATGGCTGCAGTATCCGGCGTGCTGGACAACTCGGAGTTCAAAAAATCCTTGTACCGGGACCCATAATGGAATCTCAGCGAATTCTACCTTGAATCGAATAGATTTCTGCGTGAAGAAGACGCAATGTCGAAAAAGAAATTTCTCGATGTTAACATGCTCAAAGACGAAGAACCATCTGATTCTGGTAAAGGCAAAGGAAAAGATTCCATCAAGAATGACCACAACGCTCAGCCCCGGAGAGGGCCTAGATATGAAAAGTACACAGAGCTCAATTCGTCACTAACCGACATCTACGTGAACACAAACGGTGATATCTCCTATCCAAAGCCTCTCAGGATGGAGCCATCGCAGAGAGAACGCGATTTTGGAAAATACTGCATATTTCATGATATGGACGGTCATGACACAAATGACTGCAGGCATCTTAGAGATTTGATTAAGGAACAGGTTAGACGTGGAGAGCTACCCGAGTATGTGAAACCACCAATAGCGCCTGCACCTGCGCTACTTCCACCTTCTCCCCGGAGAGGGAATGATCCTGGATCGAGCTCTCCTGGGTTCATCATCAACTGATCTAGATTGGATCACTCTGTATTTTCAACATTTCTTAGGATTTAAGATATGTCTCTTTGTTTTCTTTAGGTTTTCCGATTGGCTAAATCGGAGTACACACTTTCGGGGTTAGGATTTAGCTCCAAAACATGCTCTGGACTCGATGACAAACCAATCAGGATTTTCTTTGGTTTTGTACTTGGAATTGAATAAGGAAGGACTTTCCGAGCATGGATTATGTTTGGAGAATTTAAATGTCTTGTCCGATTGTGACAGGATTCTCAATCTCAATTAAAGTATGGCTTATACTTATCTCGGACCACTAGGCTTGGATTATGCCTAGGGACAGACTGTCTTGTCAGGTTTTGGAAAGTGTAGCTAGCTCTATCCTGACATGAGTATGGATTGTACTCACTAGGACGCTTAAGTATGGATTATACTCCAGAACGATGAACGATCTTGTCAGGATTGGGCAAAGGAGCTCAATAAAACTCGAGTATGGCTTATGCTCAGTTTGAACTTCCTGGTATGGCTTATACCCGGAAGGTTAGGTCACTCGCCAGGTTTTGGCAGGATGATTCGAACGTCCCTCAAGTATGGTTTATGCTCGAACAAACGCCCAAGCATGATTTATGCTCGAAAGTGTAATCAGTCTTGTCAGGTTTTGACATACCTATTTGCTTTCTTTTCTTCAGAGGTATGGATTATACTTGCAGCTGGCAGGCCCAACGTGGTCTTGGATTTCTTGGATTATCCAGGACACATCTTCCTTCAACCAGCAAGATATGTTCTGAGGGGCAAAATATTGACCCGCTTTTTGGTCAAAGCAGTCACACAGGGAATTTCTAGTTAACAATATGCTCAAGTATTGGGAACATTGTCAGAAGACAGGAAACAATTTGGTTGAAGTCGCATCACAAACAAAGAATGGCCCGAAACTCCTATCAGACGATATCTTTTGGTCCCGAAATCAGCAATTACCGAGTTGAGCTTGATAACTCTTGTAACTCTCTAAATCAGCTTCAAGTCGAGCTTTCGTTTGGCTAAAATGGACTTACGGTTTGAAAGTTATGCCCGTTTCCGTGAACGCATGCAGAACCGGAAACTTGGATTTGGAAATTTGGCATCACCCTCAACCGGTTCTGATCGGATGAGCAGGGTCGGTTCGGTAAGGAAGACCCGACCCGCCTGAAGTATTCTGCACTGAAGTGCTTCCACTCTTCGGATCGGAGACATCAACTCGGTTCGGATTGGACCCGAACCGACCCCCTGGACCTGCTTCTGCACACGAAGTTTTGACCTATTCTCTTGCCATAACCGCCTCCCACAGATGCGGATCGGATGACACCTGTCTCGACACGACTTGGTAACCGCTGCTCCACTACTTCCGAGATTGGCTCTGTGATCGCCACGTGGCACACCCGATCCGATCCTCCCAGGAGCCTCTCTGCGCCTATAAATACACCATCACATGGCCATTTTGGGGGGATCTTTTGGCTTCCACCATTACTTCACGCAAGGCCATTGCCCAATAAGGAAGCCAAGTTCCACATTACAACACGAGGCTATCGTGTATGATCTTCCCTTTAATCTTCTCTTCTTCATTATAAACATGAGGATTTCATGTATAAACAACAAACAAACAGTATTGTAATAGCTTCTTAGGATTTAAGAAACTATAAAGTGGACGTAGGCTTGGTTTGAGCCGAACTACTATAAAAATCTCGTGTGTCTCCCCTTTTTTTACTGCTTTTTCTGCATTGATCTATGATTGTGAGGTTTTCACATAATATTTGGGTGTTAGTGCCAAAATTTGGTCTAACAGAAGTTATGGCCTTCAAAAGTTTCAAAAGATTTAAATTAGTTAAAATAGCTCAGTTCTAAGTTTGAAGTTCGAGATTTAATTCACACACCCGGGCTGGGCGAGAAATTTCCCTCCCAGGACCCTGGTTGACCAGGGGGTCGACCTGGGGGTTGACCTGGGTCGTATAGGTTGACAAGGGGGTCGACCTCCCCCCTATTTCCAGATCCGAGGACAAGTTCATTTTTCTGCATTTGGACGCCCAAACCCCTGAGACTACAGTTTTCTCTACACAACTTCATTACGCCTATACTCTACCCTAATTCATATCAAAATAAATTTCAAAGACAGGATTATGCCGCTCAAGTTCTTCGTAGAACCAAGCTAGAATTCAAGTAGAGATTCAAAGGCTAATTTAACGACTTCAACAACTATTTTCTAAGAATCAAATCTAAATTAAAGAATCAATAATCTACGTCAATTGAGAGCTATTCGGTTTTAGAAAACAGATTCTAGAAATACAAGAATCATTCCCTTTTTGTAAGTTCAAGTTATTTTTAGATTTAAACACCTAATAGTGATTTTTGCATGTAATGAAATGTATCTAAGTCCATGCTTGATGATAAGACAAATCTTTCAGATTAATTCCTATCTTTCTATTGAATCAATGATTTACACGCCTAGGAAGTTACTATTCAATCATGCCTATCTTTGTTGGAGATCTGATATATAATCCTTTTAGGTTCATGATGTTATTTATATCAGATCTGTATGTCTATGAGGTTATTTATGTCAGTTTGTTTCAGTTCTATCTTTGTTATATCTCAGCTCCAACATATTTGTAATCCTCTTAGGTCCATAATAATATATTTGACAGATCTACCATTAATGCATGTTTTATGCCTACTTTCGTTTGTGTTCCTCTTTTTCCCCTTTATTTTATGAATCTGGATTAACCTCGAATCTAGACTGAAACTTATTATACGTGCGATTTGGAATGCGATGGTATTGGGGAATAATCTATTTGGAAATGGTGGAATATAATTTTGTAACTTTTGATTTGGGGCATAATTGCCTTTGTTGCGAACTTGGGTCAATTAGGCATAACATGAAATTGACATTTATTTGGCATAATTTGGAACATGTATTATGGCACGACTGTTAAAATGCAATTTAGGGTAATTTGACATGAATTTTGGAATATGTAATTTGACATATTGAACCTAGAATTGGCATGGATGACAAAATATGAAACTTAGCATGAAAAACCTAGTTTTAGGCATAAACTGTAAATTGGAATACTAAATTTAGCTCTGGCTTAACTATTGATTTGGGACGGCAAACATAATGCATAGTGATTTTGGGCATGACTATTATTGCAAATTTAGGGAAGATTGGGTATAGCCAATTTTGATTAATAACTTGAAATTGGAATTTGTTGGGCATAACTTGGGGATTGGAACATGACTAGTTTTGGTGAATTTTGTAATTAGCATGTAAAATCTAGATTTGGGTATATGTATGGTAAATATGCTTAAAGATGAACATGCCTAACCCAAGGTTAGATTGAGTTGTGGTGTAAAACTGCCCGGAACTGCCAGGCACATCCAGTAACCACAACAACACCTATCTAATGTGAGAAGTTAGTGCATCATGCCCAAGGAAAACTCGAGGTTAGATTGAGTTGTGGTGTGAAACTGCCCGGAACCGCCCTGCACATCCAGTAACCGCAACAACACATATCTAACTTGAGAGGTTGGTGCATTAATAAATCAATTAATGCTAATGAACAACATGAATGACTAGGGTTAAGTTCATAGGAACACTTAACCAAAATAACATGAGAGACTAGGGTTAAGTTCATAGGAATAATTAACCAATATAACATGACTGACTAAGGTTAAGTTCAATTAACCAACATAACATGAATGACTAGGGTTAAGTTTATAAGAACACTTAACCAATATAACATGAGTGACTAGGGTTAAGTTCATTTAACCAATATAAAATGAATGACTAGGGTTAAGTTAATGAGAAACAGTTAACCAATATAACTTGAATTGTGGTAAGGTTAAGTTAAAACAAGAGGGCAACACTTAACCAATATAACTTGATTTGTGATAAGGTTAAATTAATAAGAGAGGGCAACACTTAATCAATATGAATTGATTTGTGGTAAGATTAAGTTGAAACAAGAGGGCAACACTTAACCAACATAAATTGATTTGTGGTAAGGTTAAGTTAACACGAGAGGGAAACACTTAACCAATATGACTTGATTTGTGGTAAGGTTAAGTTAAAACAAGAGGGAAACACTTAACCAATATAACTTGATTTATGGTAGGTTTAAGTTGACACAAGAAGGCAACACTTAACCAAAGTAAAATGACAAGTAGGTGGGTTAAGTAACTTGAATTGATTGTTGACACTTAACCAATACAACATGATGAACACGTGAGGTTAAGTTAACAAGAAACAACTGTCCAATATAACCTGATGGACGAACGGGGTTAAATTAATAGGAAACACTTAACCAATCCAACATGATAAGTAAGGAGGGTGAAGTTAATAAGAAACACTTAACCAACATGACATGATGAATGGGTGGGTTAAGTTAACATGAATGGACAACACTTAACCAATATGGCATAATGTGCGGGAGGGTTAAGTACATATCAAGTTGGGTCGATAATATTAGTAAATATAGGCCACAAAATTAACCATTAAATAAACATGCTTGAATCAGAAGGAGGGTTAAATACATATCGGGTTGGTGGGTAATATTAGTAAATATAAGCCCACAAAACTTAACCATTAAATAAACATGCTTGAATCGGTAGGAGGGTTAAGTACATCTCGTGTAGGTGGGTAATATTTGTATATATAAGCAAATAAATTTAACCAGCAGGAAACCCTAGTAACAGGTACCCATTTCAGCAGTAACCCCACATAGATGTATCATGGTACCCTGAACTACACAGGTTGGGGCACGATTACTGAGCTGATTATAAGCGGTCAAAATAGTGGCAGGGGGTACGTCAGTGTAGGTTCCGATGGTTTACGGGCGTGCACGTACTACGGAGTGGGAAAAAGCAGGCACGGGTGCTGGTAGTTATACACTGTGCATCTTGAATCGTGTCGGTTTGCTATCATAAGGATTGATACACCTTATAGTAGGACCAGCACAGGGTATCTACTTGCAAGAGAGGGCCGATTAACACAGACACAAGAGAAATTAATACAAGTACGGAGCCAATCGATAGGGTAGTAGGGTACATCTAACATGTTCATGGCAATTAGGCAGATTGAGGTGGAATCCTCACGATAGATGTACACCTGAAGGCTACCACAATGGCGGGGATTGGGATTACATTACAATATGATCATTTTATATAGATTACTAGTTGGGACATTAGTTATGTGGTGCAGAGATATAAAAATTAGAATAACAAGGTAGTAGCGAATTAGAGAAAGAGTAGAAGCGCATTTAGTTTATCTTACCTTATCATATCTATACTAATCGTATGTTATCTTGTTGTCCTTATTCTCATGGTATTGTCTTATATTCAGTTTATTCATATCATGATGTTTTTTCCTGTTTATATGCTAAAAGTCACTGGACTTACTAGACTTATGTCTGACCTAGTTTTTTTTCGCCTTTTTATTTAGTTCCCTCCCCCCAAGGTTCACAGGGAGGAAATGTTACCACTTAGCTCAGTTTTCCTTCCAAGCTCAAAGATAGTCGATGTATTTGGACTCTCTCTTCCACTACTATGGTTGGTTCATGCTTTATTGGGGAATATCATTGTTATTTTTATGCTTCTTTTATAATTGGAAGTTTTTTAATTCAAGACAAAAGTTCTATGTATTACTTTTAAGTATGATTGATACAACTATTGTAAAAGCTTGACTTAACCAGATTGCTTATTAAATGACTTTATTTTCCGCTGCTTTATTTGTCTATCTTGTAATATTCTTCTTCTTTTACCTAAAATTCTCCACCGAAGTTAAGGCATTCTCTTTGTGAGTGACCTTAACGGAGGTGGGATGTTTAAGACTATTTGGTTGAACTGTTGATTTATTGGTTGAAATTTTAGATAACGATATATATAAGTCGTTAATTATATATTGATTCTGCCTATCAGAATGTTTCATATTGAAACAAAATTGATGTTAATGATATTGTTTAACATCTGTGACGCAGGGAAATAGGTTGGAGGGATCCAACTGGATTCCTCAATATTTATAATACTGTTCTTTTCAGATATTGTAAAATATGATGTGATATATAATCTGTTATTGATTATATGTGTTTGAATGATATCGATAATTGTTATTTGGTATTTTGAATACCGTAAGAAATACTGGAATGTAGAAAAAGGGATTTTCAAAGTGTATTTTTAAAATAAATTATTTATATAAAATTAATGGATTTTATATATAAAAGGAAAAGGATTTTATAAAAGAAAATAATTATAAAATCAAAGGAGTTATAAAAGTAATATTTATTTATGAAATAAATAGAGTTGAAAAGGTATATTTATTTGTCAAATAAATAGAATAGAAAAGAAAATATTTGTGAAACAAATAGAAAAGAAAATATTTGTGAAACAAATAGAATAGTAAAGGTAATAGTTGGAAAATAAGAGGAATTACTTATAAAATCAATGGATTTTATATAAAAGGAATTACTTATAAAATCAATGGATTTTATTTAAAAAGGAAATATTTTATAAAATAAATAGAATTATCAAAAGGGATTTATTTGGTAAATAAATAGATTATAAAAGGAAATACTTGAAAAATGAATAGAATAGTATAAAAAGAGAATTTTATATTTGAAAGGTTTAGACCCTTGCTTCGCACACGGGTATAACATGATATGTATTTAAAGTAAAGATTTTAAATAGAATCTGTTCTAACTGATAGATTGAGAATATTAATTTATAAATAATAATTTATAAATTAAATAAAATGTTTATCATTGGATAAATAGAATATATAAGTCAGGACTAATATAGAGAAGTAAGAATCGACTTCAACATCGATATTTGAAACTGAATATGGACGTAGAGTTAATCAGAGGAGTTAATCAAAATGTGTTGATCAAAATGTGTTAATCAAAATGAGTTAGAGGAGTTAATCAATTAGAATTAGAGTTAATCGATTAGAGTTAGAGTTAATCGATTAGAGTTAGAGTTAATCGAAAAAGGAGTCAATCGATTAGAGTTAGAGTTAATCGATTTGAGTTAGAGTTAATCGATTAGAGTAAGAGTTAATCGAAAAAGGAGTTAACCGATTAGAGTTAGAGTTAATCGATTAGAGTTAGAGTTAATCGATTAGAGTTAGAGTTGATCGAAATAGGAGTTAATCGATTAGAGTTAGAATTAATCGATTAGAGTTAGAGTTAAATGAAAAGGGAGTTAATCGAATATAGTTTATTCGAAAGGAGTTAATCGAATATAGTTTATTCGAAAAGAAGTTAATCGAATATTAGTTATTCAAAGGGAGTTAATCGAATATAGTTTATTCGAAAGGAGTTAATCGAATACAGTTTATTCAAAAAGGAGTTAATCGAATATAGTTTATTCGAAAAGGAGTTAATCGAATATAGTTTATTCGAAAAGGAGTTAATCGAATATAGCTTATTCAAAAGAAGATTATCAAATATAGTTTATTCAAAAGGAATAATCGAATATAGTTTATTCGAAAAGGAGTTATCGAATAAAGATTATTCGAAAGAGAGTTATACGTTGAAATTCGGTTATATCGAATTTGGGAAAGTACACTATCCGTTTTTAATCAAGATTTAATGATTTATTTATAAATTGTCTATTTAGTTATTTAGTTAAATTAAGAAATAAAAGTTATATTTTGAAGTTACATATTTCAGAAGTAGGGATTATAAGGCTATAGTTATAATCAGTGTTTTCAATAAAGAAGTGGATTCGTAAATAGAATCCAAGAGTTACGTAAGGAAGTTTGTTAAAGGTTTAAAATGTGAACCTTGTCTGTTTCAAAGTTAGAAATGTTGTTTAGTTAAGGTCTGAGTGGTAGTTATACCCCAACTTGATTGGCTTCGTTTTCAACTAAGGAATGGTTAAGGTTCAACAGTGAAGTTTGGTTAAGTGAATTTAGTTAACGAGTATAATGGTTTTAGTTGGCATAGCGATGTTTGATTTAAACATCTGTTTAAATCCAATGTAGGAGTTTTGGAAATGTTTTCCAAATAAGAATCAGAAACGTTTTCTAATATAGAAAATAAGAAATGGAAATGTTTTCCAATGTTAATAATGTATATTTTCTAAATTTAGAAAATAAGAAATGTTGAATATATGGAAACATGAATAGGGAAATGGATAATTGAATGACAAATTAAATTAAAGTGGATCAGTTTTGATTGATGATTTGCTCGGAAAGATCTCCATTTGAAAATACGACCATTGTTTGTACACATGTTTTCCTTTGATAGTTAAATCACCGACTATCAAAGATTTTGACCATTTCCATTGTCAATACAGAGAGACCGGGATCAGATTCAGTATCGGAAAACCACTCTGTATGGGCGTTAGCGTTGCAATCAAATATGATGAAGATAATTGAAGACGGGGCTGTCCTGTTTACAGAATAGTGTCTTCGGTTTGTCTAGTCCAAAGACAACCTGTATGGAAGAATGTCTGACAGAGTATATTTAATGGACCACGTAAGTTGATCTCATCAAACGTATGTACGTTCGGTGGCAGAGGAATTCGTTTCTCTTAGCTGTATACCCGTGGTATTTTAGGGGAAATCAATTTGTGATTTGGCGGGAATGACGATGTGACATTCAAAGTGAATGAGTGAGTGATTTGTCAGAGATAAGCGTGGCCTGTAGCCTCAACCGGGAAATGACAAAAATCGGGCAGGCAGCATGGCTAAGTGGTTGGCTGCCAAGTAGGGTGTATTATCACCTATCTAGAGATATTCATTTCATTCTTTAATCTATTCGATGTTGTCCCATTTGGGAAATGGTTGCTGATCCCAACCGTTGGTGATATACATTCGATACACTCAAGCGAATTGTGTGGTCGATCATGTGTGGTCGGGTTGCAATATGTTCTTGTCGAACACAGTGTATTCCTCTCTATAGGTACACTATCGGAAGGTGGTTCCATACCTTGTCATAGTTGGAAATCCATTATCCAATAAGTGCTCGCGGTTTTGATTGTATACTATATATGTAGAACGTGAGATGAAAGCGTTTCTGCTAGATGAATATTTAATTGTGGTTGGTAGACATTATTATAATATCAAATGAGTTTTGATATAAAGTTTATCGTTTCTTTCAAAAGGATTTTGAAAGTTAAATCAAATGTTTTGGATTCTCATAAGGGAAATACCCGTTCCGTTATAACGCGCGGTCTTATGAGATATCGTTTAATTGCTCAAACTGTTTTAAATGGTTTTACTCATACCAGTCCCATGACTAACCCAGAGTTTGTTTTGTTTTGTTTTCCCTAAACTGTTGGGTGCCCAATTTTGTACGGGCAGTCAAGTAGTCAGGATTTTACAGATATACCTGGAGAGCTTGGAGTAGGAGGCTTCAGGATTATATATCTATAGTAATTTCTGCTATGTTGTAAGTGTTGTACTCTAATATTGTAACTGTATACATATAATAGTTTTATTTCAAAGTTATGTATTTATTATATATTGTTCGTTCCGCTGTGAGATTCGTGTTACTTGTTGTTGTATGCTCTTTTTCTTCTTCTTCTATTCTAAGTTTCTATCTTATCTATTCTCACCCTCTAATTTCTTTCATGGACTATCCGGTATTTCCAATGCTTGGGTAGTCGAAATTCAGTTTATGTCGATAACCAGGATCGCGATTTCCCCAGGTCGTTACATATATGTTGTACTTTTATTGCATATTTGTGTGTGTGTATATATTTTATCCTGTGATCTGTATTATATGATATTATTATATTTTTTCTGAATAGATTCATTAGTCACTGTAGTTTGTATTAGACCTGACTTAAGCATGTTAATCTACACAAGGCAAGAAAAAAATATTGACGTAAATGATAGCGATTTAATACAAGGCTAATGGATGGTCGCTCCTAACCCTGGAAAAAAGAATATAACAAAAAGCGATACATCTGCTGTAAAGAAAATCCTCCAAGAAAGAAACTTCTGAATAACCCAAACTATGCATTTCCTCCTTATGAGTCAAGAGGAAGGAAAAAAAGAAGGAAGGAAAAAATGGGTCAGACATAATGTCTGGTGAGTTGTTATGATTACTAGCGTGATTGATAAACAAGAGAAATAGATAAAACAGTAGTTCCAGTGTTAGCTGTTGTATATAACGGTGTTGTATACACAATTATATGATTTTTGTTTGATGATAATAACCAAATATATTTTGTAGATGTGTTTGTTATTGTACTATTCTATATTTACGTCACAGACAGGAATGTAATATTTATATTTAAATAAAATACATCTGTACAGAAATTCAAATATTTACTCTATTTTATTTAAATATAAATATTATATTTCTAACATTCAAACAGTACATCTATTTTAACTCCACTATTTAATCACTTCACATATTTGTACTTATAAATAAACAGAATAGAATAGACAAGTCTGTTTGACAACAATGAAATAATATTTTATTTCAAACATATTCTGTTTATTACAAATAATCAGTACAATCACTTTTTCATATACATTTGCACAATCACTTTTTCATATACATTATCTCCTCACTATAACACTCAACACTCAGTACTTTTTCACATATACATTCACAGACTCAATATACACACTTTTTATATACATTAGTACAACTCCACATTCTTCTGTCTCTTCATTGCACAGTCAGTCCAGTCTTCATACCTGTCATTCACAGAAACACACACACAGTGTCTGGAACGGAAATAATATTCTAAATTCTAGCAGATATATTTTTTATTTTAAAAATTTTATTTGCCTCAGTTTTCTAGTGTGCTTCTCATCATTTTTCATGACTTGATCTGATTCATCTGTGTCTAGGCAGACAGTTTGTATATGTACAGGGACAGGAAATTTTCTGAATGACTGCATATACACACGTGTATATGTATACACGTGTGCACTGCCACGCTAATTCGGTGTGCAACTGAGGAGTAGCCACGTAGACCTTCTCACCTTAGTCTACATGAAAACAAAGTCAACACATCTCAAAGTACAAAGCAAATATTCAAATGCCAAGCAACAAATACAAGTATAGTTTCAGAAACGACAAGCAAGTGTCAGGACAGTTCAAGTGCAAAAGTGGTCAAGACAGGTTCAACATGGCAGATCAATGCAGCAACTAACAAGTACATCAGTTTAAAGAAAACAACATGTTCAAGACAGTGGTAAGGATGGTAGTCAAATACATTGCCAAGTGAAGCCACATTTTCAAATCAGTAATACTACATGAGTCGAGAATGCTCAAGGGTGCAACCGCAAGTGTGGCACATGGGTGAGGCATAGGTGAATCAGTCAACTCTACTACATGGTGTACATGATCAAGTACACAGTGCAAGTGATACACAAAACTGATGCAAGCATGACAACAACAAAGCATTCATGGATATAATCTTAGCAGTCAAGCTGTATGGTGTACACAAATAACAAGACTGGTTCAAAAATATGATGCAAACAGATCAAGACAGATTTAAACACAGATAAGGCAGCCTATCATGGCAGAGAAATACACAGCAGAAATGGTTCACACACGCACAAGATAGGTCAATGCAGCAACAAGTGAACATATTAGTTTCAGGCAATGGTTCAGCAACATGATTCAGCATTGCTCAGAAAATTCAGGTGCATCCAGGTCAACAACTCAGCTAAGAAAAATGCAATTGAGCACTTCAGTTTTGTTAAAGTGACTACATGAGTGCAACATGTTTCAGGCATGTGAACAAGTGGTGAAACAGAAAGTAAGTGGTGAAACAGAAAATAAGTGCAACATGTTTCAAGCATGGTTCAGCGTGGATTTTATAAGTATGACTTAAAATTGAATTCAAGGATACACATGGCAACATACTCAAAGTGATTAAACTATCATGGTGAAGTGCAAATCAGCAAAGACGCAAGTTTTACATAGCATGGTTCGTCTCAGAAAAAAATAGAACAAATCTGTGTGAGAAATAGATCATGTTTTGGCTATGGATAAAAGTGGAAAGTGATAACCATTCATGGAAGAAATCTTGGGAAAGTAATTGCTACTTTCCAGATTTTAGTCAAGCTACAAAATGGGCAGATGTTTTTTTTAAGAAATGTTTATGGCAACACTTAAAATAGAGAAATTTCAAAAGGAGAAAGTTTTTTTTGGAATTGATTTACTCAAAGCCGACTGTTTTAATTTTCAAATTGGAAAATCATTGATGAACCGAAAACCACTCAGGAAACTTCAAGCAAGCAACAATGAATCATATATTTCCAAAATTCTTTTTGTTAATCAAAAGGGAAATTCAAGGCAACATTTTTTAGCATGCTTTATTTTTTTCCAGAAATCAAAATTTGCTCAAGTTATTTTTGGCAGCTGTTTTAAAGGGAGAAAACAATTTTGGGAAAGTTTTTATCACTGAGATTTTGCTCGTCAATTTTTCATATATAGCCAGAAGTAATCTGTTCAAATTCAAGTGCCAAATCAATCCGGAAATTGCAAATTGTACTTTCCAGAAATACAGAGGGATAAGGAGCAAGATGTTTCATGTGTGCAATTTATAATTAACATACAGTTATGGATTTTTTTTTAACATTTCAGGAAAAAGTGCAAACCAAAAATTTCAGATCAAATCATTCAGTGAAATCAGAGCAATTAGAGGATTCTATAATCCTATTTTATACACCTTTCTCATCACTGGCATTTGATTATCGAAACCACAAACAATTCAATCAAAAATTGAAACCAAGCATCACAAATTCAAGCAAAGAATCAAATGCGAATTACTCACAATTTTTTAGGGTTTCATTCAAGTGAGAACTCCAGCAAATCGACATCAGAAAGCAAGCTACAATGACAAGAGCCATCAGAGATCAATATTCCAGAAGCAATCGATTTTGAATTGGGGTTTTGAGAAAACCCTAGTCCAGAAGTGTCAGCCGCCATTTTGAAGAAAAGAGGAACAGGGAATCGGGTTCAAAGAAATGAAGTAAAGGGTGGAACCACTTTTGAGTTGGCCGGCCTATTCAAGTGATTTAAAGGGAGATTATTCTTCTTTTTTAATACTAGGGTTTTAGTTTATTTATGTTGTATTTTTTGATTTGTTTTGTAAACCATTTCGAACAGTTTCTAGTGTCTGTGAAATACTAGGGCATCCAGTCAGGGTGTTGACTGACAGTTCCTAGAGTCTGTAAAATCTAGGTTACTGGGTACAGGGTTGTAATCAGGGGAAATTTGATCGAGGGAATATCGGCCAGTCTAGAGTTTTCAGCGTAGGGTTAGAATAGGAGCAGGGTTTGCAAGTGTACATGGTCTTGTATGCGGGATCTGTTCCACCACCTAGTAGAAACCTTAGAAATGCAGCAGTAGGCAGGGTTTTGCCGAAGCTGGGTATCTCTTGTGCCATTTAATTTTTGCATTTCTATTTCTAATACTATCTATGATTTGTTTATTATCCCATAATATCTTAAAAAATTGTAATTAACCCTATTCACCCCCCCTCTAGTGTTAATCTAGATCCAACATCAGCTAAGGAAAGTGTTTGTGCAGACCTAAAGTGAACATATAGGATGGCAAAAAAGTCTACCGATAAGTTTGACATTTCTCATTCACTTTTGAATATTTTCACATCTACCAAATTTCAAAACATAATAATTAGGAAGATTTTCCTAATATTACTCATCGATGGTTGTTAATACCATCAAGTGATAACCAATTACTATGGGCCTTGGGTTTATCAGGTCCAACTCATCCGCAGAAGACATAGAATTAATCATAGGTATTACAATGACTTATTTTCCCTCATGGGCTGAGTGAATGCACGTTGATCTGTCGGAACGCATCCGTGCCCAGCTGCAATTTGGACCAACTTATTGTCTAACACATCATGGTGCATGTAACAACCCGAATTTTTACAACATGTTAAAACTAGAAATTAAGGCAGAATTAAATTTTAAAATCAGAATTAGGAGAAACGGGTTATGCCATTGCGTTCGTATCGAAATTTTACATGAAATAGAGTTCGATTTTTCGAAAATCGGAGTCCGTATGAGGGAGATATGACCCTCTGAAGTTTCACAAATTTTCAGAATCAAAAACAGCCCTAAATTCGAATTCGAAATTCTAATTCAAACCCCATAACAGGCTGGGCGGGAAAATTCCCGCCTAGGGACCAGGTCGACCATAGTGTCGACCTCCCAGGGACCAGGTCGACCATAGTATCGACCTGGGGGTCGACCTGCCTCCCGAGCCCACTTCCTGAACCTGATGCATTCTGATGTATTTGACCTCGTTTTCTGTCCAGATTCGCCAGCCTAATTCTATATAAACTCACTCCTAGACTCATTCTCTCCACACCATTTCATTCTGTCCTTATGTTGCTTCTGAAATAATTAAATTAAAGAGAGAATGGTTACTTCTTCTTCATCAAGACAACATCTAGGAATTTAAAATTGGGGGTTTTCAACTAGAACAAGACTAAACAAATAGAGATTCAACAACTACAATAACCGTTTCCAGAATCAAATCTCTGCACTCTAATTCTTGATCCACGCTCTGTAAGTTCTAGTGACTTTGAGATTGAAACTTGTTAAATTTGATATGGACATGGAATAAAATGAAATTGGACCTAAGCTTGATTATCTATTTGGATCTGTTCTTGTCTCTTCTTGAATCTATGATTTTGGGTTATTTGTTATCGACTGAATCATGCCCATTCATGTTGTTGGACCTAGTTTATTATTCAAACGCTAGATTGTAACATAAATTCTTGGATCTTGACTTGTGGGAATATTACTATTTGGGGCCTATTCATGTTGTAAATCAAATTCTTCCATGTCTATAAACCTTAATATGCCTATGAGACTGTGGACATAAGGTTTTGCCTATGCCTATGACTATGACGATGAACATAAGACTATGCCTATGCCTATGACGATTAACATAAGACTATGCCTATGCCTATGATGATGAACATAAGACTATGCCTATGACTATGAACATAAGACTATGCCTATAACTATGACAAGGACAATTGTGGCTAATCACATATGACTCTTGACTATGAGAATTATTACCTATGATTATGAACATAAGGCCATTATCTATGACCATGACCTTGAAACTATTACTGTTAATTGCCTATGACTATTTTCCTAGAACTATTTTTGATAATTATCCATGATTATTGTGATGAGTCGCTTATGATTCATAACTATGAGATTTCTACCTATGACTATTGGGGTTAATTGCCTAAGACTATTATAGTTGATATTTCATGCCCAAAAAACTATAGTTGAAAACCATGTTGTGCACCGAATTGGCATTTTGTTGGATCGTATACCTAGGGTGTGACTTGCTTAGTTTATTCGCTATTATATACTCCAAAACCATTGGATCCATTATCCTGGTATTTGGCTTGCTTTTGCATGCCTATTCTTTTATGTTAGCGTTTATTATGACCATTGCCTTATCTTGCTAGATTTGAAATCCTATATGCCAGTGATGTTGTAACCAATTTATGCCATGCTAGTCTTGTAACCCCTTTTATCGCTTTATGCTCGTCCCTCTTGCCTATCATAGCTTTGATATTATTCTGAGATTTGGATTTATTTGTAGTATGGATTGATCACGTTTACATGCGATGGGAACACGATTTGGGTAGAATAGGCAAAACATGAATTGGTTATGAACATGAATTATAAACTCGATAAAAGGCAAACTTGAAACATGAACGTTGTTATAACCTGAACCTGGATATGGACATGAAACTCGCCATGAAACTTGACTTGAACTTGACATAAAACTTGAACATGGACATGACACTTAGAATGAACTTGAAAATGGCCAACTCGAGGTTGGGTTGAGTTTGCAGTGTAATTCTGCCCGGAACCGCCTGGCAAATCTAGTTACTGCACACAATAGGATCCAATGTGGGTAGTTGGTCATATCGCATTTGAAAACCCGAGGTCAGACTGAGTTGTGGTGTAATTCTGCCCGGAACCGCCCGGTATATCCAGTGACCACAACAACAGCTTTGATGTGAGAGGTTGGGGTGCATTAATGAATTAATGCCACATGATAGGGTTAAGTCATGAACCGCTTGAATATATTTAACCAATTTGACACGATGATTTGATAGGTTTAAGTCATGAACCGCTTGAATATACTTAACCAATTTGACACGATGATTTGATAGGGTTAAGTCATGAAAGGCTTGAATATACTTAACCAATTTGACACGATGATTTGATAGGGTTAAGTCATGAACCGCTTGAATATACTTAACCAACTTGACACATGATTTGTAGGGCTAAGTCATGAACTTGAACGACAACACTTAGCCAGTTTGACATGACACGTAGGCGGGTTAAGTCACGAACTTGAATGACAACACTTAACCAAATTGACATGCTAGACTGATGGGGTTAAGTCTCGAATTTAAATGACAACACTTAACCTACTGGACGGAAACCCTAGTTACGCGGTCCTTTTCAGCAGTAACCCACTAGATGTATCACGGTACCCTGGAACTAGGCAGGGTGGGGCACGTTTACTAGGCTGATTGTAAGCGACCAGAACGACGGCTGAGTTGGTGCGCTATTGTAGGTTCAGGCGGACTATGGTCGTGCACGTAGTCCGGAGTTGATAAAGAAGGCATTGGGCATCGGTAGGTTTACACTGTGCGTGCTTGATTCGTGTCGGTGGTTGGCACCCTAGGGCTTGATAAACCCTATGGTGGACCTAGCACAGGTGACTACATTTCGTGATTGGGCCGTATGACACAGACACATGAACGAGCTAGGACTTGTAGGGAGCCGATCGATTAATAGATCGTTACGTGGAATTCGTTAGGTAGCATAATCCCTAGTGGTCCTAGGTGGCATAAACCCTAATCGAGTCTAGAAAACGTTCAATAGGTAGCATAATCCCTAGTGGTCCTAGGTGGCATAAATCCTAGTTGAACACGCGATAGTTCATGATAAGGAAACCTAGCCAGAACAAGGGTGGCGGTCCAAACGATTTCAAGAATGGTGGCACTTCGTTGAAGTAGTA
The DNA here is from genome assembly GCA_030737875.1 of Allium sativum. NCBI lineage: Eukaryota > Viridiplantae > Streptophyta > Magnoliopsida > Asparagales > Amaryllidaceae > Allium > Allium sativum. Next base: position 482,323,670 of record CM060926.1, on the reverse strand, counting down.
TAGAAATACATGATGAAACCCGTACGATATACGGTAAGGGACAGTACATACACATGGAAAGGATGATATGGGTTGGGGTGCTAATACAGTTGGTGCAGAGAATGTTAAACGTGCGATGCTATACGAAGCTGATCATGTTACCTCAGTTTTTCTTGTGACCTTAGTTTATCTTTTTACCATAGTTTATCTTGGTTTAACATTCCTATCTTGTCATCATCCTTATGTTTACTTTCAGTTTATACATGTCATGTCACCTTTACTTGTTTCTATGCTGAAAGTCACTAGGACTTACCAGTCTGTATGATTGACCCGTTTTGTTTCGCCTCTTTTTCTTCCGTTCCCCCCCCCCCCCCAGGTTCTCAGGGAGGAAGCACTACTACTTAGTTTGGACTTCTTTCTTCTTCAAGATCATCATATATTGCTTGGACCTTTCTTGGCTATGGTCGCTTTACTGTTTTACTTGGGGAATGATTTATGACTATGGTTTTATGCTTCTTTACTATTGCAAGATAGATTTCGATCTAATGGATTTAATGGCATTTTGATGTAAAAGGCTTTACACCTTACTAGATTTTAATGAAATGAAATTTGGTTTTTCTTCCGCTGTTTTATAAATGTTCTGTCTTGTAATATTTCTGTGTATGTTTACCTAGATAATGCTCCACCAAAGCTAGTGCATTCCCTTGTGAGTGACCCTATCGGAGATGGGGTGTTACATTTGGTATCAGAGAAGAAGGTTACCAGACTGGGCAAAAGAGTTTAAAAACCTTCTGAAATTATTTTCAAAACGTTTACAAAGAAGCAATTATTCTAAAGAAAAGTTTTGTTTTACGAAAGGTATATTCCCCAAAGCCATATGCACTATATTTTGATTCCCTCCTTGAGTCTCTTCTCTCTTTCTTTTTCACCATTGTTTGTAGGCATGTGACACATGTCCGAGGGCAAAGTAGTGTCCAACCTCCATCTATAGCCGCAGTAGTTTTACTTGTGACTAATCTTATTTCAAGCTTTGTAGGGTTGCCGTGCGATGGAGGTAGTTCTCGAGAGACCTGTTAACATGTTATATAAGTGGGGATTAGAGTGGTTAAGGCGAATGAGGCTCAGAACAAGAAGGTAGAAATGTTTCTGTAGGAAAGTCTAGTTTAACTTTCTATCCTGTTCGTACCCTTTTTGATTATGGTACATCGCATCCTTTTTATTTCTGCTTCGATAGTTGAGTCTCTGCACCTTAGCACTAGCGTAGTAGGGGATCCCATTTTTGTCTCAAATCCTATTAGGGAATCGGCTCATTTGTTCATGACTTGTTTGGATTTGAGAATGTCTATACTAAGGATTGAGTTTAGAAGTAAAGCTTATGTTTTTGAGCTCTTGGTTGATTCTAGGGATGGAGTGGTTGTCCAGAAATGGTACCATTCCCGAGTATGAAAAGAGGGTAGTTAGATTCTTGACTTGCCTTGGTAATGCCCTCGAAGTCTAGTGTAACCCTTAGGGTTCTGCCATGCTTAGTTACCTAGAATCTCTTGACACATTTATTGGTCCGCTCGAGTAATGTTCGCCACTAAGGCGGATGGTTCATCTCGCTTATGCATGAGTTATAGAAAATCGCCTTAGTAAGTACACTTGGCAACATGGTTGGCATTTGTTTATTTTCAAGAGATAATTCATTTATGTGGAATACCTTCTAGTAAGTGAATGAGATCCAAGATTCACTAGTGAATTTTGGAGGGCTTGCACGAAACCATGAGTACACAGTTATGTTTGAATCGGGTATACTAGAAAGAGAATAAGCGAAAGTGGAACGAGAGGCGACAGTGGAATGAGTTCCAACTCATATTCTAGGAACAAGAATTAAGGAACTACGAAATTGTGAAGTTATAGACGGTCAAAGCACAATGGAGTTAAGCTCAGGGAAATATGACTTAGAAGATTGAAGACTAGACACGCGCATCATATCTCTTTTTAAGAGTATATCCTTGATCCCTCTTTTCCTGTAAAGCTTATTTGTATGCTATCTTTTAAGTATAACCTCTCGGTTCTATTCTCAATCCTATTTCTATTGCAAACCCCATAGGGAGTATGACTTATCTGTCAGTAATACATGTTGGTGCTTGAGGGTGTGCGTTGGGTTGACTAAACTTTTTGGGTTTTATAGGATATGGGCTGATGCTTAGGGAGTTCTTCTCCTATTCAGTATATATGTGACGTCGATATCCAGCTTTGACATTGCCTTATGGGCACAAAGTTTTTACTTGCTTCTATCATTCGGCTATATCTTTAGGTATGAACAATTGGGTGAAACATGTGTTTGAGACATGTTATGATTGATGGTTGCAAGTGGTCGCAAGTGGTTGCCCGTGGTTGCATAACACACATTAGGCACTAGATCGGCTCAGACACATTTTCATATTGCATATGCATGAGTGTTTATACTTGTTTATGGATGAAATTGAATGTGTTATCATGTGAATGTTGCATATGGATGGATATTTGAGCACACATATAGTGTTTATGTGAATTGGGCTATTTGCATACATGTTGGACACATGGCACTAAACATATTTTGCATTAAGAAGATCAATCAGGCCTGATCATTTGCATTAGACAAGGAACATAAACACACACTTTCTGCATATGTTCATACAACATTAGAAATCTCTTAAGGACAATGGATGCCTGTGATTGATGATTTAGTATATGGATGATTGGATGGTAGGACACATTCTTCTTAACTTGAAGATTTCGGGGATGAAATCCTTTAAGGAGGGGAGAATGTAACAACCTAAATTTTTATAACATGTTAAAACTAGAAATCAAGGCAGAATTAAATTTTAAAATCAGAATCAGGGGAAACGGGTTATGCTATTACGTTCATCTCGAAATTTTACATGAAATAGAGTTCGAGTTTTCGAAAATCGGAGTCCGTATGAGCGTGATATGACCCTCTGAAGATTCACGAATTTTCAGAATAAAAAACAACCCGAAATTCGAATTTGAAATTCGAATTCAAACCCCAGAACAGGATGGGAGGGAAAATTCCCGCCCAGGGACCAGGTCGACCTGGGGGTCGACCATAGTGTCGACCTCCCAGGGACCAGGTCGACTATATTGTCGACCTGGGGGTCGACCTGCCTCCCGAGCCCACTTCCTGAACCTGATGCATTCTGATGTATTTGACCTCGTTTTCTGTCCAGATTCGTCTGCCTAATCCTATATAAACTCACCCCTAGCCTCATTCTCTCCACACCATTTCATTTTGTCCTTATGCTGCTTCTGAAATAATTAAATTAAAGAGAGAATGGCTACTTCTTCTTCGTCAAGACAACATCTAGGAATTGCAGATTAGAGGTTTTCAACTACAACAAGACTAAACAAATAGAGATTCAACAACTGCAATAACCGTTTCCAGAATCAAATCTCTGCACTCTAATTCTTGATCCATGCTCTGTAAGTTCTACTTACTTTGAGATAGAAACTTGTTAAATTTGATATGGACATGGAATAAAATGAAATTGGACCTAAGCTTGATTATCTATTTGGATCTGTTCTTGTCTCTTTTTGAATCTGTGATTTTGGGTTATTTCTTATCGACTGAATCATGCCCATTCATGTTGTTGGACCTAGTTTATTATTCAAACGCTAGATTGTAACATAAATTCTTGGATCTTGACTTGTGGGAAAATTTCTATTTGGGGCCTATTCATGTTGTAAATAAAATTCTTTCATGTCTATAAACCTTAATATGCCTATGAGACTGTGGACATAAGGTTTTGCCTATGCCTATGACGATGAACATAAGACTATGCCTATGCCTATGACGATGAACATAAGACTATGCCTATGCCTACGACGATGAACATAAGACTATGCCTATGCCTATGACGATGAACATAAGACTATGCATATGACTGTGAACATAAGACTATGCCTATAACTATGACAAGGACAATTGTGGCTAATCGCCTATGACTCTTGACAATGATAATTATTACCTATGATTATGAACATAAGACAATTATCTATGACCATGACCTTGAAACTATTACTGTTAATTGCCTATGACTATTTGCCTAGAACTATTTTTGATAATTATCCATGATTATTGGGATGAGTCCCTTATGATTCATAACTATAAGATTTCTACCTATGACTATTGGGGATAATTGCCTAAGACTATTATAGTTGATTGTTCATGCCCGTAACACTATAGTTGAAAACCATGTTGTGCACCGAATTGGCATTTTGTTGGATCATATACCTAGGGTGTGACTTGCTTAGTTTATTCGCTATTATGTACACCAAAACCATTGGATCCATTATCCTTGTATTTGGCTTGCTTTTGCATGCCTATTATTTTATGTCAGCGTTTATCATGACCATCGCGTTATCTTGCTAGATTTGAAATCCTATATGCTAGTGATGTTGTAACCAATTTATGTCATGCTAGTCTTGTAACCCCTTTTATTGCTTTATGCTCGTTCCTCTTGCCTATCATAGCTTTGATATTATTCTGAGATTTGGATTTATTTGTAGTATGGATTGATCACGTTTACATGCGATGGGAACACGATTTGGGTAGAATAGACAAAACATGAATTGGTTATGAACATGAATTATGAACTCGATAAAAGGCAAACTTGAAACACGAACGCTGTTATAACCTGAACCTGGATATGGATATGAAACTCGCCATGAAACTTGACATGAACTTGACATAAAACTTGAACACAGACATGACACTTAGAATGAACTTGAAAATGGCCAACTCGAGGTTCGGTTGAGTTTGCAGTGTAATTTTTCCCGGAACCGCCCGACAAATCCAGTTACTGCACACAATAGGATCCAATGTGGGTAGTTGGTCATATCGCACTTGAAAACCAGAGGTCAGACTGTGTTGTGGTGTAATTCTGCCCGGAACCGCCCGGCATATCCAGTGACCACAACAACAGGTCTGATGTGAGAAGTTGGGGTGCATTAATGAACTAATGCCACATGATAGGGTTAAGTCATGAACCGCTTGAATATACTTAACCAATCTGACACGATGATTTGATAGGGTTAAGTCATGAAACGCTTGAATATACTTAACCAATTTGACACGATGATTTGATAGGGTTAAGTCATGAACCGCTTGAATATACTTGACCAATTTGACACGATGATTTGATAGGGTTAAGTCATGAACTGCTTGAATATGCTTAAACAATTTGACACGATGATTTGATAGGGTTAAGTCATGAACCGCTTGAATATACTTAACCAACATGACACATGATTCGTAGGGCTAAGTTATGAACTTGAACGACAACACTTAGCCAATTTGACATGACACGTAGGCGGGTTAAGTCACAAACTTGAATGACAACACTTAACCAAATTGACATGCTAGACTGATGGGGTTAAGTCTCGAATTTAAATGACAACACTTAACCTATTGGACGGAAACCCAAGTTATGCGGTCCTTTTCAGCAGTAACCCACTAGATGTATCACGGTACTTTGGAATTAGGCAGGGTGGGGTGCGATTACTGGGCTGATTGTAAGCAACCAGAACGACGGCTGAGTTGGTGCGCCATTGTAGGTTCAGGCGGACTATGGTTGTGCACATAGTACAGAGTTTAAAAAGTAGGCATTGGGCACCAGTAGGTTTACACTGTGCGTGCTTGATTCGTGTCGGTGTTTGGCACCCTAGGGCTTGATACACCCTATGGTGGACCTAGCACAAGTGACTACATTTCGTGATTGGGCCGTATGACACAGACACATGAACGAACTAGGACTTGTAGGGAGCCGATCGATTAATAGATCGTTACGTGGAATTCGTTAGGTAGCATAATCCCTAGTGGTCCTAGGTGGCATAAACCCTAATCGAATCTAGAAAACGTTCAATAGGTAGCATAATCCTTAGTGGTCCTAGGTGGCATAAATCCTAGTTGAACACGCGATAGTTCATGATAAGGAAACCTAGCCAGAACAAGGGTGGCGGTCCAAACGATTTCAAGAATGGTGTCACTTCGTTGAAATAGTATAGAAATACGTGATGAAACCCGTACGATGTACGGCAAGGGACTGTACATACACATGGAAAGGATGATACGGGTTGGGGTGCTAGTACAGTTGGTGCAGAGAATGTGAAACATGCGATGCTATATGAAGCTTATCTTGTTACCCCAGTTTTTCTTGTGACCTTAGTTTATCTTGTTACTATAGTTTATCTTGTTATCTTAGTTTAACTTGCCTATCTTGTCATCATCCTTATGTTTACTTTCATCTTATACATGTCATGTTACCTTTACTTGTTTCTATGCTGAAAGTCACTAGGACTTACCAGTCTGTATGACTGACCCGTTTTGGTTCGCCTCTTTTTCTTCCGTCCCCCCCCCCCCCCCCCCCCCCCCCCGGTTCTTAGGGAGGAAGCACTACTACTTAGTTTGGACTTCTTTCTGCTTCAAGATCATCATATATGGCTTGGACCTTTCTTGGCTATGGCTGCTTTACTGTTTTACTTGGGGAATGATTTATGACTATGTTTTTATGCTTCTTTACTATTGCAAGACAGATTTCGATGTAATGGATTTAATGGCATTTTGATGTAAAAGGCTGTAGACCTTACTAGATTTTAAAGAAATGAAATTTGGTTTTTCTTCCGCTGTTATATATATGTTCTGTCTTGTAATATTTCTGTGTATGTTTGCCTAGATAATGCTCCACCAAGGCTAATGCATTCCCCTTGTGAGTGACCCTAGCGGAGGTGGGGTGTTACAGTGCATGTCCTTGGCTCCTAATGAAACCATATGTAATAAAAGAGTATGCTATCTAGTATGGATCCCCAATAAACAAATAATACTCGACCCAAATTCCCAATGATTTGGTCCTCATAGAAACCATCGATTAACCACAGGATTTGGCTTTTAGATTAATTTCATTTTAATTTCAATATATATTAAGCCTACCACTTCATTCTTTTACAGAAAACAACACCTAATCACAAGTACTTATAGAATATCGCTTAATCACACACCACCATAGAATATTGCCTAATCACAAGGCAACCATAGAATATTATTTATTATTATCGTTGAACGCTTATCTATGTAGGTAACCATATAATTAACAACGAATGCCTACTTTCAAGGCCCCACAGAAAAATCATAGAAAAACATAGTTTTAGGCTTCTAAATTAATACCATTTTAAGTTAATTTTCATGTTAAGCCTAATTTTTTCACTTACAGTCCAAATCATATTCATATATGCATATAAACCATAATAGTTTGTTATTATTCTCTCCAATTAATCATATTTATGAAAATATACAGTTTTACAATATATGTAAAATTAACCCCAAATTATCCAATTTTTGATTCCACTATTCAAATTCAATCGGGTTTCACAAACATGCATAGAATAAAAGTATAATTATCAGTCATAGTCAACTAAACATACAAATCTATGTCTAAGTTAGTCGTATATATGTGCCTTTTAGGCATATTTGGGCATAGCCGTAATAAACATTAAAAATCTGACAAAGATTGGGGAAAATAAGACTAGGAATATTGATTACAGTATTTTGATTGTTAATAAACAGATAATGTAAGAAAAGAAAGAAAATCTACAAAACTACTTATAGAAAGAAACTACAGTAAAATAAGAATGAAGAGAAACTATAAATAACTATAAACGAAACCACAACTACTATGATTCCTAATTACCCAAACTAAATCAAAAATCTAAATAATCTTAAAACTCATGGGAACAAGCCTTCCTTGTGGCACCGGCAGAACCTCCAGAAGAAAATAAAATGGAAAATATTTTTATTCAATCTCAATCCCTAAAATTTAGAATTAAGGTGTCTTGTCTCCAAAAAGAGTCCTAATATTAAAAATTACGGTGGTCTGTCTCTAAAAGAAGACTAGATTATGCTGGGAGGAGGTGTGTTGTGAAGAAAAAGGGAGGGAGTGGAGGTTTATTTATAGGTGGAGAAAAATACCCTCAGTCATAAGATTTAGATTTTAAATCTGAACCAAACATATTCTTAGGACAACCTGAAGTAACCACATCAACAAATCAGAACAAAATACGTTAGCCATAAACAGCTCGAAAAAATCTCATGCATTCATCGTTTTCGTTGTCGAAGTATGGAATTTTGCTGACAACTACCTTATTTCAATACAAATTGATTATAAAATATATACTAACGCTTTTGTATTGAATATATATATATATATGTATATATATATACACATATGCAGGCTTTATATATAGGAAATATTACTGAAGACTGTACAGTTTAAAGATACTAGAGAATCAGAGTTCAAAGAAATTTCAAGAATCATGAGTATTTAAGAGGACAAGAATTCATATTTGTGTTTTCATACGATTTCCTACTTTATAATATTAGTTTATAACACTATATTTTAATTCAAAATTTTCCAGAATTATATTTATATCAAAACACTTTAAAAATATTCAAAAATCAAATTTCTACTATGGATATGTCAAGATAAAGAAAACTATATGTCGACATATAACTGTCAGAAATTTGAATTTGAAAGGAAGTGTCTTTTCACTAATTGTGAAGGTTCTGAAGCATGGCATCTTTTCTATGAAAAAGGGTTGAATTCGAATTTTTAATTATCTCTTCTTCTCTAACTTGATCCCCTTTCTCTACATCATTATTCTTAATCATTTTTATGATTTCTACACTTATACTCTGTTGAATTCAATTTTGTTTTGATCAAATTTATTCTCTCTAAACTCTCTACACTACTTTCTAAATCAAGTGCTATTGAAGAGTTATAGGGCTGTTCGTAATTGTTTGGGTTGAGTAAAGTAATCGATGGTATCCCTTGTAGCCATGAAATCAAGGACGGGAAAATCTTGATTAAGTTTGCATTGAATCGGTGGTATCCCTTATAGCTGCAAAATCAAGGAGGGTTGTGATTGGATTTTGATATAATAATAAAAATCTGCGCAATCCAGCGTTGCGTGGGACTGGACGTAGAAGCAATCCAAACCAGTATAAAATCCGTTGTGCTCTTTCCTTTTTTGCAATTTTCTTTCTGTTTATTTTCCATCTTTGTTTGATTCTGTGTCAGTGATTGTTTTTATGGTGATTGATTCATATAGTTTATAACATAAGTTTTAGATTTTCATTAAATTCTCAAAAACACTATTTACCCCCCCCCCCCACCCTTCTAGTGTTTTTTTGCCTTAACGATCCTTTCCGCAATCCCTAACAATTGGTACCAGCGCAAGGTCTTTCAAAAAGTTCATAATCTGATTTATGAAAATAGCGATAATGGAAACCAACACTGGTAGCAATAATAGTTCTTTTGTAGAGGGTCATTCCATTGTTAAACCAACATTGTTTAATGATAGTAATTATTCATATTGGGCATGTAGAATGAAAATTTATTTACAATTAGTAGGTTTAGACATGTGGAATAGTACACAAAATGAATATGTTGAACCCATAACTGCATTTTCACAATGGACAAATGAACAAAAGGCTGCTACACAAAGCAATTCAAAAGCCATGAATATGTTATTTTGTTCATTAGATCGGAATGAGTTTAATGGAGTGTCAGCATGTAAAACTGCTTATGAAATTTGAAAAACTTTACAAGTCACTCATGAAGGAACTAGCAGTGTTAAACAAACTAAAATACCAATGTTAGTAAATTGGTTTAAATTATTCAAAATGAATGAGAATGAGTCTACTTCAGATATGTATTGCGGATTTTAAGAGATAGTACATTCATTAACAACACTTGGAAAAACTTATTCTGAAACTGATCAAGTCAAAAAATATTAAGTTCATTAACTCAAGAATGGGATCAGAAAACTTCAGAATTGAAGAAGCCAATGATGTGAATGAAATGAAGATTGAAGAGTCAATTGGAAATCTGATGTCTTACAAAGTCCAATTATAGAAAAGAAAACAGATCAACAGAAAAAATCTACTACATTAAAAGCAACAACAAATGATTCTGACTCAAGTAGTGAAGATGATGAAGAAACAACATTTATGACAAATCGTTTTAGAAGATTTTTGAGATATCAAAGGAAAAATTATAATCAAGGAAGTTCAAGAAGTAACGACGGCCAAAGTTATAACTACAACAAACCATGCCAAATGAAGAAAATATGTCCATATCTAGACAAATCAACTCAACAAACAGACAACAACAATTCGTCAAGAAAGAGAAAGAAAGCATACACAACAGCATTAGATGATTCAGATTCATCAAGTGATGAAGAAGCAGAAGCCAGAAATAAAAATATATGCTTTACGATAATACAGAGTTCAGAAAATTTTGAAGAAACGAATCTAAAAATTGGGTATGCCTTAATTAATTTTTAATTTTATTGGGTTGAATGGTTGGTTTGTTTGATTGCTTTGATTTGAATTTTAGAACTTTAAAATTTAAACTTGAAATTTAAAATTCAAATTTGAAATTCAAAATAATAATATAATAATAAATAACAAATAAAAAATAAAATAAAGTGTTTGTATGTTTGGTAGGATTAGAATTATTTTAGGAAATCACTAAACCTGAAATATATATTGTCAATTTAAAATAAAAATCACCAAAACCAAACTCTCTTTGAAAATTAGCCTATACGTCGGCATACATTTTACTATATTCGACAAATTAGTCAGAAATTTGAATTTTGAATTTCAAAAGTTTTCTAATAACCCGGAAAATCGGAACTATTTTTTTTTTTGGCAATTTTGATGAATTTTGAGTATTTAAAATGAATTATTTTAAATAATAACGACTAGAAATTTATTTTTAATAGAATTAGAAAGCAAAAAATTATTTAAATCGAAGTTAGAATATAAATATTCATTTTAATTATAAAAGGAATTGAAAATGACGCGGTAGTTTTGAAAATTCGATTTCAAATTTCAAATGTGTACAAGATTCAAAATAAACCGGATTTTAGTGAAACAATAAATATTTAATATGTTTGAAAATATATTTCCAACGAATGTGAAAAATCCAAATTTCATAGTGGGAATAAAAAGTTATGTCCAATTGAAAATTTAGAATAGTCGCTATGGAAATATAGCCCTTAAAAATAACCATTTTGCAAACGACCTCCGATTTCGACGAGACCACTTTTGTTGGATCCGGAATGTCAAATTATCGCCAGATTCCAAAATTCATAATTTTTGGAATTAATATGTAAGCGTGGAAAAGGAAAACATGTTTGGTAATTTCAGTTCGAATTTAATCGACTGGAAAATGACCATTATTCAAACGGTCTCCAAATTCGACGAAACTAGTTTTGTTAGGACAGTATCGTCAAAACATAGCCAGATATATTGTTATGGAATTTTTGGAGTCAGTATGTGGCCACGGTAAATTAGAATGTGCGTTTGAATTTAAAATATAATGATTTATATTTTAAATTTAACGAAAACAGATCGTAATGGTCGAATTGGCTTGCGGGACATATTCCATTATGTTCGTAATTGGGGTAATTAGCTAGGGGCGACAGTCGTTGGGTCCGATTTGGAGTTCGATTTAAAAAACAACTTTATGGAGAATAAAATTAAATTAAATAAATATATTATATAATAGGGCTAAGCCCTAAATTACATAGCATAAATTAGCCGCCTCCTTTTCATTGGAAAAAGCCCTATCCCCTTTTCTTCTTATTACTCCCCGTTAAGATGCTGTCCACGCCACCGGCCGCCGCTGACGGCGCCACCGCCTCAGGCACTCCCCACCATCGACCCACTCTCGGTTTCCTCCCTCCTTCTCTCTCCCATTGCCGTTCGAACACCCTAATCCCGCTTCTCCGACCAAGACAGTCGCCGCCCCAACCTGGAAGACCCCCGCCACCTCCACTTAGCAAGCACCGCCCCTAGCTCCGACCCCGAGACCCTCCTTCATCAAAAACATTGAGTTTTTACCTAATTTTTTATTTAAGGTAATTAGTTTAAAAATATGTAAATCAGTTTTTTTTTTGTATAATATGGCATTGTTATAGAATAATATGTGATTTTTATAATGTAATAGAATTTTTAAAAATAGGATTTTTATTTATTTAAAAGCTTTGATTTTTATTCGTATAAAAGCTATGATTTTTATTTATATAAAGTTATGATTTTTTAAAAAATATAAAAGATGAAATTTTTGACGACTAAAAAAAATTGGATCTTGTATATACACATAGTGATATAAAAATTAGATATATATATAACTTTGTGATAAAAATAGGATTTTTATTATAGGAATAACGATATAATTTTTTTTGATATTCATAAATATATTTAGCAAATAAAAATACGATCTTTATATGAAGGATTTTGAAATTAAAATACGATTTTTATATCTATGGTTTTGAAATAAAAATATAATTTTTATTAGGAGGACAGTGAGATAAAAACGTGATTTTTAACTATATGTAGCAATGTTAAAAATGGGATTTTTTATATAAAAATCGTGTAAAACAGATTGCGATGGAATGGATTGGAAGTTGAATGGAATCCAAATCGTCCGCTAAAGAATGACGGAGTGGAAACCAAAGGTGATAACTTCTCACTTTAATTTTATTTTCTAGTTAAAAATATATACTAGAATGCAGACGGTGCTTAGCAGCACCCAACATTGGTCGTCCACAGGCCATGGACGACTTGTTTGATTTTATTGTGTGGTGGAAATTGATTGTGATTGTGATGTGTAATGGAAAACATTCATGTGTTGAAATAAATATTTTATAGTTAAAAATATAATTTTTAAGCAGGATACAAAATGAAATAAATATTCATTTACAAATCGGACGATTTGTTTATGTACACCCATTTGACTGATATGGATTTGGATGATATATTTTACACATCGCCCAACTTCACAAATAATAATCAGTGTTTGTTGTTTGAAAACCCCACATGGGTATTGGGAGGATATTGGACATACAATAATCCCAATATTTAGTTGTATGTCAATCGATTGGTTGGCAGACTGTTGTAAGCGTTAATTATTTATATTTAAAATTAATGCAGTTGTGTAATGCACTCTGGATGATGGTGGACTATATTTGGTTATTGTTGTGTACACGTGTGTATGAAATCCATATAAATAAAATTATATGGTAATTGACTGTGTCTAATTCCAATTCAGAAAGAACAAATATTTTAAAATAAGGAATATTTTAAAATAATATTCAGTAATGGATCAAAATATGATTTTGATGTCCGATTTAGGATGGACACGGAAATATTAAAATTTATGAAGCCATGTTGATTAGAGATACGCCATTTGGACGCGAACGATATTTATATCGATTTTATCCATTTTTATAATGAATATGAAAAAGGAAGTGATTTCTAAATCTAATGTTTTGAAAATATTATCATTTATATATTAATGATATGAAATATTCAATTTTGATCTGAAATTGAATATGAAGTTGAAATCGTTTGAAAATGAATTTAAAACGAGTTATAAATTCATTTTAAATGGAAATCGAAGAAATATGTAGTACACATATATATATATTATATATATTTAATGGCCTGAATAGAACGCGTCGCGCTGCAGCAGTTTGCGAATTTCGACAATTGACTTCGAATGGACATTATGGGAGATTCGACTGTCGAATTCTCCTAAAACCAGAACCTTGGGTTCGTATCAAAAAGTGCTTTCCAATGAATACAAGAAATTTGAAATCTAATGGTTGGTTTTGGAAATATGTCCAAATAAAATTTAGAAAAGTTTGTTGTAAGTGCAGTTCGATGACCGTTTATGTAAATCGATTGTACGGGCCTTGATAAAATTATTAAAAATATCAATAATTTGTGTAAAATCATAATAAATGATTTGGAAAGAATTAGGATGAAAAATTCCATATTTGAAAAGATAAAAATATATTTTTATCGAAATGAACTAGTTATGAACTAGAATTATAATCCAATATTTTTAAATCAATAAATTGGATATGAAATGGTTTTAAAAATAAAACGAATTTTCAATATATGAATTGGAATGGATTAAAATCGTAATTATCTTTGGAATATTTCGATATTGAATTCCGTGATTATATGGATATTGTGGAGGAATTTGGAAGATATCTATATCGTTATTCCCAATACGACATTTGTTGATTTCAGAATTTGATATTGAATATAAGCCGATATAATTTCTATTCAGAGCCCTATATTTAATATTGAATTGGATTTTGGGTTTGGCGTGAACTGTGTTTTAAATGACACTGTTCTTAAACACAGTTGAGAAAAGATTAAATCTTTTAAATAAGATCTAGAAGAGTTTACCAATTAATTAATATTTAATTGGAATTGAATAGAATTGGATTTTAAGTTTATCGTGAATGGTTTCTTTATTAACACCGTTCTTAAACCCAGTGTGAAAATAATAAATATTTTAATTAAGATTTAAAGAAGAATTAATAATTAATTAACATTTTATTGGAATTGAAAGTGGAATGTGAATTGGGTTTATTGTGAACTATGTTTTTAACAACATTCGTTCTTTAACCCGATTTACAGTGAAATGTGATTTGGAATTTATAAATCTTTTTATTAAGATTTAAAGGGAATTTTACATAGTAAAATTTTTCAATTTAATGTATTAAATTGGAATTCGATTTGATAATAATCGAAATGAGTTTCTGTGGAGGAAGACTGTTAATATATATGGAATTTAAAAGGCTTTGTCGTTATTCCATTTATATTATAAGTCGGATGAGGAAATTGATATCGGTTATATATTGATCTGTTTTCCATGAAGATTCCATAATTAATGGAATGTGATTTCGGTTTATCGTGAACTGTGTTTTAAATGACATTAGTTCTTTAACCCAGTTACACACAAGATTACATATCAGACATTGTATTTTGAACTGTATGGTTGATCTCTGCTAAATATTTATCTATTTGGTGGCGGAGAATTTATTCTTTTGCTTAACATCCTTCTCTAAGACATACGAGCTTAGAGGTTATATATCGGCAGAAATCAATAGTACAGTGTAGATTGTCGATGAGCATGTTTGTGGTTCTAAAGTGAAATAATCATTAATATTGATTTTTGAGAAGATTAAAACTAAATGGAGTTTTAATGAATCTTTAATTAGATTGAAATGGGAATTGATAATTTAAATTATCAAATTTGGGAAATGATCGAGAATGGAGTAACAGCAGCTTTGCTCCAAGCGACAGTTAAATCTTTAATTAGGTTTGAACGGGAAATGGTAATTAATTTTACTGATAACACCGTGATGTTAGTTATAGAGTATTACCAGTTTTTCTCCATAGGATGAATAGGTTGGGATTGGGAAATTAAAAAAATGATTACTTCGGTAAGGTGCGTTAATCCCGATTAGTTTGGAAAACCTTAATATAGTTTGAATGATATCCAAAGGAAGATTAAAGAATAAATTTAAAGAATTATATTTGATAAAACTAATGGGAACCTTTCCAAAATTATATGAATATTTGAATAAAAGAATATTCTGAATTGGAATGAGGCATATGTTGTGTTTTTATAGCACTTGTTTATTAATTATGTGAGTTATTCAGAAAGGCCGGGTTTATACCCACTCCGAATAACTGATTCGGTGATAAGTTGACGATGAAGACGGTGGTTGAAGACTTCACATATTTTGGATGATTACTGATGTCTTGATTAGGCTGTATACCTATGCCAAGGTAATAAGTGGTGATCGTCCAGACGTACTTGAAGATTGACCAGATATGCGAGGACCTCTCTTCTATATTGGAAATATGGGACGAGGAATAAGGTGCCTCCGGTTTTGTTCAGACCTAGAACGAACTTGTAAATGGACTGTGTGTTTGACATTGGACTATACTCTGTGTTGATTGATCTCTATTAAATATATTTATGTTTGGTGGTGGAGAATTTATTCTCATGCTTAACACCCTTCTCTGAGACATACGAGCTCAAAGGTTATATATCGATAGACATCGGTCGCATGGCGTGAATTGCCTGTGTGGCATGCCTGAGTAGAAAATGGGCAAGGCTTCTGTTGAAAAGCAGAGTCTTGTGGTTAATAATAAAAGCATGACCTTAAATGACATAGCTTTGTGTATAGCGTTAACTCGCAAGCCTCACACCTCGGTATGAGTTAAAAATGGGATAAGGGACCCAAGGAGAAAATGATGTTTCTTTCTAGCTATGGGTGGTGTTAGGGTTTTGCAAGCCCGGACAATTTTATATTTTTACCTGTGTGGTTGTTGGAATGCGAGGTACCTCGGATATATTAGTTACCACGGAGCCGATGGATAAGTCCTATAGGACCAGGGAATGTGTGTTCAGGTATAACTAATCCGCTATGTGTGGACCGGCCTTAGAAGATCCAAGGGTTCGCCAGCGTCCGAACCCTGAGGTACTTGCTTGATTGTCTCGAAGCCGACGAGGAGTGCATCCCTTGCCTCCTCATGACAGAAATCCAATTTCCAATATGTTACATTTCGATTTTAGTTGTAATCCTATTTATGGCGACGTAGGGGGATCGGCCACTTATGCCGTCTGTGATTGGTACATTTATATTTGAAGTTGATTTCTTCCCTTATATTAATAATAAAAGTTTAAATTTCGCGTATCAAGCATTTTTTGGCTATTATAAGGTAAAAACCTAACTTCCAGTTTGCGTTGCATTGTGTGACGGGGCCTGGGTCTTATAATAGGTTCATTTTCTTTAATTAGCATTGCGCTATTTGTTTTATGCACTAGTATTCTTGGAAGGAAACCCGTTTCACGTTATACGGCGTGGTCCCTTGATTTACCTAACTTTAAAAACAAATTAATAACTGTTTTAGTTCTCACGCCTGAAGCTACCCGAACTTCCCCGGTCTCCAAAGAGATGAGAAAGAATGAATTACTGTGAGGACAAGACAAATCAGAACGCAAACGGAAGAACATTTCATTGTTATTTCAACAATGCATCAGATTACAAGAATATGCAGAGTATAAATGAATATTACATTCGATAAATATTAGAGATTACAATACATTACATAGCAGCGGAAGATAATACAATACACAACTAGAAGTAATACGCGGATAAAAAGCTTTCCGAGTATCGTTCCAGCTGTAAATCAGGATCCTGTGAATATAATTCTGCAAAACCAAAACTACTAGCTGCCCGTGTCGAAAATAAGGGCACCCAGAGATTAGGTTAAAACAATAAACTTCAGGTCAGTCATGGGACTGGTGTGAGAACTAAAACAGTTATTAATCTTTATTTTTAAAGTTAGGTAAATCAAGGGACCACGCCGTATAACACGGAACGGGTTTCCTCCCAAGAATACCAGTGCATAAAACAAACAGCGCAATGCTAAATAAAGAAAAATGAAGCTATTATTAGACACAGGTCCTATCACACAATGCAACGCAAGACGGGGGATAGGGTTTTTACCTTATAATAGCCAAGAATGCTTGATACATTTAAAACAAATCATTTATTACTATTATAAGTGTATAGTGCATAAAACAACTTCAAATCATAAGTATCAATCATAGACGACATGAGTGTCCCATGCCACTATGTCGCCACATATAGGTTTATAAATAAAACCGCCGAATCACGTGTTTGGAAATTGGATTCCCATTTATGAACCGAGGCAAAAGATAGTCCTCAACCGATTCGAGACGCTCTAGCCCGTGTCTCAGGAATAGAACGCATCGTCCCTTGGAGCGACAGGGTCGGTCCACCGGTGTGGATTAAAATGCTTGAACACTGCGTTTCCCCGACCTTTGGGGCATAGGTGAGCCAACTAAATGACTCCATCGGACCTGGATCGTCGGATCAAACCGAGGCGCCTCGCAACAGCAACAACCACATAAGTCAAACTTGTCAGGGCGTGTAAAACCACTGACGCCACTTTTTAGCTAGAAGGAAACGCATGCCCTCCCTGAGGTCCGTCTCCCGTTTTTGGTTCATACCGGGTGTGAGACTCGCAAAGTAACCGTTACACAAAGCTACGCCACAAAGGTCGTGCTTCGATCATCAACCACAAGACTTTGCTTTTCAACAGAAGCCTTGATCATTCGCCACTTAGGCATGCCACACAGGCAATTCACTCTATGCATTTGATATCCATTAATATATAACCCCTGAGCTCATACGTCTCAGAGAAGGGCGTTACGCAAGAGAATAAATTCTCCGCCGTCAAACATGTATATATTTAATAGAAATCAATCACACAGACTAAAATCGAATGTCAGACACACAGTCCATTTACAAGTCCGTTCTGGGTCTGAATGAAACCGGAGGCACCTAGTACCCCGCACATCCATCGATCTCCAAGTACGTCTGGACGATCACTAACTGATTCCCTCCTCTTGGGTGTACGACCCAATCAAGATCATCAGTAATCACCCAAACAACGTGAAGACTTCCGGTCTTCGACCACCGTCTTCATCTTCAACTTATCGTCGTATCAGTTATTCAGAATGGGATAAACCCGGTCTTTCCGAATAACTCACGTATATTATAAACAAGTGTTACACAAACACAACATAAGTCTCATTCCAATTCATCAGTCATTAACCGTAAATTAATCAAGAGAATAATCCCCTAAATATTAACCCCGAAGGCCAAAACCAACATCAGATCAATATCCAGAAAACCATTCTTCTTAGCTAACCGACAGTTAGTTTCTAAATTTCACATTCATAGAGAAAGATTCCCATTAATTTTATCAAAGATAAATTCCTTGAATTTATTCTTTAATCTTCCTTTGAATTTCAATTCAACTAGTCGGGATTAACGAACCATACCGAAGTAATCATTTGTTTTAATTTCCCAATCCCATCCTATTCATCCCATGAAGTAAAACTGGTAACACTTCATATCTAACACCACGGTGTTATCGGTAAATTCAATTACCATTTCTCGTTCAAATCTAATTAAAGATTTAACTATCACCTGGAGTAAAACTGATGATACTCCATTCTCGATCATTTCAATCTAATTAGAGATTCATTAAAAGTCCACTTAGTTTTAATCTTTAACGAGGTTAAAGAATCTGTGTCATTTAAATCACGGTTCACGATAAACCCCAAAATCACATTCCATTAATTATCGGGCTAAAGAACAAGTGTTATTTAAAATACTATTCAAGATAAACCTAAAAATCAATACGAATTCAATTCCAATTATACACTTCATTAAATCTAAACAAAAAGATTTAATCTTTTTCTCAACCGGGCTTAAGAACAGTGTTAATGAAGACACCATTCACGACAAACTCAAATCACATTTGATATTAAATACAAGGCTCTAAATAGAAAATATATCGGCTTATATTCAATATCAAATACTACGACCAACAAATATCGTATTGGAAATAACGATATATATATATATATCTTTCGAATTGCCATAACAACATCTGTATAATCACGAAATCAAACATCGAAATATTTCGAAGACAATTTCGATTCAAATCCATTCCAATGAAATTATAGGAAATTCTGGTTATTTTCAAAACCATTTCAAATCCAATTTAGTTATTTTTAAAATAAATAAATTACTATTCTAGTTCAAAACTAGTTCATTTCGATAAAAAAAATCTATTTTTATCTTTTCAAATATGGAGTTTTTCATCCCAATCCTTCCCAAATCATTTCTTATGATTTTACACAAATTATTACTATTTTTAATAATTTTATCAAGGCCCGTACAGTCGATTTCCATCAACGGCCATCGAACTGCACTTACAGCGACCTTTTCCAAATTTGATTTGGACATAATTCCAAATCCAACCGTTAGATTTCTAATTTCCAATATCCGTTAGAAAGCCCTTTTCGATACGAACCCAACGGTTCCGGTTTTAGGAGAATCCGACGGTCGGATCCCGTAATATCTGTTCGAAGTCAATGGTCGAAATTCGCGAACTACCGCGGCACGGCGCGTTCTATTCAGGCCACTATATTATATATATGATATATATAATATATACTTCATCGATTTCCTTTTAAAACGTATTTTATAAATCGTTTTAAATTCGTTTTCAAAACAATTTCAACTTCTATTTCAAACTCAAATCAAAATCGAAATTTTCAACATAAATTCATTTTAATTTCATTTCAAATCGATTCAATTCAAATTGATTTCTAATTCAATTTCAGTTCGTTTTCAATTCAATTTCAATTCGAATTCATTTCTATTCAATTTCAATTTGAATTCATTTCTATTCAATTTCAATTAGAATTCATTTCTAGCCAGTTTCAGTTTGAATTTCAATTCTTTTCAAAATATCAGATTTTGAAATCACTTTCGATATTCATTATAAATTGAATAAAATCGGTATAAATATCGTTCACGTCAAAATGGCGTCAATCTAATCTACACGGCTTCATATATTTCTATTTTCCAATATTCAATTTCAAATATTTCTATTTCAAATATTTCTATTTCAAATATGGAATGAGGCCCAATCAATTACCATATAATGTTAATTATATGGATTTTCTACCACACGTATCTAACAACAACGATAAATCATCAACGATCATCTAAAGTGCGTTCTACACTGTATAAGCATCAAATATAAATATTTAACGCTTATGACAGTCTGTCAATCAATCGATCGACATACAACTAAACAATCGGGATTAGTGTACGTCAAATATCATCCCAATACCCATGTGGGGTTTCAAACAATCAGACACAGATTTTATTTGTGCAGTTGGGCGATGTGTAAAATTTATCGTCCAATCAATATCAGTCAAATGTGTGTATATAAACAAATCGTCCGATTTGTTTATTTTTATTTCCTTTCATATAAACGTTAAAAATTCTATTTTTAACTATAAAATATTTTTAACTATATAAATATTTTATTTCATTTCACATCACATCACACAATAAACTACACATCAAAATCAAACAAACAAGCATACAAGCCGTCCATGGTCTGTGGACGACGGGTGTCGGGTGCTACTAAACACCGCCTGCATCCTAGTATATATTTTAACTAGAATATAAAATTAAAAGGTGAGAAGTTCTCACCGACTAGCTAAACCAAACGCCACGACTCTTCATATGTAGAAGTCATCACTGTTCTCGCCTTTTGTCACTTTCGTTGCCCGCTTTCACTACATATATAAAAATCACATTTTTATATCGCTACTATATAGATAAAAATTCTATTTTTACATCGCTACTATATAGATAAAAAAAATTCTATTTTTATACCGCTATTCTCTATATAAAGATTTCGCCTTTTCAAATATAAAGATTTCGCCTTTCAAATATAAAGATTTCGCATTTCAAATATAAAGATTAAATTTTTATTATCTATATAATATAAAAATCATATTTTTAATCTTCTACTATAGTAAAAATTATATTTTTAACCTTCTACTATAATAAAAATTATATTTTTATTTCGCTACTTCTATAAAAATCGTATTTTTAATCTCTACATCATAAAAAAAAATCACGCCTTTCATTATATAAAATTATCATCTTTCATAGATTAAAAATCACTACTTTATATCATTAAAATCCATTCTTTCTTTGATTTAAAAATCCGACCTTTCTTATCTTAAAAATCCTGCCTTTGATAATTTTAAAAACCATATCCTTCTCTTATGAAAAATCATATTTAAAAATCCCTTCTTTGTCTTTATAAAAATATAAATTCACATTCCTATATGCATGAATAAATATAACTGAAATAAAAAAAGCTTACTTTTTTATTGAAGAATCGGATAATCGGAGAAGGGAGAAGCAAGGGGGAGGGGGCGGATTCCGCAGCTCTGAACGGAGGGAGGAGGAAGGGTGGCCCTGGCGAACTCGAGGAGGGGAGGAGCGGTGGGTCCTGACATTGGCGACGGAGGAGGGTTTTTAAGGGGCTAGGGTTTCGTTTTCGCGCCTGGTGGAGGGCTTGAACGGAGAAAGGGGTTTGGGGATTTCGTCGATTGATTGGATGAGGAGGTGGAGCGGAAGGGGAGAACGGAGGAGCAGGCGATCAGAGGTCTTGGGGAGGGGGCGGTGGCGTGCGTCGATGGGGCGGCGCGTTGGGGAAGAGAGGCAGCGGCGACTTCTTTTTTATTTATTTATTTATTTATAGATAACGGGTTTGACCCCATAAAGAGAAAGGGGGGAGGGTTTAAAGGAAGATATATAAATATATATATTTAATTATTCATTTTATTTTCAAAAAGTTACTTTTATTTTCGAACTCGAAATCGAACCCACCGACTGTTGTCCATATCTAATTACCCCCATTCCGAACACAATGGGATATATATCGCAGGCTGATTCGATTGTTTCGATCAGTTTTCATCAAAATCAAAATATAACTCTATATATTGAATTTGAACGTGTATTTCAATTTACCGAGGTCACATACTAACTCGAAAAATTCCAGAAAAATATTTTCTGTCTTCATATTGACGATACGGTCCTAACAAAACTAGTTTCATCGAATTCCGAGATCGTTCGAAAAATGACCAATTTCCAGTCGATTAAAATCAACTGAAACTGGTAAAATGCGTTTTCCTTTGCCACGCTCACATATTGATTCGAAAAATTATGAAAATTGGAATCTAGAAATAACTTGACATCATGGATCCAACAAAAGTAGTTTCGTCGAAATCCGAGGTCGTTTGCAAAATGGCTATTTTTAAGGGCCAGAATTCCATAGCGACTATTTTGAATTTTCTACTAGGCATAACTTCTGACCCTTGCTATGAAATATTGATTTTTCGGATTCATTGGAAAGATATTCTCTATTAGATTCAAATATTTTTGGTTTCACTAAAATCCGGTTTATTTTGCACCCGGTACATTCAATTGAAATTTGAAATCGAATTATCGAACTACCGCGCCATTTCCGATTCCTTTTATAATTATAAATAATTATTTATGTTCCAACGTCGAGCTATATAAATATATACATTTGAATTCTATTCAAAATACATTTCTCGTCGTTTTTATTTAAAATATTTATTTTAAATATTCAAAATTCACGAAATTTGCCAAAATAATTTTTTTAAATTGGCCCAGATTTCCGGGTTATTACAACACCAGTCACCATGACTGACTTGGAGTTTACTGTTTTAACCTAAACTTTGGGTGCCCCTATTTTCCAAATGGGCAGCTAGTAGTTTTGGGTTTTGCAGATTTATTCTTACAGGATCCGGGTTTACAACTGAAGCTATATTCGGAAAGCTCTATATCCGTTTACCTCTTCCAGTTGTGTTTTGTATTATTTTCCACTGCATAATAATTTGTAAATCTCTGATATTTATCAAATGTATATTATTTGCTCATACTCCGTATATTCTTGCACTTTGATGTAAATTATTGTAATAAGCAATAAAATGTTCTTCTGTTGGTGTTCTGATTTTCATGTTCTCAACTCAATCCGAGCTTTCCTTTATGGGGAAGTTCAGGTCGTGTTGGTTTGGTATCAGAGCCTTGGTTTACATTGCTCGAGAACAAGGCATATTAGAACAAAACGAAAGAAGTCATCAGAGATTGGATTAGTAACATCCAATGAGAATGACTTGTTAGAGACAGGATCAGTAGTATCCTAGAACGAGTGTGAAGAGTGTATTTTTGAAATTAAAGCAAAAACAAATTTTTTTTTAAAATTTAAATCCTATTATATGTATTTGAATATTTATTTTAGATTGAATTTGGAAAATCAAGTATATAAAGATTTTTCGTATACGCCTAGCTAGCGTGTATACGAAGTCTCAATATACTAGATAGATATAGAATCACACTCTAGTAGCCCGGGGATAATTTTGATGATGAAGCTTCATCATCAGTGTTTGTGTTCCAGTTTCGAAAGTGGGATATCTATATATTTCCAAATGATTGGTGTGAGAATCAAAATATAGTTAGAATATATTGTTGTGAATTGGCATCAAAAACATGATTTTGGGTATATATATCAAAGTTATGAATTTGAAAACTAAACAACTAATTGATTGCTGATTGTGTTGTTTGATTATTGGTTGAAATTTTGAACCATTAAGCTAAATTGAGTCAAATATTGAACTGAATTGAAATTTTGATTGAAATTGCATGCATATACATGTACATACGTTGAATAGGTCATAGCAAGGAGGCAAGAGAAGAGGAATAAAATTGTATGCCCTACAAATAGGCACATGTTTATTGTATTTCATGAGTTTGGATGATTTTATGTGCCGCTTGGCTTTTTCTTTTTCTTTTTGGATGGTGAGGGCCCTGCATGGCTAGTCGAGGTTTTAAATGTCTCCCTGTACAAAGGAGGTTATGGCGAAATTTTTCAAAAATTTAGGGTGTTAGCCATATTTTTGAAGAATTGGAAAATTCTTAGAAACTGAAAAGTTGAAGAAAGAAAGCGAAACTAAAAGTTGACTTGATTAGTAAAACAACTTTCATCTCCATTCCTTTTCTAGGACGAAAAGATTTTTTGTGGGGGAGATTATAACAACCTGGAAAATCGAAACCAATTTAAATTTTTTTATTTTGGTAATTTTGATGAATTCTGAATATTTTAAATGAATTATTTTAAATAATAACGACTAGAAATTTATTTTGAATAGAATTAGAAAGTATAAATTTATTTAAATCGAATTTAGAATATAAATATTTATTTTAATTATAAAAAGAATTGAAAATGGTGCGGTAGTTTGAAAATTCGATTTTAAATTTCAAATGAATGTACAGGATTCAAAATAAACCGGGTTTTAGTGAAACCAGAAATGTTTGAATCTGTTTGAAACTATCTTTCCAATGAATGTGAAAAATTCAGATTTCATAGCGGGAATATTAAGTTATATCCAGTTGAAAATTCAGAATAGTAGCTACGGAAATATAGCCCTTAAAAATAGCCATTTTGCAAACGACCTCCGTTTTTGACGAGACCACTTTTGTTAGATCGGGAATGTCAAGTTATTGCTAGATTCCAAAATTCATAATTTTTGGAATTAATATGTGAGCGTGGCAAAGGAAAACGTGTTTGGTAATTTCAGTTTGAGTTTAATCAACTGGAAAATGACTGTTTTTCAAACGGTCTCCAAATTCCAAAAATTAGCATTATTAGGACTGTATCGTTAAAACATAGCCAGATTTAT
The DNA here is from genome assembly GCA_030737875.1 of Allium sativum. Classification (NCBI taxonomy): domain Eukaryota; kingdom Viridiplantae; phylum Streptophyta; class Magnoliopsida; order Asparagales; family Amaryllidaceae; genus Allium; species Allium sativum. The sequence goes on along the minus strand of CM060926.1, from coordinate 482,298,594 downwards.
TTTTTTGGAATTTTTGGAGTCAATATATGGCCCCGGTAAATTAGAATATGCGTTTGAATTTAAAATATAATGATTTATGTTTTGAATTTAATGAAAACAAATCGTAATGGCCGAATTAGCTTGCGGGACATATCCCATTGTGTTCGGAATTAGGGTAATTAGCTAGTGGCGTCAGACGTTGGGTCCGATTTACGGTTTGATTATAAAAGCTACTTTATAGAGAATAAAATAACGTTAAATAAATATATTATATAATAGGGCCAAGCCCTAATTTACACAGCTTAAAGTAGCCGCCTCCTTTTCTTTGGAAAAAGCCCGATCATCTTCTCTTCTTGTCGCTCCCCGTTCAGATGCCGTCCACGCCACCGGCCGCCGCTGGAGGCGCCGCCGCCTCGGCCAATCTCCACCTTCAACCCCCTTATAATGGCCTGAATTTCCTAACTCTTTGAGTTGACTAATCACAACCCACGTCAAAACCAAATTGCACAGAAATACGAATCATTATTAGAAAGAAGTTATAGGGTGAGAAATAGAAAGAAAGAATAGTTATAATAAAGAAAACGAAGAACATAATCTCACAGCGAACGAATAAAATATATTAAATAACATAATTTTTGAAATACAAATCAGTAAGTGTATATACATACCATCATCGGAGCACAAAAAATATTTCTGGAACAGTTATAAATACATGTTTCCAGATATAAACATGGCACATAGCGGAAAATATGATGGTTTATAGTTAACTGGTGAAGCCTACTGCTTCAGACTCCTCCAAGCGAATTTGTAAAATCTCGACTACTTGACTGCCATACAAATTTGGGCACCCAAGAGTTTAGGGAAAACAAACAAAATAAACTCTAGGTCAGCCATAGGACTAGTGTGAGTAAACTCCAACCATTTGTTAACTTTCAAAATCCTTTCGAAAGAAATGATAATTGTAAGACCGATCCGCACATAAACATGAATGGTTTTTACCTTACAATAACCAAAAATATTTTTGATATCAAATCTGGTGATATTATAATATTTTCTAAATCAAATAACTAGAATCTAGCGGAACGCTTGCATCTCACGCTCTGTATATAATATAAAATCAAAAACCGCAGGGTGCTTATTAGAGATTGGATTTCCAACATGACAAGGTATGGAACCACCTTCCGATAGTGTATCTCTAGATGGGAATACACTGGGTTCAACAAGAACGTCTTGTAACCCGGCCCACACATGGCTGACTAATCATTTAACTTGAGTGTATCTAGCATATTATCACAAACGGTTGTGATCAGCAACCGTTACCGAAAGTATATAGCAACGAGTAGAATAGGAAGCAAATGAAATTTCTCTAGATCAGGTGATAATACCAATAATGGGAATGACCCACTTGGCCATGCTGCCTGTCCGATTTATGTTATTTCCCGGGTGATGAGGCTTGAGGTCACGATTGTCTTTCAAGAACATCTTCCCACCATTTACTTTAAATGTCACGTCGTCAAACATTCGTACCTACATGTTGTCCTGGGACTGAACAAACCAAAGGCACTATTTCATCAGTCCATCTTGGGCAATTTCTACCTAGGACTAATAGAACAGCCCTTGCACTTTACTCCGCCTTCAATTAACTTCAACATAAGTTGATTCGTAACGCTTATGCCAATACGGAGTGGTTTTCAGATATTAAATCTGATTTCGGTCTCTTCGTATCGACAATGGAGGTATAAAATAAATCAAAACTTTGATAGTTGGTGATTTAACTATCAAAGAAACATCCGTACAATCAACGGTCCTATATCCCAATTGGAAATTTCTACCGATCAAAAATCAAACAATGCTGGTCCTTTTTTATATTAATTCCTTATTATATTATCGATTCCAAATTCCGTTTTTCCCTCTTCCTTATTGTAACACCCCGTATTTTCTTAGACTATCGAAATAACAAATTAAAGAATAATTAATTTGAAAAAGAAAAAATAGGTGAAACGGGTTGCTCCATTGCGTTCATCTTGGAATTCTGCTTGAGATAGAGTCTGAATTTGCGTAAATCGGACTCCGTATGAAGAAGATATCTTTAAATGAAATATTGCAGCAAAACATGAAACAAAAGAATGAGAAAAGAATAATGTTTAGCATTGTTCTAAGGTTTGTAAGAAAAAGACTTAGTAGCTCATTTGGTTAGAACATGTGACTTGCATACAAGCGGTACAGGGTTCGATCCCCGCCAACGCCATATTTTTGTTTTAGGGGAATGACTAAAAAGTGGCTTAGTGTGAACGTAGTTCAAAATGTGGTTTAATGTGAAAATTGTTAATTGGGAAGATAGATAAACAAATATATATATATATACATATACATATACATATATATATATATATATATATATATATATGACGTGTACGCATCATGTGGTGCACGTGGCGCATTTTTTGTTGGTCAAGGATTGTCTTTTTACGTGGCCTTCTCTGACTGGCTTTGTGACAAATTCTGAGGTGTTATGGCTTATGTATCATGCTATGATTTGCTGAGTGACACACTGCTTTAGATGGATGGTCTTGATTTCTTCTAGGTTGATCTGACGGCTCTTATTTAATTAAAATTCTATATAAGCAACCTAAATCTAAAACCCTAAGCCACACAAAAATATTCCTAGGACCGTCATGCTGTCAACACTCAACCTAGAGTAGCCGCCATTCCCATTCAACTAGAAAGCAAGATAGAAACAAGAATCAACTTAAATCAATTCTAATTCAACTAAGAGAATTCAGCATCTACAACAAAGGAGAGCTATCCAAATTCAGAATAGAGATCCTTGAACATAAGACTAGTCTCCTTTTTGTAAGTCCAGTTATCATTTAGACTTAAATGATATTAGAATCGTGACTAAATAAATGGATGTAGAACATAGCCTAATGTAAATCTATGCCTAACCTTTTTGTTAAAACCGAATTGATTGAGACTATGGTTCTTATCATGCTATGTGGCGATCATGTTGTATGTAATTTGATGATAAATGTTAAACGCTTGGTAATGAATCCATATGTAGTGTAATTTGGCAATGACATATTATGTTGTGTATTTTGGCGATGACATAAATTGGCGATGACATATTATAATCTGGAGATGGAATATCATATTATGTAATTTGGCGATGACATAACATATTGTATAATTTGGTGATGATATTACAAGTTGTATGATTTGGTAATGACACTTATATGCTGTACGACAATTTGGGGATTTTGCTATGTTCAACCATGTTCACATATATGATCCAAAACGACATGTTAATATGATTAGGTTCGTATTAGATTTGATCCAACTGATTTGCAAGTTCGCAACTACATGTCTAATTTTAAGTTTATGTAGTTTTATGTAAAATCCCTATTTCATGATTCATGTTGATTAGATCTAAATTTGCATGTTCATAATTAAATGTATATTGTTCTATGCCAAATTCATATGATACATGTGTAGTTAGATCCATATTTTTATGATGTTCGAATTATTACATGTTCCTCTTTTCCCCTTTTGTGTATAAGATTAGACTATGTATCGAGCCTAACATTTTATGTGATTTGTGCGAACGTTTAACAGGGGTAACGTTGGGAAAAACATTGAATTACATATAACTGGCATATTTGGCTTATAAACATGTAAATTGTTTATGGCATAAAAGTGGTATAAATTTTTATAACTAAAATTATGAGCTTGATTAAGAGGGAAAGTGGGCCAACACAATAAATTGTTGATAATTTACATAAAAGGATAAATATGTAAATTTAGTAAAAGACGAATATGCCTAACCCGAGGTTAGATTGAGTTACGGTATAAGACTGCCCAGAACCACCCGGCAAATCCAGCAACCGTATCAATATAGATCTAATGCGATAGGATAGCGCATTGAGCCCAAATGAACCTGAGGTTAGACTGAGTAACGGTGTAAAACTGCCCGGAACCGACCGACACATCCAGTGACCGTAACAATACTTGTCTAATGTGAGCGGTTGGTTCTTTAATAAAAGAATTAAAGGTAAGACATGAATGGTAGGGTTAAGTTAATTAAGGTAACACTTAACCAATACACCATGTTAATTAGACAAGTGGGTGAGGTTAAGTAAATTTAGAACACTTAACCGTTATAACATGTTAATTAGACAAGTGGGTGAGGTTAAGTAAATTTAGAGCACTTAACCGTCATAACATGTTAATTAGACAAGTGGGTGAGGTTAAGTATATTTAGAAACACTTGACCAATATAACTAGATTTGTGGTAAGTTTAAGTTAAAAAAAGAGGGCAACAATTAACCAATATAACTTGATTTGTGGTTAGGTTAAGTTAAAACAAGAGGGCAAAACTTAACTAATATAACTTGATTTGTGGTAGGGTTAAATTAACCCAAGAAGGCAACACTTAACCAAGGTAACATGACACGTAGGTGGGTTAAGTTAACTTGAATTGTTTGATGACACTTAACCGATACAACAAGATGAATACGTAGGGTTAAGTTAACAAGAAACACTTGACCAATATAATTTGATGAACGAACGGGGTTAAGTTAATAGGAAACACTTAACCGATCCAACACGATAAGTAAGGAGGGTCAAGTTAATAAGAAACGCTTAACCAACAAGACATTACGAATGAGTGGGTTAAGTTAACATGAACGGACAACACTTAACCAGTGTGACGTAATGTGCGGGAGGGTTAAGTACATATCGGGTTGGTGTGTTGTAATGACCCGGATCCTTATGGGTTAATTTTTGAATATTTAATATTTAATTTAAATATTGGGTGGATAATATAAGTGGAATTTTATATTTAAGTTATCAATTTAATAATCAATTTCGATTTAATATCGAATATATTAAAGTTTTAAAATACGAAATCGACAAATAACTAAATATGAAGTTAAAACTAAATTGAAAACAATTCAGATAATTTATAGGGATTTCAATTTATATAGAATTCGATAAGAATAATTTATTTTCGAAGAATTAAATTGTGGTGAATTTAATTTAAATCAATTTAAATAAATATCTTCCGCAGACGATCGAATCAGACTTCGTGACCTATCCAGTGTGTCCGGAATAGGGGTATTACCCTAGAATTGACAGTTTTTGGGTTCAGAAAGGAGTTCAAAATCAAGGGCTATTGAAAGTTTTAAGGATACAGTTTTAAATTTAAAACAAAATTAAAATAAAATACTTGTCCCCTCTTAGACCACGTCTCCCCCTTTTGAAACCATTCATTTCATTCTTCTTCAAATGGATCCAAAGCTTCCAACACACCCAAAAATGTAAGCCTCGCTGTTCAAAATATAAACCACGCCCCGCCTTATAAAATGGCCACTACCCTTCTCTTTACTGGTTTTCAGAATCGAAAATAATAAACCCAATCGAGAAATCGATGCTCTTTGGGTCTCGTTCACGAAGTATTGCATCTCGGGTGGCTCGACGTTTTATCTGGAGCTCGATGTCCAGAATCGCAGGTACTAAATGTTTAGATTTTGGGGGCTTTCGATCTCGAATATCGAACTAAGGTTCAAGCAAGTAGCAATTTGCAGAGATGGAAGTGCGATGAAAAAACTGAGGTTGTTCGAGTTCTTCAGTAGTCGACGCGGAGGATTTGGGGGTTTTCAAAGTTTTGGGCTTCGATCTGCCATCGTTCGAGGTAGGGAAGTGAACGGTGTTTGGGGAGTCTGAATGAGGTAATTTGGCGTTATCAACAGTGAAGGTTGGAGGTGCGAATTGTGAACTGGGAAGAGTTACGTGAGTCGATGATAAGGGTGATGCGTTTTCTAGGCTATGATAGTAGTGGTTGGACTGAAGTTTGATTGGGGATCAATGTTTGGGATATCCTGGAGTTCGACACAACGGTGTATGGGGTTCGATTTTGTGTTTAAGGCTTGGGATTTTGGAATTTTTGCAAGCTTGTCAGGGCAGTAAAGAAGATGGTTTTTTTGTGGCAGTTAGACAGTGGGGTTCAGAAATGGACGGTCTGTTGGCAAGGGGGTTTGTTTGGTCAATAAGGAAACTGATCCGACGATGATGAGATCGGCGTTGAAGGGGGTTATGGCAGCAAGTATGTTTGAGCTGATTAGTCAGGAAGAAGAGGAAGTGCCGCAGTCAAGTCTTGGCAGTTCACGGCAGTTCTAGGTATAAGGAGTAAAAGACTTAACAAGGATTAAGGTAAATTAAATTTATCAGTTTAATTAATTTATTTGTTTCCAACAAATTAATGACCAATTAAAATTTGTAGCAAATTATAATGCGATATATTTAAATTTATACAAGGTCCATAATGCTAATACAAGTCAAGGGGACTCCTAGCGGGAAATGAATTTGATATTTCTTGAAGTCAGTTGATTTTCAGTTAGTCCAAATGCTCGAAATCAATGCAAAGGAATTAAAATTTGAATTTGGAATGGATCACGATATTCAAAAGCCGGTGAGTAAATCTCACTCACCTTTTATTTAGAATTATTTTTATATAGTTAAAAATAATTGTTATGCTTGTTTGAATGCTGTCTGATTGTTTTAAAATATATATAGTTATTTAGGAATGGTTGACTATTATATATATATATATATATATATATATATATATATATATATGTATATGTAACACCCCGTGTATTCTATAACAGTGAGATTCACAAATTAAAGTATAACTAATTTCAAATCAAAGAATTAAGGGAAACGGGATACGCCATTGCGTTCGTCTCGGAATTCTGCTTGAGATAGAGTCTGAGTTTGCGTAAAACGGATATCGTATGAAGAAGATATAGACGAACGAAGTTGGGCGAAAAACCGGAAAACGGGTCAGAATGCACTGGCGCACTTGGGAAGTGCGCCAAAACAAAATGCACTGGCGCACTTGGGAAGTGCGCCAGTACATTTTTGACCTGGCGCACCTGCCAGGTGCGCCCAGGTCAAAAATGACCTGCTGGTCAGGTCTGGTCAAGTCCTGGCTGGCCAGGTCTGTGTTTGGTCGATTTTCTGAGCCTTGCCTTGTTACTAGGGCTAGGTGTCAGCTCCTGGTTGGTCTCTCCTTCAAACGAACGACTATTATTGAACCAAGCTTCATCGACGGTCTAAATCAACTCGCAAACCCTATAAAAAGGACCTAAGACTAACCCTAATTCACACAAACTAAAATGGATCTGAGACCGTCATGTTGCTGAGGAGAGACTAAAGATAGTCGTCGGAAATAGAGAGACAATTAGGAGAATAAATCAAAAGCTTATAGCAACGTCAAATCAATCAAAACAACGCCTACAACAAAGGATAGCATCTCCAAATTCAGAATTCAGATTTCTGAATTGAAGATTCGCCATACGCTGTAAGTAGAGTGCTATTCCGATATGAATTAAATAATTGTGTTGATTTGTGTAATGTAAGAAATGTAATTGTGGCGATAATAATCTATATTTGTATGTTGCTTTGATGCAAAACGATTTGGGAATATTATGGTATACGATTGGATATTTGCAAGTACGCGATTTGCGTTGGAAACGAAATGGAATTGTGGCGATAATGAATTATATTTGTATGTTATTTTGATTCTAAAGGATTTGGCAATGCTATGGTTTGATTCATACAAGTATGTGGCTTATGTTGACAACCACATGTTGTGGAATTTCGATTGGGACTTATGCAAGCATATGATTCATATTGAAAACTACACGTTTGTGGTAGTTATTTACAACACCCATTTGGTAAATGCAAGTATAAGATTCATGTTGAAACAACAACTATATGTTGTAATAGTTTATTTTGAAATTCATGCAAGTCTATGATCTATTGTTATGACAACATGATGAATAATTCTATGGTCATCTTTAGTGTAATTTGATCCACTTAAGTATTATGATTCATATGAAGGTCATGTTGAAATTGGCATCATAGTTCAAGTATAAAAATCATATTTTTGTGATAGTGACAAAAGCACGCATCTTTGTAAATTTGTATTAATTTTATGAACATGACTAAACTATGTTCGTTATTATGCCCAATTGAAAAACATGTTTTTAGGCTCATGTTGTTATCATAAGTTACATTAGAATTACATTAGAGTTACATTCCTCTTGCAAGATTACATAGATAAAATAAAAACCATGATGTAAGTTTAGATATGTTTATGCTATAATTCTATGAATAGAATGAAAACCATGATTCATATAAGAATTAGGTTGGGATAATTCTAGTTGAACCATACTTTTGTATTTGTGACAAAAGTAAGTACCCTTTTGTTAACATGTAGTGATTTTATGAAAACGATTAGTTTATGCGTAAATAAAAATATAGGCTTATATTTCTAGTCAAGACCATGTGCCAATAATAATGATATCTAATTTAGTTAGATTCTTAATTTCAAGTTTACATGGTTAGTTGAACCAATGATTCATGTTTAAGTATTGTTTTTGCCATAATCATATGAATTGAATAATTCATGCTTAGGTATTGTTTATGCCATAATCATACGAATAGAGTAATTCATGTTTAGGTATTGTTTATGCCATAGTCATATGAATAAATGATTCATGTTTAAGTATTGTTTATGCCATAATCATATGAATTGAATAATTCATGCTTAGGTATTGTTTATGCCATAATCATATGAATAGAATAATTCATGTTTAGGTATTGTTTATGCCATAGTCATATGAATAAATGATTCATGTTTAAGTATTGTTTATGCCATAATCATATGAATTGAATAATTCATGCTTAGGTATTGTTTATGCCATAATCATATGAATAGAATAATTCATGTTTAGGTATTGTTTATGCCATAGTCATATGAATAAATGATTCATGTTTAAGTATTGTTTATGCCATAATCATATGAATTGAATAATTCATGCTTAGGTATTGTTTATGTCATAATCATATGAATTGAATAATTCATGTTTAGGTATTGTTTATGCCATAGTCATATGAATAAATGATTCATGTTTAAGTACCGTTTATGCCATAATCATATGAATAGATTGATTCATGTTTAAGTATTGTCTATGCATTAACCATATGAATAGAATGATTCATGTTTAGTTATTGTTTATGCCATGATTATACGAATAGAATGATTCTAGTTTAAGTATTGTTTATGCTATGATTATATGGATAAAATGATTCTTGTTATGCCATGATTATATGATGTTACAATTGCAAGTTCACATGTGCCAATTTTATATTAATTGAATCGTTCGTTGCAAGTTCATGCGTTCACACTCCCCTTTTTCATGTTATCTTATAAACATCATGTTATAAGACTCCCCTTTTCATTTGGCTAAATTGGGTTTAAGTATTAAACCCAACACACCTTACGTTGGAGCGAACGTATAATACGGGGGTAATGACGTTTGGGCTAAAATATAGAACATATGCGTTGCCATGTTTAACGCATGCCAACAACCTTGAAAGAACAATTAAGTGGCATAAATGAAATTTAACCAATAAAGATGAATTTGAATAATGGGCCGCAAATATTTACATATAAAAAGAAAAGAGACAAAATATGTAAATGTAGAAAAATACGATGTGTTTAACCCGAGGTTGGATTGAGTTGTGATGTAAACCTGCCCGGAACCGCCCGGCTGTCCAGTAGTCACAACAATACCTATCCAATGTGGGTGGCTAAACAAGGAGCCCAATAAGGACCCGAGGTTAGACTGAGTTGTGGCGTAAGACTGCCCGGACCCAACCGGCAATAGGCAGCCACAACAATACATGTCTAATGTGAGAGGTCAAGGCTTTAATAAGACAATTAAGGCTGAGTCAGGATTGATAGGATTAAGAAAATTATATTAATACTTAATCAAAATGGAACATGCTAAACTAAACAGATTGATTGGGGGTTAGGTTTATAAAACACTTAACCAACTTAGCATGTTGGCTAGAAATAGAAAACCTAGTAGCGGGGTCCCTTTCGCAGTAACCCCACAAGGTATCATGATACCCTGAAACTAGGCAGAGTGGGGCACGATTACTGGGCTGATTGTAAGAGGTCAAATCGACGGCGGTGGTGCAGCAGTGTAGGTTCTAATGGGGTGCGGGCGTGCACACACTCTGGCGCGGAAAAATAAGGCACTGGGCACCAGTAGCATACCTGTGCATTCTAGGATTGTGTCGGGCCGCCACCACGGGACTTGATACACCCCATGGTGGGACCAGCATAGGTAACTACAAAATCGGGGGCCATAAGACACATGTAACTATGCGAGTAGGAGCCGATCATCATAAAATGGATCACTTCACCCTGATTATTGGGTGCCTGTTGGGAACTAGTTTATATGGGTACAGAGATTAATATGGGGTACGATAGTATATTCGACCCTAGACAACTTAACTAAGTTTATGGTGCTTTCCCATTTCTAGTTTATACTTATCATACCCAGTTCTTTATTCATAGATTGAATAGTCCTAGACTTACTCAGGCTTTATGTCTGACTCTACTTTTCTTTCGTCTTCTTTCCTTCCGTCCCCCCCCCCCCCCCCGGTCCACAGGGACGGAATACCGTAGCTTGACCAGCCTTCATATCCAGCTTGAAGAGAAAGAATGTATTGCTTGGATCTTTTCGTTTTGGACTATGGCTTTGGACAGCAATTATGGGACTTTTGCAGTTTATTTATGTTTTCTTTATGCTTCTTTAAATAATGTAATCAAGACAGTTATGAAGATGTTATGTTTTTTTGGAAGTATTGTAAAACAAATTATGGCATGGATTGTGTAACACATATGTTAATGAAATAAAAGTTGTTGTTTTCCGCTGTTCAAAAATATGTGTTCTTATATCTGTCTTGTATATCTGTGACTTATACTTATAAACCTCCACCAAAATTAGGGCATTCCCTTTGAGAGTGACCCTAACGGAGGTGGGGTGTTTCACTTGGTATCAGAGCATAGGTTTACCAGATAAGATAAAAAGTTTTGAAAATTTATTTTCAAAAAGGAAATTTAAAGAAGCATTTTTAAAAGAAAAATATTATTTTATTTTAAAAGGCAAAGTCCCCTCCCCAAAGCCATAGGTACTATCTCTTATCCTTCGTTTTGAATCTATCCTTTCTGTTTCAGCATGTCTGAAGACCTTACTCCCCAGCTGCTGACACTTTCACTCCTCCTCCTCCACGTGAACCGGCGAGCGGAAGAGTCCCAGAGTACGAAGACGAATAATAGTAAAAAAAGAAAGGATCGTAACAGTAATAACAAGAAACGAGAAAAAACGAAATGCAATTTTTGTGGTACGGAAGGGCACATAGCCAAGGATTGTAGAAAGAGGAAAAGAAAGCAAGGAGAATGTTTTCATTGTGGGGAGACTGGACACATCAGCAAAGACTGCCCGGAGAAGACAGACTTTAAGAAGGGCGGGAAAGGCAACAAAGAGAAGAGGAAGTGTAATTTCTGTGGCAAAGTGGGGCACTTAGTGAAAGATTGCTGGAAAAAGAAGGCCAAGGAGAATGGTGGGTGCTTTTCTTGCGGTGAGACAGGCCACAGGGCTAAGGACTGCCAAAAGAAACGAGGACAGGGGCAGAGGGCTGGATCCACCTCAGGGGCACAAGTTCATGTGCTAGAAGCGCCACCTCTGCAACAGCGAGGTATAAATACTTCTGTAGAAAGTGTAGTTTATCTTTATGATCACCCCGTTCGCACTTTATTTGATTCCGGCGCGTCACACTCCTTTATCTCGTCTGCTTTAGTTAGAATCTCTGCACCTAAAAACTAGTATGGTAGAGGACCCCTTAATTGTTTCAAACACAATTGGGGGCCCAGCTCATTTGTCTATGGTCTGTTTGGGATTGAAAATTTCTATTCTAAGCATAGAATTTCAATGTAGTGCCTTTGTTTTGGGCTTTTCGGGATATGGTTTGATTTTGGGCATGGATTGGCTATCCAGTAATGGGGCCATCCTTGATTGTGAGTAAAGGGTTGTTAGGCTCCTAACCCAGCTCGGTAATACTTTGGAAATTTCTTGTAATCCCTCGTATGCGGTTATGCTTAGTTATCTTGAATCGCTAGATGCCTCCGTTGAAAATTTGCAATCGATTAGAGTGGTCCGGGAATATCCGGATGTCTTCGAAGAGGTGAAGGGCTTGCCTCCAAAGCGGGAGATAGACTTCCGTATATATCTTGTAGATAATGCAAAGCCCATTGCGTTGCCCGTTAGACACATGGCTCCACTGGAAAGGAAATAGCTCAGTAAACAGATTAAAGAGCTTCTAGAGAAGGGGTTCATTAGAAGGAGCATTTCAGAATGGGGCGCTCCAGTAGTGTTCGCCACTAAGGCAGAAGGTTCATTTCGCTTATGCATGAGTTGTGGAGAATCACCTTAGTAAGTACATTTGGCAACGTGGCTGAAATTTATTTCCAAGAGATAGTTCTGCTACGTGGAATACCTGATAGTAAGTGGACGAGATCTAAAATTCACTAGTGAATTTTGGAGAGCTTGCATGAAACCATGAGTACGCCGTTATGTTTGAGCTGAGTATACTAGAAGTTGAAGAGGAACGAGAGGCAATAGTGAAATAAGTTCCAACTAATATTTTGGAAACAAGAATTAAGAAGCTACGAAATTGTGAAGTTAAAGACGGACAAAGCATAATGGAGTTAAGCTCAAGGAATGCGACTTAGAAGATTGAAGACTAGATTCGTGCATCATATCTCTTCTTAAGAGTATATCTTTGATCCCTCTCTTCCTGTAGAGCTTACTTGCATGCTATCTTTTGTATATATCCTCTCGGTCCCATTCTCAATCCAATTTCTATTGCAAACCCCATAGGGAGTATGACTCATCTGTTAGTAACACATGTTGGGGCTTGAGGGTGTTCGTTGGATTGACCAAACTTTTTAGGTTTTATAGGATACGGGTTGGTCTTAGGGAGGGACTTCCTTGTGACCTAAAAGGAGTCCATCTTGCTTAGTTTCCTAGAATCATATATAGTGGTTGGGTTGAGAAATTCTTTGGGTGTCAGTCTGATGTTGATTTCGGTCTTCGGGGCTGATGCTTAGAGAATTCTTCTCCTAGTCAATATATATATATGGCATAGATTTCCAGTTTTGACATTGCCTAATGGGCACAAAGTTTTTACTTGCTTCTATCATTCGACTATACCTTTAGATAGGAACAATTGGGAAAATGGCCTATAGATTAGAGCTACCCGAAAGATTGGCCGGTGTTCACAACGTTTTTCATGTTTCACATCTCCAAAAATGTCTACATGAGTCTGCTGAAGTGGTAGAGCCAAATATCCTAGAAGAAGCTGAAGAGGAACGCAAAGCAACCGTGAGGAAAGTTCCAACCCGCATATTAGAAACGGAAGTGAAGAAGCTACGCAACCGCGAAGTCGATCTCGTCAAAGTTCAGTGGAGCGACGCCGAGGGAGATACAACTTGGGAAATTGAAGCTAAAATACGCGCAGCCTACCCTTTTCTTTTCGAGGGTACATCCTTGATCTTTCTTTTTCCTTAAGTTGCGCTTTTATCTATCTTTTTAGGTATATCTCCTCGACCTTATCTTTTAGGTAGAAACCCTTTGGATGAAAACATGTAATTGAAACATGTTATGGATGATGATTGCAAGTGGTTGCAAGTGATTGCTAGTGGTTGCTCGTGGTTGCATATACACACACAATCTAGGTTTTAGATCGGCTCAGTCACTTCATATTGCATATGCATATATGTTTGCATTCATATATGTTTGAACTTTAATATGTGTCATATGGATGTTGCATTTGTATGAATGATTGTGCACTCATGTAGAATCATGAATAGGAGGATTTGCATACATAATGGATTCATAGCACTTACATAATTCGCATTAAGGAGGTCAACTGAATCAGTAGACTGCCTGATTTTGCATTAGATAAGTACATGTACACACACACTTCGCATATGATCATGAAGCATTAGAAGTCTTTTAAGGACAATGGATGCTCGTGTTTGATGGATGAGTAGATGGATGTTTGGATGTTAGGATATACATTCTTCCTAACTTGAAGATTTCGGGGACGAAATCCTTTTAAGTGGGGGAGAATGTAACACCCCGTGTATTCTATAACAGTGAGATTCACAAATTAAAGTATAACTAATTTCAAATCAAAGAATTAAGGGAAACGGGATACGCCATTGCGTTCGTCTCGGAATTCTGCTTGAGATAGAGTCTGAGTTTGCGTAAAACGGATATCGTATGAAGAAGATATGGATGAACGAAGTTGGGTGAAAAACCGGAAAACGGGTCAGAATGCATTGGCGCACTTGGGAAGTGCGCCAGAACAAAAATGCACTGGCGCACTTGGGAAGTGCGCCAGTACATTTTTGACCTGGCGCACCTGCCAATTGCGCCCAGGTCAAAAATGACCTGCTGGTAAGGTTTGGTCAAGTCCTGGCTGGCCAGGTCTGTGTTTGGTCGATTTTCTAAGCCTTGCCTTGTCACTAGGGCTAGGTGTCAGCTCCTGGTTGGTCTCTCCTTCAAACTAACGGCTATTATTGAACCAAGCTTCATCGGCGGTCTAAATCAACTCGCAAACTCTATAAAAAGGACCTAAGACTAACCCTAATTCACACAAACTAAAATGGAGCTGAGACCGTCATGTTGCTGAGGAGAGACTAAAGATAGCCGTCGGAAATAGAGAGACAATTAGGAGAATAAATCAAAAGCTTAAAGCAACGTCAAATCAATCAAAACAACGCCTACAACAAAGGATAGCATCTCCAAATTCAGAATTTAGATTTCTGAATTGAAGATTCGCCATACGCTGTAAGTATAGTGCTATTCCGATATGAATTAAATAATTGTGTTGATTTGTGTAATGTAAGAAATGGAATTGTGGCGATAATAATCTATATTTGTATGTTTCTTTGATGCAAAACGATTTGGGAATATTATGGTATACGATTGGATATTTGCAAGTACAAGATTTGCGTTGGAAACGAAATGGAATTATGGCGATAATGAATTATATTTGTATGTTATTTTGATTCTAAAAGATTTGGCAATGCTATGGTTTGATTCATACAAGTATGTGGCTTATGTTGACAACCACGTGTTGTGGAATTTCGATTGGGACTTATGCAAGCATATGATTCATATTGAAAACTACATGTTTGTGGTAGTTATTTACAACACCCATTTGGTAAATGCAAGTATAAGATTCATGTTGAAACAACAACTATATGTTGTAATAGTTTATTCTGAAATTCATGCAAGTCTATGATCAATTGTTATGACAACATGATGTATAATTCTATGGTCATCTTTAGTGTAATTTGATCCACTTAAATATTATGATTCATATGAAGGTCATGTTGAAATTGGCATCATAGTTCAAGTATAAAAATCCTATTTTTGTGATAGTGACAAAAGCACGCATCTTTGTAAATTTGTATTAATTTTATGAACATGACTAAACTATGTTCGTTATTATGCCCAATTGAAAAACATGTTTTTAGGCTCATGTTGTTATCATAAGTTACATTAGAGTTACATTCCTCTTGCAAGATTACATAGATAAAATAAAAACCATGATGTAAGTTTAGATATGTTTATGCTATAATTCTATGAATAGAATGAAAACCATAATTCATATAAGAATTAGGTTGGGATAATTCTAGTTGAACCATACTTTTGTATTAGTGACAAAAGTAAGTACCCTTTTGTTAACATGTAGTGATTTTATGAAAACGATTAGTTTACGCCTAAATAAAAAATAGGCTTATATTTCTAGTCAAGACCATGTGCCAATAATAATGATATCTAATTTAGTTAGATTCTTAATTTCAAGTTTACATGGTTAGTTGAACCAATGATTCATGTTTAAGTATTGTTTATGCCATAATCATATGAATTGAATAATTCATGCTTAGGTATTGTTTATGCCATAATCATATGAATAGAGTAATTCATGTTTAGGTATTGTTTATGCCATAGTCATATGAATAAATGATTCATGTTTAAGTATTGTTTTTGCCATAATCATATGAATTGAATAATTCATGCTTAGGTATTGTTTATGCCATAATCATACGAATAGAGTAATTCATGTTTAGGTATTGTTTATGCCATAGTCATATGAATAAATGATTCATGTTTAAGTATTGTTTATGCCATAATCATATGAATTGAATAATTCATGCTTAGGTATTGTTTATGCCATAATCATATGAATAGAATAATTCATGTTTAGGTATTGTTTATGCCATAGTCATATGAATAAATGATTCATGTTTAAGTATTGTTTATGCCATAATCATATGAATTGAATAATTCATGCTTAGGTATTGTTTATGCCATAATCATATGAATAGAATAATTCATGTTTAGGTATTGTTTATGCCATAGTCATATGAATAAATGATTCATGTTTAAGTACTGTTTATGCCATAATCATATGAATTGAATAATTCATGCTTAGGTATTGTTTATGCATTAACCATATGAATAGAATAATTCATGTTTAGGTATTGTTTATGCCATGATTATACGAATAGAATGATTCATGTTTAAGTATTGTTTATGCTATGATTATATGGATAAAATGATTCATGTTATGCCATGATTATATGATGTTACAATTGCATGTTCACATGTGCCTACTTTATGTTAATTGAATCGTTCGTTGCAAGTTCATGCGTTCACACTCCCCTTTTTCATGTTATCTTATAAACATCATGTTATAAGCCTCCCCTCTTCATTTGGCTAAATTGGGTTTAAGTATTAAACCCAACACACCTTACGTTGGAGCGAACGTATAATACGGGGGTAATGACGTTTGGGCTAAAATATAGAACATATGTGTTGGCATGTTTAACGCATGCTAACAACCTTGAAAGAACAATTAAGTGGCATAAATGAAATTTAACCAATAAAGATGAATTTGAATAATGGGCCGCAAATATTTACATATAAAAAGAAAAGAGACAAAATATGTAAATGTAGAAAAATACGATGTGTTTAACCCGAGGTTGGATTGAGTTGTGATGTAACCCTGCCCGGAACCGCCCGGCTGTCCAGTAGTCACAACAATACCTATCCAATGTGGGTGGTTAAACACGGAGCCCAATAAGGACCCGAGGTTAGATTGAGTTGTGGCGTAAGACTGCCCGGACCCAACCGGTAATAGGCAGCCACAACAATACCTGTCTAATGTGAGAGGTCAAGGCTTTAATAAGACAATTAAGGCTGAGTCAGGATTGATAGGATTAAGTAAATTATATTAATACTTAATCAAAATGGAACATGCTAAACTAAACAGATTGATTAGGGGTTAGGTTTATAAAACACTTAACCAACTTAGCATGTTGGCTAGAAATAGAAAACCTAGTAGCGGGGGACCCTTTTCGCAGTAACCCTACAAGGTATCATGATACCCCGAAACTAGGCAGGGTGGGGCACGATTACTGGGCTGATTGTAAGAGGTCAAATCGACGGCGGTGGTGCAGCAGTGTAGGTTCTAATGGGGTGCGGGCGTGCACACACTCCGGCGAAAAAAAATATGGCACTGGGCACCAGTAGCATACCTGTGCATTCTAGGATTGTGTCGGGCCGCCACCATGGGACTTGATACACCCCATGGTGGGACCAGCATAGGTAACTACAACATCG
The DNA here is from genome assembly GCA_030737875.1 of Allium sativum. Taxonomy (NCBI): domain Eukaryota; kingdom Viridiplantae; phylum Streptophyta; class Magnoliopsida; order Asparagales; family Amaryllidaceae; genus Allium; species Allium sativum. The sequence continues at coordinate 482,280,997 of CM060926.1, read as the reverse complement.
GGGGCCGTAAGACACATGTAACTATGCGAGTAGGAGCCGATCATCATAAAATGGATCACTTCACCCTGATTATGGGGTGCTTGTTGGGAATTAGTTTATATGGGTACAGAGATTAATATGGGGTACGATAGTATATTCGACCCTAGACAACTTAACTAAGTTTATGGTGCTTTCCCTTTTCTAGTTTATACTTATCATACCCAGTTCTTTATTCATAGACTGAATAGTTCTAGACTTACTTAGGCTTTATGTCTGACTCTACTTTTCTTTCGTCTTCTTTCCTTCCGTTCCCCCCCCCCCTCCCAGGTCCACAGGGAGGGAATACCGTAGCTTGACTAGCCTTCATATCCAGCTTGAAGAGAAAGAATGTATTGCTTGGATCTTTTCGTTTTGGACTATGGCTTTGGACAGCAATTATGGGACTTTTGCAGTTTATTTATGTTTTCTTTATGCTTCTTTAAATAATGTAATCAAGACAGTTATGAAGATGTTATGTTTTTTTGGAAGTATTGTAAAACAAATTATGGCATGGATTGTGTAACACATATGTTAATGAAATAAAAGTTGTTGTTTTCCGCTGTTCAAAAATATGTGTTCTTATATCTGTCTTGTATATCTGTGACTTATACTTATAAACCTCCACCAAAATTAGGGCATTCCCTTTGAGAGTGACCCTAACGGAGGTGGGGTGTTTCACTTGGTATCAGAGCATAGGTTTACCAGATAAGATAAAAAGTTTTGAAAATTTATTTTCAAAAAGGAAATTTAAAGAAGCATTTTTAAAAGAAAAATATTATTTTATTTTAAAAGGCAAAGTCCCCTCCCCAAAGCCATAGGTACTATCTCTTATCCTTCGTTTTGAATCTATCCTTTCTGTTTCAGCATGTCTGGAGACCTTACTCCCCAGCTGCTGACACTTTCACTCCTCCTCCTCCACGTGAACCAGCGAGCGGAAGAGTCCCAGAGTACGAAGACGAATAATAGTAAAAAAAGAAAGGATCGTAACAGTAATAACAAGAAACGAGAAAAAATGAAATGCAATTTTTGTGGTATGGAAGGGCACATAGCCAAGGATTGTAGAAAGAGGAAAAGAAAACAAGGAGAATGTTTTCATTGTGGGGAGACTGGACACATCAGCAAAGACTGCCCGGAGAAGACAGACTTTAAGAAGGGAGGGAAAGGCAACAAAGAGAAGAGGAAGTGTAATTTCTGTGGCAAAGTGGGGCACTTAGTGAAAGATTGACGGAAAAAGAAGGCCAAGGAGAATGGTGGGTGCTTTTCTTGCGGTGAGACAGGTCATAGGGCTAAGGACTGCCAAAAGAAACGAGGACAGGGGCAGAGGGCTGGATCCACCTCAGGGGCACAAGTTCATGTGCTAGAAGCACCACCTCTGCAACAGCGAGGTATAAATACTTCTGTAGAAAGTGTAGTTTATCTTTATGATCACCCCGTTCGCACTTTATTTGATTCCGGCGCGTCACACTCCTTTATCTCGTTTGCTTTAGTTAGAATCTCTGCACCTAAAAACTAGTATGGTAGAGGACCCCTTAATTGTTTCAAACCCAATTGGGGGCCCAGCTCATTTGTCTATGATCTGTTTGGGATTGAAAATTTCTATTCTAAGCATAGAATTTCAAAGTAGTGCCTTTTTTTTGGGCTTTTCGGGATATGGTTTGATTTTGGGCATGGATTGGCTATCTAGTAATGGGGCCATCCTTGATTGTGAGAAAAGGGTTGTTAGGCTCCTAACCCAGCTCGGTAATACTTTGGAAATATCTTGTAATCCCTCGTATGCGGTTATGCTTAGTTATCTTGAATCGCTAGATGCCTCCGTTGAAAATTTGCAATCGATTAGAGTGGTCCGGGAATATCCGGATGTCTTCGAAGAGGTGAAGGGCTTGCCTCCGAAGCGGGAGATAGACTTCCGTATATATCTTGTAGATAACGCAAAGCCCATTGCGTTGCCCGTTAGACACATGGCTCCACGGGAAAGGAAAGAGCTCAGTAAACAGATTAAAGAGCTTCTAGAGAAGGGGTTCATTAGAAGGAGCATTTCAGAATGGGGCGCTCCAGTAGTGTTCGCCACTAAGGCAGAAGGTTCATTTCGCTTATGCATGAGTTGTGGAGAATCACCTTAGTAAGTACATTTGGCAACGTGGTTGAAATTTATTTCCAAGAGATAGTTCTGCTACGTGGAATACCTGATAGTAAGTGGATGAGATCCAAAATTCACTAGTGAATTTTGGAGAGCTTGCATGAAACCATGAGTACGCCGTTATGTTTGAGCTGAGTATACTAGAAGTAGAAGAGGAACGAGAGGCAATAGTGAAATAAGTTCCAACTAATATTTTGGAAACAAGAATTAAGAAGCTACGAAATTATGAAGTTAAAGACGGACAAAGCATAATGGAGTTAAGCTCAAAGAATGCGACTTAGAAGATTGAAGACTAGATTCGTGCATCATATCTCTTCTTAAGAGTATATCTTTGATCCCTCTCTTCCTGTAGAGCTTACTTGCATGCTATCTTTTGTATATATCCTCTCGGTCCCATTCTCAATCCAATTTCTATTGCAAACCCCATAGGGAGTATGACTCATCTGTTAGTAACACATGTTGGGGCTTGAGGGTGTTCGTTGGATTGACCAAACTTTTTGGGTTTTATAGGATACGGGTTGGTCTTAGGGAGGGACTTCCTTGTGACCTAAAAGGAGTCCATCTTGCTTAGTTTCCTAGAATCATATATAGTGGTTGGGTTGAGAAATTCTTTGGGTGTCAGTCTGATATTGATTTCGGTCTTCAGGGCTGATGCTTAGAGAATTCTTCTCCTAGTCAATATATATATATATGGCATAGATTTCCAGTTTTGACATTGCCTAATGGGCACAAAGTTTTTACTTGCTTCTATCATTCGACTATACCTTTAGATAGGAACAATTGGGAAAATGGCTTATAGATTAGAGCTACCCGAAAGATTGGCCGGAGTTCACAACGTTTTTCATGTTTCACATCTCCGAAAATTTCTACATGAGTCTGCTGAAGTGGTAGAGCCAAATATCCTAGAAGAAGCTGAAGTGGAACGCAAAGCAACCGTGAGGAAAGTTCCAACCCGCATATTAGAAACGGAAGTGAAGAAGCTACGCAACCGCGAAGTCAATCTCGTCAAAGTTCAATGGAGCGACGCCGAGGGAGATACAACTTGGGAAACTGAAGCTAAAATACGCGCAGCCTACCCTTTTCTTTTCGAGGGTACATCCTTGATCTTTCTTTTTCCTTAAGTTGCGCTTTTATCTATCTTTTTAGGTATATCTCCTCGACCTTATCTTTTAGGTAGAAACCCTTTGGATGAAAACATGTAATTGAAACATGTTATGGATGATGATTGCAAGTGGTTGCAAGTGATTGCTAGTGGTTGCTCGTGGTTGCATATACACACACAATCTAGGTTTTAGATCGTCTCAGTCACTTCATATTGCATATGCATATATGTTTGCATTCATATATGTTTGAACTTTAATATGTGTCATATGGATGTTGCATTTGTATGAATGATTGTGCACTCATGTAGAATCATGAATAGGAGGATTTGCATACATAATGGATTCATAGCACTTACATAATTCGCATTAAGGAGGTCAACTGAATCAGTAGACTGCCTGATTTTTCATTAGATAAGTACATGTACACACACACTTCGCATATGATCATAAAGCATTAGAAGTCTTTTAAGGACAATGGATGCTCGTGTTTGATGGATGAGTAGATGGATGTTTGGATGTTAGGATATACATTCTTCCTAACTTGAAGATTTCGGGGACGAAATCCTTTTAAGTGGGGGAGAATGTAACACCCCGTGTATTATATAACAGTGAGATTCACAAATTAAAGTATAACTAATTTCAAATCAAAGAATTAAGGGAAACGGGATACGCCATTGCGTTCGTCTTGGAATTCTTCTTGAGATAGAGTCTGAGTTTGCGTAAAACGGATATCGTATGAAGAAGATATGGACGAACGAAGTTGGGTGAAAAACCGGAAAATGGGTCAGAATGCATTGGCGCACTTGGGAAGTGCGCCAGAACAAAAATGCACTGGCGCACTTGGGAAGTGCGCCAGTACATTTTTGACCTGGCGCACCTGCCAAGTGCGCCCAGGTCAAAAATGACCTGCTGGTCAGGTTTGGTCAAGTCCTGGCTGGCCAGGTCTGTGTTTGGTCGATTTTCTGAGCCTTGCCTTGTCACTAGGGCTAGGTGCCAGCTCCTGGTTGGTCTCTCCTTCAAACGAACAGCTATTATTGAACCAAGCTTCATCGACGGTCTAAATCAACTCCCAAACGCTATAAAAAGGACCTAAGACTAACCCTAATTCACACAAACTAAAATGGAGCTGAGACCGTCATGTTGCTGAGGAGAGACTAAAGATAGCCGTCGGAAATAAAGAGACAATTAGGAGAATAAATCAAAAGCTTAAAGCAACGTCAAATCAATCAAAACAACGCCTACAACAAAGGATAGCATCTGCAAATTCAGAATTCAGATTTCTGAATTGAAGATTCGCCATACGCTGTAAGTAGAGTGCTATTCCGATATGAATTAAATAATTGTGTTGATTTGTGTAATGTAAGAAATGGAATTATGGCGATAATAATCTATATTTGTATGTTGCTTTGATGCAAAACGATTTGGGAATATTATGGTATACGATTGGATATTTGCAAGTACGCGATTTGCGTTGGAAACGAAATGGAATTATGGCGATAATGAATTATATTTGTATGTTATTTTGATTCTAAAGGATTTGGCAATGCTATGGTTTGATTCATACAAGTATGTGGCTTATGTTGACAACCACATGTTGTGGAATTTCGATTGGGACTTATGCAAGCATATGATTCATATCGAAAACTACATGTTTGTGGTAGTTATTTACAACACCCATTTGGTAAATGCAAGCATAAGATTCATGTTGAAACAACAACTATATGTTGTAATAGTTTATTTTGAAATTCATGCAAGTTTATGATTTATTGTTATGACAACATGATGTATAATTCTATGGTCATCTTTAGTGTAATTTGATCCACTTAAGTATTATGATTCATATGAAGGTCATGTTGAAATTGGCATCATAGTTCAAGTATAAAAGTCATATTTTTGTGATAGTGACAAAAGCACGCATCTTTGTAAATTTGTATTAATTTTATGAACATGACTAAACTATGTTCGTTATTATGCCCAATTGAAAAACATGTTTTTAGGCTCATGTTGTTATCATAAGTTACATTAGAATTACATTAGAGTTACATTCCTCTTGCAAGATTACATAGATAAAATAAAAACCATGATGTAAGTTTAGATATGTTTATGCTATAATTCTATGAATAGAATGAAAACCATGATTCATATAAGAATTAGGTTGGGATAATTCTAGTTGAACCATACTTTTGTATTAGTGACAAAAGTAAGTACCCTTTTGTTAACATGTAGTGATTTTATGAAAACGATTAGTTTATGCCTAAATAAAAATATAGGCTTATATTTCTAGTCAAGACCATGTGCCAATAATAATGATATCTAATTTAGTTAGATTCTTAATTTCAAGTTTACATGGTTAGTTGAACCAATGATTCATGTTTAAGTATTGTTTATGCCATAATCATATGAATTGAATAATTCATGGTTAGGTATAGTTTATGCCATAACCATATGAATAGAGTAATTCATGTTTAGGTATTGTTTATGCCATAGTCATATGAATAAATGATTCATGTTTAAGTATTGTTTATGCCATAATCATATGAATTGAATAATTCATGCTTAGGTATTGTTTATGCTATAATCATATGAATAGAATAATTCATGTTTAGGTATTGTTTATGCCATAGTCATATGAATAAATGATTCATGTTTAAGTATTGTTTATGCCATAATCATATGAATTGAATAATTCATGCTTAGGTATTGTTTATGCCATAATCATATGAATAGAATAATTCATGTTTAGGTATTGTTTATGCCATAGTCATATGAATAAATGATTCATGTTTAAGTATTGTTTATGCCATAATCATATGAATTGAATAATTCATGCTTAGGTATTGTTTATGCCATAATCATATGAATAGAATAATTCATGTTTAGGTATTGTTTATGCCATAATCATATGAATAAATGATTCATGTTTAAGTACTGTTTTTGCCATAATCATATGAATAGATTGATTCATGTTTAAGTATTGTCTAATCATTAACCATATGAATAGAATGATTCATGTTTAAGTATTGTTTATGCCATGATAATACGAATAGAATGATTCATGTTTAAGTATTGTTTATGCTATGATTATATGGATAAAATGGTTTATGTTATGCCATGATTATATGATGTTACAATTGCAAGTTCACACGTGTCTATTTTATGTTAATTGAATCGTTCGTTGCAAGTTCATGCGTTCACACTCCCCTTTTTCATGTTATCTTATAAACATCATGTTATAAGCCTCCCCTTTTCATTTGGCTAAATTGGGTTTAAGTATTAAACCCAACACACCTTACGTTGGAGCGAACGTATAATACGGGGGTAATGACGTTTGGGCTAAAATATAGAACATATGTGTTGGCATGTTTAACGCATGCCAACAACCTTGAAAGAACAATTAAGTGGCAAAATTAAATTTAACCAATAAAGATGAATTTGAATAATGGGCCGCAAATATTTACATATAAAAAGAAAAGAGACAAAATATGTAAATGTAGAAAAATACGATGTGTTTAACCCGAGGTTGGATTGAGTTGTGATGTAAACCTGCACGGAACCGCCCGGCTGTCCAGTTGTCACAACAATACCTATCCAATGTGGGTGGTTAAACACGGAGCCCAATAAGGACCCGAGGTTAGACTGAGTTGTGGCGTAAGACTGCCCGGACCCAACCGGCAATAGGCAGCCACAACAATACCTGTCTAATGTGAGAGGTCAAGGCTTTAATAAGACAATTAAGGCTTAGTCAGGATTGATAGGATTAAGTAAATTATATTAATACTTAATCAAAATGGAACATGCTAAACTAAACAGATTGATTGGGGGTTAGGTTTATAAAACACTTAACCAACTTAGCATGTTGGCTAGAAATAGAAAACCTAGTAGCGGGGGACCCTTTTCGCAGTAACCCTACAAGGTATCATGATACCCTGAAACTAGGCAGGGTGGGGCACGATTACTGGGCTGATTGTAAGAGGTCAAATCGACGGCGGTGGTGCAGCAGTGTAGGTTCTAACGGGGTGTTGGCGTGCACACACTCCGGCGCAGAAAATAAGGCACTGGGCACCAGTAGCATACCTGTGCATTCTAGGATTGTGTCGGGCCACCACCATGGGACTTGATACACCCCATGGTGGGACCAGCATAGGTAACTACAACATCGGGGGCCGTAAGACACATGTAACTATGCGAGTAGGAGACGATCATCATAAAATGGATCACTTCACCCTGATTATGGGGTGCCTGTTGGGAACTAGTTTATATGGGTACAGAGATTAAAATGGTGTACAATAGTATATTCGACCCTAGACAACTTAACTAAGTTTATGGTGCTTTCCCATTTCTAGTTTATACTTATCATACCCAGTTCTTTATTCATAGACTGAATAGTCCTAGACTTACTCAGGCTTTATGTCTGACTCTACTTTTCTTTCGTCTTCTTTCCTTCCGTTCCCCCCCCCCCAAGTCCACAGGGAGGGAATACCGCAGCTTGACCAGCCTTCATATCCAGCTTGAAGAGAAAGAATGTATTGCTTGGATCTTTTCGTTTTGGACTATGGCTTTGGACAGCAATTATGGGTCTTTTGCAGTTTATTTATGTTTTCTTTATGCTTCTTTAAATAATGTAATCAAGACAGTTATAAAGATGTTATGTTTTTTTTGGAAGTATTGTAAAACAAATTATGGCATGGATTGTGTAACACATATGTTAATGAAATAAAAGTTGTTGTTTTCCGCTGTTCAAAAATATGTGTTATTATATCTGTCTTGTATATCTGTGACTTATACTTATAAACCTCCACCAAAATTAGGGCATTCCGTTTGAGAGTGACCCTAACGGAGGTGGAGTGTTTTAATATATATATATATATATATATATATATATATATATATATATATATATATATATATATATGATTTGGTGATTGGTTGGATTCCCGCAGTCTCATTAGCGGATGCCCGCGGTTTCATTAGCGGATGATTACCCTATGCGCCCCACGCTATGATTAGTGGATGACCTTCTATACCGCGATATCCTGCCTCGAAGCAGGATGGGTATTACTATGTTGACTAACGTCTGTGGATGCAGGAAAACAGGTTGGAGGAATCCAACTGGATTCCTCAAAAAATATATTATATGTTTATTGTTTGTTTGACTTCATATATATTCATATTTGATGTGTTAAAAATACATTGATTGAAAATTGGTTGATTTGATTGTTTAAAATATCACTGGGGCTTGGGATATTGATTTATAAAATACCCTGAAGGGTATTTGAGATTTTAAAAGGGAATTCTATTTTTATAAATAGAATTTGAATTTTAAATGAACTATAGAAAATATTAACTTGTTTTGAAGATATATAAAACGAGCATTGAATTTATAAACTCTGTTTATAAATTTAGATAATAGAATTGAATTGGAATTTATAAACTCTGTTTATAAATGGAAAAGGTGGGATTTGATTTGGAATTTATAAACTCTGTTTATAAATGGAAAAGATGGGATTTGAATTGAATTTATAAACTTTGTTTATAAATATATAATGGGGGATTTTAAGTAAAGTTATAAACGTTGTTTATAAATAATGCAGAGAATTCAAATAGAATTTGAATATAGAATTCAAATGGACTTTAAACTATAGAATTCGAATATAGAATTCAAATGTACTTTAAACTATAGAATTTGAAAATAGAATTCAAATGAAGTTTAAATAAAAAGAATTCAAATAGAATTGAATTGGAATTTGAATAAGAAGTCGATAAGGGAACGAGAGTATGAATATAATTAGAATTTGTTAATATGCAGTTAAAATATATTTGAGCATGTCATGTTCAAATATGACGGTGAAATAGACTGAAAAGTTAAGTAACATATTTAATTAACAAATTGAGTTAAAACGATTGGTATAGTTAAAATAGATTGGACAGGTATAAATATACAGGAGTTAGGTTTGGAATAAAGTGTTAGAAGGTATATAAATAGAATGCCCGACAAAAAGGTATGTAGTTAATTCATATATGAGATTTTATGCGCCGTATCGGCTAGCCGCTTGGCTTTTCCTTTTTCTTTTTGATCAGAGAGGCCTGTGTGGCAGTTTGGGGATTTTCCCGTTGCTCCCGGTACAAAGGAGGTTATGGAGAATTTTTCCGGGAATTTAAGGAGATAGAATATTTTTAAGATAATTTGATAGTTAGAAATCAACGTATCAATATATATAGTAGTCGGTAAGGAAACGAACTTAGAAATAGAATAATATAATCAAAAAGGAAGTCTAGAATAAAATCTAGTAAGAATAGTAAGAGGAAGTGTATACGTGTTTAAAAGTGAATCAGTAGTTGTATGGTATTGATTATTCGAGTAAGTAGTCACATCTGTTTTGACGTTATAAATGTTATTCAGTCAAGGTCTGAGAGGTAGTTATACCCCAACTTGATTGATTTCATTATTAACAAATAAATAGTAAGATTTCAGGCTCGAAGATTAATGTTGAATGAGAGTTAGTTGAATATAGTATTTGGGTTGTCGTAACGATGTTTTACACAACATCCGTTTTAACCCAAATAAATGTAAGCTTGGAAATGGAATAATAAATATTTCCTAGTATAGAAAATAAAGGAAGGCGGTATATGGAAATGTTTTCCAAATAACGTGAAAGGCCAATATGGTTATTGAAAATATTTGGTTAACAAATATTGATTAAGAAATAGAGAAGATATTTAATTAATGGAATATTAATTAAAGGCTCACTGATTTGTTGGATGTTTGGATGAACACTTGTTTTATTCGATAGTTAAATCATCGACTGTCGAAACACTTGTTTTTATTCGATAGTTAAATCACAGACTATCGAAGTTTTGACCATCGTTGTCAATATGGAGAGACTGGTTGGATTATTATCCGAAGAACCACTCCGTATTGGCAGTAGCATGCGAATCAGATTATGTAAAGATAATCGAAGACGGAGTAGAGTGCAAGGACTTTTTCTATTAATAGAAATAGTGCCTTCGGTTCATCCTGTTCCTGGGTGACTTGTATAGATGAATGTCTGACAGAGTATTTCCAGAAAGGTCATGTACATTGATTTCTTCAACCGTACCAAGAGTGGAAGCGGAGAAGGAAACTTCTTTTAGCTAACATGTAATGTGCTGTTGAGGACGTCAATCGGTGATTTGATGGATTTGACGATGTGGCATTTGAAGTGAATCTGGTGTGATGATAAAGCGTAGCTTCTAGCCTCATCAACCGGTAAATGACAGAAATCGGGCAAGCAGCATGGCTATGTAGGTCGCACCTATTAGTGTGTATAATCACCTGATCTAGAGTTTCATTTACTTATAAAAATCTATTGTTGATGTTGTCCCATTCGGGAAACGGTTGTTGATCCCAACCGTTGGTGATATACATTCGATACACTCAAGCGAAATGAGTGGTCGATCATGTGTGGCTGAGTTGCAAGATGTTCTTGTTGAACTCGGTGTATTCTCCTCTAGAGAAATACTAGCGGAAGGTGGTTCCATACCTTGTCATAGTTGGAAAACCAAATACCCAATACGTGCTTGCAGTTTTGATTGTATATTATATAGGTGGAACGTGGGATGAAAACGTTCCACTAGATTGTTATTTACTTGATTTAGACATTATTATAATATCAAAAGAGTTTTGATATAAAGATAAGTCAAGTGTTTGGATTCTCATAATGGAAAAACCCGTTCCGTGTTATACGGCGTGGTCTTATGAGATATCATTTAGTTTTCTGAAACTGTTTTAAACTGTTTACTCATACCAGTCCATGTTGCGTGCTTGGGGCATGTGTCACATGATAGGGGGTTCTCGCTTTTCGTTAGGTGGCGAACGGGAGACTCTTACCCCTATATGTCCCGAAAATGAGGGTTGGTTGTGAAGTCGAAAGGCTGGCCGTAAAATATGGTATTGGGGTACCAATGTAAGCCACGGTGGGGTATTACCTTGCTGCTTTGGAGGATGGGGACGGTTGCAAAGCCTACTCAAAATCCGGGTCGTTACAGTTGGTATCAGAGCTTAGGTTGAGCGAATACCTAGGCTGTGTGGAATTGTGCTCATTAGAGATAGGATCAGTAGTGTCCTAGAATGAGTTAAGCGTATATATATACGAGAGAGCGTATTTGTTATTTGATATAAAAACCGTTTTATATTGTGTTGACTAGTCTGTTGAGTGGATTACAAATTTTTGTCGAATCGTGGGACGCCACGACGTCGATAGGAGTTTATAAACACTTGAACAGAAGATTGGACACGATATTGTTTTAAATAGTTGAGTTGATTGTTAGGATTATAATCGAATGAGATATTAAAACAGAAATAGTTATATATAACCAATGGAATTTGTATATAAAATCAAATACAAATGAGATAAATTGAAATTGAATTCCAACCAGAATTCAGAATTTAAAATCCTGGGAGTTTGGAAAATAGTTTTCTAAATGGATTTTGAGAAAAAAATAAAGCACTGAACTCATTCAGTAGCTGGGAAATAATTCTAATGATGGTCGCAACATCATCGGTGTTCATTTTCGAGTTTCTAAGTGATGAATTGCTGCCTTAGAAAAGTTTTGATGGAAATTTGTTCGAAAAGAAAACAAGTTGTTTGAAAATTCAAATGTTTTGAATTTGAGATAGATATAAATATATGTATATATTTATATAACTTCAAAGAAATTTTGAAATGGGAATTGGAATATAGATTTCAAATAGAAGTAAAATAAAGGAATTTGAATATATATATATATATAATTCGAAAAGAAGTGAAATAGAATTTGAATTCAAAGGAATTCAAATGAGTTTGAATAAAGAAAATTCAAATAGAAATTGTATAAGAAAAATTGAAATGGAATTTGAATTCAAAGGAATTCAAATGGATTTGAAAAAAGAAAAGTAAAATAGAGATTTGAATATTAGAATTCAAATGGAATTTGGTTAAATAGAATTTCAAAGACAATATAAAGTGAAGGTTGAATATTAGAATTCAAAGAAATTATAAAGTTTGAAATAGAATTTGAATTCAAAGGAGTTAAAATAAAATTTAAATTCAAAGGATTTCAAATAAAAATTGAACAAAGGAATTTAAATAGAAATTGAACAAAGGAATTTAAATAGAAATTGAATAAAGGATTTCAAATGGAATTTGAATAAGGGATTTGAAATGGGTTTTGAATAAAGGATTTCAAATAGAAATTGAAGATAAGAAATTCAAATAGAATTTGAAGATAAGGAATTGAAATAGAATTTGAATAGAAGAAATTCAAATAGAAATTGAATAGAAGGAAATTCAAATATAGAGTTTGAATAAAAAGATTCAAATGGAATTTGAATATTTTAAATTGAGAGATAGGATTTGAATATTAGAAGTAAAATAGATCGGGAATATTATGTTAAAATGGATTTGATATATATTAAAAATATATCAGAATGGAGTTGAATTTATTATAAACAAAGTTAAAACGATTATATTTATAAATATAATTAAAACGAGCTCGCCGTAGCGCGACAGTTCGTAAATTGGCGATTCGAACTTTAATTTAGTATACAGAACTCAATTGAAGTCGGAATTCTGTGAAACAAGAATCGTCGGGACCGGTTGAATAATAGTTTTCTAATGAAAGAGAAAAATCTGGATTTCGTCGTATAGATTTTGAGTTATATCAAAATCAATTTTTTAGAAAAGCAGTGCCAGAACCATTATAAAACCATAACGTTTCAAGTAAATAAATAAAAGGATTTTTAGGAAATAAAATCCGAGTTGACATTAGAAAAATCCAGACTGGAGATATAAAATAAATATGAACTTCAGTGAAGTAAGTGAAATGATTTTTAAGACAAAAATCATATTTTAAATGGTTAAATAGAATTAACTAAATGGGAAAATAATTAGTTAAAGGAAATTTGAATCGAAATTGGGTTTTTGGATAAGTGAAAGAGATTGAGAATTTATATTCAAAATCGAATATATAACTCGAGTTGAAATTATAATTAGACTAGTTTATAATTTAGTTGATGTATATTTGAATAAGTTATATTCAAATAAAAAGGGTGAAATAGGAAAAACGGTTAATTAGCAACTAGTTAATGGCAATTTGAATGATTGAAATTAAATTTAACTTAAGTATGTTAAATGGATCGAAATGAATAAATTGAGTAAAATCAATGTGAATGAAATATGAATTGGGTTTGAATAAAGGAAAAACCAAAAGAGTTAAAAAGAAAATATATTTGTAAAACAAATACAAAGGAAGTTATGAGCAAACAAATAGGAGGAGAAATATTTGTAAAAACATTTACAAATAGAATTTAAAAAGGAATATTTGTAAAACATTTACAAATAGAGTAAATGGAAATATTAATTTATAGAAAATAAATAGAATGTTATAAATGAGATATTTGTTTGTTAAATAAATATAATTTAATCAAAGGAATATTTAGAAGATGAATAGAAAAATGGAAATCTGTTTTTAACAGATAAATAGAAAAGATTAATTTATAAATAACATTTTATAAATTAAATTAAATATTTATCATTCGATAAATGGAATATATAAGTCTAAACTTATATAGAGAAGAGATATTGGTTTTTAACACCGATAGTTTTAAATAGAAGGGGTATACAACACTTGTGTAAGTGAAGTAACGTTATTAAAGAGAACATTTTTAATGTGAAGAACTGTTACTAAAAGTAAATCTTCATAAATGAATAAACGTTATCCAATAGGAGTTATTCGAATAGGAGAAGTCGATTAGAGTGAGAAATAATCAATTAGAGTTAGAATAAATCGATTAGGATAAGAATTAACCAGTTAGAGTTAATCAGTTAGGGTTAATCCGTAGAGTAAATTGAATATTAGTTATTCAATTAGAATTTATCGAATATGTGTTATTCAAATTAAGAGTTAACCAGATAAAGTTAATTGAACATAGTAAATCGAATTAGGATTTAATGGAATGTTAGTTATTCAATTAAAGTTGATCGAATATAGTTATTGAGATAGAGTTAGTCAAAAATAGTTACTTGTAACAACCAAGAAAATCTGAACAAATTTAAAATTTTTAAATTGGCTAAAATAATGGATTTTAAATATTTTAAATAAATATTTTAAATAATAGAGATGAAAACTGAGTTTGAATCGACAATTGAAAATGTATATAATTAATTATAATTATAAACAAGGCCTGAAGAGGCGCTGCAGTTTCAAAAATTGAATTCAAACTTTGTCGGACTGTACCGGATGCAAAACAAAACGGATTTTAGCGAAACCAAAAATATTTAAATATGTTAGTGAGTACCTTTCGAACGAATCTGAAAAATCGAATTTTCATAGCGGAAAGCAAAAGTTATGGCCGAATGAATTTTCAGAACGGTCGCTATGGAATTTATATAGCCCGTGAAATTGGCCATTTTGCATACAACCTCGGAATTCGACGAAACCACTTTTGTTGGATCCGGAATGTGAAGTTATTGCAAGGTTTCAAATTTCATAATTTTTGAAGCTAGTATGTGAGCGTGGCAAAAGAAAATGTGTTTTGGTCAATTACAGTTAAATTGGATCGACAAAAAATGGGCCTTTTTGCAAACGGTCTCAGAATTCGACGAAACTAGTTTTATTGGGACCGTATCATCAAAACATAGCTAGATTTATTTTTCTGGAATTTTTCGAATCAGTTTGTTGCCCTGGCAAATTGAAATGCACGTTCAAATCAAATATTGAATGCTTTATATTTTAATTTGTAGGAAAAATGACTGAAATAGTCGAATGGGCCTACGAAACGTATCCCATTGTGTTCGGAATGGGGGTAAAACGCTAGGGACGGCAGTCGTTGGGTTTGATTTCGAGTTCGTCCAAGAAAACCCCAATTTTTGAATTTAATATAACATCGGCCAATAGGATTTTTTATTTCATTAATTTAAAAATATAAAAAAACAAAAAAAACCCGATACCCTCGAAATCAACGGCGGCTCCCCTTCAGATCTTCGCGCCTCGATTTCTCGTCATCCACGCCTCAGAACCCACTGCTCCTTTGGAGAATTTTGAAGCCCTTCCCTCGATCTTCAAATCCATACCAGTTGGAGCTTCTCTAGTGGTGTATTTTTCGAGATTCAACGCCGAGAAGTGCCGCCGCTCGCACCCCGATTTCTCCGCCACCACTGCGTCGAGTTCGCCAGAATTCAGGGAGGAGGAGCGCCTCTTGTAGACGCTTCACGTGGAAGGGTCTGATCGAGCTACAACATCTTCGTTTTGGTGAAAAGATCAAACCTAGTTTTGAATAAACTGTAAAGGTATCGGCTGTTGATTATTTAACTGATTTCGACAGTTTAAAACCGTTGCAAACTTTGAAAAATCATATCTTTTTGCTTCGTTAACGAAATTCGATGAAACAGGAAACATCGTGACCGTGTGGACGCCTTCTACATTTTAGAAGAGACCGCATATTTTTCTGAGCCTTCTGCTATTTTTGGTGGAGTGGAACCCAATGTGAGATTTCTGATTTAAAAACAATATGAAAAACGACGATGTATAAATTATATAGTCGATGTATGAGTTATATAAGCGTTGTACACCTCATGTATAAGCATTGTATAAGTTATACGTTCGATGTATAAGTTGTATATGCGTTGTAAAAATTATATATGTGTTGAAATAAAAATGAATTGCTATATATATATATATATATATATATATATATATATATATATATATATATATACGCCCCTCGTCCACAAACCATGGACGATATTTATTGATTGATAGCAAATGGTTGTTTGGGATTGTTTGTGGTTGATATTGATTGATTATGGTTGAGAAATATTTGGTTGAAACCACATAGGATTAGTTTGTGGAAATGAAATATATATATACATGCCGCCTGCGTGCGAACTAGATGCATGATCCCCATTGTCAAAAACCGCGAGGTTTTAAGGTAGAGCGAGGAGCTGTACTAGGGACGGTCCCGGTTTTAACTACCCTGCCGTTATGCTGCCGAAATTTTCTGAAATATACATGTGTTAGAATAATTTTCATTCGTTGAAATAAATTACATATGTTGAAAGAATATTCATGTGTTGAGTTGTAATTCATTCGTTGAGTTGAAATTCATGTGTTGAATATTATTTGAATTTAAACAAATAGTTTTAGCGATAAAAATCACATTTTTATATATATGCAAACTATAGAGAATATTCATGTGTTGAGTTGCAATTCATTCGTTGAGTTGAAATTCATGTGTTGAATATTATTTGAATTTAAACAAATAGTTTTAGCGATAAAAATCACATTTTTATATATATACAAACTATAGAGAATATTCATGTGTTGAGTTGCAATTCATTCGTTGAGTTGAAATTCATGTGTTGAATATTATTTGAATTTAAACAAATAGTTTTAGCGATAAAAATCACATTTTTATATATACAAACTATAGAGAATATTCATGTGTTGAATTGAAATTCGTTCGTCGAGTTGAAATTCATGTGTTGAATGTTATCGTATTTTAAAATAAAATGAATAGACAATAAAAGCTACATTTTTATTGTGAATATGAAGTGTTAAAAACATTCACGTGTTGAATAAATATTTTTGATGATAAAAATATTTCTTTTATCATGTATACGCTTTGATAAAAATACACACGTGTTGAAATAAATAATAGTTTGCTAGAAATATTATTATTGGCTTTGTTCTGCATATATATACATGTGTTGAACAGGAAAAATGGATTAGCTGTAGAGTAAAGAAATTATTTGCGTGCCCGGCAAATAGGTAAGCCTTGATGAGTTGGCTGCGCAATTTTATTTTTATATCAACTCCTGTGAATGCCATTGGATGCGGAGTGCTGGTTATTCTGTGTGAAATAATAAGTATCGCCATAGGATAGTAACAATTAAATTTGAACTACGCTACATGGCATACTTCTTGACGATAGGCATACTTCATCATATTCCACATAAGCAATTGGAGCTTGTGTGACGAGGTGGAAGATTTACCATACGAGCGAGAGGCTTGTATGGCGATGATTATATACTACAGGTTGAACTGATGACTGATATGGACTCTATAAAATATAACGATAAATTGCCAGATTAATAAAAACCCCACACAGGTCTGGAGTTGACAATAATCATGTCTCTCTAGTTATTAGATACGGCACATGGACTATTTATTTCCACACGGAAACGGGGTGACGAGAATTTATTCTCTGGAGTGATTATCTATACATGCTCCCCCGAAAACACCAGAATATATCACTATAAATATGTGAATGCTTTTTAGGATTTATTGGGTACCTAACACGGCCCAATAAATTTCCAAACCCCTCCCCGTACAAAGGAGGTTATGGCGAAATTTTCCAAAATTTTAAGGCATTAGTGAAATATTTGAAGTGAAAACGATATTGAAATTGTTGAATGAACTATATTTATATAAATATATAAATATATATAAAATTAAAACGAAACGAGGCCGTGTAGTTCGTATTTTGAAACCGTGATTTCAAACAACTAGTGCGGGAAATCCGACCATTGGATTTTCCCGAAACCGCAACCGTCGGGTTCGCCTTGGAAATATCTTTCCGACGGCACCAACTTTGTAAAAATCCAAAGGTTGGATTGTCTGGACTGTTTAATTCAAATCTGAAGAAATACAGCGCCAGAAACGATTATATTTATATATATATATATATATATATAATTATATTTAATCGAATAACGACGCTGTAGTTCGTATTTTGAAATCGAAACTTCAAACGATTGTACCGGGTGATCCGACCGTCGGATTTTCCCGAAACTGGAACCGTTGGATTCGTTTTGAAATGAACTTTCTAATGATGTAAATTTTGTGAAGATCCAACGGTTAGATTTTCAGATATGTTTAATTCAAAATTGAAGAAAAACAGCGCCATGGCCGCGTTATGGCCCGAAGCATCGTTTTGAATAAATTGGCTATTTTAAAATAAATAAAAATAGCGATAAATCCTTATAAAATATCATAAACGATATGGAATAGAAATAAAATGAATTTACTCGATTTATGTAGTATTTGATGGTTGAATGCGTTTGGTGTGAAAATTACATTAAAGAACAAAATTCGTATTGTCGAATGATTTAACCATTGAAATAAATTGATTTGAAATTCTAAATATACGTGAATTATTTGAAAAGGCCGAGTTAATTTTCATTTCAAATAATTGACCGACGATTGAAAGTCGAAGATGAAGACGATGGTCGAAGACCGGAGATCTTCACCTCGTCTGGATGGTAACCGAGGTCCTGATTGGGAGGCATCCCAAAATATGGATAATGAGTGGTGATCATCCAGACGTACGTGGTGATCGATGGGTTTGCGAGGTATTTAGTGCCTCCGGTTTCGTTCAGACCCAGAACGGACATGTAAATGGACTGGGTGTCTGACATTGGATTTTATTCTGTGTTGATTGATCTCTGTTAAACATACATCTGTTTGGCGGCGGAGAATTTATTCTTTTGCTTAACGCCCTTCTCTGAAACGCACGAGCTCAGAGGTTGTATATCGATGGACATCAGTCGCATGGCATGAATTGCCTGTGTGGCATGCTAAGATGCAGTGATCAGGGCTTTTGTTGAAAAGCAAAGTCTTGTGGTGATGATCAAAGCACCGCCTGTGTGGCGTAGCTTTGGGTATAACGTGAAATCGTGAGCCTTACACCCCGGTATGAACCAGAAACGGGATAAAGGACCTTAGGGAGGGCCTGCGTTTCCTCCTAGCTAGGATGGTGTCAGTGACCTACCAGCCCTGACATTTATATACTTTTCACCTATGTGGTTGTTGCTGTTGCGAGGCGCCTCAGTTAGATCGGACGATCCGGGTCCGATGGAGTCACTAGTTGGCTCGCTTACGCCCCAAAGAGCGGCGAAACGTAGTGCTCAGGCATTTTAATCTACTCCATGTGGACCGGCCCTGATGATCCAAGGGTCAATGCGTTCTGATCCTGAGACTCGGGCTAGGCAGTCTCGAATTCGGTAAGGACTATCTTTTGCCTTGGTTCATGACGGAAATCCAATTTCCAATTACGTGACTGTGCGATTTTGATTGTATATATATATATGGCGACATGATATATGGTACCCATGCCGTCTATGATTGATAGTTATGATTTGAAATTGTTTTCAAAACATGTAAACACTAGCAATAATATCAAATGCCTTTGTTTTTTTCGTATCAAGCATATTTTGGTCATTCTAAGGAAAAATTCTATCCTCCGGTTTGCGTTGCATTGTGCGATGGGAACTGAGTCTTATAACGGCTTCATTTTTATAAAATGCATTGCGTTGTTTTAAAAGAATGATTTGTCTAAAGCACTGGCAATCCAATGGAGTAAACCCGTTCCACGAAAGTGGCATGGTCCTGTGATTTGCCATATTATATATGTGTTGAATAGATTTCTCATACCAGTCCCATGACTGACTCGTAGTTTGTTTCATTTTCAAACTCGGGTGCCCCTTTTTCTACACGGGCAGCCTTGTATTTAGGTTTAGCTGGTTCTTTCTGGATAGCTGGAGCTGAGGATGGATTCTATCATTTATCTCTTTTTATGTTGTTTAAATCCTATTGTACATTTTATGTTTGTTTTCCACTGTAGACATTTATGTACATCTGAACTGTATTTGTACTAAGTAAGATCCTATTCTGTGTAACTCTGATGATTACTTTTATCCAGTATATTCTATTGTTCATTATCTGGTGTATATACTTAATTTTGTTCTGCAATTATATGTTTCTGTGTTATATTCCAAAGATAACCCTTGCCACCGTCAGAATGGGGTTTGGGGTCGTCTCAACGTGGTATCAGAGCTTTGGTTAAGCTTAGTTCTGGAATATAACATTTGAACGAACTCGTCAGAAATAGAACCAGTAGTGTTCTAGGACGAGTAACTCTATACAGATAGGATCAGTGATATCCTAGTATGAGTAAAGCAGAATGAAATTACACCTCGATAGACACATTTACATTTGAAGTATTTGTCTCTATATTTTAAAATACCTTTTCTATGACCTGACACTTGATCTGCTAATTGCAGAAGTACTAGAAAAATGAGTGTCAGAAACAGGAGAAATGCAGAACCCGATCTAGAGGCTCTATTAAAGAGATATCGAAATCTGAATGGAGCACAGTTCTCGGGCAATGAATCTATAATTCAAACTCAAGTTTGGATGAGTTCTGTCGAAAGAATATTTGAGCGTATCCAGCCGAGGGATGACCAGAAACGGTTAGTAGCATCTTGGGCGCTTAAAGAAGAAGCTTTAATCTGGTGGGAAACAATCATCAAAGATAATCCAGAAGGTGATATCACCTGGGACAGATTCAAAGTGATTTTCCTAGAAAGATTTACTCCTCCCGAAGCGACGGAGCGATTATGTGATGAATTTTCTTATCTTATTCAAGGTGATATGACCATCCCAGAATATCATAAGAAATTCAACGAACTTGCTCACTTTGCTCCTCATCTGATTCAAGATCCAAAGAGGAAAAATTTGAGATTTATTCATGGCCTGCAAAGGAGATATCAGAATAGAGTACTGAGGAATGTAAAACTTCCTTTCTCTGAAATGATTTATATGGCCTATCAGTACGAAGATCTCCATAAGAAAGGAATGTTGCGCGACGAAGAAGAAGTCTGTTCTAGTGACAAAGCAGAGTCTGAAACTGATCATCCAGAGGCCAGTACAAAGTCTGATGTCAGTAAGAAGCCCAGTGCCAAGAGAAAAAGGGCTAAATCTGAAAAGGAACCGGCAACGACTGCCACATGCTCTAACTGCAATAAACAGGGGCATCTGACTAGGAAGTGTAAAACCTCGAGGAAACGAAAGAAGGGGTCTAAACCCGATAACCAGTTTCGAGAGAATAGAAAATGTTGTCAATGTCATCGGATTGGCCACCTTGAAAATGATTGCAGGCAATTTAAGAAGTCCAAAACAGTACATATAAATGAAGTAGCAGAAGCGTCTGGGCCCTCAGCTATTCAAGAAAGGCCAGATGTTTTAGAAGGCACGCTAACTATCAAAGACATCCCAGTTAAAGTACTGTTTGACACAGGCGCGTCACGAAGTTTCATTGCCAAAGATGCAGCTAAGAAACTGGATTTGAATTTGAAAAAGCTCAAAGAACCAATGACTGTCCAGAATCCGGTCGGGGGTTCCATCGATCTCCGTTGGATTTGTGGAGTGCCGGTTTCTTTTTCTCGCTATCGGTTTCCTACCATCGCAGTCGTCATGAATTTTAAAGAGTTTGATCTTATCTTGGGGTTAGACTGGTTGACCAAATATGAAGCTGAAGTTAAATGCGCCGACAGAGTCGTAAAGGCGAAGATTAAATCAGGTGATTATATAACCATCCCCTGTGAAGGTCAGAATGCTAATAGAAAAGACTTCTAGGCAGCTTTGAATGTTTCTCCAGCCAAAATAGAAAATATCTCAGAAATCACAGAGAATATTCCCGACCTTGTGAAAGATATTCCTGTCGTCAAAAACTATGCGGATGTGTTCGAGGAAGTTGTTCGCTTACCTCCGCGGAGAGAAATAGAGTTCAAGATCGCTTTGATTCCCAATGCAAGGCTGGTAGTTCACGCTATTCGAAGAATGTCCTTGAAAGAGGAGGAATTAGACAATCAAACACGACAGCTAGTATGGAAAGGTCTGATCAGGCCTAGTTTCTCTGATTGGGGTGCAGCAGTGGTATTTGTCCCAAAATCTGACGGTACTCTACGGCTATGCGTGGACTATCGTGATCTGAACAAGCAGACAATAAAGAACAAGTATCCATTCCCGCGGATTGATGATTTGTTGGATCGATTAAATGGAGCACAAGTATTCTCAAGAATGGACCTAGCTATAGGCTTCCATCAACTTCGAATTGCCGAAGAGTGTGTTCCAATGACAACATTCAGAGGGCCCGACTTATTCTATGAGTGGTAAGTAATGCCATTCGGCTTATGTAATGCTCCAGCCTATTTCATCGATCTGATGAACAGAGTATTCAAAGGAGTATTGAATAAATTTGTTCTGGTTTTTATTGATGATATTCTAATCTTCTCTAAATCAAAGGCCGAACATGAAAAGCATCTGGAACAGGTTCTAGAAATTCTGAGACGGAATGTATTAAAAGCCAAATTTTCCAAATGTATCTTCTGGCAAGATGAAGTGAAATTTCTGGGCCACGTCGTATCGAAAGAAGGAGTCGCTGTGGATCCAGGTAAAATCACGGCTATTCAAAATTGGAAACAGCCCAGCACCCCCACTGAAGTCCGTAGTTTTCTCGGATTGGCTAGCTATTACCGGAAGTTCGTTAAAAAAATTTCGAAGATATCTGGCCACTTAACGAAGCTTACAAAGAAGCACTCCAAGTTCAAATGGACTCCAGAAAGTGAGGAGGCTTTTGAAGAGCTAAAGTTGAGATTAACAACAGCTCCAGTGTTAACCATCATCGATGGCAACCAGGATTTAAAAGTATGGACTGATGCTTCTAGAGAAGGCCTTGGCGCAGTGTTAATGCAGAGGAGCCAGGTGATTGCTTATGCTAGCCGTCAACTGAAGCCGCACGAGAAAAACTATGTCACTCATGATCTTGAGTTATTGGCTATAGTATTCTCTTTGAAAATCTGGAGACACTATCTTCTGGGCGAGAGATTCGAACTATTTACAGATCACCAGTCGTTAAAGTATCTGTTCACTCAGAAAGACCTGAATCTGAGGCAACAACGTTGGCTGGAGTTCCTTGCAGCATATGATTTTGAGATTCTATACACTCCAGGAAAAGCCAATGTCGTGGCTGATGCGTTAAGCCGAAAGAATGAAATGATCGCCAGTTTTATTATCATGACTTCACTGATAGATAAAATATCTGCTCTTCAGGAGGATGATCACTTCATTCAAAAGATCAGAGAAATAATTCAGCAAGGCGAACCCTCGAGTTTTCAAGTTGATAATGATGGGATTCTAAGGCTCAAAGGTCGAATATGTGTTCCTAACATTCCTGAGCTTCGGAAGAAGTACTGGACGAGTGCCACAAGTCGAAACTTAGTATCCATCCGGGAGTAAACAAAATGTATAATGACATCAAACGCACTTTCTGGTGGAAGTCGATGAAAAGGGACATTTCTTTATATGTTAGCCGATGCCCTACTTGCCAGCTAGTCAAAAGCGACCAACAGAAACTAGCAGGATTATTACAACAGCTAGACGTTCCAGGATGGAAGTGGGAACATATTTCTATGGATTTCATTGAGGGTCTTCCCAGAACCAGAAAAGGAAATGACAGTATTTGGGTGATCGTAAATCGCTTCACGAAGACCGCCCATTTCATACCTGTCAGATCAAACAGAACTGCTCAGAGTCTGGCGCAGATTTACTTCAAGGAAATAGTTAGACTGCATGGAGTGCCGCTCAGTATAGTCAGTGACAGAGATACAATATTCACTAGCAAATTCTGGGAAGCATTTCAAGTCGAGCTGGGAACAAAGTTGAACTTGAGCAACGCTTATCATCCTCAGACAGACGGTCAGACTGAGAGGGTGAATCGTATTTTGGAACAACTATTGCGGGCTTGTGTTATAGATTTCAGTGGATCCTGGGAAAACCATCTGCATTTGGCTGAATTCTCATATAACAACAGCTACCAGGCGAGTCTGACAATGTCGCCATTCGAAGCATTGTATGGTAGACCGTGCCGATCTTCTGCTTGTTGGGTCGAACCAGGTAATAGACTTGTGTTGGGTCCTAATATGATTCCAGAAGCCGCCGATAAAGTCGATTTTATTAAGAAGCGATTACTCGCCGCTCAAAGCCGATAAAAGAGCTACGCCGATAAAAGAAGGAGAGATATATCCTTTGCTGTTGGCGACTATGTATATTTGAAAGAATCGCCGATGAGAGGAGTCATCCGGTTCGGTAAAACTGGAAAGTTGGCACCCAAATTCATTGGTCCGTTTCCTATTCTGGAACGGATCGAAACTCTCGCTTATAGGGTCAAACTGCCTGACTGGTTGCCTGGAGTTCATGATGTATTTCACATATCCCAACTTCGAAAGCACGTTCATGATCCAGACTTGATCGTGGAAGAAGCAGCTCAACATTACATTGAAATTACCCCAGAATTAGCTGTGAGAAGAGAGCCACTAAAGATAATAGGCAAAGAAACCAAAGAGATGAGGAACAAGAAGGTTCACTTAGTCAAAGTGCAATGGAGTGGAGATCCGCGAGATTGTACTTGGGAAACCGAGGAGAGCATTCAGAAAGCTTATCCTAGATGCCGAGTGGATATCTCTGATTGACTCTGGTGCAAGGTACATTTACCCTACTTTGCACTACCATTCAACTCTCTACTCTACTGTTATTTTCTTTTCATGGATGTGCACTTTTAATTCTATAGTCTGAATGATTTTAAAAGAGTATAGAAGTTGATCAGTATATTTTTGAAATGTTAAAACGATTTGATTGTTGGTTGTGTTGTGTGATCGTAGATTTATCAAACCACTTTCGACTTTGTTCCTTTTCGGGGACGAAAAGTTTTAAGTGGGAGAGATTGTAACGACCCAGAAAATCTGAACCAATTTAAAATTTTTAAATTGGCTAAAATAATGGATTTTAAATATTTAAAATAAATATTTTCAATAATAGAGATGAAAACTGAGTTTGAATCGACAATTGAAAATGAATATAATTAATTATAATTATAAACAAGGCCTGCAAAGGCGCTGCAGTTTCAAAATTTGAATTCAAACTTTGTCGGACTGTACCGGATGCAAAACAAAACGGATTTTAGCGAAACCAAAAATATTTAAATCTGTTAGTGAGTACCTTTCTAACGAATCTGAAAAATCGATTTTTCATAGCTGAAATCTAAAGTTATGGCCGAATGAATTTTCAGAACGGTCGCTATGGAATTTATATAGCCCGTGAAATTGGCCATTTTGCATACGACCTCGGAATTCGACGAAACCACTTTTGTTGGATCCGGGATGTGAAGTTATTGCTAGGTTTCAAATTTCATAATTTTTGAAGCTAGTATGTGAGCGTGGCAAAAGAAAATGTGTTTTGGTCAATTAAAGTTAAATTGGATCGACCAAAAATGAGCCTTTTTGCAAACGGTCTCAGAATTCAACGAAACTAGTTTTGTTGGGACCGTATCATCAAAACATAGCTAGATTTATTTTTCTGGAATTTTTCGAATCAGTTTGTGGCCCTAGCAAATTGAAATGCACGTTCAAATCAAATATTGAATGCTTTATATTTTAATTAGAAGGAAAACTGACTGAAACTGTCGAATGGACCTACGAAACGTATCCCATTGTGTTCGGAATGGGGGTAAAACGCTAGGGACGGCAGTCATTGGGTTTGATTTCGAGTTCGTCCAAGAAAACCCCAATTTTTGAATTTAATATAACATCGGCCAATAGGATTTTTTATTTCATTAATTTAAAAATATATAAAAAACAAAAAAAACCTGATACCCTCGAAATCAACGGCGGCTCCCCTTCAGATCTTCGTGCCTCGATTTCTCGTCATCCACGCCTCAAAACCCACTGCTCCTTTGGAGAATTTTGAAACCCATCCCTCGATCTTCAAATCCATACCAGTTGGAGCTTCTCTAGTGGTGTATTTTTCGAGATTCAACGCCGAGAAGTGCCGCCGCTCGCACCCCGATTTCTCCGCCACCACTGCGTCAAGTTCGCCAGAATTTAGGGAGGAGGAGCGCCTCTCGTAGACGCTTCACGTGGCAGGGTCTGATCGAGCTACAAAATCTTCGTTTTGGTTAGAAGATCAAACCTAGTTTTGAATAAACTGTAAAGGTATCGGTTGTTGATTATTTAACTGATTTCGACAGTTTAAAATCATTGCAAACTTTGAAAAATCATATCTTTTTGCTTCGTTAACGAAATTCGATGAAACAGGAAACATCGTGACCGTGTGGACGCCTTCTACATTTTAGAAGAGACCGCATATTTTTCTGAGCCTTCTGCTATTTTTGGTGGAGTGGAACCCAATGTGAGATTTCTGATTTAAAAACAATATGAAAAACGATGATGTATAAATTATATAGTCGATGTATGAGTTATATAAGCGTTGTACACCTCATGTATAAGCGTTGTATAAGTTATACGTTATATGTATAAGTTGTATATGCATTGTAAAAATTATATATGTGTTGAAATAAAAATGAATTGCTATATATAGATATATATATATATATATATATATACGCCCCTCGTCCACAAACGTGGACGATATTTATTGATTGATAGCAAATGGTTGTTTGGGATTGTTTGTGGTTAATATTGATCGATTATGATTGAAAAATATTTGGTTGAAACCACATAGGATTAGTTTGTGGAAATGAAATATATATATATATACATGCCGCCTGCGTGCGAACAAGATGCATGATCCCCATTGTCAAAAACCGCGAGGTTTTAAGGTAGAGCGAGGAGCCGTACTAGGGACGGTCCCGGTTTTAACTACCCTGCTGTTATGCTAACGAAATTTTCTGAAATATACATGTGTTAGAATAATTTTCATTCGTTGAAATAAATTACATATGTTGGAAGAATATTCATGTGTTGAGTTGCAATTCATTCGTTGAGTTGAAATTCATGTGTTGAATATTATTTGAATTTAAACAAATAGTTTTAGAGATAAAAATCACATTTTTATATATATACAAACTATAGAGAATATTCATGAGTTGAGTTGCAATTCATTCGTTGAGTTGAAATTCATGTGTCGAATATTATTTGAATTTAAACAAATAGTTTTAGCGACAAAAATCACATTTTTATATATATACAAACTATAGAGAATATTCATATGTTGAGTTGCAATTCATTCGTTGAGATGAAATTCATGTGTTGAATATTATTTGAATTTAAACAAATAGTTTTAGCAATAAAAATCACATTTTTATATATATACAAACTATAGAGAATATTCATGTGTTGAATTGAAATTCGTTCGTCGAGTTGAAATTCATGTGTTGAATGTTATCGTATTTTAAAATAAAATGAATAGACAATAAAAGCTACATTTTTATTGTGAATATGAAGTGTTAAAAACATTCACGTGTTGAATAAATATTTTTGATGATAAAAATATTTCTTTTATCATGTATACGCTTTGATAAAAATACACACGTGTTGAAATAAATAATAGTTTGCTAGAAATATTATTATTGGCTTTGTTCTGCATATATATACATGTGTTGAACAGGAAAAATGGATTAGCTGTAGAGTAAAGAAATTATTTGCGTGCCCGACAAATAGGTAAGCCTTGATGAGTTGGCTACACAATTTTATTTTTATATCAACTCCTGTGAATGCCATTGGATGCGGAGTGCTGGTTATTCTATGTGAAATAATAAATATCGCCATAGGATAGTAACAATAAAATTTGAACTACGCTACATGGCATACTTCTTGACGATAGTCATACTTCATCATATTCCACATAAGCAATTGGAGCTTGTGTGACGAGGTGGAAGATTTACCACACGAGCGAGAGGCTTGTATGGCGATGATTATATACTACATGTTGAACTGATGACTGATATGGATTCTATAAAATATAACGATAAATTGCCAGATTAATAAAAACCCCACACGGGTCTGGAGTTGACAATAATCACGTCTCTCTAGTTATTAGTTACGGCACATGGACTATTTATTTCCACACGGAAACGGGGTGACGAGAATTTATTCTCTGGAGTGATTATCTATACATGCTCCCCCGTAAACACCAGAATATATCACTATAAATATGTGAATGCTTTTTAGGATTTATTGGGTACCTAACACGGCCCAATAAATTTCCAAACCCCTCCCCGTACAAAGGAGGTTATGGCGAAATTTTCCAAAATTTTAAGGCGTTAGTGAAATATTTGAAGTGAAAACGATATTGAAATTGTTGAATGAACTATATTTATATAAATATATAAATATAAATAAAATTAAAACGAAACAAGGCCGTGCAGTTCGTATTTTGAAACCGTGATTTCAAACAACTAGTGCGGGAAATCCGACCATTGGATTTTCCCGAAACCGCAACCGTCGGGTTCGCCATGGAAATATCTTTCCGACGGCACCAACTTTGTAAAAATCCAACGGTTGGATTGTCTGGAATGTTTAATTCAAATCTGAAGAAAAACAACGCCAGAGACGATTATATTTATATATATATATATATATATAATTATATTTAATCGAATAACGACGCTGCAGTTCGTATTTTGAAATCGAAACTTCAAACGATTGTACCGGGAGATCCGACCGTCGGATTTTCCCTAAACTGGAACCGTTGGATTCGTTTTGAAAAGACCTTTCTAATGATGTAAATTTTGTGAAGATCCAACGGTTAGATTTTCAGGTATGTTTAATTCAAATCTGAAGAAAAACAGCGCCACGGCCGCGTTATGGCCCGAAGCGTCGTTTTG
The DNA here is from genome assembly GCA_030737875.1 of Allium sativum. Classification (NCBI taxonomy): domain Eukaryota; kingdom Viridiplantae; phylum Streptophyta; class Magnoliopsida; order Asparagales; family Amaryllidaceae; genus Allium; species Allium sativum. The sequence continues at coordinate 482,252,262 of CM060926.1, read as the reverse complement.
AATAAATTGGCTATTTTAAAATAAATAAAAATAGCGATAAATCCTTATAAAATATCATAAACGATATGGAATAGAAATAAACTGAATTTGCTTGATTTATGTAGTATTTGATGGTTGAATGCGTTTGGTGTGAAAATTACATTAAAGAACAAAATTGGTATTGTCGAATGATTTAACCATTGAAATAAATTGATTTGAAATTCTAAATATACGTGAATTATTTGAAAAGGCCGAGTTAATTCTCATTTCAAATAATTGACCGACGATTGAAAGTCGAAGATGAAGACGATGGTCAAAGACCGGAGATCTTCACCTCGTCTGGATGGTAACCGAGGTCCTGATTGGGAGGCATCCCGAAATATGGTTAATGAGTGGTGATCGTCCAGACGTACGTGGTGATCGATGGGTTTGCGAGGTATTTAGTGCCTCCGGTTTCGTTCAGACCCAGAACGGACTTGTAAATGGACTGCGTGTCTAACATTTTATTTTATTATGTGTTGATTGATCTCTGTTAAATATACATCTGTTTGGCGGCGGAGAATTTATCCTTTTGCTTAACGCCGTTCTATGAAACGCACGAGCTCAGAGGTTGTATATCGATGGACATCAGTCGCATGGCATGAATTGCCTGTGTGGCATGCTAAGATGCAGTGATCAGGGCTTTTGTTGAAAAGAAAAGTCTTGTGGTAACGATCAAAGCACCACCTGTGTGGCGTAGCTTTGGGTATAACGTGAAATCGTGAGCCTCACACCCCGGTATGAACCAGAAACGGGAGAAAGGACCTCAGGGAGGGCCTGCGTTTCCTCCTAGCTAGGGTGGTGTCAGTGACCTACCAGCCCTGACATTTATATACTTTTCACCTATGTGGTTGTTGCTATTGCGAGGCGCCTCGGTTAGATCGGACGATCCGGGTCCGATGGAGTTACTAGTTGGCTCGCTTACGCCCCAAAGGGCGGCGAAACATAGTGCTCAGGCATTTTAATCCACTCCGTTTGGACCGGCCCTGACGATCCAAGGGTCGATGCGTTCTGATCCTGAGACTCGGGCTAGGCAGTCTCGAATTCGGTAAGGACTATCTTTTGCCTTGGTTCATGATGGAAATCCAATTTCCAATTATGTGACTGTGCGATTTTGATTGTATATATATATGGCGACATGATATATGGTACCCATGCCGTCTATGATTGATAGTTATGATTTGAAATTGTTTTCAAAACATGTAAACACTAGCAATAATATCAAATGCCTTTGTTTTATTCGTATCAAGCATATTTTGGTCGTTCTAAGGAAAAACTCTATCCTCCGGTTTGCGTTGCATTGTGTGATGGGAACTGAGTCTTATAACGGCTTCATTTTTATAAAATGCATTGCGTTGTTTTAAAAGAATGATTTGTTTAAAGCACTGGCAATCCAATGGAGTAAACCCGTTCCACGAAAGTGGCGTGGTCCTGTGATTTGCCATATTATATATGTGTTGAATAGATTTCTCATACCAGTCCCATGACTGACTCGTAGTTTGTTTCACTTTCAAACTTGGGTGCCCCTTTTTCTACATGGGAAGCCTTGTATTCAGGTTTAGCTGGTTCTTTCTGGATAGTTGGAGCTGAGGATGGATTCTATCATTTATCTCTTTTTATGCTGTTCAGCTCCTATTGTACATATTATGTGTGTTTTCCGCTGTAGACATTTATGTATAGCTGTACTGTATTTGTACTAAGTAAGATCCTATACTGTGTAACTTTGATGATTACTTTTATCCAGTATATTCTATTGTTCATTATCTGGTGTATATACTTAATTTTGTTCTGCAATTATCTGTTTCTGTGTTATATTCCAAAGATAACCCTTGCCACCGTCAGAACGGGGTTTGGGGTCGTCTCGTTACTCAGGATAAGTTGCCATTTCGTACGACTGCTAGCGTAATTTGCAGGGCTGTAGATAGCCTAGGGCGGTCGGATGTTTCCTGGGGGAAATCAGGCGTAACCATTGTGATCGCTGCGATCTAGAGTCAAGCGAATGGAGTTAATCGAATATAGTTTATTCGAATAGAGTTAAAGGAGTTATCGAATATAGCTTATTCGGAAGGAGTTAAGTGAAAAGAGTTAAATCAAATAAGGTTAATTAATAAGAGTAAATTGAACAGAGTAAATCGAATATAGTTATTCGAAGGGAGGAGTTATGGAATAGGGATTTATTCGAAAGAGAGACGTAAGGAGGGTTGAAATGTTGAGTATCAACATAAATAAGTTTTGAAAAGAAAATGGGTTGGTAGCACTTTTCCTACCTTAGCAATTTCGAGGACGAAATTATTTTAAGTGGGGAAGATTGTAATGACCCGGATCCTTATGGGTTAATTTTTGAATATTTAATATTTAATTTAAATATTGGGTTGATAATATAAGTGGAATTTTATATTTAAATTATCAATTTAATAATCAATTTCGATTTAATATCGAATATAATAAAGTTTTAAAATACGAAATCGACAAATAACTAAATATGAAGTTAAAACTAAATTGAAAACAATTCAGATAATTTATAGGGATTTCAATTTATATAGAATTCGATAAGAATAATTTATTTTCGAAGAATTAAATTGTGGTGAATTTAATTTAAATCAATTTAAATAAATATCTTCCACAGACGATCGAATCAGACTTCGTGACCTATCCAGTGTGTCCGGAATAGGGATATTACCCTAGAATTGACAGTTGTTGGGTTCAGAAAGGAGTTCAAAATCAAGGGCTATTGAAAGTTTTAAGGATACAGTTTTAAATTTAAAACAAATTTAAAATAAAATACTTGTCCCCTCTTAGACCATGTCTCCCCCTTTTTAAACCATTCATTTCATTCTTCTTCAAATGGATCCAAAGCTTCCACCACACCCAAAAATGTAGGCCTCGCTGTTCAAAATATAAACCACGCCCCGCCTTATAAAATGGCCACTACCCTTCTCTTTACTGGTTTTTAGAATCGAAAATAATAAACCCAATCGAGAAATCGATGCTCTTTGGGTCTCGTTCACGAAGTATTGCATCTCGGGTGGCTCGACGTTTAATCTGGAGCTCGATGTCCAGAATCGCAGGTACTAGATGTTTAGATTTGGGGGCTTTCGATCTCGAATATCGAACTATGGTTCAAGCAAGTAGCAATTTGCAGAGATGGAAGTGCGATGAAAAAACTGAGGTTGTTCGAGTTCTTCAGTAGTCGACGCGGAGGATTTGGGGGTTTTCAAAGTTTTGGGCTTCGATCCGCCATCGTTCGAGGTAGGGAAGCGAACGGTGTTTGGGGAGTCTGAATGAGGTAATTTGGCATTATCAATAGTGAAGGTTGGAGTTGCAAATTGTGAACTGGGAAGAGTTACGTGAGTCGATGATAAGGGTGATGCGTTTTCTAGGCGATGATAGTAGTGGTTGGACTAAAGTTTGATTGGGGATCAATGTTTGGGATATCCTGGAGTTAGACACAACGGTGTATGGGGTTCGATTTTGTGTTTAAGGCTTGGGATTTTGGAATTTTTGCAAGCTTGTCAGGGCAGTAAAGAAGATGGTTTTTTTGTGGCAGTTAGACAGTTGGGTTCAGAAATGGACGGTCTGTTGGCAAGGGGGTTTGTTTGGTCAATAAGGAAACTGATCCGACGATGATGAGATCGGCGTTGAAGGGGGTTATGGCAGCAAGTATGTTTGAGCTGATTAGTCAGGAAGAAGAGGAAGTGCCGCAGTCAAGTCTTGGCAGTTCACGGCAGTTCTAGGTATAAGGAGTAAAAGACTTAACAAGGATTAAGGTAAATTAAATTTATCAGTTTAATTAATTTATTTGTTTCCAACAAATTAATGACCAATTAAAATTTGTAGCAAATTATAATGCGATATATTTAAATTTATACAAGGTCCATAATGCTAATACAAGTCAAGGGGACTCCTAGTGGGAAATGAATTTGATATTTCTTGAAGTCAGTTGATTTTCAGTTAGTCCAAATGCTCGAAATCAATGCAAAGGAATTAAAATTTGAATTTGGAACGGATCACGATATTCAAAAGCCGGTGAGTAAATCTCACTCACCTTTTATTTAGAATTATTTTTATATAGTTAAAAATAATTGTTATGCTTGTTTGAATGCTGTCTGATTGTTTTAAAATATATATACTTATTTAGGATTGGTTGACTATTATATATATATTGGTTTGGTGATTGGTTGGATTCCCGCAGTCTCATTAGCGGATGCCCGGGGTTTCATTAGCGGATGATTACCCTATGCGGCCCACGCTATGATTAGTGAATGACCTTCTATACCGCGATATCCTGCCTCGAAGCAGGATGGGTATTACTATGTTGACTAACGTCTGTGGATGCAGGAAAACAGGTTGGAGGAATCCAACTGGATTCCTCAAAAAAAATATTATCTGTTTGTTGTTTGTTTGATTTCATATAATTCATATATGATGTGTTAAAAAACAAATGATTGAAAATTGGTTGATTTGATTGTTTAAAATATCACTGGGGCTTGGGATATTGATTTATAAAATACCCTGAAGGGTATTTGAGATTTTAAAAGGGAATTCTATTTTTATAAATAGAATTTGAATTTTAAATGAACTATAGAAAATATTAACTTGTTTTGAAGATATATAAAACGAGTATTGAATTTATAAACTCTGTTTATAAATTTAGATAATAGAATTGAATTGGAATTTATAAACTCTGTTTATAAATGGAAAAGGTGGGATTTGATTTGGAATTTATAAATTCTGTTTATAAATGGAAAAGATGGGATTTGAATTGAATTTATAAACTTTGTTTATAAATATATAATGGGGGATTTTAAGTAAAGTTATAAACGTTGTTTATAAATAATGTAGAGAATTCAAATAGAATTTGAATATAGAATTCAAATGGACTTTAAACTATAGAATTCGAATATAGAATTCAAATGTACTTTAAACTATAGAATTTGAAAATAGAATTCAAATGAAGTTTAAATAAAAAGAATTCAAATATAATTGAATTGGAATTTGAATACGAAGTCGATAAGGGAACGAGAGTATGAATATAATTAGAATTTGTTAATATGCAGTTAAAATATATTTGAACATGTCATGTTCAAATATGATGGTGAAATAGACTGAAAAGTTAAGTAACTGATTTAATTAACAAATTGAGTTAAAACGATTGGTATAGTTAAAATAGATTGGACAGGTATAAATATACAGGAGACAGGTTTGGAATAAAGTGTTAGAAGGTATATAAATAGAATGCCCGACAAAAAGGTACGTAGTTAATTCATATATGAGATTTTATGCGCCGTGTCGGCTAGCCGCTTGGCTTTTCCTTTTTCTTTTTGATCAGAGAGGCCTGTGTGGCAGTTTGGGGATTTTCCCGATGCTCCCGGTACAAAGGAGGTTATGGCGAATTTTTCCGGGAATTTAAGGAGATAGAATATTTTTAAGATAATTTGATAGTTAGAAATCAACGTATTAATATATATAGTAGTCGATAAGGAAACGAACTTAGAAATAAAATAGTATAATCAAAAAGGAAGTCTAGAATAAAATCTAGTAAGAATAGTAAGAGGAAGTGTATACGTGTTTAAAAGTGAATTAGTAGTTGTATGGTATTGATTATTCGAGTAAGTAGTCACATCTGTTTTGACGTTATAAATGTTATTCAGTCAAGGTCTGAGAGGTAGTTATACCCCAACTTGATTGATTTCATTATTAACAAATAAACAGTAAGATTTCAGGCTCGAAGATCAATATTGAATGAGAGTTAGTTGAATATAGTATTTGGGTTGTCGTAACGATGTTTTACACAACATCCGTTTTAACCCAAATAAATGTAAGCTTTGAAATGGAATAATAAATATTTCCTATTATAGAAAATAAAGGAAGGCGGTATATGGAAATGTTTTCCAAATAACGTAAAAGGCCAATATGGCTATTGAAAATATTTGGTTAACAAATATTGATAAAGAAATAGAGAAGAGATTTAATTAATGGAATATTAATTAAAGGCTCACTGATTTGTTGGATATTTGGATGAACACTTGTTTTATTCGATAGTTAAATCATCGACTGTCGAAACACTTGTTTTTATTCGATAGTTAAATCACAGACTATCGAAGTTTTGACCATCGTTGTCAATATGGAGAGACCGGTTGGATTATTATCCGTAAAACCACTCCGTATTGGCAATAGCGTGCGAATCAGATTATGTAAAGATAATCGAAGACGGAGTAGAGTGCAAGGACTTTTTCTATTAATAGAAATAGTGCCTTCGGTTCATCCTGTTCCTGGGTGACTTGTATGGATGATTGTCTGACAGAGTATTTCCAGAAAGGTCACGTACATTGATTTCTTCAACCGTACCAAGAGTGGAAGCGGAGAAGGAAACTTCTTTTAGCTAACACGTAATGTACTGTTGAGGACGTCAATCGGTGATTTGATGGATTTGACGATGTGGCATTCGAAGTGAATCTGGTGTGATGATAAAGCGTAGCTTCTAGCCTCATCAACCGGTAAATGACAGAAATCGGGCAAGCAACATGGCTATGTAGGTCGCACCTATTAAGGTGTATAATTACCTGATCTAGAGTTTCATTTACTTATAAAAATCTATTGTTGATGCTGTCCCATTCGGGAAACGGTTGCTGATCCCAACCGTTGGTGATATACATTCGATACACTCAAGCGAAATGAGTGGTCGGTCATGTGTGGATGAGTTGCAAGATGTTCTTGTTGAACTCGGTGTATTCTCCTCTAGAGATATACCAGTGGAAGGTGGTTCCATACCTTGTCATAGTTGGAAAACCAAATACCCAATACGTGCTTGCGGTTTGGATTGTATATTACATAGGTGGAACGTGAGATGAAAACGTTCCACTAGATTGTTATTTACTCGATTTAGACATTATTATAATATCAAAAGAGTTTTGATATAAAGATAAGTCAAGTGTTTGGATTCTCATAAGGGAAAAACCCGTTCCGTGTTATACGGCGTGGTCTTATGAGATATCATTTAGTTTTCTGAAACTGTTTTAAACTGTTTACTCATACCAGTCCCATGACTGACACGGAGTTAATTTTGTTTTGTTCTACCTAAACTCTTGGGTGCCTAAATTTGTACAGGCAGTCAAGTAGTTCAGGATTTTTCAGATATATCTAAAGGAGCTTGGAGCAGGAGGCTTCAGCGTTATCTAGTATAGTGTTGTTCCGTTGTGTTGTAAGTGTTGTACTCTGGTAAGTGTATGTTATACAGTTGAGATTTTGTATTTCAAAAGTTATAATACATTATATTTTGTTCCGCTGCGATGTGAGATTCTGTGTTGTTATTTCTGTTCTTCTTCTATTCTAAGTTTCTATCTTATCTATCCTCACCCTCTAACTTCTTTCAATTAATGGTTCGAATTTCTGTGTTATTTGGGGTTGGACTTGTGTTTTTGGTCAGCTCAAATTCTACCGGATTTTTGGGTCATTACATGGGTAATATTAGAAAATATAGGCCCACAAAACTTAACCATTAAATAAACATGCTTGAAGCAGTGGAAGGGTTAAGTACATATCGGATTGGTGGGTAATATTTGTAACGACCCATCTTTTTGCCCGATTTTCGCCGGTAATTAAACCGACTAAAACCGTTCATAAAGACGAATTGTTATGGGTACATACATATATTGAACATGATAACAGAACCTTTCATTGCAAAATACAATGTTACATCACAGTTGCATAGAATATCAAAGTTACAACACATATAGCGAAAGAAAAGAAAATATACTCTCAGAAGAAGAAACCGTATTATATAGCGGAAGCTCCAAATTCTAGTGTGGACTTCAACTCTAAAAGCTCTCTGAATCCTGCTCCAACGATCTATAACTGCAAAACTAAATTACAAGTTGGCCGTGTGGAAATTAATGGGCACCCAGAGTTTAGAAAGGAACAACAAACTCCAGGTCAATGTTGGACTGGTGTGAGAACTCAAAAACAGTTATTTTTAGGTTTTATTTTAAAGTTAGGAAATTCACCGGACCATGCCGCTAACGCGAAACGGGTTTACTCCATGTGAATACCCGTGCGTATGAATTCGCAATGACTTTGGAAAAATGAAGCTATCATAAGCTCAACCCATATCACACAATGTAAGCGCACATCAGATGGGCGAGTTTACCTTATGATAACCAAATGTGCTTTCATATGTGAAAATCTTCTTCTAATATTTTCATATAGTGTGGAAAACAATTTTGCAAATAAATGTATTAATCCTAGACGGCATAATACCCATAATATTATATCGCCATATATATATATATATACATATATATATATATATACACAATCGAAATCGTATGGCTCGCATTGGAGATTGGATTTCCAACTTGATGATTCCTGACACGAAAGATCAATTAGGTATACAAAACGAAGTGCCTCCATGGCTTTTTCGCCCATTCGCGGACACCAACTACACATCGTAAGGGCAGATCAACGGTTTTCGATCAGACACGACCCCCTGAAAATACCCAACTTCACCAGGTTCATAAGTGGTTTCCCACTGCCGGACAGCTTCATCATCAATTCATATATAAGTATAAAACCTAACCGCCAGTTTCTCATCAATCCGCGGTTTGAGGTTTGTTGCTGTCACATCATACACAAAGCGATGCTTCGATAAGCCATTCTTTGATCATTACTAACTCGTTTCATAACTTCGGTATGCCACATTGACAACTCAGACATATCACTGATTTAAATCAGTGCATACCCTCTTAGTTCATATGACTTAGAGATGAGGATAATATATTGCCACAAATCCGATATACATTAACGGAAATCAGTGCTATGTGGTCAATTTCAACATCAAACACACCATCCATACAAATCCATTCTGGGTCTGAATGGAACAACAACCCGAAAGTACTTAAATATGTTCAGGTCTCATGTAACTCATACCTCGTATCGGTGGCCTACCTAACCGAGACATCAATCAACAATCAATCTAAAGAAATTCAAATATTCCCGGTCTTCATTCGTTGTTTACCGAGTCTTGAATTGCTTCATAACGAAGTATTATTACTTAGAACGGTTTTCGAACATATACTCGATCCCTGTCTTTCCAAGTAACAAGCGCGTTTAAAGCAGTAGCTATGGTTTACACAGGCTTTTCAATTCAAATATCCTTCCAATAGTTATAAATTCATTTATGAAACAAGATTTGAATTACTATAAATTTCATGCATGTCGTTATCATCTTATCTCTTCTTTGAAATCAATGATTATACCTTCGCTTCAATTTCTTACCTTTAATTCCCTCGAATCAAAGATTTGATTAAATCCTTAATTACCATTTGAATTTCCACCATTCAATCTCATCGAGTTTCAAGAATGATATCATTGAAAACACCACTCACGGCAAATCAATTGATATTGAACATAAGTTACACAGAAATTATATCTACTTATATTTTATATCAATTCTTATAATCAACGAACACCATAAGAGGGATATTGATATAAAAAAAATAACTTCTAGATTCCTCAAATAGTATAAGTTTACACCATAGAATTTCATATCAAATATCCGAATATTTTTATCCAACTTATCTTAATCAAATTAGGAAACTTGTATCATAATTAAAAGATTTATCCAACTCTTTGACATTAGATCTGAATAAAAATATCATCAACTTATCCTCAATACTAAACTCCGTATCCAACTCATACTATGAGCGGAATAACAATGAACTACCTTTTAAATTCCTCAAATAGTAAGAGTCATCATCTACTGAATTAATACTAAACATTGAAGATTTATTTCCCTCCATATCCAATTATTCAAAATTGGAAAACTTATTTTACTATTTAAATAAATCAAACTTAAATCACATATACAATATTTCGAATACTTCTAAACTTTGAAAACATCCTACAAATCATTAAAAAATGATTTCTCATAGTTCGGAAAAATGTTTATGGGTTAAAAACTTCAAAATAAATTGCTTTTAATGAAAGCGTCACAAGAACGTTTCAAAAGCGTTACAAAATTATGCCCTTACAACGTTCTTTTCCAAAACGGTTTTAACATAGCTTGAAAACTATAACCCGAAATTAAAATCTGCTGTCACTCATTTGAAAGCTCTCGTAAATAGGAATCAAAAGTTTTTTGTTTCGTGGAAATCCGATTTAAATTGGAAAAGTTATAAGCATTTACATATTGCCATAATGGGACAAGCTCTAACTTTAACCAAAATAATCATTACCTTAAAAATCATTATAAACTTATGTAAATCATTTAAATTGACTTTTCAATTATTTGGATTTAAAACAAAACTTTTTTTTTCTTTCTAATAAATTAAATCACCATTCAATTAATTTCAAATTAGATTTTAATTTAACCATCCCATCCGTCGGATCAGTTAGCGATAGCCAGGGAGAGCAGGAAACTGAATTTCCAAACCAAAACTTAGACACTATCCTCTCTGTTATCCTAGAACGTTCTGGTGTATATTATATAATTATTATAACATATACAAAACCATATTCAAATTTCAAAAAATTATTTTGAATTTAAATTGAAAATATTTTTACCAAAAACCAATTTCAAATAGATGTAAAGATCGTTATACAGAAATCAAAACATAATTCAAATCATTTTCCAAATCCTAATACAATATTTAAAAGTTGATATTAAATTCAAAACCAAAATTTTAAATATTATTTAATAATTAAATAAAATCGTATAGGGGAAGGAGATTCTAAATCGATCACCCATATATTCCACAACCACGGTGTGTTTGGGTGTGTGTGATATCATACACTGCAATCATATTTATCCAAATGAATCATACAATCAGATGGATATGAATTCATTCATCACAAACAACATTTTAACTGTGCACAAGCGTTACAGACAATAACGCTTATCAGTGTTCAGTGTATTATCTAATTGCATGAACAACCATTCAAACATCAACATCCATCACACAATCATCATCAACTAATTATAATTAATTTTAGCAAATTATAATTAACTAATTTAAATAAATATTTAAATTAGAAGTTCTCACCAAATCGAGCTTCAAAATCTTCATTACCAGAGCAAACAGACCAATGAATACTGCCACCTCTACTCAATCTTCTCTCAGTCCATTCTTATCAGCAACTGGTAAATTTCTGTTGATTTATATATATTTAAAATTCTATTAATAACGACCTTCGTTATATTAATATATAACGTCTTTTATTTTATTTTTATTATAAATTTATACTTAATAAAATTTCCAATACTATATACCACTGCGTTCTTCTTTCAGATATGATTCTAACGCTTTTGACGGCGAGCAAATCCGATTTAAAACGAGTGATTTATAGTGGTTTAAAGTTTGAACTATTAAAAATAAAAAATACCTATTAACTAGTCCCAAACTCAAAAGCCCAATAGCTCTTGTCACACACCAACCCAGCCCATTCCACCTTCTTTTTCCTCCTCCTATCTTCTTTTCATGAAAACTCCAGGAAACCAATTTGATTCTTGCGCACCGTGCACCTGCACAAGCATTTCTTCCTACCGAACTCAAATCCAAACTCATCAACAAGTCTCTCTTATTCTCCTTATTCATTTGCACCCACTCGTATCAACTTCGATCCCTTCCCCTAAAATCCGAACATCATGCCAGCTACAGGAAAACCGCACGCTCCCTTACAAGCCTCGACAATTTTTCGCTCAGAAATCCACCGAAAAACTCCACATCGAAGCTCTTTCCATGCTGATTACTACGCCATTCTTCGATTTGTCTATCGTTGCTTGAATCACAGATCATTCTTAAACCTAATTTTGAACAATTCCGATCATCGACGCGGAATCGAACCAACTTCGCACCAAAAATACTAGGTTCTTCGCTGATTTCAACGGTGCTAACGGCATCGATCTATTCTTCTCGGATTGAGAGATATACTTTTCCAAAGTTTCAAACCCATTTCTTATGTTTATAGAAAAATTGAGATATCTCTTCCATTAATCAGTGAAATTTCAATCCGTCAATTTTGAAAAATCTGAAATGATAACCTGAACAACATCCGTGCGGATCATACTAGCAAAAACACAACGGATTGAGAGATTTGGATCTTTAAATGAAGAGAGATGTCAATTTTCATGTACAGGAAATTTTTAAAACAAAGAAGAAGAGAATGATGTGAGGAAAATCATTGAAGTGATTCATGGATGAAGAGTGAGGGAAAGAGGAGCTTAACCTTCTTTATATAGGCATCAAAGAGGGGTATAATGGTCAATTGCTACATGGACACATGTCCGTCCTTTAATTCAAACTTCATGCAACCTAACACATAAGTGACTACGTGGCACTACCACATGAATTACTCCATGCATGAATACACATAAGTGGACACCCCTTAATTTAAGCCTTAATTAATTTATTTAAATTGGTTACACCTTTGTAACACTCATGAATGTAGCCAATCTTATAAATGCAACCATCTTATTACCAAATGTTTAAATATACTTAAAAAAATATCTATAAAATTTATCAAATATAACATATGTAATTTACCCAACTTTATAGTAACAAAAGGTTTAAAATAAATACTTAACAACCCTTATAAAATTTTATAAACATCATTATAAATTATCTTTAAAAATCTTTCTTGTAAAATTTTAAATATAGCTTATCCTTTACAAAATTCATATTTTACAAATCAATATTATCAAAACAGAAAATATCGTTACTTACATAAAATCTTATAAATTAAATATAACTTTTTAAATAAGTTTTCCTTATACAAAAATCATATAAAATAAAACAAGATACTTTTTCAAAAAAAATCAGATTCAGACCCTATCAAAATCAATTTATATTCAAAAAATTCAAATTATATAATAAAAATTCAAATCAAACTTAGTTTAAAATTCTGGGATGTTACATTCACCCTCCCTTGGAAACTTTTCGTCCAAGAAAAGGAAGTCGATTAAATTTAAACTCCTTATTCAATTTTAAATTCCCATTTCTCTCCTAACATATCGGGAATGTAATGATCAGAACCAAGGTTCATATTATTCTCAGGGTACTCTATCTGATTCTCACTAATGGTAGAGTCTAAGGAAACTTCTATGATCTCGTGATTACTAGGGTCGTCACGGGTCTTGTTTAAAAATCGAATTCTCTGAGTTAGACTCAGAGATGCTATCCTACCACTAAGGATAAACTGGGAGAGATACAGTCTAATACTTAGAGGTTTATGATCCTAAGAAAATTTTAAAGGTTGGAAATTATCTTTCTAACTTACTCTTGTGAAACCCATGATTTCTTATCAATTCTAAGACCAAGTGTTAAATTAGAAATTTAAATCTAAATTCTCAAATAATCCTTTCCCTAATCATCCAATTACCTTGCAAAATACCGTCTTGGCTAAATTCAGTATTTGAAACTCTATTGCTCTTAATACATATTCAAGTTCAATTTAAGAGGTAATTCAAAATACTGGTTTTAAGTCCAAATTAATTCACTTTTCCATGGCTTTTTCAGAGCAGGGCAAAAGGAAGAATTCAGAAACAAAGTTGGATAGTTAATATTTCAAACACGACAATTCGGGGTGATATTCAAAAGATGAAAATGGGTCGAAACAAAACCCAGCGAAAAGGGAAGGGATAGAATTGTATTTCCAAAACACTCATTCTATTTCAAATTTTATTCCAATCATTCCCATCTCATATTAACACATTTAATATTCATATTTTAGTTTTCATATTTACCTAATCGAATAATACTTTTTCTAAATCCACTTTAAATTCATAAATATACATAACTCTTTTCATTCATGTTTAGATATCAAATCTTGTTTAGAAAATTTCCCTTGCTCAACTAGCTGGAAAATCTCTTATGACAATTATATTTAGAATACCATCATGCTTCCTCTGCGCACTCTGATTATGCTTGTACAGGTTCAAGCTAGGTTTGTTTCAAATATTAATCTTAACATTTTTAGAGCTCACTTCTTCAAATTTAATATTTCAAAGATCCAAAATTTTCCTACTTCGATGTTTGTTACAATTTAAATTAACTCATTCCAAACTTAAGTCAAAATCATTTCTTTAAACAAATTCTTAATTTAAGTCTAAATCATCTACAGATTTCTTAAGGGGTTCTGATAGATAAGATATTCATGGATATTCTTATTTACAATTCATGTTAAGGATTTATCCAAATCTATTGCTTACATTAACATATTAACATTCTTTGAGAAATATAATATCTTTCTGGTTACAACTTATTAGAACATATTCTGACATTTGTTATGATTTTTTTGACTTGAAGTATGGGTGTTGTTTTTGATATAATTTCTTAATACATTATCTTATTTCCTCACACTTGCTTCCTAATCTTTAAGTGGATTTACCTCAAAATCCTTCTAGTTATTAAAATAGTTTTCTTTGTATTTATAACATATTATATTCGCTCTTAATGGTTCCAAACTATCGAAATGATTCAAGTATCCCTTGACGTCTTAACTGGATTCATATAGTCATCCCCTTTTCGAAACTCGAAAATGAGTACTGATGATGTTGCAATCATCATCACATCATCCCCGGGTAACAAGAGTGTGACTCTATATCTATCTAGTATATGTTGGGCTTCACATATACATTGATCAGACGTATATTCAAAACCCTTACATACTCGATAGTCCAATCATGACGTCGAATAAAATAATCAAAGATTTCTTACTAAAGATGTCATTAAAAATGATTTTGTTCTTTAAAACACTTTATTTTCATAGTACGCTCTCTTGATCATAATATTCCGGAATCTCATTCTAGGGCATTTCTAACCCTATCTCTAATGAGATAATGTAACTCTAGGGAGTTCTATTCTTTTGTCCAAATATGTATGTACCCCATATCTTTGTATAACCAAAGCTCTGATACCAAAATGTAACGTCCCATCTTTTTGCCCGATTTTCGCCGGTAATTAAACCGACGCAAAGCGTTCATAAAGACGCATTGTTATGGGTACATACATATATTGAACCGGATAACAGAACCTTTCATTGCAAAATACAATGTTACATCAGAGTTGCATAGAATATCAGAGTTACAACACATATAGCGGAAGAAAAGAAATTATAATCTCAGCGGAAGAAACCATATGATATAGCGGAAGCTCCAAACTCTAGCGTGGACTCCAACTCTAAAAGCTCTTTGAATCCTTGTCCAACGATCTATAACTGCAAAACTAAACTACAAGCTACCCGTGTGGAAATTAATGGGCACCCTGAGTTTAGAAAGGAACAATAAACTCCAGGTCAGTCGTGGGACTGGCGTGAGAACTCAAAAATAGTTATTTTTAGGTTTTATTTTAAAGTTGGGAAATTCATCGGACCATGACGCTAACGCGGAACGGGTTTACTCCATGTGAATACCCGTGCATATGAATTCGCAATGACTTCGGAAAAATGAAGCTATCATAAGCTCGTCCCATATCACACAATGTAAGCGCACACCAAATGGGCGAGTTTACCTTATGATAACCAAACGTGCTTTCATAGGTGAAAAATCCTCTTCTAATATTATCATATAGCGTGGAAAACAATTTGGCAAATAAATGTATTAATCCTAAACGGCTTAATACCCATAATATTATGTTGCCATATATATATATATATATATATATATATATATATATATATATATATATATACGCACAATCGAAATCGTATGGCTCGTACTGGAGATTGGATTTCCAACTTGATGATTCCTAGCACGAAAGATCAATCAGGGATACAAAACGAAGTGCCTCAACGGCTTTTTCGTCCATTCGCGGACACCAACTACACATCGTCAGGGCAGATCAACGGTTTTCGATCAGACATGACCCCCCGAACATACCCAACTTCCCTAGGTTCATAAGTGGTTTCCCACTGTTGCACAGCTTCATCATCAATTCATATATAAGTATAAAACCTAACCGCCAGTTTCTCATCAATCCGGGGTGTGAGGTTTGTTGTTGTCACGTCATACACAAAACGATGCTTCGATAAGCCATTCTTTGATCATCACTATCTCGTTTCATAACTTGGGTATGCCACATTCAAAATTCACGACATATCACTGATTTAAATCAATGCAAACCCTCTAAGTTCATGTGACTTAGAGATGAGGATAATATATTTCAACAAATCCGATATACATTAACGGAAAGCAGTGCTATGTGGTTAATTTCAACGTTAGACAAACCATCCATATAAATCCGTTCTGGGTCTGAACAGAACAACAACCCGAAAAACTTAAATATGTTCAGGTCTCATGTAACTCATACCTCGTATCGGTGGCCTAACTAACCGAGACATCAATCAACAATCAATTTTAAAAAATTCAAATATTCCTGGTCTTCATTCGTCGTTAACGATTCTTGAATTGCTTCATAACGTCACATTATTACTTGGAATGGTTTTCGAACATATACTCGATCCCGATCTTTCCAAGTAACAAGCGCGTTTAAAGCAGTAGCTATGGTTTACACAGGCTTTTCAATTCAAATCTACTTCCAATAGTTATAAATTCATTTATGACACAAGATTTGAATTACTATAAATTTCATACATCCCATTATCATCTTATCTATTCTTTGAAATCAATGATTATACCTTCGCTTCAATTTCTTACCTTCAATTCCCTCGAATCAAAGATTTGATTAAATCCCTAATTACGATATGAATTTCCACCATTCAATCTCATCGGGCTTCAAGAATGATATCATTGAAAATACCACTCACGGCAAAACCCAAATCAATTGGTATTGAACATAAGTTACACAGAAATTGTATCTACTTATATTCGATATCAATTCTCATAATCAACGAACACCATAAGAGGGATATTGATATAATAAAAATAACTTCCAGATTCCTCAAATAGTATACATTTACACCATCGAATTTCATATCAAATATCCGAAGATTATTTCTATCCAACTTATCTTAATCAAATTCGGAAACTTGTATGATAATTAGAAAATTTATCCAACTCTTTGACATTAGATCTGAATAAAAATATCATCAACTTATCCTCAATATTAACCTCCGAATCCAACTCATACTATAAGCGGAATAACGATGAACTACCTTTTAAATTCCTCAAATAGTAAGAGTCATCATCTACTGAATTAATATTAAACATTGAAGATTTATTTCCCACCATATCCAATTATTCAAAATTGGAAAACTTATTTTACTATTTAAATAAATCAAATTTAAATCACATATACAATCTTTTGAATACTTCTAAACCTTTGAAAACATCCTACAAATCATTAAAAATGATTTCTCATAGTTCGGAAAAATGTTTACGGGTTAAAAACTTCAAAATAGATTGCTTTTAATGAAAGTGTTACAAGAAACTTTCAAAAGCGTTACAAAAGCGTTACAAAATTATGCCCTTATAACGTTCTTTTCCAAAACGGTTTTAAACATAGCTTGAAAACTATAACTCGAATTTAAAATCTGTTGTCACTCATTTGAAAGCTCTCGTAAATAGGAATCAAACGTTTTTCGTTTCGTGGAAATCCGATTTAAATTGGAAAAGTTATAAGCATTTACATATTGCCACAATGCGACAAGCTCTCACTTTGACCAAAATAATCGTTACCTTAAAAATCATTATAAACTTATATAAATCATTTAAATTGACTTTTCAATTATTTGGATTTAAAACACAACTTTTTTTTTTCTTTCTAGTAAATTAAATCACTATTCAGTTAATTTCAAATTAGATTTTTATTTAACCATCCCATCCGTCGGATCGGTTAGGGATAGCCAATGAGAGCAGGAAACTGAATTTCCAAACCCAAGCCTAGATACTGTACTCTCTATCATCCTAGAACGTTCTCATGTATATTATATAATTATTATAATATATACAAAACCATATTCAAATTTCAAAAATCTTATTTCGAATATAAATTGAAAATATTTTTACCAAAACCCAATTTCAAATTGATATAAAGATCGTTATACAAAAATCAATACATAATTCAAATCATTTTCCAAATCCTAATTCAATATTTAAAAGTTGATATTAAATTCAAAACCAAAATTTTAAATATTATTGGATAATTAAATAAAATCGTATGGAGGAAGGAGACTCTAAATCGACCACCCATATATTCCACAACCACGGTGTGTTTGTGTGTGTGTGATATCATACAATGCAATCATATTTATCCAAATGAATCATACGATCAGATGGATACAAATTCATTCATCACAAACAACATTTTAGCTGTGAACAAGCGTTACAGACAATAACGCTTATCAGTGTTCAGCGTATTATCTAATTGCATGAACAACCATTCAAACATCAACATCCATCGCACAATCATCATCAACTAATTATAATTAATCTCAGCTAATTATAATTAACTAGTTTAAATAAATATTTAAATTAGAAGTTCTCACCAAATAGAGCTTCAAAATCTTCATTACCAGAGCGAACAGATCAACGAATACTGCCACCTCTACTCAATCTGCTCTCAGTCCATTTTTATCAGCAACTGGTAACGTAACGACCCGGAAAATCTGAACCAATTTAAAATTTTTAAATTGGCTATTTTAGTGGATTTTAAATATTTAAAATAAATATTTTAAATAATAATGATGGAAAGTGAGTTCGAATCGATGGTTAAAATAAATATAATTAATTCTAATTATAAACAAGGCCTGAAATGGCGCGGTAGTTTCAAAATTTGAATTTAAACTTTGACTGACTATACCGAGTGCAAAACAAAACGGATTTGAGTGAAACCAAAAATATTTAAATATGTTGGTGAATATCTAGCGGGAAGCAAAAGTTATGGCTAAATGAATTTTCAGAAAGGTCGCTATAGAGTTTGTATAGCCCGTGAAAATGGCCATTTTGCAAACGATCTCGGAATTCGACGAAACCACTTTTGTTGGATCCGGGATGTTAAACTATTGCTAAATTTCAAATTTCATAATTTTTGAAGCTAGTATGTGAGCGTGGCAAAGGAAAATGTGTTTGGTCGATTTCTATTAAATTGGATCGACTAGAATAGGGTCATTTTTCAAACGGTCTCAGAATTCGACGAAACTAGTTTTGCTGGGACCGTATCGTCAAAACATAGCTAGATTTATTTTTCGGGAATTTTTAGAATCAATATGTGGCCCCGGCAAATTTAAATGTACATTCAAATTAAATATTGAATGTTTTATATTTTTATTTGAAGGAAAACCGACTGAAACAGTCGAATGGACCTACGAGACATATCCCATTGTGTTCGGAATGGGGGTATTTAGCTAGGGATGGCAGTCGTTGGGTTTGAATTGGTGTTCGTGTGTGACAAGGGGTATTTTCGGATTTTAAAAACTTTATAAATAAAAAAAACGATTGGGCAACATCAGATCTCCCCCCCCCCCCCCCCCACCCCGACATTCTCTCTCCCCGATCCATCGCACAGAGGTTTTGCTCCCAACCTTCCCCATTCGATTACTCCCTCTACACGCAAAATTATACCGAGCTCCAGTTGAAGATTTTGAAGAGCATCATGAGATCTTCAAATCCATATAGGATTCACCCTCCCTCGTTGCTTGTCTGTCGAGATCCAGGGCCAGAAAGTCGTGCCGTTCGAGGCCAAAATCCTCCGCCACCGCCCAGTCGAGTTCATCTGGGTGGGTAGCGCCAGGTGCGCCTCTTGGAGCGCTAGAAGGTGGCATTGCTCGATCGTCATACCGTGCTTCGGATTGCTCGAGAAATCGATACCTAGTTTTGAACATCGACATGAAGGTATACGGCTATCTTAAATAAGCTATATTATAGCAGTTTAAAGCGCTACGGTTTTTTGATTTCACTGTAAAAATCATATCTTTTTCATTTGTTGACGAAATTCAGTGAAATGAGAGACAGTGGACTCGTGTGGACGTCTTCTACATTCTGGAAGAGACCGCATATTTTTTTGAGCCTTCTGCTATTTTTGGTGGAGTGGAACCCAATGTGAGATTCCTGAATTATAAACGATATGGAAAACAATGATGTATAATTTATATAGTCGATGTATGAATTATATAAGCATTGTACACCACCTGTATAAGTGTTGTATAAGTTGTACGGTCGATGTATAAGTAATATATGCGTTGTAAATATTATATATGTGTTGAAGTAAGTGAAGTATACTTATATATATATATGTGTGTGTGTATGTATGTATGTATGTATGTATATATATACCCCCCTCGTCCACAAACCATGGACGATATTTATTGGTTGTGATTGGTGTGAAAATTGGTTGATAGCAAATGATTGATTAGAATTGTTTGTGGTTGAAATTGATTGATTGTGGTTGAAAAATACCCGTTTGTGGTTGAGAAATATTTGGTTGAAACCACGTAGGATTAGTTTGTGGAAATGGAAAAAAAATATACATGCCGTCTGCGTGCGAACTAGATGCATGAAATCCCATTGTCAAAAGCTGTGAGGCTTTAAGGTAGAGCGAGGAGCCGTACTAGGGATGGCCCCGGTTTTAACTACCCTGCCGTTATGCTGCCAAAATTTTGAATAATATTCATGTGTTAGATTATTTTCATATGTTGAAACTGTATTCGTGTGTTGAATAGAAATTCATGTGTTGAATAGAAATTCAGTCGTTGAAGAGAAATTCATGTGTTGAATAGTATTCGTGTTTGAAATAAATTGTTTTATAATATAAATCATATTTTTATCATCTATATAAACTATACAAAATATTCGTGTTTTGAGATAAATTGTTTTATAATAAAAATCATATTTTTATCATCTATATAAACTACATAAAATATTCGTGTTTTGAAATAAATTATTTTATAATAAAAATCATATTTTTATCATCTATGTAAACTATATAAAGTATTCATATTTTGAAATAAATTGTTTTGCAATAAAAATCACATTTTTATCATATACATGAATTGTTAAAACTAGTGAAGTGTTGAAATAAATGTCGGGTGGATAAAAGTATCATTTTTATAAAATGTATGAAAAGAATATAGTTTTGAAATCGAAGAATCGATTATATATATATATATAAATGGAATTGAAATTTATCGAATAACGAAGTTGTAGTTCGTGTTTTGAAACCGTGATTTCAAACGATTAGTGCGGGAGACCCGACCATCGGATTTTCCCGAAACCGAAACCATTGGGTTCGCCTTAGAAATATCTTTCCAATGACACCCACTTTGTGAAGATCCAATGGTTGGATTGTCTAGAATGTTTAATTCAAATCTGAAGGAAAACAGTGCCAAAATCGATTATATATATATATAATTAAATTAAATCGAATAATGACGCTGCAGTTCGTATTTTGAAATCGTAACTTCAAACGAGTGAACCGGGAGATCCGACTGTCGGATTTTCCCAAAACTGGAACTGTTGGGTTCGTTTTGAAAAGATCTTTCTAATGATATAAAATTTGTGAAGATCCAACGGTTAGATTTTCAGATATGTGCAAATCAAATCTGAAGAAAAACAGCGCCACGGCAACGTTATGGCCCGAAGCGTCGTTTGGATGAATTGGCTATAAATAAATAAATAAAAATAGCGTTAAATCGTTATAAAATATTATAAACGATATGGAATGTGAAATTTAGAAACTAACTGAAGGTTAGCTAAGTCGAATGGTTTCCTGAGTTTTGATCTGATGTTCGTTTCGGCCTTCGGGGTTAATATTTGGGAAATCGTTCTCTTACTGATTTGCGGTTAGTGACTGATGAATTGGAATGATGCGTATGTTGTTTGTGTTTGTATAGCACATGTTTATTATATACACGAGTTGCTCAGAAAGACCGGGTTTATCCCATTCTGAATAACTGAATCGATGATAAGAAATCGAAGACGAAGACGGTGGTCGAAGACCAGAGATCTTCACCTCGTTTGGATGGTAACTGATGTCCTGATTGGGAGGCATCCCGAAATATGGATAATGAGTGGTGATCGTCCAGGCGTACATGGAGATCGATAAGTATGCGAGGTATATAGTGCCTCCGGTTTCGTTCAGACCCAGAAAGGACTTGCAAATGGACTGTGTGTTTGACATTGGAATTCATTCTGTGTGATTGATAGCCATCAATTGCATGGTGTGAATTGCCTGTGTGGCATGCTAAGATGCAGTGATCAAGGCTTCTGTTGAAAAGCAAAGTCTTGTGGTGATGATCAAAGCACCGCCTGTGTGGCGTAGCTTTGTGTATATCGTGAATTCGCGAGCCTCACACCCCGGTATGAACCAGAAACGGGAGAGGACCTCAGGGAGGGCAAGCGTTTCTTCCTCGCTAGAGGTGGTGTCAATGCTTAAACTGACCAACATTTATATTTTTTTCACCTGTGTGGTTGTTGCTGTTGAGAGACACCTCGGATATATCGGTCGATCTGGGACCGATGGAGTCAGTTGTTGGCTCATTTACGCCCCCAAAGGGTGGGGAAACGCAGTGTTCAGGCATTTTAATCCACATTTGTGGACCGGCCCTGACGATCCAAGGGCCCACCTGTGTCTGGGTCCTGAGGCTCGGGCTAGGCAGTCTCGAATTCGGTAAGGACTTTCTTTTGCCTTGGTTCATGACAGAAATCCAATTTCCAAATACGTGACTGTGCGGTTTTGATTGTATACCTATAAATGGTGACATAGTGGTATAGGGCATTAATGCCATCTATGATTGATACTTATGATTTAAAATTGTTTTTGAAACTTATAAACACTAGTAATAATATCAAATTCTTTTGTTTTATTCGTATCAAGCATATTTGGGCCATTATAAGGTAAAAACTCTATCCACCGGCTTGCGTTGCATTGTGTGATGGGAACTTAGTCTTATAATGACTTCATTTTTATAAAAAGCATTGCGATGTTTAAAAGAATTACTTGTTTTAAAGCACTTGCAATCCAATGGAGTAAACCCGATCCGCGAAAGTGGCGTGGTCTTGTGATTAGCCAATTGTATAATGTGTTAAGTAGATTTCTCATACCAGTCCCATGACTGACTCGTAATTTGTTTCACTTGCAAAATCGGGTACCCCTTTTTCTACACGGGCAGCCTTGTATTCAGGTTTTATCAGGCTCTTCCTGGATAGCTGGAGCTGAAGATGGATTCTATCATTTCTCTTTTTTTGCTGTTCAGCTCCTATTGTAAATATTATGTTTGTGTTCCGCTGTAGACATTTATGTATAGTTGAACTGTATTTGTACTATGTATGATCCTGTATAGTGTGTAATTTTGGTGATTATGTTTATCCAGTGTATTATTTGTACATTATCTGGTGTATTTATTTATTTCTGTTTTGCGATTATCTGTTTATGTGTTATATTCCAAAGATTACTCTTGCTGCCGTCGGTATGGAGATTTGGCGTCGTCTCATCGTGGTATCAGAGCTTTGGTTAAGCTTAGTGCTGGAATATAACATATCAACGAACTCGTCAGAAAGAACCAGTATTGTTCAAGGACGGGTAACTCATTACAGATAGGATCAGTAATATCCTAGTGTGAGTAAAACAGAATGAAATACACCCCAGTAGACACATTTACATTTGAAGTATTTGTCTCTATGTTTTGAATTATCTTTTCTGCTGACCTGACACTTTGTCTGCTAATTATAGACGTACTAGAAAATGAGTGACAGAAACATAAGAAATAATCGTATGACTCGACAAGCTAATGAGCCAGTTGTGCTCCCGCAGCCAGAATCAAATATAGAAGTTCTATTCAAGAGATTTCGAAATCTAGGTGGATCACCATTCTTAGGCAAAGAGTCTATCATAGAAACACAAGCTTCGATTCGTTCTACTGGGAAAATCTTTGAAGGTCTAAAGATGAGAGGTAATCAGAAAAGATTACTGGCATCTTGGGCACTCAAAGAAGAAGCTTTGTTCTGGTGGGATTCGATTATTACGGATAATCTAGAAGGTGATATCACCTGAGATAGATTCAAAGTGATTTTCCTAGAAAGATTTACTCCTCCGGAAGCAACTGAGCGGTTGTGTGGTGAATTTTCTTATTTGACACAAAGAGATATGACGATTCCAGAATATCATAATAAATTCAATGAACACTCTCATTTTGCCCCTCATCTGATTCAAGATCCAAAGAGGAAAAATTTGAGATTTATTCATGGTCTGCAAAGAAAATATCAGAATAGTGTAATGAGGAATGTGAAGCTTCCTTTTTCTGAAATGATATACATGGCTTACCAGTATGAGGATCTCGACAAGAAAGGTATGTTGCGTTATGAAGAGGAAGTCAGTTCTAGTAATAAAGGCGAGTCTGAAACTGATCGTCCTGAGGCCAATACGATGTCTGAGGTGAGCAAGAAGCCCAAAGTCAATCGAAAAAGGGCCAGTTCTGAGAAAGAACCAGTAACGACAGCCACGTGCTCTAACTGCAATAAGGAAGGACATTTTACCAGAAATTGTAGATCTTTGAATAAAGATGGATTTAAACCCGGTAGGAAGGCTCGAGAAATTAGAAAATGCCGAAAGTGCCATCAGGCTGGCCATATTGAGAAAAATTGCCAGCTATTAAAGAAAGAGTCTAAAGCAGTACATGTGAACGAAGAGACAGAAGGCCTGCATCTTCCTCTGGTCAGGAGAGGCCTGATGTTTTAGAAGGCATGCTAACTGTCAAATATATTCCAGTTAAAGTACCGTTTGACACCGGCGCGTCGCGATGCTTTTTTGCAAAGAATGTGGTTAAGAAACTGGATTTGAATTTGAAGAAGCTCAAAGAACCAATGACTGTCCATAATCCGGTTGGGGGTTCCCTCGATCTCAGTTGGGTTTGTGGGGTGCGGTTTCTTTTTCTCGTTATCGTTTCCCTACCATCGCGGTCGTCATGAATTTTACAGAGTTTTATCTTATCTTGGGGTTAGACTGGTTGACCAAATATGAAGCTGAGGTTAAATGCGCCGACAGAGTCGTCAAGGCGAAGACTAAATCATGTGATTATATAACCATTCCCTGTGAAGGTCAGAATTCTAATAGAAAAGATTTCTAGGCAGCTCTATATGTTTCTCCTGCTCAAATAGAAAATATCCCTGTAGTCACAGAGAATATTCCCGACCTCATAAAAGATATTCCTGTCGTCAAGAAATATACAGATGTGTTTGAAGAAGTTGTCAGCTTACCTCCGCAGAGAGAAATTGATTTCAAAATTGCTTTAAACCTGAATGCAAGGCCAGTAGTGCACGCTATTCGGAGGATGACTCCAAAGGAGAAAGAAGAACTAGACAATCAAACTTGACAGCTTGTATGTGTAACAACCCGCATTCTACGTATCGGAGGATCGTAGAATATTTATTTCTTTCCCATATGAAGTCGTATGGTCATGTAACTTTAGGAAACAATCATTTGACTCATTTCCCATGTTCATGATTTTTGACGATTTTTAAATGACCGTTTTCCCCCAAGCTGATCTTGTTTTGGTCATAACTTTTGATTGGAAAGGAATTTTGACCTGAAACCACTTCCATTAGATTCATTTGATGGTTAACCTTTTCGTAGATGGTCACATGTGAAAAACGGACTTACCATTTTGGAGATATGGCTGAAATAAGGTTTGGAGCTGAAAAACTGCTTAACCGGGCCAAATAGGGTGATTAGTGAATGGGCCCATAACCCATTTCAGGATTAGGGTTATGGGGAGGCTGAAAAGGGTTAGAGAATCATTCCATTTCAGTTTTCTAGCCTCCACTTACCTCTTAGAAACCCTAAAAATGGCCTCCAACCTCTAAATCACCTCCAAATCATCTTTCAATCAAGGATTAAGCTTAGCAACATCAAATCCAGGGAGATCCACACCAAATCAACATTAGAGCCGCTGTTTAGCATAGAGATTCGCACCAAATCAGAGATCTATTTAAGATCTAAGTCTTATTTGTGGCTAAGGTGAGTTATTTGCATAGTTCCTCACTAATTATGGCTAATTAAGGTAATTAGTGTTAATTAGCAGATTTAAACATGATAAAATTCTGGAAAAATATTTATAAAATCCGAAATGATGTTTTAGACCTCTGATATGAATTTGGGTTAATTTGGTTAAGTTTTACTAATCTCATCATTAGTTTCACCTAAACATGCTTAAGGGGAAAATATGGGGTTTTGGCTAGGTTTGATCCATTTTAACCTATTATATTGTTGTTTTAATGTTCGTGGCTGATTATGCATATTGCTATGACTGTATGGTATGCTTTGTGATTGATTAGAATATTTGGAATAGTCGAAAACGGCGTCGAGTGGCGTAAAACTGCTTGCTGGAAAAGTGCAGAAAATAGACCGATCCGGATCGGAACGGAGGGAGGACCCGATCCGCTCCCACACTTCATTCTTCGATCTATTCGCTCTTCTCGTGGCATGCATCGTCCGACCTGATCCGCCATTGTACTCCGACCCGAACCAATGAACTACGACGAGGCTAGGAGACTACGACCAGACCCGGGGTGATGTGTAGGACCCGATCTGAACCGTGGCACATTGGAGGACCCCGACCCGAACCAGTGATGGCGACTGGACGTGGAGACCCGACCCGATCTGCTGAGGCAATGATAACCCAATCCGATCCGGCGAAGGAGGAGCACTCTAATCTGAATCGAACCGATGACTAGGTGGAGTTCCGACCGATCCGGTGATGACCAATAACCCGAGATGCAAAGGTAGTCCAAATGGAAGTTAGAGCTCAGAATCCAGTTGGGAATCAGTGAGTTCATTTCATGGTTGGGCTTTGCTGCGGGACGTGTGCTAAGGAGTTGTCGACGTTCATAACTTCGATTCACCACTAAAAATGGATGATGGGCTACTTATCAGTGCAGTAGAGTCACTATGACTCGAGGGGCAAGGTGATGGTAGCAAGACTACGTTATCAGTGTAGTAGAGTCATTATGACTCGAGGGTAAAGTGATGCATAGTAAGACTATGAGCCAGTGCAGTGGGGTCATTGTGACTCCGTGGGGCAGAGTGGACATAGTCAGGGATTAGTGAGGCTATGAGCCAGTGCAGTGGGGTCATTGCGACTCCATGGGGCAAAGTGGACATAGCAAAGGATTAGTGGCTATGTATCAGTGTAGTGAAGCCATCTATGACTTCATGGGGCAAAGTGATCATAGCAAGGTATGTTGGGTGATCGAAGTGGTGAATGTCGTATGCTTTATGCACTGAGTGAGAGATGTGAGGATGGTTTCTATGTTTGATTGTTTTCCATCACTATGACATGCACACCCCCACCCCCGTTATCTTTACATCATTTGAAATGGCACCTTAGAGTGTTGTACCGTATGTAGTGCTAACTCTTTGGTTGCAGGTCCAGGTTCAGGTATGGTTTAGTCTACCTATTATTGTTCTGTTTTGATGCTTATCGCTCATACCAGGCTTTATGTCTGACCCAGAGTTTTATGTCCCCTCTTATTACTCTGGGTGCTCACACGAGCAGACTAGAGACATGTTAGCTGGTGGTGCGCGAGTAGCTGATTCGGAGGCGAGCAGGAGGCTTCCACGTATGATATATAGATATTCTCCCTGTGTCGTTGGTGGTCGCTACTTGGCATTATTAGTGTACCTCGTTTATCTTGCTTTTGCTCTTTGAGACAGTTTGAAAAGTTGTAATAATGTTAACTTTAGATCATAAGCTGTACTTGGATTTTCCGCTGCTATGTTAGTTGTTTTCAGCATACGCACTGTCTCACCTGTTTTATGTCAAGTATGTTGTTATTATATCTTGTTCCATGCGATGTGAGACATTTTACAGGTTCCTTGTTAGTTCATTTCCTTCTTCCCCTTTTCTTCTGACGACTCGTTCCGCGTTAACCGGACATGTGTACAACGCACTTTTGGAGTAAATGTCGGTTGGTGCGGGGCGGGCCGTCACATTTGGTATCAGAGCTCTAGGTTGCGTAGTTAACCTAGGGAAAGACACTAGGGAGAGATAGTACGTATATGAGAGAACGTATTTGTGATTACTTTGGTTTTCAAAAGCTATATATGTATATACTATTAGTAGTATAAGAATGAAGTCGTACTGCACTAGCACCACTATGGGGTCATTAATCGTTTCCCCTTTTACAGATTGACGATGAGCCGATATGCTTGAGGTACTGGTAGGGGAGCCAATAATGGGAATGCTGCTGACATGAGGGCGATGTTTACTGACCTCATGAGAGACGTGCTTAGGGAGGTGCAAGGGGCAGTTTCCAATCCCGGAATTGGTGGTGGTCCAGTAGTGCAGGCGCCTAGGGTCGATTTCGCCAAGTTGTGCAAGGATTACACTAACCTTGGTGGGAAGCCGTTCCACGGAACAGAGTCGACCACATATGTTCAGGATTGGTTGGATAGCTGTGATCGTATCTTTGATGACTTGGGTATCGAGGATGCGATGAAGAGAAGACTAGCGTCTCGTCAGCTGCAAGGGCGAGCGATGAATTGGTGGAATACCATTAGAACAGCTACTCCAGAAGATTAGGTTACTTGGGATCAGTTCAAGGCTCGCTTTAGCGAGAAGTTTATTCCAGCAGCCCAGAAGTCGGTGTTGTTTAAGAGATTCTTGGAACTCAAGCAGAATGGTAGGGCAGTCTCGGACTACATTGCTGAATTCCACACTTTGACAAAGTATGGACTATCTCTTATCGATACTCCTGAGAAGAAGAATGAGAAGTTCATCACTGGGTTGGATGGATACTTAGGGGAAAGGCTTATCAACCACATCGATGAGACTTTTGAATCGATTGTGGGGAAAGCTTTGAGGTCAGAGAGTCTTTACACTACGCCAAAGACTGATGCTGCATCTGCAGAAGGGCTGAAGCCGCAAGCAGGCGGTAGAGGCAAGAATAACTCTCAGAATAAGAGGAAGCAGAACCAATCTAAGGATGGCCAGAAAAAGAGCAAGAAAGATGTTGAGTGCTTCAGCTGTGGTAAGAAGGGCCATTATGCTAAAGAATGTCGGGCCAAGCCAGTGGATAGGAAGTGTTATAACTGTCTCCAAGTGGGACATCATAAGGATAAGTGTCCTCAACCTCATAAGGAGAAGCAGATTGTGAAAGCATATGCTATTGATGTTGTTCCTTCTTCGTCGAATGCCCCAACTGCGGCGGAGAAAGGAAAGAATGTTGTTATTCAAGGTATGCTTTCTATTTATGATGTACCAGTTCGAGTTTTGTTTGATACTCGGGCTTCCTGTTCCTTCATATCTATTGACCTGGTAGATAGGTTGGGATTAGAACCCGAGAGAGTCGATAGACCATTGGTTGTGACGAACCCGATTGGTGGTTCGACTAACCTTAGTATGATTTGCCGAAATTTGGTCTTATCGAGTCATGGATGCATGTTTGTTTGTGATTGCTTTGTTTTGGGCTTTACTGGGTATGACATTATATTGGGGGTCGATTGGCTCCAAAGATACGGGGTGGCGGTAGACTATGAGGGCTTTTTGGTGACAGTTAGGGCGGATGATGGGCGGAGGGTAGTGTTTGGTAGTCTACCTAGTGATGGGGTAATGGCTAGTTTTATAAATTCCCTCGACATCCCGCAGGATGAGTTTTCAGATGTGCCCGTGGTTGGCCAGTATCCGGACGTCTTCGAGGAGGTGACCGGGCTTCCACCACACCGGGAGATTGAGTTCCGTATTGATTTAGTTAAAGATGCCAGACCTATAGTGATGCCACTTCGTCGTATGGCACCAAGGGAGCAGCGAGAGCTCGGGGTGCAAGTCAGCAATCTTTTGAAGGAGGGATTTATTAGAAGAAGTGTCTCCGAGTGGGGAGCAACAGTTGTGTTTTCCACTAAGGTAGATGGTTCCCTTCGTTTGTGTGTGGACTATCGCGAGTTGAATAAGGTTACGAGGAAGAATAAGTATCCTCTACCGTGGATAGATGATTTGTTTGATCAATTGGAAGGAGCAAGAGTGTTCTCCCAGTTGGACCTCGCGACAGGATTTCATCAGCTCCGAGTAGCGGATGAGAGTGTTCCGAAAACGACATTTAGGACGCCGTCTGGATTCTATGAGTGGTTGGTCATGCCATTTGGGTTGACCAATGCACCAACCTACTTTGTGGATCTTATGAATTGAGTATTCAGAGATCAGTTGAATAAGTTTGTTCTTGTGTTCGAAGACGATATCCTTGTTTATTCGAGGACAGAAGAGGAACTCAAGGGACACTTGAGGATAGTGATGGAGGTGTTAAGGAAACACCAATTGAAAACGAAATTCTCTAAGTGTCACTTTTGGAGAAGGGAAGTGAGATTCTTGGGCCATGTTATTTCAGAGAATGGTATTGCCGTGGACCCTGCGAAGGTGGCTACGGTACAGGATTGGCCTACGCCCAAGAATGCAACAGATATAAGAAGTTTCTTGGAGTTAGCAGGATATTATCGTATGTTTATCCAGGACTTCTCCAAGATGGCAGCACTGTTGACTCAGTTGACTAAGAAGAATCAGTCCTTCGTCTGGGGCGGAGTGTGTGAGAATGCATTCAAGGGTCTAAAAGAAAAGTTGACGTGTGCACCAGTATTAGTCATTCCTAAAGGGAATGAAGAAATGACGGTATACACGAACGCTTGGGGTACCGGACTAGGTACTGTATTGATGCAAGGAGGTTGGGTTGTAGCTTATGCTAGTCGGCAGCTAAAGTCGCATGAGAAGAAGTATCCTACCCATGATTTGGAACTGGCAGCGATTGTGTTCGCATTAAAGATGTGGAGACACTATCTCTTGGGAGAAAGATTTGAATTGTTTACCGATCATGAATCATTAAGGTATCTCTTCTCCCAGAAAGATCTGAATCTCTGTCAGCAGAGATGGTTAGAGTTCTTGGCTTCGTATGATTTGATATTGCAACACACCTGGGAAAGGTAATATGGTAGCCGATGCCTTGAGTATGAGACATGCCAGTTTAGGGGCTATGTTTCTTGAATGGAAGCAACTGGAGTATATTGCAGGGTTTGATTTCAGACCAAAGTGTGAATTGGTCCCAGAAATGCTAGCTAGTTTGACGATCAGACCCACTATGATAGAGCGGATTGGTTCCAGCCAGAGGGACGATCCTAATCTATTGGAAATCATCTCCAAGTTAGAGATGGACATCGAAAGAGAGGAGATGAATTTGTATGGGCTTGATCGAGATGGATGGCTTAGAAAGAATGGAAGACTAGTTGTACCCAACGTGAATGGTTTGAGAGGTGAAGGGCTTCGAGAATGTCATCACTCAAAACTGACTATACATCCCGGTGGTAATAAGATGTATCGAGGCATGAAGCAGACTTACTACTAGGAAGGTATGAAAGGAGACGTTGGGAAGTTTATATCTAAATGCATGAATTGCCAGCTAGTTAAAGCCGAGCAAAAGAAGCCTATTGGGTTGTTGCAACCATTAGAAATTCCCGAATTGAAATGGTATCAAGTCTCGATGGATTTCATCGATGGTTTACCAAGGACTAGATCGGGATATGATAGCATTTGGATAATTGTAGATCGATTGACTATGAGTGCAAGATTTATACCGGTCAAATCAACCAGAACGGTAGTTAAGTTGGTAGAATTGTATATGAAGTGGGTAGTGAGATTTAATGGAGTACCTAAAAGCATTGTGAGTGACCGAGACCCGTTGTTTACTAGTGGGTTTTGGAAGAGCTTACAAGAGGCTCTAGGGTCAGAATTACATCTCAGTACCGCATATCATCCTCAGACCGACGGTCAGACGGAGAGGGTGAATCGTATATTGGAAGATCTCTTGAGAGCTTGTATATTGGATTTTGGTGGATCATGGGATGGCCATTTGCATCAAGTAGAGTTTGCATATAATAATAGCTACCAATCCAGTATCGGTATGGCTCCATATGAAGCTTTGTACGGAAGACCGTGCAACTCACCATCATGTTGGATAGAGACTGGCGAGAAGTTTATGCTTAGACCAGATGTGGTGAGGGAAACTTCAGATAAGATTAAGATCATTCAACAACGAATAAAGGCTGCCCAAGATAGGCAGAAAAGTTATGCTGATAAGAGGAGAAGAGATTTAAAATTATCCGTTGGTGACTTGGTGTTTGTCAAGATTTCTCCATTGAAGAGCGTGATACGATTTGGCAGGAGAGGCAAATTGGCACCAAGATTTGTTGGCCCATTCCCAGTTCTTGAACTAGTTGGGAATTTGGCATATAGAGTTGACTTACCAGAGAAGATGGTGGGAGTTCACAACGTATTTCATGTTTCCCAACTAAGAAAGTTCGTTCACGACCCAAATATGACTATTTCACCTGATCAGTTAGAGGACTTCGAAATAGAACCTGAGGCGGTTGGGAACCGCAAACCGATCCATATTGTCGAGCACGATACGAAGCAACTTCGAAGGAAGGCGGTGAAGCTAGTTAAGGTTCAGTGGGGGCGAGAACGAGAATGACTGTACTTGGGATACAAAAGAGAGCATTAGAAAGACGTATCCAGAACTCTTTGCCTCGTAAGATTTACCCTGTAATTTAGTTATTCCGCATGCTAGGATAGACTTGTTTTGCTTGTTTTGCATGTTTGATTGTTGTTTTATGATTGATAAGCATGCCGGACCTTTTTTGTGTTTTGGTTAGGGAATTTCTGGGGCGAAATTTCTTAAGGGGGGGAGAATGTAACAACCCGCATTCTACATATCGGAGGATCGTAGAATATTTATTTCTTTCCCATATGAAGTCGTATGGTCATGTAACTTTGGGAAACAATCATTTGACTCATTTCCCATGTTCATGATTTTTGTCGATTTTTAAATGACCGTTTTGCCCCTAGCTGATCTTGTTTTGGCCATAACTTTTGACTGGAAAGGAATTTTGACCTGAAACCACTTCCATTAGATTCGTTTGATGGCTTACCTTTCCTTAGAGTGGTCACATGTGAAAAACGAACTTACCGATTGGGAGATATGGCTGAAATAAGGTTTGGAAGGTGAAAAACTGCTTAACCCGGCCAAATAGGGTAATTATTGAATGGGCCCATAACCCATTTCGGGATTAGGGTTATGGGGAGGCTGAAAAGGGTTAGAAAATCATTCCATTTCAGTTTTCTAGCCTCCACTTACCTCTTAGAAACCCAAAAAATGGCCTCCAACCTCTAAATCACCTCCAAATCATCTTCTAATCAAGGATTAAGCCTAGAAACATCAAATCAAGGGAGATCCACACCAAATCAACATTAGAGCCACTGTTTAGCATCGAGATTCACACCAAATCAGAGATCTATTTCAGATCTAAGTCTTATTTGTGGCTAAGGTGAGTGATTTTATAACAACCCGTATTTTCAATAAACAGTTATAACATAAATCAAGGCAGAATTTAATTCAAAATTCAGAATCAGGGGAAACGGGCTATGCCATTGCGTTCGTCTCGGAAAAATACGCGAAATAGAGTCCGAGTTTTCGAAAATCGGAGTCCGTATGACCCAGTTAAGGCCCATTGAAGTTTTCAGAAATTTATATGCTAAAGACAGATTTAAATTTCAAATTAAAATCAAGGATTAGGGCTAATCAGGGTTAGGCGGGAAAATTCCCGCCAGGGGGCCCCATGTCGACAGGCATGTCGACAGGGCACCCAGGGTGTCGACTGCCCTGTCGACAGCCCTGTCGACAGGGGGTGCCCAGGCAGTTCAGCCTGGTGCACCATTTCTGATTTGGGTTGGGTCATGTGGCTTGGTTCTGGAGAATTCTGAGATCTGACGGGCCAAACCTAATCTAGGGTTAATCCTAGGGCTAAAAACACTCTAATCTTCTATAAATATACCCCTAATCCTACCCTAAAGCCTCATTAATCAATCTAGCAACTAAACTATGTCAATTTGAATCCTCAAATGGCCTCCACCTAAAACCTAGCCTCCACCTTCCTCAAAGTTAAATCCTATGAAGATATGATGATCATACAACCTTTTCTATGTTGTATGAATGCTTAATAACTTGCATACTTCATTAAGTAGCAAGTTTGATTTGCTAAGTTTGTGTTTTTGGGATCTTGCAAAAGGGTTTTCTTATTTGAGGCTTTGTTTTGAGTTTTTAAAAGGGCTTCTTCATCTTATTTGGTGGATTTGTGGCTTGTTTATATTTGTAAGCCCTCTTACCTTCACTTTACAAACTCTAAAGTTAATGTTTGGTGAAAGATGAGATTTATGTGAGTTTAGTTGATTATGCATGCTTATGCGAACTCACTAGGCCATGTTTTATAAGATTCATAAGTTATGCATGCTTATGCGAACTCACTATGTCATGTTTTATATGATTCATAAGTTATGCATGTTTATGCGAACTCACTATACCATGTTTTACATGTTTCATAAGTTATGCATGCATATGCGAGATTTCTATACCATGTTTTACATGTTTCACAAGTTATGCATGCTTATGCGAGCTTATTATGTCATGTTCTACATGTTTCATGGGTTATGCATGTTTATGCAAGATCACCTTACCATGTTATGCAAGTTTAATGGATTATGCATGCTTATGCAAGTTCATCTTACCATGTTATGCAAGTTTAAATGGATTATGCATGTTCACCTTACCATGTTATGCATATTTAATAAGCTATGCATGTTTATGCGAGTTTACTATGACATGATTTGCAAGTTTAACATGTATGCATGTTTATCAAAATATGTGAAGTTCATCATCTATGTTATGCCAAGTTACCTTCTATACCCTTATGCGTTATGACGAGTATGTAAGCGAGATAATAACGTTGGGAGGGTTTGGGTAAACTTAAAAATACATGAAACTAAAAGATTGGGAATTTACCTATTAAGTTAGGTCTACCCCTTGGGAATTTACCTATTAAGTTAGGTCTACCCAAGTATATGTTAACTTGTAAATATGTTCTAAAGTGGACATGACATTAGATAACATGATATGGCCAACTCGAGGTTAGACCTAGTTGTGGTGTAAATCTTCCCAGGTAACCACAACGTGGGGTCTAATGTGGGTAGTTGGTCATGTTGCACCATAAGACCCGAGGTTAGACCTAGACGTGGTGTAAATCTTCCCAGGTAACCACGGATGTCTAATGTGAGAGGTTGGGTGCATTAAGTAATTAATGCCTCATGATTAGGGTTAAGTCATGGCCCACTAATACTTAACCAATAATGGGGATGCGAGGATTAGATGGGGTTAAGTGGTTACACTTAGCTAATTTAATCCAGGTTTAGTGAGGGGTTAAAACCACACTTAACCCTCTTAGAAACCCTAGCAACGTGGTCTGTTCCAGCAGTAATCCCAGTTGGTATCATTCACAACCCTAGAGGCTAGGCTAGGGCGGGGCACGATTACTGGACTGATGTAAGCGACCAAAGCGACGGCTGAGTGGTACAGCGGTGCGGGTCCGGCGGGCTACGGACGTGCACGTAGTCCGATGTTGGACAAACTCGAGGCACGGGTACCAGTAGGCTTAGACTGTGCATTATTGCTTAGGTGTCTGGGGTTGACATCTTAGGGCTTGATACACCCGAAGGTGGACCCAGCACAGTCTGACTACATCCATGTGGGCCGTATGGACACCAATACTTGACGTGTTAGGTTTATAGGGAGCCGATCGACTAGACCGTTGGGCTGGACCTTATACTAAGGTCACTTCATGTTATTGGGCCAAAGTTTGGGCTAAGGGATCAAGATCTGTTTTGTGGGTTTGCTAGTACACTGTGGTGCAAAGTTTAATCTCGTCTATGTGATGTCACCTTTATCTAGTACCAGTATGTTCATCTCAGTTTCCATCATACTGTTAACTTTATTAGTTTATAGATTGATCGTAGTAGGGCTTACCAGTCTTTTTGACTGACCTGTTTTCTTTCGCTTCTTTTCTTCCGTTCCCCCCCCCCCCCCACAGGTTCTCAAGGAGGGGCTACATCTGCTTAGTGGATCTTTGGCTTGCTTGTTGGATAGCTCATGTATGGATCTGTTAGACCCAAATGTGGTTCTAACACCCAAATTGATTAGAAACAAGATAAAGTAAGGCAGAAATAAAAAGGGACACACAAGGTTTATAGTGGTTCGGCGAAGAAATGCCTACGTCCACTTAGTTTTCACTATATTCAGTAATTCAGTTACAAATGCAGTGTAAGATTCGCTCACAACTCACTTTTATTCACTCAAAATGATAAAAACAGGAAATGAAAGATGGTTTGGATTTTCCGGGAGTAAAGGAATTCGGACGATGGAGGTACTTGGATTCTCAAAAGTGCTGAAAAAAGATCCTTCTCTTTGTCTCTAGATGGGGTATTTATAGGTGTGAATTTGCCTGAGATTCAATCCGGGTCGGAACACGTGTCATCCATCGCACTCTCTTCGGGTTCGGATGGGCTATCAGGCGGACAGCGCATCCATGAGATGGACGTTAGGGGTAGGAATTAGTCATATCCGGTCCGGTTCTCCAGGCGACTTTATAGGAGATTTTCCTGGATCAAGGGTGCGGGTCGGAGACGTGCAGGTTGGGGGCTCGGATCGGAATACCCGATCCGAACTGGAGTAGCTTGGACGTCTCTTCTTCTCTAATCATACTCCGCTCCGCTCCGAAGTCGTGGCAAGCAGACGGCTTTCCGATCCACCTG
This sequence comes from Allium sativum, assembly GCA_030737875.1. NCBI lineage: Eukaryota > Viridiplantae > Streptophyta > Magnoliopsida > Asparagales > Amaryllidaceae > Allium > Allium sativum. The sequence continues at coordinate 482,215,686 of CM060926.1, read as the reverse complement.
AGATTCATTGGCCTTCCGATCCGATCAGGTATGCTTTGCCAATTTATCCAGTAAGAGATATCCGATCCGAACAGAGAATTTTACCCGATCCGAACCGATACGCTGCTATCAATCTGAATTGTGGTGTTTCCTTCCGATCCGAACCGGAGTCGCATAACTTGAAATACTCTTCAACGGTTGGTTTCTTGACTTTGTGTTGCCTAGTTCACAAAGTAGGCTAACATTTTGCCCCCTCAAAGGATGCTTTCGTTGTACAAAGCGTCCTTTGATGTCGTTTAACCAGAATTGTCAAGAGTAATGCATTGATTTCTATTCGGTTCGGCGTCCGATCCAAGTGCCTTTTCTTTATTTCTGAGCAAATTTGGGAACTCTTCTCGCCGTGTAATGCTTCTTGCAGGTATGCTCCTCCTTTACTTCCCTTCTCTTCAATTCGAGTCGGACGTTAAATCAATCGCGTGAGATTTCCGCTCGGTTCGGATTCCGATCCGAAGCGTTTTCGTGAGTTAGGTTCTTGGACGTTGGGCCTTCAGAGGGAGTTGTGCTTCTGGGCCTTCATTCCGGTCCGAGCGGGTGAGACAAAATAGGAAGACGAGGAGTCAACAACATTCCCTTTATAAACTCGTTACTGCCTTCATTCCTTCCTTCTTCTTTTTTGCTGCCGCTCCCGACCTTAATATTGAAAACGCCAGAAACTCGAAAATTCTAAAACAATTTCCTGTAGATTTCCCGAATCAAACATATAGGTAGCTTTTCTAATCTCAAATAATTTTGTTGTAACCGTTCTCGATTTCAATTAGCGTTGGGTTAGGATGGTTTGGCCATAAGCATCACTCGAACCCTCCGCCGCTGCTGGTGGATGCGCCATTGCTTCGAGGCGTTGCGAGGCTGAAGAGGGCGAATATTTGTTCTTAACGGCGGCTTCGGTGATAAAGCGGACTCGTCTGTGAGTAGATGGGAAAAGAGGAAAGAGATGAAGAATGGGGTGACAAGCTGGAGTCGGTTCGGGTAGAAGACGAAGGAGCAAAGAGGAAAAGGAGGGAAAGGGAATCGGCTCGGGTTTCGTTCTTTGGAAAGATGGAAAGGAAAGAAAAAGTCGGTTCGGGTCGGAAAAGTAAATGGGATAAGAGGTTGAAGTAAACGGATCGGTTAGGTGGTGCTGGTTCGGTTCGGATCGGGCTACCCGATCCGAACAGATCAGTCCTGCTTCCGAACTCATTGCTTTCCTTGTCTTGAACTGACCATGCTTTAGTGAGGCACCCGAACCGACTGTTATCTGTGCCTGCGTCGAGCTAGTCATCATATGCATATCCGAACCGACCCGAACATATTGAACTTGACACATAAAGACCACCCAACTAACTCAACTAACACTTATTCTAGACGAATATGCCTCGCGGATAGTTAGGATAGTGCCTTGTGAACATAAATGAGAATCAAGGACAACTCGGACTATTACTTTCTCTTTAAAGCTTCGTCTTACATTGCTGTACTCTTATTTTGCACTTCCCGCATTTGTTGCACACACTTTAGTTCACACACATACACAAAAAAGGGGACACGGGATAATTCACTCTAATCCGTGCTATTGCTTCTTCAATAGTTTCACGACAATGAGGCCCAGACGCTCTTCTCGTTTAGCTGAGAGGAAAGAAGCTCCAGAAACTTCCAACAAAACCACTCTCGAGGATATATCTTCTTCATCTGACCCAGAATGGGACAGCGAGGGTCCGGATTACGGAGTTGGTCATCGGGAAAACGATGAAATGTCTTCAGAAAATGAAGTTTCCCTAGGCTTTGAGGAGGAAGGAGGGATTGGTGACAACCGAGCACCCGATGAATTTGACTCAGCCATTATATTGGAATCACCTCCAGATTCCGTAGAATCAACAATTGACAATGACCGACTCGTGAGAATTTGCTTGAAGTATGGAATAATGAAGAGAGACACTCTAGTGCCCTCACGTTCTGATCGTCCACATAACCCTCCAGAAGGATATATGACGGTCACTCGTCTGATGTGCATGGTTGGCGCCATTCCTCCTTTCTCGCCTTTCATCGTCGACTTCTTAAGACAAATGCGGATTGCCCCCATGCAGCTGCATCCCAATTCATATGCCTATCTGCATACCTTATTCATAGCATATCGTAAAATTCTAGGCGTGGAGCTTACGTTTGACGACGTTCATTTCTTCTATAATTTCAAACATCGGACTAGAGAAACCCCTTCTTTCTGTTACTTTGAGTCGGTCCCAAAGAGGAAGATAATCTCTACGCCGTTTAGCAGCAAGGCTGGAGATTCCAGACTGGAGTGGTTCTATATAAAGCAACAGTCTGGATGCGCCAGAAGATGGACAAAATCAAGTAAAGCACTGATTTTCTGACCCTGGACTCTATACACTTGAATCATCACCCTGACCTGTTTTCCTTTTTATTTGCAGTCGATAATCCCAAACAGGTATCAGACCAAGCGTTCTTTGATCGAATGCACCGTCTCCTCAATGGCGACCAAAAATTCCTTACTATTGACGAGGTTCTTAAAGATTAGTATCTTCATTTTCACGGGCTGCTATCCGTCTTCCGTAGCATTGGTCATGGGACGGTCCCTTATGCATATATTCCTCCAGTGGAAACAGTTCCAGAAATAGGAGAAGGCTCGGGAATTCCCGCAGCTTCTCTTCAAACTTCACCCTCTCCCTCTTCCACTCAAGATGATGAACTGGCTAATCTGGCCAAAAAACATCGTGAAGGATATATTGCCCCCGAGGAAACTACCTCGGTAGACAAATCAAAATCTCCCCAAGGGTCGCCACTTCACGCTTCCGAAGGGGATGTTCCTAGCGCCGACGAGCACATATTTCAGGGTTTGGGGGATCTCCCTTTACCCGAGACTATATACACTTCGGAAGATTTCAGAAAGGACCCTCTAGTCTTCACTTCTTCTGAAGAGACTACTCCTGCTAAGGCCAAAGAGCCTGCCCGCACCAGTCTAGCTTCAGACTCGGGTTGGTTGGGGGGACACACACATCACATAGGATGCACTTTACACCGTAGCACTAGCATTCATTGCACTTCTTTTTCCATGGATCCGCTGATTCTAAACTTCGTTTAACTTATCGTGCAGGTACAATGTCTCGATCCTCTTATGACATAAGAAAGCTTCGCCGCAGCATGTCTAATCCTCCCCAGGATGCCGAATATAACCGCCGGGATGACCGCGGCAGGGAGGAAAGGAGACCCTATGATCCTTATCGATCTCGATCCTCACGCTCCCGCTCACCAGTTCGACCGGAACAGGAAAAATACAAAAGCTATCAAGGTCGTAGGGAGGAGGATAGACCACAATCTAGGGATTCCACTTCCTCCCATGAAAAGCGAAGCAGAGAGAAAACACCTCCAAAGGAAACTGGGTCTAGAAGTAAGCAAAAAGTCCCTGCTACTAAGCGACCTCGGACAGACAAGGGTTCTACAGAATCTTCTTCGGGAAGGGACACTGAACTAACAATCCTAGCCCCTCCTCCACCAGATGCGGGAACCGCCGTAAGGCTGGCATACTTAAAGGAGCAATTTCCCGAGCACTACTTCGAGACTCTGACCTTTCTACCTTCCCTTGAACCTATTTCTTCTAATTGGGCAGAGGAGGCCAGAGCAAAGATTGATTTGGTGGAAAAACAATATACCGAAATGTTCAAGTATTCCCGCACTCTTTCTAGAATCATTCGCACGCTACTGACAAATGCTGACTCAATGCACAAAACTGCAGAGGATGATGCTAAAGCCCTAAAAACCTTAGGAAAAAATTTAGAAGATACTCAAGCTCAACTAGCTATCGCTCAGAAGAACGCTTCTAACTTCAAACAACAGTTTGAGGACATGCAAAAGCGCTATCATGATTTGCTAGAATCCCATACTCAGGAACGTTCCGAGTTAAAGAAGCAAGCTGACGAAGCCAAATCAGAGGCTACGAAGACACGTCTTGCTTATGTTGAGCTTGAGCAGAAAAACGCCGAGTTAGCGAAAAGGAGCGCTGAGTTAGAAAAGAAAAACGCTGATTTGGCTTCAAAATTGTTAGAGGCGGAAAACAGGGCTGCTCTGGCTGAGGGCAACGTTGAATGCGCTATTAAATCTGCGGAGGAAACCCGCAAATAGCTATCAGAGGCGGAGGCCGATATTCAGGGCTTCGGGGAGCTAATGATCGAATTCTTCGCGCACATTATTCGTCGTCGAAACATTTCCTGGATCGAGGACTATCCATCCACTTTGGTTCATGTGTGGAATCAAATCGTCGAGTGGGAAAAAGAAGAGCTTAAGGTCGATTCCCTCGATGAAGATAAGTTGATGGAGAAGTACTTGAGAGACGACGAACCGGAGCGCCTAGCTGAAGGTCGCCGTCTAATTGCTGAGGCCATGGAAGAAGAGAGGCGGAAGTCTAAACAGAAAACCATTCCTGAAGCTGGCTCCTCTTCTTCTGCTCCTGTAACTCCTGAAGTGGAAGGGTATGATCCCGAAAACCCGGGAATTCCCCGATCAACTTTACTATCTCCCATTCCTGAAATAACTCCAGAGGTAGTAGTCACCCCCGCTGAGAAGTCTTCAGAAGGTATCCCTGTCTTTTCTCCTCAACTTGTCAAGGCTACTACTACCTTTGGCTACATGATTGAACGTTCGATGAGAAATCCTTTGCTCTCACCTGAGTTGATAACCGATGTTTCTCATTTTGTAGGCGTTGAATCCTCCGCGAAGACAGATGTAGTTCAAGGAGCTACCACTGGGACAAAGCCCGCTGATAGGGTCAAAGAAAGGGAGGACAAGGCTGCTTCCACAGACCTGGGGGAAAGAAGTGAACCAACTAAAGTCACTACTCCCCATGATGAAGAAATGATTGCAGCTTTAAAAGACGACGGAGGAGACGAGGGGCATGATGAGGAACCGGAGATTGTAATAACCGGGGAATCGAAAAGCGCTGATGACGTCACCTTAGCTGCCATGAAGGCTGATCAAGACAAGCGCTTGCAATTAAAAGCTGAAGAATTAGACCCTGAGGTCCTCAAGCCCCTCGCAGTTGTGGATGCAGGTTCAAGGTTAGTTGTTAAGCTTTCCACTAGATCTATTACCGAAGAACTTGCTAAAAAATCTTCTCTCGATTCCAGTGCCCCGCCCTCCGGGAAAAAGTCTGCTGGCCCCAGTACTACATCTTCAAGGAAAAAGAAACCAAAGCGGATCTTGACTGAAGCCGAGAAGGAAGCAAAAGATGCAGAAAAAGCTGTCAAGAAATCGAAGGCTCATTCCAAGCCCAAATAGTGGGTTCTTCTGTGTCCTTTTAGCATCTTTGTAAATCAATAAGTGCTGCTACACCAGCAGCTTCCGCACTTTCTTTTTCAGTTATTTCCCTGTACAAATTCATTCATTTGTAAATAAAAATAATTCACTTTCTGCAATGTTTATTTGTTAGCAGTTCTGCACTTATGTAAAAATGCATATCTATAGTTATGAAACAAAGTTGTGGAGAGGGGAGTTATGTGTATGTGTATGTGTCCCCAGTTAGTCTCCACAAGTTATTCAGTACTTAACCATGCAATCTGAATGCTCCCGATTCTCTAACGGGATAGCATTTCCTGTGTCATCAACATCTGTTGTTTTTCCTGGCATTTCTTTTATACTCTCTCTCATTCTCTTGAGAGTTAGAGTTCAAGTTCAGTCATTCGTCTATTCCCCGGTCGTTCAACGGGAAAAGATTTCTTTCTCGGCGCTCGGTCGGAGACGCCTTTATACTCTCTTTCTCTCTGGAAAGTTAGAGTTCGGAGTTGAACCTCTTTCTCAGCGCTCAGTTGGAGACGCTTTTATACTCTCTCTCTTTCTCTGGAGAGTTAGAGTTCAGAATGTCGTTTTCTCATTCTTTTATGTCTTATTGCACAAATAATCATTGTGCTTCTTTTTATGTCCAAACTGTTTCAACCTTTTTAGGTTCTAAGTTATCCTGTATTTTATAATCTCAACAGAACAACTAACGAATGTAAATGCATAAAAGTAAATAACACACAATATTTTTATAGTGGTTCAGCTAAGTCATAGCCTACATCCACTTTATAGTTCTTTATTCATATCACCGGATTTTCCCAAGGCAAGCCGTGTCTTATTACAGAGTTTATAGGAAAAACAGAAAAAAAGTATAGCATTTCTAATCCAAATATCGCATTAAGTGTTGGGCATTCCATGCTCGAGGGACTTCTTCGCCATCTACGGTCGTTAACTTGAATGTTCCTTTATCAAGTTTCCGTTGGATGACAAAGGGTCCTTCCCATTTTGGGCCGAGGTGAGGAAGAGATGGAAAAACTCTCTTTAGCACCAAATCTCCTGGTTCAAAAGTTCTGAGGCGAACTTTTTTGTCATAATAGTGTGCCATCTGATGCCGATGTCTTGCTGCACGCAAGTCTGCTTCGTCTCTTTTCTCTTCGACTTCATCAAGAGACTCAAGTAAAAGTGCCCGATTCGTCATCGGGTCATAATATGTCACCCTGTGGGAAGGAACTTCCAGTTCAACTGGAATTACTGCTTCTGAACCAAAGGAGAGGGAGAAAGGGGTATGACCAGTAGCCGTTTTAAACGTTGTTCGATATGCCCACAAAGCTAGGGGCAATTCATCAACCCATTTTGCCTTTGCACGCTCTAATCGCTTTTTGAGGATGGATTTTATTACCTTGTTTATTGCCTCTACTTGCCCATTAGATTGTGGATAGGCAACTGCAGTATATCGTTTGTCTATCTTATATTTCTGGCAAAAGTTTCTGAATTCAGTGCTATCAAATTGGGTCCCGTTGTCGGTAATAATTGTCCTTGGGATTCCGAATCGGCATATAATATTTCGGACCACAAAACTTATCACCTTTCTTGTGGTGATCTTAGTCAAGGGTTCAGCTTCCACCCACTTCGTGAAATAATCCACGGCTACTATGGCATACTTAGCTCCCCCTTTAGCAATCGGTAAAACTCCAATGATATCGATTCCCCATGTGGCAAATGGCCAAGGACTCACCATCGATTTAAGCTGGGTTGATGGTGCCCTGGGGATTTTGGCGAATCTCTGGCACTTATCGCAGCGTCGTGAATAATCAGCTGCATCCTTGTTGATCGTAGGCCAGAAGTATCCGTACCGCAATATTTTCTTTGCTAAAGTTTGACCTCCTGTATGACCTCCACACTCACCTTCGTGTACTTCTCTCAGTACACGCTTGATGTCGTCGTGTGCGATACATCGTAACAGGGGCATAGAAAATCCTTGCCTATAGAGGGTATCGTCTTGCATAACATATCTGGCAGCTTTGCGAACTACAGCTCTCTTCTCACTCTTCTTCGATGGGAGAGTCCCATTCTTAAGAAAACTCTTGATTGGAGTCATCCATGACTCCTTCTCTGGTTCCGCTTCAAGAACGAATTCAATTTCCATTGATTCAAAGCTTGGCGATTCCAATGTTTCAATTGGAATTACCTCAGTCCCTTCTGGATTGTCGGAACTAGCCAACTTTGCTAATCTATCCGCTTTCTGGTTTTCTGCTCTGGGAATATGTGTTATGTTGTACCGTTCTAAGCTATTCAATAGCTCTTTCACTTTCTTGAGGTATGTGATAAGTCGAGGTCCTCGAGCCGCGAATTCCTCTCGCACTTGACAAACAACAATCTTAGAGTCACAAAATATGTCCATCATTTTTACTCCGAGGTCTTTAGCAAGTTTCAGCCCGGCAATCAGGGCTTCATACTCAGAGTCGTTGCTAGTGGCCGAAAATTCTAACCGTAGGGCGTAATATAACGACCGTCCCTCCGGAGTGACTAAGACAATTCCAGCTCCGGATCTTCGGTCATTTTTAGCTCCATCTGTATATAGTCTCCACGGATTCATCTCTAGCTTATCCTCAGATTTGACCACTTGGTCATTGATTATTTCTTCCTCTGGAATGGTGAACTCCGCAATAAAGTCTGCTAGAGCTTGCCCCCTGATTGACTTTCGTGGTTGAAAATTCAAATCAAACTGGCTTAGTTCTATGTTCCATTTAATCAACCTTCCCGACGCTTCGGTTCTCTGCAGCACTTGTCTTAATGGCTGATCGGTGTATATGGTTATTGGATGGGCTTGGAAGTAGTGACGAAGCTTTCGGGATGCAATCAGGAGGCTGTAAGCAAGCTTCTCGATCTTTGGGTAGTTGCGCTCTGCCGCTGCTAATTTCTTACTCACATAGTATACTGGCCTTTGTACTTTGTCTTCTTCTCGAACCAGAACTGTGCTGACAGCGTGAGCCGAGATTGCTAGATAAACAAATAGTTCTTCGTGGTCTACGGGCTTTGATAAGATTGGCGGTTTTTCTAACAGTTCTAACAGATTTTGAAAAGCCTTGACACAATCGGGAGTCCACTGGAAGTTCTTCTTTCCCCTTTTTATCAAATCAAAAAATGGAACACATTTATCGGTGGCTTTGGAGATGAATCTACTTAGCGCCGCTACCTTCCCTGCCAGACTTTGGACATCTTTAATTTTCCTTGGTTCTTTGATATTTCTAATCGCCGCTATCTGGCTAGGGTTGATCTCAATTCCTCGGGAACTCACAATGAAGCCAAGGAACTTTCCCGACGCCACTCCAAATGAACATTTTAAAGGATTCAATTTCATACGGTATTTTCGCAAGATACCAAACATTTCTGCTAAGTCTTGCGTATGACTGGAGGATTGCTTTGATTTAACAAGCATATCATCCACATAAACTTCCATAGTTTTTCCTATTTGATCATAAAACATTCTATTTACCAACCGCTGATAAGTAGCTCCAGCGTTTTTTAATCCGAACGGCATTACAACATAACAATATAATCCCAAATTCGTAATGAAGCTCGTATGCTCTTGGTCTGGTACATGCATAGGAATTTGATTGTATCCAGAGTATGCATCCATGAAAGAGAGAAGTTCATGACCTGCCGTCGAGTCTACAAGCTGGTCAATCCTGGGAAGTGGGAAACTATCTTTTGGACAAGCCTTATTTAAATCTGAAAAATCAATACAAGTTCGCCACTTTCCGTTTGGCTTCTTTACCAAGACAGGATTCGATATCCAGTCGGGATAAGTCGAATCTCGAATAAATCCATTTTGCTTCAATTTCTCTACTTCTTCTCTGAGAGCAGCCGACCTCTCTGGGCCCAGCATGCGTCTCTTTTGCTTCACAGGCGGATGCTTCGGATTTACATTTAATTTGTGACTGATAATGGAAGGTGATATCCCACACATGTCAGCGTGGGTCCAGGCGAACACATCTAAGTTTGCCTTCAAGAAGTCTGTCAGCTCTTCAGCACGACGTGGATCCAATTGGGAACCAATCTTCAAAACTTTCGTCGGATCAGCTTTATCAACAGGAATTTCCACTGTTGCTTCATTAGGAGTTGCATTCCTAGCCTCTGGTTCCTCGTCTTTTCTAGGATCCAGGTCTTCAGGCGTTCCTTTTCGCAACTCCCTTGGGTTCAACCTCTCTAATTGCTATGCCGAGTCCCCCTTTGAGGGAGATGAGGCATCCTTACTCTCAGCATTAACTCCTTTCATCAACATCTTCAGTTCGGCCACATAGCAGGCCCGTCCAGAAACCTGATCCCCTCTTATTACTCCAGTCCCGGCTTCGGTTGGGAACTTTAGTAACAAGCACCAAGGGGCGATACAAACTCTGAATTCAGCGAGGGCAGGTCTCCCTAAAAATGCGTTATATGGCGAATCTACGTCCAGTACTACAAACTGAAGCATTCGCACTCTTCTACGTTCTCCTTGCCCTAGGGTCACATGCATCTCTATATATCCCATAGGAGCTGTCGTCGCTCCGTTGAAACCTCTAATCCATCCTTCACAAGGTTTCAGATCTTCGGGCTCAAGCTTCATCTGATCAAATGACTTCTTGAACAAAATATTAACGGAACTTCCGTTGTCTACTAATACCTTATGGACCAAAGCCGGCCCAATAGTGGTAGTAATAACCAACGGATCATTGGTGGGAGATTGTATTCCCGTGTTGTCTCGGCTGCGAAACACCACGTCATCGAACATGGTTCTTTGTTGTTTGATGGGGGTGACATCTTCCAAATCGTCACCTTCATTCACATCTAGATGCTTGGCAGCATTCACATATTGGTCCATCGACCTAAAGCTTCGGATTGCCGGGTGAGGCCCGCCTACTATGGAGTTGATGACGATCCCTTTACCTTTCTGCTGCGCGGTAGGCTTAGGAGCAGGTAGGATCTGTTTTGGAGCCTGCTCTCCTTGCCCCCTGTCCCTCGGGGCAACCTTGTACTCATCCAACTTTCCTTCACGCAGCAGCTTTTCAATTACATCCCTCAAATGTCGACACTCATTAGTCGAATGTCCATGTGTTCCATGAAATAAGCAAAATTTTCCTGTCGCCATTTCTTTCTCGGTCGAATCACGAGGTGGCGGTCTTTTGTACTGCAACACATTATACGTGTCCAGGTAAATATTTTCCAATGTGTCATTCAATGGTGTGTAGTTCTCGTAGTTCTGGAATCGGGGCCTTTTGTTTGGGTCGCTCCCCCTATTTCTGTTTCTCCTGTTACCGTTCGAATTACGGTTGTTGTTGTTTCCCCCGCTTCCAGTATTGCTGTTTCCACCCTTATTTCCTACATTTACTTCAACCTTGCCAGAACTTTCCCCAGACTGCTTCACGGCAATATTACTCTGCACATTCTCCTTTGAAGCTGTCTCAGACTTTCTCTTCCGGTTTGCCCGGGCCTCCTCTCGTCTTAGATAAATATCGGCTTTTTCGTAGAATATCGCCCTTGTGGGGGGTGTCTTCCCAGAAAGGTAGTCTCCAAACTCAGATTCGGGATCGACTCCTTCCTTCAATGCCATCAGGATAGTGGGCTCATGCGGGTCGCTGACCTCAGTTACAGCTTGGTTAAAACGATCTAAATATGCCCTTAAAGATTCTCCTGGTGCCTGTTTGATCCTTGACAATTCAATAACACTCATGGACTTTCGAGCATGTAGTCGGAACTGGTTCATGAAACGCTCGCTTAGTTCTTTGTAATTAGAAATTGAACGAGGAGGAAGTCGGGTAAACCAAAATAAAGCCACATCTTCTAGGTAGATTGGGAACGCTTTGCACTTTACTTCATCGGGGGCAGCAGCGGCATTCATAAGCCACGAATACCGCATCAAGTGCTGTCCTGGATCAGTCCTTCCGTTATACTTGTCCATCTGTGGCAAGTTAAAGCGTCGGGGAAACTGGAAGTCTAGAATATCGTCAGTGAACGGGGTATGGCTTCGTTCGATGCCATAGTCTTCATTTGTATAATTCCGGCTCTCGGACATAATTCGGCGAACCATTGCCTGTACATCGGCACTAGTTAGGGGCTGCTCAGGTTCCCTGGCCCTAGTGTCCGAGTTCCTTCGGGGCTCCTGTTCTGGAGATGCCCTTCTTCTTCGAGCTGCCTCTACTCGATTCCTTTCCCTGTGTTCCCGGTCGATCTCGGGAAGAGGGGATTGGAGTCTTTGCCCCCGAGTAGGGCTATCGTTTCCCAATGCTCGTGCGATATCCTCGCGAGATCCCAAAGATCCAAACGTTAGCTGCTCCACGTTCTGAGGTCGTTCGAGTGGCCTTCGCTCACGGGGCCTCTCTTCTTCGGAAGATGAAGATTGATCTACGGGTGTGTGACGAACCGGTGACGGAGTTCTCTGTCGGCGGAGCTCATTGATCTCCCGACTCATGAGCCTCATATTTTCCTGCATCATGAGATTAGTGCGCTCATGAACTCTCATAGCTTCCCTCGTGCTCTCAAGCATATCAAGCAAGCGCGAGAAATCTCCTTGAGTGATGGGAGCAGATGGATTGACCTGGTCTCCAACCCTGGCAGCTGGAATTGGAGCATTCGCGGGGACTCGAGTAGATGTTCCAGCTTCACCAAGCATCGGGTCGGACCGGAGGTAGGAAGTCGGGTCGGATCGGAGCTGGGGTGCCTGGTCGGATCGGTGTGCAGCGAGCAAGTCGGGTCGGTTCAGACTGGGGGAGTGCACTTCTTCAGAGTCTCCAACCCGGATCGGATCGGAACTTTCCCCTTGCTGTCGGTTCGGATTTCCTGCATTGATTCTCCCTGCTGCTGAACTCTGCCCCCTAGACCTTGTTACAACAGCATGTTGCTGATCTTCACCAGCTCCATTTCCTTGAACAGACTGGACTTCCTTGCCTTTTCCTCTGGCCATGAGTCTTTGACAATTACTTCAACGAATGTAAGAAAGTGGAGAAACTTATGGATTCACTTCTTTGAACTCAACGGTCCAAAAAGTAGAAAGAGCTCCCGGAAAATAAAGAATTTAGATGAGGATTCTCAGTGAAAGCACCAAAATGTTAGACCCAAATGTGGTTCTAACACCCAAATTGATTAGAAACAAGATAAAGTAAGGCAGAAATAAAAAGGGACACACAAGGTTTATAGTGGTTCGGCGAAGAAATGCCTACGTCCACTTAGTTTTCACTATATTCAGTAATTCAGTTACAAATGCAGTGTAAGATTCGCTCACAACTCACTTTTATTCACTCAAAATGATAAAAACAGGAAATGAAAGATGGTTTGGATTTTCCGGGAGTAAAGGAATTCGGACGATGGAGGTACTTGGATTCTCAAAAGTGCTGAAAAAAGATCCTTCTCTTTGTCTCTAGATGGGGTATTTATAGGTGTGAATTTGCCTGAGATTCAATCCGGGTCGGAACACGTGTCATCCATCGCACTCTCTTCGGGTTCGGATGGGCTATCAGGCGGACAACGCATCCATGAGATGGACGTTAGGGGTAGGAATTAGTCATATCCGGTCCGGTTCTCCAGGCGACTTTATAGGAGATTTTCCTGGATCAAGGGTGCGGGTCGGAGACGTGCAGGTTGGGGGCTCGGATCGGAATACCCGATCCGAACTGGAGTAGCTTGGACGTCTCTTCTTCTCTAATCATACTCCGCTCCGCTCCGAAGTCGTGGCAAGCAGACGGCTTTCCGATCCACCTGAGATTCATTGGCCTTCCGATCCGATCAGGTATGCTTTGCCAATTTATCCAGTAAGAGATATCCGATCCGAACAGAGAATTTTACCCGATCCGAACCGATACGCTGCTATCAATCTGAATTGTGGTGTTTCCTTCCGATCCGAACCGGAGTCGCATAACTTGAAATACTCTTCAACGGTTGGTTTCTTGACTTTGTGTTGCCTAGTTCACAAAGTAGGCTAACAGGATCTGAGCTAGCTATGGCTTATCTTTTATTTCTGGGGATTAGTACTGATGTTTTACCGTGTATTTTGTTATCACGTATCTAGACTTATGTTGTATTTTGGATTATGACATTTTGATAGTATGTACTTGACTATGTTGGTTTTCTGAGATGATGATGATGGGTTTTTATCTGCTACCGCTGCTTTACTTATATTTATTTTTATATATTCTGTCTTGTGATATCTCTGTGCAAGTTTACCTTCATAATAACGCCCCTCCAAAGCTAGTACATTCTAAGGAGTGATCCTAGTGGAGGTGGGGTGTCACATTTGGTATCAGAGCACAAGGTTAACAAGATTGAACAAAACTTTTGAAAAAAAAACCCCTTTTGAAAAACTATTTTCAAAAACCTACTAAGTATTTTCCAAAATAAAGTCTAGATTATTTTAAGGCTAATCCCCAAAAGCCATCAGCGTTATCCTTCGTTCCCTTGACCTAATCTTATCTTATCCTTTGTTTCAGTATGGCTGAGAATCTTGACATCCCAGATGGAGTGAACGTACCACTCTGGTATAGGAGACTCCTAGAAGCTAGGGCGGCAGCTGGTCCCGCCAACCCTACTCCCACTCCTCCTCCTGTAGTTGAGAATCCTATCCCTAATATCCCTCCTCCGTTGGTCCCTGCTCCCCCTCCTCCAGCAGTTAATATTCCCCCTCCCGTTTCTAATGTTCCTCCTCCTCCCGTTGCTGAGGCTCCTCTTCCTCCTCCTCCCCCTCAGCATCCTCAGATTGAGTTTACAAAGGTTTGTAAAGACTTCAAGGCAATGGGAGGCAAGAATTTCCTAGGCACGGAATCTTTCGTAGAAGCTAGGAATTGGATGAAGGATACGGAGGACTTGTTTGCTATCTTTGGGATTGATGACGAGAGGAAAATCCTATTGACAGTATGGCTTTTGAAGGATGAGGCGGCCTATTGGTGGGAGGTCACCAATGGGACGAGGCCCGTTGAGACTTGGGCCGATTTGAGGGCTAGATTTGTGACCAAGTTTCTATCTTCAGCTGAGGCGAATTTACAAATGGAGAAGTTCATTGCATTAAAGCAAGGGGATATGTCTGTCAAGGAGTATGTGAACAAGTTTAATCAGCTGGCCCGCTTTGGTTTGGATATAGTAAACACCCCGGAAAAGAAGGCTCTTCGATTTGCCAGAGGATTGAATGAGCCGCTACAGGGCTTGGCGATATCACATATTCCGCATGGAGCCACTTTCGAGAGTTTGGTCAATATGGCTCTGCTTCAGGGAGAGGGAAAGAAGGAAGTCAAGTCGGGCGATACTCAAGCAAAGAAGGCTGATTCTCAAGGCAAAGGCAACCAAGGTCAAAGCAGTCAAGGAAATCAGAATAAGAACAAGAAGGGCAACAACAAAGGCATGGGGAAGTGCAATTACTGTGGCATAGCTGGGCATTTTGCTAAGGATTGCAGGAAGAAGAAAAGGAAGCTTAGTGGTGGATGCTTTTCTTGTGGAGAGACTGGGCACTTCAGCAAAGAATGCCCAAAGAAGAAAGGACAGGCTGGATCTTCAGGAGGGCAAGTTCATGCTCTCAATGCCGCTTCAGTTCCCGAGAGAGGTAGTGTTTCTGTTGAGAACCTTGTTTATATCTCTGATCTTCCAGTACGTACCTTGTTTGATTCCGGTGCATCACATAGCTTTATTTCATCTGATCTTGTTGATAGCTTGCACCTCAGTACTAGCTTAGTGGATGATCCCGTTTGTGTTTCGAATCCCATTGGGGGTTCTGCTCATCTATCTATGATATGTGAGGATCTAAGGATCTCTATACTCAGCGTTGAGTTCTTGTGTAGTGCGTATGTTCTAGGTTTCAGGGGATACGGATTGATCTTGGGCATGGATTGGCTGTCTAGATATGGAGCCATTCTGGATTGTGAGCATAGGGTTGTAAGGCTTGTGACTCGCCTGGGCAACACATTAGAGATTTCATGCAATCCGAAGAATCCCGTCATGTTATGCTACCTAGAATCTCTCGACTCATCAGAGGAGGCCCTTCAGTCTGTAAGGGTGGTCCGGGATTATCCAGATGTTTTTGAAGAAGTTAAGGGGTTGCCCCCTAAACGAGAGATTGATTTTCGCATCTATCTGGTAGACAATGCTAAGCCCGTTTCTTTGCCCGTTCGGCATATGGCTCCGCGTGAGAGACGGGAGCTGAGCAAACAAGTGAAAGAATTGCTTGAGAAGGGCTTCATCAGAAGGAGTATATCCGAATGGGGAGCGCCTGTGGTGTTTGCAACTAAGGCAGATGGCTCTCTTCGACTCTGTGTGGATTATAGAGAATTGAATAAGCTGACTAAGAAGAACAGACACCCGTTACCGAGGATCGACGATCTCTTTGATCAACTTGTTGGTGCTTCTGTTTTCTCTCAACTTGACCATGCTACGGGTTTTCATCAGCTCAGAGTGGCTGAAGACAGTATAGACAAAACTGCATTCAGAACTCCAGACGGATTCTTTGAATGGCTTGTTATGCCGTTCGGTTTGACGAATGCACCCGCGTATTTTGTGGATTTGATGAGTAGGGTGTTTCGGGAGTTCTTGAATAAGTTTGTCGTGGTCTTTGTTGATGATATTCTGGTTTTCTCCAAGGACGAAGAAGAGCATGCGAGGCACCTAGTAGAGGTGATGGATACACTCAGAGCACACCAGTTAAAAGCCAAGTTCTCCAAGTGCCACTTTTGGAGAAGGGAAGTCAGATTTCTTGGGCATATCGTATCCAAGCAAGGCTTAGCGGTGGATCCCGCTACGGTGGTTGCAGTTCAGGATTGGAAGACTCCAAGGAATGCAACCGAGGTGAGAAGCTTTCTGGGTCTTGCGGGTTTCTATCGGAAGTTCATCAAGGACTTCGCAAAGATATCCGCTCCTCTTACTAAGTTGACGAAGAAGAACTTAGTCTTTTCTTGGGATATGGATTGTGAGCTTGCTTTTCAGAGACTCAAAAGAGCCCTTACCTCCGCACCAGTTCTAGCCTTACCCGATGGTGGTAAGATATTTACCGTGTACACTGATGCTTGTGGCACGAAATTGGGCGCCGTTCTGATGCAAGAGGGCAGAGTTATATGTTTTGGTGGGAGGCAACTTAAGGTGCATGAGAGGAATTATCCCACTCATGATCTAGAGCTGGCAGCGATTGTATATGCGCTCAAAGCATGGCGTCATTATCTTCTGGGAGAGAGATTTGAGCTATATACTGATCATAAGTCTTTGAAGTATCTCTTTTCGTAGAAAGATCTGAACTTAAGACAGCAGAGATGGATGGAATTTTTGGCTTCCTATGATTTTGAGATATCCTATACCCCTGGCAAGGGGAATGTTGTAGCGGATGCGTTGAGTAGGAATAGGTTGACACTAAGTCCTCTATTTGTTGAGATGAAGAATTTAGAGTTCTTGGCGACCTTTGATTTCTCTTTGGCAATGGAGTCGGAGACCGGTTCCTTGGCATCTTTAGAGCTCAGGCCTACCCTTCTAGATCAAGTCGGGGCTTCACAGAAGGAAGACCCCCAGATAATTGAGATCATGGATAAGCTGGTTCGAGGGGAGACATCTAGTCACCTTGCTCGATATTCTATAGACGATAAGGGTTGGCTGAGGAGAGATGGAAGGCTTTGGGTCCCGATGGTAGAAGACTTGGTGAGGAAAGTTCTTGAGGAAGCACATCGCTCCAAGATGACTATACATCCAGGTGGTGATAAGATGTATAAGGACATGAAGCGCGTTTTCTTCTGGCCTGGAATGAAGAAGGATGTGGCGGAGTTTGTCTCGAGATGTGTTACTTGTCAGAGAGTAAAAGCTGAGTCGAAGAAGCCCGGTGGGCTATTACATCCGCTAGAGGTCCCGCTATGGAAGTGGGAGAGCATTTCTATGGACTTTATTGATGGGCTTCCAAGGTCCAGGAAGGGGAACACGAGCATATGGGTCATTGTGGATAGGCTCACGAAGAGTGCTCATTTTATCCCAGTGAAGAGCAAAAGGACCGCATCTGGACTAGCATCAGTATATCTTCGTGAGATAGTGCGACTACATGGAGTCCCTTCCAGCATAGTCAGTGACCGAGACCCCATCTTTACTAGTCAGTTCTGGAACAGTTTGCAGGAGGCTATGGACACGAGATTGAACCTGAGTACGGCCTATCACCCACAAACAGACGGCCAAACAGAAAGGGTGAATAGGGTACTTGAGGACTTGTTGAGGCTTTGCATTCTGGATTTTGGCGGTGCTTGGGAAGACCACCTTCCTCTTGTTGAGTTTGCATATAACAACAGTTACCAGGCGAGCATAGGGATGGCACCATTCGAGGCTTTATATGGGAGGCCGTGCAAATCACCTACATGTTGGTGGGAGTCCACGGATAAGCTTATACTTGGACCCGACATGATTAGGGATACATCCGAGAAGGTCAAGTTGATTAGAAGACGGATGAAAGCGGCCCAAGACTGGCAGAAATCCTATGCTGACAGGCGAAGGTCCGAATTAGAGTTTGAGGTTGGGGACAAGGTTTTCATAAAGGTTTCTCCTTTACGGAATGTGGTCCGGTTTGGAGCTATTGGGAAGTTAGCACCAAGATTCGTTGGACCCTTCCCCATCATTGAAAGAATTGGGAAGATGGCTTATAAAGTGCAATTGCCCAAAAAGTTGTCCGGAGTGCATAACGTCTTTCATGTCTCGCATCTCCGAAAGTGCATGCATGAGTCCGCTGAGGTGGTTGAACCTAGCATTCTTGAAGACGTGGAAGTAGAGAAAGAAGCAACTTTAAGGAAAGCTCCGATTCGTATCTTCGGGACAGAGACCAAGAAGCTAAGGAATCGTGAGGTCAGATTGGTGAAAGTTCAATGGGGTGAAGCCGAAGAGGACGCAACTTGGGAAACCGAGGAGAAGATGCGTGGGCTTTATCCATTCCTGTTTGAGGGTACACTCTCAATCTCTTCCCTTTGTTAGAATATCTTTCTCTTTGCTAATCCATATTTATCTAGTTATCGTGCTAAGCTGGTCATGAGAACCTTAGGTAGAAACCCTTTGGATGAAACATGTGTTTGAAGCATGTTATGGTTGATGGTTGCAAGTGGTTGCAAGTGTTTGCAAGTGGTCACTCGTGGATGCATGATACACATTAGGCACTAGATCGGCTCACACACTCCTCATATTGCATGTGCATGAGTGTTTATGCTTATTCTTGGATGAAATTTATATGCAATCACATGGATGTTGCATATGGATGTATGATTGAGCACGCATATAGATATTATACATTATGTTAGGGATTTGCATACATATGGATACATTTCACTAACATATTTTGCATTGATCATTGCATTAGATAAGTACATATACACACACTTTTGCATATGTTCATACAGCATTTAGAATCTTTTAAGGACAATGGCTGCTCGTGGATGATGTTTTGAGTAGATGGATGTTGGATGGTAGGATATGTTCTTCCTAACTTGAAGATTTCGGGGACGAAATCCTTTAAGGAGGGGAGAATATAACAACCCGTATTTTCAATAAACAGTTATAACATAAATCAAGGCAGAATTTAATTCAAAAATCAGAATCAGGGGAAACGGGCTATGACATTGCGTTCGTCTCGGAAAAATACGCGAAATAGAGTCCGAGTTTTCGAAAATCGGAGTCCGTATGACCAAGTTAAGGCCCATTGAAGTTTTCAGAAATTTATATGCTAAAGACAGATTTAAATTTCAAATTAAAATCAAGGATTAGGGCTAATCAGGGTTAGGCGGGAAAATTCCCGCCAGGGGGCCCCATGTCGACAGGCATGTCGACAGGGCACCCAGGGTGTCGACTGCCCTGTCGACAGCCCTGTCGACAAGGGGTGCCCAGGCAGTTCAGCCTGGTGCACCATTTCTGATTTGGGTTGGGTCATGTGGCTTGGTTCTGGAGAATTCTGAGATCTGACGGGCCAAACCTAATCTAGGGTTAATCCTAGGGCTAAAAACACTCTAATCTTCTATAAATATACCCCTAATCCTACCCTAAAGCCTCATTAATCAATCTAGCAACTAAACTATGTCAATTTGAATCCTCAAATGGCCTCCACCTAAAACCTAGCCTCCACCTTCCTCAAAGTTAAATCCTATGAAGATATGATGATCATACAACCTTTTCTATGTTGTATGAATGCTTAATAACTTGCATACTTCATTAAGTAGCAAGTTTGATTTGCTAAGTTTGTGTTTTTGGGATCTTGCAAAAGGGTTTTCTTATTTGAGGCTTTGTTTTGAGTTTTTAAAAGGGATTCTTCATCTTATTTGGTGGATTTGTGGCTTGTTTATATTTGTAAGCCCTCTTACCTTCACTTTACAAACTCTAAAGTTAATGTTTGGTGAAAGATGAGATTTATGTGAGTTTAGTTGATTATGCATGCTTATGCGAACTCACTAGTCCATGTTTTATAAGATTCATAAGTTATGCATGCTTATGCGAACTCACTATGTCATGTTTTATATGATTCATAAGTTATGCATGTTTATGCGAACTCACTATACCATGTTTTACATGTTTCATAACTTATGCATGCATATGCGAGATTTCTATGCCATGTTTTACATGTTTCACAAGTTATGCATGCTTATGCGAGCTTATTATGTCATGTTCTACATGTTTCATGGGTTATGCATGTTTATGCAAGATCAC
This sequence comes from Allium sativum, assembly GCA_030737875.1. Classification (NCBI taxonomy): domain Eukaryota; kingdom Viridiplantae; phylum Streptophyta; class Magnoliopsida; order Asparagales; family Amaryllidaceae; genus Allium; species Allium sativum. The sequence continues at coordinate 482,195,736 of CM060926.1, read as the reverse complement.
CTTACCATGTTATGCAAGTTTAATGGATTATGCATGCTTATGCAAGTTCATCTTACCATGTTATGCAAGTTTAAATGGATTATGCATGTTCACCTTACCATGTTATGCATATTTAATAAGCTATGCATGTTTATGCGAGTTTACTATGACATGATTTGCAAGTTTAACATGTATGCATGTTTATCAAAATATGTGAAGTTCATCATGTATGTTATGCCAAGTTACCTTCTATACCCTTATGCGTTATGACGAGTATGTAAGCGAGATAATAACGTTGGGAGGGTTTGGGTAAACTTAAAAATACATGAAACTAAAAGATTGGGAATTTACCTATTAAGTTAGGTCTACCCCTTGGGAATTTACCTATTAAGTTAGGTCTACCCAAGTATATGTTAACTTGTAAATATGTTCTAAAGTGGACATGACATTAGATAACATGATATGGCCAACTCGAGGTTAGACCTAGTTGTGGTGTAAATCTTCCCAGGTAACCACAACGTGGGGTCTAATGTGGGTAGTTGGTCATGTTGCACCATAAGACCCGAGGTTAGACCTAGACGTGGTGTAAATCTTCCCAGGTAACCACGGATGTCTAATGTGAGAGGTTGGGTGCATTAAGTAATTAATGCCTCATGATTAGGGTTAAGTCATGGCCCACTAATACTTAACCAATAATGGGGATGCGAGGATTAGATGGGGTTAAGTGGTTACACTTAGCTAATTTAATCCAGGTTTAGTGAGGGGTTAAAACCACACTTAACCCTCTTAGAAACCCTAGCAACGTGGTCTGTTCCAGCAGTAATCCCAGTTGGTATCATTCACAACCCTAGAGGCTAGGCTAGGGCGGGGCACGATTACTGGACTGATGTAAGCGACCAAAGCGACGGCTGGGTGGTACAGCGGTGCGGGTCCGGCGGGCTACGGACGTGCACGTAGTCCGATGTTGGACAAACTCGAGGCACGGGTACCAGTAGGCTTAGACTGTGCATTATTGCTTAGGTGTCTGGGGTTGACATCTTAGGGCTTGATACACCTGAAGGTGGACCCAGCACAGTTTGACTACATCCATGTGGGTCGTATGGACACCAACACTTGACGTGTTAGGTTTATAGGGAGCCGATCGACTAGACCGTTGGGCTGGACCTTATACTAAGGTCACTTCATGTTATTGGGCCAAAGTTTGGGCTAAGGGATCAAGATCTGTTTTGTGGGTTTGCTAGTACACTGTGGTGCAAAGTTTAATCTCGTCTATGTGATGTCACCTTTATCTAGTACCAGTATGTTCATCTCAGTTTCCATCATACTGTTAACTTTATTAGTTTATAGATTGATCGTAGTAGGGCTTACCAGTCTTTTTGACTGACCTGTTTTCTTTCGCTTCTTTTCTTCCGTTCCCCCCCCCCCCCACAGGTTCTCAGGGAGGGGCTACATCTGCTTAGTGGATCTTTGGCTTGCTTGTTGGATAGCTCATGTATGGATCTGAGCTAGCTATGGCTTATCTTTTATTTCTGGGGAATAGTACTGATGTTTTACCATGTATTTTGTTATCACGTATCTAGACTTATGTTGTATTTTGGATTATGACATTTTGATAGTATGTACTTGACTATGTTGGTTTTCTGAGATGATGATGATGGGTTTTTATCTGCTACCGCTGCTTTACTTATATTTATTTTTATATATTCTGTCTTGTGATATCTCTGTGCAAGTTTACCTTCACAATAACGCCCCTCCAAAGCTAGTACATTCTAAGGAGTGATCCTAGTGGAGGTGGGGTGTCACAGATTTGCATAGTTCCTCACTAATTATGGCTAATTAAGGGTAATTAGTGTTAATTAGCGAATTTAAACATGATAAAATTCTGGAAAAATATTTTTAAAATCCGAAATGATGTTTTAGACCTCTGATATGAATTTGGGTTAATTTGGTTAAGTTTTACTAATCACATCATTAGTTTCACCTAAACATGCTTAAGGGGAAAATATGGGGTTTTGGCTAGGTTTGATCCATTTTAACCTATTATATTGTTGTTTTGATGTTTGTGGTTGATTATGCATATTGTTATGACTGTATGGTATGCTTTGTGATTGATTAGAATAGTTGTAATAGTCGAAAACGCCGTCGTGTGGCGTAAAACTACTCGCTGGAAAAGTGCAGAAAACAGACCGATCCGGATCGGAACGGAGGGAGGACCCGATCCGCTCCCACACTTCATTCTTCGATCTATTCTCCCTTCTCGTGGCATGCATCATCCGACCCGATCCGCCATGGTACTCTGACCTGAACCAGTGAACTACGACGAGCCTAGGAGACTACGACCAGACCCGAGGTGATGAGAAGGACCCGATCCGAACCGTGGCACATTGGAGGACCCCGACCCGAACCAGTGATGGCGACTGGATGTGGAGACCCGACCCGATCCGATCCAGCGAAGGAGGAGCACTCCGATCCGAACCGAACTGATGACTTGGGGGAGATCCGAACCGATCCAGTGATGACCAATAACCCGAGATGCAAAGGCAGTCCAAATGGAAGTTAGAGCTCAGAATCTAGTTGGGAATCAATGAGTTCACTTCTTGGTTTGGCTTTGCTGCAGGACGTGTGCTAAGGAGTTGTCGACGTTCATAACTTCAATTCACCACTAAAAATGGATGATGAACTACTTATCAGTGCAGTAGAGTCACTATGACTCGAGGGGCAAGGTGATGGTAGCAAGACTACGTTATCAGTGCAGTAGAGTCATTATGACTTGAGGGGAAAAGTGATGCGTAGTAAGACTATGAGCCAGTGCAGTGGGGTCATTGTGACTCCATGGGGCAGAGAGGACATAGTTAAGGATTAGTGAGGCTATGAGCTAGTGCAGTGGGGTCATTGCGACTCCATGGGGCAAAGTGGACATAGCAAAGAATTAGTGGCTATGTATCAATGCAGTGAAGCCATTTATGACTTCATGGGGCAAAGTGATCATAGCAAGGTATGTTGGGTGATCGAAGTGGTGAATATCGTATGCTTTATGCACTGAGTGATAGATGTGATGATGGTTGCTATGTTTGATTGTTTGCCATCACTATGACATGCACACCCCCACCCCTGTTATCTTTACATCACTTGAAATGACACTTTAGAGTGTTGTACAGTATGTAGTGCTAACTCTTTGGTTGCAGGTCCAGGTTAAGGTATGGTTTAGTCTACCTGTTATTGTTCTGTTTAGATGCTTATCGCTCATACCAGGCTTTATGTCTGACCCAGAGCTTTATGTCTCCACTTATTACTCTGGGTGCTCACACGAGCAGACTAGAGACAGGTTAGCTGCTGGTGCGCAAGTAGCTGATTCGGAGGCGAGCAGGAGGCTTCCACGTATGATATATAGATATTCTCCCTGTGTCGTTGGTGGTCGCTACTTGGCATTAGTAGTGTACCTCCTTTATCTTGCTTTTGCTCTTTGAGACAGTTTGAAAAGTTGTAATAATGTTAACTTTAGATCATAAGCTGTACTTGGATTTTCCGCTGCTATGTTAGTTGTTTTCAGCTTATGCACTGTCTCACCTGTTTTATGTCAAGTATGTTGTTATTATATTTTGTTCCATGCGCTGTGAGACATTTTACAGGTTCCTTGTTAGTTCATTTCCTTCTTCCCCTTTTCTTCTGACGACCCGTTCCGCGCGAACCGGACATGTGTACAGCGCACTTTTGGAGTAAATGTCGGTTGGTGCGGGGCGGGCCGTCATAGTATGGAAGGGTCTGATCAGGCCTAGTTTCTCTGATTGGGGTGCAACAGTGGTGTTTGTTCCAAAGTCTGACGGTACTCTGCGACTATGTGTGGATTATCGTGATTTCAATAAGCAGACAATAAAGAATAAATATCCATTGCCGCGAATCGATGATTTATTGAATCATCTGAATGGAGCACAAGTATTTTCAAGGATGGACGTAGCTACAGGTTTCCATCAGTTTCGTATTGCCGAAGAGTGTGTTCCTATGACAACATTCAGAGGTCCAGATTTATTCTATGAGTGGTTAGTAATGCCGTTCAGCTTATGTAACGCTCCAGCTTACTTCGTCGATTTGATCAATAGAGTGTTCAGAGGAGTCCTTAATAAGTTTGTTCTTGTTTTTATTGACGATATTCTAATCTTCTCTAAATCAAAGGCCAAACATGAAAAACATTTGGAGCAAGTCCAAGAAATTCTGAGAAGGAATGTGTTGAAAGCCAAACTGTCCAAATGTATATTCTGGCAAGATGAAGTGAAATTTCTTCACCACGTCGTATCGAAAGAAGGAATTGCTGTGGATCCAAGTAAAATCACGGCTATTCAAAATTGGAAACAACCTAGTACTCCCACAGAAGTCAAAAGTTTTCTTGGATTGGCTAGTTATTACTGGAAGTTCGTTAAAGACTTTTCGAAGATATCTGGTCCCTTAACGAAGCTTACAAAGAAGCACTCAAAATTCAAGTGGACTCCAGAATGTGAGGAGGCTTTTGAGGAGCTAAAATTAAGATTAACAACGGCTCCAGTGTTAACGATAATCGATGGCAATCAGGACTTGAAAGTCTGGACAGATGCCTCTAGAGAAGGCCTGGGTGCAGTATTAATGCAAAGTGGTCAAGTGATTACTTATGCTAGCCGTCAGCTGAAGCCGCAAAAGAAAAACTACGTTACTCATGATCTTGAGTTGTTGGCTATCGTATTTGCTTTGAAAATCTGGAGACACTATCTTCTGGGTGAGAAATTCGAACTGTTAACAGATCACCAGTCGTTAAAGTATCTGTTCACCTAGAAAGACTTGAATCTGAGGCAGCAACATTGGCTAGAATTTCTTGCAGCATACGATTTTTAGATTTTATACACTCCAGGAAAAGACAATGTCATGGCCGATGCGTTAAGCAGAAAGAATGAAATGATCGCCAGCTTTATTATTACGACTTCCCTGATTGACAAAATAGCTATTCTTCAGAAAGATGATAGTTTTATTAAGGATATGATCAAAAGGATCCAGAAAGGCGAACCCTCGTGTTTTCAAATAGATAACAATGGGACTCTTAGATTGAGAGGAAGGATTTGTGTTCCCGACATCCCCGAGTTAAAAAGGGAAGTGTTGGACGAGTGTCACAAGTCTAAGCTGAGCATCCATCCCGATGTGGACAAAATGTATAACGATCTCAAGCGAACATTCTGGTGCAAGGCTATGAAAAGGGACGTTTCAATATATGTTTGCCGATGCCCTACATGCCAGCTAGTCAAAAGCGACCAACAGAAATTGGCTGGATTGTTGCAACCGCTGGACGTTCCAGGTTGGAAGTTGGAACATATTTCCATGGACTTCATAGATGGTTTTCCCAGAACCAGGAAAGGAAATGACAGTATTTGGGTGATCGTAGATCGCTTCACGAAGACCGCCCATTTCATACCTGTCAGATCGAACAGAACTGCTCATAGTCTAGCGTAGATATATTTCAAGGAAATTGTTAGGCTACATGGAGTGCCGCTTAGTATAGTTAGTGATAGAGATCTAATATTTACTAGCAAATTCTGAGAGGCATTTCAAGTAGAACTGGGAACAAAGCTGAATCTAAGCACTGCCTGTCATCCTCAAACAGATGGTCAGACTGAGAGGGTGAATCGCATTTTAGAAGATCTATTGCGGGCTTGTGTTCTTGACTTTGGTGGATCATAGGAAGACCATTTGCATTTGGCTGAGTTCTCCTATAACAACAGCTACAAAGCGAGCCTGACAATGTCATCATTCGAAGCATTGTATGGTAGACCATGCCGATCCCCTACTTGTTGGGTCGAACCTGGTAATAGGCTTGTATTGGGACCTTATATGATCCGGGAAGCTGCCAACAAAGTCGATTTCGTTAAGAAACGATTACTCGCCGCTCAAAGCTAACAGAAGAGCTATGCTGATTCGAGAAGAAGAGATATATCATTTGTTGTTGGCGACTATGTATATTTGAAAGTATCGCCGATGAGAGGAGTTCTCCGGTTCAGTAAAACTGGGAAGTTGGCGCCCATATTTATTGGTCCATTCCCTATTCTTGAAAGGATTGGAAATCTGGCCTATAGAAATCAATTGCCTGACTGGTTGCCTGGGGTGCATGATGTATTTCACGTATCTCAACTTCGAAAGCACGTTCATGATTCAGACTTGATGGTGGAAGAAGCATCACAACAGGATATTGAAATTACTCCAGAATTGGCTGTGAGAAGAGAGCCGCTAAAGATTATCGGCAAAGAAACCAAAAAACTGAGGAACAAGAAGGTTCACTTGGTCAATGTGCAATGGAATGGAGATCTGCGAGATTGTACTTGGGAAACTGAGGAGAGCATTCAGAAAGCCTAACCTAAGTGTCGAGTGGATATCTCTGATTGACTCCGGTGCAAGGTACATTTAACATACTTTGCATTACCATTTAGTTCTATACTTTGTTGTTATTTTCTTTCCATGGATGTGCACTTTTAATTCTGTAGTCTGATTAATTTAAAAAGAGTGTATGAATTAATTTGTATCATTTTGAAAAGTTAAAAATAAAATTGATTGTTGTTTGTGTTGTGTGATAGTGGGTTTGATTAATTAAATTATTACAACGATAGTTAATTTAATTAATAAGAGAATGAATGGTAGAATTTATTCAATTAAATAACATATTGAACTGATATAAAAATAGATAGAAATATATACATGTGCATTATATATGTTTGAACAGGTAATGGATTAGCTGTTGAGTAAAGATTTTATTTGTGTGCCCGACAAATAGGTAAACCTTAATGAGTTGGATGCGAAATATTATTACATCAACTCCTATGAATGTCATTGGATGCGGAGCGCTGGTTGTTCTGTGTGTAATAATAAATGTCGCCATAGGATAGTAACAATTAATTTTGAACTACACTACATGGCATACTTCTTGAAGATAGGCATACTTCATCATATACCACATAAGCATTTGGAGCTTGTGTGACGAGGTAGAAGATTTACCATACGAGCGAGAGGCTTGTATGGCGCTGAATATATATTACAGGTTGAACTGATGACTGATATGGACCATATAAATTGTAACGGTAAATTGCCAGAATAATAAAAACCCCACACGGGTCTGGGGTTGACAATAATCACGTCTCTCTAGTCATTTGATACGGCACATGGATTATTTATTTTCCACACGGGACGAGGTGACGAGAATTTATTCTCTGGAGTAATTAAAAATACACACTCCCTCAGGCTTTAACAGGGTGACGAGAATTTATTCTCTGGAGTTATTATTTATACACGCTCCCCTGTAAACACCAGATTATATCGCTATAAATATGTGTATGCTTTATAGGATTTATTTGGTACCTAATACGGCCCAATAAATTTCCAAACCCCTCCCCATACAAAGGAGGTTATGGCGAAATTTTTCGAAAATTCTGGGTGTTAGCCAAAGTTTTGAAGAATTTGAAAATTCTCAGAAACTGAAAAGTTGGAGAATGGAAGCCATATTAAACGTAAGTTGATTAATCAAACCACTTTCGACTTTGTTCCTTTTTGGGGACGAAAAGTTTTAAGTGGGGGAGATTGAAACGACCCAGAAAATCTGAACCAATTTAAAAAAATTAAATTGGCTATTTTAGTGGATTTTAAATATTTTAAATAATTATTTTAAATAATAACGATGGAAAGTGAGTTTGAATCGATGGTTGAAAATAAATATAATTAATTCTAATTATAAACAAGGCCTAAAATGGCGTGGTAGTTTCAAAATTTGGATTCAAACTTTGACAGACCCTACCGGGTGCAAAACAAAACGGATTTGAGTGAAACCAAAAATATTTAAATTGTTAGTTAATATATTTCTAACGAATCTGAAAAATCGAAGTTTCCTAACAGAAAGTAAAAGTTATGGCTAAATGAATTTTCAGAAAGGTCGCTATAGAGTTTGTATAGCCCGTGAAAATGGCCATTTTGCAAACGACCTCGGAATTCGACGAAACCACTTTTGTTGGATCCGGGATGTTAAACTATTGCTAGGTTTCAAATTTCATAATTTTTGAAGCTAGTATGTGAGCATGGCAAAGGAAAATGTGTTTGGTCGATTTCTATTAAATTGGATCGACCAGAAAAGGGCCATTTTTCAAACGGTCTCAGAATTCGACGAAACTAGTTTTGTTGGGACCGTTTCGTAAAAGCATAGCTAGATTTATTTTTTGGGAATTTTTAGAATCAATATGTGGCCCCAGCAAATTGAAATGTACGTTCAAATTAAATATGGAATGTTTTATATTTTAATTTGAAGGAAAACTGACTGAAACAGTCGAATGGGCCTACGAAACATATCCCATTGTGTTCGGAATGGGGGTATTTAGCAAGGGACGACATTCGTTGGGTTTGAATTGGTGTTCGTGTGTGACAAGGGGTATTTTCGGATTTTTAAAACTTATAAAAAAACGATTGGGCCACATCAGATCCCCCCCCCCCCCGACATTCTCTCTCCCCGATCCATCGCATGGCGGCTTTGCTCCCAACCATCCCCCTCCGATTACTCCCTCTACACGCGAAATTAGACCGAGCTCCAGTTGAATATTTTGAAGAGTATCACGAGAGCTTCAAATCCATATAGGATTCACCCTCCCTCATTGCTTCTCTATCGAGATCCAGGGCCAGAAAGTCGCGCCGTTCGAGGCCAAAATCCTCTGCCACTACCCAGTCAAGTTCATCAGGGTAAGTAGCGCCAGGTGCACCTCTCGGAGCACTAGAAGGTGGCATAGCTCGATTGTCATACCGTGCTTCAGATTGCTCGAGAAATCGATACCTAGTTTTGAACATCGACATGAATGTATACAGCTATCTTAAATAAACTATATTATAGCAGTTTAAAGCGCTAAAGCTTTTTGATTTCACTGTAAAAATCATATCTTTTTCGTTTGTTGACGAAATTCAGTGAAACAAGAGACAGTGGACTTGTGTGGACGTCTTCTACATTCTGGAAGAGACCGCATATTTTTCTGAGCCTTCTGCTATTTTTGGTGGAGTGGAACCCAATGTGAGATTCCTAAATTATAAACGATATGGAAAACGGCGATGTATAATTTATATGGTCGATGTATGAGTTATATAAGCGTTGTACACCACCTGTATAAGCGTTGTATAAGTTGTACGGTCGATGTATAAGTTATAAATGCGTTGTAAAAATTATATATGTGTTGAATGGAAGTGAAGTATACTTATATATATATATATATATATATATACGCCCCTCGTCCACAAACCATGGACGATATTTACTGGTTGTGATTGGTGTGAAAATTGGTTGATAGCGAATGATTGATTAGAATTGTTTGTGGTTGAAATTAATTGATTGTTGTTTAAAAATACCTGTTTGTGGTTGTGAAATATTTGGTTGAAACCACATAGGATTAGTTTGTGGAAACGGAAAAAAAATATACATGCCACCTACCTGCGAACTAGATGCATAAAATCCCATTGTCAAAAGCTGCGAGACTTTAAGGTAGAGCGAGGAGCCGTACTAGGGACGGCCCCGGTTTTAACTACCCTGCCGTTATGCTCCCGAAATTTTGAATAATATTCATGTGTTAGAATTATTTTCATATGTTGAAACTATATTCGTGTGTTGAATAGAAATTCATGTGTTGAATAGAAATTCATTCGTTGAATAGAAATTCATGTGTTGAATAGTATTCGTGTTTGAAATAAATTGTTCTATAATAAAAATCATATTTTTATCATCTATATAAACTATATAAAATATTCATGTTTTGAGATAAATTGTTTTATAATAAAAATCATAATTTTATCATCTATATAAACTATATAAAATATTCGTGTTTTGAAATAAATTGTTTTATAATAAAAATCATATTTTTATCATCTATATAAACTATATAAAATATTAGTATTTTGAAATAAATCATTTTGCAATAAAAATCACATTTTTATTATATACATGAATTGTTAAAACTACTGAAGTGTTGAAATAAATGGCGGGTGGATAAAAATATCATTTTTATCAAATGTATGAAAATAATATAGTTTTTAAATCGAAGAATCGATTATATATATATATATATATATATATATAAATGGAATTGAAATATATCGAATAACGAAGCTGCAGTTCGTGTTTTGAAACCGTGATTTCAAACGATTATTGCGGGAGATCCGACCATCAGATTTTCCCGAAACCGAAACCGTTGGGTTCGCCTTGGAAATGTATTTCCAACGACACCCACTTTGTGAAGATCCAACGGTTGGATTGTCAGGAATTTTTAATTCAAATCTGAAGGAAAACAGCGCCAGAATCGATTTTATATATATATATATATATATATATATATATATATAATTAAATTAAATCGAATAACGACGCTGCAGTTCGTATTTTGGAATCGAAACTTCAAACGAGTGTACCGGGAGATCCGACCGTCGGATTTTCCCGAAACTGGAACCGTTGGGTTCGTTTTGAAAAGATATTTCTAATGATATAAAATTTGTGAAGATCCAACAGTTAGATTTTCAGATATGTGTTAATCAAATCTGAAGAAAAACAGCGCCACGGCCACGTTATGGCCCGAAGAGTCGTTTGAATGAATTGGCTATAAATAAATAAATAAAAATGGCGATAAATCGTTATAAAATATTATAAACGATGTGGAATGTGAAATTTAGAAACTAACTGAAGGTTAGCTAAGTCGAATGTTTTCCTGGGTTTTGATTTGATGTTGGTTTCGTCCTTCGGGGTTAATATTTGGGAAATCGTTCTCTTACTGATTTACGGTTAGTGACTGATGAATTGGAATGATGCGTATGTTGTTTGTGTTTGTGTAGCATATGTTTATTATATACGCGAGTTGCTCAGAAAGACCGGGTTTATCCCATTCTGAATGACTGAATCGACGATAAGAAATCGAAGATGAAGACCGGAGATCTTCACCTCGTTTGGATGGTAACTGATGTCCTGATTGGGAGGCATCCCAAAATATGGATAATGAGTGGTGATCGTCCAGATGTACTTGGAGATCGATCGGTATGCGAGGTATATAGTGTCTCCGGTTTCGTTCAGACCTAGAACGGACTTGCAAATGGACTATGTGTCTGACATTGGAATTCATTCTTTGTGATTGATAGCCATCAGTTGCATGGTGTGAATTGCCTGTGTGGCATGCTAAGATGCAGTGATCAAGGATTCTGTTTAAAAGCAAATTCTTGTGGTGATGTGTAACGGCTGGGAATTTCCGACTCCTCGAGAGTCGGAAATTCCGCGACATTAGTGAAAGAATTTAGAAGGTGAGAAAGAAAAGATTGAACTAATAGAATAGAAGAAGAAGAAGAAGAACATCAGAATCATCAGAGTAACACGAATCTCACAGCGGAACGAATAACATATAATATATAACATAACTTTGAAGTAAACAGTTATATATATACAATAGCACTTATCAGAGTACAACCCTTACAACACAGCGGAAATAACTATAGCTATAAAATCTTGCAGCCTCCTGCTCCAAGCTCTCCAAGTATATCTGTAAATCCCGACTACTTGACTGCCCGTACAAATTTAGGCACCCAAGAGTTTAGGGAAAACAACAAAGTAAACTCCGGGTCAGTCATGGGAATGGTATGAGTAAAATAGTTTAAAATAGGTATAGGATATCTCATAAGACCACGCCGTGAATACGGAACGGGTTTTTCCCTTATGAGTATCTGAACAACTTTGACAGCAATATCATTGTGATATTATAATAATGTCTAAGTACAAATAGGTATCAATCTAGCAGAAACGCTTGCATCTCACGTTCTACATACATAGTATAAAATCATAAACCGCAGGGCTCTTATCGGAGAATGGATTCCAACAGACAAGGTATGGGAGCACCTTCTGAATAGTGTACTCTAGAGGTGATACACTCAGGGTTCAACAAGAACGTCTTGCAACCCGGCCACACATGACTGCTCACTCATTTAGCTTGAGTGTCGCGAATATATTGCCACCACGGTTATAGGCCATCAAACCGTCATCCGAAGATACAGAATCAAAAAGAAGTATAAATATGAATATTCTCTAGATCGGTGCCAATACACCCTACTTGGGGATGACCCAACTAGCCATGCTGCCTAGCCCAACTTTTGTTACTTCCTGGTGTGAGGCTAGAGGCTACGTCTATCTTCAGAACATTTGATCACCATTCACTTTGAATGCCACATCGTCATACCCGCCAAATCACAAATTGACTTATTCAAAAATAACACGGGTATACAGCTAAGAGAAACGAATTCCTCCGCCACCAAACGTGAATACGTTTGAACAGATCAACTTACGCGATCCATTGGATATACTCTGTCAGACCTTCTTCCATATACGTTGTCCTGGGACTGGACAAACCAAAGGCACTATTCAGTATATCCATCTTAGTCACTGTTATCTAAGACTTATACAACAGCCCTTGCACTTTACTCCGTCTTCAATTTATCTTTGGCAGATATTGCTCGCAATGCTTATGCCAATACAGAGTGGTTCTTTGGATAATAATCCAACCGGTCTCTCCATATTAACAACGTTAAAATGGTAAAAACTTTGATAGTCTGTGATTCAACTATCAAATGAAAACATGTCGTTGTACAAACAACGATCTTATTTCCAAATGGAAATTCGATCGATCAATCATCATATGTTCATATTTCCTTATTTCATATATTTAGAAAATATATGTTATTAATCATTGGAAAACATTTCCATAGCTTATTTTCACATCACTATTATTTCGCAACTATCAGTCCCTAACTGTAACTAGTATGAGAACAATTCTCTAAGTATCAGTCCGGAAGGTCGAAACCAACATCAGATCGTCACTTAGAAAACCGTTCAACTTACCCTCTCCAGTCAGTTTCTGAATTTGCTTAACTCTATTTCTTAAATTCTTATCATGAAAACATTTCATTTTCTATGTTTAGAAAACATATCTGACTATATTTGGAAAACGTTTTCAAAACTCATTTACGGATTTCCAATGAACGTTGTATAAAACATCGTTTCGCTTAATCCATTTATCGCTTATTCCTTAACTTTATTCCTATTCAACCTTTTAGATCGAACCACAACTATTCCTTTGTCAATTCTGAAGTCAATCAAGTTGGGGTATAATTACCTCGCAGACCTTAATTGAACAACGTCCTTTACTGCGAAATAGATGAAGCTCATCACTCACTTTTTACAATCATCTGTTTACGCAAATTCTCGGATTCAGGTTACGAATCCACTTCTTATATGACAGTGTTTGATTATAACTATAACGTTATAATTCCTACTTCTGCAATATCTCACCTGAATTATAACTTTATCTCCTAACTCGAATAATTTAACAGACACCTAATTTCTAAATCAATAACTAAATCTTGATTTAACCCTGGAAAGTAAATAGTACTTTCTCGAATTTGCTATAATCGAATTCGACGTATAACTCTCTTTCGAGTAATCTCTATTTGATTAACTCTTCTTCGAATAACCTATATTCGATTATCTCTCTTCGAATAACTCATATTCGAGATCTCTCTCTTTCGAATAAACAATATTCGATCTCTTTCTTTCGAATATGCTATATTCGAAAATCTCCTTTCGATTTACTAATCGATAACTCCTTTCGATCAAACTAAAATCGATAACTCCTTTAACTCTATTTGAATAACTAATATTCGACTAACTCCTTTGGATCAACTCATTTGATTAACTCCTTCGAATAACCAATTCGAATAACTTACCTTCGAATAACCAATATTCGATTTACTCTAACTCGATTAACTTAATTCTAATCGATTTACTCCATTTCGATTCAACTTAATTCAAATCGATTAACTTAACTCAAATTGATTAACTCCTTTCAAATAACTAAATTCGATTTAACTTAATTGATTAACTCCTTTGAATAACTAAATTCGATTAACTCAAATTGAATAACTAATATTCAATTAACTCTTAAGTGTTTAACTCTATTCGAATAACTTAATTGATAAATTTTATTCACTTCTATCCTATCGAATAAACTATATTCGATATCTCCTCCAACACTATTCGAATGAACTATATTCGATTAACTTCTCTAACTCTATTCGAATAAATTATATTTGATTAACTCTTTTAACTTTACTCGAATAACTATATTCGATTAACACTTTCTTTCGAATAACTATATTCGATTAACTCTTCGACTAACTCCTTCGGATTAACTCTTCGAATAACTCCTTTGGATTAACTCTTCGACTAACTCCTTCGGATTAACTAACTTCGAATAACTCCTTTGGATTAACTCTTCGACTAACTCCTTCGGATTAACTCATCGATTAACTCCTTCGGATTAACTAACTTCGAATAACTCCTTTGGATTAACTCTTCGACTAACTCCTTCGGATTAACTCTTCGATTAACTCCTTCGGACTAACTAATTTCGAATAACTCCTTTGGATTAACTAACTTCGAATAACTCCTTTGGATTAACTCTTCGACTAACTCCTTCGGATTAACTAACTTCGAATAACTCCTTTGGATTAACTCTTCGACTAACTCCTTCGGATTAACTCATCGATTAACTCCTTCGGATTAACTCATCGATTAACTCCTTCGGATTAACTCTTCGATTAACTCCTTCGGATTAACTAACTTCGAATAACTCCTTTGGATTAACTAACTTCGAATAACTCCTTTGGATTAACTAACTTCGAATAACCAATATTCGATAACTACTCTTCGAATAAATAATATTCGATAACTCTTCTCAAATGAATCACATTTGATTTCTCCACTCGAATAAACTATATTCGATAACTCTTCTCAAATGAATAACATTTGATTTCTCCACTCGAATAAACTATATTCGATTACTCTTCCCTCGAATATACTATATTCGATAACTCTACTTCGAATTAGTGATATTCGGCAATTCTACTCGATTAACTCTACTTGGATAATTCTAACTAGTCAACTCTAACTGGTCAACTCAACTGGTTTAACCTAACTGGTTAACTCTAACTGGTCACCTCTAATTAGTCAACTCCAACTGGTCAACTTTAACTGGTTAACTCAAATGGTTAACTCTAACTGGTTAACTTAAATGGTTTACCCTAACTTGATTTACTTGTCTCGATTAACTGAACTAATCCACTTAGTTTAACTTAGTTAATTCACGTTGATTAACTCTAGCCGGTTCACTTAGTTTAACTCAACTAATTTACTTCGATTAACCACTTAGTTAACTTAACTAATTCACATCGATTAATCCTTTAGTTTAACTTAACTAATTCACATCGATTAATCGTTTAGTTTAACTTAACTAATTCACATCGATTAATCATTTAGTTTAACTCAACAAATTCACTTTGATTCACCGCTTAGTTTAACTTAACTAATTTACTTTGGTTAACTTAACCAATTACTTTGATTAACTCGACTAACTTGCTTTGGTCAACCTAACCAATTACTTTGTTTAATCCTTTATACTCGATTAACAAATATTTCTCCTTTATACTCAAAATCCCCTTTTCTTTATCATATAAAATCCATCGATTTTATATAAATACATTATTTTCAAATTATAGTTTGAAAATCTCTTTCTATATCCTGGTATTTCTTATGGTTTTTAACACATCATCTAACAACGATGAATATCGTCCAACCACACAAAATCACAATAGATTATATATATCGCATTTATATATCACAATACATAAATTTCAGTAAAAATAACTGTTGAGGAATCCAGTTGGATTCCTCCAACCTGTTTCCCTGCACCACAGATGTTAGACAACAACAGTATAATATTCTGATAAACAGAATCAACATATAACTATTTGACGGTTTATATATATATATATACATACGTAAATATATATATAAAATCTCTACTAACTGACTAGCAGTTCAAGCAAACAATCAACACACAGTCAAACAGACAATATTTTAACAGTTCTAAGAATACAACGTGAAAATAAAACTGTTTAGAGTTTGTGAGATTTACTCACCTTTGGACGATCATCGTCAATGACGATAACCATCGCTTTATTCAGATAATTTATTTTGCTATAAATTGTGACGGACTCCAATCGACTCGCGGTCAGTTCCATTGTGGAGTGCTCGTCCGTACGATCCCAACGCAACTTACGGTTCGTCAATCTAACTCCGTATGATCAAGATATGACATTAACAGCTTATACAACTATTTGAATTTAAATAAACTTAAAATTAAAACTATCGGGCCTCACCCTTATCAAAACCCGGCCCAACTCCCTCAACCCTTCTTCCCAAATCGCTATGCCGTGACCTGCTGAGACAACTCCACCATTTCATCAACTTTAAACTCCCCGTTCTATCCCTAGGAACCACCGAACACCAAAAAAAATGCACCAACGTACATCTCGTTCAACCCTCTTCAACCCTACCACCACACAATCGAACTCGCGCCTCATCTCCTGGTCGCGATCTCGCACCCAAAACCGACGGTCCAGGCAAAACCACCGAACTCCATTGGCACCAATTTCCTCCAAACTCCGGTGCAAGGTGCGGAATCCATCCACAATCGCTACTACAACCTCCATTCCGTCCAACTCCTTCCCTACTGACTTCGATTTCCAGCCCTAGCACCACTGTCGAAAAACTTCAACACCAGAAAGGGCGTCGCACCCATCAACCCATACATGAAATCGAAGCAATTAAGTTGCTGAATCCATAAATATATTTATTGTATTTTATAGGCTTATGTATGAATTTATAGGAATTTTTGTTTGAGTTTGGAGTTTACGTTTTTCTGGAAAAAGAGAATAGCAGTGGCGGCCAGTTTATGATGGAGGAAAGTGAATGAATTCGGTTATACATTTTGTAAAGGGTATATAGAGATTTGTTTGGATCTTTGTTTGTGAATTTCTTTGTGTAGGATTCGGTCTCCACGTCGGGAAAAGATGTGGCTAAGAAAGGGGGGTGCGTGGCCAATGGTTTGATCAGGAATATAGTATAATGTGGTTTAGTATTACACTAGGATATTTAGATATTCTAGGTTCTGTCGTCATGTAATTTTCATCACGTACGAACTGATAACGACAGAATTAAAATTACTATCATGACAAGCAAGGTACCCGGATCCCAAAAATATAATAGTACTGGTAGGTGGACTCATATTGTGAAACCCCGAAATGTCGATACAGGGTGCCAAATACTCCAAATAAAAAGTTGCTTATTTAATTAATTAAAAATTACCATAAAATTCTAAAAATTAAATTATCACTACTTCCCAAAAGAACCTTGTGTAAATTCAAACCCGATCTCTAGTTATATCGAATAAACCGATACGGCCGATAAAGATTCTATAGCGACTATTTCTAAATTTGATTTGGATCTAACTCAAAATCTACACGACGAAATCTTGATTTTTCTCTTCCACTAGAAAGATATACTCCACCAGCTCCACACGTTTCTTGTTTCACAGCAATCCGATTTAAAACGAACCCTGTACATCCACTTGAAGTCTAAATCGCCAAATAACGAACTGTCGCGTCGTTACGCGCTCTATTTTAAATTATAATATAATTAATACGTTTTAACGTCGATTATTAAATCGATTCGTTATTCAAATTCAATTCTAAACTGAATTAAATATTTTAGCTGATCCAATTCACACAGTATTGTGAATTCGGTGATTTCCGATTATTTCGACATTATAATATATTATTACATTATTTATTTTAATTAAATATTCAATATTATTTAATTCAAGTCATCGATATCGCCCAATCGATATTTAATAATTAAATAAATTAATTAATCGACAGCTAACAAAATGCGCCATTACATGATGATCAAAGCACCGCCTGTGTGGCGTAGCTTTGTGTATATTGTGAATTCGCGAGCCTCACACCCCGGTATGAACTAGAAACGGGAGAGGACCTCAGGGAGGGTATGCGTTTCTTCCTAGCTAGAGGTGGTGTCAATGCTTAAACTGGCTGGCATTTATATTATTTTCACCTGTGTGGTTGTTGCTGTTGCGAGGCACCTCAGATATATCGGTCGATCCGGGACTGATGGAGTCATTTGTTGGCTCATTTACGCCCCCAAAGGGTGGGGAAACGCAGTGTCCAGGCATTTTATTCCACATTGGTGGATCGGCCATGACGATCCAAGGGCCCACCTGTGTCTGGGTCCTGAGGCTCGGGCTAGGCAGTCTGGAATTCAGTAAGGACTATCTTTTGCCTTGGTTCATGACGGAAATCCAATTTCCAAATACGTGACTGTGCGGTTTTGATTGTATACCTATATATGGCGACATAGTGGTATGGGGCATTAATGCCGTCTATGATTGATACATATGATTTGAAATTGTTTTTGAAACTTATAAACACTAGTAATAATATTAAATTCTTTTTTTTTATTTGTATCAAGCATATTTTGGCCATTATAAGGTAAAAACTCTATCCTCCGGTTTGCGTTGCATTGTGTGATGGGAACTGAGTCTTATAATGGCTTCATTTTTATAAAAATCATTGCGATGTTTAAAAGAATTACTTGTTTTAAAGCACTGGCAATCCAATGGAGTAAACCCGTTCCGCGAAAGTGGCGTGGTCCTGTGATTAGCCAATTGTATAATGTGTTAAGTAGATTTCTCACACCAGTCCCATGTCTGACTCGTAGTTTGTTTCACTTGCAAACTCGGGTGCCCCTTTTTCTACATGGGAAGCCTTGTATTCAGGTTTTATCAGGCTCTTCCTGGATAGCTGGAGCTGAAGATGGATTCTATCATTTCTCTTTTTATGCTGTTCAGCTCCTATTGTACATATTATGTTTGTGTTCCGCTGTAGACATTTATGTATAGCTAAACTGTATTTGTACTAAGTATGATCCTGTATACTGTGTAACTCTGATGATTACGTTTATCCAGTGTATTATTTGTACATTATCTGGTGTATTTATTTATTTCCGTTCTGCGATTATCTGTTTATGTGTTATATTCCAAAGAATACTCTTGCCGCCGTCATTACGGGGTTTGGGGTCGTCTAAGGTAAATTTCTGCTGATTTATATATATTGAAAATTCTATTAATAACAATCTTTGTTATATTTATATATAACGTCTTTTTTTATTTTTATTATAAATTTATACTTAATAAAATTTCCAATACTATATACCACAGCGTTCTTCTTTTAGATATGATTCTAACACTTCTGACGGTGAGCAAATCCGATTTAAAACGAGTGAGTTAGAGTGGTTTAATGTTTGAACTACTAAAAATAAAACATACCTATTAACTAGGCCCAAACCTGAAAGCCCAATAGCTCTTGTCACACACCAACCTGGCCAGTTCCCCCTTCTACTTCCTCCTCATATCTTCTTTGCGTGAAAACTCCAGGAAACCCATTTAATCCTTGCGCATCGTGCACATGCACAAGCATTTCTTCCTACCAAACTCAAATCTGAACTCATCAACAAGTCTCTCTTATTCCCCTTATTCATTTGCACCCACTCGTGTCAACTTCGATCCCTTCCCCTGAAATCCGAACATCACGCCGACTACAGGAAAATCGCACGCTCCCTTACAATCCTCGACTCTTTTCCGCTCAGAAATCCACCGAAAAACTCCACATCGAAGCCCTTTCCATGCTGATTACAACGCCACTCTTCGGTTTGTCTATCGTTGCTTGAATCACGGATTATTCTTAAACCTAATTTTTAACAATTCTGATCATTGACGCGAAATCGAACCAACTTCGCACCAAAAATATTAGGTTCTTCGCTGATTTCAACGGTGCTGACGGCATCGATCCATTCTTTTCGAATTGAGAGATTTAATTTTTCAAAGTTTCAAACCAATTTCTTATATTTACAGTAAAATTGAGATATCTCTTCCATTAATCAGTGAAATTTTGATTCGTCAATTTTGAAAAATCTGAAATGATAACCTGAACGACTTCTGCACAGATCATACTAGCAAAAACTCAACGGATTGAGAGATTTCGATTTTTAAATGAAGAGAGATGTCAATTTTCATGTACAGGGATTCATCGAAGTGATTCATGGATGAAGCGTGAGGGAAAGAGGTGCTTAACCTTCTTTATACAGGCATCAAAGTGGGTATAATGGTCAATTACTACATGGACACGTGTCCTTCCTTTAATTTAAACTTCATGCAACCTAACACATAAGTGACTACGTGGCACTACCACATGAATTACTCCATGCATGAATACACATAAGTGGACACCTCATTATTTAAGCCTTAATTATTTTATTTAAATTGGTTACACCTTTGTAACACTCATGAATGTAGCCAATCTTATAAATGCAACCATCTTATTACCAAATGTTTAAATATACTTTAAAAAAAAATCTATAAAAATTATCAAATATAACATATGTAATTTACCCAACTTTAAACTAACAAAAGGTTTAAAATAAATACTTCACAACCCTTATAAAATTTTATAAACATCATTATAAATTATCTTTAAAAATCTTTCTTGTAAAATTTTAAAAATAGCTTTTCCTTTACAAAATACATTTTTTACAAATCAATGTTATCAAAAAAGAAAATATCGTTACTTATATAAAATCTTATAAATTAAATATAACTCTTTAAAATAAGTTTTCCTTATACAAAAATCATATAAAATAAAACAAGATACTTATTCCAAAAAAAAAATTCATATTCAAACCTATCAAAATCAATTTATATTCATAAAATTCAAAATTATATAATAAAAATTCAAATCAAACTTAGTTAAAAATTCTGGGATGTTACATTCACCCTCCCTTAGAAACTTTTCGTCCTCGAAAAGGAAGTAGAGTAAATTTAAACTCCTTATCCAATTTTAAATTCCCATTTCTCTCTAACATATTGGGAATGTAATGATCAGAACCAAGGTCCATATTATTCTCAGGGTACTCTATCTGATTCTCACTAAGGTAGAGTCTAAGGAAACTTCTATGATCTCGTGATTACTAGGGTCGTCACGGGTCTTGTTTAAAAATCGAATTCTCTGAGTTAGACTCAGAGCTACTATCCTACCACTAAGGATACACTGGGAGAGATACGGTCTAATACTTAGAGGTTTATGATCCTAAGAAAATTTAAAGGTTGGAAATTATCTTTTTAACTTACTGTTGTGAAACCCATGATTTCTTATCAATTCTATGACCAAGTGTTAAATTAGAAATTTAAATCTAAATTCTCAAATAATCCTTTCCCTAATCATTCAATTACCTTGCAAAATACCGTCTTGGCTAAATTCAGTATTTGAAATTCTATTGCTCTTAATACATATTCAAGTTCAATTTAAGAGGTAATTCAAAATAATGGTTTCAATTCCAAATTAATTCACTTGTCCATGGCTTTATCAGAGCAGGGCAAAAGGAAGAATTCAGAAACAAAGTTGGATAGTTAAAATTTCAAACACGACAATTCGGGATGATATTCAAAAGATGACAATGGGTCGAACAAAACCCAGCGAAAAGGGAAGGGATAGAATTGTATTTCCGAAACACTCATTCTATTTCAAATTTTATTCCAATCGTTCCCATCTCATATTAACACATTTAATATTCATATTTTAGTTTTCATATTTACCTAATCGAATGACACTTTTTCTAAATCCACTTTAAATTCATAAATATACATAACTCTTTTCATTCTTGTTTAGATATCAAATCTTGTTTAGAAAATTTCCCTTACTCAACTAGTTGGAAAATCTCTTAAAATAGTTTTATTTAAAATACCATCACGCTTCCTCTGCGCACTCTGATTATGCATATACAGGTTCAAGCTAGGTTTGTTTCAAATATTAATCTTAACATATTCAGAACTCACTTCTTTAAATTTAATATTTCAAAGATCCAAAATTTTCCTACTTCGATGTTTGTTACGATTTAAATTAGCTCATTCCAAACTTAAGTCAAAATCATTTCTTTAAACAAATTCTTAATTTAAGTATAAATCATCTACATATTTTTTAAGGGGTTGTGATAGCTAAGATATTCTGGGATATTCTCATTTACAATTCATGTTAAGGATTAATTCAAATCTATTGCTTACATTAACATATTAACATTCTTTGAGAAATATAATATCTTTCTGGTTACAACTTATTAGATCATATTCTGACATTTGTTATGACTTTTTTGACCTGAAGTATGGGTGTTGTTTTTGATATAATTTCTTAATATATTATCTTATTTACCCACACTTGCTTCCTAATCTTTAAGTGGATTTACCTCAAAATCCTTCTAGTTATTAAAATATTTTGATTTGTATTTATAACATATTAAATTCTCTCTTAATAGTTCCAATCTATCGAAATAATTCAAGTATCCCTTGACGTCTTAACTGGATTCATATAGTCATTCCTCTTTCGAAACTCGGAAATGAGTACTGATGATGTTGTAATCATCATCAGATCATCCTCGGGCGACTAGAGTGTGACTCTATATCTATCTATTATATGTTGGGCTTCACATATACGTTGATCAGATGTATATTCAAAACCCTTACATACTCAATAGTCCAATCATGACGTCGAATAAAATACACAAAGATTTCTTACTAAAGCTGTCATTAAAAATGATTTTGTTCTTTAAAACACTTTATTTTCAGAGTACGCTCTCTCAATCATAATATTCTGGAATCTCATTCTAGGGCATTTCTAACCCTATCTCTAATGAGATAATGCAATTCTGGGGAGTTCTATTCTTTTGTCCAAATATGTATGTACCCCATAGCGTTGTATAACCAAAGCTCTGATACCACAAATGTAACAACCCATCTTTTTGCCCGATTTTCGCCGGTAATTAAACCGACTCAAAGCGTTCATAAAGACGAATTGTTTTGGGTACATACATATATTGTGCCGAATAACAGAACCTTTCATTGCAAAAAATAATGTTACATCAGAGTTGCATAGAATATCAGAGTTACAACACATATAGCGGAAGAAAAGAAAATATACTCTCAGCGGAAGAAACCGTATGATATAGCGGAAGCTCCAAACTCTAGCGTGGACTCCAACTCTAAAAGCTCTCTAATCCTACTCCAACGATCTATAACTACAAAACTTAACTACTAGCTGCCCGTGTGGAAATTAATGGGCACCCAGAGTTTAGAAAGGAACAATAAACTCCAGGTCAGTTGTGGGACTGGTGTGAGAACTCAAAAACAGTTATTTTTAGGTTTTATTTTAAAGTTGGAAAATTCACCGGACCACGCCGCTAACGCGGAACGGGTTTACTCCATGTGAATACCCATGCATATGAATTCACAATGACTTTGGTAAAATGAAGCTATCATAAGCTCGTCCCATATCACACGATGCAAGCGCACACCAGATGGGCAAGTTTACCTTATGATAACCAAATGTGCTTTCATACGTGAAAATCCTCTTCTAACATTATCATATAGTGTGGAAAACAATTATGCAAATAAATGTATTAATCCAAGACGGCATAATACCCATAATATTATGTCACCATATATCTGTATACACACACACACACAATCGAAAACATATGGCTCGTATTAGAGATTGGATTTCCAACTTGATTATTCCTGGCACGAAAGATCAATCAGGGATACAAAACGGAGTGCCTCAACGGCTTTTTCGTCCATTCGTGGATACCAACTACACATCGTCAGGGCAGATTAACGGTTTTCGATCAGACACGACCCCTCGAATATACCCAACTTCCCCAGGTTCATAAGTGGTTTCCCACTGCTGCACAGCTTCATCATCAATTCATATATAAGTATAAATCATAACCGCCAGTTACTCATTAATCCGGGGTGTGAGGTTTGTTGCTGTCATGTCATACACAAAACGATGCTTCGATAAGCCATTCTTTGATCATCACTAGCTCGTTTCATAACTTGGGTTTGCCACATTGACAATTCACGACATATCACTGATTTAAATCAATGCATACCCTATAAGTTCATATGACTTAGAGATGAGGATAATATATTTCCACAAATCCTATATACATTAACGGAAATCAGTGCTATGTAGTCAATTTCAACGTCAGACACACCATCCATACAAATCTGTACTGGGTCTGAACAGAACAACAACTCGAAAATACTTAAATATGTTCAGGTCTCATGTAACTCATACCTCATATCGGTTGCCTACCTAACGGAGACATCAATCAACAATCAATCTAAACAAATTCAAATATTCCCGGTCTTCATTCATCGTTTACCGAGTATTTAATTGCTTCATAACATCGTATTATTACCTGGAATGGTTTTCGAACATATACTCAATCCTGGTCTTTCCAAGTAACAAGCGCGTTTAAAGTAGTAGTTATGGTTTACACAGGATTTTCAATTCAAATCTCCTTCCAATAGTTATAAATTCATTTATGACACAAGATTTGAATTACAATAAATTTCATACATCTCGTTATCATCTTATCTCTTCTTTGAAATCAATGATTACACCTTCGCTTCAATTTCATACCTTTAATTCACTCGAATCAAAGATTTGATTAAATCCCTAATTAACATATGAATTTCCAACATTCAATCTCATCGGGTTTCAAGAATGATATCATTGAAAATACCACTCACGGCAAAACCCAAATCAATTGATATTGAACATAAGTTACACAGAAATTGTATCTACT
The DNA here is from genome assembly GCA_030737875.1 of Allium sativum. Lineage (NCBI taxonomy): Eukaryota > Viridiplantae > Streptophyta > Magnoliopsida > Asparagales > Amaryllidaceae > Allium > Allium sativum. The sequence goes on along the minus strand of CM060926.1, from coordinate 482,171,096 downwards.
TATATTCGATATCAATTCCCATAATCAACGAACACCATAAGAGGGATATTGATATAATAAAAATAACTTCCAGATTCCTCAAATAGTATACGTTTACACCACAGAATTTCATATCAAATATCCGAAGATTATTTCTATCCAACTTATCTTAATCAAATTAGGAAACTTGTATCATAATTAAAAGATTTATCCAACTCTTTGACATTAGATCTGAATAAAAATATCATCAACTTATCCTCAATATTAACCTCCATATCCAACTCATACTATAAGCGGAATAACGATGAACTACCTTTTAAATTCCTCATATAGTAAGATTCATCATCTACCGAATTAATATTAAACATTGAAGATTTATTTCCCACCATATCCAATTATTCAAAATTGGAAAACTTATTTTACTACTTAAATAAATCAAATTTAAATCACATATACAATATTTCGAATACTTCTAAACCTTTGAAAACATCCTACAAATCATTTAAAAATAATTTCTCTTAGTTCGGAAAATTGTTTACGGGTGAAAAACTTCAAAATAGATTGCTTATAATGAAAGCGTTACAAGAACGTTTCAAAAGCGTTACAAAAGCGTTACAAAAGTATGCCCTTACAACGATCTTTTCCAAAACGTTTTTAAACATAGCTTGAAAACTATAACCCGACATTAAAATCTGCTTTCACTCATTTGAAAGCTCTCGTAAATAGGAATCAAACGTTTTTCGTTTCGCGGAAATCCGATTTAAATTGGAAAAGTTATAAGCATTTATATATTGCCATAATGCGACAAGCTCTAACTTTGACCAAAATAATCGTTACCTTAAAAATCATTATAAACTTATATAAATCATTTAAATTGACTTTTCAATTATTTGGATTTAAAAAACAACTTTTTTTTCTTTCTAAGAAATTAAATCACCATTCAATTAATTTCAAATTAGATTTTTATTTAACCATCCCATCCGTCGGATCAGTTAGGGATAGCCAGGGACAGCAGCAAACTGAGTTTCCAAACCCAAGCCTAGACACTATCCTTTCTGTCATCCTAGAAAGTTCTAGTGTATATTATATAATTATTATAATATATACAAAACCATATTCAAATTTCAAAAATCTTATTTCGAATTTAAATTGAAAATATTTTTACCAAAAACCAATTTCAAATACATATAAAGATCGTTATACAAAAATCAATACATAATTCAAATCATTTTCCAAATCCTAATTCAATATTTAGAAGTTGATATTAAATTCAAAACCAAAATTTTAAATATTATTTAATAATTTAATAAAATTGAATAGAGGAAGGGGATTCTAAATCGATCACCCATATATTCCACAACCACGGCGTGTTCGTGTGTGTGTGATATCATGCAATGCAATCTTATTTATCCAAATGAATCATACGATCAGATGGATACGAATTCGTTCATCACAAACAACATTTTAACTTTGCACAAACGTAACAGACAATAACACTTATCAGTGTTCAGTGTATTATCTAATTGCATGAACAACCATTCAAACATCAACATCCATCACACAATCATCATCTACTAATTATAATTAATCTCAGCTAATTATAATTAACTAATTTAAACAAATATTTAAATTAGAAGTTCTCACAAATTGAGCTTCAAAATCTTCATTACCAGAGCGAACAGATCAACGAATACTGCCACCTCTACTCAATCTGCTCTCAGTCCATTCTTATCAGCAACTGGTAAATTTCTGCTGATTTATATATATTGAAAATTCTATTAATAACGATCTTCGTTATATTAATATATGACATCTTTTATTTTATTTTTATTATAAATTTACGCTTAATAAAATTTCCAATACTATATACCACTTCGTTCTTCTTTTAGATATGATTCTAACGCTTCTGACGGCGAGCAAATCCGATTTAAAACGAGTGAGTTAGAGTGGTTTAAAGTTTGAACTATTAAAAATAAAACATAACTATTAACTAGGCCCAAACCCAAAAGCCAAATAGGTCTTGTCACACACAAACCCGGCCTGTTCCCCCCTTCTTCTTCCTCCTCCTATCTTCTTTGCGTGAAAACTCCAGGAAATCCATTTGATCCTTGCGCACCGTGCACCTGCACAAGCATTTCATCCTACCGAACTCAAATCTGAACTCATCAACAAGTCTCTCTTATTCTCCTTATTAATTTGCATCCACTCGTATCAACTTCGATCCCTTCCACTGAAATCCGTACATCACGTCGGCTACAGGAAAACCGCACGCTCCCTTACAAGCCATGACACTTTTTCGCTCAGAAATCCACCGAAAAACTCCACATCGAAGCCCTTTCCATGTTGATTACAAATCCACTCTTCGATTTGTCTATCGTCGCTTGAATCACGGATTATTCTTAAACCTAATTTTGAACAATTCCAATCATCGACGTGGAATCGAACCAACTTCGCACTAAAAATACTAGGTTCTTCGTTGATTTCAATGGTGCTGACGGCATCGATCCATTCTTCTCGGATTGAGAGATTTAATTTTTCAAAGTTTCAAACCCATTTCTTATGTTTACAGTAAAATTGAGATGTCTCTTCCATTAATCTGTAAAATTTCGATCCATCAATTTTTAAAAATCTGAAATGATAACCTGAACATCTTCCGCGCAGATCATACAAGTAAAAACTCAACGGATTGAGAGAATTAGATTTTTGAATGAAGAGAGATGTAAATTTTCATGTGCAGGAAATTTTTAAAACACAGAAGAAGAAGAGAATGATGCGAGGAAAATCACTGAAGTAATTGATGGATGTAGTGTGAGGGAAAGAGGAGCTTAACCTTCTTTATATAGGCATCAAAGAGGGTATAATGGTCAATTGCTACATGGAAACATGTCCTTCCTTTAATTCAAACTTCATGCAACCTTACACATAAGTGACTACGTGGCACTACCACATGAATTACTCCATGCGTAAATACACATAAGTGGACACCTCATTACTTAAGCCTTAATTAATTTATTTAAATTGGTTACACTTCTGTAACACTCATGAATGTAGCCAATCTTATAAATGCAACCATCTTATTACCAAATGTTTAAATATACTTTAAAAAAATATTTATCTATAGAATTTATCAAATATAACATATGTAATTTACCTAACTTTATACTAACAAAAGGTTTAAAATAAATACTTAACAACCCTTATAAAATTTTATAAACATCATTATAAATTATCTTTAAAATTCTTTCTTGTAAAATTATAAAAATTGCTTATCCTTTACCAAATTCATATTTTACAAATCAATATTATAAAAAATAGAAAATATCGTTACTTACATAAAATCTTATAAATTAAATATAACTCTTTAAAATAAGTTTTCCTTATACAAAAATCGTATAAAATAAAACAAGATACTTATTCAAAAAAAATTCATATTCAAACCCTATCAAAATTAATTTATATTCAGAAAATTCAAAATTATATAATAAATTTTCAAATCAAACTTAGTTAAAAATTCTGGGATGTTACATTCACCGTCCCTTAGAAACTTTTTGTCCTCGAAAAGGAAGTCGAGTAAATTTAAACTCCCTATCCAATTTTAAATTCCAATTTCTCTCCTAACATATCGGGAATGTAATGATCAGAACCAAGGTCCATATTATTCTCAGGGTACTCTATCTGATTCTCACTAAAGGTAGAGTCTAAGGAAACTTCTACAATCTCGTGATTACTAGGGTTGTCATGGGTCTTGTTTAAAAATCGAATTCTCTGAGTTAGACTCAGAGCTGCTATCCTACCACTAAGGATAAACTGGGAGAGATACGGTCTAATACTTAGAGGTTTATGATCCTAAGAAAATTTTAAAGTTCGGATATTATCTTTCTAACTTACTCTTGCGAAACCCATGATTTCTTATCAATTCTAAGACCAAGCGTTAAATTAGAAATTAAATCTAAATTCGCAAATAATCCTTTCCCTAATCATTCAATTACCTTGTAAAATACCGTCTTGGCTAAATTCAGTATTTGAAATTCTATTGCTTTTAATACATATCAAGTTCAATTTAAGAGGTAATTCAAAATACTGGTTTCAAGTCCAAATTAATTCGCTTGTCCATGGCTTTATCAGAGCAGGGCAAAAGGAAGAATTCAGAAACAAAGTTGGATAGTTAAAATTTCAAATACGACAATTCGGGGTGATATTCAAAAGATGACAATGGGTTGAACAAAACCCAGCGAACATGCTTGAATCGATGGGAGGGTTAAGTACATCTCGTATTGGTGGGAAATATCAGTACATATAGGCCCACAAACTTAACCGTTAAGTAAACATGCTTGAATCAGTGGGAGGGTTAAGTACATATCAGGTTGGTGGGTAATATTAGTAAATATAGGCCCACAAAAGTTAACCACTAGGAAACCCTAGTAATGGGGACCATTTCAGCAGTAACCCACATAGATGTATCATGGTACCCTGAAACTAGGCAGGGTGGGGCACGATTACTGGGCTGATTATAAGCGGTCAAAACAACGGCAGGGGGTACGTCAGTGTAGGTTCTGACGGTTTACGGGTGTGCACATACTTCGGAGTGGGAAAAAGCAGGCACTGGGTACCAATAGTTATACACTGTGCATCTTGAATCATGTCGGGTCGCTATCATAAGGATTGATGCACCTTATGGTGGGATCAGCACAGGGTATCTACATGCAAGAGAGGGCCGACTGACACAGACACATGGAACTTTAATACAAGTGGGGGCCGATCGATAGGGTAGTAAGGGTACATCTAACATCTTCATGGCAATTAGGCTGATTTAGGTAAGATCCGCATACTAGATGTATTCCTGAAGGCTACCAAAATTGCGGGGATTGGGATCACGTTGTAATATTATCATTTTATACAGATTACTAGTTGGGACACTAGTTAGGTGGTGCAGAGATAGATATAAAAATCAGATTAACAAGGTAGTAGCGAAGCAAAGAAATAGTACGAGCGCTTTCAGTTTATCTAGCCTTATCATACCTTATTCTTATCCTATGTTACCTTATTTCTTTGTTGTTGTCCTGCATCCAGTTTATTCATGTCATGGTTCTCTTACCAGTTTATATGCTGAATAATCACTAGACTTACCAGACTCATGTCGGACCTAGTTTTATTTCGCCTCTTTTCTTTCGTTCCCCCCTCCCCCCAGGTTCTTAAGGATGAACTGTTACCACTTAGCTCAGTTTTCTTTTCAAGCTCGAAGGTGGTTGATGTTTTGCTTTGGACTCTCTCTTCCACTGCTATGGATGGCTCATGCTTTATTGGGGAATATCATTGTTATTTTTGTGCTTCTTTTACACTTGGAAGTTATTTAATCAAGACAGAAGTTCTATGTATTACTTTTAAGTATGATTTGAGAATTTTTTTGTAAAAGCTTGACTGAATCACATTGTTAATAAAATGACTTTATTTTCCGCTATTTTATTTGTTTGCCTTGTAATTTATCTGCATCTTTTACCTAAAACGCTTCACCGAAGTTAAGGCATTCCCTTTGTGAGTGACCTTAACGGAGGTGGGGTGTTTCACTTGGTGAAGCTACTAGCTTTGTAGGATTTTCCGCACGATGGAGGCAGCTTTCAAGGGACCTGTCAATAAGTTGCAAAAGGATGGAAAAGATGAGAATGAGGGAGTTTTGTTAAGGAGCACAACCCAAGGATGAAGAACTCATGGATATAGACTTGGTTCACAAAGGAGGGGAGGAAAGAATAGTAAAACATAAAAACTAGAGGATGTATCTTTATTATGGTATAACGAGTCGTATAATTAAGGGCAAGGGCAAGAACAAGTGACAAGATTTTTAAGAGGGAAAATCCACGCTCTCACCGCCAGCGTACCTGAGAGAGAGTTAGTAAGATTTCTGTTGAAAAAGTTTAGTTTTTCTTCTTGATCATCCCGTTATTACTCTTTTGATTTTAGCGCTTCACATTCATTTATATCTTCTTCCATAGTTGAGTCTCTTCACTTTAGTACTTGTATAGTAGAAGATCCCAATATTGTCTCAAATCCAATTTGCGGTTCGGCTCATTTATCTTTGGATTTGAGATGCTTATGTTTCCGGGTTTCATGGGCCATGGGTTGATTCTAGGCATGGATTTGTTAGCTAGTAATTGTGAAAGGAGGGTAGTTAGACTTTCGACTTGCCTCGGGAATACCCTCGAGATTTTGTGCGATCCTAAGGGATCAGTTTGTCTCAGCTACCTAGAATCACTTCATGTATCTATCGATGATTTTCGATTCGTTGGAGTATCCATGAGTACGCAAGATGTTTTGATTAGGGTAGGGTTTTCCCCCTAAAACTCGAGACAGACTTCCGCATATATTTAGTTGACAATGCGAAGCCCGTTATGCGATCAACGATAGTTTTAGAACAAGATTGGCAAGGATAGCCAGAGTCGGTTAAGTGCTCAATTTTTTGGTTCTTTTGCTAGTATCATCTCATGTAAATCATCCAAATTCGGAGGAGATATTCCTTGGGTTCTTATCTGATATTGGTTTAGGCCTTTGGGGCTTGTACTTGAGGGATGCCGAGTTCGACTAGGATGGTTTACATGAAAAATAAATGGTTGTGGCAGGCGCCCTAACGTATGACTGGCCTTAGGAGAGGTAAAAAGTACTTAGCAACCTTTAGCTTTAGACCCTCAGATTTGTGACATTATGGATAAACTAAGTAGAGGAGAGACCTCTAATCAATTTAGTATATACATTTGGTATCTTGGCGCACACATGTTTATCTTGGAAAGATAGTTTGACTACATTGGACACCTTCTACCATAGTAAGTGATCGAGGTCCTATCTTTACTAGTGAGTTTTAAAAATGGAGGTCAAGAAGCTTCGCGATTGTGAAGTTAAATTAGTTAAGGGACGGTAGAGTGAAGCTCAAGAAGACACGACGTGGGAGACTGAAGATATGACACACGCATCATACCCTTTTTCTTGAGGGTATATCCTTTATCTCCTTTTCAAGGAATTCTATGCATGTTTGTTTCTACTTTTTCAGGAATATCCTTTAGGTCATATCTTCAATCCTTAGGTAGAAGCCAATGGATGTAAACATGTGTTTGAAACATGTTATGATTGGTGGTTGCAAGTGGTTGCTCATGGTTGCTAGTGGTTGCTCGTGGATGTGTATATACACATTAAGCACTAGATCGGCTCAGTCACTTTCATATTGCATATGCATGAGTGAATTTTTATACATATGAACTGAAACTTGATGTGTTATCATATGGATGCTGATTCGTATGAATGATTGTGCACTCATGTAGATGTTACAAAATACGATTAGGAATAATTTCATACATGATGGACTCATGACACTGAAATAATTCACATTAAGGAGGTCGACTGAATCAGTAGACCGCCTGATTTTGCATTAGATAAGGACATGTACACACACTATGCATATGATCATGAAGGCATTAGAAATCTTTTTAAGGACAATGGATGCATGTGTTTGATGGTTGAGTAGATGGATGATTGGATGGTAGGATATACATTCTTCTTAACTTGAAGATTTCGGGGACAAAATCCTTTAAGGAGGGGAGAATGTAACACCCCGTATTTTCTGAGAATATTAAAACAACAAATTAAAAAATAATTAATTTGAAAATGAATAAATAGGTGAAATGGCTTGAACCATTGCGTTCATCTCAGAATTCTGCTTGAGATAGAGTCCGAGTTTGCATAAATCGGACTCCGTATGAAGAAGATATATTTAAATTAAATATTGCAGCAAAACATGAAAAAGAAGAATGAGAAAAGAATAATGTTTAGCATTGTTCTAAGTTTGTAAGCAAAAGACTTAGTAGCTCATTTGGTTAGAACATGTGACTTGCATACAAGAGGTACAGAGTTCGATCCCCGCTAGCGCCATATTTTTGTTTTAGGGGAATGGCTAAAAAGTGGCTTAGTGTGAACGCAGTTCAAAAAGTGGTTTAGTGTGAAAATTGTTAATTGAGAAGATATATATATATATATATATATATATATATATATATATAAAGAGAGAGAGAGAGAATATATATATGATGTGGTGCACGTGGCGCATTTTTTGTTGGTATATTCTTTCATTTTCATATTTTATGGCTTTGTGAAAAATTCTGAGGTGTTAGGGCTTATGTGTCCCGCTATGATTGGCTGAGTGACACATTTCTTTAGCTGGATGGTCTTGATTGCTTTTAGGTTGATCTGACGGCTCTTATTTAATTAAAATTCTATATAGTAACCTAAATCTAAAACCCTAAGCCACACAAAAATATTCCTAAGACCGTCATGTTGTCAACACTCAACCTAGAGTAGCCGTCATTCCCGTTCAACTAGAAAGTAAGATAGAAGCAAGAATCAAATTAAATCAAATCTAATTCAATTAAGAGAATTCAACGTCTACAACAAAAGAGAGCTATATAAATTCAGAATACAGATCCTTGAACACAAGACTAGTTTCCTTTTTGTAAGTCCAGTTATCATTTAGACTTAAATGATATTAGAATCGTGACTAAATAAATGGATGTAGAACATTGCCTAATGTAAATCTATGCCTATCCTTTCTGTTAAAACTGAATTGATTGAGACTATGATTCTTATCATGCTAAGTGGTGATCATGTTGTATGTAATTTGTTGATAAATGTTAAACGCTTGGCAATGAATCCATATGTGGTGTAATTTGGCAATGACATATTATGTTGTGTATTTGGGCGATGACATAAATTGGTGATGACATGTTATAATTTGGCGATGGAATATCATATTGTGTAATTTGGCGATGACATACCATGTTGTATAATTTGGTGATGACATTTCAAGTTGTACGATTTGGTAATGACACTTATATGTTGTATGACAATTTGGGGATTTTGCTATGTTTAACCATGTTCACATATATGATCCAAAACTACATGTTAATATGATTAGGTTCATGTTAGATTTGATCCAACTGATTTGCAAGTTCGCAACTACATGTCTAATTTTAAGTTTATGTAGTTTTATGTAAAATCCCTATTTCATGATTCATGTTGAATAGATCTAAATTTGCAGGTTCATAATTAAATGTATATTGTTCTATGCCAAATTCATATGATACATGTGTAGTTAGATCCATATTTTTATGATGTTGGAATTATTACATGTTCCTCTTTTCCTCCTTTTGTGTTTAAGATTAGGCTATGTATCAAGCCTAACATTTTATGTGATTTGTGCGAATGTTTAACGGGGTAACGTTGGGGAAAAACATGAAATTACAAATAATTGGCATATCTGGCTTATAAACATATAAATGGTTTATGGCATAAAAGTGGTATAAATTTTTATAACTAAAATTATGAGCTTGATTTAGAGGGAATGTGGGCCATGACATTAAATTGTTGATAATTTACATAAAAGGATAAATATGTAAATTTAGTAAAAGACGAATATGCCCAACCCTCGGTTAGATTAAGTTACGGTATAAGACTGTCCGGAACCACCCAGCAAATCCAGCAACCATAACAATATAGATCTAATGTGAGAGGTTAGCGCATTGAGCCCAAACGAACCTAAGGTTAGACTGAGTTATGGTGTAAAGCTTCCCGGAACCGACCGACACATCCAGTGACCGTAACAATACCTGTCTAATCTGAGTGGTTGGTGCTTTAATAAAAGAATTAAAGTTAAGGCAGGAATGGTACGGTTAAGTTAATTAAGGTAACACTTAAACAATACACCATGTTAATTAGACAAGTGTGTGAGGTTAAGTAAATTTAGAACACTTAACCGTTATAACATGTTAATAAGACTAGTGGGTAAGGTTAAGTAAATTTAGAACACTTAACCGTTATAAGATGTTAATTAGACAAGTGGGTGAGGTTAAATAAATTTAGAAACACTTAACCAATATAACTTGATTTGTGGTAAGGTTAAGTTAAAACAAGAGGGCAACACTTAACCAATATAACTTGATTTGTGGTAAGGTTAAGTTAAAACAAGAGGGCAACACTTAACCAATATAACTTGATTTGTGGTAGGGTTAAGTTAACACAAGAAGGCAACACTTAACCAAAGTAACATGACACGTAGGTGGGTTAAGTTAACTTGAACTGATTGATGACACTTAACCAATACAACAAGATGAATACATGGGGTTAAGTTAACAAGAAACACTTGACCAATATAACTTGACGAACGAACGAAGTTAAGTTAATAGGAAACACTTAACCGATCCAACATGATAAGTAAGGAGGGTCAAGTTAATAAGAAACGCTTAACCAACATGACATGATGAATGAGTGGGTTAAGTTAACATGTACGGACAACACTTAACCAATATGACGTAATGTGCGGGAGGGTCAAGTACATACCAGGTTGGCGGGTAATATTAGCAAATATAGGCCCACAAAACTTAACCATTAAATAAACATGCTTGAATCAGTGGAACGATTAAGTACATATCGGGTTGGTGGGTAATATTAGTAAATATAGGCCCACAAAACATAACCATTAAAAAAACATGCTTGAATAAGTGGGAGGGTTAAGTACATATCGGGTTGGTGGGTAATAATGGTAAATATAGGCCCACAAACTTAAGCATTAAATAAACATGCTTGAATCAGTGGGAGGGTTAAGTACATCTCGTATAGGTGGGTAATATCAGTACATATAGGCCCACAAACTTAACAGTTAAATGAACATGCTTGAATCGATGGGAGGGTTAAATACGTCTCGTGTTGGTGGGTAATATCTGTAAATATAGGCCCACAAACTTAACCGTTAAGTAAACATGCTTGGATCAGTGGGAGGGTTAAGTACATATAGAGTTGGTGGGTAATATTAGTAAATATAGGCCCACAAAACTTAACCAGTAGGAAACCCTAGTAACGGGGACCCATTTGAGAAGTAACCCACATAGATGTATCATGGTACCCTGAAACTAGGCGGGGTGAGGCACGATTACTCGGCTGATTATAACCGGTCAAAACAACGGCACGGGGTACGTCAGTGTAGGTTCTGATGGTTTATGGGCATGCACGTACTCCGGAGTGGGAAAAAGAAGGCACTGGGTACCAGTAGTTATACACTGTGCATTTTGTATCGTGTCGGGTCGCTATCATAAGTATTGATACACCTTGTGGTGGGACCAGCACAGGGTATCTACACGCAAGATAGGGCCGATTGACACAGACACATGGAACTTTAATACAAGTAGGGAGCCGATCGATAGGGTAGTAAGGGTACATCTGACATCTTCATGGAAATTAGGTTGATTGAGGTAAGATCCTCATACTAGATGTACACCTGAAGGCTACCACAATTGCGGGGATTGGGTTCACGTTGTAATATTATCATTTTATACAGATTACCAGTTGGGACACTAGTTAGGTGGTGCAGAGATAGATATAAAAATCAAATTAACAATGTAGTAGCGAAGAAAAGAAAGAGTAGGAGCGCATTCAGTTTATCTTGCCTTATCATACCTTATGCTTTTCCTACGTTACCTTATTTCTTTGTTGTTTTCCTGCATCCAGCTAGTTTATATGTTGAATAATCGCTGGACTTACCAGACTCATGTCTGACCTAGTTTTGTTTCGCCTCTTTTCTTTCGTTCCCCACAGGCTCTTTGGTAGGAAATGTTACCACTTAGCTCATTTTTCTTTTCAAGCTCGAAGGTGGTCGATGTTTTGCTTTGGACTCTCTCTTCCACTGTTATGGCTGGCTCATGCTTTATTGGGGAATATCATTGTTATTTTTGTGCTTCTTTTACACTTGGAAGTTATTAAATCAAGAAAGAAGTTCTATGTGTTACTTTTAAGTATGATTTGAGAAAATTGTTGTAAAAGCTTGACTGAATCACATTGTTAATAAAATGACTTTATTTTCCGCTATTTTATTTGTCTGCCTTGTAATTTATATGCATCTTTTACCTAAAGCGCTTCACTGAAGTTAAGGCATTCCCTTTGTGAGTGGCCTTAACGGAGGTGGGGTGTTTCATGTATCCTTTCAAAGCTATATTTTCTCCCTTGATGCTTGGAAAAAACATTTCCAATATCCTAATTTCTTTATTTGAGAAAATATCTCTTATTCCAGTTAGAAAACGTTTCTAAATATTCACGAATTCTTATTTTCTATATTCAGAAAATATACCTTATTAATATCGGAAAATATTTCGATATTCCATTTCTTAATTCCTCGTTGACCAATTCATTTCAATTTCTATGCATAGAAAATATCTCTCATTTAATTTGGGAAAACATTTCAAAATCCTTTAAATTAACGAGATGTTATAAAACACCGTTATTATAACTTAAACCATTAATCATTTAGTAACAAAAAATACTGCTCACTATCGAACCTTAACCATTCCTCCATCAATCATGAAGTTAATCAAGTTGGGGTATAATTACCTCTTATACCTTAATTGAACAACATTCTCAACTTTGAAATAGTCAAAGCTCACAACTTCTGTAACACCCCGCTTCCATTAGGTTCACTCACAAAGGGAATGCCTTAACATTGGTGGAGCGTTTTAGTAGACAGAACAGAAATTTACAAGACAGATAAACAATACTTGAGAAATTATAACTTTATTACAGTGGAAAACATAAATCAGTTTGGTTACATCTTTACCAAAAACTCAAGTACATAAATATCAGCCTTGTTCAGAAAATCATCAGAGTACAAAACTTTAAAATCATAATCCCCACAGAAGCTGCCATACGGAGCCAAGCCATACTTTAAGCACTCTAAGTACTTCAAGCAGAAGAAATCCGGATCAAGCTAAAGTATTCCCTCCTTGGAAAACCTGGGGGGAAACGGAAGAAAAAGGGGCGAAAACAAGCAAGGTCAGACATAAAGTCTGGCAAGTCCAGTGAGTTTCAGCATATGAACAGATAATAATAATCATGGCAGGCAAATAAAATTGGATAAGAGATAACAGTAACAGGAGCAGCAGCAGATGTACTTAGGTTAAACAGAAGAAACAGAATAATATTGCTTTTCATTTCTCTGCACTACTACTAGTATAACAGGATTAGGTGTCACCCTAATGTCTAAACTGAAACAGAAACGGGAACAGAATAATTTCCATAGAAGAGAATGCTAGTAATGGGCCTTTACCACCCCAATAGAAACAGACAAAAACAGAATGCTAATAATGGGCCTTTACCACCCGAACAGAAACAGACAGAAACATAATGCTAATAATGGGCCTTTACCACCCGAACAGAAGGTACAGAAACAGAAACAGATTAATCCCCACGGAAACAGAATGTAGAATTAGGTGTACACTAGTAAATGGGCCTTTACCACCTGAACAGACGGTACCATGCAGACAGGTCTTGCCACCCAACAGAAATAGATGGTACCAACATAAACAGACAGAACTAAGTGTACCCTAAAACCCTACCCCAAGCGATCGGCTCCCTAATACATAAATAGCCTGTGTCGGCTCCACAGTAGGGTGTATCACTCCCTAAAGTGACAACCAATTGGCACAGACCTATTTACAGATGTCACGGCGTCTTACATCCTCAGAGGCAGACCGAGATCCATGCACGCACATGACCCGGTTGGAACGCACCATCAACACCCCTCGCCATTATCAGAATGAACCACTTATAATTAGTTCAGTAAGCGTGCCCAGACCCTACCTACTGTTGGGTCAAAGTTTTGATACCAGAAAGGGTTACTGACTAATATGGGTCCCAAACAACAGATGACACAAGTAATTTCCCTCCTAACCTTGTGTCCCCAGACTAAAAGATTTCAGATTAACTTGTTTACAAGTTCAGACATACAGAGTTCAGGTCAACTAGTTCAAAGATCAGACAAGTTTTCAGACTAACAGATCAGATATACGGATTTAACAGATTTACAGATTTGTCTAACTTTGTAATTGTGCCTACAGATTCACGAAACGGGTTTGTTTAATTCATTAGTCAAATTGGTTTAACCCTATCCACCCAACACGTTTTAGACATCATATTTATCCTAGATTTGCATTAATATTAATGCACAGACCTCTCACATTAGGTCGGTAGCTTGTGGCCGCTGGATATGCCGGGCGGTTTCGGGCAGACTTCTGCCACAAGCCAGACCTAACCTCGTGTCTAAGCATATTTTTAGTTATGCCTACGACATCTCACATTAGACTGACAGTTTGCGGTCGCTGGTTAAGCCGGTTGGTTCCGGGCAGGCTTCTACCGCAAACAGAGTCTAACCTCGTGTCATAGCCAATTCATTCCAATAAAGATTTTTTCAGAGATCAGACTAATTCTATTTGTTTAACAGATTAAACTTTTGTACAAGTCACAGCAGATTATTTGAGGTTCTATTAACAAGTTTTGCTCAATTTTATGTCGAGCCTACAGATTCACATACTTCAAATTTCAGTATTTCAGTTCCAACAGATTACGTCATTCAACAGATTAAACAGATAACGGATCTTGCAGATTAGGCTATTTAGCAGATTTAGCAGATAAGGCAATTTAACATAATTAGCAGATTAGGCAATTCAATCTAATTAGCAGTTTAGGCAATATAACAGAACTAGCAGATTAGGCAATATAACAGATTTAGCAGATAACAGATTTAGCAGATTATATATATCTAAAACTCTATTTACATATCGTACCCAATCATAAATTTAGCCCAAACTTACATGCCTAAATTAAGGTCAAAATTCATAATAAAATATATGCCCCAAATTTTAGCCTTAATATTCCCATTTACAGTTCATGTCAAAACTAGATTTAATATTCTATTTCACCATTTATGTCCAAGACTAATACACATGTAAATCATTCTCTATTATAGCCAACTCAGATTATGCCAACATATTTGCTATGCCAGATTTACTTAATTAAGCTGCGCCCAATCCCCGTATAACATGTTTCCACGAGTTCTCTAAATACTCATGAAATGGCCCTATAGGCTCGATGTACATAACAGTGAATGGGAATAAACTAGCAAAGTTACATACTAAATATGAGATCTAACATCATTAAGGGAATAGACATAAGAAACTAACTACAATAGTTATAGGCAACTAACCACAATAGTCACGGGTAACTAATCACAATAGTTTCTTATTCAATGTCAGAGGCAATAGTCTCATAGTCATAGGCAATAGTCTCATAGGCATGAATCATAGTCATAGGCCATAGTCTCATAAGCGTGAATCATAGTCATAGGGAATAGTCTCATAGGCATCAGTTTCATGTCCAATTATGCATTATTATTGGTCAAAAATTTTAGCGTTCGTGTGTTAATCTCTTATGAGATTCGGCGCAGGCTCGTAGTAGCCTGGCTATAGAAAAGAAAGAAGAAAGAGGTACAGAATAGTCACAGAAAAACAGATATGGCAGATAAGAATATACATAACCTCAGATTCAGATTTATAATCATATCACAATTATAATTACAGTTTATAGCGGAAATTAACTGTACTTGCCTTTCGTGGTTTTCAGAAAGGATAATAAACTGTTGTTGATGCAGTAATGCTGAATTATTCCTCTTTAATTGTCGTAGCTCTAAACTTGGATTTGAGATTTGATTTAGCCTTTAATTCTATTCAGGTTAGAAGAAGATTCATCAGTCCAACTTTTGATTCCCACAGGGTAGCGACGCCATTTTTATTTTTAATTAGAACAGAGGCAGAATATAGACAGAATGAAATGGTGTGGAGAGAATGAGGCAAGGGGTGAGTTTATATAGGATTAGGCGGACAAATCTAGACAGAAACGAGACCGGATACATCAGAATGAACCAAGTTAAAAAAACTGGGTTTCGGGAGCAGGTAGACCCCCAGGTCGACACTATGGTCGACCTGGTCTGGCCAGGTCGAACCCCAGGTCGACACTATGGTCGACCTGGCCCCTGGGAGGTCGACACTATGGTCGAACCCTAGGTCGACCTGGTCAATGGGCAGGAATTTTCCCGCCCAGCCTGTTCTGGAATTTTGAATTCGAATTTGAATTCGAATTTTCGAGCTGTTTTCGATTCTGAAATTCTCTGAAACTTCAGAGGGCCATATCTCCCTCATACGGACTCTGTTTCTCGAAAACTCGGACTCGTTTCCAAGAAGAATTTTGAGATGAACTCAATGGCGCAACCCGTTTCCCTTGATTCTTATTTTAAAAATTAATTATTCTCTGATTTGTTACTTATACGTTCACAGAAAATTTGGGGTGTTACATTCTCCCGTCCTTAAAGGATTTCGTCCCCGAAATCTTCAAGTTAAGAAGAATGTGTCCTACCATCCAGTCATCCATCTACTCAACCATCATCCACAAGCATCCAATATCCTTAGAAAACTTCTAATGTTGTATGAACCTATGCAAAAGTGTGTGTATATGTTCCTTATCTAATGCAAAGATCAGGCGGTCCACTGATTCAGTTGACCTCCTTAATGCGAACTATGTCAATGTTATGTGTCTAACATGTATGCAATTTTCCTATTTGATACATATCATTCTTATATGAGTGACAACCATTCATTCATATGCAACATCCATAGTCAATCATTTTGCATCCCTAGAAATTGAAAATGCTCACACATCCATATGCAGTATGAGAGTGTATTCGAGTCGATCTAGTGCCTAGTATGTGTATATGCATCCACGAGCAACCACTAGAAACCACTTGCATCCACTTACAACCATCAAACATAACATGTCTCAAACACATGTTTACACCCATTGGTTTCTACCTAAAGTTCGAAGATTCGATCGATAGGATATAGTCGAATGATGGAAGCGAGTACAGATAAAACAAAAACTTGGTTTCCATTAGACAATGTTTGAGAGAATAATTCCCCTAAGTATCGGCCCCGAAGACCGAAATCAACATCGGATTGACACCCAGAGGATTACCCTCTTTAGACAATGTCAAAACTGGAAATCTCAACCTTATCAGAAATATTCAGATATTTACAGATTACTGGTACAGATCAGATTACTAAATGATTCTTAGGAAACTAAGCATGATAAAAACCCAGAATGTATGCGTCATAGTCAACTTAACGCTCAACACAGATACCGAACTTAGCACAATTGGATGAGTCATTACCCTTATGGGTCTGGGTCTACAGCGGAATCAGAAACAATACTAGTATTCAAGTGCAGAGTATCGATTACAGAATCAAGATGCCAGAATCAGAAAAGAGTTTTAACCCAAAAATCAGATAAAGAAATTAAACCTCCTACAGAAAGTTTTCCTATATCTATCCTATCTACTAGCCTCGAGAGTGTTCGTCTGCCTTCCAGAAGTTGGTCCTGCCCTCTGCCTTTTCCCTCGTTTCTTCGGACAGTCCCTAGTGAAGTGTCCCATCTCACCACAGTTGAAGCAAGTGCCCTCTCTTTTTCTGCAATCCTTGTTCAGATGAGTCGAGCTTCCACAAGTAAAGCACTTTTTCTCCTTCTTATCTTCAGGCTTTTCACCTTTCTTTTGTGTTTCCTTTTTGGGCCATGCTTTCTTGTTCTGTGGTTCTTCCTTCTTTCCCTCTTCTTTCTTGCCGTTGTCTTCCTCGTGCAGTAGTGCCATATCCACTAATCTCTCGTAAGTCGCTCCCATGGGTACATGGGTCATGGCTAGGCTGCGCGGTGGCTCGTTCAATCCTTTAACAAAGCGGAGAGCCTTTTTATGTTGGGTGTTGACTAAATCTAGTCCGAACCTAGCCAGTTGGCTGAACTGGTTGACGTATTCCTTGACCGTCATACTTCCTTGCTTAAGAGATAAGAACTTTTCCAGTTGTAGACTTCGTTCGGCTTGCGAGAGGAATTTCGTCTCAAACCTTGTTCTGAAATCCATCTATGTTTCAACCGGTCGCTCGGCGTTAGTGACTTCCCACCAATAGGAAGCCTCGTCCTTGAGCAACCATACCGCCAATTGTACCTTCTGCCTATCGTCCACCTCGAAGATAACGAACATATCCTCAGTTTCTTTAAGCCAGTTCCTCGCTTCTACGAATGATTCAGTTCCCTTGAAATCCTTTCCAACCATGGCCCTAAAATCTTTATAGATCTTTGAAAAAGCAATTGCACGAGGAGGGGACAGAGGAGGAGGAATCGTTGCAGCTGGAGGAGGAATATCTGCTGGGCCTGCATCATTGGCCCTAGCCTCTAAGTGCCTCCTGAACCATCCAGGTATTGTCACGCCCTCTGGAAAGTTAAGATTCCCAGACATGCTGGAATGAAAGAAAAAGATTTAAAATGGAAAACGGAAAAAATAGATATATGGATTTTTGGGGATTATGTTTTTCAAAATAAACTTTATTTTTGAAAATACTTCCTTTTAAATCCTTTTTGAAAATAGTTTTCAAAAACTTTTTATCTAATCTGGTAACCTTCAGCTCTGATACCAAGTGTAACACCCCGACTCCATTAAGGTCACTCACAAAGGGAATGCCTAAACTTTGGTGGAGTGTTTTAGTAGACAAAACAGAAATTTACAAGACAGATAAACAATACTTGAGAAATTATAACTTTATTACAGCGGAAAACATAAATCAGTTTGGTTACATCTTTACCAAAAACTCAAGTACATAAATATCAGCCTTGTTAAGAAAATCATGAGAGTACAAAACTTTAAAATCATAATCCCCACAGAAGCTGCCATAAGGAGTCAAGCCATATTTTAAGCACTCTAAGTACTTCAAGCAGAAGAAATCTGGATCAAGCTAAAGTATTCCCTCCTTGGAAAACCTGGGGGGTGGGAAACGGAAGAAAAAGGGGCGAAAACAAGCATGGTCAGACATAAAGTTTGGCAAGTCCAGTGACTTTCAGCATATGAACAGATAATAATAATCATGGAATGCAAATAAAATTGGATGAGAGATAACAGTAACATGAGTAGTAGATGTACTTAGGTTAAACAGAAGAAACAAAATAATATTGCTTTTCATTTCTCTGCACTACTAGTAGTATAATAGGATTAGGTGTCACCCTAATGTCTAAACTGAAACAGAAACGGGAACAGAATAATTTCCATAGAAGAGAATGCTAGTAATGGGCCTTTACCACCCCAACAAAAACAGACAAAAACAGAATGCTAATAATGGGCCTTTACCACCCGAACATAAACAGACAAAAACAGAATGCTAATAATGGGCCTCTACCACCCGAACAGAAGGTACAGAAACATAAACAGATTAATCCCCATGGAAACAGAATGTAGAATTAGGTGTACACTAGTAAATGGGCATTTACCACCCGAACAGATGGTACCACGCAGACAGGTGTTGCTACCCAACAGTAACAGACGGTACCAACAGAAACAGACAGAACTAAGTGTACCCTAAACCCTACCCCAAGCGATCGGCTCCCTAATACATAAATAGCCTGTGTCGGCTCCACAGTAGGGTGTATCACTCCCTAAAGTGAATACCAGTTGGCACAGACCTATTTACAGATGTCATGGCGTCTTACATCCTCAGAGGCAGATCGGGATCCATGCACGCACATGACCCGGTTGGAATGCATCATCAACACCCCTCGCCATTATCAGAATGAACTACTTATAATTAGTTCAGTAAGCGTGCCTGGACCATACCTACTGTTGGGTCAAAGTTTTGGTACCATAAATGGTTACTGACTAATATGGGTCCTAAACAACAGATGACACAAGTAACTTCCCTCCTAACCTTGTGTCCCCAGACTGACAGATTTCAGATTAACTTGTTTAAAAGTTCAGACATACAGAGTTCAGATCAACTAGTTCACAAATCAGACAAGTTTTCAGACTAACGGATCAGATATACGGATTTAACAGATTTACAGATTTGTCTAACTTTGTAATTAGGCCTACAGATTCACGAAATGGGTTTGTTTAATTCATTCGTCAAATTGGTTTAACCCTATCCACCCAACACGTTTTAGACATCATATTTATTCCAGATTTGCATTAATATTAATGCACAGACCTCTCACATTAGGTCGGTAGCTTGTGGCCGCTGGATATGCTAGGCGGTTTCGGGCAGACTTCTGCCACAAGCCAGACCTAACCTCGTGTCTAAGCGTATTTTTAGTTATGCCTATGACCTCTCACATTAGACTGACAGTTTGTGGTCACTGGTTAAGCCGGTTGGTTCCGGGCAGGCTTCTACCGCAAATAGAGTCTAACCTTGTGTCATAGCCAATTCATTACAATACATATTTTTTCAGAGATCAGGCTAATTCTGTTTATTTAACAGATTAAACTTTTGTACAAGTCACAGCAGATTATTCGAGGTTCTATTAACAAGTTTTGCTCAATTTTAAGTCGAGCCTACAGATTCACATACTTCAAATTTCAGCATTTCAGTTCCAACAGATTACGTCATTCAACAGATTAAACAGATAACAGATCTTGCAGATTAGGCTATTTAGCAGATTTAGCAGATAAGGCAGTTTAACATAATTAGCAGATTAGGCAATTCAAACTAATTAGCAGTTTAGGCAATATAACAGAACTTGCAGATTAGGCAATATAAAAGATTTAGCAGATAACAAATTTAGCAGATTATATATATCTAAAACTCTATTTTCATATCTTACCCAATCATAAATTTAGCCTAAACTTACATGCCTAAATTAAGGTCATAATTCATAATACAATATATGCCCCAAATTTTAGCCTTAATATTCCCGTTTACAGTTCATGTCAAAACTAGATTTAATATTCTAGTTCACCATTTATGTCCAAGACTAATACACATGTAAATCATTCTCTATTATAGCCAACTCAGATTATGCCAACATATTTGCTATGCCATATTTACTTAATTAAGCTACGCCCAATCCCCGTATAACATGTTTCCACAAGTTCTCTAAATACTCATGAAATGGCCCAATATGCTCGATGTACGTAACGGTGAATGGGAATAAACTAGCAAAGTTACATACTAAATATGAGATCTAACATCATTAAGGGAATAAACATAAGAAACTAACTACAATAGTTATAAGCAACTAACCACAATAGTCATGGGCGACTAATCACAATAGTTTCTTATTCAATGTCAGAGGCAACAGTCTCATAGTCATGAATCATAGTCATAGGCAATAGTCTCATAGGCGTGAATCATAGTCATTGGCAATAGTCTCATAGGCGTGAATCATAGTCATAGGCAATAGTCTCATAGGCATCAGTTTCATGTCCAATTATGCATTATTATTTGTACCAAAATTTAGCGTTCGTACGTTAATCTCTTATGAGATTCGGCGTAGGCTCGTAGTAGCCTGGCTATAGAGCAGAAAGAAGAAAGAGGTACAGAATAGTCACAGAAAAACAGATCTGGCAGATAAGAATATACATAACCTCAGATTCAGATTTATAATCATATCACAATTATAATTACAGTTTATAGCAGAAAATAATTGTACTTGCCTTTCGTGGTTTTAAGAAAGGATAATAAACTGTTGTTGATGCAGAAATGCTGAATTATTCCTCTTTAATTGTCATAGCTCTAAACTTGGATTTGAGATTTGATTTAGCTTTTAATTCTATTCAGGTTTGAAGAAGATTCATCAGTCCAAGTTTTGATTCCAGCAGGGTAGCCACGCCATTTTTATTTTTAATTAGAACAGAGGCAGAATATAGACAGAATGAAATCGTGCGGAGAGAATGAGGCTAGGGGTGAGTTTATATAGGATTAGGCAGACGAATCTAGACAGAAACGAGACCGGATACATCAGAATGAACCAGGTTAAAAAGACTGGGTTTCAGGAGCAGGTCGACCCCTAGGTCGACACTATGGTCGACCTGGTCTGGCCAGGTCGACCCCCAGGTCGACACTATGGTCGACCTGGCCCCTGGGAGGTCGACACTATGGTCGACCCCCAGGTCGACACTATGGTCGACCCCCAGGTCGAGCTGGTCCATGGGCGGGAATATTCCCGCCCAGCCTGTTCTGGGATTTTGAATTCGATTTTGAATTCGAATTTTCAAGCTGTTTTCGATTCTGAAATTCTCTGAAACTTCGGAGGGTCATATGTCCCTCATACAGACTCCGTTTCTCAAATACTTGGACTCGTTTCCAAGCATAATTTCGAGATGAACGCAATGGCGCAACCCGTTTCCCTTGATTCTTATTTTAAAAATTAATTATTCTCTGATTTGTTACTTATACATTCACAGAAAATATGGGGTGTTACAACTTCAAACAAAACATCGCTTGCGCGACTTTCAGATTCAATCTAAGAATCCACTTCTTTTACAGAAAAATATTGATTATAACGATAGCGTTATAATCGCTGTTTTCAAACATTAATTATAATGGTAGCGTAAAAATTACTATTTAAATTTACAAAACATTTATTATAACAACAACATTATAATCGCTATTCAGATTTATAAAACATTTATTATAACAACAACGTTATAATCGCTGTTCAGATTTATAAAACATATATTATAAAAGCAACTTTATAATCGCTGTTTAAACTTATAAAACATCTATTATAATGATAGCGTTATAGTCGTTGTTTCCAAATATTTGGTTTATAAAAATATATAACTTGTAATTATTAATTTCATTAAATAAATAAGTAAATAAATAATTACAGTTGATTCAAACAAATCTATCTTTTCATACAAATCTATCTTTTTATATATAAAAATTATAACTTTATACGATTAAAAATCAAAGCTTTTCAACTTATAAAAATCTAATCTATTCAAATTTAAAAATCCAATCTATTCAACATTTAAAAAAATTCTAATCTATTCAACTTTAAAAAAAATCTAATCTTTTTAATAATTAAAAATCAAATCCTATCATTTGTAAATTATTTATAAACAAACTGATTTTGAATCTAATTTTATAGAAATTAAATGAACAAACTAAATTAAAAGAAAACTTACTGGTTTTCTCTCTTCAGAGGGGGGTGGAGATAGCACGGAGGTAAGGGGTGTCGGAGGCGATCTGGGAAGGGCGGCGCATGCAAAGCAGGTGGCGGCGGTCTTCCTGGTTGCGGCAACATTGGGTACTCAGGGGGGCGCGGTTGTTCTCGTCAGGAGGAGGGAAGGAGGGAGAATCGAGAAGAGGAGGGAGGCGCGGGGAGAAGAGGGGGGCTCGCGACATGGAGCGGCAGCGGCGGTGGATTCTGTCACTCTCCCCCCTTTTTCTTCCTTTTTTCTTTTTTTATTTTCTTCTGTTTAAAATTGGGAAAGAGAAAGAAGGAAGGGGGGTTTTATATAAAAAAATTAATTAATTCCAAAAAAGTTGAGTTTTATTTTCAAATCCCGATTCAAACCCAAAGACTGTCGCCCCTTGCTAATTACCCCCATTCTGAACACAATGGAATATTACCGGTAAGCTGATTCGACTGTTTTGATCAGTTTCCGTCAAAATCAAAATTTAAATCTATAGATTGAATTTGAACGCACATTACAATTTACCGGGGCCACATACGGACTCTAAAAATTCCAAAAAATAAATCTGGCTATGTTTTGACGATACTGTCCTAACAAGCTAATTTCGTCAAATTTGGAGACCGTTTGAAATATGGCCATTTTCTGGTCGATCCAAATTAACTGAAACTGTCAAAACACCTTTTCTTGTTCCACACTCACACATTAATCCCAAAAATTATGAATTTTGGAATCTAACATTAACTAGACACTATGGATCCAACAAAAGTGGTTTCATCGAAAACGGAAGTCATTTGCAAAATTTCCATTTTTAAAGGGCTATATTTTCCATAGCGACAATTCTAAAATTTCAACTAGGCATAACTTTTTATTACCACTATGAAATTTCAATTTTCATATTCGTTGGAAAGATATTTTCAAGTAGATTCAAATGTTTTTGGTTTTGCTAAAATCCAGTTTATTTTGAATCCTGTACATTCATTTGAAATTTGAAATTGAATTTTCAAACTACCGCGCCATTTCCAATTCATTTTATAATTAAAATAAATATTTATATTCTAATTTTGATTTATATAAATATATACATTATAATTCTATTCAAAATAAATTTCTCGTCATTATTAGTTAAAATAAATCATTTTAAATATTCAAAATTCATTAAAATTACCAAAATGAAAATTTTAAATTGGTTCTGATTTTCTGGGTTGTTATAGAGGACCCAAGGGTTCACCAGATTCCAAACCCTGAGGCACTTGCTAGAGTGTCTTGAAGCCGTAAAGGAGTACATCCCCTTGCCTCGACTCATGACGGAAATCCAATTTCCAATACGTGGCATTTCGATTTTAGTTGTAATCCTATTTATTGCGACATACCGGGATGGGGCGCTTATGCCGTCTATGATTGATACATTTGTTTTTGAAGTTGATTTCTTCACTTATAGTAATAATAAAAGATTAAATTTCGCGTATCAAGCATTATTTGGCTATTATAAGGTAAAACTCTATCCTCCGGTTTGCGTTGCATTGTGTAATGGGACCTGGGTCTTATAATAGCTTCATTTTCTTTAATTAGCATTGCGCTGTTTGTTTTATGCACCAGTATCCTTGGGAGGAAACCAAGTCCGTGTTATATGGCGTGGTCCCTTGATTTACTTAACTTTAAAATCAAATTAATAACTGTTTTAGTTCTCACACCAGTCACCATGACTGACCTGGAGTTTGTTGTTTTAACCTAAACTCTGGGTGCCCCTATTTTCCACATGGGCAGCTAGTAGTTTTGGTTTTGCAGATTTATTCTTACAGGATCCTGGTTTACAACTGAAGCTATATTTGGAAAGCTCTGTATCCATTTATCTCTTCTAGTTGTGTTTTGTATTATTTTGCGCTGCATAATAATTTGTAAATCTCTGATATTTATCAAATGTATATTATTTGCTCATACTCTGTATATTCTTGTACTCTGATGTAAATTGTTGTAATAAGCAATGAATTGTTCCTCTATTGGTGTTCTGATTTGTCGTGTTCTCAACTCAATCCGGGCTTTCCTTTATGGGGACGTTCGGGTTGTGTCAAGTTTAAACTTTCAAACTTCCCTCTACCTTTTCACCAACTCCCAAGGTCTGAAAAGATGTCATTTCAATCTGAAAAGTTGTGCCTATTCAATTCATATCCAATCAATTTCTGTATATGCATCTATTATTTCTACCTTTCATTCATAACTCAAAACAATATCTTCATATCCATTCTCTTCAAAACTATCAATTCAGTGGCTTCCTTTAGTTCATCACAAAAATTGAAGATAACCAAAACCATAAAAGGCTGTAACACCCCGTAAATTCTATAACTGTGAAACTCACAAATTAAAGTATAATTAATTTCAAATCAAAGAACTAAGGGAAACGGGATACGCCATTGCGTTCGTCTCGGAAAAATACGCGAAATAGAGTCTGAGTTTTCGAAAAACGGATATCGTATGAAGAAGTTATGGACGAACGAAGTTGGGCGAAAAACCGGAAAACGGGTCAGAATGCACTGGCGCACTTGGGAAGTGCGCCAGAACAAAAATGCACTGGCGCACCTGTGAAGTGCGCCAGTACATTTTTGACCTGGCGCACCTGCCAAGTGCGCCCAGGTCAAAAATGACCTGCTGGCCAGGTCTGGTCTAGCCCTGGCTGGCCAGGTCGGTGTGTGGTCGAATTTCTGTGGTCTGCTTTGTCATTAGGGCTAGGTGGCGGGTTTTTATTGGTCTCTCTTCCTAATGAATGGCTACGATCTAACCTAGCAACATCAATGGTCCTAATCAATTCCTAACCTCTATATAAACAACCCTAGACTAAACCCTAATCTATTCATTCAAAATAAGATTATAGCCGCCATGTTGCTGAGGAACGACAAAGAGTAGCCGCCGACTAGAGAGAGAGTTAGGAAGAAAGTTCTAAAGCCTAAAGCAATTCAAGCAACCTAAAGCTAATCAATTCAACAAAGGAATCGTGTCTCTTAATTAGAGAATTCGCCGCAACCATTGTAAGTAGAGTATTACTTTGGTATAATAAACAACTGTGTTGATGTGTATGCTTGAATTGTGGCAATGGAAGTAATTCATGTTTGTGCAAAATTATGTTATTCATTATAAAGAACTACATGCGGTAGTTCTATGCAAATATACGTGTGGAATATTGCGCAAATTATGTAATCTATGTTGAAGCTACATGTATGTAGTTGAGTGAAATTTATGCAAGTTTGGGGCTTTGTTATTATGTCGTCATGATGTATACTTTGTGCATAAATCGTTTTGCAAGCAATTGAGACTAGTTTGGTTGTTATAGTTCATATGAAACTATGTTGGAATTTTGACACCTTAATCCATGTATTAAGTCATGCTTATGAATATGGCTAGGCTATGAATGATATTTGGCATAATTGAAATCTATGATTAAGTCTATCTTGTTTAAAAGAGTTATATGATGACATATGTGAGACATGGCTAAGTTAGACTCAAAAATCCCTTTTTGCAAGTTTAAAGCAAACACCATGTTTAGGAATATTTATGCATAAGTATGTTTATACCATCATTATGAGATTAGGCTTAAATCATGATTAAGTTGAATTATGCTATGTTCATGCTAGAAGTATTTTATGCCATACTTATGTTTGACCATATGCCATGCCTATGCTAGAAGTATTTTATGCCATGCCTATGCTAGAAGTATTTTATGCCATGCTTATGTTTGACAATATGCCATGCCTATGCAAGAAGTATTTTATGCCATGCTTATGTTTGACAATATGCCATGTTTATGCTAGAAGTATTTAGGCCATGCTTATGTTTGACATTATGCCTAAATAAGAATATAGGTTCATGTTGTAGTTAAACCTATGCAAGTTTACATGCCTTGATTTATGTCACCTATGTTTTATGACCAAAATACATGTCACCACTATGCAAGTACACCAATTTCTATTATGTATTTTCCAATCTCATATGCAAGTTCATGCACTCACTTTCCCCTCTTTGTGTATACGCCATAAGCCTCCCCTTTCGCATGGCTAAATTGGGCTTTAAAAGGCTAAGCCCAATATATATGAACGGACGTGTAAAACGGGGGAAAATAACGTTGGGTTAAAATGAATTAATGAATGAAAATATAAAATAGAAGGGCCCAAATTCAAGTATGGGTTGGGCCCGTGATTGGTGTAACCTTTACACCATTAACTTAATAATGGGCCGCAAATATTTACATATAAGAAATAAAGAAGAATGACAAGATATGTAAATGTAGAAAATACGATGTGTTTAACCCGAGGTTGGATTGAGTTGTGATGTAAACCTGCCCGGAACCGCCCGGCTGTCCAGTAGTCACAACAATACCTATCCAATGTGGGAGGTTAAACATGGAGCCCAGCAAGGACCCGAGGTTAGACTGAGTTGTGGCGTAAGACTGCCCGGAACCAACCGGCAACAGGCAGCCACAACAATACCTGTCTAATGTGAGAGGTCAGGGCCTTAATAAGACAATTAAGGCTGAGTCAGGATTGTTAGGATTAAGTGAACTAAAGACTTAATCAAAATGGAACACGCTAAACTAAACGGACTGGTGGGGTTAGGTTAGGAAACACTTAACCAACTTAGCATGTTGGCTAGAGATAGAAAACCTAGTAACGGGGGACCCTTTTCAGCAGTAACCCTAGAAGGTGTATCAGGATACCCTGACACTAGGCAGGGTGGGGCACGATTACTGGGCTGATTGTAAGAGGTCAAATCGACGGCGGTGGTGTAGCAGTGTAGGTTCTAACGGAGTGCGGGCGTGCACACACTCCGGCGCAGAAAAATAAGGCACTGGACACCAGTAGCATACCTGTGCACTCTAAGGTTGTGTCGGGTTGCCACTATGGGACTTGATACACCCCATGGTGGGACCAGCATAGGTAACTACAGACATCGGGGGCCGTAAGACACATGTAACCATGCGAGTAGGAGCCGATCATCATAGAATGGATCACATCACCCTGATATGGGGTGCCAGTTGGAAACTAGTTAAATGGGTTCAGAGATTAACATGGGGTACGATAGTATATTCGACCCTAGACAACTTAACCAAGTTATAGTGTTTGCCCACTTCTTGTTATTACTTATCATATCCAGTTCTTTATTCATAGACAAAGTAGTACTAGACTTACTCAGGCTTTATGTCTGACTCTATTTTCCTTTCGTCTTCTTTCTTCCGTTTCCCCCCCCCCTCCACCCCCCCCCCCCCCCCAGGTCCTCAGGGAGGGAACACAGCAGCTTGACCAGCCTCAACATCCAGCTTGAAGAAGAGAAATGTATTGCTTGGACTTTCCTGTTTTGAACTATGGCTTTGGACAATCCACTAAGGGGCTTTTGCAGTTTATCTATGTTTTATTTATGCTTCTTTAAATAATGTACTCAAGACAGATTATGAAAATGTTATGCTATGTTTTTGGAAAGGATGTTGTTGTAACACGTATTTGACTTTATGAAATAAAAGTTTGTTGTTCTTCCGCTGTTTACAAATATGTGTTCTTATATCTGTCTTGTATATCTGTGACTCGTACTTATAAACCTCCACCAAAATTAGGGCATTCCCTTTGAGAGTGACCCTAACGGAGGTGGGGTGTTTCAAAGGCTATCTTCGTAATGACAAAGAAGCTATCAAAACCGATGGTAACTATTTAGCAAGTGCTAAAGTTAACACGGGTGCTTTCGCCATCTATAGCGATTTTCCTATTATGATTTTATTTCTCTCTTTCAACATAACGAAGTCCTGAGTCTATTTGACTCCCGTGACAATGACGAAATATGTTACCCCAAACTCGTCAAGATGTTCTATGCGAATCTCAATTGCGGATTTTATCAAGGCAATGAAAACCAAATTTGGAGTAGTATCAAATGCACTCAAATTGTTCTCAATGCCAAACTCTTAGGCATTATTCTAAATTGTAGAAGCATGGGCTCCGACTTTTAGGATTTTGTTATCGACGTAACCAATTTGAAAAGCTTTCATGACATATTTGAAGATGGTGCTCCAATAGAATTCAAAAATCGCTACTTTCATCCTAAAACAGGAATTGTCAACCTTCTACTTCAACATACCATCACTCCCCGAAACACCCCACGTCCGTTATTGTCACTCACTAAGGGAATGCATTAAGTTCTGTTAAGCAATGTAGGTAAACAAACACAGAATAATTACAAGACATATATAAATAAAAATAGCAGCGGAAATTTCAAAAAATGTATTTCAGACATAAATCATAATCCCGTGGTTTATAATACCATAATTCATAAAACCATTACAACAAAATACTTCTGTCTTGCATAATCAGAGTACATAGGAATTAAAAGAAAATATTATTCCCCAATAAAAAAAGTAAGCCGTAGCAGAGACAAAGACCCGAACCATACTTCAATAGTAGCTCCTAGCAAGATGATATCCAAATCCTGGCTAAGCCTGGGTGTTTCCTCCCTTAGAACCTGGTGGAGGGGGGGGGGGGAGAGAGAGGGAACGGAAGATAGAAGGAAAAACAAAAATGGGTCAGACATAAAGTCTGGCGAGTCTAGTTACTTTTAACCAGTAAATAAACAAAGGAAACCATGACAGACATAAAGTGGATAAGAGAGATCAATACATAAATGGCAGGCATAACAAGGTAAACAGGAAAACTGGATAGAATAAATAGCGCTTCTTAATACTTTCCTTGCTCTGCACCAATACTAGTATAACAGATATGTAATAGGATTACATATTCCCCAATTGCTTAACAAAAACAAGATGATCCGAACAGAAACATAATGGTAGTTTTAGGTGTACTCTAGTAACAGGTTTTAACCAAAACAGAACTGGTACCTAAACAGAAATAAAGGGTGTTAGTCCAGAGAGAAACACAGGTACCCCACAGAAACAGACAAGACTAGATGTACCCTATTTACTACCCCCAATCGATCGGCTCCCTATTCCATAGACACTCTTTGCTGGCCCCACATTAGGATGTATCACTCCATAAAGTGGCAACCCTTCATTTTCTGGATGTGCACAACCATATCTACTGATGTCACAGCGTCTTATCTTCTCCAGCAGGTAGAGTCATGCACGCACATGACCTCGTTGGAACGCGCCGTCAACACCGCCTCTATGTTTGGATCTCTTACAATCAACTCAGTAAGCGTGTCCCACTCCGACCTAGTTCGGAGTACCCGTTTGATACCTATTTAAGGGTTACTGACTGAAATGGGTCCCATACAAGATAATGCAAGCTCTCCCCTTTGTCCTGCATCCCCACTACTAGGTTTTCCACTGGTTATGTTTACCTAACGATGTCTTTAATTACATTACCCCGACATGTTAAGTTTGTGGGCGGGTATATAAAAATATTACCCACCAACCCAAGATGTACTTAACCCTCCTAATGATTCAAGCATGTTTATTTAACGGTTAGGTTTGTGGGCTTATATATATTTTAGTGAAAATTAGGCTCACGTCCTTAAAAATAAAGTTAATTAGGCTCACATCCTCCCCTTTTGAAACATCTAAATCTCATCCCTATTTTTGAATCGTAGCTTTTATTTTTCCGGAAATGCCCTCATTCAATTTTAACGGTGTATGGATTGTTTATAGGTTACGTATTAGGTTTTATTTTGTACAGAAACAAAATTGAGCAATCCATGTCTGCGGCGGCTCCAGATCCAAAACTCCACTGCTTACATCGTTCCCTTCTCCTCAAATCACATCGTTCCCTTCTGCACTAATCACATCGTTCCCTTCTCCTCAAATCGGAAGCCATCACCTCCGCTCGTCGGTCGCACCACCATTCGGGCATTCGCTACTTAGAGCGTCGCAGGCCCCACCGTTTTTCCGTTGTCTCTGGTTTGCGCCGCAAGCTTGACCAGTCACCTCTTCTCGTTGCCGTGATCGACGGAGTTTAGGTGAGTCCCTTGCTCTCAGTTTTCTATATTCAAGTTTTCAACTTTAATTTTAAGGATGACCGGGCTAGGTGATTACTTGGTTTGATTCCCTTTTGGTTCAAAATAATTGATTGTGCCTTTCGAATTTGTGATTCACTTTTGGTTTGATTACTTGTGGACTTTGTGATTCACTGGGCTAAGTTTGAGATACCATGCTGTTTGAGAAGGTTTCATGTAGTTTTTTATTCATTGTGCCTTTCGAAATTGGTCTGTGAGTATTCTTCATTTACGTATGTGCTAGATCCTTCTGCACTACAGTTTATATATATAATTAGATAAGTTGATATTGATTTGCTGAACTTCTGATAAAAAGTTGCAGACAAATATGCATCTATTCTTAATATATGCATATATGTATTCATTTTTTTATCAAACAAACAGAGAAACATATTATTTTACAAATATTTTCACATTTCTATGCATATATCTGGAATACTTGCATATAAATATTCATAAATTGTTGTTATTTTGCTGAATTGTACGCATGTATTTATATTATTCTGAAGCAGTTTTTGTAATTTTTTGCTGAACTTCTGATAAAAAGTTGTGGACAAATATGCATCTATTCTTCATATATGCATATATATGAATGCAATTTTTAATCAGACAAACAGAAAAACATATTATTTTATAAATATATTCATATTTCTATGCATATATTTAGAATACTTGCATATAAATATTCAGAAATTATTGTTATTTTGCTGAAATGTACACATGTATTTGCATTAATCTGAAGCTGTTTTTGTAATTTAGGTTATTGCACATTAATCTTATTAATGTTGATTTTTTTTTTTTTTTTTTGATAACAGTGTTCCGGCGGATATTGGTGTAGTGGTGTTGTTGAAGATTGGTCCTCCATCCTTTTCCAACTCATTGAAATCTTTAGTTGTTTCTACCGAGATTACTAGGTGTGGTTTGCGCAATAAGCTGGGTCTTAACAAATTTATTTGTTCTTCAACGGACCATCATCTTTTCTTTGTAAATGTTCTGAAATTGTTGATGTAGTACATGTAAATGTGGTCTGTACTTATTTTTTGATTTAGTACATGTAAATGTTATGAAAATTTTCACTTAAGTATGCAAATATTTCTGTTATTTGCATATATATATATATATATATATATATATATATATATGCATCTTGTTATAATTATATGTATTTACTTTTTTGTCATTTCTTTTGTTTCAGCAATTATGCATTAAAGTTCTGTATATGTATACAATTAATTCAGTTTTTCGCATAAATGTATGCAATTTTAATTAATATTTGTATCTAATTGTCTAGTTTTTCGTAAAAATCAAAAAATCTTAATAAAAAAAATTGTAGTCCCTACATTCAAGTAATTATTTATTTCTGAATAATACTAATGTATGCACGTCTACTTCATTGTTTCGCAAAACTAATAATTTATTTTCTGCATAATATTAATATATGTATGAATTTATTCCACTTAGTTGCATAAATGTATGCAATTTTACGTAATATATGTATCTAATTGTCTATTTTTCGTAAAAATCAAAAAAAATAATTAAAAAAACGCTGTTGGAGTGATCGACGGTTTTCCAGAATTGTAGGATTAGGTTTATGAGCGAGATAATAGGAGCATAGACTGAGTAAATGAGGACAAATAATTGTTGGATAGTTTTTTAGGTTTGAAGGGTAGATCTGGAATTTTTTAGCGGAAATTCAAAAATAGGGATGTATTCTATATTATTTTTATCACCGGGTTTTTTTTATATTTTGAAACTTAATGGGGACCTGTAAAAAACGCACCCTATATTTTAATATTACTCACCTACCCAAGATCTACTTAACCATCCCACTGATCCAAGCATGTTTTACTTAAATCTATCTTTAGTTCATATTCATACGATCCCTTATGGATTAGATTAGCTTAAGTAGTCTGATTCATTACCATATCCATTTTTTGTTTATAATGGGCTAGACCTCCCACATTAGGCCTACAACATGTGGATGTTGGATATGCCGGTCGGGTCCGGGCAGGCTTATTCCACAGTTAGGCCTAATCTCGTGTCTTATCCCGATTCGTATTTGCGTACATATACCTCCCACATTAGGTTCAACATTAGTGGCTGCTGGATATGCCGGTCGGGTCCGGGCATGCTTCCACCACTAATGTAACCTAACCTCGTGTCATAAGTACAATTACAATTCCTAATTGTAATTACTAAACATTCCATTTTTAATTAATTTACCAATTAATTAATCCTTTCCTTTTATATGTGTCAATACCTATTTTGCAACAATAATTTGAATTACATATCCATAAATGGTCATATTCAAAATTATGTCATTTTTATCCAAATTTTCCTATGTCATTATAGGTGATTATTTCTATGTTTCCCTATTTGAATTATATGTCCAACTTACATTACGCCAATTATAAATCCCTTTTTTTCCCCGTTTCCTAACTAACGTATTCACACGTATTTTGGCGGCATCGAGGCTATAAAGTAGCCTCGTCATAACAATAAAAGGGAACATGATAAGGGTGATAGTTCAACACGTTTTGACATAAATATTAACATAACTGGCATAGTAACTAAGTGGGTGGACATGCGATAATTATCATAGTAAAGTGGACATCAAATTAATAACTTGTGTTTTGGCAAGCGTAATGAGATCTAGATTAAATATTAGGTGTCCAATTACCTAAATCTAGCACATACATAGTGACATAATAACAAGATTAGATTCACATGTCAATTTTACCACATATAATAAGATATCATAATATAACAAGTGAAAGGTGATTAACACCAAAGTCTAGATCTAAGTAATGTCAAATTAATGGATGTACTATCATCCTAACATGGTTACAAATCAATGTTCATATAAACGTCATATCGAATCACCACAATCAGATCTAGAAAGTTAGATCTGTATTAACAAGTTCAAATGTACCACAATATTATTGTAATTCAAGATTCATATAGAAAACATAGTCACTACAAGAAAAACAGCATATAGCAGCGGTAGTATCCGCTTCTAATCCGTCGCTAAACAGGCCTTAACGACGGATTTCCTACATAATGGTGTGGTCGGTTAGAAGCATGACGGTATTTGTGTCAGATTTTTGCGACGGAATTTAACTTGAGTTTTCCGACAGTTTTCAGACGTTATACTAATTATATAATAAAAATATAATTTTATTTATTAATTTAATTTTAATTTATTTATTGACTATTTACCAATGGATAAGTAACTTATAATAAATTATTATTTATAAAAGGCGTTGGTAAACCCTTACTAATTGCCAAGGGATTAGCGACGGATTATAATTTATGTAAATATTTAATCTAGCATCATCTGTTAGTAATCCGTCGCTGTCCCCTTCTAATCTGCAAATATATATTTATATATATAGATACACACAATCATACATACACACACATACATATATACACACATAAATACATACATGTATATTTATCGAACTAATATCAATAAACTATGAACACTGAAATAAATTGCATATCCATAAATACAATGCAATTATGATTTATTTCTTCGTTCGGTACATTCAACTTTGATAACTACATATTGTCTTGAACTTTTTAATACATTCAAGCATAGACTGATAATATACATTTAAGCAAAAGAAGTTTGATTGGTAATCACCTTAATATTACACTTAACATTACAAGAAACTGCTCTTACATTCTTTCTTAGCAAGAAACACTTACACACATAGTACACATAACATAATTTCTCTACACAAAGGTTTTGCAAGTACCTTCTTGCTTACTCTAATACTTCTGCTTTGCATGAATCATAATCTTCATTTCCCCATAGCTTCATCTTTTCCAGTCTTCCACATTGCATGACTACAGTGTCGACTCTACCAATATCATCATTTATTCTTTTTTCTTCTCCACTGCAACAAAATTTAGCAAAATGTCTTCTATTATTCATATATTATAGAGTAAAGAGATGCATGTAGTACAAATATAAAAGCGATAATTGAACAAATATATACAACACAAATTATATTACATTAACATTACAATGACACAAACCAAAAGTATCAATGTTGTATCATCACTGCACTTATAATAATTTCTGCGCTCATTGCATCCCAATCGGGACAGTTCTAAATTGCCATGCTACAGTTGGTTCAGAAGTGGGAGCCTGACAATTTAAAATTTTTGAGCGTTCTAGGAAAACCTAGAAAATTTTGTGCTCTTCCGCATCGAACTTCGCTAACCCAAACCAGTACCTTCAACAAAGCTCTGGCAACCTCAGATCGGTCCACAATCAAAGGAACTAGATCAAATTGATTTTTATTCCCAAAACATGTATTCAATCCGTACTCATTGGATATAAAATTAAAATTCCTAAAACTAACTGCAAAATTCGAGAAATTCGCTACCAGTCCTAATAATATAATTCAGACTTCGAATTACAATTATTGATTAACAACGTATATTACAACGGTAATAGTTGTAAAAATAGTCTGTATGTTGGTGATTGGATGTAAAAAGTCTGTAAGAACATACACCGGCCTTCATACTGATACAAGACAGAAAATAGTGCAATTCCCAAGTTTCTGAATTCCTTATGTATTGAAACCAGACTGAAAAATATTGAACTGCTTATAAGAAATTGATGACAGTAAAGCTAACAACATCTACATCGCAAATATCAGGCATAAGCTTTTTTTTCTAGCCATAGTAAAAAGAAATCCGTTAAAGTCTGTTTATTTGTAAAATAACAAGTAGAAGAAAAAAGGTCGCCTTTGTAATATAAGAAAGTTTAAAGTAAA
This sequence comes from Allium sativum, assembly GCA_030737875.1. Lineage (NCBI taxonomy): Eukaryota > Viridiplantae > Streptophyta > Magnoliopsida > Asparagales > Amaryllidaceae > Allium > Allium sativum. The sequence goes on along the minus strand of CM060926.1, from coordinate 482,135,492 downwards.
TTACATACCAACAGCGATAAGTAATTCCGCTACTGCCTTGAGCCAACTCGCTTATCCCTTCATCTAATGCCTTCCCTATTGCATCTAATCACCAATGTACATTTGCGCTCCCATCGAGTCCTATATGAATTTAACATTTATTTTGGTAAGTAATAAAACTCATTTTGTCAAGTTCACTCCCCGCGTTGGAGTTGATATGGCAGTTTTTGATCTTCTTATTCCACAAAAAATTATTCCACATAAGCAAGATTCTTCCTCTGCTATCATGATTTTATTCCACATAATTTATAAGTACCAATGTACTAATAATCAGACTATAAGGGAAATAAAAATGAAAACTGAAAGGAAAATGAAAATTGAAAGTAAACGATTCATCTGTTTCTACTCTAGATTGAACCCGAGAAGCACTTAGCTCAGCAACATGCAGTTAGATGTTCCAGCTAACGAAGCAGCAGTTTATGCCTAATTTACAAAGAGATTCATAGACCGAAAATGACTCGCAGACAAATATTTTTCCATCAAATATTTGCTTGAATGACGGTCATATATTTAGCAAGGGAATTCAAATCTAAAAATGTACTAACTAGGATTATCTGTAATGAAAATACATGGGAGAAGACATTGAACGCATGCACTACTAGCTACAAATGCAGACATACGAAAGAAGACATATTATGAATTTTAGTAACACAGAAATAGATTGAATAGCGTAAGTCAAAAGAACATTCTGTTATATTAACAAGACAGTGAAATTATAATAAACCGGTGAATATCTCTTAATACAATCATATTATACTTTGACATGTTTTGTTGTCTTGGGTGTTCATATTAATCAATTTTTTAAGGTAGGTAAACAGTAGATGTGTGTATGTGTGTGTATGTGTACTGGAATAAGAAGTTCACCATAGATTGCTTACCAGAACAATGACATTGATTTGGGTAGAATCTTCATGTTACGGCCAAGCTTGAAATCAGAAAGACATGATATAGCTTGAGCTCTAAGTATCATAATTTTATTCCACATAACTTTATAAGCACCAACATACTAATAATCAAACGAGTACAAATTCGGCATGGGAGTGGATTTGAACAAATTTGGCAGATGACACACAATAAAACAAACGACAGTAACCTGATTAGGGATTCAAACATATTTGAGTAACCAGACATAATAACACATATAATTGAAGTACAAGTATGACAATAATAATTATTAATGCACTCTCGTATGTCAGCAGATCAATGATGACAGCGCAAATCATACCTGAAATTGGCACAGATGCAAACATATAAGTTATCTAGCAAATACAACTAGTAATCAAACAGTTGACACACCTGCAAACCTACCAATTGCTCCAAAAATGGACCTGGGTATCAATCTAGAATACCAGGATAAGCAAATCAATACTGCAATAACCTATGAAGAAGAAAATGACAGTACAACAGACGTATAAAACTGCTCTATATAGTAACCTAAGTGCAAGAAAAACTGAAGCATCAACACAATCTACTTCGAACCATTTGGCAGACACAAATATCACAAATGAGTTTATCATAATTCAAAAAGACATGTAGGATAACCAAAACTGTAGAAATCTATTTCATCTTAGAGCTATAGATGACAAGGATGTAATTAATAACCACTCATGGGACTAGTAAATGATATACATGAAAAACAATAGCAAAAAAAAAAAAACAAAAAAAAAAAAAAAAAAACAAAAAAAAAAAACAAAAAAAAAAAAAAAAATCAGAGAAGAGCTTCACTGCTTCGAGTAGCTCGGAGGAAAGGAGCAAACTGCCAGATTTATATCGTTTCCATGGTTCTTAACTCATTGACTAAGAAACAAAATGTCAAATAATATGTTGTGTCTTTTAATACACATATTGTGGATTTAGTGGAAGGACTGCAAACTCTCTTATTCAAATGCTACTTACGAATTGTGGATTTAGCGATGAAGTCCTAGCCGCGGAGAAAAACGAGGGCCTAGCTGATCGGAAAGCAATTTACAAATTGATTTCCGGGCGCAGAAACGGATAGGATCGAGAGCGGACGCCAATATAAACACCACTATCCAATCGGTTTCAGATCTATGACAAAAAAGGCCAGATCTCGCCCTCATCCGCCTCAACCCATCACTGCAATAACGATCTCTGACAACCTCGACAGCTTTGGATCCCTAAAGAGATTAAATTCAAGTGGTAGACTACATTTTTCGAAGATGGAGATGTTTGGTGTGAATTAGAATGAACAAGTGATTTGGGATTTGGAGGAAGTGTGCTGCTATTCATGCCCCACTTTCCTCTTCTAGCCACCACGCATTTCCCTTCGGTGATGAACAGCCGCGCGTAGGGGTGAGCATTATTTGGTTAAACCAAATAAACCAACCAAATCAATTGAATTTGGTCGGTTTGGTTTGGTTTTTGAAATTAGAACGGTTTGTAATCGGTTTGGAAAAATATATAGTTTGGTTATCGGTTTAGCCAAATTAACCAAACTTTTATTATATTTTAAAAATTATCGATATTATAGTAAATATTTTAGGTTAATTTAGTTATCTAAATTAATTTAAATCATCACATATGTAACACAATTACTTTTGAGAAGCATAAAATTCATAAATAATAATACTTTAATCACATATTTATAATTTATTTCAAATTATAGTTAGTATTACGAGAACAAAGTCTAAAATAGTTTAAATTCGGTTAAATCGGATAACCAACCGAACCAACTAATCTTAATTTGGTTGGTTTGGTTTGGTTTTGATTTTTATCAGTTTTAGTTTGGTTTGGCAATTTTCATCATCGGATAAACCAAACCAACCAAACGCTCACCCCTAAACAACCGAGCTTCCTTCACATCATTCGGCCACAAACTGCCTCCGCACAGTGTAAATTTGTGCAAACATGTCGTTCGACCATGAACGGCCGAATGTGAGTGGTGGCCGAAAGTGGATAGTGGGGTTTGAATGGCAGGACACTTGGAGGAAAGTCGAGGGGAATAATTTCAGTGAGAAATCGGGTAGTGAAATTTTTGGAGAGCCCGCCCATAAATTTACCAACCAAAACTTTTTTATGTTCGTTTTTAACGATGGCATAAATAACGCTAATGATCCACCTGATCTGGTCAAGCAGTATTCAATCTGATACGTTAAACATTGATCTTACTTATAGTTATGGTCGTTTATCGTCTAAATTAAAATTAAAAACAAATGACATGTATCATTTTTGACTGGAGTGCTATCCATATTCTATAAGAAAAAAAAACTTTGCTCTTTGGATCTCTACAATATGATTCGCTAGTTAAAGTTTGTTATTAGCTATAAATTATTATAATATTTTAAGCACAGTAAATATGTTTAGAAAATTAAACATATGGCATGTGTAAAACTGCTTTTAAAAATCATTGAAACTATTTTAGAAAATTTTAAATTTTTAGAAATATAAAGTATTAATAATAATTATAAATATTGATTAGTATTTCTTTAAACTACGATATTTTTGAGGTGATGGTTAAATTGAAGTTTACGATTAAATTTTTTTAACTGTTAAAGTGTGTAAATATTTGATTTTGCATTCAAATTTTAAAATACAAAAACGAAATCTACCATTACTATCATTACTTATGAAAGTAAAACTAAGACTATTATTAATATCAATTATTAAATATTTATGAATAATATAATATTATTAATGATCAGTTGGAACCAATGTTTTTTTATCAGCTTTTGAATAGCGATTAAAAGGTTAGTAGATAATTATTAGGGATAAATGTTGTCAAAACTTGCTGCTTTAATGTGTTATATGAAAATGTTATGAATATTTATATTTTACAATGTTTCTGAACAAAATGTACTGAAAACACAAGTTTTTTTAAACATTTTTGTCAAAAATGTTGTAAAGTTACATCTTTTACAATGTTTTGTTATCAATCGCTGTAAAAATAATAACTTATACGGTAATGTTTGGGTATTATAATTTTTAAATATTATTTATTTTATATAATAATTAAAAATAATAAATTATCATTTATAAATTTTTAAATATTACAAAATTTTCATTTATAAATTTTTAAATATTACAAAATTTTACATTTTCTAAAAATAATAACTTATATGGTAATGTTTAAATTTTTTGAATTTCAAAATTCTTTAATATTTATTCAGTATCTTATTTTTAAACTTTGAACACTTTGTTTTTCTTAATCACTATTTATTTATTAATTAGTACATACTAATCATTGATTATCAAAATAAATTTAATTAAAGAGCAAATATTAATCTATTTTATTAATTATTATTACCTCTTATTTATATCTTATAGTAATCAATAATTAACCAGTGCTAACTATTGAATATTATTTACTTTTAATAGCAATTATTTATTATTAATATATTATAAACATTAAGTACTTAAATTTATATTTACTTATTTATTACTAAGTAAAATCACAAAGTAAAACATTTTATAAATAATAAATATTAAAGTCCTTTTCAATTCTCTTGAAAAACTACTACAAAAATAGCGTCAAAATTTTGATGATGGTAAGCAACCTCTATCTGCAATGGATTTTTTTTTATGACAGTAAAGTGCTGCAATTTCCAATGATTAAGTGTCATAAATTAGATTCGACGGTAATAATTTAAAATAAGTTCACATATAAAATCCAAAATATTATCTCTTACAAAGTCCATGAAAATCCGTCGCTAATTTGCGATGGAATTTTCCACTGCTAAAAATATGCCGCTAAATGCAACTTTTTTTGTGTGAGTAAAATGTCCATATAATAGATCTAGGGAAAATGACATAGTATGCTTGCGTAAGTTCATGATTTACAGCATATACCCAAATCATAGTCTACCACAATTCACATTTATCTATTTAAACCTAAAAGTGAATAGAACTCACTGTGGTAGATGAAAGAATAGATTAAGCGTTTGTTGCTGTTTTAGAACCGTTCTCCTCTTTCACAATTCCTAAGCTTTAATTCGTTAGAGAAGAGACTAGCCTAGTTTAGGATGCAGCAACATGGTGGCTTATGAATTAATTTAGTTTAGATTAGGGTTTAGGTTTATGTGTGCTTATATAGATGTGTAGGATTAATTAGAGCCCTCTGATTAACTAGGAGATCATTAGAACCATACAGCTCAAAGACACGTCATCCATCCAATCAGAAGAAGACACGTCATCAAAACTCTCCAGAATCCTGTGCAGGTTTCTGGCTCAGCATGGGCGCGCTTCCTAAGTGCGCCAGTGCATTTTTGTTCTGGCGCACTTCCCAAGTGCGACAGTGCATTCTGGTCCATTTCCTAAATTTTCTGCCCAAATTCTATCATCCATAACTCTTTCATACGGCATCCGTTTTACGCAAACTCAGACTCTATCTCAAGAAGAATTCCGAGACGAACGCAGTGGCATAACCCGTTTCACCTAATTCTTCTTTTAATAATTAAGTATTCTTATATTATCTCTTATGTCATGTTTTAAAATTATGGAGTGTTACATTCTCCCCTCCTTAAAGGATTCCATCCCCGGAATCTTCAAGTTAAGAAGAATGCATCCTACCATCCAATCATCCATCTGCTCAATCATCATCCACAAGAATCCATTGTCCTTACAAGATTTCTAATGCTACATGAACATATGCAAAAGTGTGTGTATATGTTCCTTATCTAATGCAAAAATCAGCGGGTCTACTGATTTAGTTGACCTCCTAAATGCAATGTATGTTAGTGCCATGAATCCAATATGTACGCAAATAAACCTATTATAACATGTAAGTTTTATATGTATGCACACTCATTCATCCAAATGCAATGTCCATATGCTAGTTCATCCATTTCATCCATAAAAGAAAAGAAAATGCACATACATCCATATGTAGTATGAGAGTGATTGAGACGATCTTAGTGCCTAATGTTTATTTATATGCGTCCACAGGCGACCACTAGCAAACACTTGCATCCACTTGCATCCATAAAACATAACATGTCTAAAAACATGTTTACAATCATGCTACATAAAGGTCAAAGATTCGATTGATAGGATATACTCAGATGATAGAAGCAAATGCGAATAAAAGCTTTTGGAAGAGAAGTTAAGAACATTCCCCTGAAAAGGAAAGGGTACGAAGCGTAAAAATCTTGTCTTCGATCTCCCAAGTTGCATCTTCTTGATTGTCTCTCCACTGGACCTTCACCAACTTGAGTTCTCGTTTGTGTAGCTTCTTAACCTCTGATCCAAATACGCAAGTCGGAACTCATCAATCATTGCTTCCTTCTTTATTTTCACTTCCTTTCACATGTTTGGCCCCACTACCTCGAACTCTATACATTTTATTGCCACTTGGATGAATACTCATCTTGGAATGATGGGCATCCTCAAGGAATGTCTTCAATAAGTTTCCCATTCTAATATGATTCACCTATCAAACCTCTTCTCAAGTAGCCCTGCCACTTGCTTATCAATTTTCCTCTTTTCTTTTAGGGCACACAGGTAATGCAACTGGCTTTGCATTGTCCACCAGATATATACGAAAATCAATCTCGTGCCTCGGGGGTAATCCTTGAACCTCGTGTAATGTAGTGACCCGGAATTCCCGACGCTTGAATCTAGACACTAACAAGTCCCGTGTCCAAACTCAAGTATCGAAAACCCAGAAAGCTAATAGAAAGAAGTTAGAGGGTGAGAAAAGAAAGAAAGAAATATTAGAATAGAAGAATAAGAAGGTCAGAATCTCGCAGCAGAATGGGCAAAGTATAATAATCAATAATAATTTCTACAAAAGAAACTGTATATATGTGATTACAACAACAGAGTATACCTTCAGATCAATACAACACACAGCGGAAATAAAATAGTACCATTATATATATGGAACACGTCTCGACTTCAATTCCTCTTCCGAAGCTCCAAGCAATACCTAACCTGATAATATACTCGGTCTGACCCGAGCACATTTGATTTAAAAAAAAATTCACTCGGATCAGTTTGGAATACTTTTAGTGATAAATTCATACAGCAAACAACTTGTTTAACTTTGAAATCCTTTTGAATTAAAAGGATAATAGTAAGAACAGTCGACACATAAACGCGGACGCCTTTTACCTTACTATAACACAGAACATTTGGAAATCAATATCTTATTCTGATATTATAATAGTGTCTAAATACAAGTAGATAGAATCTAGCAGAACGCTTGCATCTCACGCTCCATATATATAGTATACAATCAAAACCGCGGGCGCTTATTGGAGATTGGATTTCCAACTATGAAAAAGTATGGGACCACCTGTCGATAGTGTATCTCTAGAGACGAATACACTGGGTTCAACAAGAACGTCTTGCAACCCGGCCCACACCTGACCGACCACTCATTTCTCTAGAATGTATCGAGTATATTGTCACCTCATGGCTTTTGTCGCGACCACCATGGTTTCCGGGAGATACAAAAATGAAAAGAAGTAACAAATATGAATATTCTCTAGATGGTGACAATACACCCTAATGGGTGCGACCCACATAGCCATGCTGCCTGCCCGATTTTTGTCATTTCCTGGTTGTGAGGCTTGAGGTTATAATCGGCTTTTGAAACATCTAGTCGCCATTCACATCGTCCATATCGGTCATCCAGGAACAGGATGAACCGAAGGTACTCTCCTACTGCATCCAATATAGGAATCACCCCATGGATTAGCAGCGAGAAGTCCTTGCAACCCATAAATTCCAATCACGACAGAATCACATTATATCTCTAGGGATTAGCCAGAGATTGTAAGTAACTCTTTCGCTTCATGAAGATCTACGGTCTTCAATTGCTCCTTCTCGATCAACATCTTCGACGTATTCGTATTTATTGGTCGGAATGGTTTTCAAATATAAATTCGATCCCGGTCGGTCGGAATGGTTTTCAAATATAAATTCGATCCCGGTCTTTCCATACCAATAACGTTGGGTCAGATTTTTGATAGTCGGTTATTTAACTATCAAAATAAACAACCATAAAAATAAAACAGATCCATTGGTTTATTACACAACATCATTTGGCCATTTAAAAATAATATATCAGTTGAGATACCCAAAAATAATATCTTGGTTTAATATATGATTATACTCAAATCCCCTTTACCTATATACCAAGAAAATATCTTAAAATCTTATCTAATTCAACCTTCAATTAACTTTTCAACACATTGTTATAACCTTTCTTATTATCTTATCGATTCAACTTATCATAACGGCACCTTCTTTAGCTTCGTTATTTGAACACCAAAATCACTATCTCATCTTTTATTTTTTGAATAAACCCCATTTAAATCTTATTTCAATACTTTGAAAATACCATTGTATTCCCACAAATCTCCTTTATATTTCTTTTATATTTCGAAAGTTTATTATTTATATTTCCAAACCTTCAATGGTGTTACCCTGTTATTTCCCCAAATTGATTTAATTTAATATCTCCACCATTACGACTAATATCGTCTTTTGATAATCCTTAAGTCGTTCGAGTTGGGTTATTTTAATTACCTCTCAGACATTGACCAACAACGTTCTTATCTTAAGATAGATGTTTGTTGTAATACCAAAACCGATATCCATTCCCAAAATTTCCTTTTTGTTATAACTTGGTAAAACACCATCCCTTATCAAATATAGAGAACTTTGATCGCACCTTTTTAACTTTACTCGTCTAACCATTTTATTTCAAATCTGAGTTTCAGTTCTAATTCTTTACTTTCAAATCCTGGCCTTTACTATATTCAAATGTCACTTCTAATAACTCGTCCCAATTATATATTCAATCAAACTTGGTTTCATAACTTCCTATGACTTGGATTCATAGAATCCATGTAAATATAAATCAGTAAAAATCAAGTTAACCTTTGATTTCACATTATACATATTAAATCGTCTTATTATCTATAAACACGACTTTAAACTTTACCAACTTTCCTTAGTATATTTCCCATTTCAAATTATCACTTTGATGACAAATAATCAAATTTTAACATTTATTAAAACAAATCTGGGTTACTTAACCATTAACTGCTCTCTTTGAACTAATTTGATCAAAAACATTGGTTAACACTGTAACTTGTTAAAAACATGACTATCCCATTAGTCCATCATTATTGATCTTGTCATTTAGATTAATTAATAAATAAATAAATCTAAATAATTTTATTTACTTTGATTTTTATTAAATCAGTATCAATATAAACCCATTTCATTAATTCTGGTTACTTGAATTAGCTAAATAAAATTTGTTTAATAATCACTTGATAAGCACGTGCTTCGCGCACAGTAGATTTTAGTACCAAAATTTGTAATTTTTGTTTAAACCAATCAATGTATAAATGTGGTTGGTTTATTCCCCTTTTAGAAATTCATTTAAAATAATAATATATTTTAAAATCTATATTTAGTAAAAAAAATATTCATAACTTCATTTCTAGCGACTCATCTGACGGTGAAACAATCTTTATAAAACGGTGTATATCTGGGCCATCTACTATTTATTCGTAATCAATACTATATATTGATTCAAAGTTCAACCACAATCAACAAACAACAGGGTTTTAAAGTCAACGGGTTTTAAATAGTTCATATAAAATATGAAATAACAGCATACTAAATATTTGAGGAATTCAGTTTGATTCCTCCTACCTGTTCTTCCCTGCATTAAAGATCAGAAAATATAATTTATAACAGCATATGATTTTAATTTGGCGATAATATAATTCACATCAACCATATAAATCAACCATAGGCATTTAAGACATCCAAGCAACCAATTATCAATGATTTAATCTAAAAATATGAATTTAGCACATCTTAGCATTTCAGAAATGTGTGAGAATTAACTCACCTTATCTCGATTGACGGTCGTTGCGTTATTCCTTTTGATTTTAAACCGGCATTGAAAAACCCAGCCGTCTCTAATCCCTTATGAATCAACTTAGCAATGTAGCGCTCGTCATTGCAATTCCATCGTTCCCGGTTTCGCCCGAATTTGATAACGTATGCCCGAGCTATTGCTGTTACACTATTTAAATCAATTTAAATTAAATAATAATAACTAATACTATTAATATAATAATAATAACCTTAACTTCTAATTAATCTTAATAAAATCATACCGTTAATTACCTCCTATTCCTTAACACGTCAGTTCCTCCTTACATGCTGAAACCAAGTGCCCACTACATCCCGAATTTCCCCAAACTATGCCTGCCACGAGCTTCATGAAACCACCACAATCCAATCACGTTTTCACATATCACTTTCTGTACCCCTTTCACTCCCGCATAACTCCTTTCAGCCCAATTTCTCCTTTACGTTCTTTTATTTGTTTAAGCCCATTAAGGCCCATACCCAGAGATACTCACGGCCTGCCACACATTTATATTTCTTCTAAAGAAAACAGTCGCCTCCTGCTATATCTTTTCTCCTTTACCAAATTATACTACTCCAGGAATAATATTCACGCACCCACGTTGGTCTACCCGTAAGTTTTGGAGCACATGCAATTTTTATGCCAACGTTCCCACTTCTTTATACTGCTTCCTCACTGTTCATCCCATCTTCTCTACAAAACATACAATAAAAGCCCCTTTTATTTATAATCAAACCACCCAGCACCGCTTATTAAACCATTCAAACCTCCCTCCAATCACACTGAGCGGAATGCGCCACCAACTGGAACATACCCCAAGCCTCCACCAAAACTCCACTTCAGCAACTCACTACACACTCCATGAACAATACATACACAGCATATCTTCCCCCACGCCCAGAACCTGCACTCGCTCCCTTCCTTTTATGAGCACGCTACACCCCATGCATAACTCACATAGCACCATTTCCACTATACTTCTTTCTTCCAAAACAATATATACAGTACGAAACAAAACGTACCCAACCGTGCCTCTCCCCTTGTTGCACCCAGCAGCGTCATCACCGAAGAATAAACCCCCTTCCAGTCACCTGAAACGTCGGTCTTTGTTCGTGGAATGAAGAAATAATACTTCCCTGTTGAAATATATATATATATATATATACATTGGTCGGGTATAAGATCGGATGTTTTCACTTTGAAGATGGAGTTGTTAAGCCATTTCAACAGGGCAAATTACAGTGGGAAGAAGAAAGAGATGCGAGGTGGATTGTTGTTTGCTTTGCTTTGTTGCTGAAGAGAAACAAACTGGTCGAGTATATATAGATGAAGAGTGGGATCAAGATAGAATCGATGTCACTTTCATGTAGGTACGCCGTAGCCACGTGCTTACTGTTGAGGGTGCTTGGATTTCTTCCTTCGGTCAGTGAGCAGCATGTGTATACATTAATTTTTGAGAGGACTGCATAGGTATAGCCGTGCGAATTCGAAAAAGGGTATTTTGGTAGGCAAATATAGCCATGCGTTTAAAATCTTTACAAGATAGGGCTTCAATTTCTAACGCTAGGCATGCGTTTCTTATACGGTTAATACAAGTAGACAAATCAATAGAATAGCCTTGATGAGTTTTCATTTTAGTTAGCTGCGTATTATAGTGATGGGTCACTTCAATCGGTGTGTGTAGCTGTTCGTAGCATGTGTTGCTCCATTTGCTTTGACAGGAAGAGAAGATATGAGGTATGGTGGAAAGAGGGCATGTATCTGTGTTTTTCATGTCTATGTGATTTGGACTTAACATAGGGTAGAAGATGAAGTCATATATTATTGTAGGCTTAGAAAAGAAGAAATGTTTCAGACATTACATTACAGCTAGGCTAGCGTATACCTTATATTAGTTTAGAATAGCATGCAGTGATACTTCAAGTCAAAAGAATAAAAAGATTTGCAGTACATTGTAGTTTCCTTCAGGTAGAATGAAATAACTATATCCACGTTTTAGGGGTATGGAGTACTTAGGTAGGTGAAAATAGATTTGCAGAGTATGGCGTAGAAAATCTTTACAAGATAGGTTATATGTTCATTTAGTTATAAAGTGATATGTACCCTATTATATAGAACTCCGTCCTTATATGACTTGCTATTGACAAAAATAAATATATCATCGCGCTCAGCTGTGTGCCACGATCCCAAAAATATAGTAATATCGGTAGATTAACTTATATTGTGAAACCCTAAAATGTTGATAAAGGGTGTAAAATACTCCAAATAAAAAGTTGTTTATTTTACAAATTAAAAATTATAGTAAAATTCTAAAAATTAAATTATAACTACGCCTCAAAGGACTTATCCAAATTAGAAGCCAATATTTAATAATATTTAAATAATCGTTACGGTTTATAATCGATTCCACAACGACTACTTCAGATTTTGATTTGGACCTAGAATAAGATCTATAACACGAAAACTCGATTTTTCTCTTCCAATAGAAAAATATTACCAACTAGACTCAGACGCTTCTTGTTTCACCGAAATCCGACTTAACACGGATTCAGTATAGTCAATTGAAGTTGAAATTCAATTTTCTGAACTACCGCGTTTTTTCGAGTTCATTTTATAATTTAAAATATAAATATAAATGCTTAGCCGTCGTTTGATAAACGAATTGGATATTAAATTCCAAGTAAAATATTTAAAATAAATTTAAATATTTGAATCAAATAGCCGAAAAATCCAGGTCGTTACATTCTTCCCCCCTTAAATGAATTCCGTCCTCGAAATTGCTAGGTAAAAAGAATGCTCCAACCACCATTATTTTCAAAATAATTAATTCAAAATATTATCAAAAATATTACCAAGTTATAAATTTTCGAAAAATTCGCCAGCGCCTCCTCTATACTGTTCGATCCAAACAACTACAAACGCCACTCTGGGCCTTTCATATTGATCCGAAGAAAATAAAAGCCAAAAGGCTACCCATCTCGGGTATAAATTCAAACGCTCAAACAATAATATTAAGGTTTTCCTTTTTGTCCGGCACCCAATACTCGAATCACAAAGTTCAGCAACTAACAGCTCTTCCTTTTTCAACCTGTACTCAGCTCTATATAGAAATAACTAACACAGGGTTAAACCATTTTGTTCTATTGATTTTATACTGAAATTTATTTTCTAGTTTTCATTTCATTCAACTGTTGTTGAGTTCTTATATTCGATCAATCTAGCAACCAATAAACAAATAATTCACAATGCACAATCACTTCAACCAAATCATATTAATTTCCTTTTTAATTTTTTATTTAACTTTTCTTTAGTTAAATATTTAATTCCAACTCAAATTTTATTCACCAATTCTATAATTTTATTTAATCCATTCAAATTCAGTATATTTGAATTTTATTTCAATTTATTCATGCCAAGTCAAGCTCAAATCCATATTTATGCAATATATCCCAAACAAACAATCCAACAAATTCCCATTTATTCAGTTTGGGTTCAATCTCTTTTTATTTTACCCAATACAAGTCAAATTTGGCTTGTCCCAATTCTGATTCAAAGGATTCATTTTAACTCATACAAGTTAAAATTTATTCCCATTTCATATTTGAAATGTTTCCAACTTCATACAAGTTTTGAATTAAATAATAATTTGAGAAAATTATAAATTTTTACCTTCTTATAAAATATATTGGGTCGAAACAATATAAATTTTTTTATATTCAAATTACAAATACACACTCTCGTATATATATATACACTTAACTCGATCTAGGGTATCACTAACCCAATTTCTAACAAGTCACACCACAGAGCTAAGGTTATTCCTAAACCATTGCTTTGATACCAACTGTAGCGACCCGGAATTCCCGACGCTTGAATCCAGACACTAACACGTCCTGTGTCCAAACTCAGGTATCGAAAACCCAGGAAGCTAATAGAAAGAAGTTAGAGGGTGAGAAAAGAAACAAAGAAATATTAGAATAGAAGAATAAGAAGGTCAGAGTCTCACAGCGGAATGGGCAAAGTAAAATAATCAATAATACTTTCTACAAAAGAAACTGTATATATATATATATATATGATTACAACAGCATAGTATACCTTCAGATCAATACAACACACAGCGGAAATAAACTAGTACTAGTATATATATGGAACACGTCTCGACTTCGATTCCTCTTCCGAAGCTCCAAGCGACACCTAACCTGATAATATACTCGGTCTGACCCGAGCACACTTGATTTAAAACAAAATTCACCTGGATCAGTCTGGAATACTTTCAGTGATAAATTAATAGAGCAAACAACTTGTTTAACTTTGAAATCCTTTTGAAATAAAAGGATAATAGCAAGAACAGTCCATACATAAACACGGACGACTTTTACCTTACTATAACCCAGAACATTTGGAAATCAATATCTTATTCTAATATTATAATAGTGTCTAAATACAAGTAGATAAAATCTAGCAGAACGCTTGCATCTCACGCTCCACATATATAGTATAAAATCAAAACCGCGGGCGCTTATTGGAGATTGGATTTCCAACTATGACAAGGTATGGGACCACCTACCGATAGTGTATCTCTAGAGACGAATACACTAGGTTCAACAAGAACGTCATGCAACCCGGCCCACACATGACCGACTACTCATTTCTCTTGAGTGTATCGAGTATATTGTCACCTCACGGCTTTTTGTCGCGACCACCGTGGTTCCCGGGAGATACAGAAATGAAAAGAAGTAACAAATATGAATATTCTCTAGATGGTGACAATACACCCTAATGGGTGCGACCCACATAGCCATGCTGCCTGCCCGATTATTGTCATTTCTTGGTTGTGAGGCTTGAGGTTATCATCGGCTTTTGAAACATCTAGCTACCACTCACATCGTCCATATCCGTCATCCAGGAACAGGATGAACCGAAGGTACTCTCCTACTGCATCCAATATAGGAATCACCCCATATATCAGCAGCGAGAAGTCCTTGCAACCCATAAATACCAATCACGACAGAATCACAGTATATCTCTAGGGATCGGCCAGAGATTGTAAGTAACTCTTCCGCTTCACGAAGATCTACGGTCTTCAATTGCTCCATCTCGATCAGCATCTTCGACGTATTCGTATTTATTGGTCGGAATGGTTTTTGAATATAAATTTGATCCTGGTCTTTCCGTACCAATAACGTTGGGTCAGATTTTTGATAGTCGGTTATTTAACTATCAAAATAAACAACCATGAAAATAAAACAGATCCATTGGTTTATTACACAACATCATTTTGCCATTTAAAAATAGTATATCAGTTGAGATACCCAAAAATAATATCTTGGTTTAATATATGATTATACTCAAATCCCCTTTACCTATATACCTAGAAAATATCTTAAAATATTATCTAATTCAACCTTCAATTAACTTTTCAAAACATTGACATAACCTTTCTTATTATCTTATCGATTCAACTTATCATAACGGCACCTTCTTTGGCTTCGTTATTTGAACGCCAAAATTACCATCTCATCTTTTTTTTTTTTGAATAAACCCCATTTAAATCTTATTTCAATACTTTGAAAATACCATTATATTCCCAAAAATCTCCTTTTATTTCTTTTATATTTCGAAAGTTTATTATATATATATTTCCAAACCTTCAATGGCGTTACCCAGTTATTTCCCCAAATTGATTTACTTTAATATCTCCACCATTACGACTAATATCATCTTTTGATAATCCTGAATTTGTTCAAGTTGGGGTATTTTAATTACCTCTCAGACCTTGACCAACAATATTCTTATCTTAAGATGGATATTAGTTGTAATACCAAAACCGATATCCATTCCCAAAATTTCCTTTTTGTTATAACTTGGTAAAACACCATCCCTTATCGAACATAGTGAACTTTGATCGCACCTTTATAACTTTACTCGTCTAACCATTTTATTTCAAATCTGAGTTTCAGTTCTAATTCTTTACTTTCAAATCCTGGCCATTACTTTATTCAAATATCACTTCTAATAACTCGTCCTATTTATATATTCAATAAAAATCGGTTTTATGACTTCCTATGACTTGGATTCATAGAATCCATGTAAATATAAATCAGTAAAAATCAAGTTAACATTTGATTTCACATTATACATATTAAATCGTCTTATTAACTGTAAACACGACTTTAAACTTTACCAACTTTCCTTAGTATATTTCCCATTTCAAATTATCACTTTGATGGCAAATAATCAAATTTTAACATTGATTAAAACAAATCTGGGTTACTTTACCATTAACTTCTCTCTTTGAACTAATTTGATCAACAACTTTGGTTAACACTGTAACTTGTTCAAAACATAACTATCCCATTAGTCCATCGTTATTGATCTTGTCATTTAGATTAATTAATAAATAAATAAATCTAAATAATTTTATTTACTTTGATTTTTATTAAGTCAATATCAATATAAACCCATAACGTTAATTCTGGTTACTTGAATTAGCTAAATAAAATTTGTTTAATAATCACTTGATAAGCACGTGCTTCGCGCACAGTAGATTTTTATACCAAAATTTGTAATTTGTGTTTAAACCAATCAATGTATAAATGTGGTTGGTTTATTCCCCTTTTAGAACTTCATTTAAAGTAATAATATATTTTAAAATCTAAATTTGGTAAAAAATATTATTTCATTACTTCTTTTCTAGCGATTCACCTAACGGTGAATCAATCTTTATAAAACGGTGTATATCTGGGCCATCTACTATTTATTCGTAATCAATACTATATATTGATTCAAAGTTCAACCACAATCAACAAACAACAGGGTTTTAAAGTCAACAGGTTTTAAATAGTTCATATGAAATATGAAATAACAGCATAATAAATATTTGAGGAATTCGGTTTGATTCCTCCTATTTGTTCTTCCCTGCATCAAAGATGAACAAATATAATTTATAACAGCATATGATTTTAATTTGGCATTAATATAATTCACATCAACCATATAAATCAACCATAGGCATTCAAGACATCCAAGCAACCAATTATCAATGATTTAATCTAAATATATGAATTTAGCACATCTTAGCATTTCAGAAATGTGTGAGAATTAACTCACCTTATCTCGATTGACGGTCGTTGCATTATTCCGTTCGATTTTAAACTGGCGTTGAAAAATCTAGTCGTCTCTGATCCCTTACGAATCAACTTAGCAATGTAGCGCTCGTCACTCCAATTCCAACGTTCCCGGTTTCGCCAGAATTCGATAACGTAAGCCCGAGCTATGGCTGTTACAATATTTAAATCAATTTAAATTAACTAATAATAACTAATACTATTAATATAATAATAATAACCATAATTTCTAATTAATGTTAATTAAATCATAACGTTAATTACTTCTTATTCCTTAACACGTCAGTTCCTCCTTACATGCTGAAACCAAGTGCCTACTACATCCCGAATTTCCCCATACTATGCCTGCCACGAGCTTCTTGAAACCGCCACAATCCAATCATGTTTTCACATATCACTTTCTGTATCCCTTTCACTCCCGCGTAACTCCTTTCAGCCCAATTTCTCATTTACGTTCTTTATTTGTTTAAGCCCATTATGGCCCATACCCAGAGATACTCACGACCTGCCACACCTTTATATTTCTTCTAAAGAAAATAGCCGCCTCCTGCTATATCTTTTCTCCTTCACCAAATTATACTACTCCAGGAATAATATTCACGCCCCCACGTTGGCCTACCCGTAAGTTTTGGAGCACATGCAATTTTTATGCCAACGTTCCCAATTCTTTATACTGCTTCCTCACCGTTCATCCCATCTTCTCTACAAAACATACAATAGAAGCCCCTTTTGTTTATAATCAAACCACCCAGCACCGCTTATTAAACCATTCAAACCTCCCTCCAATCACGTTGAGCGGAATGCGCCACCAACTGGAACACACCCCAAGCCTCCACCAAAACTCCACTTCAGTAACTCACTACACACTCCATGAACAATAAATACACAGCGTATCTTCCCCCACGCCCAGAACCTGCACTCGCTCCCTTCCTTTTATTAGCAAGCTACACCCCATGCACAACTCACATAGCACCATTTCCACTATACTTCTTTCTTCCAGAACAATATATACAGTACGAAACAAAACGTACCCAACCGTGCCTCTCCCATTGTTGCACCCAGTAGTGTCATCACCGAAGAACAACCCCCCTTCCAGTCACCCAAAACATTGGTCTTTGCTGGTGGAATGAAGAAGTAGTGCTTCTCTGTTGAAATATATATATTTTGGTTGGTTATAAGATCGGATGTTTTCACTTTGAAGATGGACTTGTTAAGCCGTTTCAACACAGCAAATTACAGTGGGAAGAAGAAAGAGATGCGAGGTGGATTGTTGTTTGCTTTGCTTTGTTGCTGAAGAGAAACAAACTGGCCGAGTATATATAGATGAAGAGTGGGATCAAGATAGAATCAATGTCACTTTCATGTAGGTACGCCGTAGCCATGTGCTTACTGTTGAGGGTGCTGGGATTTCTTCCTTCGGTCAGTGAGCAGCATGTGTATACATTAAATTTTGAGAGGACTGCATAGGGTATAGCCATGCGAATTCGAAAAAGGGTATTTTGGTAGGCAAATATAGCCATGCGTTTAAAATTTGTACAAGATAGGGCTTCAATTTCTAACGCTAGGAATGTGTTTCTTGTACGGTTAATACAAGTTGACAAAGCAATAGAATAGCCTTGACGAGTTTTCATTTCAGTTAGCTGCGTATTACAGTGATGGGTCACTTCAATCGGTGTGTGTAGTTGTTTGTAGCATGTGTTGCTCCATTTGCTTTGATAGGAAGAGAAGATATGAGGTATGGTGGAAAGAGAGCTTATATCTGTGTGTTTCATGTCTATGTGATTTGGACTTAACATAGGGTAGAAGAGGAAGTCATATATTATCGTAGGCTTAGAAAAGAAGAAATGGTTCAGACATTGCATTACAGCTAGGCTAGCGTATACCTTATATTAGTTTAGAATAGCATGCAGTGGTACTTCAAGTCAAAAGAGTAAAAAGATTGGCAGTACGTTGTAGTTTCCTTCAGGTAGAAGGAAATATCTGTATCCACGTTTTAGGGATATGGAGTACTTAGGTAGGTGAAAATAGATTTGCAGAGTATGGCATAGAAAATCTTCACAAGATAGGTTATATGTTCATTTAGTTATAAAGTTATATGTACCCTGTTATATAGAACTCCATCCGAATACGTCTAGCTATAAACAAAAATAAGTATATCGTCGCACTCAGCAGTGTGCCACGATCCCAAAAATTTAATAATATCGTAGATTAACTTATATTGTGAAACCCTAAAATGTTGATACAAGGTGTAAAATACTCCAAATAAAAAGTTTTTTTATTTTACGAATTAAAAATTACAGTAAAATTCTAAAAATTAAATTTTAACTACGCCTCAAAGGACTTGTCCAAATAAGAAGATAATATTTAATTATAATTAAATAATCATTACAGTTTATAATCGATTCCACAATGACTATTTCATATTTTGGTTTGGACGTAGAATCATATCTATAACATGAAAACTCGATTTTTCTCTTCTAATAGAAAAATATTATCAACTAGACTCAGACCCTTCTTGTTTCACCGAAATCCGACTTAACACGGATTCAGTATAGTCAATTGAAGTTGAAATTCAATTATACGAACTACCGCGCTGTTTCGAGTTCGTTTTATAATTTAAAATATAAATATAAATGCTTAGCCGTCGTTTGATAAACGAATTCGATATTAAATTCCAAATAAAATATTTAAAATAAATTTAAATATTCGAATCAAATAGCCGAAAAATCCAGGTCATTACATCTAAGACATCAGGATGCTCAGGGACTACTGGTGCCGATCGCAGATCATCGATAGATGCCTCAAGAGACTCTAGGAAACTAAGCATGATGGACCCTTGTGGGTCACAAGAAATTTCGAGGTTGCTTAATGACCCTCCTCTCACCACCCAGAATGGCCCCATATGTGGTAAACCAACCTATCCCTAGAATCAACCGATAGCCCATAAACCCGAGTACATATGCATCGCGTTTAAATTTGACGCCTATCACAGATATTATCAAACCCCTACAAATCATAGATAAATGAGCCGAATCACCAATGGGGTTTGAGACGACAACGGGATCCATTACCATAATAGTAACTAAGTGCAGAGATTCAATAACAGAACTAGATATAAATGAGTGTGAAGCGCCATAATTAAAATGTGTCATAACTGGATGATTTGAAAGAGAAACTAAACTTTCTACAGAAATTTTTCTACCTCTTTCAGGAGCACTGATCGCGGGAGCATGCACCTTCCCTCCAGAAGTTCATGCCCTTTGACCTTGTCCCCGTTTCTTCGGGCAATCCTTAATAAGATGCCCGACCTCTCCACAAGCGAAGCAACCATTCTTCTTTTCCCTGCAGTCCTTGGCTAAGTGACCCTCTCGCCCACAACTATGGCACTTTCTCTTATCATTAAACTTGTCATTATTTTCTCCTTTCTTCTGCTGTTGTCCCTTCTTGGGCAACACATTCTCATTTTGCATTGCTTCCTCAGCCTTTACTTCCTTTTTTTCTCCCTTGTCTTCCTCATGCATTAGGGACATATCAACAAGTTTCTCAAAAGTGGCTCCCATTGGGATATGGGACATGGCTAACCTATGAAGGGGTTCATTCAGCCTTTAGCAAACCGCAAAGCCTTTTTGTGCGGTGTATCCACCAATTCTAACCCGAACCTTCTAGCTGGTTGAATTTGTTCACATATTCTTTCACCGTTAAGTTTCCTTGTTTGAGTGCTAAGAAGCTTTCCATATGCTTGCTTTTCTCGGATTGGGAAAGAAATTTCATTTCAAATCTTTGCCTAAAATCTTCCCAAGTTTCCACCGGACGTCGAGCTTGAGTAACTTCCCACCAAAATGAGGCTTCGTCCTTTAATAGCCAAGCAGCTAACTGAATCTTCCTCCTTATCCTCTACTTCAAAGATTACGAACAAGTCCTTGGTCTCCTTGAGCCAATTTCGTGCTTCAACGAATGTGTCATTCCCATGGAATGGCTTCCCTCCCATAGCACAGAAGTCTTTGAGGATCTTGGCAAAGTTATCTGCTCTTGGAGGGGGAGGAGGAGGAATGATTGGCACAAATGAGGGAGGAACGTCTCTTTGGCCTTTGGCAGGCGTCGTGGGCGCCAAATACCTACTGAACCACCCGGGTATTATGACGCCCTATGGGATATTAGGAATGTTTTATTCCCTAGACATGCTGAAAAAAGGAAAAAGGAAGAAATTTAGATAAAGGACCTAAGGATACTACATATGGCTTGTTGGGGGAATATTTTCAAACCAGATATATCTTTTCGAAAATACTTTCTTTTAAAACCTTTTTAAAAAATATTTTTCAAAACTTTTATCTAACCTGGTAACCTTCAACTCTGATACCAAGTGAAATACCCCACGCCCCTTAATGTCGCTCACTAAGGGAATGCATTAAGTTCTGTGAAGCATTGTAGGTACAAAGACATAGAATAATTACAAGATAGATATAAATAAAAATAGCAGCGGAAATTTCAAAAATTTTATTTCTGACATAAATCATAATCCTGTGGTTTATAATACCATAATTCATAAAATCATTACAACAAAACACTTTTGTCTTGTATAATTAGAGTACATAGGAATTAAAAGAAAACATTATTCCCCAATAAAAAGAGTAAGCCATAGTAGAGACAAAGACTCGAGCCATACTTCAACAGTAGCTCCTAGCAAAATGATATCCAAATCCTGGCTAAGCCTGGGTGTTTCCTCCCTGAGAACCTGGGAGGGAGGGAATGGAAGAGAGAAGGAAAAACAAAAAGGGGTAATACATAAAGTATGGCGAGTCTAGTTACTTTTATCCAGTAAATAAATAAAGCTAACAATGACAGGCATAAAGTGGATAAGAGAGATCAATACATAAATGGAAGGCATAACAAGGTAAACAGGATAGAATAGATAGCGCTTCTTAATACTTTCCTTGCTCTGCACCAATACTAGTATAACAAATATGTAATAGGATTACATATTCCCCAATTGCTTAACAAAAACAAGATGATCCCAGTAGAAACGTAATGGTAGTTTTAGGTGTACTCTAGTAACGGGTTTTAACCCAAACATAACTGGTACCTAAACAGAAATAACGGGTGTTAGCCCAGATAGAATGTAACACCCCACCTCCGTTAGGGTCACTCACAAAGGGAATGCCCTAATTTTGGAGGGGTATTATCTAGTAAACAGGCATAGAGATAACACAAGACAGAACATAGATAAAATAGAGTATATTAAGCAGCGGATATAAACTTTAGGCCGCCGCCCCGCTCGAGGTAGTGGACCAGTTTGCTGCTCTTAATGAAGTGGCTATAGACTTTTCTTCGTGGCCGGATACGACGAGTATGGAAGAACTAGCTCTTGCTGCGAAGGAGTTAGTTCCTTCGAATGGATCACAATCTGGTTTATTAAGAGAACAACTAGGGCATATACTCATGCATACAGCACAACTTTTAGGCTCCCCTGAGTGTGTGACTCATCTGACTTTTATTCATTCCTTTGACAGGTGACATGGCTAGACAACGTCAAGGACGAGGTTATGCACATGGAGGCCATCAACGCCCTAGGAATCCTTTCTTCGAGGTCTTTAGGAGAGGGACCAACTTGTACGATACTCCACCCCTACCGAGTCGCGATAGTGAGCACCAAGGTAGGGATCAATCTCAGAGATCTCCAACCCCTCCTCCTCCCCCTCCAATTCGGGTGTCCGAGGGAGACTCTTGACATAATTTAGGGATTTACTAGTGTCCACCTTTAAATGTTTCTTTACCTACAACACCCTCGGCTCCTACTCCAACTACTATAGGCAGGGGGCCACCACTCGGCCAACCAAGACCGGAGAGGATGACCACAGTGGGAAGGCAAGACCTCGTAGAGCCCGAGAAGCGAGAGCTTTCCATAGACGAAATAAAAGCGTTACTGAGGAGGAACTTTCCTCAATATTATTTGGATGAGATAAATTCATCCCTGATCTCCACCCATCCTTTGTCAGGGAGCCCGGGGATGTCTGGATGCGTGTGAGGGCTGAATACCATCAGGTCGACCAACTTCTAAGGTACTCCTGTAATACCCCACGTCCATTAGTGTCACTCACTAAGGGAATGCATTAACTTTCATGGAGTATTATAAGAGTATAGAACAGAATATTACAAGACAGACATATAAAATGGTACTTAAGAAAATACAAAATTTATTCATTGCAGCGGAAAAGAAAAATATGTTTGGTTACAACATCAAAACCATATACTAAAGCTAAGTACAAAAATATCTGTCTTGTACAAAATTATTATCAGAGTACATAAAAGTAAAACCATAATCCCACTCCGAATATCCATAATGGAAAAAGGGATAAAGTTGAGCATTACTTTCAACAATTCCAAGCATTTCAAGAAGAAAGGAATCCAAGTCAAGCTTCACTAATCCCACCCTAAGGACCTGGGGAAAAAAAAGAAAAGAGGCGAAACAAAAAAGGGGTCATACATAAGTTTGGGGAGTCTAGTGACTTTAACAATATAATCAGTAAAGTAACAGGATAAGAACATAAAATGGATATAAGAGATGACTGCAACATAAGTTGATAAGACAGGGTAAACAAGGTAAGTAAGATAAAACATCAGATGCGCTCCTAACTACTATAGGATATGCTATGCACCGTACCACATACTAGTTACATACAAAAAGATGATTTCTCTCTACTAATCATAATAATGGTAGCTTTGTGTACTCCTAGCTACTCTCGTAGGTGCCCACTTACTCCTACCACCAATAGTTGTACCCACTACCCTCCCCATTCGATCGGCTCCCTATCCTCGTAGATACCTGTGCTGGTCCCACAATAGGGTGTATCACTCCCTAAGGTGGCAAACCCGATACTACCGAAAAGCACAACTTATACCTACACGATTCAACAACGTCTTACCTATCAACCCAGATCCACGTACGCACATGAGTCCGTTGGACTTGCACTGCCATCGGTAACTCTTTATTGACCTCTTACAAAAAAAAGCGTGTCCTTGTCCTCGACCTAGTTCGAGCTCATATAGATACTAAAATGGATTACTAGTTGAAAAGGGTCCAGATACCTGACACAAGCTTCCCTCCTAAGCTTGGTCCCCACTAGGAATTCCCACTTAGCCCCTCTTTATTCCCATGTCTAATCACATGTCTCATCTTGGTTAAGTGCTTTAATTATGTTTCACATGCTACCCATGTTACCCACTTAACCCTTTATTATCCCCATGTCTAATATCATGTCTTATCTTGGTTAAGTGTTCATTAATTCATTATAACCATAATCTTGCAAGACCTCCCATATTAGATTTCCTTTTTGCGTTTGCTGGATAAGTAGGGTGGTTCTGGGCAGGGTTATACCTCCCATATTAGATTGTCTTTGCATTATTACGCATCTAATTTCTGCCTTTGACCTCCCACATTAAATTACCAAATTGCATTTGCTGGATATGCTAGGCGGTTCCAGACAAGCTTATATCGCAATTCGAATCTAACCTCATGTCTTAGGCATTTATTTTCACTTTCTTGATTCAAATCCCAATTTCAAATCTTTGGATTACAATATATTCCAATTACCCATAATTTTCAATCTAAATTTTGTTTATAATCTCATGTGCCAAATTATGCCCAAACCAATCTTCATAGTTATTAACAATTTATACCGAATCTGTAGTGACCCGGATTTTGAGCGACTTTGGTTATCGACGTAAGCTCGACGTCGATAACCAAAACATCGAAAAATCCCGGTAATTAATGAAAGAAATTAGAAGGTGAGAATAGATAAGATAGAACTTATAGAATAGAAGAAGAAGAAGAACATCATCATCAGAGTAAACACGAATCTCACAGCGGAACGAATAAAATATAACATAACATATCTTTGAAATAACATCAGTATATGTATACAATAACACTTATCAGAGTACAACACTTACAACAACAGCGGAAATAATAATAGCTATAGAATCCTAAAGCCTCCTGCTCCAAGCTCTCCAAGTGTATCTGTAAAATCCCGACTACTTGACTGCCCGTACAAATTTAGGCAACCAAGAGTTTAGGGAAAACAACAAAATAAACTCCGAGTCAGTCATGGGACTGGTGTGAATAAACTCAAATCATTTAAAACAGGTATATGATATCTCATAAGACCACGTCGTGAATACGGAACGGGTTTTTCCCTTATGAGAATCCAAATAACTTTTCAAAGCAATATCATTCTGATATTATAATAATGTCTAAGTGCAAACAAATATCAATCTAGCAGAAACGCTTGCATCTCACGTTACTACATATATAGTATACAATCAAAATCGCAAGCTCGTATTGGATGATTGGATTTCCAACTATGACAAGGTATGGAACCACCTTCCGATCAGTGTACTCTAGGAACGATACACTGGAGTTCAACAAGAACATCTTGCAACTCAGCCACACATGACCGACCACTCATTTCGCTTGAGTGTATCGAATGTACATCACCAACGGTTGGGATCAGCAATCTTTCCCGTATATATATATATATATATATATATATATATATATATATATGGGATAACATTGATAGATTAAGGAAGCAAATGAATATTCTCTAGATAGGTGATTATACACCCTACTTCGGTGCGACCGACTTAGCCATGCTGCCTACCCGATTTCTGTCATTTACCGGATGATGAGGCTTGAGGTTACGCTTTATCATCACATCAGATTCACTTCGAATGCCACATTGTTAGATCCATCGAAAATCACTAATTTACGTCTACAAAAATACATTACATGTCAGCTAAAAGAAGTTTCCTTCTCCGCTTCCACTCTTGGTACGGTTGAAGAAATCAATGTACGTGACCTTTCTGGAAATACTCTGTCAGACATCCATCTTCATTCACTTAAAATGTCACATCTTCATACTCGCCAAATCACAAATTGACTTATCCAAAAATAACACGGGTATACAACTAAGAGAAACGAATTCCTCCGCCACCAAACGTGAATACGTTTGAACAGATCAACTTACGCGATCCATTGGATATACTCTGTCAGACATTCATCCATACAAGTTGTCCTGGGACTGGACAAACCGAAGGCACTATTCTGTAGACAGGATAGTCCTTGCATTTTACTCCGTCTTCAATTATCTTTGGCATATATGATTCGCGACGCTTATGCCAATACAGAGCGATTCTTTGGATAATAATCCAACCGGTCTCTCCATATTAACAACGTTAAAATGGTCAAAACTTCGATAGTCTGTGATTTAACTATCAAAGAAAAACAAGTGTGCAAACAACGATATTATTTCCAAATGGTAATTATATCGAACAAACATCATTTAACATAAATCTCTTTAGTTCATTTATTTACTTATCTCCTGTTTCCCTATGTTCTAAATTCTTATTTTCTTTTATCAGAAAACATTTCTGATTCTCGTTTGGAAAACATTCCCAAAACTCCTTTACGATCAAACCTTACCATTTCTTAGTTAAGAAGGAAGTCACTCAAGTTGGGGTATAATTACCTCTCAGACCTTAACTGAACAACGTTATAACTTCGAAATGGTCAAAGTTTATCTTTTAATCTTTAACAACTTCTTTACGCCTTTCTCGGATTCAATTTTACTAATCCACTTCTATATTTAAAACATTGGTTATAACGATAACGTTATAATCCCTACTTTCGAATTTTCTAACTTTAATTATAACTTCTATTCTTATTAGTGAATAATTAACCTAACACTTATTTATTTATAAATAAATAAATCTCTATTTAAACACTGGAAAGTATAAGTACTTTGCCGAATTCGATATAATCGAATTTGTCGATTAACTCTCTTCGAGAAATCTCTATCTGATTAACTCTTCTTCGAATAACCTATATTCGTTTAACTTCTTCTCGAATAAACGATATTCGATAATCTCTCTTCGAATAACTAATATTCGATAACTCTTCCTTTTCAAATATCTCATATTTGAAAATCTCACTTCGATTAAACTATAATCGATAACTCCCTTCGATGAAACTAACATCGATAACTCCTTTCGATGAAACTAACATCGATAACTCCTTTCGATGAAACTAACATCGATAACTCCTTTCGATGAAACTAACATCGATAACTTTAACTCGACTAACTTAACTTGACTCGACTAACTCGACTTACTTGGTTCGACCAATTCGATTCGATTAACTAGGCTCGACTAACTCTATTGGTTTAACTCTAATCGATTAGTTCTATGGTTTAACCCTAATCGATTAATTCTATTTGACTAACCCTATTCGGCTAACTCGACTAACTTGGTTCGACCGACCAGGTTTGACTAACCTGACCCATTTGGTTTGACTGACCAGGTTTGGCTAACCTGACCCATTTGGTTTGACTGACCAGGTTTGGCTAACCTGACCCATTTGGTTTGACCACTGGGCTTGACTACTTGGTTCGACCACTTGGTTTGACCATTTGGTTCGAATACCATATTCGACTAACTCCTCTCGATTCATTAAAACTGATTTACTCATCTCGATTGACTAAATCAATTAACTCCTATCGATCAACTAAATCGATAAACTCCTTTCGATTAACTAAGTTTGATTTACTCGACTCGACTGACCAGGTTCGACTAACTTGACCAGCTTGGTTGTACTGACCAGGTTTGACTAACTTGACCAGCTTGACTCGATTGGTTCGACTCGACCATCTCGACTCGGTTGGTTTGACTCGACCATCTTGACTCGATTGGTTCGACTCGACCATTTCGACTCGGTTGGTTTGACTAGCTTGACTAGTTTGGTTCGACTAGCTTGGTTTGACCACTTAACTAACTTGATTCGAATATTTATATCCGACTAACTAACTTTTCTTTTATTTCTATTTATTTTAACATCTATTTATTTCCTAAATAGATTTTCCTTTATAACTCTAATTATTTAATCCCTAATTAAATATCCTTTATTCTATTTATTTAATCTAAATAAATATTCCTTTATTTTATTTATTTATTTCGAAATAAATATCCTTTTATAAAATCCTTAGATTTTATAAATAGATTCATTTTCAATATAAATATAGAAAATCCCCTTTTCTATATTTTCAGCGTTTTCTATTGTTTTTAAACAACCAACTGTCAATGATCAATATCATCCAAACATATACAATCAACAACAGATTATATATCACAGTATATATCACAATATACAAATCACAGTAAAATAAATGTTGAGTAATCCAGTCGGATTCCTCCAACCTGTTTCCCTGCATCCACCGATGTTAAACAACGTATATAACATCACTTGCATTTCTAATGAAATACACTGATAACAAAATTACCGTTTAATAACGATATATATATATATATGTAGATATATATATATATATATCCATACTGTTTTCAATCAATTATTTAACAGTCCAATCTACAGTCCAATTTAACAATACAACTTAACAGTCCAAATTAACAGTACATAACTAGCAGTCAAATACAGAAATAAAATACAATTTATATTAGAATATAAATTGAGGAGAGTTAGTGAGTTTTTACTCACATTTGCGCGTTAGCCGTTAAATAACGGTTTGCGTTCGTTGATTTGAGTCGGACAATTTATTTCGCCATAAATTGTAACAAGCTCGGATTCACTCCCGGTCAGTCTCATTGTGTTGCTCCCGTCCATACGATCTCAACGCAACTTACGGTTCGCGAATCCGACCTCGTATGGATAAGTTATGATCTAAACAAGTTAAATACATTTTAAAAAAAAAATTAAAACTTGATTTTAAATCTATTGGGCCTTACTTCTTTTACTTGGCCCATCATCACCCACGTACAAGCCCACCGAACCCTTCACCTTTCTTCCCCAAACATACGAGCTCCAGGAACTCACACCACCGAAACTTCACAACACCAAATCACACAAAATACTTCATGGTTTTGCAAACAATTACCACCACTCACTTCCTCTTTCTACACACTTCAACTCCTTCACCACCATAAGAAACTCGATGCACCCCCCCTCCTTGCGGTTTCCCGTCGCATCACGACACAGCGTACCCCCCAGTAACCGGCCGAACAACAATCCCACCGAATACTCCAATTTTTAGCAAACAAATGCCATTTCCAACCACAAACACACTGCTAAACTCCATTGCTTACATCTCGCCCTAAATCCCCTAAGAATCTCAGCCCTAGCTTTCCTGCTGTAAAACCCGTCGATGGAACCCATGCTCGAGCTCAGCAATACATACACGAAATCGAAGAGCAGCCTCAGTAGAATCCATATCCATATATTTGTGGATTTATAGATTTTTGTATGAGTTTATATGATTTTTTTGAAGATCGAATAAACGTTTTCCCGAATGGAAAAAGTAACGGCGGAAGAAAGGTGTTGACTGTAGGACTAGGTCTTAAGGAATTTGT
Source organism: Allium sativum (assembly GCA_030737875.1). NCBI lineage: Eukaryota > Viridiplantae > Streptophyta > Magnoliopsida > Asparagales > Amaryllidaceae > Allium > Allium sativum. The sequence continues at coordinate 482,106,050 of CM060926.1, read as the reverse complement.
AAGGGGGTATATATAGGATTATTTTAAATATTTTTATATTGATTTTTATTTAACATTTGCTCCTATGTTAATTGTATTTGTCCTCTAAAATTCGTATGATCACATACGATACCCAAAAATCATGAAAACTGGCATGCAGCTACAGTTCGATATTACGGTCCCAACGAAACTGGTTTCGTCGAATTCCGACTTCGTATGCTCACACAGCGTATTTTTAACCGTCGAAATACTGACTGTTTTCCACTTTAAAAATCTGTATGGCCACACGGTGACTCTAAAAATCACGAAACTTGAAATCTAACAATAATTTGATGTTGCGGATCGAACAAAATTAGTTTCGTCGAATTCCGAGTTCGTATGAAAAACTGGCTATTTTTCAAGCGCTGAACTGACCTTTTAAATATATAAATATTTTTAAATATTATTAAATTTAATATTAATAAATTAATATTCTCGTATATATCCACAGATGATGTCGTACGGCTCTAGAATATCCTGCCAGAATTTATGACTTGATTTCCAGAATTCCGATTTGATCGATATTCAGTTCGTATCGAAAAAATCGATTTATAACGTATATAAAGCATCACAAATTATAAAGGAAATCCTTAGCGACTTTTCTAAAATTTTATTTGGACGTGAATCAAAATCTACACGACGAAATCCCAATTTTTCTCTTCCACTAGAAAGATATATTGAAAATCAGATTTGAGAATGAAATTGTATTGATGAAAACTGAATGGGATCTTTACATTGTACATTGCTGGCCTTATATAATGTTGCCAACGTTTTGTTGATAAAACAAATAGAGAATGGGCTTCATCCCAGCCCAATGTATATACATTATACAATATATGGGTATTACACAGACCAATAGTCTTATTACCCACCCTCAAATTCATCTAGGGTTTTCCCTTCTCGTTCTTCCGCCGCCATCTTCTTCTACTTTCATTTCTTCTCTAAATTTCACGAAGTTTCTCGACGATAGGGGCTTCGTGAGTGCATCTGCTCTTTGATATTGAGCAGGAACATGATTTACGTCCAATTTTCCAGAGGTGGTTTGTTCTCGTACAAAATACAAATCGATTTCAATATGTTTTGTGCGAGAATGTTGAATCGGGTTGGCTGAAAGAGATACCGTGCTCAGATTATCACACCACACTACTGGTTTCTTATCAGGAAGAAACCCTAGTTCTTTGAGGAGCGAATTCACCCACATCACTTCAGCTGTGGTGCTTGCCAGTGATCGATACTCTGCTTCGGTGCTTGATCGTGAAATTGTTGATTGCTTCTTTGAGCACCAAGAGATTGGGTTGCATCCCATGAACACGCAATATCCTGAAGTCGATCATCGATCATCTGGGTCTGATGCCCAGTCTGAATCACTGTAAGCTTGTATATGTAAGTTTTTGCTGGTCTTTAACTTGATGCCATAATTAATCGTTCCACTTAGATAGCGTAGGATCCTTTTCACTGCTGTCCAGTGTTTATCGAGTGGTGATTGCATAAATTGACACACTTTATTCACGCTATAACTGATGTCTGGTCTTGTAACAGTTAAGTATTGCAAAGCACCCACTATACTCCTGTATTCTTTTACATTCTGAATGGCTTCACCTTCATGCTTAGATAGTTTTAGATTGCTTGTCATGGGCGTTGGCATTGGCTTAGCTTTATCCATTTTGGCTCGAACAAGTAATTCTGTGATATATTTGCTTTGTGACAGCATAATTTCATCCTTGGAGTTTTGACTAACCTGAATTCCTAGGAAGTAATTCAAACTTCCCAAGTCTTTGATAGAAAATGTTTAATCTAAGTATCGAACTATCTTGTCAACTTCTGCTTGATTGCTTCCAGTGATTAAAATATCGTCAACATACACAAGTATGAATGTGACAACCTTTCCTTTTCTTTTAATATGCAGAGAGTTGTCTGATCTAGCTGTATTGAAACCCAGAATCATGAATGTGTCTTTAAGTTTATCATACCATACTCTAGATGCTTGTCTCAGTCCATAAATTGCCTTGTTCAGTTTACATACATAATTCATACTATGATTTGTCTTGTACCCCTCTGGTTGCTCCATATATACATCCTCCTTTAGTTCACCATTTAGAAATGCGTTGCAAACATCCAGTTGTCTAATGCACCACTTATTATACAATGCAATGCAGATAATTATTCTTATGGTAGTATGTTTGACCACAGGGGAGAAAGTCTCTTTAAAATCAAACCCATATTCTTGTGTATATCCCTTGGCCACTAGTCTTGCCTTGTATTTCTGTATGCTACCATCAGCTGCCCTTTTTAGTCTGTAGGTCCACTTACACCCTATGATATTTTTATGTTTTGGTGCAGTTACTAAACTCCATGTCTCATTTTTCATTAGAGCAGCAAATTCTTCATCCATGGAACATTTCCATTTATCACATTTCACAGCCTCATGATAGTTCATTGGTTCTCTGTCTTCTATGGCTGTAGTGTATACTTTAGGCTTGAATATACCATGCTTAGCTCTTGTCATCATATGGTGTCTATTCTGATCATGTGGTTCATCATCACTGCTAGTGTTTATTGTAGTGTTGCTGTTTCCACCTCCTGAATCTGTGTCAATAGCTTCATTTTCACCAATATTATGGTCATTGTCATCTTCACCAATGATAGAATTACCAGGACTATAACTGGATCTTGTACTGGGCACACTCTCCCTATCCTTTTCTTCATTATGCATCTGCTGTTCATAGTTATTCACCATGTCTTGTATCAATTCTGGCGGTGCTAATGTACACCTCTCAGTGCTAATAATTTTCTTGGTAGTTCTAATACCCTTTTCTGCAAATGGAAACACATGTTCATCAAACACAACATGTCTTGAAATGTATAACCTCCCACTGTTGTCCAAGCACTTGTACCCTTTTTGGTTCTCTGTGTAACCAAGAAAGGTGCATGGGCTTGATCTTAAGCTTATTTTATGCTTGTTATAGGGTCTAAGATGAGGAAAACATAGGCAACCAAAAGTTTTCAATTCAGAATAATCAGGTTTCACATTGTGCATCATTTCATATGGACATTTATATTCTAAAACTTTAGTGGGCATCCTATTTATTAAATACACTGCTGTCACAAAGGCCTCTGGCCAAAATTTTAAAGGCATTGAGGATTGTGATATCAATGTAAGCCCAGTCTCTACTATGTGCCTATGTTTTCTCTCAACTAGCCCATTCTGTTTTGAAGTATGTGGGCAGGTTATTCTATGCAGTATGCCTTTACTATCAAAGAATTTCTTTAAAGACTTGAATTCACCACCTCCATCAGTTTGCATGATTTTGACATTGCAGTTTGTTTGATTTTCAACTAAGGTCACAAACTGTTTTGTCATATTACATGCATCTGATTTATTTTTAAGTAGATAAATCCAAGTGTATCTAGTGAATGCATCAACAAATGAAAGATAATACCTGTATCCATGATTTGTTGTTACTGGAGAGGGACCCCATAAGTCTGCAGCAACAAGTTCAAGTGGCTTGCTGTACTTTGTATCAGATTCAGTGAATGGGAGTCTATGACTCTTGCCAATTTGGCAGTGTTTACACATATAATGATCAGGTATATCATTGCATTTGATTTTATTTTCATTCAGAATATGCTTCATAATTTTAATATTGGGATGTCCTAATTTGCAGTGCCATTCATTAAAAGTTTTGTACATATTTTTGTCATCAGTAATAGTTTCAACATGATTATCAACAGATCTAACATGATTATCAGTAATAGATTCAACATTATAACAATGATTTCCATTGTCACCGGCATGTCTGCACTTCATATTCTTGAACTTGTACAGCCCTTTATCCAAACTACCCTGTAGTAATATGTTTTTACTCAGTAAATCCCTAACAAGGCAGTAATTTGGGTGAAACTCAAAGTACACCTGGTTGTCATTAGCAAATTGTGACACACTAATCAAGTTTTTCTTAACCTTGGGGACCCTAAGTAAATTATTTAAATAGAGTTCCCTCTTTCCACTTATGGATCCACAACCAATGTGTGATATACTAATAGTTTCACCATTTCCTAAAGAAACAGAACACATACCTGAATAGCTTTTATTCCCCAGATTCAGGTTCTGTAGGCTATTTGTAACATGATTGGTTGCTCCTGAGTCTGGATACCAATCATCAAGATTTATTTCATCTGATTTCCCAGAATCATCATTATTTGTTCCTAGTGTCTGCATTCTTGAACCTTCAGCATTTGTTCTTTGCTGTCCCATTTGAGTCACATTGACATTAGGTCCTCTCTGATTTTGTTGATTGACATTATACTCTGTGTTAAATCTGAAATAGCATTTGTTTGCTGTATGCCCAAATTTCTCACATATTTGGCATTTTGGTCTACTGTTATTATTGAATCTGCCTCCTCTACCTCTTCCTCTTTGATTGGTGCCTCCTCTGTAAAACTGATTTTCTTGCTTGTTGTTTTGACCAGCAATACCCTTTTGCTGACCTTTATTTCTGGCTGTGGAGGCATAGTTGACAGAGAATTCTGATTGAGATAATTTCTTCTGTTCAACTCTTCCTTCATGTGCAAGAAGTGATGAATATACGTATTGCAGATCAGGTACAGTCTTTTGAGAAGCAATGAACGTAACTATAGACTCATACTCCTCATCCAATCCCCCAGTAATGTAAAGAACTTGTTCACTCTCACTGATCATGTGTCCAGTTGAGTTAAGTTTGTCACACAGAGTCTTTACTTTAGTCAAGTATTCATTCATGGACATCTCGTCTTTTCTTATACATTGTAACTGTCTTCTGTATAGCATAGATCTGGCTGCAGATTGAGCACTGAAAGTTTGCTCAACTGTAGTCCAGATAGCATATGATGTATTGCATCCAATTATACGTGGTAATATGCTGGCACTTATTGATGAAATTAGCCATGATACAAGCAGATTGTCTTGCCTTTGAAAGTTTAAGTATTCTTGGTTACTAATAAGATTACCATCTTTGTCATGAACCATAACAGGTGGAATTTGCATTGTTCCCTTGATGAAATCAAGAAGTCCATATCCCTTCAATGCCGCTTCCACTTGAAACTTCCAAAGCATGTAATTATCCTCGTCTAAAGGGATGGTAATTATGTGGGTTTTGGGCTTTATCAACTGGAAGCTTGGTGATGGAGGATTTGTTGGTGGAGCGTTGCCTGAATTGGCTGAACTGAGTGCCTGACCTGACGATCCAGCCATGTGGGGGTTCAAGAAAAGCTTTCTTGGGTGATAGATGATGATACTTGGATGGTAGAATCACTGTTAAGTGATTTTGCAACCAATACAAGGGTAAATGAGGGCAATAGTTTCAAAAAAAAACGAGCTACTTGGATGGCAAGATCGTCAGAAATGATGATTTCTGCAACCAGTCTCGTGCCAGAGGAGGACTGCAAAGTCTGATGGCTGAAACTGCAGCCAAGAACGTGGAAGATGATGAAATCACTCTGATTCTACCTCTTGGCGAGGCAGTTCTGATCTCCAATGATGAAATATGACTGAGGAGACTCACTTTCTTTCTGTTTTGATGATTTTCTTTCGGTTTTATTGAATTTTGACTTGCTAATTTCTGAATCTGATCCTTTTATTATGCCGCAAGGCTTTGTCGCTCCGATACCATATTGAAAATCAGATTTGAGAATGAAATTGTATTGATGAAAACTGAATGGGATCTTTACATTGTACATTGCTGGCCTTATATAATGTTGCCAACGTTTTGTTGATAAAACAAATAGAGAATGGGCTTCAGCCCAGCCCAATGTATATACATTATACAATATATGGGTATTACACAGACCGATAGTCTTATTAAGATATACTCCACCAGCTCCACACGTTTCTTGTTTCACAGAAATCCGGCTTAAAACGAATCATGTACATTCAGTTGAAGTTCAAATCGCCAAATAGCGAACTGCAGCGCCATTTCGAGCTCTATTTTAATTATATTATAAATTATAAATTCAATTGGCTTATATAAATATATTCGTCAATATAATTCAATATAACTGAATTATATATTTTCAACTGTCCAGTTTACACAATATTTTCAATTTCACTATTTCTGACTAATTCAGAAATAAATATATTTTATCCTATTATTTAAATTAATTAAATAATCATTTTTATTTAATTCAGGTCGTCGATATCGCCAAAACGATATTTAAATAATTAAATAATTTAATTATTCGGCAGCTAAAAATGCGGGTTACTACAATCTTCCCCCCTTTATAAAATTTCGTCCTCGAAATTGCTAAGCTAGGGGACAACCCTATCCACTGGGTAAAAATTTATCTGATTACCTCTTATCTATGGTTTCAACTGAACCAATTAATATCGACTAAAATATTAATTTATTCCGACTAACTAAATTTTCAAAAATTCTGAAAATTTTCTAACGCCTTAACTTTTCGAAAAATTTCGCCAGCACCTCCTTTGTACTGGTCAATATCTCAAACTCCAACTCGCCTCTCTGGGCCTTCTTTAACCCAAAAGAAAATCAAACAGCCAAACAGCTTGCCAATTCGGCTCATAAATCTCATATCCATATATAATATAAACTGGTACCTTTTTGTCGGGAATATCAACTCTATCACTTCCATATGCTATCAACTCAGCATATACTAGTGTTATTTCCATCAAATTCCAATCAGTTCATATCCTCAAAACCAAATCGAATCTCATTCGAACCCGAATATCAAATTTCAAATTCTTAACTCATCAAACCAATTCCATAACAGATTATTCTCTAATCCAATTCAATTCTATTTAACTCAGTTCAAGTTAATATTTCAATTTATTTCTACTATCTTATTCTATTTAACTTCATAAGTTAAAATTAAATTCCGAAACTTAATTTCCTGGGTCTATTTCAAATCAATTTGAAATTACAATGCCAATTCAAAACCTTTGAATTTCTAAACAACTTGTTTTCTCAAAACAATTCAAAAACAAAACCTTTGGTAGTAGTCCGTCACTTAGAACTCGAAAATGAACACTGATGATGTCGCGATTCATCATCAGAATCTATTATCCAGCTACCGAAGTGAGTTCAATACTATATCACCTTCAGTTTGAAAAACATTTTCAAAATCTCCCAGGAACTTAAAATTTCCTTATTTTAATTCCAATCTGATTTAAATTCAGATTTTTCTTCATTTTATTTCATATACTTTACTTATATGAATTCTGATTAGTCATTTATAATCATTTTACCTTTTTATAATCTTACTCGATTATAATAACAACCAACACAACCAATATATTATATCAAATATATTCGGGTAAAATTATTCCATTTACCCTCTTTCAAAACATACCATGACAGTTCATCGTATTCGAGTGTTTAGTAACCCCTATCGATACAGTGGATCAAACCGATCGACCAGAATTCACAAACAACTCAACCAATAAAACTCCACAATATAAAATCATTTTATATTAACTAACAAATACGTTCACTCGTATATATACACTCAAACTCAGTCTAGGATATTACTAATCCCATCTCTACTGAATCACGCCACAGAGCCAAGGTAATAACTAAACCTCGCTCTTATACCAACTGTAGTGACCCGGATTTTGAGCGACTTTGGTTATCGACGTAAGCTCGACGTCGATAACCAAAACATCGAAAAATCCCAGTAATTAATGAAAGAAATTAGAAGGTGAGAATAGATAAGATAGAACTTATAGAATAGAAGAAGAAGAAGAACATCATCATCAGAGTAAACACGAATCTCACAGCGGAACGAATAAAATATAACTTAACATATCTTTGAAATAACATCAGTATATGTATACAATAACACTTATCAGAGTACAACACTTACAACAACAGCGGAAATAATAATAGCTATAGAATCCTGAAGCCTCCTGCTCCAAGCTCTCCAAGTGTATCTGTAAAATCCCGACTACTTGACTGCCCGTACAAATTTAGGCACCCAAGAGTTTAGGGAAAACAACAAAATAAACTCTGGGTCAGTCATGGGACTGGTGTGAATAAACTCAAATCATTTAAAACAGGTATATGATATCTCATAAGACCACGCCGTGAATACAGAATGGGTTTTTCCCTTATGAGAATCCAAATAACTTTTCAAAGCAATATCATTCTGATATTATAATAATGTCTAAGTACAAATAAATATCAATCTAGCAGAAACGCTTGCATCTCACGTTACTACATATATAGTATACAATCAAAATCGCAAGCTCGTATTGGATGATTGGATTTCCAACTATGACAAGGTATGGAACCACCTTCCGATCAGTGTACTCTAGGAACGATACACTGGAGTTCAACAAGAGCATCTTGCAACTTAGCCACACATGACCGACCACTCATTTCGCTTGAGTGTATCGAATGTACATCACCAACGGTTGGGATCAGCAACCGTTCCCGTATATATATATGGGACAACATTGATAGATTAAGGAAGCAAATGAATATTCTCTAGATAGGTGATTATACACCCTACTTCGGTGCGACCGACTTAGCCATGGTGCCTGCCCGATTTCTTTCATTTATCGGATGATGAGGCTTGAGGTTACGCTTTATCATCACATCATATTCACTTCGAATGCCACATTGTTAGATCCATCGAAAATCACTAATTTACGTCTACAACAATACATTACGTCTCAGCTAAAAGAAGTTTCCTTCTCCGCTTCCACTCTTGGTACGGTTGAAGAAATCAATGTACGTGACCTTTCTGGAAATACTCTGTCAGACATCCATCTTCATTCACTTAAAATGTCACAACGTCATACCCGACAAATCACAAATTGACTTATCCAAAAATAACACGGGTATACAGCTAAGAGAAACGAATTCCTCCGCCACCAAACGTGAATACGTTTGAACAGATCAACTTACGCGATCCATTGGATATACTCTGTCAGACATTCATCCATACAAGTTGTCCTGGGACTGGACAAACCGAAGGCACTATTCTGTAGACTGGATAGTCCTTGCATTTTACTCCGTCTTCAATTATCTTTGGCATATATGATTCGCGACGCTTATGCCAATACAGAGTGGTTCTTTGGATAATAATCCAATCGGTCTCTCCATATTAACAACGTTAAAATGGTCAAAACTTCGATAGTCTGTGATTTAACTATCAAAGAAAAACAAGTGTGCAAACAACGATATTATTTCCAAATGGTAATTATATCGAACAAACATCATTTAACATAAATCTCTTTAGTTCATTTATTTACTTATCTCCTGTTTCCCTATGTTCTAAATTCTTATTTTCTTTTATCAGAAAACATTTCTGATTCTCGTTTGGAAAACATTCCCAAAACTCCTTTACGATCAAACCTTATCATTTCTTAGTTAAGAAGGAAGTCACTCAAGTTGGGGTATAATTACCTCTCAGACCTTAACTGAACAACGTTATAACTTCGAAATGGTCAAAGTTTATCTTTTAATCTTTAACAACTTCTTTACGCCTTTCTCGGATTCAATTTTACTAATCCACTTCTATATTTAAAACATTGGTTATAACGATAACGTTATAATCCCTACTTTCGAATTTTCTAACTTTAATTATAACTTCTATTCTTATTAGTGAATAATTAACCTAACACTTATTTATTTATAAATAAATAAATCTCTATTTAAACACTGGAAAGTATAAGTACTTTCCCGAATTCGATATAATCGAATTTGTCGATTAACTCTCTTCGAGAAATCTCTATCTGATGAACTCTTCTTCGAATAACCTATATTCGATTAACTTCTTCTCGAATAAACGATATTCGATAATCTCTCTTCGAATAACTAATATTCGATAACTCTTCCTTTTCAAATATCTCATATTTGAAAATCTCACTTCGATTAAACTATAATCGATAACTCCCTTCGATGAAACTAACATCGATAACTCCTTTCGATGAAACTAACATCGATAACTCCTTTCGATGAAACTAACATCAATAACTCATTTCGATGAAACTAACATCAATAACTTTAACTCGACTAACTTAACTTGACTCGACTAACTCGACTTACTTAGTTCGACCAATTCGATTCGATTAACTAGGCTCGACTAACTCTATTGGTTTAACTCTAATCGATTAGTTCTATGGTTTAACCCTAATCGATTAATTCTATTTGACTAACCCTATTCGGCTAACTCGACTAACTTGGTTCGACCGACCAGGTTTGACTAACCTGACCCATTTGGTTTGACTGACCAGGTTTGGCTAACCTGACCCATTTGGCTAACCTGACCCTGTTTGGCTAACCTGACCCATTTGGTTTGACCAATGGGCTTGACTACTTGGTTCGACCACTTGGTTTGACCATTTGGTTCGAATACCATATTCGACTAACTCCTCTCGATTCATTAAAACCGATTAACTCATCTCGATTGACTAAATCAATTAACTCCTATCGATCAACTAAATCGATAAACTCCTTTCGATTAACTAAGTTTGATTTACTCGACTCGACTGACCAGGTTCGACTAACTTGACCGGCTTGGTTGTACTGACCAGGTTCGACTAACTTGACCAGCTTGACTCGATTGGTTCGACTCGACCATCTCGACTCGGTTGGTTTGACTCGACCATCTTGACTCGATTGGTTCGACTCGACCATTTCGACTCGGTTGGTTTGACTAGCTTGACTAGTTTGGTTCGACTAGCTTGGTTTGACCACTTAACTAACTTGATTCGAATATTTATATCCGACTAACTAACTTTTCTTTTATTTCTATTTATTTTAACTTCTATTTATTTCCTAAATAGATTTCCTTTTGTATAATCTATTTATTTTCCTAAATAGATTTTCCTTTATTACTCTAATTATTTAATCCCTAATTAAATATCCTTTATTCTATTTATTTAATCTAAATAAATATTCCCTTATTTTACTTATTTATTTCTAAATAAATATCCTTTTATAAAATCCTTCGATTTTATAAATAGATTCATTTTCAATATAAATATTGAAAATCCCCTTTTCTATATTTTCAGTGTTTTCTATTGTTTTTAAACAACCAACTGTCAATGATCAATATCATCCAAACATATACAATCAACAACAGATTATATATCACAGTATATATCACAATATACAAATCACAGTAAAATAAATGTTGAGGAATCCAGCCGGATTCCTCCAACCTGTTTCCCTGCATCCACCGATGTTAAACAACGTATATAACATCACTTGCATTTCTAATGAAATACACTGATAACAAAATCACCGTTTAATAACGATATATATATATATTTATATGTAGATATATATATATATATATATCCATACTGTTTTCAATCAATTATTTAACAGTCCAATCTACAGTCCAATTTAACAATACAACTTAACAGTCCAAATTAACAGTACATAACTAGTAGTCAAATACAGAAATAAAATACAATTTATATTAGAATATAAATTGAGGAGAGTTAGTGAGTTTTTACTCACATTTGCGCGTTAGCCGTTAAATAACGGTTTGCGTTCGTTGATTTGAGTCGGACAATTTATTTCGCCATAAATTGTAACAAGCTCGGATTCACTCCCGGTCAGTCTCATTGGGTTGCTCCCGTCCATATGATCTCAACGCAACTTACGGTTCGCGAATCCGACCTCGTATGGATAAGTTATGATCTAAAAAAGTTAAATACATTTTAAAAAAAAATTAAAACTTGATTTTAAATCTATTGGGCCTTACTTCTTTTACTTGGCCCATCATCACCCACGTACAAGCCCACCGAACCCTTCACCTTTCTTCCCCAAACATACGAGCTCCAGGAACTCACACCACCGAAACTTCACAACTCCAAATCACACAAAATACTTCATGGTTTTGCAAACAATTACCACCACTCACTTCCTCTTTCTACACACTTCAACTCCTTCACCACCATAAGAAACTCGATGCACCCCACCTCCTTGCGGTTTCCCGTCGCATCACGACACAGCGTACCCCCCAGTAACCGGCCGAACAACATTCCCACCGAATACTCCAATTTTTAGCAAACAAATGCCATTTCCAACCACAAACACACTGCTAAACTCCATTTCTTACATCTCGCCCTAAATCCCCTAAGAATCTCAGCCCTAGCTTTCCTGCTGTAAAACCCGTCGATGGAACCCATGCTCGAGCTCAGCAATACATACACGAAATCGAAGAGCAGCCTCAGTAGAATCCATATCCATATATTTGTGGATTTATAGATTTTTGTATGAGTTTATATGATTTTTTTGAAGATCGAATAAACGTTTTCTCGAATGGAAAAAGTAACGGCGGAAGAAAGGGGTTGACTGTGGGACTAGGTCTTAAGGAATTTGTAAGGGGGTATATATAGGATTATTTTAAATATTTTTATATTGATTTTTATTTAATATTTGCTCCTATGTTAATTGTATTTGTCCTCTAAAATTCGTATGATCACATACGATACCCAAAAATCATGAAAACTGGCATGCAGCTACAGTTCGATATTACGGTCCCAACGAAACTGGTTTCGTCGAATTCCGACTTCGTATGCTCACACAGCGTATTTTTAACCGTCGAAATACTGACTGTTTTCCACTTTAAAAATCCGTATGGCCACACGGTGACTCTAAAAATCACGAAACTTGAAATCTAACAATAATTTGATGTTGCGGATCGAACAAAATTAGTTTCGTCGAATTTCGAGGTCGTATGAAAAACTGGCAATTTTTCAAGCGCTGAACTAACCTTTTAAATATATAAATACATTTAAATATTATTAAATTAAATATTAATACATTAATATTCTCGTATATATCCACAGATGATGTCGTACGGCTCCAGAATATCCTGCCAGAATTTATGACTTGATTTTCAGAATTCTGATTTGATCGATATTCAGTTCGTATCGAAAAAATCGATTTATAACGTATATAAAGCGTCGCAAATTATAAAGGAAATCCTTAGCGACTTTTCTAAAATTTGATTTGGACGTGAATCAAAATCTACACGACGAAATCCCGATTTTTCTCTTCCACTAGAAAGATATACTCCACCAGCTCCACACGTTTCTTGTTTCACAGAAATCCGGCTTAAAACGAATCATGTACATTCAGTTGAAGTTCAAATCGCCAAATAGCGAACTACAGCGCCATTTCGAGCTCTATTTTAATTATATTATAAATTATAAATTATAAATTCAATTGGCTTATATAAATATATTCGTCAATATAATTCAATATAACTGAATTATATATTTTCAACTGTCCAGTTTACACAATATTGTCAATTCCACTATTTCTAACTAATTCAGAAATAAATATATTTTATCCTATTATTTAAATTAATTAAATAATCATTTTTATTTAATTCAGGTCGTCGATATCGCCAAAACGATATTTAAATAATTAAATAATTTAATTATTCGGCAGCTAAAAATGCGGGTTACTACAGAATCTCATGTATACAAGTCATATTCAATTATGCCTAAACTAATATTCCATATCCACCAACAATTTATGCCAAATCTCATTTTATTGCATATTTCCCAAAAAAATTCCCAATCGTTCCAATGTTATTTGTATGTAAATCTCAACGCAATATGTTAAGCTTGAAGTTAGCCTAATCTCATAAAGAAGAAGGAAAAGAAGATAGGAAGAGAATCAAAACATCAAAACTGGCATAAACATAAGAACATGCATATGAAATATAAACATGCATATAACGATAAAATGGATCAGAAAGGCATATGACAAATTTATAGGTATGAATATGAAAGATAATGATTTACAAGCTTGATAAGATTCATTTCAGTCACAGGCATATACATTAGATCTAATTTACAATCCTATCACAATTACTTTTTAATTTAATTATATGTGAAAGTAACATAGACTCACAACGATAGGATTCTTAGAAGAGAATTAGGCGTTGTTGTAGTAAATATGATCTTGAATAATCTCTACTTTGATTGTTTGTAGATTTGATCTTCTATTTTGAATACTCCTATTCAGATTTGCTTTTGTGGAGAAGAGAGGCCAGATTTGATTTAGATTAGAACAGCATAGAGGCGCCATGGATGAAAACAAATGAGATTAGGGTTAGGTTTAGGGGTATTTTATTGATGCTCTAAGTGAATTAGGACCCGTAGATTAGATTAGGATCCACCTGAACCATCCAGACCAGAAAAACACGTCATCTGATCCATTATAGAACACATCAGACCAGATCTAGGCCGATGGGGTCGACATTCCTATAGGGGGGTCGACACCCCATGGAGCGAGGGGGGGGGGGGGTCGACACCCACATCGATACCCCCTGGAGGGGTCGACACCCACATGCGGGAAATTTCTCGCTAAGCCCGCTTTGTCTAAATTTTGATTTTTGAACTGTTTTTGTTATTTAATTATTATTTAAATAAATTCTGCTTTAAACTAAAATCTTCTAAGCTTCATAACTTCTTCATATGATATCCTATTTATGCAAACTTGGACTCTATACCAAGCAGAATTCCAAGACGAACGAAATGGCGCAGCTCACTTCTCTTAATTCTTCTTATAAAAATTAATTATTCTTTAATTATCTCTTATGTCATGTTTTAAAATTATGGGGTGTTACATTCTCCCCACCTTAAAGGATTTCGTCCTTGAAATCTTCATGTTAAGAAGAATGTATCCTACCATCCATCATTCACAAGCATCCATTGTCCTTGAAAGATTTCTAATGTTATATGAACATATGCAAAAGTGTGTGTATATGTCCCTTATCTAATGCAAAGATCAGGCGGTCTATTGGTTCAGTTGGCCTCCTTAATGCAAAACATGACAGTGCCATGCCTCCATTATGTATGCAAAAGAATCCTAATGATACATATCATTTCTATATGAGTGCACAACCATTTATTCAAATGCAGCATCATAATGATAACACATTCAATATGCTCACTAATTCATAAGCAATATGAAAGTGATTGAGCCGATCTAGTGCCTAATGTGTGTGCAAATGTATCTATGATCAAACACTAGCAAACATTCACATTCACTTGCATCCACCAAACATAACATGCCTCAAACACATGTTTAGAAACATAGGACTTTCTACCTAAAGGTCGAAGATATAATCGAGAGGATACACTAAACGATAGAACAAGTACAAACGAAATGGTAGAAAAAGAAGAAGTAAAAACATACCCACTAAAAGGAAAGCGTATGACGAGCGTATCTTGTCTTCAGTCTCCCAAGTCGCATCTCCTTGATCATCTCCCCATTGAACTTTAACCAACTTGACCTCTCGGTTGCATAATTTCTTGACCTCCAATCCAAGGATGCGTGTAGGAACTCGTCTAACCGTGGCATCTCGCTCTACTTCTGCTTCTCTAAGTATGCTCGGCTCTACCACTTCCGCGGTATCATGTAAACACTTCCTCAAATGCGACACATGAAATACCTCATGAGCACCACTAATCTTCTCAGGCAACTTCACTCTGTAGGCCATCTGTCCAATTTTTTCTGTAATGGGGAATGGCACCATGAACCTTGTTGCCAATTTCCCTACAGATCCAAAACGAATTACATTCCTCAATGGTGACACTTTAATAAAAACCATGTCTCCAATATCGAACTCAAAATCAGTTCGTCTCTTATCAGCGTATGACTTTTGCTGGTCTTGTGCCGTCTTCATGCGTCTTCGAATCAAGCCTATCTTCTCTGAAGTTTCCCTAACCATTTCGGGCCCAAGCAAAATCTTATCCATAGACTCCCACCAATAAGTCAGTGATTGACAAGATCAACCATATAGAGCTTCAAAAGGTGCCATGCCAACACTAGTCTGATAGCTATTGTTGTAGGCGAACTCTACTAATGGAAGATGTTTCTCCCATGTCCCTCCAAAGTCCAAGATGCATAACCTCAAAAGATATTCTAGAATCCGATTCACTCTATCTGTTTAGCCGTCCGTTTGAGGGTGATAAGTGGTGCTCAAACACAATTGTGTTCCTACTGCCTCTTGCAAGGTCTTCCAAATGATCACTAGTGAAAATGGGATCTCGATCACTCACGATACTAGAAGGTATTCCATGTAGACGAACTATCTCTCGGAGATAAACAGATGCCAACCACGTCGTTGTTCTTTTACTCATAATAGGAATGAAATGGGCGCTCTTGGTAAGTCTATCTACTACTACCCAAATCCCCGTATTACCCTTCCTTGACCTCGGCAACCCATCGGCGAAATCCATGGAAGCACTTTCCCATTTTCACTGTGGAACCTCTAAAGGGTGAAGTGAACCACTAGGCTTCTTTTGCTCAGCCTTGACTTGCTGGCACACTAAGCATTTATAAACAAACATAGACACATCCTTCTTCGTTCCGGCCCAAAAGAAAACTCGCTTCATGTCCCTATACTTCTTGTCACTACCAGGATGTATGGTCGTCTTAGAACGATGTGCTTCTTCAAGGATTGTCCTCCTCAAACTCTCGTCTCGTGATACACAAAATCTTCCATCCCTATGCAACCATCCTTTGTCATCTATAGTATACCTACTAAGATGGCTCGAAGATTCCCCTCTTATGAGCTTGTCTACTATCTCTATCAGCTATGGGTCTTCTCGTTGTGCCGCCCCTATCAGTCCCAAAAGCGTAGGTCGCACCTCTAATGATGCCAACAAACCGGGTACATAATCGATAGAGGGTCTAAAGTAAAAGGTAGAGATATACTCTAAACTCTACCGCTCAACAAACAAAGGACTCAAAGTCAACCTCTTTCTACTCAAGGCATCAGCTACAACGTTACCCTTGCCAGGGGTATATGCAATCTCAAAATCGTAGGATGCTAAGAACTCCATCCACCTCTGTTGCCTTAAGTTTAGATCTTTTTGAGAGAACAAGTATTTTAGTGACTTATGGTCTGTATACAACTCAAAACTCTCTCCAAGAAAATAGTGATGCCAAGACTTAAGCGCAAAAACTATGGCAGCTAACTCTAAGTTGTGGGTTGGGTAATTCTTCTCATGGACCTTTAACTTCCTTCCACCATAGCATATCATACTTCCTTCTTGCATCAAAACCGCATCAAGACCTGTCCAGCAAGCATCGGTATACACTGTGAACAGTTTACTCCCATCCGACAAAACTAAAACTGGAGCTGTCGTCAATGCCCTCTTCAAACGGTTGAAAGCATCGTCACAGTCAACATCCCAAGAAAAGGTCAAATTCTTTTTTGTCAACCGTGTAAGTGGGGTTGATATCTTTGCAAAGTCCTTGATGAACTTTCTATAATAGCCCGCCAAGCCAAGAAAACTTCTTACTTCCATTGCATTCCTAGGAGCATTCCAATCTTGGATTGCTACCACCTTCGCAGGATCCACTTCTATCCCATCCTTCGAGACCACGTACCCTAAGAACCTCACTTCCTTTCTCCAAAAATGACATTTGGAGAACTTAACTTTGAGTTTATGTGCTCGAAGGGTCTCTAATACTTCCCTAAGATGTAGGGCATGTTCTTCCTCACTTCTAGAAAATATCAAGATATCATCTACAAGGACCACCACAATCCTGTTTAGAAACTCCCTAAACACCCTACTTATTAATCTACGAAATAGATGGGTGCGTTCGTCAAACCAAAAGGCATGGCGAGCCATTCAAAGAAACCATCGGGAGTTTTTAAAAGCAGTCTGATCTATACTATCCTTAGCTACCCTCAACTGATGAAATCCTGTAGCTAAGTCCAATTGCGAGAAAACCGAAGCACTAACCAACTGATTGAACGAATCATCTATCCTCGGCAATGGTTGTCTGTTCTTCTTCGTGAGCTTATTCAGCTCCCTATAGTCCACACACAATCTAAGCGAACCATCAGCCTTTGTAGAAAAAACAAAAGGATCCCCCCACTCCAAGATACTTCTTCTTATGAAACCTTTCTCAAGCAACTCTTTCACTCGTTTACTAAGCTCCCTCCTTTCTCTTGGAGCCATGTTGTGCACAGGCAATGCAACTGGCTTTGCATTGTCCACCAAATATATACGGAAATCTATCTCGCATTTTGGAGGTAAGCCCCTAACCTCCTCAAAGACATCTGCATACTCACGGACAACTCAAAGAGATTGCAAATCATCAATAGCTATGTCAAGAGATTCTAGATAACTAAGCATAATAGAACCCTTAGGATCGCATGAGATATCGAGAGTATTACCCAAACTAGTCAACAGTCCAACTACCCTCTTTTCACAGTCGAGAATGGCACCATACCTGGCTAGCCAATCCATTCCTAGAATCAACCCATAGCCTGTGAAACCAAGCACATAAGCGTTGCATTCGAACTCAATGCCATACATCGATATTCTCAAATCCTGACATAACATAGACAGATGAGCCGTACCCCCGATAGGATTTGAGACAACAACTGGATCCACTATTATACTAATATCTAGGTGCATAGACCCAACAACAGAAGAAGATATAAATGAATGTGAAGTGCTAGAATCAAACAAAGTACATGTAGGATAATTGAAAAGGAAAATCAAACTTTCAACAGAAATGTTTCTACCTCTCTCTTGTCTAGGTACCATAAGAGCACGAACCTGCCCTCCAAAAGTAGATCCTATCCTCTGTCCTTGCCCATGTCCTTACCTCCTTTGGTAGTCTTTAATCATATGTCCTGCCTCACCACATTGGAAGCAACATGTCTTCTTCCTCTTCCTACAGTCCTTCTTCAAATGGTCAGGTAATCCACAATTGTGACACTTCCTTTTCTCTGAACCCTTGTTATGCTTGCCGCCCTTCTTTTATTGTTGTTTTGCCTTATTTGGATCCCCTTTCTAATCCTGTACCTTATCTACATTAGCACCTTTCTCCTCTACATGTATCAATGCCATATCAACAAGATTCTAGAAAGTAGCCCCTATAAGAATGTGGCACATAGCTAACCCGTGTAAAGGTTCATTTAGACCCTTGGAAAATCTCAAGGCCTTCTTGTGCGGTGTATTAACTAATTCCATTCCAAATCTTGCTAACTGGTTAAACTTGTTAACGTACTCCTTCATAGACATACTCTCTTGTTTCAAAGCCAAGAACCTCTCCATGTATAAACTCTCCTCCGCTTGTGAAAGAAATTTCAACTCGAACCTTTGCCTAAAATCCATCCACGTCTCCACTACACGTCCTCCATTAGTTACTTCCCACCAAAAGGAAACTTCATCCTTCATTAACCAAGCAGCTAGCTGAACCTTTCTTCCATCCTCTATCTCAAAGATACCAAACAAATCCTCCACTTCCTTGAGCCAATTCCGAGCCTCAACAAATGTCTCAGTTCGATAAAATGGTTTTCCGCCCATCGCACGGAAGTCATTGCATATCTTAGAAAAAGTGTTTACACGGGGAGGAGGAGGAGCGGCTGCAGTTGGGAGAGGGGGAATGCATGCTGGGTCTACGGCAGTAGCCCTAGCCTCCAGATACCTTCTAAACCATCCTGGTATCTATACTCCCTCGGGTATAATGGGTTCCCCAGACATGCTGAAAGGAAAAAAGAAAAGATTCAAAATAGAGAATCGAAAGATAGATATATGGCTTTTTGGGGATTATGTTTTTCATAATAAACTTTTCTCTTGAAAATACCCACTTTAAAACATGTTTTTGAAAATACTTCTTTCTAAAAATGCTTTTGAAAATGGTTTTCAAAATCTTTTATCTGTTCTGGTAACCTTCATCTCTAACACCACGTGTAACACCCCACGCCCATTAATGTCACTCACTAAGGGAATGCATTAACTTTCATGGAATATTATAAGAGTATAGAATAGAATATCAAAAGATAGATATATGAAATGGTACTTAAGAAAATTCAAAATTAATTCATTGCAGCGGAAAAGAAAAACATGTCTGGTCGCAACATCAAAACCATATATGTAACACCCCACGTCCATTAATGTCACTCACAAAGGGAATGCATCAATGTCCATGAAGCGTTATTTTTGTATAGAACAGATAAATTACAAGAATAAATAAATAAAACAACACAGCGGAAGATAAAACTTATTTTATCTCATCATTACTCAAAACGAGTTTACATAAGTAGTTTCCAAAACCATTACAACAGGATCAGTAGTCTTTTCCAAAAACTTCAAAGTACATAAAGAAGAAATACTTAAATAACATAAATGCATAAATCCCCACTGAGCATAAGCAAAGCCATAAAGATGAGAGAGTCCCAAGCGATACATATACTCTCTTCAAGCAACTAGAAGAAATCGGCACTAAGCTGTAGTATTCCCTCCTTTCAACCTGGAGGGGGGGGGGGGGGGAGGAGGAAGAAAAGAGGTGGAAAGAAAAGGGGGTCAGACATAAAGTCTGGTGAGTGCGATAACTTTAACAATATATTTATCAAAATAACTAGGATAAGGCATAGGCTGGGAAAATTAGGAAATGACTATGAACAATTGGGTATGACAGAACAAACAAGGAAATAAGACGAACAAAGATAACGTTAAAGGCGCCCCTAATCACTATAAGGTAA
The DNA here is from genome assembly GCA_030737875.1 of Allium sativum. Lineage (NCBI taxonomy): Eukaryota > Viridiplantae > Streptophyta > Magnoliopsida > Asparagales > Amaryllidaceae > Allium > Allium sativum. The sequence continues at coordinate 482,085,545 of CM060926.1, read as the reverse complement.
TTACTACACTGCACCACCACTAGTCGCCCTAAAGGTTGCCCACCAACAAAACTTAATAATGATAATGGTAGTTTAGTGTACACCTCGCTATCTTCATAGGTGCCGTCTGCCCCTATCTCCACTAGGTGCATTCACTACCCCCATTTGATCGACTCCCTAACTCGTAGATACCCGTGCTGGCCCCACAGTGAGGTGTATCACTCCCCAAAGTGGCTACCGATACAACCAAAAAATGCACGGCTTATATCGACACGATGCAACAACGTCTTACCTACCAGCCCGGGCCCACACACGCATATGAAACCGTTGGACTTGCATTGCCACCGCTGACCCGTTTTGACCTCTTACAATCAAACCCAGTACGCGCGTCCCGTCCTCGACTTGGGTCGAGCAGACAAAGATACTTAATGGGTTACTGGTTTGAAAAGGGCCCCCATGAATGACACAAGCTTTCCACCTACGCTTGGTCTCCTCTAAAGTTTTTCCCCGCTTAACCCCATTCTTAATCATGTCTTTTCACATGTTTCAATCTTGGTTAAGTGCATCTAATCGTATTTCAAATGCCACCCAAGGCACCCACTTAATTCCACATGCCACCCAAGGCACCCACTTAACCCCCTCATGCCCCACTACATGTTTATTTGGTTAAGTGTTTATTAATTCATTAAGACCATAACCTTGCAAAGACCTCCCACATTAGACTGGCATTTGTGGCAGCTGGATTTGCCGGGTGGGTCCGGGTAGTCTTACACCACAAACGAGCCTAACCTCGTGTCTTTACAACTGTTACGCATTTAATTTGTGCCTAAGACCTCCCACATTAGACTGGCATTTGTGGCAGCTGGATTTGCCGGGCGGGTCCGGGCAGTCTTGCACCACGAAAGAGTCTAACCTCGTGTCTTAGGCGATTAATTACACATAATTAATTATCCGCAATTTGAATTAATTTCCTTGTTCAAATTTCTAATCAATTACAAATTTAACTATGTCCATAATTGACTCAATTATGTCCATCTATTTATGGTATATAAAATTATTCCAATTTACATCACATTTAAGGCATTTATGCCAATTCCCAATATTAAATCTCTTAATGTTATCCCATTGTCCCACGTTGTATGTTTGTTCGTTTAATGTAAAATATACGTTAGTCTCGAATAGTCTAACTTATGGAATAAAGAGAAAACATTACAACATGCATAGAATAAAAACTAGATCTAAACATAAAGGGTGAACTTGCATGTGTAAATAGGTTTTTCTTCCAAAAACTTGCATAGGCCAAAGTTACAAACTTGCATAAACTATGGATGTCATAGATCTAATCACAAGGTGTAAACTTGCATAGGCAATAGTAACAAACTTTACATTACATGATTCATACTCCAACATATATATACTTGCATGTGTGATTTATACCACATAGACTATGATGTAAACTTGCATCTAACTCACACATGTCATGGCCTAACTTTAGATCCAATTTACACATAAAATATATGTCATGAAACATGTAAGGTTGTATATGATTCTCGCTAACTTGCATATGATTCATATCTAAATTAACATCTAAACTTGCATACATACATATGATTTAACATATGAATCAGTTCTAACAACATAACCAAACTAGCATATGAAAAATCATTATGAATTGATTGTACATAAGCCAACAATTAACATAGATTTACAACATAGATGATAACATCACTGCTTTACAACATAGATAATAACATCATAGAATTACAACATATATAATAAAATAACGGTCAATGATTCACAACATAACCATATAATCCAAATCATAACTCAACCTAATTAAATTGTTAATTATCTTATTAAAGAAATCAAACTCACAAAAAGAAGATCTTGCGTTCTGAAATCCGAGTTTTGAAATTGATTTAGCTCGCCTTTGTAGTAGATTCGTTATTGTTTAGATTAGAGTTGAATAGAATTGAGTTGATTAGCTTTTCTTCCTCTCTAATTGGTGGCGGCTACTCTAGGTTACAGGATGACAGCATGACGACCATAGTTCCAATTTTTATTTTGATTTTAGGGTTTGAGTCTACCCATGTTTATATAGAATTTTAATTTAATTATAGCCGTCGGATGATCTTAGGGTTAATCAAAACCATTCAGTCGGGATAGGGTGACACCTCAGCCCTAATGATTCAGCAAGGAGTCAGAAAGAACTCAGCAATGAGTCACAATATGGATTAGATCACACCAGAAAGCTGTGTAGGCTTCCTGCTCAGCCTGGGCGCACTTGGCAGGTGCGCCAGTGCAATATTTGTACTGGCGCACTTCCCAAGTGCGCCAGTGCAAATTTTTTTCTGTTTTTTCCGCCTAACTTCGTTCATCCATATCTCCTTCATCCGGTATTCGTTTTACACAAACCCAGACTCTATCTCAACCAGAATTATGAGACGAGCACAATGGCGCAACCCATTTCCCTTAATTCTCACATTTGAGATTAATTATTCTTGAATTTAGTTAATTCGATTATTCAAAAATTCGGGGTGTTACATTCTCCCCTACTTAAAGGATTTCGTCCTCGAAATCTCTTAGTCAAGAAGAACGTATCCTACCATCCAATCATCTATCTACTCAACCATCAACCACTGGCAACCATGGTCCTTAAAAGATTTCTAATGCTTTTTATGTATATATGCATATTGTGTTTATATGTCTGTATACTAATGCTAAATCAGGCGGTCTACTGATTCAGTTGACCTCCTAAATGCAAATAATGATAGTGCCATGTATCCATCATGTAGGCAAAGAACCCTATACATATCATTACTACATGTGTGCATAACCATCCATTTAAATGCAACATCCATATGATACACACATTCAATGTACATTCATTTTACTAAATACATCCATTTATACGCAATATGCAATATGCAATATGAAAGTGACTGAGCCGATCTAGTTCCTAAAGTGTGTGTATATGCATCCACGAGCAACCACTAGCAAACACTTGCATCCACATGCATCCATCATACATAACATGTCTCAAACACATGTTTCAACCATAGGACTAGCCTATCTAAAGGTCATAGGTACTAGCGAGAGGACATAATAAGGATAAAACAAGTACAAGCTAAGCGATAAAGGAGAAATTAAAAGACATACCCTCGAAAAGAAAAGGGTACAATGAACACATCTTCTCTTCCGTCTCCCAAGTAGCGTTTCTCTCATCATCTCCCTGTTGCACTTTGACTAGCCTGACTTCTCGATTCCTCAACTTCTTAATCTCCGACCCAAGAATGCACTTAGGAGCTCGTCGAACCGTCGCATCATGCTCTATCTCCACCTCTCTAAGCAAGATCAGCTCTACCACTTCCGCGGTCTCATGCAAGCACTTCCTCAAATGTGATACATGGAATACGTCGTATACACCAATAAGTCTCTCGGGCAACTCCACTCTATACACCATCGGTCCAATCATCTCTTTAATTGGAAATGGCCCTACGAACCTTGGTGCTAACTTCCTAACTAACCCAAAGGGAACAACATTCCGTAATGGAGACACCTTGATAAAGACCTTGTCCCCAATATCAAACTCAAGATCTGTCCTCCTCTTGTCTGCATTAGATTTCGGCCTATCTTGTGCCGTCCTCATCCTCCTTCGAATCCAATCAATCTTTTCCAAAGTCTCTCTAATCATATCGGGCCCAAATAAGATCTTATCCGTAGATTCCCACCAACATGTAGGCGAACGACACGGCCGTCCATAAAGAGCCTCGAAAGGTGCCATGCCAATGCTAGACTGAAAGCTATTATTATATACGAACTCTACCAAAGGAAGATGCTCCTCCCATGTACCTCCGAAATCTAAAACACATAGCCTCAAAAGGTCCTCTAGAATATGATTCACCCTCTCTGTCTGGTCGTCCATCTGACGATGATATGCAGTGCTCAAACATAACCGAGTCCCTACCGCCTCTTGCAAGCTCTTCCAAAACTCGCTAGTAAAGATAGGATTGCGATCGCTCACTATGCTAGAAGGAACATCGTGCAAACAAACTATCTCTCGAATGTATACGAAGGCTAACCATAGAGCAGTCCTCTTACTCTTCACGGGAATGAAATGGATGCTCTTAGTAAGTCTGTCTACCACGACCAAATCCCCGTATTACCCTTCCTCAATCTCGGTAACCTGTCAACAAAGTCCATCGAGACACTCTCCCACTTCCATTGTGGGATCTCCAACGGGTGAAGCAACCCATCGGGCTTCTTTTGCTCAGCTTTTACTTGTTGGCACACCAAGCATTTAGCGACGAACTTGGCCACATCCTCTTCATACCGGCCCAAAAGTAAACTTGTCTCATGTCCATGTACATCTTGTCCCCTCCGGGATGAATGGTCATCTTCGAACGATGTGCATCATCAAGAATGGTCTTTCTCAAATTCTCGTCTCTTGGTACACAAAGTCTACCGTCCCTACGTAACGAACCCTTATCATCTAGGGTATACCTATTGAGATAGCTCAATGACTCCCCCTTATAAGCTTCTCTACCAGCTCAACCAAATGCGGGTCATCTCGCTGTGCCTCACCAACCTGTCCCAAAAGCGTGGGTCTGACCTCTAAGGATGCTAGCAAACCGGGTACAAAGTCAATAGAAGGTCTAAAGTCAAACATAGAGATGAACTCTAAGCTTCGCCGCTCAACAAACAACGGACTCAAGGACAAAATTTCCTACTTAAGGCGTCTGCCACCACGTTACCCTTGCCAGGGGTATATGCTATCTCGAAATCGTAGGACGCTAAGAATTCCATCCGTCTTTGCTGCCTTAAGTTCAAGTCCTTCTGAGAGAAGAAGTATTTTAGCGATTTGTGGTCAGCGAACAATTCGAATTTCTCGCCAAGAAGATAATAGCGCCAAGACTTAAGTGCGAAAACAATAGCGGTCAACTCTAGGTCATGTGTAGGGTAATTTCTCTCATGTACTCTCAACTGCCTTCCTCCATAGGCTATTACCCTTCCCTCTTGCATTAAGACTGCGCCTAGTCTTGTCCCACCAGCATCGGTATAAACGGTAAATGGCCTACTCCCATCTGGCAACACTAAGACTGGGGCTGTGGTCAAAGCTCTCTTTAAACGTTGGAATGCATCATCATAATCTAAGTCCCACGTAAAAACTAGGTTCTTCTTCGTCAAGCGCATTAATGGGGCTGATATTTTTGCAAAGTCCTTGATAAACTTCCTATAGTAGCCTGCCAACCCCAAGAAACTTCTCACCTCAGTAGCATTTTTAGGGACCTTCCAATCTTGGATGGCCGCCACCTTCGCGAGATCCACAGCTATCCCTTCTTTGGAAACCACGTGCCCTAAGAATCACACTTCCTTCCTCCAAAAGTGACATTTAGAAAATTTAGCTTTAAGGTTATGGACTCGAAGGCTCTCCAACACTTCCCTAAGATGTAGGCAAGCTCTTCCTCGCTCTTAGAAAAGATCAAGATGTCATCCATAAAGACTACCACGAATTTATTAAGGTACTCCCTAAACACCCTACTCATCAGATCAACAAAATATGCGGGGGCGTTTGTCAAACCGAAGGGCATCACAAGCCATTCATAGAAACCGTCCGGAGTTCTAAAGGCAGTCTTGTCTATGCTATCCTCAGACACTATCAACTGATGGAAACCAGTGGCTAAGTCCAACTACGAAAACACTGAGGCGCCAACTAACTGATCGAAGAGATCGTCAATCCTCGGCAGTGGGTGCCTATTCTTCTTAGTAAGTTTATTAAGTTCTCTATAATCCACACAATGTCTAAGGGACCCATTCGCCTTCGTGGAAAATACTACTGGAGCACCCCACTTCGATATACTATGTATTATGAACCCTTTCTCAAGCAACTCCCCTACTTGTTTATTGAGTTCTCTCCTCTCACGAGGAGCCATGTGGCGTACTGGCAGAGATACTGGTTTTGCATTGTCAACAAGATAAATATGAAAGTCAATCTCACGTTTTGGGGGTAGACCCCTCACCTCATCGAAGACATCAACATATTCATGGATTATACAAACAGAATGTAAATCATCATTGGATGCTTCAAGTGACTCAAGATAACTAAGCATAACCGATCCTCTAGGGTCACAAGAAATATCAAGGGTCCGTCCACTACGAGTCAACAATTTCACTACCCTTCATTCACAATCTAGGATGGCACCATATCTGGCTAGCCAATCCATCCCTAGAATCAACCCATAGCCCATGAAACCAAGCACAAAAGCATTACATTCAAAACCAACGCCTAAGATAGACAATCTCAAATCCCTACAAACCATGGATAAATGAGCCGACCCACCAATAGGATTTGAGACTACAATGGGATCCACAATAAGACTAGTATCTAAGTGTAGTGTTTCAACTAATGATGTAGAGATAAACGAATGTAATGCACCAGAATCGAATAAAGTACGGACAAGATGATCAAACTGAAAAACTAAACTCTCAACGGAAATGTTTCTACCTCGTTCTAGCAGCGGTGGGACCGCGAGAGCCTGGACCTGCTCCCTTGCCTTCCCTGGTGCCACGGGAGCCTGAAGCTGCCCTCCAGAAGTTCTTTGCCCTTGCCCCTATTTCCTTGGGCAGTCCATAACTAGATGACATGCCTCTCCACAGTGGAAACAGCCAGTCTTCTTCTTTTTCCTACAGTCTTTACTCAGATGGCCTGGTGTCCCACAATTAAAGCACTTTTTCTTTCCTTTGCCATTATTGTTCTTCCTGCCTTTCTTGTTTTGTTGTTGTTGTTGCAGTTTCTTTTGATCCCCTTTCTTCTCGGGTGCCTTATTAGCATTGGTGCCCTTCTCCTCTTCATGCATAAGCGCCATATCAACTAACTTCTCAAAGGTGGCCTCCATAGGGATGTGGGTCATAGCTAACCCATGTAGCGGCTCGTTCAAACCCTTAACAAATCTCAGGGCCTTCTTTTCGGGCGTATTCATCAAGTCCAAGCCAAATCTCGCCACCTGATTGAACTTGTTGACGTATTATTTTACTGGCAGATTCCGTTGCTTCAACGCCAAAAATCTTTCCATATATAAATTCTCTTCAGCCCATGAGAGATACTTTTCCTTAAACCTACGCCTGAAATCCATCCATGTATCAACTGGACGCTCTCCATTAGTGATCTCCTACCAAAACGAAGCTTCGTCCTTCATCAACCAAACAGCCAATTGGACCTTCTTACAATCGTCGAAACTGAAAATACCAAACAGACCCTCCACTTCTTTCAAACAATTTCTAGCTTCAATGAATGTTTCAGACCCACTAAAAGATTTTCCACCCATCGAACAAAAGTCTTTACATATCTTGGAGAAAGTATCTCCACGCAGAGGAATGACTGGAGCTGGGGGAGGAGGAGGAGGAACGTTGGCCGGACCCGTAGTAGCGGCCCTAGCCTCGAGATATTGATGAAACCAATCGGGTACATGAACACCCACCAGTATTTCAGGTGCCCCAGACATGCTGAAAAGAAAAAGAAAGAGTTTTAAAACAAGGGAAGCGAAAGAGTGATGTATGGCTTGCGGGGATTATGCTCTTTAAAGTAAACTTTCCTTGAAAATTTGCTTCTTTAAAACAAGTTTTTGAAAATACTTTCTAGGAAAATAATACTTTTGAAAACACTTTTTAAAACTTTTTATCTATTCGTGTAACCATAGCTCTGATACCATGTGTAACACCCCACGTCCATTCATGTCACTCACAAAGGGAATGCGTTAATGTCCATGAAGTGTTATTGTTGTATAAAACAGATAAATTACAAGAATAAATAAATAAAACAACACAGCGGAAGATAAAACTTATTTTATCTCATCATAACTCAAAACGAGTTTGCATAAGTAGTTTCCAAAACCATTACAACTGGATCAATAGTCTTTTCCAAAAATTTCAAAGTACATAAAGAAGAAAATACTTAAATAACATAAATTCATATATCCCCACTGAGCATAAGCAAAGCCATAAAGATGAGAGAGTCCCAAGTGATACATCTACTCTCTTCAAGCAACTGGAAGAAATCAGCACTAAGCTGTAGTATTCCCTCCTTGCAAACCGGGGGGTGGGGAAGAAGAAAAGGGGGTCATACATAAAGTCTGGCGAGTGCGATAAGTTTTACAATATAATTATCAAAATAACTAGCATAAGGCATAAGCTGGGAAAATAAGGAAATGACTGTGAACAATTGGGTATGACAGAACAAACAAGGAAATAAGATGAACAAAGATAACGTTAAAGGCGCCCCTAAACACTATAATATAATTACTACATTGCACCACCACTAGTCACCCTAAAGGTTGATCCCGCCTATAAAACTTAATAATGATAATGGTAGTTTAGTGTATCCCTAGCTACCTTCAATGGTGCTGTCTGCACCTATCTCCACTACGTGCACCCAGTACCCCTATTCGATCGGCTCCCTAACTCGTAGATACACGTGCTGGCCCCACAGTAGGGTGTATCACTACCCAAAGTGGCAACCCGATACAACCAAAAAAAAATGCACGGCTTATGTCTACACGATGCAACAACGTCTTACCTACCAGCCCGGACCCACACACGCATATGAACCCGTTGGACTTGCGTTGCCACCGCTGACCCGTTTTGACCTCTTATAATCAAACCCAGTACGCGTGTCCCGTCCTCGACTTGGGTCGAGCCCACAAAGATACTTAATGGGTTACTGGTTTGAAAAGGGACCCCATGCGTGACACAAGCTTTCCACCTGCGCTTGGTCCCCTCTAAGGTTTTTCCCCACTTAACCCCATTCTTAATCATGTCTTTTTACATGTTTCAATCTGGGTTAAGTGCATCTAATCGTATTTCAAATGCCACCCAAGGAACCCACTTAATTTCACATGCGACCCAAGGCACCCACTTAACCCCCTCATTTTCCACTACATGTTTATCTGGTTAAGTGTTTCTTAATTCATTAAGACCATAACTTGTAAAGACCTCCCACATTAGACTGGCATTTGTGGCAGCTGGATTTGCCGGGTGGGTTCGGGAAGTCTTACACCACAAACGAGCCTAACCTCGTGTCTTTACAACTTTTACCCATTTAATTTATGCCTAGGAGCTCCCATATAAGACTGGCATTTGTGGCAGCTGGATTTGCCGGGCGGGTCCAGGTAGTCTTACACCACAAAAGAGTCTTACCTCGTGTCTTAGGCGATAAATTACACATAATTAATTATCCCATGTTTGAATTACTTTCCCTATTCAAATTGCCAATCAATTACAAATTTAACTATGTCCATAATTGACTCAATTATGTCAATCTATTTATGGTATATAAAATTATACCAATTAACATCGCATTTAAGGCATTTATGCCAATTCTCAATATTAAATCTCTTAATGTTATCCCATTGCCCCACGTTGTATGTTCGTTCGTTTAACGTAAAATATACGTTAGACTCGAATAGTCTAACTTATGGAATAAAGAGAAAACATCACAACATGCATAAAATAAAAACTAGATCAAAACATAAGGGGTGAACTTGCACGTGTGAATAAGGTTTTTCTTCCAAAAACCTGCATAGGCCAAAGTTACAAACTTGCATAAACTACGGATGTCATAGATCTAATCATAAGGTTTAAACTTGCATAAGCAACAGTTACAAACTTTACGTTACATGATTCATACTCCAACTTAAATATACTTGCATGTGTGATTTATACAACATAGACTATGATGTAAACTTGCATCTAACTCACACATGTCATGGCCTAACTTTAGATCCAATTTACACATAAAATAGATGTCATGAAACATGTAAGGTTGTATACGATTCTCACTAACTTGCATATGATTCATATCTAAGTTGACATCTGAACTTGCATACATACATATGATTTAACATTTGAATCAGTTCTAACAGCATAACCAAAATAGCATATGAAACATAATTATGAATTGATTGTACATAAGCCAAAAGTTAACATATATTTACAACATAGATGATAACATCACAGCTTTACAACATAGATAATAACATCATAGATTTAAAACATACATAATAACATAACGGTCAATGATTCACAACATAACCATATAATCCAAATCATAACTCAACCCAATTAAATTGTTAATTATCTTATTAAAGAAATCGAACTCACAAAATGAAGGTCTTGCATTCTGAAATCTGAGTTCTGAAATTGATTTAGCTCGCCTTTATAGTAGATTTGTTATTGTTTAGATTAGAGTTGAATAGAATTGAGTTGATTAGCTTTTCTTCCTCTCTAATTGGTGGTGGCTACTCTAGATTACAAGATGACAGCATGACGGCCATAGTTCCAATTTTTATTTTGTTTTTAGGGTTTGAGTCTACCCATGTTTATATAGAATTTTAATTTAATTATAGCCGTTGAATGATCTTTGGGTTAATCAAAACTATTCAGTCGGGATAGGGTGACACCTCAGCCCTAATGACTCAGCAAGGAGTCAGAAAGGACTCAGCAATTAGTCACAATATGGATCAGATCACACCCAAAAGCTGTGCAGGCTTCCTACTCGGCCTGGGCGCACTTGGCAGGTGCGCCAGTGCACTATTTGTACTGGCGCACTTCCCAGGTGTGCCAGTGCAATTATATTTTTTTTCTTCTGGTTTTTCCGCCTAACTTCGTTCGTCCATGACTTCTTCATCCGTTATCCGTTTTACGCAAACTCGGACTCTATCTCAACCAGAATTCCGAGAAGAACACAATGGCGCAACCCATTTCCCTTGGTTCTCACATCTGAGATTAATTATTCTTGAATTTAGTTAATTCAATTATTAAAAAATTCGCGGTGTTACAATATACTAAAGCCTAGTACACAAATATTCGTCTTGTACAAATTTTTTATCAAAGTACATAAAAGCAAAACCATAATCCCACCCTAAATAGCCATAATGGAAAAGAGATAATGCGGAGCATTACTTTCAACACTTCCAAGCACTTCAGGAAGAAAGTATACCAAGTCAACCTTCACTAATCCCACACTGAGGACCTGGGGGGGAGAAAGAAAAGAGGCGAAACAATAAAGGGGTCTGACATAAGTCTGGCGAGTCTAGTGACTTTAACAATATAATCAGAATTCATTATAACCATAATCTTCCAAGACCTCCCACATTAGATTGCTGTTTTGTGGTTGTTGGATATGGGGGGCCGTTCCGGGTAGGCTTATACTGCAATCTGAATCTAACCCCATGTCTTTGCATTATTACGCATCTAATTTCTGCCTTTGACCTCTCACATTAGATTACCAAATTGCGGTTGCTAGATATGCCGGGCGGTTCTGGGTAGGCTTATACCGCAATTCGAATCCAACCTCGTGCCTTAGGCGTTTATTTTCACTTTCTTGATTCAAGTCCCAATTTCAAATCTTTGGATTACAATATATTTCAATTACCCACAATTTCCAATCTAAATTATGTTTCTAATCTCATGTGCCAAATTATGCCCAAACCCATCCTCATTGTTATTAATAATTTATGTCGAATCTCTTGTATTCAAGTGGTATTCAATTATGCCCAAACCAATATTCCATATTCATCATTAGTTTATGCCAAATCTCATTTTATTGCATATTTCCCAAACTTTTTCCCAATCGTTCCAATGTTATTTGTACGCAAATCTCAACGCAATATGTTATGCTCGAAGTAAGCCTAATCTCACAAAGAACAAGGAAAAGAAGAAGGGAAGAGAATCCAAATATCAAAACTGGCATAAAAAAAAGAACATGCATATGAAATACAAACAGGAATATAACGATAAAATGGATCAGAAAGGCATATGACAGATTTATAGGTATGAATCTGAAAGATAATGATTTACAAGCTTGATAATATTCATTTCCGTCACAGGCATATACGTTAGATCCAATTTACAATCCTATCACAATTATTTTTTAATTTAATTATATATGAAAGTAACATAGATTCATAGTGATAGGATTCTTAGAAGAGAATTAGGCATTGTTGTAGTAAATCTGGTCTTGAATAATCTCTACTTCATTTGTTTTTAGATTTGACCTAATAATTTGAATACTCCTATTCTGATTTGCTTTGGTGGAGAAGAGAGGCTAGATTTGATTTAGATTAGAGTAGCATAGAAGCGTCATGGCTGAAAAAAAATGAGATTAAGGTTAGGTTTAGGGGTATTTTATTGATGCTATAGGTGAATTAGACCCCTTAGATTAGATTAGGATCCATCTGAACCATCCAGACTAGAAAACCACATCATCAGATCCATTACAGAACATGTTCGGCCAGATCTGGGCCAATGGGGTCGACACCCATGCACGGGAAATTTTCCTCTCAACCCGCTTTGTCTAAATTTTGATTTTTGCGCAGTTTTTGTTATTTAATTACTATTTAAATAAATTCTGCTTTAAACTGAAATCTTCTAAGCTTCGTAACTTCTTCAAGATATTCGATTTACGCAAACTCGGACTCTTTTCCAAGAATAATTCCGAGATGAATGAAATGGTGCAGCCCACTTCCCTTAATTCTTCTTATAAAAATGATGTATTCTTTAATTATCTCTTATATCACATTTTAAAGTTACGGGGTGTTACAACTCCCTCCATCTCCCAGAATTGATTAGAAAGAAAAACCCAAAGTTTATCAACCAGGAGTTGGTCGTAAACGCTTAACGAATCACCGTTGGAAATTTGAACACTGAAATAGGTGAGTTTCCTATTGTTATTGTGTGGGCATTATGGCCCATTCCTGCACCCTTGAATAATAACTTGCGGTCTTCTTTATTGTAGTGGAGATGAAGTAAGCGTACGAGAAACTCAAGAGGGAGGTTGATCATACCCGCTTTGCTTTCACGGAGACTATTGCTGATCTAACCACCGAGAACACAACTCTAAAGAGGTAAAAGGATGAGGTGGATGAGGCATGTGCCAGCCTGGAAACGGAAAACGAGAGAGTCGCCCAGCTCCAAGATGACAATAATGATTTGAGAGAGGAGAATGACAGCTTGAAGAGATAAATTGAGGCAATGAGGAAGGCGAAGGAAGTTGTGAATGCTAGCAACAAAGACGTGTTGAGCACGGTTGATGGTTTGAAAGCCGAAGACCTGATGGAGGTTGAGCAACCGAGGGAGCAACTGGAGGATACAAAATTCCGAGCAAAATCGTCCATGGAGGAAGATATCAAAAATATGTATGTTATGGTTCTAAGATTCCGCGGGGTCTCATTGTTAGACGATTATTCTCGAGAACTGGCTCCGACTTCGGAGTGGTTGGTCCCATACGAAGCTTATCTGCGCCAAGTGGGTGTAAGAAATTTAGATGAGCGCCAACTAACAATTGATCTCCTGACTGACGATGAGCTTGAAAAGTTGGAGGAAAGAGGGAGACTGGTACTGGAGGATGCCAAAAGGGAGAGGCTGGCGAAGCTCGCAGCTGAAAAGGTGTTAATCCATAAAAAGTCCACACGCACAATGAGTAAAGGATACGGAACGAACATTACCAGAGTCGATCGTGCGAAATGTTATCCAACGCATTTAAACGGCCAAATATCAAACCCAGGACGAGTCAAGTCATACAGTACGACCGTGGATGATGGTGCGATATAAAATGAGAAATGCGGCCCAGAAAGGATAGAGATCGCATATCCTGTAAAGCCACTCACTGTTTTCCTGTCAAAAGACCAAGCCTGAAATGAAATTGCAATGCGAGCGCTTGCAACATCTTATGTGACCATATCTCTAATAAAAGTTGGACACGAATCATGACTCAGGTGGGGGAGCCAAGGTCGATCGTTCATACTGGGGGAAGCCACTCAAACACCGAAGCAAAGAAAATCACCCATTCAACATAGGTGGGGGCGACCTTATGGCGTAGCCGTAGGGATAAACAGCGCCATACAAAGGCAGCAAAAATAGGAGCGCCCTTGAACTAAGAAGAATGGTCATGCAAGGAACAGGGAGAGCCAGGTCTAGTCCCACGTTCTGCAATTATAAGAGTTTCCAAGTTTTCCAAAGAATTCGTACTCACAGGAACACCCACACCAATGGATCTACTCAACCACTTAAGACGCTCGCTCCACTAAGTCACTCGCGCATGACAACCAAATACAGATCTGGACAGCTGGCTATAACTAGTTGATGGCATGGCTGTAATTAATAGAATGAGTGATCCGTAGCCTACATAAACAGATTTCAGATCATTTCCCAGAGGGAGCTCACCTATAAATACACGATGACTACCAACATAAGGTAGATCGAACCTTTGAAACCTGGAAGTTCTGCTAAATTCTATCCTCAACTACTGATTCGGTCATGGCATCAAGTATAATCTGGTGATCTAGGAAAACATAAGCATCCTCCTCCTCAATCATTCATCCATCCTTCTTTTCCTCAAATTCCACTGTCTCCTTGTGTAATTCCAAGATTGAAATATATAAACGAGGGTATATTGAGTGAATGTAAAGACATATGAAAAGAGAGAATTGATGTGTTTTGTAATCTCTATTATAAGATTGGAAATCACCATCACAATGGATGTAGGCCTAGTTAACGGCTGAACCGATCTAAATCTCGCTTCTAATTTACTTTTCTTGCATATTTCATTTTTAATTGCTGATTAAACACGGTTCCATTTATTTCTTACCAAATTGGTGAAGTATAGTTTAATACCTTGGGTGTTTAGACCATTTTTGGTGTAAACAAAAGGGGAAGTCTGTCCTAACCGAGAATGTGGTTGTTGCGGAGAAATTTGCAGAAGGAAGCACTATCGGCCATTTGCCCCTGAATTGGGTATAGTTAGCGATCCCACAACTTCAACTATGGTTTCGACTAAGTATGACCCCGAACATCCAGAGCTAGAGAGACCGGATTCACCTTACCTGCTATGACGAGCACCCTTCATGTTCTCTCTACACCATCTTTGACCGGAGGTAAATTCCCTTTATCGTGCTTCCCTAAGGATGACGTGGTTACCGAATTTGCGGACTAAAAGATTGTGTTTTACTGTGCATCCACTCCTGGACTAACCATAACATCGGGCCCTGCCCCCGTGATCCCACAAACGAGTAAGTCTAGGCCAGTACCTACGGGACTGCAATTCAGGGAAGGTCGTGATCAGTTGGACACCTATTTGGATGTATGTATAACTCCCAGCCTTTATGAAAGCCTTATAGAGGAAGGATGTAACAACACGAAATTTAACAACATGTTAAATCAAGAATCAAGGCAGAATTAAATTATAAAATCTGAATCAGATAAAACGAGCTGGGCCATTGCGTTCGTCTCGGAAAAATAGGCGAAATAAAGTCCGAAATTTCGTAAATCGGAGTCCGTATGACCAAGATATGGCCCCGCGAAGTTTCACGAAAAATCAGAATTCAAAACAAAATTTCAAATTTTCAGAAAACAGGCTAGGCGGGAAAAATCCTGCCAGAACCAGGTCGACCTGGTGGTCGACCTGGGAGTCGACCTGGGTGGGGCCAGGTCGACTGGGGAGTCGACCCCAGGGTCGACCTGGGGGTCGACCTGCCTGGTCGGCCAGGTCGGCCAGGTGCACCTGTTTTGGCTCCTGGGTCCAGTTTTGGAGGCTTGTGACGATTTTTGAGCGCTGGGATCTATCCTAGGGTTAATCTAACGGCCTAAAACTACCCTAATCTCTATAAAAACACCCCTAGACTTGCCTAAACCCTCACAAATCACTCTTGCAACGAAGTGCTGCCCAAATCTACATTGATCATGGCCTCCATCCCCAAATTCAAGAGCCTATGCATTCAAACTAGATCCAAGACGAAGGTGCAAGCTTGCTACACCAAATAGAGGCCAAATCAATGTTGCTATGCGAGTTTCATGACGGTTCTTCGACAAAGGAGCAACCTTTCTTCATCAAGATGAAGCATGACCCTTTTCCTAAGCCTCGCTATGTAAGTTCTAGCTACTTCGAGATGTTAACGGTAGTTTAATCATGGCATGGAATAAAATGTGGTTAAACATCAATGCTATAACCTATGCGAGCCTATTTTGCTCCTTTATCATGAACATATGACTTTGGGTTATGTTTTAGCGACTAAACCATGCTATTCATGTTGCATTGGACTTAGTTTGCCATGCAAGATTGGACCTTTACTTGTAGTATGATAGCATGAACACTTAGAGCCACTTTGACTTGTGAAATAATGGCATAAATTGGACTTTGGGGCTTATGCATGTAAATAAAACCAACCCCTTATGATATCATGTTTATGTAAGGTCAAATCCCGTTATGACAATATGCAAGTTCGTGGCTAAATTTCCTATGATAATATGTAAGTTTGTGGCCAAATCCTTTATGACATTGTGCATGCTTGTGGCCAACCCCTATATGATAGTATGCATGCTTATGGCCAATCCCTATATGATCATTCATGTTTAAGGCCAAACCCCCTTATGATACCATGCATGTTTGGAGCCAATCCCTTTTGTGGCATCGTGCATGTTTTGGGGTCTACATGTAGCCATAGTATACCTACTATGTTGACTCGCTTTTACTCAAGTGAAAGCACGATTATGGGGTAGTTAGATAAACATGAACATGACGCGAAATCTTGACTTGAATATGACATGAAAACTTGACTTGAGGTTACATGTGAACACGACATGTAAGTTGAACCAAAATGGGGGCATGATACGTGGGTAAACATGGGACTTGGAAGTAGACACGTATGGGTTGTAAGTGTAATATAACACTAGACTAAACTTGAAAGTGGCCAACTCGAGGTTGGGTTGAGTTTGTAGCATAAATCTACCCGGACCCGCCCGGCTTAACTAGTGGCTACAAACAATAGGATCAAATGTGAGAAGTTGGTCATATCGCACTTAAGACCCGAGGTTAGACTAGGTTGTGGTGTAAATCTACCCGGACCCGCCCGACTTAACTAGTAACCACAACAAGGTCTAATGTGAGAGGTTGAGAGTGCATTAATTAAATTAATGCCACATGATAAGGTTAAGTAAATTTGATTAATGACACTTAACCGATATGACACGAATGGGTAGGTTAAGTGGGACCGGGTTTGATTTCTTAATGACACTTAACCATACAAGATGATTAGGGGATGGGGTTAAGTAATTTACATTTAACTAATCCGACTTGGTAATTAGATGGGGTTAAGTAATTAAGGCTTAACTAATCTAAACACGGAAATTAGATGGGGTTAAGTAATTAAGGCTTAATTAATCTAAACACGGTAATTAGATGGGGTTAAGTAACCTATACTTAACTAATCTAAACACGGGAATTCGAGGGGGTTAAGTTAAACACTTAACCAATCTAAACTTGGTAAGTCAATGGGGTTAAGTAACCAATACTTAACTAATTTAATATGATAATTTAATGGGGTTAAGTAACTCATACTTAACCAATTATACGTGATGATTTGATGAGGTTAAGTAACCTACACTTAACCAATCTAATAGGTGGACCTGATAGGGTTAAGTCACAAGACCTTTTAAAAGTAGGCTTAACCATGGTAATATGATCAGTGGATGGGGTTAAGCTAACCCATACTTAACCAATCCGAATCGATAATCTGATGGGATTAAGATAATCTATGCTTAATCAATCTAACATGATAATCTGATAGGGTTAAGGCAAATAAATACTTAACCAATTTGACTTGATAAGGTTAAGTCATGAGCTTCTCGGTACACTTAACCAACCTGTAGGGCTAAGCCTTGAACTTGAGTACTTAGCCAATCTTGACATGATTCGTAGGCGGGTTAAGTCATGAACTTGGATAACAACACTTAACCCATTTGACAAAACCCTAGCTCAGGGGACTAGGTTGGAAATCGTAGTTAACAAGGATAGTGTAAAGAGGGGCTAAGTGGTAAACCTTAGTTAACGGTAACTAAGTAATAATTCTAAGCTAAGGACATGGACTAGTTCATAAAGAGATGAGTAACCTGGTACGGTAGGTCATCGCTTAGTATACGAGGAGGAGCAAGTTATCTGACTTGGATAAAAGCTCCAGCGAACTGGGTGACGAAGCGAAAGCTTCGGGGAACGTGAGGGTACTCTTGGTATCCCTCTATGAGGTGGCGAGTGGTCCATGAAACCCGGCCTCACAGGGGTTAAGGTCTGCGGTAGAAGAGCCAAGAGTATGCCTTGGTTGCTATGCGAGCGACCTAAAGACTGGGATGGATTAGCGTGGAGTCGACGATATTTTATTTTGCCCCGGGATAGCTTGTCGCCGATTACCTACCATCTTTAGTCAATCGTGTACGTACGGAAATGCAGGGAACTCCCAAAAGACCATATACTAGCTATCAAGTTATGGGTGAGGTTGGCTATCTGGAAGTGGGCATCGATGGGCCTTAGTGTAGTTCTCATACATGATTTTTCTTGGATTGCCTTTGAGTAGTTGAGGGAGGGGTCACGTGGGACTATAGCCACGGGTACGAAAACAGACCTTGATATCTGCATCCGCAGGCGACTTAAAGCTCCCGACCGAGTTCCGTATTTCTTGATTTGCTCTGACACGGAACTCGGATGGCACATTGAGGAACATGTGCGTCTAGACATGGAAAACGATTCACGATATATACGCGGGATAAAGGGCGCGGTTGACGGGTGGCATAATCCCTAGTGGCCCTAGGTGGCTGAACCCAAACCGAGACACGGAAACGTTCATTAGGTAGCATAATCCCTAGTGGTCCTAGGCGGCATAAATCCTAAGTGAACGCGCGATAGTTCATGGTAAGGAAACATAACTAGATCAAGGGTAGCAGTCCAAAATAACCTCAAGGATAAGACGTTTACATGGGAAAGCCCGTATGGCCTACGGCCAAGGACTGAACTTATACATGGAAAGAAACATACGAGTGGGTAAAACCTACATATGCTATATGTTAGGTTGACATGGACCATTACATGAAATTGGGCAAGGGACATTCATAGTTAACACCTGACGCGGGTTAGGATACTAGTACGAGAGGTGCAGAGCAAATATACATGTTAGGACCATGAGAAATATACATGATAGATACTGTGGGACGTTATACAGGATAGATACCTCGGGATATTATACTTGATAGAAACCAGACGATGTGATACCTTGACTTATCATGACACCATAGTTTATCATGATATCTTAGTTTACCTTGCTACAGTAGTTCATCCTGTTTTAGTTTATCTATCTTGTAGTCATCCTTATGTTTACTTTCAGTTTATGCATGTCATGTTACCTTTACCTGTTTTTATACTGGAAGTAGATAGGACTTACCAGTCTTTATGATTGACCCCGTTTTCTTTCGCCTCTTGTCTTCCGTTTCCCCCCCAGGTTTTCAGGGAGGAAACACTGTTATCTAGTTCGGACTTCTTCTACTTGAAGGTCATCACACATGGCTTGGACTTTTCTTGGCTATGGCTACTTTACTGTTTTACTTGGGGAATAATTTATGAAATGGTTTTATGCTTCTTTACTATTGCAAGACAGGTTTTGATGTATTCTGATGTAAAAGGCTTTAGACCTTATTTTATAAGGTAATGAAATTTGTTTTACTTCCGTTGTTTTATATATATATGTTCTGTCTTGTAATATTTCTGTGCATGTTTACCTCAATAATGCTTCACCAAACCTAGTGCATTCCCTTGTGAGTGACCCTAGCGGAGGTGGGGTGTTACAAAGGAGTGGTCATAGATGGGCAAACTGCTCATGCCAGAGGCTCGGTGGAAGCCGACGTGCCTTCGATGGAAGCTACGGCAGAGGCTGGAAAAGCCAAAATAGTGGCTAAGTGTGAAGAGGTTGAGGAGAAGCATAAGCTTGACGAGGCTGCAAGGCAGGAGGTTCTAATGAAGAACAAACAGGATGTAGAGGTGACAATCGCTGAAACAATAGCATGGAGGAAGGCCGATGAGGAGGCGGAGAAGAAGAGGGCTGCTGATGATACCCAGAAGAATAGGGAGGGTGAGGAAGCCCAGCAGAGGGCTACCGAGACCCTTGAGAGAAACAAGGCCAGTGATGTCGCAACGCATAATTCCCAGAAGCTCGCGGAGCGACGGGTTGTTATAGAGGCCAAGGAGAGGGCTGAGCGGAAAGGTAGGGAGATCCCGAAGAAGAGTGATATTGTAATTGGCCTTGCTGCCAAAAGTGCCACCATGCACACGCCGCATACAACCCTTGTTGATATCACTAAGATCTCTAGTGATGATGGTGCTAACGAGAAGCACCTCTCGGCTTCTCATGAATCGACTACTTCCCGTAAGAGCTAAGGAGGCAAGAGTAGGTCCCGGAAGAAGACACCTGACGTGAAGAATGAACCATTAAGTGCTGAATCTGGAAAAAAAAAGAAGAAGAAACACAAGTACAAAAAGAAAAGACACGATTGGTGTTAGCAACTTAAGTAGAAGTTAACATTTATTTTGGTAGTTTAGGTCGATAGTTTATGCGAGTACGACCCTCGCTTTTGGTTTTTCAAGACATGGTGTGGTTTTCATGTACACCTGTCGTTAAAAAAGAAAGATTTTAGACATGTAGTTTGTAAAATGTGTGTGTGTAAAAATTGAATATGAATTATTAAAGATCGTGATTTATTTTGAGTGTTCGGATGTCCTTCTCATGTTTTCCAGTGTCTTATACTTGCATAAGCGTACTTATCATTACACTTAAAAAAATGCAATCGGGGGCCGCGCTCTAGGTAAATTATTCCAAAGGGGCGAGATAGAGCGCTAGTTTTAGTAAGTCTCCCTCAGCTCAGGAAGCCCATAGTTTGCGAAACCAGAATGAGCACCTGCTGCATTGGGTTGCCCAGGGTTAGTCCCAAGTATAGCGAAGAGCATCGCAATTTGCGGTCCGCCCGGTGGGTGGCTCTCCCATTGTTCATCGGGTTGTGGTGAGCCGTAGACATCGTTTATTCGCCTGAGAAGATAAGCCCAGATCATCATCCTGTAGGGTCTAATCGTGGACATGGGCTACCCCTTAGCCTTGATAGCTTCAGGGAAGAAACGATTTTAGGGTCAGTCTCGGTGCTGCACCAAGATTCGACCGGCACCCGTAACCGGGGAGAAGTCTACATCACTCCTAGCTGGCTATTGGATGGCCCCAAGTCGCTTGGGACTTGGGCGCAGAACAATTTATCCTTGGTCTTGGCACAAGGCCGAGGTCCGAGTTCGTGGTTATTTGTACTCGGTCGCGCCACGGGCCGGCGACTCGAGTAGCATTGCCAGCTCCCATGCTCGAGGTGCCGGTCGTAGCCAGTGCTGTTTGGCCTCACTGTTGGCTCGAGGTTCGAATGGAGGCACCTGCTCACGTGCTCGGGGGCAGGTATGACGATCGACTGAGTACATGCCAGCTGGTTGTTGGGACTTAATCAAATGTGTCATGTGCGGGATAAACATAAAGAAGAGACGGGAAATTGAATATCACTTTTACTAATAACTTTGGCAGTAATAGCCTTTACAATGCCTTGAATTGCGAGAAAACAAAATATTGTTGGAAAGCATAAACAACTATTTACTAAGTTATGTAAAGTAGTGGTAGAGATGTTTCCATGCCCTTGGGAGTTCAGCTCTGTCCACGGTTGCGAGTTTGAAAGACCCATTGTCGAGCTTCCTTTGTATGGAGTATGGGCCTTTTCAATGAGGATTGAGGCCGGTTGGTGGAGCAAAGTCCCGTTTTAAGACGAGGTCGCCAACATTGAGGTCCTTGTGCCGGACCCTGGAATTGAAGTATCGGGGTACTCGTTGCCGCTGGGCGGTGGCTCTGAGGTCAGCTTTGTTCCTCTTTTCTTCTAGCAAGTCGAGTGATCCCAAAAGTAAATCTTGGTTTGTCTTCAGATCGAAATAAGTGACTCAATGAGATTGGAACTCGAGCTCAATGGGGATAATAGCTTAGGATCCGTACGCGAGGGCGAAAGAATTGTGTCTGGTTACCGTCTTGTGGGTGGTTCGGTAGGCTCATAGGGCTAGGGGAAGTTCATCTTCGCACATGCCACTAACCGTTTCCAGGCGTTTCTTGATAATGGATTTGATGACCTTAGTAATCGCCTCGACTTTCCCATTGGCTTGGGGATGAGCCACTGACGAGAATCTTTTTTTTGATGATGTGGCACTGACAGAAGGCTTTGAATTCAGTGCTCTCGAACTGAGTGTCATTATTGGAAATGATAGCTTGAGGGACCCATATTGACTAATGATCGAAATCAATCATCTTCTTGGTGGTGATTGTGGCAAGAGCATAAACCTCTGCCTATTTGGTAAAATAATCAACTGCAACAATAGAGTATCATGCCCCACCTCTGGCCATTGGAAGAGTTCCAATAATGTCGATTCCCTACATGGCGAATGGCCATAGGTTGATCATTTGCGTCAACACTACAGGCGGGGCTCGTGGGATCTTTGAAAAGCCCTGACACTAGTCACACTTGTGAGCAAAGTCTGTAGCGTCTTGATCGAGCGTGGGCATTAATAACCATGTCTAATTATTTTTCTGGCCAGGGTTTTCCCTCCCATATGGTCGCCGCACTCCCCCTCATGTACATTAGTTAAAACTTTGATTGCATCGCGATGGGCTGCGGATCTGAGCAATGGGACAGAGAAATCTCTATGGTAGAGCACCCCATCCATAAGAAGATAGCGAGCCGATTGGCGGGCGAGCACTCGTCTTTCCTTGTAGCTTCTCGGAAAGGTCCCACGCTGCAGGTAATTCTTGATTGGTGTCATCCAAGATTCTGGCTCGGATTCAGCATTCAGGACTACCTTGGTTTTTGTTTGCTTAATACTAGGGGAGTCGAGCACTTCGATGGTGGCAATACCCAAGAGTTACGAATCCTCGGAGCCAGCCAGTTTAACTAGTGAATCTTCTTTTTCATTTTGCTCTCGAGGAACATGCGTGGTGATAAAATGGTCGAGGAAGGTGAGCAGTTCCTAAATCTTGGTTAAATACAGGGAGAGTCGTCCCCCCTTCACTTGATATTCCCCTTGCACTTGACGAGCAATAAGTTGTGAATTGGAGAAGATTTGGACAGTCTTTAGTTTGAGCTCAACTGTGATTCTAAGTCCAGCGATCAAGGCCTCATACTCCACGTTGTTGTTGGTAGCAGGGAAATTTAGCCTTAACGCATAGTATATCGGGCATTCTTCGGGGGCAATGAATACGACTCCGGCGCTGGAGCATTTGCTGTTAGAGGAGCCACCCATGAGAAATTCCATTGAATGTTGCGTGCTTCAGCGTTATCTGCAGGAGTGTCCTTAGGAGTAGTGAATTCCACTAAGAAATCAGCAAGGGCTTGGCTGAGGATTGCTCGGCGGGGGTTGAATGTTATCTCGAATTGACTTAGCTCCATACTCTACTTTAATAGCCACCCAGGCGCCTTGTCCCGCTGTAGGACCATTTGTAATGGTTGATCGGTGAAAACCTTTATGGGATGCGACTGGAAGTATGGTCGAAGCTTACAAGAAGAAATCAATAAGCAGAATGCTAGCTTTTCCAACTTCGGGTAGTTCTTTTCTACCCACGTCAATCGTTTGCTTATGTAGTAGACGGGTCGTTGGACGCGGTCCTCAATGCATACCAGTGCCGAGTTGATTGCCTGCACAGAAACAACTAAATAAACATATATGTCCTCAGGGTCCACATGCTTAGATAATATAGGTGGTCGCTCTAAGTGATTCAGAAGGACATCAAATGCAGAAACATATTCTTAGGTCAACTCAAAGTAGCATTTTCCTTTTCGAAGTAAATCGAAGAAAGGAATGCACTTGTCGGTGGCTTTAGAGATGAACCGACTTAAAGGGAGACCTTTTTGTTTAAACTTTGGACATCCATGATGGTCTTCGGATTTAGATCCCTTGAATAGCTTGGAATTTTTCTGGGTTGGCTTCGATTCTCCGGGAATTGACGATGAAACCTAAGAATTTTCCTGAAGCAACTCCTAAGGGAGCACTTCAGAGGATTGAGTTTCATGTGGTACTGGCGAAGGATATCAAACATTTCAGAGAGGTCGTGGACGTGGTCTCTAGATTCTTTTGACTTGCCAAGCTGTTGTCCACCTACACCTCCATGGATTTCCCAATTTGGTTTTTTAAAAAGTCGATTAACCATTTGCTGATAAGTGGCACCGACATTCTTGAGGCCGAAGAGCATGACGCGATAGAAGTAAACCCCAAGGTTTGTTATGAAAGAGTTATGATCTTGGTCACACCGATTCATCGGGATTTGATTGTAGCCTGAGTAGTCGTTCACGAAAGATAGTTGCTGGTATCCGGCTGTTGATTCAACAAGTCCGTTGATCTTCGGGAGCGGGAAGCTGTCCTTGGGACATGCCTTCTTTAAATAAGAGAAGTCGATGCATATTCGCCATTTATCATTGGCTTTTTTGACTAGGACTGGATTGGAAACCAATTCGGGGTAGTTCGCTTAACGAATAAAGTTTTTATTGAGTAGTCGGCCTACCTCTTCCTCGAGTGCTTTGGACCTTTTGGGTCCCAAGAAGCGACACTTCTTCTTGATTGGAGGCATTGTAAGATCGATACTTAGACAATGGAAAGAGACTGCGGGATTTATGCCTTTCATATAGGAGTGATTCCATGCGAACACATCCAAATTTTCCTTCAATAAATCTACGAGATCCTCTTTGATTGTGGGCTGGAGTTGTTATCCTATCTTCAGTACCCTTGATGGATCGTCGGGGTTAATTGGAATATCCACTGTAGGTTCAATAATAGTAGCCCTCTCTTATTCGGGTTCTTCATCCTTCTGCGGGTCGAGATCATCAGAAAGACAGTAGTGGTGCCTGAGCCAAGGCTCATACGCCGCTGATTGTTACGCTGAGATAGTCTTGGCGCAAGAAGGTGCGGAAACAATTTTGCCCTTGTCCTTATTATGCTCATTCTTCCATTCTATTGCATAACATTCTCTAACATTTATTTGGTCGCCTCTGACTGTACACATCCCATTTTATGTCATAAATTTCATCAGGAGAGACCATGGCAACATGCAGACCCGAAACTATGTGAGGAAAGGGCGTCAAGGAAAGCGCTGTAAGGGGAGTTGATGTCTATAACCGCGAAAGTGAGGATTAAGACCCGGCTCTAATCCCCCTCGCCTAGTTCCATAGGTAAATCAATCGTTCCCAACTGGGGACTAGAAGCCCCATTGAAGCCGTGGATCATGGAGCGACATGGCGTTAAGTCATTTGTCTCCAGCTCCATCTAGTCATAGGCAGCTCTAAAAATGATGTTGACCAAGCTTCCTGAGTCAATTAATACCTTTCGGATAGAAGCAACACCAATCTGTGCCATAATAACTAGTGGATCGATGGTCGGGATTTCTACCCCAGTAGAATCTCTTTTGCGGAAAACAATGTTGTCCCGCATGGTTTTTTGGAACTTAGCTAGGACGAATTCGTTGGGAGCGAAGCAAGCTTCATAAGTTGCATGCTTTATGGAACTCACGTACTTCTCCATTTTTTGAAAGCTGTTGTGTGTGGGGTAAGGTCTGCCACATAAAGTGTTGATCACGATCCCTCCCCTTGCGCTAGACGGACCTAGAGCCGTCTTGGTGGGCGCCTGAGGTGCTGGCGCCAGAGGCTTTGAATTTTTCTTGGGAAGAAATGGTTCTTGGACATATTGCTCGAGTTGTTTCTCACAGATAAGCTTCTTGATTGCGTCCCTAATCTGGCGGCACTCATTGATATCGTAGCCATAAACGTCATGGTATCGACAGTACCTCCCAGTATTTTTCTTGTGGTCAGTTGATTCTCTGGTGCGCGGCTTCTTGTATGGCAATGTGTTGCATTTCTCCAAGTAGATTGTCTCTAAGTCTTTTTTCAATGGGGTGTAGGACTCGAAAGCGCGGTGAGGACCAGGTTTCTTTGGCTCCGTCGGGGTCTGGCCGTTGTTTCGGCTACCCTATCGACCATTATTTGGTCTTCTCTTGTAGGAACCTGCCCCCTTGTTCTGATCGAAGGGCCCTCCAACTTGTTTTCCTCTAAGGCTTTTATTTGCGGTGTACGCTTGGGGGTTGTTGGGGCGACTTGTTTTCGAGAGCCAGTTCAACCTTGCCTCCTCTTAGCATAAGTACTGCCCTGCCTTCTCGTAGTAGAAGTCTTCGAGGCTTTTTGGATGCTTCTGATCGATCCATGTCCCAAATTTCAAAGTAGGAAGGACACCTTTTGCTAACTGAAAGATATGGTGCGAGGGTCCGGATCCTCGACCTCGGCGAGGGCAATGTTGGACCGGGAGAGGTAGCTTTAGAGAGACTCGGCAGGTCCTTGGTATAAGTTGGACAAAGTAAGGGCATTCTTTAGAGTCGGGATATGCACCCTGAATTGCTTGACTACTTCTGTCGCTAGCTAGTAGAAGTTGTTGATGGAATCAAGGGGGAGGCGAGAGAACCAAAGTAAAGCAGTCTCGGATAGGAAGAATGGGAAGCGCTTGCATTTGACTGGATCATTGCCCCAACTTGAATCCATTTGCCATTCATACCGGTTCAGGAAAGCACAAGGATCAGTGGATCCATCATAGAGCAGCATTTGTGGCATGCTGAAGCAGCGCGGCCACTCGGCCTCGTTTATTCTTCTTATAAAGGGAATACGCCTAATGTGGGCCTCCAATGAGATATATGCATTCCCTCGCATTTCCCCCATGATCCTTCAGACCATGTCAGGAAGGTAAGTTGGATGAGGATTCGCCATTGGGACTCATGGATTTTGGCGAGGTTCTGGAGTTCTATTGCGAGGACGTCTTCTATGATGGATGTCCGAGTGGTCTTCTTCTATGTCCTCGACATCTATAATCAGATCCTGGTGAGGAGCAGGTTTATGCGGAACCTTTTCTGTAAAAGCGTGGGTCGTTAGATTTGTAGGTTCGTCATCTCAATGCACGACCATTGGGTTTAATCCAGGAAGGGGTTGGTTGGTCGGACTCGGTCCGTTGTTGATGATCAAGTGAGAGTGGTCTCAGTATTGCTCCCCCCTCGCTATATGTGACTGCAGTTCGGTCGCCGTTGTCGTTTCCGTTGTCGTTGGTGTAGCCGTGGTCGAGGGCATTGGTGCAGATGACGACATTGTTGATGAGATTAAACCTCCTTCTTTGATGTGGTTCCCTCGACTCGGAAGAGGAAGTTTCCGAGATAGGTTATTCGGGTCGAGCGATGTTCCGAGTTAGTTGAAGTCGAACGATGATGCGCTGACTTTTTTGAAGTTGTCGCATAAGGTCGATGTTAGACTTTAATGCTTGATTGAGCTCGACCGTTGTGTTCTCATATTTTTCATTAAGCGCATGGATCTGTGTTTGTGTTGCGGTTGCTTCGGGGTCTACAATAGGAGGGACGTTTTCATTAGTGGCCAGGATGTCTGTTGGTTGAGGTTGTTGGGGTGTCCCGGTCTCGTCTACGGCTGAAGAGCCGACCATTGCATTCTTTAGTTGCTTTACCATCGTAAGCGAACTCGTTGTAGGTTTAGCAAAGGAACATCAAGCTCGTCGAAGTCGATACGATAACATGCGACAAAGACGGAAATCTTGAGTTCAATTCTCAGTGAAAGCACCAAGCATTGACGGCAAAAAGTGTTGTAAACACCCAGGATTCCAATTACTAGGAATTATTAATTTGATCGTATAGACAAGAGTGGAAAAAGGTAAATAACATAAAAGGTAGATAGTGGTTCGGCCTCGAGAGGGTCCTATGTCCACTTTGAAGAGTTGTTCGAATATTATTGATAACACAAAGTTACAAGGCTAAGACCATATTATGACATCTCATTACATTTATCTCTAAGCTATATGATGTCATAATTATCATATATTTAATATATTAGGAAAAAGACACTTTTTCCCTTCTTCTTCCTCAAATGGGAGATGCCATTAAAGTAGCTCTATAGAGGTCTTGATATCACAAATTCCAACCCCTTTGAAGTGTGACGCCATGGGCTATTTATAGGAGAGTGGTTTGGTAGGAGTAGGTGAAAATGGATGACCACACCCATAATTTTGCATCTGGTACCTCTTCATGTGCATATTTCACACCCATCTCTCGGGTGCGAAGTTTGCACCTTGTAGGTGCGAATTTCGCACGCTGCTGGGTGTGAATTTCTCATCCTCTTGGGTAATTTCGCACCGTGTTGGGCGCGAAATTCGTACCCTCCTGGTTTTGAAGTTTTCACCTATTAGGGGTGTGAAATTCGCACACCGGGGGGGGGGGTATGAAGTTCATACTTTCGAGGAGTGCGAAGGCCGTATGCAAGGGTGCCTAAGGTATTGGTGTTCGAGCTTGCAACTCCTAGGGATTCGAAGCCTTTACTTGGAAATGCGCTAGGGATGTTGCGAGGCACTTGGCGGCGTGGTTCCTCTTCAACCTTACCTCCTTTGCTCCTAAGAATCCTTCACATCCTTAACTCCATGCGCTGGGTTGAATTGAGCATGTCCTATGTACTTTGGGAACCGGACCAAAAAGCCGGTTAATATGAACCTACTATCACACATCTGATATATGCTGATGATATGATGATTTTTCTAAAGCTAAAGGTAGTGTTGCCAAAGAATTCAAGCTTATTTTAGAAAATCTAAAGGAAGATGCAGGTTTGAAACTAAATAATATAAAATCTAAAGCTTTCTTTAGTAGGTATGTGGGGATCAAAAAGCATATTCTTAATATTCTCGACATGAAAGAAGGTAGACTTCCTATCAATTATTTGGGTATCCCACTGTCTACAAATTGCCTCAGATTCGTTGATTGTGGTGAGTTTTTTAAAAGATTAGAGGAAGAATGGATAGCTGGGATTGTCGACTTCTTTCCATGGCAGGTAGAGTGGAATTAATCATATCTATTATTGCTCCTATGGTGATGTACTGGATGTTGACTTATCAATTGCCATTAGCTACGATTGGGAAACTTAACAAATTGTGTGAAAATTTTATGTGGGCTGAGAAAAAAACACAAGATCGCTTGGGAGATGCTATGCAGTCCAAAAATGAAGGTGATGTTGTTGTATGGAGCTTCAAAGATATTAAAACGGCTGTTGCCCTTAAGCTTCTTTGGCATTTTGTTAATGGCAACAATTTATGGAGGAATTGGATAACATGTAGATATTGTGCGGATGGTATTTTCTTGGTCAAGGATATAGGCACTAACAGTTCTTGTACATGGAAATGTTTTCTCAGACATAGAGAAAGGGGATTGCAGTGTATTAACAGATGTATTACCAGTGGACAAAATTCAATTTTTTGGTTCGATCCTTTGGATTAATATCAACATTTTGGTAAACTTCCTAGGATGGGATTATTTGAATATTTACGGTGGGGATAGCTTAAAAGTTGATAGCATTATTCAGGATGGTAATTTTATTCCTAACAAATTATCAGCTACTCGATTGATTTTGGATAAAATTAATGAAGTGATTGTACATCTATTAAGCGATAATGAATACTGGTGCTGGAATAATAAATCTAACGGTTTCACTTTCCAATCAGCATGGGATATATTTAGAAACCATCATCCAGAATTAGATTAGTGCAGGGTCACTTGGCATTATATAAACAACAAAAAATGTCTATGAGCAATTGTAAGGCTACTCTAAACAGATTAAGCACTAATGATAGTGTGATTGCGTAGGGTTATGATGTTAATCCTATTTGTGTCTTATGTAATGAACAAAATGAAAACAGGGATCACCTGTTCTTCCGTCGTTCCTTTTCTTCATACTTATGGACGAGTTGAAAGATTAGGCTTGGCACACCCCCGATGATGGCAGATTCGATGCTGCTTGAGAATGAGTTGATAAATCTTAAAGCAGTTTTCAATTCGAAAAATTACAAATAAGATATTGCCTACTTTAGTATCGTCACCATTATCTATCATATCTGGAAACAACAAAATGATAGAATTCATGGAAATGGTAATAATGACAAGTTTCAGAGATGGAAGTGGCCGTTGGTAAAACATTTTTATGGATGCTATCATCTTCTTGACTGGGCTTTGCTTAATTGTGCTGAATCTGGGCTTCATAGACCATGCATTCTTATGCATGTTTTCCCTTTTTCTTTGCCAACCTTTTGTTAATAGGCTCTTTTGATATGGAATATGTTTTTGGGTAGGGGTAATAGGTTATTTAATGTATTATTACCCTATGTACTATATTTTGTACATTTTTATTGATGCGTTATCAATAAAGCCCGCACTCTTTTTTCCTGATTAGTACTCATGCTGAGTGTTAGCACAGGTTTTTTAACGAGGCAGTTTACCCATTTTCACAAAAAAACTTTATAATTTTATAAATATGTTTATATAGTTCATATTTGTGTTTTCGTGTGATTTCCTACTTTATAATATTAGTTTCTAACACTATATTTTAATTCAAGAATATCCATAATTATATTTATGTCAAAACACTTTTAAAATATTCAAAAATTAAATTTCTACTGTGGATATGTTGAAATAAAGAAAACAATATATCAACATATAACTGTTCGAAATTTGAATTTGAAAGGAAGTCTCTTTTCACTAATTCTGACGGTTCAAACGCGTGGCATCTTTTCATACACTATAAAAAGGCTTCAATTCGAATTTTTAATCATCTCTTCTTCTCTAACTTCATCCCCTTTCTCTACATCATTATTCTTAATCATTTTTATGATTTCTACACTTATACTTTGCTGAATTCAATTCTGTTTTTATCAAACTTCTTCTCTCTGCATTCCCTACACCCTACTCTCTGAATCAAGTGCTATTGACGAGTTATAGGGCTGTTTGTAATTGTTTGGGTTGAGTAAAAGTAATCAGTGCTATCCCTTGTAGTTGTAAAATCAAGGACGAAATCGGTGGTATCCCTTGTAGTCGTTAAATCAAGGACGAGAAAATCTTGATCAAGTTTGTGTTGAATCGGTGTTAACCCTCGTAGCTATGAAATAAAGGAGGGTTGGAATTGGATTTTGATATAGTAATAGAACTTTGCGCAATCCGTCATTGCGTGGGACAGGATGTAGGAGCAATCCGAACCAGTATAAAATCCGGTGTGTTCTTTCCTTTTTTGCATTTTTATTTTTGTTTATTTTTCATTTTTGTTTGATTCTGTGTTAGTGATTGTTTCTATGGTGTTTGATTCATATAGTTTATAACATAAGTTTTAAATTTTCGTTAAATTCTCAAAAACACTATTCACCCCCACTCTAGTGTTTATTTTTCCTTAACGATCCTTTCTGCAATCCCTAACATTCGTGTGTGGCACCAAATCGTGCCAGGCACATCCTCGGTTGACCCACGCTCCAGATGGGCCAACTCACCTATAACATGGTTCAACCTCTTGGTCTACCCGAGTGTTGTTGGGTTGCCCCATGCAACGATTTTTCCTTTTTGCTATTTAAATTCTGACTTGATTTTCAAACTTTGAATTGTCATAACTTCTTTGTTTTAAGTCCGTTTTACACAAGCTAAATATGCATCTGAACCAAAAAATCGTAACAGACTCAATAGCGCATTCTCATTGCCAAATTCTCATAATCTTACAACTTATTATTTAATTTATTGATTTGTTGATTAACCATTGTGTATTTAAAATTTAGGTTGTTATATTCTCCCCTTCTTAAGAGTAAGATAGGTGTTTTCACATAAATATCAACATCCATCTACTTAGCCATCATCCATTAACCATTATCCTTAGTATTTATGTGATTTATGTACTTATGCAATAGTGTGGTGTGTATGACCCTAGCTAATGCAAAAGATTAGGCATTGTACTGATTAAATTGACCTCCGTTTTATGCAATTATGTTCATGCAATTCATCTGAATGTATGCAAAGATCGTAATGATAAAAAATAGTACTATATCATGCTTCAATCTTCACTCATGTGCAATAACTTTATGATAACATCCATGTATTACAACCATAGAAATAGATGAAATGCGCACACATCCATATGTCCATCTAATTGTCCTATCAACTGATTCCTAGTAGTACCTAGTGTGTGTATAATCATCTACTACATCCACTTGCATCTATTTGCATTCATCATTTATAACATGTGCTACTAATATGTTTCAACCATATACTACCATCCATTAGTTTCTCCTAAGATCAGATTCAAAGGAATGGAACAGTGAAACCTATTCAAGAACTAGATATGGAAAAAGATTGAAGTGTACTATCAAAATGATATGGATAAAAAAAACGCATCTTCTCCTCTGGTTCCCAACTGCCTTCATTGGAGTCATCTCCCCATTGAACCTTTACAAGCCTCACCACCTTATTCCTTAGTCTCTTGGTCTCATGGCCTAGGATCTGCATATGTGCTTGTTGAATAGATGTCTCCAGCGCAATCTCCACGTCCTCTAACGTGCATGTCTCTTCTACTACAACCGAGTCATTTAGGCACTTTCGTAAGTGTGAACCATGAAATGCATCGTGAACAATAGAAAGACTCTCATGTAGCCGAACCCTATATGCCATCTGCCTCACTCTCTTTGTAATTGGAAATGGTCCAACGAACCAGGTTGCTAACTAGCCTGCGGAGCCAAATCTCACTACGTTCCTCAATTGTGATACCTTAATGAAAATCAAGTCTTCAAGATAAAACTCTAGATTAGTCCTCCACTTGTCTGCATAAGACTTTCGTTGATCATGTTCTTCCTTCACCCTTCTCGTAATCAAATCAATCTTATTGGAGGTCACCCTAATTTTATCCTACCGAAGAAGCATTTTATTTGTCGACTCCTACTGTAACACCCTGTATTTTCTATGAATATTAAATTTGGAAAAATGAAGAATACTTAATTTTTAGAATAAGAATTAAGTAAAAAAGACTATACCATTGCGTTGTCTCAAAATTCTGGTCAATGTGGGCCTAAAGTTTGCGTTAAACAGAAAACATATGAGAAAGTTATGGACCTTGGAATTTCGTATACATATAAGGGAAATGTATGTATGTATATATATATAAATTAATTAATAAAATAAAATCAACCTAAAATTCAAGAAAAAATTCAAAACAGCAGAAGCGGGAAGGCAAAATGCCAAACCGACCTATTTTTTTGGTCGACCAGGGGTCGACTCAGGGTGTTTAGAGTCGGTCCCATTGGTCCAGAATGGCCTGTGATGAATTCTTATGTTTTAGGGCGTACGTGGCGTTCTCTGATTGGTCTGATGATGCATTTTCTTGGACTAGATGCTTTGGATGGATCCTATGTTGATCTAACAGCTCTAATTAATCCTACACATCTATAAATACATATCTAAACTTAACCCTAATCTCATAACCCTATTCTATGGTGCCACAATGTTGTCCATCTCTAAACTAGCATGGCCTCCTTCTTCTTCTCCAAACTAGAAATCAAATTGGAGAGCTTCAAATTAAAGTAAAGGTTTTCTGCTCCAATCAACAAAGAGAGATTAGAATCGCTACAACGTCAAATAATTCTCTTTTTCTAATCTTATCGCTGTACGTTCAGTTATTATTCAGATTTGAACACATAATAGGAATCATGACTGTAATGAATCAAATCTTGAACTATGCCTAATTGTATTGATAACCAATTCTGATTCATTCTTATTCTTTTGTCAAATCTGAGATTACCTATGCCTGTGAGACTGTTACTAGTGATATAATTGAATCTATCTTGTTGTACATCAAATTGGTGATTTTTTTATGTTCAGTTCTATCGAATCTTTGTGCCTATGATGTAACTTGCTCAGTGTGCTCATGTTTATTGTTAATGTATGATAAATCTATTGGAACCATGATTCTTGTGTTTGGTACACCTTTACATGGTTATTCTCTTATGTTAATTCTTTCGTTTCTTCTCTATTCCCCTTTTGTTTTATTTTTTTAATATTAGGTTCAATTGGAAAACTAGTTTATCATGTTGTACGTACGATTATAAGGCGGGGAATTGGGTATAACTTATTGGAGTAAGTTTGGAAATAACAAGTAAATGAGACATAACTCTGGTTGGCTACAATTGTAGATAATTGGCATACAAAAATCTAGACTTGGACATGTATGGTAAATATGTAAATTGGCTAAAAGATGAACATGCCTGATCCGAGGTTCGATTGAGTTGCGGTGTAAGGCTGCCTAGAACTGCCCGGCACATCCAGCGACTGCAACAACAGATCTAATGTGAGAGGTTAGCACATTAAGCCCAAAACCCGAGGTTAGAATGAGTTTGCGGTAAAAGTCTGGCCAGAAGCGGCTGATACATCCAACAACTGCAAACAACAGTTCTAATGTGAGAGGTTGGAGGATTAATGAATGAATTAATGCTAATGAGAGACATGCTAAGAATGGTAAGGTTAAGTAGCATATGAATAGGCGACACTTAACCAAAACAACTTGTTAATTAAACAAATGGGTGGGTTTAGGATAAATTGAGAACACTTAACCGTTATATCATGTTGATTAGGAAACCATAGTGATTGGGACCCATTTTAGAAGTAACCCACATAGATGTATCATGATACCCTGAACTAGGCAGGGTGGGTCATGATTACTTGTAACACCCCACCTCCGTTAAGGTAACTCACAAAGGGAATGCCTTAAATTTGATTTGGTATTTTAGTAAACAGAACCGAATATTACAAGACAGATAAATGGTACTTGCAAAATTGTAACTTTATTACAGCGGAAAACAAAAATCACTATGGTTACATCTTTATCAAAAACTCAAGTACACAAATATCAGCCTTGTTCAAAACTATCAGAGTAGAAAACTTTAAAAGCATAATCCCCACAGAACAGAAGCTATGAAGATCCAAGCCATAATTGAAGAACTTCAAGGGGAAGAAATCTGGATCAAGCTAGAGTACTCCCTTCTACAAAACCTGGGGGGGGGGGGGGACGGAAGAAAGGAGGCGAAACAACAAGGGTCAGACAAAAAGTCTGGCAAGTCCAGCGATTTTTAGTTATGAACAGATAATAATAACATGACATGAAAATAAAACTGGATGAGAGAAAACTGTAACAGATGTAACAGATATAACAGACGAACATAATGATATAAGCTATTGCATTACACTTCTCTGCACTAATACTAGTATAACAGAATTAGGTGTCACCCTAATGTCTAAACTGAAACAGAAACGGGTACAAAATAATTTCCAAAGAAGAGAATGCTAGTAATGGGCCTTTGCCACCCCAACAGAAACAGAGAGAATAAGAATGCTAATAATGGGCCTTTACCACCCCAACAGAAGGTACAGAAACAGAAACAGATTAATCCCTACAGAAACAGAATGCAGAATTAGGTGTACACTAGTAAATGGGCCTTTACCACCCAAATAGACGGTACCATGCAGAAACAGAAAGGTGTTACCACCCAACAGAAACAGACGGTACCAACAGAAACAGACATAACTAATTGTACCCTAAAACCCTACCCCAAGCGATCGGCTCCCAAATACATAAATACCCTGTGTCGGCCCCACAGTAGGGTGTATCACTCCCTAAAGTGACAACGAATTGGCACAGACCTATTTACATATGTCACGGCGTCTTACATCCTCAGAGGCAGACCGGGATCCATGCACGCACATGACCCGGTTGGAACGTACCATCAACACCCCTCGCCATTATTAGAATGAACCGCTTATAATTAGTTCAGTAAGCGTGCCCGGACCATACCTACTATTGGGTCAAAGTTTTGATACCAGAAAGGGTTACTGACTAATATGGGTCCCAAACAAAAGATGACACAAGTAATTCCCTTCCTATCCTTGTGTCCGCAGACTAACAGATTTCAGATTATCTTGTTTACAAGTTCAGTCATACAAAATTCAGATCAACTAGTTCACAGACAAGTTTTCAGACTAACGGATCAGATATACAGATTTAACAGAATTACCGATTAACCAGTTACAGATTAACAAACTTACAGATTTGTCTAACATTGTAATTGGGCCTACAGATTCACGGAACATATTTATTAAATTCATCAGTCTAGTGGGTTTAACCCTATCCGCCCAACACATTTTAGACATCATATTTATCTCAGATTTTCATTAATTAATTATTAATACCCAGACCTCTCACATTAGACTGACAGTTTGCGTCTACTGGTTAGGTCGGTTGGTTCCGGGCAGGTTTATGCCGCAAACTGAGTCTAACCTCGGGATTCAAGCACGTTATGACTAAATTCTCACATTAGAACCTATTGTTTGCGGCCACTGGAATGTGCCGGGCAGTTCCGGGCAGAATTACGCCGCAAACTCATTCTAACTTCGAGTTAGCCATGTTTATCTTTGCGGCCAATTAATTAATAATTTACCATTTATGCCCACGCCTAATATACATGTCAATTATTCATTGCTAATTCAGATTATGTCAATAACAGACTGAATATATCAACTTAACAGATATAGCAAATAACAGATTTTTGCAGATTAGGCGACTTAACGGATTTAGCAGATTAAGTAATTTAGCAGATTTAGCATATAACAGTTTTGGCATTTTCAGCAGACTTAGTAGATGACAAATTTGGCAGATGAACAGATCTAACAGACTAGGCAGTAGAGCAGATGTAACACCCCACCTCCGCTAGGGTCACTCACAAAGGGAATGCACTAGTTTTGGAGGGGTATTATCGAGATAACATCACAGAATTATCACAAGACAGAAGATTAAAGAAAAAATTAAGTAAACAGCGGAAGAATTTATGAGCAAAACAGAACTTCATATTATTCCAAAATAAACCATGTCTCTTACAAACATTTCAAATAACTTCATTACAACTGTCTTGTAATAATAGCCAAAGAAGCAATAACTTAAAAACAGAAAAACAGTTTATTCCCCAAGTGCAGTAAAAAGAAGCAGCCATAGCAAACCGTACATGTTGAGCCAAAGCAAGTGATATCCACGCTAAGAGCTAGTGTTTCCTCCCTGAGAACCTGGGTGGGGGGGAACGAAAGAAAAAGAGGCGAAAGGAAAATGGTCAATCATAAAGACTGAGTAAGTCCTAGTGACTTTCAGTGTAAAAACGGTTAAAACAACCTGTCATGTATGAACTGGAACTAAACTTAAGAATGGGGTCAAGGTGAACAAGATAGACTAAGGTGATCAGGATAAGTCAACACAAGTCAAGCAAAGCATCACATGTTCGAGATTCGTTGCATCGACTGTACTAGTATACTTAGCCCATATCACAAGTTCATCACGAAATAAATCCCACGGCCCAATATCAAGAAATGACCCTGAAACGGGGTCTGACCCAAGTACGGGGTCCTACGGAGCGATTATCTAGTCGATCGGCTCCCTACAAGTTCTAGCTCGTCAAGTGTCCGTGTCATACGGCTAATCATGAATGTAGTCACCTGTGCTGGGTCCACCTTCAGGTGTATCAGCCCTAGGGTGTCAACCCCTGACACGATTCAAGATGCATAGATAAATCTACGGATACCCAGTGCCTGCCCCGGAATACGTGCACGACCGTAGTCCACCGAACCTACACTGGCATGCCCCACTGCCGTCGTTCACCTCTTACAATCAGCCCAGTAATTGTGCCCCACCCGGCCTAGCCCCAGGGTACCTTGATACATCTAGAGGGTTACTGCTGAAAAGGGTCGTGTCTAGGGTTTCGTCTAACAGATTAGGTCATGTAATTCGTGACCTAACCCGCCTAACCGATTAAGTCACGTAATTCGTGACTTAATCCTTTTCCAGTCTAGTTGTGTCAAGATGGTTAAGTATGTCATTTAACCCGCTTATGTGTCATGTCAAGTTGGCTAAGTGTTGTCGTTTCAAGTTCATGACTTAGCCCTACAAATCGTGTTCAAGTTGGTTAAGTTGTCTTTTCATGTTCATGACTTAACCCTAATTGGCATTAATTGATTTGTTAATGCACCGAACCACTCACATTGGATCCTATTGTTCGTAGCCACTGGATTTGTCGGGCAGTTCCGGGCAGGTTTACGCTACGAACTCAACCCAACCTCGGGTTTCAAGCGCGATGTGACCAACTACCCACATTGAATCCTATTGTTTGTAGCAATTGGATTTGCCGGGCGGTTTCGGGCAGGTTTACACTACAAACTCAACCCAACCTCGAGTTGGCCACTTTCTTGTTTTCTAAAGTCATGCCCATGTTCTTATCAGATTCGTGCTATTTTCATAGCATGTTCACATGTCAATTTCGTGCCCAACTAAGGCATGTTTCAAGTCAAGTTATGGCATGTTCAAGTCGAGTTTTCGTGCCATATTTCATGTTCTACTTATGCCAAATTTCACGGTTTATGATTATAATCAATTCAAGTTTTGCCTATTCTAACCAATCGTATCCCCAACGTATATAAACGTACTTCGTTCACAACCATAAACAATTCAAGAGATAAAGGGGAATAACACCAAACATGTGATAGGCATATGTGACAATTCCAACATCACTTGCATAATAAACAGGCTATAACATATCACATGGTTTCAATACTAGCATGATGATAACTTGGCATAGTAATGGTTCCAACTTAGTTCAACGTGATGAATTCAACTTTACATCCTAGGCATAATAATCATTGCGGGCATAATAATAATTTTATTACAAACATGAAACATTAAAGGCATGGTAATTCTAATAGGCATAGTGGATTCCAATTTAGTATTTTTATCATAATGATTCTCATCTAGCATTATAAACATAATGATTCCAACTTTTCATCATGACCTAGCAATTCCCAATTTGTCATTAGCATGATAGGTATATTAACATCACACGCATAGTTTCATTAATATCATAGACATGGTTTAATCAGCATCATAGGCATGGTTTAATCAACATGAGGATTTCAATGAACATAATGATTCCATGGACATGTATTTGTTCAACTTGCAACAAAATTAAGCCCAAGTGATTCATAACAACATCAACATCATGATAAGTTTAACTTGCAACATTAACATAGCAATATTCCCAAATTTTGATTCAAATTTAAACAATATAAACATGGATTAATAATAGTTCCTAAATCCGGTTACAATTCATAGCATGTCCATGTTATTTCAGCGTTTTTGCCTAAAAAGTGACATAGAACTTACAATATGAAGTAAGCAATCCAAATCAAAATTTTAAATCAAATAGCCCCAAATCCGTTGTCTAAAGCGTCGTAGTTGTTGTAGCTTCTAGTTGTAGCCTTCAAGAATCATCCTTCGTCTTCTTTAATTTTTGTTCTTTATATTTTTAATTTAGTGTTCTAGGTTTAATGGCGGCTGCATGAGTGCTAAAATGAAATAGTATGATTTAGGCTAGGTCTTAGGGTCTTTAAATAGTTGTAGGCAATTGATTTCATCTTTTAGATTAACGCTAGAATAGATCTGAGCCATCCAAGATCGTCACAATACCCCAAAACAAGACCTAGGAGCCAAAACAGGTGTACCAGGCCGACCTGGCCGACCAGGGAGGTCGACCCCCAGGTCGACACCCAGGTCGACTCCCCAGTCAACCTGGGGGGGAGGTCGACCCCCAGGTCGACTCTAGTGTCGACCTGTTTGGGGTGGAGGTCGACCCTAGTGTCGACCCCCCTGTCGACCTGTCTGGGCGGGATTTTTCCCGCCTACCCTGAATTCTGAAAATTTGAATCTGTTTTTGAATTTGAATTTTTCTTGAAACTTTGCGAGGCCATATCTTGATCATACGGACTCCGATTTACGAAATTCGGAACTCTATTTCGCGTATTTTTCCGAGGCAAACGCAATAGCGCAACCCGTTTTCCCTGATTCAGATTTTAACATTTAATTCTGCCCTGTTTTAAGTTATAACGTGTTGTTTAAAATACAGGTTGTTACATTCTCCCCTCCTTAAAGGATTTCGTCCCCCGAAATCTACAAGTTAGGAAGAACGTATCCTACCATCCATCATCCATCTACTCAAAGCATCATTCACAGGCAGTCATTGTCCTTAAAAGATTTCTAATGTTGTATGAACATATGCAGAAAGTGTGTGTGTATGTTCCTTATCTAATGCAAATGATCCGGCCTGATTGATCTTCTCAAATGGAAAATATGTTTAGTGAAATGAATCCAATATGTATGCAAAAAATTTCCTATTATAATTCATAATTTCTATATGAGTGCTCAAACATTCAATCATATGCAACAACCAAATGATAGCACAACCAAGTTTCCAAAATAAACACTCATGCATATGCAAGTATGAAACTGTGACTGAGCCGATCTAGTGCCTAATGTGTATTCATGCATCCACGAGAAACCACTTGCGACCACTTGCAACCATTTTGCAATCATAACATGTTTCAACTACATGTTTACATCCAAAAAGATTCTACCTATGGTTCTCAAGATAGGATCGAGGAGATAATAAGATAAAACAAAGCATCTAGAAAAAGAAGTTAAAGATGTACCCCCGGAAGGTCCGGTCTGCTTCTTAGGGCAGTCCTTGCTGATGTGTCCAGTCTCCCCACAATGAAAACATTCACCTTGCTTTCTTTTCCTCTTTCTACAATCCTTGGCTATGTGCCCTTCCGTACCACAGAAATTGCATTTCCTTTTATCACGTGAGTTGTCGTTCTTGCCTCCTTTCTCGGGGTCTACCTTCTTATTCTGAGAATCGTTGGGCTTGACCTCTTTCTTGCCCTTCTTATCTTCCTCATACAATAGGGCCATATCCACCAAGCTTTCAAAGGTCACCCCCATGGGCACATGAGTCATGGCCAAACCATGTAGTGGCTCGTTCAAGCCTCGTGCAAAACGTAGCGCCTTTTTCTGAGGAGTGTTGACTAACTCCAATCCGAAGCGAGCAAGCTGATTGAAACGGTTCACGTATTCTTTAACTGTCATATTTCCTTGTTTAAGGGCCAGAAACCGTTCCATTTGGAGACTCTCCTCTGCCGATGACGAGAACTTAAGCCCAAATCTCCATCTAAAGTCCGCCAAAGTCTAAATGGGCCTAGTAGCGTTGGTGACTTCGCACCAATAAGAAGCTTCCTCTTTCATGAGCCACGCCGCCAACTGTACTTTCCTATTGTCCTCTACCTCAAATATAACAAACAAGTCTTCGGTTTCCTTCAACCAATTCCATGCCTCAACAAAAGTCTCAGTTCCTAGGAAATCCTTTCTGCCCATGGCCTTAAAGTCCTTTTATATCTTTGAAAAAAATGGTTTCTCGTGGAGGTTGAGGAGGATGAGGAGGAGGATTGGCTGGGCCTGCCACATTAGCCCGAGCCTCGAGGAAACGACGAAACCAAGTGGGTATATTGACACCCTCGGGAAGATTAAGATTGTCGGCCATATAAGCTGAAAACGAAAAAGGAAAAGATTCAAACGAGGAAACAAAGATAGTGCTAATGGCTTTGGGGAATATGCCTTTTAATCAAAACAAAATTTTCTTGAAAATTTGCTTCTTTGTAAATGGTTTTGAAAAAAAATTCAAAAGGTTTTCAAAACTTTTGCCTAGTCTTGGTAACCTTCTGCTCTGATACCAAGTGTAACACCCCACCTCCGCTAGGGTCAGTCACAAAGGGAATGCACTAGTTTTGGAGGGGTATTATCGAGATAACATCACAGAATTATCACAAGACAGAACATTTTTTTTTAAGTAAACAGCGGAAGAATTTATGAGCAAAACAGAACTTCATATTATTCCAAAATAAACCATGTCTCTTACAAACATTTCAAATAACTTCATTACAACTGTCTTGTAATAATAGCCAAAGAAGCAATAACTTTAAAACAGAAAAACAGTTTATTCCCCAAGTGCAGTAAAAAGAAGCAGCCATAGCAAACCGTACATGCTGAGCCAAAGCAAGTGATATCCAAGCTAAGAGCTAGTGTTCCCTCCCTGAGAACCTTGGGGGGGGGGGGACGAAAGAAAAAGAGGCGAAAGGAAAAGGGTCAGTCATAAAGACTGAGTAAGTCCTAGTGACTTTCAGTGTAAAAACGGTTAAAACAACCTGTCATATATGAACTGGAACTAAACTTTAGAATGGTGTCAAGGTGAACAAGATAGACTAAGGTGATCAGGATAAGTCAAGACAAGTCAAGTAAAGCATCACATGTTCGAGATTCGTTGCATCGACTGTACTAGTATACTAAGCCCATATCACAAGTTAATCACGAAATAAATCCCATGGCCCAATATCATGAAATGACCCTGAAACGGGGTCTGACCCAAGTACGGGGTCCTACGGAGCGATTATCTAGTCGATCGGCTCCCTACAAGTTCTAGCTCGTCAAGTGTCCGTGTCATACGGCTAATCACGAATGTAGTCACCTGTGCTGGGTCCACCTTCGGGTGTATCAGCCCTAGGGTGTCAACCCCTGACACGATTCAAGATGCATAGATAAATCTACGGATACCCAGTGCCTGCCCCGGAATACGTGCACGACCGTAGTCCACCGAACCTACACTGGCATACCCCACTTCCGTCGTTCACCTCTTACAATCAGCCCAGTAATCGTGCCCCACCCGGCCTAGCCCCAGGGTACCTTGATACATCTAGAGGGTTACTGCTGAAAAGGGTCGTGTCTAGGGTTTCGCCTAACAGATTAGGTCATGTAATTCGTGACCTAACCCGCCTAACCGATTAAGTCATGTAATTCGTGACTTAATCCTTTTCCAGTCTAGTCGTGTCAAGATGGTTAAGTATGTCATTTAACCCGCCTACGTGTCATGTCAAGTTGGCTAAGTGTTGTCGTTTCAAGTTCATGACTTGGCCCTACAAATCGTGTTCAAGTTGGTTAAGTTGTCTTTTCATGTTCATGACTTAACCCTAATTGGCATTAATTGATTTGTTAATGCACCGAACCACTCACATTGGATCCTATAGTTTGTAGCCACTGGATTTGCCGGGCGGTTCCAGGCAGGTTTACGCTACGAACTCAACCCAACCTCAGGTTTCAAGCGCGATGTGACCAACTACCCACATTGGATCCTATTGTTTGTAGCAACTGGATTTGCCGGGCGGTTCCGGGCAGGTTTACACTACAAACTCAACCCAACCTCGAGTTGGCCACTTTCTTGTTTTCTAAAGTCATGCCCATGTTCTTATCAGATTCGTGCTATTTTCATAGCATGTTCACAAGTCAATTTCGTGCCCAACTAAGGCATGTTTCAAGTCAAGTTATGGCATGTTCAAGTTGAGTTTTCGTGCCATATTTCATGTTCTACTTATGCCAAATTTCATGGTTTATGATTATAATCAATTCAAGTTTTGCCTATTCTACCCAATCGTATCCCCAACGTATATAAACGTACTTCGTTCACAAGCATAAACAATTCAAGAGATAAAGTGGAATAACACCAAACATGTTATAGGCATACGTGACAATTCCAACATCACTTGCATAATAAATAGGCTATAACATATCACATGGTTTCAATACTAGCATGATGATAACTTAGCATACTAATGGTTCCAACTTAGTTCAACAAGATGAATTCAACTTTACATCCTACGCATAATAATCATTGCGGGCATAATAATAATTTTATTACAAACATGAAACATTAAAGGCATGGTAATTCTAATAGGCATAGTGGATTCCAATTTAGTATTTTTAACATAATGATTCTCATCTAGCATTATAAACATAATGATTCCAACTTTTCATCATGACCTAGCAATTCCCAATTTGTCATTAGATTGATAGGTATATTAACATCACACGCATAGTTTCATTAATATCATAGACATGGTTTAATTAGCATCATAGGCATGGTTTAATCAACATGAGGATTTCAATGAACATAATGATTCCATGGACATGTATTTGTTCAACTTGCAATAAAATTAAGCCCAAGTGATTCATAACAACATCAACATCATGATAAGTTTAACTTGCAACATTAACATAGCAATATTCCCAAATTTTGATTCAAAGTTAAACAATATAAACATGGATTAATAATAGTTCCTAAATCCGGTTTCAATTCATAGCATGTCCATGTTATTTCAGCGTTTTTGCCTAAAAAGTGACATAGAACTTACAATATGAAGCAAGCAATCCAAATCAAAATTTTAAATCAAATAGCCCCAAATCCATTGTCTAAAGCGTCGTAGTTGTTGTAGCCTTCAAGAATCATCCTTCGTCTTCTTTAATTTTTGTTCTTTGTATTTTTAATTTAGAGTTCCAGGTTTAATGGCGGCTGCATGAGTGCTAAAATGAAATAGTATGATTTAGGCTAGGTCTTA
The DNA here is from genome assembly GCA_030737875.1 of Allium sativum. Taxonomy (NCBI): domain Eukaryota; kingdom Viridiplantae; phylum Streptophyta; class Magnoliopsida; order Asparagales; family Amaryllidaceae; genus Allium; species Allium sativum. The sequence continues at coordinate 482,041,470 of CM060926.1, read as the reverse complement.
GGGTCTTTAAATAGTTGTAGGCAATTGATTTCAGCTTTTAGATTAACCTTAGTATAGATCTGAGCCATCCAATATCGTCACAAGCCCCCAAAACAAGACCTAGGAGCCAAAACAGGTGTACCAGGCCGACCTGGCCAACCAGGGAGGTCGACCCCCAGGTCGACACCCAGGTCGACTCCCCAGTCGACCTGGGGGGGAGGGGGGGGGAGGTCGACCCCCAGGTCGACTCTAGTGCCGACCTGGTTGGGGGGGAGGTCGACTCTAGTGTCGACCCCCCTGTCGACCTGTCTGGGCTGGATTTTTCCCGCCTACCCTGAATTCTGAAAATTTGAATCTGTTTTTGAATTTGAATTTTTCGTGAAACTTTGCGAGGCCATATCTTGATCATACGGACTCCGATTTACGAAATTTCGGACTCTATTTCATGTATTTTTCCGAGACGAACGTAATGGCGCAACCCATTTTCCCTGATTCAGATTTTAACATTTAATTCTGCCCTATTTTAAGTTATAACGTGTTGTTTAAAATACGGGTTGTTATAGCAGAACTAGCATATTAAACAATACAACAGAACTAACAGATTAGGCAATATAACAGAACTAGCAGATTAGGAAAATATAGCAGAACTAGAAAATTAGGCAAATATAACAGATTTAATCATTCCTTAAAGTTTCACAAACATATCTTGCCTAATTATAAAATTGGCCTAAGTTTGCATGCCTAAATAGTTGTCATGATTCACACTATGATCATATACCCCACGTTTGCATTGAATTTTCATGTCACAGATTATGGTCATAATTTACATGTCCCAATTTAGTTCAACTTGCCTAGTACAAAAGATTCACATATAAATTATACCAAATATAGCCATCGATTTCAATGCATGTCATATATTCAAAAATCTCCTACTTAGGTGTTATTCACATTTGATAGTTATCAAATCTTAATATAGATCTTCACACCTAAGTCATATTCTCTTTCAAATCATGAATTGTCATATAAACAATATTCCTAACAATCTAGATGACAGATCTTAATTCAAAATATGCGTTATGTCAAATGTCTCAAGTCACATGTTAACATACCATGGTTCCTCTTCTTCCAATTCACAGAATATTCATAGATCTAAATCTAGTTTACAACCTATGTCCTTTTTCTTAAATCAGTCACAGATTAGCCATGTCCAATTACGCCACATTCATTATTTGTCCCAAACATTTTAGCGTTCGTGCGTTAACCTCTTAGGAGATTGGCGCTGGCTCGTAGTAGCGTGGCTATAGAACAGAAAGAAGAAAGAGATACATAATAAGATAGATCTAAACAGGACAGAACAGATATAACCTCATATTCAGATGTACAATTCATGTCAAAATCAGAATTAACATTTATATCGGAAAATAACTGTACTTGCCTTGGTTGGATTAAAGAAAGAACTTTAATTGTTTTAGAATCGTTGCAGAAGCTTTAATCTCTAGTTTGAATTGAGTTGCTTAGGTTGATGTTGATTAGCTTCTAGTTTTGATTCCAGCAGAGTAGCGAAGCCATTTTTATTTTTATTTAGAACAGAGGCAGAGTAGAAGAAGAAAAGAATTGTGTGTAGAGCTAGGTTTGGGGCTGTTTAAATAGGTTTATGCAGATGAATCTGGACAGAAAACGGACTAGAAACATCAGAACGAACACTAGCCAAAAATGGGCTCGGGGACCAGGTCGACACCAAGGTCGACTGCCCAGTCGACCTGGTCTGGGGGGGTCGACTGCCTAGTCGACTCCCCAGTTGACCTGGGTCTGGGCGGGAAAGTTCCCGCCCTGTCTGTTCTGCGTTTGAAATTCGAATTTTGAATTCGAATACGAGCTGTTTTCGATTCTGAAAATTCCTGAAACTTCGGAGGGTTATATCTCCCTCATACGGACTCCGATTCTTGCAAACTTGGACTCGTTTCCAAGCAGAATTCCGAGACAAACGTAATGGCGCAACCCGTTTCCCTTGTTTCTTATTTTAAAAATTAATTTTCCTCTGATTTGTTACTTATACGTTCATAGAAAATACGGGGTGTTACATTCTCCCCTCCTTAAAGGATTTCGTCCCCGAAATCATCAAGTTAAGACGAATGTGTCCTACCATCCAACATCCATCTACTCAATCATCAATCACTGGCGTCCATTGTCCTTAGAAACTTCTAATGTTGTATGACCATATGCAAATGTGTGTGTATATGTTCCTTATCTAATGCAAAGATCAGGCGGTCCACTGATTCAGTTGACCTCCTTAATGTGAATTATTCCAGTGCCATGAGTCCAACATGTATGCAATTTTCCTACTCGATACATATCATTTCTATATGAATGCACAACCATTTAGTCATATGCAACATCCATGTGCTGAGTCAATCATTTTGCATCCACAAAAATTGAAAATGCTCACACATCCATATGCAGTATGAGAGTGTTTTTGAGCCGATCTAGTGCCTAGTTTGTGTATACGCATCCACGAGCAACCACTAGCAACCACTTGCATCCACTTGCAACCATCAAACATAACATGTCTCAAACACATGTTTACACCCATTAGCTTCTACCTAAAGTTCGAAGATTCGATCAATAGGATACAGTCGAATGATGGAAGCGAGTACAGATAAAACAAAAACTTGGTTCCCATTAGACATGGGTCCTAAGTATCGGCCCCGAAGACCGAAACCAACATCAGATTGACACCCAGAGGATTGCCCTCTTTAGATAATGTCAAAACTGGAAATCTTAAGCTTATCAGAAATATTCAGATATTTACAGATTACTGGTATAGATAAAATTACCGAATGATTCTTAGGAAACTAAGCATGATAAATCCCAGAATGTATGCGTCCTACTTGACGCCTAACATGAATATCTCTCAAACCCCAATCACAAACAGATGAGTCATAACCCTTATGGATTCGGGTCTACAGCGGAATCAGAAACAATACTAGTATTAAAGTGCAGAGTACCGATTACAGAATCAAAATGCCAGAATCAGAAAGAGTTTTAACTCAACAATCAGGTAAGAAAATTAAACCTTCTACTTAAATTTTCTTATTTCTACCCTATCTACCAGTCCCTTGAGCATTCACCTTTCATCTAGAAGTGGGTTCTGCCCTCTGTCCTTGCCCTCGTTTCTTCGGGCAGTCCCTAGTGAAGTGTCCCATCTCACCACAGTTGAAGCAAGTGCCCTTCCTTTTTCTGCAATCCTTGTTCAGATGAGTCGAGCTTCCACAAGTAAAGCACTTTTTCCCCTTCTTATCTTCAGACTTCTCATCCTCCTTTTGTGTTTCCTTTTGGGCCATGCTTTCTTATTCTGTGGTTCTTCTTTCTTTGTCTCTTTCGGGCCCTTGTCTTCCTCATGTAGTAGTGCCATGTCCACCAATTTCTCGTAAGTCGCTCCCATGGGTACATGGGTCATGGCTAGGCTGTGTAGTGGCTCGTTCAATCCTTTAACAAAGCAGAGAGCCTTTTTATGCTGAGTGTTGACTAAATCCAATCCGAACCTATCCAGTTGGTTGAACTGGTTGACGTATTACTTGACCGTCATATTTCCTTGCTTAAGAGATAAGAACTTTTCCAGTTGTAAACTTCGTTCAGCTTGCGAGAGGAATTTTGTCTCAAACCTTGTTCTGAAATCCATCGATGTTTCAACTGGCCTCTCGGCGTTAGTGAGTTCCCAGCAATAGGAAGCTTCGTCTTTGAGCAACCATACCGCCAACTGTACCTTCTGCCTATCGTCCACCTCGAAGATAACGAATAGATCCTTAGTTTCTTTGAGCCAGTTCCTCGCTTCTACGAATGATTCAGTTCCCTTGAAATCCTTTCCACCCATGGCCCTAAAATCTCTACAGATCTTTAAGAAAGAAATTGCACGAGGAGGGGGTGGAGGAGGGGGATCATTTGCTAGACCGGTGGCAGCGGTCCTAGCCTCAAGATATTGACGAAACCAACCGGGTACATGAACACCCTCTGGTATCTCAGATGCTTCAGACATGCTGAAACAAAAAAAGAAAGATTCAATTACAAAAAGGACTGAAGGAAAAGGTATATGGCTCTTAGGGATTATGTTTTTCAAAATAAGCTTTATTTTTGAAAATACTTCCTTTAAAAACCTTTTTGAAAATAGCTTCAAAAACTTTACCCAATCTGGTAACCTTCGGCTCTGATACCAAGTGTAACACCCCACCTCCGTTAAGGTCACTCACAAAGGGAATGCCTTAACTTTGATGGAGTATTTTAGTAAACAGAACAAAATATTACAAGACAGATAAATGGTACTTGCAAAATTATAACTTTATTACAGCGAAAAACAGAAAACAGTATGGTTACATCTTTATCAAAAACTCAAGTACACAAATATCAGCCTTGTTCAAAACTGTCAGAGTACAAAACTTTGTAAGCATAATCCCCACAGAATAGAAGCTATGAAGATCCAAGCCATACTTTAAGCACTTCAAATGGAAGAAATCTGGATCAAGCTAGAGTACTCCCTTCTACAAAACCTGGGGGGGAGGGGAACGGAAGAAAGGAGACGAAACAACAAGGGTCAGACAAAAAGTCTGGCAAGTCCAGTGATTTTCAGTTATGAACAGATAATAATAACATGACATGAAAATAAAACCGGATGAGAGATAACTGTAACAGATGTAACAGATATAACAGACGAACAGAATGATATAAGCTATTGCTTTACACTTCTCTACACTAATACTAGTATAACAGAATTAGGTGTCACCCTAATGTCTAAACTGAAACGGAAACGGGCACAAAATAATTTCCACAGAAGAGAATGCTAGTAATGGGTCTTTGCCATCCCAACAGAAACAGACAGAATAAGAATGCTAATAATGGGCCTTTACCACCCCAACAGAAGGTACAGAAACAGAAACAGATTAATCCCTATGGAAACAGAATGTAGAATTAGGTGTACACTAGTAAATGGGCCTTTACCACCCGAACAGACGGTACCATGCAGAAACAGACAGGTGTTACCACCCAATAGAAACAGACGGTTCCAACAGAAACAGACATAACTAATTGTACCCTAAAACCCTACCCCAAGCGATCGGCTCCCTAATACATAAATACCATGTGTCGGCCCCACAGTAGGGTGTATCACTCCCTAAAGTGACAACCAATTGGCACAGACCTATTTACAGATGTCACGGCGTCTTACATCCTTAGAGGCGGACCGGGATCCATGCACGCACATGACCCGGTTGGAACGCACCATCAACACCCCTCGCCATTATCAGAATGAACCGCTTATAATTAGTTCAGTAAGCGTACCCGGACCCTACCTACTGTTGGGTCAAAGTTATGATACCAGAAAGGGTTACTGACTAATATGGGTCCCAAACAAAAGATGACACAAGTAATTCCCTTCCTATCCTTGTGTCCGCAGACTAACAGATTTCAGATTATCTTGTTTACAAGTTCAGTCATACAGAATTCAGATCAACTATTTCACAGACAAGTTTTCAGACTAACGGATCAGATATACAGATTTAACAGAATTACCGATTAACTAGTTACAGATTAACAGACTTACAGATTTGTCTAACTTTGTAATTGGGCCTACAGATTCACGGAACATATTTATTAAATTCATCAGTCTAGTGGGTTTAACCCTATCCACCCAACACATTTTAGACATCATATTTATCTCATATTTTCATTAATTAAATATTAATGCCCAGACCTCTCACATTAGACTGACAGTTTGCGTTTACTGGTTAGGCCGGTTGGTTCCGGGCAGGTTTCTGCCGCAAACTGAGTCTAACCTCGGGTTTCAAGCACGTTATGACTAACTTCTCACATTAGAACCTATTGTTTGTGGCCCCTTGAATGTGCCAGGCAGTTCCGGGCAGAATTACGCCGCAAACTCATTCTAACTTCGAGTTAGCCATGTTTATCTTTGCGGCCAATTAAGTAATAATTTACCATATATGCCCACGCCTAATATACATGTCAATTATTCATAGCTAATTCTGATTATGTCAATAACAGACTGAATACATCAACTTAACAGATATAGCAGATAACAGATTTTCGCAGATTAGGCGACATAACGGATTTAGCAGATTAAGTAATTTAGCAGATTTAGCATATAACAGATTTGGCATTTTCAGCAGACTTAGCAGATGACAGATTTGGTAGATGAACACATCTAACAGACTAGGAAGTAGAGCAGAACTAGCAGATTAAACAATATAACAGAACTAGTAGATTAGGCAATATAACAGAATTAGCAGATTTGACAAATATAGCAGAACTAGCAAATTAGGCAAATATAACAGATTTAATCATTCCTTAAAGTTTCACAAACATATCTTGCCTAATTATAAAATTGGCCTAAGTTTGCATGCCTAAATAGTTGTCATGATTCACACTATGATCATAAACCCCACGTTTGCATTGAATTTGCATGTCACAGATTATGGTCATAATTTACATGTCCCAATTTAGTTCAACTTGCCTAGTACAAAAGATTCAAATATAAATTATACCAAATATAAACATCGATTTCAATGCATGTCATATATTCAAAAATCTCCTACTTAGGTGTTATTCACATTTGATAGTTATCAAATCTTAATATAGATCTTCACACCTAAGTCATATTCTCTTTCAAATCATGAATTGTCGTATAAACAATATTCCTAACAATCTAGATGACAGATCTTAATTCAAAATATGCGTTATGTCAAATGTCTCAAGTCACATGTTAACATACCATGTTCCTCTTCTTCCAATTCAAAGAAAATGCATAGATCTAAATCTAGTTTACAACCTATGTCCTTTTTCTTAAATCAGTCACAGATTAGCCATGTCCAATTATGCCACATTCATTATTTGTCCCAAACATTTTAGCGTTCGTGCGTTAACCTCTTAGGAGATTGGCGCTGGCTCGTAGTAGCCTGGCTATAGAACAGAAAGAAGAAAGAGATACAGAATAAGATAGAAATAAACAGAACAGAACAGATATAACCTCATATTCAGATGTACAATTCATGTCAAAATCAGAATTAACATTTATATCGGAAAATAACTGTACTTGCCTTGGTTGGATTAAAGAAAGAACTTTAATTGTTTTAGAATCGTTGTAGAAGCTTTAATCTCTAGTTTGAATTGAGTTGCTTAGGTTGATGTTGATTAGCTTCTAGTTTTGATTCCACCAGAGAAGCGACGCCATTTTTATTTTTATTTAGAACAGAGGCAGAGTAGAAGCAGAATAGAATTGTGTGTAGAGAAGGCTCGGTTTGGGGCTGTTTAAATAGGTTTAGGCAAATGAATATGGACAGAAAACGGACTAGAAACATCAGAACGAACACTGGCCCAAAAATGGGCTCGGGGACCAGGTCGACACCAAGGTCGACTGCCCAGTCGACTTGGTCTAAGGGGGTCGACTGCCCAGTCGACTCCCCAGTTGACCTAGGTCTGGGCGGGAAAGTTCCCGCCCAGTCTGTTCTGCGTTTGAAATTCGAATTTTGAATTCGAATACGAGATGTTTTCGATTCTGAAAATTCCTGAAACTTTGGAGGGTTATATCTCCCTCATACGGACTCCGATTCTTGCAAACTCAGACTCGTTTCCAAGCAGAATTCCGAGACGAACGCAATGGCGCAACCCGTTTCCCTTGATTCTTATTTTAAAAATTAATTTTCCTCTGATTTGTTACTTATACGTTCATAGAAAATACGGGGTGTTACATTTTCCCCTCCTTAAAGGATTTCGTCCCCGAAATCTTCAAGTTAAGACGAATGTGTCCTACCATCCAACATCCATCTACTCAATCATCAATCACTGGTGTCCATTGTCCTTATGTAATGCAAAGATCAGGCGGTCCACTGATTCAGTTGACCTCCTTAATGTGAATTATGCCAGTGCCATGAGTCCAACACGTATGCAATTTTCCTACTCGATACATATCATTTCTATATGAATGCACAACCATTTAGTCATATGCAACATCCATGTGCTGAGTCAATCATTTTGCATCCACAAAAATTGAAAATGCTCACACATCCATATGCAGTATGAGAGTGTTTTCGAGCCAATCTAGTGCCTAGTGTGTGTATATGCATCCACGAGCAACCACTAGCAACCACTTGCATCCACTTGCAACCATCAAACATAACACGTCTCAAACACATGTTTACACCCATTAGCTTCTACCTAAAGTTCGAAGATTCGATCGATAGGATACAGTCGAATGATGGAAGCGAGTACAGATAAAACAAAAACTTGGTTCCCATTAGACATGGGTCCTAAGTATCGGCCCCGAAGACCGAAACCAACATCAGATTGACACCCAGAGGATTACCCTCTTTAGATAATGTCAAAACTGGAAATCTGAACCTTATCAGAAATATTCAGATATTTACAGATTACTGGTATAGATCAGATTATCGAATGATTCTTAGGAAACTAAGCATGATAAATCCCAGAATGTATGCGTCCTACTTGACACCTAACACGAATATCTCTCAAACCCCAATCACAAACAGATGAGTCATAACCCTTATGGATTTGGGTCTACAGCGGAATCAGAAACAATACTAGTATTAAAGTGCAGAGTACCGATTATAGAATCAAAATGCCAGAATCAGAGAGAGTTTTAACTCAACAATCAGGTAAGAAAATTAAACCTTCTACTTAAATTTTCTTATTTCTACCCTATCTACCAGTCCCTTGAGCATTCGCTTGTCATCCAGAAGTGGGTTCTGCCCTCTGTCCTTGCCGTCGTTTCTTCGGGCGGTCCTTAGTGAAGTGTCCCATCTCACCATAGTTGAAGCAAGTGCCCTTCCTTTTTCTGCAATCCTTGTTCAGATGAGTCGAGCTTCCACAAGTAAAGCACTTTTTCCCCTTCTTATCTTCAGACTTCTCTTCCTCCTTTTGTGTTTCCTTTTTGGGCCATGCTTTCTTATTCTTTGGTTCTTCCTTCTTTGTCTCTTTCGAGCCCTTGTCTTCCTAGAGCAGTAGTGCCATGTCCACCAATTTCTCGTAAGTCGCTCCCATGGGTACATGGGTCATGGCTAGGCTGTGTAGTGGCTCGTTCAATCCTCTAACAAAGCGGAGAGCCTTTTTATGCTGAGTGTTGACTAAATCCAATCCGATCCTATCCAGTTGGTTGAACTGGTTGACGTATTCCTTGACCGTCATACTTCCTTGCTTAAGAGATAAGAACTTTTCCAGTTGTAAACTTCGTTCAGCTTGCGAGAGGAATTTTGTCTCAAACCTTGTTCTGAAATCCATCCATGTTTCAACTGGCCTCTCGGCGTTAGTGAATTCCCACCAACAGGAAGCTTCATCTTTGAGCAACCATACCGCCAACTGTACCTTCTGCCTATCGTCCACCTCGAAGATAAAGAATAGATCCTTAGTTTCTTTGAGCCAGTTCCTCGCTTCTACGAATGATTCAGTTCCCTTGAAATCCTTTCCACCCATGGCCCTAAAATCTCTAAAGATCTTTGAGAAAGAAATTGCACGAGGAGGGGGTGGAGGAGGGGGATCATTTGCTGGACCTGCGGCGGCGGTCCTAGCCTCAAGATATTGACGAAACCAACCGGGTACATGAACACCCTATGGTATCTCAGATGCTTCAGACATGCTGAAACAAAAAAAGAAAGATTCAATTACCAAAAGGACTGAAGGAAAAGGTATATGGCTCTTAGGGATTATGTTTTTCAAAATAAGCTTTATTTTTGAAAATACTTCCTTTCAAAACCTTTTTGAAAATAGTTTCAAAAACTTTACCCAATCTGGTAACCTTCGGCTCTGATACCAAGTGTAACACCCCACCTCCGTTAAGGTCACTCACAAAGGGAATGCCTTAACTTTGATGGAGTATTTTAGTAAACAGAATAGAATATTACAAGACAGATAAATGGTACTTGCAAAATTATAAACTTATTACAGCGAAAAACAGAAATCAGTATGGTTACATCTTTATCAAAAACTCAAGTACACAAATATCAGCCTTTTTCAAACTATCAGAGTACAAAACTTTAAAAGCATAATCCCCACAGAACAGAAGCTATGAAGATCCAAGCCATACTTTAAGCACTTCAAGCGGAAGCAATCTGGATCAAGCTAGAGTACTCCCTTCTACAAAACCCGGGGGGAGGGGGGGGGGGGGAACGGAAGAAAGGAGGCGAAACAACAAGGGTCAGACAAAAAGTCTGGCCAGTCCAGTGATTTTAAGTTATGAACATGTAATAATAACATGACATGGAAATAAAACTGGTTGAGAGATAACTGTAACAGATGTAACAGATATAACAGAAGAACAGAAGGATATAAGCTATTGCTTTACACTTCTCTGCACTAATACTAGTATAACAGAATTAGGTGTCACCCTAATGTCTAAACTGAAACAGAAACGGGTACAGAATAATTTTCACAGAAGAGAATGCTAGTAATGGGACTTTGCCACACCAAAAGAAACAGACAGAAACAGAATGCTAATAATGGGCCTTTACCACCCCAACAGAAGGTATAGAAATAGAAAGAGATTAATCCCTACGGAAACAGAATGTAGAATTAGGTGTACACTAGTAAATGGGCCTTTACCACCCGAACAGACGGTACCACGTAGAAACAGACAGGTGTTACCACCCAACAGAAACATACGGTACCAACAGAAACAGACAGAACTAAGTGAACCCTAAAACCCTACCCCAAGCGACCGGCTCCCTAATACATAAATACCCTGTGTCGGCCCCACAGTAGGGTGTATCACTCCCTAAAGTGACAACCAATTTGCACAGACCTATTTACAGATGTCACGGCGTCTTAAATCCTCAGTGGCAGACCGGGATCCATGCACGCACATGACCCGGTTGGAACGCACCATCAACACCCCTCGCCATTATCAGAATGAACCGCTTATAATTAGTTTAGTAAGCGTGCTCGGACCCTACCTACTGTTGGGTCAATGTTTTGATACTAGAAAGGGTTACTGACTAATATGGGTCCCAAACAACAGATGACACAAGTAATTCCCTTCCTATCCTTGTGTCCCCAGACTAACAGATTTCAGATTATCTTGTTTACAAGTTCAGACATACAGAATTCAGATCAACTAGTTCACAGACAAGTTTTCAGACTAACGGATCAGATATACAGATTTAACAGACTTACCGATTAACCAGTTACAGATTAACAGACTTACAGATTTGTCTAACTTTGTAATTGGGCCTACAGATTCACGGAACAGATTTATTAAATTCATCAGTCTAGTGGGTTTAACCCTATCCGCCCAACACGTTTTAGGCATCATATTTATCTCAGATTTTCATAAATTAAATATTAATGCCCAGACCTCTCACATTAGACTGACAGTTTGCGGCTACTGGTCAGGCCGGTTGGTTCTGAGTCTAACCTCGGGTTTCAAGCAAGTTATGACTAACTTCTCACATTAGAACCTATTGTTTGCGGCCACTGGAATGTGCCGGGCGGTTCCGGGCAAAATTGCGCCGCAAACTCATTCTAACCTCGAGTTAGCCATGTTTATCTTTGCGGCCAATTAATTAATAATTTACCATTTATGCCCACGCCTAATATACATGTCAATTATTCATAGCCAATTCAGATTATGTCAATAACAGACTAAATATATCAACTTAACAAATATAGCAGATAACAGATTTTCGCAGATTAGGCGACTTAACGGATTCAACAGATTAAGTAATTTAGCAGATTTAGCATATAACAGATTTGGCATTTTCAGCAGACTTAGCAAATGACAGATTTGGCAGATGAACATATCTAGCAGACTAGGCAGTAGAGCAGAACTAGCAGATTAAACAATATAACAGAACTAGCAGATTAGGCAATATAACAAAACTAGCAGTTTAGGCAAATATAGCAGAACTAGCAAATTAGGCAAATATAACAGATTTAATCATTCCTTAAAGTTTCACAAACATTTCTTGCCTAATTATAAAATTGGCCTAATTTTGCATGCCTAAATAGTTGTCATGATTCACACTATGATCATATACCCCACGTTTGCATTGAATTTACATGTTACAGATTATGGTCATAATTTACATGTCCCAATTTAGTTCAACTTGCCTAGTACAAAAGATTCACATATAAATTATACCAAATATAGCCATTGATTTCAATGCATGTCATATATTCAAAAATCTCCTACTTAGGTGTTATTCACATTTGATAGTTATCAAATCTTAATATAGATCTTCACACCTAAGTCATATTCTCTTTCAAATCATGAATTGTCATATAAACAATATGCCCAACAATCTAGTTATGACAGATCTTAATTCAAAATATGCGATATGTCAAATGTCTCAAGTCACATGTTAACATACCATGGTTCCTCTTCTTCCAATTCACAGAATATGCATAGATCTAAATCTAGTTTACAACCTATGTCCATTTTCTTAAATCAGTCACAGATTAGCCATGTCCAATTATGCCACATTCATTATTTGTCCCAAACATTTTGGTGTTCGTGCGCTAACCCCTAAGGAGATTGGCGCAGGCTCGTAGTAGCCTTGCTATAGAACAGAAAGAAGAAAGAGATACAGAATAAGATAGGTCTAAACAGAACAGAATAGATATAAACTCATATTCAGATTTACAATTCATGTCAAAATCAAAATTAGCGTTTATATCGGAAAATAACTGTACTTGCCTTGGTTGGATTAAAGAAAGAACTTTAATTATTGTAGAATCGTTGCAGAAGCTTTAATTTGTAGTTTGAATTGAGTTGCTTAGGTTGATGTTGATTAGCTTCTAGTTTTGATTCCAGCAGATTAGCGATGCTATTTTTATTTTTAATTAGAACAGAGGCAGAGTAGAAGCAGAATAGAATTGTGTGTAGAGAAGGCTAGGTTTGGGGCTGTTTAAATAGGTTTAGGCAGATTTATCTGGACAGAAAACAGACTAGAAACATCAGAACAACACTGGCCCAAAAATGGGCTCGGGGACCAGGTCGACACCAAGGTCGACTCCCCTGTCGACCTGGTCTGGGGGGGGGGGGTCGACTGCCCAGTCGACTCCCCAGTCGACCTGGGTCTGGGCGGGAAAGTTCCCGCCCAGTCTGTTCTGCGTTTGAAATTCGAATTTTGAATTCGAATATGAGCCGTTTTCGATTCTGAAAATTCCTGAAACTTCGGAGGGTCATATCTCCCTCATACGGACCCCGATTCTTGCAAACTCGGACTCGTTTCCAAGCAGAATTCCGAGATGAACGCAATGGCTCAACCCGTTTCCCTTGATTCTTATTTTAAAAATTAATTATCCTCTGATTTGTTACTTATACAATCACAGAAAATACGGGGTGTTACATTACTGGGCTGATTTTAAGCGGTTAAAATAGCGGCATGTGGGGCGTCAGTATAGGTGCCGACAAAGTACAGGCATGCACGTACTCTGGAGTGGAAAAATCGGGCAATGAGCATCAGTAGTTATACACTGTGCATCTTGAATTGTGTCGGGTTGCCATCATAGAGATTGATACACCCCATGGTGGGACCAACAAATGTATCTACAAACAAGCAGGTCCGAATGACACAAGTAATAAATACATGCGAGTGGAAGCCGATCGATAAAGGGATCATTTTATTATGAACGCATGAGGCTAGTTGAAATAATTGTTAGTAGGTGTAGAGAAATAGAAATGAGTGTGATAACATATTCAGTTTATCTTGCCTTACCTTGTCTTATGTTATCTTGTTGCTACGGTATTGTCTTATATTCAGTTTATTCATGTCATGATCCTTTTTTTTGTTCACATGCTGAAAAACACTGGGCTTACCAGGCTTATGTTTTACCCATTTTCTTTCATCTTCTTTGCTTCCGTTCCCCCTCCCAGGTCCACAGGGAGGGAATACTTTAGCTTAGTTTAGAACTTTTCCAACTTGAAGAGAGTAGATTTTATTGCTTGGATTCTCTTTTCTTGGGCTATAGCTGTGGTTACACTTTTATTGGGAATTTATGCTGCTTACTACTGTTTTATGCTTCTTTATGTATTTGGAGTTTTTTATCAAGACAGATGTTTTACTGTACTGACTTGGAAGTTGGGTTTTGAGACAATGGTTTTAATGTTTTGACAAAACTACGCTGCTTCTGACATAATTCCAGTTTTTCCCGCTGTTTGTATGCCTGTCTTGTAAATTATCTGTATCTTGTACCTATAATGCTTCACCGAAGTTAATGCATTCCCTTTGTGAGTGACCTTAACGGAGGTGGGGTGTTTCACTTGGTATCAGAGCTGATGGTTACCAGATCAGATAAAAGTTTTTGAAAACTTGTATTGTCCCGGTTTTTACTTAACGAACTAAAACTATTATAAATATATGTGAGTGTATGTATACACTAGTAACATGATTGGTTATGTTTTAAATTTGAAAACATGATATAAGTATAAGTATAATGACGTATAGTGACATATATATATATATATATATATATATATATATATATATATATAGTTCAACATGAACTCAAAGGAAAATATCGCAACAAAAGCTTTAACTATGTACATAAAAGTGATAGCAAAATATACACATATAAAGAGGCATTTTATCACTTGAATAATGTAAATGAACCGTGGAGCAAATAAGGTTTTGTAAAGAAATTATAAGCAAGAAAAAAATTTGGCCATTAAACATACATAAACATATAAAAGGACATGCTCACAAACTATTTTGTAAATTGCCGCAGTAAAAATCTCAAAGGGTAATGTAGATAAAAACAAAACAAGAGCAAGTCATATAAAATAAGATCCTTAATGTGATTTAAGATCAAATAGTAGAGCTACGTTACGCTTAGAACCATCACTTAAGAAGGCTATAAAACTTGCAAGTATTAAATCATTTTTAAGAAAACATCTTGCAAACAATACTCTTTTATAATTGCAAACCAAATCACAGAAATCTGTAGCATTTAAGAAGTATGGCTTTGGAAAGATTTTTCTTCTAGAAGGATAGGCAAGGACAAGTGGAAATAGAAAATATCTAGGATTTTTTCGTGCCAAAGCTTCCTGGAAAACAATTGAATCATATTTGAAATGAAAGTCTAGAAATATATACGCTGTAGAGCTTACCAATCCTTATAATACAAGACGTTCGTTTAATAGTGAATCCTTGCTTAAATACTACTTGAGACCATATATTTCTCCACACAAAAATCATTTGAAATCTGGAAAGCAAAAAGGAAACAGCAACATACTTAAAAACAGCAAAGAAGAGATGAAACTTTTCTGAGTAAACTCCTCTTTGCTTGTGGTTAAAAATCTTTTCTGACATCATATTGAATACTCATAAGTAATATAGTGGTTTATATATTGTGTAGAAGGCATATTATAGATATAAACACTGATATTAAAATTTATAATGCGCAAAACACCTGTAGTTAGCATTTGAACTGTCTCTGTATGCACATATGAATGGATGCTCAGTCACTTTTGATTTTTATTTCTTTAACTTGAATTCAAGCAAGTTCAGACCTTAATTTCTTCATAAAAGATGTTCACCTAAGCCTCGAGTATATGGTAAAAATTGAATCAAGTTATATAAGTTTACATGGTCAGTGAATACGTATACTTTCCCGTATCCACAAGAATATCAAGAGTTTTCAAATGGCAAGAATTCAATTTTTGACTATATAGACATAATCGTAAGATGAAATAATGATTTTTAAGGTTCATCTCATGATTTTTAAGATTGGGGTTGGCGAGATAAGGGAAGATAAACAGAAAACGTTCATAGGGCAAAATCCGGCAAACGACGCCATCGAGTCCAATGAAATTAAGCCTAAAGGAGCGTGTCAGACTAGTGAGTGTGGGAAAAATACAAATTAATTTTTCTATTGTATGGTTTGTGTGATCGAAAGAGGAATAGGGTTTTTGGGGTATTTTGTGTCACCGTTGTTTCTCGGTGGAACTGCACCACCATGGTGCTTCTGGGAAGTTGCGCAGTAGGGGGAAAACGTAGTTGGGTCGTCACCTTGTCATGACCGAAGTGGGACATGTTCTGGTGGGCAGAGTTGATGGAAGTAACAGCTTTCTTGGATCGAGGTTTTTGGATGAAGTAGAAGTTGGAAGGTGAAATTAATGTAGAGGGGGAGTTAGTCTGATCTGGCGGCGGCATTGACTTCCTGGAGTGAAGTGGAGTTTGTGTCGATGGAGTGGGATGGCAAGTAAATCGATGGTGCACGTATACCAGTGCACAGTGTGCATTTTAAAGGTGGAAGAAGAAAACTGGAAGAAGAAAGACATGGTGATTTGGCAAAAGGATGGAAGAGATCTGGGCGGAGAAATCAGGAGTTTGGCATAGGAGAAACTTGGAAAATCAGAAATGGGATCGGGGAAGAAATGAAGTGATTTGGCACGGGGATGGAGGTGATTGACACGAGATTCGTGTGTGATCGGTGGAGGCGAGGTCGAGATCTGGAGCAAAGTCAGATCTCTGGAAAACCGGGAAAACAAGCGTGATCGGGCATGACAAAGTAGAGTGATATGACGGGTTGGCATGGAGTTCTAAAACGAAGTCGGTGATCTGGCAAATCATAAAAACAAACGTGATCGGTTGGTGATCTAAAGTGATCTGACCGTGTACAACATGAGATTTGGAGCAGGAATCATGATCTGGCCACAGTGAAGGAAGGAGAGAAGTTTGGGCTAAAGTGTTATGCTAGTTTTTATGTAAAAACAAGTTTAACTAAAAATGAAAATATAAAATAAAAGAATAAAAATAAAAATAAATAAGGAGAGATTATTTTTAAAGGAGAAAAAGGGCCAACGTCTCGGTCCTTTGAAAGAAGATGGAAGAAGGGAGACGTGTCGTAGTGGCTAGGTTTTAAAAGGATTCGACAACTTTAAAATCAAATCAAAAAGAGAAAATAAATTATAAAAATAAAAATAAAGAATTTATATATAATATAGATTATTAATGTTGTTTAGAAATAAAATGATAATTTACAAAGGTGTAAATTGCAAATAATTATCGAAGTAAATGAACGAACATTAGAGTTTAAACTACCGTGTGTGAAGCACGTGCTAAAATTGTTAAATTATATCAAGTGGTCAAATATTTGGATTTTAAATATGAAATTATTTTTGATCAAAACTTATAATTTAAGGAAGTATATGAAATGAATTAAATTAAAACTATAGTTGACATTTATTATCAATTATTGGAGTAATTCATTTCTATTGAACCGTGAAGTATATTTAATTCAATCATCTAAGTTGACAACTATTTTCTCTGAAACAAAAAAAGTGTTGAGATAAAATACTGAAATCAATTCTTTAAGTACCGATTACCCGTAAAAGACATTACATTAAGCATTTCGAAGAGGCTGGAATTAGATTCCACTTCGGACTAATTTATACATCGTGTGTCAGAGATAATTAAAGATAATTGAAGACGGAGATATGAAAGGGCTATTTTTACAGAATAGTGCCTTCGGTTTGTCCAGTCCCAGGACGACTTGTATGGACAAATGTCTGACAAAGTATTTCCAAAAGGGCTCATGAACGTTGATTTCCTCAAACGTGTTCTGTGGTGGCGAGAAGACACCTTCTCTTAAACTTAACAAACAACCCGAGTATTTTTTTGGAAATCAATTAGTGATTTCCGATGGAATTGATGATGTGGCATTCAAAGTAACTGGTGTATAGGTGTTCTAGAAGATAACGTAGCCTCTAGCCTGACAACCAGGAAGTAACAAAAGTTGGGCTAGGCAGCATGGCTAGTTGGGTCATTCCCAAGTAGGGAGTATTTTCACCATATGGAGAAATTCCTTTTGTCTTCTTAGTCTTTTCGATGCTGTCCCGCGGGAAAAGGTGGTTAGCTCCCACCATGGGGTGATGTAACAACCCTGAATTTTGGGGCCAATTTAAAAATTTATTTTAAGTTATTTTAATGAGTTTTGGTTGTTTAAAATAATTTATTTTGAAAAATTAAATATATTCTTTTAATTGTAAATACGGAGCGTATAGAATTTGCATGTAATAAAATTTATTATGTAATGTAATGTAATGTGGGAAACATTAAAACAAAAGATTCAATAAATTTTCCAACAAGTTGACCAAAAGGAAAGGTAGAAATTTAAAAATGCAATTTATGACAAATTTTTATTTTATTTATATCAATGAATGCAGTATTAATGAAATAACGAAGAGAGGAGGACACTAAAAGCAAATGCAAGAAAAGAAATTAATATGATTAAGGTAAAACAAATCAATGGATTAAAGGAAGGAATAAAACCGCACTTAATGGAAAAAATTGTGTATTTAAACATATATGTTCTAGATAGAAAGAAGAAAACTTCTTGATACAATGTATGGTTTGGAGCACTGTTTTTGGACCTTTAGGTATCATAATCATGAAACAAAATTCAAATAGTTATGTTATATGTTTAATATAGTGACAATAAAGAAATAATTATTTATAATGTTAACCATTCAAACATATATGTTAGTGCATTAAAATGTACAAATCCATATGAATGAATTTAAAAATTGTAAATGAGGTAATAATAATAGTTTAAATGTAAAATAAATATGTACGCAAGGGCAATATATAAATCAAATAATAAATGATAAAAGGTAGGGAAATCATTGGGTGAACAAATGCAAGTAATAATTCAAATTAAAAGGAAAGTCCATTAAACAAGAAAGGTTGGTAAAACTTGAAAAGAAAATAAATTAAAATTCAATATTGGGAAAAGAGGGAAAAAAAAATTAGATCTTTCTTAGAAAATGGTAGATGACATTAAGTTGACATTAATGAATGCAGAAAAACAGAAAAGTAATGTCATTGGTTTACCGAAGAAAAGTTTTATAAAAAAAAAAGATACAATTTTAATGTTGATATTTTACAACGAAAATGTTTTACATTGAAAAGATTAAATTTTCAATTTTGTTAGATTACGTGAAAAGGCTATAATGGAAAGTTGAATTTTGTTTGTATTTGTAATACGATAAAAGGATTAAAAATTGAAGGTTACATTTTATGTTAATTGGAGTTAATTAGGGAACTATGTTTTTTTTTGTGTGAAATTGACATAAAAAAATATATAAATTTAGAGGCCATCTAAACCTAATCTATCTCTCCTTATTTTTGATAGCTGCCACTTTCATTTTTCCATGGCCTAAACTCTTCCAATCTTCTCCTCAATTTTTCCTTCCTCCATCAATATAGAACTCGATGAGTTTGACAATATTGGAACAGAGGGACATAGCACAACATGCTAGATTTGTTGTATACCCATTTCTGACTTTCTTTGACTCTAGTTCTGATCATATCCCAAGGTGAGATATTCTGAATTAAATTAAATTAAATTATCTTTCTTAAATAATAAATCTGTATATGTGAGAATTCCTATTTACTTAACTGATTTTAATTTATTACTTTTCTCACTTATGAATTTGTGATTTGAATGCTATTATTTCTGATTTGCGATGTAGTTTTTTTTGGATCTATAATTGTAAATCTAAGCACACGCATCCACTTTACTTATTTGTTCGAATCTATCATTTTAGATCAATATACGCAATGCTAGTTTGTTATTTCATTTTAATTCAATGCTGTTTGAGTTGCTCGTGCTGCCATATTTGATGTAATTAAAAAGGAAAATTTTTGACATGGAATTTGATGTAATTAGAAAGGCGAAATTTTGACGATAAAATTTCCGTGCAATTTGGAATGAAATTTTGACGATGAAGCACACCTGCATTTTTGATTGAAATAAAAAAATTAAATGTTGTCAATGCATTTTATATGCATTTTCATGTAACATAAAAAGATTATATTTTGTCGACATATTTCATATGCATTTTCATGTAAAACAAAGAATTGAAACTTTAGGTTGCATTTTTAATGAATTAGGAAGATTGAAATCTAGTGTTACGTTTTTATATCTGTTTTAATGTAATAAAAGATTAGAGTTTAATGTTTACATTTTAATGCAAGTTAAAGAATGAAATGTAGCGTAGTATGTTTATACAAAATCTGTTAGTAATGTCATATATGAATAAAAATACACAATTTGTTAGTAATGTCATATATGAATAAGAATACACAATTTGTTAGTAATGTCATATATGAATAAAAATACACAATTTGTTAGTAGTGTCATATATAAATGAAAGTACAACATTTGTTAGTAATGTCATATATGAATAAAAACACACAATTTGTTAGTAGTGTCATATCACTTATGTTAGGAAACATATTTGTAGATAAATATATCAACCATGTTAGAATGTGCTTTGGTCATATAAATAAAAACATCACCTTTAGTATAAAAATTTTATAAATGTATAAAGCATCATTTTTAGAAATGTTATGGTAATAAAACATGTCGTTCATATTGAAAATCATGTTATAAAAATAAAATATGCTTAACATTAAAAATTCCATTTTTAATGTAAATTTGAAATTTATAAAAATGTTCATGATTTTAGAATGAAAGCATGTTTACATTAAGAACCCTGTTTTAATGTAATGACACATTAAAGGTTACAATTTTTTTATATAAAAAAATAAAATTTAAAACATGATTATATAAAAGGATAACATTTTATGACATTATAATTCATAGAAATTGTTTACATATAAAATATCATTTTTATAGGAAATTAGAATAATACAGGAAATGAACACATATTTAGCGTTATGTCCTTTTAGAGAAAATGAACACATATTTAGCGTTATGTCATTTTAGAGGAAATGAACGCATATTTGGCGTTATGTCATTTTAGTAAAAATGAACATATTTTTAGTGTAAACGTTAATATATTAAAAAGAACAATATACGAGGAAAACTTTATTCACATTTTTTATGTAAATAAAATGAATATATTATGAGTGAAAACTTTATTTACATTTTCTTATGTAAATAAAAAGAATTTCTTTAGACGACACTTTCATTTACATTTTCATGTAAATAGGATATGTAGAAGAAAAGAAAAAAAAAACATTTATTCACACATAGTGTAATGTTTTAATGACGTTTTCTATGCATAAAAAAAATTTGAATTGAAAGCTACTTTTTAGCTGTTATTTATTAGTAAATAAATGTGGGAATGGAATTGAAATATTCATTTAACATGATACCGCACATTTATATGTAATCAAAAGACATGATATTTATACCGCATAAATAGAATTACATTTTTTTATGTAATTAAAGAAATAGAATTTATATGTAAAATAAAATCACATTTTTATATGTAAATTAAGAGTGAGAATTTGTATTGAAAATAAAATTACATTTCTGTATGTAATTAAAGAATAGAATTTTACATTGTAAATTGAAAACCAAGATTTGACATGCAATATTAATTACATTTTCCATGTAATTAAAAAGTAGAATTTGACGGTGTAATCAAAGTCACATTTTTGTATGTAGTTAAAGAATAGGAATTTGCATGGTAAATAAAATCACATTTTTGTATGTAATTTTAAACTGATAGAAATTTGCACTGTTATGAAATGTAATTTAAAAAGAAGGATTTTACATTATATTGAGAATTACATTCTTAATGTAATTAAGAAGAAGAATTGGACATTGGAACCAAAATTACATTTTTTAACGTAATTTAAAAAGTTAGAATTTTTCACTGTAATTAAAAGGGGAATTTTACAGTGTAAATAAAAAAATGGAATGTAATGTTGCATTATATTTACATTTTAAAGTCAATAAAAGAAATAAAGGGAAGAATCCATCATTGAATTATAATTGACATTTTTCATGTAAATAAAGGAATGGAAGAATGAAAGAATGAAAGTGGACATTGGAACAGAATTTTCATTTTTATGTAAATAAAAAGTTAAAAGACTTATATTTACATATTTATATATAAATATAATTAAAATTAATCGAATTGAGCGTGGAAGTTCGCATTTTGAAATCGTACCTTTAAACGACTATACCAAAAGATCCGATCGTCGGAATTTCCTAAAGCTGAAACCTTTAGGACCGTCTTGGAAAGATCTTTCCAACAATATAAACTATGTTAAGATGCAACGGTTAGATTTTGTGAAATGTGAAAATCAAAATTGGTTGAAAACAGTCGCCCATTGACCCGAGGCATCGTTAAATAAAGATTTGATTACTTTAATTAATTAAATAGGGATTAATTGTTATAAAATAATAATAACGATAAGGAAGGATTTTCATTATACATATATATACAAGAATTATTTGGAAAGTCCGAGTCTAATCTCATTCTAAGTAATCAAGCGACGTTAAGAATCGAAGTTTGGAAGACGGCGAATGAAGACCGTCAATCTTCCCATCGAGCGGCAACGATCGAGGCTCTGAATTGACTTGCTCCCAATTCAAGGGTCATGGTCATTGTCCAAACGAACATGTTGATTGCACAGATTTGGTTTTCGCTCAGACCCAGAGCATAAGCTTATAAATGGATTGTGTGTCTGACATTGTACTCCATTAAAATATCATGTTATTGATTTTCTGTTTAATATATAAACGTTGGTGGAGGAGAATTTATTCTTTTCTTAACACCCATTTATATATTGATGGATGATCAATGGTACGGTATGGATTAACAATGTGGCATGCTAAGATATTATGATCAAGGCTTTTGTTGAAAAGCAGGGCCTTGTGGTTGAAGACTATTGCGTGACTTCGTGAGCCTCACACCCCGGTATGATGGTGAACGATTTGTTTGATTAGTAGGTTGACCAATATACTTTATATACATGGATGGGGTCAACTGAGCGTATGCTGGGTGTGGTCGCTCCACATCTGCAGATTGGGAAATTGTTTCAGCAGAAGCCTATAAGGATAGAACACTAGACTGTTCTTCCAAAGTGCGTATTATATGTATTACGGTGTTTTCTCTTGCTGGGACGTAAGCCGTGGAGATACATTCGCGATATGTCTGTCGAATCACGAGCCATCATGATGGAAACTCAACTTCCCAATACGAGCTTCGCGGGTTTTATTTGTATAATTATATGGTGACATAATATATTATGCCTCTAACATAACATATTATGCCACCTAGTTTTGATACTTTTATATTCGAAATTGTTTTCTATACTATGCACTCATGGTATATAAGACGAATTTCGCGTATTAAGCATTTTTTATCCTTATAAGGTAAAACTCTATCCTTCGGCATACGTTGCAAGGGATTGAGCCCTATAATGGTTTCATTTTTCAAAAAAGCATTGCGCCATTTAACGATTTACTTTTTTTTATGCACTGGCAATCCAATGGAGTAAACCCGTTCGGCGTTAGTGGCGTGGTCCTGTGATTAGCCTTATTACTATTAGTTAAAAATTAGCTAAGAATTCTCACACCATTCCCATGACTGACTCGTAGTTTGTTTCACTTTGCAAACTCGGATGCCCTCTCTTCGACACAGGCAGTCGAGTAGTTTGTCTACAGGTCCTTATCTCGAGCAGGATTCTGGATTGAGGCTCAAAGCTGTGTCCAGAGCTTAGAAAAGTCTTCCGTTGCAATGTATTAAATTTAATGTAAAATTTATCTTCTGCTGTATTTTATTTTATTCGATGTACTCTGATATTCTGTACTCTGATGTTATATTATCATGATGTAATAAAAGTCTGTTGTTATTGTTCTAATTTGTTGTATTCCCATAGTTAACATATTCGGGTTTTGAATGGTCTTTGTCGATTTTGCGATCGATTATGCTCGGGCGAAATCCGTGTCGTTACAGGTGATAATATATTCGCTACACTGAAGCTAAATGAGTGGGCGGTCATGTGAGGCCGGGTTGCAAGACGTTCTTGTTGAACCCCAGTGTATCCCCTCTAGAGTACACCGATCGGCAGGTGCTCCCATACCTTGTCAGCTGGAATCCAATCTCCAATAAGAACCCAAAGTTTTTGATTATATTATATATATGTGGAGCATGAGATGCAAGCGTTCCACTAGGTGGTTATTTATTTGATACAAACTATTATAATATCAGACAATTTTGATATCAAATATGTTTTGGATTATAGTAAGGTAAAACCCGTCCATGTTTATGTGTGGGCTGGTCTTACTATTATATTTTCTTTCAAAACGTTGTTTTGAAAAGTTAAACCAATTATTCTGTATCTCATGAGGGAAAAACCCATTCCGTTTTCACGGCATGGTCTTATGAGATATACTATGCTAATCAAGCTGTGTTTTAAATTCGTTTACTCATACCAATCCCCCGACTGACCTAGAGTTTATTTTTTTGTGTTTTCCTAAATTCTTGAGTACTCATAATAATTGTTATGGGTAGACAATGATCCAGGTGATGAATGGAAATCCTTTGAAGTATTTTTGACCAGGAAATCATGGAGTCAGCTTATCAGTTATATCCATATCTAAGTATCAAGATGAATGTTTGGGTTGGGCCAGTATCCATGTAAGATGTATGAAGTATTCTATGATGTAACAAACTCTGATATGTAATATATGATGTGATATTATATTTGTTAAGTTCCGCTGTGAGATTCTGATGTTCTTCTTACTCTTCTATTCCATTAGTTCTATCTTTTCTATCTCATCTTCTAAATTCTTTCAATAATGACACAAAATTTTGAGGCAACAAAAATCGCGCCGTTAAAGTTGGTATCAGAGCTATTGGTTGAGTGGTAACCTTGGCTTCGTGGCGTAACTCAGTAGATATAGGGTTAGAAACACCCTAGATTGAGTTAAGATAAGTATGGAGAGAGCGTATTTTGAAAATTTAAACAATAAAATAATTATGTACTTAGTATAGATTAACTTAAGTTATCAATTTTAGTTGCTTTATCTCTCGATCAAGTAAAAGATTGGATAATATATAAATCCAAGTTATAACGGGAAAAAGGATAAATGAAATAGAATCGGCCTTAGGTTAAGGTGAATGGGGTTAAATTGGATTAGAAGGGTATTAAGTGGGAATTAATATAAGAAATTGAATAATCAAATTGAATTAAATTTAGAGTAATATCCAGAGGATAAAATTAGTATATCCCATTAATAAAGACTAGACTTGAGTTATTAATTGGATATAAACACATATGGGTTAAGTAAAATGATTTTAAAATAAATCAGAATTTTAGAAATAAAGATAACTAAGAAGAATCCATCAAAAAGATGAAATAGATAATTATGGATATGTTTGTTTAAAAACTAAACCTATTTATCACACTTTAATTTCAGGGACGAAATTCTTTTAGGGGGGTGGACTGTAATGTCCCTGTAACACCCCGTATTTTCTGTAAACATTAAAGTAATAAATTAAAGAGTAAATAATTATAAATGTGAGAATTAAGGGAAACGGGTTACGACATTGCGTTTGTTTCGGAATTCTGCTTGAGGTAAAGTCCAAGTTTGCATAAATTGGATTCCTTATGAGGGAGTTATGACCTTCAGAAGATTCGAGAATTCAAGAAAAAGCTCAGATTAAAGTTCAGAAAATTCAAATTTCTAAATCAGAAGCAAAAGCGGGCTGGGCGGGAATTTTCCCGCCCAAGGCCAGGTCGACCAGGGGGTCGACCTCCCCCCATACAAGTCGACCAGGGGGTCGACCTAAGGGTTGACCTGGGGGTTGAACTCCCCCTCGCGTCAGATCTAAAATATGACGTGTTTCTTTGAGTGACGAAATTCTGTGTCATTAGGGCTTGTGTGGTCAGTTATGATTAGTTCTCTCAGATTTGAATGGCTTGGATTTGCCCTGGGTTGGTCTAGCGGCTCCTATTAAATCAAAGTTCTATATAAGCAAACAAAATCTAAACCCCGAGCCACAAATTTTTTTTCTTCTTAAGACCGTCATGCTGTCAATACTCAACCTAGAGTAGCCACCATTCTCCTTCAACTAGAAAGCAAGTAGGAATTACAAATCAATTCTAATTCAATTAAGAGAATTCAAAGTCTACAACAAAGGAGAGCTATTCAAATTTAGAATACAGATCCCAGAACACAAGACTAGTCTCCTTTTTGTAATTCCAGTTATCATTTAGACCTGAATGATATTAGAATCGTGACTAAAATAAATGGATGTAGAACATCGCCAAATGTAAATCTATGCCTATCTGTTTTGTTAAAATTGAATTGGTTAAGGCTATGACTCTTATCATGTTAAGTTTGTGATCATGTTGTATGTAGTTTGATGATCAAAGTTAAATGCTTTGTAATGGATCCATATGTTATATAATTTGCCAATGACATATGTGTTGTGTAATTTAGCGATGACATATTAGACTTTGGCAATGACATATCATGTTGAATAAATTGGAGATGACATATTATGTTGTATAATTCGGCGATGACATAAATTGCCGATGACATATTATAATTCGGTGATGGCATATCATATTATGTAATTTTGTGATGACATACCATATTGTCTAATTTGGCGATGACATTTCAAGTTGTATGATTTAGTAATGGCACCTATATGTTGTATGTCAATTTGTGAATTTTGTTATGTTTATGCAAGTTCAACCATGTTCACATATATGACTAGAACTACATGCTAATTTAAAAGTTCACAACTACATGCTAAATTTTAAGTTTATGTAGTTCTATGTAAAACCACTATTTCACGTTTCATGTTGAGAAGATCTAAATTTGCAAGATCGTAATTAAATATTGTTCTATGCCATATTCATATGACACTTGTGTAGTTAGATCCATATTTTTCTGATGTTGGAATTATTACACATTCCTCTTTTTCCCCTTTTGTGTATAAGTTAGGCTATGTATCGAGCCTAACATTTCATGTGATTTATGCGAACGTTTAACGGGGGTAACGTTGAGGAAAAACATGAAATTACATATAGTTGGTATATTTGGCTGATAAACATGTAAATGTTTTATGGCATAAAGTGGTATAAATTTTTATGCCTAAAATTATGAACATGATTTTCAAGAGAAAGTGGGGCTTGACTTGAATGACAATAATTTACGTATAAATATAAAGAGGTAAATATATAAATTTAGAAAAGACGAATATTCCTATCCCGAGGTTAGATTGAGTTATGGTGTAAGAATGCCCGGAACCGCCCGGCACATCCAGCAACCATAACAATATATATCTAATGTGGGAGGTTAGTGCATCGAGCCCAAGAGATCCCGTGGTTAGACTGAGTTGCGGTGTAAAACTGCCCGGACCCGGCCGACACATCCAGTAACTGCAACAATACCTGTCTGACGTGAGTGGTTGGTGCTTTAATGAATGAATTAAAGCTAAGTCAGGAATGGTAGGGTTAAGTTAATTGAGGCAACACTTAACCGATACAACATGTTAACTAAACTAGGGGGTGGGGCTAGGTTAACTTGGACACCTAACAAATTTAAAAATGTTGATTTGGAAACCCTAGTAACAGGGACCCATTTTAGCAGTAACCCACATAGATGTATCATGGTACCCTGAACTTGGAAGGGTGGGGCGTGATTACTGGGCTGATTATAAGCGGTCAAAACGACGGTTGGTGCGTCAGTGTAGGTTCCGACGGAGTACGGGCGTGCACATACTCCGGAGTGGAAAAAGCAGGCATTGGGCATCAGTAGTTATACACTGTGCATCTTGAGTCATGTCGGGTTGCCACCATAGGATTTGATACACCCCATGGTGGGACCAGCATAGGTATCTACAATCGAGCGGGGCCATATGACATAAGTGGTAAATGCGTGCTAGTGGGAGCCGATCGATAAAAAGGGATCACTAGGTTTGAACTCATGATGATGGTTGAAATATCTAGTAGGTAGAGAGAATATGGATATGAGTGCGATAGTACAAATAGTTTATCTTGCCTTGTTTATCTTGCCTTATCCTATGTTACCGTATTTCCTTGTTGTTGTCCTCTGTCCAGCTTATTGAAGTCATGGTTCTCTTATCAGTTTACATGCTAAATAATCATTGGACTTACCAGACTTATGTCTGACCTATTTTTCTTTCGCTCTCTTTTCTTCCGTCCCCCCCCCTCCCCGCCCAGGTACCCAGGGAGGGAATAGCTCAGCTTAATTTGGACCGTTCATCTTTCCAAGCTCGAAGACTCTGTGATGTATAGCTTGGAACCTCTTTTCTTTGGATATGGCTTTGGACACACTACTACTTGGGGATTTATGCAGTTTTACTTTGTTTTATGCTTCTTTATGTTATAATCAAGACAGAGATTCTGATGTAATGATTCAGAAGTTGTTTTAAGACAGTTTGCAGTGATGTTTATGTTATGAACCACGAATGAAGTAAATTTAGTTTTCCGCTGCATATATATGTCTGTCTTGTAAATTATTTGTGTCTTTTACCTATAATGCCCCACCAAAATTAAGGCATTCCCTTTGTGAGTGACCTTAATGGAGGCGGGGTGTTTCACTTGTTATCAGAGCAAAGGTTTACTAGATCAGATAAAATTTTTGAAAACTGTTTTTCAAAAGGTAGTTTAAAGAAGAAATTTTCAAGAAAAAGTGTTGTTTTGTTTTAAAAAGGCATAATCCCCCAAAGCCATATGTACTATCTTTCTATCCTTTGTTTTAAATCTTTCCTTTTTCGTTTCAGCATGTCTGGGGATCTTAATCTTCCGGAGGGCATGCCGGTACCTGGCTGGTTCCGAAGGTACCTACAGGCTAGGGCTAATGTCGCAGGCCCAGCAGATGTTCCTCCTCCCCCAGCTGCTGCAGTTCCTCCTCCTCCTCCACGTGTAAATGCTTTCTCAAAAATATGTAGGGACTTTCGAGCCATAGGTGGAAAGAACTTCAATGGAAATGAATCCTTCGTGGAAGCAAGAAACTAGCTCAAAGAAACTGAGGATTTGTTCGATAACTTCAAAGTGGATCATAGGCAGAAGATACAGTTGGTGGTATGGTTGCTCAAGGACGAAGCTTCCTATTGGTGGGAAGTTACTAACGCTGAAAGACCAATTGAAACTTAGATGGATTTCAGAATGAGGTTTGAAATGAAATTCCTCTCACAAGCAAAACGAAGTCTACAAATGGAGAAATTCTTAGCTCTCAAACAAGGGAGTATGCCAGTCAAGGAATACATTAACCACTTCAACCAGCTAGCTAGGTTTGGATTGGAGTTGAACACTCCACATAAGAAGGCTCTCGGCTTTGTTAAAGGATTGAATGAACCACTGCACAACGTAGCTATGTCTCATATACCTATAGGTGCGACTTATAAGAGACTGGTGGACATGGCACTGTTACAAGAAGAAGATAAGGTTGGCAAGAAAGAGACAAAGGTGGAAGTACCTCAAGATAAGAAAGTGGAGGGATCACAGAGCAAGAAGACAGATTCCAAGAAGAGCGGGAAGAACAACAAACCCCATGACAAGAGGAATGTAATTTTTGTGGAATTCCTGGACATCTGGTTAAGGACTGCAGAAAGAAGAAGAGGAAGATGGGTGGTTGTTTCCATTGCGGTGAGAAGGGACATATGGCTAGGGACTGCCCAAGAAAGCAAGGGCAAGGGCAGAGATCTGGATCTACTTTTGGAGGGTAGGTTCACGCTCTCATGGCACCTCCGCAAGAACGAGGTAGAAATATTTCTGTTGAGATTTTAGTTTATCTTTTTGATCATCCTATTCGTACACTCTTTGATTCTGGCGCATCACACTCTTTCATATCTACTGCTTTAGTTGAATCTCTACACTTAGACACCAGTTTAGTAGAGGCTCCATTGGTTGTTTCAAATCCGATGGGGTGCTCAACTTATTTGTCAATGATTTGTCTGGATTTGGAAATTTCTATACTAAGTGTTAGGTTTGGATGTAATGCCTATGTTTTGGGCTTCACAGGCTATGGGTTGATCTAGGCATGGATTGGCTATCCAGTAATGGATCCATCCTTGATTATGAAAAGAGAGTGGTTAGACTCATGACTCGCCTTGGTAATACTCTCGAAATTTTTTGTAATCCCATGAACTCTATTATGCTTAGCTATATAGAATCTGTTGATGCGTCTGATGAGAACTTGTAGTCTGTTAGAGTAGTCCATGAATACTCGGATGTGTTTGAAGAGGTGAAGGGCTTACCGCCGAAGTGGGAGATAGAATTCCGCATGTACCTCATTGATAATGCAAAACCCATTGCTTTACCCGTTAGACACATGGCTCCAAGGGAGAGGGAAGAACTCAGCAATCAAGTTAAAGAGTTGCTTGAGAAGGGGTTTATAAGGCGGAGTATTTCTAAATGGGGTGCTCCAGTGGTTTTCGCAAATAAAGCGGACGGTTCACTTCGCCTGTGCGTGGATTATAGAGAGCTAAACAAGCCGACCAAGAAGAATAGGCACCCACTCCTAAGAATAGACGACTTGTCCGAACAACTTATAGGTGCATCGATTTTCTCCCAACTAGATCTAGCTACTGGGTTTCATCAAATAAGAGTGGCTGAAGATAGTATTGACAAGACCGCGTTCAGAACCCAGATGGTTTCTTCGAGTGGCTTGTCATGCCATTCAGCTTGACAAATGCACCCGCTTATTTTGTTGAATTAATGATCAGGGTGTTCAGGGAGTTCCTTAATAAGTTTTTGTTGGTCTTCGTAGATGACATTTTAATTTTCTCAAAGAGTGAGGAAGAGCATGCTTAGCATTTGAAAGAAGTCATGGATACTCTTCGAGCACATTAGTTGAAATCTAAATTCTCCAAATGCCACTTCTGGAGAGAGGAAGTAAGGTTTCTTGGACAAGTGGTGTCCAAGGAAGGGTAAGCTATGGACCCCGTAAAAGTAGTTGCGGTGCAAGATTGGAAGGTTCTGTGGAATGCGACTGAAGTATGAAGCTTCCTCGGGCTTGCGGGCTTTTACCAAAAATACATCAAAGACTTTGCTAAAATCTCAGCTCCTCTTACAAGGTTGAAGAACAAGAACCTAACTTTCAATTGGGATTTGGATTATGATGTTGTTTTCCAACAATTGAAAATGGCTCTAACAACAGCCCTAGTTCTGACACTACCGGATGGGAGGAAGATGTTTACCGTATACAAGGATGCATGTGGTACGGGACTAGGTGCTATCTTGATGCAAGAAGGGAAGGTTGTAGCTTATGGAGGCAGACAGTTGAAAGTACATGAGAAAAACTACCCAACCCTTGATCTAGAGTTGGCTTCCATCGTCTTTGCGCTTAAGTCTTGGTGCCATTATCTCCTTGGAGAGAAGTTTGAATTATATACAGAACATAAATCGTTGAAGTGCCTTTTCTGGCAGAAATATCTTAACTTGAGGCAACAAAGGTGGACGGAGTTCTTGGCATCCTATGATTTCGATATTTCCTATACCCTTGGCGAGGGCAATGTAGAAGCAGACGCCTTGAGTAGAAAGAAGCTGACCTTAAGCCCTCTTTTTGTAGAAAGGAAGAGCTTGGAATACATAGCCAACTTTGACTTTAGACCCTCCATCGATCATGTGACTGGCTTGTTAACATCTTTAGAAGTGTGACCTACTCTTTTGGACTCAATATGAGCCGCGTAAGATGAAGACCCTCAGCTAGTTGAAGTGATGGATAAGCTAATTAGGGGTGAGACTTCTAGTCACCTCAATATATACTCCATCAAAGATAAGGGTTGGATGAGGCGGGATGGAAGGCTATGCGTTCCAGAAGCAAGGGATTTGGTGAAGAAGGTTCTCGAAGAGGCACACCATTCCAAGTTGACCATACACCCAGGTGGAGACAAGATGTATAAAGACATAAGAAGGGTTTTCTTTTGGAATGGCATGAAGAGGGATGTAGCTGAATTCGTCTCTAAGTGCTTAATATGCCAGTAGGTCAAGGCAGAGCAAAAGAAGCCTAGTGGTTTGCTTCATCCTCTAGAGGTTCCACAGTGGAATTGGATAGCATTTCGATGGACTTTGTCAATGGGTTGCCTAGGTCAAGAAGGGGCAATACCAGTATTTGGGTAATAGTGGACAGGCTCACAAAAAGCGCTCACTTATACCCGTTAAAAGTAGAAGGACTGCCTCATCTTTAACATCCATTTACCTTAAAGAGATAGTTGGACTCCATGGGATACCCTCCAGCAATGTGAATGACCGAGATCCTATCTTTACGAGTGAGTTTTGAAGAGCTTGCAAGACGCTGTAGGCACACAGCTATGCTTAAGCATGGCCTATCACCCACAAACCGATGTTTAGACGAAAAGGGTGAACAGTGTATTAGAAGACCTCTTGAGATTATGCATTCTTGACTTTGGAGGAACATGGGAGGATCATCTTCCTTTGGTGGAGTTTGCCTGCCAGCCACCATAGGCATGACACCCTTTGAAGCTTTATATGGAAGACCATGCCGATCACCAATTTGTTGGTCAGAGTCTACAGACAAGCTCATACTTGAACCAGATATGATTAGAGAAACTTCAGAGAAAGTGGACTTGATACGAAGAAGAATAAAGACTGCCTAAGATAGACAGAAGTCCTATACAGATAAAATAAGGACCGACCTTGAGTTTGAGGTTGGAGACATGGTTTTCTTTAAAGTATATCCTTTAAGGAACGTCGTTCGCTTCGGATCCGCAAGAAAGTTGGCACCCAGATTTGTTGGGTCATTTCCTATCATTGAAAAGATTGGGAAGATGGCTTACAGAGTAGAGCTGCCCAAAAGATTGGCTGGAATTCATAATGTCTTTCATGTTTCTCACCTACGAAAGTGCTTACATGAGTCTGCGGAAGTGGTGGAACCAAGCATATTAGAGGAAGTAGAAGTAGAACGAGAGGCGACTGTGAGAAGAGTTCTGACTCGTATCTTGGGTACAGAAGTCAAAAAGCTATGCAACTGCGAAGTCAAACTTGTTAAAGTTCAATGGAGTGACACTGAGGAAGACATGACTTGGGTGATTGAGGCCAAGATACGCGCAGGATACTCTTTTCTTTTTGAGGGTACATCTTTGATCTCTTTTTCCTTAAGTTTGTTCATGCACGTATCTATCTTTTTAGTATTTTTTCTCCGTGCAATTCTTGATCCTTAGGTAGAAACCAGTGGATGTAAACATGTATTTGAAACATGTTATGATTGAGGGTTGTGAGTGGTTGCAAGTGATTGCTAGTGGTTGCTCATGGATGCTTATACACACACATTAGGTGTTAGATCGGCTCAGTCGCTTTCATATTGCATATGCATATATGTACTTGTATATGATTGAAACTTGATGTTTTATCATGTGGATGTTGCATTTGTATGAATGATTGTGCACTCATGTAGAAAGTATGATTAGGGATGATCGCATACATAATGGATTCATGGCACCGACATGATTTGCATTAAAGAGGTCAACTGAATCAGTAGACCGCCTGATTTTGCATTAGATAAGGACATGTACACACACTATGCATATGATAATGAAGAATTAGAAGTATTTTTAAGGACAATGGACGCCTGTGTTTGATGGATGACTAGATGGACAATTGGATGGTAGGATATACGTTCTCCTTGAATTGAAGATTTCGAGGACGAAATCCTTTAAGGAGGGGAGAATGTAACACCCCGTATTTTCTGTAAACATTAAAGTAATGAATTGAAAAATAAATAATTACAAATTTGAGAATTAGGGGAAATGGGTTATGCCATTGCGTTCATCTCGGAATTCTACTTGAGATAGAGTCCGAGTTTGCATAAATTGGATTTCGTATGAGGGAGTTATGACCTTCAGAAGATTCGAGAATTCAAGTAAACAACTCAGATTAAAGTTCAGAAAATTCAAATTTCAAAATCAGAAGCAAAAGCGGGCTGGGCGGGAATTTTCCCGCCCAAGGCCAAGTCGACCAGGAGATCGACCAGGGGGTCGACCTCCCCCCATACAGGTCGACCAGGGGGTCGACCTCCCGCTCGGGTCAGATCTATAATCTGACGTGTTTCTTTGAGGGATGAATTTCTATGTCAGTAGGGCTTGTGTGGCAAGTTCTGGTTGGTTCTCTTTGACTTGAATGGCTTCGATTTTCCCTGGGTTGATCTGACGGCTCCTATTAAATCAAAGTTCTATAAAAGCAACCTAAATCTAAACCCTAAGCCACACAAAAATATTCCTAAGGCCGTCATGCTGTCAATACTCAAGCTAGAGTAGTCGCTGTTCTCCTTCAACTAGAAAGCAAGTAGGAATTACATATCAATTCCAATTCAATTAAGAGAGTTCAACGTCTACAACAAAGGAGAGCTGTTCAAATTCAGAATACAGATCCCAAAACACAAGACTAGTATCTTTTTTGTAATTCCAATTATCATTTAGACCTAAATGATGTTAGAATCGTGACTAAAAAAAATGGATGTAGAAAATTGCCTAATGTATATCTATGCATATCCTTTTCATTAAAACTGAATTGATTAAGACTATGACTCTTATCATGTTATGTTTGTGATCATGTTGTATGTAGTTTGATGATCAAAGTTAAATGCTTTGCAATGGATCCATATGTTGTATAATTTACCAGTGACATATATGTTGTGTAATTTAGCGATGACATGTTATACTTTGGCAATGACATATCATGTTGAATAAATTGGAGATGACATATTATGTTGTATACTTTGGCGATGACATAAATTGGCGATGGCATATCATATTGTGTAATTTGGTGATGACATAACATATTGTATAATTTGGCGATCACTTTTCAAGTTGTATGATTCGGTAATGACACTTATATGTTGTATGTCAATTTAGGAATTTTGCTATGTCTATGCAAGTTCAACCATGTTCACATATATGACCAGAACTAAATGTTAATTTACAAGTTCACAACTACATGCTAAATTTTAAGTTTATGTAGTTCTATGTAAAACCCCTATTTCACGATTCATGTTGAGTAGATCTAAATTTGCAAGTTCATAATTAAATATTGTTATGTGCCATATTCATATGACACATGTGTAGTTAGATCCATATTTTTCTGATGTTGGAATTACTACATGTTCCTCTTTTTCCCCTTTTGTGTATAAGTTAGGCTATGTATCGAGACTAACATTTCATGTGATTTATGTGAACGTTTAACGGGGGTAACTACATGCTAATTTACAAGTTCACAACTACATGCTAAATTTTAAGTTTATGTAGTTCTATGTAAAACCCTTATTTCACGATTCATGTTGAGTAGATCTAAATTTGCAAGTTCATAATTAAATATTGTTATGTGCCATATTCATATGACACATGTGTAGTTAGATCCATATTTTTCTGATGTTGGAATTACTACATGTTCCTCTTTTTCCCCTTTTGTGTATAAGTTAGGCTATGTATCGAGACTAACATTTCATGTGATTTATGTGAACGTTTAACGGGGGTTACATTGGGGAAAACATGAAATTACATATAATTGGCATATCTGGCTCATAAACATATAAATGTTTTAAGGCATAAAGTGGTATAAATTTTTATGCCTAAAATTATGTACTTGATTTAAAAGGGAAAGTGGGGCTTGATTGAATGACAATAATATACATATAAATATAAAGAGGTAAATATGTAAATTTAGAAAAGACAAATATGCCTAACCCGAGGTTAGATTGAGTTACGGTGTAAGACTGCCCGAAACCGCCTGGCACATCCAGCAGCCGTAACAATATATGTCTAATGTAGGAGGATAGTGCATCGAGCCCAAAAGAACCCAAGGTTAGACTGAGTTGCGGGGTAAAACTGCCCGGACCTGACCGACACATCCAGTAACCGCAGCAATACCTGTATAATGTGAGTGGTTGGTGCTTTAATGAATGAATTAAAGCTAAGTCAGGAATGGTAGGGTTAAGTTAATTAAGGCAACACTTAACCAATACAACATGTCAACTAAACTGATGGGTGGGGTAGGTTAACTTGGACACTTAACCAATTTAACATGTTGATCAGGAAACCCTAGTAACGTGGACCCATTTCAACAGTAACCCACATAGATGTATCATGATACCCTGAACTAGGCAGGGTTGGGCACGATTACTGGGCTGATTATATGCGGCCAAAACAACGACGGTTGGTGCGTCAGTGTAGATTCCGACAGACTACGGGCATGCACATACTCCAAAGTGGAAAAATCTGGCACTGGGCATCAGTAGTTATACACTGTGCATCTTGAATCGTGTCGAATTGTCACCATAGGATTCGATACACCCCATGGTGGGACTATCACAGGTATCTAGAATAGAGCAGGGTCGTATGAGACAAGTGGTAAATGCGTGCGAGTAGGAGCCCATCGATAAAAAGGGATCACTGTGTTTGAACTCATGATGATGGTTGAAATATCTTGTAGCTGCAGAGAATATGGATATGAGTGCGATAGTATGAATAGTTTATCTTACCTTGTTAATCTTGCCTTATCCTATGTTACCGTATTTCCTTGTTGTTGTCCTCTGTCCAGCTTATTCAAGTCATGGTTCTCTTATCAGTTTACATGCTGAATAATCACTGGACTTACTAGACTTATGTCTGACCTATTTTTCTTTTGCTCTCTTTCTTCCGTCCCCCCCGGTACCTAGGGAGGGAATAGCTCAGCTTAATTTGGACCGTTCATCTTTCCAAGCTCGAAGACTCTTTGATGTATAGCTTGGAACCTCTTTTCGTCGGATATGGCTTTGGACACACTACAACTTGGGGATTTATGTAGTTTTATTTTGTTTTATGCTTCTTTATGTTATAATCAAGACAGAGATTATGATACAATGATTTGGAAGTTGTTTTGAGATCGTTTGTTATAATGTTTTTGTTATGAACCATGAATGAAATATATTTAGTTTTCCGCTGCTTATATATGTCTGTCTTGTAAACTATCCGTGTCTTTTACCTATAATGCTCCACCAAAATTAAGGCATTCCCTTTGTGAGTGACCTTAGCGGAGGGGGGGTGTTTGAGTCCCGGTTTTTAGCTAGTCTTTGTTAATGATAAATATTGAGTTAATAAAGTAATTAAATCATAAAATATGTTTACTTAACGAACTAAAACAACTATAAATATATGTGAGTTATGTATACACTTGTAACATGATTGGTTATGTTTTAAATTTGAAAACATGATATAAGTATAAGTATAACAACATATATATATATATATATATATATATATAATTTAACATGAATTCAAAGGAAAATATTGCAACAAAAAACTTTAACTATGTACATAAAAGTGATAGAAAAATATACACATATAAAGAGGCATTTTATCACTTGAATAATGTAAATGAACCTGGGAGTAAATAAGGGTTAGTAAAGAATTATGTGTAGGAAAACAATTTGGCCATTCAACATACATAAACCTATAAAAGGACATGCTCACAAACTATTTGGTAAATTGCCGCAGTAAAAATCTCAAAGGGTAATGTAGATAAAAACAAAACAAGAGAGTGTCATATAAAAATAAGATCCTTAATGTGATTTAACATCAAATAGTAGAGCTGAGTTAGGCTTAGAACCATCACATAAGGAAGCTATACAACTTGTAAGTATTAAATCATTTTTAAGAAAATATCTTGCAAACAAAACTCTTATATAATTGCAAACCAAATCAAAGAAATCCGCAGCATTTAAGAAGTATGGCTTTGGAAAGATTTTTCTTCTAGAAGGATAGGCAAGGACAAGTGGAAATAGAAAATATCTAATTAAACAACGAATTTCTTCATGCCAAAGCATCGTGGAAAACAATTGAATAAGAGTTGAAATGAAAGTCTAGAAATATATACACTATAGTGCCTACCAATCCTTATAATATAGGCCATTTGTTAAATAGTGAATCCTTGCTATAAATACCACTTGAGACCATGTATTTCTCCACACAAAAATCATTTGAAACCTGGAAAGAAAAAAGGAAACAGCAGCAAACTTAAAAACAGAAAAGAAGAGCTGAAACTTTTGTGAGTAAACTGCCCTTTACTTGTGTTAAAAAATATATTCTAAGGTCATATTGAATACTCATAAGTAATATAGTGGTTTATATACTGTGTAGAAGGCATACTATAGATATAAACACTGATATGAGAATTTATAATGCGCAAAACACCTGTAGTTAGCATTTGAACTGTCTCTGTATGCACATATGAATGGAAGCTCAGTCACTTTTGATTTTTATTTCTTTAACTCGAATTCAAGCAAGTTCAAACCTTAATTTCTTCATAAAAGTGTTAACCTAAGCCTCGAGTATACGGTAAAAATAGATTCAAGTTATATAAGCTTGCGTGGTCAGTAAATACATATACTTTCTCGTATCCACAAGAAAATCCAGAGTTTTCGAGTGGCATGAATTCAAGTTTTGACTATATAGACGTAATCGTAAGAAGAAATGATAATTTTTAAGGTTCATCTTGTGATTTTTAAGATTGGGGTTGGCGAGATAAGGGAAGATGAATGAAAAACATTCATAGGGCAAAATCCGGCGAACGACGCCACTGAGTCCAACAAAATTAATTCTGAAGGAGCGTGTCGGACAAGTGAGTGTGGGAAAAATACAAATTAATTTTTCTAATGTATGGATTGTGTAATCGAAAGAGAAATAGGGTTTTTGGGGTATTTTGTGTCACCGCTGTTTCTCGGTGGAACTGCACCACCATGGTGCTTCTGCAAAGTTACGCAGTAGAGGGAAAACATAGCATGGGTCGTCACCTTGTCATGACCGAAGTGGGACATTTTCTAGTGGGCTGAGGTGATGGTAGTACCAGATTTATTAGATCGAGCTTTTTGGATAAAGGAGAAGTTGGAAGGTGAAATTACTTTAGAGGGGGAGTTGGTCTCATCTGGTGGCGGCATTGACTTCCTGAGGTGAAGTGGAGTTTATGTCGATGGAGTGGGAAGTAGGATGGCGAGTAAATCGATGATGCACGTACACCAGTGCACAATGTGCATTTTAATGGTGGAAGAAGAAAATTGGAAGAAAAAAGACATGGTGATTTGGAAAAAGGATGGAAGTGATTTGGGCGGAGAAATCAGAATTTGGCACAAGAGAAACTTGGAAAATCAGAAATGGGATTAGGGAAGAAATGAAGTGATTTGGCACGGGGATGAAGGTGATTGACACAAGATTCTTGTGTGATCGGTGGAGGCGAGGTCGAGATCTAGAGCGATGTCGGATCTTTGGCAAATCAGGAACACAAGCGTGACCGGGCATGGCAAAGTAGAGTGATATAACGGGTTGGCATGGAGTTCTACAACGAAGTTGGTGATTTGGAAAATAAAAAAACAAACGTGATCGACTGGTGATCTGAAGTGATCTAACTGTGTACAACATGAGATTTGGAGCAGGAATCATGATCAGGCCAAAGTGAAGGAAGAAGAGAAGTTTGGGCTAAAGTGTTGGGTTAGTTTTTTATTTAAAAAAAAGTTTAACTTAAAATAAAAATATAAAATAAAAAAATAAAGATAAAAATAAATAAAGAGAGATTATTTTTAAAGGAGAAAAAGGCCAACATCTTGGGCCTTTGAAGGAAGATAGATGAAGGGAGATGAGTCGTAGTGGCCAGGTTTTAAAAGGATTCGACAACTTTCAAATCAAATCAAAAAGAGAAAATAAATTATAAAAATAAAAATAAAGAATTTATATATAATATAGATAATTATTGTTGTTTAGAAATAAAATGATAATTTACAAAGGTGTAAATTGCAAATACTTATCGAAGTAAATGAACGAACATTAGAGTGTAAACTACCGTGTGCAAAGTACGTGCAAAAATTGTTCAATTATATCAAATGGTCAAATATCTAGATTTTAGATGTGAAATTATATTTGATCAAAACTTATAATTTAAGGAAGTATATGAAATGAATTAATTTAAAACTGCAGTTGACATTTATTATCAATTATCAGAGTAATTCATTTTTATTGAACCATGAAGTATATTTAATTCAACCATCTAAATTGACAACTATTTCCTTTGAAACAAGAAAAGTGTTGAGATAAAATGCTGAAATCAGTTCTTTATGTATCGACTACCCGTAAAAGACATTACGCTAAGCATTTCGAAGAGGCCGGAATTAGATTCCACTTCATTCTAATTTATACGTCGTATGTCAGAGATTATTGAAGATAATTAAAGACGAAGATATGCAAGGGCTATTTTTACAAAATAGTGCTTTCGATTTTCCAGTCCCAAGATGACTTTATGGACGAATGTTTGACAAAGTATTTCCAAAAGGGCTCATGAACGTTGATTTCCTCAAACGTGTTCTATGGTGGCGAGAAGACACCTTCTCTTAAACTTAACAAATAGCCCGAGTATTTTTGTGAAAATCAATTAGTGATTTCCAATGGAATTGACGATGTGGCATTCAAAGTGAATGGTGGACAGGTGTTCTAGAAGATAACGTAGCCTCTAGCCTTACAATCAGGAAGTAACAAAAGTTGGGCTAGGCAGCATGGCTAGTTGGGTCATTCCCAAGCAGGGTGTATTATCACCATCTAGAGAAATTCCTATTGACTTCTTAATCTTTTCGATTTTTTCCCGCCGGAAAACGTGGTTAGCTCTCACCATGGGGTGATAATATATTCGCTACATTCAAGCTAAATGAGTGGGCGGCCATGTGAGGCCAGGTTGTAATACGTTTTTGTTGAGCCCGAGTGTATCCCCTCTAGAGTACACTGATCGGCAGGTGCTCTCATAACTTATCAGTTGGAATCTAATCCCCAATAAGAACCCATGGTTTTTGATTACATTATATATATGTGGAGCGCGAGATGCAAGCGTTCCGCTAGATGGTTATTTATTTGATACAAACTATTATAATATCAGATGATTTTGATATCAAATATGTTTTGAGTTATAGTACGGTAAAAACAGTCCGTGTTTATGTGTGGGCTGGTCTTACTATTATGTTTTCGTTCAAAACTTTTTTTTTTTGAAAAGTTAAGCCAATTGCTCTGTATTTCATGACGGAAAAACCCATTCCTTTTTCACCGTGTGGTCTAATGAGATATACTATGCTAATCAAGTTGTGTTTTAAATTCGTTTACTCATACCTCTCCCCCGACTGTAACACCCCGTAATCCTGTTAATATTAATATTCACAAATTAAAGAATAACTAATCTCAGATGTGAGAATTATGGGAAACGGGTTGTTCCATTGTGTTCGTCTCGGAATTCTGGTTGAAATAGAGTCCGAGTTTGCGTGATTTGGACTTTGTATGAAGGAGATATGGCCATCGGAAGTTTCAGAAAATTCAAAATTCAAAATTCGAAGTCAAATAGGCCAGGAGGGAAATTTCCCGCCCAGCACCCCAGGTCGACTGGGAAGTCGACACCCCCAGGACCAGTTCGACTGCGCAGTCGACTTGGGTGTCGACCTGGTCCAGTCGGCCAGGTTTTGGCTGAGCCTAATTGTGAGCTGCTGATGTGTCCTTAGGGCTGAGTTGGCTAATTTGACGGTTCAGGTTAGTTCTAAGTTGATCTGACGGTCTAAATAAATCCTAAACTCTATATATACCTAGGTAGTCTCTCACTCTAAATTCACATGAAAGATAGAATAGCCGCCGTCATGCCGTCGCCATGGAACTCAGTGTAGCCGCCGCCAACTAAGAAGGAAGAAAGCTAATCAAAACTCTAATTCTACTCAACTCTAAAGCAAATCAAGACTCTCTTTCTTTTCTAATTGTGAGTATGATGATCTTAATAAGATTATTAGCAAACTAATTAGATTAAGATGTGATATGGATCATAAGAAAATGATGTGAATTGTCATATATGTTGTTGTAAACCTTATGCTATCATGTATGTTGTAAATCCTATGTTATGATGATGATATCCTATATGTTGTAAATCATGCTATGATGATATTATATATGTTGCAAGTTTCTATGCTAAGTTGCAATGTTACAAAGCCATGATGTTATTATGTTGTAGTTAGCTAATGAATCATGATGTTGATTATATATTTCGGCTATGATGATTCACATGATAAATCACATGTACCTATCCAAGTTTAGATTTATTAGTATGTATAATCTCACATATTGTATGACATCTATTTAGATCTAGAATTATGACATCTATTTAGATCTAGAATTATGCTATGACATGTGTGAGTTCTAC
The DNA here is from genome assembly GCA_030737875.1 of Allium sativum. NCBI lineage: Eukaryota > Viridiplantae > Streptophyta > Magnoliopsida > Asparagales > Amaryllidaceae > Allium > Allium sativum. The sequence continues at coordinate 481,999,531 of CM060926.1, read as the reverse complement.
GTGTTAGATGCTAGTTCACACCATCATTATGTTGCATAAACCACATATGCAAGTTTATACATGAACTTGGGTTATGATCATATTATGTAAGTTGTGACATTTAACCAAACAAGTTGACACCTTTAGATCAATGACATGTGTAGTTTTATGCAAGTTTCACCCCTATTATGATTAGATCTATTTTATTTGTCTATATGTTGTGATAATTTATCTTTGTGCTACGAGTTAGACTATTTGAGTCTAACGTATATTTTGCGTTGAATAAGCGAACGTATAACATGGGGTAGGGGTAATATTAAGGATTTAATATTAAGAAATTGGGGTGCAGTTGATATGATTTTGCATACCATAAGTGGATGACCATAATTGAGTCAATTATGGACATCATTAAAATTGGAATTAATTAATGATTTGAATAGGGATATATTTAAAATTGGGGTAAAACATTATAAGTGTTAATCAATGCTTAGGACACGAGGTTGGACTCGTTTGTGACGTAAAACTGCCCGGACCCGCCCAGCGAATCCAGTAGTCACAAATGTCAGCCCAATGTAAGAGGTCCAAGGCCCAAATTGAAGCATAACAGTTGTAAAGACACGAGGTTAGACTCTTTTATGGTGTAAGACTGCCCGGACCCGCCCGACGAATCCAGCTGCCATAAATGCCAGTCTAATGTGAGAGGTCTTTATTAGGTTATGGCCTGAATGAATTAAGAAATACTTAACCCGATAAACATGTGAGGTAGGACATGGGGGTTAAGTAGGTGCCTTGGGTGGCATGAGGAATCTAGTGGGTGCCTTTAGTGGCATTTGAAATACGATTAGCAAGACTTAACCAAACACACATGCAAATGAACATGACTAAGACGAGGGTTAAGTGGGATATACTAGTGGGGACAAGCTTAGGTGGATAGCTTGTGGTAAGTAATTGGGGGCCCATTTCAACCAGTAACCCAAACGTATCTTTGTGGGCTCGACCCAAGTCGAGGACGCGACACGCATACTGGGCTTGACTATAAGAGGCCAAACGGGTTGGCGGTGGCAACGCAAGTCCAACGTGTTTCATATGCGTGTGTGGACCCAGGCTGGTAGGTAAGACGTTGTTGCATCGTGTAGGTATAAGCCGTGCATCCTTAGGATGTATCGGGTTGCCACTTTAGGGGAGTGATACACCCCACTGTGGGGCCAGCACGGGTATCTACGAGTAGGGAGCCGATCGCAAGTGGGTAGTGGGGTACACCTAGCGGAGATAGGGGCAGGCGGCACCTATGTAGTCAGCTAGGGGTACACGAAGCTATTTATATAATTTCTAAGTGAAGCAAGTGGGATCAACTTTTAGGGTGACTAGTGTGGTGCAGTGTAGTAATTATTCATTAGTAATTAGATGTGCCTTTAACGTTATCTTTATCTGCTCTTCCATACCTGTAACAACCCGTATTTTCAATAACCTGTAATAACATAAATCGAGGCAGAATTTAATTCTAAAATGGGAATCAAGGGAAACGGGCTATGCCGTTGTGTTCGTCTCGGAAAAATACGCGAAATAGAGTCCGAGTTTTCGAAAATCGGAGTCCGTATGACCAAGATATGGCCTCGCGAAGTTTCACGAAAATTCCCAAATTAAAGTATACTTAATTAAGTGAAATGGGTTGTGTAGATATATATATATATATATATATATATTGATATATATATATATATATAATTGAAAATTTAATAAATAAATATGCAAAAATGCTCAAAACAGCGAATTGGGAGAGGGGAATAACCGAACCGGCCGATTTTTGAAGTCGACCCGAGCCCGCTGGGTCGACTAGGGGTTAATCCAGGGTGTTTGGCTGTCAACCCGTGGGCCGATTCGCTCAAGTGCAGATTTTGCATTTGAATGGTTCTCATGGTCCATCTTTAATCTAAAGGCCCTAGATGGTTCCTACACTTGACTTCTTCCCCAAGACATGCTTTGATGGCTTGGATTGAATCTAGGGTTAATCCTATGGCCTAAAACACTTGCCTAATCTATAAATAAGACCCTAACCTACCCTAATTCATTCATAATTAAACCTAGTGACTAAACTATGGCAAAATGCTAGCTCTCATGGCCTCCACTAATTTTATGAAGAGGGTTGCATACTAATCACTCTCTAATCAACTTCTAATCCCTTCTTAGCATCTTAATCTTCTTCATTTGGTGTTCAAAGTTGCTAGTTGTGAGTTTCTATCACTTTGATGATCTTTTGGTAAACTAATTAGATGAGATGTGATGAGATTTATGGTTTTGTATGTGGGTTAATGAGCTTTGAATCATATGATATGATGTTAGCATTAATCTTATGTTTATGCATGTTGAGTATGTAAGCTTATGCAAGTTTAATATGATGTATGTTATGTTTGCATGATGCTAAATATGCAAGTTGTGGGCTATGTAATCATATGCATGTTATGCAAGTTCATGGTAATATGCTATGCAAGTTACATGTTTGTTAATATGCAAGTTACATGTTTGTTAATATGCAAGTTACATGTATGTAAATATGCAAGTTACATGTTTGTTAATATGCAAGTTACATGTTTGTTAATATGCGAGTTACATGTATGTAAATATGCAAGTTACATGTTTATTAATATGCAAGTTCATGATGACACATTATGCAAGTCTATAAGCTAATATGCAAGTTTGTTATGCAAAATGAATATGTAAGTTATGTGACATATTATATGCAAGTTATGTGACATGTTATGCAAGTTCATATGCAAGTTATGTGTTTGTTAATATGCAAGATGGCACCTTTGAAACATGTTCATTCATATGCAAGTTGACACCTTTTATATGTGTTATATCATGAACGAAATTACGTGGGAACGATGGGGTAATTAAATGCATAAGTTAATAAGATTGTGTGAAATTAATATAATTATGCATAACACAAAATAAATAAACATAGTATGGGAATTTGCCTATTTGGTTAGGTGTACCCATACTATGTGTTGGGAATTTACCTATTGAGTTAGGTCTACCCCATGGGAATTTACCTATTAAGTTAGGTCTACCCATGTTAAGAAAACTTGATTAATTAGGGATAATTAATATAAAATTATGAGGGTGATTAATTAGGTGTAATTAATTGACTAAGACACGAGGTTGGACTCAGTTGTAGCGTAAAACTGCCCGGACCCAACCGGCTTAACCAGTTGCTACAAATGTTAGCCCAATGTGAGAGGTCTTAGGCACAAACTAAATACGTAATTAATGTAAAGACACGAGGTTAGACTCTGTTATGACATAAGGCTGCCCGGACCCAACCGGCTTAACCAGCGGTCATAAAAGACAGTCTAATGTGAGAGGTCTTTACAAAGGTTACGTTCTTAATTAATTAATTAAGAAACACTTAACCATATTAGCATGTAGAGGGACATGAGGGGTTAAGTGGGTGCCTCGGGTGGCATGAGAAAATCTAGTGGTTGCCTTGGGTGGCAATAGAAAATACGATTAGAATACTTAACCAAAATGGAACATGTAATTAAAACATGATTAAAGGGTTAAGTGGGATATACTAGAAAAAGGGACAAGCTTAGGTGGGTAGCTTGTGGAGGCCCATTTCAACCAGTAACCCATACGTATCTTTGTGGGCTCGACCCATGTCGAGGACGGAACACGCATACTGGGCTTGACTGTAAGAGGCAAACGGGTTAGCGGTGGCAACGCAAGTCCAACGGGCTTCATATGCGTGAGTGGGCCCGGGCTGGTAGGTAAGCCGTTGTTGCATCGAGTAGATATAAGCCGTGCACCTTTAGTTTCATCAGGTTGCCACATTGGGGAATGATACATCCCACGGTGGGGCCAGCACGGGTATCTACGTTAGGGAGCCGATCGAATGGGAAGTAGTGTGTACACCTAGTGGATTGTAGGGCCCCGTGGCGCCTACTTGGTCACCTAGGGGTACGCAGGTACTAATTAGTAAATTTTATAAGTCCTTGGGTGGGATCAACCTTTAAGTTAGGAACGACTGGTGTGGTGCAGTTTAGTAATTTACCTTAGGGAGGGTAGATGCGTCTTTATCCTTTATCTTCGTTTAGTTGACTGCTTAGGGTAGCCATTCATCCCTATATGTTACCGTATATCAGTTTATGTCTTCTCTGGTTACTTTAACGATTGTATTGTTAAAGTTATAGGACTCGCTCAGACTTATGTCTGACCCTGTTGTTTTTATCTTTTTCCCAACCCTCAGGTCCTACGGTGGATCCTAGCAGTAGTGGAGCTTGATCGGATTGCTGTTCCAGTCTTTAGGAGCTTGGATAGATGTAAAGCTCCAGTTATCCAGTTATCTTTTCTTTTGTTTGGCTATTGTATGAGAGTGGGATTATGTACTTCTTTATTTTGATGGATATTGTACTTGACCTTTATTGTGGTTTTATGATGTAACCAGACATGTTTTACTTCCGCTGTTATGAGATGATGTTTTAAAATTTCAAGTACTATTTATATCTGTCTTGTTGTAATTTTTCTGTTCTATATTCACTAAAATACTCCACCGATGCTATGGCATTCCCTTAGTGAGTGATCATAGCGGGAGTGGGGTGTTACACGTGGTATCAGAGCTTAAGGTTACCAGAACAGATAAAATTTTTGAGAAAAACTACTTTCTAAGAGTATTTTCGAAGAAAGTATTTTTAAAAGCATGTCTTCTAAGAGAAAAAGTTTTTGAAAAAGAAAAGCATAATCCCCAATAGCCATATCTTTATCTTTCGGAATCTCCTTTTTGAATCTTTCCTCTTTCGTTTCAGCATGGCTGAAGATCTTAACATCCCGGAGGGTTTAGTTATACCACTATGGTATAGGAGGTTGCAAGAGGCTAGGGCCGCGGCTGCGGGTCCGGCCAATGCTACTACACCAGAGACAACCGCTCCTCCTCCTCAGCCTAGAGTGGATAATTTTGCTAAGGTTTGCAAGGAGTTCAAGGCTATAGGAGGAAAACCTTTTCTTGGTTCAGAGACTTTCGTAGAGGCTAGAGATTGGCTTAAGGAAGTGGAAGAGTTGCTAGATATCTTTGAAGTGGAAGAGGGAAAGAAAGTCAAGTTGGCGGCTTGGTTAATGAAGGGAGAGGCCTCATTCTGGTGGGAGGTCACTAATGGAGAACGCCCTGTTGACTCTTGGGCAGATTTTAAGCAAAGGTTTGGGGCTAAGTTTCTCTCAAGGGCGGAAGAGAATCTGTTTATGGAGAAGTTCTTGAATTTGAAGCAAGGGAATCTCACGGTGAAAGAATATGTCAACAAATTCAATCAATTAGCAAGGTTTGGCATAGAGTTGGTGAATACACCGGAGAAGAAGGCTTTGAGGTTCGTTAGAGGCTTGAACGAACCATTGCAAGGAATAGCTATGACTCACATTCCTATGGGGGCCACTTTTGAGAAGCTTGTCTACATGGCACTTATGCATGAGGATGATAAGAATTCTAAGGCACCAGAGAAAAAGGGGGATCAGAAGAAACCGCAACAGCAACAACAAGGCAAGGGCGGAAAAGGCAATGGTGACAAAAAGAAGACGAAGAAGAAGTGCTTCAATTGTGGAACACCAGGACACCTCAGTAAGGATTGTCGCAAAAAGAAGAAGACCGGTTGCTTTCATTGTGGTGAAGCAGGGCATCTTGTGAAAAACTGCCCAAAGAAGGGGCAGAAGACGGGGTCTACCTCAGGAGGCCAGGTGCAAGCTCTTATAGCACCACCTCAGTCAGGGGGGCAAGTTCAGGTTCTCTCAGTTCCACCGATTCAGCAGAGAGGTAGAACTATTTCCGTTGAAAGTCTGGTTTTTCTGTTTGATCATCCAGTTCGTACTTTGTTTGACTCTGGCGCATCGCATTCTTTTATCTCATCATCGTTAGTTGAGTCACTGCACTTAGACACCAGTCTAGTTGATGATCCCTTGGTTGTCTCAAACCCAATTGGGGGCTCCATATATCTGTCTATGATATGTTTGGGTTTGAAGATTTCTATACTTAGCGTTGAGTTTAGATGTGATGCTTTTGTATTGGGCTTCACGGGCTATGGGTTGATCTTGGGCATGGACTGGTTATCCAGTAATGGTGCCGTTCTTGATTGCGAAAGGAGAGTTGTCAGGCTCATGACCCGCTTGGGTAACACTCTCGAGATCTCTTGCAATCCCATGGAATCTGTTTTGCTAAGTTATCTTGAATCGCTCGATGCTTCGGTCGAAAGTTTGTGTTCTGTCAGAGTAGTCCGGGAATATCCGGATGTGTTTGAAGAAGTAAAGGGTTTGCCTCCGAAGCGGGAGATAGATTTCCGAATTTATTTGGTGGATAATGCCAAACCAGTGTCTTTGCCAGTACGCCACATGGCTCCTCGTGAGAGAAGAGAACTTCATAAGCAAGTAGGGGAGTTGCTTGAGAAGGGGTTCATAAGGCGAAGTATATCGGAGTGGGGAGCTCCAGTAGTGTTTGCCACGAAGGAGGATGGGTCCCTCAGACTTTGTGTGGATTATAGAGAACTTAATAAGCTCACGAAGAAGAATAGACACCCATTACCGAGGATAGATGATCTCTTTGATCAGTTGGTTGGCGCGTCAGTATTTTCGCAGATGGACTTAGCTACAGGGTTTCATCAGTTAAGAGTGGCGGAGGACAGTATAGAGAAGACTGCTTTCCGGACTCCGGATGGTTTTTATGAGTGGCTAGTGATGCCATTTGGGTTGACAAACGCCCCCGCATACTTTGTTGATCTCATGAGTAGAGTGTTCAGAGAGTATCTGAATAAGTTTGTAGTAGTTTTTGTGGATGACATCTTGGTCTTTTCCAAGAATGAAGAAGAGCATGCCTTACATCTCAAGGAAGTGTTGGAGACTCTTCGAGCGCATAGTCTTAAAGCTAAATTCTCTAAATGCCATTTTTGGAGAAGAGAAGTGCGATTCTTAGGGCATGTGGTCTCTAAGGAAGGGATAGCTGTGGATCCCGCAAAGATAGTATCTATCCAGGATTGGAAAGTTCCTGGAAATGCTACCGAGGTAAGAAGTTTCTTGGGGTTGGCAGGATATTATAGGAAGTTCATCAAAGACTTCGCGAAGATATCAGCCCCATTAACCCGCTTGACGAAAAAGAATCTGGTTTTCTCGTGGGATGTAGATTGTGATGATGCTTTCCGACGGTTAAAGAGAGCTTTGACCACCGCTCCAGTTTTAGTGCTCCCGGATGGGAGTAAGCCGTTTGTTGTTTATACCGATGCTTGTGGAACAGGATTAGGCGCAGTCTTGATGCAGGAGGGAAGGGTAATAGCCTATGGAGGGAGACAATTGAGAGTGCATGAGAAGAATTACCCTACCCATGATCTAGAGTTGGCCGCGATTGTTTTCGCACTTAAGTCTTGGCGCCATTATCTTCTTGGTGAGAGATTCGAGTTGTTCACCGACCATAAATCATTGAAGTACTTATTCTCTCAGAAGGATTTAAACTTAAGACAGCAAAGGTGGATGGAGTTCTTAGCATCCTATGATTTCGAGATAGCGTATACCCCTGGTAAGGGTAACGTGGTGGCAGACGCCTTAAGTAGAAAAAGGCTATCTTTGAGTCCATTGTTCGTGGAACGACGAAGCTTGGAGTTTCTTTCTTTGTTTGACTTCAGACCTTCTGTTGATTTTGTACCTGGTTTGTTGGCATCCTTGGAGGTTAGACCTACTCTTTTGAGACGGATTGGCGAGGCTCAGCGAGACGACCCACAGTTGGTTGTGTTGGTAGAGAAGCTTATAAGAGGGGAGTCGTCCAGCCATTTGGGTAGATACACCATAGATGATAAGGGATGGTTGCATAGAGACGGTAGACTTTGTGTACCGCAAGATGAGGGTTTGAAGAAGGCTATTTTGGATGATGCACATCGTTCAAGAATGACTATTCATCCCGGTGGAGACAAAATGTACCAAGACATGAAGAGAGTTTTCTTTTGGGCCGGTATGAAGAAAGATGTGGCCGAGTATGTGGCTAGATGCTTAGTGTGCCAACAAGTTAAAGTGGAGCAAAGGAAACCCGGTGGGTTGCTACACCCATTGGAAGTTCCACAGTGGAAGTGGGATAGTGTCTCGATGGATTTCATCGACGGGTTACCGAGATCGAGGAAGGGCAATACGGGAATTTGGGTTGTGGTAGACAGACTTACCAAGAGTGCCCATTTTATACCCGTAAAGAGTAAGAGGACCGCTCCATGGCTTGCTTCAGTCTATGTTAGAGAGATTGTTAGATTGCATGGCGTACCATCCAGCATTGTGAGTGATCGAGATCCTATTTTCACTAGTGAGTTTTGGAGAAGTTTGCAAGAGGCGGTAGGGACTCAGTTGTGTTTGAGCACCGCATATCATCCTCAGACGGACGGTCAGACTGAGAGGGTGAACCGTATCTTAGAAGATCTTTTGAGGCTTTGTATCTTGGATTTTGGAGGTACATGGGAAGAACATCTTCCTTTGGTGGAGTTCGCATATAATAACAGCTTTCAGTCCAGTATTGGTATGGCTCCTTTCGAAGCTCTTTATGGAAGGCCTTGTCGATCTCCTACATGTTGGTGGGAATCTACGGATAAGATCTTGCTTGGGCCGGATATGGTTAGAGAGACTTCAGAGAAGATTGATTTAATTCGAAAAAGGATGAAAGCAGCGCAAGATAGACAGAAATCTTATGCGGATCGGAGAAGGACGGATCTTGAGTTTGAGGTTGGGGACATGGTTTTTGTCAAAGTATCTCCATTGAGAAATGTTGTTCGCTTTGGGTCCGTAGGGAAGTTAGCACCGAGATTTGTTGGGCCGTTTCCTATTAAGGAAAGGATTGGACGGATGGCATATAGGGTGGAGTTGCCCGACAGACTTAGTGGTGTTCATGATGTATTCCATGTATCACATTTGAGGAAGTGCTTACATGAGACCGCGGAGGTGGTAGAGCCGAGCTTGCTTAGAGATGTAGAGGTAGAGCGTGATGCGACGATTCGACGAGCTCCTACTCGCATCCTTGGGTCAGAAACTAGGAAGTTGAGGAACAGAGAAGTTCAGCTAGTTAAAGTGCAATGGGGAGATGACGAAAGCAATGCTACTTGGGAGGCGGAAGCAAAGATGCGTTCTTTGTATCCATTTCTTTTTGAGAGTATGTCTTTTAACTTCTCCTTTATTGCTTGTCTAGTACTTATCTTATCTTTAGTATATCCTCTCGCTAATACCTATGACCTTTAGATAGGGTAAAACCTATGGTTGAAACATGTGTTTGAAACATGTTATGGTTGATGGATGCATATGGATGCAATTGTTTGCTAGTGGTTGCTCGTGGATGCATACACACACACATTAGGCACTAGATCGGCTCAGTCACTTCATGTTGCATATTGCATAAATGGATGTGGTAGTTAGATTGATGGATGTATCATGGCTGTGTTATCATATGGATGATGCATTTTTGTGTATGGTTGTGCACGCATGTAGAAATTTGTATGTGTCAATAGGGTTTCGCATACATATTGGATGCATGGCACTATCATGGTTTGCATTAAGGAGGTTTACTGTATCAGTAACCGCCTGATTTTCGCATTAGGTAAGTACATATACACACACTTTTGCATATATCCATCCAGCATTTAGAATCTTGTAAGGACAATGATTGCTCGTGGATGATGCTTTGAGTAGATGGATGATTGGATGGTAGGATACGTTCTTCCTAACTTGAAGATTTCGGGGACGAAATCCTTTAAGGAGGGGAGAATGTAACAACCCGTATTTTCAATAACCTGTAATAACATAAATCGAGGCAGAATTTAATTCTAAAATGGGAATCAAGGGAAACGGGCTATGCCGTTGTGTTCGTCTCGGAAAAATACGCGAAATAGAGTCCGAGTTTTCGAAAATCGGAGTCCGTATGACCAAGATATGGCCTCGCGAAGTTTCACGAAAATTCCCAAATTAAAGTATACTTAATTAAGTGAAATGGGTTGTGTAGATATATATATATATATATATATATATATATTGATATATATATATATATATAATTGAAAATTTAATAAATAAATATGCAAAAATGCTCAAAACAGCGAATTGGGAGAGGGGAATAACCGAACCGGCCGATTTTTGAAGTCGACCCGAGCCCGCTGGGTCGACTAGGGGTTAATCCAGGGTGTTTGGCTGTCAACCCGTGGGCCGATTCGCTCAAGTGCAGATTTTGCATTTGAATGGTTCTCATGGTCCATCTTTAATCTAAAGGCCCTAGATGGTTCCTACACTTGACTTCTTCCCCAAGACATGCTTTGATGGCTTGGATTGAATCTAGGGTTAATCCTATGGCCTAAAACACTTGCCTAATCTATAAATAAGACCCTAACCTACCCTAATTCATTCATAATTAAACCTAGTGACTAAACTATGGCAAAATGCTAGCTCTCATGGCCTCCACTAATTTTATGAAGAGGGTTGCATACTAATCACTCTCTAATCAACTTCTAATCCCTTCTTAGCATCTTAATCTTCTTCATTTGGTGTTCAAAGTTGCTAGTTGTGAGTTTCTATCACTTTGATGATCTTTTGGTAAACTAATTAGATGAGATGTGATGAGATTTATGGTTTTGTATGTGGGTTAATGAGCTTTGAATCATATGATATGATGTTAGCATTAATCTTATGTTTATGCATGTTGAGTATGTAAGCTTATGCAAGTTTAATATGATGTATGTTATGTTTGCATGATGCTAAATATGCAAGTTGTGGGCTATGTAATCATATGCATGTTATGCAAGTTCATGGTAATATGCTATGCAAGTTACATGTTTGTTAATATGCAAGTTACATGTTTGTTAATATGCAAGTTACATGTATGTAAATATGCAAGTTACATGTTTGTTAATATGCAAGTTACATGTTTGTTAATATGCGAGTTACATGTATGTAAATATGCAAGTTACATGTTTATTAATATGCAAGTTCATGATGACACATTATGCAAGTCTATAAGCTAATATGCAAGTTTGTTATGCAAAATGAATATGTAAGTTATGTGACATATTATATGCAAGTTATGTGACATGTTATGCAAGTTCATATGCAAGTTATGTGTTTGTTAATATGCAAGATGGCACCTTTGAAACATGTTCATTCATATGCAAGTTGACACCTTTTATATGTGTTATATCATGAACGAAATTACGTGGGAACGATGGGGTAATTAAATGCATAAGTTAATAAGATTGTGTGAAATTAATATAATTATGCATAACACAAAATAAATAAACATAGTATGGGAATTTGCCTATTTGGTTAGGTGTACCCATACTATGTGTTGGGAATTTACCTATTGAGTTAGGTCTACCCCATGGGAATTTACCTATTAAGTTAGGTCTACCCATGTTAAGAAAACTTGATTAATTAGGGATAATTAATATAAAATTATGAGGGTGATTAATTAGGTGTAATTAATTGACTAAGACACGAGGTTGGACTCAGTTGTAGCGTAAAACTGCCCGGACCCAACCGGCTTAACCAGTTGCTACAAATGTTAGCCCAATGTGAGAGGTCTTAGGCACAAACTAAATACGTAATTAATGTAAAGACACGAGGTTAGACTCTGTTATGACATAAGGCTGCCCGGACCCAACCGGCTTAACCAGCGGTCATAAAAGACAGTCTAATGTGAGAGGTCTTTACAAAGGTTACGTTCTTAATTAATTAATTAAGAAACACTTAACCATATTAGCATGTAGAGGGACATGAGGGGTTAAGTGGGTGCCTCGGGTGGCATGAGAAAATCTAGTGGTTGCCTTGGGTGGCAATAGAAAATACGATTAGAATACTTAACCAAAATGGAACATGTAATTAAAACATGATTAAAGGGTTAAGTGGGATATACTAGAAAAAGGGACAAGCTTAGGTGGGTAGCTTGTGGAGGCCCATTTCAACCAGTAACCCATACGTATCTTTGTGGGCTCGACCCATGTCGAGGACGGGACACGCATACTGGGCTTGACTGTAAGAGGCAAACGGGTTAGCGGTGGCAACGCAAGTCCAACGGGCTTCATATGCGTGAGTGGGCCCGGGCTGGTAGGTAAGCCGTTGTTGCATCGAGTAGATATAAGCCGTGCACCTTTAGTTTCATCAGGTTGCCACATTGGGGAATGATACATCCCACGGTGGGGCCAGCACGGGTATCTACGTTAGGGAGCCGATCGAATGGGAAGTAGTGTGTACACCTAGTGGATTGTAGGGCCCCGTGGCGCCTACTTGGTCACCTAGGGGTACGCAGGTACTAATTAGTAAATTTTATAAGTCCTTGGGTGGGATCAACCTTTAAGTTAGGAACGACTGGTGTGGTGCAGTTTAGTAATTTACCTTAGGGAGGGTAGATGCGTCTTTATCCTTTATCTTCGTTTAGTTGACTGCTTAGGGTAGCCATTCATCCCTATATGTTACCGTATATCAGTTTATGTCTTCTCTGGTTACTTTAACGATTGTATTGTTAAAGTTATAGGACTCGCTCAGACTTATGTCTGACCCTGTTGTTTTTATCTTTTTCCCAACCCTCAGGTCCTACGGTGGATCCTAGCAGTAGTGGAGCTTGATCGGATTGCTGTTCCAGTCTTTAGGAGCTTGGATAGATGTAAAGCTCCAGTTATCCAGTTATCTTTTCTTTTGTTTGGCTATTGTATGAGAGTGGGATTATGTACTTCTTTATTTTGATGGATATTGTACTTGACCTTTATTGTGGTTTCATGATGTAACCAGACATGTTTTACTTCCGCTGTTATGAGATGATGTTTTAAAATTTCAAGTACTATTTATATCTGTCTTGTTGTAATTTTTCTGTTCTATATTCACTAAAATACTCCACCGATGCTATGGCATTCCCTTAGTGAGTGATCATAGCGGGAGTGGGGTGTTACAATACCCAATAGTTCATAGACATTTCCTTGTTTTCCAGCTTATGCCTTAATCTAGTTATTTTGATAATAGTATTTTTAGAATTATCATACTCGCCAGACTTTATGTTTGACCCCCTCTATTTATGTCTTTTTCCCCCTCCAGGTCCTCAGGGTGGGCCCAGCTCTAGTGGAGCTTGATTGGATTGCTTTATCTCTCTTTTCGAAAGCTTGGACCGTTGAAGTAAAGTCCAGCTTGTTATCTTCTTTAATGGCTATTTATGTAATGGGATTATGTATTTTGTTTTATCAAGATGGATATGGTACTTGACTCTGATTTATGGTTTTATGATGCAACAAACATGTTAAATTTCCGCAGCAATGAAAAAAAGTTTTAGATTTCCAGGTACTACTTATTATATGTCTTGTTGTAATTTTTCTGTTCTATATTCACTTAAAACCTCCATGGAAGTTAATGCATTCCCTTTGTGAGTGAAATTAATGGACGTGGGGTGTTACACGTGGTATCAGAACTTAAGGTTACCAAAACAGATAATTTTTTTAGAAAAACTATTTTTCTAAAGTTTTTTTGGAAGAAGTGTTTTCAAAAACATGTCTTGATGAGTAATTTAAAGAGGAAAGTTTTTACCAAAAAAATAATCCCCAATAACCATAAATCTTTATCTTTCGAATTCTCCATTTTAAATCTTTCCTTTTTCATTTTAGCATATCTGAAGATCTTAGCCTTCCGGAGGGTGTTACGATACCAGGATGGTATAGGAGGTTATTAGAGGCTAGGGCCGCTGCAAGTCAAGCCAATGTTCCTCCACCACCAGTTGCACCCGCTCCTCCTCCTCCTCCTCCTCCTCCCCCTCCTCGCGCTGATACTTTTGCAAAGTCATGGAAGGAATTTAAGGCTATGGGTGGAAAACCTTTTCAAGGGTTAGAAACATTTGTGGAAGCTAGAGATTGTCTTAAGGAGGTGGAAGAATTGCTAGAAATCTTTGAAGTAGAAGAAGGGAGGAAAGTCAAATTAGCAGCTTGGTTAATGAAGAGAGAGGCCTCGTTTTGGTGGGAGGTCACTAATGGGGAGCGTCCTGTTGACTCATGGGCGGATTTCAGACGTAGGTTTGAGGCAAAGTTTCTCTCAAGGGTAGAAGAGAATCTATATATGGAAAGGTTCTTGACATTGAAGCAAGGAAGCTCATCAGTGAAAGAATATGTCAACAAATCTAATCAGTTAACAAGGTTTGGCTTGGACTTAGTGAACACGCCGGAGAAGAAGGCTCTGAGGTTCGTTAAAGGCTTGAATGAGCCGTTGCAAGGGTTGGCTATGACCCACATCCCTATGGGGGCCACCTTTGAGAAGCTAGTAGACATGGCACTCATGCACGAGGAGAACGGTGCTAATGCTAATAAGTCACCCGAGAAGAAAGGGGATCAGAAGTAACCACAACAGCAAAACAAGAAGGGTGGTAAAGACAATAATGGCAAAGGAAAGAAAAGATGCTTTAACTGTGGGACACCAGGCCATCTCAGCAAGGATTGCAGGAAGAAAAAGCAGACTGGCTGTTTTCACTGTGGTGAAGCGGGACATCTAGTGAAGGACTGCCCAAAGAAGGGGCATAGGGCAGGGTCTACCTCGGGAGGACAAGTGCAGGCTCTTATGGCACCAGGGCATGCAATGAGACAAGTTCAGGCTCTCGCGGTCCCACCGCTGCAAGAACGAGGTAGAACCATTTCTGTTGAAAGCTTAGTTTTTCTGTTTGATCATCCTGTCCGTACCTTAATCGATTCGGGCGCATCGCATTCGTTTATCTCAACATCATTAGTTGAATCACTGCACTTAAACACCAGTTTAGTAGAGGATCCCTTAGTTGTTTGGAATCCAATTTGGGCTTAGCTTATTTGTCCATGATGTGTTTGGATTTGAAAATTTCTATACTTAGTGTTGAGTTTAGATGTGATGCTTATGTTTTGGGCTTCATGGGCTATGGGCTAATTTTAGGAATGGATTGGTTATCCAAAAATGGGGCCGTTCTTGATTGTGAAAGGAGAGTAGTAAGGCTCATGACTCGCCTTGGCAACACTCTTGAAATCTTTTGTGACCCCATAAATTCCGTTATGCTAAGTTATCTAGAATCGCTTGAAGTGTCTGTGGAGAATCAACGATCTGTTAGAGTGGTCCGAGAATACTCGGATGTGTTTGAGGAGGTGAAGGGCTTGCCTCCGAAGCGGGAGATACATTTTCGAATATATCTTGCGGATAATGCAAAACCAGTATCTTTTCCAGTACGCCACTTGGCTCCTCGTGAAAGGAGGGAACTCAATAAGCAAGTGAAGGAGTTGCTTGAGAAGGGGTTCGTAAGACGAAGTATATCGGAGTGGGGTGCTCTAGTAGTTTTTGCCATGAAGGCAAATGGGTCCCTTAGACTTTGTGTGGACTATAGAGAACTTAATAAACTTACTAAGAAAAACAGAAACCCACTGCCGAGGATTGACGATCTCTTCGATCAGTTAGTTGGCGCCTCAATGTTTTCGCAGTTGGACTTAGCCACTGGATTCCTTCAGTTGAGAGTGGCTGAGGATAGCATAGACCAAACTGCCTTTAGGACTCCGAACGGTTTCTATGAATGGCTAGTGATGCCCTACGGTTTGAAAAACGTCCCCGTATACTTTGTTGATTTGATGAGTAGGGTGTTTAGGGAGTACCTTAATAAATTCGTTGTGGTCTTTGTAGACGACATCTTGATCTTTTCTAAGAATGAAAAAGAGCATGCCCTACATCTTAGGGAAGTGTTGGAGACTCTACGAGCGCATAACCTTAAAGCTAAATTTACTAAGTGTCACTTCTGGAGAGAGGAAGTGCGATTCTTAGGGTACGTGGTTTCCCAAGAAGGGATAGCTGTGGATCACACGAAGGTAGTGTCCATCCAACATTGGAAGGTCCCTAAAAATGCTACCGAAGTGAGAAGTTTCTTGGAGGTTGCTGGCTACTATAGGAAGTTTATCAAAGACTTCGCAAAGATATCAGCTCCATTAACACGTTTGACGAAGAAGAACCTAGTATTCACATGGGACGTAGATTGTGATGACGCGTTCCAACGTTTGAAGAGAGCTTTGACTTCAGCCCCAGTCTTAGTGCTGCCAGACGGGAGTAAGCCATTTACTATTTATACCGATGCTTGTGGGACTGGACTAGGCGCAGTCATAATGCAAGAGGGAAGGGTAATAGCCTATGGTGGAAGGCAGTTAAGGGTGCATGAGAAAAATTACCCTACGCATGACCTAGAATTGGCCGCAATTGTTTTTGCGCTTAAGTCTTGGCGCCATTATCTTCTTGGCGAGAAATTCGAATTGTTCACTGACACAAATTTTTAAAATACTTATTCTCTCAAAAGGACTTGAACTTAAGGCAGCAAAGGTGGATGGAATTCTTAGCGTCCTACGACTTCGAAATAGCATATACCCCCGGCAAGGGTAACGTGGTGGCAGACGCCTTAAGTACGAAAAGGCTATCCTTGAGTCCGTTGTTTGTTGAACGGCGAAACTTAGAATTCATCTCTATGTTTGATTTTAGACCTTCCGTTGACTTTGTACCCAGTTTGCTAGCATCCTTGGCGGCCAGACCTACGCTTTTGGGACGGATTGGTGAGGCATAGCGAGACGACCCACAGTTGGTTGAGTTAGTGGAGAAGCTCAAAAGAGGGGAGTCATCAAGCCATCTCCGTAGGTATACCTTAGACTATAAGGGTTAGTTACGTAGGGATAGTAGACTTTGTGTACCACGAGACGAGGACTTGAGGAAGACTATTCTTGATGATGCACATCGTTCGAAGATGACCATTCATCCCGGCGGGGACAAGATGTACAAAGATATGAAGCGAGTTTTCTTTTGGGCCGGTATGAAGAGGGATGTGGCCGAGTATGTTGCTAGATGCTTGGTGTGCCAACAAGTAAACACGGAGCAAAAGAAACCTGGTGGGTTGCTTCACCCATTGGAGGTTACACTATGGAAGTGGGAAAGTGTCTCGATGGACTTTGTGGATGGATTACCAAGATCGAGGAAGGGTAATACGGGGATTTGGGTTATAGTAGACAGACTTACTAAGAGCACCCATTTCATTCCCGTGAAGGGTAAGAGGACTGCTCCATGGTTAGCTTCTGTACACGTCCGAGAGATAGTTCGTTTGCATGGTGTTCCTTCTAGCATAGTAAGCGACCGTGATCCTATTTTCACTAGCGAATTTTGGAAGGGCTTGAAAGAGGCGGTAGGGACTCAGTTATGTTTGAGCACCGCATATCATCCTCAGACGGACGGCCAAACCGAGAGGGTGAATCGTATTCTAGAGGACCTTTTTAGGCTATGTATCCTAGACTTTGGGGGTACATGGGAAGAGCATCTTCCATTGGTGGAGTTCGCATATAATAATAGCTTTCAGTCCAGCATTGGCATGGCACCTTTCGAAGCTCTTTATGGACGACCTCGTCGTTCACCTACATGTTGGTGGGAATCTACGGATAAGATCTTACTTGGGCCCGATATGATTAGAGAGACTTCGTAAAATATCGACTTGATTCGAAGAAGGATGAAGACGGCGCAAGATAGGTAGAAATCTTATGCAGATAAGAGGAGGACGGATCTTGAGTTTGATGTTGGGGACATGGTCTTTATCAAAGTGTCTCCATTACAGAACGTTGTTCGCTTTGGGTCCATTGGGAAATTAGCACCAAGGTTCGTAGGGTCGTTTCCTATTAAGGAGAAGATTGGACAGATGGCGTATAGAGTGGAGTTGCCTGAGAGACTTAGTGGTGTACACGACGTAATCCATGTATCACATTTGAGGAAGTGCCTACACGAGAACGCGGAGTTGGTAGAGCCAAACTTGCTTACAGAGGTGGAGATAGAGCGTGATGCGATGATTCGACGAGCTCCTACATGCATTCTTGGGTCGGTGATAAAGAAGCTGAGAAATCGAGGGGTCAGACTAGTCAAAGTGCAATGGGGAGACGATGAGAGCAACGCTACTTGGGAGACAGAAGAGAAGATGCGTTCATTGTACCCTTTTCTTTTTGAGGGTATGTCTTTTAATTTCTCCTTTATCGCTTAGCTTGTACTTATTTTATCTTTAGTATGTCCTCTCGCTAGTATCTTTGACCTTTAGTTAGGATAATCCTATGGTTGAAACATGTGTTTGAGACATTTTATTTATGATGGATGCATAGTGGATGCGAGTGTTTGCTAGTGGTTGCTGGTGGATGCATATACACACACTTTAGGCACTAGATCGGCTCAGTCACTTGATATTGCATATTGCATATATATGGATGTATTTAGTAAAATGGATGTATGAGGATTTTTTTTATCATATGGATGCTGCATTCAGATGATGATTGTGCACGCATACAGAGATAATATGTAGCATTGAGGAACTTTTGCATACATAATGGTTGCATGACACTATCATGATTTGCATTAAGGAGGTCAACTGAATCGGTGGACCGTCTGATTTTGCATTAGATATGGACATATACACAAACTGTGCATTTAAGCATGAAAGCATTAGAAGTCTATAAGGACAATGGATGCCTGTGTTTGATGGTTGAGTAGATGGACGATTGGATGTTAGGATATACATTCTTCTTGACTTGAAGATTTTGGGGTCGAAATCCTTTAAGGAGGGGAGAATGTAACACCCCGTAATTCTGTTAATATTAATATTCACAGATTCAAGAATAACTAATCTCAGACGTGAGAATTGTGGGAAGCGGGTAGCGCCATTGTGTTCGTCTCGGAATTCTGGTTGAAATAGAGTTCGAGTTTGCGTGATTTGGACTTCGTATGAAGGAGATATGGCCATCAGAAGTTTCAGAAAATTCAAAATTCGAAGTCAAATAGGCCAGGCGGGAAATTTCCCGCCCAGCACCACAACTCAACTGGGGAGTCATTTGGGCAGTCGACACCCCTAGGACCAGGTCGACTGCGTAGTCGACTTGGGTGTCGACCTGGTCCAGTCGGCCAGGTTTTGGCTGAGCCCAATTTTGAGCTGCTGATGTGTCTTTAGGGCTGAGTTGGCTAATTTGACGGTTCAGGTTAGTTCTGAGTTGATCTGACGGTCTAAATAAATCATAAACTCTATATATACCTAGGTAGTCCCTCACACTAAATTCACATGAAAGATAGAATAGCCGCGGTCATGCCGTCGCCATGGAACTCAGTGTAGCCGCCGCCAACTAAGAATGAAGAAAGCTAATCAAAACTCTAATTCTACTCAACTCTAAAGCAAATCAAGACTCTCTTTCTTTTCTAATTGTGAGTATGATGATCTTAATAATATTATTAGCACACTAATTAGATTAAGATGTGGTATGGATCATAATAAAATGATGTGAATTGTCATATATGTTGTTGTAAACCTTATGCTATCATGTATATTGTAAATCCTATGTTATGAGATGATGATATCCTGTATGTTGTAAATCATGCTATGATGATATTATATATGTTGCAAGTTTCTATGCTAAGTTGCGATGTTACAATGCCATGATGTTATTATGTTGTAGTTAGCTTATGAATCATGATGTTGATTATATATATTTGGGCTATGATGATTCACATGATAAATCACATGTACCTATGCAAGTTTAGATTTCTTAGTATGTATAATCTCACATATTGTATGACATCTATTTAGATCTAGAATTATGCTATGACATGTGTGAGTTCTACGTGTTAGATGCTAGTTCACACCACCATTATGTTGCATAAACCACATATGCAAGTTTATACATGAACTTGGGTTATGATCATATTATGTAAGTTGTGACATTTAACCAAACAAGTTGACACCTTTAGATCCATGACATGTGTAGTTTTATGCAAGTTTCACCCCTATTATGATTAGATCTATTTTATTTGTCTATATGTTGTGATAATTTATCTTTGTGCTATGAGTTAGACTATTCGAGTCTAACGTATATTTTGCGATGAATAAGCGAACGAATAACGTGGGGTAGGGGTAATATTAAGGATTTAATATTAAGAAATTGGGGTGCAATTGATATGATTTTGCATACCATAAGTGGATGGCCATAATTGAGTCAATTATGGACATCATTAAAATTGGAATTAATTAATGATTTGAAAAGGGGTATATATAAAACTGGGGTAAAAGATTATAAGTGTTAATCAATGCTTTGGACATGAGGTTGGACTCGTTTGTGACGTAAAACTGCCCGGACCCACCCGGCGAATCCAGTAGTCACAAATGTTAGCCCAATGTGAGAGGTCCTAGGCCCAAATTAAAGCATAATAGTTGTAAAGACACGAGGTTAGACTCTTTTATGGTGTAAGACTGCCCGGACCCGCCCGGCGAATCCAGCTGCCATAAATGTCAGTCTAATGTGAGAGGTCTTTATGAGGTTATGGCCTGAATGAATTAAGAAATACTTAACCAGATAAACATGTGAGGTGGGACATGGGGGTTAAGTAGGTCCCTTGGGTGGCATAAGGAATCTAGTGGGTGCCTTTAGTGGCATTTGAAATACGATTAGTAAGACTTAACCAAACACACATGTAAATGAACATGACTAAGAAGAGGGTTAAGTGGGATAAACTAGTGGGGACAAGCTTAGGTGGATAGCTTGTTGTAAGTAATTGGGGGCCCATTTCAACCAGTAACCCAAACGTATCTTTGTGGGCTCGACCCAAGTCGAGGACAGGGACACGCATACTGGGCTTGACTATAAGAGGCCAAACAGGTTAGCTGTGGCAACGCAAGTCCAACTGGTTTCATATGCGTGTGTGGACCCGGGATGGTAGGTAAGACGTTGTTGCATCGTGTAGGTATAAACCGTGCATCCTTAGGCTGTATCGGGTAGCCACTTTAGGGTAGTGATACACCCCACTGTGGGGCCAGCACGGGTATCTACGAGTAGGCAGCCGATCGCAAGTGGGTAGTGGGGTACACCTAGCGGAGATAGGGGCAGGTGGCACCTATGTAGTCAGTTAGGGGTACATGAAGCTATTTATATAATTTCTAAGTGAAGCAAGTGGGATCAACATTTAGGGTGACTGGTGTGGTGCAGTGTAGTAATTATTCGTTAGTAATTAGGTGTGCCTTTAACGTTATCTTTATTTTCTCTTCCATACCCAATAGTTCATAGACATTTCCTTGTTTTCCAGCTTATGCCTTAGTCTAGTTATTTTGATAATAGTATTGTTAGAATTATCATACTCGCCAGACTTTATGTCTGACCCCCTCTATTTCTATCTTTTTCCCCCTCCAGGTCCTCAGGGTGGGCCCAGCTCTAGTGGAGCTTGATTGGATTGCTTTGTCTCTCTTTTGGAAAGCTTAGACCGTTGAAGTAAAGTCTATCTTGTTATCTTCTTTAATGGCTATTTATGTAATGGGATTATGTATTTTGTTTTATCAAGATGGATATGGTACTTGACTCTGATTTATGGTTTTATGATGTAACAAACATGTTTAATTTCCGCTGCAATGAAATAAAGTTTTAGATTTCCAGGTACTACTTATTATCTGTCTTGTTGTAATTTTTCTGTTCTATATTCACTTAAAACCTCCATGGAAGTTAATGCATTCCCTTTGTGAGTGACATTAATGGACGTGGGGTGTTACACCGACTGACCCAGAGTTTATTTTTCTCTATTTTCCTAAACTCTTGGGTACTCATAACAATTGTTATAGGTAGACAAGTGATCCAGGAGATGAATGGAAATCCTTTGAAGTATTTTGGACCAGGAAATCATGGAGTTAGCTTATCCGTTATATCTATATCTAAGTATCAAGATGAATGTTTGGGTTGGGCCAGTATCCATGTAAGATGTATGAAGTATTCTATGATGTAACAAACTCTGATATGTAATATATAATGTGACATTATATTTGTTAAATTCTGCTGTGAGATATTGATGTTCTTCTTACTCTTCTATTCCATTAGCTCTATTTTTCTATCTCATCTTCTAAATTCTTTCAATAATGACACGACTTTTGAGGCATCGAAAATCGCGCCGGTACAAAAATATTTTTCAAAAAGAAGTTTTAAAGAAGCATTTTCGAAAAAAGTGTTGTGTTTTTTAAAGGCATATTCCCTAAAGCCATGTGCACTATCTTTCTATCCTTTGTTTTGAATCTTTTCTTTTTGTTTCAGCATGTCTAGGGATCTTAATCTTCCAGAGGGAGTCACAGTGCTCGGATGGTGCCCTAGGTATTTGGAGGCCGCGGCACTCGCCGAATGCCAAGGAGACGTCCCTCCAGCTGTACCCATCGTTCCTCCTCCTCCACGTGTGAATGCTTTCTCGAAGATATGCATAGACTTTGGAGCTATGGGCGAAAAGAATTTTAATGGGACTGAATCATTCATGGAAGCAAGAAACTGGCTCAAGGAAACAGAAGATTTGTTTGTTATATTCGAAGTGGACGATATTCAGACGATACAGTTGGTTGTATGGTTACTTAAGGATGAAGCCTCCTTCTGGTGGGAAGTTACTAATGCTGAGAGACCAGTTGAGACTTAGGAGGATTTCATAAAGTGTTTTGAAATGAAGTTCGTCTCGCAAGCTGAACAAAGCCTATAGATGGAGAAGTTCTTAGTACTCAAATAGGGAAGCCTATCGGTTAAGTAATATGTCAATAAATTCAACCATCTGCCTAGATTTGGACTAAAGTTGGTAAACACTCCACATATAAAGGCTCTCCATTTCGCTAAGGGATCAAATGAGCCACTGCACGGCCTTGCTATGTACCATATACTTATGGGCGCGACCGATGAGAGATAGGTGGACATGGCACGGTTACAGGAGGAAGACAAGGATGGGAAGAAAGAGGCATAGATGGAAGAGCCTCTAGACAAGAAAGTGAAGGGACCACATAATAAGAAGATGGATTCCAAGAAAGGCGGGAAGAATAACAAACCCCGTGACAAGAGGAAGTGTGATTTTTGTAGCATACATGGACATCTGGTTAAGGACTGTAGGAAGAAGAAGAGGAAGATGGGTGGTTGTTTTAAATGCAGCGAGACAAGACATAGGGCTAAGGACTGCCCAAGAAGGCAAGGACAAGTGAAGAGGACTGGATCTACTTCTAGAGGGCGGATTCACGCTCTCACAGAACCTACGCAAGAAAGAGGTAGAAACATTTTTGTTGAGAGTTTAGTTTATCTTTATGATCATCCTGATCGTACTCTTTTTGATTCTGGCACTTCGCACTCTTTTATATCTACTACTTTAGTTGAATCTCTACACCTAGATACCAGTATAGTAGTGGATCCCATGGTTGTTTCAAATCCAATTTGGGGTTCGGCTTATTTATCGATGATTTGTTTGGATTTGGAAATTTCTACACTAAGCATTGGGTTTAGATGTAATGCTTATGTTTTGGGTTTCACGGGATATGGGTTGATTCTCGGCATGGATTGGTTATCCAGTAATGGTGCCATCCTTGATTGTGAAAAGAGAGTGGTAGACTTATAACTCGCCTCGGTAATACTCTCGAAATCTCTTGTAATCCTATAACACCCTGTAATTCTGTTAATATTAATATTCGCAAATTAAAGAATAACTAATCTCAGACGTGAGAATTTGGGAAACGGGTTGCGCCATTGTGTTCGTCTCGGAATTCTGGTTGAAATAGAGTCCGAGTTTGCGTGATTTGGACTTCGTATGAAGGAGATATGGCCATCGGAAGTTTCAGAAAATTCAAAATTCAAAATTCGAAGTCAAACAGGCTAGGAGGGAAATTTCCCGCCCAGCACCCCAGGTCGACTGGGGAGTCGACTGGGCAGTCGACACCCCCAAGACCAGGTCGAATGCGCAGTCGACCTGGTCCAGTCGGCCAGGTTTTGGCAGAGCCCAATCTTGAGCTGCTGATGTGTCTTTAGGGCTGAGTTGGCTAATTTAACGGTTCAGGTTAGTACTGAGTTGATCTGACGGTCTAAATAAATACTAAACTTTATATATACCTAGGTAGTCTCTCACTCTAAATTCACATGAAAAATAGAAAAGCCGCCGTCATGCCATCGCCATGGAACTCAGTGTAGCCGCCACCAACTAAGAAGGAAGAAAGCTAATCAAAAATCTAATTCTACTCAACTCGAAAGCAAATCAAGACTCTCTTTCTTTTCTAATTGTGAGTATGATGATCTTAATAAGATTATTAGCAAACTAATTAGATTAAGATGTGGTATGGATCATAAGAAAATGATGTGAATTGTCATATATGTTGTTGTAAACCTTAAGCTATCATGTATATTGTAAATCCTATGTTATGTAATGATGATATCATATATATGTTGTAATTTTCTATGCTAAGTTGCGATGCTACAAAGTCATGATGTTATTATATATGTTGTAGTTAGCTTATGCTTGATCAAATCATGATGTTGATTATATATATTTGGGCTATGATGATTCACATGATAAATCACACTCATCTATGCCAGTTTAGATTGATTAGTATGTATAATCTCACATATTCTATGACATCTATTTAGATCTAGAATTATGCTATGACATGTGTGAATTCTATGGGTTAGGTGCTAGTTTACACCATCATTATGTTGCATAAACCACATATGCAAGTTTATACATGAATTTGGGTTATGATCATATTATGTAAGTTCTGACATTTAACCAAACAAGTTGACACCTTTAGATCCATGACATGTGTAGTTTTATGCAAGTTTCACCACTATTTTGATTAGATCTATTTTATTTGCCTATATGTTGTGATAATTTATCTTTGTGCTATGAGTTAGACTATTCGAGTCTAACGTATATTTTGCGTTGAATAAGCGAACGTATAACGTGGGGTAGGGGTAATATTAAGGATTTAATGTTAAAAAATTAGGGTGCAATTGATATGATTTTGCATACCGTAAGTGGATGGCCATAATTGAGTCAACTATGGATATCATTAAAATTTGAATTAATTAATAATTTGAATAGGGAAATTATTAAAACTGGGGTAAAAGATTATAAGTAATAATCAATGCTTAGGACATGAGGTTGGACTCGTTTGTGACGTAAACCTGCCCGGACCCGACTAGCAAATCTAGTGGTCACAAATGTCAGCCCAATGTGAGAGGACCTAGGCCCAAACTAAAGCATAATAGTTGTAAAGACACGAGGTTAGACTCTTTTATGGTGTAAGACTGCCCGGACCCGCCCGGCAAATCCAGCTGCCATAAATGCCGGTCTAATGTGAGAGGTCTTTATAAGGTTATGGCCTTAATGAATTAAGAAATACTTAACCAGATAAACATGTAAGGTGGGACATGGGGGTTAAGTCGGTGTCTTGGGTGGCATGAGGAATCTAGTGAGTGCCTTCAGTGGCATTTGAAATACGATTAGTAAGACTTAACCAAACACACATGTAAATGAACATGGCTAAGAAGAGGGTTAAGTGGGATATACTAGTGGGGACAAGCTTAGGTGGATAGCTTGTGGTAAGTAATTGGGGGCCCATTTCAACCAGTAACCCAAACGTATCTTTGTGGGCTCGACCCAAGTCGAGGACTGGACACACATACTGGGCTTGACTATAAGAGGCCAAACGGGTTAGCGGTGGCAACGAAAGTCCAACGGGTTTCATATGCGTGTGTGGACCCGGGCTGGTAGGTAAGACGTTGTTGCATCATATAGGTATAAGTCGTGCATCCTCAAGTTGTATCGGGTTGCCACTTTAGGGGAGTGATACACCCCATTGTGGGGCCAACACGGGTATCTACGAGTAGGGAGCCGATCGAAAGTGGGTAGTGGGGTACACCTAGCGGAGATAGGGGCAGGCGGCACCTATGTAGTCAGCTATGGGTACACGATGTTATTTATAAAATTTCTAAGTTGGGTAAGTGGGATCAACCTTTAGGGTGACTGGTGTGGTGCAGTGTAGTAATTATTCGTTAGTAATTAGGTATGCCTTTAACGTTATCTTTATCTGCTCTTCCATATCCAATAGTTCATAGACATTTCCTTATTTTCCAGCTTGTGCCTCAGTCTAATTATTTTGATAATAGTATTGTTAGAATTATCATACTCGCCAGACTTTATGCCTGACCCCCTCCATTTCTATCTTTTTCCCCCCTCCAGGTCCTCTGGGTGGGCCCAACTCTAGCGGAGTTTAATTGGATTGCTTTATCTCTCTTTTGGAAAGCTTGGACCGCTGAAGTAAAGTCCAGCTTGTTATCTTCTTTAATGGCTATTTGTGTAATGGGGTTATGTATTTTTTTATCAAGATGGATATTGTACTTGACTCTGATTTATGGTTTTATGATGTAACAAACATGTTTAATTTCCGCTACAATGAAATAATGTTTTGGATTTCCAAGTACTACTTATTATCTGTCTTGTTGTAATTTTTCTGTTCTATATTCACTTAAAACCTCCATGGAAGTTAATGCATTCCCTTTGTGAGTGACATTAATGGACGTGGGGTGTTACACGTGGTATCAGAGCTTAAGGTTACCAGAACAGATAAATTTTTTAGAAAAACTATTTTTCTAAAGTATTTTTGGAAGAAGTGTTTTCAAAAACATGTCTTGATGAGTAATTTAAAGAGGAAAGTTTTTATGAAAAACATAATCCCCAATAGCCATATATCTTTATCTTTCGAATTCTCCATTTTGAATCTTTCCTTTTCCGTTTCAGCATGGTTGAAGATCTTAAACTTCCGGAGGGTGTAACGATACCAGGATGGAATAGGAGGTTATTAGAGGCTAGGGCCGCTGTAGGTCCAACCAATGTTCCTCCACCACCAGTTGCACCCGCTCCTCCTCCTCCTCCTCCTCCTCGCGCTGATACTTTTGCAAAGACATGCAAGGAATTTAAGGCTATGGGTGGAAAACCTTTTCAAGGGTCAGAAACGTTTGTGGAAGCTAGAGATTGGCTTAAGGAGGTGGAAGAATTGCTAGAAATCTTTGAAGTAGAAGAAGGGAGGAAAGTCAAATTAGCAGCTTGGTTAATGAAGGGAGAGGCCTCATTTTGGTGGGAAGTCACTAATGGGGAGCGTCCTGTTGATTCTTGGGCGGATTTCAAACGTAGGTTTGAGGCAAAGTTTCTCTCAAGGGCAGAAGAGAATCTATATATGAAAAGGTTCTTGACATTGAAGCAGGGAAATCTATCAGTGAAAGAGTACGTCAACAAATTTAACCAATTGGCAAGGTTTGCCTTAGATTTGGTGAACACGCTGGAGAAGAAGGCTCTGACGTTCTTTAATGGCTTGAATGAGCAATTGCAAGGGTTGGCTATGACCCACATCCCTATTGGGGCCACCTTTGAGAAGCTAGTAGACATGGCACTCATGCACGAGGAGAAAGGCGCTAAAGCTGATAAGGCACCCGAGAAGAAAGGGGATCAGAAGAAACCACAACAGCAAAACAAGAAGGGTGGTAAAGACAATAATGGCAAAGGAAAGAAAAGATGCTTGAACTGTGGTACACCAGGCCATCTCAGCAAGGATTGCAGAAAGAAAAAGAAGACTGGCTGTTTTCACTGTGGTGAAGCGGGACATCTAGTGAAGGACTGCCCAAAGAAGGGGCAGAGCGCAGGGTCTACCTCGGGAGTACAGTTGCAGGCTCTTATGGCACCAAGGCAGGCAAGGGGACAAGTTCACGCTCTCGCGGTCCCACCACTGCAAGAACGAGGTAGAACCATTTCTGTTGAAAGCTTAGTTTTTCGGTTTGATCATCCTGTCCGTACCTTATTCGATTCGGGCGCATCACATTCATTTATCTCTACATCATTAGTTGAATCACTGCACTTAAACACCAGTTTAATAGAGGATCCCTTAGTTGTTTCGAATCCAATTGGGGGCTCAACTTATTTGTCCATGATGTGTTTGGATTTTAAAATTTCTATACTTAGCTTTGAGTTTAGATGTGATGATTATGTTTTGGGCTTCACAGGCTATGGGCTAATTTTAGGAATGGATTGGTTATCCAGAAATGGGGCCGTTCTTGATTGCGAATGGAGAGTAGTTAGGCTCATGACTCGCCTTGGAAACACTCTCGAAATCTTTTGTGACCCCATAAATTCCGTTATGCTAAGTTCTCTAGAATCGCTTGACGCGTCTGTGGAGAATGTACGATCTGTTAGAGTGGTCCGAGAATATTCGGATGTGTTTGAGGAGGTGAAGGTCTTGCCTCCGTAGCGCGAGATAAATTTTCGAACATATCTTGTGGATAATGCAAAACCAGTATCTTTACCAGTGCGCCACATGGCTCCTCGTGAAAGGAGGGAACTCAATAAGCAAGTGAAGGAGTTGCTTGAGAAGGGGTTCATAAGACGAAGTATATCGGAGTGGGGTGCTCCAGTAGTATTTGCCACGAATGCGGATGGGTCCATTAGACTTTGTGTGGACTATAGAGAACTTAATAAGCTTACTAAGTAGAACAGACACCCACTGCCGAGGATTGACGATCTCTTCGATCAGTTAGTTGGCGCCTCAGTGTTTTCGCAGTTGGACTTAGCCACTGGTTTCCATCAGTTGAGAGTGGCTGAGGATAGCATTGACAAGACTGCCTTTAGGACTCCGGACGGTTTCTATGAATGGCAAGTGATGCCCTTCGGTTTGACAAACGCCCCTGCATACTTTGTTGATTAGATGAGTAGGGTGTTTAGGGAGTACCTTAATAAATTCGTGGTGGTCTTTTTAGACGACATCTTGATCTTTTCTAAGAATGAAGAAGAGCATGCCCTACATCTTAGGGAAGTGTTGGAGACTCTACGAGTGCATAACCTTAAAGCTAAATTTACTAAGTGTCACTTCTGGAGAGAGGAATTGCGATTCTTAGGGCACGTGGTTTCCAAAGAAGGGATAGTTGTGGATCCCGCGAAGGTGGTAGCCATCCAAGATTAGAAGGTCCCTAAAAATGCTATCGAAGTAAGGAGTTTCTTGGGGTTGGCTGGCTACTATAGGAAGTTTATAAAGGACTTCGCAAAGTTATCAGCTCCATTAACACGTTTGACAAAGAAGAACCTAGTTTTCACATGGGACGTATATTGTGATGATGCGTTCCGTCGTTTGAAGAGAGCTTTGACTTCAGCCCTAGTCTTAGTGCTGCCAAACGGGAGTAAGCCATTTACTGTTTTTACCGATGCTTGTGGGACAGGACTAGGCGCAGTCTTAATGCAAGAGGGAAGGGTAAAAGCCTATGGTGGAAGGAAGTTAAGGGTGCATGAGAAGAATTACCCCACGCATAACCTAGAGTTGGCCGCAATTGTTTTTGCGCTTAAGTCTTGGCGCCATTATCTTCTTGGCGAGAAATTCGAATTATTCACTGACCTCAAATCTTTAAAATACTTATTCTCTCAGAAGGACTTGAATTTAAGACAGCAAAGGTGGATGGAATTCTTAGCGTCCTACGACTTCGAAATAGCATATACCCCTAGCAAGGGTAACGTGGTGGCAGACGCCTTCAGTGGGAAAAGGCTGTCCTTGAGTCCGTTGTTTGTTGAACGGTGAAACTTAGAATTCATCTCTATGTCTGACTTTAGACCTTCCGTTGACTTTGTACCCAGCTTGCTAGCATCCTTGGAGGTTAGACCTACGCTTTTGGGATGGATTGATGAGGCACAGCGAGACGACCCACAATTGGTTGAGTTAGTAGAAAAGGTCAAAAAAGGGGAGTCGTCAAGCCATCTCCGTAGGTATACCCTGGATGATAAGGGATGGTTACGTAGGGATAGTAGACTTTGTGTACCTCGGGACAAAGGTTTGAGGAAGGCTATTCTTAACGAAGCACATCATTTGAAGATGACCATTCATCCCGGCGGGGACAAGATGTACAAAGACATGAAGCGAGTTTTGTTTTGGGCTGGTATGAAGAGGGATGTGGCCGAGTATGTCGCTAGATGCTTGGTGTGCCAACAAGTAAAAGCGGAGCAAAAGAAACCCGGTGGGTTGCTTCACCCATTGGAGGTTCCATTATGGAAGTGGGAAAGTGTCTCGATGGACTTTGTAGATGGATTACCAAGATCAAGGAAGGGTAATACAGGGATTTGGGTTATTGTAGACAGACTTACTAAAAGCGCCCATTTTATTCTCGTGAAAAGTAAGAGGACTGTTCCATGGTTAGCTTCTGTATACGTCCAAAAGATAGTTCGTTTGCATGGTGTTCCTTCTAGCATAGTAAGCGACCGCGATCCTATCTTCACTAGTGAATTTTGGAAGAGCTTGCAAGAGGCGGTATGGACTCAGTTATGTTTGAGCACCACATATCATCCTCAGACGGACGGCCAGACTGAGAGGGTGAATCGCATTCTAGAGGATCTTTTGAGGCTATGTATCCCAGACTTTGGGTGTACATTGGAAGAGCATCTTCCGTTGGTAGAGTTCGCATATAATAACAGCTTTCAATCTAGCATTGGCATGGCACCTTACGAAGCTCTTTATGGACGACCTTGTCGTTCACCTACATGTTGGTGGGAATATACGGATAAGATCTTACTTGGGCCCGATATGATTATATAGACTTCAGAAAAGATCGACTTGATTCGAAGGAGGATGAACACGGCGCAAGATAGGCAGAAACCTTATGCAGACAAAAGGAGGACAGATCTTGAGTTTGATGTTTGGGACATGGTCTTTATCAAAGTGTCTCCATTACGGAACGTTGTTCGCTTTGGGTCCTTTGGGAAATTACCACCACGGTATGTAGGGCCGTTTCCAATTAAGGAGAAGATTGGACAGATGGCATATAGAGTGGAGTTGCCTGAGAGACTTAGTGGTGTACACGACGTATTCCATGTGTCTCATTTGCGGAAGTTCTTGCATGAGACCGCGGAAGTGGTAGAGCCAAGCTTGCTTAGAGAGGTGGAGATATAGCGTGATGCGACGATTCGACGAGCTCCTACGTGGATTCTTGGGTCGGAGATCAAGAAGCTGAGAAATCGAGAGGTCAGACTAGTGAAAGTGAAATGGGGAGATGATGACAGCAACGCTACTTGGGAGAAAGAAGCGAAGATGCGTTCGTTGTACCCTTTTCTTTTTGAGGGTATGTCTTTTAATTTCTCCTTTATCGCTTAGCTTGTACTTATCTTATCTTTAGTATGTCCTCTCGCAAGTATCTTTGACCTTTAGTTAGGATAATCCTATGGTTGAAACATGTGTTTGAGACATGTTATGTATGATGGATGCAAAGTGGATGCAAGTGTTTGCTAGTGGTTGCTCGTGGACGCATATACACACACTATTAGGCACTAGATTGGCACGGTCACTTCATATTGCATATTGCATATATATGGATGTATTTAGTAAAATGGATGTATGAGTATTTTTTTTATCATATGGATGCTGCATTCAGATGATGATTATGCACGCATATAGAGATAATATGTAGCATTAAGGAACTTTTGCATACATAATGGACGCATGGCACTATCATGGTTTGCATTTAGGAGGTCAACTGAATCAGTGGACTGCCTGATTTTGCATTAGATATGGACATATACACACACTGTGCATTTAAACATGAAAGCATTAGAAGTCTATAAGGACAATGGATGCCTGTGTTTGATGGTTGACTAGATGGACGATTGGATGTTAGGATATACATTCTTCTTGACTTGAAGATTTTGGGGTCGAAATCCTTTAAGGAGGGGAGAATCTAACAACCCGTAATTCTGTTAATATTAATATTCACAAATTAAAGAATAACTAATCTCAAACGTGAGAATTGTGGGAAACGGGTTGCGCCATTGTGTTCGTCTCGGAATTCTGGTTGAAATAGAGTTCGAGTTTGCGTGATTTGGACTTCGTATGAAGGAGATATGGCCATCGGAAGTTTCAGAAAATTCAAAATTCAAAATTTGAAGTCAAACTAGCTAGGCGGGAAATTTCCCGCACAGCACCGTAGGTCGACTGGAGAGTCGACTGGGCAGTCGACACCCCCAGGACCAGGTCGACTGCGCAGTCGACCTGGGTGTCGACCTGGGTGTTGACCTGGTCCAGTCGGCCAGGTTTTGGCAGATCCCAATCTTGAGCTGCTGATGTATCTTTAGGGCTGAGTTGGTTAATTTAACAGTTCAGGTAAGTTCTGAGTTGATCTGATGGTCTAAATAAATCCTAAACTCTATATATACCTAGGTAGTCTCTCACTCTAAATTCACATGAAAAATAGAATAGCCGCCGTCATGCCATCGCCATGGAACTCAGTGTAGCCGCCGCCAACCGAGAAGGAAGAAAGCTAATCAAAACTCTAATTCTACTCAACTCTAAAGCAAATCAAGACTCTCTTTCTTTTCTAATTGTGAGTACGATGATTTTAATAAGATTATTAGCAAACTAATTAGATTAAGTTGTGATATGGATCATAAGAAAATGATGTGAATTGTTGTATATGTTGTTGTAAATCTTATGCTATCATGTATGTTGTAAATCCTATGTTATGTAATGATGATATCATATATATGTTGTAATTTTCTATGCTAAGTTGCGATGCTACAAAGTCACGATGTTATTATCTATGTTGTAGTTAGCTTATGTTTGATCAAATCATGATGTTGATTATATAAATTTGGGCTATGATGATTCACATGATAAATCACACGTACCTATGCCAATTTAGATTGATTAGTATGTATAATCTCACATATTCTATGACATCTATTTAGATATAGAATTATGCTATGACATGTGTGAATTCTATGGGTTAGATGCTAGTTTACACCATCATTATGTTGCATAAACCACATATGCAAGTTTATACATGAATTTGGGTTATGATCATATTATGTAAGTTGTGACATTTAACCAAACAAGTTGACAACTTTAGATCCATGACATGTGTAGTTTTATGCAAGTTTCACCCCTATTATAATTAGATCTATTTTATTTGTCTATATGTTGTGATAATTTATCTTTGTTCTATGAGTTAGACTATTCGAGTCTAACGTATATTTTGCGTTGAATAAGCGAACGTATAACGTGGGGTAGGGGTAATATTAAGGATTTAATGTTAAGAAATTGGGGTGCAATGTATATGATTTTGCATACCGTAAGTGGATGGCCATAATTGGGTCAATTATGGACATCATTAAAATTGGAATTAATTAATAATTTGAATAGGGAAATTATTAAAACTGGGGTAAAAGATTATAAGTAATATTCAATGCTTAGGACACGAGGTTGGACTCGTTTGTGACGTAAACCTGCCCGGACCCGACCGGCAAACCCAGTGGTCACAAATGTCAGCCCAATGTGAGAGCTCCAAGGCCCAAATTAAAGCATAAAAGTTGTAAAGACACGAGGTTAGACTCTTTTATGGTGTAAGACTGCCCGGACCCGCCCGACAAATCCAGTTGCTATAAATGCCGGTCTAATGTGAGAGGTCTTTATAAGGTTATGGCCTTAATGAATTAAGAAATACTTAACCAGATAAACATGTAAGGTGGGACATGGGGGTTAAGTAGGTGTCTTGGGTGGCATGAGGAATCTAGTGAGTGCCTTCAGTGGCATTTGAAATACGATTAGTAAGACTTAACCAAACACACATGTAAATGAACATGGCTAAGAAGAGGGTTAAGTGGGATATACTAGTGGGGACAAGCTTAGGTGGATAGCTTGTGGTAAGTAATTGGGGGCCCATTTCAACCAGTAACCCAAACGTATCTTTGTGGGCTCGACCCAAGTCGAGGACTGGACACACATACTGGGCTTGACTATAAGAGGCCAAACGGGTTAGCGGTGGCAACGCAAGTCCAATGGGTTTCATATGCATGTGTGGACCCGGGCTGGTAGGTAAGACATTTATGTATCGTGTAGGTATAAGCCGTGCATCCTCAAGTTGTATCGGGTTGCCACTTTAGGGGAGTGATACACCCTACTGTAGGGCCAGCACGGGTATCTACGAGTAGGGAGGTGATCAAAAGTGGGTAGTGGGGTACATCTAGCGGAGATAGGGGCAGTTATTTATAAAATTTCTAAGTTTGGTAAGTGGGATCAACCTTTAGGGTGACTGGTGTGGTGCAGTGTAGTAATTATTTGTTAGTAATTAGGTATACCTTTAACGTTATCTTTATCTGCTCGTCCATACACAATAGTTCATAGACATTTCCTTATTTTCCAGCTTGTGCCTTAGTCTAATTATTTTGATAATAGTATTGTTAGAATTATCATTCTCGCCAGACTTTATGTCTGACCCCCTCCATTTCTATCTTTTTCCCCCCTCCAGGTCCTTAGGGTGGGCCCAGCTCTAGCGGAGTTTGATTGGATTGCTTTATCTCTCTTTTGGAAAGCTTGGACCGCTGAAGTAAAGTCCAGCTTGTTATCTTCTTTAATGGTTATTTATGTAATGGGGTTATGTATTTTGTTTTATCAAGATGGATATTGTACTTGACTCTGATTTATGGTTTTATGATGTATCAAACATGTTTAATTTCCGCTGCAATGAAAAAATATTTTAGATTTCCAAGTACTACTTATTATCTGTCTTGTTGTAATTTTTCTGTTCTATATTCACTTAAAACCTCCATGGAAGTTAATGCATTCCCTTTGTGAGTGACATTAATGGACGTGGGGTGTTACAAATCCTATGAATTCTGTTATGCTTAGCTATCTAGAATCTCTTGATGCGTCTATTGAAAATTTGCATTCTGCTAGAGTAGTCCGTGAGTACTCGGATATCTTTGAAGAAGTGAAGGTTTTACCTCCAAAGCGAGAGATAGATTTCCGCATATACCTAGTTGATAATGCAAAACCAGTTGCTTTACCTGTTAGACACATGTGTTCAAGGCAAAGGAAGGAGTTCAACAAGCAAGTTAAAGAGTTGCTCGAAAAGGGGTTTATCAAGCGGAGTATTTCTGAATGGGGTGCTCCAGTAGGGTTCGCAACCAAAGCGGATGGTTCACTTCACCTATGCATGGATTATAGGGAGCTAAACAAGTTGTCCATGAAGAATAGGTACCCATTTCGAAGAATAGACGACTTGTTCGACTAGCGCGTAAGTGCATCAGTTTTCTCCCAACTAGATCTGGACACCGTATTTCATCAACTAAGAGTGGCGGAAGACCGCATAGATAAGACCGCGTTCAGGACCCCGGATGGTTTCTTTGAATGGCTTGTCATGCCTTTCAGCTTGAAAATTGCGCCCGCCTGTTTCGTAGACTTGATAAGTCGGGTGTTTAGGGAGTTCCTTAATAAGTTTGTAGTGATCTTCGGGGACGACATTTTGATTTTCTCAAAAAGTGAGGAACAACATGCTTTGCTTTTAAGGGAAGTTATGGATATTCTCCAAATGCCATTTTTGGAAAGAAGAAGTAAGGTTTCTTGGATATGTGGTGTCCAAAGAGGGAATAGCTGTAGATCCTGCAAAAGTAGTTGCGGTGCAAGATTGGAAGATTCACGGAATGCAACCGAAGTACGAAGTATTCTCGGACTAGCAGGCTATTACAGAAACTTCATTAAAGACTTTGCGAAGATCTCAGCCCCACTTACAAGATTGACGAAGAAGAACCTAACTTTCGCGTGGGATTTGGATTGTGATGTTTCTTTTCAACGATTGAAAAGGGCTCTAACAACAGCCCCAGTCCTGACATTGCTAGATGGGAGTAAGATGTTTACAATATACACAGATGAATGCGGTACAGAATTAGGCGTTGTCTTGATGCAAGATGGCAAGGTATTTCATTATGGGGGAAGGCAGTTGAAGGTACATGAGAAGAACTGCCAAACTCATGATTTATAACTAGTTGCCATTGTCTTCGCTCCTAAGTCATGGCGTCATTACGTAGTAGGAGAAAGGTTTGAATTTTTTACTGACCGTAAATCATTAAAATACATTTTATCACAAAAAGATCTTAACTTAAGACAACAAAGGTGGATGGAATTTCTTGCCTCATACGATTTTGAGATTGCTTATACCCCTGGCAAGGGCAATGTGGTAGCAGATGCCTTAAGTAGGAAAAAGTTGACCCTAAGTCCATTCTTCATGGAAAGGCAAAACTTGGAGTACATAGCAACCTTTGACTTTAGACCCTCTTTTGAATTTGTACCTGGCTTGTTTGCAATGCTAGATGTATGGCCTATGCTTTTGGACTCAATAGGAATCGCTCAACATGAAGACCTCAGATAGTGGATATGATGGATAAGTTAATTAGAGGTGAGACTTCTAGTCACTTTAATAGACACTTCCTAGATGACAAGGGTTGGCTGAGACGGTATGGAAGACTATGTATCCCATGAGCAAGGAATTTGATGAAGATAGTTCTTGAAGAAGCACACCATTCTAAGTCGACCATACACCTAGGTGGAGATAAGATGTAT
This sequence comes from Allium sativum, assembly GCA_030737875.1. Classification (NCBI taxonomy): domain Eukaryota; kingdom Viridiplantae; phylum Streptophyta; class Magnoliopsida; order Asparagales; family Amaryllidaceae; genus Allium; species Allium sativum. The sequence continues at coordinate 481,963,380 of CM060926.1, read as the reverse complement.
AAAGACATAAAAAGGGTTTTCTTTTGGAATGGCATGAAGAAGGATGTAGCTGAATTTGTCTCGAAATGCTTGATATGCCAGCAAGTCAAGGCGGAACAGAAGAATCCTGGTGGTCTGCTTCATCCAATAGATGCCCCATAGTGGAAATGGGATAGCATTTCGATGGACTTTATAGATGGTTTGCCTAGGTCAAGAAGGGACAATACAAGTATTTGGGTAATAGTTGACAGGCTCACTAAAAGCGCTCACTTTATACCCATTAAGAGCAGGAGGACTGCCTTATCATTAGCATCCATTTATCTTAAAGAGGTAGTTCGACTACATGGGATACCCTCTAGCATGGTAAGTGATCGACATCCCATCTTTATGAGTGAGTTTTGGAAGAGTTTGCAAGAGGCTGTAGGCACACAACTATGCTTAAGCACTGCCTATCACCGTCAAACCGACGGTCAGACTGAAAGGGCGAACATAGTTTTAGAAGATCTTTTGAGATTGTGCATTCTTGGTTTTGGAGGAACGTGGGAAGATCATCGTCCCTTGGTAGAGTTTGCCTGCAACAATAGCTACAAAGCCGCCATAGGCATGGCACCCTTTGAGGCTTTATATGTAAGACCATGCCGTTCACCAACTTGTTGGTGGGAATCTACAGACAAGCTCGTTCTTGGGCCCGACATGATCAGAGAAACTTCAGAGAAGGTGGACTTGATACAAAGACAAATGAATACCGCACAAGATAGACAGAAGTCCTACGCGGATAAAAGAAGGACCGACCTTGAGTTTGAGGTTGAAGACAGTGTTTTCCTTAAAGTATCCCCTTTGAGGAATGTCATTCGCTTTGGATCCGTTGTAAAATTGGCACCAAAATCTGCAGGGCCATTCCATATCATTGGAAGGATTGGGACTATGTCTTATAGAGTAGAGCTGCCCAAAAGATTGCCTGGAGTTCATAATATTTTTCATGTTTCTCATCTACGAAAGTGCTTACATGAGTCTGCGGAAGTTGTGGAGCCGAGCATAATAGAGGAAGTGGAAGTGGAACAAGAAGGGACGGTGAGAAGAGTTCCAACTCGTATCTTGGGAACAGAAGTTAAAAAGCTACGCAATCGTGAGGTCAAGCTAGTTAAAGTACAATGGAGTGACGCTGAAGGAGATGCGACTTGGGAGACTGAAGACAAGATACGTGCAACGTACTCTTTTCTTTTTGAGGGTACATCCTTGACTCTTTTTCCATAAGTTTATGTATGCTTATATCTGTCTTTTAAATATATCTCCTCGGTCCTATTCTTGATCCTTTATTAGAAACCAATGAATGTAAACATGTATTTGAAACATGTTATGATTGATGGTTGCAAGTGGTTGCTAGTGGTTGATCGTGGATGCATATACACACACATTAGGTACCAGATCGGCTCAGTCACTTTCATATTTCATATGCATATATGTATTTGTATATGGATTGAAACTTGATGTGTTATCATATGGATGTTGCATTTGTATGAATAACTGTGCACTCATGTAGAAGTTATAAAGTACGATTAGGAATAATTGCATACATAATGGACTCATGGCACCGACATAATTCACATTAAGGAGGTCAACTGAATTAGTAGACTGTCTGATTTTGCATTAGATAAGGACATATACACACACCATGCATATAATCTTGATAGCATTAGAAATCTTTTTAAGGACAATGGATGCCTGTGATTTATGGTTGAGTAGATGGACGTTGGATGTTCGGATACATTCTTCTTAACTTAGAGATTTCGGGGATGAAATCCTTTAAGGAGGGGAGAATGTAACACCCCGTATTTTCTATGAAAATTAAATTTGGCAAAATGAAGAATACTTACTTTTTAGAAGAATAATTAATTAAAATAGACTATACCTTTGTGTTCGTCTCAGAATTTTTGTCAAGATGTGCCTAAAGTTTGCATTAAGTAGATAATGTATGAGAAAGTTATGGACCTTGGAAGTTTGTATACATATAAGGGAAATGTATGTGTATATATATACATTAATAAAATAAAATCAACCTAAATTCAAGAAAAAATTCAAAATAGCGGAAGCGGGAAGGCAAAAAGCCGAACTAACCTATTTTTTGGGTCAACCCGAGACCTGCCGGGTCGACTGAGGTCGACTCAGGGTGTTTGGGGTCGGTCCCATTGGCCCAGAATAGCCTGCGATGAATTCTTTTGTTTTAGGGCATACCTGCCGTTCTCTGATTGGCCTGATGAGGCATTTTCTTGGACTATATGGTTTGGATGGGTCCATTGTTGATCCAAAGGCTCTAATTAATCCTACACATATATAAATACATATCTAAACTTAACCCTAGCCTCATTACCCTATTCTATGATGCCACAATGTTGTCTATCTCTAAACTAGCCTGGCCTCCTTCTTCTTCTCCAAACTAGAGATCAAATTGGAGAGCTTCAAATTAATGTAAAGGTTTCCCGCTCCAGTCAACAAAGAGAGATTAGAATCGCTATAACATCAAATAATTCTCTTTTTCTAATCCTATCGTTGTAGGTTCAGTTATTATTCAAATTTGAACACATAATACGAATCATGACTATAATGAATCGAATCTAGAACCGTGCTTAATTGTAATGATAATCAATTCTGATTCGTTCTTATTCTTTTGTCAAATCTGAGATTACCTATGCCTGTGAGACTATTACTAGTGATATGATTGAATTTATCTTGTTATACATCAAATTGGTGATTCTTTTATGTTCAGTTCTATCGAATCTTTCTGCCTGTGATGTAACTTGCTCAGTTAGCTCATGTTTATTGTTAATGTACAATAAATCTATTAGAACTATGATTCTTGTGTTTGGTACACTTTTACGTGGTTATTCTCTTATGTCAATTCTTGCATTTCTTCTCTGTTCCCCTTTTTGTTTTATTTTATGAATACTATGTTCAATTGGAAACCTAGTTTGATTATTGTTGTACGTACGATTGTAGTGCGGGGAATTGGGTATAATTTATTGGAGTAATTTTGGACATAACAAGTAAATGAAACATAACTTGAGTTGACTACAATTGTGGATAATTGGCATAAAAAATTCTAGACTTGGACATGTATGGTAAATATGTAAATTGGCTAAATGATGAACATTCCTAACCCGAGGTTAGATTGAGTTGCGGTGTTAGGCTACCTGGAACCGCCTGGCACATCCAACGACTGCAACAACAGATCTAATGTAAGAGGTTAGAGCATTAAGACCAAAACGCGAGGTTAAAATGAGTTTGTGGTAGAAGTCTGCCTGGAACTGCCCAACACATCCAGCAACCGCAAACAACAGTTCTAATGTGAGAGGTTGATGCATTAATGAATGAATTAATGCTAATGAACAGACATGTTAAGAATGGTAAGGTTAAGTAACATATGAATAGGTGACACTTAACTAATACAACATGTTAATTAAACAAATGGATGGGGTTAGGTTAAATTGAGAACACTTAACTGTTATAACATGTTGATTAGGAAACCCTAGTAACAGGGACCTATTTCAGCAGTAACCCACATAGTTGTATCATGATACCCTGAACTAGGCAGGGTGGGGCACGAGTACTGGGCTGATTATAAGTGGTCAACATAGCGGCAGGTTGTGCGTCAGTGTAGGTTCTAACGGAGTACGGGCGTGCATGTACTCCGAAGTGGAAAAATCAGACACTGGGCATCAGTAGTTATACAATGTGCATCTTGAATTGTGTCGGATTGCCATCATAGGGATTGATGCACCCCATGGTGGGACCATCACATGTATCTACGAAGAAACGGGGCCGAATGATATAAGTAATAAATTCATGCAAGTAGAAGTGTCGATAAAGGGATCATTTTATTATGAACACATGAGGCTAGTTGAAAAAATTGTTAGTAGGTGCAGAGAAATAGAAATGAGTGCGATAACATATTCAGTTTATCTTGCCTCACCTTGTCTTATGTTGTCTTGTTACTATTGTATTGTCTTATATTCAGTTTATTCATGTCATGATCCTTTTTTTTGTTTACATGCTGAAAATCATAGAGCTTACTAGGCTTATGTCTGACCCGTTTTCTTTCGTCTTCTTTTCTTCCGTCCCCTCCCCCCCCGGTCCGCAAGGATGGAATACTTCAGCTTAGTTCAGACCTTTTCCTGCTTGAAGAGAGTAGATGTATTACTTGGATTCTCTTTTCTTGGGCTATGACTATGGTTACACTTTTATTGGGGATTTATGCCGCTTACTACTGTTTTATGCTTCTTTATGTATTTGGAGTTTTTAATCAAGACAGAGGTTTTATTGTAATGACTTGGAATTTGGGTTTTGAGACAATGATTGTAATGTTTTGACTAAACCACGATGCTTATGATATAATAAAAGTTTTTCCTGCTGTATGTATGTCTGTCTTGTAATTTATCTATATCTTTTACCTATAGTGTTTCACCGAAGTTAATGCATTCCCTTTATGAGTGACTTTAACGGAGGTGGGGTATTTCACCTACCAACTTGAGGGGGATCTGCAAGCACATCCGTATAAACCCTCGAAGGGTGTCATGCAATTGCTTATCTAGAAACTATTATTATAAGCAAACTTTACTAGAGTTATATGATCCTTCCAATTCCCTCTAAAATACAAATTAAATAGTCTTAGTAGATCCTCAAAAATCTTGTTTACCCTCTCAGTTTTTCCATCAGTCTAAGGGTGATAAGCCATGCTCAATCTGAGTTGTGTCCCTAAAGCCTCCTGCAGATTCCTCCGTGTTGTGTATAATAATTCTTTGATTTTGGTTTAATGATATAAAGCATATATATATTATTATAAATGTGTTTGCTATTGTACTATTCTAATACATCCCAAATGTAATTAAATATATATTTAAATAGAATACTACTATAACACCCCACGTCCATTAATGTCACTCACAAAGGGAATGCATTAACTTCCATGGAGGTTATAAGTGAATATAGAACTGAAAAATTACAGCAAGACAGATAATAAGTAGTACTTGGAAATCTTAAAACTTCATTTTATTGCAGCGGAAAATAAACATGTTTATTACATCACAAAACCATTAATCAGGGTCAAGTACATTATCCATCTTCATAAAAACAAAATACATAATCCCATTACACAAATAGCCACTAAAGAAGATAACAAGCTAAACTTTACTTCAACGGTCCAAGCTTTCCAAAGAGAGATGAGCAATCCAATCAAACTCCACTAGAACTGGGCCCAACCTGAGGAACTGGAGGGGGAAAAAGGATAGAAATGGAGGGGGTCAGACATAAAGTCTGGCGAGTATGACAATTCTAACAATACAATTATCAAAATAAATAGACTAAGGCATAAGCTGGAAGACAAGTAAGTGTCTATGAACTATTAAGTAGATAAAGAGAGCGTTTAAGATAACGTTAAAGATAACGGTAAAGGCACACCTAATTTCTAATGAATAATTACTAGACTGCACCGCACACCACTACACTGCACCGCACCAGTCATCCTAAAGGTTGATCCCACTTGCTTCACACAGAAACATATAAATAGCCTTACGTACCCCTAGCTGACTACATAGGTGTCGTCTGCCCCTATCTCCACTAGGTGTACCCCACTACCCACTTTCGATCGGCTCCCTACTCGTATAAACCCGTGCGGGCCCCACAGTGGGGTGTATCACTCCCCTAAAGTGGAAACCCGATAAAACTTGAGAATGCACGGCTTATACCTACACGATGCAACAACGTCTTACCTACCAGCCCGGGTCCACACACGCATATGAAGCCCATTGGACTTGCGTTGCCACCGCTCCCCGTTTTGGCCTCTTATAGTCAAGCCCAGTATGCGTGTCCCGTCCTCGACTTGGGTCAAGCCCACAAAGATACGTTTGGGATACTGGTTGAAATGGGCCCCCACAAGCTACCCACCTAAGCTTGTCATTAATATATCCCAATTAACCCCCTTAGTCATGTTCATTTACATGTGTGTTTGGTTAAGTCTTACTAATCGTATTTCACCTGCCACTAAGGGCACCCACTAGATTCCTCATGCCACCCAAGGCACCTACTTAACCCCCATGTCCCACCTCACATGTTTATCTGGTTAAGTATTTCTTAATTCATTCAGGCCATAACCTCATAAAGACCTCTCACATTAGACTGGCATTTATGGCAGCTGGATTTGCCGGGCGGGTCCGGGCAGTTTACACCATAAAAGAGTCTAACCTTGTGTCTTTACAACTGTTATGCTTTAGTTTAGGCCTAGGACCTCTCACATTGGGCTGACATTTGTGACCACTGGATTTGCCGGGTGGTTCCGGGCAGGTTAACGTCACAAACGAGTCCAACCTCGTGTCCTAAGCATTGATTGACAACTTTCAATCTTTTACCCTAGTTTTAATAATTTCCTATCCAAATTATTAATTAAGTCCACTTTTATTGATGCCCCATAATTGACTCAATTATGGTCATCCACTCATGGTATGCAAAATCATATCAATTGCACCCCAACATCTTATTATTAATTCCTTAATATTACCCCTACCCCACGTTTATACGTTCGCTTATTCAACGCATAATATAGGTTAGACTTGCATCGTCTGACACATAGCACAGAGATAAATTATCACAACATCTAGACAATTAAAATAAATCTAATCATAATAGGGTTGAAACTTGCATAAACTACACATGTTAAGGATCAAAAGGTGTCAACTTGTTAAATGTCACAATTTACATGATATGACCATAGCCCAAATCTACACATAAACTTGTGTAACACCCCACCTCCGCCAATGCCACTCTTGCAAGGACATTAGCTTTGGAGGGGCGTTAAACAAGGTAAACATGCATGCAGATATCACAAGACAGAATATATAAGTAAAACAGAGTGGTAAAGCAGCGGATAAAACTAGCATTTCAAAACCATAGTTAAGTTACAACAAAGTACTTGATCATTATTTTCCAACAAACAAAGTCTAGCATAAACTTAAAAACTGAAATACATAAAGTACTATCCCCAAAGCGAAGTGATAAACCATAGCTAGCTCAATGTCCAAAACCGTACATGAGCAAATCCAGTAAGCAAGCTATAAAGATCCAAGCTAAGCTCCAATGTTCCCACCCTGAGAACCTGAGGGGGGGGGGGACGGAAGAAAAGAGGCGAAAGAAAACAGATCAGTCAAAAAGACTAGTAAGCCCTACTACTATCTGTCTATGAACTAGTAAAGTTAACTGGCATGAGAAGCTGAGATGAACATAAGGATAACAACATACTGGCATGGTGATTAACTAACAAGATAGATAAAGGTGTCATCGCATAATCAAGGTTAAGTTTTGCACCACGGGTGTACAAGCATTCTAACATGTCAAGTAAAAACAAGAATTGATCTCTTGGCCCAAGCTTGGCCCAACATCATGAGGTGAGCTAAATCAAGGTCCAACTACTCGGTCTAGTCGATCGGCTCCCTATAAGCCTAACTCGTCAAGTGTCGGTGTCATGCGGCTTAATCATGTAATGTAGTTGACTGTGCAGGGTCCACCCTAGGGTGTATCAGGCCCTATGTTGTAACCCTCTGACACCATACCATGATGCACAGTCCAAACCTACCGGTGCCCGTGTTCAACTCCGGACTTAATGTGCATGACCGTGGTCCGCCTGAACAACCGGGGCATCATCCAGCCGTCTCTTTTGGTCTCTTATAATCAGCCCAGTAATCGTGCCCCACCCTAGCCTAGTCCTAGGGTCTTATGATATTACCAAGGAGGTTACTGCTGAAAAGGACCACGCAACTAGGGTTTCTTAACGGGTTAAATGTGGTTAACCCGATCCACACGTGGATTAAATTGGTTAAGAGTACCCAAGGCTCCTGACTTAACCCCGATTAACCCATCAAGCCCAAATTGGTTAAGTATTAAGTGGACCATGACTTAACCCTAATCAGGAGGCATTCATTAACTTAATGCGCTTTAACCTCTCACATTAGACTTTGTTGTGGTTACTAGTTAAGCCGGGCGGGTCCGGGTAGCTTTACACCACAACTAGGTCTAACCTCGGGTTCGAGCACAACATGACCAACTTCTCACATTGGGTCCTATTGTTTGTAGCCACTAGTTAAGCCGGGCGGGTCCGGGTAGATTTATGCTACAAACTCAACCCAACCTCGAGTTGGCCACACTCATATTTTCTAAGTGTCATGTCCATTATGTTTCCAAAACATAATTACAAGTTAACATATCACGTCATGTTATAAAAATCATGTTCATGTCATAATTTTACCCAACCCCAACGTAATCCCATCGTTAACATACTCGCAACAACGCATAAAGGGTAAAATAGGGAACTTGGCATAATCATGACAAAAAGGTGTTGAAGCCACAAGTTTATCATGGTGGCATATGAAATGTACATATATTCATATACTTGCATATTGCATCATTAGGCTTCAAAAGCATGCATAAAACCAAACTTAGCATATGAGTGATACATGGTGATAAATAACATGTAGAAGTTGCTAGAAGTTCGCATTTGGCCTCACATGCAAGTTATCATAAGGGATATGATAACTTTCATGTTGCCAAAATGCAACCTTTAACATAAAGCTTGAAGCTTTAAGGTCATAAACTCAAGTTTAACTCGCATAACATGATAACATGATCAACCCAAACTTGCATAACATGATAACATGATCAACCCAAACTTGCATAACATGATAACATGATCAACCCAAACTTGCATAACATGATGACATGATCAACCCAAACTTGCATAACATGGCAACATGTGTCATACATAACTTGCATAATGATCAACCAAACTTGCATATAATGATCAACCAAACTTGCATATAATGATCAACCAAACTTGCATATAATGATCAACCAAACTTGCATCATTCATTTAACTTTAGAGTTCAATAAAAAGAAAGTAGAAAAGGGCTTACAATGCTATGAAGACACAAATAATTATTTATTATAAAGATTGAGATGAAGCCCTTATGCAAGCACCAAAAACCCAAATATGCAAGCTCCAAATGAAAACCCTTGAGCCAAATCAATAAAAACTCTTGCTTTGAAATAGAAATGTTGCAACTTGACTTGAATGCAAACTAAGAACACTCATACAAGCTTGAAAATACTTGTATGCACTCAAAATCTCTCATAGAAATAAACTTAGGAATTTTAGCATGAGAGTGGAGGCCATGAGAGGAACAATTTTGGCATAGTTTAGTTGTAGGAATGAATAATGATGATTTAAGCTAGGCTTAGGGGTTTTTTATAGAGTTTTAGGATAGTATTATCCATAGGATTAACCCTAGATTCAATCCAAGCCATCAAAGCATGTCTTGGGGAAGAAGTCAAGTGTAGGAACCATCTAGGGCCTTTAGATTAAAGCCGAACCATGAGAACCATTCAAATGCAAAATCTGCATTTGAGCGAATCGGCCCACGGGTTGACAGCCAAACACCCTGGATTAACCCCTAGTCGACCCAACAGGCTTGGGTCGACCTCAAAAATCGGCCGGTTCGGTTATTCCCCTCTCCCAATTCGTTGTTTTGAACATTTTTGCATATTCATTTATTTATTTTTCAATTATATATATATATATATATCAATATATATATTTCTCTGCGCAACCCATTTCACTTAATTAAGTGTTGATACAGAAAATTGGTATAACAACCAAAATGGTATTTCTAAACACGTTACCTAATCAGTGGCGAGATGCTTAGAAAGCACGTCACCTTTTCAGAGGCGGGGTGTTAGAAAACCTTTAGAGTTATGTGAGGCCATATCTAACATTTAAAAGCATCAAAATACCAAAATTAAGAAAAGAAGGAAAAGAAGAGAAGAGTTTATAGTGGTTCAACTCTTAATCGAGTCTACGTCCACTTTGAAGATAGAATTCCATTATTCACCCAATGATTTACAACATTTGCTCCATTGCACATTTGTAAAAGAATATTTGACATGCATGCATTCATCCTTATGCTCCTTTGAGAGTGGTGGAAAGCTATAAGAGTTTAATCCAATCCTTCCATGGAAGCCATAATCATGAGCTAGAGCTTGCAATCCTCATGCTTTTTCCCCCACAGAAATCATCCTTAAAAGCTCCTTAGATCCTCAAAAGCTCCTTAGATCCTTAAAAGCTCCTTATAGCTCCTTAGATCCTTGATGAAATGATGGAGAAGAGATGTTGAAATGCTTGGAGAAGTCTAAAAAGCAATTTGGCAGCACCTCCTTATAGCTGCCCCCAGAGTCCCCCCAAAATGATGGAGGTAGGGTCCTATTTATAGGCGGAGAAATGGCTGAAATCTTGTATTCAGGGGTCTGGTCAGTATTTTCGGTATTTACGGAAATGCCACTGCCAGTTGTCACCAGTTGTTTCCAGCTGTCACGCCATCACAGGACGTTTCTAGCGCTTTGGCCGACCAGGAGCTTCCGCCAGAAGAAAGGATGACCAGGAGGCTAGAATGCGGAGCGGACCTACCAAAGAATGACCAAGAAGCTCGACCCAAAAAACGGTCCGACCAGAGATGGCGCTATCTTCCAGAAATGTGCGACCAGGATCAAGAACACATCGGAATTGGTTCCCTCAAACATGGGGTCGGTCTCCAGAGAAGGACGACCAGCTGCCCTTTGCATTTGGAGCGATCAGAGATCTTCTTCATCTGGAGCGACCAAAGATCTTCTGTATTTGGAGCGACCAGACGATTTATCAAGCCTTTTGGCTAAAGCCATGAGTTGAGAAGAAACGAGCAGTCCTTTGGTATTGCAGAACCGACCCTGTAGCTTTTATCCAAAGACAGAGCGACCAGGTGTTTAAGGAAGGGAACGACCAGTAGAGTTTAAAGAAAGGAACGACCAGACGATTACCGACCCCATGTAATAACTTCAGGACCGACCCTTTCTTCAAACGCACCAAACCGACCCGTACAAGCTTATTGATAACCCATTGATCGATTTAAGCAGATAACATTTTGCCCCTCGGAGTTTCATAATTTTCAAAAAAAATTATGGACTTCGAAGTATTAGCGGATCGATCAGGTTGGACCAGGGGCCGGTTTTGAACATGGCACGTAGGGGTCGGTTTTGACAAAGCGGCTGGTCGTCTTGGCTATATATCTTCCTTTTGACCCTTTGGTGTTCCTTAATTTCCCAACTCCAGAACTTTATTACTTTAATGGCAGCGGTTTTTTGAAGAAAATTCTCCAATCTTTTTCTTGCTTCTCCAATCCAATCCAGGGAAACAATCCATCCACAATCACTCTCCCCGATTCTCTGCCAAGTGCTCGAATCTGTTCCTCGCCAAAGCCCAGAAATTCCATCCAAACTTTTTTCAGCTAGTTGGTTTGATTGCAGGTACACATTTTTTATCTCTTCGTTAATTCGAGAATGATCGACGCTGTGCTTTGAATTTGGGTGGATTTTTCGGGGTTAAACCATATTTGGATTAGTTTTGATGTATGATTGCAACTTGATTGTAAAATCCTTGAATTCGACACTCTTTGCATATTGGAATGCTTAACAGTAAGATAGAAGCCAATCTAGGTTTGAACTCATGATGATGGTTGAAATATCTAGTAGGTAGAGAGAATATGGATATGAGTGCGATAGTACAAATAGTTTATCTTGCCTTGTTTATCTTGCCTTATCCTATGTTACCGTATTTCCTTGTTGTTGTCCTCTGTCCAGCTTATTCAAGTCATGGTTCTCTTATCAGTTTACATGCTAAATAATCATTGGACTTACCAGACTTATGTCTGACCTATTTTTCTTTCGCTCTCTTTTCTCCGTCCCCCCCCCCCCCCCCCCGCCCAGGTACCCAGGGAGGGAATAGCTCAGCTTAATTTGGACCGCTCATCTTTCCAAGCTCGAAGACTCTGTGATGTATAGCTTGGAACCTCTTTTCTTTGGATATGGCTTTGGACACACTACTACTTGGGGATTTATGCAGTTTTACTTTGTTTTATGCTTCTTTGTGTTATAATCAAGACAGAGATTCTGATGTAATGATTCGGAAGTTGTTTTAAGACAGTTTGCAGTAATGTTTATGTTATGAACCACGAATGAAGTAAATTTAGTTTTCCGCTGCATATATATGTCTGTCTTGTAAATTATTTGTGTCTTTTACCTATAATGCTCCACCAAAATTAAGGCATTCCCTTTGTGAGTGACCTTAATGGAGGCGGGGTGTTTCACTTGTTATCAGAGCAAAGGTTTACTAGATCAGATAAAATTTTTGAAAACTGTTTTTCAAAAAGTAGTTTAAAGAAGAAATTTTCAAGAAAAAGTGTTGTTTGTTTTAAAAAGGCATAATCCCCCAAAGCCATATGTACTATCTTTCTATCCTTTGTTTTTAATCTTTCCTTTTTCGTTTCAGCATGTCTGGGGATCTTAATCTTCCGGAGGGCATGCCGGTACCTGGCTGGTTCAGAAGGTACCTAGAGGCTAGGGCTAATGTCGCAGGCCCAGCAGATGTTCATCCTCCCCCAGCTGCAGCAGTTCCTCCTCCTCCTCCACGTGTAAATGCTTTCTCAAAAATATGTAGGGACTTTCGAGCCATAGGTGGAAAGAACTTCAATGGAAATGAATCCTTCGTGGAAGCAAGAAACTGACTCAAAGAAACTGAGGATTTGTTCGATAGCTTCAAAGTGGATCATAGGCAGAAGATACAGTTGGTGGTATGGTTGCTCAAGGACGAAGCTTCCTATTGTTGGGAAGTTACTCACGCTGAAAGACCAATTGAAACTTAGATGGATTTCAGAATGAGGTTTGAAATGAAATTCCTCTCACAAGCAAAACGAAGTCTACAAATGGAGAAGTTCTTAGCTCTCAAACAAGGGAGTATGCCAGTCAAGGAATACATTAACCACTTCAACCAGCTAGCTAGGTTTGGATTGGAGTTGTACACTCCACATAAGAACGCTCTCCGCTTTGTTAAAGGATTGAATGAACCACTGCACAGCGTAGCTATGTCTCATATACCTATAGGTGCGACTTATGAGAGACTGGTGGACATGGCACTGTTACAAGAAGAAGATAAGGTTGGCAAGGAAGAGACAAAGGTGGAAGTACCTCAAGATAAGAAAGTGGAGGGATCACAGAGCAAGAAGACAGATTCCAAGAAGAGCGGGAAGAACAACAAACCCCGTGACAAGAGGAATGTATTTTTTGTGGAATTCCTGGACATCTGGTTAAGGACTGCAGAAAGAAGAAGAGGAAGATGGGTGGTTGTTTCCATTGCGGCGAGAAGGGACATATGGCTAGGACTGCCCAAGAAAGCAAGGGCAAGGGCAGAGAGCTGGATCTACTTTTGGAGGGTAGGTTCACGCTCTCATGGCACCTCCGCAAGAACGAGGTTGAAATATTTCTGTTGAGATTTTAGTTTATCTTTTTGATCATCCTATTCGTACACTCTTTGATTCTGGCGCATCACACTCTTTCATATCTACTGCTTTAGTTGAATCTCTACACTTAGACACCAGTTTAGTAGAGGCTCCATTGGTTGTTTCAAATCCGATGGGGTACTCAACTTATTTGTCAATGATTTGTCTGGATTTGGAAATTTCTATACTAAGTGTTGGGTTTGGATGTAATGCCTATGTTTTGGGCTTCACAGGCTATGGGTTGATCAAGGCATGGATTGGCTATCCAGTAATGGTTCCATCCTTGATTATGAAAAGAGAATGGTTAGACTCATGACTCGCCTTGGTAATACTCTCGAAATTTTTTGTAATCCCATGAACTCTATTATGCTTAGCTATCTAGAATCTGTTGATGCGTCTGATGAGAACTTGTAGTCTGTTAGAGTAGTCCATGAATACTCGGATGTGTTTGAAGAGGTGAAGGGCTTACCTCAGAAGTGGGAGATAGAATTCCGCATGTACCTCATTGATAATGCAAAACCCATTGCTTTACCCGTTAGACACATGGCTCCAAGGGAGAGGGAAGAACTCAGCAATCGAGTTAAAGAGTTGCTTGAGAAGGGGTTTATAAGGCGGAGTATTTCTAAATGGGGTGCTCCAGTGGTTTTCGCAAATAAAGCGGACGGTTCACTTCGCCTGTGCATGGAATATAGAGAGCTAAACAAGCCGACCAAGAAGAATAGGCACCCACTCCTAAGAATAGACGACTTGTCCGAACAACTTATAGGTGCATCGATTTTCTCCCAACTAGATCTAGCTACTGGGTTTCATCAAATAAGAGTGGCTGAAGATAGTATTGATAAGACCGCGTTCAGAACCCAGATGGTTTCTTTGAGTGGCTTGTCATGCCATTCAGCTTGACAAATGCACCCACTTATTTTGTTGAATTAATGATCAGGGTGTTCAGGGAGTTCCTTAATAAGTTTGCGGTGGTCTTCGTAGATGACATTTTGATTTTCTCAAAGAGTGAGGAAGAGCATGCTTAGCATTTGAAAGAAGTCATGGATACTCTTCGAGCACATCAGTTGAAAGCTAAATTCTCCAAATACCACTTCTGGAGATAGGAAGTAAGGTTTCTTGGACAAGTGGTGTCCAAGGAAGGGTAAGCTATAGACCCCGTAAAAGTAGTTGCGGTGCAAGATTGGAAGGTTCTGCGGAATGCGACTGAAGTATGAAGCTTCCTCGGGCTTGCGGGCTTTTACCAAAAATACATCAAAGACTTTGCTAAAATCTCAGCTCCTCTTACAAGGTTGAAGAACAAGAACCTAACTTTCAATTGGGATTTGGATTATGATGTTGTTTTCCAACAATTGAAAATGGATCTAACAACAGCCCTAGTTCTGACACTACCGGATGGGAGGAAGATGTTTACCGTATACAAGGATGCATGTGGTATGGAACTAGGTGCTATCTTGATGCAAGAAGGGAAGGTTGTAGCTTATGGAGGCAGACAGTTGAAAGTACATGAGAAAAACTACCCAACCCTTGATCTAGAGTTGGCTGCCATCGTCTTTGCGCTTAAGTCTGGGTGCCATTATCTCCTTGGTGAGAAGTTTGAATTATATACAGACCATAAATCGTTGAAGTGCCTTTTCTGGCAGAAATATCTTAACTTGAGGCAACAAAGGTGGATGGAGTTCTTGGCATCCTATGATTTCGAGATTTCCTATACCCTTGGCGAGGGCAATGTAGAAGCAGACGCCTTGAGTAGAAAGAAGCTGACCTTAAGCCCTCTTTTTGTAGAAAGGCAGAGCTTGGAATACATAGCCAACTTTGACTTTAGACCCTCCATCGATCATGTGACTGGCTTGTTAACATCTTTAGAAGTGCGACCTACTCTTTTGGACTCAATATGAGCCGCGTAAGATGAAGACCCTCAGCTAGTTGAAGTGATGGATAAGCTAATTAGGGGTGAGACTTTTAGTCACCTCAATATATACTCCATCAAAGATAAGGGTTGGATGAGGCGGGATGGAAGGCTATGCGTCCCAGAAGCAAGGGATTTTGTGAAGAAGGTTCTCGAAGAGGCAAACCATTCCAAGTTGACCATACACCCAGGTGGAGACAAGATGTATAAAGACATAAGAAGGGTTTTCTTTTGGAATGGCATGAAGAGGGATGTAGCTGAATTCGTCTCTAAGTGCTTAATATGCCAGCAGGTCAAGGCAGAGCAAAAGAAGCCTAGTGGTTTGCTTCATCCTCTAGAGGTTCCACAGTGGAATTGGATAGCATTTCGATGGACTTTGTCGATGGGTTGCCTAGTTCAAGAAGGGGCAATACCAGTATTTGGGTAATAGTGGACAGGCTCACAAAAAGCGTTCACTTATACCTGTTAAAAGTAGAAGGACTGCCTCATCTTTAACATCCATTTACCTTAAAGAGATAGTTGGACTCCATGGGATACCCTCCAACAATGTGAATGACCGAGATCCTATCTTTACGACTGAGTTTTGAAGAGCTTGCAAGACACTGTAGGCACACAGCTATGCTTAAGCATGGCCTATCACCCACAAACCGATGTTTAGACGAAAAGGGTGAACAGTGTATTAGAAGACCTCTTGAGATTATGCATTCTTGACTTTGGAGGAACATGGGAGGATCATCTTCCTTTGGTGGAGTTTGCCTGCCAGCCACCATAGGCATGACACCCTTTGAAGCTTTATATGGAAGACCATGCCGATCACCAATTTGTTGGTCAGAGTCTACAGACAAGCTCATACTTGAACCAGATATGATTAGAGAAACTTCAGAGAAAGTGGACTTGATACGAAGAAGAATAAAGACTGCCCAAGATAGACAGAAGTCCTATACAGATAAAATAAGGACCGACCTTGAGTTTGAGGTTGGAGACATGGTTTTCTTTAAAGTATATCCTTTAAGGAACGTCGTTCGCTTCGGATCCGCAAGAAAGTTGGCACCAAGATTTGTTGGGTCATTTCCTATCATTGAAAAGATTGGGAAGATGGATTACAGAGCAGAGCTGCCCAAAAGATTGGCTGGAATTCATAATGTCTTTCACGTTTCTCACCTACGAAAGTGCTTACATGAGTCTGCGGAAGTGGTGGAACCAAGCATATTAGAGGAAGTAGAAGTAGAACGAGAGGCGACTGTGAGAAGAGTTCTGACTCATATCTTGGGTACAGAAGTCAAAAAGCTATGCAACTGCGAAGTCAAACTTGTTAAAGTTCAATGGAGTGACACTGAGGAAGACATGACTTGGGTGATTGAGGCCAAGATACGCGCAGGATACTCTTTGCTTTTTGAGGGTACATCTTTGATCTCTTTTTCCTTAAGTTTGTTCATGCACGTATCTATCTTTTTAGTATTTTTTCTCCGTGCTATTCTTGATCCTTAGGTAGAAACCAGTGGATGTAAACATGTATTTGAAACATGTTATGATTGAGGGTTGTGAGTGGTTGCAAGTGATTGCTAGTGGTTGCTCATGGATGCTTATACACACACATTAGGTGTTAGATCGGCTCAGTCGCTTTCATATTGCATATGCATATATGTACTTGTATATGATTGAAACTTGATGTGTTATCATGTGGATGTTGCATTTGTACGAATGATTGTGCACTCATGTAGAAAGTATGATTAGGGATGATCGCATACATAATGGATTCATGGCACCGACATGATTTGCATTAAAGAGGTCAACTGAATCAGTAGACCGCCTGATTTTTCATTAGATAAGGACATGTACACACACTATGCATATGATCATGAAGCATTAGAAGTATTTTTAAGGACAATGGACGCCTGTGTTTGATGGATGACTAGATGGACAATTGGATGGTAGGATATACGTTCTCCTTGAATTGAAGATTTCGAGGACGAAATCCTTTAAGGAAGGAGAATGTAACACCCCGTATTTTCTGTAAACATTAAAGTAATGAATTGAAAAATAAATAATTACAAATTTGAGAATTAGGGGAAATGGGTTATGCCATTGCGTTCATCTCGGAATTCTACTTGAGATAGAGTCTGAGTTTGCATAAATTGGATTTCGTATGAGGGAGTTATGACCTTCAGAAGATTCGAGAATTCAAGTAAACAACTCAGATTAAAGTTCATAAAATTCAAATTTCAAAATCAGAAGCAAAAGCGGGCTGGGCGGGAATTTTCCCGCCCAAGGCCAAGTCGACCAGGAGATCGACCAGGGGGTCAACCTCCCCCCATACAGGTCGACCAGGGGGTCGACCTCCCGCTCGGGTCAGATCTATAATCTGACGTGTTTCTTTGAGGGATGAATTTCTATGTCAGTAGGGCTTGTGTGGCAAGTTCTGGTTGGTTCTCTTTGACTTGAATGGCTTCGATTTTCCTTGGGTTGATCTGACGGCTCCTATTAAATCAAAGTTCTATAAAAGCAACCTAAATCTAAACCCTAAGCCACACAAAAATATTCCTAAGGCCATCATGCTGTCAATACGCAAGCTAGAGTAGTCTCTGTTCTCCTTCAACTAGAAAGCAAGTAGGAATTACATATCAATTCCAATTCAATTAAGGGAGTTCAATGTCTACAACAAAGGAGAGCTGTTCAAATTCAGAATACAGATCCCAGAACACAAGACTAGTATCCTTTTTGTAATTCCAATTATCATTTAGACCTAAATGATGTTAGAATCGTGACTAAAAAAAATGGATGTAGAAAATCGCGTAATGTATATCTATGCATATCCTTTTCATTAAAACTGAATTGATTAAGACTATGACTCTTATCATGTTATGTTTGTGATCATGTTGTATGTAGTTTGATGATCAAAGTTAAATGCTTTGCAATGGATCCATATATTGTATAATTTGCCAGTGACATATATGTTGTGTAATTTAGCGATGACATGTTATACTTTGGCAATGACATATCATGTTGAATAAATTGGAGATGACATATTATGTTGTATACTTTGGCGATGACATATATTGGTGATGGCATTTCATATTGTGTAATTTGGTGATGACATAACATATTGTATAATTTGGCGATCACTTTTCAAGTTGTATGATTTGGTAATGACACTTATATGTTGTATGTCAATTTGGGAATTTTTCTATGTCTATGCAAGTTCAACCATGTTCACATATATGACCAGAACTACATGCTAATTTACAAGTTCACAACTACATGCTAAATTTTAAGTTTATGTAGTTCTATGTAAAACCCCTATTTCACGATTCATGTTGAGTAGATCTAAATTTGCAAGTTCATAATTAAATATTGTTATGTGCCATATTCATATGACACATGTGTAGTTAGATCCATATTTTTCTGATGTTGGAATTACTACATGTTCCTGTTTTTCCCCTTTTGTGTATAAGTTAGGCTATGTATCGAGACTAACATTTCATGTGATTTATGTGAACGTTTAACGGGGGTAACATTGGGGAAAACATGAAATTACATATAATTGGCATATCTGGCTCATAAACATATAAATGTTTTAAGGCATAAAGTGGTATAAATTTTTATGCCTAAAATTATGTACTTGATTTAAAAGGGAAAGTGGGGCTTGATTGAATGAAAATAATTTACATATAAATATAATGAGGTAAATATGTAAATTTAGAAAAGACGAATATGCCGAACCCGAGGTTAGATTGAGTTACGGTGTAAGACTGCCCGAAACCGCCTGGCACATCCAGCAACCGTAACAATATATGTCTAATGTAGGAGTTTAGTGCATCGAGCCCAAAAGAACCCAAGGTTAGACTGAGTTGCGGTGTAAAACTGCCCGGACCTGACCGACACATCCAGTAACCGCAGCAATACCTGTATAATGTGAGTGGTTGGTGCTTTAATGAATGAATTAAAGCTAAGTCAGGAACGGTAGGGTTAAGTTAATTAAGGCAACACTTAACCAATACAACATGTCAACTAAACTGATGGGTGGGGTAGGTTAACTTGGACACTTAACCAATTTAACATGTTGATCAGGAAACCCTAGTAACGTGGACCCATTTCAACAGTAACCCACATAGATGTATCATGATACCCTGAACTAGGCAGGGTTGGGCACGATTACTGGGCTGATTATATGCGGCCAAAACAACGACGGTTGGTGCGTCAGTGTAGATTCCGACAGACTACGGGCATGCACATACTCCAAAGTGGAAAAATCTGGCACTGGGCATCAGTAATTATACACTGTGCATCTTGAATCGTGTCGAATTGTCACCATAGGATTCGATACACCCCATGGTGGGACTATCACAGGTATCTAGAATAGAGCAGGGTCGTATGAGACAAGTGGTAAATGCGTGCGAGTAGGAGCCCATCGATAAAAAGGGATCACTGTGTTTGAACTCATGATGATGGTTGAAATATCTTGTAGCTGCAGAGAATATGGATATGAGTGCGATAGCATGAATAGTTTATCTTACCTTGTTAATCTTGCCTTATCCTATGTTACCGTATTTCCTTGTTGTTGTCCTCTGTCCAGCTTATTCAAGTCATGGTTCTCTTATCAGTTTACATGCTGAATAATCACTGGACTTACTAGACTTATGTCTGACCTATTTTTCTTTTGCTCTCTTTTCTTCCGTCCCCTCCGGTACCTAGGGAGGGAATAGCTCAGCTTAATTTGGACCGTTCATCTTTCCAAGCTTGAAGACTCTGTGATGTATAGCTTGGAACCTCTTTTCGTCGGATATGGCTTTGGACACACTACAACTTGGGGATTTATGTAGTTTTATTTTGTTTTATGCTTCTTTATGTTATAATCAAGACAGAGATTATGATATAATGATTTGGAAGTTGTTTTGAGATCGTTTGTTATAATGTTTTTGTTATGAACCATGAATGAAATATATTTAGTTTTCCGCTGCTTATATATGTCTGTCTTGTAAACTATCCGTGTCTTTTACCTATAATGCTCCACCAAAATTAAGGCATTCCCTTTGTGAGTGACCTTAGCGGAGGCGGGGTGTTTCAGTCTCGGTTTTTAGCTAGTCTTTGTTAATGATAAATATTGAGTTAATAAGGTAATTAAATCATAAAATATGTTTACTTAACGAACTAAAACAACTATAAATATATGTGAGTGTATGTATACACTTGTAACATGATTGGTTATGTTTTAAATTTGAAAACATGATATAAGTATAAGTATAACAACATATATATATATATATATATATATATATATATATATATATATATATATATAATTTAACATGAATTCAAAGGAAAATATTGCAACAAAAAGCTTTAACTATGTACATAAAAGTGATAGCAAAATATACACATATAAAGAGGCATTTTATCACTTGAATAATGTAAATGAACCTGGGAGTAAATAAGGGTTAGTAAAGAATTACGTGCAGGAAAACAATTTGGCCATTCAACATACATAAACCTATAAAAGGACATGCTCACAAACTATTTGGTAAATTGCCGCAGTAAAAATCTCAAAGGGCGATGTAGATAAAAACAAAACAAGAGAGTGTCATATAAAAATAAGATCCTTAATGTGATTTAACATCAAATAGTAGAGCTGAGTTAGGCTTAGAACCATCACATAAGGAAGCTATACAACTTGCAAGTATTAAATCATTTTTAAGAAAATATCTTGCAAACAAAACTCTTATATAATTGCAAACCAAATCAAAGAAATCCGCAGCATTTAAGAAGTATGGCTTTGGAAAGATTTTTCTTCTAAAAGGATAGGCAAGGACAAGTGGAAATAGAAAATATCTAATTAAACAACGAATTTCTTCATGCCAAAGCATCGTGGAAAACAATTGAATAAGAGTTGAAATGAAAGTCTAGAAATATATACACTATAGTGCCTACCAATCCTTATAATATAGGCCATTTGTTAAATAGTGAATCCTTGCTATAAATACCACTTGAGACCATGTATTTCTCCACACAAAAATCATTTGAAACCTGGAAAGAAAAAGGAAACAGCAGCAAACTTAAAAACAGAAAAGAAGAGCTGAAACTTTTGTGAGTAAACTCCCCTTTACTTGTGTTAAAAAATACATTTTGAGGTCATATTGAATACTCATAAGTAATATAGTGGTTTATATACTGTGTAGAAGGCATACTATAGATATAAACACTGATATGGGAATTTATAATGCGCAAAATACCTGTAGTTAGCATTTGAACTGTCTCTGTATGCACATATGAATGGAAGCTCAGTCACTTTTGATTTTTATTTCTTTAACTCGAATTCAAGCAAGTTCAAACCTTAATTTCTTCATAAAAGTGTTCACCTAAGCCTCGAGTATACGGTAAAAATAGATTCAAGTTATATAAGCTTGCGTGGTCAGTAAATACATATACTTTCTCGTATCCACAAGAAAATCCAGAGTTTTCGAGTGGCATGAATTCAAGTTTTGACTATATAGACGTAATCGTAAGAAGAAATGATAATTTTTAAGGTTCATCTTGTGATTTTTAAGATTGGGGTTGGCGAGATAAGGGAAGATGAATGAAAAACATTCATAGGGCAAAATCCGGCGAACGACGCCAATGAGTCCAACGAAATTAATTCTGAAGGAGCGTGTCGGACCAGTGAGTGTGGGAAAAATACAAATTAATTTTTCTAATGTATGGATTGTGTGATCGAAAGAGAAATAGGGTTTTTGGGGTATTTTGTGTCACCACTGTTTCTCGGTGGAACTGCACCACCATGGTGCTTCTGCAAAGTTACGTAGTAGAGGGAAAACATAGCATGGGTCGTCACCTTGTCATGACTGAAGTGGGACATTTTCTGGTGGGCTGAGGTGATGGTAGTACCAGATTTATTAGATCGAGCTTTTTGGATAAAGGAGAAGTTGGAAGGTGAAATTACTTTAGAGGGGGAGTTGGTCTCATCTGGTGGCGGCATTGACTTCCTGAGGTGAAGTGGAGTTTGTGTCGATGGAGTGGGAAGTAGGATGGCGAGTAAATCGATGATGCACGTACACCAGTGCACAATGTGCATTTTAATGGTGGAAGAAGAAAATTGGAAGAAGAAAGACATGGTGATTTGGCAAAAGGATGGAAGTGATTTGGGCGTAGAAATCAGAATTTGGCACAGGAGAAACTTGGAAAATCAGAAATGGGATTAGGGAAGAAATGAAGTGATTTGGCACGGGGATGAAGGTGATTGACACAAGATTCTTGTGTGATCGGTGGAGGCGAGGTCGAGATCTAGAGCGATGTCAGATCTTTGGCAAATCAGGAACACAAGCGTGACCGGGCATGACAAAGTAGAGTGATATAACGGGTTGGCATGGAGTTCTAGAACGAAGTTTGTGATTTGGAAAATAAAAAAACAAACGTGATCGACTGGTGATCTGAAGTGATCTAACCATGTACAACATGAGATTTGGAGCAGGAATCATGATCAGGCCAAAGTGAAGGAAGAAGAGAAGTTTGGGCTAAAGTGTTGGGTTAGTTTTTTATTTAAAAAAAAGTTTAACTTAAAATGAAAATAAAAAATAAAAAAATAAAGATAAAAATAAATAAAGAGAGATTATTTTTAAAGGAGAAAAAGGCCAACATCTTGGGCCTTTGAAGGAAGATAGATGAAGGGAGATGAGTCGTAGTGGCCAGGTTTTAAAAGGATTCGACAACTTTCAAATCAAATCAAAAAGAGAAAATAAATTATAAAAATAAAAATAAAGAATTTATATATAATATAGATAATTATTGTTGTTTAGAAATAAAATGATAATTTACAAAGGTGTAAATTGCAAATACTTATCGAAGTAAATGAACGAACATTAGAGTGTAAACTACCGTGTGCAAAGTACGTGCAAAAATTGTTCAATTATATCAAATGGTCAAATATCTAGATTTTAGATGTGAAATTATATTTGATCAAAATTTATAATTTAAGGAAGTATATGAAATGAATTAATTTAAAACTGCAGTTGACATTTATTATCAATTATCAAAGTAATTCATTTTTATTGAACCATGAAGTATATTTAATTCAACCATCTAAATTGACAACTATTTCCTTTGAAACAAGAAAAGTGTTGAGATAAAATGCTGAAATCAGTTCTTTATGTATCGACTACCCGTAAAAGACATTACGCTAAGCATTTCGAAGAGGCCGGAATTAGATTCCACTTCGTTCTAATTTATACGTCGTATGTCAGAGATTATTGAAGATAATTAAAGACGAAGATATGCAAGGGCTATTTTTACAAAATAGTGCTTTCGATTTTCCAGTCCCAAGATGACTTTATGGACGAATGTTTGACAAAGTATTTCCAAAAGGGCTCATGAACGTTGATTTCCTCAAACGTGTTCTATGGTGGCGAGAAGACACCCTCTCTTAAACTTAACAAATAGCCCGAGTATTTTTGTGAAAATCAATTAGTGATTTCCAATGGAATTGACGATGTGGCATTCAAAGTGAATGGTGGACAGGTGTTCTAGAAGATAACGTAGCCTCTAGCCTCACAATCAGGAAGTAACAAAAGTTGGGCTAGGCAGCATGGCTAGTTGGGTCATTCCCAAGCAGGGTGTATTATCACCATCTAGTGAAATTCCTTTTGACTTCTTAATCTTTTCGATTTTGTCCCGCCGGAAAACGTGGTTAGCTCTCACCATGGGGTGATAATATATTCGCTACATTCAAGCTAAATGAGTGGGCGGCCATGTGAGGCCAGGTTGCAATACGTTTTTGTTGAGCCCGAGTGTATCCCCTCTAGATTACACTGATCGACAGGTGCTCTCATAACTTATCAGTTGGAATCTAATCCCCAATAAGAACCCATGGTTTTTGATTACATTATATATATGTGGAGCGCGAGATGCAAGCGTTCCGCTAGATGGTTATTTATTTGATACAAACTATTATAATATCAGATGATTTTGATATCAAATATGTTTTGAGTTATAGTACGGTAAAAACAGTCCGTGTTTATGTGTGGGCTGGTCTTACTATTATGTTTTCTTTCAAAACTTTTTTTTTTGAAAAGTTAAGCCAATTGTTCTGTATTTCATGACGGAAAAACCCATTCCTTTTTCACCGTGTGGTCTAATGAGATATACTATTCTAATCAAGCTGTGTTTTAAATTCGTTTACTCATACGTCTCCCCCGACTGTAACACCCCGTAATTCTGTTAATATTAATATTCACAAATTAAAGAATAACTAATTTCAGATGTGAGAATTATGGGAAACGGGTTGTTCCATTGTGTTCGTCTCGGAATTCTGGTTGAAATAGAGTCCGAGTTTGCGTGATTTGGACTTTGCATGAAGGAGATATGGCCAACGAAAGTTTCAGAAAATTCAAAATTCGAAGTCAAACAGGCCGGGAGGGAAATTTCCCGCCCAGCACCCCAGTTCGACTGGGGAGTCGACTAGGCAGTCGACACCCCCAGGACCAGGTCGACTGCCCAGTCGACTTGTGTGTTGACCTGGTCCAGTCGGCCAGGTTTTGGCTGAGCCTAATTGTGAGCTGCTGATGTGTCCTTAGGGCTGAGTTGGCTAATTTGATGGTTCAGGTAAGTTCTGAGTTGATCTGATGGTCTAAATAAATCCTAAACTCTATATATACCTAGGTAGTCCCTCACTCTAAATTCACATGAAAGATAGAATAGCCGCCGTCATGACGTCGCCATGGAACTCAGTGTAGCCGCCGCCAACTAAGAAGGAAGAAAGCTAATCAAAACTCTAATTCTACTCAACTCTAAAGCAAATCAAGACTCTCTTTCTTTTTTAATTGTGAGTATGATGATCTTAATAAGATTATTAGCAAACTAATTAGATTAAGATGTGATATGGATCATAAGAAAATGATGTGAATTGTCATATATGTTGTTGTAAACCTTATGCTATCATGTATGTTGTAAATCCTATGTTATGTGATGATGATATCCTATATGTTTTAAATCATGCTATGATGATATTATATATGTTGCAAGTTTCTATGCTAAGTTTCAATGTTACAAAGCCATGATGTTATTATGTTGTAGTTAGCTAATGAATCATGATGTTGATTATATATTTCGGCTATGAGGATTCACATGATAAATCACATGTACCTATGCAAGTTTAGATTTATTAGTATGTATAATCTCACATATTGTATGACATCTATTTAGATCTAGAATTATGACATCTATTTAGATCTAGAATTATGCTATGACATGTGTGAGTTCTACGTGTTAGATGCTAGTTCACACCATCATTATGTTGCATAAACCACATATGCAAGTTTATACATGAACTTGGGTTATGATCAAATTATGTAAGTTGTGACATTTAACCAAACAAGTTGACACCTTTAGATCCATGACATGTGTAGTTTTATGCAAGTTTCACCCCTATTATGATTAGATCTATTTTATTTGTCTATATGTTGTGATAATTTATCTTTGTGCTATGAGTTAGACTATTTCAGTCTAACGTATATTTTGCGTTGAATAAGCAAACGTATAACATGGGGTAGGGGTAATATTAAGGATTTAATATTAAGAAATTGGGGTGCAGTTGATATGATTTTGCATACCATAAGTGGATGGCCATAATTGAGTCAATTATGGACATCATTAAAATTGGAACTAATTAATGATTTGAATAGGGATATATTTAAAATTGGGGTAAAACATTATAAGTGTTAATCAATGCTTAGGACACGAGGTTGGACTCGTTTGTGACGTAAAACTGCCCGGACCCGCCCGGCGAATCTAGTAGTCACAAATGTCAGCCCAATGTGAGAGGTCCTAGGCCCAAATTAAAGCATAACAGTTGTAAAGACACGAGGTTAGACTCTTTTATGGTGTAAGACTGCCCGGACCCGCCCGACGAATCCAGCTGCCATAAATGCCAGTCTAATGTGAGAGGTCTTTATTAGGTTATGGCCTGAATGAATTAAGAAATACTTAACCCGATAAACATGTGAGGTGGGACATGGGGGTTAAGTAGGTGCCTTGGGTGGCATGAGGAATCTAGTGGGTGCCTTTAGTGGCATTTGAGATACGATTAGCAAGACTTAACCAAACACACATGCAAATGAACATGACTAAGACGAGGGTTAAGTGGGATATACTAGTGGGGACAAGCTTAGGTGGATAGCTTGTGGTAAGTAATTGGGGGCCCATTTCAACCAGTAACCCAAACATATCTTTGTGGGCTCGACCCAAGTCGAGGACGGGACACGCATACTGGGCTTGACTATAAGAGGCCAAACGAGTTAGCGGTGGCAAAGCAAGTCCAACGTGTTTCATATGCGTGTGTGGACCCAGGCTGGTAGGTAAGACGTTGTTGCATCATGTAGGTATAAGCCGTGCATCCTTAGGCTGTATCGGGTTGCCACTTTAGGGGAGTGATACACCCCACTATGGGGCCAGCACGGGTATCTACGAGTAGGGAGCCGATCGCAAGTGGGTAGTGGGGTACACCTAGCGGAGATAGGGACAGGCGGCACCTATGTAGTCAGCTAGGGGTACACGAAGCTATTTATATAATTTCTAAGTGAAGCAAGTGGGATCAACTTTTAGGGTGACTAGTGTGGTGCAGTGTAGTAATTATTCGTTAGTATTAGATGTGCCTTTAACGTTATCTTTATCTGCTCTTCCATACCCAATAGTTCATAGACATTTCCTTGTTTTCCAGCTTATGCCTTAATCTAGTTATTTTGATAATAGTATAGTTAGAATTATCATACTCGCCAGACTTTATGTTTGACCCCCTCTATTTATATCTTTTCCCCCTCCAGGTCCTCAGGGTGGGCCCAGCTCTAGTGGAGCTTGATTGGATTGCTTTATCTCTCTTTTCGAAAGCTTGGACCGTTGAAGTGAAGTCCAGCTTGTTACCTTCTTTAATGGCTATTTATGTAATGGGATTATGTATTTTGTTTTATCAAGATGGATATGGTACTTGACTCTGATTTATGGTTTTATGATGCAACAAACATGTTAAATTTCCGCAGCAATGAAAAAAAGTTTTAGATTTCCAGGTACTACTTATTATATGTCTTGTTGTAATTTTTCTGTTCTATATTCACTTAAAACATCCATGGAAGTTAATGCATTCCCTTTGTGAGTGACATTAATGGACGTGGGGTGTTACACGTGGTATCAGAACTTAAGGTTACCAAAATAGATAATTTTTTTAGAAAAACTATTTTTCTAAAGTTTTTTTGGAAGAAGTGTTTTCAAAAACATGTCTTGATGAGTAATTTAAAGAGGAAAGTTTTTGCCAAAAACATAATCCCCAATAACCATAAATCTTTATCTTTCGAATTCTCCATTTTGAATCTTTCCTTTTTCGTTTCAGCATAGCTGAAGATCTTAGCCTTCCGGAGGGTGTAACGATACCAGGATGGTATAGGAGGTTATTAGAGGCTAGGGCCGCTGCAAGTCCAGCCAATGTTCCTCCACCACCAGTTTCACCCGCTCCTCCTCCTCCTCCCCCTCCTCGCGCTGATACTTTTGCAAAGTCATGGAAGGAATTTAAGGCTATGGGCGGAAAACCTTTTCAAGGGTCAGAAACATTTGTGGAAGCTAGAGATTGTCTTAAGGAGGTGGAAGAATTGCTAGAAATCTTTGAAGTAGAAGAAGGGAGGAAAGTCAAATTAGCAGCTTGGTTAATGAAGAGAGAGGCCTCGTTTTGGTGGGAGGTCACTAATGGGGAGCGTCCTGTTGACTCATGGGCGGATTTCAGACGTAGGTTTGAGGCAAAGTTTCTCTCAAGGGTAGAAGAGAATCTATATATGGAAAGGTTCTTGAAATTGAAGCAAGGAAGCTCATCAGTGAAAGAATATGTCAACAAATTTAATCAGTTAGCAAGGTTTGGCTTGGACTTAGTGAATACGCCGGAGAAGAAGGCTCTGAGGTTCGTTAAAGGCTTGAATGAGCCGTTGCAAGGGTTGGCTATGACCCACATCCCTATGGGGGCCACCTTTGAGAAGCTAGTAGACATGGCACTCATGCAAGAGGAGAACGGTGCTAATGCTAATAAGGCACCCGAGAAGAAAGGGGATCAGAAGTAACCACAACAGCAAAACAAAAAGGGTGGTAAAGACAATAA
Organism: Allium sativum; assembly: GCA_030737875.1. Lineage (NCBI taxonomy): Eukaryota > Viridiplantae > Streptophyta > Magnoliopsida > Asparagales > Amaryllidaceae > Allium > Allium sativum. The sequence goes on along the minus strand of CM060926.1, from coordinate 481,934,981 downwards.
TGGCAAAGGAAAGAAAAGAAGCTTTAATTGTGGGACACCAGGCCATCTCAGCAAGGATTGCAGGAAGAAAAAGCAGACTGGCTGTTTTCACTGTGGTGAAGCGGGACATCTAGTGAAGGACTGCCCAAAGAAGGGGCATAGGGCAGGGTCTACCTCGGGAGGACAAGTGCAGGCTCTTATGGCACCAGGGCAGGCAAGGGGACAAGTTCAGGCTCTCGCGGTCCCACCGCTGCAAGAACGAGGTAGAACCATTTCTGTTGAAAGCTTAGTTTTTCTGTTTGATCATCCTATCCGTACCTTATTCGATTCGGGCGCATCGCATTCGTTTATCTCAACATCATTAGTTGAATCACTGCACTTAAACACCAGTTTAGTAGAGGATCCCTTAGTTGTTTGGAAACCAATTTTGGGCTTAGCTTATTTGTCCATGATGTGTTTGGATTTGAAAATTTCTATACTTAGCGTTGAGTTTAGATGTGATGCTTATGTTTTGGGCTTCACGGGCTATGGGCTAATTTTCGGAATGGATTGGTTATCCAGAAATGGGGCCGTTCTTGATTGTGAAAGGAGAGTAGTAAGGCTCATGACTCGCCTTGGCAACACTCTTGAAATCTTTTGTGACCCCATAAATTCCTTTATGCTAAGTTATCTTGAATCGCTTGAAGTGTCTGTGGAGAATCTACGATCTGTTAGAGTGGTCCGAGAATACTCGGATGTGTTTGAGGAGGTGAAGGGCTTGCCTCCGAAGCGGGAGATACATTTTCGAATATATCTTGCGGATAATGCAAAACCAGTATCTTTTCCAGTACGCCACATGGCTCCTTGTGAAAGGAGGGAACTCAATAAGCAAGTGAAGGTGTTGCTTGAGAAGGGGTTCATAAGACGAAGTATATCGGAGTGGGGTGCTCCAGTAGTTTTTGCCATGAAGGCAAATGGGTCCCTTAGACTTTGTGTGGACTATAGAGAACTTAATAAACTTACTAAGAAAAACAGAAACCCACTGCCGAGGATTGACGATCTCTTCGATCAGTTAGTTGGCGCCTCAATGTTTTCGCAGTTGGACTTAGCCACTGGATTCCATCAGTTGAGAGTGGCTGAGGATAGCATAGACCAAACTGCCTTTAGGACTCCGAACGGTTTCTATGAATGGCTAGTGATGCCCTTCGGTTTGAAAAACGTCCCCGTATACTTTGTTGATTTGATGAGTAGGGTGTTTAGGGAGTACCTTAATAAATTCGTGGTGGTCTTTGTAGTCGACATCTTGATCTTTTCTAAGAATGAAGAAGAGCATGCCCTACATCTTAGGGAAGTGTTGGAGACTCTACGAGCGCATAACCTTAAAGCTAAATTTACTAGGTGTCACTTCTGGAGAGAGGAAGTGCGATTCTTAGGGTACGTGGTTTCTCAAGAAGGGATAGCTGTGGATCCCGCGAAGGTAGTGTCCATCCAACATTGGAAGGTCCCTAAAAATGCTACCGAAGTGAGAAGTTTCTTGGAGGTTGCTGGCTACTATAGGAAGTTTATCAAAGACTTCGCAAAGATATCAGCTCCATTAACACGTTTGACGAAGAAGAACCTATTATTCACATGGGACATAGATTGTGATGACGCGTTCCAACGTTTGAAGAGAGCTTTGACTTCAGCCCCAGTCTTAGTGCTGCCAAACGGGAGTAAGCCATTTACTGTTTATACCGATGCTTGTGGGACTGGACTAGGCGCAGTCATAATGCAAGAGGGAAGGGTAATAGCCTATGGTGGAAGCCAGTTAAGGGTGCATGAGAAAAATTACCCTACGCATGACCTAGAGTTGGCCGCAATTGTTTTTGCGCTTAAGTCTTGGCGCCATTATCTTCTTGGCGGGAAATTCGAATTGTTCACTGACACAAATCTTTAAAATACTTATTCTCTCAAAAGGACTTGAACTTAAGGCAGCAAAGGTGGATGGAATTCTTAGCGTCCTACGACTTCGAAATAGCATATACCCCTGGCCAGGGTAACGTGGTGGCAGACGCCTTAAGTAGGAAAAGGCTATCCTTGAGTCCGTTGTTTGTTGAACGACGAAACTTAGAATTCATCTCTATGTTTGATTTTAGACCTTCCGTTGACTTTGTACCTAGTTTGCTAGCATCCTTGGAGGCCAGACCTACGCTTTTGGGATGGATTGGTGAGGCATAGCGAGACGACCCACAGTTGGTTGAGTTAGTGGAGAAGCTCAAAAGAGTGGAGTCATCAAGCCAACTCCGTAGGTATACCCTAGACTATAAGGGTTAGTTACGTAGGGATAGTAGACTTTGTGTACCATGAGACGAGGACTTGAGGAAGACTATTCTTGATGATGCACATCGTTCGAAGATGACCATTCATCCCGGCGGGGACAAGATGTACAAAGATATGAAGCGAGTTTTCTTTTGGGCCGGTATGAAGAGGGATGTGGCCGAGTATGTTGCTAGATGCTTGGTGTGCCAACAAGTAAACGCGGAGCAAAAGAAACCCGGGGGGTTGCTTCACCCATTGGAGGTTACACTATGGAAGTGGGAAAGTGTCTCGATGGACTTTGTGGATGGATTACCAAGATCGAGGAAGGGTAATACGGGGATTTGGGTTATAGTAGACATACTTACTAAGAGCACCCATTTCATTCCCGTGAAGGGTAAGAGGACTGCTCCATGGTTAGCTTCTGTATACGTCCGAGAGATAGTTCGTTTGCATGGTGTTCCTTCTAGCATAGTAAGCGACCGTGATCCTATCTTCACTAGCGAATTTTGGAAGGGCTTGAAAGAGGCGGTAGGGACTCAGTTATGTTTGAGCACCGCATATCATCCTCAGACGGACGGCCAAACCGAGAGGATGAATCGTATTCTAGAGGACCTTTTGAGGCTATGTATCCTAGACTTTGGGGGTACATGGGAAGAGCATCTTCCATTGGTGGAGTTCGCATATAATAATAGCTTTCAGTCCAGCATTGGCATGGCACCTTTCGAAGCTCTTTATGGACGACCTCGTCGTTCACCAACTTGTTGGTGGGAATCTATGGATAAGATCTTACTTGGGCCCGATATGATTAGAGAGACTTCGGAAAATATCGACTTGATTCGAAGAAGGATGAAGACGGCGCAAGATTGGTAGAAATATTATGTGGATAAGAGGAGGACGGATCTTGAGTTTGATGTTGGGGACATGGTCTTTATCAAAGTGTCTCCATTACGGAACGTTGTTCGCTTTGGGTCCATTGGGAAATTAGCACCAAGGTTCATAGGGCCGTTTCCTATTAAGGAGAAGATTGGACAGATTGCGTATAGAGTGGAGTTTCCTGAGAGACTTAGTGGTGTACACGACGTAATCCATGTATCACATTTGAGGAAGTGCCTACACGAGACCGCGGAGTTGGTAGAGCCAAACTTGCTTACAGAGGTGGAGATAGAGCGTGATGCGATGATTCGACGAGCTCCTACATGCATTCTTGGGTCGGTGATAAAGAAGCTGAGAAATCGAGGGGTCAGACTAGTCAAAGTGCAATGGGGAGATGATGAGAGCAATGCTACTTGGGAGACAGAAGAGAAGATGCGTTCGCTATACCCTTTTCTTTTTTAGGGTATGTCTTTTAATTTCTCCTTTATCGCTTAGCTTATCTTATCTTATCTTTAGTATGTCCTCTCATTAGTATCTTTGACCTTTAGTTAGGATAATCCTATGGTTGAAACATGTGTTTGAGACATGTTATTTTTGATGGATGCATAGTGGATGCGAGTGTTTGCTAGTGGTTGCTCGTGGATGCATATACACACACTTTAGGCACTAGATCGGCTCAGTCACTTGATATTGCATATTGCATATATATGGATGTATTTAGTAAAATGGTTGTATGAGGATTTTTTTTATTATATGGATGCTGCATTCAGATGATGATTGTGCACGCATATAGAGATAATATGTAGCATTGAGGAACTTTTGCATACATAATGGACGCATGACACTATCATGATTTGCATTAAGGAGGTCAACTGAATCAGTGGACCGCCTGATTTTGCATTAGATATGGACATATACACACACTGTGCATTTAAACATGAAAGCATTAGAAGTCTATAAGGACAATGGATGCCTGTGTTTGATGGTTGAGTAGATGGACGATTGGATGTTAGGATATACATTCTTCTTGACTTGAAGATTTCGGGGTCGAAATCCTTTAAGGAGGGGAGAATGTAACACCCCGTAATTCTGTTAATATTAATATTCACAAATTAAAGAATAACTAATCTCAGACGTGAGAATTGTGGGAAGCGGGTAGCGCCATTGTGTTCGTCTCGGAATTCTGGTTGAAATAGAGTTAGAGTTTGCGTGATTTGCACTTCGTATGAAGGAGATATGGCCATCGGAAGTTTCAGAAAATTCAAAATTCGAAGTCAAACAAGCCAGGCGGGAAATTTCCCGTCCAGCACCACATCTCGACTGGGGAGTCATTTGGGCAGTCGACACCCCCAGGACCAGGTCGACTGCGTAGTCGACTTGGGTGTCGACCTGGTCCAGTCGGCCAGGTTTTGGCTGAGCCCAATTTTGAGCTGCTGATGTGTCTTTAGGGCTGAGTTGGCTAATTTGACGGTTCAGGTTAGTTCTGAGTTGATCTGACGGTCTAAATAAATCATAAACTCTATATATACCTAGGTAGTCTCTCACACTAAATTCACATGAAAGATAGAATAGCCGCTGTCATGCTGTCGCCATGGAACTCAGTGTAGCCGCCTCCAACTAAGAAGGAAGAAAGCTAATCAAAACTCTAATTCTACTCAACTCTAAAGCAAATCAAGACTCTCTTTCTTTTCTAATTGTGAGTATGATGATCTTAATAAGATTATTAGCAAACTAATTAGATTAAGATGTGGTATGGATCATAAGAAAATGATGTGAATTGTCATATATGTTGTTGTAAACCTTATGCTATCATGTATATTGTAAATCCTATGTTATGAGATGATGATATCCTGTATGTTGTAAATCATGCTATGATGATATTATATATGTTGCAAGTTTCTATGCTAAGTTGCGATGTTACAATGCCATGATGTTATTATGTTGTAGTTAGCTTATGAATCATGATGTTGATTATATATATTTGGGCTATGATGATTCACATGATAAATCACATGTACCCATGCAAGTTTAGATTTATTAGTATGTATAATCTCACATATTGTATGACATCTATTTAGATCTAGAATTATGCTATGACATGTGTGAGTTTTACGTGTTAGATGCTAGTTCACACCACCATTATGTTGCATAAACCACATATGCAAGTTTATACATGAACTTGGGTTATGATCATATTATGTAAGTTGTGACATTTAACCAAACAAGTTGACACCTTTAGATCCATGACATGTGTAGTTTTATTCAAGTTTCATCCCTATTATGATTAGATCTATTTTATTTGTCTATATGTTGTGATAATTTATCTTTGTGCTATGAGTTAGACTATTCGAGTCTAACGTATATTTTGCGATGAATAAGCGAACGAATAACGTGTGGTAGGGGTAATATTAAGGATTTAATATTAAGAAATTGGGGTGCAATTGATATGATTTTGCATACCATAAGTGGATGGCCATAATTGAGTCAATTATGGACATCATTAAAATTGGAATTAAATAATGATTTGAATAGGGATATATTTAAAAATGGCGTAAAAGATTATAAGTGTTAATCAATGCTTAGGACACGAGGTTGGACTCGTTTGTGACGTAAAACTGCCCGGACCCACCCGGCGAATCCAGTAGTCACAAATGTTAGCCCAATGTGAGAGGTCCTAGGCCCAAATTAAAGCATAATAGTTGTAAAGACACGAGGTTAGACTCTTTTATGGTGTAAGACTGCCCGGACGCGCCCGGCGAATCCAGCTGCCATAAATGTCAGTCTAATGTGAGAGGTCTTTATATGGTTATGGCCTGAATGAATTAAGAAATACTTAACCAGATAAACATGTGAGGTGGGACATGGGGGTTAAGTAGGTGCCTTGGGTGGCATAAGGAATCTAGTGGGTGCCTTTAGTGGCATTTGAAATACGATTAGTAAGACTTAACCAAACACACATGTAAATGAACATGACTAAGAAGAGGGTTAAGTGGGATAAACTAGTGGGGACAAGCTTAGGTGGACAACTTGTGGTAAGTAATTGGGGGCCCATTTCAACCAGTAACCCAAACGTATCTTTGTGGGCTCGACCCAAGTCGAGGACAGGGACACGCATACTGGGCTTGACTATAAGAGGCCAAACAGGCTAGCGGTGGCAACGCAAGTCCAACGGGTTTCATATGCGTGTGTGGACCCGGGATGGTAGGTAAGACGTTGTTGCATCGTGTAGGTATAAGCCGTGCATCCTTAGGCTATATCGGGTTGCCACTTTAGGGTAGTGATACACCCCACTGTGGGGCCAGCACGGGTATCTACGAGTAGGCAGCCGATCGCAAGTGGGTAGTGGGGCACACCTAGCGGAGATAGGGGCAGGTGGCACCTATGTAGTCAGCTAGGGGTACACGAAGCTATTTATATAATTTCTAAGTGAAGCAAGTGGGATCAACATTTAGGGTGACTGGTGTGGTGCAGTGTAGTAATTATTCGTTAGTAATTAGGTGTGCCTTTAACGTTATCTTTATTTGCTCTTCCATACCCAATAGTTCATAGACATTTCCTTGTTTTCCAGCTTATGCCTTAGTCTAGTTATTTTGATAATAGTATTGTTATAATTATCATACTCGCCAGACTTTATGTCTGACGCCCTCTATTTCTATCTTTTTCCCCCTCCAGGTCCTCAGGGTGGGCCTAGCTCTAGTGGAGCTTGATTGGATTGCTTTATCTCTCTTTTGGAAAGCTTAGACCGTTGAAGTAAAGTCTATCTTGTTATCTTCTTTAATGGCTATTTATGTAATGGGATTATGTATTTTGTTTTATCAAGATGGATATGGTACTTGACTCTGATTTATGGTTTTATGATGTAACAAACATGTTTAATTTCCGCTGCAATGAAATAAAGTTTTAGATTTCCAGGTACTACTTATTATCTGTCTTGTTGTAATTTTTCTGTTCTATATTCACTTAAAACCTCCATGGAAGTTAATGCATTCCCTTTGTGAGTGACATTAATGGACGTGGGGTGTTACACCGACTAACCCAGAGTTTATTTTTCTCTATTTTCCTAAATTCTTGGGTACTCATAACAATTGTTATAGGTAGACAAGTGATCCAGGAGATGAATGGAAATCCTTTGAAGTATTTTGGACCAGGAAATCATGGAGTTAGCTTATCCGTTATATCTATATCTAAGTATCAAGATGAATGTTTGGGTTGGGCCAGTATCCATGTAAGATGTATGAAGTATTCTATGATGTAACAAACTCTGATATGTAATATATAATGTGACATTATATTTGTTAAATTCTGCTGTGAGATATTGATGTTCTTCTTACTCTTCTATTCCATTAGCTCTATTTTTCTATCTCATCTTCTAAATTATTTCAATAATGACACGACTTTTGAGGCATCGAAAATCGCGCCGGTACAAAACTATTTTTCAAAAAGAAGTTTTAAAGAAGCATTTTCGAGAAAAGTGTTGTGTTTTTTAAAGGCATATTCCCCAAAGCCATGTGCACTATCTTTCTATCCTTTGTTTTGAATCTTTCCTTTTTGTTTCAGCATGTCTAGGGATCTTAATCTTCCAGAGGGAGTCACAGTACTCGGATGGTTCCCTAGGTATTTGGAGGCCTCGGCACTCGCCGAAGGCCAAGGAGACGTCCCTCCAGCTGTACCCATCGTTCCTCCTCCTCCACGTGTGAATGCTTTCTCGAAGATATGCATAGACTTTGGAGCTTTGGGCGAAAAAAACTTTAATGGGACTGAATCATTCATGGAAGCAAGAAACTGGTTCAAGGAAACAGAAGATTTGTTTGTTATATTCGAAGTGGACGATATTCAGACGATACAGTTGGTTGTATGGTTACTTAAGGATGAAGCCTCCTTCTGGTGGGAAGTTACTAATGCTGAGAGACCAGTTGAGACTTAGGAGGATTTCAGAAAGAGTTTTGAAATGAAGTTCGTCTCGCAAGCTGAACAAAGCCTATAGATGGAGAAGTTCTTAGTACTCAAATAGGTAAGCCTATCGGTTAAGTAATACGTCAATAAATTCAACCATCTGCCTAGATTTGGACTAAAGTTGGTAAACACTCCACATATAAAGGCTCTCCATTTAGCTATGGGATCAAATGAGCCACTGCACAGCCTTGCTATGTCCCATATACTTATGGGCGCGACCGATGAGAGATAGGTGGACATGGCACGGTTACAGGAGGAAGACAAAGATGGGAAGAAAGAGGCATAGATGGAAGAACCTCTAGACAAGAAAGTGAACGGACCACATAATAAGAAGATGGATTCCAAGAAAGGCGGGAAGAATAACAAACCCCGTGACAAGAGGAAGTGTGATTTTTGTAGCATACCTGGACATTTGGTTAAGGACTGTAGGAAGAAGAAGAGGAAGATGGGTGGTTGTTTTAAATGCAGCGAGATAAGACATAGGGCTAAGGACTGCCCAAGAAGGCAAGGACAAGTAAAGAGGACTGGATCTACTTCTGGAGGGCGGATTCACGCTCTCACAGAACCTACGCAAGAAAGAGGTAGAAAAATTTTTGTTGAGAGTTTAGTTTATCTTTATGATCATCCTAATCGTACTCTTTTTGATTATGGCACTTCGCACTCTTTTATATCTACTACTTTAGTTGAATCTCTAAACCTAGATACCAGTATAATAGTGGATCCCATGGTTGTTTCAAATCCAATTTGGGGTTCGGCTTATTTATCGATGATTTGTTTGGATTTGGAAATTTCTACACCAAGCATTGGGTTTAGATGTAATGCTTATTTTTTGGGTTTCACGGGATATGGGTAGATTCTGGGCATGGATTGGTTATCCAGTAATGGTGCCATCCTTGATTGTGAAAAGAGAGTGGTAGACTTATAACTCGCCTCGGTAATACTCTCGAAATCTCTTGTAATCCTATAACACCCCGTAATTCTGTTAATATTAATATTCACAAATTAAAGAATAACTAATCTCAGACGTGACAATTTGGGAAACGGGTTGCGCCATTATGTTCGTCTCGGAATTCTGGTTGAAATAGAGTCCGAGTTTGCGTGATTTGGACTTCGTATGAAGGAGATATGGCCATCGGAAGTTTCAGAAAATTCAAAATTCAAAATTCGAAGTCAAACAGGCTAGGAGGGAAATTTGCCGCCCAGCACCCCAGGTCGACTGTGGAGTCGACTGGGCAGTCGACACCCCCAAGACCAGGTCGAATGCGCAGTCGACCTGGGTGTTGACCTGGTCCAGTCGGCCAGGTTTTGGAAGAGCCCAGTCTTGAGCTGCTGATGTATCTTTAGGGCTGAGTTGGTTAATTTAACATTTTAGGTTAGTTCTGAGTTGATCTGATGGTCTAAATAAATCCTAAACTCTATATATACCTAGGTAGTCTCTCACTCTAAATTCACATGAAAAATCGAATAGCCGCCGTCATGCCATCGCCATGGAACTCAGTGTAGCCGCCGCCAACTGAGAAGGAAGAAAGCTAATCAAAAATCTAATTCTACTCAACTCGAAAGCAAATCAAGACTCTCTTTCTTTTCTAATTGTGAGTACGATGATTTTAATAAGATTATTAGCAAACTAATTAGATTAAGTTGTGATATGGATCATAAGAAAATGATGTGAATTGTTGTATATGTTGTTGTAAATCTTATGCTATCACGTATGTTGTAAATCCTATGTTATGTAATGATGATATCATATATATGTTGTAATTTTCTATGCTAAGTTGCGATGCTACAAAGTCACGATGTTATTATCTATGTTGTAGTTAGCTTATGTTTAATTAAATCATGATGTTGATTATATAAATTTGGGCTATGATGATTCACATGATAAATCACACGTACCTATGCCAATTTAGATTGATTAGTATGTATAATCTCACATATTCTATGACATCTATTTAGATATAGAATTATTCTATGACATGTGTGAATTCTATGGGTTAGATGCTAGTTTACACCATCATTATGTTGCATAAACCACATATGCATGTTTATACATGAATTTGGGTTATGATCATATTATGTAAGTTGTGACATTTAACCAAACAAGTTGACACCTTTAGATCCATGACATGTGTAGTTTTATGCAAGTTTCACCCCTATTATAATTAGATCTATTTTATTTGTCTATATGTTGTGATAATTTATCTTTGTTCTATGAGTTAGACTATTCGAGTCTAACATATATTTTGCGTTGAATAAGCGAACGTATAACGTGGGGTAGGGGTAATATTAAGGATTTAATGTTAAGAAATTGGGGTGCAATGTATATGATTTTGCATACCGTAAGTGGATGGCCATAATTGGGTCAATTATGGACATCATTAAAATTGGAATTAATTAATAATTTGAATAGGGAAATTATTAAAACTGGGGTAAAAGATTATAAGTAATATTCAATGCTTAGGACACGAGGTTGGACTCGTTTGTGACGTAAACCAGCCCGGACCCGACCGGCAAACCCAGTGGTCACAAATGTCAGCCCAATGTGAGAGCTCCAAGGCCCAAATTAAAGCATAATAGTTGTAAAGACACGAGGTTAGAATCTTTTATGGTGTAAGACTGCCCGGACCCGCCCGGCAAATCCAGCTGCCATAAATGCCGGTCTAATGTGAGAGGTCTTTATAAGGTTATGGCCTTAATGAATTAAGAAATACTTAACCAGATAAAAATGTAAGCTGGGACATGGGGGTTAAGTAGGTGCCTTGGGTGGCATGAGGAATCTAGTGAGTGCCTTTAGTGGCATTTGAAATACGATTAGTAAGACTTAACCAAACACACATGTAAATGAACATGGCTAAGAAGAGGGTTAAGTGGGATATACTAGTGGGGACAAGCTTAGGTGGATAGAATGTGGTAAGTAATTGGGGGCCCATTTCAACCAGTAACCCAACCGTATCTTTGTGGGCTCGACCCAAGTCGAGGACGGGACACGCATACTGGGCTTGACTATAAGAGGCCAAACGGGTTAGCGGTGGCAACGAAAGTCCAACGGGTTTCATATGCGTGTGTGGACCCGGGCTGGTAGGTAAGACATTTATGTATCGTGTAGGTATAAGTCGTGCATCCTCAAGTTGTATCGGGTTGCCACTTTAGGGGAGTGATACACCCTACTGTAGGGCCAGCACGGGTATCTACGAGTAGGGAGGTGATCAAAAGTGGGTAGTGGGGTACATCTAGCGGAGATAGGGGCAGGCGGCACCTATGTAGTCAGCTAGGGGTACACGAAGTTATTTATAAAATTTCTAAGTTTGGTAAGTGGGATCAACCTTTAGGGTGACTGGTGTGGTGCAGTGTAGTAATTATTTTTTAGTAATTATGTATACCTTTAACGTTATCTTTATCTGCTCTTCCATACACAATAGTTCATAGACATTTCCTTATTTTCCAGCTTGTGCCTTAGTCTAATTATTTTGATAATAGTATTGTTAGAATTATCATTCTCGCCAGACTTTATGTCTGACCCCCTCCATTTCTATCTTTTTCCCCCCTCCAGGTCCTCAGGGTGGGCCCAGCTCTAGCGGAGTTTGATTGGATTGCTTTATCTCTCTTTTGGAAAGCTTGGACCGCTGAAGTAAAGTCCAGCTTGTTATCTTCTTTAATGGTTATTTATGTAATGGGGTTATGTATTTTGTTTTATCAAGATGGATATTGTACTTGACTCTGATTTATTGTTTATGATGTATCAAACATGTTTAATTTCCGCTGCAATGAAATAATGTTTTAGATTTCCAAGTACTACTTATTATCTGTCTTGTTGTAATTTTTCTGTTCTATATTCACTTAAAACCTCCATGGAAGTTAATGCATTCCCTTTGTGAGTGACATTAATGGACGTGGGGTGTTACAAATCCTATGAATTCTGTTATGCTTAGCTATCTAGAATCTCTTGATGCGTCTATTGAAAATTTGCATTCTGCTAGAGTAGTCCATGAGTACTCGTATATCTTTGAAGAAGTGAAGGTTTTACCTCCAAAGCGAGAGATAGATTTCCGCATATACCTAGTTGATAATGCAAAACCAGTTGCTTTACCTGTTAGACACATGGGTTCAAGGCAAAGGAAGGAGTTCAGCAAGCAAGTTAAAGAGTTGCTCGAAAAGGGGTTTATCAGGCGGAGTATTTCTGAATGGGCTGCTCCAGTAGGGTTCGCAACCAAAGCGGATGGTTCACTTCACCTATGCATGGATTATAGGGAGCTAAACAAGCTGGCCATGAAGAATAGGTACCCATTTCGAAGAATAGACGACTTGTTCGACCAGCGCGTAAGTGCATCAGTTTTCTCCCAACTAGATCTGGACACCGTATTTCATCAACTAAGAGTGGCGGAAGACCACATAGATAAGACCGCGTTCAGGACCCCGGATGGTTTCTTTGAATGGCTTGTCATGCCTTTCAGCTTGAAAATTGCGCCCGCCTGTTTCGTAGACTTGATAAGTCGGGTGTTTAGGGAGTTCCTTAATAAGTTTGTAGTGATCTTCGGGGACGACATTTTGATTTTCTCAAAAAGTGAGGAACAACATGCTTTGCATTTAAGGGAAGTTATGGATATTCTCCAAATGCCATTTTTGGAAAGAAGAAGTAAGGTTTCGTGGATATGTGGTGTCCATAGAGGGAATAGCTGTAGATCCTGCAAAAGTAGTTGCGGTGGAAGATTGGAAGATTCACGGAATGCAACCGAAGTACGAAGTATTCTCGGACTAGCAGGCTATTACAGAAACTTCATTAAATACTTTGCGAAGATCTCAGCCCCACTTACAAGATTGACGAAGAAGAACCTAACTTTCGCGTGGGATTTGGATTGTGATGTTTCTTTTCAACGATTGAAAAGGGCTCTAACAACAGCCCCAGTCCTGACATTGCCAGATGGGAGAAAGATGTTTACAATATACACAGATGAATGCGGTACAGAATTAGGCGTTGTCTTGATGCAAGATGGCAAGGTATTTCATTATGGGGGAAGGCAGTTGAAGGTACATGAGAAGAACTGCAAAACTCATGATTTATAACTAGTTGCCATTGTCTTCGCTCCTAAGTCATGGCGTCATTACCTAGTAGGAGAAAGGTTTGAATTTTTTACTGACCGTAAATCATTAAATTACATTTTATCACAAAAAGATCTTAACTTAAGACAACAAAGGTGGATGGAATTTCTTGCCTCATACGATTTTGATATTGCTTATACCCCTGGCAAGGGCAATGTGGTAGCAGATGCCTTAAGTAGGAAAAAGTTGACCCTAAGTCCTCTCTTCATGGAAAGGCAAAACTTGGAGTACATAGCAACCTTTGACTTTAGACCCTCTTTTGAATTTGTACCTGGCTTGTTTGCAATGCTAGACGTATGGCCTATGCTTTTGGACTCAATAGGAATCGCTCAACATGAAGACCTCAGATAGTGGATATGATGGATAAGTTAATTAGAGGTGAGACTTCTAGTCACTTCAATAGACACTTCCTAGATGACAAGGGTTGGCTGAGACGGTATGGAAGACTATGTATCCCATGAGCAAGGAATTTGATGAAGATAGTTCTTGAAGAAGCACACCATTCTAAGTTGACCATACACCTAGGTGGAGATAAGATGTATAAAGACATAAAAAGGGTTTTCTTTTGGAATGGCATGAAGAACGATGTAGCTGAATTCGTCTCGAAATGCTTGATATGCCAGCAAGTCAAGGCGGAACAGAAGAATCCTGGTGGTCTGCTTCATCCAATAGATGCCCCATAGTGGAAATGGGATAGCATTTCGATGGACTTTATAGATGGTTTGCCTAGGTCAAGAAGGGACAATACAAGTATTTGGGTAATAGTTGACAGGCTCACTAAAAGCGCTCACTTTATACCCATTAAGAGCAGGAGGACTGCCTTATCATTAGCATCCATTTATCTTAAAGAGGTAGTTCGACTACATGGGATACCCTCTAGCATGGTAAGTGATCGAGATCCCATCTTTATGAGTGAGTTTTGGATGAGTTTGCAAGAGGCTGTAGGCACACAGCTATGCTTAAGCACTGCCTATCACCGTCAAACCGACGGTCAGACTGAAAGGGCGAACATAGTTTTAGAAGATCTTTTGAGATTGTGCATTCTTGGTTTTGGAGGAACGTGGGAAGATCATCGTCCTTTGGTAGAGTTTGCCTGCAACAATAGCTACCAAGCCGCCAAAGGCATGGCACCCTTTGAGGCTTTATATGTAAGACCATGCCGATCACCAACTTGTTGGTGGGAATCTACAGACAAGCTCGTTCTTGGGCCCGACATGATCAGAGAAACTTCAGAGAAGGTGGACTTGATACAAAGACAAATGAAGACCGCACAAGATAGACAGAAGTCCTACGCGGATAAAAGAAGGACGACCTTGGGTTTGAGGTTGAAGACAGTGTTTTCCTTAAAGTATCCCCTTTGAGGAATGTCATTCGCTTTGGATCCGTAGTAAAATTGGCACCAAAATCTGCAGGGCCATTCCCTATCATTGGAAGGATTGGGACTATGTCTTATAGAGTAGAGCTGCCCAAAAGATTGCCTGGAGTTCATAATATTTTTCATGTTTCTCATCTACGAAAGTGCTTACATGAGTCTGCGGAAGTTGTGGAGCCGAGCATACTAGAGGAAGTGGAAGTGGAACAAGAAGGGACGGTGAGAAAAGTTCCAACTCGTATCTTGGGAACAGAAGTTAAAAAGCTACGCAATCGTGAGGTCAAGCTAGTTAAAGTACAATGGAGTGACGCTGAAGGAGATGCGACTTGGGAGACTGAAGACAAGATACGTGCAACGTACTCTTTTCTTTTTGAGGGTACATCCTTGACTCTTTTTCCATAAGTTTATGTATGCTTATATCTGTCTTTTAAATATATCTCCTCGGTCCTATTCTTGATCCTTTATTAGAAACCAATGAATGTAAACATGTATTTGAAACATGTTATGATTGATGGTTTCAAGTGGTTGCTAGTGGTTGATCGTGGATGCATATACACACACATTAGGTACCAGATCGGCTCAGTCACTTTCATATTTCATATGCATATACGTATTTGTATATGGATTGAAACTTGATGTGTTATCATATGGATGTTGCATTTGTATGAATAACTGTGCACTCGTGTAGAAGTTATTAAGTACGATTAGGAATAATTGCATACATAATGGACTCATGGCACCGACATAATTCACATTAAGGAGGTCAACTGAATTAGTAGACTGTCTGATTTTGCATTAGATAAGGACATATACACACACCATGCATATAATCTTGATAGCATTAGAAATATTTTTAAGGACAATGGATGCCTGTGATTTATGGTTGAGTAGATGGACGTTGGATGTTCGGATACATTCTTCTTAACTTAGAGATTTCGGGGATGAAATCCTTTAAGGAGGGGAGAATGTAACACCCCGTATTTTCTATGAAAATTAAATTTGGAAAAATGAAGAATACTTACTTTTTAGAGGAATAATTAATTAAAATAGACTATACATTTGTGTTCGTCTCAGAATTTTTGTCAAGATGTGCCTAAAGTTTGCATTAAGTAGATAATGTATGAGAAAGTTATGGACCTTGGAAGTTTGTATACATATAAGGGAAATGTATGTGTATATATATACATTAATAAAATAAAATCAACGTAAATTCAAGAAAAAATTCAAAATAGCGGAAGCGGGAAGGCAAAACGCCGAACTAACCTATTTTTGGGTCAACCCGAGACCTGCCGGGTCGACTGAGGTCGACTCAGGGTGTTTGGGGTCGGTCCCATTGGCCCAGAATAGCTTGCGATGAATTCTTTTGTTTTAGGGCATACTTGCCGTTCTCTGATTGGCCTGATGAGGCGTTTTCTTGGACTATATGGTCTAGATGGGTCCACTGTTGATCCAAAGGCTCTAATTAATCCTACACATATATAAATACATATCTAAACTTAACCCTAGCCTCATTACCCTATTCTATGATGCCACAATGTTGTCTATCTCTAAACTAGCCTGGCCTCCTTCTTCTTCTCCAAACTAGAGATCAAATTGGAGAGCTTCAAATTAATGTAAAGGTTTCCCGCTCCAGTCAACAAAGAGAGATTAGAATCGCTATAACATCAAATAATTCTCTTTTTCTAATCCTATCGTTGTAGGTTCAGTTATTATTCAAATTTGAACACATAATACGAATCATGACTGTAATGAATCGAATCTAGAACTGTGCTTAATTGTAATGATAATCAATTCTGATTCGTTCTTATTCTTTTGTCAAATCTGAGATTACCTATGCCTGTGAGACTATTACTAGTGATATGATTGAATTTATCTTGTTATACATCAAATTGGTGATTCTTTTATGTTCAGTTCTATCGAATCTTTCTGCCTGTGATGTAACTTGCTCAGTTTGCTCATGTTTATTGTTAATGTACAACAAATCTATTAGATCTATGATTCTTGTGTTTGGTACACTTTTACGTGGTTATTCTCTTATGTCAATTCTTGCATTTCTTCTCTATTCCCCTTTTTGTTTTATTTTATGAATACTATGTTCAATTGGAAACCTAGTTTGGTTATTGTTGTACGTACGATTGTAGTGCGGGGAATTGGGTATAATTTATTGGAGTAATTTTGGAAACAAGTAAATTAAACATAACTTGAGTTGACTACAATTGTGGATAATTGGCATAAAAAATTCTGGACTTGGACATGTATGGTAAATATGTAAATTGGCTAAATGATGAACATTCCGAACCCGAGGTTAGATTGAGTTGCGGTGTTAGGCTGCCTGGAACCGCCTGGCAAATCCAACGACTGCAACAACAGATCTAATGTAAGAGGTTAGAGCATTAAGACCAAAACGCGAGGTTAGAATGAGTTTGTGGTAGAAGTCTGCCCGGAACCGCCCAACACATCCAGCAACCGCAAACAACAGTTCTAATGTGAGAGGTTGATGCATTAATGAATGAATTAATGCTAATGAACAGACATGTTAAGAATGGTAAGGTTAAGTAACATATGAATAGGTGACACTTAACTAATACAACATGTTAATTAAACAAATGGATGGGGTTAGGTTAAATTGAGAACACTTAACCGTTATAACATGTTGAATAGGAAACCCTAGTAACAGGGACCTATTTCAGCAGTAACCCACATAGTTGTATCATGATACCCTGAACTAGGCAGGGTGGGGCACGAGTACTGGGCTGATTATAAGTGGTCAACATAGCGGCAGGTGGTGCGTCAGTGTAGGTTCTGACGGAGTACGGGCGTGCATGTACTCCGAAGTGGAAAAATCAGACACTGGGCATCAGTAGTTATACAATATGCATCTTGAATTGTGTCGGATTGCCATCATAGGGATTGATACACCCCATGGTGGGACCATCACATGTATCTACGAAGAAACGGGGCCGAATGATATAAGTAATAAATTCATGCAAGTAGAAGTATCGATAAAGGGATCATTTTATTATGAACACATGAGGCTAGTTGAAAAAATTGTTAGTAGGTGCAGAGAAATAGAAATGAGTGCGATAACATATTCAGTTTATCTTGCCTCACCTTGTCTTATGTTGTCTTGTTACTATGGTATTGTCTTATATTCAGTTTATTCATGTCATGATCCTTTTTTTTGTTTACATGCTGAAAATCATAGAGCTTACTAGGCTTATGTCTGACCCGTTTTCTTTCGTCTTCTTTTCTTCCGTCCCCTCCCCCCCGGTCCGCAAGGATGGAATACTTCAGCTTAGTTCAGACCTTTTCCAGCTTGAAGAGAGTAGATGTATTACTTGGATTCTCTTTTCTTGGGCTATGACTATGGTTACACTTTTATTGGGGATTTATGCCGCTTACTACTATTTTATGCTTCTTTATGTATTTGGAGTTTTTAATCAAGACAGAGGTTTTATTGTAATGACTTGGAATTTGGGTTTTGAGACAATGATTGTAATGTTTTGACTAAACCACGATGCTTATGATATAATAAAAGTTTTTCCTGCTGTATGTATGTCTGTCTTGTAATTTATCTATATCTTTTACCTATAGTGTTTCACCGAAGTTAATGCATTCCCTTTATGAGTGACTTTAACGGAGGTGGGGTATTTCACCTACCAACTTGAGGGGGATCTGCAAGCACATCCGTATAAACCCTCGAAGGGTGTCATGCAATTGCTTATCTAGAAACTATTATTATAAGCAAACTTTACTAGAGTTAAATGATCCTTCCAATTCCCTCTAAAATACAAATTAAATAGTCTTAGTAGATCCTCAAAAATCTTGTTTACCCTCTCAGTTTGTCCATCAGTCTAAGGGTGATAAGCCATGCTCAATCTGAGTTGTGTCCCTAAAGCCTCCTGCAGATTCCTCCGTGTTGTGTATAATAATTCTTTGATTTTTGTTTAATGATATAAAGCATATATATATTATAAATGTGTTTGCTATTGTACTATTCTAATACATCCCAAATGGAATTAAATATATATTTAAATAGAATACTACTGTAACACCCCACGTCCATTAATGTCACTCACAAAGGGAATGCATTAACTTCCATGGAGGTTATAAGTGAATATAGAACTGAAAAATTACAGCAAGACAGATAATAAGTAGTACTTGGAAATCTTAAAACTTCATTTTATTGCAGCGGAAATTAAACATGTTTATTACATCACAAAACCATTAATCAGGGTCAAGTACATTATCCATCTTCATAAAAACAAAATACATAATCCCATTACACAAATAGCCACTAAAGAAGATAACAAGCTGAACTTTACTTCAACGGTCCAAGCTTTCCAAAGAGAGATGAGCAATCCAATCAAACTCCACTAGAACTGGGCCCAACCTGAGGAACTGGAGGGGGAAAAAGGATAGAAATGGAGGGGGTCAGACATAAAGTCTGGCGAGTATGACAATTCTAACAATACAATTATCAAAATAAATAGACTAAGGCATAAGCTGGAAGACAAGTAAGTGTCTATGAACTATTAGGTAGATAAAGAGAGCGTTTAAGATAACGTTAAAGATAACGGTAAAGGCACACCTAATTTCTAATGAATAATTACTACACTGCACCGCACACCACTACACTGCACCGCACCAGTCATCCTAAAGGTTGATCGCACTTGCTTCACACAGAAACATATAAATAGCCTTACGTACCCCTAGCTGACTACATAGGTGTCGTCTGCCCCTATCTCCACAAGGTGTACCCCACTACCCACTTTCGATCGGTTCCCTACTCGTATAAGCCCGTGCTGGCCCCACAGTGGGGTGTATCACTCCCCTAAAGTGGCAACCCGATAAAACTTGAGAATGCACGGCTTATACCTACACGATGCAACAACGTCTTACCTACCAGCCCGGGTCCACACACGCATATGAAGCCCATTGGACTTGCGTTGCCACCGCTCCCCGTTTTGGCCTCTTATAGTCAAGCCCAGTACGCGTGTCCCATCCTCGACTTGGGTCAAGCCCACAAAGATACGTTTGGGATACTGGTTGAAATGGGCCCCCACAAGCTACCCACCTAAGCTTGTCATTAATATATCCCACTTAACCCCCTTAGTCATGTTCATTTACATGTGTGTTTGGTTAATTCTTACTAATCGTATTTCACCTGCCACTAAGGGCACCCACTAGATTCCTCATGCAACCCAAGGCACCTACTTAACCCCCATGTCCCACCTCACATGTTTATCTGGTTAAGTATTTCTTAATTCATTCAGGCCATAACCTCATAAAGACCACTCACATTAGACTGGCATTTATGGCAGCTGGATTTGCCGGGCGGGTCCGGGCAGTTTACACCATAAAAGAGTCTAACCTTGTGTCTTTACAACTGTTATGCTTTTGTTTAGGCCTAGGACCTCTCACATTGGGCTGACATTTGTGACCACTGGATTTGCCGGGTGGTTCCGGGCAGGTTAACGTCACAAACGAGTCCAACCTCGTGTCCTAAGCATTGATTGACAACTTTCTATCTTTTACCCTAGTTTTAATAATTTCCTATCCAAATTATTAATTAAGTCCACTTTTATTGATGCCCCATAATTGACTCAATTATGGTCATCCACTCATGGTATGCAAAATCATATCAATTGCACCCCAACATCTTATTATTAATTCCTTAATATTACCCCTACCCCACGTTTATACGTTCGCTTATTCAACGCATAATATAGGCTAGACTTGCATCGTCTAACACAAAGCACAGAGATAAATTATCACAACATCTAGACAATTAAAATAAATCTAATCATAATAGGGTTGAAACTTGCATAAACTACACATGTTAAGGATCAAAAGGTGTCAACTTGTTAAATGTCACAATTTACATGATATGACCATAGCCCAAATCAACACATAAACTTGTGTAACACCCCACCTCCGCCAATGCCACTCTTGCAAGGACATTAGCTTTGGAGGGGCGTTAAACAAGGTAAACATGCATGCAGATATCACAAGACAGAATATATATGTAAAACAGAGTGGTAAAGCAGCGGATAAAACTAGCATTTCATAACCATAGTTAAGTTACAACAAAGTACTTGATCATTATTTTCCAACAAACAAAGTCTAGCATAAACTTAAAAACTGAAATACATAAAGTACTATCCCCAAAGCGAAGTGATAAACCATAGCTAGCTCAATGTCCAAAACCGTACATGAGCAAATCCAGTAAGCAAGCTATAAAGATCCAAGCTAAGCTCCAATGTTCCCACCCTGAGAACCTGAGGGGGGGGGGAACGGAAGAAAAGAGGCGAAAGAAAACAGGTCAGTCAAAAAGACTGGTAAGCCCTACTACTATCTGTCTATGAACTAGTAAAGTTAACTGGCATGAGAAGCTGAGATGAACATAAGGATAACAACATACTGGCATGGTGATTAACTAACAAGATAGATAAAGGTGTCATCGCATAATCAAGGTTAAGTTTTGCACCACGGGTGTACTAGCATTCTAATATGTCAAGTAAAAACAAGAATTGATCCCTTGGCCCAAGCTTGGCCCAACATCATGAGGTGACCTAAATCAAGGTCCAACTACTCGGTCTAGTCGATCGGCTCCCTATAAGCCTAACTCGTCAAGTGTCGGTGTCATGCGGCTTAATCATGTAATGTAGTTGACTGTGCAGGGTCCACCCTAGGGTGTATCAGGCCCTATGGTGTAACCCTCTGACACCATACCATGATGCACAGTCCAAACCTACCGGTGCCCGTGTTCAACTCCGGACTTAATGTGCATGACCATGGTCCGCCTGAACAACCGGGGCATCATCCAGCCGTCTCTTTTGGTCTCTTACAATCAGCCCAGTAATCGTGCCCCACCCTAGCCTAGTCCTAGGGTCTTATGATACTACCAAGGAGGTTACTACTGAAAAGGACCACGCAACTAGGGTTTCTTAACGGGTTAAATGTGGTTAACCCGATCCACACGTGGATTAAATTGGTTAAGAGTACCCAAGGCTCCTGACTTAACCCCGATTAACCCATCAAGCCCAAATTGGTTAAGTATTAAGTGGACCATGACTTAACCCTAATCAGGAGGCATTCATTAACTTAATGCGCTTTAACCTCTCACATTAGACTTTGTTGTGGTTATTAGTTAAGCCGGGCGGGTCCGGGTAGCTTTACACCACAACTAGGTCTAACCTCGGGTTCGAGCACAACATGACCAACTTCTCACATTGGGCCCTATTGTTTGTAGCCACTAGTTAAGCCGGGCGGGTCCGGGTAGATTTATGCTACAAACTCAACCCAACCTCGAGTTGGCCACACTCATATTTTCTAAGTGTCATGTCCATTATGTTTCCAAAACATAATTACAAGTTAACATATCACGTCATGTTATAAAAATCATGTTCATGTCATAATTTTACCCAACCCCAACGTAATCCCATCGTTTACATACTCGCAACAACGCATAAAGGGTAAAATAGGGAACTTGGCATAATCATGACAAAAAGGTGTTGAAGCCACAAGTTTATCATGGTGGCATATGAAATGTACATATATTCATATACTTGCATATTGCATCATTAGGCTTCAAAAGCATGCATAAAACCAAACTTAGCATATGAGTGATACATGGTGATAAATAACATGTAGAAGTTGCTAGAAGTTCGCATTTGGCCTCACATGCAAGTTATCATAAGGGATATGATAACTTTCATGTTGCCAAAATGCAACCTTTAACATAAAGCTTGAAGCTTTAAGGTCATAAACTCAAGTTTAACTCACATAACATGATAACATGATCAACCCAAACTTGCATAACATGATAACGTGATCAACCCAAACTTGCATAACATGATAACATGATCAACCCAAACTTGCATAACATGATGACATGATCAACCCAAACTTGCATAACATGGCAACATGTGTCATACATAACTTGCATAATGATCAACCAAACTTGCATATAATGATCAACCAAACTTGCATATAATGATCAACCAAACTTGCATATAATGATCAACCAAACTTGCATCATTCATTTAACTTTAGAGTTCAATAAAAAGAAAGTAGAAAAGGGCTTACAATGCTATGAAGACACAAATAATTATTTATTATAAAGATTGAGACGAAGCCCTTATGCAAGCACCAAAAACCCAAATATGCAAGCTCCAAATGAAAACCCTTGAGCCAAATCAATAAAAACTCTTGCTTTGAAATAGAAATGTTGCAACTTGACTTGAATGCAAACTAAGAACACTCATACAAGCTTGAAAATACTTGTATGCACTCAAAATCTCTCATAGAAATAAACTTAGGAATTTTAGCATGAGAGTGGAGGCCATGAGAGGAACAATTTTGGCATAGTTTAGTTGTAGGAATGAATAATGATGATTTAGGCTAGGCTTAGGTTTTTTTTTATAGAGTTTTAGGATAGTATTATCCATAGGATTAACCCTAGATTCAATCCAAGCCATCAAAGCATGTCTTGGGGAAGAAGTTAAGTGTAGGAACCATCTAGGGCCTTTAGATTAAAGCTGAACCATGAGAACCATTCAAATGCAAAATCTGCATTTGAGCGAATCGGCCCACGGGTTGACAGCCAAACACCCTGGATTAACCCCTAGTCGACCCAGCAGGCTCGGGTCGACCTCAAAAATCGGCCGATTCGGTTATTCCCCTCTCCCAATTCGTTGTTTTGAACATTTTTGCATATTCATTTATTTATTTTTCAATTATATATATATATATATATATATCAATATATATATATTTCTCTGCGCAACCCATTTCACTTAATTAAGTGTTGATACCGAAAATTGGTATAACAACCAAAATGGTATTTCTAAACACGTTACCTAATCAGTGGCGAGATGCTTAGAAAGCACGTCACCTTTTCAGAGGCGGGGTGTTAGAAAACCTTTAGAGTTATGTGAGGCCATATCTAACATTCAAAAGCATCAAAATACCAAAATTAAGAAAAAAAGGAAAAGAAGACAAGAGTTTATAGTGGTTCGACTCTTAATCGAGTCTACGTCCACTTTGAAGATAGAATTCCATTATTCACCCAATGATTTACAACATTTGCTCCATTGCACATTTGTAAAAGAATATTTGATATGCATGCATTCATCCTTATGCTCCTTTGAGGGTGGTGGAAAGCTATAAGAGTTTAATCCAATCCTTCCATGAAAGCCATAATCATGAGCTAGAGCTTGCAATCCTCATGCTTTTCCCCCACAGAAATCATCCTTAAAAGCTCCTTAGATCCTCAAAAGCTCCTTAGATCCTTAAAAGCTCCTTATAGCTCCTTAGATCCTTGATGAAATGATGGAGAAGAGATGTTGAAATGCTTGGAGAAGTCTAAAAAGCAATTTGGCAGCACCTCCTTATAGCTGCCCCCAGAGTCCCCCCAAAATGATGGAGGTAGGGTCCTATTTATAGGCGGAGAAATGGCTGAAATCTTGTATTCAGGGGTCTGGTCGGTATTTTCGGTATTTACGGAAATGCCACTGCCAGTTGTCACCAGTTGTTTCCAGCTGTCACGCCATCACAGGTCGTTTCTAGCGCTTTGGCCGACCAGGAGCTTCCGCCAGAAGAAAGGACGACCAGGAGGCTAGAATGCGGAGCGGACCTACAAAAGAATGACCAAGAAGCTCGACCCAAAAAACGGTCCGACCAGAGATGGCGCTACCTTCCAGAAATGTGCGACCAGGATCGAGAACACATCGGAATTGGTTCCCTCAAACATGTGGTCGGTCTCCAGAGAAGGACAACCAGCTGCCCTTTGCATTTGGAGCGATCAGAGATCTTCTTCATCTGGAGCGACCAAAGATCTTTTGTATTTGGAGCGACCAGACGATTTATCAAGCCTTTTGGCTCAAGCCATGAGTTGAGAAGAAACGAGCAGTCCTGTGGTATTGCAGAACCGACCCTGTAGCTTTTATCCAAAGACAGAGCGACCAGGTGTTTAAGGAAGGGAACGACCAGTAGAGTTTAAAGAAAGGAACGACCAGACGATGACCGACCCCATGTAATAACTTCAGGACCGACCCTTTCTTCAAACGCACCAAACCGACCCATACAAGCTTATTGATAACCCATTGATCGATTTAAGAAGATAACATTTTGCCCCTCGGAGTTGCATAATTTTCAAAAAAAATTATGGACTTCGAAGTATTAGCGGATCGATCAGGTTGGACCAGGGGCCGGTTTTGAACATGGCACGTAGGGGTCGGTTTTGACAAAGCGGCTGGTCGTCTTGGCTATATATCTTCCTTTTGACCCTTTGGTGTTCCTTAATTTCCCAACTCCAGAACTTCATTAATTTAATAGCGGCGGTTTTTTGAAGAAAATTCTCCAATCTTTTTCTTGCTTCTCCAATCCAATCCAGGGAAACAATCCATCCACAATCACTCTCCCCGATTCTCTGCCAAGTGCTCGAATCCGTTCCTCGCCAAAGCCCAGAAATTCCATCCAAACTTTTTTCAGCTAGTTGGTTTGATTGCAGGTACACATTTTCTATCTCTTTGTTAATTCGAGAATGATCGACGCTGTGCTTTGAATTTGGGTGGATTTTTCGGGGTTAAACCATATTTGGATTAGTTTTGATGTATGATTGCAACTTGATTGTAAAATCCTTGAATTCGACACTCTTTGCATATTGGAATGCTTAACAGTAAGATAGAAGCCAATCTAGGTTTGAACTCATGATGATGGTTGAAATATCTAGTAGGTAGAGAGAATATGGATATGAGTGCGATAGTACAAATAGTTTATCTTGCCTTATCATATGTTACCGTATTTCCTTGTTGTTGTCCTCTGTCCAGCTTATTCAAGTCATGGTTCTCTTATCAGTTTACATGCTAAATAATCATTGGACTTACCAGACTTATGTCTGACCTATTTTTCTTTCGCTCTCTTTTCTTCCGTCCCCCCCCACCCCCCCCCCCCCCCCCCCGCCCAGGTACCCAGGGAGGGAATAGCTCAGCTTAATTTGGACCGTTCATCTTTCCAAGCTCGAAGACTCTGTGATGTATAGCTTGGAACCTCTTTTCTTTGGATATGGCTTTGGACACACTACTACTTGGGGATTTATGCAGTTTTACTTTGTTTTATGCTTCTTTATGTTATAATCAAGACAGAGATTCTGATGTAATGATTCGTAAGTTGTTTTAAGACAGTTTGCAGTAATGTTTATGTTATGAACCACGAATGAAGTAAATTTAGTTTTCCGCTGCATATATATGTCTGTCTTGTAAATTATTTGTGTCTTTTACCTATAATGCTCCACCAAAATTAAGGCATTCCCTTTGTGAGTGACCTTAATGGAGGCGGGGTGTTTCACTTGTTATCAGAGCAAAGGTTTACTAGATCAGATAAAATTTTTGAAAACTGTTTTTCAAAAAGTAGTTTAAAGAAGAAATTTTAAAGAAAAAGTGTTGTTTTGTTTTAAAAAGGCATAATCCCCCAAAGCCATATGTACTATCTTTCTATCCTTTGTTTTGAATCTTTCCTTTTTCGTTTCAGCATGTCTGGGGATCTTAATCTTCCGAAGGGCATGCCGGTACCTGGCTGGTTCAGAAGGTACCTAGAGGCTAGGGCTAATGTCGCAGGCCCAGCAGATGTTCCTCCTCCCCCAACTGCTGCAGTTCCTCCTCCTCCTCCACGTGTAAATGCTTTCTCAAAAATATGTAGGGACTTTCGAGCCATAGGTGGAAAGAACTTCAATGGAAATGAATCCTTTGTGGAAGCAAGAAACTGACTCAAAGAAACTGAGGATTTGTTCGATAACTTCAAAGTGGATCATAGGCAGAAGATACAGTTGGTGGTATGGTTGCTCAAGGACGAAGCTTCCTATTGGTGGGAAGTTACTAACGCTGAAAGACCAATTGAAACTTAGATGGATTTCAGAATGAGGTTTGAAATGAAATTCCTCTCACAAGCAAAACGAAGTCTACAAATGGAGAAGTTCTTAGCTCTCAAACAAGGGAGTATGCCAGTCAAGGAATACATTAACCACTTCAACCAGCTAGCAAGGTTTGGATTGGAGTTGAACACTCCACATAAGAAGGCTCTCCGCTTTGTTAAAGGATTGAATGAACCACTGCACAGCGTAGCTATGTCTCATATACCTATAGGTGCGACTTATGAGAGACTGGTGGACATGGCACTGTTACAAGAAGAAGATAAGGTTGGCAAGAAAGAGACAAAGGTGGAAGTACCTCAAGATAAGAAAGTGGAGGGATCACAGAGCAAGAAGACAGATTCCAAGAAGAGTGGGAAGAACAACAAACCCCGTGACAAGAGGAATGTAATTTTTGTGGAATTCCTGGACATCTGGTTAAGGACTGCAGAAAGAAGAAGAGGAAGATGGGTGGTTGTTTCCATTGCGGCGAGAAGGGACATATGGCTAGGGACTGCCCAAGAAAGCAAGGGCAAGGGTAGAGAGCTGGATCTACTTTTGGAGGGTAGGTTCACGCTCTCATGGCACCTCCGCAAGAACGAGGTAGAAATATTTCTGTTGAGATTTTAGTTTATCTTTTTGATCATCCTATTCGTACACTCTTTGATTCTGGCGCATCACACTCTTTCATATCTACTGCTTTAGTTGAATCTCTACACTTAGACACCAGTTTAGTAGAGGCTCCATTGGTTGTTTCAAATCCGATGGGGTGCTCAACTTATTTGTCAATGATTTGTCTGGATTTGGAAATTTCTATACTAAGTGTTGGGTTTGGATGTAATGCCTATGTGTTGGGCTTCACAGGCTATGGGTTGATCTAGGCATGGATTGGCTATCCAGTAATGGTTCCATCCTTGATTATGAAAAGAGAGTGGTTAGACTCATGACTCGCCTTGGTAATACTCTCGAAATTTTTTGTAATCCCATGAACTCTATTATGCTTAGCTATCTAGAATCTGTTTATGCGTCTGATGAGAACTTGTAGTCTGTTAGAGTAGTCCGTGAATACTCGGATGTGTTTGAAGAGGTGAAGGGCTTACCTCCGAAGTGGGAGATAGAATTCCGCATGTACTCATTGATAATGCAAAACCCATTGCTTCACCCGTTAGACACATGGCTCCAAGGGAGAGGGAAGAACTCAGCAATCAAGTTAAAGAGTTGCTTGAGAAGGGGTTTATAAGGCGGAGTATTTCTAAATGGGGTTCTCCAGTGGTTTTCGCAAATAAAGCGGACGGTTCACTTTGCCTGTGCGTGGATTATAGAGAGCTAAACAAGCCGACCAAGAAGAATAGGCACCCACTCCTAAGAATAGATGACTTGTCCGAACAACTTATAGGTGCATCGATTTTCTCCCAACTAGATCTAGCTACTGGGTTTCATCAAATAAGAGTGGCTGAAGATAGTATTGACAAGACCGCGTTCAGAACCCAGATGGTTTCTTCGAGTGGCTTGTCATGCCATTCAGCTTGACAAATGCACCCGCTTATTTTGTTGAATCAATGATCAGGGTGTTCAGGGAGTTCCTTAATAAGTTTGTGGTGGTCTTCGTAGATGACATTTTGATTTTCTCAAAGAGTGAGGAAGAGCATGCTTAGCATTTGAAAGAAGTCATGGATACTCTTTGAGCACATCAGTTGAAAGCTAAATTCTCCAAATGCCACTTCTGGAGAGAGGAAGTAAGGTTTCTTGGACAAGTGGTGTCCAAGGAAGGGTAAGCTATGGACCCCGTAAAAGTAGTTGTGGTGCAAGATTGGAAGGTTCTGCGGAATACGACTGAAGTATGAAGCCTCCTTGGGCTTGCGGGCTTTTACCAAAAATACATCAAAGACTTTGCTAAAATCTCAGCTCCTCTTACAAGGTTGAAGAACAAGAACCTAACTTTCAATTGGGATTTGGATTATGATGTTGTTTTCCAACAATTGAAAATGGCTCTAACAACAGCCCTAGTTCTGACACTACTGGATGGGAGGAAGATGTTTACCGTATACAAGGATGCATGTGGTACGGGACTAGGTGCTATCTTGATGCAAGAAGGGAAGGTTGTCGCTTATGGAGGCAGACAGTTGAAAGTACATGAGAAAAACTACCCAACCCTTGATCTAGAGTTGGCTGCCATCGTCTTTGCGCTTAAGTCTTGGTGCCATTATCTCCTTGGTGAGAAGTTTGAATTACATACAGACCATAAATCGTTGAAGTGCCTTTTCTGGCAGAAATATCTTAACTTGAGGCAACAAAGGTGGATGAAGTTCTTGGCATCCTATGATTTCGAGATTTCCTATACCCTTGGCGAGGGCAATGTAGAAGCAGACGCCTTGAGTAGAAAGAAGCTAACCTTAAGCCCTCTTTTTGTAGAAAGGCAGAGCTTGGAATACATAGCCAACTTTGACTTTAGACCCTCCATCGATCAAGTGACTGGCTTGTTAACATCTTTAGAAGTGCGACCTACTCTTTTGGACTCAATATGAGCCGCGTAAGATGAAGACCCTCAGCTAGTTGAAGTGATGGATAAGCTAATTAGGGGTGAGACTTCTAGTCACCTCAATATATACTCCATCAAAGATAAGGGTTGGATCAGGCGGGATGGAAGGCTATGCGTCCCAGAAGCAAGGGATTTGGTGAAGAAGGTTCTCGAAGAGGCACACCATTCCAAGTTGACCATACACCCAGGTGGAGACAAGATGTATAAAGACATAAGAAGGGTTTTCTTTTGGAATGGCATGAAGAGGGATGTAGCTGAATTCGTCTCTAAGTGCTTAATATGCCAGCAGGTCAAGGCAGAGCAAAAGAAGCCTAGTGGTTTGCTTCATCCTCTAGAGGTTCCACAGTGGAATTGGATAGCATTTCGATGGACTTTGTCGATGGGTTTCCTAGGTCAAGAAGGGGCAATACCAGTATTTGGGTAATAGTGGACAGGCTCACAAAAAGCGCTCACTTATACACGTTAAAAGTAGAAGGACTGCCTCATCTTTAACATCCATTTACCTTAAAGAGATAGTTGGACTCCATGGGATACCCTCCAGTAATGTGAATGACCGAGATCCTATCTTTACGAGTGAGTTTTGAAGAGCTTGCAAGACGCTGTAGGCACACAGCTATGCTTAAGCATGGCCTATCACCCACAAACCGATGTTTAGACGAAAAGGGTGAACAGTGTATTAGAAGACCTCTTGAGATTATGCATTCTTGACTTTGGAGGAACATGGGAGGATCATCTTCCTTTGGTGGAGTTTGCCTGCCAGCCACCATAGGCATAACACCCTTTGAAGCTTTATATGGAAGACCATGCCGATCACCAATTTTTTGGTCAGAGTCTACAGACAAGCTCATACTTGAACCAGATATGATTAGAGAAACTTCAGAGAAAGTGGACTTGATACGAAGAAGAATAAAGACTGCCCAAGATAGAAAGAAGTCCTATACAGATAAAATAAGGACCGACCTTGAGTTTGAGGTTGGAGACATGGTTTTCTTTAAAGTATATCCTTTAAGGAACGTCGTTCGCTTCGGATCCGCAAGAAAGTTGGCACCAAGATTTGTTGGGTCATTTCCTATCATTGAAAAGATTGGGAAGATGGCTTACAGAGTAGAGCTGCCCAAAAGATTGGCTGGAATTCATAATGTCTTTCACGTTTCTCACCTACGAAAGTGCTTACATGAGTCTGCGGAAGTGGTGGAACCAAGCATATTAGAGGAAGTAGAAGTAGAACGAGAGGCGACTGTGAGAAGAGTTATGACTCGTATCTTGGGTACAGAAGTCAAAAAGCTATGCAACTGCGAAGTCAAACTTGTTAAAGTTCAATGGAGTGACACTGAGGAAGACATGACTTGGGTGATTGAGGCCAAGATACGCGTAGGATACTCTTTTCTTTTTGAGGGTACATCTTTGATCTCTTTTTCCTTAAGTTTGTTCATGCACGTATCTATCTTTTTAGTATTTTTTCTCCGTGCTATTCTTGATCCTTAGGTAGAATCCAGTGGATGTAAACATGTATTTGAAACATGTTATGATTGAGGGTTGTGAGTGGTTGCAAGTGATTGCTAGTGGTTGCTCATGGATGCTTATACACACACATTAGGTGTTAGATCGGCTCAGTCTCTTTCATATTGCATATGCATATATGTACTTGTATATGATTGAAACTTGATGTGTTATCATGTGGATGTTGCATTTGTACGAATTATTGTGCACTCATGTAGAAAGTATGATTAGGGATGATCGCATACATAATGGATTCATGGCACCGACATGATTTGCAATAAAGAGGTCAACTGAATCAGTAGACCGCCTGATTTTGCATTAGATAAGGACATGTACACACACTATGCATATGATCATGAAGCATTAGAAGTATTTTTAAGGACAATGGACGCCTGTGTTTGATGGATGACTAGATGGACAATTGGATGGTAGGATATACGTTCTCCTTGAATTGAAGATTTCGAGGACGAAATCCTTTAAGGAGGGGAGAATGTAACACCCCGTATTTTCTGTAAACATTAAAGTAATGAATTGAAAAATAAATAATTACAAATTTGAGAATTAGGGGAAATGGGTTATGCCATTGCGTTCATCTCGGAATTCTACTTGAGATAGAGTCTGAGTTTGCATAAATTGGATTTCGCATGAGGGAGTTATGACCTTCAGAAGATTCGAGAATTCAAGTAAACAACTCAGATTAAAGTTCAGAAAATTCAAATTTCAAAATCAGAAGCAAAAGCGGGCTGGGCGGGAATTTTCCCGCCCAAGGCCAAGTCGACCAGGAGATCGACCAGGGGGTCGACCTCCCCCCATACAGGTCGACCTCCCGCTCGGGTCAGATCTATAATCTGACGTGTTTCTTTGAGGGATGAATTTCTATGTCAGTAGGGCTTGTGTGGCAAGTTCTGGTTGGTTCTCTTTGCCTTGAATGGCTTCGATTTTCCTTGGGTCGATCTGACGGCTCCTATTAAATCAAAGTTCTATAAAAGCAACCTAAATCTAAACCCTAAGCCACACAAAAATATTCCTAAGGCCGTCATGCTGTCAATACTCAAGCTAGAGTAGTCGATGTTCTCCTTCAACTAGAAAGCAAGTAGGAATTACATATCAATTCCAATTCAATTAAGAGAGTTCAACGTCTACAACAAAGGAGAGATGTTCAAATTCAGAAGACAGATCCCAGAACACAAGACTAGTATCCTTTTTGTAATTCCAATTTTCATTTAGACCTAAATGATGTTAGAATCGTGACTAAAAAAATGGATGTAGAAAATCGCGTAATGTATATCTATGCATATCCTTTTCATTAAAACTGAATTGATTAAGACTATGACTCTTATCATGTTATGTTTGTGATCATGTTGTATGTAGTTTGATGATCAAAGTTAAATGCTTTGCAATGGATCCATATGTTGTATAATTTGCCAGTGACATATATGTTGTGTAATTTAGCGATGACACGTTATACTTTGGCAATGACATATCATGTTGAATAAATTGGAGATGACATATTATGTTGTATACTTTGGCGATGACATAAATTGGCGATGGCATATCATATTGTGTAATTTGGTGATGACATAACATATTGTATAATTTGGCGATCACTTTTCAAGTTGTACGATTTGGTAATGACACTTATATGTTGTATGTCAATTTGGGAATTTTGCTATGTCTATGCAAGTTCAACCATGTTCACATATATGACCAGAACTACATGCTAATTTACAAGTTCACAACTACATTCTAAATTTTAAGTTTATGTAGTTCTATGTAAAACCCCTATTTCACGATTCATGTTGAGTAGATCTAAATTTGCAAGTTCATAATTAAATATTGTTATGTGCCATATTCATATGACACATGTGTAGTTAGATCCATATTTTTCTGATGTTGGAATTACTACATGTTCCTCTTTTTCCCCTTTTGTGTATAAGTTAGGCTATGTATCGAGACTAACATTTCATGTGATTTATGTGAACGTTTAACGGGGGTAACTACATGCTAATTTGCAAGTTCACAACTACATGCTAAATTTTAAGTTTATGTAGTTCTATGTAAAACCCCTATTTCACGATTCATGTTGAGTAGATCTAAATTTGCAAGTTCATAATTAAATATTGTTATGTGCCATATTCATATGACACATGTGTAGTTAGATCCATATTTTTCTGATGTTGGAATTACTACATGTTCCTCTTTTTCCCCTTTTGTGTATAAGTTAGGCTATGTATCGAGACTAACATTTCATGTGATTTATGTGAACGTTTAACGGGGGTAACATTGGGGAAAACATGAAATTACATATAATTGGCATATCTGGCTCATAAACATATAAATGTTTTAAGGCATAAAGTGGTATAAATTTGTATGCCTAAAATTATGTACTTGATTTAAGAGGGAAAGTGGGGCTTGATTGAATGACAATAATTTACATATAAATATAAAGAGGTAAATATGTAAATTTAGAAAAGACGAATATGCCTAACCCGAGGTTAGATTGAGTTACGGTGTAAGACTGCCCGAAACCGCCTGGCACATCCAGCAACCATAACAATATATGTCTAATGTAGGAGGATAGTGCATCGAGCCCAAAAGAACCCAAGTTTAGACTGAGTTGCGGTGTAAAACTGCCCGGACCTGACCGACACATCCAGTAACCGCAGCAATACCTGTATAATGTGAGTGGTTGGTGCTTTAATGAATGAATTAAAGCTAAGTCAAGAATGGTAGGGTTAAGTTAATTAAGGCAACACTTAACCAATACAACATGTCAACTAAACTGATGGGTGGGGTAGGTTAACTTGGACACTTAACCAATTTAACATGTTGATCAGGAAACCCTAGTAACGTGGACCCATTTCAACAGTAACCCACATAGATGTATCATGATACCCTGAACTAGGTAGGGTTGGGCACGATTACTGGGCTGATTATATGCAGCCAAAACAACGACGGTTGGTGCGTCAGTGTAGATTCCGACAGACTACGGGCATGCACATACTCCAAAGTGGAAAAATCTGGCACTGGGCATAAGTAGTTATACACTGTGCATCTTGAATCGTGTCGAATTGTCACCATAGGATTCGATACACCCCATGGTGGGACTATCATAGGTATATAGAATAAAGCAGGGTCGTATGAGACAAGTGGTAAATGCGTGCGAGTAGGAGCCCATCGATAAAAAGGGATCACTGTGTTTGAACTCATGATGATGGTTGAAATATCTTGTAGCTGCAGAGAATATGGATATGAGTGCGATAGTATGAATAGTTTATCTTACCTTGTTAATCTTGCCTTATCCTATGTTACCGTATTTCCTTGTTGTTGTCCTCTGTCCAGCTTATTCAAGTCATGGTTCTCTTATCAGTTTACATGCTGAATAATCGCTGGACTTACTAGACTTATGTCTGACCTATTTTTCTTTTGCTCTCTTTTCTTCCGTCCCCCCCGGTACCTAGGGAGGGAATAGCTCAGCTTAATTTGGACCGTTCATCTTTCCAAGCTCGAAGACTCTGTGATGTATAGCTTGGAACATCTTTTCGTCGGATATGGCTTTGGACACACTACAACTTGGGGATTTATGTATTTTTATTTTGTTTTATGCTTCTTTATGTTATAATCAAGACAGAGATTATGATATAATGATTTGGAAGTTGTTTTGAGATCGTTTGTTATAATGTTTTTGTTATGAACCATGAATGAAATATATTTAGTTTTCCGCTGCTTATATATGTCTGTCTTGTAAACTATCCGTGTCTTTTACCTATAATGCTCCACCAAAATTAAGGCATTCCCTTTGTGAGTGACCTTAGCGGAGGCGGGGTGTTTCAGTCCCGGTTTTTAGCTAGTCTTTGTTAATGATAAATATTGAGTTAATAAGGTAATTAAATCATAAAATATGTTTACTTAACGAACTAAAACAACTATAAATATATGTGAGTGTATGTATACACTTGTAACATGATTGGTTATGTTTTAAATTTGAAAACATGATATAAGTATAAGTATAACAACATATATATATATATATATAATTTAACATGAATTCAAAGGAAAATATTGCAACAAAAAGCTTTAACTATGTACATAAAAGTGATAGCAAAATATACACATATAAAGAGGCATTTCATCACTTGAATAATGTAAATGAACCTGGGAGTAAATAAGGGTTAGTAAAGAATTATGTGCAGGAAAACAATTTGGCCATTCAACATACATAAACCTATAAAAGACATGCTCACAAACTATTTGGTAAATTGCCGCAGTAAAAATCTCAAAGGGTAATGTAGATAAAAACAAAACAAGAGAGTGTCACATAAAAATAAGATCCTTAATGTGATTTAACATCAAATAGTAGAGCTGAGTTAGGCTTAGAACCATCACATAAGGAAGCTATACAACTTGCAAGTATTAAATCATTTTTAAGAAAATATCTTGCAAACAAAACTCTTATATAATTGCAAACCAAATCAAAGAAATCCGCAGCATTTAAGAAGTATGGCTTTGGAAAGATTTTTCTTCTAGAAGGATAGGCAAGGACAAGTGGAAATAGAAAATATCTAATTAAACAACGAATTTCTTCATGCCAAAGCATCGTGGAAAACAATTGAATAAGAGTTGAAATGAAAGTCTAGAAATATATACACTATAGTGCCTACCAATCCTTATAATATAGGCTATTTGTTAAATAGTGAATCCTTGCTATAAATACCACTTGAGACCATGTATTTCTCCACACAAAAATCATTTGAAACCTGGAAAGAAAAAAGGAAACAGCAGAAAACTTAAAAACAGAAAAGAAGAGATGAAACTTTTGTGAGTAAACTCCCCTTTACTTGTGTTAAAAAATATATTCTGAGGTCATATTGAATACTCATAAGTAATATAGTGGTTTATATACTGTGTAGAAGGCATACTATAGATATAAACACTGATATGAGAATTTATAATGCGCAAAATATCTGTAGTGAGCATTTTAACTGTCTCTGTATGCACATATGAATGGAAGCTCAGTCACTTTTGATTTTTATTTCTTTAACTCGAATTCAAGCAAGTTCAAACCTTAATTTCTTCATAAAAGTGTTCACCTAAGCCTCGAGTATACGGTAAAAATAGATTCAAGTTATATAAGCTTGCGTGGTCAGTAAATACATATACTTTCTCGTATCCACAAGAAAATCCAGAGTTTTCGAGTGGCATGAATTCAAGTTTTGACTATATAGACGTAATCGTAAGAAGAAATGATAATTTTTAAGGTTCATCTTGTGATTTTTAAGATTGGGGTTGGCGAGATAAGGGAAGATGAATGAAAAACATTCATAGGGCAAAATCCGGCGAACGACGCCAATGAGTCCAACGAAATTAATTCTGAAGGAGCGTGTCGGACCAGTGAGTGTGGGAAAAATACAAATTAATTTTTCTAATGTATGGATTGTGTGATCGAAAGAGAAATAGGGTTTTTGGGGTATTTTGTGTCACCGCTGTTTCTCGGTGGAACTGCACCACCATGGTGCTTCTACAAAGTTACGCAGTAGAGGGAAAACATAGCATGGGTCGTCACCTTGTCATGACTGAAGTGGGACATTTTCTGGTGGGCTGAGGTGATGGTAGAACCAGATTTATTAGATCGAGCTTTTTGGATAAAGGAGAAGTTGGAAGGTGAAATTACTTTAGAGGGGGAGTTGGTCTCATCTGGTGGCGGCATTGACTTCCTGAGGTGAAGTGGAGTTTGTGTCAATGGAGTGGGAAGTAGGATGGCGAGTAAATCGATGATGCACGTACACCAGTGCACAATGTGCATTTTAATGGTGGAAGAAGAAAATTGGAAGAAGAAAGACATGGTGATTTGGCAAAAGGATGGAAGTGATTTGGGCGGAGAAATCAGAATTTGGCACAGGAGAAACTTGGAAAATCAGAAATGGGATTAGGGAAGAAATGAAGTGATTTGGCACAGGTATGAAGGTGATTGACACAAGACTCTTGTGTGATCGGTGGAGGCGAGGTCGAGATCTAGAGCGATATCAAATCTTTGGCAAATCAGGAACACAAGCGTGACCGGGCATGACAAAGTAGAGTGATATAACGGGTTGGCACGGAGTTCTAGAACGAAGTTGGTGATTTGGAAAATAAAAAAACAAACGTGATCGACTGGTGATCTGAAGTGATCTAACCGTGTACAACATGAGATTTGGAGCAGGAATCATGATCAGGCCAAAGTGAAGGAAGAAGAGAAGTATGGGCTAAAGTGTTGGGTTAGTTTTTTATTTAAAAAAAGTTTAACTTAAAATGAAAATAAAAAATAAA
Source organism: Allium sativum (assembly GCA_030737875.1). Taxonomy (NCBI): domain Eukaryota; kingdom Viridiplantae; phylum Streptophyta; class Magnoliopsida; order Asparagales; family Amaryllidaceae; genus Allium; species Allium sativum. The sequence continues at coordinate 481,898,174 of CM060926.1, read as the reverse complement.
AAAATAAAGATAAAAATAAATAAAGAGAGATTATTTTTAAAGGAGAAAAAGGCCAACATCTTGGGCCTTTGAAGGAAGATAATGAAGGGAGATGAGTCGTAGTGGCCAGGTTTTAAAAGGATTCGACAACTTTCAAATCAAATCAAAAAGAGAAAATAAATTATAAAAATATAAATAAAGAATTTATATATAATATAGATAATTATTGTTGTTTAGAAATAAAATGGTAATTTATAAAGGTGTAAATTGCAAATACTTATCGAAGTAAATGAACGAACATTAGAGTGTAAACTACCGTGTGCAAAGTACGTGCAAAAATTGTTCAATTATATCAAATGGTCAAATATCTAGATTTTAGATGTGAAATTATATTTGATCAAAACTTATAATTTAAGGAAGTATATGAAATGAATTAATTTAAAACTGCAGTTGACATTTATTATCAATTATCAGAGTAATTCATTTTTATTGAACCATGAGTATATTTAATTCAACCATCTAAATTGACAACTATTTCCTTTGAAACAAGAAAAGTGTTGAGATAAAATGCTCAAATCAGTTCTTTATGTATCGACTACCCGTAAAAGACATTACGCTAAGCATTTCGAAGAGGCCGGAATTAGATTCCACTTCATTCTAATTTATATGTCGTATGTCAGAGATTATTGAAGATAATTAAAGACGAAGATATGCAAGGGCTATTTTTACAAAATAGTGCTTTCGAGTTTCCAGTCCAAAGATGACTTTATGGACGAATGTTTGACAAAGTATTTCCAAAAGGGCTCATGAACGTTGATTTCCTCAAACGTGTTCTATGGTGGCGAGAAGACACCCTCTCTTAAACTTAACAAATAGCCCGAGTATTTTTGTGAAAATCAATTAGTGATTTCCATTGGAATTGACGATGTGGCATTCAAAGTGAATGGTGGATAGGTCTTCTAGAAGATAACGTAGCCTCTAGCCTCACAATCAGGAAGTAACAAAAGTTGGGCTAGGTAGCATGTCTAGTTGGGTCATTCCCAAGCAGGGTGTATTATCACCATCTAGTGAAATTCCTTTTGACTTCTTAATCTTTTCGATTTTGTCCCGCCGGAAAACGTGGTTAGCTCTCACCATGGGGTGATAATATATTCGCTACATTCAAGCTAAATGAATGGGCGGCCATGTGAGGCCAGGTTGCAATACGTTTTTGTTGAGCCCGGGTGTATCCCCTCTAGAGTACACTGATCGACAGGTGCTCTCATAACTTATAAGTTGGAATCTAATCCCCAATAAGAACCCATGGTTTTTTATTACATTATATATATGTGGAGCGCGAGATGCAAGCGTTCCGCTAGATGGTTATTTATTTGATACAAACTATTATAATATCAGATGATTTTGATATCAAATATGTTTTGAGTTATAGTACGGTAAAAACAGTCCGTGTTTATGTGTGGGCTGGTCTTACTATTATGTTTTCTTTCAAAACTTTTTTTTTGAAAAGTTAAGCCAATTGTTCTGTATTTCATGACGGAAAAACCCATTCCTTTTTCACCGTGTGGTCTAATGAGATATACTATGCTAATCAAGCTGTGTTTTAAATTCGTTTACTCATACCTCTCCCCCGACTGTAACACCCCGTAATTCTGTTAATATTAATATTCACAAATTAAAGAATAACTAATCTCAGATGTGAGAATTGTGGGAAACGGGTTGTTCCATTGTGTTCGTCTCGGAATTCTGGTTGAAATAGAGTCCAAGTTTGCGTGATTTGGACTTTGTATGAAGGAGATATGGCCATCGGAAGTTTCAGAAAATTCAAAATTCAAAATTCGAAGTCAAACAGGCCAGGAGGGAAATTTCCCGCCCAGCACCCCAGGTCGACTGGGGAGTCGACTGGGCAGTCGACACCCCCAGGACCAGGTCGACTGCGCAGTCGACTTGGGTGTCGACCTGGTCCAGTCGGCCAGGTTTTGGCTGAGCCTAATTGTGAGCTGCTGATGTGTCCTTAGGGCTGAGTTGGCTAATTTGACTGTTCAGGTTAGTTCTGAGTTGATCTGACGGTCTAAATAAATCCTAAACTCTATATATACCTAGGTAGTCTCTCACTCTAAATTCACATGAAAGATAGAATAGCCGCCGTCATGCCGTCGCCATGGAACTCAGTGTAGCCGCCGCCAACTAAGAAGGAAGAAAGCTAATCAAAACTCTAATTCTACTCAACTCTAAAGCAAATCAAGACTCTCTTTCTTTTCTAATTGTGAGTATGATGATCTTAATAAGATTATTAGCAAACTAATTAGATTAAGATGTGATATGGATCATAAGAAAATGATGTGAATTGTCATATATGTTTTTGTAAACCTTATGCTATCATGTATGTTGTAAATCCTATGTTATGTGATGATGATATCCTATATGTTGTAAATCATGCTATGATGATATTATATACGTTGCAAGTTTCTATGCTAAGTTGCAATGTTACAAAGCCATGATGTTATTATGTTGTAGTTAGCTAATGAATCATGATGTTGATTATATATTTCGGCTATGATGATTCACATGATAAATCACATGTACCTATGCAAGTTTAGATTTATTAGTATGTATAATCTCACATATTGTATGACATCTATTTAGATCTAGAATTATGACATCTATTTAGATCTAGAATTATGCTATGACATGTGTGAGTTCTACGTGTTAGATGCTAGTTCACACCATCATTATGTTGCATAAACCACATATGCAAGTTTATACATGAACTTGGGTTATGATCATATTATGTAAGTTGTGACATTTAACCAAACAAGTTGACACCTTTAGATCCATGACATGTGTAGTTTTATGCAAGTTTCACCCCTATTATGATTAGATCTAATTTATTTGTCTATATGTTGTGATAATTTATCTTTGTGCTATGAGTTAGACTATTTCAGTCTAACGTATATTCTGCGTTGAATAAGCGAACGTATAACATGGGGTAGGGGTAATATTAAGGATTTAATATTAAGAAATTGGGGTGTAGTTGATATGATTTTGCATACCATAAGTGGATGGCCATAATTGAGTCAATTATGGACATCATTAAAATTGGAATTAATTAATGATTTGAATAGGGATATATTTAAAATTGGGGTAAAACATTATAAGTGTTAATCAATGCTTAGGACACGAGGTTGGACTCGTTTGTGACGTAAAACTGCCCGGACCCGCCCGGCGAATCCAGTAGTCACAAATGTCAGCCCAATGTGAGAGGTCCTAGGCCCAAATTAAAGCATAACAGTTGTAAAGACACGAGGTTAGACTCTTTTATGGTGTAAGACTGCCCGGACCCGCCCGACGAATCCAGCTGCCATAAATGCCAGTCTAATGTGAGAGGTCTTTATTAGGTTATTGCCTGAATGAATTAAGAAATACTTAACCCGATAAACATGTGAGGTGGGACATGAGGGTTAAGTAGGTGCCTTGGGTGACATGAGGAATCTAGTGGGTGCCTTTAGTGGCATTTGAAATACGATTAGCAAGACTTAACCAAACACACATGCAAATGAACATGACTAAGACGAGGGTTAAGTGGGATATACTAGTGGGGACAAGCTAAGGTGGATAACTTGTGGTAAGTAATTGGGGGCCCATTTCAACCAGTAACCCAAACGTATCTTTGTGGGCTCGACCCAAGTCGAGGATGGGACACGCATATTGGGCTTGACTATAAGAGGCCAAACGGGTTAGCGGTGGCAACGCAAGTCCAACGTGTTTCATATGCGTGTGTGGACCCAGGCTGGTAGGTAAGACGTTGTTGCATCGTGTAGGTATAAGCCATGCATCCTTAGGCTGTATCGGGTTGCCACTTTAGGGGAGTGATACACCCAACTGTGGGGCCAGCACGGGTATCTACGAGTAGGGAGCCGATCGCAAGTTGGTGGTGGGCTACACCTAGCGGAGATAGGGGCAGGCGGCACCTATGTAGTCAGCTAGGGGTACACGAAGCTATTTATATAATTTCTAAGTGAAGCAAGTGGGATCAACTTTTAGGGTGACTAGTTTGGTGCAGTGTAGTAATTATTCGTTAGTAATTAGATGTGCCTTTAACGTTATCTTTATCTGCTCTTCCATACCCAACAGTTCATAGACATTTCCTTGTTTTCCAGCTTATGCCTTAATCTAGTTATTTTGATAATAGTATTGTTAGAATTATCATACTCGCCAGACTTTATTTTTGACCCCCTCTATTTATATCTTTTCCCCCTCCAGGTCCTCAGGGTGGGCCCACCTCTAGTGGAGCTTGATTGGATTGCTTTATCTCTCTTTTCGAAAGTTTGGACCGTTGAAGTAAAGTCCAGCTTGTTATCTTCTTTAATGGCTATTTATGTAATGGGATTATGTATTTTGTTTTATCAAGATGGATATGGTAGTTGACTCTGATTTATGGTTTTATGATGCAACAAACATGTTAAATTTCCGCAGCAATGAAAAAAAGTTTTAGATTTCCAGGTACTACTTATTATATGTCTTGTTGTAATTTTTCTGTTCTATATTCACTTAAAACCTCCATGGAAGTTAATGCATTCCCTTTGTGAGTGACATTAATGGACGTGGAGTGTTACACGTGGTATCAGAACTTAAGGTCACCAAAACAAATAATTTTTTTAGAAAAACTATTTTTCTAAAGTTTTTTTGGAAGAAGTGTTTTCAAAAACATGTCTTGATGAGTAATTTAAAGAGGAAAGTTTTTACCAAAAACATAATCCCCAATAACCATAAATCTTTATCTTTCGAATTCTCCACTTTGAATCTTTCCTTTTTCGTTTCAGCATAGCTGAAGATCTTAGCCTTCCGGAGGGTGTAACGATACCAGGATGGTATAGGAGGTTATTAGAGGCTAGGGCCGCTGCAAGTCCAGCCAATGTTCCTCCACCACCAGTTGCACCCGCTCCTCCTCCTCCTCCTCCTCCCCCTCCTCGCGCTGATACTTTTGCAAAGTCATGGAAGGAATTTAAGGCTATGGGTGGAAAACCTTTTCAAGGGTCAGAAACATTTGTGGAAGCTAGAGATTGTCTTAAGGAGGTGGAAGAATAGCTAGAAATCTTTGAAGTAGAAGAAGGGAGGAAAGTCAAATTAGCAGCTTGGTTAATGAAAAGAGAGGCCTCGTTTTGGTGGGAGGTCACTAATGGGGAGCGTCCTATTGACTCATGGGCGGATTTCAGACGTAGGTTTGAGGCAAAGTTTCTCTCAAGGGTAGAAGAGAACCTATATATGGAAAGGTTCTTGACATTGAAGCAAGGAAGCTCATCAGTGAAAGAATATGTCAACAAATTTAATCAGTTAGCAAGGTTTGGCTTGGACTTAGTGAACACGCCGGAGAAGAAGGCTCTGAGGTTCGTTAAAGGCTTGAATGAGCCGTTGCAAGGGTTGGCTATGACCCACATCCCTATGGGGGCCACCTTTGAGAAGCTAGTAGACATGGCACTCATGCACGAGGAGAACGGTGCTAATGCTAATAAGGCACCCGAGAAGAAAGGGGATCAGAAGTAACCACAACAGCAAAACAAGAAGGGTGGTAAAGACAATAATGGCAAAGGAAAGAAAAGATGCTTTAACTGTGGGACACCAGGCCATCTCAGCAAGGATTGCAGGAAGAAAAAGAAGACTGGCTGTTTTCACTGTGGTGAAGCGGGACATCTAGTGAAGGACTGCCCCAAGAAGGGGCATAGGGCAGGGTCTACCTCGGGAGGACAAGTGCAGGCTCTTATGGCACCAGGGCAGGCTAGGGGACAAGTTCAGGCTCTCGCAGTCCCACCGCTGCAAGAACGAGGTAGAACCATTTCTGTTGAAAGCTTAGTTTTTCTGTTTGATCATCCTGTCCGTACCTTATTCGATTCGGGCGCATCGCATTCGTTTATCTCAACATCATTAGTTGAATCACTGCACTTAAACACCAGTTTAGTAGAGGATCCCTTAGTTGTTTGGAATCCAATTTTGGGCTTAGCTTATTTGTCCATGATGTGTTTGGATTTGAAAATTTCTATACTTAGCGTTGAGTTTAGATGTGATGCTTATGTTTTGGGCTTCACGGGCTATGGGCTAATTTTTGGAATGGATTGGTTATCCAGAAATGGGGCCGTTCTTGATTGTGAAAGGAGAGTAGTAAGGCTCATGACTCGCCTTGGCAACACTCTTGAAATCTTTTGTGACCCCATAAATTCCGTTATGCTAAGTTATCTAGAATCGCTTGAAATGTCTGTGGAGAATCTACGATCTGTTAGAGTGGTCCAAGAATACTCGGATGTGTTTGAGGAGGTGAAGGGCTTGCCTCCGAAGTGGGAGATACATTTTCGAATATATCTTGCGGATAATGCAAAACCAATATCTTTTCCAGTACGCCACATGGCTCCTCGTGAAAGGAGGGAACTCAATAAGCAAGTGAAGGTGTTGCTTGAGAAGGGGTTCATAAGACGAAGTATATCGGAGTGGGGTGCTCCAGTAGTTTTTGCCATGAAGGCAAATGGGTCCCTTAGACTTTGTGTGGACTATAGATAACTTAATAAACTTACTAAGAAAAACAGAAACCCACTGCCGAGAATTAACGATCTCTTCAATCAGTTAGTTGGCGCCTCAATGTTTTCGAAGTTGGACTTAGCCACTGGATTCCATCAGTTGAGAGTGGCTGAGGATAGCATAGACCAAACTGCCTTTAGGACTCCGAACGGTTTCTATGAATGGCTAGTGATGCCCTTCGGTTTGAAAAACGTCCCCGTATACTTTGTTGATTTGATGAGTAGGGTATTTAGGGAGTACCTTAATAAATTCGTGGTGGTCTTTGTAGACGACATCTTGATCTTTTCTAAGAATGAAGAAGAGCATGCCCTACATCTTAGGAAGTGTTGGAGACTCTACGAGCACATAACCTTAAAGCTAAATTTACTAGGTGTCACTTCTGGAGAGAGGAAGTGCGATTCTTAGGGTACGTGGTTTCTCAAGAAGGGATATCTGTGGATCCCGCGAAGGTAGTGTCCATCCAACATTGGAAGGTCCCTAAAAATGCTACCGAAGTGAGAAGTTTCTTGGAGGTTGCTGGCTACTATAGGAAGTTTATCAAAGACTTCGCAAAGATATCAGCTCCATTAACACGTTTGACGAAGAAGAACCTAGTATTCACATGGGACGTAGATTGTGATGACGCGTTCCAACGTTTGAAGAGAGCTTTGACTTCAGCCCCAGTCTTAGTGCTGCCAGACGGGAGTAAGCCATTTACTGTTTATACCGATGCTTGTGGGACTGGACTAGGCGCAGTCATAATGCAAGAGGGAAGGGTAATAGCCTATGGTGGAAGGCAGTTAAGGGTGCATGAGAAAAATTACCCTACGCATGATCTAGAGTTGGCCGCAATTGTTTTTGCGCTTAAGTCTTGGCGCCATTATTTTCTTGGCAAGAAATTCGAATTGTTCACTGATAGAAATTTTTAAAATACTTATTCTCTCAAAAGGACTTGAACTTAAGGCAGCAAAGGTGGATGGAATTCTTAGCGTCCTACGACTTCGAAATAGCATATACCCCTGGCAAGGGTAACGTGGTGGCAGACGCCTTAAGTAGGACAAGGCTATCCTTGAGTCCGTTGTTTGTTGAACGGCGAAACTTAGAATTCATCTCTATGTTTGATTTTAGACCTTCCGTTGACTTTGTACCCAGTTTGCTAGCATCCTTGGAGGCCAGACCTACGCTTTTGGGATGGATTGGTGAGGCATAGCGAGACGACCCACAGTTGGTTGAGTTAGTGGAGAAGCTCAAAAGAGGGGATTCATCAAGCCATCTCCGTAGGTATACCCTAGACTATAAGGGTTAGTTACGTAGGGATAGTAGACTTTGTGTACCACGAGACGAGGACTTGAGGAAGACTATTCTTGATGATGCACATCGTTCGAAGATTACCATTCATCCTGGCGGGGACAAGATGTACAAAGATATGAAGCGAGTTTTCTTTTGGGCCGGTATGAAGAGGGATGTGGCCGAGTATGTTGCTAGATGCTTGGTGTGCCAACAAGTAAACGCGGAGCAAAAGAAACCCGGTGGGTTGCTTCACCCATTGGAGGTTACACTATGGAAGTGGGAAAGTGTCTCGATGGACTTTGTGGATGGATTACCAAGATCGGGGAAGGGTAATACGGGGATTTAGGTTATAGTAGACAGACTTACTAAGAGCACCCATTTCATTCCCGTGAAGGGTAAGAGGACTGCTCCATGGTTAGCTTCTGTATACGTCCGAGAGATAGTTCGTTTGCATGGTGTTCCTTCTAGCATAGTAAGCGACCGTGATCCTATCTTCACTAGCGAATTTTGGAAGGGCTTGAAAGAGGCGGTAGGGACTCAGTTATGTTTGAGCACCGCATATCATCCTCAGACGGACGGCCAAACCGAGAGGGTGAATCGTATTCTAGAGGACCTTTTGAGGCTATGTATCCTAGACTTTGGGGGTACATGGGAAGAGCATCTTCCATTGGTGGAGTTCGCATATAATAATAGCTTTCAGTCCAGCATTGGCATGGCACCTTTCGAAGCTCTTTATGGACGACCTCGTCGTTCACCTACATGTTGGTGGGAATATACGGATAAGATCTTACTTGGGCCCGATATGATTAGAGAGACTTCGGAAAATATCGACTTGATTCGAAGAAGGATGAAGACGGCGCAAGATAGGTAGAAATCTTATGCGGATAAGAGGAGGACGGATCTTGAGTTTGATGTTGGGGACATGGTCTTTATCAAAGTGTCTCCATTACGGAACGTTGTTCTCTTTGGGTCCATTGGGAAATTAGCACCAAGCTTCGTAGGGCCGTTTTCTATTAAGGAGAAGATTGGACAGAGGGCATATAGAGTGGAGTTGCCTGAGAGACTTAGTGGTGTACATGACGTAATCCATGTATCACTTTTGAGGAAGTGCCTACACGAGACCGCGGAGTTGGTAGAGCCAAACTTGCTTACAGAGGTGGAGATAGAGCGTGATGCGATGATTCGACGAGCTCCTACATGCATTCTTGGGTCGGTGATAAAGAAGCTGAGAAATCGAGGGGTCAGACTAGTCAAAGTCCAATGGGGAGATGATGAGAGCAACGCTACTTGGGAGACAGAAGAGAAGATGCGTTCATTGTACCCTTTTCTTTTCGAGGGTATGTCTTTTAATTTCTCCTTTATCGCTTAGCTTGTACTTATTTTATCTTTAGTATGTCCTCTCGCTAGTATCTTTGACCTTTAGTTAGGATAATCCTATGGTTGAAACATGTGTTTGAGACATGTTATTTATGATGGATGCATAGTGGATGCGAGTGTTTGCTAGTGGTTGCTCGTGGTTGCATATACACACACTTTAGGCACTAGATCGGCTCAGTCACTTGATATTGCATATTGCATATATATGGATGTATTTAGTAAAATGGATGTATGAGGAATTTTTTATCATATGGATGCTGCATTCAGATGATGATTGTGCACGCATATAGAGATAATATGTAGCATTGAGGAACTTTTGCATACATAATGGACGCATGACACTATCATGATTTGCATTAAGGAGGTCAACTGAATCAGTGGACCGCCTGATTTTGCATTAGATATGGACATATACACACACTGTGCATTTAAACATGAAAGCATTAGAAGTCTATAAGGACAATGGATGCCTGTGTTTGATGGTTGAGTAGATGGACGATTGGATGTTAGGATATACATTCTTCTTGACTTGAAGATTTCGGGGTCGAAATCCTTTAAGGAGGGGAGAATGTAACACCCCGTAATTCTGTTAATATTAATATTCACAAATTAAAGAATAACTAATCTCAGACGTGAGAATTATGGGAAGCGGGTAGCGCCATTGTGTTCGTCTCGGAATTCTGGTTGAAATAGAGTTCGAGTTTGCATGATTTGGACTTCGTATGAAGGAGATATGGCCATCGGAAGTTTCAGAAAATTCAAAATTCGAAGTCAAACAGGCCAGGCGGGAAATTTCCCGCCCAGCACCACAGCTCGACTGGGGAGTCATTTGGGCAGTCGACACCCCCAGGACCAGGTCGACTGCATAGTCGACTTGGGTGTCGACCTGGTCCAGTCGGCCAGGTTTTGGCTGAGCCCAATTTTGAGCTGCTGATGTGTCTTTAGGGCTGAGTTGGCTAATTTGACGGTTCCGGTTAGTTCTGAGTTGATCTGATGGTCTAAATAAATCATAAACTCTATATATACCTAGGTAGTCTCTCACACTAAATTCACATGAAAGATAGAATAGCCGCTGTCATGCCGTCGCCATGGAACTCAGTGTAGCCGCCGCCAACTAAGAAGGAAGAAAGCTAATCAAAACTCTAACTCTACTCAACTCTAAAGCAAATCAAGACTCTCTTTCTTTCCTAATTGTGAGTATGATGATCTTAATAAGATTATTAGCAAACTAATTAGATTACGATGTGGTATGGATCATAAGAAAATGATGTGAATTGTCATATATGTTGTTGTAAACCTTATGCTATCATGTATATTGTAAATCCTATGTTATGAGATGATGATATCCTGTATGTTGTAAATCATGCTATGATGATATTATATATGTTGCAAGTTTCTATGCTAAGTTGCGATGTTACAATGCCATGATGTTATTATGTTGTAGTTAGCTTATGAATCATGATGTTGATTATATATATTTGGGCTATGATGATTCACATGATAAATCACATGTACCTATGCGAGTTTAGATTTATTAGTATGTATAATCTCACATATTGTATAACATCTATTTAGATCTAGAATTATGCTATGACATGTGTGAGTTCTACGTGTTAGATGCTAGTTCACACCACCATTATGTTGCATAAACCACATATGCAAGTTTATACATGAACTTGGGTAATGATCATATTATGTAAGTTGTGACATTTAACCAAACAAGTTGACACCTTTAGATCCATGACATGTGTAGTTTTATGCAAGTTTCACCCCTATTATGATTAGATCTATTTTATTTGTCTATATGTTATGATAATTTATCTTTGTGCTATGAGTTAGACTATTCGAGTCTAACGTATATTTTGCGATGAATAAGCGAACGAATAAAGTGGAGTAGCGGTAATATTAAGGATTTAATATTAAGAAATTGGGGTGCAATTGATGTGATTTTGCATACCATAAGTGGATGGCCATAATTGAGTCAATTATGGACATCATTCAAATTGGAATTAATTAATGATTTGAATAGGGATATATTTAAAACTGGCGTAAAAGATTATAAGTGTTAATCAATGCTTAGGACACAAGGTTGGACTCGTTTGTGACGTAAAACTGCCCGGACCCACCCGGCGAATCCAGTAGTCACAAATGTTAGCCCAATGTGAGAGGTCCTAGGCCCAAATTAAAGCATAATAGTTGTAAAGACAAGAGGTTAGACTCTTTTATGGTGTAAGACTGCCCGGACCCGCCCGGCGAATCCAGCTGCCATAAATGTCAGTCTAATGTGAGAGGTCTTTATGAGGTTATGGCCTGAATGAATTAAGAAATACTTAACCAGATAAACATGTGAGGTGGGACATGGGGGTTAAGTAGGTGCCTTGGGTGGCATAAGGAATCTAGTGGGTGCCTTTAGTGGCATTTGAAATACGATTAGTAAGACTTAACCAAACACACATGTAAATGAACATGACTAAGAAGAGGGTTAAGTTGGATAAACTAGTGGGGACCAGCTTAGGTGGATAGCTTGTGGTAAATAATTGGGGGCCCATTTAAACTAGTAACCCAAACGTATCTTTGTGTGCTCGACCCAAGTCGAGGACAGGGACACGCATACTGGGCTTGACTATAAGAGGCCAAACAGGTTAGCGGTGGCAACGCAAGTCCAACGGGTTTCATATCGTGTGTGGACCCGGGATGGTAGGTAAGACGTTGTTGCATCGTGTAGGTATAAGCCGTGCATCCTTAGGCGGTATCGGGTTGCCACTTTAGGGTAGTGATACACCCCACTATGGGGCCAGCACGGGTATCTACGAGTAGGCAGCCGATCGCAAGTGGGTAGTGGGGCACACCTAGCGGAGATAGGGGCAGGTGGCACCTATGTAGTCAGCTAGGGGTACACAAAGCTATTTATATAATTTCTAAGTGAAGCAAGTGGGATCAACATTTAGGGTGACTGGTTTGGTGCAGTGTAGTAATTATTCGTTAGTAATTAGGTGTGCCTTTAACGTTATCTTTATTTGCTCTTCCATACCCAATAGTTCATAGACATTTCCTTGTTTTCCAGCTTATGCCTTAGTCTAGTTATTTTGATTATAGTATTGTTAGAATTATCATACTCGCCAGACTTTATGTCTGACCCCCTCTATTTCTATTTTTTCCCCCTCCAGGTCCTTAGGGTGGGCCCAGCTCTAGTGGAGCTTGATTGGATTGCTTTATCTCTCTTTTGGAAAGCTTAGACCGTTGAAGTAAAGTCTATCTTGTTATCTTCTTTAATGGCTATTTATGTAATGGGATTATGTATTTTGTTTTATCAAGATGGATATGGTACTTGACTCTGATTTATGGTTTTATGATGTAACAAACATGTTTAATTTCCGCTGCAATGAAATAAAGTTTTAGATTTCCAGGTACTACTTATTATCTGTCTTGTTGTAATTTTTCTGTTCTATATTCACTTAAAACCTCCATGGAAGTTAATGCATTCCCTTTGTGAGTGACATTAATGGACGTGGGGTGTTACACCGACTGACCCAGGGTTTATTTTTCTCTATTTTCCTAAACTCTTGGTTACTCATAACAATTGTTATAGGTAGACAAGTGATCCAGGAGATGAATGGAAATCCTTTGAAGTATTTTGGACCAGGAAATCATGGAGTTAGCTTATCCGTTATATCTATATCTAAGTATCAAGATGAATGTTTGGGTTGGGCCAGTATCCATGTAAGATGTATGAAGTATTCTATGATGTAACAAACTCTGATATGTAATATATAATGTGACATTATATTTGTTAAATTCTGCTGTGAGATATTGATGTTCTTCTTACTCTTCTATTCCATTAGCTCTATTTTTCTATCTCATCTTCTAAATTCTTTCAATAATGACACGACTTTTGAGGCATCGAAAATCGCGCCGGTACAAAACTATTTTTCAAAAAGAAGTTTTAAAGAAGCATTTTCGAGAAAAGTGTTGTGTTTTTTAAAGGCATATTCCCCAAAGCCATGTGCACTATCTTTCTATCCTTTGTTTTGAATCTTTTCTTTTTGTTTCAGCATGTCTAGGGATCTTAATCTTCCAGAGGGAGTCACAGTACTCGGATGGTTCCCTAGGTATTTGGAGGCCTCGGCACTCGCCGAAGGCCAAGGAGACGTCCCTCCAGCTGTACCCATCGTTCCTCCTCCTCCACGTGTGAATGCTTTCTCGAAGATATGCATAGACTTTGGAGCTATGGGCGAAAAGAACTTTAATGGGACATAATCATTCATGGAAGCAAGAAACTGGCTCAAGGAAACAGAAGATTTGTTTGTTATATTCGAAGTGGACGATATTCAGACGATACAGTTGGTTGTATGGTTACTTAAGGATGAAGCCTCCTTCTGGTGGGAAGTTACTAATGCTGAGAGACCAGTTGAGACTTAGGAGGATTTCAGAAAGAGTTTTGAAATGAAGTTCGTCTCGCAAGCTGAACAAAGCCTATAGATGGAGAAGTTCTTAGTACTCAAATAGGGAAGCCTATCGGTTAAGTAATACGTCAATAAATTCAACCATCTGCCTAGATTTGGACTAAAGTTGGTAAACACTCCACATATAAAGGCTCTCCATTTCGCTATGGGATCAAATGAGCCACTGCACGGCCTTGCTATGTCCCATATACTTATGGGCGCGACCGATGAGAGATAGGTGGACATGGCACGGTTACAGGAGGAAGACAAGGATAGGATGAAAGAGGCATAGATGGAAGAGCCTCTAGACTAGAAAGTGAAGGGACCACATAATAAGAAGATGGATTCCAAGAAAGGCGGGAAGAATAACAAACCCCGTGACAAGAGGAAGTGTGATTTTTGTAGCATACCTGGACATCTGGTTAAGGACTGTAGGAAGAAGAAGAGGAAGATGGGCGGTTGTTTTAAATGCAGCGAGACAAGACATAGGGCTAAGGACTGCCCAAGAAGGCAAGGACAAGTGAAGAGGACTGGATCTACTTCTGGAGGGCGGATTCACGCTCTCACAGAACCTACGCAAGAAAGAGGTAGAAACATTTTTGTTGAGAGTTTAGTTTATCTTTATGATCATCCTAATCGTACTCTTTTTGATTCTGGCACTTCGCACTCTTTTATATCTACTACTTTAGTTGAATCTCTACTCCCAGATACCAGTATAGTAGTGGATCCCATGGTTGTTTCAAATCCAATTTGGGGTTCGGCTTATTTATCGATGATTTGTTTGGATTTGGAAATTTCTACACTAAGCATTGGGTTTAGATGTAATGCTTATGTTTTGGGTTTCACGGGATATGGGTAGATTCTGGGCATGGATTGGTTATCCAGTAATGGTGCCATCCTTGATTGTGAAAAGAGAGTGGTAGACTTATAACTCGCCTCGGTAATACTCTCGAATTCTCTTGTAATCCTATAACACCCCGTAATTCTGTTAATATTAATATTCACAAATTAAAGAATAACTAATCTCAGAAGTGAGAATTTGGGAAACGGGTTGCGCCATTGTGTTCGTCTCGGAATTCTGGTTGAAATAGAGTCCGAGTTTGCGTGATTTGGACTTCGTATGAAGGAGATATGGCCATCGGAAGTTTCAGAAAATTCAAAATTCAAAATTCGAAGTCAAACAGGCTAGGAGGGAAATTTCCCGCCCAACACCCCAGGTCGACTGGGGAGTCGACTGGGCAGTCGACACCCCCAAGACCAGGTCGAATGCGCAGTCGACCTGGGTGTCGACCTGGTCCAGTCGGCCAGGTTTTGGCAGAGCCCAATCTTGAGCTGCTGATGTGTCTTTAGGGCTGAGTTGGCTAATTTAACGGTTCAGGTTAGTTCTGAGTTGATCTGACGGTCTAAATAAATACTAAACTCTATATATACCTAGGTAGTCTCTCACTCTAAATTCACATGAAAAATAGAATAGCCGCCGTCATGCCATTGCCATGGAACTCAGTGTAGCCGCCACCAACTAAGAAGGAAGAAAGCTAATCAAAAATCTAATTCTACTCAACTCGAAAGCAAATCAAGACTCTCTTTCTTTTCTAATTGTGAGTATGATGATTTTAATAAGATTATTAGCAAACTAATTAGATTAAGTTGTGATATGGATCATAAGAAAATGATGTGAATTGTCATATATGTTGTTGTAAATCTTATGCTATCATGTATGTTGTAAATTCTATGTTATGTAATGATGATATCATATATATGTTGTAATTTTCTATGCTAAGTTGCGATGCTACAAAGTCATGATGTTATTATATATGTTGTAGTTAGCTTATGCTTGATCAAATCATGATGTTGATTATATATATTTGGGCTATGATGATTCACATGATAAATCACACGTATCTATGCCAGTTTAGATTGATTAGTATGTATAATCTCACATATTCTATGACATCTATTTAGATCTAGAATTATGCTATGACATGTGTGAATTCTATGGATTAGATGCTAGTTTACACCATCATTATGTTGCATAAACCACATATGCAAGTTTATACATGAATTTGGGTTATGATCATATTATGTAAGTTCTGACATTTAACCAAACAAGTTGACACCTTTAGATCCATGACATGTGTAGTTTTATGCAAGTTTCACCACTATTTTGATTAGATCTATTTTATTTGCCTATATGTTGTGATTATTTATCTTTGTGCTATGAGTTAGACTATTCGAGTCTAACGTATATTTTGCGTTGAATAAGCGAACGTATAACATGGGGTAGGGGTAATATTAAGGATTTAATGTTAAGAAATTAGGGTGCAATTGATATGATTTTGCATACCGTAAGTGGATGTCCACAATTGAGTCAATTATGGATATCATTAAAATTTGAATTAATTAATAATTTGAATAGGGAAATTATTAAAACTGGGGTAAAAGATTATAAGTAATAATCAATGCTTAGGACATGAGGTTGGACTCGTTTGTGACGTAAACCTGCCCGGACCCGACCGGCAAATCCAGTGGTCACAAATGTCAGCCCAATGTGAGAGGACCTAGGCCCAAATTAAAGCATAATAGTTGTAAAGACAAGAGGTTAGACTCTTTTATGGTGTAAGACTGCCCGGACCCGCCCGGCAAATCCAGCTGCCATAAATGCCGGTCTAATGTGAGAGGTCTTTATAAGGTTATGGCCTTAATGAATTAAGAAATACTTAACCAGATAAACATGTAAGCTGGGACATGGGGGTTAAGTAGGTGCCTTGGGTGGCATGAGGAATCTAGTGAGTGCCTTTAGTGGCATTTGAAATACGATTAGTAAGACTTAACCAAACACACATGTAAATGAACATGGCTAAGAAGAGGGTTAAGTGGGATATACTAGTGGGGACAAGCTTAGGCGGATAGAATGTGGTAAGTAATTGGGGGCCCATTTCAACCAGTAACCCAACCGTATCTTTGTGGGCTCGACCCAAGTCGAGGACGGGACACGCATACTGGGCTTGACTATAAGAGGCCAAACGGGTTAGCGGTGGCAACGAAAGTCCAACGGGTTTCATATGCGTGTGTGGACCCGGGCTGGTAGGTAAGACGTTGTTGCATCGTATAGGTATAAGTCGTGCATCCTCAAGTTGTATCGGGTTGCCACTTTAGTGGAGTGATACACCCCATTGTGGGGCCAGCACGGGTATCTACGAGTAGGGAGCCGATCGAAAGTGGGTAGTGGGGTACACCTAGCGGAGATAGGGGCAGGCGGCACCTATGTAGTCAGCTATGGGTACACGATGTTATTTATAAGATTTCTAAGTTTGGTAAGTGGGATCAACCTTTAGGGTGACTGGTGTGGTGCAGTGTAGTAATTATTCGTTAGTAATTAGGTATGCCTTTAATGTTATCTTTATCTGCTCTTCCATACCCAATAGTTCATAGACATTTCCTTATTTTCCAGCTTGTGCCTCAGTCTAATTATTTTGATAATAGTATTGTTAGAATTATCATACTCGCCAGACTTTATGTCTGACCCCCTCCATTTCTATCTTTTCCCCCTCCAGGTCCTCTAGGTGGGCCCAACTCGCTTTATCTCTCTTTTGGAAAGCTTGGACCGCTGAAGAAAAGTCCAGTTTGTTATCTTCTTTAATGGCTATTTATGTAATGGGGTTATGTATTTTTTTTATCAAGATGGATATTGTACTTGACTCTGATTTATGGTTTTATGATGTAACAAACATGTTTAATTTCAGCTGCAATGAAATAAAGTTTTAGATTTCCAAGTACTACTTATTATCTGTCTTGTTGTAATTTTTCTGTTCTATATTCACTAAAAACCTCCATGGAAGTTAATGCATTCCCTTTGTGAGTGACATTAATGGACGTGGGGTGTTACACGTGGTATCAGAGCTTAAGGTTACCAGAACAGATAAATTTTTTAGAAAAACTATTTTTCTAAAGTATTTTTGGAAGAAGTGTTTTCAAAAACATGTCTTGATGAGTAATTTAAAGAGGAAAGTTTTTATGAAAAACATAATCCCCAATAGCCATATATCTTTATCTTTCGAATTCTCCATTTTGAATCTTTCCTTTTCCGTTTCAGCATGGCTGAAGATCTTAAACTTCCGGAGGGTGTAACGATACCAGGATGGTATAGGAGGTTATTAGAGGCAAGGGCCGCTGCAGGTCCAACCAATGTTCCTCCACCACCAGTTGCACCCGCTCCTCCTCCTCCTCCTCGCGCTGATACTTTTGCAAAGACATGCAAGGAATTTAAGGCTATGGGTGGAAAAACTTTTCAAGGGTCAGAAACGTTTGTGGAAGCTAGAGATTGGCTTAAGGAGGTGGAAGAATTGATAGAAATCTTTGAATTAGAAGAAGGGAGGAAAGTCAAATTAGCAGCTTGGTTAATGAAGGGAGAGGCCTCATTTTGGCGGGAGGTCACTAATGGGGAGCGTCCTGTTGATTCTTGGGCGGATTTCAGACGTAGGTTTGAGGCAAAGTTTCTCTCAAGGGCAGAAGAGAATCTATATATAAAAAGGTTCTTGACATTGAAGCAGGGAAATCTATCAGTGAAAGAGTACATCAACAAATTTAACCAATTGGCAAGGTTTGGCTTAGATTTGGTGAACACGCCGGAGAAGAAGGCTCTGACGTTCGTTAATGGCTTGAATGAGCAATTGCAAGGGTTGGCTATGACCCACATCCCTATGGGGGCCACCTTTGAGAAGCTAGTAGACATGGCACTCATCCACGAGGAGAAAGGCGCTAAAGCTGATAAGGCACCCGAGAAGAAAGGGGATCAGAAGAAACCACAACAGCAAAACAAGAAGGGTGGTAAAGACAATAATGGCAAAGGAAAGAAAAGATGCTTTAACTGTGGGACACCAGGCCATCTCAGCAAGGATTGCAGAAAGAAAAAGAAGACTGGCTGTTTTCACTTTGGTGAAGCGGGACATCTAGTGAAGGACTGCCCATAGAAGGGGCAGAGGGCAGGATCTACCTCGGGAGTACAGTTGCAGGCTCTTATGGCACCAGGGCAGGCAAGGGGACAAGTTCATGCTCTCGCGGTCCCACCACTGCAAGAACGAGGTAGAACCATTTCTGTTGAAAGCTTAGTTTTTCGGTTTGATCATCATGTCCGTACCTTATTCGATTCGGGCGCATCACATTCATTTATCTCTACATCATTAGTTGAATCACTGCACTTAAACACCAGTTTAATAGAGGATCCCTTAGTTGTTTCGAATCCAATTGGGGGCTCAGCTTATTTGTCCATCATGTGTTTGGATTTTAAAATTTCTATACTTAGCATTGAGTTTAGATGTGATGCTTATGTTTTGGGCTTCACAGGCTATGGGCTAATTTTAGGAATGGATTGGTTATCCAGAAATGGGGCCGTTCTTGATTGCGAATGGAGAGTAGTTAGGCTCATGACTCGCCTTGGCAACACTCTCGAAATCTTTTGTGACCCCATAAATTCCGTTATGCTAAGTTCTCTAAAATCGCTTGACGCGTCTGTGGAGAATCTATGATCTGTTAGAGTGGTCCGAGAATATTCGGATGTGTTTGAGGAGGTGAAGGTCTTGCCTCCATAGCGCGAGATAAATTTTCGAACATATCTTGTGGATAATGCAAAACCAGTATCTTTACCAGTGCGCCACATGGCTCCTCGTGAAAGGAGGGAACTCAATAAGCAAGTGAAGGAGTTGCTTGAGAAGGGGTTCGTAAGACGAAGTATATCGGAGTGGGGTGCTCCAGTAGTATTTGCCCCGAACGCGGATGGGTCCATTAGACTTTGTGTGGACTATAGAGAACTTAATAAGCTTACTAAGAAGAACAGACACCCACAGCCGAGGATTGACGATCTCTTCGATCAGTTAGTTGGCGCCTCAGTGTTTTCGCAGTTGGACTTAGCCACTGGTTTCCATCAGTTGAGAGTGGTTGAGGATAGCATTGACAAGACTGCCTTTAGGACTCCGGACGGTTTCTATGAATGGCAAGTGATGCCCTTTGGTTTGACAAACGTCCCTGCATACTTTGTTGATTAGATGAGTAGGGTGTTTAGGGAGTACCTTAATAAATTCGTGGTGGTCTTTGTAGACGACATCTTGATCTTTTCTAAGAATGAAGAAGAGCATGCCCTACATCTTAGGGAAGTGTTGGAGACTCTACGAGTGCATAACCTTAAAGCTAAATTTACTAAGTGTCACTTCTGGAGAGAGGAATTGCAATTCTTAGGGCACGTGGTTTCCAAAGAAGGGATAGCTGTGGATCCCGCGAAGGTGGTGGCCATCCAAGATTAGAAGGTCCCTAAAAATGCTACCGAAGTAAGGAGTTTCTTGGGGTTGGCTGGCTATATAGGAAGTTTATAAAGGACTTCGCAAAGTTATCAGCTCCATTAACACGATTGACAAAGAAGAACCTAGTTTTCACATGGGACGTAGATTGTGATGATGCGTTCCGTCGTTTGAAGAGAGCTTTGACTTCAGCCCTAGTCTTAGTGCTGCCAAACGGGAGTAAGCCATTTACTGTTTTTACCGATGCTTGTGGGACAGGACTAGGCACAGTCTTAATGCAAGAGGGAAGGGTAAAAGCCTATGGTGGAAGGAAGTTAAGGGTGCATGAGAAGAATTACCCCACGCACAACCTAGAGTTGGCCGCAATTGTTTTTGCGCTTAAGTCTTGGCGCCATTATCTTCTTGGCGAGAAATTCAAATTATTCACTGACCTCAAATCTTTAAAATACTTATTCTCTCAGAAGGACTTGAATTTAAAACAGCAAAGGTGGATGGAATTCTTAACGTCCTACGACTTCGAAATAGCATATACCCCTAGCAAGGGTAACGTGGTGGCAGACGCCTTCAGTGGGAAAAGGCTGTCCTTGAGTCCGTTGTTTGTTGAACGGTGAAACTTAGAATTCATCTCTATGTTTGACTTTAGACCTTCCGTCGACTTTGTACCCGGTTTGCTAGCATCCTTGGAGGTTAGACCTACGCTTTTGGGACGGATTGGTGAGGCACAGCGAGACGACCCACAGTTGGTTGAGTTAGTAGAAAAGGTCAAAAGAGGGGAGACGTCAAGCCATCTCCGTAGGTATACCCTGGATAATAAGGGATGGTTACGTAGGTATAGTAGACTTTGTGTACCTCGGGACAAAGGTTTGAGGAAGGCTATTCTTGACGAAGCACATCATTTGAAGATGACCATTCATCCCGGCGGGGACAAGATGTACAAAGACATGAAGCGAGTTTTGTTCTGGGCTGGTATGAAGAGGGATGTGGCCGAGTATGTCGCTAGATGCTTGGTGTGCCAACAAGTAAAAGCGGAGCAAAAGAAACCCGGTGGGTTGCTTCACCCATTGGAGGTTCCATTATGGAAGTGGGAAAGTGTCTCGATGGACTTTGTAGATGGATTACCAAGATCAAGGAAGGGTAATACAGGGATTTGGGTTATTGTAGACAGACTTACTAAAAGCGCCCATTTTATTCCCGTGAAAAGTAAGAGGACTATTCCATGGTTAGCTTCTGTATACGTCCAAAAGATAGTTCGTTTGCATGGTGTTCCTTCTAGCATAGTAAGCGACCGCGATCCTATCTTCACTAGTGAATTTTGGAAGAGCTTGCAAGAGGCGGTAGGGACTCAGTTATGTTTGAGCACCACATATCATCCTCAGACGGACGGCCAGGCTGAGAGGGTGAATCGCATTCTAGAAGATCTTTTGAGGTTATGTATCCCAGACTTTGGGAGTACATTGGAAGAGCATCTTCCGTTGGTAGAGTTCGCATATAATAACAGCTTTCAATCTAGCATTGGCATGGCACCTTACGAAGCTCTTTATGGACGACCTTGTCGTTCACCTACATGTTGGTGGGAATCTACGGATAAGATCTTACTTGGGCCAGATATGATTATATAGACTTCGAAAAAGATCGACTTGATTCGAAGGAGGATGAACACGGCGCAAGATAGGCATAAATCTTATGCAGACAAAAGGAGGACAGATCTTGAGTTTGATGTTTGGGACATGGTCTTTATCAAAGTGTCTCCATTACCGAACGTTGTTCGCTTTGGGTCCTTTGGAAATTAGCACCAAGGTTTGTAGGGCCGTTTCCTATTAAGGAGAAGATTGGACAGATGGCATATAGAGTGGAGTTGCCTGAGAGACTTAGTGGTGTACACGACGTATTCCATGTGTCTCATTTGCGGAAGTTCTTGCATGAGACCGCGGAAGTGGTAGAGCCAAGCTTGCTTAGAGAGGTGGAGATATAGCGTGATGCGACGATTCGACGAGCTCCTACGTGGATTCTTGGGTCGGAGATCAAGAAGCTGAGAAATCGAGAGGTCAGACTAGTGAAAGTGAAATGGGGAGATGATGAGAGCAACGCTACTTGGGAGACAGAAGCGAAGATGCGTTCGTTGTACCCTTTTCTTTTTGAGGGTATGTCTTTTAATTTCTCCTTTATCGCTTAGCTTGTACTTATCTTATCTTTAGTATGTCCTCTCGCAAGTATCTTTGACCTTTAGTTAGGATAATCCTATGGTTGAAACATGTGTTTGAGACATGTTATGTATGATGGATGCAAAGTGGATTCAAGTGTTTGCTAGTGGCTGCTCGTGGACGCATATACACACACTATTAGGCACTAGATTGGCACGGTCACTTCATATTGCATATTGCATATATATGGATGTATTTAGTAAAATGGATGTATGAGTATTTTTTTTATCATATGGATGCTGCATTCAGATGATGATTATGCACGCATATAGAGATAATATGTAGCATTAAGGAACTTTTGCATACATAATGGACGCATGGCACTATCATGATTTGCATTTAGGAGGTCAACTGAATCAGTGGACTGCCTGATTTTGCATTGGATATGGACATATACACACACTGTGCATTTAAACATGAAAGCATTAGAAGTCTACAAGGACAATGGATGCCTGTGTTTGATGGTTGAGTAGATGGACGATTGGATGTTAGGATATACATTCTTCGTGACTTGAAGATTTCGGGGTCGAAATCCTTTAAGGAGGGGAGAATGTAACACCCCGTAATTCTGTTAATATTAATATTCACAAATTAAAGAATAACTAATCTCAAACGTGAGAATTGTGGGAAACGGGTTGTGCCATTGTGTTCGTCTCGGAATTCTTGTTGAAATAGAGTTCGAGTTTGCGTGATTTGGACTTTGTATGAAGGAGATATGGCCATCGGAAGTTTCAGAAAATTCAAAATTCAAAATTTGAAGTCAAACAAGCTAGGCGGGAAATTTCCCGCACAGCACCCTAGGTCGACTGGAGAGTCGACTGGGCAGTCGACACCCACAGGACCAGGTCGACTGCGCAGTCGACCTGGGTGTCGACCTGGGTGTTGACCTGGTCCAGTCGGCCAGGTTTTGGCAGAGCCCAATCTTGAGCTGCTGATGTATCTTTAGGGCTGAGTTGGTTAATTTAATAGTTCAGGTTAGTTCTGAGTTGATCTGATGGTCTAAATAAATCCTAAACTCTATATATACCTAGGTAGTCTCTCACTCTAAATTCACATGAAAAATAGAATAGCCTCCGTCATGCCATCGCCATGGAACTCAGTGTAGCCGCCGCCAACTGAGAAGGAAGAAAGCTAATCAAAACTCTAATTCTACTCAACTCTAAAGCAAATCAAGACTCTCTTTCTTTTCTAATTGTGAGTATGATGATTTTAATAAGATTATTAGCAAACTAATTAGATTAAGTTGCGATATGGATCATAAGAAAATGATGTGAATTGTTGTTGTAAATCTTATGCTATCATGTATGTTGTAAATCCTATGTTATGTAATGATGATATCATATATATGTTGTTATTTTCTATGCTAAGTTGCGATGCTACAAAATCACGATGTTATTATCTATGTTGTAGTTAGCTTATGTTTGATCAAATCATGATGCTGATTATATAAATTTGGGCTATGATGATTCACATGATAAATCACACGTACCTATGCCAATTTAGATTGATTAGTATGTATAATCTCACATATTCTATGACATCTATTTAGGTATAGAATTATGCTATGACATGTGTGAATTCTATGGGTTAGATGCTAGTTTACACCATCATTATGTTGCATAAACCACATATGCAAGTTTATACATGAATTTAGGTTATGATCATATTATGTAAGTTGTGACATTTAACCAAACAAGTTGACACCTTTAGATCCATGACATGTGTAGTTTTATGCAAGTTTCACCCCTATTATAATTAGATCTATTTTATTTGTCTATATGTTGTGATAATTTATCTTTGTTCTACGAGTTAGACTATTCGAGTCTAACGTATATTTTGCGTTGAATAAGCGAACGTATAACGTGGGGTAGGGGTAATATTAAGGATTTAATGTTAAGAAATTGGGGTGCAATGTATATGATTTTGCATACCGTAAGTGGATGGCCATAATTGGGTCAATTATGGACATCATTAAAATTGGAATTAATTAATAATTTGAATAGGGAAATTATTAAAACTGGGGTAAAAGATTATAAGTAATATTCAATGCTTAGGACACGAGGTTGGACTCGTTTGTGACGTAAACCTGCCCGGACCCGACCGACAAACCCAGTGGTCACAAATGTCAGCCCAATGTGAGAGCTCCAAGGCCCAAATTAAAGCATAATAGTTGTAAAGACACGAGGTTAGACTCTTTTATGGTGTAAGACTGCCCGGACCCGCCCGGCAAATCCAGCTGCCATAAATGCCGGTCTAATGTGAGAGGTCTTTATAAGGTTATGGCCTTAATGAATTAAGAAATACTTAACCAGATAAACATGTAAGCTGGGACATGGGGGTTAAGTAGGTGCCTTGGGTGGCATGAGGAATCTAGTGAGTGCCTTTAGTGGCATTTGAAATACGATTAGTAAGACTTAACCAAACATACATGTAAATGAACATGGCTAAGAAGAGGGTTAAGTGGGATATACTAGTGGGGACAAGCTTAGGTGGATAGAATGTGGTAAGTAATTGGGGGCCCATTTCAACCAGTAACCCAACCGTATCTTTGTGGGCTCGACCCAAGTCGAGGACGGGACACGCATACTGGGCTTGACTATAAGAGGCCAAACGGGTTAGCGGTGGCAACGAAAGTCCAACGGGTTTCATATGCGTGTGTGGACCCGGGCTGGTAGGTAAGACATTTATGTATCGTGTAGGTATAAGCCGTGCATCCTCAGGTTGTATCGGGTTGCCACTTTAGGGGAGTGATACACCCTACTGTAGGGCCAGCACGGGTATCTACGAGTAGGGAGGTGATCAAAAGTGGGTAGTGGGGTACATCTAGCGGAGATAGGGGCAGGCGGCACCTATGTAGTCAGCTAGGGGTACACGAAGTTATTTATTAAATTTCTAAGTTTGGTAAGTGGGATCAACCTTTAGGGTGACTGGTGTGGTGCAGTGTAGAAATTATTTGTTAGTAATTAGGTATACCTTTAACGTTATCTTTATCTGCTCTTCCATACACAATAGTTCATAGACATTTCCTTATTTTCCAGCTTGTGCCTTAGTCTAATTATTTTGATAATAGTATTGTTAGAATTATCATTCTCGCCAGACTTTATGTCTGACCCCCTCCATTTCTATCTTTTTCCCCCCTCCAGGTCCTCAGGGTGGGCCCAGCTCTAGCGGAGTTTGATTGGATTGCTTTATCTCTCTTTTGGAAAGCTTGGACCGCTGAAGGAAAGTCCAGCTTGTTATCTTCTTTAATGGTTATTTATGTAATGGGGTTATGTATTTTTTTTTTATCAAGATGGATATTGTACGTGACTCTGATTTATGGTTTTATGATGTATCAAACATGTTTAATTTCCGCTGCAATGAAATAATGTTTTAGATTTCCAAGTACTACTTATTATCTGTCTTGTTGTAATTTTTCTGTTCTATATTCACTTAAAACCTCCATGGAAGTTAATGCATTCCCTTTGTGAGTGACATTAATGGACGTGGGGTGTTACAAATCCTATGAATTCTGTTATGCTTAGCTATCTAGAATCTCTTGATGCGTCTATTGAAAATTTGCATTCTGCTAGAGTAGTCCGTGAGTACTCGGATATCTTTGAAGAAGTGAAGGTTTTACCTCCAAAGCGAGAGATAGATTTCCGCATATACCTAGTTGATAATGCAAAACCAGTTGCTTTACCTGTTAGACATATGGGTTCAAGGCAAAGGAAGGAGTTCAGCAAGCAAGTTAAAGAGTTGCTCGAAAAGGGGTTTATCAGGCGGAGTATTTCTGAATGGGGTGCTCTAGTAGGGTTCGCAACCAAAGCGGATGGTTCACTTCACCTATGCATGGATTATAGGGAGCTAAACAAGCTGGCCATGAAGAATAGGTACCCATTTCGAAGAATAGACGACTTGTTCGACCATCGCGTAAGTGCATCAGTTTTCTCCCAACTAGATCTGGACACCGAATTTCATCAACTAAGAGTGGCGGAAGACCACATAGATAAGACCGCGTTCAGGACCCCGGATGGTTTCTTTGAATGGCTTGTCATGCCTTTCAGCTTGAAAATTGCGCCCGCCTGTTTCGTAGACTTGATAAGTCGGGTGTTTAGGGAGTTCCTTAATAAGTTTGTAGTGATCTTCGGGGACGACATTTTGATTTTCTCAAAAAGTGAGGAACAACATGCTTTGCATTTAAGGGAAGTTATGGATATTCTCCAAATGCCATTTTTGGAAAGAGGAAGTAAGGTTACTTGGATATGTGGAGTCCAAAGAGGGAATAGCTGTAGATCCTGCAAAAGTAGTTGCGGTGCAAGATTGGAAGATTCACGGAATGCAACCGAAGTACGAAGTATTCTCGGACTAGCAGGCTATTACAGAAACTTCATTAAAGACTTTGCGAAGATCTCAGCCCCACTTACAAGATTGACGAAGAAGAACCTAACTTTCGTGTGGGATTTGCATTGTGATGTTTCTTTTCAATGATTGAAAAGGGCTCTAACAACAGCCCCAGTCCTGACATCGCCAGATGGGAGTAAGATGTTTACAATATACACAGATGAATGCGGTACAGAATTAGGCGTTGTCTTGATGCAAGATGGCAAGGTATTTCATTATGGGGGAAGGTAGTTGAAGGTACATGAGAAGAACTGCCAAACTCATTATTTATAACTAGTTGCCATTGTCTTCACTCCTAAGTCATGACGTCATTACCTAGTAGGAGAAAGGTTTGAATTTTTTACTGACCGTAAATCATTAAATTACATTTTATCACAAAAAGATTTTAACTTAAGACAACAAAGGTGGATGGAATTTCTTGCCTCATACGATTTTGAGATTGCTTATACCCCTGGCAAGGGCAATGTGGTAGCAGATGCCTTAAGTAGGAAAAAGTTGACCCTAAGTCCTCTCTTCATGGAAAGGCAAAACTTGGAGTACATAGCAACCTTTGACTTTAGACACTCTTTTGAATTTGTACCTGGCTTGTTTGCAATGCTAGATGTATGGCCTATGCTTTTGGACTCAATAGGAATCGCTTAACATGAAGACCTCAGATAGTGGATATGATGGATAAGTTAATTAGAGGTGAGACTTCTAGTCACTTCAATAGACACTTCCAAGATGACAAGGGTTGGCTGAGATGGTATGGAAGACTATGTATCCCATGAGCAAGGAATTTGATGAAGATAGTTCTTGAAGAAGCACACCATTCTAAGTTGACCATACACCTAGGTGGAGATAAGATGTATAAAGACATAAAAAGGGTTTTCTTTTGGAATGGCATGAAGAAGGATGTAGCTGAATTCG
Source organism: Allium sativum (assembly GCA_030737875.1). NCBI lineage: Eukaryota > Viridiplantae > Streptophyta > Magnoliopsida > Asparagales > Amaryllidaceae > Allium > Allium sativum. The sequence continues at coordinate 481,870,760 of CM060926.1, read as the reverse complement.
TCTCGAAATGCTTGATATGCCAGCAAGTCAAGGCGGAACAGAAGAATCCTGGTGGTCTGCTTCATCCAATAGATGCCCCATAGTGGAAATGGGATAGCATTTCGATGGACTTTATAGATGGTTTGCCTAGGTCAAGAAGGGACAATACAAGTATTTGGGTAATAGTTGACAGGCTCACTAAAAGCGCTCACTTTATACCCATTAAGAGCAGGAGGACTGCCTTATCATTAGCATCCATTTATCTTAAAGAGGTAGTTTGAATACATGGGATACCCTCTAGCATGGTAAGTGATTGAGATCCCATCTTTATGAGTGAGTTTTGGAAGAGTTTGCAAGAGGCTGTAGGCACACAGCTATGCTTAAGCACTGCCTATCACCGTCAAACCGACGGTCAGACTGAAAGGGCGAACATAGTTTTAGAAGATCTTTTGAGATTGTGCATTCTTGGTTTTGGAGGAACGTGGGAAGATCATCGTCCTTTGGTAGAGTTTGCCTGCAACAATAGCTACCAAGCCGCCATAGGCATGGCACCCTTTGAGGCTTTATATGTAAGACCATGCCGATCACCAACTTGTTGGTGGGAATCTACAGACAAGCTCGTTCTTGGGCCCGACATGATCAGAGAAACTTCAGAGAAGGTGGACTTGATACAAAGACGAATGAAGACCGCACAAGATAGACAGAAGTCCTACGCGGATAAAAGAAGGACCGACCTTGAGTTTGAGGTTGAAGACAGTGTTTTCCTTAAAGTATCCCCTTTGAGGAATGTCATTCGCTTTGGATCCGTAGTAAAATTGGCACCAAAATCTGCAGGGCCATTCCCTATCATTGGAAGGATTGGGACTATGTCTTATAGAGTAGAGCTGCCCAAAAGATTGCCTGGAGTTCATAATATTTTTCATGTTTCTCATCTACGAAAGTGCTTACATGAGTCTGCGGAACTTGTGGAGCCGAGCATACTAGAGGAAGTGTAAGTTGAACAAGAAGGGACGGTGAGAAGAGTTCCAACTCGTATCTTGGGAACAGAAGTTAAAAAGCTACGCAATCGTGAGGTCAAGCTAGTTAAAGTACAATGGAGTGACGCTGATGGAGATGCGACTTGGGAGACTGAAGACAAGATACGTGCAACGTACTCTTTTCTTTTTGAGGGTACATCCTTGACTCTTTTTCCATAAGTTTATGTATGCTTATATCTGTCTTTTAAATATATCTCCTCGGTCCTATTCTTGATCCTTTATTAGAAACCAATGAATGTAAACATGTATTTGAAACATGTTATGATTGATGGTTGCAAGTGGTTGCTAGTGGTTGATCGTGGATGCATATACACACACATTAGGTACCAGATCGGCTCAGTCACTTTCATATTTCATATGCATATATGTATTTGTATATGGATTGAAACTTGATGTGTTATCATATGGACGTTGCATTTGTTTGAATAACTGTGCACTCATGTAGAAGTTATAAAGTACGATTAGGAATAATTGCATATATAATGGACTCATGGCACCGACATAATTCACATTAAGGAGGTCAACTGAATTAGTAGACTGTCTGATTTTGCATTAGATAAGGACATATACACACACCATGCATATAATCTTGATAGCATTAGAAATCTTTTTAAGGACAATGGATGCCTGTGATTTATGGTTGAGTAGATGGACGTTGGATGTTCGGATACATTCTTCTTAACTTAGAGATTTCGGGGATGAAATCCTTTAAGGAGGGGAGAATGTAACACCCCGTATTTTCTATGAAAATTAAATTTGGCAAAATGAAGAATACTTACTTTTTAGAAGAATAATTAATTAAAATAGACTATACCTTTGCGTTCGTCTCAGAATTTTTGTCAAGATGTGCCTAAAGTTTGCATTAAGTAGATAATGTATGAGAAAGTTATGGACCTTGGAAGTTTGTATACATATAAGGGAAATGTATGCGTATATATATACATTAATAAAATAAAATCAACGTAAATTCAAGAAAAAAATCAAAATAGTGGAAGCGGGAAGGCAAAACGCCGAACTAACCAATTTTTTGGGTCAACCCGAGTCCTGCCGGGTCGACTGAGGTCGACTCAGGGTGTTTGGGGTCGGTCCCATTGGCCCAGAATAGCCTACGATGAATTCTTTTGTTTTAGGGCGTACCTACCGTTCTCTGATTGGCCTGATGAGGCATTTTCTTGGACTATATGGTTTGGATGGGTCCATTGTTGATCCAAAGGCTCTAATTAATCCTACACATATATAAATACATATCTAAACTTAACCCTAGCCTCATTACCCTATTCTATGATGCCACAATGTTGTCTATCTCTAAACTAGCCTGGCCTCCTTCTTCTTCTCCAAACTAGAGATCAAATTGGAGAGCTTCAAATTAATGTAAAGGTTTCCCGCTCCAGTCAACAAAGAGAGATTAGAATCGCTATAACATCAAATAATTCTCTTTTTCTAATCCTATCGTTGTAGGTTCAGTTATTATTCAAATTTGAACACATAATACGAATCATGACTGTAATGAATCGAATCTAGAACTGTGCTTAATTGTAATGATAATCAATTCTGATTCGTTCTTATTCTTTTGTCAAATCTGAGATTACCTATGCCTGTGAGACTATTACTAGTGATATGATTGAATTTATCTTGTTATACATCAAATTGGTGATTCTTTTACGTTCAGTTCTATCGAATCTTACTGCCTGTGATGTAACTTGCTCAGTTTGCTCATGTTTATTGTTAATGTAAAACAAATCTATTAGAACTATGATTCTTGTGTTTGGTACACTTTTACGTGGTTATTCTCTTATGTCAATTCTTGCATTTCTTATCTATTCCCCTTTTTGTTTTATTTTATGAATACTATGTTCAATTGGAAACCTAGTTTGATTATTGTTGTACGTACGATTGTAGTGCGGGGAATTGGGTATAATTTATTGGAGTAATTTTGGACATAACAAGTAAATGAAACATAACTTGAGTTGACTACAATTGTGGATAATTGGCATAAAAAATTCTAGACTTGGACATGTATGGTAAATATGTAAATTGGCTAAATGATGAACATTCCTAACCCGAGGTTAGATTGAGTTGCGGTGTTAGGCTGCCTGGAACCGCCTGGCACATCCAACGACTGCAGCAACAGATCTAATGTAAGAGGTTAGAGCATTAAGACCAAAACACGAGGTTAGAAAGAGTTTGTGGTAGAAGTCTGCCCGGAACCGCCCAACACATCCAGCAACCGCAAACAACAGTTCTAATGTGAGAGGTTGATGCATTAATGAATGAATTAATGCTAATGAACAGACATGTTAAGAATGGTAAGGTTAAGTAACATATGAATAGGTGACACTTAACTAATACAACATGTTAATTAAACAAATGGATGGGGTTAGGTTAAATTGAGAACACTTAACCGTTATAACATGTTGATTAGGAAACCCTAGTAACAGGGACCTATTTCAGCAGTAACCCACATAGTTGTATCATGATACCCTGAACTAGGCAGGGTGGGGCACGAGTACAGGGCTGATTATAAGTGGTCAACATAGCGGCAGGTGGTGCGTCAGTGTAGGTTCTGACGGAGTACGGGCATGCACGTACTCCGAAGTGGAAAAATCAGACACTGGGCATCAGTAGTTATACAATGTGCATCTTGAATTGTGTCGAATTGCCATCATAGGGATTGATACACCCCATGGTGGGACCATCACATGTATCTACGAAGAAACGGGGCCGAATGATATAAGTAATAAATTCATGCAAGTAGAAGTGTCGATAAAGGGATCATTTTATTATGAACACATGAGGCTAGATGAAAAAATTGTTAGTAGGTGCAGAGAAATAGAAATGAGTGCGATAACATATTCAGTTTATCTTGCCTCACCTTGTCTTATGTTGTCTTGTTACTATGGTATTGTCTTATATTCAGTTTATTCATGTCATGATCCTTTTTTTTTGTTTACATGCTGAAAATCATAGAGCTTACTAGGCTTATGTCTGACCCGTTTTCTTTCGTCTTCTTTACTTCCGTCCCCTCCCCCCCGGTCCGCAAGGACGGAATACTTCAGCTTAGTTCAGACCTTTTCCAGCTTGAAGAGAGTAGATGTATTACTTGGATTCTCTTTTCTTGGGCTATGACTATGGTTACACTTTTATTGGGAATTTATGCAGCTTACTACTGTTTTATGCTTCTTTATGTATTTGGAGTTTTTAATCAAGACAGAGGTTTTATTGTAATGACTTGGAATTTGGGTTTTGAGACAATGATTTTAATGTTTTGACTAAACCACGATGCTTATGATATAATAAAAGTTTTTCCTGCTGTATGTATGTCTGTCTTGTAATTTATCTATATCTTTTACCTATAGTGTTTCACCGAAGTTAATGCATTCCCTTTATGTGTGACTTTAACGGAGGTGGGGTATTTCACCTACCAACTTGAGGGGGATCTGCAAGCACATCCGTATAAACCCTCGAAGGGTGTCATGCAATTGCTTATCTAGAAACTATTATTATAAGCAAACTTTACTAGAGTTAAATGATCCTTCCAATTCCCTCTAAAATACAAATTAAATAGTCTTAGTAGATCCTCAAAAATCTTGTTTACCCTCTCAGTTTGTCATCAGTCTAAGGGTGATAAGCCATGCTCAATCTGAGTTGTGTCCCTAAAGCCTCCTGCAGATTCCTCCGTGTTGTGTATAATGATTCTTTGATTTTTGTTTAATGATATAAAGCATATATATATTATTATAAATGTGTTTGCTATTGTACTATTCTACTACATCCCAAATGGAATTAAATATATATATTTAAATAGAATACTGCTGTAACACCCCACGTCCATTAATGTCACTCACAAAGGGAATGCATTAACTTCCATGGAGGTTATAAGTGAATATAGAACAGAAAAATTACAGCAAGACAGATAATAAGTAGTACTTGGAAATCTTAAAACTTCATTTTATTGCAGCGGAAATTAAACATGTTTATTACATCACAAAACCATTAATCAGGGTCAAGTACATTATCCATCTTCATAAAAACAAAATACATAATCCCATTACACAAATAGCCACTAAAGAAGATAACAAGCTAAACTTTACTTCAACGGTCCAAGCTTTCCAAAGAGAGATGAGCAATCCAATCAAACTCCACTAGAACTGGGCCCAACCTGTGGAACTGGAGGGGGAAAAAGGATAGAAATGGAGGGGGTCAGACATAAAGTCTGGCGAGTATGACAATTATAATAATACAATTATCAAAATAAATAGACTAAGGCATAAGCTGGAAGACAAGTAAGTGTCTATGAACTATTAGGTAGATAAAGAGAGCGTTTAAGATAACGTTAAAGATAACGGTAAAGGCACACCTAATTTCTAATGAATAATTACTACACTGCACCGCACACCACTACACTGCACCGCACCAGTCATCCTAAAGTTTGATCCCACTTGCTTCACACAGAAACATATAAATATCCTTACGTACCCCTAGCTGACTACATAGGTGTCGTCTGCCCCTATCTCCACTAGGTGTACCCCACTACCCACTTTCGATCGGCTCCCTACTCGTATAAACCCGTGCTGGCCCCACAGTGGGGTGTATCACTCCCCTAATGTGGCAACCCGATAAAACTTGAGAATGCACGGCTTATACCTACACGATGCAACAACGTCTTGCCTACCGGCCTGGGTCCACACACGCATATGAAGCCCATTGGACTTGCGTTGCCACCGCTCCACGTTTTGGCCTCTTATAGTCAAGCCCAGTATGCGTGTCCCGTCCTCGACTTGGGTCAAGCCCACAAAGATACATTTGGGATACTGGTTGAAATGGGCCCCCACAAGCTACCCACCTAAGCTTGTCATTAATATATCCCACTTAACCCCCTTAGTCATGTTCATTTACATGTGTGTTTGGTTAAGTCTTACTAATCGTATTTCACCTACCACTAAGGGCACCCACTAGATTCCTCATGCCACCCAAGGCACCTACTTAACCCCCATGTCCCACCTCAATGTTTATCTGGTTAAGTATTTCTTAATTCATTCAGGCCATAACCTCATAAAGACCTCTCACATTAGACTGGCATTTATGGCAGCTGGATTTGCCGGGCGGGTCCGGGCAGTTTACAACATAAAAGAGTCTAACCTTGTGTCTTTACAACTGTTATGCTTTAGTTTAGGCCTAAGACCTCTCACATTGGGCTGACATTTGTGACCACTGGATTTGCCGGGTGGTTCCGGGCAGGTTAACGTCACAAACGAGTCCAACCTCGTGTCCTAAGCATTGATTGACAACTTTCAATCTTTTACCCTAGTTTTAATAATTTCCTATCCAAATTATTAATTAAGTCCACTTTTATTGATGCCCCATAATTGACTCAATTATGGTCATTCACTCATGGTATGCAAAATCATCTCAATTGCACCCCAACATCTTATTATTAAATCCTTAATATTACCCCTACCCCACGTTTATACGTTCGCTTATTCAACGCATAATATAGGCTAGACTTGCATCGTCTAACACATAGCACAGAGATAAATTATCACAACATCTAGACAATTAAAATAAATCTAATCATAATAGGGTTGAAACTTGCATAAACTACACATGTTAAGGATCAAAAGGTGTCAACTTGTTAAATGTCACAATTTACATGATATGACCATAGCCCAAATCTACACATAAACTTGTGTAACACCCCACCTCCGCCAATGCCACTTTTGCAAGGACATTAGCTTTGGAGGGGCGTTAAATAAGGTAAACATGCATGCAGATATCACAAGACAGAATATATAAGTAAAACATAGTGGTAAAGCAGCGGATAAAACTAGCATTTCAAAACCATAGTTAAGTTACAACAAAGTACTTGATCATTATTTTCCAACAAACAAAGTCTAGCATAAACTTAAAAACTGAAATACATAAAGTACTATCCCCAAAGCGAAGTGATAAACCATAGCTAGCTCAATGTCCAAAACCGTACATGAGCAAATCCAGTAAGCAAGCTATAAAGATCCAAGCTAAGCTCCAATGTTCCCACCCTGAGAACCTGAGGGGGGGGGGAACGGAAGAAAAGAGGCGAAAGAAAACAGGTCAGTCAAAAAGACTGGAAAGCCCTACTACTATCTGTCTATGAACTAGTAAAGTTAACTGGCATGAGAAGCTGAGATGAACATAAGGATAACAACATGTTGGCATGGTGATTAACTAACAAGATAGATAAAGTTGTCATCGCATAATCAAGGTTAAGTTTTGCACCACGGGTGTACTAGCATTCTAACATGTCAAGTAAAAACAAGAATTGATCGCTTGGCCCAAGCTTGGCCCAACATCATGAGGTGACCTAAATCAAGGTCCAACTACTCGGTCTAGTCGATCGGCTCCCTATAAGCCTAACTCGTCAAGTGTCGGTGTCATGCGGCTTAATCATGTAATGTAGTTGACTGTGCAGGGTCCACCCTAGGGTGTATCAGGCCCTATGTTATAACCCTCTGACACCATACCATGATGCACAGTCCAAACCTACCGGTGCCCGTGTTCAACTCCGGACTTAATGTGCATGACCATGGTCCGCCTGAACAACCGGGGCATCATTCAGACGTCTCTTTTGGTCTCTTACAATCAGCCCAGTAATCGTGCCCCACCCTAGCCTAGTCCTAGGGTCTTATGATACTATCAAGGAGGTTACTGCTGAAAAGGACCACGCAACTAGGGTTTCTTAATGGGTTAAATGTGGTTAACCCGATCCACACATGGATTAAATTGGTTAAGAGTACCCAAGGCTCCTGACTTAACCCCGATTAACCCATCAAGCCCAAATTGGTTAAGTATTAAGTGGACCATGACTTAACCCTAATCAGGAGGCATTCATTAACTTAATGCACTTTAACCTCTCACATTAGACTTTGTTGTGGTTACTAGTTAAGCCGGGCGGGTCCGGGTAGCTTTACACCACAACTAGGTCTAACCTCGGGTTCGAGCACAACATGACCAACTTCTCACATTGGGTCCTATTGTTTGTAGCCACTAGTTAAGCCGGGCGGGTCCGGGTAGATTTATGCTACAAACTCAACCCAACCTCGAGTTGGCCACACTCATATTTTCTAAGTGTCATGTCCATTATGTTTCCAAAACATAATTACAAGTTAACATATCACGTCATGTTATAAAAATCATGTTCATGTCATAATTTTACCCAACCCCAACGTAATCCCATCGTTTACATACTCGCAACAACGCATAAAGGGTAAAATAGGGAACTTGGCATAATCATGACAAAAAGGTGTTGAAGCCACAAGTTTATCATGGTGGCATATGAAATGTACATATATTCATATACTTGCATATTGCATCATTAGGCTTCAAAAGCATGCATAAAACCAAACTTAGCATATGAGTGATACATGGTGATAAATAACATGTAGAAGTTGCTAGAATTTCGCATTTGGCCTCACATGCAAGTTATCATAAGGGATATGATAACTTTCATGTTGCCAAAATGCAACCTTTAACATAAAGCTTGAAGCTTTAAGGTCATAAACTCAAGTTTAACTCGCATAACATGATAACATGATCAACCCAAACTTGCATAACATGATAACATGATCAACCCAAACTTGCATAACATGATAACATGATCAACCCAAACTTGCATAACATGATGACATGATCAACCCAAACTTGCATAACATGGCAACATGTGTCATACATAACTTGCATAATGATCAACCAAACTTGCATATAATGATCAACCAAACTTGCATATAATGATCAACCAAACTTGCATATAATGATCAACCAAACTTGCATATAATGATCAACCAAACTTGCATCATTCATTTAACTTTAGAGTTCAATAAAAAGAAAGTAGAAAAGGGCTTACAATGCTATGAAGACACAAATAATTATTTATTATAAAGATTGAGACGAAGCCCTTATGCAAGCACCAAAAACCCAAATATGCAAGCTCCAAATGAAAACCCTTGAGCCAAATCAATAAAAACTCTTGCTTTGAAATAGAAATGTTCCAACTTGACTTGAATTCAAACTAAGAACACTCATACAAGCTTGAAAATACTTGTATGCACTCAAAATCTCTCATAGAAATAAACTTAGGAATTTTAGCATGAGAGTGGAGGCCATGAGAGGAACAATTTTGGCATAGTTTAGTTGTAGGAATGAATAATGATGATTTAGGCTAGGCTTAGGTTTTTTTTATAGAGTTTTAGGATAGTATTATCCATAGGATTAACCCTAGATTCAATCCAAGCCATCAAAGCATGTCTTGGGGAAGAAGTCAAGTGTAGGAACCATCTAGGGCCTTTAGATTAAAACTGAACCATGAGAACCATTCAAATGCAAAATCTGCATTTGAGCGAATCGGCCCACGGGTTGACAGCCAAACACCCTGGATTAACCCCTAGTCGACCCAGCAGGCTTGGGTCAACCTCAAAAATCGGCCGGTTCGGTTATTCCCCTCTCCCAATTCGTTGTTTTGAACATTTTTGCATATTCATTTATTTATTTTTCAATTATATATATATATATATATATATCAATATATATATTTCTCTGCGCAACCCATTTCACTTAATTAAGTGTTGATACCGAAAATTGGTATAACAACCAAAATGGTATTTCTAAACACGTTACCTAATCAGTGGCGAGATGCTTAGAAAGCACGTCACCTTTTCAGAGGCGGGGTGTTAGAAAACCTTTAGAGTTATGTGAGGCCATATCTAACATTCAAAAGCATCAAAATACCAAAATTAAGAAAAGAAGGAAAAGAAGACAAGAGTTTATAGTTGTTCGACTCTTAATCGAGTCTACGTCCACTTTGAAGATAGAATTCCATTATTCACCCAATGATTTACAACATTTGCTCCATTGCACATTTGTAAAAGAATATTTGACATGCATGCATTCATCCTTATGCTCCTTTGAGGGTGGTGGAAAGCTATAAGAGTTTAATCCAATCCTTCCATGGAAGCCATAATCATGAGCTAGAGCTTGCAATCCTCATGCTTTTCCCCCACAGAAATCATCCTTAAAAGCTCCTTAGATCCTCAAAAGCTCCTTAGATCCTTAAAAGCTCCTTATAGCTCCTTAGATCCTTGATGAAATGATGGAGAAGAGATGTTGAAATGCTTGGAGAAGTCTAAAAAGCAATTTGGCAGCACCTCCTTATAGCTGCCCCCAGAGTCCCCCCAAAATGATGGAGGTAGGGTCCTATTTATAGGCGGAGAAATGGCTGAAATCTTGTATTCAGGGGTCTGGTCGGTATTTTCGGTATTTACGGAAATGCCACTGCCAGTTGTCACAAGTTGTTTCCAGCTGTCACGCCATCACAGGTCGTTTCTAGCGCATTGGCCGACCAGGAGCTTCCGCCAGAAGAAAGGACGACCAGGAGGCTAGAATACGGAGCGGACCTACCAAAGAATGACCAAGAAGCTCGACCCAAAAAACGGTCCGACCAGAGATGGCGCTACCTTCCAGAAATGTGCGACAAGGATCAAGAACACATCGGAATTGGTTCCCTCAAACATGGGGTCGGTCTCCAAAGAAGGACGACCAGCTGCCCTTTGCATTTGGAGCGATCAGAGATCTTCTTCATCTGGAGCGACCAAAGATCTTCTGTATTTGGAGCGACCAGACGATTTATCAAGCCTTTTGGCTCAAGCCATAAGTTGAGAAGAAACGAGCAGTCCTGTGGTATTGCAGAACCGACCCTTTAGCTTTTATCCAAAGACAGAGCGACCAGGTGTTTAAGGAAGGGAACGACCAGTAGAGTTTAAAGAAAGGAACGACCAGACGATGACCGACCCCATGTAATAACTTCAGGACCGACCCTTTCTTCAAACGCACCAAACCGACCCGTACAAGCTTATTTGTAACGACCCGCATTCTACGCATCATAGGATCGTAGAATATTTATTTCTTTCACATACGAAGTCGTATGGTCGTGTAACTTTGGGAGACGACTATTGGGGTCATTTCCCATGTTCATGATTTTTCCCGATTTTTAAATGACCATTTTACCCCTAGTTGGCACAGTTTTGGCCATAACTTTTGACTGGGAATGAATTTTGACCTGAAACCACTTCCATTGGCTTTGAATGATGGTTTCTCTTTCCGTAGAGTGGTCACATTAGCCAAACGGACTCACCGTTTGGGAGATATGGCTGAAACAAGTTTCAGATGGTGAAAGACAGCTTAGTTGGGCTTAAACGGGTGATTAGCAGCTAGGCCCAAGGGGAATTTCGGGTTTAGAGGTTTAGGAGGTCTGATTAGGGTTAGGTTATCACTTTCATTTCAGTTTTGAGCCGCCACAAACCTCCTTGAGACCTTAGTAATGGCTTCCTACATCTAAAACACCCCAAATCACTCTCTAATTGAAGATTAGGCTTAGCAACACCAAATTAAGGAGAAAAAGCACCAAAGCAAGGTTGGAGCCGCTGTTAGACATCAGTATTCGCCCCAAATCAGAGGAGTTTCAGTTCTGAGAATTTCATTTGTGGCCAAGGTGAGTGATTTGCATAGTTTTTGCACTAATTACGGTGATTAGGGGTAATTAGTGAAGATTAGCGAATTTATACGTAAATAAATTCTGGAAAAAATTCTTAAAATTCTAAAATAATGTTTTAAGGCTCTGTTAGAAATTTGGGTTAATTTCGATGTGTTTTGCTAATCGTATGCTTAAACATGATTAAGAGGGGTTATAGGCAAATGTGAGGTTTTAGCCACTTTTGATTCATTTTGATTCATTTAAATTGTTGTTTGCTGTTTGTGGTTGCTATTACATGTTGCTATGACTCTATGGTATGATTCATGATTAATTAGAATAGTTAAATTGCTCGAAAACGTCGTCGAATGGCGTAGAAAGCTCGCTGGAAAGTTGCAGAAGTGTGCAGGTTCCGAACCGGTTCGGATCGGAGAAAAGGGGTCGGATCGGACTAGGGAACTGACCAAGGGAATCCGAACTGGATGGGGACTCGCCACTGGAAGAAGTTTGGCAGGAAGGAAGTCCATTGCTTAGAGTTGGAGTTGGACAGAAGATCGGATCGGAGTGATGGAGCGGATCGGATCGGAACTATGGAGCGGATCGGATCGGAAGCATAATAGAGGCCAGATCGGATCGACTCACGAATGGGAGGCTACGACTGGAGCAAGACGAAGGGATCGGATCGGATCGGATCAGAGTAGATGGGAAACGAGGAAGCTGGTCGAAGGAGGAGCATGAACTCGAAGGGAAGCAGCGACCCGACCCGACCCGGAGAAGGACACCGACCCGACCCGGAGTGAAGAAACCCGAACCGAACAGACGAGGGCAATGATCACCGAACCGAACCGAATTCTAGGACTGTTACTGCGTGACAACTCTTCTGAAGACCCACTCCAATTCAACCAAACCCGAGATGCAAAGGAAGTCCAAATGAGAAGTTCGAGCTTAAGATTCAGATGGGAATCAACGAGTTCACTTCATGGTTGGGCTTTGCTGCGGGACGCGTGCTAAGGAGTTGTCGACACCTATAGCTTTGGACCACTATGGTAGGAGGTACGAAGGCGGATTCAGGGCCATTATGGCATTGGTAGAACCAAGGGCTACGACCAATGAAGTGGGTCATTGAAATGTTTGGTCATGACTCCAAGTGTTTGGCTTGGTCATAGCAGGGTTTCTACAAGTCGGGATTCGTCGTTGCCTCAGTTTGTCTAGTGTTTCAAAGTGGTAGATGCCGTACGCTTTACGCACTGAGTGAGAGATGCGAGAATGGTTGCTATGGATGATTTGTTTGCTATCATTGTGACATGCACACCCCACCCCCCGTATTCTTACACTATTTATTATGGCACCTTGGAGTATTGTACGGTATGTGGTACTAACTCTTTGGTTGCAGGTCCAGGTTCAGGTATGGTTTAGTATACCCGTTATTTCCCTGTTTAGATGCTTATCGCTCATACCAGGCTTTATGTCTGACCCAGAGTTTTATGTCTCTTCTTATTACTCTGGGTGCTCACACGAGCAGACTAGAGACAGGTTAGCTGGTGATGCACGGGTAGATGGTCCGGAGACGAGCAGGAGGCTTCCACGTACTATATACATAATATTCTCCCTGTGTTGTTGAAGATCACTGCTTGGGCATTGTTGGTGTATCTTCTATTTTAGCTTTCTTTTGATTAGAGACGGTAAATTTGGAAAGTTGTAATAAGCTGTATATGGATTTCCGCTGCTTTGATGTTGACATTGATTATTAGTTATCAGCTTATGCACTGTCTCGCCTGTTTTATGTCAAGTATGTTATTATTATATTTTATCCCATGCGCTGTGAGACATTCTACAGGTTCTTTGATTAGTTCATTCTTTTCTTTCCTTTCTTCTGACGACCGTCTTGTGCTAGTCGGGCATGTGTACAGCGCACTCTTGGAGGAAATGCAGGTTGGTGCGAGGCGGGCCGTCACACTTGGTATCAGAGCTCTAGGTTGCGTAGTTAGCCTAGGGGAGTTATCAAGGAGAGATAATATACGTATACGAGAGAGCGTATTTGTGATTACTTTGGTTTTTAAAAGCTATATATATATATACTATTAGTAGTATAAGGATGAAGTCGTACTGCACTAGCACCACTATGGAATCGTTAATCGTTTCCTTTTTCAGATTGACGATGAGCCGAGATACTAGAGGTGCTGGTAGGGGAGCCAATAATGGGAATGCTGCTGACATGAGGGCGATGTTTACAGACCTCATGAGAGAGATGCTTAGAGATGTACAGAGGGCAGCTCCCAATGGTGGAAATGGTGGTGGTCCAATAGTGCAGGCGCCGAGGGTCGACTTCGCCAAGCTGAATAAGGATTATACTAGTCTTGGTGGGAAGCCGTTCCACGGAACGGAGTCGGCCACAGATGTTCAAGATTGGTTGGATAGCTGCGAACGTATCTTCGAGGATTTGGGCATCGAGGATGCGATGAAGAGAAAGCTAGCGTCCCGTCAGCTGCAAGGGCGGGCAATGAATTGGTGGAATGCTATAAAGGCAGCTACTCCCGAAGATCAGATTACTTGGGAGCAGTTTAAAGCTCGCTTTAGTGAGAAGTTCATTCCAGCTGCTCAGAAGTCAATGTTGTTTAAGAAATTCTTGGAGCTCAAGCAGAATGGCAGGGCTGTCTCGGAGTATATTGCTGAATTTGACACTTTGTCAAAATATGGTTTATCTCTTATTGATACTGCCGAGAAAAAGAATGAGAAATTCATAACTGGTTTGGATCAGTACTTGGGGGAAAAACTTATTAACCACATCGATGAGACGTTTGAATCGATTGTGGGGAAAGCGTTAAGATCAGAAAGTCTCTACCCTAAGTCGAAGACTGAGGTTGCATCCATAGATGAGCCAAAGCCACAAGCTAGTGGTGGAGGTAAAGGTGGTTCCCAGAATAAGAGAAAGCAGAATCAGGTTAAGGATGGCCAGAAGAAAAAGAATAAGCAAGATGTGGAGTGCTTCAGCTGTGGTAAGAAGGGGCATTATGCTAGTAATTGTCGGGCCAAGCCAGCGGATAGGAAGTGCTTCAATTGTGGCCAATTGGGACATCACAAGGACAAGTGTCCACAGCCCCCTAAGGAAAAGCAAATGGTGAAAGCATATGCTCTTAATGCTATTCCTTCTTCGTCGAATGCCCCAACAGCGGCGGAGAAGGGAAAGAATGTCGTCATTCAAGGTATGCTTTCTGTTTATGATGTTCCTGTTAGAGTTTTGTTTGATACCGGAGCTTCCAGTTCTTTCATATCTAGTGACCTGGTAGATAGGTTGGGATTGGAGCCCGAGATTGTCGATAGACCTTTAGTAGTGACGAACCCGATTGGTGGTTCGACTAGCCTTAGCATGATTTGTCGTAATGTGGTCTTATCGAGTCATGGATGCATGTTTGTTTGTGATTGCTTTGTTTTGGGCTTTACTGGGTTTGGCATTATTTTGGGAGTAGATTGGCTCCAAAAATACGGGGTGGTGGTAGACTGTGAGGGCTTGTTGGTGACAGCTAGAGCGGGTGACGGGCGGAGGGTAGTGTTTGGTGGTCTACCCAGTAAGGGGGTATTGGCTAGTTTTCTAAACTCCCTCGACATTCCGCATAGTGAGTTGTCAGGTTTGCCCGTGGTTGGCCAGTATCCGGATGTTTTCGAAGAAGTGACCGGACTTCCACCACACCGAGAGATTGAGTTTCGTATTGATTTGGTAAAAGATGCCAGACCTATAGTGATGCCACTTCGTCGTATGGCACCAAGGGAGCAGCGAGAGCTCGAGGTGCAAGTCAGCGATCTTTTGAAGAAGGGATTTATCAGAAGGAGTGTTTCTGAATGGGGGGCACCAGTTGTGTTTGCTACCAAGGCGGATGGTTCCCTTCGTTTGTGTGTAGACTACCGCGAATTGAATAAAGTGACGAGGAAGAACAAGTATCCTCTACCGCGGATAGATGATTTGTTCGATCAGTTGAGTGGCGCGAGAGTATTTTCTCAGTTGGATCTCGCGACAGGTTTTCATCAGCTTAGAGTGGAAGCTGAGAGTATAGCAAAAACGGCATTTCGGACGCCGTCTGGGTTTTATGAGTGGTTGGTCATGCCATTCGGGCTGACCAATGCCCCAGCATATTTTGTGGATCTTATGAATAGGGTATTCAGAGATCAGTTGAATAAGTTTGTCCTTGTGTTCGTTGATGATATTTTGGTCTATTCGACGACAGAGGAAGAACACAAGGAACATTTAAGAGTAGCGATGGAGGTGTTGAGAAAACACCAATTGAAAGCAAAGTTTTCTAAGTGTCACTTCTGGAAGAGGGAAGTGAGGTTCTTGGGCCATGTTGTGTCAGAGAATGGTATTGCCGTGGACCCAGCGAAGGTGGCTACGGTACAAGATTGGCCTACGCCCAAGAATGCAACAGATGTAAGGAGTTTCTTGGGGTTAGCGGGATATTATCGTAAGTTTATCCAAGGTTTCTCCAAGATAGCAGCACCATTGACCCAGTTGACCAAGAAGAATCAAGCTTTTGTCTGGGATGAAAGGTGCGAGAATGCATTCAAAAGCCTAAAGGACAAGTTGACAAGCGCACCAGTGTTAGTCATTCCTAAGGGGGATGAAGAGATGACGGTATACACGGATGCCTGTGGTACCGGACTGGGTGCTGTATTGATGCAAGGCGGTAGGGTTGTAGCTTATGCAAGTCGGCAATTGAAACCGCACGAGAGAAGATACCCTACCCATGATTTAGAATTGGCAGCGATCGTGTTCGCGTTAAAGATGTGGAGACACTATCTCTTGGGAGAAAGGTTTGAGCTATTTACGGATCATAAGTCGTTAAAGTATCTATTCTCCCAGAAGGATTTAAATCTCCGTCAGCAGAGATGGTTAGAGTTCTTAGCTTCCTATGATTTTGACATCGCATACACACCAGGAAAGGGCAATGCGGTGGCTGATGCATTGAGTAGAAGACATGCCAGCTTGGGGGCTATGTTCCTTGAATGGAAGCAACTGGAGTTTATCGCGGAATTTGATTTCAGACCAAAGTGCGAATTGGATCCAGAAATGTTAGCGAGTTTGACGATCAGACCCACTTTGATTGAGCGGATCGGCTCTAGTCAGAGGGACGATCCTAACCTATTGGAAATCATCTCCAAGTTAGAGATGGGTGTCGATGAGGAGGTGAGCAAGTATGGGCTTGATCAAGATAGATGGCTTAGAAGGAATGGAAAGCTCGTTGTACCCAATGTCAATGGATTGAGAGACGAAGTGCTTAGAGAATGTCATCACTCAAGACTGACTATACACCCCGGTGGTAACAAGATGTATCGAGATATGAAGCAGACTTACTACTGGGAAGGAATGAAAAGAGACGTTGGGAAGTTTATATCCAAGTGCATGAATTGCCAGCTAGTTAAAGCCGAGCAAAAGAAGCCTAGTGGTCTGTTACAGCCATTAGAAATTCCCGAATGGAAATGGGAGCAAGTCTCGATGGATTTCGTCGATGGTTTACCAAGGACTAGATCGGGATATGATAGCATTTGGGTGATTGTAGACCGACTGACTAAAAGTGCAAGGTTTATACCAGTCAAATCGACAAGAACGACAGCTAAGTTAGCAGAATTGTATATGAAGTGGGTAGTGAGATTTCATGGAGTACCTAAAAGCATTGTGAGCGACCGAGACCCGTTGTTCACTAGTGGGTTTTGGAAGAGCTTGCAAGAGGCACTAGGGTCAGAGTTACATCTCAGTACCGCATATCATCCTCAGACCGACGGTCAGACGGAAAGGGTGAATCGTATTTTGGAAGATCTCTTGAGGGCATGTATGTTGGACTTTGGTGGATCATGGGATGACCATTTGCATCTAGTAGAGTTTGCATATAATAATAGTTACCAATCCAGTATCGGTATGGCTCCATTTGAAGCTTTATACGGAAGACCGTGTAACTCACCATCATGTTGGATAGAGACTGGCGAGAAGTTTATGCTTGGACCAGAGGTGGTGAGAGAAACGTCGGATAAGATCAAGGTCATTCAACAACGAATGAAGGCTGCCCAGGATAGGCAGAAGAGTTATGCTGATAATAGGAGAAGAGACTTAAAATTCTCCGTTGGCGACTTGGTGTTTGTCAAGATTTCTCCGTTGAAGAGCGTAATACGATTTGGCAGGAGAGGCAAGTTGGCACCATGGTTTGTTGGCCCATTCCATGTTCTTGAATTAGTCGGGAATTTGGCATATAGAATTGACTTACCGAAGAAGATGGCGGGAGTTCATAACGTATTTCATGTTTCCCAACTAAGGAAGTTCGTTCACGACTCAGATATGACTATTTCACCTGATCAGTTGGAGGACTTCGAAGTAGAACCCGAGGCGGTTGGGAACCGCAAGCCGGCCCGTATTGTCGAGCACGACATGAAGCAACTTCGAAGGAAGGCGGTGAAACTAGTCAAGGTTCAGTGGGGCGAGGACGAGAATGATTGTACTTGGGAGACAGAGGAGAACATTAGGAAGACTTATCCTGAACTCTTTGCCTGGTAAGATTTTGACTTCGATTTAGTTTTTCCGCATGCTAGGATAGGCTTGTTTGCTTGTTGTGCATGTTTGATTTTTGTTATATGTGGTTGTTAGGCATGCGGGATCCTTTGTATGTTTTGGGTTAAGGAATTTCGGGGACGAAATTTCTTAAGGGGGGGAGAGTGTAACGACCCGCATTCTACGCATCATAGGATCGTAGAATATTTATTTCTTTCACATACGAAGTCGTATGGTCGTGTAACTTTGGGAGACGACTATTGGGGTCATTTCCCATGTTCATGATTTTTCCCGATTTTTAAATGACCATTTTACCCCTAGTTGGCACTGTTTTGGCCATAACTTTTGACTGGGAATGAATTTTGACCTGAAACCACTTCCATTGGCTTTGAATGATGGTTTCTCTTTCCGTAGAGTGGTCACATTAGCCAAACGGACTCACCGTTTGGGAGATATGGCTGAAACAAGTTTCAGATGGTGAAAGACAGCTTAGTTGGGCTTAAACGGGTGATTAGCAGCTAGGCCCAAGGGGAATTTCGGGTTTAGAGGTTTAGGAGGTCTGATTAGGGTTAGGTTATCACTTTCATTTCAGTTTTGAGCCGCCACAAACCTCCTTGAGACCTTAGTAATGGCTTCCTACATCTAAAACACCCCAAATCACTCTCTAATTGAAGATTAGGCTTAGCAACACCAAATTAAGGAGAAAAAGCACCAAAGCAAGGTTGGAGCCGCTGTTAGACATCAGTATTCGCCCCAAATCAAAGGAGTTTCAGTTCTGAGAATTTCATTTGTGGCCAAGGTGAGTGATTTGCATAGTTTTTGCACTAATTACGGTGATTAGGGGTAATTAGTGAAGATTAGCGAATTTATACGTAAATAAATTCTGGAAAAATTCTTAAAATTCTAAAATAATGTTTTAAGGCTCTGTTAGAAATTTGGGTTAATTTCGATGTGTTTTGCTAATCGTATGCTTAAACATGATTAAGAGGGGTTATAGGCAAATGTGAGGTTTTAGCCACTTTTGATTCATTTTGATTCATTTAAATTGTTGTTTGCTGTTTGTGGTTGCTATTACATGTTGCTATGACTCTATGGTATGATTCATGATTAATTAGAATAGTTAAATTGCTCGAAAACGTCGTCGAATGGCGTAGAAAGCTCGCTGGAAAGTTGCAGAAGTGTGCAGGTTCCGAACCGGTTCGGATCGGAGAAAAGGGGTCGGATCGGACTAGGGAACTGACCAAGGGAATCCGAACTGGATGGGGACTCGCCACTGGAAGAAGTTTGGCAGGAAGGAAGTCCATTGCTTAGAGTTGGAGTTGGACAGAAGATCGGATCGGAGTGATGGAGCGGATCGGATCGGAACTATGGAGCGGATCGGATCGGAAGCATAATAGAGGCCAGATCGGATCGACTCACGAATGGGAGGCTACGACTGGAGCAAGACGAAGGGATCGGATCGGATCGGATCAGAGTAGATGGGAAACGAGGAAGCTGGTCGAAGGAGGAGCATGAACTCGAAGGGAAGCAGCGACCCGACCCGACCCGGAGAAGGACACCGACCCGACCCGGAGTGAAGAAACCCGAACCGAACAGACGAGGGCAATGATCACCGAACCGAACCGAATTCTAGGACTGTTACTGCGTGACAACTCTTCTGAAGACCCACTCCAATTCAACCAAACCCGAGATGCAAAGGAAGTCCAAATGAGAAGTTCGAGCTTAAGATTCAGATGGGAATCAACGAGTTCACTTCATGGTTGGGCTTTGCTGCGGGACGCGTGCTAAGGAGTTGTCGACACCTATAGCTTTGGACCACTATGGTAGGAGGTACGAAGGCGGATTCAGGGCCATTATGGCATTGGTAGAACCAAGGGCTACGACCAATGAAGTGGGTCATTGAAATGTTTGGTCATGACTCCAAGTGTTTGGCTTGGTCATAGCAGGGTTTCTACAAGTCGGGATTCGTCGTTGCCTCAGTTTGTCTAGTGTTTCAAAGTGGTAGATGCCGTACGCTTTACGCACTGAGTGAGAGATGCGAGAATGGTTGCTATGGATGATTTGTTTGCTATCATTGTGACATGCACACCCCACCCCCCGTATTCTTACACTATTTATTATGGCACCTTGGAGTATTGTACGGTATGTGGTACTAACTCTTTGGTTGCAGGTCCAGGTTCAGGTATGGTTTAGTATACCCGTTATTTCCCTGTTTAGATGCTTATCGCTCATACCAGGCTTTATGTCTGACCCAGAGTTTTATGTCTCTTCTTATTACTCTGGGTGCTCACACGAGCAGACTAGAGACAGGTTAGCTGGTGATGCACGGGTAGATGGTCCGGAGACGAGCAGGAGGCTTCCACGTACTATATACATAATATTCTCCCTGTGTTGTTGAAGATCACTGCTTGGGCATTGTTGGTGTATCTTCTATTTTAGCTTTCTTTTGATTAGAGACAGTAAATTTGGAAAGTTGTAATAAGCTGTATATGGATTTCCGCTGCTTTGATGTTGACATTGATTATTAGTTATCAGCTTATGCACTGTCTCGCCTGTTTTATGTCAAGTATGTTATTATTATATTTTATCCCATGCGCTGTGAGACATTCTACAGGTTCTTTGATTAGTTCATTCTTTTCTTTCCTTTCTTCTGACGACCGTCTTGTGCTAGTCGGGCATGTGTACACCGCACTCTTGGAGGAAATGCAGGTTGGTGCGAGGCGGGCCGTCACATTATTGATAACCCATTGATCGATTTAAGCAGATAACATTTTGCCCCTCGGAGTTTCATAATTTTCAAAAAAAATTATGGACTTCGAAGTATTAGCGGATCGATCAGGTTGGACCAGGGGCCGGTTTTGAACATGGCACGTAGGGGTCGGTTTTGACAAAGCGGCTGGTCGTCTTGGCTATATATCTTCCTTTTGACCCTTGGTGTTCCTTAATTTCCCAACTCCAGAACTTTATTACTTTAATGGCGGCGGTTTTTTGAAGAAAATTCTCCAATCTTTTTCTTGCTTCTCCAATCCAATCCAGGGAAACAATCCATCCACAATCACTCTCCCCGATTCTCTGCCAAGTGCTCGAATCTGTTCCTCGCCAAAGCCCAGTAATTCCATCAAAACTTTTTTCAGCTAGTTGGTTTGATTGCAGGTACACATTTTCTATCTCTTTGTTAATTCGAGAATGATCGATGTTGTCCTTTGAATTTGGCTGGATTTTTCGGGGTTAAACCGTATTTGGATTAGTTTTGATGTATGATTGCAACTTGATTGTAAAATCCTTGAATTCGACACTCTTTGCATATTGGAATGCTTAACAGTAAGATAGAAGCCAATCTGTTCAATTTGAATTTGCGGATGATGTTTTTGCAATAAAAAACCTTTGCAGTTCTTTCTTATTACGATGATAATCACAATGTAAATGCTTGAATGGCTCGCGCATGCATGATTTCTTGTTTAATCCATCATTTTACGATGTAATGCCTTTGTATCATATCTAATTTCTAAGATATAACCAACCTGGTTGATCTTGTGCTGTGTCAATCTTGGGTGATTTTTCATGGCCCTATTGGTCAATTTCCGGTTTAGCCAACCATTTTGTGTGGACCAATCAGCTTTATTACCGACCCATGTTATGACCAATTTAACAACGACCAAGTCTTGAATGACTTAGAATCATCCAGAGCTGAATTGGTTCTTTGGTCGATCAGGAATTGATCGTCACTAGACCGACTAGGATTGGGGTTAGCTTTGGACGATCAGAATTTCGCTAATTTTGAGCGACCAGGGCCTGACCAGCTTTGAGCGACTGGATGCTTTACCCGTTTTAAGCGACCAGGGCCTGACTAGTCTTGGACCGACGAACCTCTAGCCTGCCATGACCGACCCGGCCTGTACTTCGTTTCCCCAATGTACTTGTTTGATGTTCATCTATTAACTTAAATATATGAACATCGTTTTCCTTTTACATAGGATGGATTTAACACCTGACAGGATGAAAAGACGCTTTGATCTGGACGAAGAGAAAACTGGCCAGCCCTCAGTGACTTCTCCTGTGCTCGTTGGCCCCACCTATTCAGAAATTCAATCAGTTATAAATAGGCCTCCTTATGCACTGAGGGCTTGCAATTCCAGGCTGGCTAAATGGCTCCCTGATTGGGATTTATATGGGTTTTCTTCCGACTATGAGATATCTCATAGTGATTGGCAGATGACATCCTATGACATCATGGTGGCAAAAACCAGGCTGATGGAGCGCATGGACGACACTTTGTGCCAGTTTGAGAAGCAAATGGATTTGCTCAGAGACCATACTGCGAGGGAAATTCATGGCTGGCATGGTTTGGCTGAAGATCTTCAAAGACTTCACCGGGAGAGTCTTGATCGTATTGTTGCTCTGGAGGCTGATAAGGTCAAGCTGATCCGTGCTTTGAGGAACCGAGATGCTCTTGTTGCTGCGCTTCCAATGGGGGACATTGAATTGGTGGGACCTTACAAAAGGGGATCGGTTGGTGAAGCTTCCACATCTGGGTCTGCCCCGGTGAAAAGGAAGGTAGGACGGCCCAGGAAGAACCCAAAGGCATAGCTTGTTCTCTCTTGATGACTTTTGGCTTGGTGGATTTTATGTCTAGACCGGTTGTATTAAGCGAGTCCCCGTCCTCGCATTTAACTTCTATGTTTATCTTGTGTTGGTACACTATGATCTCTATGACTGTGATGTAGGTAGACTTTCTGTGTTTGAATGTGACGTGGTGATGCTTTGTGTTTCAGCATTTGTAACCTTGTCGTTACATTCTTCCGCTTGTCCTGGTTTGCATACCACACTTGCACATCTCACTTCACACACATGGCTTGTTTATGAATTTTTCAACTATGTATAATTGCAGTGATCCTTTGGCATGTAAAGAATCAAGTAGTCACTTTTGCTATATGCCCCCGTACCAATGGGATATTTCAACATTAATACATTGAAAATAGATTTGAGATTTGGATGTTTTTAAGTTGTGATCAGAATTTAGAAAGTGTCTGTCATTGCATTGTGACATTTGGAGCTTTTTCATTCTTCATACGACCTTCGCATGTGTTATCCATAATCTCTTATCCTTTGTATCTGAATGTATTAGATATCTGAGTGATGAGGAAGTGCTTCTTGAAGATGTTTTAAGTTAAAGACTCAGTTTGGTAATAACATGGTCAGATTTAACTGACTTTAAGTTATTGACTGAGCACCCCCGGAGAGGTTTTTGGTTTAAAAATCAGTTTGGTAATAACGTGGTCAGATTTAACTGACTTTAAGTTATTGACTGAGCACCCCCGGAGAGGTTTTGGGTTTAAAAACTCAGTTTGGTAATAACGTGGTCAGATTTAACTGACTTTAAGTTATTGACTGAGCACCCCCGGAGAGGTTTTGGGTTTAAAACTCAGTTTGGTAATAACGTGGTTAGATTTAACTGACTTTAAGTTATTGACTGAGCACCCCCGGAGAGGTTTTGGGTTTAAAACTCAGTTTGGTAATAACGTGGTCAGATTTAACTGACTTTAAGTTATTGACTGAGCACCCCTGGAGAGGTTTTGGGTTTAAAACTTAGTTTGGTAATAACGTGGTTAGATTTAACTGACTTTAAGTTATTGACTGAGCACCCCCGGAGAGGTTTTGGGTTTAAGAACTCAGTTTGGTAATAACGTGGTCAGATTTAACTGACTTTAAGCTATTGACTGAGCACCACCGGAGAGGTTTTGCGTTTAAGTGGTGTCTGTCCGGCTCCACAGAGTAGGTACGGATTTTATTGGACATCTGAGTTGATCTATATGCCTTGGTAATAAAACCTCAATTCTTGGCTGATCTTTTCGGATAATACCCCTTTGGTTGAGCTTGGTGAGCTTTTCTTGAATTCGTTCCATTGGTTCCCTCGTTGATTGGCTTTGGTGTTTTGTTTCTTCTTTTAACCCTATGGAGACGTTTCTCACTCGCGTGTTCTGACGGGAGTGCTTTATGAATCCATGCACTGAATTTGTGCTTTCGGAATGAACCAACACAGGGCTTCCATTGGATAACGAACCAGCGAATTTCTTCTTTTAACTGTGTCTTCTAATCAGAAATCATAACTGAGCATCTTTGAATACAATCAATGGTATGCAATATACGATTTAGACAGGTGTCAAAAGAATTGCTTTATTCATGTTCATGAAATTTTATACAAAGTATATATTGTATTCATATAGGAATATGAGTTAAGAGAGTCATTTGAAGTAACGCCGGAGATGATCACTATTCCAGGCCCTTGGGACTTCGACTCCGTCTACAGTTTTGAGCTTAAAGGTACCGTCGAGGAGCTTTTGGTCGATGAAAAATGGACCTTCCCAATTGGGGCAAAAGACTCCAGTTGCGGTCATGATTTTCTTTAACACCAAGTCTCCCACTTCGAATGTTCTATCCCTGACCTTTTGATTGAAGTGTCGAGCAACTCTTCTCTGATGGGCAACCAATCTAAGTTCTGATTCAGTCCTTTTCTCCTCGAGTAAATCAAGAGCCTCAAGTTGCAGCTTTTCGTTCTCTTCCTGGTTAAAATGAATTCTGCAGTGAGTTGGAACCTCTAACTCCACAGGTATCATCGCTTCCGAACCCTATGCCAAGGAGAAAGGAGTATGCCCAGTTGCAGTTTTATGAGTCGTACGATAAGCCCATAGTGCAAGTGGCAGCACTTTGATCCAGTTACCCTTAGCCTTCTCGAGACGCTTCTTAATGGTGGACTTCAGGATCTTGTTAACTGCTTCGACTTGCCCGTTGGCCTGCGGGTGGGCAACTGCTGCAAAACTTTTCTGAATGTGATATTTATCGCAAAAGCTCTTGAATTCGTCACTTTCAAATTGAGTGCCATTGTCGGTTATGATCTTTTGCGGAATTCCAAATCTGCATATGATATTTTTTGAAACAAAATTGATCACTTTTCTTGATGTGATGGTCGCCAGTGGCTCAGCTTCCGCCCATTTAGTAAAATAGTCCACGACAACTATGGCATACTTGAAGCTGGATTTTGCAGTTGGAAAAACTCCAATCAAGTCTATGCCCCAGATAGCGAATGGCCAAGGACTCAACATTTGTGTCAACTCAGTTGACGGAGCTCTCGGAATCTTTGCAAATTTCTGGCATTGGTCACATTTTTTAGCGAAAATCATGGAGTCGAAATTCACTTCTAGCCAGAAGTATCCATATCCAAGGACTTTTTTGGCCAGAGTTTGTCCGCCTACATGCCTGCCACAATCTCCTTCATGTAATTCCGCCAGGATTTCTTTGGATTCCTTCTTTGTTACACATCGCAGCAAAGGTGTTGAAAATCCTCTCCTATATAAGTGACCATCTTGAATGAGATACAAACGGGACTTTCGGAGCAACTTTTGGCGGTGCTTTGGGTTTTCGGGGAGTGTTCCATGAAGTATATACTCTTTGATGGGGGTCATCCATGAGTCTGGCTCATCGGACATTTCCATAACCCAATCTACATCAGATCCTTCAATACTAGAACTGGATAGGACTTCAACCGGAACTAGACCGAAGATTTGAGGATCTCCGGTACTAGATAGTTTTGATAAGGAATCGGCTTTCCAATTTTCTCCTCTGGGGATATGAGAAATGGAGTAGTATTCTAGATTGTCAAGAAACTCTTTGACCTTGCGTACATACGTCGGAAGATTTCCGCTTTTGGCCTCAAATTCACCCTTGACTTGAGAAACCATTAACTGTGAATCACTGAAGATTAATAAACTTCCCAGGTTTAACTCTTTTGCAACTCTCAGTCCTCCAAGCAAGGCTTCATACTCGGCCTCATTGTTTGTAACTAGGAATTCGAATCATAGGGCACAACATATTTGTCGTCCTTCTGGAGTTTCAAGTACTATTCCTGCCCCAGCACAGTATTCATTCCTAGCGCCATCGACGAAAAGCTTCCATCTAGCGATCAGCTCATTATTTACCTCCATTTCCTCTCCTCTATTGGTGAATTCAGCAATGAAATTAGCGAGTGCTTGCCCATTTATTGCTTTCTTGGGGTGATAGGTGATATCATACTGACTAAATTCTATATTCCATTTTAGTAATCTCCCTGAGGTTTCTGGACGTAACAACACTTATTTCAAAGGCTGATCTCTGAGGACCTTGATAGAGTGAGATTTGAAATAAGGCCTGAGATTTTGTGATGCAACGAGCAAGGCATATGCAAGCTTTTCAATCTTCGGATAGTTCATCTCTGCCCCGGTAAACCTTTTGCTGATGTAGTATATCGGCCATTGAATTTTGTCTTCCTCCCTGATGAGGGCTGCGCTCAGAGCATGGGATGATACTGCAAGATATAGGAACAGACTTTCTCCATTTTTTGGCTTTGACAACATCGGAGGTGATTCCATGTGTTTGACAAGATCCTCGAATGCTTGCTGGCATTCAGGAGTCCACTGGAAACTCTTTCTTTCCTTTTTCAATGCATCGAAAAAGGGAATGCACCTGTCTGTTGCCTTTGAAATGAAACGGCTTAGAGCTGCTACCTTGCCATTCAAACTTTGGAGTTCCTTTTTAGTCCGTGGAGCTTGCATTTCTCGCAAAGCAACCACCTGTGTTGGGTTTGCTTCAATGCCCCGAGCGTTGACCATGAAGCCTAGAAACTTCCCGGAAGCTACGCCAAATGAACATTTGAGTGGATTTAGCTTCATGCCATACTTCCTTAAGATTTGAAACATCTCATCAAGGTCTTCCATATGACTTTTTGCTTCCTTGGATTTGACCAACATGTCATCAACATAGACCTCCATGGTTTTCCCAATTTTCCCTTTGAACATTGAATTCACCAGACGTTGGTAGGTGGCACCTGCATTTTTCAAACCAAACGGCATTACCTTATAACAATATAAACCACGATCAGTTATGAAACTGGTACTATCCTAGTCTGGCTCGTGCATCATAATCTGATTGTATCCAGAATATGCATCTATGAAAGACAATAGTTCATGCCCCGCTGTTGCATCAACAAGTTGATCAATTCGAGGTAGGGGAAAACTATCTTTTGGGCAAGCCTTATTCAAGTCAGAATAATCAACACACACTCGCCATTTGCCGTTTGATTTTTTCACAAGGACCGGATTGGACACCCAATTAGGATAGGTGGATTCTCGAATGAAATTATTCTTTAATAGCCTATCCACTTCATCTTTCATAGCTTCAGACCTCTCTGGGCCTTGCATCCGTCTTTTCTGCTTCACCGGGCGCACGTTGGGGTCAATATTCAGCTTATGCACTATTACGTCTGGAGGTATCCCGCACATATCTGAGTGACTCCAAGCGAAGACATCCAAATTTTCTTTCAAAAAACTAATCAATTCCTTTTGCAGCATAGGGTCCAATTGGGAGCCTATCTTTATTACCTTATCTGTATCACTATCATGGATTTCTATGGAAATGGTAGCTTCAGCTGGTGCTACCTTTTCATCCCCTGCACTGATTTTTTATGGGTCCATATCTTCCTGCATGTCGTTATATGCTCCAGCGCAGGGGGAGGTCATTAATTGCTATAAAGGAGCTTCATGGATGCAGAGAGGAGTCTCCGCATCCTTCTAAATTTTGTATTTCCGAGCTTCAATCAGTTCTGCCATATAGCATTCTCTCGATTGCTGAGGATCCCCTTTGATAACTCCCACACCATTTGCGGTCGGGAACTTCATCATCAAACACCAAGGAGCAAGAGCTATCCTGAAGTCGGCAAGTGCTGGTCTACCCAAGAACGCATTATACCCTGAGGATGAGTCAATTATGACGAAAGGTTGTATCAGGGAGACTTGCTTTTTTCCTTCGCCAAGTTCTACAAAGAGATCAATTTCGCCTATTGGCTGAGTTGGCACACCGGTGAACCCGTGTATTTTATTTTTGCTAGCTCGCACATTATTTATGGACAGACCCATTTTAGAGAAAGTGCTGTAAAACAGAATGCTCACGGATGCTCCGTTATCAATCAACACCTTTTTCACTATTGCTGGACCCAAGCCAACAGTGATCATCATTGGGTCAACGGTTGGAACCAACATCCCATCAGAATCCCGATCTCGGAATACCACATCTTCCTAGGATGTCTTTGGCATTTTCCAACGAAGTGAGTTGCTGCAAACTCGAAATCCATCTTCTTTCGGAGCTCTGCTTTACTCATTTGTATATCTGACAATATCCTCCCAGGTATTTCCTGCAGGATGAGGTCCGCCACTGATTATATTGATAATAGGTCGAGGAATATTCGCAGGTGTTCTTCCGTCTTGACTTGGATGGACCTGCTGCCCCTGGGCAGGCTCGGTATCTGATGAACGCTTTACATACTCCTGGAGACGATTTTTCCTTATCAATTCTTCAATCAAGTTTTTCAGGTGTCGACATTCATTAGTGTCGTGTCCCGGTCGATTGTGAAATCGACAGAACCTCCCTGAGTTTGCAGCCTCTTCAGTCACTTTTATGGGCCTCGGGTCCGGGTAATTTTCCGTTTCCTTGGTTGCCATGAATATGTGCTCAATTGTTTCATTTAACGGAGTAAAATCCGTTGGCATGAAGAAACGCCGTTTCTTGGGATCCTTATCGTTCCTAAGATTATTGCTGCTTCCTCTTTTTTGCCCTTCCCCAAAATTTCCTTGATTATTCTTTGTGGGAGCTTCCTTCCTTTCCGGGACCGCTTTAGCTTTGACATTGCCAATGGAGTAGATAGGATCATCTTCAAGACACATGTATTCCTCGGCTTTGTCGTAAAATTTCTCTAACGTTTCCGGCTTCTTTCTCTTCAGCCATCTTCCGAACTCAGACAGTTTATCTATGCCCCCCTTTAAGGCCATTAGAATTAGCTTTGGCTTGTGGGTCCCCACTTCAGCAGCCGCAGCATTAAAACGATTCAAGAAAGACCTTATCGTTTCACCAGGAGCTTGTTCTAGTTCATTGAGGGACATGATATCTCTGACCTTTGTTGCCTGGAGGCGGAACTGGTCTCGGAAGCATCTTGCCAATGTGGCAAAATCATCAATAGATCGGGGAGGCAACCTTGTGAACCATAATGACGCAACCCCTTCCAAATACACCGGGAAGTACAAGCACTTAAGTTCGTCAGTTGCTTGTGCCCCATCCATGTGTTGATCGTATCAGAACAAGAACACATTAGGGTCACCTGTCCCGTTGTAAGCTTGGATGGTGGGCGGTTTGAACTTTCGCGGGAAGGTCGTTTTCTTGATTCTTTCGGTAAGGGGGGTTTTAGATGGCGCGAAATCCCATTCTGCTTTATTTTCGTTTTGGTGCTTGTCCTCCTTCATGATCTGTCGGACCATCTTCAGAAGGCGATCCTTCTCGTCGAGGCTTTCTGCTTGGCGGACGCCTATGTCTTGGCCGGAGGCTTGCCTTTGCAAACCTTCACGGTTGCGACTTAGGGGCCCTGGCCCTTCTCGATTGGAAAGTGCCCCTTTGGCAGCATTGGCAACTCGACAAGAAGTAGCTTCTCCATTATGGTTCCAAGCGGCTTGCTTTGGATTATCGGGCTTTCCTTTACCAGGATTAGAGATTTCTTGAAAAGATTTTTCTCGATTTGGACTAGAAGAAGAAGAACCAGCATCCTCTGCACGAGTGGGATTAGAGGCCACCTTTGCCGTAGCGGCCTGAAGGGCAAAGAGCGAATCAAGTTTTGTCAACATGGCTTTGTTAGCCATCTCTAGCTGTTGCGTCAATCCAGCGACAGCTTGAACAAGCTCGCCCCTTGTAACATTCATGCCTCCATTTGATGTTTCGCCTATTTCAAATTGGTTGATCATGGGGGTTTCCTCCCGATTTCTTTCATTAGATGTCCTTGTTCTCGTTTCCTTGCTAACTTTTGGCGGCATTATTTCAGAAAGCAACTTGAACTTTGAGGGGAGTTCATCGGAAGGTCCAAATCGCAAGCTGGAGTGAGCTATTTTAAGGCTTAGCTTCAAGATCTCAAGATCTTCGTAGTATATTTGATGCCAGAAAGTAGATCTGGCCCCACGGTGGGCGCCTAATTGTTGATACCGAAAATTGGTATAACAACCAAAATGGTATTTCTAAACACGTTACCTAATCAGAGGCGAGATGTTTAGAAAGCACGTCACCTTTTCAGAGGCGGGGTGTTAGAAAACCTTTAGAGTTATGTGAGGCCATATCTAACATTCAAAAGCATCAAAATACCAAAATTAAGAAAAGAAGGAAAAGAAGACAAGAGTTTATAGTGGTTCGATTCTTAATCGAGTCTACGTCCACTTTGAAGATAGAATTCCATTATTCACCCAATGATTTACAACATTTGCTCCATTGCACATTTGTAAAAGAATATTTGACATGCAAGCATTCATCCTTATGCACCTTTGAGGGTGGTGGAAAGATATAAGAGTTTAATCCAATCCTTCCATGGAAGCCATAATCATGAGCTAGAGCTTGCAATCCTCATGCTTTTTCCCCCACAGAAATCATCCTTAAAAGCTCCTTAGATCCTCAAAAGCTCCTTAGATCCTCAAAAGCTCCTTATAGCTCCTTAGATCCTTGATGAAATGAGGGAGAAGAGATGTTGAAGTGCTTGGAGAAGTCTAAAAAGCAATTTGGCAGCACCTCCTTATAGCTGCCCCCCCCCCAGAGTCCCCCCAAAATGATGGAGGTAGGGTCCTATTTATAGGCGGAGAAATGGCTGAAATCTTGTATTCAGGGGTCTGGTCGGTATTTTCGGTATATACGGAAATGCCACTGCCAGTTGTCACCAGTTGTTTCCAGCTGTCACGCCATCACAGTCGTTTCTAGCGCTTTGGCCGACCAGGAGCTTCCGCCAGAAGAAAGGTTGACCAGGAGGCTAGAATGCGGAGAGGACCGACCAAAGAATGACCAAGAAGCTCGACCCAAAAAACGGTCCGACCAGAGATGGCGCTACCTTCCAGAAATGTGCGACCAGGATCGAGAACACATCGGAATTGGTTCCCTCAAACATGGGGTCGGTCTCCAGAGAAGGACGACCAGCTGCCCTTTGCATTTGGAGCTATCAGAGATCTTCTTCATCTGGAGCGACCAAAGATCTTCTGTATTTGGAGCGACCAGACGATTTATCAAGCCTTTTGGCTCAAGCCATGAGTTGAGAAGAAACGACCAGTCCTGTGGTATTGGAGAACCGACCCTGTAGCTTTTATCCAAAGACAGAGCGACCAAGTGTTTAAGGAAGGGAACGACCAGTAGAGTTTAAAGAAAGGAACGATCAGACGATGACCGACCCCATGTAATAACTTCAGGACCGACCCTTTCTTCAAACGCACCAAACCGACCCGTACAAGCTTATTGATAACCCATTGATCGATTTAAGCAGATAACATTAAGTATACTTTAATTTGTGAATTTTTCGTGAAACTTCGCGAGGCCATATCTTGGTCATACGGACTCCGATTTTCGAAAACTCGGACTCTATTTTGCGTATTTTTCCGAGACGAACGCAATGGCACAGCCCATTTCCCTCTATTCAGATTTTACAGTTTAATTCTGCCTCCATTTATGTTATAACATGTTATTCAAAAATACGGGTTGTTACATTCTCCCCTCCTTAAAGGATTTCGTCCCCGAAATCTCCAAGTTAGGAAGAACGTATCCTACCATCCATCACCCATCTACTCAAAACATCATCCACGTGCAGTCATTGTCCTTAAAGGATTCTAAATGCTGTATGATCATATGCAAAGGTGTGTGTATATGTACTTATCTAATGCTAAAATCAGGCGGTTACTGATTTAGTAAACCTCCTTAATGCAAAGCATGTTAGTGAAATGAGTCCATATGTATGCAAATTCCTAACATAACTCATAGTCTCTACATGAGTGCACATAACATTCATCCATATGCAACATCCACGTGATAGCATAACAAGTTTCTTCCATGAATAAGCATAAACACTCATGCATATGCGGTATGAAAGTGTGTGAGCCGATCTTAGTGCCTAATGTGTATCCACGTGCAAACACTTGCAACCACTTGCAACCATCAAGCATAACATGTTTCAAATACATGTTTCAACCAAGGGTTTCTACCTAAGGTCCTCATGACAAGATCTACGAAACAAGATAAACTAGATAAACGCGGATAAAAAGAAAGATATGCTAATTAGGAAAAGAGATCGAGAATGTACCCTAAAAAAGAAATGGATAAAGCCCACGCATCTTCTCTTCGGTTTCCCAAGTTGCATCTTCGTCGGCTTCACCCCACTGAACTTTCAACGACTTGACCTCTCGATTCCTTAGCTTCTTGATCTCTGTTCCAAGATACGAATCGGAGCTCTTCTCAAGGTTGCTTCTTTCTCTACCTCAATGTCTTCAAGAATGCTTGGTTCAACCACCTCAGCGGACTCATGTAGGCACTTTCGGAGATGCGAGACATGAAAGACATTATGCACTCCGGCTAGCTTCTCGGCAATTCCTCCTTATAAGTCATCTTCCCGACTCTTTCTATAGTAGGGAGGGGTCGTACGATCCTTGGTGTCAGCGAACCATATTTCGCAAAGGAGAAATTTTCACAAAGACCATATCTCCAACTTTAAATTCCAAGTCTGTCCTTCGCTTGTCTGCATAGGATTTCTATCTGTCTTGGGCCGTTTTCATCCGTCTTTGAATCAATTCAACCCTCTCGGATGTGTCCCTTATCATGTCGGGCTCAATTATAAGCTTATCCGTCGTCTTCCCACCAACATGTTGGTGGCTTGCACGACCTCCCATACGAAGCTTCAAATGGTGCCATCCCTATGCTGGCTTGATAGCTATTATTATAAGCGAACTCTACAAGAGGAAGGTGGTCTTCCCAAGTACCACCGAAGTCGAGAACACAAAGCCTCAAAAGATCTTCTAGCACTCTATTCACCCTTTCGGTTTGGCCATCCGTCTTGGGGTGATAGGCTGTACTCAGATTCAATCGCGTACCCATTGCTTTTTGCAAACTGTTCCAGAACTGGCTAGTGAAAATTGGGTCACGATCGCTAACTATGCTAGAAGGAACTCCATGCAACCGTACTATCTTTCGAAGATAAACAGATGCTAGCTATGATACGGTCCTCTTGCTTTTCACCGGAATAAAATGGGCTTTCTTTATAAGTCTATCAATTATTACCCATACCCCATAAAGCACAAATAGTTTGGTGACGAACATCTTCACCCCAACTATATCTCACAAACAGGCGAGTCATACTCCTTATGGGGTTTGCAACAGATCTAAGATTGAGGATAGGGCCGAGAGGATACACTTAAAAGATAGCATGCGAGTAAGCTCTACGGAACAATAGGGATCAAGGATATACTCCTAGAAAGAGATTAAATGCGCGTATCTATTCTTCGATCTTCTAAGCCGCATTTTCTTGTGCTTAATCCCATCGTGCCCTGACCGTCTTTTAACTTCGCAATTCCGTAGTTCTTAATTCTTGTTCCCAAAATATGAGTTAGAACTCATTTCACCGTTGCCCCTCGTTCCACTTCCACTTATTCTTTGCCTAAAATACTTGGCTTAAACATAACTGCGTGCTCATGGTTTCGTGCAAGCTTTCCAAGATTCGTTAGTGAATCTTGGATCTCGTTTACATATTATACGGTATCCCACGCAGAAAACTATCTCTTGAAAACAGTGCCAATCCACGTTGCCAAACTAGAGCTGAGGTAAGGGCTCTCTTGAGCCTTTGAAAAGCAAGCTCACACTCCAAGTCCCATGCAAAGACTAAGTTCTTCTTCGTCAACTTAGTAAGAGGGGCCGAAATCTTAGCGAAGTCCCTGATGAACTTCCTATAGAAGCCCGCCAAACCGTGAAAGCTCCTAACTTCGGTTGCATTCCTCGGAGTCTTCCAGTCTTGAACCACAACCACTTTCGCGGGATCCACCGCTATGCCTTGCTTAGAAACTATATTTCCAAGAAACCGAACTTCCCTTCTCCAGAAATGACATTTGGAGAACTTGGCTTTCAACTGATGCGCTCTAAGCATATCCATCACTTCCTTGAGATGCCTAGCATGCTCTTCCTCATCCTTTGAGAAGATCAGAATATCATCCACGAAGACAACCACAAACTTGTTAAGGAACTCTCTGAACACCCTACTCATCAAATCTACAAAGTAGGCGGGTGCATTAGTCAAACCGAATGGCATGACAAGCCATTCAAAGAATCCATCTGGAGTCCTAAACGCAGTCTTATCAATACTATCCTCAGCCACTCTAAGCTGATGGAATCCGGTGGCTAGATCGAGCTAAGAGAAAACAGAATCACCTACCAACTGGTCAAAGAGATCATCAATTCTCGGTAACGGGTGCCTATTCTTCTTTGTCAGCTTGTTAAACTCTCGATAATCAACACATAGACGAAGCGAACCATCCGCCTTAGTGGCGAATACCACCGGAGCACCCCATTCAGAAATGCTTCGCCTAATAAAATTCTTCTCAAGCAATTCCTTGATTGTTTTACCGAGCTCCCTTCTTTCTCGAGGGGCCATGTGCCTAACGGGCAATGATACTGGCTTGGCATTATCGACTAGATAAATGCGGAAATCTATCTCTCGTTTAGGGGGTAACCCCTTAACTTCTTCAAAGACATCGGGATAGTCTCGGACCACCCTTACAGATTGCAGATCATCGATGGATGAGTCGAGAGATTCAAGATAACATAACATGACAGGACCTCTAGGGTTACAAGAAATTTCTAGGGTATTACCGAGGCGAGTCATGAGCCTCACTACCCTATGCTCACAGTCAAGAATGGCTCCATAACTGTACAACCAATCCACCTCCAAAATCAACCCGTATCCCATAAACCTGTAGTGACCCGGATTTTGAGCGGCTTTGGTTATCGACGTAAGCTCGACGTCGATAACCAAAACATTGAAAAATCCCGGTAATTAATGAAAGAAATTAGAAGGTGAGAATAAATAAGATAGAACTTATAGAATAGAAGAAGAAGAAGAACATCATCATCAGAGTAAACACGAATCTCACAGCGGAACGAATAAAATATAAAATATCTTTGAAATAACATCAGTATATGTATACAATAACACTTATCAGAGTACAACACTTACAACAACAACGGAAATAATAATAGCTATAGAATCCTGAAGCCTCCTGCTCCAAGCTCTCCAAGTATCTGTAAAACCCGACTACTTGACTGCCCGTACAAATTTAGGCACCCAAGAGTTTAGGGAAAACAACAAAGTAAACTCCGGGTCAGCCATGGGACTGGTGTGAGTAAAATAGTTTTAACAGGTATATGAACAAGTAAACGATATCTCATAAGACCACGCCGCAGAACGGAATGGGTTTTTCCCTTATGAGAATCCAAAATATCTTTATATCAAAAACCTTTCGATATTATAATAATGTCTATGTACAAATAGATATCAACTAGCAGAAACGCTTTCATCTCACGTTCTACATATATAGTATACAATCAAAATCGCAAGCACGTATTGGATAATGGATTTCCAACTATGACAAGGTATGGAACCACCTTCCGGTCAGTGTACTCTACGTACGATACACTGGAGTTCAACAAGAACATCTTGTAACTCAGCCACACATGACCGACCACTCATTTCGCTTGAGTGAATTGAATGTACATCACCCACGGTTGGGATCAGCAACCGTTCCCGTATATATATATGGGACAACATTGATAGATTAAAGAAACAAATAAATATTCACTAGATAGGTGATTATACACCCTACTTCGGTGCGACCGACTTAGCCATGCTGCCTGCCCGATTTCTGTCATTTACCGGATGTGAGGCTAGAAGCTACGCTTTATCATCACAATAGATTCACTTCGAATGCCACATTGTCAGATCCATCGAAAATCACTAATTGACGTCTACAACAATACATTACGTGTCAGCTAAGAGAAGTTTCCTTCTCCGCTTCCACTCTTGGTACGGTTGAAGAAATCAATGTACGTGACCTTTCTGTAAATACTCTGTCAGACATTCATTCATACAAGTCATCCTCATTCACTTAGAATGTCACATCGTCATACCCGCCAAATCACAAATTGACTTATCCAAAAATAACACGGGTATACAGCTAAGAGAAACGAATTCCTCTGCCACAAACGTGAATACGTTTGAACAGATCAACTTACGCGATCCATTGGATATACTCTGTCAGACCTTCGTCCATACAAGTTGTCCTGGGACTGGAAAAACTGAAGGCACTATTCTGTAAATAGGATAGCCCTTGCATTTTACTCCGTCTTCAATTATCTTTGGCATGTATGATTCGCAACGCTTATGCCAATAAAGAGTGGTTCTTCGGATAATAATCCAACCGGTATCTCCATATTAACAACGTTAAAATGGTCAAAACTTCGATAGTCTGTGATTTAACCATCAAAGAAAAACAAGTGAGCAAACAACGATATTATTCCCAGATGGAAATTATATCGAACAAACATCATTTAACATTAATCTCTTTAGTTCATTTATTTACTTATCCCCTGTTTCCCTACATTCTAAATTCTTATTTTCTTTTATCAGAAAACAATTCTGATTCTCGTTTGGAAAACATTTCCAAAACTCCTTTACGATCAAACCTTACCATTTCTTAGTTAAGAAGGAAGTCACTCAAGTTGGGGTATAATTACCTCTCAGACCTTAACTGAACAACGTTATAACTTCGAAATGGTCAAAGTTTATCTTTTAATCTTTAACAACTTCTTTACGCCTTTCTCGGATCCAATTTTACTAATCCACTTCTATATTTAAAACATTGGTTATAACGATAACGTTATAATCCCTACTTTCGAATTATCTAACTTTAATTATAAATTCTATTCTTTTTAGTGAATAATTAACCTAACACTTATTTATTTATAAATAAATAAATCTCTATTTAGACACTGGAAAGTATAAGTACTTTCCCGAATTCGATATAATCGAATTTGCCGATTAACTGTCTTCGAGAAATCTCTATTTGATTAATTCTTCTTCGAATAAGCTATATTCGATTAACTTCTTTCGAATAAACGATATTCGATAATCTCTCTTCAAATAACTAATATTCGATAACTCTTCCTTTTCAAATATCTCATATTTGAAAATCTCACTCTGATTAAACTAAAATCGATAACTCCCTTTGATGAAACTAACATCGATAAATTTAACTCGACGAACTTAACTCGACTAACTTAACTTGACTCGACTAACTCGACTTACTTGGTTCGACCAATTCGATTCGATTAACCAGGCTCGACTAACTTAACTCGACTTACTTGGTTCGACCAATTCGATTCGATTAACCAGGCTCGACTAACTTGACTAACTTAACTCGACTTACTTGGTTCGACCAATTCGATTCGATTAACCAGGCTCGACTAACTTGACTAACTTAACTCGACTTACTTGGTTCAACCAATTCGATTCAATTAACCAGGCTCGACTAACTTGACTAACTTAACTCGACTTACTTGGTTCGACCAATTCGATTCGATTAACCAGACTCGACTAACTTGACTA
The DNA here is from genome assembly GCA_030737875.1 of Allium sativum. Lineage (NCBI taxonomy): Eukaryota > Viridiplantae > Streptophyta > Magnoliopsida > Asparagales > Amaryllidaceae > Allium > Allium sativum. The sequence continues at coordinate 481,833,204 of CM060926.1, read as the reverse complement.
ACTTAACTCGACTTACTTGGTTCGACCAATTCGATTCGATTAACCAGGCTCGACTAACTTAACTCGACTTACTTGGTTTGACCATTTCGATTCGATTAACCAGGCTCGACTAACTTGACTAACTTAACTCGACTTACTTGGTTTGACCGACAAGGTTTGACTAACCTGGCCCATTTGGTTTGACTGACCAGGTTTGTCTAACCTGACCCATTTGGTTTGACTGACCAGGTTTGGCTAACCTGACCCATTTGGTTTGACCACTGGGCTTGACTACTTGGTTCGACCACTTGGTTTGACCATTTGGTTCGAATACCATATTCGACTAACTCCTCTTGATTCATTAAAACCTATTAACTCATCTCGATTGACTAAATCAATTAACTCCTATCGATTAACTAAATCGATAAACTCCTTTCGATTAACTAAGTTTGATTTACTCGACTCGACTGACCAGGTTCGACTAACTTGACCAGCTTGACTGTACTGACCAGGTTCGACTAACTTGACCAGCTTGACTCGATTGGTTCGACTCGACCAGCTCGACTCGGTTGGTTTGACTCGACCATCTTGACTCGATTGGTTCGACTCGACCATTTGGCTCGATTTGGTTCGACTAGCTTGGTTTGACCACTTAACTAACTTGATTCGAATATTTATATCAGACTAACTAACTTTTCTTTTATTTCTATTTATTTTAACTTCTATTTATTTCCTAAATAGATTTCCTTTTGTATAATCTATTTATTTTCCTAAATAGATTTTCCTTTATAACTCTAATTATTTAATCCCTAATTAAATATCCTTTATTCTATTTATTTAATCTAAATAAACATTCCTTTATTTTATGTATTTATTTCTAAATAAATATCCTTTTATAAAATCCTTCGATTTTATAAATAGATTCATTTTCAATATAAATATTGAAAATCACCTTTTCTACATTTTCAGTGTTTTCTATTGTTTTTAAACAACCAACTGTCAATGATCATTATCATCCAAACATATACAATCAACAACATATTATATATCACAGTATATATCACAATATACAAATAACAGTAAAATAAATGTTGAGGAATCCAGTCGGATTCCTCCAACCTGTTTCCCTACATCCACCGATGTTAAACAACGTATATAACATCACTTGCATTTCTAATGAAATACAATGATAACAAAATCACCGTTTAATAACGATATATATATATATATATGTATATATATATATATATATATATATATACTGTTTTCAATCAATTATTTAACAGTCCAATCTACAGTCCAATTTAACAATACAACTTAACAGTCCAAATTAACAGTACATAACTAGCAGTCAAATACAGAAATAAAAATACAATTTATATTAAAATATAAATTGAGGAGAGTTAGTGAGTTTTTACTCACTTTTGCGCGTTAGCCGTTACATAACGGTTTGCGTTATTTGATTCAGTCGGACAATTTATTTCGCCATAAATTGTAACGAGCTCTGTTTCTCTCTCGGTCGGTCTCATTGTGTTGCTCCCATCCATACGATCCTGTCGGATCTTGTTTCGTCTGATTCCGATATAGTATGAGCAAGTTATTGCATTTATAAGTTATGACATGAATTGATTTCTATTTAAATAAAAATAAATAAATAAAACAAATGGGCTTAACTTCCCGGCCCATCTTCATTCAATAATACCCAGACCCATTCCTTCTTCCTCCAGTTAAAGCTACGATGCCTGCTCCTAAAAATCAAAACCATGACCCTAACTTCCTCCAATCCGTTCTCCATCTAGGAACCACCGAACCCAAAAACGAATGCACCAACATACACCTCGTCTAAGCCTCCTCCACCTCATCCCAACTTCCGTCCACTTGCACCTTCCCGGTCATTGTGACGCTCAGCTAAATGCTGTGGGTTCCAGCGACAATCATCGACATATTTTTGTTCGGATTCTCAAGAGAAAACCACAATCGAACCCACTCTTCACCACAAACAACAACGAACACTCCAACTCTCGAATCAATGCTTGAATCTCCTTAAAATCCCAACCCTAGTTCACCAATACTGCCGCTGCTCCCTATACACCGAACCAAAATAGGTTCGAACCCATTGAAATGGACATGAATGTGAAGAGAAACTCTTTCTGATTTCAAATCCATATGCTATAGGATTTATTGAATTTTAGTTGAATTGTTTGAGATTTTTCAATGTCGATGGTTTACTGTTGGAAGAAAAAGAGAAGCGGCGGAAAAAAAATCTGAGGAATTAGGTTTTAAGGAAAGTAAGGGAGGGTATTTATAGTGTGTAAACGGCATATACTCGGTATCTTCCTTCTTTGTTAATTCGTTATTTCCTTCTAAAAATTCGTTCGCTCACATATGATACCTAAAAATCACCAAACTGGACATACACCTTCAGCTCGGCATTTCGGTCCCAACGAAACTGGTTTCGTCGAATTCCGACTCCGTATGCTCACACAGAGTATTTTTAACTGTTGAAATACTGACTATTTTACACTCTAAAAATCCCCACGGTCACACACTGACCCTAAAAATCACGAAACTTGGAATCTATCAACTATTTGACATTGCGGATCCAACAAAACTGGTTTCGTCGAAAACGAAGGTCGTATGAAAAACTGGCTATTTTTCAAGCGCTGAACTGACCCTTTTAAATATATAAATATATTTAAATATTATTAAATTAAATATTAGTAAATTGATATTCTCGTATATATCCACAGATGATGTCGTACGGCTCCAGAATATCCTGCCAGAATTTAGGACTTGATTTCCAGAATTCTGATTTGATCGATATTCAGTTTGTATCGAAAAATCGATTTATAACGTATATAAAGCGTCGCAAATTATAAAGGAAATCCATAGCGACTTTTCGGAAATTTGATTTGGATGTAAATCAAAATCTACACGACGGAAATCCAGATATTTCTCTTCCACTAGAAAAATATACTCCACCAGCTCCACACATTTCTTGTTTCACAGAGATCCGATTTAAAACGAACCCTGTATACTCATTTGAAGTTCAAATCGCCAAATAGCGAATTTCCGTGTCGATACGCGCTCGATTTTAATTAAAATATAATTATACGTTCAAACTATCGTCGATTGAATATATTCGTCAGTATAATTCAACTCTAAGCTGAATTACATCTTAGGGATGACCCCGTTCACAGAATATTGTGATTTCCAATATTTTTGATTATTTCGACATTATAATATATTTTATTATATTATAATTATTAATTAAATATTCAATATTATTTAATTCACGTTCTCGATATCGATAAATCGATATTTAATAATTAAATAAATAAATTGTTCAACAGCTAAAATGCGGGTTACTACAATCTTCCCCCCTTAATAAAATTTCGTCCTCGAAATTGTTATGCTAGGGGATGACCCTATCTTCTAGGTAAAAATTTCTCTGTTTACCTCTTGTCTCCGGTTTCAACTGAACCAATTAATATCGACTAAAATATTAATTTATTCCGACTAACTAAATTTTCAAAAATTCTGAAGATTTTCTAACACCTTAACTTTTCGAAAATTTTTCCCAGCACCTCCTTTGTACTGGTAAATATCTCAAAATCCAACTCGCCTCTCTGGGCCTTCTTTATCCCAAAAGAAAATCAAACAGCCAAGCGGCTTGCCAATTCGGCTCATAAATCTCATATCCATATATAATATAAACTGGTACCTTTTTGTCGGGAATATCAACTCTATCACTTCCATATGCTATCAACTCAGCATATACCAGCGTTATTTCCATCAAATTTCAATCAGTTCATATCCTCAAAACCAAATCGAATTTCATTCGAACCCGAATATCAAATTTCAAATTCTTAACTCATCAACCCAATTCCATAACAGATTATTCTCTAATCCAATTCAGTTATATTTAACTCAGTTCAAGTTAATATTTCAATTTATTTCTACTATCTTATTCTATTTAACTTCATAAGTTAAAATTAAATTCCGAAACTTAATTTCCTGGGTCTATTTCAAATCAATTTGAAATTACAATGCCAATTCAAAACCTTTGAATTTCTAAACAACTTGTTTTCTCAAAACAATTCAAAAACAAAAACTTTGGTAGTAGTCCGTCACTTAGAACTCGAAAATGAACACTGATGATGTCGCGATTCATCATCAGAATCTATTTTCCAGCTATCGAAGTGAGTTCAATACTATATCACCTTCAGTTTGAAAAACGTTTTCAAAATCTCCCAGGAACTTAAAATTTCCTTATTTTAATTCCAATCTGATTTAAATTCAGATTTTTCTTCATTTTATTTCATATACTTTACTTATATGATTCTGATTGGTTATATATAACCATTTCACATTTTATAATCTCATTCGATTATACTAACAACCAACACAACCAATTATACTATGTTAATTTCAAAACATACCATGTCGGTTCATCGTGTTCAAGTGTTTATAAAACTCCTACCGATACAGTGGATCAAACTGATCGACCAGAATTTATAAGCCACTCAACCAATAAATCTCCACAATATAAATCACTTTATATTAACTAACAAATACGCACTCGTATATATACACTCAACTCAGTCTAGGATATTACTAATCCCATCTCTACTGAATCACGCCACAGAGCCAAGGTAATAACTAAACCAATGCTCTGATACCAACTGTAGTGACCCGGATTTTGAGCGGCTTTGGTTATCGACGTAAGCTCGATGTCGATAACCAAAACATCGGAAAATCCCGGTAATTAATGAAAGAAATTAGAAGGTGAGAATAGATAAGACAGAACTTATAGAATAGAAGAAGAAGAAGAACATCATCATCAGAGTAAACACGAATCTCACAGCGGAACGAATAAAATATAACATATCTTTGAAATAACATCAGTATATGTATACAATAACACTTATCAGGGTACAACACTTACAACAACAATGGAAATAATAATAGCTATAGAATCCTGAATCCTCCTGCTCCAAGCTCTCCAAGTATCTGTAAAACCCGACTACTTGACTGCCCGCACAAATTTAGGCACCCAAGAGTTTAGGGAAAACAACAAAGTAAACTCCGGGTCAGTCATGGGACTGGTGTGAGTAAAATAGTTTAAACAGGTATATGAACAAGTAAATGATATCTCATAGGACCACGCTGCAGAACGGAACGGGTTTTTCCCTTATGAGAATCCAAAATATCTTTATATCAAAAACCTTTCGATATTATAATAATGTCTATGTACAAATAGATATCAACTAGCAGAAACACTTTCATCTCACGTTCTACATATAAAGTATACAATCAAAATCGTAAGCACGTATTGGATAATGGATTTCCAACTATGACAAGGTATGTAACCACCTTCCGGTCAGTGTACTCTAGGAACGATACACTGGAGTTCAACAAGAACATCTTGTAACTCAGCCACACATGACCGACCACTCATTTCGCTTGAGTGAATCGAATGTACATCACCCACGGTTGGGATCAGCAACAGTTCCCATATATATATGGGAAAGAATTAATAGATTAAAGAAACAAATGAATATTCACTAGATAGGTGATTATACACCCTACTTCGGTGCGACCGACTTAGCCATGCTGCCTGCCCGATTTCTGTCATTTACCGGATGTGAGGCTAGAAGCTACGCTTTATCATCACAATAGATTCACTTCGAATGCCACATTGTCAGATCCGTCGAAAATCACTAATTGACGTCTACAACAATACATTACGTGTCAGCTAAGAGAAGTTTCCTTCTCCGCTTCCACTCTTGGTACGGTTGAAGAAATCAATGTACGTGACCTTTCTGGAAATACTCTGTCAGACATCCATCTTCATTTACTTAAAATGTCACATCGTCATACCTGCCAAATCACAAATTGACTTATCCAAAAATAACACGGGTACACAGCTAAGAGAAACGAATTCCTCTGCCACCAAACGTGAATACGTTTGAACAGATCAACTTACGCGATCCATTGGATATACTCTGTCAGACCTTCGTCCATACAAGTTGTCCTGGGACTGGACAAACCGAAGGCACTATTCTGTAAACAGGAGAGCCCTTGCATTTTACTCCGTCTTCAATTATCTTTGGCATGTATGATTTGCAACGCTTATGCCAATAAAGAGTGGTTCTTCGGATAATAATCCAACCGGTCTCTCCATATTAGCAACGTTAAAATGGTCAAAACTTCGATAGTCTGTGATTTAACCATCAAAGAAAAACAAGTGTGCAAACCACGATATTATTCCCAGATGGAAATTATTTCGAACAAACATCATTTAACATTAATCTCTTTAGTTCATTTATTTACTTATCTCCTGTTTCCCTACATTCTAAATTCTCATTTTCTTTTATCAGAAAACAATTCTGATTCTTGTTTGGAAAACATTTCCAAAACTCCTTTACGATCAAACCTTACCATTTCTTAGTTAAGAAGGAAGTCACTCAAGTTGGGGTATAATTACCTCTTAGACCTTAACTGAACAACGTTATAACTTCGAAATGGTCAAAGTTTATCTTTTAATCTTTAACAACTTCTTTACGCCTTTCTCGGATCCAATTTTACTAATCCACTTCTATATTTAAAACATTGGTTATAACGATAACGTTATAATCCCTACTTTCGAATTATCTAACTTTAATTATAACTTCTATTCATTTTAGTGAATAATTAACCTAACACTTATTTATTTATAAATAAATAAATCTCTATTTAGACACTGGAAAGTATAGGTACTTTCCCGAATTCGATATAATCGAATTTGCCGATTAACTCTCTTCGAGAAATCTCTATTTGGTTAATTCTTCTTCGAATAAGCTATATTCAATTAACTTCTTTCGAATAAACGATATTCGATAATCTCTCTTCAAATAACTAATATTCGATAACTCTTCCTCTTCAAATATCTCATATTTGAAAATCTCACTTCGATTAAACTAAAATCGATAACTCCCTTCGATGAAACTAACATCGATAAATTTAACTCGACGAACTTAACTCGACTAACTTAACTTGACTCGACTAACTCGACTTACTTGGTTCGACCAATTCGATTCGATTAACTAGGCTCGACTAACTTAACTCGACTTACTTGGTTCGACCAATTCGATTCGATTAACCAGGCTCGACTAACTTGACTAACTTAACTCGACTTACTTGGTTCGACCAATTCGATTCGATTAACCAGGCTCGACTAACTTGACTAACTTAACTCGACTTACTTGGTTCGACCAATTCGATTTGATTAGCCAGGCTCGACTAACTTGACTAACTTAACTCGACTTACTTGGTTCGACCAATTCGATTCGATTAACCAGGCCCGACTAACTTGACTAACTTACCTCGACTTACTTGGTTCGATCAATTCGATTCGATTAACCAGGCTTGACTAACTTGACTAACTTAACTTGACTTACTTGGTTCGACCAATTCGATTCGATTAACCAGGCTCGACTAACTTGACTAACTTAACTCGACTTACTTGGTTCGACCGACCAGGTTTGACTAACCTGACCCATTTGGTTTGACTGACCAGGTTTGGCTAACCTGACCCATTTGGTTTGACTGACCAGGTTTGGCTAACCTGACCCATTTGGTTTGACCACTGGGCTTGACTACTTGGTTCGATCACTTGGTTTGACCATTTGGTTCGAATACCATATTCGACTAACTCCTCTTGATTCATTAAAACCGATTAACTCATCTCGATTAACTAAATCAATTAACTCCTATCGATTAACTAAATCGATAAACTCCTTTCGATTAACTAAGTTTGATTTACTCGACTCGACTGACCAGGTTCGACTAACTTGACCAGCTTGACTGTACTGACCAGGTTCGACTAACTTGACCAGCTTGACTCGATTGGTTCGACTCGACCAGCTCGACTCGGTTGGTTTGACTCGACCATCTTGACTCGATTGGTTCGACTCGACCATTTGGCTCGATTTGGTTCGATTAGCTTGGTTTGACCACTTAACTAACTTGATTCGAATATTTATATCCAACTAACTAACTTTTCTTTTATTTCTATTTATTTTAACTTCTATTTATTTCCTAAATAGATTTCCTTTTGTATAATCTATTTATTTTCCTAAATAGTTTTTCCTTTATAACTCTAATTATTTAATCCCTAATTAAATATCCTTTATTCTATTTATTTAATCTAAATAAACATTCCTTTATTTTATTTATTTATTTCTAAATAAATATCCTTTTATAAAATCCTTCGATTTTATAAATAGACTCATTTTCAATATAAATATTGAAAATCCCCTTTTTCTACATTTTCAGTGTTTTCTATTGTTTTAAACAACCAACTGTCAATGATCAATATCATCCAAACATATACAATCAACAACAGATTATATATCACAGTATATATCACAATATACAAATAATAGTAAAATAAATGTTGAGGAATCCAGTCGGATTCCTCCAACCTGTTTCCCTACATCCACCGATGTTAAACAACGTATATAACATCACTTGCATTTCTAATGAAATACACTAATAACAAAATCACCGTTTAATAACGATATATATATGTATATGTATGTATATATATATATATATATATATATATATATATATATATATATATATATATATCCATAATGTTTTCAATCAATTATTTAACAGTCCAATCTACAGTCCAATTTAACAATACAACTTAATAGTCCAAATCAACAGTACATAACTAGCAGTCAAATACAGAAATAAAAATACAATTTATATTAAAATATAAATTGAGGAGAGTTAGTGAGTTTTTACTCACTTTTGCGCGTTAGCCGTTACATAACGGTTTGCGTTATTTGATTCAGTCAGACAATTTATTTCGCCATAAATTGTAACGAGCTCTGTTTCTCTCTCGGTCGGTCTCATTGTGTTGCTCCCATCCATACGATCCTGTCGGATCTTGTTTCGTCTGATTCCGATATAGTATGAGCAAGTTATTGCATTTATAAGTTATGACATGAATTGATTTCTATTTAAATAAAAATAAATAAAACAAATGGTCTTAACTTCCCGGCCCATCTTCATTCAATAATACCCAGACCCATTCCTTCTTCCTCCAGTTAAAGCTCCGATGCCTGCTCCTAAAAATCAAAACCATGACCGTAACTTACTCCAATCCGTTCTCCATCTAGGAACCACCGAACCCAAAAATGAATGCACCAACATACACCTCGTCTAAGCCTCCTCCACCTCATCCAAACTTCCGTCCACTCGCACCTTCCCGGTCATCGCGACGCTCAGCTAAATGCTGTGGGTTCCAGCGACAATCATCGACATATTTTTGGTCGGATTCTCAACAGAAAATCACAATCGAACCCACTCTTCACCACAAACAACAACGAACACTCCAACTCTCGAATCAATGCTTGAATCTCCTTAAAATCCCAACCCTAGTTCACCAATACTGCCGCTGCTCCCTATACACTGAACCAAAATAGGTTCAAACCCATTGAAATGGACATGAATGCGAAGAGAAACTCTTTCTAATTTCAAATCCATATGCTATAGGATTTATTGAATTTTAGTTGAATTGTTTGAGATTTTTCAATGTCGATGGTTTATTGTTGGAAGAAAAAGAGAAGCGGCGGAAAAAAATCTGAGGAATTAGGTTTTAAGGAAAGTAAGGGAGGGTATTTATATTGTGTAAACGGCATATACTTGGTATCTTCCTTCTTTGTTAATTCGTTATTTCCTTCTAAAAATTCGTTCGCTCACATATGATACCTAAAAATCACCAAACTGGACATACACCTTCAGCTCGACATTTCGGTCCCAACGAAACTGGTTTCGTCGAATTCCGACTCCGTATGCTCACACAGCGTATTTTTAACTGTTGAAATACTAACTATTTCACACTCTAAAAATCCCCACGGTCACACACTGACCCTAAAAATCACGAAACTTGGGATCTATCAACTATTTGACATTGCGGATCCAACAAAACTGGTTTCATCGAAAATGGAGGTCGTATGAAAAACTGGCTATTTTTCAAGCGCTGAACTGACCCTTTGAAATATATAAATATATTTAAATATTATTAAATTAAATATTAATAAATTAATATTCTCGTATATATCCACAGATGAGGTCGTACGGCTCCAGAATATCCTGCCAGAATTTATGACTTGATTTCCAGAATTCTGATATGATCGATATTCAGTTCGTATCGAAAAATCGATTTATAACGTATATAAAGCGTCGCAAATTATAAAGGAAATCCATAGCGACTTTTCTGAAATTTGATTCGGACGTAAATCAAAATCTACACGATAGAAATCCAGATTTTTCTCTTCCACTAGAAAGATATACTCCACCAGCTCCACACATTTCTTGTTTCATAGAGATCCGATTTAAAACGAACCCTGTATACTCATTTGAAGTTCAAATCGCCAAATAGCGAACTGCCACGTCGTTACGCGCTCGATTTTAATTAAAATATAATTATACGTTCAAACTGTCGTCGATTGAATATATTCGTCAGTATAATTCAACTCTAAGCTGAATTACGTCTTAGGGATGACCCCGTTCACAGAATATTGTGATTTCCAATATTTTTGATTATTTCGACATTATAATATATTTTATTATATTATAATTATTAATTAAATATTAAATATTATTTAATTCACGTTCTCGATATCGATAAATCGATATTTAATAATTAAATAAATAAATTGTTCAACAGCTAAAATGCGGGTTACTACAAAACCCGAGAACCTAAACATTACACATGAATTCTATGCTCAAGATAGAGGTTTTCAATTCCACACAAATCACAGGTAGATGGGCGGAACCCCCAATTGGATTTGAAACACAAACGGGATTCTCAACTAAGCTAGTACTTAGGTGCAAACTTTCAACAATATCAGAAGAGATAAAACTATGCGATGCGTCAGAATCAAATAAGGTGCAAACCGGAAAATCAGAAATGTAAACATGAATTTCTATAAAAACTCTACCTCGATCAAAAGCTGGAAGAGCGAGGAGAGCCTGCAATTGCCCTCCAGAGGGTCTTACTTGCTGAGTTTGTCCTTGCCCTTGTCCTTGCTTCTTGGGGCAATCCTTGCTAAGATGTCCAGGCTCTCCACAGTGAAAGCATTCGCCTAACTTCCTCTTCTTCTTCCTACATTCTTTGGCTATGTGCCCAGTAATCCCACAGAAGTTGCATTTCCTCTTCTTATTGTTCTTGTCTCTTTTCTCAGTATCTTCCATCTTGCCTTGGGACTCATTTGCCTTGACCTCCTTCTTTCCACTCTTATCTTCCTCTTGGAGTAGGGCCATATTCACCAAACTCTCGAAAGTTTCCCCCAGGGGTATATGAGACATGGCCAAACCGCGCAATGGCTCATTCAATCCTAGAGCAAAGTGTAGGGCCTTCTTCCGAGCTGTGTTTACCAATTCTAGACCGAACTGAGTAAGTTGATTAAACATATCCACGTATTCCCTAACTGTCATGTCCCCTTGCTTTAGAGATAGGAACTTCTCCATCTGAAGATTCTCTTCTGTCGATGATAGGAACTTTAGTCCAAACCTTCTCCTAAAGTCATCCCAAGTCTCAATGGGTCTAGTAGTGGTGGTGACTACCCACCAATAAGCAGCTTCCCCTTTTAATAGCCATACCGCCAGCAGAACTTTCCTACGATCTTCCACCTCAAATATAGCAAAGAGGTCCTCAGTTTCCTTTAACCAGTTTCTTGCCTCCACAAAAGTCTCCGTTCCGACAAAATTCTTGCAACCCATCGCCTTAAAGTCTTTGCAAAGCTCCACGAAATTCACTTGTGTATGCTGAGGGGGAGGAGGAACCTTAGCTACGGGAGGAGGAGAGATGTTAGCGACGGGGGAAGGAGGAGGAATTGTTGCGGGGCCGGCTTCATTCGCCCTTGCCTCCATAAATCTCCGGAACCAGACGGGTACTTGTACGCCTTCCAGGATGTTAAAGCGATCGGCCATACTAAAACGAAGAAAAAGATTGATTCAGAACGAAGAAACGAAGGATAGTGATATGGCTTTTGGGGAATAGCCTTTTAAAATAAACTAGACTTTTCTTGGAAAATACTTAATTGGTTTTGAAAATAGTTCTTCAAAAGGTAAGTTTAAAAAACACTTTTGCTCAAATCTTGTAAACCTTATGCTCTGATACCAAATGTAACACCCCACCTCCGCCAATGCCACTCTTGCAAGGACATTAGCTTTGGAGGGGCGTTAAACAAGGTGAACATGCATGCAGATATCACAAGACATAATATATAAGTAAAACAGAGTGGTAAAGTAGCGGATAAAACTAGCATTTCAAAACCGTAGTTAAGTTACGACAAAGTACTAGATCATTATTTTCCAACAAACAAAGTCTAGCATAAACTTAAAAACTGAAATACATAAAGTACTATCCCCAAAGCGAAGTGATAAACCATAGCTAGCTCAATGTCCAAAACCGTACATGAGCAAATCCAGTAAGCAAGCTATAAAGATCCAAGCTAAGCTCCAATGTTCCCACCCTGAGAACCTGAGGGGGGGGGGAACGGAAGAAAAGAGGCGAAAGAAAACAGGTCAGTCAAAAAGACTGGTAAGCCCTACTACTATCTGTCTATGAACTAGTAAAGTTAACTGGCATGAGAAGCTGAGATGAACATAAGGATAACAACATACTGACATGGTGATTAACTAACAAGATAGATAAAGGTGTCATCGCATAATCAAGGTTAAGTTTTGCACACGGGTGTACTAGCATATTAACATGTCAAGTAAAAACAAGAATTGATCCCTTGGCCCAAGCTTGGCCCAACATCATGAGGTGACCTAAATCAAGGTCCAACTACTCGGTCTAGTCGATCGGCTCCCTATAAGCCTAACTCGTCAAGTGTCGGTGTCATGCGGCTTAATCATGTAATGTAGTTGACTGTGCAGGGTCCACCATAGGGTGTATCAGGCCCTATGGTGTAACCCTCTGACACCATACCATGATGCACAGTCCAAACCTACCGGTGCCCGTGTTCAACTCCGGACTTAATGTGCACGACCATGGTCCGCCTGAACAACCGGGGCATCATTCAGCCGTCTCTTTTGGTCTCTTAAAATCAGCCCAGTAATCGTGCCCCACCCTAGCCTAGTCCTAGGGTCGTATGATACTACCAAGGAGGTTACTGCTGAAAAGGACCACGCAACTAGGGTTTCTTAATGGGTTAAATGTGGTTAACCCGATCCACACGTGGATTAAATTGGTTAAGAGTACCCAAGGCTCCTGACTTAACCCCGATTAACCCATCAAGCCCAAATTGGTTAAGTATTAAGTGGACCATGACTTAACCCTAATCAGGAGGCATTCATTAACTTAATGCGCTTTAACCTCTCACATTAGACTTTGTTGTGGTTACTAGTTAAGCCGGGCGGGTCCGGGTAGCTTTACACCACAACTAGGTCTAACCTCGGGTTCGAGCACAACATGACCAACTTCTCACATTGGGTCCTATTGTTTGTAGCCACTAGTTAAGCCGAGCGGGTCCGGGTAGATTTATGCTACAAACTCAACCCAACCTCGAGTTGGCCACACTCATATTTTCTAAGTGTCATGTCCATTATGTTTCCAAAACATAATTACAAGTTAACATATCACGTCATGTTATAAAAATCATGTTCATGTCATAATTTTACCCAACCCCAACGTAATCCCATCGTTTACATACTCGCAACAACGCATAAAGGATAAAATAGGCAACTTGGCATAATCATGACAAAAAGGTGTTGAAGCACAAGTTTATCATGGTGGCATATGAAATGTACATATATTCATATACTTGCATATTGCATCATTAGGCTTCAAAAGCATGCATAAAACCAAACTTAGCATATGAGTGATACATGGTGATAAATAACATGTAGAAGTTGCTAGAAGTTCGCATTTGGCCTCACATGCAAGTTATCATAAGGGATATGATAACTTTCATGTTGCCAAAATGCAACCTTTAACACAAAGCTTGAAGCTTTTAGGTCATAAACTCAAGTTTAACTCGCATAACATGATAACATGATCAACCCAAACTTGCATAACATGATAACATGATCAACCCAAACTTGCATAACATGATAACATGATCATCCCAAACTTGCATAACATGATGACATGATCAACCCAGACTTGCATAACATGGCAACATGTGTCATACATAACTTGCATAATGATCAACCAAACTTGCATATAATGATCAACCAAACTTGCATCATTCATTTAACTTTAGAGTTCAATAAAAAGAAAGTAGAAAAGGGCTTACAATGCTATGAAGACACAAATAATTATTTATTATAAAGATTGAGACGAAGCCCTTATGCAAGCACCAAAAACCCAAATATGCAAGCTCCAAATGAAAACCCTTGAGCCAAATCAATAAAAACTCTTGCTTTGAAATAGAAATGTTGCAACTTGACTTGAATGCAAACTAAGAACACTCATACAAGCTTGAAAATACTTGTATGCACTCAAAATCTCTCATAGAAATAAACTTTGGAATTTTAGCATGAGAGTGGAGGCCATGAGAGGAACAATTTTGGCATAGTTTAGTTGTAGGAATGAATAATGATGATTTAGGTTAGGCTTAGGGGTCTTTTTATAGAGTTTTAGGATAGTATTATCCATAGGATTAACCCTAGATTCAATCCAAGCCATCAAAGCATGTCTTGGGGAAGAATTCAAGTGTAGGAACCATCTAGGGCCTTTAGATTAAAGCTGAACCATGAGAACCATTCAAATGCAAAATCTGCATTTGTGCGAATCGGCCCATGGGTTGACAGCCAAACACCCTGGATTAACCCCTAGTCGACCCAGCGAGCTCGGGTCGACCTCAAAAATCGGCCGGTTCGGTTATTCCCCTCTCCCAGTTCGCTGTTTTGAACATTTTTGCATATTTATTTATTTAATTTTAAATTATATATATATATATCAATATATATATATATATATATTTCTCTGCGCAACCCATTTCACTTAATTAAGTATACTTTAATTTGTGAATTTTTCGTGAAACTTCGCGAGGCCATATCTTGGTCATACGGACTCCGATTTTCGAAAACTCGGACTCTATTTCGCTTATTTTTCCGAGACGAACGCAATGGCACAGCCCATTTCCCTTGATTCAGATTTTACAGTTTAATTCTGCCTCCATTTATGTAATAACATGTTATTCAAAAATACGGGTTGTTACAACTTGCATATGGGGTTTTTAGGCAACATAATGATGGTGTGAACTAGCATAGAATATTACATATGTCATAGCATGATTCTAGGTGTCATAATAGATGTCATGGCATATGTTCACAACTTTCACAAACCAACCTAAACTTGCATATGTGACTTGTCATATAGATCAACACAGCCCAAACATGATGGTTTGATTAACATGAACTAACTAGCATAGGCAATAACATCATGATTTCAAAGCATGTATGATTTATCACATTTTCTCAACATACATAACATCAACATAGCATGATTTACAACATATAAGATATCATTACCACATAGCATAGAATTTATAACATACATGATAGCATAAGGTTTACAACAACATATATGACAATTCACATCATCTACTCATAATCCATTCATGACTTAACCGAATTAAAATAATAATAATCTTGTTAAGACTATCATACTCACAATTTAGAGAAGAAGAGAGAGTTTTGCTTTGCTTTAGGGTTAAGAGAATTAGAATTGAATTAGCTTTTCTTCCTTCTTAGTTGGCGGCGGCTCCATTGATTTCCATGGCGACGGTATGACGGTAACTATTCTATTTTTCTTATGAATTAGGGTGAGAGACTACCTAGGTATTTAAAGAGTTAGGATTTATTTTAGACCGTTAGATCAGTTCAGAACTGATCCCAGCCAACCAGATTAGGTCAGAAACCCTAATGGGTCATTAGCCCATTAAAAACAGGTCAACCAGAAACCCTAGCCGCCAGACCCATGTCGACACCCAGGTCGACAGTACAGTCAACTTGGGGGGGGGGGGGCAGGTCGACACTAGTGTCGACTCCCCAGTCGACCTGCCTGGGCGGGAACACTTTTCTGTTTGAATTTCAAATTTTCTACGAGCTGTTTTGAATTTTCTGAAACTTCCGATGGACATAACTTCTTCATACGAAGTCCAATTCACGCAAACTTGGACTCTATTTCAACCAAAATTCCGAGACGAACACAATGGTGTAACCTGTTTCCCACAATTCTCTCATCTGAGATTAGTTATTCTTTAATTTGTGAATATTAATATTAACTGAATTACGGGGTGTTACATTCTCCCCTCCATAAAGGATTTCGTCCCCGAAATCTTCAAGTCAAGAAGAATGTATATCCTAACATCCAAACAACCATCTACTCAACCATCAATCACAGGCATCCATTGTCCTTATAGACTTCTAATGCTTTCATGTTTAAATGCACAGTGTGTGTGTATATGTCCCTTTCTAATGCAAAATCAGGCGGTCAGTTGATTCAGTTGACCTCCTTAATGCAACCCATGATAGTGCCATGCATCAATTATGTATGCAAAAGTTCCCTAATGCTATATATTATTTCTACATGCGTGCACACCCATTCACAAAAATGCGGTATCCATATGATAGCACAACCATTATACATTCATTTTACTAAATACAGCCATTTATATGCAGTATGAAGTGACTGAGCCGATCTAGTGCCTAATAGTTTGTGTATTTGCGTCCACGAACAACCACTAGCAAACACCTGCATCCACTTTGCATTCATCATACATAACATGTCTCAAACACATGTTTCAACCATAGGATTATCCTAACTAAAGGTCAAAGATACTAACGAGAGGATACACTAAAGGTAAGATAAGTACAAGATAAGGGATAAAGGAGAAATTAAAAGACATACCCTCGAAAAGAAAAGGGTATCGTGAACACATCTTCTCTTCTGTCTCCCAAGTAGCGTTGCTCTCATCATCTCCCCATTGTACTTTGACTAGTCTGACCTCTCGATTTCTCAGCCTCTTAATCTCCGACCCAAGAATGCGCGTAGGAGCTCGTCGAATCGTCGCATCATGCTTTATCTCCACCTCTCTAAGCAAGTACGGCTCTACCACCTCCGCGGTCGCGTGCAAGCATTTCCTCAAATGTGACACATGAAATACATCGTGTACACCACTAAGTCTCTCTGGCAACTCCACTCTATACGCCATCCGTCCAATCCTCTCCTTAATAGGAAACGGTCCTACAAACCTTGGTGCTAACTTCCTAACGGACCCAAAGCGAACAACGTTCCGTAATGGAGACACTTTGACAAAGACCATGTCCCCAACTTCAAACTCGAGATATGTCCTCTTCTTATCCGCATAAGATTTCTGCCTATCTTGCGCTGCTTTCATTCTCCTTCGAATCAAGTCGATCTTTTCTGAAGCCTCTCTAATCATATCGGGCCCAAGTAAGATCTTATCCGTAGATTCCCACCAACATGTAGGTGAATGACAAGGTCGTCTATAAAGAGCTTCGAAAGGTGCCATGCCAATGCTAGACTGAAAGCTGTTATTATATGCGAACTCCACTAATGGAAGATGCTCTTCCCATGTAACCCCAAAGTCTAGGATACATAGCCTCAAAAGATCCTCTAGAATGCGATTCACCCTCTCGGTATGGCCGTCCGTCTGAGGATGATATGCGGTGCTCAAACATAACTGAGTCGCTACCGCCTCTTGCAAGCTTCTCCAAAATTCGCTAGTGAAAATAGGATCGTGGTCGCTCACTATGCTAGAAGGAACACCGTGCAAATGAACTATCTCTCGGACGTATACAGAAGCCAACCATGGAGCAGTCCCCTTACTCTTTATGGGAATGAAATGGGCGCTCTTAGTAAGTTTATCTACTATAACCCAAATCCCCGTATTACCCTTTCTTGATCTTGGTAATCCATCCACAAAATCCATTGAGACGCTTTCCCACTTCCATAGTGGAACCTACAATGGGTGAAGCAACCCACCGGGTTTCTTTTGCTCCGCTTTTACTTGTTGGCACACCAAGCATCTAGCGACATACTCGGCCACATCTTTCTTCATGCCGTCCCAAAAGTAGACTCGTCTCATATCCATGTACATCTTGTCCCCGCCGGGATGAATGGTCATCTTCGAGTGATGTGCTTCGTCAAGAATAGTCTTCCTTAGGTCATCGACTTTAGGTACACAAAGTCTACCGTCCCTACGTAACCAACCATTATCATCTAGGGTATACCTACGGAGATGGCTTGATGACTCCCCTCCTTTGAGCTTTTCTACTAACTCAACCAACTGCGGGTCGTCTCGCTGTGCCTCGCCAATCCGTCCCAAAAGCGTAGGTCTGACCTCCAAGGATGCTAGCAAACCGGGTATAAAGTCAACGGAAGGTCTAAAGTCAAACATCGAAATGAATTCTAAGCTTCGCCGCTCAACAAACAAAGGACTTAAGGGTAATCTTTTTCTACTTAAGGCATCGGCCACTACGTTACCCTTGCCAGGGGTATAGGCTATCTCGAAGTCGTAGGACGCTAAGAACTCCATCCACCTTTGCAACCTTAAGTTCAAGTCCTTCTGAGAGAACAAGTATTTTAAAGACTTGTGGTCATTGAATATTTCGAATTTCTCGCCAAGAAGATAATGACGCCAAGACTTAAGCGCGAAAACAATAGCGGCCAACTCTAGGTCATGGTAGGATAATTTTTCTCATGCGCTCTCAACTGCCTTCCACCATAGGCTATTACCCTACCCTCTTGCATTAAGACTGCGCCTAGTCCTGTTCCACAAACAGCAGTATAAACAGTAAACAGATTACTCCCGTCTGGCAGTACTAGGAATGGGGCTGAAGTCAAAGCTCTCTTCAACCGTTGGAACGCATCATCGCAATCTACGTTTCATGTGAAAACTAGGTTCTTCTTCGTCAAGCGTGTCAACAGAGCTGATATCTTTGCGAAGTCTTTGATAAACTTCCTATAGTAGCCAGCCAACCCCAAGAAACTTCTCACTTCGGTAGCATTTTTAGGAACCTTCCAATTTTGGATGGCCACCACCTTCGCGGGATCCACAGCTATCCCTTCCTTGGAAACCACGTGCCCTAAGAATCGTACTTCCTTCCTCCAGAAGTGACACTTAGAAAATTTTGCTTTAAGGCTGTGCGCTCGTAGGGTCTCCAATACTTCCCTAAGATGTAGGGCATGCTCTTATTCATCCTTAGAAAAGATCAAGATGTCGTCTACAAAGACTACCACGAATTTGTTAAGGTACTCCCTAAACACCCTACTCATTAGATCAACAAAGTATGCGGGGGCATTTGTCAAACCGAAGGGCATCACTAGCCTTTCATAGAAACCGTCTGGAGTCCCAAAGGAAGTCTTGTCTATGCTATCCTCAGCCACTCTCAACTGATGGAAACCTGTGGCTAAGTCCAACTGCGAAAACACTGAGGCGCCAACTAACTGATCGAAGAGATCATCAATCCCCGGCAGTGGGTGTCTATTCTTCTTAGTAAGTTTATTAAGTTCTCTATAGTCCACACAAAGTCTAAGGGACCCATCCGCCTTCGTGGCAAATACTACTGGAGCACCCCACTCCGATATACTTCGTCTTATGAACCCCTTCTCAAGTAATTCCTTCACATGCTTATCGAGTTCCCTCCTTTCACGAGGAGCCATGTGGCGTACTGGCAAAGATACCGGTTTCGCATTATCCACAAGATATATTCGAAAATCTATCTCCCGCTTCGGAGGTAAGCCCTTCACCTCCTCAAACACATCCGAATACTCTCGGACCACTCTAATAGATCGTAGATTTTCCTCAGACGCGTCAAGCGATTCTAAATAACTTAGCATAACGAAATTTATGGGATTACAAAAGATTTCGAGGGTGTTGCCAAGGCGAGTCACGAGCCTAACTACTCTCCTTTCACAATCAAGAACGGCCCCATTTCTGGATAACCAATCCATTCCTAAAATTAGCCCATAGCCCGTGAAGCCCAACACATAAGCATCACATCGAAACTCAACGCTAAGTATAGAAATTTTCAAATCCAAACACATCATGGACAAATGAGGTGAGCCCCCAATTGGATTCGAAACAACTAAGGGATCCTCTACTAAACTGGTGTTTAAGTGCAGTGATTAAACTAATGATGTAGAGATAAACGAATGCGATGCGCCCGAATCGAATATGGTACGGACAGGATGATCAAACAGAAAAACTAAGCTTTCAACAGAAATGGTTCTACCTCATTCTTGCAGCAGTGGGACCGTGAGAGCCTGAACTTTTCCTCTTACCTGCCCTGGTGCTGTAAGAGCCTACACCTGTCCTCCCGAGGTAGCCCCTGCCCTCTGCCCCTTCCTTGGGCAGTCCTTCACTAGATGTCCCGCATTGCCACAATGAAAACAACCAGTCGTCTTTTTCTTTCGGTAGTCCTTGCTGAGATGGCCTGGGGTCCCACAGTTAAAACAGTTCTTCTTTCCCTTGCCATTATTGTCTTTAACACCCTTCTTGTTTTGCTGTTGGGGTTTCTTCTGATCCCCTTTCTTCTCGGGTGCCTTATCAGCTTTAACACTTTTCTCCTCGTGCATGAGCGCCATTTCTACTAGCTTCTCAAAGGTGGCCCCCATAGGGATGTGGGTCATGGCAAACCCTTGCAGCGGTTCATTCAAGCCATTCACGAACCTTAGAGCCTTCTTCTCTGGCGTGTTCACTAAGTCCAAACCAAACCTTGCTAGCTGATTAAATTTGTTGACATATTCTTTCACTGATGAGCATCCTTGCTTCATTGTCAAGAACCTTTCCATATATAGATTTTCTTCCGCCCTAGAGAGAAACTTCGCCTCGAACCTACGTCTGAAATCCGCCCAAGAGTCAACAGGACGCTCCCCATTAGTGACCTCCCACCAAAATGAGGCCTCTCCCTTCATTAGCCAAGCTGCTAATGTAACTCTCCTCCCTTCTTCCACTTCAAAGATTTCCACCAATTCTTCCACCTCCTTAAGCCAATCTCTAGCTTCCACAAACGTTTCTGACCCTTGAAACGGTTTTCCACCCATAGCTTTAAATTCCTTGCATGTCTTTGCAAAAGTATCAACGCGAGGAGGAAGAGGAGGAACGGGTGCAACTGGTGGTGGAGGAACATTGGCTGGACCCGTAGCGGCCCCAGCCTCCAACAACCTCCTATACCATCCTGGTATCGTTACACCGTCGGGTAGATTAAGATCTTCAGCCATGCTGAAACGAAAAAGGAAAGATTCAAAATGGAGAATTCGAAAGAAAAAGATATATGGCTATTTGGGGATTATGTTTTTCATAAAAACTTTCCTCTTTAAATTTCTCATTGAAACATGTTTTTGAAAACATTTCTTCAAAAAAAACTATTTTCTAAAGTATTTTTATCTGTTCTGGTAACCTTATGCTCTGATACCACGTGTAACACCTCACATCCATTAATGTCACTCACAAAGGGAATGCATTAACTTCCATGGAGGTTATAAGTGAATATAGAACAGAAAAATTACAGCAAGACAGATAATAAGTAGTACTTGGAAATCTTAAAACTTCATTTTATTGCAGCGGAAATTAAACATGTTTATTACAACAAAACCATTAATCAGAGTAAAGTACATTATCCATCTTCATAAAAACAAAATACATAATCCCATTACACAAATAGCCACTAAAGAAGATAACAAGCTGAACATTACTTCAACGGTCCAAGCTATCCAAAGAGAGATGAGCAATCCAATCAAACTCCACTAGAACTGGGCCCAACCCGAGGACCTGGAGGGGGAAAAAGGATAGAAATGGAGGGGGTCAGACATAAAGTCTGGCTAGTATGACAATTCTAACAATACTATTATCAAAATAACTAGACTAAGGCATAAGATAGAAGACAAGTAAGTGTCTATGAACTATTAGGTAGACAAAAATAGCGTTTAAGATAACGTTAAAGATAACGGTAAAGGCACACCTAATTTCTAACGAATAATTACTACACTGCACCGCACACCACTACACTACACCACACCAGTCACCCTAATGGTTGATCCCACTTGCTTCACACAGAAACATATAAATAGCCTTACGTACCCCTAACTGACTACATAGGTGTTGTCTGCCCCTATCTCCACTAGGTGTACCCCACTACCCAATTTCGATTGGCTCCCTACTCGTAGATACCCGTGCTGGCCCCACAGTGAGGTGTATCACTCCCCTAAAGTGGCAACCCGATACAACTTGAGATTGCACGGCTTATACCTACACGATGCAACAACGTCTTACCTACCAGCCTGGGTCCACACACGCATATGAAACCCGTTGGACTTGCGTTGCCACCGCTAACCCGTTTGGCCTCTTATAGTCAAGCCCAATATGCATGTCCCGTCCTCGACTTGGGTCGAGCCCACAAAGATATGTTTGGGATACTGGTTGAAATGGGCCCCCACAAGCTACCCACCTAAGCTTGTCATTAATATATCCCACTTAACCCCCTAAGTCGTGTTCATTTACATGTGTGTTTGGCTAAGTCTTACTAATCGTATTTCACCTGCCACTAAGGGCACCCACTAGATTCCTCATGCCACCCAAGACACCTACTTAACACCCATGTCCCACCTTACATGTTTATCTGGTTTAGTATTTCTTAATTCATTCAGGCCATAACCTCATAAAGACCTCTCACATTAGACTGGCATTTATGGCAGCTGGATTTGCCGGGCGGGTCCGGGCAGTCTTACACCATAAAAGAGTCTAACCTCGTGTCTTTACAACTGTTATGCTTTAGTTTAGGCCTAGGACCTCTCACATTGGGCTGACATTTGTGACCACTGGATTTGCCGGGCGGTTCCGGGCAGGTTTACGTCACAAACGAGCCCAACCTCGTGTCCTAAGCATTGATTGACAACTTTCAATCTTTTACCCCAGTTTTAATAATTTCCTATCCAAATTATTAATTAAGTCCACTTTTATTGATGCCCATAATTGACTCAATTATGGTCATCCACTCATGGTATGCAAAATCATATCAATTGCACCCCCAACATCTTATTATTAAATCCTTAATATTACCCCTACCCCACGTTTATACGTTTGCTTATTCAACGCATAATATAGGCTAGACTTGCATAGGCTAACACATAGCACAAAGATAAATTATCACAACATCTAGACAATTAAAATAAATCTAATCATAATAGGGGGGAAACTTGCCTAAACTACACATGTTAAGGATCAAAAGGTGTCAACTTGTTAAATGTCACAATTTACATGATATGACCATAGCCCAAATCTATACATAAACTTGCATATGGGGTTTTTAGGCAACATAATGATGGTGTGAACTAGCATTGAATATTACATATGTCATAGCATGATTCTACGTGTCATAATAGATGTCATGGCATATGTTCACAACTTTCACAAACCAACCTAAACTTGCATATGTGACTTGTCATATAGATCAACATAGCCCAAACATGATGGTTTGATTAACATGAACTAACTAGCATAGGCAATAACATCATGATTTCAAAGCATGTATGATTTATCACATTTTCTCAACATACATAACATCAACATAGCATGATTTACAACATATAAGATATCATCACCACATAGAATAGAATTTATAACATACATGATAGCATAAGGTTTACAACAACATATATGACAGTTCACATCATCTACTCATAATCCATTCATGACTTAACCTAATTAAAATAATAATAATCTTGTTAAGACTATCATACTCAAAATTGAGAGAAGAAGAGAGAGTTTTTCTTTGCTTTAGGGTTGAGAGAATTAGAATTGAATTAGCTTTTCTTCCTTCTTAGTTGGGGGCGGCTCCATTGATTTCCACGGCGACGGTATGACGGTAACTATTCTATTTTTCTTATGAATTAGGGTGAGATACTACCTAGGTATTTATAGAGGTAGGATTTATTTTAGACCGTTAGATCAGTTCAGAACTAATCCCAGCCAACCAGATTAGGTCAGAAACCCAAATGGGTCATTAGCCCATTAAAAACAGGTCAGGCAGAAACCCTAGCCGCCAGACCCGTGTCGACACCCAGGTCGACACTACAGTCGACTTGGGGGGGGGGGGGAGTCGACAGGGCAGTCGACTTGGGGGGGGGGGGGGGAGGTTGACACTAGTGTCGACTCCCTAGTCGACTTGCCCGGGCGGGAACACTTTTCTGTTTGAATTTCAAATTTTATGCGAGCTGTTTTGAATTTTCTGAAACTTCCGATGGCCATAACTTCTTCATACGAAGTCCAATTCACGCAAACTTGGACTCTATTTCAACCAGAATTCCGAGACGAACACAATGACGCAACCCGTTTCCCACAATTCTCACGTCTGAGATTAGTTATTCTTTAATTTGTGTATATTAATATTAACAGAATTATGGGTTGTTACAACTACTGCACAAGAATTTAAATATTCAAACAGTATTTTATTTAAATATAATATTTTATTTCAATTTTTCAATAGTACAAATTTATAATTCCACTATTTGTACATCTCACTTTAATACAATACATTCAATTTCAGTTTCATTTCTTACATCAGTTCCTTACTACATTTCTCTCTGTCCTCACACACATACATTGATACATACACTCCTTTCTTCAGCCTACTTCATAGTCAGTCCGGTCACCTACTTACCGATCATAGAAACACACAGTGTGTGCTAGAACAAAATATTTTTAAATTCTAGCAGATATAGTTTTGTTTTAAAATGTATTTGCCTTATGATCTTTGTGTGTTTCTCATCATATTGATGACTTGATCTGAGATGCATATTCATTCATCTATGCCTAAACAACTTGTGATATTCACAGTGATTCATTGGAAATACCACAAGGTAGACAGTATCTCTAGTGCTCTCTCTCTCACACACACATACAAACACACACGCATACGTACATACATACGTACATACATATATATATATATATATATATTATGTTCGTACATAATACATGTATGCACATACATGTGTGTATATGCACATATTATTTTCAAACATACAGGGCATTTTCGTCAGATTCACTTCTGTACAATATCAAATATTTCTGGAAGCGCTTATATACAATACATACATATATACACATATGTCTATATATTCATTTATGTATACATGAAGATGATGGAAGACTACATGTATGTGGACAACATTTCATCTCAGATCAAAGGAAGACAGTGTACAAAAGGGATGTACAACAGCTAGCATGACAGCATACCCAAATCTGGTGCAGCACACATGAAATATTTGGCCAATACAAGCTCAGTGGACAAAATGACAACATAATTATTGCTGTGGGTGAAATGGATGCATTGCGATAGTTGCTTGTGTTAAATTAAAACTGTAAGATAATAAACATGTATGGACTACACCGCTTAGCATATATTATGGACTGCAAAGCATATCATATACGTATAAGCATGCAATTATTTGATGCTTATATGACGAAGTTTAGATTACCATACGAGCATGTCATTGTTTGACACTTGTATGGCAAAAACTTAATTACAAGTTGAACTTAGGACCGATTATGGACTAAATAAACATATAGCGGTAGATGTCAAGATTTAATAATAAACACCCTCACTAAGTCTGTAACAACCCACACTTTTCTACACCCAAATTTTGAAAAACATTGAAACTCAAACACATCCAAGCATGGAACATGTATATCTGGTACCTGCAATAAATGAGCATGAGCATTATCAGAGTACAATAAAAGAAAACTCACAGCGGAAACAAAATAGAATAATAATTATTAAATCAAGTAACTATCTTTTTCAAAGTAAGTCGATTTTCCAATACCGAGCATGAGAGAGAACGAGAATAGAAAAACAAACCTAAACACCTGTGCGAACCCAACCTTCTCTGGGAACTTGGGAGGTTGTAATGAGGAGAGTGGTTAGAACAAGAAGTTTTGGTCACTAAGAAATGTACAACACATATTATAATACACAGATGTATCCCATTTGGTTCAACCCAAGATGTATGTCTGACAAGGTTAGTGATTCTGGACCAACCTTGTAAATGTTTATGCACGACTATAATACTCTTCCCAAACTATAATAATGAGATATAATGTTTACACATTTTTGTCAAGCCTTTATACCAGAATATGACTGGTTATTTAAACGATAGTGGGCCCTTGATTACGGGGTTTTATATATATATATATATATATATATACACACACACACACACACACACATATATATATATATATATATATATATATATATTGTAATGAACCGAAAATTCCTGCCCATTGAACCAACCATAAACCACACAGTTCTGATCCAAAAGTTGGAAATCCTCGAATGCATTAGCTTTGGGCATACTATTTATCAGAACAGATAACAACAGACTTTTTTACATCATAATAATGTTTCATTAGAGTACATCGAATATAATAATACAGCGGAAGATTTAATTACAATGAATGTAATACATTGCAGGGGAAATGAATAAACTGATACATTGGAAGTCTATCAATGCTCTGGACATAGCTTTAAGCTTTGATCCAGAATCCTACTCATTATATCTGCAAAATAAGCTACTCTACTGCGGTGTGGAAAAGAGGGCACCCTAGTTTGCAAAGTGAAACAAACTACGGGTCAGTCATGGGACTGGTGTGAGAAATTTTATCTAACTTATCTAATAATAAGGCTAATAACAGGACCACGCTGCTAACGCGGAATGGGTTTACTCCATTGGATTGCCGGTGCATAATTTAAATAAAGCAAACTGTTAAACAACACAATGCTTTTTAGAAAAATGAAACCATTATAAGACTCAAGTCCCATCACCCAATGCAACGCAAACCGGAGGATAGTTTTACCTTAAAATGGTAAAAAATACTTGGTACGATAAAAACGGATTTGATATTATTATTAGTGCATATATGTTTCAAAAATATTTCAATCATAATGTATCAATCATAGACGCATTATACCTCATCCTACTATGTCGCCATACTAGTTCTACAATCAAAACCGCATGATGTCATATTGGAAATTGTGTTTCCATCAAGAGTCAAGGATAGTAATGATCTCCTTACCATTTCGAGACACTCTAGCAATGTCTCTGGATTCGGATGCTGGCGAACACTTGGATATAGCAGGGTCGGTCAACAAATAATTTAGTGGATTGGCAATTCCTGAAGACACGCTTCCCGGTCCTATAACACCTATAATACAGCCATTGGTGACTGATAATAAACCCGAGGCCTTGCAAATTCCATCATCCACATAAGTAAAATGTCAGGACTGGTAAGTCGCTAACACTACTTCTAGCTAGAAATAAACGTGTGCACTCCTGCGTTCCCTTGCTCCGTTTTTGACTCATACCGGGGTGTGAGGCTCGCGAGGTTACGCTATACACAAAGCTATGCCGAAATAGGCTATGCTTTGATCATCAACCATAAGTCTCTTCCTTTCAACAAAAGCCTTGATCATTTGCATCTTGGCATGCCATATTGACAATTCATTCCATGTGATAGACAAGATAACTACCAATATATAACCGCTGAGCTCGTGCGTCTCAGAGAAGGGTGTTAAGCAAGAGAATAAATTCTCCGCCACCACAGATATACATTGAATAGAAATCAATTTAATTACATGGAATGAGATCTAATGTCGGACACATCCATTTACAAGTCCATTCCTGGTCTGAAAGAAACCGGAGACACCTTATTCCGCCTGCCGTATGTCCAATACGGAAGTGAGGTGCTCGCATATCCGGACAATCAACAAGTATGTTGTAACACCGCACGTCCATTAATGCCACTCTCAAAGGGAATGCATTAACTTTCATGAAGTATTATTGGTGAATAGAACATAATATAACAAGACAGAAACATATATTGGTACTTGAAAATTTTCAAAACAGCATTTATTGTAGTGGAGAAATAGTTTGATTACAACAACTTCATAAACCCACAGGAATACCAAGTACACTTAATATCCATCTTGACAAATTGTTTTCTGAGTACAATAAGTAAAAAGCATAACCCCAACACAAGTAGCCATAAAAGAAATGAGCTAAACTTTACTTTAAGCAATCCAAGCACTTCCAAAAGAGAGAGAAAGAGATCCAAGATCAAGCTCCACTAGTACTAGTCCCACCCTGAGAACCTAGGGGTGTGAGGGGGGGGGAGGATGAAAAGAGGCGAAAACAAAGGGGTCAGACCTAAAGTCTGGCGAGTATAACAACTTTAACAATATAATTGTTAAAGTAACTAGGATAAGGCATAAACTGGTAAAACAAGGTATGACCGTGAAACAAGTGGGAATGACAAAGCAAACAAGAGGAATATTCTGGTGTTAATCTCGTTCCTAATCACTATATGATAATAACTATACTGCACCATTACTAGTCACCCTAAAAGTTGATCCTACCTACAGAACTTAATAATGATAATGGTAGTTTCGTGCACCCCTAGATGCCTTCATAGTTGCCGCCTGCCCCCAATCTCCACTAGTTGTACCCACTACCCCCATGCGATCGGCTCCCTAACTCGTAGATACCCGTGATGGTCCCATAGTGGAGTGTATCACTCCCCAAAATGGAAACCCGATACCACTACAGATGCACGGCTTATATCTACACGATGCAACATTGTCTTACCAACCAACCCGAGCCCATGCACGCACATGACCCCGTAGGACTTGTGTTGCCACCGCTAACCCATTTTGACCTCTTACTATCAAACCCAGTAAGCGTGTCCCGTTCTCGATCTAACTCGAGCTCACAAGGATACTTAATGGGTTACTGGTTTGAAAAGGGTCCCCATGCTTGACACAAGCTGTCCACCTATGCTTGGTCCCCAATAGAACATCCCACTTAACCCCTTCTTGTTCATGTCTTCTTACATGTTTTCAACTTGGTTAAGTGTTTCTAATCGTATTTTCACATGCCACCCAGGCCACCCACTTAACCCCCATGTCCCACCACATTTTTATCTGGTTAAGTGTTACTTAATTCATTAGAACCGTAATCTTATAAAGACCTCCCACATTAGACTACCATTTGCGGTTGGTGCATTTGCCGGGCGGGTCCGGCCAGTCTTATACCGCAAATGAACCAAACCTCGTGTCTTTAGAATCATTATGCATTTAATTTGTGCCTTTGACCTCCCACATTAGACTACCGTTTGTGGTTGCCGGATTTGCCTGGCGGGCCCGGGTAGTCTCACACCACAAATGAGCCTAACCTCGTGTCTTAAGAGGTTAATTATTACACATAATTATTTAACCCCAAATTGGATTAATATCCCTATTCAAATTTGTCAATAAATTCCTAATTAATTTATGTCCATAATTGTCACCTAAATTATGTCCATAATTTCAGGTATATAAATTTATACCAATTAATGTCTCAAATTAATTATATACCTTTAAGTCGATTTTATGCCAATTCACAATTATGTATATTTAATATTTCCCATTGTCCCCACGTTATTCGTACATTTTAATATGACATATGTTAGACTCGCAAATAGTCTAACTTATAAAAAGAAAAGCAACATCACAACACATAAGACAGATCTAAGAATCAAGACATAAGTTTACGTAGCGAATAACTTGCATAGGCAATGGATGTACATAAATTTGCATAAGCTATCATGGATCTAACTATAGATCTAAACATGTAATTATGAACTTGCATATATGGATATGGTTTTCCTATAAATTGCATATGAATTTCATTCAAACTAACATATGATTCACATACAAAACTAACATAGGCAATGGGCATGTAGAACATAAATTTGCATAACTATGTACTGCCATGGATCTCAATATAAATCTAAACACAAAGATGTGAACTTACATATGGATCTAGACATATAAATTAATGTCACATAAACTAGCATATGTATATGCATGATTCACATACGAACTTGTATATAATCCACCTATAAACTTGCATACGATTCATAAACTAGCATATGATTTAACATCCCACACTTGCATAAGATTTATATACATATGATTTAACATCCCAAACTTGCATAAGATTCATATACATATGATTTAACATCCCAAACTTGCATAAGAATAATCAAGTTAAACATGTACAATTCAATAAATGAAATAGATCCATAGTAACAAAAGTTTCAATGATTACATCACATGATTCAAAGTCATATTCTCATAATCCCAATTATAACTTATCACAATGAAATTAACTAATTATTTTGTGGAAGAAATTATACTCACAAAGAAATGAACGGTCTTGTTTTTCTGGGATCTGTATTCTGATACCGAATTGCTCGCCTTTGATGTAGACTAATTGTTATCCTAATTTAGATTAGACTCGATTTTGATTCTCGTTTCTATATTGTTTTTGAGTTGAAAGAGAACGGCGGCTACTCTAGGTTCTCCATTGACGGCATGGCGGCTCATGGTATGAATTAGTGTGATTTTAGGTTGAGAGTTAGGTTGCTTATATAGAATTTTAATTAATTTAGAGCCGTCAGATTAACCCTAGAAGCAATCAAGACCATTCAGTCAAGACAGAATAACACCTCAGCCCTAATTACTCAGCAATGACTCATTGTTCGGATCAGAACACTCCAGAAATCTGTGCAGGTTTTTAGCCCGACATGGGCGCACTTAGCAGGTGCGCCAGTGCATTTTTGTACTGGCGCACTTCTGAAGTGCGCCAGTGAATTCTGGTCGACTTCCGTTTTTTCTGCCTAACTTCGTTCGTCCATATCTCCTTCATACGGTGTCCGTTTTACGCAAATTCGGTCTCTATCTCAAGAAGAATTCAGAGACGAACGCAATGGCATAACCATTTTCCCTTAATTATCACATTTGAAACTAAGTATTCTTTAATTTGTAAATTTTAATATTTAAAATCACTGGGTGTTACATTCTCCTCTCCTTAAAGGATTTCGCCCCCGAAATCTTCAAGTTAAGGAGAATGTATATCATATCATCCAATCATCCATCTACTCAACAATTAAACACAGGCATCCATTATCCTTAGAAGATTTATAATGTCATATGAACATATGCAAAAGGTGTGTGTATATGTTCCTTATCTAATGCAAAATCAGGCGGTCTACTGATTCAGTTGACCTCCTTAATGCAATTCATGATAGTGACATGCATCCATTATGCATGCAAAAGAATCCTAATGATACATATTACTTCTACATGTGTGCACAACCATTCATCAGAATAGAGTATCCATATGGTAACACAACCATTATACATCCATTAATTTAAATATGCACACACATTTATATGAAATTTGAAAGTGATTGAGCCGATCCAGTGCCTAATGTGTGTGTACATGCATCCACAAGCAACAACTTGCAACCTCTTGCAACCACTTGCAATCATCAATCATAACTTGTTTTAAATACATGTCTACATCCATCAGTTTCTACCTAAGGCCAAATAATAGGACCGAGGAGATATACTTGAAAGGTAGATTTAAGCAAGAATAAACTTATGGAAAATGAGATCAAGGAGGTACCCTCAAAGAGAAAAGGGTAAGCTGCGCATATTTTCCTCTCCGTTTGCCAAGTCGCGTCTTCCTCAGCATCACTCCATTGAACATTAACAAGCTTTACTTCATGGTTGTGTAGCTTTTTGACTTCCGTACCCAAGACACGAGTTGGAACTCTTCTCACAGTCGTTTCTCATTCCACTTCTACTTCCTCTAGTATATTCGGCTCCACCACTTCCGCAGATTCATATAAGCACTTTCGTAGTTGAGAAACATGAAAAACATTATGGACTCCAGCCAGTCTCTCGGGTAGCTCTGCTCTGTAAGCCATCGTTCCAATCCTTTCAATGATAGGAAATAGACTACAATTCTTGGTGCTAGAATTCCTACGGATCTAAAGCGAATGATATTCCTCAAAGGAGATACTTTAAGGAACACCCTATCTTTAACCTTAAACTCAAGGTCGGTCCTTCTTTTGTCTGCGTAGGACTTCTATCCATCTTGTGCAGCCGTCATCCATCTTCTCATCAAGTCCACCTTTTCTGAGGTCCCTCTAACCATGTCTGGCCCAAGTAGAGCCTATCTGTAGACTCCCACCAACAAGTTGGTGATCAACAAGGTCTTCCATATAAATCTTCGAAGGGCGCCATTCCTATGATGGCTTGGTTGCTATTGTTGTAGGCATATTCTACCAAAGGAAGATGATCCTCCCATGTCCCTCCAAAGTCAAGAATGCACAATCTCAAGAGGTCTTCTAATGCCCTATTCACTCTTTCCGTCTGACCATCGATTTGGGGGTGATAGGCCGTGCTTAAGCATAATTGGGTGCCTACTGCCTCTTGGAAACTCTTCCAAAACTCACTCGTAAAGATAGGGTCTCGATCGCTCACTATGGAGGAGGGTATCCCATGGAGTCGAACTATTTCTTTGAGATAAATGGATGCTAAGGACAAGGCAGTCCTCCTACTTTTATCGGGTATAAAGTGAGCGCTTTTAGTGAGCCTGACCACTATTACCCAAATACTGGTATTGACCCTTCTTGACCTTGGAAACCCATCAACAAAGCCCATCGAAATGATATCCCACTTCCACTATGGGACCTCGAGAGGATGAAGCAGACCACCTGGCTTCTTCTGCTCCGCTTTGACTTACTGGCATATCAAACACTTAGTGACGAACTCAGCTACATCACTTTTCACGCCATTCCAAAAAAAAAACCTTTTTATATCTTTATACATCTTGTCTCAGCCTGGGTGTATGGTCAATTTGGAATGGTGTGCCTCTTCGAGAACCATCTTCACTAAATCCTTTAATTGTGGGATGCAAAACCTTCCATCCCGTCTCAACCAACCCCTATCATCGATGGAGTATCTATTGAGGTGACTAGAAGTCTCACCCCTAACTAGTTTTTCCATCACATCAACTAGCTGAGGGTCTTCTCGTTGCGCGGTTCCTATTTAGTCCAAAAGAGTAGGCCGCACCTCTAGCAATGCTAACGAGCCAGGCGCAATTTCAGAGGAGGGTCTAAAATTAAAGTTTGCTATATACTCCAAGCTTTCCTTTACTACAAAGATAGGACTCATGGTCAGCTTCTTCCTACTTAAGGCATCTGCTACAACATTCCCATGCCTGGGGTATAGGAAATCTCAAAATCATAAGAAGCTAGAAATTCTATCCACCTTTGCGGTCCTAAGTAAAGATCTTTCTACGAGAAAAGGTACTTCAACGATTTATGGCCAGTATATAATTCAAACTTCTCACCTAGGAGATAATGGCGCCAAGACTTAAGCGCAAAGACGATGGTAGCCAACTCTAGATCATGGGTTGGGTAGTCTTTTCACGTACATTCAACTGTCTGCCTCCATAAGCTACTACCTTCCCTTCTTCCATTAAGACAACAACTTGTCCCGTACCACATGCATCCGTGTATACGGTAAACATCTGGCTCCCATCCGACAATGTCAGTACTGGGCTGTTTTTAGAGCCCTTTTCAAACGTTGGAAAGCAATATCACAATCCAAATCCCAAGGAAAAGTTAGGTTCTTCATCGTTAATATTGTGAGTGGGGTTGAGATTTTAGCAAAGTCTTTAATGAATTTTCGGTAAAAGCCCGCTAGCCCAAGAAAGCTTTGGACTTTGGTTGCATTCCATGGACCTTCCAATCTTGCACCGCAACTACATTTGCGGGTTCCACGGCTAACCTTTCTTTGGAAACCACATGTCCAAGAAACCTTACCTCTTCTCTCCAGAAATGGCCTTTGGAGAATTTGGCCTTCAGTTGATGTGTACGAAGAGTATCCATGACTTCCATTAAATGCAAAGCATGCTCTTCTTCATTCTTCGAGAAGATCAAAATGTCATCTACGAAGACCACCACCAACTTATTAAGAAATTCTCTAAACACCTTACTCATCAAGTCAACGAATGTAACACCCCACCTCCGTTAAGGTCACTCACAAAGGGAATGCCTTAACTTTGGTGGAGCATTTTAGTAAACAGAACAGAAACTTACAAGACAGATAAAATAGTACTAGAAAATTTTATAACTTTATTTCAACAGAAACTGAAATAAACTTGGTTACATCCTTTCAAATCACATTATCAAAATTCAAGTACAAAATATCAGTCTTGTATAAAAGCCTTCAGAATGCATAGTTTAAAATCATAATCCCCATAGAACAGAAGATATACAGAGCCAAGACATACTTTAAGCACTTCAAGCAGAAGAAATCTGGATCAGGCTAAAGTATTCCCTCCATGGATAACCTGGGGGGAAATGAAAGAAAGGAAGCGAAACAACAAGGGTCAGACAAAAAGTCTGGCAAGTCCTGTGATTTTCAGCTATCGGATTAACCCGAAAACCAATCCGGACCACTAAAAATCGTCCCTGGGCTTCAAAAACGTGTTCTGGACCGAAACAGGCCGACCAGGTCGACCAGTAGGGGGGTCGACACTATAGTCGAGCCCCATGGTGGAGGTCGACTCCCAGGTCGACCCCCTAGTCGACCTGGCCCCCAGGTCGACCCCCAGGTCGACCTGTCCAGTTCTGTGCTGACTGAAACCTTCTGAATCTTCTACAGGCCATAACTTCTTCATCCGGACTCCGATTTTCAAAAACTCAGACTCTATTTCATGTAAAATTTCGAGAGGAACGCAATGGTGATGTCCATTTTACTTAATTCCTGATTCTTAAATTAATTATCCTCATTTTACTATCTTTTCCGTTACACACACCGTTATCGAACTAATTTTTCTTCTCTTTCATGTATTAATTAATTCTTCTTATGCATCACCATTATTTACTTATCATAAGCATATTTTCATATATTTTATTTCATCTTTAATTATACTTAAAAATGCGGGGTGCTACATTCTCCCCTCCTTAAAGGATTTCGTCTCCGAAATCTTCAAGTTAAGAAGAATGTGTCCTACCATCCAATCATCCCTCTACTCAATCACCAATCACCATTCACAGGCATTCATTGTCTTTAAGAGATTTCTAATGCTGTATGAACATATGCAAGAAGTGTGTGTATATGTTCCTTGTCTAGTGTAAAGATCAGGCGGTCCACTGATTCAGTTGACCTCCTTAATGCGAATTATGCCAGTGCCATGAGTCCAACATGTATGCAATTTTCATACTCGATACATATCATTTCTATATGAGTGCACAGCCATTCAGTCATCCATGTGCTGAGTCAATCATTTTGCATCCACAAAAATTGAAAATGGTCACACATCCATATGCAGTATGAGAGTGTTTTCGAGCCGATCTAGTGCCTATTGTGTGTATATGCATCCACGGGCAACCACTAGCAACCACTTGCATCCACTTGCAACCATCAAACATAACATGTCTCAAACACATGTTTACACCCATTAGTTTCTACCTAAAGTTCGATGATTCGATTGATAGAGTACAGTCGAATGATGGAAGCGAGTACAGATAGAACAAAGACTTGGTTCCCATTAGGCATGGGTCCTAAGTATTGGCCCCGAAGACCGAAACCAACATCAAATTGACACCCAGAGGATTACCCACTTTAGACAATGTCAAAACTGGAAATCTTATCAGAAGTATTCAGATATTTACAGACTACTGGTACAGATCAGGTTCCCTAATGGCTCTTAGGAAGTTAAGCATGATAAAATCATACCCCACGAAAACTCAAAATGTATGCGTCATACTTGACGCCTAACACAGATATCCCTCAAACCCCAATCTCAAACAGATGAGCCATAACCCTTATGGGTCTGAGTCTACAGCGGAATTCAGAAATAATACTAGTATTAAAGTGTAGAATATCGATTACAAAATTAAAATACCAGAATTAGAAAAAGTCTTAACTCCATAATCAGATAAAGAAATTAAACCTACTATAGAAATTTTCCTATTTCTATCCTAGCCAAAAGCCTCGAGAGTGTTCGCCTTCCCTCCTTGCCCTCGTCTCTTCGGGCAGTCCCTAGTGAAGTGTCCCATCTCTCCACAGTTGAAGCAAGTGCCTTTCCTTTTTCTGCAATCCTTGTTCAGATGAGTCGAGCTCCCACAAGTAAAGCACTTTTTCCCCTTCTTATCTTCAGATTTCTCATCCTTCTTTTGTGTTTCCTTTTTGGGCCATGCTTTCTTATTCTGTGGTTCTTCCTTCTTTGTCTCTTTCGGGCCCTTGTCTTCCTCGTGCAGTAGTCCCATGTCCACCAATTTCTCGTAAGTCGCTCCCATGGGTACGTGGGTCATGGCTAGGCTGTGCAGTGGCTCGTTCAATCCTTTAACAAAGCGGAGAGCCTTTTTATGCTGGGTGTTGACTAAATCCAATTCGAACCTAGCTAGTTGGTTGACCTGGTTGACGTATTCCTTGACCGTCATACTTCCTTGCTTAAGAGATAAAAACATTTCC
The DNA here is from genome assembly GCA_030737875.1 of Allium sativum. Lineage (NCBI taxonomy): Eukaryota > Viridiplantae > Streptophyta > Magnoliopsida > Asparagales > Amaryllidaceae > Allium > Allium sativum. The sequence continues at coordinate 481,796,802 of CM060926.1, read as the reverse complement.
AGTTGTAAACTCCGTTTAGCTTGTGAGAGAAATTTTGTCTCAAACCTTGTTCTGAAATCCATCCATGTCTCAACCGGCCTCTCGGCGATAGTGACTTCCCACCAGTAGGAAGCTTCGTCTTTGAGCAGTCATACCGCCAACTGTACCTTCTGCCTATCGTCCACCTCGAAGATAACGAATAGATCCTCAGTTTCTTTGAGCCAGTTCCTCGCTTTGATGAATGATTCAGTTCCCTTGAAATCCTTTCCACCCATGGCCCTAAAATCTCTACAGATTTTTGAGAAAGCAATTGCACGAGGAGGGGGCGGAGGAGGGGGATCATTTGTTGGACCTGCGGCGGTGGTCCTAGCCTCAAGATATTAACGAAACCAACCAGGTACATGAATACCCTATGGTTTCTCAGATGCTTCAGACATGCTGAAACGAAAAAAAAGGAAAGATTCAATACAAAAAGGACTGAAGGAAAGATATATGGCTCTTGGGGATCATGTTTTTCAAAATAAGCTTTATTTTTGAAAATACTTCCTTTCAAAACCTTTTTGAAAATAGTTTGCCAAAAACTTTACCCAATCTGGTAACCTTCAGCTCTGATGCCAAGTGTAACACCCCACCTCCGTTAAGGTCACTCACAAAGGGAATGCCTTAACTTTGGTGAAGCATTTTAGTAAACAGAACAGAAACTTACAAGACAGATAAAATAGTACTTGAAAAATTTATAACTTTTTTTCAACAGAAACCGAAATAAACTTGGTTACATCCTTTCAAATCACATTATCAAAATTCAAGTACAAAATATCAGTCTTGTATAAAAGCCTTCAGAATGCATAGTTTAAAGTCATAATCCCCATAGAACGAAAGCTATACAGAGCCCATCCATACTTTAAGCACTTCAAGCAGAAGAAATTCGGATCAAGCTAAAGTATTCCCTCCTTGGATAACCTGGGGGGAACGGAAGAAAGGAGGCGAAAAAACAAGGGTCAAACAAAAAGTCTGGCAAGTCCAGTGATTTTCAGCCATCAGATTAACCCTAAAACCAATCCGGACAATCAAAAATCGTCCCTGGGCTTCAAAAACGTGTTCTGGACCGAAATAGGCCGACCAGGTCGACCTATCGGGGGGCTCGACACTATAGTCGACCCCCATGGGGGAGGTCGACTCCCAGGTTGACCCCGTGGTCGACCTGGCCCCCAGGTCGACCACCAGGTCGACCTGCCCAGTTCTGTGCTGACCGAAACCTTTTGAATCTTCTACAGGCCATAACTTCTTCATCCGGACTCCGATTTTCGAAAACTCGGACTCTATTTCATGTAAAATTTCGAGAGGAACGCAATGGTGATGTCTATTTTACCTATTTCCTGATTCTTAAATTAATTATCCTCATTTTACTATCTTTTCTGTTACACACACCGTTATCGAACTAATTTTTCTTCTCTTTCATGTGTCAATTAATTCTTCTTATGCATCACCATTATTTACTTATCATACGCATATTTTCATATATTTTATTTCATTTTTAATTATACTTAAAAATGCGGGGTGTTACAACGAAGTATGCGGGTGTGTTTGTCAAGCCGAAAGGCATGACAAGCCATTCGAAGAAACCATCCGGGGTTCTGAACGCGGTCTTATCAATGCTATCCTCGGCCACTCTTAGCTGATGGAACCCGGTAGCCAAATCTAATTGGGAGAAAATAGACGCACCTATAGCTGATCAAACAGGTCATCTATTCTAGGAAGTGGTTCCTATTCTTCTTGGTCAGCTTGTTTAGCTCCCTATAATCAGCGCACAGGCGAAGTGAACCACCCGCTCTGGTTGCGAATACTACTGGAGCACCCCATTAAGAAATACTTCGCCTTATACACCCCTTTTCGAGCAGCTCCTTGACTTGCTTACTGAGCTCTAGTCTCTCCCTAGCAGCCATGTGTCTAACGGGTAGAGCTACGGGTTTTGCATTATCAATTAGGTATATGCGGAAGTCTATCTCCCACTTTGGAGGTAAGCCCTTCACCTCTTCAAATACATCTGAGTATTCATGGACTACTCTAACAGACTGCAAGTTTTCAACAGATGCATCAAGAGATTTTAGGTAACTAAGCATAATAGAATGTATGGGGTTACAAGAAATTTCGAGAGTATTGCCAAGGCGAGTGATAAGTTTAACCACTCTCTTGTCACAATCGAGGATGGCACCATTACTGGATAACTAATCCATGCCTAGAATCAATCCATAGCCCGTGAACCCAAGAATGAAGGCGTTGCATTCAAACTCAATGCTCAAAATAGACACTCTCAAATCCCGACAAATCATTGAAAGATCAGCGGAACAACAAATAGTATTTGAGACTACTATGGGATCCGTAACTAGAATAGTATTTAGGTTTATTGTTTCGACTAACGAAGTAGACACAAACGAGTGTGAAGCGCCAGAATCAAATAAAGTACAAACAGGATGATCAAACAGAAAAACCAAACTTTCAACAGAAATGTTTCTACCTCTCTCCATAAAACATTCTTTTGAAAGTATTTCTTTATAAAACGCTTTTTGAAAAACAGTTTTTCAAAACCTCTCATCTGTTCTGTTAACCTTCAGCTCTGATACCACGTGAAACACCCCATGTCCATTAATGTCACTCTCAAAGGGAATGCATTAACTTTCATGGAGCATTATTAGTGAATAGAACAGAATATAACATGACAGATACATATATTGGTAATTGAAAATTTTCAAAATAACATTTATTGCAGCGGAGAAATAGTTTGATTACAACAACTTCATAAACCAACAGTAAAACCAAGTACACTTAATATCCATCTTGATAAATTATTTTCTGAGTACAAAAAGTAAAAAATCATAACCCCAACACAAGTAGCCATAAAAGAGATGAGCTGAACTTTACTTTCATCAATCAAGCACTTCCAAAATAGAGAGAAATAGATCCAAGATCAAGTTCTACTAGTACTAGTCCCACCCTGAGAACCTGAGGGGGGGGGGAGGAAGAAAAGAGCCGAAAACAAAGGGGGTCAGACATAAAGTCTGGCGAGTATAATAACTTTAACAATATAATTATTAAAGTAATTAGGATAAGGCATAAAATGGTAAAACAAGGTATGACTGTGAAACAAGTGGGCATGACAAAACAAACAAGAGGAATATTCTGGCGTTAATCTCGTTCCTAATCACTATAGGATAATTACTATACTGCACCATTACTAGTCACCCTAAAAGTTGATCCCGCCTATAGAAATTAATAATGATAATGGTAGTTTCGTGTACCCCTAGTTGCCTTCATAGGTGCCACCCGCCCCTATCTCCACTAGTTGTATCCACTACCCCCATGTGATCGGCTCCCTAACTCGTAGATACCCGTGCTGGTCCCACAGTGGGGTGTATCACTCCCCAAAGTGGCAACCTGATACAACTAAAGATGCACGGCTTGTATCTACACGATTCAACAACGTCTTACCTACCGGCCTGGGCGCACTTACGCACATGTCCCCTATGGACTTGCATTGCCACCACTAAACCATTTTGACCTCTTACAATCAAACCCAGTAAGCGTGTCCCGTCCTCGATCTAACTCGAGCTCACAAAGATACTTAATGGGTTACTGGTTTTAAAAGTTAACCCATGCTTGACACAAGCTATCCACCTATGCTTGGTCCCCACTAGAGCTTCCCACTTACCCCGTTCTTATTCATGTCTTCTTACATGTTTTCAACTTGGTTAAGTGTTTCTAATCGTATTTTCACATGCCACCCGGGCTACCCACTTAACCCCCATGTCCCACCACATGTTCATCTGGTTAAGTGTTACTTAATTCATTAGAACCGTAACCTTGTAAAGTCCTCCCACATTAAACTACCGTTTGCGGTTGCTGGATTTTCCCGGTGGGTCCAGGCAGTCTTATACCGCAAACGGACCTAACCTCGTATCTTTACAATCGTTATGCATTTAATTTGTGCCTTTGACCTCTCACATTAGACCACCATTTGTGGTTGCTGGATTTGTCGGGCGGGTCCGGATAGTCTTACACCACAAACGAGCCAAACCTCGTGTCTTAGGCGGTTATTATTGCACAATTATTTAACCCCAAATCGGATTAATATCCCTATTCAAATTTGTCAATAAAGTCCAAATTAATTTATGTCCATAATTGTCACCTAAATTATGTCCATAATTTCAGTATATAAATTTATACCAACTAATGTCTCAAATTAATTATATACCTTTAAGGCCGTTTTATGCCAATTCACAATTATGTATATTTAATATTTTCCCATTGTCCCCACGCTATTTGTACGTTTTAATATGACATGTGTTAGACTCGCAAATAGTCTAACTTATAAAAAGAAAAGCAACATCACAACACATAAAATAGATCTAAGAATCATGACATAAGATTACATAGCCAATAACTTTCATAAGCAATGGATATACATAAATTTGCATAAGCTATCATGGGTCTAACTATAGATATAAACATGTAATCATGAACTTGCATATATGGATATTGTTTTCCTATAACTTGCATATGAATTTCATTCAAACTAGCATATGATTCACATACAAAACTTGCATAGGCAATGGGCATATAGAACATAAATTTGCATAACTATGTACTATCGTGGATCTAAATATAGATCTAAACACAAAGATGTGAAGTTGCATACGGATCTAGACCACATAAACTAGCATATGTATATACATGATTCACATACGAATTTGTATATAATCCACCTATAGACTTGCATACAATTCATAAACTAGCATATGATTTAACATCCCACACTTACATAAGATTCATATACATATGATTTAACATCCCAAACTTGCATAAGATTCATATATATATATATATATATATATATATATATATATATATATATATATATGTATATATATATATATGTATATGCTTTAACATCCCAAACTTGCATAAGATGAATCAAGTTAAACATGTACAATTCAACATATGAAATAGATCCACAATAACTAAAGTGTCAACGATTACATCACATGATTCAAAGTCATATTCTCATAATCCCAATTATAACTTATCACAATTAAATTAATTAATTATTTTGTGGAAGAAATTATACTCACAAACAAAAGAATGTCTTGTTTTTCTGGGATCTGTATTCTGAAACTGAATTGCTCGCCTTTGATGTAGACTAATTATTATCCTAATTTAGATTGAACTCGATTTTAATTCTTGTTTCTATCTTGTTTTTGAGTTGAAAGAGAATGACGGCTACTCTAGGTTCTCCATTGACGGCATGGCGGCTCTTGGTATGAATTAGTGTGATTTTAGGTTGAGAGTTAGGTTGCTTATATAGAATTTTAATTAATTTAGAGCTGTTAGATTAACCCTAAAAGCAATCAAGACCATTCAGTCAGGATAGAATAACACCTTAGCCCTAATGACTCAGCAATGACTCACTATTCGGATCAGAACACTCTAGAAATCTGTGTATGTTTTTAGCCCGACATGGACGCACTTGGCAGGTACGCCAGTGCATTTTTGTACTGGCGCACTTGTGAAGTGCGCCAGTGCATTCTGGTAGACTTCCGGTTTTTCTGCCTAACTTCGTTCATCCATATCTCCGTCATACGATGTCCGTTTTACGCAAACTCAGACTCTATCTCAAGCAGAATTCCGATGGAAACCCGTTTCCCTTAATTCTCGCATTTGAAATTAAGTATTCTTTAATTCGTAAATTTTAATATTTAAAATCACGGGGTGTTACATATGTCTAGACAAACTACCACTTTAACCCTTTACTGATAGCTAGCCGAAGCCGGGCATCAGTAGTCGTCCATTCGATGTGAAGATCGCCGGTCTTCATCCATCGTCTTCATCTTTAACTCTTAATCGTCGTAGTAATTATTCAGAATGGGTTAAACCAGGTTTTTCCGAATAACTCGCTGTGAAGGCCCGCCTCGCACCAGCCTGCATTTCCTCCAAGAGTGCGCTGTACACATGCCCGACTAGCACAAGACGGTCGTCAGAAGAAAGGAAAGGAAAGAATGAACTAATCAAAGAACCTGTAGAATGTCTCACAGCGCATGGGATAAAATATAATAATAACATACTTGACATAAAACAGGTGAGACAGTGCATAAGCTGATAACTAAAACCAACATCAATCTCAAAGCAGCGGAAATCCAAATACAGCTTATTACAATTTTCCAAATTTACTGTCTCTAAGCAAAAGAAAGCTAAAGTAGAAGATACACCAACAATGCCCAAGCAGTGATCTTCAACAACACAGGGAGAATATTATGTATATAGTACGTGGAAGCCTCCTGCTCGTCTCCGGACCATCTACCCGTGCATCACCAGCTAACCTGTCTCTAGTCTGCTCGTGTGAGCACCCAGAGTAATAAGAAGAGACATAAAACTCTGGGTCAGACATAAAGCCTGGTATGAGCGATAAGCATCTAAACAGAGAAATAACAGGTATACTAAACCATACCTGAACCTGGACCTGCAACCAAAGAGTTAGTACCACATACCGTACAATACTCCAAGGTGCCAATAGTAAATAGTGTAAGAATACGGGGGTGGGGTGTGCATGTCACAATGATAGCAAACAAATCATCCATAGCAACCATTCTCACATCTCTCACTCGGTGCGTAAAGCGTACGGCATCTACCACTTTGAAACACTAGACAAACTGAGGCAACGACGAATCCCGACTTGTAGAAACCCTGCTATGACCAAGCCAAACACTTGGAGTCATGACCAAACATTTCAATGACCCACTTCATTGGTCGTAGCCCTTGGTTCTACCAATGCCATAATGGCCCTGAATCCGCCTTCGTACCTCCTACCATAGTGGTCCAAAGCTATAGGTGTCGACAACTCCTTAGCACGCGTCCCGCAGCAAAGCCCAACCATGAAGTGAACTCGTTGATTCCCATCTGAATCTTAAGCTCGAACTTCTCATTTGGACTTCCTTTGCATCTCGGGTTTGGTTGAATTGGAGTGGGTCTTCAGAAGAGTTGTCGTACATTAACAGTCCTAGAATTCTGTTCGGTTCGGTAGTCACTGCCTCGTCGGTTCGGTTCGGGTTTCTTCACTCCGGGTCGGGTCGGTGTCCTTCTCCGGGTCGGGTCGGTGTCCCCCTCCGGGTCGGGTCGGGTTGCTATCCTCCTTCCAGCTCATGCCCCTTCTTCGATCAGCTCCCTCGTTTCCTTCTACTCCGATCCGATCCGATCACTTCGCTTTACCTCAGTCTGATCCGCTCCGCTCCCTTTTACTCCGATCCGATCCCCTTGTCCACTCCAACTCTAAGTAAACGACCTTCCTTTTTGCCAAGTCTTTCATGTGCCAAACTCCAGTTCGGGTCGGGTTTCTTGCCCAGTTCACATTTCCGATCCGAGCCCCCATCCGATCCGATCCGAAGCCCTGCACAACTTTCTGCAACTTTTCCAGCAACTTGTTTACGCCGTTCGACGACGTTTTTTGACAAATCTAACTATTCTAATCAATCACAATTCATGTCAAATAGTCATAACAACATAGCAAACTAACCACAAACACCAAAACAATGAATTCATATGTCAAAATGGATCAAATGTGCCCAAAACCTAACATTTTCCTATAATCCCTCTTAATCATGTTTAAGCATACGATTAGCAAAACGCATCGAAATTAACCCAAATTTCTAACAGAGCCTTAAAACATTATTTTAGAATTTTAAGAATTTTTCCAGAATTTATTTACGTATAAATTCGCTAATCTTCACTAATTACCCTTAATCACCGTAATTAGTGCAAAAACTATGCAAATCACTCACCTTGGCCACAAATGAAATTCTCAGAACTGAAACTCCTCTGATTTGGGGCGAATACTGATGTCTAACAGCGGCTCCAACCTTGCTTTGGTGCTTTTTCTCCTTAATTTGGTGTTGCTAAGCCTAATCTTCAATTAGAGAGTGATTTGGGGTGTTTTAGATGTAGGAAGCCATTACTAAGGTCTCAAGGAGGTTTGTGGCGGCTCAAAACTGAAATGAAAGTGATAACCTAACCCTAATCAGACCTCCTAAACCTCTAAACCCGAAATTCCCCTTGGGCCTAGCTGCTAATCACCCGGTTAAGCCCAATTAAGCTGTTTTTAACCATCTGAAACTTGTTTCAGCCATATCTCCCAAACGGTAAGTCCGTTTGGCTAATGTGACCACTCTACGGAAAGAGAAACCATCATCCGAAGCCAATGGAAGTGGTTTCAGGTCAAAATTCCTATCCGGTCAAAAGTTATGGCCAAAACAGTGATAACTAGGGGTAAAATGGTCATTTAAAAATCGGGAAAAATCATGAACATGGGAAATGACCCCAATAGTCGTCCCCCAAAGTTACATGACCATACGACTTCGTATGTGAAAGAAATAAATATTCCACGATCCTATGATGCGTAGACTACGGGTCATTACACTCTTCCCCCCTTAAGAAATTTCGTCCCCGAAATTCCTTAACCCAAAACATACAGAGGATCCCGCATGCCTAACAACCACATATAACAAAAATCAAACATGCAAAACAAGCAAACAAGCCTATCCTAGCGTGCGGAAAAACTAAATCGAAGTCAAAATCTTACCAGGCAAAGAGTTCAGGATAAGTCCTCCTAATGTTCTCCTCTGTCTCCCAAGTACAATCATTCTCGTCCTCGCCCCACTGAACCTTGACTAGTTTCACCGCCTTCCTTCGAAGTTGCTTCATGTCGTGCTCGACAATACGGGCCGGCTTGCGGTTCCCAACCGCCTCGGGTTCTACTTCGAAGTCCTCCAACTGATCAGGTGAGATAGTCATATCTGAGTCGTGAACGAACTTCCTTAGTTGGGAAACATGAAATACGTTATGAACTCCCGCCATCTTCTTCGGTAAGTCAATTCTATATGCCAAATTCCCGACTAATTCAAGAACATGGAATGGGCCAACAAACCTTGGTGCCAACTTGCCTCTCCTGCCAAATCGTATTACGCTCTTCAACGGAGAAATCTTGACAAACACCAAGTCGCCAACGGAGAATTTTAAGTCTCTTCTCCTCTTATCGGCATAACTCTTCTGCCTATCCTGGGCAGCCTTCATTCGTTGTTGAATGACCTTGATCTTATCCGACGTTTCTCTCACCACCTCTGGTCCAAGCATGAACTTCTCGCCAGTCTCTATCCAACATGATGGTGAGTTACACGGTCTTCCGTACAAAGCTTCAAACGGAGCCATACCGATACTGGATTGGTAACTATTATTATATGCAAACTCTACTAGATGCAAATGGTCATCCCATTATCCACCAAAGTCCAACATACATGCTCTCAAGAGATCTTCCAAAATACGATTCACCCTTTCCGTCTGACCGTCGGTCTGAGGATGATATGCGGTACTGAGATGTAACTCTGACCCTAGCGCCTCTTGCAAGCTCTTCCAAAACCCACTAGTGAACAACGGGTCTCGGTCGCTCACAATGCTTTTAGGTACTCCATGAAATCTCACTACCCACTTCATATACAATTCTGCTAACTTAGCTGTCGTTCTTGTCGATTTGACTGGTATAAACCTTGCACTTTTAGTCAGTCGGTCTACAATCACCCAAATGCTATCATATCCCGATCTAGTCCTTGGTAAACCATCGACGAAATCCATCGAGACTTGCTCCCATTTCCATTCGGGAATTTCTAACGGCTGTAACAGACCACTAGGCTTCTTTTGCTCGGCTTTAACTAGCTGGCAATTCATGCACTTGGGTATAAACTTCCCAACGTCTCTTTTCATTCCTTCCCAGTAGTAAGTCTGCTTCATACCTCGATACATCTTGTTACCACCGGGGTGTATAGTCAGTCTTGAGTGATGACATTCTCTAAGTACTTCGTCTCTCAATCCATTGACATTGGGTACAACGAGCTTTCCATTCCTTCTAAGCCATCTATCTTGATCAAGCCCATACTTGCTCACCTCCTCATCGACACCCATCTCTAACTTGGAGATGATTTCCAATAGGTTAGGATCGTCCCTCTGACTAGAGCCGATCCGCTCAATCAAAGTGGGTCTGATCGTCAAACTCGCTAACATTTCTGGATCCAATTCGCACTTTGGTCTGAAATCAAACCCCGCGATAAACTCCAGTTGCTTCCATTCAAGGAACATAGCCCCCAAGCTGGCATGTCTTCTACTCAATGCATCATCCACCGCATTGCCCTTTCCTGGTGTGTATGCGATGTCAAAATCATAGGAAGCTAAGAACTCTAACCATCTCTGCTGACGGAGATTTAAATCCTTCTGGGAGAATAGATACTTTAACGACTTATGATCCGTAAATAGCTCAAACCTTTCTCCCAAGAGATAGTGTCTCCACATCTTTAACGCGAACACGATCGCTGCCAATTCTAAATCATGGGTAGGGTATCTTCTCTCGTGCGGTTTCAATTGCCGACTTGCATAAGCTACAACCCTACCGCCTTGCATCAATACAGCACCCAGTCCGGTACCACAGGCATCCGTGTATACCGTCATCTCTTCATCCCCCTTAGGAATGACTAACACTGGTGCGCTTGTCAACTTGTCCTTTAGGCTTTTGAATGCATTCTCGCACCTTTCATCCCAGACAAAAGCTTGATTCTTCTTGGTCAACTGGGTCAATGGTGCTGCTATCTTGGAGAAACCTTGGATAAACTTACGATAATATCCCGCTAACCCCAAGAAACTTCTTACATCAGTTGCATTCTTGGGCGTAGGCCAATCTTGTACCGTAGCCACCTTCGCTGGGTCCACGGCAATACCATTCTCTGATACAACATGGCCCAAGAACCTCACTTCCCTCTTCCAGAAGTGACACTTAGAAAACTTTGCTTTCAATTGGTGTTTTCTCAACACCTCCATCGCTACTCTTAAATGTTCCTTGTGTTCCTCCTCTGTCCTCGAATAGACCAAAATATCATCAACGAACACAAGGACAGACTTATTCAGCTGATCTCTGAATACCCTATTCATAAGGTCCACAAAATATGCCGGGGCATTAGTCAGTCCAAATGGCATAACCAACCATTCATAAAACCCAGACGGCGTTCGAAATGCCGTTTTAGCTATACTCTCAGCTTCCACTCTAAGCTGATGAAAACCTGTCGCGAGATCCAACTGGGAAAATACTCTCGCGCCACCCAACTGATCAAACAAATCATCTATCCGCGGTAGAGGATACTTGTTCTTCCTCGTCACTTTATTCAACTCGCGGTAGTCTACACACAAACGAAGGGAACCATCCGCCTTGGTAGCAAACACAACTGGTGCTCCCCATTCAGAAACACTCCTTCTGATAAATCCCTTCTTCAAAAGATCGCTGACTTGCACCTCGAGCTCTCGCTGCTCCCTTGGTGCCATACGACGAAGTGGCATCACTATAGGCCTGGCATCTTTTACCAAATCAATACGGAACTCAATCTCTCGGTGTGGTGGAAGTCCGGTCACTTCTTCGAAAACATCCGGATACTGGCCAACCACGGGCAAACCTGACAACTCACTATGCGGAATGTCGAGGGAGTTTAGAAAACTAGCCAATACCCCCTTACTGGGTAGACCACCAAACACTATCCTCCGCCCATCATCCGCTCTAGCCGTCACCAACAAGCCCTCACAGTCTACCACCACCCCGTATCTTTGGAGCCAATCTACTCCCAAAATAATGCCAAACCCAGTAAAGCCCAAAACAAAGCAATCACAAACAAACATGCATCCATGACTCGATAAGACCACATTACGACAAATCATGCTAAGGCTAGTCGAACCACCAATCGGGTTCGTCACTACTAAAGGTCTATCGACAATCTCGGGCTCCAATCCCAACCTATCTACCAGGTCACTAGATATGAAAGAACTGGAAGCTCCGGTATCAAACAAAACTCTAACGGGAACATCATAAATAGAAAGCATACCTTGAATGACGACACTCTTTCCCTTCTCCGCCGCAGTTGGGGCATTCGACGAAGAAGGAATAGCATTAAGAGCATATGCTTTCACCATTTGCCTTTCTTTAGGGGGCTGTGGACACCTGTCCTTGTGATGCCCCAATTGGCCACAATTGAAGCACTTCCTATCCGCTGGCTTGGCCCGACAATTACTAGCATAATGACCCTTCTTACCACAGCTGAAGCACTCCACATCTTGCTTATTCTTTTTCTTCTGGCCATCCTTAACCTGATTCTGCTTTCTCTTATTCTGGGAACCACCTTTACCTCCACCACTAGCTTGTGGCTTTGGCTCATCTACGGATGCAACCTCAGTCTTCGACTTAGGGTAGAGACTTTCTGATCTTAACGCTTTCCCCACAATCGATTCAAACGTCTCATCGATGTGGTTAATAAGTTTTTCCCCCAAGTACTGATCCAAACCAGTTATGAATTTCTCATTCTTTTTCTCGGCAGTATCAATAAGAGATAAACCATATTTTGACAAAGTGTCAAATTCAGCAATATACTCCGAGACAGCTCTGCCATTCTGCTTGAGCTCTAAGAATTTCTTAAACAACATTGACTTCTGAGCAGCTGGAATGAACTTCTCACTAAAGCGAGCTTTAAACTGCTCCCAAGTAATCTGATCTTCGGGAGTAGCTGCCTTTATAGCATTCCACCAATTCATTGCCCGCCCTTGCAGCTGACGGGACGCTAGCTTTCTCTTCATCGCATCCTCGATGCCCAAATCCTCGAAGATACGTTCGCAGCTATCCAACCAATCTTGAACATCTGTGGCCGACTCCGTTCCGTGGAACGGCTTCCCACCAAGGCTAGTATAGTCTTTATTCAGCTTGGCGAAGTCGACCCTCGGCGCCTGCACTATTGGACCACCACCATTTCCGCCATTGGGAGCTGCTCTCTGTACATCTCTAAGCATCTCTCTCATGAGGTCAGTAAACATTGTCCTCATGTCAGCAGCATTCCCATTATTGGCTCCCCTACCAGCACCTCTAGTATCTCGGCTCATCGTCAATCTGAAAAAAAAGGAAACGATTAACGATTCCATAGTGGTGCTAGTGCAGTACGACTTCATCCTTATACTACTAATAGTATATATATATATAGCTTTTAAAAACCAAAGTAATCACAAATACGCTCTCTCGTATACGTATATTATCTCTCCCTGATAACTTCCCTAGATTAACTACGCAACCTAGAGCTCTGATACCAAGTGTGAAGGCCCGCCTCGCACCAGCCTGCATTTCCTCCAAGAGTGCGCTGTACACATGCCCGACTAGCACAAGACGGTCGTCAGAAGAAAGGAAAGGAAAGAATGAACTAATCAAAGAACCTGTAGAATGTCTCACAGCGCATGGGATAAAATATAATAATAACATACTTGACATAAAACAGGTGAGACAGTGCATAAGCTGATAACTAAAACCAACATCAATCTCAAAGCAGCGGAAATCCAAATACAGCTTATTACAATTTTCCAAATTTACTGTCTCTAAGCAAAAGAAAGCTAAAGTAGAAGATACACCAACAATGCCCAAGCAGTGATCTTCAACAACACAGGGAGAATATTATGTATATAGTACGTGGAAGCCTCCTGCTCGTCTCCGGACCATCTACCCGTGCATCACCAGCTAACCTGTCTCTAGTCTGCTCGTGTGAGCACCCAGAGTAATAAGAAGAGACATAAAACTCTGGGTCAGACATAAAGCCTGGTATGAGCGATAAGCATCTAAACAGAGAAATAACAGGTATACTAAACCATACCTGAACCTGGACCTGCAACCAAAGAGTTAGTACCACATACCGTACAATACTCCAAGGTGCCAATAGTAAATAGTGTAAGAATACGGGGGTGGGGTGTGCATGTCACAATGATAGCAAACAAATCATCCATAGCAACCATTCTCACATCTCTCACTCGGTGCGTAAAGCGTACGGCATCTACCACTTTGAAACACTAGACAAACTGAGGCAACGACGAATCCCGACTTGTAGAAACCCTGCTATGACCAAGCCAAACACTTGGAGTCATGACCAAACATTTCAATGACCCACTTCATTGGTCGTAGCCCTTGGTTCTACCAATGCCATAATGGCCCTGAATCCGCCTTCGTACCTCCTACCATAGTGGTCCAAAGCTATAGGTGTCGACAACTCCTTAGCACGCATCCCGCAGCAAAGCCCAACCATGAAGTGAACTCGTTGATTCCCATCTGAATCTTAAGCTCGAACTTCTCATTTGGACTTCCTTTGCATCTCGGGTTTGGTTGAATTGGAGTGGGTCTTCAGAAGAGTTGTCGTACATTAACAGTCCTAGAATTCTGTTCGGTTCGGTAGTAACTGCCTCGTCGGTTCGGTTCGGGTTTCTTCACTCCGGGTCGGGTCGGTGTCCTTCTCCGGGTCGGGTCGGTGTCCCCCTCCGGGTCGGGTCGGGTTGCTATCCTCCTTCCAGCTCATGCCCCTTCTTCGATCAGCTCCCTCGTTTCCTTCTACTCCGATCCGATCCGATCACTTCGCTTTACCTCAGTCTGATCCGCTCCGCTCCCTTTTACTCCGATCCGATCCCCTTGTCCACTCCAACTCTAAGTAAACGGCCTTCCTTTTTGCCAAGTCTTTCATGTGCCAAACTCCAGTTCGGGTCGGGTTTCTTGCCCAGTTCACATTTCCGATCCGAGCCCCCATCCGATCCGATCCGAAGCCCTGCACAACTTTCTGCAACTTTTCCAGCAACTTGTTTACGCCGTTCGACGACGTTTTTTGACAAATCTAACTATTCTAATCAATCACAATTCATGTCAAATAGTCATAACAACATAGCAAACTAACCACAAACACCAAAACAATGAATTCATATGTCAAAATGGATCAAATGTGCCCAAAACCTCACATTTTCCTATAATCCCTCTTAATCATGTTTAAGCATACGATTAGCAAAACGCATCGAAATTAACCCAAATTTCTAACAGAGCCTTAAAACATTATTTTAGAATTTTAAGAATTTTTCCAGAATTTATTTACGTATAAATTCGCTAATCTTCACTAATTACCCTTAATCACCGTAATTAGTGCAAAAACTATGCAAATCACTCACCTTGGCCACAAATGAAATTCTCAGAACTGAAACTCCTCTGATTTGGGGCGAATACTGATGTCTAACAGCGGCTCCAACCTTGCTTTGGTGCTTTTTCTCCTTAATTTGGTGTTGCTAAGCCTAATCTTCAATTAGAGAGTGATTTGGGGTGTTTTAGATGTAGGAAGCCATTACTAAGGTCTCAAGGAGGTTTGTGGCGGCTCAAAACTGAAATGAAAGTGATAACCTAACCCTAATCAGACCTCCTAAACCTCTAAACCCGAAATTCCCCTTGGGCCTAGCTGCTAATCACCCGGTTAAGCCCAATTAAGCTGTTTTTAACCATCTGAAACTTGTTTCAGCCATATCTCCCAAACGGTAAGTCCGTTTGGCTAATGTGACCACTCTACGGAAAGAGAAACCATCATCCGAAGCCAATGGAAGTGGTTTCAGGTCAAAATTCCTATCCGGTCAAAAGTTATGGCCAAAACAGTGATAACTAGGGGTAAAATGGTCATTTAAAAATCGGGAAAAATCATGAACATGGGAAATGACCCCAATAGTCGTCCCCCAAAGTTACATGACCATACGACTTCGTATGTGAAAGAAATAAATATTCCACGATCCTATGATGCGTAGACTACGGGTCGTTACACTCGCGTACTTTGTAATTAAAAATCAGGTGTTATAAAGACATATCGTATGCCTCATTCCAATTCAGAATATTCTCTTAATTAAATATTCATATCAATAGGGAAATAATCCCATCAATTTATCGAAGATAAATTCTTTTAAATTGATTCTTTAATCTTCTTTTTAAAGTTTCATTAAAACCCCAATTCGATTTTAATATCAAAAATCATTACTTTATGATTATTCAACTTTTAAGAAATTAATGTTATCTTTAACTGGGTTAAAGAATCAATCTCATTTAAAAACATTGTTCACGATAAACCAAAAATCATCTTCCATTAAATACGGAATTTTCACAGAAACCAAATCAATATACAATCTATATAAATCTCCATATCAAACCGGTAATATAAATGGAATAACAGCAAAGCCTTTTAAATTCCATATATATTAACAGTCTTCCTTTATAGAATCCTATCTAGATTATTAATAAATCGTATTTCCACTCAATTCCAATTTAATACATTAAATTGAAAAACTTGACTTTAGAAAATTTCTTTTTAATCTTAATAAAAAGATTTATAAATTCCAAATTATAATTCGCTGTTAATTGGGTTAAAGAACAAATGTCGTATAAAATACAGTTCACGATAAAACCCAATTCACATATTATTTTATTTCATTTAATAATTATAATTGAAAATTCTAATAATCTTAATTAAAAGATTTATTCTTTCATATGGGGTTTACGAACAACATTATTTAAGACACCATCAACGACAACCCAAAATACAATTATTTTATTTAATTCTAATTAAATATTAATTAATTAGAAGACTTCATTAAATCTTAATTTAAAAGATTTATTCTAGTAAATAACTAGCTCATTTCTATAAAAATATATTTATCTCTTGTCCATCCGGAAACGGACATAGAAATCATCATTTTATTCTATGTTGAATATTTGTTCATTATATTCGTTATTTAAAAATATCCCTTATATATAAAAGGATACTATATGTAAAATATTCTTTATAGTACAATATCCTTTATTTTAAAATATTCTTTATATTAAAATGTCTTTAAAGAAAATATTCTTTATTTAAAGGAAATTATGAATCGGAAAGCGACTCAATCATTTACCATATAACTTCGGTTATATGGATTTCATATATCGTATGTAAATGACAACAAATGATAGATAATCATCAAACCATCCATTCAACATTCAGAGTGAAGTTCACAACTGTGTGAGCATTAAAAATAAATAATAATTCTCATTGCAGCTTGTCAGTCTATCGATCGACATACAATTAAATATTGGGACTAGTGTATGTCAGGTATCATCCCAATACCCTTGTGGGGTTTTCAGCAAACAACAATTCATATAAATAAATAATTGGTTAATGAATTTAACCAATTTTAATTCTGCTAACATGTTGATGATAGTGAACAAACATGTTATTTATTTCTAATGCCGAATAAAAATGTATTTTACCCGTATAATTTCCCTACACATTTCTAATATCTAGTAAATGTAATTTATTTATATGACATTATTGCTAATGACAAATGAAAAGATAATTTTCATTTTCTTGATTTGTATGCAAATTTAACCCATAAAGAAATAATCTTATTTGTATATGTTTTCAATGAATAACCTATCACATTAAAATGGGTATTTTAGATTGCATACAAATTCTATCGTATGCAATAACATATAAAGATGTCACTTTAGTTTACATACAAATCCTAATGTATGTTTTGACCAATAATGGGATTCTTGTATTTGCATATCAATTCTAATGTGTGCTATGCAAATAAAAGTGATTCTTGTATTTGCATATAAATTATGTTTCAACAAAATGTATAAAAAGTGATACATTCATTTTGTTGACAATTCTATTACAACAAAATGATTTAAAGGTGGTGCTTTCATTTGTTAACAATCATAATTTTAACAAAATGAATAAAAAGTGGTAATTCATATTGTTAACAATTCAAATTTAACAAGATGGGTATTTTTGTTGTAACACAATTCTAGATAACAAAAATGCTACTTGTGATTAACTCTTTTATTTAACAAAAATGTAAATTTTATTTCATTACAAATCTAATTAACAAAAATGTAATTTTTGTTTTCAACAATCAAATTTAACAAAATGTAATATTTATTTCAACTACTATATTTTGACAAAAATAACTATTTTGGTTCAACTAATCTATTTGGCCAAAAATGTTCATTTTAACAAAAAATGCGTAGTTGATTCAACTCATCTATTTTGACCGAAGTGTATACTTTGACAAAAATATATGGTTTGCTTTAACTAATCTATTTTGATAAAAATGAATATTTTGACAAAGTTTATATTTTGATTCAACTAACTTATTTCAACAAAATAGTAAAGATAATGACTTTGTTTCGTTGACAAATTTATTTCAATAAAACAATAAGAATGATAACTTTGTTTTGTCGATAATTCTAATTCAGCAAGACAAATGAAAGTGACATGCCTGTTTTGTCAAATCTAATGTGATAAAATGATAATTTTTGTTTTAACCATTATAATTTGACAAAAGCGACCAATTTGTTTAACCATGATAATTTGACAAAAGTGACAAATTGGATTTTTATTTTGATAATTTAACAAAAGTGACAAAATGGTTTCTACTTTTTTTATAAAAGTGTATATTTTATTCAGCAATTCTAATTTGATGAAAATGAATGTTTTTATTTTAACTACACTAATTGACAAAAATGAATATTTTTGTTTAACTATCTATGTTGACAATGAAAATTTTACTCTTTTTGTTGTGTTGAACAAAATGACAACAAAAATGAAATCTTTTTATACTAGTCTTTTTATTGTAATCTTTTATTTCTAATTTTTTTACAATAGTCTTTTTATTTTAATCTTTTATTTCTAATCTTTTTATTCTAATCTTTTTGACACAAATGTTAAATTTTGTTTCACTAACATGTTTTGACAGAAAGGGTTATTTTTATTTCAATAATCATGTTTTGGGAAAAGTATATTTTTATCCTAATGATCATCTTTTAACAAAATTTATATTTTTATTTCAATAATCAAGTTTTATTTACATAACATGAATTTAACAAATATGACAATATTATTCACATAATATGATTTTAACAAAATATCATGTTTACCAAAATGACTATTTAACTAACACAGTGACAAAAATGACTATTTTTATTTCATATAAAATGGCAACAAAAATGATACTTTAAAATCTATTCTTTTCATTACAACTAAAATGACAATAAAAATGTTTCTTTTGTATAAATTCATTTTATTGTAACTAACTTGACAATGAAAATGTTATTTTAAATCCATTCTTTTTATTGAAAACATATTACATAAAAAAGTTAATCTTTTTACTTCATTCTTTTAAATGTCAAAAGTGAATATTTTTACTTAATTTTTTTTAAATGCTAAAAGTGAATATTTTTACTTAATTCCTCTTAAATGATAAAAATGAGTGCTTTAGTCTCATTCTATTTAAATGACAAAAGTGAATGTTATATTTACATTCTTTTTGAATGACAAAAATAAACGTTTTATCTAAATTCTTTTTGAATGACAAAACAAAAACTTTGTTTCATTCTTTTAAAAATAACAAAAATGAATGTTATTAATTCATCCTTTACAATGACAAAAATGTATCTTTATATTTCCGTAACTATATTTTGACAAAATGTATTTCTTTATTTCAATTCTTATGTTTTGCCCAAAATGATCATTCTAGTTCGATTCAATAACATAGGCAAAATGATATTTTTATTGAATTGACAATTCTAGTTCAATTCAATAAACATGACAATCCATTTTGTTTAATATATATATTATTCAACAAAATATTTACAAGAATGATTTTTATTTTAATTATCCTATCACATTAAAATTTATATCAACAAAACTTCCAAATCAACAGATCTATCAATACATCACAAACAGATCAAATCAACAATTCTAAATTTCATACATCGCAAATCTAGTTCATTTGCATACGACTATTAAACGGCGAGAAAAATAAAATAATTAAATTGATTAATTATTTAAAATGAGAAATCTCACATCGATTTTTGTAACACCCTGAGTTTTCTATGACTATTAAAAGAAAGAATTAAAGAATACTTAATTGTTAAATTGAGAATTAAGGGAAATGGGTTAAGCCATTGCGTTCGACTCGAAATTCTGCTTGGAACAGAGTCCAAGTTTTCATAAATCGGACTTCGTATGAGGAAGTTATGGCCCCCAGAAATTTCAGAAATTAAAATAAATCGAAAATATATCAAATTAAAACTAAAAACTCGAATTCAAACGAAGAAGCGGGTTGGGTGGGATTTTTCCCGCCCCAGGCTAAGTCGACCAAGGGGTCGACCTCCCCTATACAAGTCGACCAGGGGGTAGACTTGGGGGTCGACCTATCCCCTCGGGAAAATCTGAACTGTGACGATTTTGACTTGGTGCTGAGTCTTTTCTGACCTGTTGCTAAGTCACTAGGGCATAAGTAGCAATTCTGGATAACTCTATCTAGTCTGGACGGTTGTGATTGCTCCTATGATAATCTAACGTCTTATATTGATTTAAACTTCTATAAAAGAACGAATTGACTCAAGCTCTAAACCTAAACCAAATTAATCTCTTGGCCTCCATGCTGCTGCTAGAATAGTTCTTCTTCTTCTTAAAGCTTAGGAATTGCAAGTCCAGATTCTAATAGAAACGATGAACGAATTATTCTCTTCTCTAATCCGTCTTTGTGAGTACAATTTCTTTCACAAAATAATTAAAAATTAATTATGATGAGTTATAATTGGGATTATGAGAACATGTCTGTTGAATCATGTGATGTTAACTTTTTTATCGTCTGTTGGTGAACATATGACAGTTCTGTTAACTTATGTTAGTAGATCTATTTCATATGTCCAATCACATATGTTTAACTTGATTTATTTTATGACATCAGTTTATATGCTAGTTTGGGATGTAAATCATACGCTAGTTTGTATGTGAATCATATGCAAGTCTGTATGCGAATTAAACACAAGTTTATCTGTGAATCAAGTATATATATAAATATGCGAATTTATATGTAAAACATGTAATATTAGTTTACATGTTTAAACTCATATGCAAGTTTGTAGGAACCCATATCCCAGTTTAGGTGAAAACCATTTCACATATGCAAGTTTAGGTGAAAACCATATTCATATATGCAAGTTCACAATTTCATGTTCAGATCTATATTTAGATCTATGGCAGTACATAGTTTATGCAAATTTATGTTCTATGTATCCATTTCCTATGCAAGTTACTGGTTAAGCAAACTAATATTATATTTCATATTTGCAAGTTAGATCTATTTTATGTGTTATGCAAGTTGTGATTTTTTCTTTTCTTATGGGTTAGACTATTTGCGAGTCTAACATACTTCATATTAAACATATGAACAACATGGGAACAATGGGAAAATATTAAATATTCATATTGTGAATGGGCATAAAATGGCTTTAAAGGCATATAATTAATTTGAGACACTAATTGGTATAACTTAAATACCTGAAAAGTATGGACATAATTTAGGTGACAATTATGGACACAAACTAATTTGGAAAATATTGACAATTTGAATAGGGATAATTAATTCATATTTGGGTGAAATAATTATGTGTAACGATAAACGCCTAAGACACGAGGTTAGATTCGTTTGTGGTATAAGACCGCCCGGACCCGCCCAACAAATCCAGCAACCACAAACGGTAGTCTAATGTGAGAGGTCAAAGGCATAAATTAAATGCGTAACAATTGTAAACCCACGAGGTTAGGCTCCTTTGCGGTATAAGACTTCCTGGACCCGCCCGGCAAATCTAGTAACCGCAAACGGTAGTCTAATGTGGGAGGTCTTACAAGGTTACGGTTATAATGAATTAAGTAAAACTTAACCAAGATAAACATGTGGTGTGACATGAGGGTTAAGTGGGTGACATGGGTGACATGTGAAATACGATTAGAAACACTTAACCAAGTTGAAACATGTAAGAAGATATGAATAAGAAGGGGTTAAGTGGGAAATCTTAGTGGGGACCAAGCGTAGGTGGAAAGTTCGTGTTAAGTATAGGGGTCCTTTTCAAACCAGTAACCCATTAAGTATCTTTGTAAGCTTGAGTTAGATAGAGGACGGGACACGCTTACTGGGTTTGATTGTAAGAGGTCAAAACAGGTTGGTGGTGGCAACGCAAGTTCAACGGGGTCATATGCGTGCGTGGGCTCGGGCTGGTAGGTAAGACGTTGTTGCATCGTGTAGATATAAGTCATGCATCTTTAGTGGTATCGGGTTGCCACTTTGGGGAGTGATACGCCCCACTGGGTGACCAGCACGAGTATCCATGAGTTAGGGAGCCGATCGCATGGGGTAGTGGGTACAACTAGTGGAGAATGGGGCAGGCGGCACCAACGAAGACAACTAGGGGTAGACGGAACTACCCTTATCATTATTATTATGTTTAGTAGGAGGGATCAACTTTAAGGGTGACCAGTAATGGTGCAGTATAGTAATTATCCTATAGTGATAGGAGCGCGATTAACGCCAGCATATTCCTCTTGTTTGTTTCGTCTTGCACATTTGCTTCACAGTCATTCTTTGTTTTACTAGTTTATGCCTTATCCTAATTACTTTAATAATTATATTGTTAAAGTTATTGGACTCGCCAAACTTTATGTCTAACCCCCTTTGTTTTCGCCTCTTTTCTTCCCTTCCCCCCCAAAGGTTCTCAGGTTGGGACTATTGCTAGTGGAGCTTGATTTGGACCTCTTTCTCTCTCTTTTGGAAGTGCTTGGATTGCTGAAAGTAAAGTTCAGCACATCTTTTATGGCTACTTATGTTGGGGTTATGATTTTTACTTGTTGTACTCAGAAAATAATTTGTCAAGATGGATATTAAGTTTACTTGGTTTTATTGTTGGTTTTGATGTTGTTGTAACCAAATTATTTCTCCGCTGCAATAAAAGTTGTTTTTAGATACCAATATATGTATCTGTCTTGTTATATTCTGTTCTGTACATCAATAATACTCCATGAAAGTTAATGCATTCCCTTATAGAGTGACATTAATGGACGTGGGGTGTTACACGTGGTATCAGAGCTGAAGGTTACCAAGAATAGATAAGAGATTTTGAAGTACTGTTTTTCCAAAACATTTTATGAAGAAATATTTTCAAAATTATGTTTTAAGGAGATTATTTTCAAGAGAAAAGTTTGTTTAAAACATAACCCCCAATAGCTATATATCTTTCCTTCGATTATCCGTTCTGAATCTCTTCCTTTTTCTTTTCAGCATGTCTAGGGCACCCGAGATACCCGAGGGCATACCGATACCAACATGGTTCAGAAGGTATTTGGAGGCTAGGGCCACCGCCGCAGGCCCAGCAGATGCTCCTCCTCCCCCATCTGTAGCCGCTCCTCCTCCTCCCTATCCCTACGTTGAAACTTTTTCGAAGATATGCAAAGACTTTCGGGCAATGGGTGGGAAACCTTTTCACGGGTCAGAGACGTTTGTTGAAGATCGAAATTGGCTTAAGGAGGTGGAAGTTTTGTTTAGTATCTTCAAGATAGAAGATGGAAGGAAGGTCCAATTAGCTGCTTGGTTAATGAAGGACGAAGCCTCGTTTTGGTGGGAGGTCACGAATGGAAAGCGTCTAGTGGAGACATAGATGGATTTTAGGCATTGGTTCGAGATGAAATTTCTCTCACAAGCACAAGAGAATTTATACATGGTGAGGTTATTGGCAATGAAGCAGGGGAATTCATCAATAAAGGAGTACGTCAAAAAGTTCAATCATTTGGCAAGATTTGGCTTAGATTTGGTGAACACACCTGAAAGAAGACCCTGAGACTCGATAAAGGTTTGAATGAGCCGCTACATAGGTTAGCTATGACCCGCATTTCTATTGGGGCTACCTTTGAGAATCTGGTTGACATTGCGCTTATGCATGAAGAGGAAAAAGGCACTAATGCTAATAAGGCATCAGAAAAGAAAGGGGATCAAAAGAAGTCACAGCATCAACCTAAGAAAGGTGGTAAGGATAACAATAGCAAAGGAAAGAAAAGGTGCTTTAATTGTGGAACACCAGGCCATATGAGCAATGACTATAGGAAGAAGAAGAAGAAGACTGGCTATTTCAACCGTGGTAAGGCAGGACATCTGATTAAAGACTGCCCGAGAAGACAAGGGCAAGGGAAAAGGACAGGTTCTATTCTGGAGGGTAGGTTCAGGCTCTCATGGAACCAGGGCAGCCAAGAGGGCAGGTTCATGCTCTCATGGCACCAGGACAGGAGAGAGGTAGAAATAATTCTGTTGAAATTTTGTTTTTTCGTTTGATCATCCTGCTCGTACTTTGTTTGATTCTGGCGCTTGAATGCGGCGCCTTCGTTCTTGGCTTCACGGGCTATGGGTTGATTCTAGGCATGGATTGGTTATCTAGTAATGCTGCAATCCTCGATTGTGAAAAGAGAGTGGTTAAACTTATGATTGCCTTGGTAACACCCTCGAAATCTCTTGTTATCCCTTACATTCTGTTATGCTTAGCTACCTAGAATTTCTTGATGCGTCTGTTGAAAACTTGCAGTCTGTTAGAGTAGTCCATGAATACTCAGATGTATTTGAAGAGGTGAAGGGCTTACCTCTGAAGGGGGAGATAGACTTCCGCATATACCTTGTTGATAATGCAAAACCCATAGCTCTACCCGTTAAACACATGGCTCCAAGGGAGAGAAAAGAGCTTAGCAAGCAAGTCAAAGAGTTGCTCGAAAAAGGGTATATAAGGCGGAGTACTTCTGAATGGGGTGCTCCACTAGTATTCACAACCAAAGAGGATGGTTCACTTCACCTATGCGTTGATTATAGGGAGCTAAACACGCTAACCAAGAAAAATAGTCACCCACTTCCAAGAATAGATGACTTATTTGAACAGCTTGTAGGTGCGTTTGTTTTCTCCCAACTAGATCTAGCTACTGGGTTTCATCAGCTAAGAGTGGCTGAAGACAGCATTGATAAGACCACATTCAAAACCCTAGATGGTTTCTTCGAATGGCTTGTTATGCCTTTCGGCTTGACAAACGCACCCGCTTAATTCGTTGACTTGATGAGCAGGGTGTTCAGGGAGTTCCGTAATAAGTTTGTGTTGGTCTTCATAGACGACATTTTGATTTTCTCGAAGAATGAAGAAGAACATGCTTTGCATTTAAGGGAAGTCATGGATACTCTTCGTGCAATTAGCTAAAAGCCAAATTCTCCAAATGCCATTTTTGAAGAGAAGAAGTGAGGTTTCTTGGACATGTGGTGTCCAAAGAGGGGATAGCTGTAGACCCGGCAAAAGTAGTTGCGGTGCAAGATTGGAAGGTTCCACGGAATGCAACCGAAGTCCGAAGCTTTCTCGGGCTAGCGGCTTTTAGCGAAAGTTCATTAAAAACTTTGCAAAAATCTTAGCCCCACTCACAAGATTAACAAAGAAGAACCTAACATTCGCTTAGGATTTGGATTGCGATATTGCTTTCCAACGTTTGAAAACGGCTCTAACAATAGCCCAGTTCTGATATTGCCTGATGGGAGCAAAATGTTTACCGTATACACAAATGCATGCGGTACAGGGTTGGGCGCTGTCTTGATGCAAGAAGGCAAGGTAGTTTGTCATGGGGGAAGGCAATTGAAGGTACATGAGAAGAATTACCCAACTCATGATTTGGAGCTAGCTACCATTGTTTTCTCTCTAAAGTCATGGCGTCATTACCTACCAAGAGAAAGGTTTGAATTGTCTACTGACCATAAATCATTAAAGTACCTTTTCTCATAGAAAGATCTTAACTTAAGACAACAAAGGTGAATGAAATTTCTAGCCTCATATAATTTTGAGATTTTCTATACCCCTGGCAAGGGCAATGTGGTAGCAGATGCCTTGAGTACGCCTTGAGTAGAAAGAAGCTGACCTTGAGTCCTCTCTTTGTAGAATGGCAAAGCTTGGAGTACATAGCAAATTTTAACTTTAGACCCTCCTCTGAAATTGTACCTGGTATGTTAGCATAGCTTGAGGTGCGACCTAATCTTTTGGACTCAATAGGAACCGCGCAATGAGAAGACCCTCAGCTAGTTGATATGATGGATAAGCTAGTTAGGGGTGAGACTTCTAGTCACCTCAATAGATACTCCATCGATGATAAGGGTTGTTTGAGACGGGATGGAAGGCTATGCATCGCACAAGTAAGGGATTTAGTGAAGACCGTTCTTGAAGAAGCACACCATTCTAAGTTGACCGTACACCCAGGCGGAGACAAGATGTATAAAGATATAAAAAGGGTTTTCTTTTGGAATGGCATGAAGAGGGATGTACTTGAGTTCATCGCTAAGTGCTTGATATGACAGCAAGTCAAAGCGGAGCAGAAGAAGCCTGGTGGTCTGCTTCATCCTCTTGATGTCCCACAGTGGAAGTGGGATAAAATTTCGATGGACTTTGTTGATGGGTTTCCTAGGTCAAGAAGAGGCAATACCAGTATTTAGGTAGCAGTGGACAGGCTCATTAAAAGCGCTCACTTTATACATGTTAAGAGTAGAAGGGCTGCCTTGTCCCTAGCATCTATTTATCTTAAAGAGATAGGTCGACTCCGAGGGATATCCTCTAGCATAGTGAGTGATCGAGATCCTATATTTACGAGCAAGTTTTGGAAGAGTTTGCAAGAGGCTGTAGGCACACAATTATGCTTAAGCACGGTCGATCACCCCCAAACTGATGGTCAGACGGAAAGGGTGAACAGAGTATTGGAAGACCTCTTGAGACTATGCATTCTAGACTTTGGAGGGACATGGGAGGATCATCTTCCTTTGGTGGAATTCGCTTACAACGATAGCTACCAAGCCACCATAGGCATGGCGCCCTTCGAAGCTTTATATGGAAGACCTTGCCGATCACCAACTTGTTGGTGGGAGTCTACAGGCAAGCTCGCACTTAGGCCAGACATGATTAGAGAAACCTCAAAAAAGGTGGACTTGACAAGAAGATGGATGAAGGCTGCACAAGATAAATAGAAGTCCTACACATACAAAAGAAGGACCGACCTTGAGTTTGAGGTTGGAGATAGGGTGTTCCTTAAAGTATCTCCTTTGAGGAATGTCATTCGCTTTGGGTCTATAGGAAAGCTAGCACCAAGATTTGTAGGACCATTTCCTATCACTGAAAGGATTGGGACGATGGTTTACAGAGTATAGCTACCCTAAAGGCTTACCGGAATTCATAATGTTTCTCAAGTTTCTCAACTACAAAAGTGCTTACATGAGAATGCGGAAGTTGTGGAGCCAAGTATACTAGAGGAAGTAGAAGCAGAACGAGAAGCGATTGTGAGAAGAATTCCAACTCGTATCTTGGGTACGGAATTCAAAAAGCTACGCAGCCGTGAAGTCAAGCTTGTTAAATTTCAATGGAGTGACGCTGAGGAAGACACGACATGGGAAACTGAGAGAAAAATACGCGCAGCCTACCCTTTTCTTTTTAAGGGTACCGCCTTGATCTCTTTTCCATAAGTTTATTCATACTTATATCTATCTTTTAAATATATCTCCTCGGTCCTATTGTTTATCCTTAGGTAGAAACCAATGGATGTAAACATGTATTTGAAACATGTTATGATTCATGGTTGCGAGTGGTCGCAAATGGTTGCTAGCGGTTGCTCGTGGATGCATGTACACACACATTAGGCACTAGATCGGCTCAATCACTTTCATATTGCATATAAATATGTGTGCATATTTAAATTAATGAATGTATAACGGTTGTGTTATCATATGGATGGTGCATTTTGCTGAATGGTTGTGCAGACATGTAGAAATAATATGTATCATTAGGATTCTTTCGCATACATAATGGACGCATGGCACTATCATGATTTGCATTAAGGAGGCCAACTGATTCAGTAAACTGCCTGATTTTGCATTGGATAAGGAACATATACACACACTTTTTTCATATGTTCAAACAACATTAGAAATCTTGTAAGGACAATGGATGCTTGTTTTTTAATGGTTGAGTAGATGGATGATTGGATGGTAGGATATACATTCTTCTTAACTTGAAGATTTCGGGGACAAAATCTTTTAAGGAGGGGAGAAACATCCTGAATTTTTTGTGACTATTAAAAGAATGAATTAAAGAATACCTAATTGTTAATGTGAGAATTAAGGGAAACGGGTTACGCCATTGCGTTCATCCCGAAATTCTGCTTGGAATAGAGTCCAAGTTTTCATAAACCAGACTTCGTATGAGGAATTTATGGCCTTAAGAAGTTTCAGAAAATAAAACAAATTAAAAATAGTTCATATTAAAATTCAAAATTAAAATTCAAATGAATAAGCGGGCTAGGCGGGTCCTTTCCCGCCCCAGGCCAAGTCAACCAGGGGGGAGACCTTCCCTACATAGGTCGACCAGGGGGTCGACTTACCCCCTCGGGCAGATCTTAACTATGATGATTCTGACTTGTTGTTGAGTCTTTTCTGACCTGTTGCTGAGTCACTAGGGCATAGGTAGCAATTCTGGATAACTCTATCTTGTCTGGACGGTTGTGATTGCTCCTATGATAATCTAACGGCTTATATTGATTTAAACATCTATAAAAACATGCATCGACTCAAGCTCTAAACCTTAACTAAATCAATCTCTTGGCATCCATGCTGCTACTAGAATATTTGTTCTTCTTAAAGCTTAGGAATTGCATGTCAGGATTCTAATACAAACGACGAACGAATTATTCTAATCTCTAATCCGTCTTTGTGAGTACAATTTCTTTCACAAAATAATTAGTAAATTAATTATGATGTGTTAGAATTGGGATTATGAGAACATGTCTATTGAATCATGTGATGTTACTTAACTTTGTTATCATCCATTGGTGAACATACGACAGTTTTGTTAACTTAAGTTAGTAGATCTATTTCATATGTCCAATCGCATATGTTTAACTTGATTCATTTTATGACATCAGTTTATATGCAAGTTTGGGAGGTAAATCATACGCTAGTTTGTATGTAAATCATATGCAAGTCTGTATGCGAATTATACACAAGTTTATATGTGAATCAAGATATACATACATATGCGAATTTATATGTAAAACATGTGATATTAGTTTACATGTTTAAACTCATATGCAAGTTTGTAGGAATCCATATGCAAGTTTAGGTGAAAACCATATTCACATATGCAAGTTTAGGTGAAAACCATATTCATATATGCAAGTACATAGTTTCGTGTTTAGATCTATATTTAGATCCATGGCAGTAAATAGTTTATGAAAATTTATGTTCTATATGTCCATTGCCTACGCAAGTTATTGGCTATGCAAACTTATGTTATAATTCTTATTTGCAAGCTAGATCTATTTTATATGCTATGCAAGTTGTGATGTTTTCTTTTCTTATGAGTTAGACTATTTGCGAGTCTAACATACTTCATATTAAACGTACGAACGACATGGGGACAATGGGAAAGTATTAAATATTCATATTGTGAATTGGCATAAAATGGCTTTGAAGGCATATAATTAATTTGAGACACTAATTGGTATAATTTATGTACCTGAAAAGTATGGACATAATTTAGGTGACAATTATGGACATAGGCTAATTTGGAAATTATTGATAATTTGAATAAGGATAATTAATTCATATTGGGGTGAAATAATTATGTGTAATGATAAATGTAACACCCCACTCCCGCTATGGTCACTCGCTAAGGGAATGCCATAACATCGGTGGAGTATTTTAAGTGAATATAGAACAGAAAAATTACAGCAAGACAGATATAAGTAATGCTTGAAAATTTAAAACATCATTTCGTTGCAGTGGAAAGTAAAACATGTTTGGTTACATCCCAAAACCATAATAAGAGTCAAGTACAAAATATCCATCCTGATAAATAAAAATACATAATCCCAATACATGAACTGGTAGCCATAAAAGAAAAGGGTAAGCTGAGCTCTACATCTAGGGTCCAAGCTCCAAGAGAGTAATAAAAGCAGCCTGATCAAAGACCACTTGTGCTGGGCCCACTCTGAGAGCCTGAGGGTTGGAAAAATGTAACACCCCGTATGTTAAATAACTTGTTATAACATAAATCAGAGTAGAATTAAATTTAATATTCTGAATCAGGGGAAACGGGCTGTGCCATTGCGTTCGTCTCGGAAAAATACACGAAATAGAGTCCGAGTTTTCGTAAATCGGAGTCCGTATGACCAAGTTATGGCCCGTCAAAGTTTCACGAAAAATCAAAAACGAAAACTGCTCATGTTTTGAGGCCCGGGATGAGTTTTGGGCTGTTTTTTTTGGGCCCTAAATGGTTCCTACACTTGACTTCTTCCCCAAGACATGCTTTAAAGGCTAGGATTGGTTCTAGGGTATATCCTATGGTCCTAAAACATCTAACTAATCTATATATACACCCTAATACCCCCCTTATCCTTACCAAAAATAGATCTAAGGCCATTATGCCACCACTTAGAAAATTGGAGAGCCTCCACTAAAAATCCTAAGAGGGTTTGCAAGCTAATCTACATCTTCTTCTACTTAATCATTGGGATTTGCTTCATTTAACTTGCTAATCTTGGTTTGGTGAGCTTCTATCCCCTTAATAATCAATTATTGAATTGATTATGATAAGATGTGATAAAGTATGGCTATGTTTGTGGATCCATATATTTATGCAAGCTTGATGTAGTGAATATTATGTGTTTTGCAAGTTATATGCCTTATGTCATGCAAGTTTCATAATATGTAATCATGATATTTTTATGCATGTTGTTTCATGATGTTTATGATGCAAAACACTAAGTGAATATGGATCCATTATGCAAACATGTTATGCAAGTATGTGAGTACTTATGCAAGTCATGTATATGCTTATATGCATGTTTAACATCTTATGCAAGTATATGAATGTTTATGCAAGTTATGTATATGTTGAAATGCAAGTTTAACATAATATGCAAGCCTATGCAAGTATGTGAATGTTTATGCAAGTTATGTATATGTTGAAATGCAAGTTTAACATAATATGCAAGCCTATGCAAGTATGTGAATGTTTATGCAAGTTATGTATATGTTGAAATGCAAGTTTAACATGATATGCAAGCTTATGCAAGTATATGAATGCTTATGCAAGTATGTGAGTGCTTATGCAAGTTAAGTATATGCTAAAATGCAAGTTCTACATGTTATGCAAATCACATGTATGATGATATGTAAGTTCATATGCAACATGTTATGCAAATCACATGTTTGATGATATGTAAGTTCATATGCAACATGTTATGTAAGACACATGTTTGATAATATGCAAGTTTGGGTTGAATATAGTTGGGTTAATACATGCTCATATATGCAAGTTGACATCCTCTTAACCCATGATAAAGTTATATGCTAAACCCATGTTATGTGTGGTAAATCTTCCCTTTATTATGTTATGTCATAATGACGATTTACGTGGGGAACGATGGGGTTAATTAATATGTTAATTAAAAGTATGTTGAAATGGGTATGATTAAGCATACCATAAAAAATTAATTAACATAAGTGGGAATTTACCTATTGAGTTAGGTCTACCCCATGGGAATTTACCTATTGAGTTAGGTCTACCCATGTTATGAATAAATTGATATTAATTAGGGATAATTAATATGGGGGTGATTAATTAGGTGTAATTAATCGACTAAGACACGAGGTTAGGCTCTGTTATGACGTAAGACTGCCCGGACCCTACCGGCTTAACCAGGCGGTCATAACAGCCAGTCTAATGTGAGAGGTCTTAGGCACAAATTAAATACGTGATTAAAGTAAAGACACGAGGTTAGACTCTGTTATGACGTAAGACTGCCCGGACCCTACCGGCTTAACCAGGCGGTCATAACAGCCAGTCTAATGTGGGAGGTCTTTATGGGGAATCACGGTCTTAATTAATTAAGAAACACTTAACCATATTAGCATGTAGTGAGACATGAGGGGTTAAGTGGGTGCCTTGGGTGGCATGAGGAATCTAGTGGGTTGCCTTGGGTGGCAATAGAAAATACGATTAGAATACTTAACCAAGTGAAACATGTAATTAAACATGATTAAATGGTTAAGTGAGGAACACTAGATTAATAACAAGCTCTGGTGGGTAGCTTGTGGAGGGCCCATTACAACAGTATCCCATATGTATCTTTGTAGCTCGGCCCAAGCCGAGGACGGGACACGCATACTGGGCTTGTCTATAAGTGGCCAAAACGGGGTTAGCGGTGGCAACGCAGGCCCATCGGGTTTCATATGCGTGTGTGGGCCCGGGACTGGGAGGTAAGACGTTGTTGCATCGTGTAGGTATAACCCGTGCACCGGTGTTGCTTTTGGGTTGCCACTTTGGGGAATGATACACCCCACTGTGGGCCCAGCACGGATACCTACGTTAGGGAGCCGATCGCTTGGGGTAGTGGGGTACACCTAGTAGAGATAGGGGCAGACGGCACCTATGTAGTCAACTAGGGTACAGGAAACTACTGGTTATATCTATCTTTGATATCCTTGGGTGGGATCAACCTTTGAGTAGGAGTGACTGGTGTGGTGCAGTTAGTAATTATCCTTGGGTGGGTAGATGCGTCTTTACGGTTATCTTAGTTCGTCCTGTGTTCGTGGGCAACTTAGTGTAGTCATTATCCCCAAAGATACCATACCGAGTTCATATCATACCCTAATTACTTTAATAATTGTATTATTAAGGAGATAGGGTTCACTCAGGCTTATGTCTGACCCCCGTTGTTTTTATCTTTTTTCCTTCAGGTCCTCAGGTTGGGCCTAGTGCTAGTGGGCTTTGATCAGTTTGCTTTATCTATCTCTTGGAGCTTGGACCGTAGATGTAGAGCTCAGCTTATCTTATCTTTTCTGTTATGGCTATTTGTTATGAGTAGTGGGATTATGTACTTATTTTATTCAGGATGGATATTTTGTACTTGACTCTTGTTATGGTTTTATGATGTAACCAAACATGTTTTACTTTCCGCTGCTATGAGATGATGTTTTAAATTTTCAAGTATTACATTATATCTGTCTTGTAGTAATTTTACTGTTCTATACTCACTAAAAATACTCCACCGATGCTATGGCATTCCCTTAGTGAGTGACTATAGCGGGTGTGGGGTGTTACACGTGGTATCAGAGCTTAAGGTTACCAGAACAGATAAAATTTTTAAGAAAAACTATTTTCTAAGAATATTTTAGAAGAAAGTATTTTCAAAAACATGTCTTTTAAGAGTAAAGATTTTGAAAGAAAAGCATAATCCCAGATAGCCATATCTCTATCTTTCGAATTCTCCGTTTGAATCTTTCCTTTTTTCGTTTCAGCATGGCTGAAGATCTTAACTTTCCGGAGGGTGTAGCAATACCAGCATGGTATAGGAGATTGATGGAGGCTAGGGCCGCCGCTGCAGGGCCAGCTAATGTTCCTCCACCACCAGTTATACCCGATCTTCCTCCTCATCCTCCTCGTGTGGTTACTTTTGCTAAGACTTGTAAGGAATTCAAGACTATGGGAGGGAAACCTTTTCTAGGATCAGAGACTTTTGTGGAAGCTAGGGATTGGCTTAAGGAGGTGGAAGAGTTGATAGACATCTTTGAGATGGAAGAAGCAAAGAAAGTTAAGTTAGCTGCTTGGTTAATGAAGGGAGAGGCCTCGTTCTGGTGGGAGGTCACTAATGGAGAGCGCCTTGTTGATTCTTGGGCGGATTTCAGACAGAGGTTTGTGGCAAAGTTTCTCTCAAGGGCAGAAGAAAATCTGTATATGGAAATGTTCTTGAACTTGAAGCAAGGGAACTTATCAGTGAAGGAGTATGTCAACAAGTTCAATCAGTTGGCAAGGTTTGGCATAGATATGGTGAATACCCCGGAGAAGAAAGCTTTGAGGTTCGTTAGGGGCTTGAACGAACCGATGCATGGATTGGCTATGACTCACATTCCTATGAGGGCTACCTTTGAGAAGCTAGTTGACATGGCACTTATGTATGAGGAAGAGAAGGGTCCCAATACTAGTAAAGCACAAGAAAGGAGATCAGAAGAGACCTCAACAGCAACAGCAAAACAAGAATGGGAAAGGCAATGGTGGCAAGGGGAAGAAGAAGAAGTGCTTCAATTGTGGGACACCAGGCCACCTAAGCAAGGATTGTCGCA
This sequence comes from Allium sativum, assembly GCA_030737875.1. NCBI lineage: Eukaryota > Viridiplantae > Streptophyta > Magnoliopsida > Asparagales > Amaryllidaceae > Allium > Allium sativum. The sequence continues at coordinate 481,762,884 of CM060926.1, read as the reverse complement.
AGAAGAAGAAGACTGGCTGCTTCCACTGTGGCGAAGCAGGGCATCTGGTGAAGGACTGTCCTAAGAAGGGGCAGAGGACGGGATCTACCTCAGGAGGACAGGTGCAAGCTCTTATGGCACCGGGTCAGGCAAGGGGGCAAGTTCAGGCTCTCGCGGTTCCACCACTTCAGGAAAGAGGTAGAACTATTTCTGTTGAAAGTCTAGTTTATCTGTTAGATCATCCTGTCCGTACTTTGTTTGACTCTGGCGCATCTCATTCGTTTATCTCATCATCTTTAGTTGAGTCACTGCACTTAGACACCAGTCTAGTAGATGATCCCTTGGTTGTTTCAAACCCAATTGGAGGCTCCACTTATTTGTCCATGATGTGTTTGGGTTTGAAGATTTCTATACTTAGCGTTGAGTTTAGATGTGATGCTTTTGTTTTGGGCTTCACGGGCTATGGGTTGATTTTGGGCATGGACTGGTTATCCAGTAATGGTGCCGTTCTTGATTGTGAAAGGAGAGTTGTTAGGCTGATGACCCGCTTGGGTAACACTCTCGAGATCTCTTGTAATTCCATGGAGTCTGTTATGCTAAGTTATCTTGAATCGCTCGATGCTTCGGTCGAGAGTCTGCAATCTGTCAGAGTGGTCCGGGAATATCCGGATGTGTTTGAGGAGGTGAAGGGCTTACCTCCGAAGCGGGAGATTGACTTCCGAATCTATCTTGTGGACAATGCTAAACCAGTATCTTTGCCAGTGCGCCACATGGCTCCTCGTGAAAGGAGGAAACTCAATAAGCAAGTAGGGGAGTTGCTTGAGAAGGGGTTCATAAGACGAAGTATATCGGAGTGGGGTGCTCCGGTGGTTTTTGCTACAAAGGCAGATGGGTCCCTCAGACTTTGTGTTGACTATAGAGAACTCAACAAGCTCACAAAGAAGAATAAACACCCATTGCCGAGGATTGATGATCTCTTCGATCAGTTAGTTGGCGCTTCAGTGTTTTCGCAGTTGGACTTAGCCATGGGGTTTCATCAGTTGAGAGTGGCTGGGGATAGTGTAGAGAAGACTGCCTTCAGGACTCCGGATGGTTTTTATGAGTGGCTTGTGATGCCATTTGGTTTGACGAACGCCCCTGCATATTTCGTTGATCTGATGAGTAGGGTGTTCAGGGAGTATCTTAACAAGTTCGTGGTGGTCTTTGTGGATGACATCTTGGTCTTCTCCAAGAGTGAGGAAGAGCATGCCCTACATCTTAGGGAAGTGTTGGAGACTCTTCGAGCGCATAGCCTGAAGGCTAAGTTTTCTAAATGTCACTTTTAGAGGAAGGAAGTGCGATTCTTAGGGCACGTGGTCTCTAAGGAAGGGATAGCTGTGGATCCTGCAAAGGTAGTATCTATCCAAGATTGGAAGGCTCCGAAGAATGCTACCGAGGTGAGGAGTTTCTTGGGGTTGGCTGGCTACTATAGGAAGTTTATCAAGGACTTCGCGAAGATATCAGCCCCATTAACTCGCTTGACAAAGAAGAATCAGGTTTTCACATGGGATGTGGATTGTGAGGATGCATTCCGACGGTTAAAGAGAGCTTTAACCACTGCTCCAGTTTTAGTGCTGCCAGATGAGAGTAAGCCGTTCATTGTTTATACTGATGCTTGTGGGACAGGACTAGGCGCAGTCTTGATGCAAGAGGGAAGGGTAATAGCCTATGGTGGGAGGCAGTTGAGGGCGCATGAGAAAAATTACCCTGTCCATGACCTAGAGTTGGCCGCTATCGTTTTTGCGCTCAAGATCTGGCGCCATTATCTTCTTGGTGAGAGATTTGAGTTGTTCACCGATCACAAATCTTTGAAGTACTTGTTTTCTCAGAAGGATTTGAACTTGAGACAGCAAAGGTAGATGGAGTTCTTAGCATCCTATGATTTCGAGATAGCATATACCCCTGGCAAGGGTAACGTGGTGGCAGATGCCTTAAGCAGAAAAAGGTTGTCCTTGAGTCCGTTGTTTGTGGAACGGAGAAGCTTGGAGTTTATCTCGATGTTTGACTTCAGACCTTCTGTTGACTTGGTACCCGGTTTGCTAGCATCCTTAGAGGTTAGACCTACTCTTTTGGGACGAGTTGGCGAGGCACAGCGAGACGACCCACAGTTGGTTGAGTTGGTAGAGAAGCTCATAAGGGGGGAGTCGTCCAGCCATTTGAATAGGTACACCCTAGATGATAGGGGGTGGTTGCGTAGAGACGGTAGACTTTGTGTACCGCAAGATGAAGACTTGAGGAAGGCTATACTTGATGATGCACATCGTTCGAGGATGACCATACATCCCGGTGGGGATAAGATGTACCAAGACATGAGGCGAGTTTTCTTTTGGGCCGGTATGAAGAAAGATGTGGCCGAGTATGTTGTTAGATGCTTGGTGTGCCAACAAGTAAAAGCAGAGCAAAAGAAGCCAGGTGGGTTGCTTCATCCTTTGGAAGTTCCGATATGGAAGTGGGATAGTGTCTCGATGGACTTCGTTGATGGTATACCGAGATCGAGGAAGGGCAATACAGGAATTTGGGTCGTGGTTGATAGACTTACTAAGAGCGCCCATTTCATACCCGTAAAGAGTAAGAGGACTGCTCCATGGCTTGCTTCAGTCTATGTTCGAGAGATAGTTCGATTGCATGGGGTACCTTCCAGCACAGTGAGTGATCGAGATCCTATCTTCACTAGTGAGTTTTGGAAGAGTTTACAGGACGCGGTGGGGACTCAGTTGTGTTTGAGCACCGCATATCATCCTCAGACAGACGGCCAGACCGAGAGGGTGAACCGTGTTTTGGAAGACCTTTTGAGGCTTTGTATCTTGGATTTTGGAGGTACATGGGAAGAGCATCTTCCTTTGGTGGAGTTTGCATATAACAACAGCTTCCAGTCTAGTATTGGCATGGCACCTTTTGAATCTCTTTATGGAAGGCCTTGTCGATCACCTACATGTTGGTGGGAATCTACGGATAAGATCTTGCTAGGGCCCGATATGGTTAGAGAGACTTCAGAGAAGGTTGATTTGATTCGAAGAAGGATGAAAGCAGCGCAAGACAGACAGAAATCTTATGCAGATAAGAGGAGGACTGATCTTGAGTTTGAAGTTGGGGACATGGTTTTTGTCAAAGTGTCTCCATTACGGAATGTTGTTCGCTTTGGATCCGCTGGGAAGTTAGCACCGAGGTTTGTAGGACCATTTCCTGTCAAGGAAAGAATTGGACGGATGGCATATAGGGTGGAGTTGCCAGACAGACTTAGTGGTATACATGATGCTTTCCATGTGTCACATTTGAGGAAGTGCCTACATGAGATCGCAGAGGTGGTAGAGCCGAGCTTGCTTAGAGAAGTGGAAGTAGAGCGTGATGCGACGATTCGACGAGCTCCTACTCGCATCCTTGGGTCAGAGATTAAGAAGTTGAGAAACAGAGAGGTTCAGCTAGTCAAAGTGCAATGGGGAGATGACGAGAGCAATGCTACTTGGGAGACGGAAGCGAAGATGCGTTCTTTGTACCCTTTTCTTTTCGAGAGTATGTTCTTTAACTTCTCCTTTATTGCCTATCTTGTACTTATCTTGTCCTTAGTATGTCCTCTCGTTAGCACCTTTGACCTTTTAGATAGGGTAAACCTATGGTTGAAACATGTGTTTGAGACATGTTATGATTGATGGATGCAAGTGGATGCAAGTGTTTGCTAGTGGTTGCTCGTGGATGCATATACACACACTTTAGGCACTAGATCGGCTCAATCACTTCATATTGCATATTGCATATAAATGTGTGTAGGTAGCTATATTAATGGATGTATGATGGTTGTGCTATCATATGGATGATGCATTTATTCGGTGAATGATTGTGCACGCATGTAGAAATAGTATGTGTCGATAGGGTTCTTTCGCATACATATTGGATGCATGGCACTATCATGGTTTGCATTAAGGAGGTCAACTGAATCAGTAGACCGCCTGATTTTGCATTAGATAGGGAACATATACACACACTTTTTGCATATGTTCATACAACATTAGAAACTTTAAGGACAATGGATGCCAGTGTTTGATGGTTGAGTAGATGGTTGTTTGGTTGGTAGGATACGTTCTTCTTGACTTAGAGATTTCGGGGACGAAATCCTTTAAGTAGGGGAGAATGTAACACCCCGTATGTTAAATAACTTGTTATAACATAAATCAGAGCAGAATTAAATTTAATATTCTGAATCAGGGGAAACGGGCTGTGCCATTGCGTTCGTCTCGGAAAAATACGCGAAATAGAGTCCGAGTTTTCGTAAATCGGAGTCCGTATGACCAAGTTATGGCCCGTCAAAGTTTCACGAAAAATCAAAAACGAAAACTGCTCATGTTTTGAGGCCCGGGATGAGTTTTGGGCTGTTTTTTTTGGGCCCTAAATGGTTCCTACACTTGACTTCTTCCCCAAGACATGCTTTAAAGGCTAGGATTGGTTCTAGGGTATATCCTATGGTCCTAAAACATCTAACTAATCTATATATACACCCTAATACCCCCCTTATCCTTACCAAAAATAGATCTAAGGCCATTATGCCACCACTTAGAAAATTGGAGAGCCTCCACTAAAAATCCTAAGAGGGTTTGCAAGCTAATCTACATCTTCTTCTACTTAATCATTGGGATTTGCTTCATTTAACTTGCTAATCTTGTTTTGGTGAGCTTCTATCCCCTTAATAATCAATTATTGAATTGATTATGATAAGATGTGATAAAGTATGGCTATGTTTGTGGATCCATATATTTATGCAAGCTTGATGTAGTGAATATTATGTGTTTTGCAAGTTATATGCCTTATGTCATGCAAGTTTCATAATATGTAATCTTGATATTTTTATGCAAGTTGTTTCATGATGTTTATGATGCAAAACACTAAGTGAATATGGATCCATTATGCAAACATGTTATGCAAGTATGTGAGTACTTATGCAAGTCATGTATATGCTTATATGCATGTTTAACATCTTATGCAAGTATATGAATGTTTATGCAAGTTATGTATATGTTGAAATGCAAGTTTAACATAATATGCAAGCCTATGCAAGTATGTGAATGTTTATGCAAGTTATGTATATGTTGAAATGCAAGTTTAACATAATATGCAAGCCTATGCAAGTATGTGAATGTTTATGCAAGTTATGTATATGTTGAAATGCAAGTTTAACATGATATGCAAGCTTATGCAAGTATATGAATGCTTATGCAAGTATGTGAGTGCTTATGCAAGTTAAGTATATGCTAAAATGCAAGTTCTACATGTTATGCAAATCACATGTATGATGATATGTAAGTTCATATGCAACATGTTATGCAAATCACATGTTTGATGATATGTAAGTTCATATGCAACATGTTATGTAAGACACATGTTTGATAATATGCAAGTTTGGGTTGAATATAGTTGGGTTAATACATGCTCATATATGCAAGTTGACATCCTCTTAACCCATGATAAAGTTATATGCTAAACCCATGTTATGTGTGGTAAATCTTCCCTTTATTATGTTATGTCATAATGACGATTTACGTGGGGAACGATGGGGTTAATTAATATGTTAATTAAAAGTATGTTGAAATGGGTATGATTAAGCATACCATAAAAAATTAATTAACATAAGTGGGAATTTACCTATTGAGTTAGGTCTACCCCATGGGAATTTACCTATTGAGTTAGGTCTACCCATGTTATGAATAAATTGATATTAATTAGGGATAATTAATATGGGGGTGATTAATTAGGTGTAATTAATCGACTAAGACACGAGGTTAGGCTCTGTTATGACGTAAGACTGCCCGGACCCTACCGGCTTAACCAGGCGGTCATAACAGCCAGTCTAATGTGAGAGGTCTTAGGCACAAATTAAATACGTGATTAAAGTAAAGACACGAGGTTAGACTCTGTTATGACGTAAGACTGCCCGGACCCTACCGGCTTAACCAGGCGGTCATAACAGCCAGTCTAATGTGGGAGGTCTTTATCGGGAATCACGGTCTAAATTAATTAAGAAACACTTAACCATATTAGCATGTAGTGGGACATGAGGGGTTAAGTGGGTGCCTTGGGTGGCATGAGGAATCTAGTGGGTTGCCTTGGGTGGCAATAGAAAATACGATTAGAATACTTAACCAAGTGAAACATGTAATTAAACATGATTAAAGGGTTAAGTGAGAAACACTAGATTAATAACAAGCTCTGGTGGGTAGCTTGTGGAGGGCCCATTACAACCAGTATCCCATATGTATCTTTGTAGCTCGGCCCAAGCCGAGGACGGGACACGCATACTGGGCTTGTCTATAAGTGGCCAAAACGGGGTTAGCGGTGGCAACGCAGGCCCATCGGGTTTCATATGCGTGTGTGGGCCCGGGACTGGGAGGTAAGACGTTGTTGCATCGTGTAGGTATAACCCGTGCACCGGTGTTGCTTTTGGGTTGCCACTTTGGGGAATGATACACCCCACTGTGGGCCCAGCACGGATACCTACGTTAGGGAGCCGATCGCTTGGGGTAGTGGGGTACACCTAGTAGAGATAGGGGCAGACGGCACCTATGTAGTCAACTAGGGTACAGAAAACTACTGGTTATATCTATCTTTGATATCCTTGGGTGGGATCAACCTTTGAGTAGGAGTGACTGGTGTGGTGCAGTTAGTAATTATCCTTGGGTGGGTAGATGCGTCTTTACGGTTATCTTAGTTCGTCCTATGTTCGTGGGCAACTTAGTGTAGTCATTATCCCCAAAGATACCATACCGAGTTCATATCATACCCTAATTACTTTAATAATTGTATTATTAAGGAGATAGGGTTCACTCAGGCTTATGTCTGACCCCCGTTGTTTTTATCTTTTTTCCTTCAGGTCCTCAGGTTGGGCCTAGTGCTAGTGGGCTTTGATCAGTTTGCTTTATCTATCTCTTGGAGTTTGGACCGTAGATGTAGAGCTCAGCTTATCTTATCTTTTCTGTTATGGCTATTTGTTATGAGTAGTGGGATTTTGTACTTATTTTATTCAGGATGGATATTTTGTACTTGACTCTTGTTATGGTTTTATGATGTAACCAAACATGTTTTACTTTCCGCTGCTATGAGATGATGTTTTAAATTTTCAAGTATTACATTATATCTGTCTTGTTGTAATTTTACTGTTCTATACTCACTAAAAATACTCCATCGATGCTATGGCATTCCCTTAGTGAGTGACTATAGCGGGTGTGGGGTGTTACAAAAAAAGAGATAAAAACAACGGGGTCAGACATAAGTCTGAGCGAGTCCTATAACTTTAACAATACAATCATTAAAGTAATTAGGGTATGATATAACTTGGTACGGTGTGACCGGGGATAAATGACTACACTCAGTAGCCAATCAGACTTAGAATGAACTAAGATAACGATAAAGACGCATTTACCCACCCAAGGATAATTAGTACACTGCACCACACCAGTCATTCCTACTTAAAGATTGATCCCTCCCAAGGACTTAGAAAATTTACCCAGTAGTTTCGTGTACCCCTAGCTGACTACATAGGTGCCGTCTGCCCCTATCTCCACTAGGTGTACCCACTACTCCCAAGCGATCGGCTCCCTACCGTAGATACCCGTGCTGGCCCCACAATGGGGTGTATCACTCCCCAAAGTGGCAACCCGATACAACAAATGGTGCACGGCTTATATCTACACGATGCAACAATGTCTTACCTACCAGCCCGGTCCAGACACGCATATGAAACCCGTTGGACTCGCGTTGCCACCGCTACCCCGTTTTGGCCTCTTATAGTCAAGCCCAATATGCGTGTCCCGTCCTCGACTTGAGTCGAGCCCACTAAGATACGTTTGGGATATTGGTTGAGATGGGCCCCCACAAGCTACCCAGCTAAGCTTGTCATTTCTAGTGTATACCACTTAACCCTTTAATCATGTTTTAATTACATGTTCCACTTTGGTTAAGTATTCTAATCGTATTTTCTATTGCCACCCAAGGCAACCACTAGATTTCCACATGCCACCCAAGGCACCCACTTAACCCCTCATGTCCCTCTACATGCTAATATGGTTAAGTGTTTCTTAATTAATTAATTAAGATCATGACCACATAAAGACCTCTCACATTAGACCACCTTTTATCACTGCTGGATATGCCGGTTGGGTCCGGGCAGACTTCCGGAATAAAAAGGGTCTAACCTTGTGTCTCTACTTTAATCACGTATTTAATTTATGAATAAGACCTCTCACATTGGGCCAATCATTTGTAGCTGCTGGATTTGCCGGTCGGTTCCGGGCAGACTTCCGCTACAAAAGGGTCCAACCTCGTGTCTTAGTTGATTTATTACACCTAATTAATCACCCCCATAATTTATATTAATTATCCCTAATTAATTACACATTTTTAAGAATATGGGTAGACCTAACTCAATAGGTAAATTCCCAATTCCATAGTATGGGTAGACCTAACTTAATAGGTAAATCCCCAACTCCATAATATGGGTAGACCTAACTTAATAGGTAAATTCCTAATTATGTCCATTCATTTTATGTTATGCTTAAGCATACCAACTTTACACATTTCTATTAACATGCATATTAACCCCATCGTTTCCCATGTAATTCGTTCTCATGACATGACATATAAATGGGAAGATTCATCATAAATGTAATGGGTTCAACTTAGCACAACATTGGCGTTTACATGGGTTTAAAAGGTGTCAACTTGCATCATAACATTAAACCCAACTAGCATAAATCATTAACCCAAACTTGCATATGAACTTGCATATAAACTTGCATATGAACTTGCATAACATGTCATACATAGAGGCAAACTTGCATATGTTATGCATATCATAAAAAGAGACAAACTTGCATATGAACTTGCATATAAACTTGCATATGAACTTGCATAACATGTCATACATAGAGGCAAACTTGCATATGTTATGCATATCATAAAAAATGACAAACTTGCATATGAACTTGCATATAAACTTGCATATGAACTTGCATATAAACTTGCATATGAACTTACATAACATGTCATATATAGAGGCAAACTTGCATATGTTATGCATATCATAAAAAAAGACAAACTTGCATATGACCTTGCATATAAACTTGCATATGAACTTGCATATAAACTTGCATATGAACTTGCATAACATGTCAAACATAGAGGCAAACTTGCATATGTTATGCATATCATAAAAAGAGACAAACTTGCATATGAACTTATAACATATGACAACCACAACTTGCATAGATCCACATTTACAACCATAGCCTCATAATATCATATCCTAATTAGTTTAGCAATTGCTTGCTAAAGGCATAGGAACTCACAAATAACTAATTAGCACTCCAATGAGGAAGATTAAGTTGCTAGAGTGGATTAGAACTTGATTAGAGTTGATTTGAGATGCTAACTTCCTCTCAACTTTGGTGGAGGCTCCTTCTAGTTTTAATTTGACGGCATGAGGCCCTTGAATCTATTTTTAGTATGAATTAGGGTAGTCTTAGGGTGTATTTATAGATTAGGAAAGTGTTTTAGGCCATTAGATTAACCCTAAATTAGATTAGGACCATCAGATCTCGGAAGCTTCCAGAAAACAGCCCCAAAACACAGCCAAACCCTAAAATGGTGCACCAGGCCAAACTGGCCGAGCACCCCCTGTCGACACCCAAGTCGACAGGGCTGTCGACTTGGTCCTAGCCAAGTCGACTGCCCAGTCGACAGGGCTGTCGACTTGGGTAGCTAGGCGGGAATTTTCCCACCTGCGCCCAATGGCCCCAATTTCGAAATTTGAACCTGAATTTTAAATCTGTTTTGAACTTTGAATTTTCTGTAAACTTCATTGGGCCATAACTGGGCCATACGGACTCCGATTACAAAATTTCGGACTCTATTTCGCATATTTTTCCGAGACGAACGCAATGACGCAGCCCGTTTCCCCAAATTCTCACATCTGAGATTATTTATTCTGCAATTAGTGAATTTTAGCATTAACTGAAATTCGGGGTGTTACATTCTCCCCTCCTTAAAGGATTTCGTCCCCGAAATCTCTAAGCTAAGGAGAATGCATATCCTACCATCCAAACAACCATCTACTCAATCCATCAAACACGGGCATCCATTGTCCTTAAAACAATTTCTAATGATGTATGAGCATATGCAAAAAGTGTGTGTATATGTTCCCTATCTAATGTATGAACATATGCAAACCATGATAGTGCCATGCATCCATTATGTATGCGAGAGAACCCTATCGACACATACAATATCTACATGAGTGCACAATCATTCACCAAAATGCATCATCCATATGATAACACAATCATTATACATCCATAAATATAGCTACCTACACACAATTATATGCAATATGCAATATGAAGTGACTGAGCCGATCTAGTGTCTAGAGTGTGTGTATATGCATCCACGAGCAACCACTAGCAAACACTTGCATCCACATGCATCCATCAACCATAACATGTCTCAAACACTTGTTTCAACCATAGGTTTACCCTATCTAAAGGTCAAAAGTACTAACGAGAGGACATACTAAAGATAAGATAAGTACTAGACAAACGATAAAGGAGAAGTTAAAAGACATACCCTCAAAAAGGAATGGGTACAATGAACGCATCTTCGCTTCCGTCTCCCAAGTAGCGTTGCACTCATCTTCTCCCCATTGTACTTTGACTAGTTGAACCTCTTGATTCCTCAATTTCCTAGTCTCTGACCCAAGGATGCGAGTAGGAGCTCGTCGAATAGTCGCATCACGCTCTACTTCCACTTCTCTAAGCAAGCTCGGCTCTACTACCTCTGCGGTCTCATGTAGGCACTTCCTCAAATGTGACACATGGAATACATCATGTACACCACTAAGTCTGTCGGGCAACTCCACTCTATAGGCCATATGTCCAATCCTTTCCTTAATAGGAAACGGTCCAACAAACCTTGGTGCTAACTTCCCAACAGATCCAAAGCGAACCACATTCCGTAACGGATACACTTTGACAAAGACCATGTCCCCAACATCAAACTCAAGATCCGTCCTCCTCTTGTCTGCATAAGATTTTTGTCTGTCTTGCGCCGCTTTCATCCTTCTTCTAATCAAATCAATCTTTTCTGAAGTCTCTCTAACCATATCGGGCCCAAGAAAGATCTTATCCGTAGATTCCCACCAACATGTAGGTGATCGACAAGGCCTTCCATAAAGAGCTTCGAAAGGAGCCATGCCAATACTAGACTGAAAGCTGTTATTATATGCGAACTCCACCAATGGAAGATGCTCTTCCCATGTACCTCCAAAATCCAAGATACATAGCCTCAAAAGGTCTTCTAAAATACGATTCACCCTCTCAGTCTGGCCGTCCGTCTGAGGAAGATATGCGGTGCTCAAACACAGCTGAGTCCCTACCGCCTCTTGCAAACTCTTCCAAAACTCGCTAGTGAAGATAGGATCTCGATCGCTCACAATACTGGTAGGTACACCATGCAATCTAACAATCTCTCGAATGTAAACTGAAGCTAGCCATGGAGCAGTCCTCTTACTCTTCACGGGTATGAAATGGGCGCTCTTAGTAAGTCTGTCTACCACAACCCAAATTCCCGTATTACCCTTCCTCGATCTTGGTAATCCATCGACAAAATCCATCGAGAAACTATCCCACTTCTATAGCGGAACTTCCAATGGGTGAAGCAACCCTCCGGGTTTCTTTTGCTCCGCTTTCACTTGTTGTCACACCAAGCATCTAGCGACATACTCGGCCACGTCTTTCTTCATACCGGCCCAAAAGAAAACTCGCTTCATGTCTTGGTACATCTTGTCCCTACTGGGATGAATGGTCATCTTTGAACGATGTGCATCATCCAAAATAGCCTTCCTCAAACCTTCGTCTTGCGGTACACAAAGTCTACCGTCTCTACGCAACCACCCCTTATCATCTAGGGTGTACCTACTCAAATGGCTGGACGACTCCCCCCTTATGAGCTTCTCTACTAACTCAACCAACTGTGGGTCGTCTAGCTGTGCCTCACCAATCCGTCCCAAAAGAGTAGGTCTAACTTCCAAGGAAGCTAGCAAACCAGGTACAAAGTCAACGGAAGGTCTAGAATCAAACATCGAGATGAATTCCAGGCTTTGCCATTCCACGAATAATGGACTCAAGGTCAACCTTTTCCTGCTTAAGGCGTCTGCCACCACGTTACCCTTGCCAGGGGTATATGCTATATCAAAATCATAGGACGCTAAGAATTCCATCCACCTTTGTTGCCTCAAATTCAAATCCTTCTGAGAGAATAAGTACTTCAAAGATTTGTGGTCTGTGAACAATTCGAACCTCTCGCCAAGAAGATAATGGCGCCATGACTTAAGCGCAAAAACAATAGCGACCAACTCTAGATCATGGGTAGGGTAATTTTTCTCATGCACTCTCAACTGCCTTCCACCATAGGCTATTACCCTTCCTCTTGCATTAAGACTGCGCCTAGTCCTGTTCCACAAGCATCGGTGTAAACAACAAATGGCTTACTCCCATCTGGCAGCACTAAAACTGGAGCGGTGGTTAAAGCTCTCTTTAACCGTCGGAACGCATCCTCACAATCTACGTCCCATGTGAAAACAAGATTCTTCTTCGTCAAGCGGGTTAATGGAGCTGATATCTTCGCGAAGTCTTTGATAAACTTCCTATAGTAGCCCGCCAACCCTAAGAAACTTCTTACTTCGGTAGCATTCTTCGGAACCTTCCAATCTTGAATTGATACTACCTTCGCGGGATCCACAGCTATCCCTTCCTTGGAGACCACGTGCCCCAATAACCGCACTTCCTTCCTCCAGAAATGACATTTAGAGAATTTAGCCTTAAGGCTATGTGCTCGAAGAGTCTCCAACACTTCCCTAAGATGTAGGGCATGCTCTTCTTCACTCTTAGAAAATACTAAGATATCATCCACAAAGACCACCATGAACTTATTAAGGAACTCCCTGAACACCCTACTCATCAAATAAACAAAGTATGCAGGGGCGTTCGTCAACCCAAATGGCATCACCAGCCACTCATAGAAACCATCCGGAGTCCTAAAGGCAGTCTTTTCTATGCTATCCTCAGCCACCCTCAACTGATGAAACCCCGTGGCTAAGTCCAACTGAGAAAATACTGAAGCGCCAACCAACTGATCGAAAAGATCATCAATCCTCGGCAATGGGTGTCTATTCTTCTTTGTGAGCTTGTTGAGTTCTCTATAGTCTACACAAAGTCTGAGGGACCCATCCGCCTTCGTAGCAAAAACTACTGGAGCACCCCACTCCGATATACTTCGTCTTATGAACCCCTTTTCAAGCAACTCCCCCACTTGCTTATGGAGTTCCCTCCTCTCACGAGGAGCCATGTGGCGCACTGGTAAAGATACGGGTTTAGCATTATCCACCAGATATATTCGGAAGTCAATCTCCCGCTTCGGAGGTAAGCCCTTCACCTCCTCAAACACATCCGAGTATTCCCGGACCACTCTAACAGATTGCAAACTCTCGACCGAAGCGTCAAGCGATTCAAGATAACTTAGCATAACAGAATCCATGGGATTACAAGAGATCTCGAGAGTGTTACCCAAGCGGGTTATGAGCCTAACAACTCTCCTTTTGCAATCAAGAACGGCACCATTACTGGATAACCAGTCCATGCCCAAAATCAACCCATTGCCCGTGAAGCCCAAAACAAAAGCATCACATCTAAACTCAATGCTAAGTATAGAAATCTTCAAACCCAAACATATCATGGACAAATAAGTGGAGCCCCCAATTGGGTTTGAAACAACCAAGGGATCATCTACTAGACTGGTGTCTAAGTGCAGTGACTCAACTAATGATGATGAGATAAACGAATGCGATGCGCCAGAATCAAACAATGTACGGACAGGATGATCAAATAGAAAAACCAGACTTTCAACGGAAATAGTTCTACCTCTTTCCTGAATCGGTGGAACCGCGAGAGCCTGTACTTGCCCACTAGCCTGACCTGGTGCCATAAGAGCTTGCACCTGTCCTCCTGAGGTAGATCCCGTCCTTTGCCCCTTCTTAGGGAAATCCTTCACTAGATGCCCTGCTTCGCCACAGTGATAGCAGCCAGTCTTCTTCTTCTTTCGACAATCTTTGCTTATGTGGCCTGGTATCCCGCAATTGAAGCACTTCTTCTTCCCCTTGCCACCGTTGCCTTTCCCACCTTTGTTTTGCTGTTGTTGCTGAGGTCTCTTTTGATCTCCCTTCTTCTCGGGTGCCTTATTAGCATTGGGACCCTTCTCTTCTACATGCATGAGTGCCATGTCAACTAGCTTCTCAAAGGTGGCCCCCATAGGTATATGAGTCATAGCCAATCCATGCATCGGTTCCTTCAAGCCTTTCACGAACCTCAAAGCCTTCTTCTCCGGTGTATTCACCATGTCTATGCCAAACCTTGCCAATTGATTAAACTTGTTGACATATTCCTTCACTGAGAGATTTCTTTGCTTTAGAGTCAAGAATCTTTCCATATACAAGTTTTCCTCCGCCCTTGAGAGAAACTTTGCCACAAATCTTTGCCTAAAATCCGCCCAAGAGTCAACGGGGGCGTTCTCCATTAGTGACCTCCCACCAGAATGAGGCCTTCCCCTTCATTAACCAAGCAGCTAACTTGACTTTCTTTCCTTCTTCCATCTCAAAGATATCCATCAACTCTTCCACCTCCTTAAGCCAATCTCTAGCCTCCACAAAAGTTTCAGATCCTTGAAAAGGTTTCCCTCCCATAGCTTTAAATTCCTTGCAAGTCTTAGCAAAAGTATCCGTGCGAGGAGGAGGAGGGGGAGGAGGAAGGTCGGGTGCTACGGTTGGTGGAGGAACATTTGCTGGACCCGCAGTGGTGGCCCTAGCCTCCATCAATCTCCTATACCATACTGGTATCGTCACACCCTCCGGAAAGTTAAGATCCTCAGCCATGCTGAAATGAAAAAGGAAAGATTCAAAACGGAGAATTCGAAAGATAAAGATATGGCTATTGGGGATTATGCTTTTCTTTCAAAAACTTTTCTTTTTAAAGACATGTTTTTGAAAATATTTCTTCCAAAAATGTTTTTAGAAAAATAGTTTTCCAAAAATTTTATCTGTTCCGGTAACCTTTGCTCTAATAACACGTGTAACACCCCACTCCCGCTATGGTCACTCGCTAAGGGAATGACATAACGTCGGTGGAGTATTTTAAGTGAATATAGAACAGAAAAATTACAGCAAGACAGATATAAGTAATGCTTGAAAATTTAAAACATCATTTCATTGCAGCGGAAAGTAAAACATGTTTGGTTACATCCCAAAACCATAATAAGAGTCAAGTACAAAATATCCATCCTGATAAATAAAAATACATAATCCCAATACATGAACTGATAGCCATAAAAGAAAAGGGTAAGCTGAGCTCTACATCTAGGGTCCAAGCTCCAAGAGAGTAATAAAAGCAGCCTGATCAAAGCCCACTCGTGCTGGGCCCACTCTGAGAACCTGAGGGTTCGAAAAAAGAGATAAAAACAACGGGGTCAGACATAAGTCTGAGCGAGTCCTATAACTTTAACAATACAATCATTAAAGTAATTAGGTTATGATATAACTTGGTACGGTGTGACCGGGGATAAATGACTACACTCAGTAGCCAATCAGACTTAGAATGAACTAAGATAACGATAAAGACGCATTTACCCACCCAAGGATAATTAGTACACTGCACCACACCAGTCATTCCTACTTAAAGATTGATCCCTTCTAAGGACTTAGAAAATTTACCCAGTAGTTTCGTGTACCCCTAGCTGACTACATAGGTGCCGTCTGCCCCTATCTCCACTAGGTGTACCCACTACTCCCAAGCGATCGCCTCCCTACCGTAGATACCCGTGCTGGCCCCACAATGGGGTGTATCACTCCCCAAAGTGGCAACCTGATACAACAAATGGTGCACGGCTTATATCTACACGATGCAACAACGTCTTACCTACCAGCCCGGGTCCACACACGCATATGAAATCCGTTGGACTCGCGTTGCCACCGCTACCCCGTTTTGGCCTCTTATAGTCAACCCCAATATGCGTGTCCCGTCCTCGACTTGAGTCGAGCCCACTAAGATACGTTTGGGATATTGGTTGAGATTGGCCCCCACAAGCTACCCACCTAAGCTTGTCATTTCTAGTGTATACCACTTAACCCTTTAATCATGTTTTAATCACATGTTCCACTTTGGTTAAGTATTCTAATCGTATTTTCTATTGCCACCCAAGGCAACCACTAGATTTCCACATGCCACCCAAGGCACCCACTTAACCCCTCATGTCCCTCTACATGCTAATATGGTTAAGTGTTTCTTAATTAATTAATTAAGATCATGACCTCATAAAGACCTCTCACATTAGACCACCTTTTATGACTGCTGGATATGCCGGTTGGGTCCGGGCAGACTTCCGTCATAAAAAGGGTCTAACCTCGTGTCTCTACTTTAATCACGTATTTAATTTATGACTAAGACCTCTCACATTGGGCCAATCATTTGTAGCTGCTGGATTTGCCGGTCGGTTCCGGGCAGACTTCCGCTACAAAAGGGTCCAACCTCGTGTCTTAGTTGATTAATTACACCTAATTAATCACCCCCATAATTTGTATTAATTATCCCTAATTAATTACACATTTTTAAGAATATGGGTAGACCTAAATCAATAGGTAAATTCCCAATTCCATATTATGGTTAGACCTAACTTAATAGGTAAATTCCCAACTCCATAATATGGGTAGACCTAACTTAATAGGTAAATTCCCAATTATGTCCATTCATTTTATGTTATGCTTAAGCATACCAACTTTACACATTTCTATTAACATGCATATTAACCCCATCGTTTCCCACGTAATTCGTTCTCATGACATGACATATAAATAGGAAGATTCATCATAAATGTAATGGGTTCAACTTAGCACAACATTGGCATTTACATTGGTTTAAAAGGTGTCAACTTGCATCATAACATTAAACCTAACTAGCATAAATCATTAACCCAAACTTGCATATGAACTTGCATATAAACTTGCATATGAACTTGCATAACATGTCATACATAGAGGCAAACATGCATATGTTATGCATATCATAAAAAGAGACAAACTTGCATATGAACTTGCATATAAACTTGCATATGAACTTGCATAACATGTCATACATAGAGGCAAACTTGCATATGTTATGCATATCATAAAAAAAGACAAACTTGCATATGAACTTGCATATAAACTTGCATATGAACTTGCATATAAACTTGCATATGAACTTGCATAACATGTCATATATAGAGGCAAACTTGCATATGTTATGCATATCATAAAAAAAGACAAACTTGCATATGAACTTGCATATAAACTTGCATATGAACTTGCATATAAACTTGCATATGAACTTGCATAACATGTCATACATAGAGGCAAACTTGCATATGTTATGCATATCATAAAAAGAGACAAACTTGCATATCAACTTATAACATATGACAACCACAACTTGCATAGATCCACATTTACAACCATAGCCTCATAATATCCTATCCTAATTAGTTTAGCAATTGCTTGCTAAAGGCATAGGAACTCACAAATAACTAATTAGCACTCCAATGAGGAAGATTAAGTTGCTAGAGTGGATTAGAACTTGATTAGAGTTGATTTGAGATGCTAACTTCCTCTCAACTTTGGTGGAGGCTCCTTCTAGTTTTAATTTGACGGCATGAGGCCCTTGAATCTATTTTTAGTATGAATTAGGGTAGTCTTAGGGTGTATTTATAGATTAGGCAAGTGTTTTAGGCCATTAGATTAACCCTAAATTAGATTAGGACCATCAGATCTCGGAAGCTTCCAGAAAACAGCCCCAAAACACAGCCAAACCCTAAAATGGTGCACCAGGCCAAACTGGCCAAGCACCCCCTGTCGACACCCAAGTCGACAGGGCTGTCGACTTGGTCCTAGCCAAGTCGACTGCCCAGTCGATAGGGCTGTCGACTTGGGTAGCTAGGCGGGAATTTTCCCACCTGCGCCCAATGGCCCCAATTTTGAAATTTGAACCTGAATTTTAAATCTGTTTTGAACTTTGAATTTTCTGTAAACTTCATTGGGCCATAACTGGGCCATACGGACTCCGATTTACAAAATTTCGGACTCTATTTCGCGTATTTTTCCAAGACGAACGCAATGACGCAGCCCGTTTCCCCCAATTCTCACATCTAAGATTATTTATTCTGCAATTAGTGAATTTTAGCATTAACTGAAATTCGGGGTGTTACAATAAACGCCTAAGACATGAGGTTAGACTTATTTGTGGTATAAGACTGCCCGGGGGCTGCCCGGCAAAACTAGCAACCACAAATAGTAGTGTAATGTGAGAGGTCGAAGGCATAAATTAATGCGTAACAATTGTAAAAACACGAGGTTAGGCTTGTTTGTGGTATAAGACTGCCCGAACCTTCCCGACAAATCCAGCAATCGCAAACGGTTGTTTAATGTGGGAGGTCTTACTAGCTTGCAGTTATAATGAATTAAGTAACACTTAACCAAGATAAACATGTGGTGTGACATGGGGTTAAGTGGGTGACTTGTGAAATAGGACAAGAAACAATTAACCAAATTGAAACATGTAAGAAGACATGAATAAAAAGGGGTTAAGTGGGAAATCTTAGTGGGGACCAAGCATAGGTGGAAAGCTTGTGTCAAGTATGGGGGCTGTTTTCAAACCAATAACCCATTTAGTATCTTTGTAAGCTCGAGTTAAATCGAGGATGGGACATGCTTACTGGGTTTGATTGTATGAGGTCAAAACGGGTTAGCGGTGGCAATGCAAGTCCAACGGGGTCATGTGCGTGCGTGGGCCCGGGATGGTAAGTAAGACGTTGTTGCATCGTGTAGATATAAGTCGTGCATCTTTAGTGGTATCGGGTTGCCACTTTGGGGAGTGATACACCCCACTGTGGGACCAGCATGGGTATCTACGAGTTAGGGAGCCGATCGCATGGGGGTAGTTGGTACAACTAGTGGAGATAGGGGCAGGCGGCACCTTAGAAGATAGCTAGGGGTACACGGAACTACCTTTATCATTATGATTATTATGTTCATAGGCGGGATCAACTTTTACGGTGACTAGTAATGGTGCAGTATAGTAATTAGCCTACAGTTATTAGGAGCGCGATTAACGCCAGCATATTCCTCTTGTTTGTTTTGTCTTGCTCATTTGCTTCACAGTCATTCCTTGTTTTACCAGTTTATGCCTTATCCTAATTACTTTAATAATTATATTGTTAAAGTTATTGGACTCGCCATACTTTATGTCTGACCCCCTTTGTTTTCGCCTCTTTTCTTCCCTTTTCCCCCCAGATTCTCAAGGTGGGACTAGTGCTAGTGGAGCTTGATTTGGACCTCTTTCTCTCTCTATTGGAAGTGCTTGGATTGCTGAAAGTAAAGTTTAGCTCATCTTTTATGGCTACTTACGTTGGGTTTATGCTTTTTACTTTATGTACTCAGAAAAAAATTTGTCAAGATGGATATTAAGTGTACTTGGTTTTATTGTTGGTTTTGATGTTGTTGTAACCATACTATTTCTCCGCTACAATAAAAGTTGTTTTTAAATACCAATATATGTATCTATCTTGTTATATTCTGTTCTATACACCAATAATACTCCATGAATTTTAATGCATTCCCTTTGAGAGTGACATTAAGTGATGTGGGGTGTTACAATTTTTTTGAATTTTCAATGTTCTCGGCTTCAGATCTGGTCTATTCCATCGTCTAGATCTGATCGAGACGAGTCCAACGCTTCTGAAATTTCTGAATTTCCATTTCATACGAAGGAGTTATGACCATTTAAATATTTGAATTTTAAATACATAATTAATTAAATTAAAATTCACTAATCCATATGAATACCCTCTTCCTCTTATCGTTCTTTCCTGGTAGAAGAACCCATAGGCTCTGTTCGAGACCCTTCCTTGTGGCTCCCGCCTGAAGCCATTGGATCCCGATCTAAACTCGCCCCTCCATCCGCCTATGTCCGCTCCACTTTCACCCTCAACCACTCCCAACTCGCACCACCCTTCACCACCAAAATCCAATTCCAAGTCGCGGTCTTCATAACATAAATTCGCGCAAACTAGGGCACTAAAATTGATCAGGTCCTTATCAATTTAAAGATCTCGATCCACTCTTCAATTTTTGTTATAGGAACATGTTCTAATTTGTAGTTGTAACGCCCCGTGATTTTAAATATTAAAATTTACAAATTAAATAATACTTAATTTTAAATTTGAGAAGTAAAGGAAAAGGGTTACGCCGTTTCGTTCGTCTTGGAATTCTGCTTGAGATAGAGTCCGAGTTTGCGTGAATTGGACTCCGTATGAAGAACTTCTGGCCCTCAGAACTTTTAGAAATTTATATAAAACAATTCAGAAATTTAAATACCAAAGCAGGTCGACCTACCCTAGGCCAGGTCGACCAGGGAGTCGACCACCCTATATACAGGTCGACCTACCCCCCCCCCCCCCCGGGAAGATCTGAAATGTGACGATGTTTTGACTCACTGCTGAGTCATTAGGGCTGAGGTGGTTATTCTATCTTGTTTGGATAGTCTTTATTTCTTCTAGGTTAATATGTCGGCTTTTAATTAATTAAAATTCTATATAAGCAACCTAACCCTCAACCTAAATTCACACTAATTCATACCAAGAGCCATCATGCTGTCAATAGTGAACCTAAAGTAGCCGCCGTTCTGTTTCAACTCAAAAGAAAGATAGAAGCAAGAGTCAAAATCAAATCTAATCTAAATTAGAATAACAATTAGTCTACATCAAAGGCGAGCAATTCAGTTTCAGAATATAGATCCTAGAAAAAACAAGACTGTTCTTTTGTTTGTGGGTATAATTGCTTTCACAAAATAATTAATAAATTAATTATGATGGGTCATGACTTGGATTATGAGAACATGTCTGTTGAATCATGTGATGTTACTTGATTTTGGTTGTGAATATATAATTGTTTTGTTAACTTATGTTTGTAGATCTACATCATACATGAATCTTATGCAAGTTTAGGATGTTAAAGCATATGCGAATCTTATGTAAGTTTGGGATGTTTAATTATATACGAATCTTATGTAAGTTTGGGATGTTAAAACATATGTGAATCTTATGCAAGTTTAGGATGTTAAAGCATACGCGAATCTTATGTAAGTTTGGGATCTTATGCAAGTCTATAGGTGGATTATACACAAGTTCATATGTGAATCAAGTATACACATATGCTAGTTTATATGCAAACATGTGACATTAATTTACATGTTTAGATCCATATGCAAGTTCACATTTTTATGTTTAGATCTATATTTAGATCTACGGCAGTACATAGTTATTCAAATTTTTTTTCTATATGCCCATTGCCTATGCTAGATTTGTATGTGAATCATATGCTAGTTTTGTATGTGAATCATATGCTAGTTTGAATGTAAGTTTGTATGAAATTCACATGCAAGCTATAGGAAAACCATATCCATATATGCAAGTTCACGATTACATGTTTAGATCTATATTTAGATCCATGATAGTTTATGAAAATTTATGTTATATATATATCCATTGCCTATGCAAACTTGTGTTATGATCTATTTTATGTGTTATGCAAGTTTTGATGTTACTTTTCTTTTTATAAGTTAGGCTATTTTCGAGTTTAACATATATCGTATTAAAACGAATGAATAGCATGGGGACAGTGGGAAAATATTAATTTTTTGTGAATTAGCATAAAATGGCTTTAAAGGCGTGTAATTAAATTGAGACATTAATTGGTATAATTCATATACCTAAAAAGTATGGACATAATTTAGGCGACAATTATGGACATGGATTAAAATTGGAAGTTAATGGAAATTCGAAATAGTGATATTAATTCAAATTGGGATTGAATGATAATAATGCATAATAAATGCCTAAGACACGAGGTTAGACTCGTTTGTGGTGTAAGACTGCCCGACCTGCCCGGCAAATCCAGCAACCAAAAACGATAGTCTAATGTAAGAGGCCAAAGGTATAAATTAAATGAGCAATAAAGGCCTAAGACAAGGGGTTAGACTCGTTTGTGGTATAAGACTGCCCGGACCTGCCCGACAAATCTAGAAACTACAAACGGTAGTATAATGTGAGAGGTCAAAGGCATAAATTAAATGAGTAATAAAGGCTTAAGACTCGAGGTTAGACTCATTTATGGTATAAGACTGCCCGGACCCGCCCGACAAATCCAGCAACCACAGACGGTAGTCTAATGTGAGAGGTCAAAGGCATAAATTATATTATTCTTAGAGACGAGGTTAAGTCTGGCTTGTGGTAGAAGTCTGCCCGGAACCGCCCAGCATATCCAGCAGCCACAAGTAATCGACTTAATTTGACAGGTTCGTGCATTAATAATTAATTAATACTGATCAAAGTCGAAAATGAATGACAAATAGAAGTTTGGTTGGGTGAATAATTCTCTGAGTACCAATTTGATGTTGATTTTGGTCTTCGAGGTTGATACTTAGGGAGTTATTCTCTTAACTAATGTATCAGCGAACTTAGATGTACTTAATCATAAATTAAGTAAAGCATGATAAGTGGATAGGGTTAAGACCAGCTTAACCAATAAGTGGATTGGGTTAAGACAAACTTAACCAATAATATGTATTGATCTGATAGGGTTAAGACAAACTTAACCAATAATATATACTGATTTGATAAGAGGACAGGGTTACGACCAACTTAACTAATAATATAAGTGGACATGGTTAAGACCAACTTAACCAATAATATAAGTGGATAGGGTTAAGACCAGCTTAACAATATATATATATAATATAGATCTAATGGGCACATAAGGTTATGACAAGCTTAACCAATAACACATGTTGATTTGATAAGTGGGTAACATGGGTGTCATGTGGGAAATAATTATAAACACTTAACCAAGTTGAAACATGTAAAGAAGTCATGAATAAAAGGGAGTTAAGTGGAAATTTCTAGTTGGGACCAAGCATAGGTGGAAAGCTTGTGTCAAGCATGGGGAAGCCATTTCAAACTAGTAACCTATTAAGTATCTTTGTGAGCTCGAGTTAGATCGAGGACGGGACATGCTTACTGGGTTTGTTGTAAGTGGCAAAACAGGTTAGCGGTGGCGATGCAAGTCCAACGGGGTCTTGTGCGTGCGTGGGCCTGGGCTGGTAGGTAAGATGTTGTTGCATCATGTAGGTACATGCCGTGCATCTTTAGTGGTATCGGGTTGCCACTTTGGGAAGTGATACACCCCACTATGGGACTAGCATGGGTATCTACGAGTTAGGGAAACAATCGAATGGGTCAGGTAGTGTGTACGGCTAGCGAAGATATGGGCAGGCGGCACCTATGATAGCAGCTAGGAGTAAATCAAACTACAATATTATGAATAAATGTTGTAACTAGACTGGAGAGGGTAGTGGGTACAACTAGTGGAGGTAGGAGCGGCCGGCACCTACGATAGCAGCTAGGAGTACATGAAACTACTATTATTATAATTATGATTAGTAAGAGGGATCAACTTCCAGTATGGGACTAGTACTAGTGCGGTGTAATTAGCATTGGTGCAGTATAGTAATTATCCTATAGCGATTAGGAACGAGATTAATGGAAGAATATTCCTCTTGTTTGTTTTGACTTGCCCACTGGGTTCACAATCATTCCTTGTTTTACTAGATTATGCCTTATCCTAATTACTTTAATAATTATATGGTTAAAGTTATTGTACTCGCCAGACTTTATGTCTGACCCCCTTGTTTTCGCCTCTTTTCTTCCTTTCCCCCCTCCAAGGTTCTCAGGGTGGGACTAGTACTAGTGGAGCTTGATTTGGATCTCTTTCTCTTTCTCTCTCCTTTGGAAGCGCTTGGATCGCTGAAAGTAAAGTTCATCTCATCTCTTTTGTGGCTACTTATGTTGGGGTTGTGCTTTTTACTTTATGTACTACGAAAACAATTTGTCAAGATGGATAATAAGTGTACTTGGTTTATGAAGTTGCTGTAATCAAACTATTTCTCCACTGCAATAAAAGTAGTTTTAAAATTTTCGAGTACCAATATACGTATCTCTCTTGTTATATTCTATTCTATACACTAATAATACTCTATGAAAGTTAATGCATTCCCTTTGAGAGTGACATTAATGGACGTGGGGTGTAACACCTCGAGTTCTTTGGTAACTGTAACTTAACATATTAAAGTATAATTAATTCTAAATGATGGAATTAAGGGAAATGGGTTACACCATGGCGTTCGTCTTGAAATTCTGCTTGAGATAGACTCGAGGTTTGCGTAAAATGGATATCGTATGAAGAAGATATGGACGAACGAAGTTGGGAAGAAAAGCCAGAAACGGGTCAGAATGCACGGTCGCACTTGGGAAGTGCGCCAGAACAAAATTGCACTGGCGCACCTGTGAAGTGCGCCAGTACAATTTTAGCACTGGCACACCTGCCAAGTGCGCCCAGGCCAGAAAACCTGTTGGTCAGGCCCTGGCTGGCCTGGTCAGGTTCGGGTCGATTTCTGAGGCTTGGCTGAGTCACTAGGGCTTACATGTCACTTTCTGATTGGCTTCTCTTGAGATGGATGGTCTGGATTCGCTCTAGCTTCATCGACGGCTCTAATCAGATTAAAATTCTATAAATACAACTCAAGTCTAACCCTAAATTCACACATATAATATAGTACTAAAGCCGCCATGCTGCTGGAATGAAACTAGGAGTGGTCGTTAGTTTGAAAGCTTAGAGACAAACCAATACTAAATTAAAACACGAATCAAAACAATGTTAGTCTACCCAAAGGAAAGCATATCAAATTCAGAATTCCGAATCTAGAATCCAAGTTCGTCGTTTTTGTAAGTATAGTGATTTTTCCGATGTGAAAAAAACTAAGACTTGATTCGATGTAAATTGGAAGTGGAATTGTGCTATTATGTTACGACGATGTTATTTCATATATGTGTATTGAAATGATTGTGTTGCGAATGAAATTGAGATGTTTGTGGTATAATTAAGATTGATGTTGATCCTATTGTACTTTTAGAATGACAACAACATCACAAGCGAGTTGTGTAATTCATGTTTATGTGATTATATAGGTTGTTTCTGATTAGCACCTCATGTATATACTTTATGCAAGAATCTTTATACCTAAATGGTTATGTTCATTTGCATGCCCCTATATTTATACAAAAGTTGCAAGTTCCTAATTGGATCCATGTCAAGATCCACTTTAGTACATGTTTCATGTTGTAATTAGATACGTGATTGGATCTGGTTCACATCCTTGTCATTAAGTTATACATATTTATGAAAATGTCATATTCTTGTCATGTGCTAGTGATGTTTGATGTTATGCCTAGTTCCAAAAACCAGCTTAGACTTATGTTGTCTAAATCATATGCTAATTCATGTGAGACCTATTTGGTTAGACCCTTATTTCAATGCAAATTCACATATATGTAAATTGATTTAGGCTATGTTGCAAATTCACGTATAAGTATATTGACTATTTTGCAAGTTCACATCTATGACATTCGTGTTGCTATTTTGCAAGTTCACACCTATGATATTCATATTGACTATGCCAAAAATGCCAAGTTTACACCTATGTCACGTTTATGTTTATGAATTCCCTTATGCCTATTTGTGTGCGCTAAATTAGGCTAGTTGTTATCCTAGTATTATATGCTAAAACTATGCAAACGAAAATTAGGCTTAGATTGTTAGCCTAATATTTAAACGGTGTAACGTTAGGGATATTAGTAAAACTTGACATAAAAATATATGGAATTGGCATGTTTGTCACATGCCAAAATTGGTGGCATTTAAACGGTATAAATTATTATACCAAAAATGTTAAACTTGGAATGTGGGCCATAACATTTAATTATTGACAAATTTACATATATTCAGTAATAAATACAAATATGTAAATTTAGAAAGTATGAATATGCTTAACACGAGGTTGGATTGAGTTGTGATGTTAATCTGTCCGGACCTGCCCGGCTGTCCAGAAGTCACAACAATAACAATCCAATGTGGGTGGTTATGCATTGAGCCAAATAAGGATCCGAGGTTAGACTGAGTTACGGTGTAAATTTTCCCATAACCGACCGGCACATCCAGTAACCGTAACAATATATGTCTAATGTGAGTGGTCGATGCTTTAAAAGGGTAAGGACAGACAAGTCAGGATGGTAGGGTTAAGTTAACTAAAACACTTAACCAATTCAACATGTTAATGAAATTGATCGGTGGGGTTAGGTAAATACAGACACTTAACAGCTTAACATGTTTGACTAGAAAACCCTTGTAATAGGGACCCATTTCAGCAGTAACCCAATTAAGTATCATGGTACCCTGAAACTAGGCAGGGTAGGGCACGATTACTGGGCTAATGGTAAGCTGTCAAAAGCGACGGCGGTGGGTGCAACAGTGTGGGTTCTAACGTAGTGCGGGCATGCACACACTTTGGAGTAGACAAACAGGGCACTAGGGGCACCAGTAGTATAAGCTATGCATTCTAAGTATTGTGTCGAGTTGCCACCATGGGGCTTGATACACCCAATGTTGGGGCCAGCATAGGTATCTACAATATTTGGGGGCCGTAAGACACATGTAATTATGCAAGTAGGAGCCGATCTTTAGAATAAGGGGATCACTTCACCCTTAGCATAGGGTGCTCGTTTTGAACTAATGCATGTAGGTGCAGAGATATAGTGTGGGGTGCGATAGTATCTTCGTTTCAAAACTACTTTATCTTAATTTATGATACTTTCCTGTTTCCAGTTTATATCTATCATGCCCTTATTCTTATTCTCATACTGAAGAGTCACTAGACTTACCAGTCTTTATGTCTGACCCTATTTTCTTTCGTCTTCTTTTCTTCCGTTTTCCCCCTCCAGGTCCACCGGGAGGAAACAACCCAGCTTAGTAAGATTCTTTAAAAGCTTCAAGATAGTTGATGTACGGTTTTGAGTCTCTTTCCTTGGCTATTATTGTTGAACACACTCTATGGGGATTTATGCAGTTTTAACCATGTTTTATGCTTCTTTATTTAAAAACCAAGACAGAAATGATGTTGTAATGTTTTGGAAGTTGTTATGAGACAATTATGGAAATGTGTTGTATGAACAAGTATTTTATGAAATAAAAGTCTTCCCGCTGCTTATATATATATATATATATATATGTTTATATCTTTCATGTGTTTTATCTGACACTGCTACTTACAAACCTCCACCAAAGTTAAGGCAGTCCCTTGTGAGTGACCTTAATGGAGGGTGGGGTGTTTCACTTGGTATCAGAGCATAGATTTACCAGACTAGATAAAAAAAAATTTGAAACTATTTTCAAAAAGAGGTTCAAAGAAGCATCTTTTTCAAGAAAAAGTGTTGTTTTTTTAAAAAAGGCATAATTCCCAAGAGCCATATGCATTATCCCTCTATTCCTTTATCTTGAATACTTTCCTTTTTGTTCCAGCATGTCTGCAGATCTTAACCTTCCAGAAAGAGTACCGATCCCTGGCTGGTTCCGAAGGTACCTAGAGGCTAGGGCCAATGGTTCAGACCCAGCATACATTCCTTCTCCTACAGTGGCAGCGGTTCCTCCTCCTCCCCCTCCTCCTCCTCGTGGGAACACTTTCTCTTAGACATGTAGAGACTTTAAGGCTATGGGAGGAAAGGACTTTATGGAACTGAATCATTTGTGGTAGCAAGGAACTGGCTAAAAGAGACCGAAGATTTATTCGTTATCTTCGAAGTTGATGATAGGCAAAAGATACAGCTAGCAGTGTGGTTGCTCAAGGATGAAGCTTCCTATTGGTGGGAAGTTACGCATGCGGAGAGGCCAGTGGAAACATGGGAAGATTTCAGGACAAGGTTTGAGAAAAAATTCCTCTCTCAAGCTGAAAGAATTCTGCAGATGGAGAATTTCCTAACTCTTAAGCAAGGGATGATGACGATCAGGGAGTATGTCAATCAGTTTAATCAGTTGGCCAGATTTGGGCTTGATTTAGTAAACATTGAACACAAGAAGGCCCTTCGCTTCGTCAAATGCCTGAATGAGCCTCTACACAGCCTTGCTATGACCCATATACCCATGGGGGCGACCTATGAAAGCTTGGTGTACATGGCCCTACTACATGAGGAAGACAAAGGCAAGAAAGTGGCAAAGGCAGAAGTGCCCCAAGAAAAGAAGGAGGGTTTTCAGGCTAAGAAAACAGACTTCAAGAAAGGCGGGAAGAACAACGAATCCCGTGAAAAGAGAAAGTGCAATTTCTGTGGCATTGTGGGACATATAGCAAAAGACTGCAGGAAGAAGATGGCAAAGATGAATGGTGGTTGCTTCAATTGTGGAGAGACTGGACACTTGGCTAAGGACTGCCCAAAGAAGCGGGGGCAGGGACAGAGGACATGATCCGCCTCAGGCGGACAAGTTCACGCGCTAGTGGCACCTCCACAGGAACGAGGTAGAAATATTTCTGTAGAAAGCTTAGTTTATCTGTATGATCATCCAGTTCACACTCTCTTTGATTCTGGTGCATCACACTCCTTTATTTCATCTACTTTAGTAGAATCTCTGCACCTAGACAGTAGTATGGTAGAAGATCCCTTGGTTGTCTCAACTCCAATTGGGGGCTCGGCTTATTTGTCGATGGTTTTCTTGGATTTGAAAATCTCAATTCTAAGTGTTGAATTTAGATGTAGTGCCTTAGTTTTGGGCTTCTCAGGGTATGGACTGATCTTAGGCAAGGACTGGTTATCTAGTAATGGTGCCACTCTTGATTGTGAGAAAAGAGTGGTTAAACTCTCGACTCGGCTCGGTAACACTCTAGAAATTTCTTGTAATCCCTTGAATGCTGTTATGCTTAGTTATCTAGAGTCGTTGGACGCTTCTGTTGAGAGTTTGCAGTCGGTTAGGGTAGTCCAGGAATATCTGGATGTCTTTGAAGAGGTGAAAGGCTTACCTCTGAAGCTGGAAATAGACTTCCACATATATCTTGTTGATAATGCAAAGCCCGTAGCTCTGCCTGTTAGACACATGGCTCCAAAGGAGAGAAAGAAGCTCAGTAAGCAAGTTAAGGAGCTTCTCGAGAAGGGGTTTATAAGAAGGAGTATCTCAGAATGGGGTGCTCCAGTGGTGTTCGCCACCAAAGCAGATGGTTCACTACGTCTTTGTGTGGACTATAGTGAGCTAAACAAGCTGACTAAAAAGAATAGACACCCGCTTCCCCGAATAGACGATTTGTTTTATCAGATTGTAGGTGCATCGTTCTTCTCCCAACTTGATCTAGCTACTGGGTTCCATCAGCTAAGGGTAGCTGAAGATAGAATTGATAAAACGACGTTCAGAACCCCAGACGGTTTCTTCGAGTGGCTTGTCATGCCTTTTGGTTTGACAAACACACCCGATTATTTCGTAGACCTAATGAGCAGGGTGTTCAGAGAATTCCTCAATAAGTTCGTGGTGGTCTTCGTAGAAGATATTTTGATCTTCTCAAAGAATAAGGAAGAACATGCTCAGCATCTGAAAGAGATCATGGATACTCTCTGTGCACATCAGCTAAAAGCCAAATTCTCCAAGTGCCACTTTTGGAGAAAAGAAGTAAGATTTCTGGGGCATATAGTGTCCAAAGAGGGGTTAGCTGTGGACCCCGCGAAAGTGGTGGTAGTGCAAGATTGGAAGACACCAAGAAATGCAACCGAAGTTCAAAGCTTTCTTAGGCTAGCTGGTATTTACCGAAAATTCATTAGGGATTTCGCGAAAATCTCAGCTCCACTCACAAGGCTAACGAAGAAGAATCTGGCGTTCACTTGGGATTTGGATTGCGAGTTTGCCTTCCAACGATTCAAAAGGGCTCTCACAACAACTCCAGTTCTGACTTTGCCGGATGGAAGCAAAATATTCACAGTATATACAGATGCTTGTGGTACAGGGAAAGGGGGTGTTCTGATGCAAGATGGGAGGGTAGTAGCTTATGGTGGAAGACAATTGAAAGTGCATGAAAAGAACTACCCAACCCACGATCTTGAGTTGGCCGCCATTGTCTTTGGGCTTATGTCTTAGCGCCATTATCTCCTAGGTGAGAAGTTCGAATTACATACTGACCATAAATCGTTGAAGTATCTTTTCTCACAGAAAGATATTAACTTGAGGCAGCAAAGGTGGATGGAGTTCCTTGCCTTGTATGACTTTGAAATTTCCTATACTCCTGGCAAAGGCAACGTAGTAGCAGACGCGTTGAGCAGAAAGAAACTAACCCTAATCCCTCTCTTTGTAGAAAGGCAAAGTTTGGAGTATATAGTCGGTTTTGACTTTAGGCCCTCCTCAGATTTTATACCTGGTTTATTGGCATCCCTAGAAGTACGTCCCACTCTTTTAGACTCGATAGGGGCTGCACAACGAGAAGACCCTCAGCTAATGGATGTGATTGATAAACTAATTAGGGGTGAAACTTCTAGTCACCTCAATAAATATTCCATCGATGATAAGGGTTGGCTGAGGCGAGATGGAAGACTATGCGTCCCACAAGCTAAGGATTTAACGAAGAAGGTCCTCGAGAAGACCCATCATTCCAAGATGACAATACACCCGGGTGGAGACAAGTTTTACAAGGACGTAAAGGGAGTTTTCTATTGGAGCGGCATGAAGAAGGACGTGGCAGATTTCGTTTCTAAATGCGTGACATGCCAACAGGTCAAGGCTGAACAAAAGAAGCCTAGAGGACTGCTTCATCCTCTAGAAGTCCCGCAATGGAAGTGGGAGAGCATTTCAATGGTCTTCATTGATGGGTTGCCTAGGTCAAGAAGAGGCAATACAAGCATTTGGGTGATAGTGGACAGGCTTACTAAAAGCGCCCATTTTATACCTATCAAGAGTAGAAGGACTGCTTCGTCTCAAGCTTCTCTTTATCTCAAGGAAATAGTTCGACTCCATGGAATACCCTCCAGCATAGTGAGTGACAAAGACCCCACCTTCATGAGCAAATTTTGACGGAGTCTGCAAGAAGCTGTCGGCACACAGTTATGCTTTAGCACGGCCTATCACCCCCAAACTGATGATCAGACAGAAAGGGTGAATAGAGTACTAGAAGATCTTCTAAGACTATGTGTTCTTGACTTCGGAGGGACTTGGGAGGATCACCTTCCTTTAGTGGAATTCGCCTAACAACAGTTACCAAGCCAACATCGGTATGGCGCCCTTCGAAGCTTTGTATGGAAAACCTTGCCGATCACCAACTTGTTGGTGGGGGTCCACTGACAAGATTATACTTGGGCCAGACATGATTAGAGAGACTTCAGAAAAAGTGGACTTGATACAAAGGAGAATGAAGACTTCCCAAGACAGACAAAAATCCTACGCCGACAAAAGAAGGACCGACCTTGAGTTTGAGGTTGGGGACAGGGTTTTCCTTAAGGTATCCCCTTTAAGGAACGTCGTTCGCTTTGGATTCGCAGGAAAGCTAGCACCAAGATTTGTAGGACCATTCCCTATCATCGAGAAGGTTGGGAATAAGGCTTATAGAGTAGAGCTGCCTAAAAGATTGGCTGGAATTCACACCGTCTTTCACGTTTCTCATCTCCGGAAATGTCTACATGAATCAGCGGAAGTGGTGGAGGCAAGCATTTTAGAAGAAGCCGAAGTAGAACGCGAAGCAACTGTGAGGAATGTTCCAACTCGAATCGTAGGAGCTAAAGTGAAAAATCTACGAAATCGCGAAGTCAAGCTCGTTAAGGTTCAGTGCGGCGATGCCGAGGAAGACGCAACTTGGGAAACTAAGAATAGAATACGCGCGGCCTACACTTTTCTTTTTTGAGGGTTCGTCTTTTTCCTTAAGTTGTTCTTGTATCTATCTTTTTAGTTATATCTTCTCGATATAATCTTTTATCCTTAGTTAGAAACCCCTTTGGATGTAAACATCTATTTGAAACATGTTATGGTTGATGGTTGCAAGTGGTTGCTCGTGGATGCATATACACACACAACCTAGTTTTTAGATCGGCTCAGTCACTTCATACAGCATATGCATATATGTATTCATATTTGTATGTGGTTGAAACTTGATATGTTGTCATATGGATTTCGCATTTGCATTGATGGTCTCACACTCATGTAGAATTATGAGTAAGGACAAATTTGCATACATAATGGGCTCATGACACTTACATGATTTGCATTAAGGAGGTCAATTGGATCAGTAGACCGCTTGATTTTGCATTAGTTGACGACATATACACACACGGTGCATATAATCATAAAGCATTAGCAGTCTTTTAAGAACAATGGATGCCTGTGTTTGATAGTTGAGTAGATGGACGATTAGATGTTAGGACTTACGTTCTCCTAGACTTGAAGATTTCGGGGATGAAATCCTTTATGGAGGGGAGAATGTAACACCCTGAGTTTTCTATTAACTATAACTTAACAAATTAAAGTATAATTAATTCTAAATGATGGAATTAAGGGAAATGGGTTACGCCATTGCGTTCGTCTCAAAATTCTGCTTGAGGTAGTGTCTGAGTTTGCGTAAAACGGATATCGTATGAAGAAGATATGGACGAATGAAGTTTGGCAGAAAAACCTGAAACGGGTCAGAATGCACTGGCGCACTAGGGAAGTGCGCCAGAACAAAATTGCACTGGCTCACTTGTGAAGTGCACCAGTACAATTTAAGCACTGGCGCACATGCCAAGTGCACCTAGGC
The DNA here is from genome assembly GCA_030737875.1 of Allium sativum. NCBI lineage: Eukaryota > Viridiplantae > Streptophyta > Magnoliopsida > Asparagales > Amaryllidaceae > Allium > Allium sativum. Next base: position 481,730,065 of record CM060926.1, on the reverse strand, counting down.
CAGAAAACCTATTGGTCAGGCCCTGGCTGGCCTAGTCAGGTTCTGGTCGATTTCTGAGGCTTGGCTAAGTCACTAGGGCTTACATGTCACTTTCTGATTGGCTTCTCTTGAGATGGATGGTCTGGATTCACTCTTGCTTCATCGACGGCTCTAATCAGATTAAAATTCTATAAATACAATTCAAGTCTAACCCTAAATTCACACAAATAATATAGTACTAGAGCAGTCATGCTTCTGGAAAGAAACTAGGAGTGGCCGTCAGTTAGAAAGCTTAGAGACAAGCCAATACTAAAGTAAAACACGAATCAAAACAACGTTAATCTACCCAAAGGAAAGCATATCAAATTCAGAATTCAGAATCCAGAATCCAAGTTCGTCGTTCTTTGTAAGTATAGTGATTTTTCCGATGAGAATAAAACTAAGACTTGATTCGATGTAAATTGGAAGTGGAATTGAGCTATTATGTAACGACGATGTTAATTCATATCTATGTATTGAAATGATTGTGTTGTGAATGAAATTGAGATGTTTGTGGTATAATTAAGATTGATGTTGATCCTATTGTACTTTTAGAATGACAACAACATCACAAGCGAGTTGTGTAGTTCATGTTTATGTGATTATGTAGGTTGCTTGTGATTAGAACCTCATGTATATACTTTATGCAAGAATCTTTATGCCTAAATGGTTATGTTTATATGCATGCCCCTATGTTTATACAAAAGTTGCAATTTCCTAATTGGATCCATGTCAAGATCCACTTTAGTACATGTTTCATGTTGTAATTAGATATGCGATTGGATGGGTTCACACTCTTGTCATAAAGTTATACATATTTATGAAAATGTCATATTCTTGTCATGTGCTAGTGAAGTTTGATGTTATGCCTAGATCCAAAAACAAGCTTAGTCTTATGTTGTCTAAATCATATGCTAATTCTTGTGACACCTATTTGGTTAGACCCTTATTTCAATGCTGATTCACATATATGTAAATTGATTTAGGCTATGTTGCAAATTCACATATATGTATATTGACTATTTTGCAAGTTCACATTTATGACATTCTTGTTGGCTATTTTGCAAGTTCAAACCTATGATGTTCATATTGACTATGCCAAAAATGCCAAGTTTACACCTATGTCATGTTTATGTTTATGAATTCCCTTATGCCTATTTGTGTGCGCTAAATTAGGCTAAGTTTTTAGCCTAATATTATATGCTAAAACTAGGCGAACGAAAATTAGGCTAAGATTGTTAGCCTAATGTTTAAACGGGGTAACATTAGGGATATTAGTAAAACTTGACATAAAAATATATGGAATTGGCATGTTTGTCACATGCCAAAATTGGTGGCATTTAAACGGTATAAATTCTTATACCAAAAATGTTAAACTTGGAATGTGGGCCATAACATTTAATTGTTGACAAATTTACATATATTCAGTAATAAAGACAAATATGTAAATTTAGAAAATACGAATATGCTTAACACGAGGGTGGATTGAGTTGTGATGTTAATCTGCCCGGACCCGCCCAGCTGTCCAGTAGACACAACAATACCTATCTAATGTGGGTGGTTAAGCATTAAGCCCAATAAGGACTCGAGGTTAGACTGAGTTATGGTGTAAATCTGCCCGGAACCGACCGGCACAACCAGTAACCGTAACACTATCTTTCTAATGTGAGTGATCAGTGCTTTGAAAGGATAAGGATAGACAAGTTAGGATGGTAGGGTTAAGTTAACTAAAACACTTGACCAAATCAACATGTTAATGAAATTGATGGGCACGGTTAGGTAAATACAGACACTTAACCGCTTAACATGTTTGACTAGAAAACCCTAGTAACGGGGACCCATTTCAATAATAACCCAATTAGGTATCATGGTACCCTGAAACTAGGCAGGGTGGGGCACGATTACTGCGCTGATTGTAAGCGGTCAAAAGCGACGGCGGTGGGTGCAACAGTGTGGGTTCTAACGGAGTGCGGGCGTGCACACACTTTGGAGCAGACAAACAGTTCACTGGGGGCACCAGTAGTATTACCTATGCATTCTAAGTATTGTGTCGGGTCGTCACCATGGACATGATACACCCCATGGTGGTGCTAGCATAGCTATCTACAATATTCGGGGGCCGTAAGACACATGTAATTATGCGAGTAGGAGACGATCTTTAGAATAAGGGGATCACTTCACCCTCAGCATGGGCTTCCAGTTTAGAACTAATGCATGTAGGTGCAGTGATATTGTGTGGGGTGCGATAGTATCTTCGTTTCAAAACTACTTTATCTTGGTTTATGATACTCTCCTGTTTCCAGTTTATACCTATCATGCCCTTATTCTTATTCTCGTACTGAAGAGTCACTAGACTTACCAGGCTTTATGTCTGACCCTATTTCCTTTCGTCTTCTTTTCTTTCGTTTCCCCCCAGGTCCACAGGGAGGAAACAACCCGGCTTAGTTAGATTCTTTAAAAGCTTCAAGATAGTTGATGTACGGTTTGGGTCTCTTTCCTTGGCTATGGCTATTGGACACACCTATGGGGATTTATGTAGTTTTAACCACGTTTTAGGCTTCTTTATTTAAAAACCAAGACAAAAATGATGTGGTAATGTTTTGGAAGTAGTTATGAGACAATTATGGAAATGTGTTGTATGAACAAGTATTTTATGAAATAAAAGTCTATTGTTTTCCACTGCTTATATATATATATATATATATGTTTATATCTATCTTGTGTTTTATCTGACACTCCTACTTACAAACCTCCACCAAAGTTAAGGCAGTCCCCTGTGAGTGACCTTAATGGAGTGTGGGGTGTTTCATGGGGCGTTACACGTGGTATCAGAGTTGAAGGTTAACAGAATAGATAAGGGATTTTGGAAAACTATTTTTTCAAAAGCGTTTTTTTATAAAGAAATACTTTCAAAAATATGTTTTTAAGAAAGTATTTTCAAGAGAAAAGTTTGTTTTAAAAACATAACCCTCAGTGGCCATATTTCTTTCATTCGGTTCTCTGTTTTGAATCTCTTCCTCTTCCCTCTTTGAATTTCTTCCTCCACATATAGACGCTTTCTCTAAGATATGTAAGAACTTCCGTACAGTGGGTGGAAACGCGCTTCATGGGACTTGGACGTTTGTCAAAGCTAGAAGGAAACGGAGGACTTGTTGGTACCTTTAAGATAGGCGACGAGAAGAAGGTTCATTTAGCTGCTTGGTTAATGAAGGACGAAACCTCATTTTGGTAGGAGGTCACGAATTGAGAATGTGCAGGTGAGACATGGATAGTATACACGATAAGAAAGTAGATCCAAAGAAAGACGGTAAGGATAACAAGGGGCCAAGAGAAAAGGAAGGGCCACACTTGTGAAATACATGACTACTTAAATAAAGACTTTAGAAAGAAGAAGAAGACTAGTTGTTATCGTTACAGAGAAACAAGACATCTTATTAGGATCGTCCAAAGAAGCAAAAGGCAAAGGTTAGGGCAAAGTACAGGATCTTCTGGAGGGCAGACGCATACCTTCACGGCTGGCATACCTGATAGAGGTAGAAATATCTTGGTTGGAAGTTTGGTTTTTTTTTGATCATCCTGTTCGAAACTTGTTTGAATTCTTGTGCTTCACACTCGTTTGTATCTGCATTGTCAGTTGAAAATACTGCACCTAAATTCTAGTCTAGTTACGGATCCCATAGTAGTCTCAAATCCTATTGATGGTTCGTCTCATCTTTCGATAATTTGTCGGGCTTTGAGAGTATCTATCTTGAGCGTTGAGTTTGAATGCAACGCCTTCGTTCTTGGCTTCACGGGCTATGGATTGATTCTAGGCATTAATTGGTTATCCAGTAATGGTGCCATCCTTGATTGTGAAAAGTGAGTGGTTAGACTTATGACTCGTTATGGAAAGATCCTTGATATTTCTTGTGACCCTAGAGGTCCGGTGATGCTTAGCTACTTAGAATCTCTTGACGCGTCCAACGGTGATCTGGAATTTGTTCGTGCGGTACGTGAATATGGTGAAGTCTTCGATGAAGTTCGGGGTTTACCCTGAGGCGCGAGATAGACTTTCGTATATACCTTGTAAATAATGCAAAGCCAGTTGCACTACCGATGCGCCACATGGCTCCGAGAAAGAAAAGAGAACCGAGTAAGCAAAGGAGTTGCCTAAGAAGGGGTTCATAAGAGGAAATATTTCAGAATGGGGTTCTCTAGTTGTTTTTGCTATGAAGGCTGATGGTTCACTTTGACTGTGCGTGGACTATAGAGAACTGAATAAGCTCACCAATAAGAATAGACACCCATTGCCAAGGATAGATGATTTATTCGATTACTTGGTCGGTGCTTCGGTTTTCTCGCGACTGGATTTGGCTATAGGATTTCATCAGCTAAGGGTGGTTGAAGACAACATAGATAAGACTACATTTAGAACTCCTGACGGTTTCTTCAAGTGACTCATCATGCCTTTTGGTTTGACAAATGCACCCGCATACTTCGCTTTCTTAATGAGTAGGGTGTTTAGGGAGTTTCTAAACATGTTTGTCGCAGTCTTTGTGGACGATATCTTGGTTTTCTATAGATGCCAGGAAGAGCATGCCCTACATCTTAGGGAAGTCTTAGAGACCCTATGAGCGCATCAACTCAAAGCTAAGTTCTCCAATTGCTATTTTTGGAGAAAAGAATTGAGGTTCTTAGGACACATGGTCTCTAAGGAAGGGATAGCTTTGGATCCAGCAAAGGTAGTGGCAATCCAAGATTGGAAAATTCCAAAGAATGCAACAAAAGTAAGAAGCTTTTTAAGGCTAGCTGGTTATTATAGGAATTTCATTAAGGATTTCGCGAAGATATCAGCCCCACTTACTCGATTAACGAAGAAGAACTTGAGTTTTTCTTGGGATGTTGACTACGATGATGCTTTGCAGCATTTGAAGGGGATGCTAACGGTAACTCCATTTTTAGTTTTTCCAGATGGAATTAAGCCATTTACAGTGTATACCTGTGCTTGTAGGACAGGGCTTGGAGCATTTTTCGATGCAAGAGGAAAAGGTGATATGCAAAAGGCGCAAGTACGAGCATTGCTTATCAACCACAGACGGATGGATGGACAGAAAGGGGTGAATAGAATCCTTGAAGATCTTTTGAGGTTATGTATCCTAGATTTTGGAGGGACATGAGAAGCGGCAACGAGTTTAGTGGTGTTCACGATGTGTTTCACGTATCGCATTTGCGGAAGTGTTACAAGATACCGCGGAAGTAGTGGGGCCGAACATGCTTAGAGAAGTGGAAGTAGAGTGAGATGCCACGATTAGACGAGCTCCTACATGCATCGTTCGGTCGGAGGTATAAAAGCTACGCAACAATAAGGTCAAGTTGGTCAAAGTGAAATGAGGTGATGATCAAGGAGACGCGACTTGGGAAATGGAAGACAAGATGTGTATGCTGTACCCTTTCCTTTTTTAGGGTATGATTTTTAACTTCCCCTTTTTTACCACTTTGTCGATACTTGTTCTATCTTTGCGATTATATCTTCGATCTCTAGTTAGGAAAAACCCTATGGTTGTAAACATGTGTTCGAGACATGTTATGTTTGGTGGATGAAAATGGATGCAAGTGGTTGCTAGTGGTTGCTCGTGGATTCATGTACACACACATTAGGTACAAGATCGGCTCAGTCACTTTCATATTGCATATAAATATGTGTGCATATTTAATGGATGTATAATGGTTGTGTTATCATATAGATGCTGCATTTTGATGCATGGTTGTGCACACATGTAGAAATAATATGTATCGTTATGATTCTTTCGCATACATAATGGACGCATGTCACTATCATGATTTTAATTAAGGAGGTCAATTAAATAAGTAGACCTCCTGATTTTGCATTACATAAGTAACATATACAAACACTTTTTGTATATGTTCATATGGCATTAGAAATCTTGTAAGGACAATGGATGCCTATGTTTGATGGTTGAGTGGATGGACGATTGGATGTTAGGATATACATTCTCCTTAACTTGGAGATTTCGGGGGCGAAATCCCTTAAAGGAAGCGAGAATGTAAAACCCCATGATTTTAAATATTAAAATTAACAAATTAAAGAATACTAAATTTTAAATTTGAAATTAAGGGAAACGGGTTTCGCCATTTCGTTCGTCTCGAAATTCTGCTTGAGATAGAGTCCGAGTTTGCGTGAATTGAACTTCGTATGAAGAAGTTATGGCCCTCAGAACTTTCAGAAATTTATATAAAACAATTCAGAAAATTAAATACCAAGGCAGGTCGACCTGGGGGTTGACCTACCCCAGGCTAGGTTGACCAGGGGGTCGACCTCCCTATATACATGTCGATCTGGGGGTCTACCTACCCCTCCACCCAGGCAAATCTGAAATGTGACGATGTTTTGACTCACTGCTAAGTCATTAGCGCTGAGGCGGTTATTTTATCTTGTCTGGATGGCCTTAATTTCTTCTAGGTTAATCTGACGGCTCTTAATTAATTAAAATTCTATTTAAGCAACCTAACTCTCAACCTGAAATCACACAAATTCATACCAAGAGCCATCATGCTGCCAATGGTGAACCTAGAGTAACCGCCGTTCTCTTTCAATTCAAAAGCCAGATGTAAGAAAGAGTCAAAATCAAATCAAATCTAAACTAGAATAACAATTAGTCCATATCAAAGGCGAGCAAGTCAGTTTAAGAATACAAATACCGGAAAAAACAAGACTGTTGTTTTGTTTATGAATATAATTTCTTTCACAAAATAATTAATAAATTAATTATGATGGGTCATGACTTGGATTATGAGAACATGTCTGTTTAATCATGTGATGTTACTTGATTTTGTTTGTGAATATATGATTGTTTTGTTAACTTATGTTTGTAGATCTAAATCATACATGAATCTTATGCAAGTTTAGGATGTTAAAGCATATACGAATCTTAAGTAAGTTTGGGATGTTAAATTATATACGAATCTTATGTAAGTTTGGGATGTTAAAACATATTTGAATCTTAAGCAAGTTTAGGATGTTAAAACATATGCGAATCTTATGTGAGTTTGAGATCTTATGCAAGTCTGTAGGTGGATTATACACAAGTTCATATGTGAATTAAATATATACATATGCTAGTTTATACGCAAAACATGTGACATTAATTTACATGTTTAGATCCATATGCAAGTTCACATTTTTATGTTTAGATCTATATTTAGATACATGGCAGTACATAGTTATGCAAATTTATGCTTTATATGCCCATTGCCTATGCTAGTTTTGTATGTGAATCAGATGCTAGTTTTGTATGTTAATCATATGCTAGTTTTGTATGTGAATCATATGCTAGTTTGAATGTAAGTTTGTATGAAATTCATGTGCAAGCTATAGGAAAACGATATCCATATATGCAAGTTCACGATTACATGTTTAGATCCGTGATAGTTTATGCAAATTTAAGTTATATATATATATATATATGTGTGTGTGTGTCCATTACCTATGCAAGTACTTGGCTATGCAAACTTATGTTATGATCTATTTTATGTGTTATGCAAGTTGTGATGTTGCTTTTCTTTTTGTAAGTTAGACTATTTTTGAGTCTAACATATACGTATTAAAACGAACGAATAGCGTGGGAACAATGGGAAAATATTAATTTTGCAAAATTGTGAATTGGCATAAAATGGCTTTAAAGGCATATAATTAAATTGAGACAATAATTGTTATAATTTATATACCTAAAAAGTATGGACATAATTTATTTGACAATTATGGACATGGATTAAAATTGGACGTTATTGGAAACTTGAAATAGGGATATTAATTCAAATTGGGATAGAATAATAATAATGCATAATAAATACCTAAGACACGAGGTTAGACTCGTTTGTGGTGTAATACTGCCCGTACCCGCCCGACAAATCCAGCAACCACAAACGGTAGTCTAATGTGAGAGGTCAAAGCCATAAATTAAATGAGTAATAAAGGCCTAAGACACGAGGTTAGATTTGTTTGTGGCATAAGACTTCCCGGGCCTGCCCAGTAAATCAAGCAACCACAAACGTTAGTCTAATATGAGAGGTCAAAGGCATAAATTAAATGAGTAATAAAGGCCTAAGACACGAGGTCAGACTCGTTTGTGGTATAAGACTGATCGGACCCGCCCGGCAAATCCAGCAACCACAGGCTGTAGTCTAATGTGAGATGTCAAAGGCATAAATTAAGTGATGCTTAGACACAAGGTTAAGTCTGGCTTGTGGTAGAAGTCTTCCCGGAACCGCTCGGCATATCCAGCAGCCACAAGCAATCGACCTAATGTGAGAGGTCTGTGCATTAATAATTGATTAATGCTAATCAAAGACGAATATGAATGACAAACCAAAGTTTGGTTGAGTGAATAATTCTCTGATTACTAATCTGATGTTGATTTCGGACTTCTGGGTTGATACTTAGGGAGTTATTCTCTTAACCAATGTATTAGTGAACTTAGATGTACTTAATCATAAATTAAGTAAAACATGATAAGTGGATAGGGTTAAGACCAGCTTAACCAATAAGTGGATAGGGTGAAGACAAACTTAACCAATAATATGTATTGATATGATAGGGTTAAGACAAACTTAACCAATAATATTTTTTTTTTAATAAGCGGATAGGTTTAGGACCAACTTAACCAATAATATAAGTGGACAGGGTTAAGACCAGCTTATCCAATAATATAAGTGGATAGGGTTATTCCTTGTTTTACCAGTTTATGCCTTATCCTAATTACTTTAATAATTATATTGTTAAAGTTACTGTACTCACCAGGCTTTATGTCCGACCCCCTTGTTTTCGCCTCTTTTCTTCCTCCCCCAAGTTTATCAGGGGTGGGACTAGTACTAGTGGAGCTTGATTTGTATCTCTTTCTCTCTCTTTTGGAAGTGCTTGGATTGCTGAAAGTAAAGTTCAGCTCATCTCTTTTATGGCTACTTATGTTGGGGTTGTGCTTTTTTACTTTATGTACTCTGAAAACAATTTGTCAAGATGGATATTAAGTGTACTTGGTTTATGAAGTTGTTGTAATCAAACTATTTCTCCACTGCAATAAAAGTTGTTTTAAAACTTTCAAGTACCAGTATGTGTATCTGTCTTGTTATATTCTGTTCTATACACTAATAATAGTCCATGAAAGTTAATGCATTCCATTTGAGAGTGACATTAATGGACGTGGGGTATTATAGTAGTGGATTCAAAGAAATTGTGAATGAATTTCGGAGAACATAGGCCATTGATTCATACAGAACGGCAGCCAGATTATGTTTCTAGGGTTTGGTATTTTATACTGCATATATACCGTGTTTTTATATTGTTTAATTATTAAATTCAAAGAAGAAGCCCGTTAATCTAAATGAACTCCAAATCCGGCCGAACGAAAGTTATCCCTAGGCAAATTCCCACATTCCGGACGCGGTGGGCTAGGTCCCGTGAGCCCAAACGACCATCTTCAGCCTATTTTCTTCAATTTAATATTTAAATCATTTATTTAATTAATTCTATCGTACGTTTTAATTTACTGGGACCACTTACTAACTCTAAAAATTACAAAAAAAATATTTCTAGTTATGTTTTGACGATATGGTTCTAACAAGACTAATTTTTTCGAATTTCGAAACCGTTTGAAAAATGGCCATTTTCAGGTCGATCGAAATTGACTGAAATTGAAAAAACACATTTTCTTTTGCCACGCTCACATGTCAATTCGAAAAATTATGAAAATTGAAACCTAGCAATAATTTGTCATTCCGGTTTCAACAAAAGTGGTTTTGTCGAAAACGGAGGTCATTTGAAAAATGGCTACTTTTAATATTAAAAAATATATATAAATTCTACTGCGACTTTTTTGGATTTTAAACTGGACATAACTTCCAATTTATAAAGTGAAATCTCATTTTCTTACATTCGTTAGAAAGATATCGTTAAATAGATTAAAATATTCCTTGTTACGTCTAATTAGTATTTATTTTGAATCCTGCACATTCATTTGAAATTTAAAATCGAATTTTCGAATTGCCGCGCAATTTCAAGCTCCTTTTATAGTTAAATAAAATTTGTTCGTTTTAACTTCGATTAAAATAAATTTTTCGACTTTATTATTTAAAATAAATTATTTTAACTATCAAAATTCCAATAAAATTTCTAAAATAAATTTTTAAATTGGTTCAGAATTTGGGGGTTGTTGCATATATATATATATATATATATAAGTATAAATAAGTATAAATCCTTACTCTCTATCCTTTATTATTTAACTCCTCACTATCAATGATAGATAGGGTGGGTTCTGCCTAATCGCTTAAGACCCTAGACGGACCTATTGGTCATATATTAACCCTCGATAATATATTAAATGATATCATAAACTAGAGGGCACTAGCTATAGGCTCTACTAATTAAGGCTTCCGTCATTCACACTTGTATCCTTGCTCCACATAAGGTGAGAGATGGTATTTTATCGCTCACTATACCGTCTAGCTGACCTTATTAGATAACCTTCTTAGTTGCTTATTACATCTCATAGGATACGTAGCCATATCTGACGTTTTAGTTTCTAGTTTTGGGTAGGCCCACACACCTGCCATTTAAAACCCCTAAACTGAAAGACCCATTCCCAGGTAGACTCTTCAACCCTGCCACTTAGCTTTTTGGGACCCAAGAAGCGGACAATACGCGAGAGTTATTAGTTCGTACCCCATTAGCCTTCTATACCTTTCCCTATTATGGATAAGGTGGGCTACATTATTAAGTCGTATTCATTTAGTCCCTATATACTTAAATGTTGTGCGTACGCCATTCATTTTCATCACGGGTTCATATGGTTAATAATATGTTACATTATTAACCTATTTGGTCCAACTCTATTTTAGTTATAAGTTTTATATTCACTAATATAAATAAGGAAGGTTATTGTCTCTTTAACCTAGAATATTTACTTGATTACTTTCTTAATTGGACTTTGTGTTTAATCAACGATCAATATTCGTTAATCCTTTATGACACCTATTTACTTGTAACAATTCGGAAAATCCGAACCAGTTTAATTTTTTTTATTTGGCTATTTTATTGGATTTTAAATATTTAAAAATTATTTTAAATAATAACGACGAAAAGTATGTTTGAATCGATGTTTGAAAATAAATATAATTATTTTAAATTATAAACAAGGACAGAAAAGGCGCGGCAGTTTCAAAATTTGAATTCGAATTTTGACTGACTGTACCGGGTGCAAAATAAAACGGATTTTAGGGAAACCGAAAATATTTAAATCTGTTTATGAATGTATTTCTAACTGTAACACCCCGTGTATTCTATAACTGTGGAATTAACAAATTAAAGTATAATTAATTTGAAATCAAAGAACTAAGGGAAACGGGATACGCCATTGCGTTCGTCTCGGAAAAATACGCGAAATAGAGTCCGAGTTTTCGAAAAACGGAGTCCGTATGAAGAAGATATAGCCTCCGGAAGTTTTTGAATTAAGTTTAAAATTCGAACAGCTCAGAAAACAAGTTTAAAATTAAAAATTGGGCCCAATTGGCCAGGGCGGGAAAATTCCCGCCTAAGGCACCCAGGTCGACTGGGCTGTCGACCTGGTCTAGCCAGGTCGACAGGGCTGTCGTCCTGGTCCAGACCCAGGTCGAACCCAGTCCACCCTGGCTGGCCTATTCTATGTTGGTCGATTTTCTGTGGTCTACTTTGTCATTAGGGCTAGGTGGCAGGCTCTAATTGGTCCCTCTTGCGAATGAATGGCTACGATCAATCCAAGCAACATCGATGGTCCTAATCAGTTCATAAACTCTATAAAATGACCCTAGACTCTACCTAGGTTTCTTACACAATTCTCAAGCCTCCATTGCTCTCTTCTTCTAATTAAAAATAAAAATGGCGTCTCTGCTATGCTAGAATTAAAACTAGAAGATAATCAACATCAGCCTAAGCAACTCAATTCAAACTAGAGATTAAAGTTTCTGCAAAGATTCTACAACAAGTTAAAGTTCTTTCTTTAATCCAATCAAGGCAAGTACAGTTATTCTCCGCTATGAACGTTAATTATAATTTTGATATGCATTTAAATCTGAGTTTGAGGTTGTATTCTCTTCTGTTAGATCTGTTTTCTGTGACTGTTCTATATTCCGTTCTTCTTTTCTGTTTCTATAGCCAGGCTACCACGAGCCTGTGCCTAATCTCATAAGAGATGAACGTATGAACGCAAATTTTGGGATGAATGATGCGAAATTTGACAAGACTAAATTGAATGTATGACTTTAGGTCTGAGGCATAAAATATATTGGACATGTGACTTGGGATTGGATGCATAAATTTGACTATGAACATATAATTTATGCATGTTGTATGCATAGTTATGTTGTAATTTAGATCTGTAATTAATTAGAAAAATAAGCATATGTTATAAACTAGTTTTAGACCTATGCATATTTTGTGATAAAAGAAGAAGAGGAACCACTGTAAGATTACATATGATTTGAGACTTTGAACAAAATGCATATAAAAGTCAAGATTTGATTTAAAGATTTAGATTGTTGGGTATAGTTTGCATAATGATTCATGACTTAAAAAGAAGAAGATATGGAAGCTTAGGTGTAAAGATTTACATTAATTAGGATATCTATTATTGAGATTACACCTAAATAGGGATTTTTGGATATATGGCATGCATTGAAATTAATGGTTATATTTGGTATAATTTATATGTGAATCTGCTGTAAGATGCTAGTTTAACAAAAAAATTGGAACATATGTTATATGGAAAATTATGTCCATATTCTGCGCTTATGCAAACATGGAGTATATGTTGTGAATCATGACAATTATGTAGGCATATGAATTTAGGCCAATTTATGATTGGGCAAGGCATGTAAATAGAACTTTTAGAAATATTAAATTTGCTAAATCTGCTAATTTGTCAAGTTGCCTAAACTACTAGTTTTGTCATATTGCCTAGACTGCTAATTAGATTGAAATGCCTAATCTGTTAAATTTGTCGGTTGAAATGCCTAACCTGTTATATGCCAAAATCTGCTAAGTTGCTAAATCTGTTAAATCCGTTAAGTCATATAAAATCTGTTATCTGCTATGTTGATATAATCATCCTGTTATTGATATAATCTGAATTGGCATACATATTGGGCGTGCGCATAAACGGTAAATTTTTAATTAATTGGCCGCAAAGATAAACATGGCTAACTCGAGGTTAGAATGAGTTTGCGGCGTAAATCTGCCCGGAACCGCCCGGCACATCCAGTGGCCGCAAACAATAGGTTCTAATGTGAGAAGTTAGTCATAACATGCGTAAGACACGAGGTTAGGTCTGGCTTGTGGCAGAAGTCTGCCCGGAACCGCCCGGCATATCCAGCGGCCACAAGCTACCGACCTAATGTGAGAGGTCTGTGCATTAATAATTAATTAATGCAAAATCTAAGATAAGAATGACGTCTAAAACGTATTGGGGAAAATAGGGTTAAACCAAAGGAATTAATAGATGTAGTAAAACCCGTCCATGAATCTGTAGGCCCAATACAAAGTTAGACAAATCTGAAAAATCTGTACATCTGATCCGTTAGTCTGAAAACTTGTTAACTTAATTTGTGAACTAGTAAATCTGAATTCTGTATGTCTGAACCTGTAAACAAATAAATCTGAAATCTGTTAGTCTGGGGACACAAGGTTAGGAGGGGAATTACTTGTGTCATCTGTTGTTTGGGACCCATATTAGTCAGTAACCCTTTCTGGTATCAAAACTTTGACCCAACAGTAGGTAGGGTCCGGGCACGCTTACTGAACTAATTATAAGTGGTTCATTCTGATAATGGCGAGGGGTGTTGATGGTGCGTTCCAACCGGGTCATGTGCGTGCATGGATCCCGGTCTGCCTCTGAGGATGTAAGACGCCGTGACATCTGTAAATAGGTCTGTGCCAATTGGTTGTCACTTTAGGGAGTGATACACCCTACTGTGGGGCCGACACAGGATATTTATGTATTAGGGAGCCGATCGCTTAGGGTAGGGTCTTAGGGTACGCTTAGTTCTGTCTGTTTCTGTTGGTACCGTCTGTTTCTGTTGGGTGGTAACACCTGTCTGTTTCTGTGTGGTACCGTCTGTCCGGGTGGTAAAGGCCCATTACTAGTGTACACCTAATTCCACATTCTGTCTTCATAGGGATAAATCTGTTTCTTCTTCTGTCTGTTTCTGATCGGGTAGTAAAGGCCCATTATTAGCATTCTGTTTCTGTTAAAGTATTCTGTACCCGTTCCTGCTTCAATTTAGACATTAGGGTGACACCTAATTCTGCTATACTTGTATTAGTGCAGAGAAGTGTAAAACAATAGTTTACATCATTCTGTTTTTCTGTTATATCTGCTACACCTGTTATAGTTATCTCACATCCAGTTTTATGTTCATATCATATTATTATTATCTGTTCATATGCTGAAAGTCACTGGACTTGCCAGACTTTTTGTCTGACCCTTGTTGTTTCGCCTCCTTTCTTCCGTTTACCCCCCCTAGGTTATCCAAGGAGGGAAATACTTTAGCTTGATCCGGATTTCTCTTTGCTTGAAGTGCTTAAAGTATTGCTTGGCTCTGTATAGCTTCCGTTCCATGGGGATTATGATTTTAAACTATGCATTTTGAAGGCTTTTGTACAAGACTGATATTTTGTACTTGAATTATGAAATTGAAAGGATGTAACCATATTAATTTCTGTTTCCGCTGTAATAAAGTAAAAATTTTGCAAGTACTGTTTTATCTGTCTTGTAAGTTTCTGTTCTGTTTACTAAAATGCTCCACCAAAGTTAAGGCATTCCCTTTGTGAGTGACCTTAACGGAGGTTGGGTGTTAGACTTGGTATCAGAGCTGAAGGTTACCAGATTGGGTAAAGTTTTTGAAAACTGTTTTCAAAAAGGTTTTGAAAGGAAGTATTTTCAAAAATAAAGCTTATTTTGAAAAACATGATCCCCAAGAGCCATATATCTTTCTTTCAGTCCTTTTTGTATTGAACCTTTCCTTTTTCGTTTCAGCATGTCTGAAGCATCTGAGATACCAGAGGGTGTCCATGTACCCGGTTGGTTTCGTCAATATCTTGAGGCTAGGACCGCCGCTGCAGGTCCAGCAAATGATCCCCCTCCTCCACCCCCTCCTCGTGCAATTGCTTTCTCAAAGATCTGTAGAGATTTTAGGGCCATGGGTGGGAAGGATTTCAAAGGAACTGAATCATTCGTAGAAGCAAGGAATTAGCTCAAAGAAACTGAGGATCTATTCGTTATCTTCGAGGTGGACGATAGGCAGAAGGTACAGTTGGCAGTATGGTTGCTCAAAGACGAAGCTTCCTACTGGTGGGAAGTCACTAACGCCGAGAGGCCGGTTGAGACATGGATGGATTTCAGAACAAGGTTTGAGACAAAATTCCTCTCGCAAGCTGAACGTAGTTTACAATTGGAAAAGTTCTTGTCTCTTAAGCAAGGAAGTATGACGGTCAAGGAATACGTCAACCAGTTCAACCAACTAGCAAGATTCGGATTGGATTTAGTCAACACTCAGCATAAAAAGGCTCTCCGCTTTGTTAAAGGATTGAATGAGCCACTGCACAGCCTAGCCATGACCCATGTACCCATGGGAGCAACTTACGAGAAATTGGTGGATATGGCACTACTGCACGAGGAAGACAAGGGCCCGAAAGAGACAAAGAAGGAAGAACCACAGAATAAGAAAGCGGGGCCCACAAAGGAAACACAAAAGAAGGATGAGAAGTCAGAAGATAAGAAGGGGAAAAAGTGCTTTACTTGTGGGAGCTCAACTCATCTGAACAAGGATTGCAGAAAAAGGAAGGGCGCTTGCTTCAACTGTGGGGAGATGGGACACTTCACTAGGGACTGCCTGAAGGGACGAGGACAAGGAGGGCAGGCGAACACTCTTGAGGCTAGTGGCTAGGATAGAAATAGGAAAATTTCTATAGTAGGTTTAATTTCTTTATCTTATTATGGAGTTAAGACTTTTTCTGATTCTGGTATTTTGATTTTGTAATCGATACTCTGCACTTTAATACTAGTATTATTTCTGAATTCCGCTACAGACTCAGACCCATAAGGGTTATGGATCATCTGTTTGAGACTGGGGTTTGAGGGATATCTGTGTTAGGCGTCAAGTATGACGCATACATTCTAAGTTTTCATGGGGTGTCAATTTGATATTGGTTTCGGTCTTTGGGGCCGATACTTAGGACCCATGTCTAATGGGAACCAAATTTTCGTTCTATCTGTACTCGCTTCCATCATTCGACTGTATCCTATCGATCGAATATTTGAACTTTAGGTCGAAACTAATGGGTGTAAACATGTGTTTGAGACATGTTATGTTTGATGGTTGCAAGTGGATGCAAGTGGTTGCTAGTGGTTGCCCGTGGATGCATATACACACACTAGGCACTAGATCGGCTCGAAAACACTCTCATGCTGCATATGGATGGGTGAGCATTTTTCAATTCTTGTGGATGCAAATTGGTTGATTCAGCACATGGATGTTGCATTTGAGTGAATGGTTGTGCACTCATATAGAAATAATATATATCATCAGAATTCTATTGCATACATGTTGGACTCATGGCACTGACATAATTCGCATTAAGGAGGTCAACTGAATCAGTAGACCGCCTGATCTTTGCATTAGATAAGGAACATATACACACACTTTTGCATATGTTCATACAACATTAGAAGTTTTCTAAGGACAATGGATGCTTTTGGATGATGGTTGAGTAGATGGGTGATTGGATGGTAGGACACATTCTTCTTAACTTGAAGATTTCGAGGACGAAATCCTTTTAAGTGGGGGAGAATGTAACACCCCGTGTATTCTATAACTGTGGAATTAACAAATTAAAGTATAATTAATTTGAAATCAAAGAACTAAGGGAAACGGGATACGCCATTGCGTTCGTCTCGGAAAAATACGCGAAATAGAGTCCGAGTTTTCGAAAAACGGAGTCCGTATGAAGAAGATATAGCCTCCGGAAGTTTCTGAATTAAGTTTAAAATTCGAACAGCTCAGAAAACAAGTTTAAAATTAAAAATCGGGCCCAATTGGCCAGGGCGGGAAAATTCCCGCCTAAGGCACCCAGGTCGACTGGGCTGTCGACCTGGTCTAGCCAGGTCGACAGGGCTGTCGACCTGGTCCAGACCCAGGTCGAACCCAATCCACCCTGGCTGGCCTATTCTATGTTGGTCGATTTTCTGTGGTCTTCTTTGTCATTAGGGCTAGGTGGCAGGCTCTAATTGGTCCCTCTTGCGAATGAATGGCTACGATCAATCCAAGCAACATCGATGGTCCTAATCAGTTCATAAACTCTATAAAATGACCCTAGACTCTACCTAGGTTTCTTACACAATTCTCTAGCCTCCATTGCTCTCTTCTTCTAATTAAAAATAAAAATGGCGTCTCTGCTCTGCTGGAATGAAAACTAGAAGATAATCAACATCAGCCTAAGCAACTCAATTCAAACTAGAGATTAAAGTTTCTGCAAAGATTCTACAACAAGTTAAAGTTCTTTCTTTAATCCAATCAAGGCAAGTACAGTTATTCTCCGCTATGAACGTTAATTATAATTTTGATATGCATTTAAATCTGAGTTTGAGGTTGTATTCTCTTCTGTTAGATCTGTTTTCTGTGACTGTTCTATATTCCTTTCTTCTTTTCTGTTTCTATAGCCAGGCTACCACGAGCCTGTGCCTAATCTCATAAGAGATGAACGTATGAACGCAAATTTTGGGATGAATGATGCGAAATTTGACAAGACTAAATTGAATGTATGACTTTAGGTCTGAGGCATAAAATATATTGGACATGTGACTTGGGATTGGATGCATAAATTTGACTATGAACATATAATTTATGCATGTTGTATGCATAGTTATGTTGTAATTTAGATCTGTAATTAATTAGAAAAATAAGCATATGTTATAAACTAGTTTTAGACCTATGCATATTTTGTGATAAAAGAAGAAGAGGAACCACTGTAAGATTACATATGATTTGAGACTTTAAACAAAATGCATATAAAAGTCAAGATTTGATTTAAAGATTTAGATTGTTGGGTATAGTTTGCATAATGATTCATGACTTAAAAAGAAGAAGATATGGAAGCTTAGGTGTAAAGATTTACATTAATTAGGATATCTATTATTGAGATTACACCTAAATAGGGATTTTTGGATATATGGCATGCATTGAAATTAATGGTTATATTTGGTATAATTTATATGTGAATCTGCTGTAAGATGCTAGTTTAACAAAAAAAATTGGAACATATGTTATATGGCAAATTATGTCCATATTCTACGCTTATGCAAACATGGAGTATATGTTGTGAATCATGACAATTATGTAGGCATATGAATTTAGGCCAATTTATGATTGGGCAAGGCATGTAAATAGAACTTTTAGAAATATTAAATTTGCTAAATCTGCTAATTTGTCAAGTTTCCTAAACTACTAGTTTTGTCATATTGCCTAGACTGCTAATTAGATTGAAATGCCTAATCTGTTAAATTTGTCGGTTGAAATGCCTAACCTGTTATATGCCAAAATCTGCTAAGTTGCTAAATCTGTTAAATCCGTTAAGTCATATAAAATCTGTTATCTGCTATGTTGATATAATCATCCTGTTATTGATATAATCTGAATTGGCATATATATTGGGCGTGCGCATAAACGGTAAATTTTTAATTAATTGGCCGCAAAGATAAACATGGCTAACTCGAGGTTAGAATGAGTTTGTGGCGTAAATCTGCCCGGAACCGCCCGGCACATCCAGTGGCCGCAAACAATAGGTTCTAATGTGAGAAGTTAGTCATAACATGCGTAAGACACGAGGTTTGGTCTGGCTTGTGGCAGAAGTCTGCCCGGAACCGCCCGGCATATCCAGCGGCCACAAGCTACCGACCCAATGTGAGAGGTCTGTGCATTAATAATTAATTAATGCAAAATCTAAGATAAGAAAGACATCTAAAACGTATTGGGGAAAATAGGGTTAAACCAAAGGGATTAATAGATGTAGTAAAACCCGTCCATGAATCTGTAGGCCTAATACAAAGTTAGACAAATCTGAAAAATCTGTACATCTGATCCGTTAGTCTGAAAACTTGTTAACTTAATTTGTGAACTAGTAAATCTGAATTCTGTATGTCTGAACCTGTAAACAAATAAATCTGAAATCTGTTAGTCTGGGGACACAAGGTTAGGAGGGGAATTACTTGTGTCATCTGTTGTTTGGGACCCATATTAGTCAGTAACCCTTTCTGGTATCAAAACTTTGACCCAACAGTAGGTAGGGTCCGGGCAAGCTTACTGAACTAATTATAAGTGGTTCATTCTGATAATGGCGAGGGATGTTGATGGTGCGTTCCAACCGGGTCATGTGCGTGCATGGATCCCGGTCTGCCTCTGAGGATGTAAGACGCCGTGACATCTGTAAATAGGTCTGTGCCAATTGGTTGTCACTTTAGGGAGTGATACACCCTACTGTGGGGCCGACACAGGATATTTATGTATTAGGGAGCCGATCGCTTGGGGTAGGGTCTTAGGGTACGCTTAGTTCTGTCTGTTTCTGTTGGTACCGTCTGTTTCTGTTGGGTGGTAGCACCTGTCTGGTTCTGTGTGGTACCGTCTGTCCGGGTGGTAAAGGCCCATTACTAGTGTACACCTAATTCCACATTCTGTCTTCATAGGGATAAATCTGTTTCTTCTTCTGTCTGTTTCTGATCGGGTTGTAAAGGCCCATTATTAGCATTCTGTTTCTGTTAAAGTATTCTGTACCCGTTCCTGCTTCAATTTAGACATTAGGGTGACACCTAATTCTGCTATACTAGTATTAGTGCAGAGAAGTGTAAAACAATAGTTTACATCATTCTGTTTTTCTGTTATATCTGCTACACCTGTTATAGTTATCTCACATCCAGTTTTATGTTCATATCATATTATTATTATCTGTTCATATGCAGAAAGTCACTAGACTTGCCAGACTTTTTGTCTGACCCTTGTTGTTTCGCCTCCTTTCTTCCGTTTCCCCCCCTAGGTTATCCAAGGAGGGAAATACTTTAGCTTGATCCGGATTTCTCTTTGCTTGAAGTGCTTAAAGTATGGCTTGGCTATGTATAGCTTCCGTTCCATGGGGATTATGATTTTAAACTATGCATTTTGAAGGCTTTTGTACAAGACTGATATTTTGCACTTGAATTCTGAAATTGAAAGGATGTAACCATATTAATTTCTGTTTCCGCTGTAATAAAGTAAAAATTTTGCAAGTACTGTTTTATCTGTCTTGTAAGTTTCTGTTCTGTTTACTAAAATGCTCCACCAAAGTTAAGGCATTCCCTTTGTGAGTGACCTTAACGGAGGTGGGGTGTTACACTAACGAATCTGGAAAATCGAAGTTTTGTTGCGGGAGTCAAAAGTTATGGCCAAATGAATTTTCAGAGAGGTCACTACAGAAAATATATTGCCCTGGAAAATGGCCATTTTGCAAACGACCTTAGAATTCGACGAAACCACTTTTGTTGGATCCGGGATGTCAAATTATTGCTAGGTTACAAATTCCATAATTTTTGAAGTTAATATGTGAGCGTGGCGATAGAAAATGTGTTTGGTTGATTTCAATTAAATTAGATCGACCAGAAAATGGCCATTTTTCAAATAGTCTCATAACTCGACGAAACTAGTTTTGTTGGGACCTTATCGTCAAACCATAGCTAGAATTATTTTTCTGAAATTTTTGGGATTGGTATGTGGCCCCGAAAAATTGAAATGTATGTTCAAATCAAATATTAAATGTTTTATATTTTAATTTGAAGAAAAACTAACTGAGACAGTCGAAAATGCCTAAGAAACATACCCCATTGTGTTCGGAATGGGGGTATTTAGCTGGGGGAGATGGTCATTGGGTTTGATTGGAGTTTATGTGAGAAAACACTAATTTTTGAATTTATATATATATATATATTTCGGCGAATCAGAAAATTTCTTTCATAAATTAAAAAAAAACATATATTCTCTCTCCCCGACCACGATCTGAAGGCGTAAAAGCTTTCCTCCATTCCCGATCATTTTCCGATCAAACCACGCACCATTAGCCCCTGCCCCTTTTGAACTTTTTGAAGCTCACCCTTCGTTCTTCAAATCCGTATAAGTATGCCTCCTCTCGTCGCTTGTACGAGGAGATCCAATGCCTGAAAGTTGGCCTATTTTGAGCACCGCCAGAGCCTCCTACCGTGATCGATCAGAGCGCCGCCACCCTCATTCTGTGCACCTCTCCAAGCTCTTCGACACCGTATAACCTAATCTGAACGAAGTGCAACGGATTTGCAAGAAAATCGAAACCTAGTTTCGAATATTTTCTGAGAGGTACGGTTGTTTTTAATTTAACTGATTATGGCACTTTAAAGCGCTACAGTTTATGATTTTACAATAAAAATCATATCTTTTTGCTATGCGATCGAAATATAGTGAAACAAGAGAAAGTGGACTCGAGCGGACGTCTTCTACATTTAAGAAGAGACCGGATATTTTCCTGAGCCTTCTACTATTTTTGGTGGAGTGGAAACCAATGTGAGATTTCTAATTTATATACGATATGGAAATAACGATGTATAAGTTATATAGTCGATGTATGAGTTATACAAGCATTGTACACCTCATGTATAAACGTTGTATAAGTTGTATGTTCAATGTATAAGTTATATATGCATTGTAAAAATGATATATGCATTGAAAAGTATTGAAATGATATTGAAATGAAATCGAAATATAGTTATATACGTATATATATATATACTCCCCTCGTCGACAGACCATGGACGATATATATATTGGTTGTGATATTATTTGGACTTTTGGTTGATGTGAAATTTGGTGAATATCATGAATGGTTGATTTGAAATGATTGATTGTGGTTGAAATTCCAATAGGATTAGTATATGGGAAAATTCGTCTGCGTACAAACTAGATATTGAAAATCACCATTGTCAAAAGTTGTGAGGCTTTAAGGTAGGGCGAGGAGTCGTACTAGGGACGGTGCCGGTTTTAACTACCCTGCCGTTACACTGCCGAAATTTTCAATAATATTCATGTGTTAGAATTATTTTCATGTGTTGATACTATATTCAAGTGTTGAATAGAAATTCATGTGTTGAATAGAAATTCATGTGTTGAATAAATTCTTTGAAAGATAAAAATAACATAATATCACATATATGGACTATATAAATTGTTCGTGTTTTAAATAAATTGTTTTAACAATAAAAATAACATTTTTATTATATATATAAACTATATTCGTGTGTTGAATAGAAATTCATGTGTTGAATATAAATTCAAGTGTTGAATAAATAATTTGAAAGATACAAATAACATTTTATCACATATATAGACTATATAAATTGTTTGCATTTTAAAATAAATTGTTTTACAATAAAAATCTTATTTTTATTATATATATAAACTATAGAAGACATTCATGTGTTGAAACAGTATTCATGTATTGAATAGAAATTCATGAGTTGAATAAAGTCTTTGAAAGATAAAAATAGCATTTTTACCTTATGTATGAACTATATAAAATAATCGTTTTTTGAAATAAATTTTTTTACAATAAAAAAAAACATTTTTATTATATACATGAATTGTTAAAAAAAATAGTAATGTGTGGAAATAAATATCTAT
Source organism: Allium sativum (assembly GCA_030737875.1). NCBI lineage: Eukaryota > Viridiplantae > Streptophyta > Magnoliopsida > Asparagales > Amaryllidaceae > Allium > Allium sativum. The sequence continues at coordinate 481,707,295 of CM060926.1, read as the reverse complement.
TGGATAAAAATATCATTTTTATCAAATTTATGAGGTGAATATGGTTTTGAAATCAAAGAATGAATTATATATATATATATATAATTAAAATAAATCGAGTAACGAAGCTGCAGTTCGTATTTTGAAACCGTGATTTCAAACGATTAGTGCGGGAGATCCGACCATCGGATTTTCCCGAAACCGAAACCGTAGGATTTGCTTTGGAAATATTTTTCCAACGACACCCCTTTGTAAAGATCCAATGGTCGGATTGTCTGGAATGTTTAATTCAAATCTGAAGAAAAACAACGTCAGAATCGATTATATTTATATATTTATACATATATATAAAATTAAATTAAATTGAATAACGATGATGTAGTTCGTATTTTGAAATCGTAACTTCAAATGATTGTACCGGAGATCCGACCATCGGATTTTCCCAAAACTAAAACCATCGGATTTGTTTTGAAAAGTTCTTTCCAATGATATAAAATTGGTGAAGATCCAATGGTTAGATTTTCAGATATGTGTAAATCAAATCTGAAGGAAAACAGTGCCACGACCGCGATATGGCCTGAAGCATCATTTGAATGAATTGGTTATTTTTAAATAAATAAAATTAGTGATAAATCGCGATAAAATATTATAAACGATATGGAATGGAAATAAACTGAATCTGCTTGGTTTATTTGATATTTGATGGTTGAATGTGTTTGGCATGAAAATTACACTAAAGAACAGAATTATTGATGTCGAATAATTTAACCATTGAAATGAATTGATTTGAATTATAAATATAAGTGAATTATTTGAAAATGTCGAGTTAATTCTCATTTCAAATAATTGATCGACGATTAGAAGTCGAATTTATGAAGACAGTGCAAGACCGATAATCTTCACATCGAATGGAGGGGTGCTACTGATACTCATGATAGGAGTAGCTACTTTGAAGGGGATGAAGTGGTAGCTTTCCGGACGTACTTGTTGATTGTATGGGTGTGCGAGGTATTAAGTGCCTTCGGTTTCGTTTAGACCTAGAACGAGCTTGTAAATGGACTATGTGTCTGACATTGGATTTGTTCTATGCTGATTGATCTCTATTATATATATATATATATATATATATATATATATATCTATTTGGCGGCGAAGAATTTATTCTCTTGCTTAACGCCCTTCTCTGAGACGTACGAGCTCAGAGGTTATATATCGATAGAAATCAGTCGCATGGAGTTAAATTCCTGTGTGGCATGCCTAAGTGGCAGATGATCAACGCTTTTCTTGAAACGCAAAGTTTTGTGGTTGATGATCAAAGCACGGCCTGTGTGGCATTACTTTGTGTATAACGTTAATTCGAGAGCCTCACACCCCGGTATGGACCAAAAACGGGAGAGGACTGCAGGGAGGACATGCGTTTCCTTCTAGCTAGGAGTGGTGCCAGCGTTTTTACACGGCCTGACATTTTACTTATGTGGATAATGGATAGCGAGGCGCCTCGGTTATATCTGTCGATCCTGGACCGATAGAGTCATCGGGCTCATTTACACCCAAGAGGGCGGGGAAATGTATTGTTCATGCATTATAATCCACCCAGTGTGGACCGGCCCTGAAGATCCAGGGGGCAGTTGCGGCTGTTCCTGAGACATGGGCTAGATTGTCTCGAAGCCGTGAGGACGATCCCTTGCTTTGGTCCATGACGGAAATCTAGTTTCCAAATACGACATTGTGCGATTTTGATTGTATACCTATATATGGCGACATAGTGGTATGGGGCAGTAATGCCATCTATGATTGATACTTATGATTTGAAATTTTTTTTGAAACATATAAACACTAGTAATAATATCAAATGCTTTTGTTTTATTCATATCAAGCATATTTTGGCCCTTATAAGGTAAAATCCTATCCTCCGGTTTGTGTTGCATTGTGTGATGGGAACTGAGTCTTATAATGGCTTCATTTTTATAAAAATCATTGCGATGTTTAAAATATTTACATGTTTTGAAGCACTGGCAATCCAATGGAGTTAACCCGTTCCGCGAAAGTGGCTTGGTTCTGTGATTGACCATATTGAAAAATATGTTAAGTAGATTTCTCATACCAGTCCCATGACTGACTCGTAGTTTGTTTCATTTGCAAACTCGGGTGCCCCTTTTTCTACACGGGAAACCTTGTATTCAGGTTTTAGCAGGCTCTTTCGGGATAGCTGGAGCTGAAGATGGATTCTATCATTTATCTCTTTTATGCTGTTCAGCTCCTGCTATACATATTATGTTTAGATTTCCACTGTAGACATTTATGTATAGCTGAACTGTATTTTGTACTATGTATGATCCTGTATAATACGTAACTCTGATGATTATTTTTATCCAGTGTATTCTATTGTACATTATCTGGTGTATTTAATTATTTCTGTTCTGCTGTTATCTGTTTATGTGTTATATTCCAAATATTACCCTTGCCACCATCGTACGGGGTTTGGGGTCATCACAAATATGGTATTAGAGCTTTTGTTAAGCTTAGCTCGGGAATATAACATATTAACGAAATCGTTAGAGATAAAACTAGTAGAGTTCTTGGACGAATAACTCATTATAGATAGGATCAATAATGTCCTAGTATGAGTATAGCAGAATCAGAATAACTCGTTAGAGATGTGGTCAGAAATGCCCAGAACGAGTTGAGAATTGTATGTTTAACATATTTGTCATTTTATATATAGTCTGGTTTTAGAAATATGATTTTTGACTATATAAACGATATATTTGAAAAGCTAATAAGCAATTTGATTGTTGTTTGTGTTGTGTGATTGTGGATTTGATTAACAAAATTATTTGAATGATAGTTAATTTAATCAATAAGAAAATGATGGTAAATTTATGCAATTAAACCAAGTATTGAACTAATTTAAAAATAGATAGAAATATATACATGTGCATTATGTATGAACAGGTAAATGGATTAGCTGTTGAGTAAAGAATTTATTTGCATGTCGGATAAACAGGTAAACCTTAATGAGTTGGATGCGCAATTTTATTATTATATCAACTCCTGTTAATGCCGTTGGATGTGGAGTGCTGGTTGTTCTGTGTGTAATAATAAATGTCGCCATACGATATTAATAATTAATTGTGAACTACACTACATGGCATACTTCTTGAAGATATGCAAACTTCATCATATACCACATAAGCATTTGGGGCTTGTGTAACGAGGTTGAAGATTCACCATACGAGCGAGAGGCTTGTATGGCAATGAGTATATTTTACAGGTTGAACTGATGACTGATATGGACCATATAAAATGTAACGGTAAATTTCAAGATTAATAAAAACACCACACGGGTCTGGAGATGGCAATAAACACGTCTCTCTGGTCATTAAGGCACATAAACCATTTATAGGGTGACAAGAATTTATTCTCTGGAGTTATGATCTATACACACTCCCCTGTGGACACCGGAATATATCACTATAAATATGTGCATGCTTATTAGGATTTATTGGGTACCTAATACAGCCCAATAAATTTCCAAACCCCTCACCGTACAAAGGAGGTTATGGCGAAATTTTTCGAAAATTTAGGGTGTTACCCAAATTTTTGAAGAATTTGAAAATTCTTAGAAACTGAAAAGTTGAAGAATAAAAGCCAGAATGAAAGTTGAGTGAGTTAATTAAATGACTTTCGACTTCGTTCCTTTTCGGGGATGAAAAGTTTTAAGTGGAGGGGATTGTAACAACCCTGAAAATCCGAACAAGTTTAAATTTTTTAATTTGGCTATTTTAGTGTATTTTACATATTTAAAATAAATTATTTTAAATAATAACGACGAAAAGTATGTTTGAATCAATGTTTGAAAATAAATATAATTATTTTAAATTATAAACAAGGCCTGAAAAGGCACAGCAGTTTCAAATTTTGAATTCGAACTTTGACTGACTGTACCAGGTGCAAAATAAAATGGAATTTAGGGAAACCAAAAATATTTAAATCTGTTTATGAATAACTTTCTAATGAATCTGGAAAATCGAAGTTTCATAGCGGGAGTCAAAAGTTATGGCCAAATGAGTTTTCAGAAAGGTCGCTATAGAGAATATATAGCCTTGGAAAATAGCCATTTTGCAAACTACCTCAAAATTCGATGAAACCACTTTTGTTGGATCCGGGATGTCAAATTATTGCTAGGTTTCAAATTCCATAGTTTTTGAATTTAATATGTGAGTGTGGCAAATGAAAATGTGTTTGGTTGATTTTAGTTAAATTGGATCGACCAGAAAATGACGACTATTCAAATAATCTCAGAATTCGACGAAACTTGTTTTGTTGGGACCATATCATCAAAACATAGCTAGAACTATTTTTCGGGAATTTTTGGGATCGGTATGTGGCCCTGGCAAATTGAAATGTACGTTCAAATCAAATATTGAATGTTTTATATTTTAATTTGAAGAAAAACTGATTGAGACAGTCGAATGGGCCTAAGAAACATATCCATTGTGTTCGAAATGGGGATATTTAGCTAGTGGCAACAGTCGTTGGGTTTGAATTGGAGTTCGTGTGAGAAAACACTAACTTTCGAATTTACATATATATCGGCGAATGAGAAAATTTTCTTTCATAAATTAAAAAAAACGTATATTCTCTCTCCTCGACCACGATTTGAAGGCGGAAAAGCTTTCCTCCGTTCCCTATCATTTTCCCATCAAACCACGCACTATTAGCCCCTGCCCCTTTTGAACTTTTTGAAGCTCACCCTTCGATCTTCAAATCCGTATAAGGTACGCCTCCTCTTGTCGCCTGTACGAGGAGATTCAACGCCCGAAAGTCGGCCTGTTTGGAGCGCCGCCGGAGCTTCCTGCCGTGATCGATCAAAGTGCCGCCACCCTCATTCTGAGTGCCTCTCCAAGCTCTTCGACATAGTATAACCTGATCTGAACGAAGTGCAACGGATTTACGGGAAAATCGAAACCTAATTTCGAACATTTTCTGAGAGGTACGATTGTTTTTAATTTAACCGATTATAGCACTTTAAAGCGCTACGGTTTATGATTTTACAATAAAATCATATCTTTTTGCTATGTGATCGAAATCCAATGAAACAAGAGACAGTGGGCTCGTGCGGACGTCTTCTACATTCTAGAAGAGACCGGATATTTTTCTGAGCCTTCTACAATTTTTGGTGGAGTGGAACCCAATGTGAGATTTCTAATTTATAAATGATATGGAAATAACAATGTGTAAATTATATAGTCGATGTATGAGTTATATAAGCATTGTACACCTCATGTATAAATGTTGTACAAGTGGTATGTTCGATGTATAAGTTATATATGCATTGTAAAAATGATATATGCGTTGAAAAGAATTGAAATGATATTGAAATGAAATCGAAATATAGTTATATACATATATATATATATATATACATATATATATATATACTCCCCTCGTCCACAGACCATGGACGATATATATATTGGTTGTGATATTGTTTGGATTATTGGTTGATGTGAAATTTGGTGAATATCATGAATGGTTGATTTGAAATGATTAATTGTGGTTGAAATCCCAATAGGATAAGTATATGGGAACATTCATCTGCGTACGAACTAGATATTGAAAATCCCTATTGTCAAAAGCTTCGAGGCTTTAAGGTAGAGCGAGGAGCCGTACTAGGGATGGTGCCGGTTTTAACTACCCTGCCGTTATGCTGCCGAAATTTTCAATAATATTCATGTGTTAGAATTATTTTCATGTGTTGAAACTATATTCATGTGTTGAATAAATTCTTTAAAAGATAAAAATAACATTTTATTATATATATAAACTATATTCATGTGTTGAATTGAAATTCATGTGTTGAATAAATAATTTGAAAGATAAAAATAACATTTTATCACATATATAGACTATATAAATTGTTTGTGTTTTAAAATAATTTGTTTTACAATAAAAATCACATTTTTATTATATATAAAATCTAGAAAACATTCATGTGTTGAAACCATATTCATGTGTTGAATAGAAATTCATGTGTTGCATAGAAATTCATGTGTTGAATAAATTCTTTGAAAGATAAAAATAGCATTTTTACCTTATGCATGAACTATATTAAATATCATGTTTTGAAATAATTTTTTTACAATAAAAATCACATTTTTATTATATATATGAATTGTTAAAAAAATAGTGATGTGTGGAAATAAATACCTGTCGGATAAAAATATCAATTTTATCAAATATATGAAGTGAATATAGTTTTGAAATCGAAGAATGAATTATATTTATATATTTATATATAAATATAATTAGAATAAATCGAATAAAGAAGCTGTAGTTCGTATTTTGAAATGGTGATTTCAAACGATTAGTGCGGGAGATCTGTCATCGGTTTTTCCCGAAACCGTTGGGTTCGCTTTGGAAATATCTTTCCAACGACACCCCCTTTGTAAAGATCAAACAATTGGATTGCCTGGAATGTTTAATTCAAATCAGAAGAAAAACAGTGCCAGAATCGATTATATATATATATATATATATAATTAAATTAAATCGAATAACGACGCTGCAGTTCGTTTTTTGAAATCGTAACTTCAAACGATTGTACCTGGAGATCCGGCCGTCAGATTTTCCCAAAACTAAAATTGTTGGATTCGTTTTGAAAAAATCTTTCTAATGATATAAAATTGGTGAAGATCCAACGGTTAGATTTTCAGATATATGTAAATCAAATCTGAAGAAAAACAGCGCCACAACCGCGTTATGGCCTGAAGCGTCGTTTGAATGAATTGGCTAATTTAAATAAATAAAAATAGCGATAAATAATTATAAAATATTATAAACGATATGGAATGGAAATAAACTGAATTTGCTCGGTTTATTTGATATTTGATGGTTGAATGTGTTTGGCGTAAATTGCATTAAAGAACAGAATTATTGATGTCGAATAATTTAACCATTGAAATGAATTGATTTGAATTATGAATATACGTGAATTATTTGAAAAGGCCAAGTTAATTCTCATTTCAAATAATTGATCGACGATTAGAAGTCGAAGATATGAAGACGGTGCAGGACCGATGATCTTCACGTTGAATGGAGGGGTGCTACTGATGCTCATGATAGGAGTAGCTACCTTGAAGGGGCTGAAGTGGTAGCCGTCCGGACGTACTTGTTGATTGTACGGAAGTGCGAGGTATTAAGTGCCTCCAGTTTCATTCAGACCCAGAACAAACTTGTAAATGGACTGTGTATCTGACATTGGATTTTGTTCTGTGCTGATTGATCTCTATTAAATATATATCTATTTTGCGGCGGAGAATTTATTTTCTTGCTTAATGCCCTTCTCTAAGACGTACGAGCTCAGAGGTTATATATCGATAGAAATCAGTAACATGGAGTGAATTGTCTCTGTGGCATGCCTAAGTGGCAGATGATCAACGCTTTTGTTGAAAAGTAAAGACTTGTGGTTGATGATCAAAGCACGGCCTGTGTGGCATAGCTTTATGTATAAGGTTAATTCGCGGGCCTCACACCCCGGTATGGACCAGAAACGGGAGAGGACTGCAAGTAGGAGGACATGCGTTTCCTTCTTGCTAGGAGTGGTGTTGGTGTTTTTACACGGCCTGACATTTTACTTATGTGGATGATGGATAGCGAGGCGCCTCAGTTATATCGGTTGATCCAAGACCGATGGAGTCATCGGGCTCAATTACACCCCATAGGGCGGGGAAACTTATTGTTCAGGCATTATAATGCACCCAGTGTGGACCGGCCCTGAAGATCCAGGGGGAAGTTGCGGCTGCTCCTGAGACATGGGCTAGGTTGTCTTAAAGCGGTGAGGACGATTCCTTGCCTTGGTTCATGACGGAAATCCAATTTCCAAATACGACATTGTGCGGTTTTCATTGTATACCTATATATGCCGACATACTGGTATGGGGCATTAATTTCATCTATGATTGATACTTATGATTTGGAATTGTTTTTGAAACATATAAACACTAGTAATAATATCAAATGCTTTTGTTTTGTTCGTATCAAGCGTATTTTTGCCCTTATAATGTAAAACTCTATCCTCCTGTTTGTGTTGCATTGTGTGATGGGAACTGAGTCTTATAATTGCTTCATTTTTATAAAAAGCATTGCGATGTTTAAAAGATTTACTTGTTTTGAAGAACTGGAAATCCAATGGAGTAAACCCATTCCGCGAAAGTGGCGTGGTCCTGTGATTGACCATATTGAAAAATATGTTAAGTAGATTTCTCATAATGGTCCCATGACTGACTCGTAGTTTGTTTCACTTGCAAACACGGGTGCCCCTTTATCTACACGGGCAGCCTTGTATTTAGGTTTTAGTAGGCTCTTTCTGGATAGCTGGAGCTGAAGATGGATTCTATCATTTATCTCTTTTATGTTGTTCAGCTCCTGTTATACATATTATGTTTAGATATTCGCTGTAGACATTTATGTATAGCTGAACTGTATTTTGTACTAAGTATGATCCTGTATACTATGTAACTCTGATGATTATTTTTGTCCAGTTTATTCTATTGTACATTATCTAGTGTATTTAATTATTTATGTTCTGCTATTATATGTTTATGTGTTATATTCCAAAGATTACCCTTGCCACCGTCGTATAGAGTTTCGGGTCATCACATTTCTTCTCATTTCTTTGTTTATTGCCCTTCATGACCATAACGGTCATATTTTCCGAAGTTAACCATTTATCTTTAATTTCCATTGATTGAAATTAATGTCATTTATGAGCCTAACAACCATAATTTTCCTAAGAAATTAATTACAATGGAATATCTCTATTTCATCAGTGCCGAATATATTTAATTGTTGTACCCCAACAGAAATTTCTAATTTTATTTATCTGTTGCATGTTATACATACATACATACATACATACATACATACATATATATATGCACCGGCTCCTCACATTGAGTTGACTACTTGTGGATGCTGGATTTGCCGGTCGGTTTCGGGCAGGCTGCTCCCATAAGTTGAACTTAACCCTAGGCCTTAGTACATATGTAACATAACTTGCATAACATCACAAACACATAGCATATGATAACATAATCTTGCATTGATCCACATTCATAGCCATAACCTCATTATATCCTATCATAATCATTCAACAATTGGTTATTAAGGCTATAGAAAACTCACAACTTGTTGATTAGCACTCCTAAGAAGAAGATTAAGTTGCTAGAGTTGATTTGAGAAGCTATCTTCCTCTTTAATTTGATGGAGGCTCCTTCAAGTTGCATTTTGACGGCATAACGGTGTTGTATCCATTTTTAGTATGAATTAGGGTAGTCTTAGGTGTATTTATAGAGTAGTTAGGTGTTTTAGGCCATTAGATTAACCCTAATTCAGATTAGAGCCGTCAGATCTCGTCCTAGCCACCAAAACACAGCCCAAAAGCCAAACTGGTGCACCCAGGTCACCTGGGCTCGACCAGGGAGGTCGACCCCCAGGTCGACACTAGGGTCGACACCCTAGTCGACCTGGTGGTCAGGTCGACACCCCTGTCGACCCCCAGGTCGACTCCCTGGGTCTGGCGGGAATTTTCCCGCCACTTCTGAAATGTGAAATTTTCGTATTTTAAATCTGTTTTGAATTTCTGAAAACTTCTTCGGGCCTTAACTGGGTCATACGGACTCCGATTTTCGAAAACTCAGACTCTATTTCGCGTATTTTTCCGAGACAAACGCAATGGCATAGCCCGTTTCCCCTGATTCAGATTTTAAAATTTAATTCTGCCCTGTTTTATATTATAGCAAATTATTCAACATACGGGGTGTTACATTCTCCCTTACTTAAAGGATTTCGTCCCCGAAATCACTAAGTCAAGAAGAACGTATCCTACCAACCAAACAACCATCTACTAAACCATCAAACACTGGCATCCATTTTCCTTAGAGTTTCTAATGGTGTATGAACATATGCAAAAAGTGTGTGTATATGTTCCCTGTCTAATGCAAAATCAGGCGGTCTACTGATTCAGTTGACCTCCTTAATGCAAACCATGATAGTGCCATGCATCCAATATGTATGCGAAAGAACCTTATCGACACATATCATTTCTACATGAGTGCACAATCATTCACCAAAATGCATCATCCGTATGATAGCACAATCATTATACATCCATTAATATAGCTACCTACACACAATTATATGCAATATGCAATATGAACTGACTGAGCCGATCTAGTGCCTAGAGTGTGTGTATATGCATCCACGAGCAACCACTAGCAAACACTTGCATCCACACGCATCCATCAAACATAACATGTCTCAAACACATGTTTCAACCATAGGTTTACCCTATCTAAAGGTCAAAGGTACTAATGAGAGGACATACTAAAGATAAGACAAGTGCTAGACAAACGATAAAGGAGAAGTTAAAAGACATACCCTAAAAAAGGAATGGGTACAATGAACGCATCTTCGCATCTGTCTCCCAAGTAGCATTGCTCTCATCCTCTCCCCATTGCACTTTGACTAGTCGCACCTCTTTGTTCCTCAACTTCCTAATCTCTGACCCAAGGATGCGGGTAGGAGCTCGTCGAATAGTTGCATCATGCTCTACCTCCACTTCTCTAAGCAAGCTCGGCTCTACCACCTCTGCAGTCTCATGTAGGCACTTCCTCAAATGTGACACATGGAATACAACATGTACCCCACTAAGTCTCTCGGGTAAATCCACCCTATATGCCATCCGTCCAATCCTTTCCTTAATAGGAAACGGCCCAACAAATCTTGGAGCTAACTTCCCAACGGACCCAAAGCGAACTACATTCCGAAATGGAGATACTTTGACAAAGACCATGTTTCCAACATCAAACTCAAGATCCGTCCTCCTCTTATCCGCGTAAGATTTCTGTCTGTCTTGCGCCGCTTTCATCCTTCTTCGAATTAAATCAATCTTTTCCGAAGTCTCTCTAACCATATCAGGCCCAAGCAAGATCTTATCCATAGATTCCCACCAACATGTAGGTGATCGACAAGGCCTTCCATAAAGAGCTTCGAAAGGAGCCATACCAATACTGGACTGAAAGCTTTTATTATACGTGAACTCCACCAATGGAAGATGCTCTTCCCATGTACCTCCAAAATCCAAGATACAAAGCCTCAAAAGGTCTTCCAGAACACGATTTACCCTCTCGGTCTGGCCGTCCGTCTGAGGATGATATGCGGTGCTCAGACACAACTGAGTCCCCACTGCTTCTTGCAAACTCTTCCAAAACTCGCTAGTGAAGATAGGATCTCGATCGCTCACTATGCTAGAGGGTACCCCATGCAATCGAACTATCTCTCGAAGGTAAACCGAAGCTAGCCATGGAGCAGTCCTCTTGCTCTTCACGGGTATGAAATGGGCGCTCTTAGTAAGCCGGTCTACCACAACCCAAATTCCCGTATTACCCTTCCTCGATCTTGGTAATCCATCAATAAAATCCAACGAGACACTATCCCACTTCCATTGCGGAACTTCCAACGGGTGCAGCAACCCACCTGGTTTCTTTGGCTCCGCTTTCACCTGTTGGCACACCAATCATCTAGCGACATACTCGGCCACATCTTTCTTCATACCGGCCCAAAAGAAAACTCGCTTCATGTCTTGGTACATCTTATCCCCACCGGGATGAATGGTCATCCTAGAACGGTGTGCATCATCAAGAATAGCCTTCCTCAAACCCTCATCTTGCGGTACATAAAATCTTCCGTCTCTACGCAAGCACCCCATATCGTCTAGGGTGTACCTACTCAAATGGCTGGACGACTCCCCCTTATGAGCCTCTCTACCAACTCAACCAACTGTGGGTCGTCCCGCTGTGCCTCGCCAATCCGCCCCAAAAGAGTAGGTCTGACCTCCGAGGATGATAGCAAACCGGGTATATACTCAATGGAAGGTCTGAAATCAAACATCGAGATAAATTCCAAGCTTCGTCGTTCCACGAACAATGGACTCAGGGACAACCTTTTTCTACTCAAGGCGTCCGCCACCACGTTACCCTTGCAAGGGGTATACGCTATCTCGAAATCATAGGATGCTAAGAACTCCATCCACCTTTGTTGTCTCAAGTTCAAATCCTTCTGAGAAAACAAGTATTTCAATGATTTGTGGTCAGTGAACAATTCGAACCTCTCTCCCAGGAGATAATGGCGCCAAATCTTAAGCGCAAAAACAATAGCGGCCAACTCTAAATCATGGGTAGGGTAATTTTTCTCATGTGCTCTCAACTGCCTTCCACCATAGGCTATTACCCTTCCCTCTTGCATTAAGACTACGCCCAGTCCTGTCCCACAAGCATCGGTATAGACAACAAATGGCTTACTCCCATCTGGCAACACTAAGACTGGACCGGTGTTTAAAGCTCTCTTTAACCGTCGGAACGCATCATCACAATCTACGTCCCATGCGAAGACTAGATTCTTCTTCGTCAAGCGAGTTAATGGGGCTGATATCTTCGCGAAGTCCTTGATAAACTTCCTATAGTAGCCAGCCAACCCCAAGAAACTCATCACCTCGGTAGCATTCTTCGGAACCTTCCAATCTTGAATAGATACAACCTTCGCGGGATCCATAGCTATCCCTTCCTTGGAGACCACGTGCCCCAAGAACCGCACTTCCTTCCTCCAGAAGTGACAATTAGAGAATTAAGCCTTAAGGCTATGCGCTCGAAGAGTCTCCAACATTTCCCTAAGATGTAGGGCATGCTCTTCTTCACTCTTAGAGAAGACTAAGATGTCATCCACAAAGACCACCACGAACTTATTAAGGTACTCCCTGAACACCCTACTCATCAAATCAACAAAATATGCAGGGGCGTTCGTCAAACCAAATGGCATCACCAGCCACTCATAGAAACCATCTAGAGTCCTAAAGGCAGTCTTGTCTATGCTATCCTCGGCCACTCTCAACTGATGAAACCCCGTGGCCAAGTCCAACTGCGAAAATACTGAAGCGCCAACCAACTGATCAAAGAGATCATCAATCCTCGGCAATGGGTGTCTATTCTTCTTTGTGAGCTTGTTGAGTTCTCTGTAGTCTACACAAAGTCTGAGGGACCCATCCGCCTTCGTGGCAAAAACTACTGGAGCACCCCACTCCGATATACTTCATCTTATGAACCCCTTCTCAAGCAACTCCCCTACTTGCTTATGGAGTTCCCTCCTCTCACGAGGAGCCATGTGGCGCACTGGTAAAGATACTTGTTTAGCATTATCCACCAGATATATTCGGAAGTCAATCTCCCGCTTCGGAGGTAAGCCCTTCACCTCCTCAAACACATCCGAGTATTCCCGGACCACTCTAACAGATCGCAAACTCTCGACCGAAGCGTCAAGCGATTCAAGATAACTTAGCATAACAGAATCCATGGGATTACAAGAGATCTCGAGAGTGTTACCCAAGCGGGTCATGAGCCTAACAACTCTCCTTTCGCAATCAAGAACGGCACCATTACTGGATAACCAGTCCATGCCCAAAATCAACTCATAGCCCGTGAAGCCCAAAACAAAAGCATCACATCTAAACTCAATGCTAAGTATAGAAATATTCAAACCCAAACATATCATGGACAAATAAGAGGAGCCCCTAATTGGGTTTGAAACAACCAAGGGATCATTTACTAGACTGGTGTCTAAGTGCAGTGACTCAACTAATGATGATGAGATAAACGAATGCGATGCGCCAGAGTCAAACAATGTACGGACAGGATGATCAAATAGAAAAACCAGACTTTCAATGGAAATAGTTCTACCTCTCTCCTGAATCGGTGGAACCGCGAGAGCCTGAACTTGCCCCCTTGCCTGACCCGGAGCCATAAGAGCTTGCACCTGTCCTCCTGAGGTAGATCCCGTCCTTTGCCCCTTCTTAGGGCAGGCCTTCACTAGATGCCCTGCTTCGCCACAGTGATAGCAACCAGTCTTCTTCTTCTTCCGACAGTCTTTACTTAGGTGGCCTGGTATCCCGCAATTGAAGCACTTCTTCTTCCCCTTGCCACCGTTGCCTTTCCCACCTTTGTTTGGTTGATGTTGAGGTCTCTTCTGATCTCCCTTCTTCTCGGGTGCCTTATTAGCATTGGGACCCTTCTCTTCCTCATGCATGAGTGCCATGTCTACTAGCTTCTCAAAGGTGGCCCCCATAGGGATGTGAGTCATAGCCAATCCATGCATCGGTTCATTTAAGCCCTTAACGAACCTCAAAGCCTTCTTCTTCGGTGTATTCACCATGTCTATGCCAAACCTTGCCAATTGATTAAGTTTGTTGACATTTTCCTTCACCGAGAGGTTTCCTTGCTTTAGAGTCAAGAACCTTTCCATATACAAGTTTTCCTCCGCCCTTGAGAGAAACTTTGCCACAAATCTTTGCCTGAAATCCGCCCAAGAGTCAACAGGGCGCTCTCCATTAGTGACCTCCCACCAGAATGAGGCCTCTCCCTTCATTAACCAAGCAGCTAAATTGACTTTCTTTCCTTCTTCCATCTCAAAGATATCTATCAACTCTTCCACCTCCTTAAGACAATCTCTAGCCTCCACAAATGTTTCTGATCCTTGAAAAGGTTTCCCTCCCATAGCTTTAAATTCCTTGCAAGTCTTAGCAAAAGTATCCATGCGAGTGGGAGGAGGAGGAAGATCGGGTGCTACTGTTGGTGGAGGAACATTTGCTGGACCCGCAGTGGCGGCCCTAGCCTCCATCAATCTCCTATACCATACTGGTATCATCACACCCTCCGAAAAGTTAAGATCTTCAGCCATGCTGAAATGAAAAAGGGAAAGATTCAAAACGGAGAATTCGAAAGATAAAGATAGGGCTATTGGGGATTATGCTTTTCTTTCAAAAACTTTTCTCTTTAAAGACATGTTTTTGAAAATACTTCTTCCGAAAATGTTTTTAGAAAAATAGTTTTCTAAAAAATTTATCTGTTCTGGTAACCTTCGCTCTGATACCACGTGTAACACCCCACACCCGCTAAGGTCACTCACTAAGGGAATGCCTTAACTTCGGTGGAACATTTTAAGTAAGTATAGAACAGAAAAATTACAACAAGACAGATATAAATACTTGAAAATCTAAAACATCATTTCATAGCAGCAGAAGGTAAACATGTTTAGTTACAACACCATAAAGGGTCAAGTACTAAATATCCATCCTGATAAAAACATAAGTACATAATCCCACTACATAAACAATAGCCGTAAAAGAAAAGATAAGCTGGGCTTTACATCACGGTCCAAGCTCCAGAAGATAGATAAAGAAATCTGATCAAAGCCCACTAGTGCTAAGCCCAACCTGAGGGGGAAAAAGATAAAAATAACGGGGACAGACATAAGTCTGAGTGAGCCCTATAACTTTAACAACAAAAATCATTAAAGTAATTAGGGTATGATATAAACTTGGCACGGGATGACTGGGGATAAATGACTACACTAAGTAGCCAACTAGACATAAGATGAACTAAGATAACGGTAAAGACGCATCTACCCACCCAAGGGTAATTACTAACTGCACCACACCAGTCATTCCTACTTAAAGGTTGATCCCACCCAAGGACTTAGAAAATTTACCCAGTAGTTTCGTGTACCCCTAGCTGACTACATAGGTGTCGTCTGCCCCTATCTCCACTGGGTGTACCCACTACTTCCAAGCGATCGGCTCCCTACCGTAGTTACCCGTGCTGGCCCCACAGTGGGGTGTATCACTCCCCAAGGTGGCAACCCGATACAACAAATGGTGCACGGCTTATACCTACACAATGCAACAACGTCTTACCTACCAGCCCGGGTGCACACACGCATATGAAACACGTTGGACTTGCGTTACCACCGCTAACCTGTTTTGGCCTCTTATAATCAAGCCTAGTACGCGTGTCCCGTCCTCGACATGGGTCGAGCCCAATAAGATACATAAGGGTTACTGGTTGAAATGGGCCCCCACAAGCTACCACCTAAGCTTGTCATTTTATCTAGTGCATCCCACTTAACCCTTTAATCATGTTTAATTACATGTTTCCACTTGGTTAAGTATTCTAATCGTATTTTCTATTGCCACCCAAGGCAACCCACTAGATTTCCTAATGCCACCCAAGCCACTTACTTGATTTCCACATGCCACCCAAGGCACCCACTTAACCCCTCATGCCCACTACATGCTTATCTGGTTAAGTGTTTCTTAATTAATTAAAAACGTAACCGTTGTAAAGACCTCTCACATTAGACTATCTTTTATGGCAGCTGGATTTGATGGTTGGGTCCGGGCAGCCTTACGCCATAACCGAGTCTAACCTCGTGTCTATACACTTGTCACGTATTTAGTTTGTGCCTAAGACCTCTCACATTGGGCCAATCATTTGTAGCCGCTGGATTTGCCGATCGGTTCCGGGCAGTCTTACGCTACAAAAGGGTCCAACCTCGTGTCTTAGTCGATTAATTACACCTAATTAATCACCCCCATATTTCGAATTAATTTTCCCTAATTAATTCCAATTTTAACGATGTACATAATTGAATCAATTATGTTCATCCACTTTATGGTATGCATAATCATACCAACTTCACACCATTTCATTAACATGTATAATAACCCCATCGTTCCCTACGTAATTCGCTAAGATGACATAAAAGGGAAGATTCATCACAAATACAATGGGTTCAACTTGCATAACATTAGCATCAACATGGGTTTAAAGGTGTCAACATGCATATAGCATCAAACCCAACTAGCATAAATAATCAACCCAAAATTGCATGAATCACATATGTCATAAGAGATTAACTTGCATAAGTTACTTATGTCATAAAAGGGGTAAACTTGCATATGTATATATGACATACAAAGGGGTTAACTTGCATATGTATGCATATCATACAAAGGTGTAAAATTGCACATGTTACTTGCATATAATCAAACACCATACTTGCATAACATGTCATATATGAACTTGCATATAATCATACACCAAACTTGCATAATCAAGGTGTCATAATGGATCAATGTTTATCATAGCAATTTGCATAACTAGCATCATGAACAAATAGCCTAACACTTGCATAATCATCATGATCATATAGCATATAACTTGCATAACTTGCATAACATCATGAACATGTAGCATATGACTTGCATAACTTGCATAACATCATGAACATGTAGCATATAACTTACATAACTTGCATAACATCATGAACATGTAGCATATAACTTGCATAACTTGCATAACATCATGATCATATAGTATATGACTTGCATAACTTGCATAACATCATGAACACATAACACATAACTTGCATAACATCACAAACACATAGCATATGATAACATAATCTTGCATTGATCCACATTCATAGCCATAACCTCATTATATCCTATCATAATCATTCAACAATTCGTTATTAAGGCTATAGAAAACTCACAACTTGTTGAATAGCACTCCTAAGAAGAAGATTAAGTCGCTAGAGTTGATTAGAGATTGATTTGAGAAGCTATCTTCCTCTTTAATTTGATGGAGGCTCCTTCAAGTTGCATTTTGACGGCATAACGGTGTTGTATCCATTTTTAGTATGAATTAGGGTAGTCTTAGGGTGTATTTATAGAGTAGTTAGGTGTTTTAGGCCATTAGATTAACCCTAAATCAGATTAGAGCCGTCAGATCTCGTCCTAGCCACCAAAACACAGCCCAAAAGCCAAACTGGTGCACCCAAGTCACCTGGGCTCGACCAGGGAGGTCGACCCCCCGGTCGACACTAGGGTCGACACCCTAGTCGACCTGGTGGGCAGGTCGACACCCCTGTCGACCCCCAGGTCGACTCCCTGGGTCTGGCGGGAATATTCCCGCCACTTCTAAAATGTGAAATTTTCGTATTTTAAATCTGTTTTGAATTTCTGAAAACTTCTTCGGGCGTTAACTGGGTCATATGGACTCCGATTTTCGAAAAATCGGACTCTATTTCGCGTATTTTTCCGAGACGAACGCAATGGCATAGCCCGTTTCCCCTGATTCAGATTTTAAAATTTAATTCTGCCCTGTTTTATATTATAGCAAATTATTCAACATACGGGGTGTTACAACATATATATTAACGCATTATACCCCTCACATTAAACTGACTACATGTGGTTGCTGGATTTGCCGGTCTGTTCCGGGCAGGCTTATAACACAAGTGAGCTTAACCTCGTGTCAAAATGCGATTATAATTGAAATTTTCTAATTGGGGTGTACAACATTTATCCTAAATTTTTTTAGAAATTGTAACCATTGTCTTATCGTATTCAGTATCCCCATTCCATAATTGGTTATAATTGTTATTTATTGATTTGCGATACTATTTATAATAATTAATTATATTGCTTGCTGCAAATGGTCACCGGAAATATATTCATTTAATATGGAATACAATTTACATTATATGAGTAAATAATTGAATATCATTCAAACATTCAATACCATGTATATTTTACAATTTTACGCTGATTTGGACGGATAATGTGTGTACATTTATTTTTATACTTTTGTATGGTCAACGTAGTCATCTTTTTATTATTATTATTATTAATTCGTATTTAATTGATTTTGTTAAATCAATAACCAAACATTTCTTTTTGCGTTCAATCTTGCCAAAAGGTTTCCAATCTTCTAAGAAGACCATTAACGGTTATTATGGTTACTTATGCCAAATTTGTGGAATAGGCACAATTCAAATTCAGAAGAAATATATCTATACTATACTATTAAAGCTGAGTTTAGTTTCTGATGCTCACAAGCCTCCTCCAATATCTTAACAAAAATGACTCTGGTGGTGACACGTGTATTCAAAAGCTGAAGAGTCCATTTTCCATCGCAAACATTTATACCAGTTTGTTTTCGTTGTAAATCCCAAGAGCCTCCATTTTCTATCTCAAAACGTTATGCCCTAATTTATCTTCGTTCCCAATCCCTGGCAAGTACCCCTAAATCGGTTTCCACCAACTTCTAATTTTCTTATCTTTGAACATTCATCACTCTGCTCTGCGATGAAATATCGGCGAGATATCTTTGTGCAACGCATAACTGACAGGTTAATCCACGGCGATATGCGATTGTGCTGTTGTTGTTCGACTTCAACGATCATATAATCGGTTAGTGATTTCAGCGATCTTCCTGTTCTGCATCCAAAAATTTGGGTTTCTGCGATGAAATATCGGTGAGATATCTTTATGCAACGCATAGCTGACAGGTTAATCCACGGCGATATGCGATTGTGCTGTTGTTGTTCGACTTCAACGATCATATAATCGGTTAGTGATTTCAGCGATCTTCCTATTCTGCATCCAAAAATTTGGGTTTCTGCTATTTGTACTGTGGATTCAAACTTTCTTAGGAAGCTTTGTTTTTTTTCAACCTCCCACAAATTAGGTAATAGATAATATCTATATTTTGGTTCAGTCATGCACTTCATGTTCTGTTGATTACTAGGATTTTGATTTCAAATTTATGAATTTGTGTTTTGGATTAAGTTTGCAATGATTAAAATTCAGCAACGTAGTTTTTTACCCTGAGATGTCGATTGCAAAACTTATATTAATGGAAGATAGGTCTACACAACATAAACAGCCTTGCATATGAGAACCATCATCTGTTTTAAATAGTTTACTAAAATAGTTGAATTGGTTGTCAGATTAGTAAAAATTGTCCTGACTTTTGAAAATTATCTTCGTCAGAAAAGAACCCATTGTATGCAAAGAAGGGATAGGTGTGAAAAGGTATATAGGGCTTGAATGGTGCTTTCTTACTAATTTTTGTGCAAATGAGTTTTAACCATTGTCTGATATTATTGTAGATAAAATTAAAGTAACCCATGAACCTGGGAGAGTTCTTTGATTCATACTTTTTCCTGGGACTTTTCAGACAATGGTTAATAGTGCAAACATATACTTGGGCATATCACTTATTTGTCTAAATGTTTTAATAAGTGATAATTGGTCTGAATTGATAAATGGAAAAAAATATCAAATCATATCTTAATTTGACCAAAATTGTATATGGACATCAAGTTTTTCCTTAACCTATGTCAAAGCCAAACACCAATACGTTTATGTAGTACTCCACTAATAAAATAATTTGTGGTCTATTGATTCAATGTCTAAAGGACAAGAAACTGAACTTCTAATTACAAATATCATGCTTTGCTTTCTAGCATTTACGTTCAACTAATTATTTCTCGCTTTGAAGTGAGAAAACATGAGGAAAAAAAAGAGAAAAGTGTCTCAAAGAGTGTTCGCAAGATTACTGTTTAAATTGTAAGGACAAGGTTATATTAGACTCTTTATTGAAATGATGTAATAAATATCTCTAGATCTTAGTTAAATTTCCAACTAAGAAATCTACTGTATGCTTTTTGCAACATTTTAAGTCTGCATTAAGTTTTGCACTGACCTAATGTTATATTATTATTATCAATAGGCTAATTAACTGCAAATAATGATTAAGGAACCACAATGAAGTCGAAGCTAAATTGAGTTGGAAAATGCACACATTATACTTGACTTGGGACTAGATACGGTGTTACCTTTAAAGTAATTTTGGTTGTTTTCTTAAGAATGGACAACTATAATGGATAATCTGGATGAGTGGATCCTTTTAATTTTGAGTAATGTATGCGGATCCGACGCGTCCCATAGCATGAATTGTATGCATGCTTGAATTTTGTTACAACTTGAGTTGCCAAAACGACGGGTTGTGGATATGTATGCATGGAAATATCTTTTTCCACTTCTACGTTTACTTTAGATGCTGAATATGAAAAAAATGACTATTTAAACACTATCGGATTATGAAAAAATTGCCATTAATTTTTGTGCTATTATCATGTTTTTAATAGCTATGTTATTGATTTTCTTTAAAGCTATATTGCATTATTTAGTTTCTTATTGATTACTTTATTGATTTTTTTTATAGAATCCAAGTTAATGTCACGAAAGCTCTTCGTAATTCAGTTGAGAAGTTTTGAATTTTGAGTTGAGGTTTCTACTCTTATAGATATAATTATCAACTCTTTGTACTACAACTGGTACATTTTATTCAGAGAACTCAACTCCAGTGCCTCAGATGTAAATTCTAAACTTATATCAATATAGCAGTTTTGGCATATAATCATATGACTATTTGTACTATGACAATGCATACTGTTCATGTTTCAATCAAGCATTAAATTAGATGAGTTTTTTTCTTGAACTAATAGTATTGTATAAGCGGTAAGTGATAACTGTAAGCTTGATCTAGGATGGTACATTAAAGTTACTGCATGGAATATGAATATAATTTGTTGAGTGTCTCAGCTGGCAGCATCTCTATCAGAGATGAAGGTTATTATAAAAAATTTGAGAATAATTTCCTGTTAAGAACGTCATGTACCACTGACAAACTTACTCATAATTTTAACCATTTTGTGTTTTATCCTATAAAAATTGTTTTTTATATCTTTTTTCGTGAACAGGTAGACAGAAAGTGGCGTGAACTAAGTAGGTAATATGGTGGTGGAGTCTACTTCGCATATCAGGTTGCAAAATGTATTGACGTCACAAGCAAGTACATGATAAACAGTAAGAAATTTCATATGAACATGCATGTGTATTGTTTTGATCTTTATGATAGTCTGACTAGGGTTTCACAATATATATGTTATCTCACCTGCTAGATATGTTTGGGAACCTATAGCTGGCTGTGTAATCGCTGAGGATTTAAGGAACTATTTACTAGGATGTGGATTAGAAATCTGCCTGCTTCTCTGAGGAGAGGGCAGAATATTTTGAATAAAACAAATTGAAGGTCAACAAGCTTTAATTTTATTTAATTTTTACCTAAAACATTTTTGGTCAATGCTGAAAGAATGAAGGTGCAATCATTCTGCTGCACACCCAATAAAGAACAATTTTTTGTTAGGCAGTTGCTGAAACAACATATGCTTCCTTAAAACCTAACCTTATTTCCAATGACATGCTTACAAACTGCAACAATAAGAGCAAGTAAGTTGTCAATTTGTAAAGGCAAGAAACTATTTTAAATGGTTTTATAACATGTTCATATACACTCATATGTAATAGGAATATGCATGATATAGGCTTAGAACCTATTTACAAATGCCAGCCTTAAATTTCTTATTAGTTTAAAACAGGATATCTACCTACAAATATCATACACAACAACATAGCTTATAAATGTATATGCAGTAAGTAAAAAAAGAAAAAAAATAGTCTGGGCCCATTACAATACATGACTCTATTTTAACCAAAATTAGTCCCCTCACATTACGGTTCTTTGATATAAATTACGCTAAAACTAAATTTACCTTTTTGTTTAATTTAAGAGGTATTTGAAGGTCAGAGATTAGCATAGATGACAGTAGCTGATCCGGCAGGAACAGAATCATTGCCCTCACATATGCATTATTCCAACTGAAAACACTAAAGAAATTATTTTTGGCTCTCTTGGCACTAACATTGAAAAATTCCCTCATAAAACTATCACTTCTAGCTTAAAAACAAATTTTGTGTTCCATGTAGATCCAATCGAACAAGGTGGAAGAGCATATCTTCATTAATAGTTGTTACATATCACTGTATCTGTTTTAACTCACATAGTATAGTGCAAAACTAAATGATTGCAAATTCTATTTCCACTTAGGAAACTGCTAAGTTGCCCCCTATTTTGGCAAACAAATCAATGACTAAAATGCCCTTTTCTTATTTTCAAATTAAAATTATGTTTTATTTTTAAGATTTTCTGTCCACTATGCAGACACATTTCGTAGTCCTTTAGGATACCACGCAGTGGCATTACGTAGTACCCTAAAGGGACCACGTAGTGGCACTACGGGTGAGGATAATTTCAGATTTTTTTTTAAAATGAGGGTAGCTCAGCAAAATCATGTTTTTTTTCTTACTTTTGGGAAATTAGGGTGCAACTCAGTAGTTTTGCGAGTTCAAATAGAGTTTACCTTAAATGATATATCCATATCAATTCATGGTAAATAAAACTTGCCTTAAACTTCTAATTTGCTACGTATGTCAATCTATATTTCCGGGTTCAATAGAGACATTATCTAGAGTCAAAGATAAACTTACAAATGGATATTAGGATCTAAGGTTCACCCTTTTTCTCCGACTCTGTACATGTTTTTTCTTTCTTTCTTTGGAGATCTTGAAATTTTGTGCTTTATTTTTGTTTACAGCTTTACCACGGCATAACAGACGCTAATTATATTCCTAATCAAAATGGTTTTCTTTTTTTATGTATGCTCTTAAATTCGAACTGTGCACATGTTCGAATTTATACGGTGAGAGTTTTGGTAGGTGTTTTATTTGATGTCATGATTTTCAGATTCACATTAGTAGTAGGAAAGAATATGGATTTACTTAATTTTCTTAAAGTCTGATAATATAAAGTTCGACCACATTTAATTTTCTTTGGATTTGTACAAAAATAGAGTCACTTGGGCTTTCTTTATTCAAAGATCATTATTGCATTTGGATGCGATGAAGTCCAAGACATGAACATGTTGAATCTGGACCAGTTCTCAAAACTAGGATAAACAATAGTTTGAGATGAAGATGCTGGTGCAATCCATCGTTAATATTACACATAATTGCCATTACTCCTTGATGTATTCCATGTAATGTCATCAGTCGTTTATGTATATTCATATATTGCATTAACTTTATTTTTGTTCCGTGAGTCTATTCAAGCGAACTTTGCTTTTTTATGATACAGGATATTCCATCAACAAGCTGCATGCATATCATGTTGAGGGTTCCACTCAATGAAAAGTCAACGTGTTTCATTTATCAACACAATTCATTTTGTAGTAACAAATATTTGTTATAAAATTTGATCTATATGCTATGTTATTGTTCTAATTTAAAAATTTATATGGGTGATGAAGCATTAACCGTGAATGTTATGAGGTAAAGTTGTGCTATTTTTTCAGTTAGTGGAAAGTAAATGTGTATCTGACAATCTAATTCAAAAATCCACTGACTGTATAATTGATGATATGTCTTTTCATCATAGTTTTTTGATTATATGTCTCATGCTGAGATGTTTTAAAATAATATATGCTCTTTTCAGGATTGGGAAATTAAACCATCATAGGATAAAAACATGTCAATGTTTTATTATATATGCTTATGTCAAATGTTTTAATATTATGATAAGAGGAAATTTATAATAAAACTAATTATTTGCATTTTTTTTGTTTCATCATGTTAATATTATGGATTAATATATTTTTGGCCAGGAACTTGGCGTTTTGACTGTGGGCGTTTATTTGTTTCACGTGCAACAAATAAAGAACTACTATTAAAAGCTATCCTTTTGAAAAGAACAGACCTTCTGAAAGCAATGAAGTTTAAGATATCCTAAATGTATTTTTATTCACATGAGGAGTCTGTAAGGTCTTTCATAGTTGCCTGTTGTTTCTGAAGGATCTTAAAAGTTTATAATTGATATTGTATAAGCTAAAACCAAGTTAGCTTTTACGGATAGAACCAAACTGTTGAACAGTGTAACAAATTATTATGTACCACACATTTTGGACATTCAATCGTGATTCTGAGGAAACTTTGAGTCATTTATCGAAAAGATGACTTTGTTATTTCATTCTACTGATATTTTTATGCTTTGTACATTTTGTGCATGTCGGACATAATAAAAAAATTTAGTCCTTTTATGCTTTAATGTAATTCGTCCAAATAATATGCATAACATATCATAGTTTGCCTTCAATTTAGGAGTGTCCAATTTTTGGCAAACTTTAGAACATGTATTATCTCTACATTGTTAAGTGGTTTAAATGAAGTGGGCGATTTGTGCGCAATATTTATACTTAACCAGATCATGACTGTTTTGATCCTTCGTTCCAAGGACATTATCTGATGATGCAACATGATACAAGTTTTAAAAAAAAAAACTTTTACTTTTTGTAATAGTAATTTTTTTAGATTCTATTTTATGGTAAATTTCTTATTGTTTCTTTTTCAGTATCTTGATCAATAATTTAGAATAGATATAAACTAACAATATTGCCAAACCCGTATGCGAAAATCAACCTCAATAGAAAATCAAGTTTAAACCATTCTGCTACTTATTAATTTGATGTTACTTTCAGTAACTTCAATGAAAGTACATTAAACTTATTATATAAACACATATTGTGTTAATAATAAGCATACAAACGTTTTCACATAGTGTTATTTTTTTCAGATTACTGCGGCTGTCTTAGGAAGCATTACCCAGCTATACCGAATACAACTACCAGCACTACCAGCTGTGCTTGAGATGATTTAATGCTGACCTGTGGTATTTCAATAGTCAGACCAACCTATGTAGTAGTTTTCTCTATGAATATTATGAAGCTGTATATAATCTCATTTACCAGTTGAAGTACATGGTATTGACATTCAACTTTATGGTGGTGTTCATATTTTTACAACATATTGACTTACCTCTAGCTGTCAAATGCTATGTCTTTCCAACTGTATTTAGGATCCATTGGTTTTTCAAGTGTTTAAATAGCATATTTTTTATCTTGCTGTTATCAACTTCTAGCTGTCAAATGAAATTCATCGTTTTGTGATATATGAAAATAATGGTAAGAGATGATATGTGAGTACAGTGTGAACAGTGTACATACCTCAAATTGTACGAAATTGCCGACAATCTAAAAAACAAAATTCTATGGCACGTTATGCCATATTTTTGTGTAACAATGTAGTCCCGCCTTTTACTCTTAGAGGGCATCTTACATATGCAGATTCAATATGACAACACTTACGTTACCGTTGGCTCATTGGAAAGTCACATCTTACGCTGCTTTCATATTTTTGGTTTTTTTATATGCATCTTATTATCTTAAAAATATTATAAACACACAAATTAAGGGACCATAATATCAATCAATGTTTGTATTTGCAAAATATATGACGTATTAACCAAAAGCTATCATTTCAACCAAAATTAACGCATGTAATACCAACAAATTTGCAACAGAGATCAACCGGTTGTAATATAGACCAAAAGCCATAATTTCAACCAAAAGTAATGAATGTAATGCCAACAAATAAATTAATGAACAAATAAATGGGTTGTAATATTAACCATAGTATCGATTCGGTTATGGTCAGAACTTTAATTTCAATGATAATAAGCTGTAATATCAATGTTTTAGTATATATGCATCGTTTTTTGCGAACCGTGTGCGAAGCACGGGTTCACACTAGTATGTTTATATATACATTTTTAGAATAATCAATGCAAACTACATATAAATATTTATTTTTATATTTATACGTATGTTTGCACCACTTTTCTTTTTTATATCTTTTGTCATACTTCTTGTGGATTCAAAATGATATTTTTTGTTTAAAAAGATGAAAAA
This sequence comes from Allium sativum, assembly GCA_030737875.1. Taxonomy (NCBI): domain Eukaryota; kingdom Viridiplantae; phylum Streptophyta; class Magnoliopsida; order Asparagales; family Amaryllidaceae; genus Allium; species Allium sativum. Next base: position 481,680,874 of record CM060926.1, on the reverse strand, counting down.
GGCATATTTACAATAATTAAGCCAAAACCCAACAATATTGTCACATTTTAACAATCGTATCTTTCCAAATTCACACAATTTACCACTTTCATCTTTTTACCCAAATTCACATATTTTATTTTTTAACACTGAACTAAAGATCTGGAATGTAACTACATCTAATTTCTATTTAATGGGACATATTTTTAGATCTAAAGTGTTATGCAATGTCCACAATACATTCTACAACATAATTGCAATATATTTCATGACATAACTGTTGTAATATAAGTAAACAATATTAAGATAAATACATTATTATAAATGTATCTATTAATTTCCCACTCATCTTATAGCATCCAAATTCAAAGTTTTTACCTTTTTGGCTTACAAATTCCCAAATTCATACAAATCTACAATTTATCTAGAAAGAGGAAAACTATAGATCTATAGAATTGAAAGAAAATGGGAAAAGATGTGAGAATCTATTATTGAGCATTGATTTGCATTCTATTCCATTGAATCTATTAATCCTCTCAATTCTATATACATTTGATTTGATTTGTTTGTATGTATATATTTTTAATTGAAGAAATAAGGTTTGGAGAAGGAGAAAATGGCAGAGCTCCGCTGCTTCGATAGTTTTGAATGGAAAAGAATAAGGCCTTCCTCTTTATTTATAGGGGTGGAAATCTCCTAGAACCGTCAGATATTTTTTTATTAACTTCCATCCATTCATATTATAATTTTATATGACAAACCCTAGCCGTCACTGCCTTGCTCGACCAAGCGGTCATAGCCAGCAGTCGACCGCCGCTGTGGGGTAATTAATTCTAACTATGTATTAACTATTCTGATTTATTTGTTTCCATTCATTTTTCGTATTTGTCTGTTACTTTTTTATACGGACTCCGTTCGTGAAACTCCAAAATGAAAGTTAACCAGAATTCTTAGACGAACGCAACGGTTAAGGTTTCATGGTCAAATTCCATTGTTTGTAGAAATTCCTATTTTTTGAGCTTTTAATTAAATAACTATTTATTTTCAAAATTCCGGATTGTTACATTCTTCGCCTTGAATTTCATCCTCTAATTTTGACAACTAGTTATCCTATCCTGCACAACCAATTTAGGTACATCCACTTTACAACCATGTGTATATGTGCATGATGTATATAATGCATTTCAACCATAAAACATGCATGCAAGACGAATCTAAATTGTAATGATTCAGATTTCACCTTGGTGATTGCTAAACCGACCAAGACCTTTCAAAACCCGAATACGCAAACTTTGGGCATACAACACATCAGAACAAATAACGGAAGAAATTTATAAACATTATAATAATGTTACATCAGAGTACAGAATATCAGAGTACATCGATATAATAATACAACAACGGAAGATATTTACAACAAAACTTAATACAATGCAGCGTAAGACTATCATGCTATGGACACAGATTTAAGCTTCGATCCAGAATCCTGCTCAAATAAATATCTGCAAAGCAAATCACTCGACCGCCTATGTGGAAAAGAGGGAAACTGAATTTGCAAAGTGAAAGAAACTATGAGTCAGTCATGGGTTTGGTGTGAGAAATATTACTTAACCTATTTAATAATAAGGCTAATCAAAGGACCACGCCGCTAACGCGGAACGGGTTTACTCCATTAGATTGTCAGTGCATAAACAACAACCATAAATAAATTTATGGATCTACAATGCATCATACAACATGTAAATCCTTAATATACCCATTTGGGCTTAATCCCTAAACTTAGATTTCAAAATCCAATTCACTTTACAGAAATTATTTCTTTGGACTTTATTTCCCGATTTCTTTTATCTCAAATCATTTGAAATACATATCTATTTTTTATATCAAAGTAGATTTCACTTCGGGATTTGAAAACAAAACATTTGGAAATATGAATCCCAAAACATAACAAAACATACAAAACAAGTACGAAACCAAGTATCGGTCATGTTCCCTCTGGACCGGGCAGTACGCACCCTAACAGAACCAATATATATATATATATATATATATATATATATATATATATATATATATATGCACCTAATGGCAACACTAACAATGCACCATCCCACCAATTGGGGAAGACATGCACGACCTCACACTGTTAGTCAATTTCGGGTCACCCGCATCTTCAGCCACATACTTGGTAAATCATTTTATATCCCGAAGTAGGGAAAATCATTTCACAACATAATCACAAGTATAATCAAATCTATATAGCTTTCAACTTTTAAATCGTTTTGAAATCACCGTGTGTAGTCCTCGAAATCTTTTCTGTTTTATAAAACATTTTATAAAACATTCCCTGTCCAAAGTTGAGAATACTATTCTTTTTACTTAAGAAATCACTTTTCAAAATCATTCATTAATTTTGAAATAAACAACATCGCTAACCACCTTATAGTCAAATCGTGAAGTGTTTCACAAGGTGTTAGCATACATACATTTTAGCTACCCAATGCTTGTAAAAACATATTTTGCTATAAACTGGTCGAGCACAATCTATTCAATCAATCAACCATAACATGTAAATATTGTATGCTGCATACATATGTTAAAAATCACATTTTTAACAAAACTTATAATTACTTAATAAACCAGTAAAGATTGGTTTATTTCCATTTCATATCGTTAATAATATTTTGTAATGATTTAGCGCTATTTTTATTTATATAAAAATAGTCCAATTTGATTTAACGACGCTTTAGGTCGCTATGCGGCCCTGGCGATGTTTTTACCCAAATTTGATTTACACATTTATCGAAATCTGACCGTTGGATTTTAACGAATTTAATGCCGTTGGGAAGATCCTCCCAAAGTGGGTCTAATAGTTCCAGTTTTGGGGAAATTCGGCAGTCTGATCTTTTTGTATAACGGTTTAAAGTTACGATTCCGAAATGCGAACTACCGCGTGCGATTCTTTTAATTTTAATTTACATATATATATATATATATATATATAATTCGTTCAGCGATTTCAAATTATTTCTTTCTAATGCGCTAACATATAAATGACAATGTTTTTAATAAACAAATCCTATGTTAACAAATGGTCATTTTAAATCCTCTCTTGTGTACAATAAAAATGTAAGTTTTTATTGTTAAACATTTTCATTTCAGACAAATGAACATTTATAATCTTTTCTACATATACAATAAAAATGTGAATTTTATCGTTAAAAAATTTTCATTTCAAATAAATGAACATTTTTAATCTTTTCTACATATACGATAAAAATTTGAATTTTATCGTTAACGTATTTTCATTTGAAATAAATGTAAATTTTTTATCTTTTATACATATATGATAAAATGAAAATTTTATCGTTAACATAATTTAACAACATGACAATTATAATTTAACAATTCTAATTTGTTATACATGACAATTATAATTTAACAATTCTAGTTTGTCATTTCGAATATGATGACATTTGTAATAAAATGACATTTTCAATATAATGAAATTTTCAATGTAATGACATTTTTAATGTAATGGCATTTTCAATATAATGACATTTTCAATATAATGACATTTTTAATGCAATGACATTTTATTTTTGATAATTCTAACACATCACACATTTGATTTTGTAGATTCTAATTTCAACAACAATGATTATTTTATATTGTTGACTCTAATTTTAACAAAATGATTATTTTATATTATTGACTCTAATTTCAACAAAATGATTATTTTGTATTATTGGGACTAATTTCAACAAAATCATTAAATAATTCCTAATCAATCCAATTTCATCCAAAATTAACATCACAATCAAATAAATCAATTCACATCACATATCATATACAACTGTATTTTTTTTTTATGGTGTATAAATTCTTCAAAGCAATAGTAATTATTTTTAAATTAAAAAATAACCTCATCGTGCTTTTATTCCAGAATAATTCAGATCTGAAATTTTTGACCAAAATCTGATCTTCTCCATTTCAGCTCAATTCTGTTTCTTGTTGTAGACCTCATGGTTGTGATTCCAACGCATCCAATTTTGTCCCATTCTTAGTTTGCAAAAGATATTGACGTTTGAATATTAATCACTTTAATTACATTATTTGCAAGATTAAAATTAAGTTAAATTCCTTAACCCTTGTTAATAACCTGCTCCTTCTTCGGTTACACGTCTAGAGCACGTTTGAACCCTGCTCGACGTTATCAACCAAACAGCACCGCCCATCCACATGATCAGACCGCCATCAGAACCTCCCCCGCTTTCCGCCTTTGCACTACCCTCCACTGTGTAACACCCCATGTCCATTAATGTCACTCACAAAGGGAATGCATTAACTTCTATGGAGCGTTTTAAGCGAGTATAGAACAGAAACTTAACAACAAGACAGATATAAACAGTACTTGAAAAATTTAGAACTTTATTTCATTGCAGCGGAAATACATATGTTTGATTACATCATCAAAACCAGAGCCAAGTACATAATATCCATCTTGACTAAATCAAAGTACATAAATTGAAAGACATAATCCCCAATACAAAATAGCCATAAATAAAAGAGAGGCTGAACTATATTTCAGCGATCCAAACAATCTTCTAAAAGCAAGAAGCACAGCTGTCCAAAATCAAGCTCCACTGGTGCTAGTTCCAACCTGAGCACCTGGAGGGGGGAAGGAAGAAAAGGGGAGGAAACAAAGGGGGTCAGACATAAAGCCTGGCTAGTGCGATAACTTTAACAATATAATCACCAAAGTAACTAGGCTAAGGCATAAGTTGGAAAATCAGGAAGTGACCATGAACCATTGAGTATGGCAGAGTAAACAAGGAAACCGGATGAACAACAATATCGTTAAAGTGCACCTAACCCACTGTACGATAATTACTAAACTACACCAACACTATGAGATAATTGCTATACTGCACCACCACTAGTATACTGCACCACGACTAGTCACCCTAAGGTCGATCTTGCCTACTGAACATAAGTGATACTAATAATGGTAGTTTCATGTACCCCTAGCTGCTGTCATAGGTGCCACCTGCTCCTATCTCCACTAGTGGTACCCACTACCGTCCCTATTCTAATTACAATATTCATAATATGGTAGCTGTACTCCTAGCTGCTGTCATAGGTGTCTTCTTCTCCTATCTCCACTAGTGGTACCCACTACCTTCCCCATTCGATCGGCTCCCTAACTCGTAGATACCCGTGCTGGCCCCATAGTGGGGCGTATCACTCCCCAAAGTGGCAACCCGATACCACAAATAATGCATGGCTTATACCTACACGATGCAACAACGTCTTACCTAACAGCCCGGGTCCACACACGCATATGAACCCGTTGGACTTGTGTTGCCACCGCTAACCCGGTTTGGCCTCTTACAGTCAAGCACAATATGCGTGTCCCGTCCTCGCCTTGGGTCAAGCCCACAAAGATACATATGGGTTACTGGTTGAAACGGGCCCGCATTACTTGACACAAGCTAACCACCTAAGCTAGGTACCCTCTAGTACATCCCACTTAACCCACTCCTTACTCATGTTCACTTACATGTTTCAATTTTGGTTAAGTATTTCTAATCGTATTTCAAATGCCACCCAAGGCACCCACTAGATTCCACATGCCACCCAAGGCACCCACTTAACCCCCTCATGTCCCACAACATGTTTATCTGGTTAAATGTTTCATAATTCATTAAGACTGTAACCCCATAAAGAACTCTCACATTAGACAGGTATTTGTGGCAGTTGGATTTGCCGGGCGGGTCCGGGCAGTCTTACACCACAAAAGAGCCTAACCTCATGTCTTTACAATTGTTACGTATTTAATGTATGCCTAAGACCTCCCACATTAGACTGGCATTTGTGGCAGTTGGATTTGTCGGTGGGTCCGGGCGGTCTTACACCACAAAAGAGCGTAACCTCGTGTCTTAGACGACTAATTACTCCTAATTAATCATTCCCCAATTTGAATTACTTTCCTTATTCAAATTATCAATTAATTCCAAATTTAACTATGGCCATTATTGACTCAATTATGTCCATCTATTTATGGTATGTAAAATCATACGAATTTTCATCACAAATTTTTTTTATGCCTTTTAAGGCATCTATGCCAATTAAATCTTTTAATATTATCCCTTTTACCCCACGTTGTACGTTCGTTCATTTAACATAAAATATACGTTAGGCTCGAATAGTCTAACTCATGGAATAAAGAGAAAACATCACAACATACATGTAATTAAAACTAGATCTAAACATAAGGGGTGAACTTGCATGTGTGAATGATGTTCTACATCTAAAACTTGCATAGGCCAAAATTACAACTTGCATAAAATTTCATATCTCACAAACCCAAATCTAATATGTGAACTTGTTTAGATAATGGTCACAAACTTGCATAAATCATGTATGTCATAGATCTACATCTAAAGTTGTAAACTTGCATAGGCAGTAGCCACAAACATGCATAACATGATTCATTTTCAAACACATATATTCATATAAACTTGCATATGTGATTTATGCAACATAACAGTGGTGTAAACTTTCATCTAAACATGTAAACTAGCATGTAGAATTTGGCATATAACTCACGCATGTCATAGCCTAACTTTAGATCTAAAATAGGTGTCATGAAGCATATTAGGTTATACATATAATTTTCCCCAACTTGCATATGATTCATGTCTTAATAAAAATCTAAACTTGCATACATACTTATGATTTATAATATGAATCAACATACCCAAACTAGCATATGAACAACATGGTGATTCAATTGTACATAAGCCAATCATAAAATTACAACATAGATGATCACAACTTTACAAGATAGCATCATAGAATTTACAATATAAACATCACAATTTTACTACATGAATAATAACATGCGGTCAATAATTCACATCATATCCAAATAGTCCACATCATAACTCAATCTAATTAATTTGCTAATTATTTTATTAAAATAATTGAACTCACAATTCAGAGAAGGTCTTGAATTCTGAATTCTGAGTTCTGAAATGGTAATAGCTTTCCCTTGAAGAAGATTCGTTGTTAAAGTTGAAAAGGATTGATTTAGACTAGCTTTCTTCCTTTCTAATTGGTGGTGGCTATGCTGAGTTGCTAGGTGACGACATGGAGGCCATGAATCTAATTTTCTTTGATTTTAGGGTTTGGGTCTAGAGGTGTTTTTATAGAGTTTAGGATTAATTGAGGCCATCTGATCAACCTAGAAGCAACCTGAACCATCCAAACAAGATACGGTGACACCTCTGCCCTAATGACTTAGGACAGTGTATTAAATGTTCATTTTTTTCTATAATTTACATATTTCTTATTTATGACAAATTCCATATGTAAATTATTCCCATTTTAATTATGCCATAACTATATTTTTAATTATGCTCACAATCAATTGTATACTAAATATACCATTTCATGAACCAATCTATGCCATGTAATTTTCATGTTTATCCTTCATATTTATATGTAAATTATAAATCTATTATTGTTAATTACATATTCTCCCTTTTTACCATGTACATTAATTACCCATGTACAAATATCCATTTATACATGCATAAATCTTTCTTACCTTTAATTTGTCATAAAAGCCAATAAAAGAAGGCCACCTAAAAAAAACAATCAATGACAACCAAAAACACGCCACGTACACCACATGATGCGTACACGTCATATATATATATATATATATATATATATATATATATATATGTGTGTGTGTGTGTGTGTGTGTGTGTGTCTATATATATATATTCTATATATATATTTTCTTTTTATCTATCTTCCCAATTACCCATTTTCACAATAAACCACTTTTTGAACTACGTTCACACTAAGCCATTTTAAGCCATTCCCCTAAAACAAAAATATGGCACTAGCGGGGATCAAACTTTGTACCCCTTGTATGCAAGTCACGTGTTCCAACCAAATGAGCTACTAAGTCTTTTGCTTAAAACTTTAGAACAATGCTAAACATTTATTCTTTTCTCATTCTTTTTTTCTTCATGTTTTGCTGCAATATTTAATTTAAAGATATCTTTTTCATACGGAATCCAATTTACGCAAACTCGGACTCTATCTCAACCAGAATTCCGAGACAAACACAATGGCGCAACCCCTTTCCCTTAATTCTCATGTCTGAGATTAATTATTCTTTAATTTAGTTGATTCGATTATTCAAAAATTCAGTGTGTTGCATTCTCCCCTACTTAAAGGATTTCGTCCTCGAAATCTCTAAGTCAAGAAGAACGTATCCTACCATCCAAACAACCATCTACTCAACCATCAAACACAGGCATCCATTGCACTTAAAATTTTCTAATGTTGTATGAACATGTGCAAAAAGTGTGTGTATATGTTCCTTATCTAATGCAAAATTAGGCGGTCTGTTGATTCAGTTGACCTCCTTAATGAAAACCATGATAGTGCCATGCGTCCATTATGTATGCGAAAGAATCCTATCGATACATATTATCTCTACATGCATGCACAACCATTCACCAAAATGCAACATCCATACGATAGTACAACCATTATACATCCATTACTTAAATATGTACACACATTTATATGCAATATGCAATATGAAGTGACTGAGCAGATCTAGTGCCTAAAGTGTGTGTATATGCATCCACGAGCAACCACTAGCAAACACTTGCATCCACATGCATCCATCATACATAACATGTCTCAAACACATGTTTCAACCATAGGACTACCCTACCTAAAGGTCAACGGTACTAACGAGAGGACATACTAAAGAAAAGATATACGGCCCTTGGGGTTATGCTTTCTAAAATAAGCTTTTTTTCATGAAAATACTTTCCTTAAAACATACTTTTGAAGGTACTTCTTCATGAAATTGTTTTTGAAAAACAACTTTTCAAAATTCATATCTGTTCTGGTAACCTTCAGCTCTGATACCACGTGTAACACCCCATGTCCATTAATGTCACTCAGAAAGGGAATGCATTAACTTCTTTGGAGCTTTTTAAGTTAGTACAGAACAGAAACTTAACAACAAGACAGATATAAACTTCACTTGAAAAATTAAAAACATTATTTCATTGCCGCGGAAATACATATGTTTGATTACATCATCAAAACCAGAGCCAAGTACATAATATCCATCTTGACTAAAGCAAAGTACATAAATTGAAAGACATAAACCCCAATACAAAATAGGCATAAATAAAAGAGAGGTTGAACTTTACTTTAGCGATCCAAGCAATCTTCTAAAAGCAAGAAGCACAGCTGTCCAAAATCAAGCTCCGCTGGTGCTAGTTCCAACCTGAGCGCCTAGGGGGGGGAGGAAGGAAGAAAAGAGGAGGAAACAAAGGGGGTCAGACATGAATGCTGGCGAGTGCGATAACTTTTACAATATAATCACCAAAGTAACTAGGCTAAGGCATAAGTTGGAAAATCAGGAAGTGACCATGAACCATTGAGTATGGCAGAGTAAACAAGGAAACCGGATGAACAACGATATCGTTAAAGAGCACCTAACCCAGTGTAAGATAGTTACTAAAATACAACAACACTATGAGATAATTGTTATACTGCATTACCACTAGTATACTGCACCACGACTAGTCACCCTAAGGTTGATCTTGCCTACTGAACATAAGTGATAATAATAATGGAAGTTTCGTGTACCCCTAGTTGCTGTCATAGGTGCCACCTGCGCCTATCTCCACTAGTGGTACCCACTACCCTCCCCGTTCTAATTACAATATTCATAGTATGGTGGCTGTACTCCTAGCTGCTGTCATAGGTGTCGCCTGCTCCTATCTCCACTACTCGTACCCACTACCTTCCCTATTCGTTCGGCTCACTAACTTGTAGATACCCATGCTGGCCCCAAAGTGGGGTGTATCACTCCCCAAAGTGGCAACCCGATACCACAAATAATGCACAGCTTATACCTACACGATGCAACAACGTCTTACCTACCAGCCCGAGTCCACACACGCATATGAACCTGTTGGACTTGCGTTGCCACCGCTAACCCGGCTTGGCCTCTTACAGTCAAGCCCAGTATGCGTGTCCCGTCCTCGACTTGGGTCGAGCCCACAAAGATACGTATGGGTTACTGGTTGAAACGGGCCCCCATTACTTGACACAAGCTATCCACCTAAGCTTGGTCCCCTTTAGTACATCCCACTTAACCCATTTCTTATTCATGTTCACTTACATGTTTCAATTTTGGTTAAGTATTTCTAATCATATTTAAAATGCCATCCAAGGCACCCACTAGATTCCACGTGCCACCCAAGGCACCTACTTAACCGCCTCATGTCCCACTACATGTTTAGCTGGTTAAGAGTTTCTTAATTCGTTAAGGCCGTAACCTCATAAAGACCTCTCACATTAGACTGGCATTTGTGGCAGTTGTATTTGCCGGGCGGGTTCGGACAGTCTTACACCACAAAAGAGCCTAACCTCGTGTCTTTACAATTGTTACGTATTTAATTTATGCCTAAGACCTCCTACATTAGACTGACATTTGTGGCAGCTGGATTTGTCGGGCGGGTCCCGACAGTCTTACACCACAAATGAGCCTAACCTCGTGTCTTAGACGATTAATTACTCCTAATTAATCATTTCCCAATTTGAATTACTTTCCCTATTCAAATTATCATTTAATTCCAAATTTAACTATGGCCATAACTGACTCAATTATGTCCATCTATTTATGGTATGTAAAATCATAACAATTTTCATCACAAATTTATTTTATGCCCTTTAAGGCATCTATGCCAATTAAATCTTTTAATATTATCCCCTTTTACCCCACGTTGTACGTTCGTTTGTTTAACGTAAAATATATGTCAGACTCGAATAGTCTAACTCATGGAATAAAGAGAAAACATCACAACATACATATAATTAAAACTAGATCTAAACATAAGGGGTGAACTTGCATGTGTGAGTGATGTTCTACATTATAACTTGCATGGGCCAAAGTTACAACTTGCATAAAATTACATATGTCATAAACCCAAATCTAAAGGTGTGAAATTGTTTAGATAATGGTCACAAACTTGCATAAATCATGTATGTCATAGATCTACATCTAAAGGTGTAAACTTGCATAGGCAGTAACCGCAAACTTGCATAACATGATTCATTTTCAAACACATGTATTCATATAAACTTGCATATGTGATTTATGCAACATAACAAGGGTATAAACTTACATGTAAACTAGCATGCAGAATTTGGCATATAACTCACACATGTCATAGCCTAACTTTAGATCTAAAATAGGTGTCATGAAGCATATAAGGTTATACATATAATTTTCCCCAACTTGCATATGATTCATGTCGTAATAAAAATCTAAACTTGCATACATACTTATGATTTATCATATGAATCAACATACCCAAACTAGCATATGAACAACATGGTGATTTGATTATACATAAGCCAATCACAAAATTACAACATAGATGATCACAACTTTACAAGATAGCATCATAGAATTTACAACATAAACCTCACAATTTTAATACACGAATAATAACATGCGGTCAATAATTCACATCATATCCAAATAATCCACATCATAACTCAATCCACTTAATTTGCTAATTATTTTATAAAAATTATCGAACTCACAATTCAAAGAAGGTCTTGAATTCTGAATTCTGAGTTCTGAAGTTGTAATAGCCTTCCCATGAAGAAGATTTGTTGTTAAAGTTGAAAAGGATTGATTTAGACTAGCTTTCTTTCTCTCTAATTGGTGGCGGCTATGCTGAGTTACTAGGTGACAGCATGGAGGCCATGAATCTAATTTTGTTTTGATTTTAGGGTTTGAGTCTAAGGTGTTTTTATAGAGTTTAGGAATAATTTAGGCCATCCGATCAACCTAGAAGCAGCCTGAACCATCCAAACAAGATAGGGTGACACCTCAGCCCTAATGACTCAGCACAGTGTATTAAATGTCCATTTTTTTTCTATAATTTACATATTTCTTATTTATGACAAATTTGTAAATTATTCCCATTTCAATTATGCCATAACTATATTTTTAATTATGCTCACAATCAATGGTATACTAAATATACCATTTCATGAACCAATCTATGCCATGTAATTTTCATGTTTATCCTTCATATTTATATGTAAATTATAAATCTATTATTGTTAATTATATAATCTACCTTTTTACCGTATACATTAATTACCCATATAAAAATATCCATTTATACATGCATAAATCTTTCTTACCTTTAATTTGTCATAAAAGCCAATCAAAGAAGGCCGCCTAAAAAACAATCATTGACAACCAAAAATACGCCACGTACGCCACATGATGCGTACACGCCATATATATATATATATTTATATATATATATATAAATGTGTATATATATATATATTCTGTATATATATTTTTTCTTTTTTATCTATCTTCCTAATTACCCATTTTCAAACTAAACCACTTTTTTAATTGTGTTCACACTAAGCCATTTTATGCCATTCCCCTAAAACAAAAATATGGCGCTGGCGGTGATCGAACTCTGTACCCCTTGTATGCACGTCATGTGTTCCAACCAAATGAGCTACTAAGAATTTTGCTTACAATCCTTAGAACAATGATAAACATTTATTCTTTTCTCATTTTTTTTCATGTTTTGCTGCAATATTTAATTTAAAGATATCATTTTCATATGGAATCCAATTTACGCAAACTCGGACTCTATCTCAACCAGAATTCAGAGATGAACACAATGGCGCAATCCGTTTCCATTGATTCTCACGTCTGAGATTAATTATTCTTTAATTTAGTTGATTCGATTATTCAAAAATTTAGGGTGTTACACACTGCCCTGAAGATCACCCTGTTTCATAACAGAATTCGTTCACCAAAATGTGAAGCTAAAATTGATCATCACCTTATGATATTCCAGAGCACGAAAATCTCTATCTCCTTTGTTTGGAAATTTGTTAAATTGATTTCTAGATCAAGATGTTTTAGGGTTATAAAATCGGACAATTCTGGCCATTAAAAGCTACTGGCGGCTGCAGTGTAATAAGATGATAGAATTAGGGTTTGGTTTTTCTAGTTTGTTAATAATAATATATTTATTTAATTATTTAATTTTAAAAAAGCCCGTTAACTGATATTAACTCCAAATTAAGCCCAGCGACTGTCATCTCTAGCCAAGTACCCCTTTTTTGGATACAATGGACTAGGCCTCCTCAGCCCATTCGATCGTTTCAATCCATTTCTCATTAATTTAAAATACAAATCATTCAATTATTTAATTTGATCGTACATTTTAATTTACCGGGGCCACATACTAACTCTTAAAATTCCAGAAAAATTATTTCTAGTTATGATTGACGATACGGTCCTGACAAAATTAATTTCGTTGAATTTGGAGACCATTTGAAAAATGTTCATTTTCTAGTCGATCCAATTTGACTAAAATTGACAAAACACATTTTCTTTTTCCATGCTCACATATTAATTCAAAAAATTATGAAAATTGGAATCTAGCAATAATTTGAAATTCCAGATCCAACCAAAGTGGTTTCGTCGAAAACGGAGGTCGTTTGCAAAATGGCTGTTTATACGACCTATATGTTATATTAAATTCCATTGCGACTATTCTTGAATATTCAGTTGGCCATAACTTTTAATTCCCGCTATGAAAATTTAGTTTTTCGAGCTCGTTGGAAAACTATTATTAAACAGATTCTAATATTTTTGGTTTCACTAAAATCCGATTTATTTTGAATCCTGTACAGTCAGTCAAAGTTTAAATTCAAATTTTCAAATTGTCGCGCTATTTCTAACTCCTTTTGTAATTAAAATAAATGTATTCGTTTTAACTTCAATTTAAATAAATTATTAATTGTTATTATAAAAATAAATTATTTTAAATATTTAAAATCCATTAAAATTTCTAAAATAATTTTTTTTAATTGGTTCCAAAATACTGGGTTGTTACATAAATCGGGCCCTCTATATGTATGCATTGAGATTTTTAAAACACTTTTTAAAAACATGATGCAAAACATCCTAAATATACTGTTAGTTCTGTATGAATGCAAATTTTGAAAACTCTTTTTCATCCATTACTTCACACAATTACGAATAAAAGTGTGAAGCAACCAATTTTTTATGCACACCCTACCATCCAAAACGTCAAGCAATCTAATCGTTTCCTATTTAATTTCTCTTAAACCGGAAAAATGAAATCAAAGCAAAGAATTTTTGCATTTCCTCCACTTACAAGTACTTCATTTCCCACCCTACAGTGGAATTTTGACCACAGTTACCCAAAATAGTCCAAAAATTTCCATCTGTATACTGTAAAGGAGACTTAAAATAAGCTCTAAAACGTAAGACGAGTTAATTAATAACTCTCGCGCATTATTGACAAGGTATGGGAACAATGTTTCCAAGGATAAAACAGCCTTTTCTTGATTGTCGCTAACATTTTTATCGTATCGTCAGTGCTGCTGCACCGCTAAATGCGCACACAAAACATCCAAAAAGTCTTCCTTAGACCATACATGTGACCAAAAATCTAAATTTTTCACAAAATTAAATTTCCGCGTAATGACTTGTCTTTTTTATTTTGAAAATTTATTTTCAAAACTGTTTCACTTTCCTATAAAATAAGAAAATGACTAAAAAAAATTCAAACAACATTTTCCAAAAACTTCAAAAAAATGTATTTTGCGAAAACTTAAACGATTCAAGTCACATGTTGGCGAGAAAGAAAGTCAGTCATGCCAAAAGTGCGAAAACTGAAATCACACACAAAAGACTAAAATAAATTTTAGCTTTAACAAGGAACGGTGATTTATTTATTTATATACCCATGACGAAAGCAAGGCAAAACCGATCCTTTGCTAAAACTTATTCAACACAGGATTCTATGCTTTCTAGCCCTAGGAAACTACTACTTTAGATAAGAAAATTGAGATTTCATTCAAATAGGCTTGCGTGGATGACATAAACATTTCCAAACTTAGAAATCTCATTACCCCAAGTCGTGCGATTTAAACAACACTAAAAGTTACAAGCACGAATCACCCTAAAACCAAGAACCCGATGCTGGAAACTGATATCAACAAAAACAACACCAAAACCCCCAAAACAATGGTTATAAACAATGAGATGTCTTGCTCCGCGGCTGGAGCTCAAGCTAATCTATATGATCTTTAATTAACCGTATCATGGAAACAAGATGCTCATTCGGATGTTACAAACACTGCTGGTGTTATATAGAAGTTCCCACATCAACATCTCTTTTAAGAGAGAATTTGTGATGAGAAAAGAAACCTACCACAAAACTGTTTCTCATGGAAACTCACCTAATATTGCCTAAAGACAAGAGCGAATAAGTGAATCTACATAAATTAACTCCATGAGATAACACACAAGAACATAAGCTGAATCGAATATGATGCGGCACTAAATGATGGTTACGCCATCGATCCAGAAAAAGGTAAATTTCCGCATTATGCGACACATCCTAGTCATAACTTCTCATTTATATAACGATGTGCTAAACGGATCACAAGTTTGCGTGGGCATTTCAAACGTAGATTCCTAACATCAGGAAAAGAGATTTGCTGCAAAAATCTCCAAGGTTGGTTAAACAGGATACCATTCACACAGATTCCTCTAAAATCTCATCAAGATTCTCCTCAAAAAAACCATTAGAAAATAGCTTAATCTTCTTCTCTAAAATGATGATCTCCTTCGAAAGAACCTAGTCGAACAAGGTATAGTAAAGGTGAATGCAACACAAAAACAAATCCTATTCTAAGATCTTGAAGCAATGGGACAGTGCAAGTCCAGCTGCCTTGCCAACTTTTCTTAGCCCTAAGGTGGTTAGACCTTTTTGCTCATTTTGATCAAATTAATTGATCTCTACACAAGGATGAGACTTTAATGGTGTGAGTAAGATTGAATAGTGCAACTAAGTGTTATGGGCCAACAGATGTTCGGAGAGAAGAAATTAGATATTGGAGTACTAGTGATGCAAGATCTAATGCGCAAACAAACGCAGAAAAGGAGGAGACAAGGCGACGGCAAGAAGGATAGGAATATGGTTCAGCTAGATGAGGAAGGAAGGACGAAAGAAAGAAGTTAAGGGGAAATTTGGAAGCAAGTTTTATGGTTGTATCCTAGGCCCAATTTGTACCAAAGCTCATCAACTAATTGACCGTCCTAGTATAGAACCAAATAGTCAACTACCAATTGGGCTATGGACAATGGTTTAACCTTGACCTTATTATGTCGAATTAAAATAATAATCGTCCCCCATCATCTTTTAATATTTAACACGATCCGGAAATAACTATTCTCATCACCATGGTATTTAAAAACCGCAGTCAAAATTTTGAACTAACTCCAAGGATCTATAGTCCCAACAACGATGCCGCTATTACACATTGAACGAATGAATTCCAAAAATACTTTAGCTAGAAATTCGTAATATAGATAAAAATGGAATTTCCCCTTACCCATCTGACAACAAACAGACGATTCATAAAATCAAATACCCAAAATCTGGACGAAGGAATTTCCTTAGCCTTTTCAAAGAAAAATTTAAAACCTTCTCAAAAATGGGATTTATTTATAAAGAAATGGTTTTATATTTATAAATCCATTTTATTATTTATATCCAATTTATATTTTCAACTGAAAAAACCTTTTCATGTTCAAAAATATTGGGGCTAAAAAAACAATAAAGTTATATTTTTATGACTTTAACAAATTATCCAATATATATAGGAAGATGGATAATGGAAATCACAAGGAATAGATATTTATTGTGCCAGAATCTTAGTGGTATATTCCTTGTTATTTTTAATTCCTTTTTTCCTACCAATCAAACCATATTCATTTAAAACTATTGAATGGGCCCCGAAAAATTTAAAACACGAATAGATTAAGATTTTAAAACCATATCTTCACAAATTTTTTTTCGAAACCATATTTCAAAACAGTTTAAATCCATTTTTATTTTTCAAGTAGTTTAAAAATAAATCTGCTCGAATACAAGCCCCAAGAACTCAATTTAATATCTCAACAAAGGTAGATTCAGAATTTTAACGAAGTAGCAAATGGGTACACCTCATAATTATATTTCCAAAATGGATACGACATATTAATGTAGACTTTTTCCCCAATTTTGGATCGAGTAAGGGTTTTAACTAGAACTACCAAACAAATCCAAAAACCAGAAATCATGACTATCTCAGTCGTAGTGCCAGTCTCCAAACTCGAATCAACGGAATCCACCATGTGTCGTCCTCATGCTCTTCACAAAGAGGTCGCCAACTTACTGCGGGGTAAGATAAAATTGGCTAGAAAACCTAACTCACATATTTCAACTCTTAGTCGCTTAAAGCCCATTTTATATACTAATAAGGTCCACAACTAATTCATCGTTGAAATAAATTAAAGCCGAGTAAGAAAGGGAAGAAAAACAGAAAAGAAAATCGAATTACGTTTGGTCACGATTCCAAATATAACTAATTCCTCTGATCGTTTAACCTAAGCTTTGATACCAAATGTAACACCTCACACTTTTCTACGCCTAGATTTTGATAAAAATCGAAACTCAAACACATCCAAGCATGGAGCGTGTATATTTGGTACTTGCAATAAATGAGCATGAGCATAATCAGGATACCATAAAAGAAAACTCACAACGGAAAAAAAATAGAATAACAAGTATTAACTTAAGTAACTTTCTTTTTCAAAGTAAGTCGCTTTGCCAATACCGAGCATGAGAGAGAACGAGAACCGAAAACCAAACCTAAACACCTGTGTGAACCCGACCTTCTCTGGGAAACTAAGAGGTTGTAATGAGGAGAGGGGGTCGAAAAAACAAGTTTTGGTGACTAAGAAATGTACAACACATATTATAGTACATAGATTTATCCTGTTTGGCTCAACCTAAGATGTATGTGTAACAAGGTTAGTGATTCTGACCCAACCTTGCAAATGTTTACGCACGACTATGCTACTCTTCTCAAAGTGGTAATCCCAAAGTATAATACTGAGATTGGACATTTACACATATTTTTGTTAGCCTTTATACTAGAATATGACTGCTTATTTAATCGAGAGTGGGCCCCTGATTATGGGGTTTATATATATGTATATATATATATATATCCTGGTTCACTATCCTTTATTATTTAATGCCTCACTATCAATGATAGATAGGGTGGATTCTCCCGGATCGCTTAAGACCCTAGGCGGACCTGTTGGTCACTTATTAACCCTCGATAACATATTCAACGTTATCATAAACTAGAGGGTGCTATCTACGGGCCTTACTAGTTAAAGCTTCCATAATTTATGCTTATTCCCTTGCCCCGCTTGAGGTGAGAGATGGTATTGTATCGTTCGCCATACCTTCCAAATGTAACACCCGCACTTTTCTACGCCCAAATTTTGATAAAAACCAGAACTCAAACACTTCCAAGTATGGAGCGCGTATATCTGCTACCTGCAATAAATGAGAATGAGCATAATCAGAGTACGAAAAAAGAAAAATTATAGCGAAAACAAAATAGAAACACAAGTATTAACTCAAGTAACTATCTTTTTCAAAGTAAGTCGCTTTGCCAATGCTGAGCATGAGGGAGAAAGAGAACCGAAAACCAAACCTAAGCACCTGTGTGAACCCGATCTTCTCTAGAAAGCTTGGAGGTTGTAATGAGGAGAAGGGTAAGAAAAACAAGTTTTGGTGACTAAGAAATGTACAACACATATTATAATACACAGATGTATGCCATTTGGTCAACCCGTGATGTATACGTAACAAGGTTAGTGATTCTGGACCAACTTTGTAAATGTTTATGCACGACTATACTACTCTTCCCAAGTGGTAATCCCAAAGTATAATACTGAGGTAGGACATTTACACATATTTTTATGAAGCCTTTATAACAGAATATGACTAGTTGTTTAATCGAGAGCGGAACCTGGATTACAGGGTTTCTAAATGTATACATATATATACTCATTCACTATCCTTTATTATTTAATGCCTCACTATCAATAATAGATAAGGTTGATTCTCCCTGATCGCTTAAGAACCTAGGCGGACCTATTAGTCACTTATTAACCCTCGATAATATATTCAATGTTATCATAAACAAGAGGGAACTAGCTACGGGCCCTACAAGTTAAGGCCTTCGTCATTAACGCTTATACACCTGTCCCACATAAGGTAACAGATGGTATTTTATCGTTTGCTATACCTTCCAAATGTAACACCCAACACTTTTCTATGCCCAAATTTCGACAAAAATCAAACTCAAATACATCCAAGTATGGAATGTGTATATCTGGTACCTGCAATAAATGAGTATGGGCGTAATTAGAGTACGATAAAAGAAAACTCATAGTAAAAACAAAATAGAATAACAAGTATTAGTTCAAGTAACTATCTTTTTCAAAATAAGTCACTTTGCCAATACCGAGCATGAGAGAGAACGAAAACCGAAAGCCAAACCTAAACATCTATGTGAATCCTACCTTCTCTAGGAACCTGGGAGGTTGTAATGAGGAGGGGGGGTCAGAATAACAAATTCTAGTGACTAAGAAATGTAAAACTTTCGTAAACCTGCTCCTTTTAGTCGCAATTAATAAACTGGCATATTATAATACACAGATGTATCCCATTTGGTTCGACCGAAGATGTATGCCTGACAAGGTTATTGATTCTTGAAAAACCTTGTAAACGTTTACGCACGACTATACTTCCAAAGTAGTATTCCCAAAGTATAATACTGAAATACAACGTTTACACATATTTTTGTGAAGCCTTTATACCGGAATATGACTGGTTATTTAATTAAAAGTGGGGCCCTAATTACGGGGTTTCTATATATATGTCCTCATTTACTATCATTTATTATTTAACGCCTCACTATCAATGATAGATACAGTGGATTTCCTTGATCGCTTAAGACCCTAGGCACACCTATTGGTCTCTTATTAACCCTCGATAATATATTCAGTGTTATCATAAACTAGAGGGCACAAGCTACGAGCCCTACTAGTTAAGGCTTCCGTCATTCACGCTTATACCCTTGCCCCACATAAGGTGAGAGATGGTATTTTATTATTCTCTATAACTTCTAACTGACCTGATTAGATTACCCCTTTATCTTTTATTACTTCCAGTAGGATAAGTGGCCATATCTTATGTTTTAGTTTCTAGGTTTGGTTAGGCCCAAACAAACCTGCCATTTAAGACCCTTAAACTAAAAGATCTATTCCCATGTGGACTCTTCAACCCCAATCGCATAGTCGTTTAGGACCCAAGAAGCGGACCATACACGAGGGTTATTAGTTCATACCCCATTAACCTTCTGTACCTTTCCCTATTTTGGATAAGGTGGGCTACATTATTAAGTCATTTCCTCTTTGTCCTTTTATACAGAAATGTTATACCTACGCCATTCATTTTCGTTACGGGTTCATATGGTTAATAATATTTTACATTATTAAGCTATAAAGTCTAATTCTATTTTAGTTATAAGTTCTATATTCACTAATATAAATAAGGAAGGTTATATTCTCTTTACCCTGAAATTTTTACTTGATTTCCTCCTTAATTGGACTTAGTATTTAAAAAACGATCAATATCCTTTAATCCCTTTATGATAGCCATTTACTTCTCATTTCCATATGTTCTACCCATTATGACCAAAACGGTCATATTTTCCTAAGGCAACCATTTATCTTTAATTTCCATTGATGACAATTAATGTCATTTATGAGCCTAACGGCCATAATTATCCTAAGACATTAATCATAATGGGATATCTTTACTTTATCGGTCTCGAATATATTTAATTGTCGTACCCCAGTAGACATTTTTAATTGTATATATTTATTTATTTGTCGCCTGTTATTGTAACGGCCCAGAAATCTATACCAATTTGAGCTGACTAATATCCTACAATTCAACTCAAAATGCACGAAAATCCTAGCTATTTATAGAAAGTAATAAGAGGACAAGAAAGATAAGATAGAACTAATAGAATAGAAGAAGAAGAAGAACACAGCTGAACATAATCAGAGTAAACATGAATCTCACAACAGAAAGAATAAAATGTACTACATAACATAACTTTGAAATACAAAACTGTATTGTATATACATACCATTATCAGAGTACAATACATCATATCATAGCAGAAATAATCTCTAAATAATAGTGGTGAAGCCTTCTGTTTTTTGCTCCTCCAAGTGTATCTGTAAAAGCCTGAAGCATTTGACTGCGCAAATAAATTTGGGCACGTAAGAGTTTAGGGAAAACACAAACAAAATAAACTCTGGGTCAGTCATGGGGCTGGTGTGAGTGAATTCCAACCATACTGATTATCATTGAAAATCCTTTAGAAACAAAAGGATGATAGTACGACTGGACCGCATATAAACATGGACGGTTTTACCTTACTACAACCCAAACTACTTGATATCAAATCGAGTGATATTATGATAATGTCTAAAAAAATAATGTCCAAGTAGCAGAATGCTTGCATCTCACGCTCCATATATATATAGTATAAAATCATAAACTGTATGGCTCTTATTGGAGATTGGTGTAACACCCCGCATTTTTATTAATCTTAAAATGTCTATATACATAGTGGTGATGTGCAGTTTAAATTAATACATATGATGAAGAGAAGAAAATTTATATGGTAACATTTTAAGTAATAGAAAGGATAATAAAACAAATGTAATTAATCCAATTATCAGGGATTAGGTAAAATGGACATCACCATTGCGTCTGCCTCGATATTCTGGTTCAGATGGACACCAAGTTTAAATAAAAAGAATAACGTATGAAAAAGTTATAAGCAATAGAAGTTTGTATACGCATAAGATTATGCATGTATATATGTAACCATCCCAAAAATTCAAACCGCTTCAAATTCAGTCAAAATTGGGTTGAGTGGGAAATTTCCCGTTCAAATGTGTCGACCCCTCTTAAGGGGCGTCGACATAGGTGTCGACCTCCTTAAGGGGAGTCGACATAAGGGTCGACCCCCTTAAGGGGAGTCGACATAAGGGTCGACCCCCCTCACTACAACAGAACTGCTATTTTATAGCGGCCCACAGGCGCTATGAATAAGAAAGATAGCGGTTTCATAACTGCTGTATATGAACATGTTATAAAAAACTACTAAACATTTATAATGATTTGTATGCCGTTATTACAGATCCTGTTTGATAGCAATGAGCGGTCGCTATATTACTTAATTACAGTAGCTCATTTTAACCGCTATAATACATCAAAATTTCATTCTAAGCCAAAATATTTATAACACAATATTGCTGCTATGCTACGTCAATACAATAGCTCGTTTTTGCCGCTATGCTACATCAATACAATAGCTCATTTATACTGCGATTATATATCTAAATCTCAATAAATTTGAGATCATTCATAACGCAGTTTTACTGCTATAACATATATCTTTGATAACTTCCATTAAACGCTATTAAACTAGCGTGTTATAGTAAAAATCTCTCTACAGCTTATACATTTTAATAATAATAATAATCAAAATGAATCTTCATAACAAGTAAAGATGAACACAGAGAATATACTAATAGCAAATAAAGATTCAACTAACAAAAGAAATTTAATCCACGAGTACACCTAATTCAATACATACGTTTTCATTTTCCATTAATGTCAACATGAGTACACAAAATACAAAACATACTTCATAACAGTTAACACACAAAAGACACAAGACAAAACAGCCCAATCGTGCTAGATAAAACAGCCCAAACCTACTAGAGAAAACAACAATCGTAATAAGTTATACAAACTGGGTCTATTATAATCGCAGCAATATTGTTGAATAATTCAACATTCCATCGGTAATCGCAACACCATCACCAAAGTCATGTCCTATTTCCTCCTGAAAAATATTGGTCAGAACAATTGGCTCCTTCTGCAAAATGAGAGGCCACCATCTTCTTCACCATGGTTTCAGTGGAAATTTGTCTCTCAAATACCGAAATTTTCACTAGTATACTTCGGATACTCCTCAATTTGAGATGTGGTTAATGATGACCTCAAGGCATTTCTTGCCGCCCCGAAATGACGATCATAAACATATTTAGCATTCATATTTTCTCTGAGAGCGGACATGCCTGCTTCAATGCATAATCGTTCCAAATCTACACCTATAAATATATCGGTGCAGTTTGCCACTTGCATTAGATCAACATCTTCACCTAACATCATTTTCTGTGTTTTAATGCGTAATATTTCATATCTTCCTTCTGCATTCGGTGATGGTAAACGCAATACCTGATACAAACAAAATCAAGCTGATCACAGACTAATAATCACTGATATGTGATAATATTCAACCAATAAACGCGCCTTATGTGACAATAAAAGCAACCAAGAACAAAGATGTTGAAACCTTTTTTATTACTGTTTCCGCTGTCTATAGCAGTATCACAACAAAAACATGCAATAGCGGTCCTAGTTTTGACATCATTTATGGTTTCTGTGTACTACCCTTGCCAACCCAAAATATAACTGAAATATAAAAACATACAAGGAAAACCACTCCATTCTTAGTCTATGACCGGTTAACAAGTAGCAACTACAGAACAAAAAATAAACAATCGGCATGCATCCCTTACATCCATGCATACAATCAGAGATATTCTAATAAAAAACTATCATATTTAAAAAACTATCATGTTAAAAACTTCGGGTATTGTGATCGGTTGATAAATTCAGCTTCATTGACAAGGGCAAGGGTTGATTCATCTGGCCACATCATCTACGTAATTCAGCCGAAATATGAATCAAGGCAAAATGTATACTTCCCCATTTTTCAGGCAATGACTTGGTTCTCTAGGCCATCATATTTTCTTCTTCCTTTTTTAGAGAAAAAGGAACATTCCCTCAAGGCTCCAGCTATTGTCACCTCTTTACTTGATTTTCACAACCCACTTATAATATGAAATCATCGCTTCTAGTTTTACCCTTTACCATAATATGAACATATATTTTTTTATTTAGTTTGTTTATGCATCTATCAAATTTTGTGAGATAGTACAGGTTTCATGGAGAAGGGATATCGTGTTAATGATTGTAAAGCAACGTCGTCATATGGCTTGATTTACTTCCACTCTTATACATAAATAGAGGAGGAAAAAATCGAGGACTCTGATTCAATGATTATGCCACTGTCCTTCAACTCTTTTCATTTATTGTAATTAGCGTTAAAATATCAAAACTAGAAACTCAATTTAAACCGAACACTACCAAAGGTTTCAAAAAACTTCAAGAAAGAAGGAAGCAAAGAAAGAAAAGATAAATAAAAGAAGGAAAAAACCTAAAACATAGCTACCAAAAAGGTTAAGGGTAAAACTAGAAAAAAGGGACAAGTAAAATGTGGGGTAAAAGAAATTATTTACAAAATAATCAGGTGGGAAAAGCAATTATCAGGGTGATAATAGAAGCAGCCTTCCCGTTGCATGGTATATTCATCCAAAGGTGACAAAAATGTTTTTTCATGTGTAGTTTGCATGTATCGCCAATACGTTCTTATTGTTTGTTTTTAGGACATGCCATATGCATAGCTGACTAGTGGCCAATGATAGATCTATATTGGGTCAGACAAGAAAAACAGAACCTTTTGTATTTCTTATTTTAAGTGCTTAACAAAAATAGTTTGCGAGTTCCAACGGAAAAAACGTTTCAAATGAAGAAGCGTGTGCTTAGTGATGCAATTATTTTTTACATCAGTAAGGGTAGAAATTAAACCTCTTTTACCTGGTATGTGTATCGATTCGGTATGCAGAACGAAAATGGGAATTGGGAATGTTATGTAACATCATACGCAGTACACTGGGGTAGGCTTAATTAACTAGAACGCTTAACCGGAATAGGATACACTTAACTGAAATGCAAAATATTTTTTGAAAAAAATGCTCTTTACAAATTTGTACTATATTGTTATCCATTGAAAATGAATGGATTCAAGGTAAAATCATTCTTGAATAAGTAAACATCATGATTTTTAGACTCATTTTTACAGTTTAGTTGACAGTTATAACGAACATTGTTTTCTTTCTTTTGTCAATTTCAATGATGGTCATCCACCTTACATAAACCTTGAAGTTAGAATAGTCTACATATATCGATACAAGATCATCTTCAGATATATTATCAGTACTATAAATGGTTTTCCCCAACATGTTTTAATGTACTAGCTAATACTGGAAAAAGCACATAGATAAAAAGAATATTTAAAAGATAGTTACATCAAAAAAAAAAAAACATGAGTATAAATGCAAAGTTCAGAAATGTATGTAGTTAATTTATAGTATTATGAAATAATTGAGAGATAAAATAAACTAAACAACAAAACATTTTAGTCATCTCAAGGGGTAAGCGTTTGGTTGGTTCAGTTGGTCCATTGATGACATATGTTAAACTGAACTAGAACCAATAAAAACCAAAACCAAACCAAGTCGACTGAATTACGTTCAGTTGATTCGATTTGGTTACCCCCGTTCTAAACAAACTAAAATATTTCATATTTTATATTTGTAATATTCTTTATACACTAAAATAAAACATGAATATATGAAGAAATACTTTTTGTACTTTCAAATTGTAATTTGGACAGATATATGATAAAAAAAATTAATTAAAAAATCATTTAAAGTTTGGTTATTTTGTTTAAAGTGATAGAAAAACTAATACAGACCGATTTTAAACCAATCTAGTATCAAAATCAAACTAAACCAACCAAAACAAACTGATTCGGTTGGTTTATTTGGTTTTAACTAAAGTTTGCTCAATACTAATGTCAAGGTTAATTGAAACCACACTTAATAATTACTAATAGTTCAACAAGAAATTATCATTACTTGAAGTTTTACATTTTCAATAGGAAATCATTGGTATTAGTTTATATTTTCAACCAGTAAATCATTGATATATATATATATATATATATATAACAAAAGTGATATTTTATACAAATAGAGTCCTCATTTTTTATGTCTTGGAGGTTTGAACCTATGGCGTCCAGAAAACTATCTAGAGCGCTACATTATATTCCACTTGAGCTAGTAATCTAGAAAATCATTATTGCAACTTACATATTACAGGATATGCTCAAAATCGTCAAAATAACCATTTTGAAAAATCAAAGTCAATTTTTTAAAATATCTCAAAACATTGAATTCAACGTCTTAGCATGTCAGAATTAGTGTACTAAATTGTACGTACATTGATGTACTAAATTACGGAAAGCGTCTCAAAATAGAATATGACAGTTGAAGTGTGAATTTTGGTAACATAGAAGTAAGACTTAAATCAACGACTCATGATGCTATTAATTTCGGTGCAAGCTGAGACTTTTGTTCTCCAGATTGGGCTTGGTTTCGATTTCATTTTCAATGACTCGTATAGAACAAATATATCTGATATTGGCAAATAAATTAAAATCCCAAAAGAAATCAAGAGTGAAAAATTGGGTCAGCAAAAAAATTAACAAAAAACAAGATCCCTTTCTTAATAACCATACAATGATACTGTAAATTGCAGCGTACTTTTCTTAATAATCGTACAATGATATCGTAAACTGCGACGTAATTTTAGTCGTTTAAGCAAAAATTTAATTTTACTTCACTCTATTAATCAAAAATGCGTGTTAGGCGGACATTGGCAAAGTAATAGTTATACACAGCTTAGGTAAACACTTAAGAAGTAACCTTCGGCTAATGTCTAGGCCGGATTAATTGAACATCTATAATGATTTACAGTAAAACAATGATCAACCTCGGCATAAGGTTCCATAGGAACAATTAGTTATTTCAAAAGAAAGAAAAAGAGACAGATAGAGAGAATCAAGAAGCTTTTGGAGCATTAGTTTGAAAGAGAGGATGGACTTGAGAGCCCATCTTGGTCATGGTAGTAAGAAATAGAATTCCTAGAATGCCCCCTTGTATTTCTGATCAGAGAAAAGGTATTATTCATATTGAAATTTACTACACTGCTCATTCGTTTCTATCAAAAGCCTTCGGTTTAGCTTATGATGCAACAAGTCGAAAACCTTTTTAATGGTTAGTACCAAAAGTAAAGCATTGGACTTAATAGTCAAAGCTACAATAATAAGGGCTCAATGTCAGGAATGATATATGCAGGAAACCCAACTTAGCACCAACATCGGCTAAGCCTACATAAAATATTTGGAATAGAAATGTAACGACCCTTATTTTTCAACAATATATAATTGATTTATTTAATTATATAAATGGTAATTCAAAGAATAAAAATGGTTGTTTAATAAATTAATAGTGAATATTTAATTAAAATAATAATTAAATAATATATTTAATTATGAAATAATCAGAATTGGCTGAAATGGCGATATGGTGTGAATTGGGCAATTCAAAATATATATAATTTAGTTTGGAGTTGAAATATATCAACGAATATATTTAATTAATGATGGTCGAGCGTATAATTTATATTATAATTATAATCGAGCTCAAAATAATCTGTAATGCTTTATATACGTTATAAAAGGATTTTCAATGTAAATTTGAATATCGAAAGAATCTGTAATTCTGGGATATCGAGTATAAACACTGATATGATTATTATGGAGCTGAATGATATCGTATACGAATATATATGATAATATTAATTTACTAATATTTTATTTAAATATATTTATATATTTAAATGGGTAATTCAGAGCTTTAAAAATAGCCACTTTTGCAAATGAAGTCGGAATTCGATGAAACTAATTTTGTTGGAACCGCAACATAAAATTTTTGCTAGATTCCAAGTTCTATGATTTTTAGAGTCACTGTGTGGCCGTACGGATTTTTAGAGTGAAAAATAGTAAGTATTTTGACCTTTAAAAATACGCTATGTGAGCAAATAAAGTCGGAATTCGACGAAACCAGTTTCGTTGGGACCGTAATGTCGAACTGTAGCTGCATGTCCATTTTCATGTTTTTTGCTTATCGTATATGGTCCCAAGAATTTTAGAGGACAGATAAAAGTAGCGTTTGTTTAAAATTAAATATAACATTCGAATAGAATAATATTATAAAAATCCTATATAATACCCTAAAAAAACCCTAAACCTAAATTCATTTTCTAAGTAGGTCAACAGCAACAAATTTGCACCGCATTCCTCTTTGGTTCTTCCTGTAAAAATCCCTCCAAAGAAAATGAAAAGAAAACCCAATAAAATCCTAGAATTTTCAAAACAACCATCTATGAATTTCCCTTGAGTTCCTCTACAACTCAGTGTGAACTTTATAAGGTGCGACGTCATCTTTTTGTTCACTAGTTTCATACGACGTCGACTAGGGTTCGACTTGGCGGCTTTTGGGGTGATAAATTCGTGAAATGGAGAATTGTTTTGGGTTAATGAGATCAAAACGCAGGTGTTGGCCAATTTTTTTTATTACGGTGATGAAATCCGTCGATGGTTTCTGGGTACATGGGGTTCGACGCGGGTACAGATGGGTTTCGAGGTAGGCTTTGTGGAGTCGGAGTGAAAGAGGAGCTGAAGGAGAAAGTGTTGGTAATTTTATTTGGATTTTGTGGTGAAGGAATGATGGTGTTCGGGGCATTGAAATGGAGCAGAAAACTTTTAGGAATGTTGAGGAAACTTGCGGTTCCTGTAGGTGTGATTTGGGAAGAAGATGTTTTGAGCTCAAGTGGGTTTGAAGGTGGTTGGGCTTGAATAATGGTAAAGCCCGTTAGAATAAAATCCGCGTTTTATTTAATATAAAAGTGTATTAAACTTCGTAATATTGTATCTTCTACATACGATATCAGATTGACGAACCGTAAGTTGCGTTGGGACCGTATGGACGAGAGCTTCACAATGAAGCTAACTAGAAGTAGATTAGGGCTCATAGGAATTTATGGTGAAATAAATTGTTTGATTCAAATCAAACAAACAGTTAACCGTTCTTTAACGATGAACTGCCAATGTGAGTAAAACTCACCAACTTTGAACAGTTATATTTTTATAATGCATTTTTAGAACTGTTAACCGTCTGTTGATTGTTGTGTGTTGATTTGGTTGATTGAACTGCTAGTCAGTTAGTTGAAATTATATATATATATATATATATATATATATATATATATATAAACCGTTAAATATATATCTATATATTGATTCTGTTTATTAGAATAATCCGTACTGAACTGAAATTGATGTTGATTTTTGTTGGCTAGCTTTTTGACCAAGCCACCAAGGTTTACATAAAAGAAGAAAGTATGAAATTACGTTCCTTAAGTCCATGAAGGGTCGGATCGCACCAGAGGATCGCCTCTCACGGATCGCCCCCCATCGGATCGCCCCCAGAGCATTAGCGATTCGACTACCTCTACACGACTCGATCTGCACTTACACTACTACCCTGCACAGACCGATCCGATCCCCCGCCACACAGCAAAGCATCTGAACTGTTCAAGCACGAGCTAGTCTTCGGCGATCCGAGATGCACGGATCCAGCGATACGTGTCCCCAACTGTCACTTTGACCAATTCCTCCTCCTTGCTCGATCCGATATTCAAGGGGATCATGACAGCTGTCCACAACGGCTAATTTGACGAATTCTTCATCAAGATGCGATCCGATCCGATATTTTCGGGATCTGTGCCACGTGTGACCGCGATCCGCCTGACAAAATCAGATATAAAAAGCCCAGAGCTTGGCATTTTTAAGGATCTTTTGGCAGTATTGAGCACTGCTTCCACCATTACTGACATACCACTATTTCTTGTCAGTTTTATTACGAGATTACTGAGAGAAATCACAATTGTAAGAGTGAGTTTGAGAGAAATCATTGATTGTACTAGCATTCAAAGTGTAATCGATAACATATAAAGTGGACGTTGGCTCGTTAACGCCGAACCACTATAAATTCTGTGTGTTTTCTACTTTTTCTTCATTCTCCAGTTATAATTCTTTACGAATCAGAACAATTTAGGTGTTAGGTCCAAATTTTGATCAAACATTTTGGTGCTTTCACTGAGAATTCAATTCTTAGCCTACCGGATTGCTATTCTACTATTTGGATCTGAAAGTCCGAAGAAAACAGTCCCAAAACTTCACTATTCAGTTTTTTGAAGATTCCAGCGACATTTGATATCATGGCTGGAAAGAAGTCTAAGGAAGTACGAGCTTCACGGGCGAATGAAGTCGCCAATGAAGCAGTTGAAGAAAGGGTGCACGAGCTGGTAAATGAAGGACCCTTGGATCGCGGAGCGTAGGGGGCGAACCGATCCAATCGTGGCACGAACCGATCCGATGAAGGTGCCATGCTCCGAGTCGACGAGGACGAGGCGATCCGGACTGCTGAAGGGGTTGTTACTCGATGCCGTGATAACGCCCCGAATCCTCCTCATACCGTGACCACGAACCAACCCCAGGGGGGCATACCGAATCGCCGACCTCGATCCACAGCGATTCGAATTGATGACCAGACTACAACTCGACCTGGAAAGGAGCCTATGGCTCGCTCCTACCGTCCTGGCCCAAGCTCTTTGCGCATAAGAGAAAATGATGATGATCAATATGACCCTTCTGCTCCCGTTACTGAGGGGGATCTCTCTCGCTTTTCCGAAATGTGGGAGAGGCTGTTTG
The DNA here is from genome assembly GCA_030737875.1 of Allium sativum. NCBI lineage: Eukaryota > Viridiplantae > Streptophyta > Magnoliopsida > Asparagales > Amaryllidaceae > Allium > Allium sativum. Next base: position 481,650,163 of record CM060926.1, on the reverse strand, counting down.
ATGAATTGGCTGCTCAAAGGCAGGAGAGCTCCGTTCTGCGACAAAACTTGACTGCTATGGATAGAAGGCTCAATGATCTCGCAAGGCAAAGGTCGCCCCCAGTTCGTCTGCTCATCCCAGAATACTCTTCTTCGTCAGAGGAATCGCCGAGACCTCCGCGGCGACCATATGAGAGGCCTGAAAACATAGATCAGCTTCGACTTGGAACCCTGCCATCACGGGAAGAAAAGGCACTGGGTGCAGGGCCCTCAAACTGCAATGTGAATGATCGCGCCGCAACTCCCAGAGCTCGAGGTGTGGACAGCCCTATTCAGAATAGACTACCTCAGCCCCGTCGCCGTACAAATGCTCATGGTAACAGGGGGCAGCGAAGCCCAATCTGAGCCCCGGATTTCATGGCCGCTCCTGGAAGAGAGATTAGAGAACCCCACCGAGCAAGAAGCGCTGACCCCGAGCCTCCGCTGACCAGTGCAAATGTTGCAGCCATGATCCATCAAATTCTGGCAGATAGCCGTGGACAACGGAATGAAGATTGGGGAATTGACCGCAGTCACACCCCTTTCACTGATGACATTTTAGATGCGACGTTCCCGAGGCGCTTCAACATGCCGCAGATGAACCGTTACGCAGGTAGATCTGATCCCGTCCAACATCTGATGAGATATTCTTGGTCAATGACCGCTGCCGCAGCTTCTGACGCTGTCAAGTGCAAAGCATTTCCCATATTTCTGGAGGATGTAGCATTATTATGGTTTACTCGCTTACCAGCAAGATCAATTTCCAGCTTCAGGGAGTTGAGTGAAAGGTTCGTGGAACAGTTCCGCATCTATGCACAAAAGACGAAGAGTGTGATTGACTTGTTCCTTGTCAAGCAATGACCAGGCGAGAGTTTGAGGGTGTATCTAGACCGTTTCAACCTAGCCGCTACTGAAGTCAAAGATCCTCATGAGCCAACTATTGTGGCAGCCCTAATTGATGGGGTAGATAAAGACACCGAATTTGGGAGATATCTGGCCGGCAAGCCACCTCATACTAGAGAGTTATTCTACGAAAAAGCTAACGTACACTTACGCCGGGAGGAGGTATATGCTGACCGAAAGGCAAAAGCGGCCGATAAAGATGAAATTCAGAGCAATGTCGCCATTAAGCAGACAGGAGACATCTCGGGGAAGGTCGAGGTTAATGTCGGAAATCAGAATCAGGGTGGTCGCCTGTCAGGAAACAATGATAATAACAGTAATGGCAACAACCGGAAGAGGAATCGAGGGAACGACTCCCAGAGAAGGACTCGTCCCAGGTCTTTTGAGAGTTATACGCCAATAAACGATACTTTGGAGAATATCTTCATGGATTCGTACAACGTCCTCCAAAATAAAAGGCCTCCACCCAGAGAGTCGAGGGAGAAAGAACGTGAAACGGGGAAGTTTTGTCTCTTCCATCAGATTCATGGCCATTCGACAAATGAATGCCGTCACCTAAGAGATGTGGTCGAGAGGCTTCTCCAAGAAGGGAAATTGGATGAATACAGAGTGACACCCAGAGACAGGGGGCAAGCTGTACAGGCCCCAAATCAGAACCAGAATCAACTTGCTGTCAGGCCAACTGCCCAGCAAAAGGGAAAGGACCTTGTTATCAATACCATAATCGGAGGGCTTTATCTCGCCGGGCGCGGTTCCAAGGCATTGGATCAGTATGTCAGTGCAGCCAAGCAGCACCTCGGGGTAGGGGAGTGTAGCAACCCTGAGGACAACGTCCCGGTAAAGCAACAAAAGATGATGTCCGATGACGTCGTTTTCCGCGAACGAGAAAGCATTGGAGTCCATGCTCCGACTGAAGACCCATTTGTAATCACAGTACCTATTGGCCCGGCCACTGTTCATAAAGTCTTGGTGGATAACGGGAGTTCCGTCAACATTCTTTTCAAAAAGATATTCGACCAGATGAATCTCGAGATAAAAGACTTGAAGCCCTGTGAGTGATGGATCCGTGGATTTAATGGAGCATCCACCGCTCCAATGGGTTATGTAGAGCTACCAGTTACGCTTGGGGAAGGAGAACTCCACAGAGTGAGAATCCTTCCCTTCGTGGTTTTGGATATTGAATCACCCTATAATGCCTTCTTGGGCCGACTGGTCCTCGCCAAGTTTAGAGCCTGTATAGCCCCCTGGTGCTTGTTATTTAAGTTTCCTACAGAAGCTGGTGTTGGTATTGTCAGAGGAGATCAGGTTGCCGCACGAGCATGTTATATTGCAGAGCTAAAGCTACTCCGCAACGGAGGAGACATAGAAACCAAGGGCACTTCTCCCCCCACAAGGGCGGAGACCTTATAGCAATTAAAGAGGATAACCGTAGGAGAGTCTCCCAGAGAGTTGCCCGAGGATATAGATCCCAGAGAGTACAAAGAACCTGGGGGCAGAATGGCGACTCCCAACGAGACAACTATGGATGTACCGATCGATGATAGTGACCCAGAGAAGGTCCTTAAGATTGGATCCCAGTTAAATCCGAATTTAGCTAAAGAACTGACGGATTTCTTGAAAAATAATTTGGATGTATTTGCTTGGACCCACGTAGACATGTGCGGGATATCTCCATCAATCATGAGCCATTCATTAAGCATTAACCATAAACATCCTCCGGTAAAACAAAAAAGGCGAATGTTGGGCCCAGAGAGGTCCTCTGCCTTGAAAGAAGAAGTTGGAAAGCTAAAGAGTAATGGATTTATCGGAGACTCAATCTACCCAGACTAGATTTCAAATCCAGTCCTGGTAAAGAAGAACAATGGGAAGTGGCGAACGTGTATCAATTTCTCGGATTTGAATAAAGCCTACCCAAATGACAGTTTTCCGTTACCCCGGATCGATCAGTTGGTGGACTCAAGGGCGGGCCATGAACTTTTCTCCTTTATGGATGCTTATTCAGGATATAACCAGATTCCAATGCACGTTCCAGATCAAGAAAACACTAGCTTCATTACGGATCTGGGATTATACTGCTATGTGGTAATGCCCTTTGGCTTGAAGAACGTAGGCACTACATATCAACGGTTAGTGAACAGAATGTTCTATAACCAGATTGGTAAAACAATGGAAGTATACGTCGACTGTAACACCCCGAATTTTAGTTAATACTAAAATTCGCTAATTATAGGATAAATAATCTCAGACATGGGAATTGGGGGTAACGAGCTGCGTTATTGCGTTTGTCTCGGAAAAATACGCGAAATAGAGTCCGAGTTTTCGAAAATCGGAGTCCGTATGACCCGGTTATGGCCCAAGGAAGTTTGCAGAAAAATTAGAGCTTAAAACAGAATTAGGAATTTAAATTTAAATTTAAATTTAGAACCAGCGGGGCCAGGCGGGAGGATTCCCGCCTAAGCATGTCGACAGGCCTGTCGACAGGGGTGTCGACATGCCTGTCGACTTGCATGTCGACATGGTGTGTCGAGCCAGGGTGCTTGGGTGCACCAGATCTGGTTTTCTGGCTAGGGCTGGGTCTGGTTCTAGAGGTTTCCAAAATCTAATGGACCTAAATTAATCTAGGATTAATCCAAGGGCCTAAAACACTTTCTTAATCTATAAATACACCCTAAACCTACCTTAATCCTTACCAAAAATAGAAATAATGGCCTCATGCCGCCAAATTAAATTCTAAGAGAAGCCTCCACTAATCTAAGAAGAAAGTTGCAAGCTAATTCCTCTCTAATCAATCCTTAATCATCATTATCATCATAATTAGCAACTAATCTCTCTTCACAAGTTGGTTAATCTTGAGTTTGGTGAGTTTCTATCACTTTAACATCAATTGTTAAAGTAAGTAGATTGGGCGTAATGAGACCTATGGTCTTAAATGCGGATTAGTGAGTATGAATCATGTATAATGATATGTTACTCTATGTTGTTCTATGTTTATGCATATTTGATTAGTTGGTTTATGCATGCTTAATAAGTTGATTTATGCATGTTTAACAAGTTGATATATGCATGTTTAATAAGTGGATTTATGCATATTTAATAAGTGGAATTATGCATGCTTAGCAAAGTGAGATATGCAAGTTAAGTGTATGTTTAAATGCAAGCTGAAAGTGATATGCAAGTTAAGTGTATGTTTAAATGCAAGTTGAAAGTGATATGCAAGTTATGCATGCTTATGCAAGTGTATGGATGCTTAAATGCAAGATTTATGTGATATGCAAGTTATGCATGCTTATGTGAGTATATGAATACTTATGCAAGATATGTATATGCTTAAATGACATGATATGCAAGTTATGCAAGTATGTGAATGCTTATGCAAGTATGTGGATGCCTATGAAAGTATGTGAATGCTTATGCAAGTTATGTGTATGCTTAAATGCATGTTTAACATGTTATGCAAGATTAAGAATGCCTATATGCAAGTTTAACATGTTATGCAAGATATGTGTATGATAATATGCAAGCTCATATGCAACATGTTATGCAAATCATGTGCATGATAATATGCAAGTTTGGGTTATATGTAGTTGGGTTAATATATGCTCATATATGCAAGTTGACATCCTCTTAACCCATGACAAAGTTGTATGTTAAACCCATGATATTTGTGATGATCTTATGTCATGTAACGAGAACGATTTACGTGGGGAACGATGGGGTTGGTAAATATGTTAATGAATGAATGTTTGGGTATGATTAAGCATACCATAAAAATAAATTACCATAAGTGGGAATTTACCTATTGAGTTAGGTCTACCCCATGGGAATTTACCTATTGAGTTAGGTCTACCCATGTTATGGAAAACTTGATATTAATTAGGGATAATTAATATCGGGGTGATTAATTAGGTGTAATTAATCGACTAAGACACGAGGTTGGACTCATTTGTAGTGTAAAACTGCCCGGACCCGACCGGCTTAACCAGTTGCTACAAATGTCAGCCCAATGTGAGAGGTCTTAGCCATAAATTAAATACGTGATTAAGGTAAAGACACGAGGTTAGACTCTGTTATGACGTAAGACTGCCCGGATTCTACCGGCTTAACCAGGCGGTCATAACAGCCAGTCTAATGTGGGAGGTCTTTACGGGAGATCACGGTCTTAATTAATTAAGAAACACTTAACCATAATAGCATGTAGTGGGACATGAGGGGTTAAGTGGGTGCCTTGGGTGGCATGAGGAAATTTGGTGGTTGCCTTGGGTGGCATGTGGAATCTAGTGGGTTGCCTTGGGTGGCAATAGAAAATACGATTAGAATACTTAACCAAGTGGAAACATGTAATTAAACATGATTAAAGGGTTAAGTGGGATACACTAGATATTTGACAAGCTTAAGTGGGTAGCTTGTGGGGGCCCATTTCAACCAATATCCCAAACGTATCTTTGTGTGCTCGACCCAAGTCGAGTGACGGGACACGCATATTGGGCTTGATTATAAGAGGCCAAAACGGGTTAGCGGTGGCAACGCAAGTCCAACGGGTTTCATATGCGTGTGTGGGCCCGGGCTGGTAGATAAGCCGTTGTTGCATCGTGTAGATATAAAGCCGTGCACCGTTAGTATTGGGTAGCCACTTTAGGGGAGTGATACACCCCACTGTGGGACCAGCACGGTTATCTACGGTAGGGAGCCGATCGCTTGGGGAGTAGTGGGTACACCTAATGAAGATAGGGGCAGACGGCACCTATGTAGGGGTACACGAAACTACTGGGTAAGAATTACCGGGTACACCTAGTGGAGATAGGGGCAGACGGCACCTATGTAGTGGGCTAGGGGTACGTGAAACTACTGGGGAAATTGTGGAAGGGATCAACCTTTAAATAGGAATGACTGGTGTGGTGCAGTTAGTAATTATCCTTGGGTGGGTAGATGCATCCTGACGGTTATCTTAGTTTATCCCAAGTCTACCAAGCTGCTTAGTGTAGCCATTCATCCCCAGATATTACCGTAGGTCAAGTTTATGTCTTCTCTGGTTACTTTAATGATTGTATTGTTAAAGTTATAGGACTCACTCAGACTTATGTCTGACCCCGTTGTTTTTATCTTTTTTCCCAACCCTCAGGTCCTACGATGGATCCTAGCGGTAGTAGAGCTTGATGAGATTTCTGTTTCCAGTCTTGAGGAGCTTGGGTAGATGTAAAGCTCCAGTTATCCAGTTATCTTTTCTTTTCTTATGGCTATTGTATGAGAGAGTGGGATTATGTACTTCTTTATTTTGACAGATATTGTACTTGACTTTTATCATGGTTTTATGATGTAACCAGACATGTTTATTTCCGCTGTTACGAAATGATGTTTAAGATTTTCAGATACTGTTTATATCTGTCTTGTTGTAATTTTTCTATTCTATATTCACTAAAATACTCCACCTATGCTATGGCATTCCCTTAGTGAGTGACCCTAGCGGGCGTGGGGTGTTACACGTGGTATCAGAGCAAAGGTTACCGGAACAGATAAAATTTTTAGAAAACTATTTTTCTAAAACATTTTTGGAAAAGATATTTTCAAAAACATGTCTTTTAAGAGAAAAGTTTTTGAAAGAAAAGCATAATCCCCAATAGCCATATCTTTATCTTTCGAATTCTCCGTTTTGAATCTTTCCTTTTTCGTTTCAGCATGGCCGAGGATCTTAACTTTCCGGAGGGTGTGACGGTACCAGTATGGCATAGGAGATTGATGGAGGCTAGGGCCACCACTGCGGGTCTAGCAAATATTCCTCCACCAACCGTAGCACCCGATCTTCCTCCTCCCCCTCCTCCTTGCACGAATACTTTTGCTAAGACTTGCAAGGAGTTTAAAGTTATGGGAGGGAAACCTTTTCAAGGATCTGAAACCTTTGTGGAGGCTAGATATTGGCTTAAAGAGGTGGAAGAGTTGATAGATATCTTTGAGATGGAAGATGGGAAGAAAGTCAAGTTGGCTGCTTGGTTAATGAAGGGAGAGGCCTCATTCTGGTGGGAGGTTACTAATGGAGAACGCCCCGTTGACTCTTGGGCGGATTTTAGGCAAAGATTTGTGGCAAAGTTTCTCTCAAGGGCGGAGGAAAACTTGTATATGGAAAGATTCTTGACTCTAAACAAGGAAATCTTTCGGTGAAGGAATATGTTAACAAGTTTAATCAATTGGCAAGGTTTGGCCTAGACATGGTGAATACACCGGAGAAGAAGGCTTTGCGGTTCGTGAAAGGCTTAAATGAACCGATGCATGGGTTGGCTATGACTCACATCCCTATGGGGGCCACCTTTGAGAAGCTAGTTGACATGGCACTCATGTATGAGGAAGAGAAGGGTCCTAATGCTAATAAGGCACCCGAGAAGAAGGGAGATCAAAAGAGACCTCAACAACAGCAAAGCAAAGGTGGGAAAGGCAACGGTGGCAAGGGCAAGAAGAAGAAGTGTTTCAATTGTGGGACACCTGGCCACCTAAGCAAGGATTGTCGCAAGAAGAAGAAGACAGGTTGCTTCCACTGTGGCGAAGCAGGGCACTTAGTGAAGGATTGCCCTAAGAAGGGGCAAAGGACGGGATCTACCTCAGGAGGACAGGTGCAAGCTCTTATGGCACCGAGTCAGGCTAGGGGGCAAGTACAGGCTCTCGCGGTTCCACCGATTCAGGAGAGAGGTAGAACTATTTCCGTTGAAAGTCTGGTTTTTCTATTTGACCATCCTGTCCGTACATTGTTTGATTCAGGCGCATCGCATTCGTTTATCTCATCATCATTAGTTGAGTCACTGCACCTAGACACCAGTCTGGTAGATGATCCCTTGGTTGTTTCAAACCCAATTGGGGGCTCCACTTATTTGTCCATGATATGTTTGGGTTTGAAGATTTCTATACTTAGCATTGAGTTTAGATGTGATGCTTTTGTGTTGGGCTTCACGGGCTATGGGTTGATTTTGGGCATGGACTGGTTATCCAGTAATGGTGCCGTTCTTGATTGCGAAAGGAGAGTTGTTAGGCTCATGACCCGCTTGGGTAACACTCTCGAGATTTCTTGTAATCCCATGGACTCTGTTATGCTAAGTTATCTTGAATCGCTTGACGCTTCGGTTGAGAGTTTGCAATCTATAAGAGTGGTCCGGGAATATCCGGATGTGTTTGAGGAGGTGAAGGGCTTACCTCCGAAGCGGGAGATTGACTTCCGAATATATTTGGTGGATAATGCTAAACCGGTATCTTTACCAGTGCGCCACATGGCTCCTCGTGAGAGGAGGGAACTCCGTAAGCAAATAGGGGAATTGCTTGAGAAGGGGTTCATAAGACGGAGCATATCGGAGTGGGGTGCTCCAGTAGTATTTGCTACGAAGGCGGATGGGTCCCTCAGACTTTGTGTAGACTATAGAGAACTCAACAAGCTAACAAAGAAGAATAGACACCCATTGCCGAGGATTGATGATCTTTTCGATCAGTTGGTTGGCGCTTCAGTATTTTCTCAGTTGGACTTAGCCACGGGGTTTCATCAGTTGAGGGTGGCTGAGGATAGCATAGACAAGACTGCCTTTAGGACTCCGGATGGTTTCTATGAGTGGCTGGTGATGCCATTTGGGTTGACGAACGCCCCTGCATACTTTGTTGATTTGATGAGTAGGGTGTTCAGGGAGTTCCTTAATAAATTCGTGGTGGTCTTTGTGGATGACATCTTAGTATTTTCTAAAAATGAAGAAGAGCATGCCCTACATCTTGGGGAAGTGTTGAAGACTCTTCGAGCACATAGCCTTAAGGCTAAATTCTCTAAATGTCACTTCTGGAGGAAGGAAGTACGGTTCTTGGGGCACGTGGTCTCCAAGGAAGGGATAGCTGTGGATCCCGCGAAGGTAGTATCAATTCAGGATTGGAAGGTTCCGAAGAATGCTACCGAAGTAAGAAGTTTCTTGGGCTTGGCGGGTTATTATAGGAAGTTTATTAAAGACTTCGCGAAGATATCAGCCCCATTAACCCGCTTAACAAAGAAGAATCTTGTTTTCACATGAGACGTAGATTGTGATGATGCGTTCCGACTGTTAAAGAGAGCTTTAACCACCGCTCCAGTTTTAGTGTTGCCAGATGGGAGCAAGCCATTTGTTGTCTATACCGATGCCTGTGGGACAGGACTTGGCGCAGTCTTAATGCAAGAGGGAAGGGTAATAGCCTATGGTGGAAGGCAGTTGAGGGCACATGAGAAAAATTACCCTACCCATGATCTAGAGCTGGCCGCTATTGTTTTTGCGCTTAAGATTTGGCGCCATTATCTTCTTGGTGAGAGATTCGAGTTGTTCACTGACCATAAATCTTTGAAGTACTTGTTCTCTCAGAAAGATTTATACTTGAGACAGCAAAGGTGGATGGAGTTTTTAGCATCCTATGATTTCGAGATAGCGTATACCCCTAGCAAGGGTAACGTGGTGGCGGACGCCTTGAGTAGGAAAAGGTTGTCCTTGAGTCCATTGTTCGTGGAACGACGAGACTTGGAGTTTATCTCGATGTTTGATTTCAGACCTTCCGTTGACTATGTACCCGGTTTGCTAGCTTCTTTGGAAGTTAGACCTACTCTTTTGGGGCGGATTGGAGAAGCACAGAGGGGCGACCCACAGTTGGTTGAGTTAGTAGAAAAGCTCATAAGGGGGGAGTCGTCCGGCCACTTGAGTAGGTACACCCTAGACGATAAGGGGTACTTGCGTAGAGACGGTAGACTTTGTGTACCGCAAGACGAGGGTTTGAGGAAGGCTATTCTTGATGACGCACACCGTTCTAGGATGACCATTCATCCCGGTGGGGATAAGATGTACCAAGACATGAAGAGGGTTTTCTTCTGGGCCGGTATGAAGAAAGACGTGGCCGAATATGTCGCTCGATGTTTGGTGTGCCAGCAAGTGAAGGCGGAGCAAAGGAAACCAGGTGGGTTGCTTCACCCATTGGAGGTTCCGCAATGGAAGTGGGATAGCGTCTCGATGGATTTTATTGACGGGTTACCCAGGTCGAGGAAGGGTAATACAGGAATTTGGGTGGTGGTAGATAGACTTACTAAGAGCGCCCATTTCATACCTGTAAAAAGCAAGAGGACCGCTCCATGGCTAGCTTCTGTATATCTTCGAGAGGTAGTTCGATTGCATGGGGTACCCTCTAGCATAGCGAGTGATCGAGATCCTATCTTCACTAGTGAGTTCTGGAGAAGTTTGCAAGAAGCAGTGGGGACTCAATTGTGTCTAAGCACCGCATATCATCCTCAGACAGACGGCCAGACTGAGAGGGTGAATCGTGTTCTAGAAGACCTTTTGAGGCTTTGTATCCTAGATTTTGGAGGTACATGGGAAGAGCATCTTCCATTGGTGGAGTTCGCATATAATAACAGCTTTCAGTCCAGTATTGGTATGGCTCCTTTCGAAGCTCTCTATGGAAGGCCTTGTCGGTCACCTACATGTTGGTGGGAGTCTACGGATAAGATCTTGCTTGGGCCTGATATGGTTAGGGAGACTTCAGAGAAGATTGACTTGATTCGAAGGAGGATGAAAGCAGCGCAGGATAGGCAAAAATCTTATGCGGACAAGAGAAGGACGGATCTTGAGTTTGAGGTTGGGGACATGGTTTTTGTTAAGGTATCTCCATTGAGAAATGTTGTTCGCTTCGGATCCGTTGGGAAGTTAGCACCAAGGTTTGTTGGGCCATTTCCTATCAAGGAAAGGATTGGACGGATGGCATATAGGGTAGAGTTGCCCGACAGATTTAGTGGTGTTCATGATGTATTCCATGTATCACATCTGAGGAAGTGCTTACATGAGACCGCAGAGGTGGTAGAGCCGAGCTTACTTAGAGATGTAGAGGTTGAGCGTGATGCGACGATTCGACGAGCTCCTACTCGCATCCTTGGGTCAGAGGCTAGGAAATTGAGGAATCGAGAGGTTCAACTAGTCAAGGTGCAATGGGGAGAAGATGAGAGCAACGCAACTTGGGAGACGGAAGCGAAGATGCGTTCATTGTACCCATTTCTTTTTGAGGGTATGTCCTTACTTTCTCCTTTATCGCTTGTCTAGTACTTATCTTATCTTTGGTATGTCCTCTCGTTAGTACCTTTGACCTTTAGATAGGGTAAACCTATGGTTGAAACATGTGTTTGAGACATGTTATGGTTGATGGATGCAAGTGGATGCAAGTGTTTGCTAGTGGTTGCTCGTGGATGCATATACACACACTCTAGGCACTAGATCGGCTCAGTCACTTCATATTGCATATTGCATATAATTGTGTGTAGGAAGATATATTTATGGATGTATAATGGTTGTGTTATCACATGGATGATGCATTTCAGTGAATGATTGTGCACTCATGTAGATATTGTATGTGTCGATAGGGTTCTCTCGCATACATAATGGATGCATGGCACTATCATGGTTTGCATATGTTCATACATTAGATAGGGAACATATACACACACTTTTTGCATATGCTCATACATCATTAGAAACTGTTTAAGGACAATGGATGCCTGTGGTTGATGATTTGAGTAGATGGTTGTTTGGATGGTAGGATATGCATTCTCCTTAGCCTAGAGATTTCGGGGACGAAATCCTTTAAGGAGGGGAGAATGTAACACCCCGAATTTTAGTTAATACTAAAATTCGCTAATTATAGGATAAATAATCTCAGACGTGGGAATTGGGGGTAACGGGCTGCGTTATTGCGTTCGTCTCGGAAAAATACGCGAAATAGAGTCCGAGTTTTCGAAAATCGGAGTCCGTATGACCCGGTTATGGCCCAAGGAAGTTTGCAGAAAAATTAGAGCTTAAAACAGAATTAGGAATTTAAATTTAAATTTAAATTTAGAACCAGCGGGGCCAGGCGGGAGGATTCCCGCCTAAGCATGTCGACAGGGCTGTCGACAGGCCTGTCGACAGGGGTGTCGACATGCCTGTCGACTTGCCTGTCGACATGGTGTGTCTAGCCAGGGTGCTTGGGTGCACCAGATCTGGTTTTCTGGCTAGGGCTGGGTCTGGTTCTAGAGGTTTCCTAAATTTAATGGACCTAAATTAATCTAGGATTAATCCAAGGGCCTAAAACACTTTCTTAATCTATAAATACACCCTAAACCTACCTTAATCCTCACCAAAAACAGAAATAATGGCCTCATGCCGCCAAATTAAATTCTAAGAGAAGCCTCCACTAATCTAAGAAGAAAGTTGCAAGCTAATTCCTCTCTAATCAATCCTTAATCATCATTATCATCATAATTAGCAACTAATCTCTCTTTACAAGTTGGTTAATCTTGAGTTTGGTGAGTTTCTATCACTTTAACATCAATTGTTAAAGTAAGTAGATTGGGCGTAATGAGACCTATGGTCTTAAATGCGGATTAGTGAGTATGAATCATGTATAATGATATGTTACTCTATGTTGTTCTATGTTTATGCATATTTGATAAGTTGGTTTATGCATGCTTAATAAGTTGATTTATGCATGTTTAACAAGTTGATATATGCATGTTTAATAAGTGGATTTATGCATATTTAATAAGTGGAATTATGCATGCTTAGCAAAGTGAGATATGCAAGTTAAGTGTATGTTTAAATGCAAGCTGAAAGTGATATGCAAGTTAAGTGTATGTTTAAATGCAAGTTGAAAGTGATATGCAAGTTATGCATGCTTATGCAAGTGTATGGATGCTTAAATGCAAGATTTATGTGATATGCAAGTTATGCATGCTTATGTGAGTATATGAATACTTATGCAAGATATGTATATGCTTAAATGACATGATATGCAAGTTATGCAAGTATGTGAATGCTTATGCAAGTATGTGGATGCCTATGCAAGTATGTGGATGCCTATGCAAGTTATGTGTATGCTTAAATGCATGTTTAACATGTTATGCAAGATTAAGAATGCCTATATGCAAGTTTAACATGTTATGCAAGATATGTGTATGATAATATGCAAGCTCATATGCAACATGTTATGCAAATCATGTGCATGATAATATGCAAGTTTGGGTTATATGTAGTTGGGTTAATATATGCTCATATATGCAAGTTGACATCCTCTTAACCCATGACAAAGTTGTATGTTAAACCCATGATATTTGTGATGATCTTATGTCATGTAACGAGAACGATTTACGTGGGGAACGATGGGGTTGGTATATATGTTAATGAATGAATGTTTGGGTATGATTAAGCATACCATAAAAATAAATTACCATAAGTGGGAATTTACCTATTGAGTTAGGTCTACCCCATGGGAATTTACCTATTGAGTTAGGTCTACCCATGTTATGGAAAACTTGATATTAATTAGGGACAATTAATATGGGGGTGATTAATTAGGTGTAATTAATCGACTAAGACACGAGGTTGGACTCATTTGTAGTGTAAAACTGCCCGGACCCGACCGGCTTAACCAGTTGCTACAAATGTCAGCCCAATGTTAGAGGTCTTAGCCATAAATTAAATACGTGATTAAGGTAAAGACACGAGGTTAGACTCTGTTATGACGTAAGACTGCCCGGATTCTACCGGCTTAACCAGGCGGTCATAACAGCCAGTCTAATGTGGGAGGTCTTTACGGGAGATCACGGTCTTAATTAATTAAGAAACACTTAACCATAATAGCATGTAGTGGGACATGAGGGGTTAAGTGGGTGCCTTGGGTGGCATGAGGAAATTTGGTGGTTGCCTTGGGTGGCATGTGGAATCTAGTGGGTTGCCTTGGGTGGCAATAGAAAATACGATTAGAATACTTAACCAAGTGGATACATGTAATTAAACATGATTAAAGGGTTGAGTGGGATACACTAGATATTTGACAAGCATAAGTGGGTAGCTTGTGGGGGCCCATTTCAACCAATATCCCAAACGTATCTTTGTGGGCTCGACCCAAGTCGAGTGACGGGACACGCATATTGGGCTTGATTATAAGAGGCCAAAACGGGTTAGCTGTGGCAATGCAAGTCCAACGGGTTTCATATGCGTGTGTGGGCCCGGGCTGGTAGATAAGCCGTTGTTGCATCGTGTAGATATAAAGCCGTGCACCGTTAGTATTGGGTAGCCACTTTAGGGGAGCGATACACCCCACTGTGGGACCAGCACGGGTATCTACGGTAGGGATCCGATCGCTTGGGGAGTAGTGGGTACACCTAATGAAGATAGGGGCAGACGGCACCTATGTAGGGGTACACGAAACTACTGGGTAAGAATTACCGGGTACACCTAGTGGAGATAGGGGCAGATGGCACCTATGTAGTGGGCTAGGGGTACGTGAAACTACTGGGGAAATTGTGGAAGGGATCAACCTTTAAATAGGAATGACTGGTGTGGTGCAGTTAGTAATTATCCTTGGGTGGGTAGATGCGTCCTGACGGTTATCTTAGTTTATCCTAAGTCTACCAAGCTGCTTAGTGTAGCCATTCATCCCCAGATATTACCGTAGGTCAAGTTTATGTCTTCTCTGGTTACTTTAATGATTGTATTGTTAAAGTTATAGGACTCACTCAGACTTATGTCTGACCCCGTTGTTTTTATCTTTTTTCCCAACCCTCAGGTCCTACGATGGATCCTAGCGGTAGTAGAGCTTGATCAGATTTCTGTTTCCAGTCTTGAGGAGCTTGGGTAGATGTAAAGCTCCAGTTATCCAGTTATCTTTTCTTTTCTTATGGCTATTGTATGAGAGAGTGGGATTATGTACTTCTTTATTTTGACAGATATTGTACTTGACTTTTATCATGGTTTTATGATGTAACCAGACATGTTTATTTCCGCTGTTACGAAATGATGTTTTAGATTTTCAAATACTGTTTATATCTGTCTTGTTGTAATTTTTCTGTTCTATATTCACTAAAATACTCCACCGATGCTATGGCATTCCCTTAGTGAGTGACCCTAGCGGGCGTGGGGTGTTACATCGACGACATGTTGGTTAAGTCCAGGTAATCCTCCAATCACACTACGGATTTGGCAGAAATGTTTGGCATTCTTCGAAGTACGGGATGGAACTCAACCCAACAAAATGTTCATTCGCAGTCGCCTCCGAAAAATTCTTAGGATTCATCGTCATTTCTCGTGGGATTGAGATTAATCCAGACCAGATCGCAGCAATCAGAGGAATTCAGGAACCTAGGCAGATTAAAGATGTGCAAAGCCTTGCAGGGAAAGTAGCCGCACTAAGCAGAGTTATCTCCAGGGCTACGGACAAATACATCCCATTCTTCGAATTGATAAAGCGAGGAAAATGCCACTTCAAATGGACGCCTGACTGCATAGAAGCATTTCAGAACTTGCTGAGACACCTGGAGAAACCTCCGGTATTATCTAAGCCGGTGGAACACGAGGACTTATTCGTGTACTTGGCAGTGTCGTCCCATGCGATCAGCTCAGCATTGGTGAGAGAAGAAGATAAAGTTCAAAGACCAGTGTATTACGTGAGCAAAGAATTGACGGCAGCAGAGCGTAACTATCCAAGGATAGAAAAGTTGGCGTACAGTTTGCTGATTGCCTCTAGAAAGCTTCGACATTATTTTCAAGATCATCCCATTACCGTATACACTGACCATCCACTCAAGCAAGTTCTACAGAAACCAGAAGCATCTGGAAGACTACTCAAATGGAACATTGAGTTAAGTCAATTTGATCTAAACTTTCAGCCCTGGCGGTCAATATGGGGGCAAGCGATAGCCGACTTCATAGCAGAGTTTACTGTCCCAGAGGAAGATATAGCGAACAAAGAAGTTGACCCCTCAAAATTACTTCTCGACCCCAGTGCCTGGAGATTGTATACTGATGGGGCTAGTAATGACCAGAGATCCGGCGCTGGAGTAGTGCTTGAAACTCCCGAGAAACGGCTGATATCCTATGCTATCCGGATGGAGTTTCACACCACTAACAACGACTCCGAATATGAAGCCCTGATAGCCGGGTTAAGGATCGCAAAGGAGTTGGAAATCACATAGCTAGACATATTTTGCGACTCAAAGTTAGTTGTGAACCAGGTTACTGGAAAATTCCAAGCCAAAATCCCAAGACTGATTTTATACTTGGAGAAAGTAAAGGAGCTGTTGAACGGCTTCGATCACTACAGCATATCTCATATTCCACGGTCAGAGAATCAACAGGCAGATAGGTTGGCAAAGATGGCTAGTTCCGACGATCCTGAAGAGACCGGGCTAGCCCCAGTTGAAGTACTTCGGTCTCCTAGTATAGATCAGATGGAAATTGATCCGGTACTAGAGATGGAACCAGAAAGGGAGTAATGGATGACCCCTCTAAAGAATTTCTTGATTAATGGAATGCTTCCGACCAAGAAAAGCGAGAGGCGTAAAGTAATTCGTAAGGCTGCCCGATACATTCTGCAAGGTGGAGTTCTTTACAGATAGGGATTTTCGATGCCCCTTCTCCGGTGCATAGCTCATAACGACATCAAGCGTGTGCTGCAGGAGGTACATGAAGGTGAATGCAGCGATCACACTAGAGGGCAAACATTGGCGAAAAAGGTGTTGCCGCATGGTTATTTCTGGCCTACCATAAATAAAGATGCGGCGAAATACGCACGACGGTGTGATGCATGCCAGAGATTTTCAAAGATACCTAGGGCACCTCCTAGTCAGTTAAAAACGATGATGAGTCCATGGCCTTTCGCTATGTGGGGAATTGATATCATCGGAAGTCTCCCCATAGCTAAGGGTGGAGCGAAGTTCGCTATTATAGCTGTAGATTACTTCACTAAGTGGGTCGAGGCTGAGCCACTGACTACAATCACAACCAAACGAGTGATCAATTTCGTCTTTAGAAATATCATCTGTCGATTTGGGATTCCAAAGATTGTTATAACTGACAACGGAACTCAGTTCGATAGCACTGAATTCAGAGATTTCAGCCAGAAATACCACATTGAGAAACGGTACACCTCTGTGGCGCACCCGCAATTGAACGGACAGGTCGAAGCGGCGAATAAAGTGATTAAGTCCATTCTAAAAAGAAGACTAAAACAGGCCAGAGCCATGTGGGTTGATGAATTACCCTTAGCACTATGGGCCTACAGGACAACGTATAAATCGGCAACAGGCAATACCCCCATCTCCCTTGCTTTTGGAGCAGAAGCAGTCATCCCGATTGAGATAAAAGTACCTTCTCACCGAGTGACTTATTACGATCCGATGACTAATAACGAATTGCTCCTTGAATCCCTGGATATGATCGAAGAAAAGAGGGACGAAGCAGACCTGCGTGCCTTGAGATGCAAACAACAGATCGCCCGATACTATAACAAAAAGGTTCGAGCCTGAACCTTTGAACCCGGAGAATTGGTTCTGAAGCGTGTCTTTCCAGCCCCAACTCGTATGGGTGCGAAGTGGGAAGGACCATACTCCATTCTGTGCAAGCTTGATAATGGAACCTTCAAGCTAATAACCGTAGATGGAAAGGAAATCCCCAGAGTGTGGAATGCCCAACATTTACGGCCGTATCTAACGTAAAGATGTCAGATCTGTTCTTTTGCTTTATTTAGGACCATGTACAAGGCACGACTTGCATAGAATAGTCCGATTTCTTAAGCAGAAAATTATAAAGTGGACGTAGGTCATGATTCGACCAAACCACTATAAAAATATTGTGTGTCGTTTACCTTTATTGCACTATTATTTATCTGCCTTTCTATTTTTATGGAAATTGTTGTGAACCATGCAACGATCACAGAAGCGTATAATTATAGGTGTCTTCCATCGGAATGGAATGCAATCATCAGTCAAAACTCTGAGGGTGCAATAAAGAAAATCATATCATTGGTAGTGCTCTAACTCTCCAGCACCGAGAGAGAGCATAATGGACATGAAGGCGGTGTCCATAAGTCATAGCGGTGTACCATGATCGGAACTGCCTTGACGGAACTCTAACTCTCCATAGCCGAGAGAGTATAAAAGCGTCTCCGATTGAGCGCTGAGAAAGAGCTCCTACCCCGCTGAAGGATCGGGGAGTGATTGAACTGCTGTGCTCGAACTCTAACTCTCCAGAGCAGAGAGAGAGTATAAAAGCGTCTCCGATTGAGCGTTGAGAAAGAGCTCTTGCCCCATTGAAGGATTGGGGAGCGACTGAACTGCTGAATTCGAACTCTAACCTTGGCGGCCGCCAGGAGAGTATAAAAGAGTCTATGATTAAGCGCTGAGAAAGGTGCCGGAAACTCAGCACCACAAGGACAGTTATCTTATTAAATTTTCTAAGTCCCCCATATTCAGAAATAGGGGGCAACGTCCAAACAACGCTAATCAATCCTTAATAAGTCCTAGTTAAGCGCTACGTTAACGATTGATTGGGGGCCATATACATATACACATGAACCTTGATGCAGCACGGAAATTTTTAAATTTTGTCTTTCTGTTGCTTGAATAATTTGTAGTTATAATCAGATGATCTATGACTAAGCATGAAAAGTTTATTAAATGCAGGTACACAATGATGCAAAAGAGATAAACTTTCATTTATAAACCGCAAGCCTACAAAGTGAAAAACAACCTAAAACAAAAGTGAGGGCCAGTCTCACAATTACATTTCATGGCCAGTGGGAAGCCTAAAGACAAAATATAGACAAGCGACAATATCCTATTTACGCTTGGACTTCTTCTCCTATTTCTGCTTCTCCAGCCTCGCCTTGTCATTTTCGGATTGACCACCCTTCTTTCTTTTCCTTTTGTCTATAAGAGGAACGTCCGACTCATCAGAAGACTCCTCCTCCACCTCCTTTCTCTTTCTTTTATCAGTCAAGGAAGCAAGGAAATCGTCAGGGTTCGCAAAATGAAGCTGTTTGCTGATGGATTTGGGCTGGAGTTTCAGAAGCATCCCAGTTTTGGGATCAAACTCCGAGATATGGGCCACGTTCAAAGGCTCTTGTCCCACCTTCTTTGAAGCCAGTTGTTTTCCTGCCTAGCCTTTCTTTTAGCCAAAGTTTCGTCGTCATCGCCTTCGACTTCTTTGGTACTAATGATATCCTCCTCATCATCTACATGGCGCCCGTCCATATCTTTCAAGGCATCAATAGTTTCGCCATCCTTGGGAGCGTCAGCACTGGAAGCAAGGATGACATTCTCCTTCGTGGCATCTTCGGGTTGTTTTGAATCTTTAGCGCTAGCGGTTGGTGGAATGTCACTCTTCTCTGCCTCCGTCTCTTTCTCAGCATCTTTATCGACTGGTCCGCCACCTGTATTACGAGAAACGAATGTTATTTCAGGAGAGAATGCGGTCAGCTCAGTTGATTGTTCGGTAAGACGGCGACAAGTAATGACAGCCTTGACAAACTGTGGAGAAAATATAGGGATACCTTCCGCTGATCCTCTATCCACGCCAGCTGCAGAAGCTCCGTCAACAAGAGGAGTCGGACCAAGAGGAATCAGTGGATCATCAGAATTGTATTCCTCAACTCCGGAGGACTTGGACTCTACAGCTGAACTTGAACCATCGTCAATCTTGTTTTTTCCCTTAGCCAGGGTCCTCTCTTTCTCTATTTCTTCTTGAATTAGGCGCCGGCCTTCTGCCAGATCCTCGGGCTCGTTATCCCTTAGAATGGTCTTCATTAGCTCCTCTTCGTCAATCTCTTCAACTTCTAATCTCTGATTCTCACCCTCGACGATGGCGTCCCATATGTTGGCTAAAGTGACGTGGTAGTCCGGGATCCACGAGATGTTACGGGTTTTGAGGACGTGGCCGAGGAAATCAAAAATCATCTCTTCGAACACTTCAATATCCTTTTCTCTTTCGAGGAGCTTGTTGTTAGAAGCAGTAGCCATTTCAATGGCACTTTCAACATTCTTTTCGGCGAGAGCCGCGCGCCTCTCCGGATCCGCGACTTGATCATTTAAAATCACCTTCTCTGCTTCAGCCAAAGCTAGACTTTCTCTCAAACTTGCTTTTTCTTCCTCCCAAGCAGCTCTCTCAACTTCAAAATTGCCCTGTGCTGTCTTCAACTCAGTGTTGGCCATTTTAAGATCTTCTACCTCCTTCTTTAAGGCCATTTTCTCTTGAATATTTGAGTCGAGTTCAGAATGAAAGCGTTTCTTAGCATTTTCCAATTCAGTCTTATAATTTTCAGCATCTCTCCGCGCCAAGGCAAGTTGGGATTGAGCATCTTCCAAGTCCTTCTCCATTTTTGTCCTGGACCTTTCATTGTTATCTATCTTCTCTTTGGATCTATGTGCTTCCATCTCAAGCGTTCGGATGACCTTTGAAAGATTAACAGCATGTTTCTTCATCACTTCATACTGCCTGGCTACATAGCAAATGTGCTCGATGACTTCAGTATCCCAGTTCCTAGGGACTGGTTCCAAGGCTGGAACAAACATCATCCTTTCGAAGAAGATGTTAGGGAATTGTTCTCGCAACTTTTCCAGCTTAGCTTGAGTCTCGGAACCATGGATTTAATCTCATGACCGGGGGGCAACCAAATCTTGCTGGCTGGAAGGGACAATGTCACTTTTCTCCTTCTCAGAATCCTTGATTGGATCCTTGCTTTTATCCTCGGGATCTTAGTGTCTTTTTGATGACCTGCTGTGAGAGGGTGCACTCTTCGGATGGGTTAACTCTTTAGGAAGTTGTTTTCCCCCTGTAGGTGGCATCCAATAACTGGGAAGCTTGCCAGAGGTTGATCTTGGTGGAGACCGGGATTGCGAAGAAGTAGGATTGTGAGAAAGGCCGCGAGAACACTCGGGATTTGGATGAAGACTGGGTGTGCCTTCACGAAGAGTGAGATAAGAATAAGACCGCCTGCGAGACATCTTTCCTGCAAAAGAAAAAAGAGCATATTAAAACCTTGAATACTGTAGATATAAAAGTGTGGGGTCAGGCAGTGTGTGTGATTTGTGCATCCCATATAATTCCCCCTAACATACCAGGGCCCGAAGTCAGGCTCATCTGAGTAGTTTCTTGTCCTCCAGCTGGAATAGTTGTTTCCTCAGAAGCATGGAAAAATGGCTCCCCTTCAAAGTCCCCCTATGTGTATACATCGTCAGGCAAAGGAAATTTGCTCAACTCTTTAAATAGCTGTTCTTCTGTCAAATCATCGGGAGCAGCAGGTTCGATCGGAAGA
Source organism: Allium sativum (assembly GCA_030737875.1). NCBI lineage: Eukaryota > Viridiplantae > Streptophyta > Magnoliopsida > Asparagales > Amaryllidaceae > Allium > Allium sativum. The sequence continues at coordinate 481,629,161 of CM060926.1, read as the reverse complement.
GAGGCCCTTGAGGGGAAACCCCCCAGAGAAACTGGGATTTCCTTAGACTTATCACCACGGGCCTCATCTCCTCTATATATGTTTAGGTCCTCGTCGTCCTAGATGATTATCGGGGAAGGACTCTTAGGGAATTTAATTGTTTTTGCTGCCCGTGATGTTCCTTCTCCCTCCGTTGGGGGACGCATTTGTAGGGTTTGCCGCCTGCACCAAGTCCAAACCTTATGTCCAAAAGGCGATGTTTGTGAAGATTCTCGTCAGTAATGCACTTCTTGATCCTTAGAAAATCGATCTGCTTTGTAGAAGAAGAGACAGTCGATTATTGTATACCGAGCCCTCCGCCTTGGGAAAGACGTGATCTGCTTAAAAAAAAGAAGGGGGCATGTTAATGCTCCGATTTCTTAAGCAAGTTATTCAGTGAAAAGATTAAAGTTTACATGATTTGAGCATCTTCTTGAGCACCCAGCCTGTCTCTTTATATAGATCCAATCAGCCTTGGGATCACCTATGTTGCTGTATCCGTCATACAGAACCTTCCTATTCGCTACTGATTCGAAGAAAGAGAAATTTAGGGTTGCCGAGGAGCGATGCTTTAAAAGATAAAAGAATTTTAAATCTTTAAATGTAAGCTCGGTATGCAGGATTTCCGCGTATGCGATATATAGAGTGTATAGAGCCGCGTAGGCATTGGGATGAAGTTGGATCGGAGCGATACCCAATCGTTTTAAGGTCTCAATGACGGTTGCAGGAAACGGAGGAATAGCTCCTACCCAGCACATGAGTCGGCGGACTGTCATATACCCTTCCGGAGCTAAGTGAGGTCTATCTTCGCTACCGGGTGTCCTCACATCATCCCAGGGGATCCCATGTCTCAGGCAAATTCTCTTAAGCTTTATGTCATCGAGTTTGGAAGCTAAAGAATCAGTAAATTTCTCTATCCCAAGTGCGTCAGGAATCTCGTCAGGAGCTCGGCCGTCTACTTCAGACTCCTTGTCAAGTGAGGTACTTTCAGATGGATCCGATTTCGTTGCCTCATATTCGAATCCAGAATCCTCGCCCCCTGGGCTAATTGGAGGGATCTCGGGGTTGTGGTGATCAGACACCTCGGGATCCGTCTCTATGTCAGATCTTGAAGGGGAGTGATTATCCGACATTACTGTTTAGGCGAGTAAACATGAGATATAAGAATATAATTGTCCATTCCCCCCTGTGTGTGCAAGTGCAAGTGTGTGCATGTGCGTGCATCAAAGAAAAAACATAAAAGTCAACAAGATCATCAAGATATGCAGTCAAATTATGCAGTCCAATTATGTTGTCATCCAGTCCAGAAATTCCAACATCTAGGCTCTAAACCTATCTGTCTAGATTCTTGTGATAACAATGTATTGCTTGAAGTTAAAAAATGTGTTTGGATCGTAGGTTGAGGACTCAATTCACAAGAGAGGTATGATCAGATCGTGGTACGCGTAGCGGATCGCACTCATCCAGATCGCATTTATTCGGTTAGCGAGACGGACGGATCGCACTCGTTCGGATCGCTCTCATTGGGAACGCACGTATCTCTGGATCGTGAAGCCGCTGTGAGCTCATGGCATCGTCTCGTGGAAAACAGCATAGATTCGCGAAACCCATTCGGATTGTGAGTGCCCACCACGATCTGTTCCCGCCTATTCCCTTACTCAACTACTACCACGATCCGCTACTTAGCCATTACCACGATCCGACGTCTCGCCATTTTCTCCTCCTTCATCTTCTCCCTCTTCCTTCCGATCCCACGACCCGAACCAACCTGTTCTCTTCTTCCTCCTCAGCTCCTTCTCTATTTTCCATCGACGAACGCAAGAAATCATGCCCATCAGCCTTAGCACCATGCCAGCTCCCAAAACCTCAAGCCTTACGAAGTTTCGCTGCCTCTCCCCTCAAATCAGCAAAAATCCAAGATAAACGAAAACGAAATCGCATAAGAGTTTTTTTTTAGCATAACTACCTTTCTAAAAACTGGAAAAACAATGGGGTTTTTGGAGGTTTGAAAAACTAGTGTTTTTCCTCGATGGAGCTGGCGGCGCGATACAAAAGCGAGAAGAAAGAAGAAAGTGGAGAGGGGGTGTGATTTATATAGGTCACGAGGCGACCGTTAACATTCCAGCTTTTGTTTTATTCGAATTGTGAAAGGAGATGGGTCGTGGATCAAAGCCCACCGCATCTCGAAGAGAAGCCCGTCTCGTTCCGTGAAGAGGCCCAAACGCTCACCAAAGGACAAGGCGAACAACTTACCACACGGACTGTGACTTGCACATGCGATCTGAACCGATAAATGACTGACAGGAGTGGAAATTCAGAAATGATCACAGAAAATTCAGAAATGTACCTGGTAGATTCGATGATGAAGTCTCAAAAAAATTCCAGAAAAGGATTACTCAATGAATAAAGAAATGATAGAGGATTTAACTGGGTATTGATACTAATCAAGAGAAACAACTTTTCGGAAACAATGCGACATTTCACAACCGTTGTTTTGCATCGCTTCAGGAAAAGACAGATCAGAATCTTCCAAGCATGTTCCATCTTCGATAAAACATACTTCGAGGGGGCAAAATGTTAGCTAGCTTTTTGACCAAGCCACCAAGGTTTACATACAATAAGAAAGTATGAAATTACGTACCTTAAGTCCATGAAGGGTCGGATCGCACCAGAGGATCGCCTTTCTCGGATCACCCCCCATCGGATCGCCCCCAAAGCATCAGCGATCCGACTACCTCTACACGACTCGATCTGCACTTACACTACTACCCTGCACAGACCGATCCGATCCCCCGCCACACAGCGAAGCCTCTGACCTGTTCAAGCACGAGCTAGTCTTCGGCGATCCGAGATGCACGGATCCAGCGACATGTGTCCCCAACTATCACTTTGACCAATTCCTCCTCCTTGCTCGATCCGATATTCAAGGGGATCGCGACAGCTGTCCACAATGGCTAATTTGACTAATTCTTCATCAAGCTGCGATCCGATCCGATATTCTCGGGATCTGTGCCACGTGTGACCGCGATCCGCCTGACAAAATCAGCTATAAATAGCCCAGAGCTTGGCATTTTTCAGGATCTTTTGGCAGTATTGAGCACTGATTCCACCATTACTATCATACCACTATTTCTTGTCAGTTTTATTATGAGATTACTGAGAGAAATCAGAATTGTAAGAGTGAGTTTGAGAGAAATAATTGATTGTACTAGCATTCAAAGTATAATCGATAACATATAAAGTGGACGTAGGCTCGTTGACGCCGAACCACTATAAATTCTGTGTGTTTTCTGCTTTTTCTTCATTCTCCAGTTATAATTCTTTATGAATCAGAACAATTTGGGTGTTAGGTCCAAATTTTGATCTAACAATTTTATTGTGTAACATCTGTGGATGCAGGGGAACATATTGGAGGGACCCAACTGGGTTCCTCAATATTTATAATACTGTTTTGATTCATATATTGTGTTATATGATGTGATATATAATTTGTTGTCGATTATATGTGTTTGGACGATATTCGTCATCGTGATTTGATGTGTTGAATACCATAACATACCGGAATGTCGATAAGGAGATTTTCAAAGTAATATTGAAAATAAAATATTTATAAATGGAATATTTATAAATAAGAAATATTTATAAATTGGAATATTTATAAATTGGATTATTTATAAATAGGAGATATTTAAAAAGGAAATAATTTCAAACCATTTTCTTTTTGAATGGAAAGGCCTGTGTGGCGGTTTGGGGATTTTCCTGATGCTCCCGTTACAAAGGAGGTTATGGCGAATTTTTCTGGGAATTTTAGGAGTTAGAATATTTTTAAGAATAAAATTGAAAAGGAAATATTTATAAAATAAATAGAGTTAAAAAGGGAAATTGTTTATAACGGGATAGGAAGTTGTAAAAAGGAAAACGTTATTAAAAGGAAATCTGTATAAGTGGGGAAACGTTATTAAAGGACATTTTTAAAGTGAAGAACCGTTACAAAAAAATAAATCTTTTTAAATGAATAAACGTTATTAAAAGAAAATCTTTACAAAGCGAATAAAGGAGTTAAATCGAAAATGGTATTTGAAAGGAGTTAAATCGAATATGGTATTCGAAAGGAGTTAAATCGGATATGGTATTCGAAAGGAGTTAAATAGAATAGGGTATTCGAAAGGAGTTTAATCGAATAGGGTATTCGAAAGTTAGTAAATCGAATATGTTATTCGAAAGGGTTTAGTCGAGTCGAGTTAGTTGAATAGAGTTAATCAAATATTAGTTATTCGAATAAGAGTTATCTAGTTAGAGTTAACCAGTTAGAGTTATTCAGTAGAGTTAACCAGTTAGAGTTAACCAGTTAAAGTTAATCAGTAGAGTTAACCAGTTAGAGTTAACCAGTTAGACTTAATCAGTAGAGTTAATCAGGTAGAGCCAACCAGTTAGAGTTAACCTGTTAGAGTTAATCAGTTTGAGTTAATCGATTAGAGTTAAAACGAACTAGAGTTAATCAAATATAGTTGTTTTAGACAGAGTTAGTCAAACATGATATTCAAGGTAAGTTGCCATCTCGTATGACTGCTAGTTAATTCGTAGAGCTGTAAATAGCCTAAGGCGGTCGGATGTTTCCTGAGGGAATCAGGCGTAACCATTATGATCGCTGCGATCTAGAGTCAAGCGAATGGAGTTAAACTGAATATTAGTTATTCGATAGGAGTAAACCAGTTGGGTTAAGCAAGTCAAGTAAACCAGTTGGGATAAGTAAGACAAATAAACCAGTTGAGTTAAGTAAGTCGAGTTAATCTAGTCAAGTTAAGTAAATCGAGTTAATCAAGCCGTTTTAATCGAGTTAAGTTAATCAGGTCGAGTTAATCAAGTTGAGTTAATCGAAACGATTTAATCAAGTCGAGTTAATCGAGTTAAGTTATTCAGGTCGAGTTAATCAAGTGGAGTTAATCGAGATGATTTAATCAAACCGAGTTAATCCAAATGAGTTAATCCAAAGGAGTTAGTCGAATATTAGTTATCCGAATAGAGTTAAAGGAGTTATCAATTTTAGTTTAATCGAAAGGAGTTATCGATTATAGATATATCGAAGTAAGACTAATCGAATAAGAGTTATTCGAAAAGAGATTATTGAATATAGTTTATTCGAAACTGAGATTTTCGAATATAAGTTATTCGAAAAGAGATTATTGAACATAGTTTATTCGAAACTGAGATTTTAGAACATAAGTTATTTGAAAAGAGATGTATCGAATATTAGTTATTCGAAGAGAGAATATCGAATATCGTTTATTCGAAAAGAGATTATCAAATATAGTGTATTCTAAAAGAAAGAGTTATCGAATATTAGTCATTCGAAGGAGAGTTAATCAAGTAGATATTTACTCGAAAAGGAGTTATACGTCAATTTGATTATATCGAATTCGGGGAAAGTATTATTTACTTTCAAGTTTTTAAATCAAGATTTATTTATTTATAAATAAATTAGAGCAGATTAATTATTCAAAGTAAGAAATAGAAAGGTAGATGTTAAGTTAGATATTTCAGAAGTAGGGTTATAACGTTATAACCAAGGTTTTCAATAAAGAACTAGATTCGCAAATAGAATCCGAGAGAGACGTAAAGAAGTTTGTTAAAAGGTTAAAAGATAAACTTTGACCATTTCAAAGTTAAAACGTTGTTCAGTTAAGGTTTGAGATGTAATTTGAAACACCCCGTGTATTCTATAACAGTGAAATTCACAAATTAAAGTATAATTAATTACAAATCAAAGAATTAAGGGAAACGGGATATGCCATTGCGTTCGACTGGGAATTCTGCTTGAGATAGAGTCCGAGTTTGCGTAAAACGGACTCCGTATGAGGGAGATATTGCCTCCGGAAGTTTCAGAATTCAGTTTAAAATTCAAACAGCTCAGAAAATCAATTCAAATTTCAAAAATCGAGCTGGATTGGCCAGGGCGGGAATTTTCCCGCCCAAGGCACGCAGGTCGACTGGGTAGTCGACCTGGGGCACCCAAGTCGACTACCAAGTCGACACGGGGGTCGATTGGGGGTTCGACCTGGCCCCTGAGCCAGGTCGAACCCAGCCCCCCCTGGCTGGCCTGGTCTGTGCTTGGCCGAATTTCTGAGCCTTACCTTGTCAATAGTGCTAGGTGTCAGCTCCTGATTGGTCTCTCCTTCAAATGAATGGCTAATATTAATCCAAGATCCATCGACGGTTCTAATCAATTCACAAACTCTATAAAAAGGACCTAAGACTCCACCTAATTCATACAAATAAAAATTAGAATGAGACCGTCATGCTGCTGAGGAAAGACTAGAAGTAGCCGTCAAAATTGAGAGACGATTAGGAGACAATTCAAAAGCCTAAAGCAACGACAACTAAATCAAAACAACGCCTACAACAAAGGATAGCATCTCCAAAATCTGAATTCAGAAACCTGAATTGAAGATTCGTCATACGTTGTAAGTAGAGTGCTATTCCGATATAAATGAATAATTGTGTTTTGATTTGCATAAATGAGAAATGGAATTGTACTTAGTTTGTGGTGATGATAATTCATAATTGTATGTTGCTATGATTCTAATTATGAATCGATTTAGGATGTTGTGGTGTAACGATGTTAGACCTATTGGATATTTGCAAGTATGTAATTCATGTTGAAAGTTAACGACTATATGTTTGTGGTAGTTTATTTGAGATTCATGCAAGTATATGGTTCACTATTATGCCAACATGATGTACATTTTTATAATCACTTTTAGTGTAGTTGGATCCATTTAGGTATTATGACTCATATGAATTTATGTTGGAATTGGCATCATGATTCAAGTGTAAAACCATACTTTTGTGTTAGTGACAAAAGTAAGCACCCTTGTGAACTTGTGTTGACTTTATGAACATGGCTAGTTTATGTTTGACTTTATGCCCAAACAAAATATGTTTTAGGCCTATGCTGTTATCAAAATCATATGACAATATATGCGACACATAAATTAAGTTAGATTTACATTTCAATTGCAAGTTCACATGAATAGATTAAAAACCATGATTCATACTTAGGTATGTTTTATGTCATGATTATATGCTATTACAATGCATGTTCACAAGTGCCTAATTTCTGTTAATTAGATCGTTATGTTGCAAGTTCATGCGTTCACACTCCCCTTTTGATGTTACTTAGAATATATAAACACCATGTTCTAAGCCTCCACTTTTTCATGTGGCTAAGTTGGGTTTAAATGTTAAACCCAACATATGTTATATTGTAGCGAACGTATAAAACGGGGGTAATGACGTTTGTGTTAAAATATAAACATATGTGTTGGCATGTTTGACGCATGCCAACGACCTATAAAACAATTAAGTCGTATAAATTAATTTTACCCAATAAAAATGAATTTGAATAATGGGCCGCAAATATTTACATATAAAAAGAAAAGAGACAAAATATGTAAATTTAGAAAATACGATGTGTTTAACCCGAGGTTGGATTGAGTCGTGATTTAAACCTGCCCGGAACCGCCCGGTTGTCCAGTAGTCACAACAATACCTATCCAATGTGGGTGGTTAAACATTGAGCCCAATAAAGACCCGAGGTTAGACTGAGTTGTGACGTAAGACTGCCTGGAACCAACCGGCAACAGGCAGTCACAACAATACCTGTCTAATGTGAGAGGTCGAGGCCTTAATAAGACAATTAAGGCTTAGTCAGGATTGATAGGATTAAGTAAATTGAATTAATACTTAATCAAAATGGAACATGCTAAACTATACAGACTGATTGGGGGTTAGGTTTACAAAACACTTAACCAACTTAGCATGTTGGCTAGAAATAGAAAACCTAGTAGCGGGGGACCCTTTTCAGCAGTAACCCTACAAGGTGTATCAGGATACCCTGAACTAGGCAGGGTGGGGCACGATTACTGGTCTGACTGTAAGAGGTCAAATCGACGGCGGTGGTGCAGCAGTGTAGGTTATAACGGGGTGTGGGAGTGCACACACTCCAACATAGAAAAATAAGGTACTGGGCACCAGTAGTATACCTGTGCATTCTAGAATTGTGTCGGGCTGCCACCATGGGACTTGATACACCCCATGGTGGGACTCGCATAGGTAACTAGAACATCGGGGGCCGTAAGACACATGTAAGTATGAGAGTAGGAGCCGATCATTAGAAATGGATCACTCCACCCTTATTATGGGGTCCCTGTTAGGAACTAGTTTATATGGATGCAGAGATTAATATGGGGTACAATAGTATATTCGACTCTCGACAACTTAACTTAGTTTATAGTGCTTTCCCATTTCCAGTTTATACTTATCATGCCCAATTCTTTATTCATAGACTGAATAGTCCTAGACTTACTCAGGCTTTATGTCTGACTCTACTTTTCTTTCGTCTTCTTTTCTTTCGTTTCCCCCCAGGTCCACAGGGAGGGAATACCGTAGCTTGACCAGTTTTCACATCTAGCTTGAAGAGAAAGAATGTATTGCTTGGATCTCTTTCGTTTTGGACTATGGTTTTGGATTGCAACTGTGGGGACTTATGCAGTTAACTTTTATTGTTATGCTTCATTAAGTTATGAAATCTAGACAGTTATGAAAATGTAATGGTTTTTGGAAGTATTATAAGACAAATATGGCATGGTTTGTGTAAACACGTATTTTGATGGAATAAAAGTGCTGTTGTTTTCCGTTGTTTAAAAATATGTGTATTTATATCTGTCTTCTGTATCTGTGACTTATACTTATAAACCTCCACCAAAATTAGGGCATTCCCTTTGAGAGTGACCATAGCGGAGGTGGGGTATTTCACTTGGTATCAGAGCATAGGTTTACCAGATAAGATAAAAAGTTTTGAAAAATTAGTTTCAAAGGAAAATTTAAAGAAGCATTTTTAAAGATAAAATGTTATTTTATTTTAAAAAGGCAAAGTCCCCCAAAGCCATAGGTACTATCTTTTATCCTTCGTTTTGAATCTATCCTTTTTGTTTCAGCATGTCCGAAGAACTTAACTTGCCAGAGGGTGTACCAATACCTGGTTGGTTTAGACGATTCTTAGAAGCAAGGGCCAATCAGCCAGGTCCCACTGTTCCTCCTCTCCCAGCTGCAGGAAATCATCCGGCTACAGTAGCACCTCTTCCTCCACCTCCTCCGCGGGGTAATACTTTTGCTAAGATATGTAAAGCTATGGGAGGAAAGGACTTTCATGGAACCGAGTCCTTCGTGGCAGCCAGGAATTGGTTGAAGGAAACCGAGGACTTATTCTTCATCTTTGAGGTAGATGATAGGCAGAAGGTACAACTGGCAGTATGGCTACTCAAAGGTGAGGCTTCCTACTGGTGGGAAGTTACCAATGCAGAAAGAGCAGTGGAAACATGGGAGGACTTTAGGGCAAGGTTTGAGACTAAATTTCTCTCAGAAGCTGAAAGGAGTCTTCAGTTGGAAAAATTCTTATTTCATAAGCAAGGGAATATGATAGTCAAAGAGTATGTTAATCAGTTCGATCAGCTGGCTAGGTTCGGACTGGACCTAGTCAACACTCCGCACAAGAAGGCTCTCCGCTTTGTCAAGGGATTGAATGAGCCATTACACAGGTTGGCTAAGACACATATACCCATGGGAGCCACGTATGAAAGGTTGGTGCAGAAGGCACTGCTGAACGAAGAGGATAAGGGCAAGAAGGAGACAAAGGCAGAAAGCTCTCAAGGGAAGAAAGAGGGTTTACAGCCTAAGAAGACAAACTTTAAGAAGGGCGGGAAAGACAACAAAGAGAAAAGGAAATGTAATTTCTGTGGCAAATTGGGGCACTTAGTGAAAGATTTCTGGAAAAAGAAGGCCAAGATGAATATTGGGTGCTTTTCTTGCGGTGAGACAGGCCATATGGCTAAGGATTGCCCAAAGAAGCGAGGGCAGGGGCAGAGGGCTGGATCCACCTCAGGGCACAGGTTCATGTGCTAGAACCGCCACCTCTGCAACAGCGAGGTATAAATACTTCTGTAGAAAGCGTAGTTTATCTTTATGATCACCCAGTTCGCACTTTATTTGATTCTGGCGCATCATACTCCTTTATTTCATCTGCTTTAGTAGAATTTCTGCACCTAGAAACTAGTATGGTAGAGGACCCATTAATTGTTTCAAATCCAATTGGGGGCCCAACTCATCTGTCTATGATCTGTGTGGGATTGAAAATTTCTATTCTAAGCGTCGAATTTAGATGTAGAGCCTTTGTTTTGGGCTTCTCGTGATATGGTTTGATTTTGGGCATGGATTGGCTATCCAGTAATGGTTCCACCCTTGATTGTGAGAAAAAGGTGGTTAGGCTTCTGACCCAACTTGGTAACACTCTGGAAATTACTTGTAATCTCTCGTATGCGGTTATGCTTAGTTATCTTGAATCGCTAGATGCTTCTGTTGAAAGTTTGCAATCGGTTAGAGTGGTCCGTGAATATCCGGATGTCTTCGAAGAGGTGAAGGGCTTACCTCCGAAGCGGGAGATAGACTTCCGCATATATCTTGTAGATAATTCAAAGCCCGTTGCGTTGCCCGTTAGACACATGGCTCCACGGGAAAGGAAAGAGCTCAGTAAACAGATTAAAGAGCTTCTAGAAAAGGGGTTCATTAGAAGGAGCATTTCAGAATGGGGCACTCCAGTGGTGTTCGCCACAAAGGCAGATTGTTCACTCCGTCTGTGTGTTGACTATAGGGAGCTCAACAAGCTAACGAAAAAGAATAGGCACCCTCTCCCTAGAATTGACGATCTGTTTGATCAGCTTGTAGGAGCGTCTGTTTTCTCCCAACTCGATTTAGCGACCGGATTTCATCAGCTAAGGGTGGCTGAAGATAGTATCGATATGATAGCATTCAGAACCCCAGACGGCTTCTTTGAATGGCTTGTCATGCCTTTCGGCCTGACAAACGCACCCGCTTACTTTGTGGACCTGATGAGTAGGGTGTTCATAGAATTCCTCAACAAGTTCGTAGTGGTCTTCGTAGACGATATCTTGATCTTCTCAAAGAGTGAAGAAGAACATGCTCAGCACTTAAGGGTAATCATGGAAACTCTGAGAGTCCATCAGCTAAAAGCCAAATTCTACAAATGCCACTTTTGGACAGAGGAAGTGAGGTTCCTTCGGCACATAGTATCCAAAGAAGGGTTAGCCGTGGACCCTGCTAAGTTAGTAGCGGTACAGGATTTGAAGACACCAAGGAATGGAACAGAAGTCCGAAGCTTCCTCGGACTAGCAGGCTTCTATCGGAAATTCATCAGAGACTTTGCAAAAATATCAGCTCCACTCACAAGGCTGACAAAGAAGAATCTAGTGTTCAATTGGGACTTGGATTGCGAGTTTGCTTTCCAACGACTAAAAAGGGCTCTTACAACAGCCCCAGTTCTGACGTTGCCAGATGGAAGCAAGATGTTCACAGTTTATACAGATGCATGTGGGACAGGACTAGGCGTTGTCTTAATGCAAGAAGGAAGGGCAGTAGCTTATGGCGGGAGACAGTTGAAAGTGCATGAAAAGAACTACGCGACCCACGATCTTGAGTTAGCTGCCATCGTCTTTGCACTCAAGTCTTGGTGACACTATTTCCTAGGTGAGAAGTTTGAACTTTACACTGACCATAAATCATTGAAATATCTTTTCTCGCAGAAAGATCTTAACTTGAGGCAACAGAGATGGATGGAGTATCTTGCCTCATACGATTTCGAGATCTCCTACACTCCGGGCAAAGGCAACGTAGTGGCAGACGCGTTGAGCCGAAAGAAACTGACCCTAAGCCCGCTGTTTATTGAAAGGCAAAGCCTAGAGTTTATAGCCAGTTTTAACTTTAGGCCCTCCTCCTATTTTGTACCTGGCTTGCTAGCATCTCTCGAATTACGCCCGACTTTAGTGGACTCAATAGGGACAACACAACGCGAAGACCCTCAGCTTGTGGAGACGATTGATAGGCTAATTAGGGGTGAACCTCAACAGATACTCCATCGACGATAAGGGTTAGCTAAGGCGAAACGGAAGACTATGCGTCCCACAGACAAGGGATTTAGTAAAGACGGTTCTCGAGGAAGCACATCACTCCAAGATGACGATACATCCAAGCGGAGATAAAATGTACAAGGACATAAAGAGAACTTTCTTTTGGAGCGGAATGAAGAAAGACGTGGTAGAATTCATTTCAAAATGTATGGTTTGCCAACAGGTTAAGGCGGAACAGAAGAAACCTGGCGGTTTGCTCCATCCGCTAGAGGTCCCGCAATGGAAGTGGGATAGCATCTCAATGGACTTCATTGATGGGCTGCCAAGGTCTAGACGAAGCAACACTAGCATTTGGGTAATAGTGGATATGCTTACTAAAAGCGCCCACTTTTTACCTGTCAAGAGTAAAAGAACTGCCTCATCCCTAGCATCTCTTTATCTCAAGGAAATTGTTCGACTCCATGGAATACCATCCAGCATCGTTAGTGACCGAGACCCTATCTTTACAAGTGAGTTTTGGCGAAGTCTGCAAGAAGCGGTAGGCACACAGTTATGCTTGAGTACAGCCTATCACCACCAAACAGACGGCCAGACGGAAAGAGTGAACAGAGTTTTGGAGACCTTTTAAGACTGTGCGTCCTTGACTTCGGAGGGACGTGGGAACACCATCTTCCTTTAGTGGAATTTGCCTACAACAACAGCTACCAAGCCACCATTGGAATGGCGCCCTTCGAAGCTTTATATGGAAGACCGTGCCGATCGCCCACTTGTTGGTGTGAGTCTACTAATAAGCTCATACTTAGGCCAGATATGATCCGAGAGACTTCAGAGAAAGTAGACTTGATACGAAGAAGGATGAAGACAGCCCAAGACAGACAAAAATCCTACGCCGACAGGAGGAGGACCGACCTTGAATTAGAGGTTGGGGATAGAGTTTTTCTTAAGGTATCTCCGCTAAGGAACGTTGTTCATTTTGGAACCACAGGAAAGCTAGCACCAAGGTTTGTATGGCCATTCCCTATCATCGAGAAAATTGGGAAAATAGCCTATAGATTAGAGCTACCCGAAAAGCTGGCCGGAGTTCACAACGTTTTCCATGTTTCACACCTCCGAAAATGTCTACATGAATCTGTTGAAGTGGTAGAGCCAAACATCCTTGAGGAAGCTGAAGTGGAACACGAAGCAACCGTGAGGAAAGTTCCAACCTGCATATTAGGAATGGAAGTGAAAAAGCTACGCAACCGCGAAGTCAAGCTTGTCAAAGTTCAGTGGAGCGACGCTGAGGGAGACGCAACTTGGGAAACTGAAGCTAGAATACGCGCAGCCTACCAGTTTCTTTTCGAGGGTACCTCTTTGATCTTTCTTTTTCCTTAAGTTGCGCTTTTATCTATCATTTTATGTGTATCTCCTCGACCTTATCTTTTAGGTAGAAACCCTTTGGATGAAAACATGTAATTGAAACATGTTATGGATGATGGTTGCAAGTGGTTGCATGTGATTGCTAGTGGATGCTCGTGGTTGCATATACACACACAATCAAGGTATTAGATCGGCCCAGTCACCTCATATTGCATATGCATATATATATATATATATATATATATATATATATATATGTTTGCATTTGTATATGGTTGAAGTTTAATGTGTTGTCATATGGATGTGTCATTTTTATATGAATGATTGTGCACTCATGTAGAATCATGAATAGGAAAATTTGCATACATAATGGATTCATGACACTTACATAATTTGCATTAAGGAAGTCAACTAAATCAGTAGGCCGCCTGATTTTGCATTAGATAAGTACATGTACACACACTTCGCATATGATCATGAAGCATTAGAAGCCTTTTAAGGACAATGGATGCTCGTGTTTGATGGATGAGTAGATGGATGTTTGGATGTTAGGATATACATTCTTCCTAAACTTGAAGATTTCGTGGACGAAATCCTTTTAAGTGGGGGATAATGTAACAACCCGTGTATTATATAACAGTGAAATTCACAAATTAAAGTATAATTAATTTCAAATCAAAAAATTAAGGGAAACGGGATACGCCATTGCGTTCGTCTCGGATTTCTGCTTGAGATAGAGTCCGAGTTTGCGTAAAACGGACTCCGTATGAGGGAGATATGGCCTCCGGAAGTTTCAGAATTCAGTTTAAAATTCAAACAGCTCAGAAAATCAATTCAAATTTCAAAAATCGGGCCGGATTGGCAAGGGAGGGAATTTTCCCGCCCAAGGCACCGAGGTCGACAGGGTAGTCGACCTGGGCTACCCAGGTCGACTAGGTAGTCGACCTGGGGCACCCAGGTCGACTACCAAGTCGACACGGGGGTCGACTAGGGAGTCGACCTGGCACCTGAGCCAGGTCGAACCCAGCCCCCCTGGCTGGACTGGTCTGTGCTTGGCCGAATTTATGAGCCTTGCCTTGTCACTAGGGCTAGGTGTCAGCTCATGATTGGTCTCTCCTTCAAATGAATGGCTATTATTAATCCAAGCTCCATCGACGGTTCTAATCAATTCACAAACTGTATAAAAAGGACCTAAGCCTCCACCTAATTCATACAAATAAAAAGTAGAATGAGACCGTCATGGTGCTGAGGAAAGACTAGAAGTAGCCGTCAAAATTGAGAGACGATTAGGAGACAATTCAAAAGCCTAAAGCAACGACAACTAAATCAAAACATTGCCTACAACAAAGGATAGCAACTCCAAATTCAGAATTCAGAAACCTGAATTGAAGATTCGTCATACGTTGTAAGTAGAGTGCTATTCCGATATAAATGAATAATTGTGTTTTGATTTGTGTAAATGAGAAATGGAATTGTACTTAGTTTGTGGTGATGATAATTCATAATAGTATGTTGCTATGATTCTAATTATGAATCGATTTGGGATGTTGTGGTGTAACGATGTTAGACCTATTGGATATATGCAAGTATGTGATTCATGTTGAAAGTTAACGACTATATGTTTGTGGTAGTTTATTTGAGATTCATGCAAGTATATGGTTCACTATTACGCCAACATGATGTATATTTTTATAATCACTTTTAGTGTACTTGAATCCATTTGGGTATTATGACTCATATGAATTTATGTTGGAATTGGCATCATGATTCAAGTGTAAAACCATACTTTTGTGTTAGTGACAAAAGTAAGCACCCTTGTGAACTTGTGCTAACTTTATGAACATGGCTAGTTTATGTTTGACTTTATGCCCAAATAAAATATGTTTTAGGCCTATGCTGTTATCAAAATCATATGACAATATATGCGACACATAAATTAAGTTAGATTTACATTTCAATTGCAAGTTCACATGAATAGATTAAAAACCATGATTCATATTTGGTATGTTTTATGTCATGATTATATGCTATTACAATGCAAGTTCACAAGTGCCTAATTTATGTTAATTAGATCGTTATGTTGCAAGTTCATGCATTCACACTCCCCTTTGGATGTTACTTAGAATATATAAACACCATGTTCTAAGCCTCCCCGTTTTCATGTGGCTGAGTTGGGTTTAAATGTTAAAACCAACATATGTTATATTGTAGCGAACGTATAAAATGGGGGTAATGACGTTTGGGTTAAAATATAAACATATGTGTTGGCATGTTTGACGCATGCCAACGACCTTGAAAACAATTAAGTGGTATAAATTAATTTTACCCAATAAAAATGAATTTGAATAATGGGCCGCAAATATTTACATATAATAAGAAAAGAGACAAAATATGTAAATTTAGAAAATACGATGTGTTTAACCGGAGGTTGGATTGAGTTGTGATGTAAACCTGCCCGGAACCGCCCGGCTGTCCAGTAGTCACAACAATACCTATACAATGTGGGTGGTTAAACATTGAGCCCAATAAAGACCCGAGGTTAGACTGAGTTGTGACGTAAGACTGCTCGGAACCAACCGGCAACAGGCAGTCACAACAATACCTGCCTAATTTGAGAGGTCGAGCCTTTAATAAGACAATTAAGGCTGAGTCAGGATTGATAGGATTAAGTAAATTGAATTAATACTTAATCAAAATGGAACATGCTAAACTATACAGACTGATTGGGGGTTAGGGTTACAAAACACTTAACCAACTTAGCATGTTGGCTAGAAATAGAAAACCTAGTAGCGGGGGACCCTTTTCAGCAGTAACCCTACAAGGTGTATCAGGATACCCTGAACTAGGCAGGGTGGGGTACGATTACTAGGATGACTGTAAGAGGTCAAATCGACGGCGGTGGTGCAGCAGTGTAGGTTCTAACGGGGTGCAGGCGTGCACACACTCTGGCGCAGAAAAATAAGGCATTGGGCACCAGTAGTATACCTGTGCATTATAGAATTGTGTCGGGCCGCCACCATGGGACTTGATACACCCCATGGTGGGACCAGCATAGGTAACTACAAAATCGGGGGTCGTAAGACACATGTAACTATGCGAGTAGGAGCCGATCATTAGAAAATGGATCACTCCACCCTGATTATGTGGTGTCTGTTGGGAACTAGTTTATATGGATGTAGAGATTAATATGGGGTACGATAGTATATTCGACTCTCGAAAACTTAACTTAGTTTATAGTGATTTCCCATTTCCAGCTTATACTTATCATGCCCAATTCTTTATTCACAGACTGAATAGTCCTAGACTTACTCAGGCTTTATGTCTGACTCTACTTTTCTTTCGTCTTCTTTTCTTTCATTTCCCCCCAGGTCCACAGGAAGGGAATACCGCAGCTTGACCAGTTTTCACATCCAGCTTGAAGAGAAAGAATGTATTGCTTGGATCTCTTTCATTTTGGACAATGGCTTTAGATTGCAACTATGGGGACTTATGCAGTTCACTTTTATTGTCATGCTTCTTTAAGTTATGAAATCGAGACAGTTATGAAAATGTAATGGTTTTTGGAAGTATTATAAGACAATTATGGCATGGTTTGTGTAAACACGTATTTTGATGGAATAAAAGTGTTGTTGTTTTCCGCTATTTAAAAATATGTGTATTTTTATCTGTCTTGTGTATTTGTGACTTATACTTATAAACCTCCACCAAAATTAGGGCATTCCCTTTGAGAGTGACCCTAACGGAGGTGGGGTGTTTCATAATTATACCCCAACTTGATTGACTTCCTTCTTAACTAAGGAATGTAAGGTTTGGCAATGTAGGAGTTTTGGAAATGTTTTCCGAATGAGAATCAGAAATGTTTTCTGATAATAGAAAATAAGAATTTAGAATATATGGAAACAGGAGATAAGTAAATTAATGAATTAAAGAGTTAAATGTTAAATGATGATTGATCGATATAATTTCCATCTGGAAATAATATCGTTGTTTGCACACGAGTTTTTCTTTGATAGTTAAATCACAGACTATCAAAGTATTGACCATTTTAACGTTGTTAATATGGAGAGTCCGGTTGGATTATTATCCAAAGAACCACTCTGTATTGGCATAAGCATTGCGAATCAAGTATGCTGAATATATTGAAGACGGAGTAAAGTGCAAGGGATATTGTATAAATCTTAGATAACGATTGCCTAAGATGGATGTACGGAATAGTACCTTCGGTTTGTCCAGTCACAGGAAAATTGTATGGACGAATGTATGACAGAGTATTCCTAATGAATCATATATGTTGATCTCTTCAACATATTACGTTTGGATGTGAAGGAATTCGTTTCTCTTAGCTTCATACCCTTGATACCATTAAGGAAATTGATAATGATTTGGCGGGTATGACGATGTGGTATTCCAAGTAAAAGAAGATATGATATGAAAAGGATAAGCGTAGCTTCTAGCCTCACATCCGGTAAATGACAGAAATCGAGCAGGCAGCATGGCTAAGTCGGTTGCACCGAAGTATGGTGTCTGATCACCTATCTAGAGAATATTCATTTGCTTCTTAAATCTACCAATGTTGTCCCATATATGTATATATATATATATATATATATATATATATATATATATATATATATATATACGGGAACGGTTGCTGATCCCAACCATTGGTGATATACATCCGATACACTCAAGCGAAATGAGTGGTCGGTCATGTGTGGCTGAGTTGCAAGATGTTCTTGTTGAACTCCATTGTATCTTTCCTAGAGTACACTGATCGGAAGGTGGTTCCATACCTTGTCACAGTTGGAAATCCATTACCCAATACGTGCTTGCAGTTTTGATTGTATGTTATATATGTAGAACGTGAGATGAAAGCATTTCTGCTAGAACATTATTATATTGTGGTTGAGAGATATAATTATAATATCAAAATGTTTTTGATATAAAGATATTTTGGATTGTCATAAGGGAAAAAATCGTTCCGTTATACGACGTGGTCTTATGAGATATCGTTTACTTGTTCAAACTGTTTTACTCATACCAGTCCCATGACTAACCTGGAGTTTATTTTGTTTTGTTTTCCCTATACTCTTGGTTGCCCAATTTTGTATAGGCAGTCAAGTAGTCAGGATTTACAGATACTCGAAGAGCTTAGAGCAGGAGGCTTCAGGATTTATAGCTATTATTATTTCCGTTGTTGTTATAAGTGATGTACTCTGATAAGTGTTATTGTATACATACTGTTTGTATTTCAAAAGTTGTGTTATATTTTATTCGTTCTGCTATGAGATTCGTGTTTACTCTGATGACGGTGTTCTTCTTGTTCTTCTATTCTAAAGTTTCTATCTTATCTTTCCGCACCCTCTATTTTCTTTCTATTAGTTTCCTGGTTTCCAGTTTAATTTGGGGTTGGACTTGTGTTTTTGATCAGCTCAAATTGGACCGTATTTTCGGGTCACTACAGTTTGTATCGCAGCTTAAGGTTTAGTTATTACCTTGGCTCTGTGGTGTGATTCAGTAGAGATCGGATTAGTAATATCCTAGATTGAGTTGAGTGTATATGTACGAGTGCATATTTGTTATTTGATATAAAAATTTGTTTTATATTGTGGAGCTTTATTGGTTGAGTGGATTATGAATTCTGGTCAATGGTGGAGCACCACAATATCGATAAGGGTTTCTAAACACTCGAATACGATGGGTCGACATGATATGTCTTGGAAAGAGGGTAAATGAAAATAATTTTATCCGAATATATTTTGAAATAGTATATTGGTTGTGTTGGTTGTTATTATAATCGAGTAAGATTATAAAAGTGAAATGGTGATAAATAACTGATCAGAATTCATATAAGTAAAGTATATGAAATAAGATGAATTAAATCTGAATTTAAATCAGAATCCGGAATTAAAATAAGGAAATTTTAAGTTCTTGGGAGATTTTGAAAATGTTTTTCAAACTGAAAGAGATATAGTATTGAACTCACTTCGATTGCTAGAAAATAATTCCGATGATGATCCAGACATCGTCGGCTTGATTTTCGAGTTGATAAGTGACGGATTACTACCAACGATTTGGTTTTTGAAATGTTTGAGGAAACAAGTTGTTAGAAATTCAAATGTTTTGAATTGGTATTTTGATTTCAAAATAATTTGAAATAAACCCAGGAATTTACACTATGAAATTTAAATTTAACTTTTGTAGTTAAATAAAATAAGATGGTAAAAATAAATTAAATTTAGCTTGAACTAAGTTAAATAAAACTGAATTGAATTAGAAATAATCTGGATTTAACTTGGATAAATAAGTTAAGAGTTTGAAATCGAGAATGGAACTCGAGTGGAAATAGAATTCGACTTAGGTATAAGCGGATGATTTGGTTTTGAGAATGAACTGATTAGAAATCAAGTGAGTAATGCATTGTTATATGCAGATGTGGTAACAAATGGCAGGGATATAATGATATGCTCGACAAAAAGGTACAAGTTTATATTATATATGGGTCTTATGAGCCGAATTGGCAAGCCGCTTGGCATTTTGATTTTCTTTTGGGTTGGAGAAGGCCTAGAGAGGCGAGTTGTGGTTTGACGTATATGTCGGTACAAAGGAGATGCTAGCGAAATTTTTCGAATGGTTAAGGTGTTAGAAAATTTTCAGGATTTTTGAAAATTTTCCTTAGTAGAAATGAATTAATATTTTAGTCGATATTAATTGGTTCAGTTGAAACTGAAGTTAAGGGGTAAACCGATAAATATTTACCCAGTAGATAGGGTCGTCTTCTAACATAGCAATTTCGAGGACGAAATTATTTTAAGTGGGGAAGAATGTAACGACCCGTATTTTTCAGTGATATATAATTGATTTATATAATTATATAAATGGAAATTCAAAGAATAAAATGGTTTTTTAATAAATTAATAGTGAATATTTAATTAAAATAATAATTAAATAATATATTTAATTCTGAAATAATCAGAATTGGCTGAAATGGCGATATGGTGTGAATTGGGCAATTCAAAATATATATAATTCAGTTTGGAGTTGAATTATATCAATGAATATATTTAATTAATGATGGTCAAGCGTATAATTTATATTATAATTATAATCGAGCTCGAAATGGCACGACAGTTCGCAATTTGAACTTCAAATGAATATACAGGGTCTGTTTCAAGTCGGATTTCTGTGAAACAAGAAACATGCGGAGCTGGTGAAGTATATTTTTCTAATGGAAGAGAAAAATCTGGATTTCGTCAGGTAGATCTTGAGTGATGTCGAAATCAAATTTCAGAAAAGTCACTGTGAAATTCCTTTATAATTCGTAACTCTTTATATACGTTATAAAAGGATTTTCAATGTAAATTTGAATATCGAGAGAATCTGGAATCCTGGGATATCGAGTATAAACTCTGATATGATTATTCTGGAGCTGAATGATATCGTATACGAATATATACGATAATATTAATTTATTAATATTTTATTTAAATATATTTATATATTTAAATGGGTCATTTAGATCTTTAAAAATATCCACTTTTGTAAACGAAGTCGGAATTCGACGAAACTAATTTTGTTGGATCCGCAACATCAAATTTTTGCTAGATTCCAAGTTCTGTGATTTTTAGAGTCACTGTATGGCCGTAAGTATTTTTAGAGTGAAAAACAGTCAGTATTTTGACCTTTAAAAATACGTTGTGTGAGCAAACGAAGTGGAATTTGATGAAACTAGTTTCGTTCGGACCGTAATGTCGAACTGTAGCTGCTTGTCCATTTTCATAATTTTTGGGTATCGTATATGGTCATAGGAATTTTAGAGGACAGATAAAAGTAGCGTTTGTTTAAAAATAAATATAATATTCGAATAGAATAATAATATAAAAATCCTATATAATACCCTAAAAAAACCCTAAACCTAAATTCATTTTCTAAGTTGGTCAACAGCAACAAATTTGCGCCGCATTCCTCTTTGGTTCTTCCAGTAAAAATCCCTCCAAAGAAAATCAAAAGAAAACCTAATAAAATCCTAGAATTTTCAAAACAACCATCTATGAATTTCCCTTGAGTTCCTCTACAACTCAGTGTGATTTTTATAAGGTGCGACGCCATCTTTTTGTTCGCTGGTTTCATACGATGTCGACTAGGGTTCAACTTGGCGGTTTTTTGGGGTGATAAATTCGTGAAATGGAGAATTGTTTTGGGTTAATGAGATCAAAACACAGGTGTTGGCCAATTTTTGTTGATTCCGGTGATGAAATCCGTCGATGGTTTCTGGGTACATGGGGTTCGACGCGGGTACGGATGGGTCTCTAGGTAGGCTTTGTGGAGTCGGAGTGAAAGAGGAGCTGAAGGAGAAAGTGTTGGTAATTTTATTTGGATTTTTGGGTGAAGGAATGATGGTGTTCGGGGTATTGAAAAGAAGCAGAAAACATTTGGGATTGTAGAGGAAACTTGCGGTTCCTGTAGGTATGATTTGGGAAGAAGACGTTTTGAGCTCAAGTGGGTTTGAAGGTGGTTGGGCTTGATAATGGTAAGGCCCGTTAGAATAAAATCCGAGTTTTATTTAATATAAAAGTGTATTAAACTTCGTAATATCGTATCTTCTACATAAGATATCAGATTGACGAACCGTAAGTTGCGTTGGGACCGTATGAACGAGAGCTTCACAATGAAGCTGACTGCAAGTGGATTAGGGCTAGTAGGAATTTATGGCAAAATAAATTGTTTGATTCAAATCAAACAAACAGTTTACCGTTCTTTAACGATGAACTACCAATGTGAGTAAAACTCGCCAACTTTGAACGGTTATATTTTTATAACGCATTTTTAGAACTGTCAACCATCTATTGATTGTTGTGTGTTGATTTGGTTGATTGAACTGCTAGTCAGTTAGTTGAAATTATATATATATATATATATATATATATATATAAACCGTTAAATATATATATATATATTGATTCTTTTTATTAGAATAATCCGTACTGAACTGAAATTGATGTTGATTTTATTGTGTAACATCTGTGGATGCAGGGGAACATGTTGGAGGGACACAACTGGGTTCCTCAATATTTATAATACTGTTTTGATTCATATATTGTGTTATATGATGTGATATATAATATGTTGTCGATTATATGTGTTTTGACGATATTGGTCATCGTGATTTGATGTGTTGAATACCATAACTTACCGGAATGTTGTTAAGGCGATTTTCAAAGTAATATTGAAAATAAAATATTTATAAATGGAATATTTATAAATAAGAAATATTTATAAATTGGAATATTTATAAATAGGAGATATTTAGAAAGGAAATAATTTCAAACCATTTTCTTTTTGAATGGAATGGCCCGTGTGGTAGTTTGGGGATTTTCCCGATGCTCCCGTTACAAAGGAGGCTATGGAAAATTTTTCTGAGAATTTAAGGAGTTAGAATATTTTTAAGAATAAAATTGAAAAGGAAATATTTATAAAATAAATAGAGTTAAAAAGGGAAATTGTTTATAACGGGATCGGAAGTAATAAAAAGGAAAACGTTATTAAAAGGAAATCTATATAAGTGGGGAAACGTTATTAAAGGACATTTTTAAAGTGAAGAACCGTTACTAAAAAATAAATCTTTTCAAATGAATAAACGTTGTTAAAAGAAAATCTTTACAAAGCGAATAAAGGAGTAAAATCGAAAATGGTATTCGAAAGGAGTTAAAGCGAATATGGTATTTGAAAGGAGTTAAATCAAATATGGTATTCGAAAGGAGCTAAATTGAATAGGGTATTTGAAAGGAGTTAAATCGAATAGGGTATTCGAAAGTTAGTAAATCGAATATGTTATTCGAAAGGGTTTAGTCGAGTCGAGTTAGTTGAATAGAGTTAATCAAATATTAGTTATTCGAATAAGAGTTATCCAGTTAGAGTTAACCAGTTAGATTTATTCAGTAGAGTTAACCAGTTATAGTTAACCAGTTAGAGTTAATTAGTAGAGTTAACCAGTTAGAGTTAACCAGTTAGACTTAATCAGTAGAGTTAATCAGGTAGAGCCAACCAGTTAGAGTTAACCAGTTAGAGTTAATCAGTTAGAGTTAATCGATTAGAGTTAAAATGAACTAGAGTTAATCAAATATAGTTGTTTGAGACAGAGTTAGTCAAACATGATATTCAAGGTAAGTTGCCATCTCGTACGACTGCTAGCGTAATACGCAGGGCTGTAAATAGCCTAAGGCGGTCGGATGTTTCCTGAGGGAATCAGGTGTAACCATTGTGATCGCTGCGGTCTAGAGTCAAGCGAATGTAGTTAAATTGAATATTAGTTATTCGATAGGAGTAAACCAGTTAGGTTAAGTAAGTCAAGTAAACCATTTGGGTTAAGTGAGTCAAGTAGACTAGTTGAGTTAAGTAAGTCGAGTTAATCCAGTCAAGTTAAGTAAGTCGAGTTAATCAAGTCGAGTTAATCGAGTTAAGTTAATCAGGTCGAGTTAATCAAGTTGAGTTAATCGAGATGATTTAATCAAGTTGAGTTAATCGAGTTAAGTTAATCAGGTCGATTTAATCAAGTTGATTTAATCGAGATGATTTAATCAAACCGAGTTAATCCAAATGAGTTAATCCAAAGGAGTTAGTCGAATATTAGTTATTCGAATAGAGCTAAAAGAGTTATCAATTTTAGTTTAATCGAAAGAAGCTATCGATTATAGTTTTATCGAAGTAAGATTAATCAAATAAGAGTTATTCGAAAAGAGATTATTGAATATAGTTTATTCAAAACTGAGATTTTCAAATATAAGTTATTCGAAAAGAGTTTATTGAACATAGTTTATTCAAAACTGAGATTTTAGAATATAAGTTATTTGAAAAGAGATGTATCGAATATTAGTTATTCGAAGAGAGATTTTCGAATATCATTTATTCGAAACGAGATTATCGAATATAGTGTATTCTAAAAGAAAGAGTTATCAAATATTAATCATTCAAAGGAGAGTTAATCAAATAGAGATTTACTCGAAAGGGAGTTATACGTCGAATTTGATTATATCGAATTTGGGTTATTTACTTTCAAGCTTTTAAATCAAGATTTGTTTATTTATAAATAAATTAGAGCAGGTTAATTATTCAAAGTAAGAAATAGAAAGGTAGATGTTAAGTTAGATATTTCAGAAGTAGGGTTATAACGTTATAACCAAAGTTTTCAATAAAGAACTGGATTCGCAAATAGAATCCGAGAGAGACGTAAAGAAGTTTGTTAAAAGGTTAAAAGATAAACTTTGACCATTTCAAAGTTAAAACGTTGTTCAATTAAGGTCTGAGAGCTAATTATACCCGAACTTAATAGACTTCCTTCTTAACTAAGGAATGGTAAGGTTTGGCAGTGTAGGAGTTTTGGAAATGTTTTCCGAATGAGAATCAGAAATGTTTTCTGATAACAGAAAATAAGAATTTAGAATATATGGAAATAGGAGATAAGTAAATTAATGAATTAAAGAGTTAAATGTTAAATGATGATTGATTGATATAATTTCCATCTGGAAATAATATCGTTGTTTGCACACGAATTTTTCTTTGATAGTTAAATCACAGACTATCAAAGTATTGACCATTTTATCGTTGTTAATATGGAGAGACCGGTTGGATTATTATCCAAAGAACCACTCCGTATTGACATAAGCGTTGCGAATCAAGTATGTTGAATATATTGAAGACGGAGTAAATGCAAGGGCTATTGTATAAATCTTTGATAACGATTGCCTAAGATGGATGTACGGAATAGTACCTTCGGTTTGTCCAGTCCCAGGACAACTTGTATGGACGAATGTCTGACAGAGTATTCCTAATGAATCATATATGTTGATCTCTTCAACGTATTACGTTTGTTGGCGGAGGAATTTGTTTCTCTTAGCTTCATACCTGTGATACCGTTATGGAAATCGATAATGATTTGGCGGGTATGACGATGTGGTATTCCAAGTAAAAGAAGATATGATATGATAAAGATAAGTGTAGCTTCTAGCTTCACATCCGGTAAATGACAGAAATCGGGCAGGCAGCATGGCTAAGTCGATCGCACCGAAGTAGGGTGTCTGATCACCTAATTAGAGAATATTCAATTGCTTCTTAAATCTATCAATGCTGTCCCATATATATATATACGGGAACGATTGCTGATCCCAACCGTTAGTGATATACATTTGATACACTCAAGCGAAATGAGTGCTCGGTCATGTGTGGCTGAGTTGCAAGATGTTCTTGTTGGACTCCAGTGTATCGTTCCTAGAGTACACTGATCGGAAGGTGGTTCCATACCTTGTCACAGTTGTAAATCCATTACCCAATAAGTGCTTGCGGTTTTGATTGTATGCTATATATGTAGAACGCGAGATGAAAGCGTTTCTGCTAGATGATTATTATAGTGTGGTTGAGAGACATTATTACAATATCAAAAGGTTTTTGATATAAAGATATTTTGGATTCTCATAAGGGAAAAAATCGTTCCGTTTTACGACGTGGTCTTATGAGATATCGTTTACTTGTTCAAACTGTTTTACTCATACCAGTCCCATGACTAACCCGAAGTTTATTTTGTTTTGTTTTACCTAAACTCTTGGGTGCCAAATTTTGTACGGGCTGTCAAGTAGTCAGGATTTACAGATACTTGAAGAGCTTAGAGCAGGAGACTTCAGGATTTATAGCTATTATTATTTCCATTGTTGTTATAAGTGATGTACTCTGATAAGTATTATAGTATACATACTATTTGTATTTCAAAAGTTGTGTTATATTTTATTCGTTCCGCTATGAGATTCGTGTTTACTCTGATGATGGTGTTCTTCTTGTTCTTCTATTCTAAAGTTTCTATCTTATCTTTTCGCACCCTATGTTTTCTTTCTATTAGTTTCCTGGTTTCCAGTTTAATTTGGGGTTGGACTTGTGTTTTTGGTCAGCTCAAATTGGACCGGATTTTCGGGTCACTACAATTGGTATCACAGCTTAAGGTTTAGTTATTACCTTGGCTCTATGGTGTGACTCAGTAGAGAAAGGATCAGTAATATCCTAGACTGAGTTAAGTGTATATATATGAGTGCTTATTTGTTATTTGATATAAAAAAAATTATATTATGGAGCTTTATTGGTTGAGTGGCTTATGAATTCTGGTCGATGGTGGGGCACCACAATATCGATAAGGGTTTCTAAACACTCGAATACGATTGGTCGACATGATATGTTTTGGAAAGAGGGTAAATGAAAATAATTTTATCCGAATATTTTTTGATATAGTATATTGGTTGTGTTGGTTGTTATTATAATCGAGTATGATTATAAAAGTGAAATGGTTATAAATAACTGATCAAAATTCATATAAGTAAAGTATATGAAATAAGATGAATTAAATCTGAATTTAAATCAGAACCAGGAATTAAAATAAGGAAATTTTAAGTTCTTGGGAGATTTTGAAAATGTTTTTCAAACTGAAAGTGATATAGTATTGAACTCACTTCGATTGCTGGAAAATAGTTCCGATGATGATCCGGACGTTGTCGGTGTGATTTTCGAGTTGATAAGTGACGGATTACTACCAAAGATTTGGTTTTTGAAATGTTTGAGGAAACAAGTTGTAAGAAATTCAAATGTTTTGATTTGGTATTTTGATTTCAAAATCATTTGAAATAAACCCAGGAATTTACATTATGAAATTTAAATTTAACTTATGTAGTTAAATAAAATAAGATGGTAAAAATAAATGAAATTTAGCTTGAACTAGTTAAATAAAACTGAATTGAATTAGAAATCATTTAGAATTAACTTGGATAAATAAGTTAAGAGTTTGAAATCGAGAATGGAACTCGAGTGGAAATAGAATTCGACTTAGGTATAAGCGGATGATTTGGTTTTGAGAATGAACTGATTAGAAATCAAGTTAGTAATGTATTGTTATATGCAGATGTGGTAACGAATGGCAGGGATATAATGATATGCTCGACAAAAAGGTACAAGTTTATATTATATATGAGTTTGGAATTTATGAGCCGAATTGGCAAGCCGCTTGGCAATTTGATTTTCTTTTGGGTTGGAGAAGGCCTAGAGAGGCGAGTTGTGGTTTGACGTATATGCCGGTACAATGAAGATGCTGGCGAAATTTTTCGAATGGTTAAGGTGTTAGAAAATTTTCAGGATTTTTGAAAATTTTCCATAGTAGAAATGTATTAATATTTTAGTCGATATTAATTGGTTCAGTTGAAACTGAAGTTAAGGGGTAAACCGATAAGTATTTATCCAGTAGATAGGGTTGTCTTCTAACTTAGCAATTTCGAGGACGAAATTATTTTAAGTGGGGAAGAATGTAACGACCCGTATTTTTTAGCAATATATAATTGATTTATTTAATTATATAAATGGTAATTCAAAGAATAAAATGGTTGTTTAATAAATTAATAGTGAATATTTAATTAAAATAATAAATAAATAATATATTTAATTCTGAAATAATCAGAATTGGCTGAAATGGCGATATGGTGTGAATTGGGCAATTCAAAATATATATAATTCAGTTTGGAGTTGAATTATATCAATGAATATATTTAATTAATGATGGTCGAGCGTATAATTTATATTATAATTATAATCGAGCTCGAAATGGCACGACAGTTCGCGATTTGAAATTCAAATGAATATACGGGGTATGTTTCAAGTCGGATTTCTGTGAAACAAGAAACGTGTGGAGATGGTGAAGTATATTTTTCTAATGGAAGAGAAAAATCTGGATTTCGTCGGGTAGATTTTGAGTTATGTCCAAATCAAATTTCAAAAAAGTCGCTGTGAAATTCCTTTATAATTCGTAACTCTTTATATACATTATAAAAGGATTTTCAATGTAAATTTGAATATCGAGAGAATCTGGAATCCTGGGATATCGAGTATAAACTCTGATATGATTATTCTAGAGCTGAATGATATCGTATACAAATATATACGATAATATTAATTTATTAATATTTTATTTAAATATATTTATATATTTAAATGGGTCGTTCAGAGCTTTAAAGATATCCACTTTTGCAAACGAAGTCGGAATTCGACGAAACTAATTTTGTTGGATCTGCAACATCAAACTTTTGCTAGATTCAAAGTTCTGTGATTTTCAGAGTCACTGTGTGGCCGTACGGATTTTTAGAGTGAAAAAAAGTCAGTATTTTGACCTTTAAAAATACGTTGTTTGAGCAAACGAAGTCAGAATTCGACGAAACCAGTTTCTTCGGGACCGTAATGTCGAACTGTAGCTGCATGTCCATTTTCATAATTTTTGGGTATCGTATATGGTTACAGGTATTTTAGAGGACAGATAAAAGTAGCGTTTGTTTAAAAATAAATATAATATTCGAATAGAATAATATTATAAAAATCCTATATAATACCCTAAAAAAATCCTAAACGTAAATTCATTTTCTATGTTGGTCAACAACAACAAATTTGCGCTGCATTCCTCTTTGGTTCTTCCAGTAAAAATACCTCCAAAGAAAATCAAAAGAAAATCCAATAAAATCCTAGAATTTTCAAAACAACCACCTATGAATTTCCCTTGAGTTCCTCTACAACTCAGTGTGATTTTTATAAGGTGCGACGCCATCTTTTTGTTCGCTGGTTTCATACGATGTCGACTAGGGTTCGACTTGGCGGTATTTTGGGGTGATAAATTCGTGAAATGGAGAATTGTTTTGGGTTAATGAGATCAAAACACAGGTGTTGGCCAATTTTTGTTGATTCCGGTGATGAAATCCTTCGATGGTTTCTGGGTACATGAGGTTCGTCGCGGGTACGGATGGGTCTCAAGGTAGGCTTTGTGGAGTCGGAGTGAAAGAGGAGCTGAAGGAGAAAGTGTTGGTAATTTTATTTGGATTTTTGGGTGAAGGAATGATGGTGTTGGGGGTATTGAAATGGAGCAGAAAACATTTGGGAATGTTGAGGAAACTTGCGGTTCCTGTAGGTGTTCAGATTGACGAACCGTAAGTTGTGTTAGGACCGTATGGACGAGAACTTCACAATGAAGCTGGCTGGAAGTGGATTGGGTCTCGTATGAATTTATGGCGAAATAAATTGTTTGATTCAAATCAAACAAATAGTTTATCTTTCTTTAACGATGAACGGCCAATGTGAGTAAAACTCGCCAAGTATGAATAGTTATATTTTTATAACGCATTTGTAGAACTGTTAACCATCTGTTGATTTTTGTGTATTGATTTGGTTGATTGAACTGCTAGTCAGTTAGCTGGAATTATATATATATATATATATATATATATATATATATATATATATATATAAACCGTTAAATATATATATATATGTATATAGATTCTGTTTATCAGAATATTCCGTACTAAACTGAAATTAATGTTGATTTTATTGTGTAACATCCGTGTATGTAGGGGAACAGGTTGGAGGGACCCAACTGTGTTCCTCAATATTTATAATACTGTTTTGATTCATATATTATGTTATATGATGTGATATATAATTTGTTGTCGATTATATGTGTTTGGACGATATTGGTCATCGTGATTTGATGTGTTGAATACCATAACATACGGGAATGTTCATAAGGAGATTTTCAAAGTAATATTGAAAATAAAATATTTATAAATGGAATATTTATAAATATGAAATATTTATAAATTGGAATATTTATAAATAGGAGATATTTAGAAAGGAAATAATTTCAAACCAGTTTCTTTTTGAATCGAAAGGCCTGTGTGACGGTTTAGGGATTTTCCCGATGCTCTCGTTACAAAGGAGGTTATGGCGAATTTTTCCGGTAATTTAAGGAGTTAGAATATTTTTAAGAATAAAATTGAAAAGGAAATATTTAGAAAATAAATAGAGTTAAAATGGGAATTTTTTAATAATGGGATAGGAAGTTAAAAAAAGGAAAACATTATTAAAAGGAAATCTGTATAAGTGGGGAAACGTTATTAAAGGACATTTTTAAAGTGAAGAACCGTTACTAAAAAGTAAATCTTTTTAAATGAATAAACGTTGTTAAAAGGAAATCTTTATAAAGCGAATAAAGGAGTTAAATCGAATATGGTATTCGAAAGGAGTTAAATCGTATATGGTATTCGAAAGGAGTTAAATCGAATATGGTATTCGAAAGGAGTTAAATCGAATATGGTATTCGAAAGAAGTTAAATCAAATAGGGTATTCGAAAGTTAGTAAATCGAATATGTTATTCGAAAGGGGTTAGTCGAGTCGAGTTAGTTGAATAGAGTTAATCGAATATTAGTTATTCAAATAAGAGTTAACCAGTTAGAGTTAACCAGTTAGAGTTAATCAGTAGAGTTAACCAGTTAGAGTTAACCAGTTAGAGTTAATCAGTAGAGTTAACCAGTTAGAGTTAACCATTAGAGTTAATTAGTAGAGTTAATCAGGTAGAGTCAACCAGTTAGAGTTAATCAGTTTGAATTAATCGATTAGAGTTAAAACGAAATGGAGTTAATCAAATATAGTTGTTTGGGACAGAGTTAGTCAAACATAATATTCTGGGTAAGTTGCCATCTCGTACGACTTCTAGCGTAATTCGCAGAGCTGTAAATAGCCAAAGGCGGTCGATTGTTTCCTGAGGGAATCAGGCGTTGCGATCTAGAGTCAAGCAAATGGAGTTAAATCGGATATTAGTTATTCGATAGGAGTAAACCAGTTGGGTTAAGTAAGTCAAGTAAACCAGTTGGGTTAAGTAAGTCAAGTAAACCAGTTGGGTTAAGTAAGTCAAGTAAACCAGTTGAGTTAAGTAAGTCGAGTTAATCCAGTCAAGTTAAGTAAGTCGAGTTAATCAAGTCGATTTAATCTAGTTAAGTTAATCAGGTCGAGTTAATCAAGTTGAGATAATCGAGATGATTTAATCAAGTCGAGTTAATCAACTTAAGTTAGTCAGGTCGAGCTAATCAAGTTGAGTTAATCGAGATGATTTAATCAAACTGAGTTAATGCAGATGGGTTAATCCAAAGGAGTTAGTCGAATATTAGTTATTTGAATAGAGTTAAAGGAGTTATCAATTTTAGTTTAATCGAAAGGAGTTATCGATTATAGATTTATCGAAGTAAGATTAATCGAATAAGAGTTATTCGAAATGAGATTATTGAATATAGTTTATTCAAAACTGAGGTTTTTGAATATAAGTTACTCGAAAAGAGATTATTGAATATAGTTTATTCGAAACTGGGATTTTCGAATATAAGTTATTTGAAAAGAGATGTATCGAATATTAGTTATTCGAAGAGAGATTATCGAATATCGTTTAATCGAAAGGAGATTATCGAATATAGTGTATTCGAAAAGAAAGAGTTATCGAATATTAGTCATTCGAAGGAGAGTTAATCAAGTAGATATTTACTCGAAAGGGAGTTATATGTCGAATTTGATTATATCGAATTCGAGGAAAGTATTATTTACTTTCCAGTTTTTAAATCAAGATTTATTTATTTATAAATAAATTATAGTAGGTTAATTATTCAAAGTAAGAAATAGAAAGGTAGATGTTAAGTTAGATATTTCAGAAGTAGGGTTATAACGTTATAACTAAGGTTTTCAATAAAGAAGTGGATTCGCAAATAGAATCCGAGAGAGACGTAAAGAAGTTTGTTAAAAGGTTAAAAGATAAACTTTGACCATTTCAAAGTTAAAACGTTGTTCAATTAAGTTCTGAGAGGTAATTATACCCCAACTTAATTGATTTCGTTCTTAACTAAGGAATGGTAAGGTTTGGCAGTGTAGAAGTTTTGGAAATGTTTTCCAAATGAGAATCAGAAATGTTTTCTAATAACAGAAAATAAGAATTTAGAATATATGGAAACAGGAGATAAGTAAATTGATGAATTAAAGAGTTAAATGTTAAATGATGGTTGATCGATATAATTTCCATCTGGAAATAATATCATTGTTTGCGCATGAGTTTTTCTTTGATAGTTAAATCACAGACTATCAAAGTATTGACCATAATATGGAGAGACCGGTTGGATTATTATCCAAAGAACCATTCCGTATTGGCATAAGCATTGCGAATCAAGTATGTTGAATATATTGAAGACGGGGTAAAGTGCAAGGGCTATTGTATAAATCTTAGATAACGATTGCCTAAGATGGATGTATGGAATAGTACCTTCGGTTTGTCAAGTCCCAGGACAACTTGTATGGACGAATATCTGACAGAGTATTCCTAACGAATCATATATGTCGATCTCTTCAATGTATTATGTTTGGTGGCGGAGGAATTCGTTTCTCTTAGCTTTATGCCCGTGATACCTTTAAGGAAATCGATAATGATTTGGCGGGTATGACGATGTGGTTTTCCAAGTAAAAGAAGATATGTTATGAAAAAATTAAGCGTAGCTTCTAGCCTCACATCCGGTAAATGACAGAAATCGGGCAGGCATCATGGCTAAGTCGGTCGCACCGAAGTAGGGTGTAAAATCACCAATCCAGAGAATATTCATTTGCTTCTTAAATCTATCAATGCTGTCCCATATATATATATATATGTATATATATGTATATATACAGGAACGGTTGCTGATCCCAACCGTTGGTGATATACATCCGATACACTCAAGCGAAATGCGTGGTCGGTCATGTGTAGCTGAGTTGCAAGATGTTCTTATTGAACTCCAGTGTATCGTTCCTATATTACACTGATCAGAAGGTGGTTCCATACCTTGTCACAGCTGGAAATCCATTATCCAATACGTGCTTGCGGTTTTGATTGTATACTATATATGTAGAACGTGAGATGAAAGCATTTCTGCTAGATGATTATTATATTGTGGTTGATAGACATTATAATGAGACAATAAGGAATCTCGACGATCCGAACCAGTCGCTAAACCGATCTAGACCATTCGAAACACCTTATTGTTTTGAGAACACGACCAAATAGAACGCAGACGGAAGAACATTTCATTGTATATTACAACAATGCATCAGATTACAAGAATATACAGAGTATAAATGAATATTACACAGAAATATCAGAGATTTAAATTACATTTAAATACATAGCAGCGGAAAATAATACAATACACAACTAGAAGAGATATACGGATACAAAGATTTCCGGGTATCATTCCAGCTGTAAACCAGGATCCTGTGAATATAAATCTGCAAAACCAAAACTACTAGCTTCCCGTGCCAAAATAAGGGCACCCAGAGTTTAGGTCAAAACAATAAACTCCAGGTCAGTCATGGGACTGGTGTGAGAACTAAAATAGTTATCAATCTTTGTTTTTAAAGTTAGGTAAATCAAGGGACCACGACGTATAACACGGAACGGGTTTCCTCCCAAGAATACCAGTGCATACAACAAACAGCGCAATGCTAAATAAAGAAAAATGAAGCTGTTATAAGACCCAGGTCCTATCACACAATGCAACGCAAGCCGGGGGATAGGGTTTTCCCTTATAACAGCCAAAGAATGCCTGATACGTTTTAAAACAAATCATTTGATACTATTATAAGTGCATAGTGTATAAAACAACTTCAAATCATAAGTATCAATCATAGGAGGCAAGGGTACCATATATCATGTCACCAATACTAGGCTCTACAAATAAAACCGCAAATGTCACGTATTTGGAAATTGGATTTCCATCTATGAACCGAGGCAAAAGATAGTCCTCAACCGATTCGAGGCTGTCTAGCCCGAGCCTTAGGAACAGCCGCAACTGCCCCTTGGATCATCAGGGCCGGTCCACCTATGTGGATTATAATGCCTGAACACTACGTTTCTCCGCCCTTTGGGGCGTAAGTGAGCCAACGAATGACTCCACCAGACCCGGATCGTCTGATCAAACAGAGGCGCCTCGCAACAGCAACAACCACACAGGTGAAAATAATATAAATGTCAGGGCTGGTAGGTCACTGACACCACCCTAGCTAGAAATAAAACGCATGTCCCCCCTGAGGTCCGTCTCCCGTTTTTGGTTCACCACCGGGGTGTGAGGCTCGCGAATTCACGTTACACAAAGCTGTGCCACACAGGCTGTGCTTTGATCATCACCACAAGCCTTTGCTTTTCAACAGAAGCCTTGATCATTTGCCACTTAGGCATGCCACACAGGGAATTCACTCTATGCGTTTGATATCCATCAGTATATAACCACTGAGCTCGTACGTCTCAGAGAAGGGCGTTAAGCAAGAGAATAAATTCTCCACCGCCAAACATATATATATTTAATAGAGATCAATCACACAGACTAAAATCCAATGTCAGACACACAGTCCATTTACAAGTCCGTTTTGGGTCTGAACGAAACCGGAAGCACCTAGTACCACGCATATCCATCGATCTCCAAGTACGTCTGGACGATCACCAACTGTTTCCATCTTCTTGGGTGTACACCCCAATCAAGATCATTAGTAATCACCCAAACGACGTTAAGACCTCTGGTCTTTGACCACCGTCTTCATCTTCGACTTATCGTCGTATCAGTTATTCAGAATGGGATAAACCCGGTCTTTCCGAATAACTCGCGTATATTTTAAATAAGTGTTACACAAACACAACATACGCCTCATTCCAATTTAACAGTCACTAACCGTAAATTAATCAAGAGAATAATTCCCCAAATATTAACCCCGAAGGCCGAAACCAACATCAGATCAATATACAGAAAACCATTCTACTTGGCTAACCGACAGTTAGTTTCTAAATTTCACATTCATAGGGAAAGGTTCCCATTAATTTTATCAAAGATAAATTCCTTGAATTTATTCTTTAATCATCTTTTGAATTTCGATTCAACTATTCGGGATTAACGAACCTTACCGAAGTAATCATTTGTTTTAATTTCCCAATCCCAACCTATTCATCCCATGAAGTAAAACTGGTTATACTTCATATCTAACACCACAATGCTATCAGTAAATTCAATTACCATTTCACGTTCAAATCTAATTAAAGATTTAACTATCACCTGGAGCAAAACTGGTGATACTCCATTCTCGATCTTTTCAATCTAATCAAAGATTCATTAAAACTCCACTTAGTTTTAATCTTTAACTGGGTTAAAGAATCAGTGTCTTTTAAAACATGGTTCACGATAAAACCAAAATCACATTCATTAATTATCGGGTTAATGAACAAGTGTTATTTAAAACACTGTTCACGATAAACCCAAAAATCAATACCAACTCAATTCCAATTAAATATTATTTAAATGGTACACTTTATTAAATCTAAAAATAAAAAGATTTAATCCTTTTCACAACTGGGCTCAAGAACAGTGTTAATGAAGACACCATTCACGACAAACCCAAATCACATTTGATATTAAACACAATGCTCTAAAAAGAAAATATACCGGCTTATATTCAATATCAAATTCTACGACTAACAAATATCGTATTGGAAATAACGATATATATATATATATCTTTCAAATTCCCATAACAATATTTGTATCATCACAAAATCCAACATCAAAATAATCCAAAGACAATTTCGATTCAAATCCATTCCAATATAATCATTGGAAAGTCTGGTTATTTTCAAAACCCCTCTCAAATTCAATTTATTTATTTAAAAATAAATAGAATTATAATTCTAGTTCAAAACTAGTTCATTTCGATAAAAATCTATTTTTATCTTTTCAAATATGGAGTTTTTCATCCCAATTCTTCACAAATCATTTCTTATGATTTTACACAAATTATTACTATTTTTAATAATTTTATTAAGGCCCGTACAGTCGATTTCCATCAATGGTTATCGAACAGCACTTATACCGACCTTTTTCAAATATGATTTGGACATAATTCTAAATCCAACCGTTAGATTCCTAATTTCTAATATTCGTTAGAAAGCTCTTTTCGATTCGAACCCAACAGTTCTGGTTTTAGGAGAATCCGACGGTCGGATCTCCCTCAATGTCCGTTCGAAGTCAATGGTCGAAATTCGCGAACTGCCGCGGCGCGGCGCGTTCT
Organism: Allium sativum; assembly: GCA_030737875.1. NCBI lineage: Eukaryota > Viridiplantae > Streptophyta > Magnoliopsida > Asparagales > Amaryllidaceae > Allium > Allium sativum. The sequence goes on along the minus strand of CM060926.1, from coordinate 481,592,846 downwards.
ATTCATGCCATTATATTATATATATAATATATACTTCGTCAATTTCAATTCAAAACGTGCTTTATAAATCGTTTTAAATTCGTTTTCAAAACGGTTTCAACTTCATATTCAACTTCAAATCAAAATTTAATATTCCAATATAAATTCGTTTTAGATTCATTTCAAATCGATTTCAATTCAAATTGATTTCTAATTCAATTTCAGTTCGTTTTCAATTCAATTTCAATTCGAATTCATTTATATTCAATTTAATTCGAATTTCAAGTCTTTTCAAAATATCAGATTTTGAAATCACTTTCGATATTCGTTATAAAATGAATAAAATCGATATAAATATCGTTCACGTCAAAATGGCGTCAATCTAATCAACACGGCTTCATATATTTTCTATTTTTAAATATTCTATTTCAAATATTTCTTTTTCAAATATTTCTATTTCAAATCTTTCTATTTCAAAACTGGAATGAGGCCCAATCAATTACCATATAATGTTGATTATATGGATTTTCTACAACACATGTATACAATAACAACGATGAACAATCAACCATCATCCAAAGTGCATTCTACACTGTATAAGCATCAAATATAAATATTCAACGCTTATAACAGTCTGTCAATAAATCGATCGACATACAACTAAACAATCGGGATTAGTGTACGTCCAATATCATCCCAATACCCGTGTGGGGTTTCAAACAATCAAACACAGATTTTATTTGTGCAGTTGGGCGATGTGTAAAATTTATCGTCCCAATCAATATCAGTCAAATGTGTGTATATAAGCAAATCATCCGATTTGTTTATTTTTATTTCATTTCATATACACGTTAAAAATTCTATTTTTAACTATAAAATATTTTTAACTATATAAATATTTTATTTCATTACACATCACATCACACAATCAACGACATATCAAATCAAACAAACAAGCATACAAGCCGTCCATGGTCTGTGGACGACGGGTGTCGGGTGCTACTAAACACCGTTTGCATCCTAGTATATATTTATATAACTAGAAAGTTAAATTAAAGAGTGAGAAATTCTCACCGAATTGCTAATCCAACGCCATGACTCTTCTTAGGTAGAAATCTTCGTCGTTCTTGCCTCTTGTCACTTTCGTTGTCCGCTTTCATGTAGTTGATCGAACGGGGAGGAGAGCGTCGCTGAGGGGGGGGGGTCTTCGGTCGGCAGCAGGAGGATTGGGGGGTATCGATCGGCACTAGGAGGGAGGGGGGTATCGATCGTGGCAGCATAAGGTAGGGGGAGTTTACCGTGTGTCGCGGCGAGGCGGGAGGGGGGGTTTCCGTCGCGCGGTGGCGCAGGGGGGAGGGTATCGATCGCGGCAGCATAAGGTAGGGGGAGTTTACTGCGTGTCGCGGCGAGGCAGGGGGGTTTCCGTCGCGCGGTGGCTCCGGGGGGGGGGGGGGGGGGGGTCGTGCGGTGGCGCGTCGCCTTGGGGGGGTATCGCAGTAGTTTTGGTTTTTTTTCATTTCTTTTTTCGATTTCTGATCTGAAGCAAACGGGGGGGGGGGGGCAAGGTATAGAGAGAAAAAGGGGGGAATATTTAATTTATATTTATTATTTTATTTTCAAAAAGTTGATCTTTACATACGACCTCTAAATGAGGCCCACCACCTGTCGTCCATAGCGTTTCACCTCCATTCCGAGCACAATGGGATATGTATCGTATGCTGATTCGAACGTTTCGATCATGTTCCGTTAAAACCAACATATAACTCTATATATTGAATTTGAACGCGCATTTCAATTTACTGGGGTCACATACTAACTCAAAAAATTCCAGAAAAATATTTTCTAGCTTCGTATTGACGATACGGTCCTAATAAAACTAGTTTCGTCGAATTTTGAGACCGTTGGAAAAATAGCCATTTTCTAGTCGATTAAAATCAACTGAAACTAGTCAAACGCGTTTTCCTTTGCCATGCTCACATATTGATTCAAAAAAATATGAAATTTGAAACCTAGCAATAATTTGACATCACGGATCCAACAAAAGTGGTTTCGTCGAAATCCGAGGTCATTTGCAAAATCTCCATTTTTAAGGGCCTGAATTCCATAGCGACTATTCAGAATTTTCAACTGGACATATCTTTTGATTCCCGCTATGAAATTTCAATTTTTCGGATTCATTAGAAAGATAGTCACTATTAGATTCCATTATTTTTGGTTTCAATAAAATCCGGTTTATTTTGCACCCGGTACATTCAATTGAAGTTTGAAATCGAATTATCGAACTACCGCACCATTTTCAATTCTATTTATAATTATATATAATTATTTATATTCTAACGACGATCTATATAACTATATACGATTGAATTTTATTCAAAAGAAATTTTCTCGTCGATATTATATAAAATAATTCATTTTAAATAATCAAAATTGGCTAAAATCGCCAAAATAAAAATTTTAAACTGGCCCAGATTTTCGGGTTGTTACATATTATATTATCAAAAGGTTTTTGATATAAAGATATTTTGGATTCTCATAAGGAAAAAACTCGTTCCGTTATACGGCGTGTTTTTATGTGATATCGTTTACTTGTTCAAACTGTTTTTAAACTGTTTTACTCATACCAGTCCAATGACTGACCCGGAGTTTATTTTGTTTTGTTTTCCCTAAATTCTTAGGTGCCCAATTTTGTATGGGTAGTCAAGTAGTCAGGATTTACAGATAGATGAAGAGCTTTGAGAAGGAGGCTTCAGGATTTATAGCTATTATTATTTCCGTTGTTGTTATAAGTGCTGTACTCTGATAAGTGTTATTGTATTTGTATTTCAAAAGTTATGTTATATTTTATTCGTTCCGCTGTGAGATTCGTGTTTACTCCAATGATGGTGTTCTTCTTCTTCTTCTATTCTAAAGTTTCTATCTTATCTTTCCTCACCCTCTGTTTTCTTTCTGTTTGTTTCCGGGTTTCCAGTTTAATTTGGGGTTGGACTTGTGTTTTTGGTCAGCTCAAATTGGACCGGATTTTCGGGTCACTACAAGAAAGTCATTCCAGACTTCAAATACAAAGATCAACATGTCACAAACATCTAAGACATCAATACATCTTCATCCTATTGTTTTCCACCCTTTGTTAAAGGTATCCTCGGTCTAACTACTAAACAGGACATCCTTCATAACCATTTTCAACCATATTCCTACATGTTTAACTTCTGTTATTGCCACTGCTATAACTGGAATAGTACACCGATCTCTATGCAGCAAAAGTGCCATGTATATTCGAGTACATAAACTGTTTCTCTCTCAATTAAAATGCCATGGAAGTTGCTTAATTTACCATCCTAGATGCTGAAGTTTTTTGTTTGTCTGTATCAACAAAGACATGTCATTTTAACTAAAGCAGGAACATAATTTTTCAGCATAATGTAAAAAAGCAATGTTTGTTTGAAGTATTTTTCCTCTACAAAACTACTTCTCTAACCATATTTTATCATTGAATTACATAACATGCCAAAACATGTTTCACCTAGGTATCTCTTGGCGTCAACCTTATCTTATTTTTATATATTGCAGTTTTCTTTCTCAAGTTTATATGTTTTTATTACTGTGGTTACTATACGTTGCCAATAGGGTTAGGACAGTAGGATATGGTCCGTAATACAAGATCAAAGATCACGAGTTCGAACCCTGAAACTAGTAAGTACCGCAGGTATGACTTTGGAATGCACATATTTCCCTAAAGTTGAGCATGTCTTTGGAATGCACCCATTTCCCTAAAATTTACAGGCGAAACTTGGTACTCTATATAATTCTAAATAAAGGAAGGGGAAAACTTATAAGGCACCTGGATATTTCTCACAGCTTTCTGCAACATAAATTCGTTCCGAAGATCGGTTAGTAAACCACCACATCAAAGACTACGATATTGCATGTAATTCTGATTTTATTATGCTTTTTATTAGATATCATATCTACGAATCTTGCAAAAGGTAGATGTTGTTTGCTCAATCAAGGATGCTTAATGCGTGTTGTACTTATGGTAAGGCATTTGCAATACAATAATCATATATAAACCTACAATAAAAAATTCTAGCCGTGAATGTTCAAAATAAGAGAAAATATGTAAACATACAAGTTTTACCCTCTAACAGATACTTTTGCACGTAATTTTGCTTCAAGTACACGTATTTTTTCTGTTGAAATTATATGCAAGTCTTCTAAAGATCATTTTATGTGTGTTAAAAATATCAAGTAACGAACGAGTATATTATAAATATGTTATGATGAGATGATCACGTCATTCAACTACCTCGACACTATATTACTACACATACATATATAGACACACATATATGGGCGAAGATCAGCTACACCTTAATTCTTGTAAACCTATTATTTCTCTGGATTTCAACTACACTCCAATTTAAATCATTATAGTTTTCTCACTCCTATCACTTGTTTAAATCAGAATACATTTGTGTGTGTGTGTGTGTGTTTACTTTTGGGGGTGGGGGGATTGAGGTGTGCAAGATCCTTGCTCTATCTCTACACATGTCTACATATTATACATTTACACACATGCACTATATATATATATAAAACAAAAATTGGTCTGGATTCTTACCTTATCAAAGCGAACAAGACGTAAAAGTGCAGCATCTATTGCTTGAGGATGGTTTGTAGCACCCAATATAATGATTCCCTACAAATAAAACAAATCTTATGCCATAAACAAAAACTTGTAAAGATAGCTCGCTTGTTGAAAACCAAAAAGAATCTCCAGTTTCCACACAAGTGCGCGTGTGTAGGTGAAGAAAATTACTGTGGCTTGTTCTAGAATATAAACCATCCATCTCAGTCAATAAAGTCGAAAGGAGCCTTTCACCGACAGTAACATTGCCGTTTGAATCCCTACCAATACCATAGAAGGAAAAATACATGTAAGAAATTCTAGAAACTGATGCCAATATAAATTAGTGTACCACTATAACTACACACCATTCAGGCGCATGGAGAATTTGATATTGGTTGAAAAATATACATCAGACACATGGTACTTCCTTATAATTTACTAAACTTGTTACCTCCCAAAACACTTATTAATGCAACAACCTTCAGGCCCTCAAGAAAGAAAAGCAAGTACCAAAAAGGACCATTAGAATAGATGTACATTATAATAACTAGCAAGAGGGGACATACGTGCAAGCACAATTTGGGTGTGTTTTATCTTCCTAGGTAAGTTAATCCTAACATCAAAGATATATCCACCCCTACTGAAATAAAAATCCTAAATATTAAGGTTCTACATAACTATGTTTAGTTCTTACCGTTCAGGGGCAATTGCATCGGCCTCATCCAAAAATATGATACTTGGGGCAGCAAGACGTGCTTTCTGGAATGTCCTACGCAATAATGCTTCCCCTTCTCCAACATATTTCGAATACAATTCTGCACCACCGAATAGCATCCACAGTGTTAAACGAAAAATGGAATACATGTATGTTTATCTACTCTTGCTAGAGCAATTTGAAGAAGAGCGAAAAAAGATGACCTAAAAAAGGTGACTAAATCTTATTCCGTAATACTTCTGTTAAGTGCAGTATCAATTTCATAACAAAATACTATGCTGGACAGCTGTAAAAATATGTGATGTTCATGCCCCAAAGTCGCTTATTTTTAATAGTTTTGGTGTCATGAAATTTTTTATCAAAATACCACTCATCCAACACAACCATCAAGTAGTGTGACACCCCACCTCCACTAGGATCACTCCTTAGAATGTACTAGCTTTGGAGGGGCGTTATTGTGAAGGTAAACTTGCACAGAGATATCACAATACAGAATATATAAAAATAAATATAAGTAAAGCAGCGGTAGCAGATAAAAACCCATCATCATCATCTCAGAAAACCAACATAGTCAAGTACATACTATCAAAATGTCATAATCCAAAATACAACATAAGTCTAGATACGTGATAACAAAATACATGGTAAAAGATCAGTACTAATCCCCAGAAATAAAAGATAAGCCACAGCTAGCTCAGATCCATACATGAGCTATCCAATAAGCAAGCCAAAGATCCACTAAGCAGATGTAGCCCCTCCCTGAGAACCTGGGGGGGGGGGGGAAACGGAAGAAAAGAAGCAAAAGAAAACAGGTCAGTCAAAAAGACTGGTAAGCCCTACTACGATCAATCTATAAACTAATAAAGCTAACAGCATGATGGAAACTGAGATGAACATACTGGCAATAGATAAGGGTGACATCACATAGACGAGATTAAACTTTGCACCACAGTGTACTAGCAAACCCACAAAACAGATCTTGATCCCTTAGCCCAAACTTTGGCCCAATAACTGGAAGTGACCTTAGTATAAGGTCCAGCCCACGGTCTAGTCGATCGGCTCCCTATAAACCTAACACGTCAAGTGTTGGTGTTCATACGGCCCACATGGATGTAGTCAGACTGTGCTGGGTCCACCTTCGGGTGTATCAAGCCCTAAGGTGTCAACCCCAGACACCTAAGCAATAATGCACAGTCCAAGCCTACTGGTACCCGTGCCTCGAGTTTGTCCAACATCGGACTACGTGCACGTCCGTAGCCCGCCGGACCCGCACCGCTGTACCACTCAGCCGTCGCTTTGGTCGCTTACATCAGTCCAGTAATCGTGCCCCGCCCTAGCCTAGCCTCTAGGGTTGTGAATGATACCAAACTGGGATTACTGCTGGAACAGACCACGTTGCTAGGGTTTCTAAGAGGGTTAAGTGTGGTTTTAACCCCTCACTAAACGTGGATTAAATTAGCTAAGTGTAACCACTTAACCCCAACTAATCCTCGCATCCCCATTATTGGTTAAGTATTAGTGGGCCATGACTTAACCCTAATCATGAGGCATTAATTACTTAATGCACCCAACCTCTCACATTAGACATCCGTGGTTACCTGGGAAGATTTACACCACGTCTAGGTCTAACCTCGGGTCTTATGGTGCAACATGACCAACTACCCACATTAGACCCCACGTTGTGGTTACCTGGGAAGATTTACACCACAACTAGGTCTAACCTCGAGTTGGCCATATCATGTTATCTAATGTCATGTCCACTTTAGAACATATTTACAAGTTAACATATACTTGGGTAGACCTAACTTAATAGGTAAATTCCCAAGGGGTAGACCTAACTTAATAGGTAAATTCCCAATCTTTTAGTTTCATGTATTTTTAAGTTTACCCAACCCTCCCAACGTCATTATCTCGCTTACATACTCGTCATACGTATAAGGGTATAAAAGGTAACTTGGCATAACATACATGGTGAACTTCACACGTCATAATAAACATGCATACATGTTAAACTTGCAAATCATGTCATGGTGAATTCGCATAAACATGCATAGCTTATTAAATATGCATAACATGGTAAGGTGAACATGCATAATCCATTAAACTTGCATAACATGGTAAGATGAACTTGCATAAGCATGCATAATCCATTAAACTTGCATAACATGGTAAGATGAACTTGCATGAACATGCATAACCCATGAAACATGTAGAACATGGCATAATAAACTCGCATAAGCATGCATAACTTGTGAAACATGTAAAACATGGCATAGTAATCTCGCATATGCATGCATAACTTATGAAACATGTAAAACATGGTATAGTGAGTTCGCATGAGCATGCATAACTTATGAATCATATAAAACATGACATAGTGAGTTCGCATAAGCAAGCATAATCAACTAAACTCACATAAATCTCAACTTTCACCAAACATTAACTTTAGAGTTTGTAAAGTGAAGGTAAGAGGGCTTACAAATATAAACAAGCCACAAATCCACCAAATAAGATGAAGAAGCCCTTTTAAAAACTCAAAACGAAGCCTCAAATAAGAAAACCCTTTTGCAAGATCCCAAAAACATAAACTTAGCAAATCAAACTTGCTACTTAATGAAGTATGCAAGTTATTAAGCATTCATACAACATAGAAAAGGTTGTATGATCATCATATCTTCATAGGATTTAACTTTGAGGAAGGTGGAGGCTAGGTTTTAGGTGGAGGCCATTTGGGGATTCAAATTGACATAGTTTAGTTGCTAGATTGATTAATGAGGCTTTAGGGTAGGATTAGGGGTATATTTATAGAAGATTAGAGTGTTTTTAGCCCTAGGATTAACCCTAGATTAGGTTTGGCCCGTCAGATCTCAGAATTCTCCAGAACCAAGCCACATGACCCAACCCAAATCAGAAATGGTGCACCAGGCTGAACTGCCTGGGCACCCCCTGTCGACAGGGCTGTCGACAGGGCAGTCGACACCCTGGATGCCCTATCGACATGCCTGTCGACATGGGGCCCCCTGGCGGGAATTTTCCCGCCTAACCCTGATTAGCCCTAATCCTTGATTTTAATTTGAAATTTAAATCTGTCTTTAGCATAGAAATTTCTGAAAACTTCAATGGGCCTTAACTGGGTCATTCGGACTCCGATATTCGAAAACTCGGACTCTGTTTCGCGTATTTTTCCGAGACGAACGCAATGGCATAGCCCGTTTCCCCTGATTCTGATTTTTGAATTAAATTCTGCCTCGATTTATGTTATAACAGTTTATTGAAAATACGGGTTGTTATATTCTCCCCTCCTTAAAGGATTTCGTCCCCGAAATATTCAAGTTAGGAAGAACATATCCTACCATCCAACATCCATCTACTCAAAACATCATCCACGAGCAGCCATTGTCCTTAAAAAATTCTAAATGCTGTATGAACATATGCAAAAGTGTGTGTATATGTACTTATCTAATGCAATGATCAATGCAAAATATGTTAGTGAAATGTATCCATATGTATGCAAATCCCTAACATAATGTATAATATCTATATGCGTGCTCAATCATACATCCATATGCAACATCCATGTGATTGCATACAAATTTCATCCAAGAATAAGCATAAACACTCATGCACATGCAATATGAGGAGTGTGTGAGCCGATCTAGTGCCTAATGTGTATCATGCATCCACGAGTGACCACTTGCAAATACTTGCAACCACTTGCAACCATCAACCATAACATGCTTCAAACATATGTTTCATCCAAAGGGTTTCTACCTAAGGTTCTCATGACAAGCTTAGCACAATAACTAGATAAATATGGATTAGCAAAGAGAAAGATATACTAACAAAGGGAAGAGATTGAGAGTGTACCCTCAAACAAGAATGGATAAAGCCCACGCATCTTCTCCTCGGTTTCCCAAGTTGCGTCCTCTTCGGCTTCACCCCATTGAACTTTCACTAACCTGACCTCGCGATTCCTTAGCTTCTTGGTCTCTGTCCCCAAGATACGAATCGAAGCTTTCCTTAAAGTTGCTTCTTTCTCTACTTCCACGTCTTCAAGCATGCTAAGTTCAACCACCTCAGCGGACTCATGCAGGCACTTTCGGAGATGCGAGACATGAAAGACATTATGCACTCCGGACAACTTCTCGGGCAATTGCACTCTATAAGCCATCTTCCCAATTCTCTCAATGATGGGGAAGGGTCCAACAAATCTCGGTGCTAGCTTCCCAACAGCTCCAAATCGGACCACATTCCGCAAAGGAGAAACCTTCACGAAAACCTTGTCCCCAACCTTAAACTCCAATTCGGACCTTCGCCTGTCAGCATAGGATTTCTGCCGGTCTTGGGCCGCTTTCATCCGTCTTCTAATCAACTCGACCTTCTCGGATGTATCCCTAATCATGTCGGGTCCAAGTATAAGCTTATCCGTGGACTCCCACCAACATGTAGGTGACTTGCACGGCCTCCCATATAAAGCCTCGAATGGTGCCATCCCTATGCTTGCTTGATAATTGTTGTTGTATGCAAACTCGACAAGAGGAAGATGGTCTTCCCAAGCACCACCAAAATCCAGAATGCAAAGCCTCAACAGGTCCTCAAGTACCCTATTCACCCTTTCTGTCTGGCCGTCTGTTTGTGGGTGATAGGCCGTACTCAGGTTCAATTTCGTGCCCATAGCCTCCTGCAAGCTGTTCCAAAACTGACTAGTAAAGATGGGGTCTCGGTCACTGACTATGCTGGAAGGGACTCCATGTAGTCGCACTATCTCACGAAGATATACTGATGCTAGTCCAGATGCTGTCCTTTTGCTCTTTACTGGGATAAAATGAGCACTCTTCGTGAGCCTATCCACAATGACCCATATGCTCGTATTCCCCTTCCTGGACCTTGGAAGCCCATCAATAAAGTCCATAGAAATTCTCTCCCACTTCCATAGCGGGACCTCGAGCGGATGTAATAGCCCACCGGGCCTCTTCGACTCAGCTTTTACTCTCTGACAAGTAACACATCTCGAGACAAACTCCGCCACATCCTTCTTCATTCCAGGCCAGAAGAAAACGCGCTTCATGTCCTTATACATCTTATCACCACCTGGATGTATAGTCATCTTGGAGCGATGTGCTTCCTCAAGAACATTCCTCACCAATTCTTCTACCATCGGAACACAAAGCCTTCCATCTCTCCTCAGCCAACCCTTATCGTCTATAGATTATCGAGCAAGGTGACTAGATGTCTCCCCTCGAACCAGCTTGTCCATGATCTCAATTATCTGAGGGTCTTCCTTCTGTGAAGCCCCGACTTGATCTAGAAGGGTAGGCCTGAGCTCTAAAGATGCCACGGAACCGGTCTCCGACTCCATTGCCAAAGAGAAATCAAAGGTCGCCAAGAACTCTAAATTCTTCATCTCAACAAATAGAGGACTTAGTGTCAACCTTTTCCTACTCAACGCATCCGCTACAACATTCCCCTTGCCAGGGGTATAGAATATCTCAAAATCATAGGAAGCCAAAAATTCCATCCATCTCTGCTGTCTTAAGTTCAGATCTTTCTGCGAAAAGAGATACTTCAAAGACTTATGATCAGTATATAGCTCAAATCTCTCTCCCAGAAGATAATGACGCCATGCTTTGAGCGCATATACAATCGCTGCCAGCTCTAGATCATGAGTGGGATAATTCCTCTCATGCACCTTAAGTTGCCTCCCACCAAAATATATAACTCTGCCCTCTTGCATCAGAACGGCACCCAATCCCGTGCCACAAGCATCAGTGTACACGGTAAATATCTTACCACCATCGGGTAAGGCTAGAACTGGTGCGGAGGTAAGGGCTCTTTTGAGTCTCTGAAAAGCAAGCTCACAATCCATATCCCAAGCAAAGACTAAGTTCTTCTTCGTCAACTTAGTAAGAGGAGCGGATATCTTTGCGAAGTCTTTAATGAACTTCCGATAGAAACCTGCAAGACCCAAAAAGCTTCTCACCTCGGTTGCATTCCTTGGAGTCTTCCAATCCTGAACTGCAACCACCTTAGCGGGATCCACCGCCAAGCCTTGCTTGGATACGATATGCCCAAGAAATCTGACTTCCCTTCTCCAAAAGTGGCACTTGGAGAACTTGGCTTTTAACTGGTGTGCTCTGAGTGCGTCCATCACCTCTACTAGGTGCCTCGCATGCTCTTCCTCATCCTTGGAGAAGACTAGAATATCATCAACAAAGACCACGACAAACTTATTCAAGAACTCCCGAAACACCCTACTCATCAAATCCACAAAATACGCGGGTGCATTCGTCAAACCGAACGGCATAACAAGCCATTCAAAGAATCCGTCTGGAGTTCTGAATGCAGTTTTGTCTATACTGTCTTCAGCCACTCTGAGCTGATGAAAACCCGTAGCAAGGTCAAGCTGAGAGAAAACAGAAGCACCAACAAGTTGATCAAAGAGATCATCGATCCTTGGTAACGGGTGTCGGTTCTTCTTAGTCAGCTTATTCAATTCTCTATAATCCACACAGAGTCAAAGAGAGCCATCTGCCTTAGTTGCAAACACCACAGGCGCTCCCCATTCGGATATACTCCTTCTGATGAAGCCCTTCTCAAGCAATTCTTTCACTTGCTTGCTCAGCTCCCGTCTCTCACGCGGAGCCATATGCCGAACGGGCAAAGAAACAGGCTTAGCATTGTCTACCAGATAGATGCGAAAGTCAATCTCTCGTTTAGGGGGCAACCCCTTAACTTCTTCAAACACATCTAGATAATCTCGGACCACCCTTACAGACTGAAGGGCCTCCTCCGATGAGTCGAGAGATTCTAGATAGCATAACATGACGGGATTCTTCGGATTGCATGAAATCTCTAAGGTGTTGCCCAGGCGAGTCACAAGCCTTACAACCCTATGCTCACAATCCAGAATGGCTCCATATCTAGACAGCCAATCCATGCCCAAGATCAATCCGTATCCCCTGAAACCTAGAACATACGCACTACACAAGAACTCAACGCTGAGTATAGAGATCGTTAGATCCTCACATATCATAGATAGATGAGCAGAACCCCCAATGGGATTCGAAACACAAACGGGATCATCCACTAAGCTAGTACTGAGGTGCAAGCTATCAACAAGATCAGATGAAATAAAGCTATGTGATGCACCGGAATCAAACAAGGTACGTACTGGAAGATCAGAGATATAAACAAGGTTCTCAACAGAAACACTACCTCTCTCGGGAACTGAAGCGGCATTGAGAGCATGAACTTGCCCTCCTGAAGATCCAGCCTGTCCTTTCTTCTTTGGGCATTCTTTGCTGAAGTGCCCAGTCTCTCCACAAGGAAAGCATCCACCACTAAGCTTCCTTTTCTTCTTCCTGCAATCCTTAGCAAAATGCCCAGCTATGCCACAGTAATTGCACTTCCCCTTGCCTTTGTTGTTGCCCTTCTTGTTCTTATTCTGATTTCCTTGACTGCTTTGACCTTGGTTGCCTTTGCCTTGAGAATCAGCCTTCTTTGCTTGACTATCGCCCGACTTGACTTCCTTCTTTCCCTCTCCCTGAAGCAGAGCCATATTGACCAAACTCTCGAAAGTGGCTCCATGCGGAATATGTGACATCGCCAAGCCCTGTAGCGGCTCATTCAATCCTTTGGCACATCGAAGAGCCTTCTTCTCCGGGGTGTTTACTATATCCAAACCAAAGCGGGCCAGCTGATTAAACTTGTTCACATACTCCTTGACAGACATATCCCCTTGCTTTAATGCAATGAACTTCTCCATTTGTAAATTCGCCTCAGCTGAAGATAGAAACTTGGTCACAAATCTAGCCCTCAAATCGGCCCAAGTCTCAACGGGCCTCGTCCCATTGGTGACCTCCCACCAATAGGCCGCCTCATCCTTCAAAAGCCATACTGTCAATAGGATTTTCCTCTCGTCATCAATCCCAAAGATAGCAAACAAGTCCTCCGTATCCTTCAGCCAATTCCTAGCTTCTACGAAAGATTCCGTGCCTAGGAAATTCTTACCTCCCATTGCCTTGAAGTCTTTACAAACCTTTGTAAACTCAATCTGAGGATGCTGAGGGGGAGGAGGAGGAAGAGGAGCCTCAGCAACGGGAGGGGGAGGAACATTAGCAACGGGAGGGGGAATATTAGCTGCTGGAGGAGGGGGAGCAGGAACCACCGGAGGAGGGATATTAGGGATAGGATTCTCAACTATAGGAGGAGGAGTGGGAGTAGGGTTGGCGGGACCAGCTGCCGCCCTAGCTTCTAGGAGTCTCCTATACCAGAGTGGTACGTTCACTCCATCTGGGATGTCAAGATTCTCAGCCATACTGAAACAAAAGATAAGATAAGATTAGGTCAAGGGAACGAAGGATAACGCTAATGGCCTTTGGGGATTAGCCTTAAAATAATCTAGACTTTATTTTGGAAAATACTTAGTAGGTTTTTGAAAATAGTTTTTCAAAAGGGTTTTTTTTTTCAAAAGTTTTGTTCAATCTTGTTAACCTCGTGCTCTGATACCAAATGTGACACCCCACCTCCACTAGGATCACTCCTTAGAATGTACTAGCTTTGGAGGGGCGTTATTGTGAAGGTAAACTTGCACAGAGATATCACAAGACAAAATATATAAAAATAAATATAAGTAAAGCAGCTGTAGCAGATAAAAACCCATCATCATCATCTCAGAAAACCAACATAGTCAAGTACATACTATCAAAATGTCATAATCCAAAATACAACATAAGTCTAGATACGTGATAACAAAATACATGGTAAAACATCAGTACTAATCCCCAGAAATAAAAGATAAGCCACAGCTAGCTCAGATCCATACATGAGCTATCCAATAAGCAAGCCAAAGATCCACTAAGCAGATGTAGCCCCTCCCTGAGAACCTGTGGGGGGGGGGGGAAACAGAAGAAAAGAAGCGAAAGAAAACAGGTCAGTCAAAAAGACTGGTAAGCCCTACTACGATCAATCTATAAACTAATAAAGTTAACAGCATGATGGAAACTGAGATGAACATACTGGCAATAGATAAGGGTGACATCACATAGACGAGATTAAACTTTGCACCACAGTGTACTAGCAAACCCACAAAACAGATCTTGATCCCTTAGCCCAAACTTTGGCCCAATAACTGGAAGTGACCTTAGTATAAGGTCCAGCCCACGGTCTAGTCGATCGGCTCCCTATAAACCTAACACGTCAAGTGTTGGTGTTCATACGGCCCACATGGATGTAGTCAGACTGTGCTGGGTCCACCTTCGGGTGTATCAAGCCCTAAGGTGTCAACCCTAGACACCTAAGCAATAATGCACAGTCCAAGCCTACTGGTACCCGTGCCTCGAGTTTGTCCAACATCGGACTACGTGCACGTCCGTAGCCCGCCGGACCCGCACCGCTGTACCACTCAGCCGTCGCTTTGGTCGCTTACATCAGTCCAGTAATCGTGCCCCGCCCTAGCCTAGCCTCTAGGGTTGTGAATGATACCAAACTGGGATTACTGCTGGAACATACCACGTTGCTAGGGTTTCTAAGAGGGTTAAGTGTGGTTTTAACCCCTCACTAAACCTGGATTAAATTAGTTAAGTGTAACCACTTAACCCCATCTAATCCTCGCATCCCCATTATTGGTTAAGTATTAGTGGGCCATGACTTAACCCTAATCATGAGGCATTAATTACTTAATGCACCCAACCTCTCACATTAGACATCCGTGGTTACCTGGGAAGATTTACACCACGTCTAGGTCTAACCTCGGGTCTTATGGTGCAACATGACCAACTACCCACATTAGACCCCACGTTGTGGTTACCTGGGAAGATTTACACCACAACTAGGTCTAACCTCGAGTTGGCCATATCATGTTATCTAATGTCATGTCCACTTTAGAACATATTTACAAGTTAACATATACTTGGGTAGACCTAACTTAATAGGTAAATTCCCAAGGGGTAGACCTAACTTAATAGGTAAATTCCCAATCTTTTAGTTTCATGTATTTTTAAGTTTACCCAACCCTCCCAACGTCATTATCTCGCTTACATACTCGTCATACGTATAAGGGTATAAAAGGTAACTTGGCATAACATACATGGTGAACTTCACACGTCATAATAAACATGCATACATGTTAAACTTGCAAATCATGTCATGGTGAATTCGCATAAACATGCATAGCTTATTAAATATGCATAACATGGTAAGGTGAACATGCATAATCCATTAAACTTGCATAACATGGTAAGATGAACTTGCATAAGCATGCATAATCCATTAAACTTGCATAACATGGTAAGATGAACTTGCATGAACATGCATAACCCATGAAACATGTAGAACATGGCATAATAAACTCGCATAAGCATGCATAACTTGTGAAACATGTAAAACATGGCATAGTAATCTCGCATATGCATGCATAACTTATGAAACATGTAAAACATGGTATAGTGAGTTCGCATGAGCATGCATAACTTATGAATCATATAAAACATGACATAGTGAGTTCGCATAAGCAAGCATAATCAACTAAACTCACATAAATCTCAACTTTCACCAAACATTAACTTTAGAGTTTGTAAAGTGAAGGTAAGAGGGCTTACAAATATAAACAAGCCACAAATCCACCAAATAAGATGAAGAAGCCCTTTTAAAAACTCAAAACGAAGCCTCAAATAAGAAAACCCTTTTGCAAGATCCCAAAAACATAAACTTAGCAAATCAAACTTGCTACTTAATGAAGTATGCAAGTTATTAAGCATTCATACAACATAGAAAAGGTTGTATGATCATCATATCTTCATAGGATTTAACTTTGAGGAAGGTGGAGGCTAGGTTTTAGGTGGAGGCCATTTGGGGATTCAAATTGACATAGTTTAGTTGCTAGATTGATTAATGAGGCTTTAGGGTAGGATTAGGGGTATATTTATAGAAGATTAGAGTGTTTTTAGCCCTAGGATTAACCCTAGATTAGGTTTGGCCCGTCAGATCTCAGAATTCTCCAGAACCAAGCCACATGACCCAACCCAAATCAGAAATGGTGCACCAGGCTGAACTGCCTGGGCACCCCCTGTCGACAGGGCTGTCGACACCCTGGGTGCCCTGTCGACATGCCTGTCGACATGGGGCCCCCTGGCGGGAATTTTCCCGCCTAACCCTGATTAGCCCTAATCCTTGATTTTAATTTGAAATTGAAATCTGTCTTTAGCATAGAAATTTCTGAAAACTTCAATGGGCCTTAACTGGGTCATACGGACTCCGATTTTCGAAAACTCGGACTCTATTTCGCGTATTTTTCCAAGACGAACGCAATGGCATAGCCCGTTTCCCCTGATTCTGATTTTTGAATTAAATTCTGCCTCGATTTATGTTATAACAGTTTATTGAAAATACGTGTTGTTATAAGTAGGTTCAGGACTGAGTAACCACTTCAAATATGCGGCTGTATCATGATATTTTGACAAAATGTGGGGCCATGAACACTCTCTTCGGTGAGTGGTTTAAGTTGTAATTTGAGTTTCGCAATTATACAACACATTTTATGGGTTCAACTCATCCTAGTATTCATTTACCCAATACATCTGCAGGCAATGGGGAATAGGATCTTTATCTATACCGATGAAGGTGTGTAGCCTTACATATTCAATATAAGACTTAACAAAAAATGTTATAAACTCACATAAAACTATTATAATGTTATAATACCCCATTGTTCAGCAAAATGCTACTCACAAAAAACTGTTATAATACCCCATAAAACTGTTATAATGTTACTCAAAAAAATGTTTTAAACTCGCAAACAATGTTGATTCTTTTCATTTGTTTAGCAAAATGTTATAATACCCCATCAGTAGCCTTAACAAAAAACTAGTTATGATTTATTGAAAAATTAAAATTCTATTTCATAAACTCACATAAAACTGAGTGTTATAAGTTTATTTTAAATAAACTCCCACAAAAATCCATAATTTATTAACTGGTTTCTGGAAGGGTGAATCAATTCATAACTTATGAATATATGTATAATGTACACCTTAATAAATATAGTATATTTAATTATGTCATAAAATATTTCATGTAATCATTTCTGCACTAATATCAACCCTAAAATTAAAAAATAACATTTTGTTTACCCTAAAACATCAACCCTAATCGAATATTAGATACACAATCATAAATCCATAATCGTAAATTCAGATCTACAGCATACACAAACAAAGAATCGGGATTGGTTACCAAAATCCAAATTGAATATTAGACCCAAAACGCGCCGCCTTAGCTTCGACAAAGATTGGAGATGGAAGGATTTTTGGAAGGAGAGCGTGAATCAGTTGATGATTTGTGAATCGACTGATGATTTGTGAGGTGTTAGTTTTGGAGGAAGCGGAATTGTTCAATGGGAAAGATAGAAAAATTATTTGTGAAGTGGTCATGAATAGAAGCCAGCGTTACACTCTAATTACCAAAAAAGATTCAGATTAATAAAAAGAATTAAGTGTAATTAATAACACTTTAGAATAGTGTGTTATAAAAAAGCGTTATAAATATCACATTTTGTTGTAGTGCCTATAGGGTGTCGACCCCCATAAATAGATCTGGGCTCTGTTCGTTCGTGCGCAACTTGACAGATTTGTGGCTTCATTCTTGACCTACCAGCTATATAATAGACCCTAGACTCATGGTTTTATTTGTCTAATTCAACGACAACGCCGAAGTGTTGCTTCAACATATTTTTCTCTAGTCTTTTCCCTTCTCAAGCTATTAGAGGAATTCAAACCTGGAGATTGGGTTTCTACTTTAGCAATTCCTCTTTGTCTTTTAGTCGCAACGAATCTATGCAGATTTTAGATCTCTTTACCAAGTAAGGTAATCCCTTGATCCGATCTATTATTCAATTTACTTCTTTGTTCCTGTCTTCTTCATTTTGAAAGAAAAAGAATTAAGTATAAGTTCATTTTATTAGGCCTGGAAATCGAGTTAAAGCGGGAATGAAAAACTATGAATAATAGAACGGATCAGATCTAAAGGCCTTTAGAATGCATGCTGGTGAGTGGGTTTAAATCACCCTTATGAATAATTATATGCAGATCGTTCAACAATTCCCCAAAAATTGAAATGCTTAATTCAATTAAAATCTTGTGGTTTATACTTTTGCCTATTATGTTCTCTTTCCCATTCCTTTTCATTTATAGACTAGGCTAATTTCGAGCCTAGTCCAGATCTCGCCAAAAAGGCATGCATACAACTGATTCTTGTAGTAATGAAAGAATGTTTGGGATATTGAAATAACTTATACAGTAGATTTTGGGAAAAACTCGTGATTTGGGGAATTGTTATATAACCTATAAAATACGGGAAATAGGGAATATCAATAATTTGGCATATAATTGTAGATATTAACCTGAAAATGTTACTGAAAGGATATGCAAACTTAGTTAGAACAACTAGTGGGTTCAGAACAAAGATCATGGAAAAAAAAGAAAGGAATAAATATGAGGGTAAGTCAATTGTGTATAAATTAGATTATTGGCATAACTACGAAACAAGTATAGTTTTTATACAGGTTTAGTAAAAATCATGATTTGTGATAAATTAAAACTAAAATTTATGCCCAGTTGTAAGATAAACAATTTTGATTTATGTTTATCTCCGTGACTAATCTGAAATCACCTATGTCTATGAGACTACTGTACCTATAATGTTGTGTATTTATTTGGTGATACTTTTATGATATATACAAATCCCTAAGCTAAGCCATGTTCATAGATGTTTACATCTCTAGATACACATGTTTTACAGGTTTAGATCTATGTTAATTGGATCCAACTAAAATACAAGGTCACAATTGTATGCTAAATTTAATTTAGCTTGTTTTATGCAAAATTTAAATTATATGCTATCGGTATAGATCAGTTCAAAATCATGTATATAGTTAGTCACATGAAATGGTATAATTTGTATACCTATAATTTAGGGTCATGATTTAAATGGTAAATGGGACATGACTTGAATGATAACACTTAGGGATAATTTACATATAAACATGAATGGAAAATATGTAAATTAAATAAAAGACGAACATGCCTAACCCGATGTTAGACGGAGTTGTGGTGTAATACTGCCCAGAACCGCCAGACACAATCTGGCAACCACAACAACAGGTTTAATGTGAGAGGTTGGCGCATCATGCACAAGAAAAAACCTGATGTTAAAATGAATTTCCGGTATAAGTCTGCTCGGAACCGCCCGGCACATCCAACAACTGTAAACAACAGTTCTAATGTGAGAGGTTAAGGCATTAAGGAACGAATTAATGCTAATAAACAAGACATGCTAAGAAGTAGTACGGTTAGGTTAATAAGAAACACTAAACCAATATACATGATGAATGAGTAGGGTTAAGTTGATAAGAAACACTTAACCAACATAACACGATGAATGAGTAGGGTTAAGTTAATGAAAAACACTTAACCAATATAACATGATGAATGAGTAGTGTTAAGTAAATAAGAAAACACTTAACCGATATAACATGATGTGTTGGGAGGTTAAGCTAACGTGAATAGACAGCACTTAACCAATATTACATGAACAAAGTGGATAGGGTTAAGGAAAACTTAACCAAAAGTACATATTGACTTGATAATTGGGAGGGTTAAGTACATATCGGGTCGGTGGGTAATATTAGTATATATAGGCCCACAAAGTTAGCCATTATATAAACATGCTTAAAGCAACCGAAGGGGGTTAAGTACATATCGGGTTGGTGGGTAATATTAGTATTTATAAGCCCACAAACTTAACCAATACAACATGTTAATTAAACAGATGGATGAGGTTAGGTCAAATTGGAAACACTTAACCACTATAACATGTTGATTAGGAAACCTTAGTAACGGGGACCCATTTCAGTAGTAACCCACATAGATGTATCATGATACCCTGAACTAGGCAATGTGGGGTACGATTACTGGGCTGATTATAAGCGGTCAAAACAATGGCAGGTGGTGCGTCAGTGTAGGTTCCGACGGAGTACGGACGTGCACGTACCCCGGAGTGGAAAAAAACAGGCACTGAGCATCAGTAGTCATACACTGTGCATCTTGAATTATATCGGTTTGCCACCATAGGGATTGATACACACCATGGTGGGACTAGCACAGGTATCTACAAACAAGCAGGGCCGAATGGCACAAATATGAATATCTGCGAGTAGAAGCCAATCGATGATGGGATCATTTTATCATGAATACTTGAGGCTAGTAGTTGCAAAGAAAAACAAATGGATACGATAACATACTCAGTTTTTATTACCTTACTGTAACACCCCGTATTTCTGTTAATACTAATATTCACAAATTAAAAGAATTAATATCGAGAATTTGCACGAAATAGCCTTAAAAAGGCATATAACAAATTTGAGATATGTGAATTGCCTTAAAAGGAGAAAAATGGAATTAAGACATTAATTGGAAAATTAATGTGTAGAAATGGTCATAAGTTAATTATGGATTAATTTGAATTCATGAATAGGTGTGTGTTTATATATATATATATTTATATATATGGGCAGTTAATGTAAACATGAATATAAGTTTATTAATTTGCTGAGTGTTTGCTGAGTCACTTCTGACTCATTGCTGAGTCAATAAGATAAACCCCATCTTGTCTGAATGGCTGCGGTTATTTCTAGGTTAAATCTAATGGACTAAATGAATCCTAACATCTATAAATAAGTGGGTAGACTCTAACCCTAAATCACTTGAAAAATTGGAGAGCTACCGACATGCCGTTGCCATGGAGTTCAGCATAGCCGTCGCAAACTAAAGAAGAAGAAGGCCTAATCTACAAACTAAATCTACTTAAATCAAATCAAAATCTCTCTCTCTTTCTATTTCTCTTCTTTAAAATTGTGAGTATGATGAATCTCACAATATTATTATAAAATAATTTGATTAAGTTATGAATAGATCACAAGAAAGTGATATGAATTGTTATGTATTTGTAAATTATGTTGTGGATCTCTTGTTATGTTATTATGTTATCATGTATATGTTGTTATGTTGTAGTGATTATGTTGTAAATAATCCTATGCTATGTCATATGTGATTAATCATGCTATGTTATGTTATAAATCATGTTATGCCATGTTGTAAATCATGTTATGCTATGTTGTAAATATCATGCTATGTTGCAAATTATGATATGCTATGTTGTAAATCTTATATATGTTGTAGATCTCATATTATCACATATGTTGAAATACTTATGTTATATGATAATGATGTCATGTTAAGTTGTGTTGAATCATACAAGTTGTAAAATCATGATGTTAGTATTTATGCGAATTGGATCATGTTTAAAGTTTATGTTTTTTTTATAATAGACCTTGATTATGGGAATTTGCCTATTGATTTAGGTGTACCCATATGCATGAATCTACAAATTAATTGGATCTTGAATATGGGAATTTACCTATTAAGTTAGGTGTACCCATATACATGAATCTATGATTAAATGAATTTTGATTTTTGAGAATTTGCTTATTGAGTTAGGTGTACCCATATAAAACCATATTGTTAATGATGTTTATTCACACATATCCTATACAAGTTCATGAAATTTGATCAAAATCATATTATGTGAATTATGAATAAGTTGACACCCTTAGATCCATGACATGTATAACCTTATGCAAGTTGTAATGTATGCAAGTTTTACCCCTTGTTATGATTTATTTAGTCACATATATATGTTGTTGTTGTTGTGAATATTTTCTTTTATGCTATGAGTTAGACTAATCGGGTCTAGCATACATTTTGCGAATAAACGTTCAAACGTGGGGTAGGGGTAATATTAGGAAATTAATAAATTGGGGTGCAATTGATATGATTTTGCATGCCTTAAATGGATGTCCATAATTGAGTCAATTATGGACATTATTAAATTTGGAATTAATTAATAATTCAAGTAGGGAATTATTAAAATTGGGGAAAGTGGATTATTAATAATAATCAATGCTTAGGACACGAGGTTGGACCCGTTTGTGACGTAAACCTGCCCGGACCAGCTCGGCAAATCCAGTAGTCACAAATGTCGGCCCAATGTGAGAGGTCCTAGGCCCAAACTAAAGCATAACAGTTGTAAAGACACGAGGTTAGACTCTTTTAGGGTGTAAGACTACCCGGACCCGCCCGGCAAATCCAGCTGCCATAAATGCCAGTCTAATGTGAGAGGTTTTATGAGGTTATGGCCTTAATGAATTAAGAAATACTTAGCCAGATAATCATGTAAGGTGGGACATGGGGGTTAAGTAGGTGCCTTGGGTGGCATGAGGAACCTATTGTTTGCCTTTAGAGGCATTTGAAATACGATTAGACTTAACCAAATACACATGTAAATGAACATGACTAAGTGGGTTAAGTGGATGGACTAATGGGACAAGCTTAGGTGGAATGCTTGTGGAAATAATGGGGGCCCATTTCAACCAGTATCCCAAAACGTATCTTTGTGGGCTCGAGCCAAGTCGAGGATGGGACACGCATACTAGGTTTGACTATAAGAGGCCAAAACAGGGAGCGGTGGCAACGCAAGTCCAACGGGTTTCATATGCGTGTGTGGACCCGGGCTGGTAGGTAAGATGTTGTTGCATCGTGTAGGTATAAGCCGTGCATCTCAGTTATATCGGGTTGCCACTTTAGGGGAATGATACACCCCACTGTGGGGCCAGCACGGGTATCTACGAGTAGGGAGTCGATCGAAAAATGGAAAGTGGGGTACACCTAGTGGAGATAGGGGCAGGCGGCACCTATGTAGTCAGCTAGGAGTACGTAAAGCCATTAAGAAAGTTTCTAAGTGAAGCTAAGTGGAATCAATATTTAGGGTGACTGGTGTGGTGCAGTATAGTGTTTATCCTTTAGTATTTAGGAGCGCCTATAACGTTTCCTTTAGCGATTGTCTATGTCCTTAATCTCCTCTTTCATAGACATTTCCTTGTTTTCCAGCTTATGCCTTAGTCCAGTTATTTTGATAATAGTATTGTAGAATTATCATACTCGCCAGACTTTATGTCTGACCCCCCCCCCTCTTTTTCATCTTTTTCTCCCTTCAGGTCCTCAGGTTGGGCCAAGTTCGAGTGGAGTCTGATTGGATTGCTTATCTCTTGGAAAGCTTGGACTGCTGATGTAAAGTCCAGCTTGTTATCTTTCTTTTTAATGGCTATTTATGTAATGGGATTATGTACTTGTTTTATCAAGATAGATATTGTACTTGACTTTGTGAAACACCCCACCTCCGTTAGGGTCACTTTCAAAGGGAATGCCCTAATTTTGGTGGAGGTTTATAAGTACAAGTCACAGATATACAAGACAGATATAAGAACACATATTTGTAAACAGCGGAAGAACAACAAACTTTATTTCATAAAGTCAAATACGTGTTACAACAACATCCTTTCCAAAAACATAACATAACACTTTCATAATCTGTCTTGAGTACATTATTTAAAGAAGCATAAATAAAACATAGATAAACTGCAAAAGCCCCATAGTGGATTGTCCAAAGCCATAGTTCAAAACAGGAAAGTCCAAGCAATACATTTCTCTTCTTCAAGCTGGATGTTGAGGTTGGTCAAGCTGCTGTGTTCCCTCCCTGAGGACCTAGGGGGGGGGGGAAACGGAAGAAAGAAGACGAAAGAAAAGTAGAGTCAGACATAAAGCCTGAGTAAGTCTAGTACTATTTTGTCTATGAATAAAGAACTGGGTATGATAAGTATAAACAAGAAGTGGGCATGCACTATAAACTTGGTTAAGTTGTCTAGGGTCGAATATACCATCGTACCCCATGTTGATCTCTGAACCCATATAAACTAGTTTCCAACTGGCACCCCAAAATCAGGGTGATGTGATCCATTCTATGATGATCGGCTCCTACTCGCATAGTTACATGTGTCTTACAGCCCCCGATGTTGTAGTTACCTATGCTGGTCCCACCATGGGGTGTATCAAGTCCCATAGTGGCAACCCGACACAACCTTAGAGTGCACAGGTATGCTACTGGTGTCCAGTGCCTTATTTTTCTGCGCCGGAGTGTATGCACGCCCGCACTCCGTTAGAATCTACACTGCTACACCACCGCCGTCGCTTTGACCTCTTATAATCAGCCCAGTAATCGTGCCCCACCCTGCCTAGTTTCAGGGTATCCTGATACACCTTCTAGGGTTACTGCTGAAAAGGGTCCCCCGTTACTAGGTTTTCTATCTCTAGCCAACATGCTAAGTTGGTTAAGTGTTTCCTAACCTAACCCCCACCAGTCCGTTTTGTTTAGCATGTTCCATTTTGATTAAGTCTTTAGTTCACTTAATCCTATCAATCCTGACTCAGCCTTAATTGTCTTATTAAGGCCCTGACCTCTCACATTAGACAGGTATTGTTGTGGCTGCCTGTTGCCGGTTGGTTCCGGGCAGTCTTACGCCACAACTCAGTCTAACCTCGGGTCCTTGCTGGGCTCCATGTTTAACCTCCCACATTGGATAGGTATTGTTGTGACTACTGGACAGCCGGGCGGTTCCGGGCAGGTTTACATCACAACTCAATCCAACCTCGGGTTAAACACATCGTATGTTCTACATTTACATATTTTGTCATTCCTCTTTATTTCTTATATGTAAATATTTGCGGCCCATTATTAAGTTAATGGTGTAAAGGTTACACCAATCATGGGCCCAACCCATACTTGAACTTGGGCCCTTCTATTTTATATTTTCATTCATTAGTAATTTTAACCCAACGTTATTTTCCCCCGTTTAACACGTCCGTTTATATATATTTTGGACTTAGCCTTTTAAAGCCCAAATTAGCCATGCGAAAAGGGGAGGCTTAAAGCGTAATTACATACATAAAGAGGGGAATGTGAGCGCGTGAACTTGCAATACGACGTTGGAAATACAAAATAGAAACGGGTGTACTTGCATATTGGTAACATAGGTGACATGAATCAAAGCATGTGAACTTGTAATTGAGATATCATTATTGACACATGAACCTATATTTTTTTATTTAGGCATAATGTCAAACATAAGCATGGCATAAATAACTCTAGCATAAGCATGGCATAATGTCAAACATAAGCATGGCATAATATCAAACATAAGCATGGCATAAGTATAGTTAAATTTGTTCACATAACCATGGCATAAGTATTTCTAACATGAAATCATGATTCTTACTTTAGTCATGTAAACTTACAAAAAGGGACCTTTTGAACCTAACCTAGCCATGTACCACATATGTCATCATATAATTCTTGTAAACAAGATAGACCTAATCATGGTTGCCAAATATCAATCATAGCCTAGCCATATTCATAAGTTTGCAAATAGGTTTTCTAGTACAAAAGCATGGCTTAATACATAATGCCAAATTCTCAACATAATTTCATATGGATAATAACCAAACTTGTTCCAATTACTTACAAAATGATTTATGCACAAAAATATACATCATGGTGGCATAGAAGCAAAACCCCAAACTTGCATAAATTTAAATCAACTACATACATGTAGCTTCAACATGGATTACATAATTTGCGAAATATTCCAAACGTATACTTGCATAGAACTACCGCATGTAGTTCTTTATAACATGAATAACATAATTCAAGAATATCCAAACGTATATAATATTTCAAATTGATAAGAACGCACAAATATGAATAACTTTATTGCCACAATTCAAGCATACAAACCAACACAATTGTTTATTCATACCAAAGTAATACTCTACTTACAATGGTGTGATGAATTCTCTAATTTAGGGATTGAAGACGCAAATTCCTTTGTTGAATTGATTTGTTTAGGTTTCTTTAAGATTTAGAATCTTCCTCCTAATCCTCTCTCCAATTTGGTGGCTACTCCTAGTCGTTCCTCAGCAACATGGCGGCTATGTTCTTATTTTTGAATGAATAGATTAGGGTTTAGTCTAGGGTTGTTTATATAGAGGTTAGGAACTGATTAGGACCATTGATGTTGCTTGGATTGATCGTAGCCATTCATTCGCAAGAGAGACCAATTAAAACTTGCCACCTAGCCCTAGTGACAAAGCAGACCACAGAAAATCGACCACATAGAGAATAGGCCAGCCGGGTTAGACTGGGCTCGACCTGGGTCTGGACCAGGTCGACACCCCTGTCGACAGCCCTGTCGACAGGCCTGTCGACCTGGTTAGACCAGGTCGACAGCCCAGTCGACTTGGTGGGTCAGGCGGGTGTTTTTCCGCCCTGGCCCATTGGGCCCCATTTTCGAATTTAAACCTGATTTATTCTGTTTGAATTTAAACTTGATTCTCAAACTTCCGAAGGCCATATCTTCTTCATACGGACTCCGTTTTTCGAAAACTCGGACTCTATTTCGCGTATTTTTCCAAGACGAACGCAATGGCGTATCCCGTTTCCCTTAGTTCTTTGATTTCAGATTAATTATACTTTAATTTGCTAATTTCACAGTTATAGAATTTGCGGGGTGTTTCATTCTCCCCCACTTAAAAGGATTTCGTCCCCGAAATCTTCAAGTTAGGAGGAATGTATATCCTAACATACAATCATCCATCTACTCATCCATCAAACACGAGCATCCATTGTCCTTAAAAGGCTTCTAATGCTTCATGATCATATGCGAAGTGTGTGTGTACATGTACTTATCTAATGCAAAATCAGGCGGTCTACTGATTCAGTTGACCTCCTTAATGCGAATTATGTAAGTGCCATGCATCCATTATGTATGCAAATTTTCCTATTCTTAATTCTACATGAGTGCACAATCATTCAATACAGATGCAACATCCATATGACAACACATTAAAGTTCAACCATATACGAATGCAAACATATATGCATATGCAATATGAAGTGACTGAGCCGATCTAAAACCTAGATTGTGTGTGTATATGCAACCACGAGCAACCACTAGCAATCACTTGCAACCACTTGCAACCATCATCCATAACATGTTTCAACTACATGTTTCCATCCAAAAGGTTTCTACCTAAAAGATAAGGTCGAGGAAATATATCAAAAAAGATAGATAAAAGCGCAACTTAAGGAAAAAGAAAGATCGAGGATGTACCCTCGAACAGAAAAGGGTAGACAGTGCATATTCTAGCTTCAGTTTCCCAAGTCGCGTCTCCCTCGGTGTCGCTCCACTGAACTTTGACGAGCTTGACTTCGCGGTTGTGTAGCTTCTTCACTTCTGTTCCTAAGATGCGGGTTGGAACTTTTCTTATGGTCGCTTCGCGTTCCACTTCGGCCTCTTCGAGGATATTTGGCCCTACTACTTCGGCTGACTCTTATAGACATTTTCGGAGATGTGAAACGTGAAAAACGTTGTGGATTCCAGCCAACTTCTCGGGTAGCTCTAATCTATAGGCCATTTTCCCAATTTTCTCGATAATAGGGAATGGCCCTATGAACCTTGGTGCCAGTTTTCCTGTGGTTCCAAAACGAACAACGTTCCTTAGCAGTGATACCTTGAGAAAAACTCTGTCTCCAACTTCAAATTCAAGGTCGGTCCTCCTCTTGTCGGCGTAGGACTTTTGTCTGTCTTGGGCCGTCTTCATCCTTCTTCGTATTAAGTCTACTTTCTCTGAGGTCTCTCGGATCATATCTGGTCCAAGTATGAGCTTATCAGTAGACTCCCACCAACAAGTAGGCGATCGGCACGGTCTTCCATATAAAGCTTCGAAGGGCGCCATTCCGATGGTTGCTTGATAGCTGTTGTTGTAGGCAAATTCCACCAAAGGAAGGTGGTCTTCCCATGTCCCTCCGAAGTCAAGGACGCATAGCCTTAAGAGGTCTTCCAAAACTCTATTCACTCTCTCTGTTTGGCCGTCGGTTTGGGGATGATAGGCTATGCTCAAGCATAACTGCGTTCCTACTGCTTCTTGCAGACTCCGCCAAAAGTCGCTGGTGAAGATGGGGTCTCGGTCACTAACAATGCTAGATGGTATTCCATGGAGTCGAACGATTTCCTTGAGGTAAAGTGATGCTAGGGATGAGGCAGTTCTCTTACTTTTGACAGGTAAAAAGTGGGCGCTTTTAGTAAGCCTATCCACTATTACCCAAATGCTAGTGTTGCCTCTCCTAGACCTAGGAAGCCCATCGATGAAGTCCATTGAGATGCTATCCCACTTCCACTGCGGGACCTCCAGAGGATGTAGTAGTCCGCCAGGCTTTTTTTCTGTTCTGCTTTAACCTGTTGGCACACCATACACTTAGAAACGAATTCTGCCACGTCATTTTTCATGCCGTTCCAGAAGAAAGTCCTTTTTATGTCTTTGTACATTTTATCTCCGCCTGGGTGTATCGTCATCTTGGAGTGATGTGCTTCCTCGAGAACCTTCTTTATTAAATCTTTTGTCTGTGGGACGCATAGTCTTCCGTCTCGCCTTAGCAAACCCTTATCGTCGATGGAGTATCTGTTGAGGTGACTTGAAGTCTCACCCCTAATTAGCCTATCAATCATTTCCACAAGCTGAGGGTCTTCACGTTGTGCTGCCCCTACTGAATCCACTAAAGTCGGGTGCACTTCGAGAGATGCAAGCAAGCCTGGTACGAAATCGGAGGAGGGCCTAAAGTCGAAGCTGGCTATAAACTCTAGGCTTTGTCTTTCAACAAATAACGGGCTTAGGGTCAATTTCTTTCGGCTCAACGCGTCTGCCACTACGTTGCCTTTGCCCGGAGTGTAGGAGATTTCGAAATCGTACGAGGCAAGAAACTCCATCCATCTTTGTTGCCTCAAGTTAAGATCCTTCTGCGAGAAAATATATTTCAACGATTTATGGTCAGTGTAAAGTTCGAACTTCTCACCTAGGAGATAGTGTCGCCAAGACTTGAGTGCAAAGACGATGGCGGCTAACTCAAGATCGTGGGTTGGGTAGTTCTTTTCGTGCACCTTCAATTGCCTCCCGCCATAAGCTACTACCCTTCCTTCTTGCATTAAGACGGCGCCTAGCCCTGTCCCACATGCATCCGTATAAACAGTGAACATCTTGCTCCCATCTGGCAGCGTCAAAACTGGGGCTATTGTGAGAGCCCTTTTTAGTCGTTGGAAAGCAAACTCGCAATCCAAGTTCCAATTGAACGCTAGGTTCTTCTTAGTCAATTTCGTGAGCGGAGCTGAGATTTTCGCAAAATCCCTTATGAATTTCCGATAGAAACCTGCTAGTCCTAGAAAACTTCGGACCTCAGTTGCATTCCTTGGTGTCTTCCAATCCTGTACCGCTACTACCTTAGCAGGGTCCACCGCTAACCCTTGTTTGGATACTATGTGCCCAGGGAACCTCACCTCTTCTCTCCAAAAGTGGCATTTGGAGAACTTGGCTTTTAGTTGATGGACTCGCAAAGTTTCCATGATTGCCCTTAAGTGTTGAGCATGTTCCTCTTCACTCTTTGAGAAGATAAGGATATCATCTACGAAGACCACTACGAATTTGTTGAGGAAATCTCTAAATACCCTACTCATTAGGTCCACGAAGTAAGCAGGTGCATTTGTCAAGCCGAAAGGCATGACAAGCCATTTAAAGAAGCCGTCTGGGGTTCTGAACGCCGTTTTATCGATGCTATCTTCAGCCACCCTTAGCTGATGAAAACCGGTTGCTAAATCGAGTTGGGAGAAAACAGACGCTCCTACAAGCTGGTCAAATATATCGTCAATTCTAGGGAGAGGTTGCCTATTCTTTTTCGTTAGCTTGTTGAGCTCCCTATAGTCAACACATAGACGGAGTGAACCATCCGCCTTCGTAGCGAACACCACTGGAGCGCCCCATTATGAAATGCTCCTCCTAATGAACCCCTTTTCTAGAAGCTCTTTAAATTGTTTACTGAGCTCTTTCCTTTCCCGTGGAGCCATGTGTCTAACGGGTAACGCAACGGGCTTTGCATTATCTACAAGATATATGCGGAAGTCTATTTCCCGCTTCGGAGGCAAGCCCTTCAACTCTTCGAAGACATCCGGATATTCCCGGACCACACTAACTGAATGCAAATTTTCAACAGAGGCATCTAGCGATTCAAGATAACTAAGCATAACCGCATGCGAGGGATTACAAGAAATTTCCAAAGTATTACCGAGCGGGGTTAGGAGCCTAACAACCCTTTTCTCACAATCAAGGATGGCCCCATTACTGGATAGCCAATCCATACCCAAAATCAAACCATAACCCGAAAAGCCCAAAACAAAGGCACTACATTGAAATTCTACACTTAGAATAGAAATTTTCAATCCCAAACAGATCATAGACAAATGAGCTGGGCCCCCAATTGGGTTTGAAACAATTAAGGGGTCCTCTACCATACTAGTTTTTAGGTGCAGAGATTCTACTAAAGCAGACGAGATAAAGGAGTGTGATGCGCCAGAATCAAATAAAGTGCGAACGGGGTGATCATAAAGATAAAATACACTTTCTACAGAAGTATTTATACCTCGCTGTTGCAGAGGTGGCGCTTCTAGCACATGGACCTGTGCCCCTGGGGTGGATCCATCCCTCTGCCCCTGTCCTCGTTTCTTTGGGCAGTGCTTAGCCCTGTGGCCTGTCTCACCGCAAGAAAAGCACCCACCATTCTCCTTGGCCTTCTTTTTCCGGCAGTCCTTAACTAAGTGCCCCACTTTGCCACAGAAATTGCACTTCCTCTTCTCTTTGTTGCCTTTCCCGCCCTTCTTAAAGTCTGTCTTCTTGGGCTGCAAACCCTCTTTCTTCTTGCCCATATCCTCTTCATTCAGCAATGCCATTTTCACCAATCTTTCATACGTGGCTCCCATGGTATATGGGTCATGGCCAAACTGTGTAATGGCTCATTTAACCCTTTGATGAAACGGAGAGCCTTCTTGTGCAGGGTGTTGACTAGGTCAAGCCCAAACCTAGCCAGCTCATCGAACTGATTCACATACTCTCTGACCGTCTTGTCCCCTTGCTTAAGAATAAGAATTTTTCCAACTGCAAAATTCTTTCCGCATCTGAGAGAAATTTAGTCTCAAACCTTGCCCTAAAGTCCTCCCATGTCTCCACTGGTCTTTCAGCATTAGTGACTTCCCACCAGTAGGAAGCCTCGCCCTTCAATAGCCACACCGCCAGCAGTACTTTTTGTCTATCCTCTACCTCAAAGATGATGAATAGGTCCTCAGTTTCTTTCAGCCAATTTCTAGCTGCCACGAAGGACTCAGTTCCATGGAAATCCCTTCCTCCCATAGCTTTAAAATCTTTACATATCTTAGCAAATGCGTTTCCCCGTGGAGGAGGTGGAGGAAAAGGTGCCACTGTGGCTGGATGATTTCCTTCAGCTGGGGGAGGAGGAATGGTAGGACCTGGCTGAGTGGCTCTTGCTTCTAAGAACCGTCTAAACCAACCAGGTATTGGCACCCCTTCCGGCAAGTTAAGTTCTTGGGACATGCTGAAACAAAAAGGATAGATTCAAAACGAAGGATAAAAGATAGTTCCTATGGCTTTGGGGGGTGGACTTTGCCTTTTTAAAATAAAATAATATTTTTCTTTTAAAAATGCTTCTTTAAATTTCCTTTTTGAAAATAATTTTTCAAAACTTTTTATCTTATCTGGTAAACCTATGCTCTGATACCAAGTGAAACACCCCACCTCCGTTAGGGTCACTCTCAAAGGGAATGCCCTAATTTTGGTGGAGGTTTATAAGTACAAGTCACAGATATACAAGACAGATATAAGAACACATATTTGTAAACAACGGAAGAACAACAAACTTTATTTCATAAAGTCAAATACGTGTTACAACAACATCCTTTCCAAAAACATAACATAACACTTACATAATCTGTCTTGAGTACATTATTTAAAGAAGCATAAATAAAACATAGATAAACTGCAAAAGCCCCATAGTGGATTGTCCAAAGCCATAGTTCAAAACAGGAAAGTCCAAGCAATACATTTCTCTTCTTCAAGCTGGATGTTGAGGTTGGTCAAGCTGCTGTGTTCCCTCCCTGAGGACCTGGGGGGGGGGGGGGGGTGAAACGGAAGAAAGAAGACAAAAGAAAAGTAGAGTCAGACATAAAGCCTGAGTAAGTCTAGTACTATTTTGTCTATGAATAAAGAACTGGGTATGATAAGTATAAACAAGAAGTGGGCATGCACTATAAACTTGGTTAAGTTGTCTAGGGTCGAATATACCATCGTACCCCATGTTGTTCTCTGAACCCATATAAACTAGTTTCCAACTGGCACCCCAAAATCAGGGTGATGTGATCCATTCTATGATGATCGGCTCATACTCGCATAGTTACATGTGTCTTACGGCCCCCGATGTTGTAGTTACCTATGCTGGTCCCACCATGGGGTGTATCAAGTCCCATAGTGGCAACCCGACACAACCTTAGAATGCACAGGTATGCTACTGGTGTCCAGTGCCTTATTTTTCTGCGCCGGAGTGTGTGCACGCCCACACTCCGTTAGAACCTACACTGCTATACCACCGCCGTCGCTTTGACCTCTTACAATCAGCCTAGTAATCGTGCCCCACCCTGCCTAGTTTCAGGGTATCTTGATACACCTTCTAGGGTTACTGCTGAAAAGGGTCCCCGGTTACTAGGTTTTCTATCTCTAGCCAACATGCTAAGTTGGTTAAGTGTTTCCTAACCTAACCCCCACCAGTCCGTTTTGTTTAGCATGTTCCATTTTGATTAAGTCTTTAGTTCACTTAATCCTATCAATCCTGACTCAGCCTTAATTGTCTTATTAAGGCCCTGACCTCTCACATTAGACAGGTATTGTTGTGGCTGCCTGTTGCCGGTTGGTTCCGGGCAGTCTTACGCCACAACTCAGTCTAACCTCGGGTCCTTCCTGGGCTCCATGTTTAACCTCCCACATTGGATAGGTATTGTTGTGACTACTGGACAGCTGGGCGGTTCCGGGCAGGTTTACATCACAACTCAATCCAACCTCGGGTTAAACACATCGTATGTTCTACATTTACATATTTTGTCATTCCTCTTTATTTCTTATATGTAAATATTTGCGGCCCATTATTAAGTTAATGGTGTAAAGGTTACACCAATCATGGGCCCAACCCATACTTGAACTTGGGCCCTTCTATTTTATATTTTCATTCATTAGTAATTTTAACCCAACGTTATTTTCCCCCGTTTAACACGTCCGTTTATATATATTTTGGGCTTAGCCTTTTAAAGCCCAAATTAGCCATGCGAAAAGGGGAGGCTTAAAGCGTAATTACATACACAAAGAGGGGAATGTGAGCGCATGAACTTGCAATACGACGTTGGAAATACAAAATAGAAACGGGTGTACTTGCATAGTGGTAACATAGGTGACATGAATCAAAGCATGTGAACTTGTAATTGAGATATCATTATTGACACATGAACCTATATTTTTTTATTTAGGCATAATGTCAAACATAAGCATGGCATAAATATCTCTAGCATAAGCATGGCATAATGTCAAACATAAGAATGGCATAATATCAAACATAAGCATGGCATGAGTATAGTTAAATTTGTTCACATAACCATGGCATAAGTATTTCTAACATGAAATCATGATTCTTACTTCAGTCATGTAAACTTACAAAAAGGGACCTTTTGAACCTAACCTAGCCATGTACCACATATGTCATCATATAATTCTTGTAAACAAGATAGACCTAATCATGGTTGCCAAATATCAATCATAGCCTAGCCATATTCATAAGTTTGCAAATAGGTTTTCTAGTACAAAAGCATGGCTTAATACATAATGCCAAATTCTCAACATAATTTCATATGGATAATAACCAAACTTGTTCCAATTACTTACAAAATGATTTATGCACAAAAATATACATCATGGTGGCATAGAAGCAAAACCCCAAACTTGCATAAATTTAAATCAACTACATACATGTAGCTTCAACATGGATTACATAATTTGCGAAATATTCCAAACGTATACTTGCATAGAACTACCGCATGTAGTTCTTTATAACATGAATAACATAATTCAAGAATATCCAAACGTATATAATATTTCAAATTGATAAGAACGCACAAATATGAATAACTTTATTGCCACAATTCAAGCATACAAACCAACACAATTGTTTATTCATACCAAAGTAATACTCTACTTACAATGGTGTGATGAATTCTCTAATTTAGGGATTGAAGACGCAAATTCCTTTGTTGAATTGATTTGTTTAGGTTGCTTTAAGCTTTAGAATCTTCCTCCTAATCCTCTCTCCAATTTGGTGGCTACTCCTAGTCGTTCCTCAGCAACATGGCGGCTATGTTCTTATTTTTGAATGAATAGATTAGGGTTTAGTCTAGGGTTGTTTATATAGAGGTTAGGAACTGATTAGGACCATTGATGTTGCTTGGATTGATCGTAGCCATTCATTCGCAAGAGAGACCAATTAAAACTTGCCACCTAGCCCTAGTGACAAAGCAGACCACAGAAAATCGACCACATAGAGAATAGGCCAGCCGGGTTAGACTGGGCTCGACCTGGGTCTGGACCAGGTCGACACCCCTGTCGACAGCCCTGTCGACAGGCCTGTCGACCTGGTTAGACCAGGTCGACAGCCCAGTCGACTTGGTGGGTCAGGCGGGTGTTTTTCCGCCCTGGCCCATTGGGCCCCATTTTCGAATTTAAACCTGATTTATTCTGTTTGAATTTAAACTTGATTCTCAAACTTCCGAAGGCCATATCTTCTTCATACGGACTCCGTTTATCGAAAACTCGGACTCTATTTCGTGTATTTTTCCAAGACGAACGCAATGGCGTATCCCATTTCCCTTAGTTCTTTGATTTCAGATTAATTATACTTTAATTTGCTAATTTCACAGTTATAGAATTTGCGGGGTGTTACATTCTCCCCCACTTAAAAGGATTTCGTCCCCGAAATCTTCAAGTTAGGAGGAATGTATATCCTAACATCCAATCACCCATCTACTCATCCATCAAACACGAGCATCCATTGTCCTTAAAAGGCTTCTAATGCTTCATGATCATATGCGAAGTGTGTGTGTACATGTACTTATCTAATGCAAAATCAGGCGGTCTACTGATTCAGTTGACCTCCTTAATGCGAATTATGTTATGTCCATGCATCCATTATGTATGCAAATTTTCCTATTCTTAATTCTACATGAGTGCACAATCATTCAATACAGATGCAACATCCATATGACAACACATTAAAGTTCAACCATATACGAATGCAAACATATATGCATATGCAATATGAAGTGACTGAGCCGATCTAAAACCTAGATTGTGTGTGTATATGCTACCACGAGCAACCACTAGCAATCACTTGCAACCACTTGCAACCATCATCCATAACATGTTTCAACTACATGTTTCCATCCAAAAGGTTTCTACCTAAAAGATAAGGTCGAGGAAATATACCAAAAAAGATAGATAAAAGCGCAACTTAAGGAAAAAGAAAGATCGAGGATGTACCCTCGAACAGAAAAGGGTAGACAGTACGTATTCTAGCTTCAGTTTCCCAAGTCGCGTCTCCCTTGGCGTCGCTCCACTGAACTTTGACGAGCTTGACTTCGCGGTTGCGTAGCTTCTTCACTTCTGTTCCTAAGATGCGGGTTGGAACTTTTCTTATGGTCGCTTCGCGTTCCACTTCGGCCTCTTCGAGGATATTTGGCCCTACTACTTCGGCTGACTCATGTAAACATTTTCGGAGATGTGAAACGTGAAAAACGTTGTGGATTCCAGCCAACTTCTCGGGTAGCTCTAATCTATAGGCCATTTTCCCAATTTTCTCGATAATAGGGAATGGCCCTATGAACCTTGGTGCCAGTTTTCCTGTGGTTCCAAAACGAACAACGTTCCTTAACGGTGATACCTTGAGAAAAACTCTGTCTCCAACTTCAAGTTCAAGGTCGGTCCTCCTCTTGTCGGCGTAGGACTTTTGTCTGTCTTGGGCCGTCTTCATCCTTCTTCGTATTAAGTCTACTTTCTCTGAGGTCTCTCGGATCATATCTGGTCCAAGTATGAGCTTATCAGTAGACTCCCACCAACAAGTAGGCGATCGGCACGGTCTTCCATATAAAGCTTCGAAGGGCGCCATTCCGATGGTTGCTTGATAGCTGTTGTTGTAGGCAAATTCCACCAAAGGAAGGTGGTCTTCCCATGTCCCTCCGAAGTCAAGGACGCATAGTCTTAAGAGGTCTTCCAAAACTCTATTCACTCTCTCTGTTTGGCCGTCGGTTTGGGGATGATAGGCTGTGCTCAAGCATAACTGCGTTCCTACTGCTTCTTGCAGACTCCGCCAAAACTCGTTGGTGAAGATGGGGTCTCGGTCACTAACAATGCTAGATGGTATTCCATGGAGTCGAACGATTTCCTTGAGGTAAAGTGATGCTAGGGATGAGGCAGTTCTCTTACTTTTGACATGTAAAAAGTGGGCGCTTTTAGTAAGCCTATCCACTACTACCCAAATGCTAGTGTTGCCTCTCCTAGACCTAGGCAGCCCATCGATGAAGTCCATTGAGATGCTATCCCACTTCCACTGCGGGACCTCCAGAGGATGTAGTAGTCCGCCAGGCTTTTTTTCTGTTCCGCTTTAACCTGTTGGCACACCATACACTTAGAAACGAATTCTGCCATGTCCTTTTTCATGCCGTTCCAGAAGAAAGTCCTTTTTATGTCTTTGTACATTTTATCTCCGCCTGGGTGTATCGTCATCTTGGAGTGATGTGCTTCCTCGAGAACCTTCTTTATTAAATCTTTTGTCTGTGGGACGCATAGTCTTCCGTCTCGCCGTAGCAAACCCTTATCGTCGATGGAGTATCTGTTGAGGTGACTTGAAGTCTCACCCCTAATTAGCCTATCAATCATTTCCACAAGCTGAGGGTCTTCGCGTTGTGCTGCCCCTACTGAATCCACTAAAGTCGGGTGCACTTCGAGAGATGCAAGCAAGCCTGGTACGAAATCGGAGGAGGGCCTAAAGTCGAAGCTGGCTATAAACTCTAGGCTTTGTCTTTCAACAAATAACGGGCTTAGGGTCAATTTTTTTCGGCTCAACGCGTCTGCCACTACGTTGCCTTTGCCCGGAGTGTAGGAGATTTCGAAATCGTACGAGGCAAGAAACTCCATCCATCTTTGTTGCCTCAAGTTAAGATCCTTCTGCGATAAAAGATATTTCAACGATTTATGGTCAGTGTAAAGTTCGAACTTCTCACCTAGGAGATAGTGTCGCCAAGACTTGAGTGCTAAGACGATGGCGGCTAACTCAAGATCGTGGGTTGGGTAGTTCTTTTCGTGCACCTTCAATTGCCTCCCGCCATAAGCTACTACCCTTCCTTCTTGCATTAAGACGGCGCCTAGCCCTGTCCGACATGCATCCGTATAAACAGTGAACATCTTGCTCCCATCTGGCAGCGTCAAAACTGGGGCTGTTGTGAGAGCCCTTTTTAGTCGTTGGAAAGCAAACTCGCAATCCAAGTTCCAATTGAACGCTAGGTTCTTCTTAGTCAATTTCGTGAGCGGAGCTGAGATTTTCGCAAAATCCCTTATGAATTTCCGATAGAAACCTGCTAGTCCTAGAAAACTTCGGACCTCAGTTGCATTCCTTGGTGTCTTCCAATCCTGTACCGCTACTACCTTAGCAGGGTCCACCGCTAACCCTTGTTTGGATACTATGTGCCCAGGGAACCTCACCTCTTCTCTCCAAAAGTGGCAT
The DNA here is from genome assembly GCA_030737875.1 of Allium sativum. Classification (NCBI taxonomy): domain Eukaryota; kingdom Viridiplantae; phylum Streptophyta; class Magnoliopsida; order Asparagales; family Amaryllidaceae; genus Allium; species Allium sativum. Next base: position 481,554,816 of record CM060926.1, on the reverse strand, counting down.
TTGGAGAACTTGGCTTTTAGTTGATGGACTCGCAAAGTTTCCATGATTGCCCTTAAGTGTTGAGCATGTTCCTCTTCACTCTTTGAGAAGATAAGGATATCATCTACGAAGACCACTACGAATTTGTTGAGGAAATCTCTAAATACCCTACTCATTAGGTCCACGAAGTAAGCAGGTGCATTTGTCAAGCCGAAAGGCATGACAAGCCATTCAAAGAAGCCGTCTGGGGTTCTGAACGCCGTTTTATCGATGCTATCTTCAGCCACCCTTAGCTGATGAAAACCGGTTGCTAAATCGAGTTGGGAGAAAACAGACGCTCCTACAAGCTGGTCAAATAAATCGTCAATTCTAGGGAGAGGGTGCCTATTCTTTTTCGTTAGCTTGTTGAGCTCCCTATAGTCAACACATAGACGGAGTGAACCATCCGCCTTCGTAGCGAACACCACTGGAGCGCCCCATTCTGAAATGCTCCTCCTAATGAACCCCTTTTCTAGAAGCTCTTTAAATTGTTTACTGAGCTCTTTCCTTTCCCGTGGAGCCATGTGTCTAACGGGTAACGCAACGGGCTTTGCATTATCTACAAGATATATGCGGAAGTCTATTTCCCGCTTCGGAGGCAAGCCCTTCAACTCTTCGAAGACATCCGGATATTCCCGGACCACACTAACTGAATGCAAATTTTCAACAGAGGCATCTAGCGATTCAAGATAACTAAGCATAACCGCATGCGAGGGATTACAAGAAATTTCCAAAGTATTACCGAGCTGGGTTAGGAGCCTAACAACCCTTTTCTCACAATCAAGGATGGCCCCATTACTGGATAGCCAATCCATACCCAAAATCAAACCATAACCCGAAAAGCCCAAAACAAAGGCACTACATTGAAATTCTACACTTAGAATAGAAATTTTCAATCCCAAACAGATCATAGACAAATGAGCTGGGCCCCCAATTGGGTTTGAAACAATTAAGGGGTCGTCTACCATACTAGTTTTTAGGTGTAGAGATTCTACTAAAGCAGACGAGATAAAGGAGTGTGATGCGCCAGAATCAAATAAAGTGCGAACGGGGTGATCATAAAGATAAACTACACTTTCTACAGAAGTATTTATACATCGCTGTTGCAGAGGTGGCGCTTCTAGCACATGGACCTGTGCCCCTGGGGTGGATCCATCCCTCTGCCCCTGTCCTCGTTTCTTTGGGCAGTCCTTAGCCCTGTGGCCTGTCTCACCGTAAGAAAAGCACCCACCATTCTCCTTGGCCTTCTTTTTCCGGCAGTCCTTAACTAAGTGCCCCACTTTGCCACAGAAATTGCACTTCCTCTTCTCTTTGTTGCCTTTCCCGCCCTTCTTAAAGTCTGTCTTCTTGGGCTGCAAACCCTCTTTCTTCTTGCCCTTATCCTCTTCATTCAGCAATGCCATTTGCACCAATCTTTCATACCTGGCTCCCATGGTATATGGGTCATGGCCAAACTGTGTAATGGCTCATTTAACCCTTTGACGAAACAGAGAGCCTTCTTGTGCGGGGTGTTGACTAGGTCAAGCCCAAACCTAGCCAGCTCATCGAACTGATTCACATACTCTCTGACCGTCTTGTCCCCTTGCTTAAGAAATAAGAATTTTTCCAACTGCAAACTTCTTTCCGCATCTGAGAGAAATTTAGTCTCAAACCTTGCCCTAAAGTCCTCCCATGTCTCCACTGGTCTTTCAGCATTAGTGACTTCCCACCAGTAGGAAGCCTCGCCCTTCAATAGCCACACCGCCAGCAGTACTTTTTGTCTATCCTCTACCTCAAAGATGATGAATAGGTCCTCAGTTTCTTTCAGCCAATTTCTAGCTGCCACGAAGGACTCAGTTCCATGGAAATCCCTTCCTCCCATAGCTTTAAAATCTTTACATATCTTAGCAAATGCGTTTCCCCATGGAGGAGGTGGAGGAAAAGGTGCCGCTGCGGCTGGATGATTTCCTTCAGCTGGGGGAGGAGGAATGGTAGGACCTGGCTGAGTGGCCCTTGCTTCTAAGAACCGTCTAAACCAACCAGGTATTGGCACCCCTTCCGGCAAGTTAAGTTCTTGGGCCATGCTGAAACAAAAAGGATAGATTCAAAACGAAGGATAAAAGATAGTTCCTATGGCTTTGGGGGAGTGGACTTTGCCTTTTTAAAATAAAATAATATTTTTCTTTTAAAAATGCTTCTTTAAATTTCCTTTTTGAAAATAATTTTTCAAAACTTTTTATCTTATCTGGTAAACCTATGCTCTGATACCAAGTGAAACACCCCACCTCCGTTAGGGTCACTCTCAAAGGGAATGCCCTAATTTTGGTGGAGGTTTATAAGTAAAGTCACAGATATACAAGACAGATATAAGAACACATATTTGTAAACAGCGGAAGAACAACAAACTTTATTTCATAAAGTCAAATACGTGTTACAACAACATCCTTTCCAAAAACATAACATAACACTTTCATAATCTGTCTTGAGTACATTATTTAAAGAAGCATAAATAAAACATAGATAAACTGCAAAAGCCCCATAGTGGATTGTCCAAAGCCATAGTTCAAAACAGGAAAGTCCAAGCAATACATTTCTCTTCTTCAAGCTGGATGTTGAGGTTGGTCAAGCTGTTGTGTTCCCTCCCTGAGGACCTGGGGGGGAGGGGGGGACGGAAGAAAGAAGACGAAAGAAAAGTAGAGTCAGACATAAAGCCTGAGTAAGTCTAGTACTATTTTGTCTATGAATAAAGAACTGGGTATGATAAGTATAAACAAGAAGTGGGAATGCACTATAAACTTGGTTAAGTTTTCTAGGGTCGAATATACCATCGTACCCCATGTTGTTCTCTGAACCCATATAAACTAGTTTCCAACTGGCACCCCAAAATCAGGGTGATGTGATCCATTCTATGATGATCGGCTCCTACTCGCATAGTTACATGTGTTTTACGGCCCCCGATGTTGTAGTTACCTATGCTGGTCCCACCATGGGGTGTATCAAGTCCCATAGTGGCAACCCGACACAACCTTAGAGTGCACAGGTATGCTACTGGTGTCCAGTGCCTTATTTTTCTGCGCCGGAGTGTGTGCACGCCCGCACTCCGTTAGAACCTACACTGCTACACCACCGCCGTCGCTTTGACCTCTTACAATCTGCCCAGTAATCGTGCCCCACCCTGCCTAGTTTCAGGGTATCCTGATACACCTTCTAGGGTTACTGCTGAAAAGGGTCCCCCGTTACTAGGTTTTCTATCTCTAGCCAACATGCTAAGTTGGTTAAGTGTTTCCTAACCTAACCCCCACCAGTCCGTTTTGTTTAGCATGTTCCATTTTGATTAAGTCTTTAGTTCACTTAATCCTATCAATCCTGACTCAGCCTTAATTGTCTTATTAAGGCCCTGACCTCTCACATTAGACAGGTATTGTTGTGGCTGCCTGTTGCCGGTTGGTTCCGGGCAGTCTTACGCCACAACTCAGTCTAACCTCGGGTCCTTGCTGGGCTCCATGTTTAACCTCCCACATTGGATAGGTATTGTTGTGACTACTGGACAGCCGGGCGGTTCCGGGCAGGTTTACATCACAACTCAATCCAACCTCGGGTTAAACACATCATATGTTCTACATTTACATATTTTGTCATTCCTCTTTATTTCTTATATGTAAATATTTGCGGCCCATTATTAAGTTAATGGTGTAAAGGTTACACCAATCATGGGCCCAACCCATACTTGAACTTGGGCCCTTCTATTTTATATTTTCATTCATTAGTAATTTTAACCCAACGTTATTTTCCCCCGTTTAACACGTCCGTTTATATATATTTTGGGCTTAGCCTTTTAAAGCCCAAATTAGCCATGCGAAAAGGGGAGGCTTAAAGCGTAATTACATACACAAAGAGGGGAATGTGAGCGCATGAACTTGCAATACGACGTTGGAAATACAAAATAGAAACGGGTGTACTTGCATAGTGGTAACATAGGTGACATGAATCAAAGCATGTGAACTTGTAATTGAGATATCATTATTGACACATGAACCTATATTTTTTTATTTAGGCATAATGTCAAACATAAGCATGGCATAAATATCTCTAGCATAAGCATGGCATAATGTCAAACATAAGCATGGCATAATATCAAACATAAGCATGGCATAAGTATAGTTAAATTTGTTCACATAACCATGGCATAAGTATTTCTGACATGAAATCATGATTCTTACTTTAGTCATGTAAACTTACAAAAAGGGACCTTTTGAACCTAACCTAGCCATGTACCACATATGTCATCATATAATTCTTGTAAACGAGATAGACCTAATCATGGTTGCCAAATATCAATCATAGCCTAGCCATATTCATAAGTTTGCAAATAGGTTTTCTAGTACAAAAGCATGGCTTAATACATAATGCCAAATTCTCAACATAATTTCATATGGATAATAACCAAACTTGTTCCAATTACTTACAAAATGATTTATGCACAAAAATATACATCATGGTGGCATAGAAGCAAAACCCCAAACTTGCATAAATTTAAATCAACTACATACATGTAGCTTCAACATGGATTACATAATTTGCGAAATATTCCAAACGTATACTTGCATAGAACTACCGCATGTAGTTCTTTATAACATGAATAACATAATTCAAGAATATCCAAACGTATATAATATTTCAAATTGATAAGAACGCACAAATATGAATAACTTTATTGCCACAATTCAAGCATACAAACCAACACAATTGTTTATTCATACCAAAGTAATACTCTACTTACAATGGTGTGATGAATTCTCTAATTTAGGGATTGAAGACGCAAATTCCTTTGTTGAATTGATTTGTTTAGGTTGCTTTAAGCTTTAGAATCTTCCTCCTAATCCTCTCTCCAATTTGGTGGCTACTCCTAGTCGTTCCTCAGCAACATGGCGGCTATGTTCTTATTTTTGAATGAATAGATTAGGGTTTAGTCTAGGGTTGTTTATATAGAGGTTAGGAACTGATTAGGACCATTGATGTTGCTTGGATTGATCGTAGCCATTCATTCGCAAGAGAGACCAATTAAAACTTGCCACCTAGCCCTAGTGACAAAGCAGACCACAGAAAATCGACCACATAGAGAATGGGCCAGCCGGGTTAGACTGGGCTCGACCTGGGTCTGGACCAGGTCGACACCCCTGTCGACAGCCCTGTCGACAGGCCTGTCGACGTGGTTAGACCAGGTCGACAGCCCAGTCGACTTGGTGGGTCAGGCGGGTGTTTTTCCGCCCTGGCCCATTGGGCCCCATTTTCGAATTTAAACCTGATTTATTCGGTTTGAATTTAAACTTGATTCTCAATCTTCCGAAGGCCATATCTTCTTCATACGGACTCCGTTTTTCGAAAACTCGGACTCTATTTCGCGTATTTTTCCGAGACGAATGCAATGGCTTATCCCGTTTCCCTTAGTTCTTTGATTTTAGATTAATTATACTTTAATTTTCTAATTTTACAGTTATAGAATTTGCGGGGTGTTACACTTTGATTATGGTGTTATGATGTAATCAAACATGTTTTGACTTCTGCTGCAATTGAAAAAAAGTTTTTAAATTTCCAAGTACTATTTTAGTTTTTAAATTTCCAAGTACTATTTTATATCTGTCTTGTTGAAATTTTACTGTTCTATATTCACCTAAAACCTCCATAGAAGTTAATGCATTCCCTTTGTGAGTGACATTAATGGACGTAGGGTGCTACACAAGGTATCAGAGCATAAGGTTACCATAACAGATAAAATTTTTAGAAAAATATTTTTCTAAAGTATTTTTGGAAGAAGTGCTTTCAAAAACATGTCATTTAGAGAAAGTTTTTATGAAAAACATAATCCCAAATAGCCATATCCTTATCTTTATCTTTCGAATTCTCCATTTTGAGTCTTTCCTTTTTCGTTTCAGCATGGCTGAAGATCTTAATCTCCCAGAAGGTGTGACGGATCCAGGGTGGTTTAGGAGATATTTGGAGGCTAGGGCCACCACTGCAGGCCCAGCAGATGTTCCTCCACCCCAGTTGCACCCATTCCTCCTCCTCCTCCTCGTGTTGACACTTTTGCAAAGACGTCAAGGAATTTAAGGCTATGGGAGGAAAAACTTTTCAAGGGACTGAGACGTTTGTGGAGGCCAGAGACTGGCTTAAGGAGACTGAGGAATTGTCGGATATCTTTGAAGTGGAAGATGGGAGGAAAGTCCGTTTAGCTGCTTGGTTAATGAAGGGAGAGGGCTCGTTTTGGTGGGAGGTCACTAACGGGGAACATCCAGTTGATTCATGGGCGGATTTCAGATGAAGGTTTGAGGCAAAGTTTCTTTCAAGGGCAGAGGAGATATTAAATATGGAAAAATTCCTGACATTAAAGCAAGGGAGCTTATCAGTGAAGGAGTATGTCAATAAATTTAATCAGTTAGCAAGGTTTGGCTTGGAGTTGGTGAACACGCCAGAGAAGAAAGCTTTGAGGTTCGTTAGAGGCTTAAATGAACCGTTGCAAGGGTTGGCTATGACCAACATCCCTATGGGAGCCACCTTTGAAAGGCTAGTAGAAATGGCACTTATGCATGAGGATAAGGCAGTTGAAAAGAAAGGGGATCAGAAGAAACCCCAACAGCAAAATAAGAAGGGTGGTAAAAACAATAATGGAAAAAGGAAGAAGAGATGCTTCAATTGTGGGACGCCTGGCCATCTCAGCAAAGATTGTAGAAAGAAAAAGAAGACTGGTTGTTTTCATTGTGGAGATGCGGGACATTTGGTGAAGGACTGCCCAAAGATGGGGCAGAGGGCAGGGTCTACCTCGGGAGGACAGGTGCAGGCTCTTATGGCACCAGGGAGGCAAGGGGGCAAGTTCAGGCTATTGCGGCCCCACCGCTGCAAGAAAGAGGTAGAACAATTTCTGTTGAAAGCTTAGTCTTTCTGTTTGATCATCCTGTCCGTACCTTATTCGATTCTGGCGCATCTCATTCATTTATTTCTGCATCATTAGTTGAATTACTGCACTTGAACACCAGTTTAGCAGAGGATCCCTTGGTTGTTTCAAATCCAATTGGGGGTTCGGCTCATTTGACCATGATATGTTTGGATTTGAAAATCTCTATACTTAGCGTTGAATTTAGAAGTGATGCTTATGTATTGGGCTTCACGGGCTATGGGCTAATTTTAGGAATGGATTGGTCATCTAGAAATTGGGCCATTCTTGATTGTGAAAGGAGAGTAGTTAGGCTTGTGACTCGCCTTGGTAATGCTCTCGACATCTTTTGTAGTCCCATAAATTCCGTTATGCTAAGTTATCTTGAATCGCTTGACGCGTCTGTAGAGAATCTGCGAACGGTCGAGGTGGTCCGGGAATATCCGGATGTGTTTGAGGAGGTGAAGGGCTTACCTCCAAAGCGGGAGATAGACTTTCGAATTTATCTTGTGGATAATGCTAAACCCGTATCTTTTCCAGTGCGCCACATGGCTCCTCGTGAAAGGAGGGAACTCAATAAGCAAGTGAAGGAGTTGCTTGAGAAGGGGCTCATAAGACGTAGTATATCAGAGTGGGGTGCTCCAGTAGTATTTGCTACAAAGGCGGATGGGTCCCTTAGACTTTGTGTGGACTATAGAGAACTGAAGAAGCTTACTAAAAAGAACCGACACCCACTGCCGAGGATTGACGATCTCTTTGATCAGTTAGTTAGCGCCTCAGTGTTTTCGCAGTTGGACTTAGCCACTGGCTTTCATCAACTGAGAGTGGCTGAGGATAGTATAGATAAGACTGCTTTTAGGACTACTGACGGATTCTATGAATGGCTAGTGATGCCCTTTGGTCTGACAAACGCCCCCGCATATTTTGTTGATTTGATGAGTAGGGTGTTTAGGGAGTACCTTAACAAATTTGTGGTAGTCTTTGTGGATGACATCTTAGTCTTTTCTAAGAATGAAGAAGAGCATGCCCTACATCTTAGGGAAGTGTTGGAAACCCTTCGAGCGCATAACCTTAAGGCAAAATTTTCTAAGTGTCACTTCTGGAGGAAAGAAGTACGGTTCTTAGGGCACGTGGTTTCCAAGTATGGGATAGCAGTGGATCCCGCAAAGGTGGTGGCCATCCAAGATTGGAAGGTCCCTAAAAATGTAACCGAAGTAAGAAGTTTCTTGGGGTTGGCTGGCTATTATAGGAAGTTTATCAAAGACTTCGCAATAATATCAGCTCCATTAACACGGTTAACGAAGAAGAACCTGGTTTTTACGTGGGACGAAGATTGTGATGATGCGTTCCAACGTTTAAAGAGAGCCTTAACTTCAGCCCCAGTCTTAGTGCTGCCAGACGGGAATAAACCGTTTACCGTCTATACTGATGCTTGTGGGACGGGACTTGGCGCGGTCCTCATGCAAGAGGGAAGAGTAATAGCCTATGGTGGAAGGCAGTTGAGGGTTCATGCAAAGAATTACCCTACGCATGACCTTGAGTTAGCCGCAACTGTTTTCGCGCTTTAGTCTTGGCGTCACTATCTTCTTGGTGAGAAATTCGAACTGTTCACTGACCACAAATCATTAAAATACTTATTCTCTCAGAAGGATTTGAATTTAAGGCAGCAACGGTGGATGGAATTCCTAGCCTCCTACGATTTTGAAATAGCATATACCCCGGGCAAGGGTAACGTGGTAGCAGACGCCTTAAGTAGGAAAAGGTTGTCCTTGACTCCGTTGTTTGTTGAACGACGAAGCTTAGAATTCATCTCCATGTTTGACTTTAGACCCTCCGTTGACCTAGTACCTGGTTTGTTAGCATCCTTGGAGGTTAGACCTACACTTCTAGGACGAGTTGGTGAGGCACAGCAAGACGACCCCCAGTTGGTTGAGATAGTAGAAAAGCTCAAAGGATGGGAGTCATCTAGCCATCTTCGTAGGTATACCCTAGACGATAAGGGTTGGTTACGAAGGGATAATAGACTTTGTGTACCACAAGACGAAGACTTAAGGAAGGCCATTCTTGATGATGCTCATCGCTCAAAGATGACCATTCATCCCGGCGGAGACAAGATGTACAAAGATATGAAGCGGGTTTTCTTTTGGGCCGGTATGAAAAAGGATGTGGCCGAGTACGTCGCTAGATGCTTGGTGTGCCAACGAGCAAAAGCGGAACAAAAGAAACCCGGTGGGTTGCTTCAACCTTTGGAAGTTCCACTATGGAAATGGGAAAGCGTCTCAATGGATTTTGTGGATGGATTACCCAGATCAAGGAAGGGTAATACGAGGATTTGGGTTATAGTAGATAGACTTACTAAGAGCGCCCATTTTATTCCCGTGAAAAGTAAGAGGACTGCTCCGTGGTTGGCTTCTGTATACATTAAAGAGATAGTTCGTTTGCACAGTATTCCTTCTGGTATAGTAAGCGACCGTGATCCCATCTTCACTAGCGAATTTTGGAAGAGTTTACAAGAGGCGGCAGGGACTCAGCTATGTTTGAGCACCGCATATCATCCTCAGACGGACGGCCAGACCGAGAGGGTGAATCGTATTCTAGAGGATCTTTTAAGGCTTTGTATCCTAGACTTTGGGGGTACATGGGAAGAGCACCTTCCGTTGGTAGAATTCGCATATAATAATAGCTTTCAGTCTAGTATTGGCATGGCACCTTTCGAAGCTCTTTATGGAAGGCCCTGCCGTTCGCCTACATGTTGGTGGGAATCTACCGATAAAATCCTACTTGGGCCCGATATGTTTAGGGAAACCTCGGAGAAGATTGATTTGATTCGAAGTAGGATGAAAGCAGCACAAGATAGGCAGAAATCGTATGCTGATAAGAGGAGGACAGATCTTGAGTTTGACATTGGGGACATGGTTTTTATCAAAGTGTCTCCGTTACGGAATGTTGTTCGCTTTGGGTCCATTGGGAAATTAGCGCCAATGTTTGTAGGGCCGTTTCCCATAAAAGTCAGGATTGGGAAGATGGCGTATAGGGTGGAGTTGCCTGAGAAAGTTAGTGGAGTACACGACGTATTCCATGTATCACATTTGAGGAAGTGTTTGCACAAGACCGCGGAGGTGGTAGAGCCGAGCTTGCTTAAAGAGGTGGAAATAGAGCGCGATGCAACAATTAGACGAGCTCCTACATGCATTCTTGGGTCGGAGATCAAAAAGTTGAGGAATCGAGAGGTCAGACTAGTTAAAGTGCAATGGGGAGATGATGAGAGCAACGCTACTTGGGAGACAGAAGGGAAGATGCGTTCGCTATACCCTTTTCTTTTTTAGGGTATGTCTTTTAATTTCTCCTTTATCGCTTAGCTTATCTTATCTTATCTTTAGTATGTCCTCTCATTAGTATCTTTGACCTTTAGTTAGGATAATCCAATGGTTGAAACATGTGTTTGAGACATGTTATGTGTGATGGATTCAAAATGGATGCAAGTGGTTGCTAGTGGTTGCTCGTGGATGCATATATACGCACACTTTAGGCACTAGATCGGCTCAGTCACTACATATTGCATATTGCATAAATGAATGTATTTAGTACAATGGATGTATAATGGTTGTACCATCATATAGATGCTGCATTCGGTTGAATGGATGTGCACACATATAGAAGTAGTTTGTAAGCAATTAGGATCTTTTGCATACATAATGGATGCATGGCACTATCATGAATTGCATCAAGGAGGTCAACTGTATCAGTGGACCGCCTGATTTTGCATTAGATACGGACATAGACACACACTGTGCATTTAAACATGAAAGCATTAGAAGTCTATAAGGACAATGGATGCCAGTGTTTGTTGATTGAGTAGATGGTTGATGATAGGATATAAACTTGAAGATTTCGGGGTCGAAATCCCTTAAGGAGGGGAGAATGTAACACCCCGTATTTCTGTTAATACTAATATTCACAAATTAAAAGAATTAATATTGAGAATTTGCATGAAATAGCCATAAAAAGGCATATAACAAATTTGAGATATGTGAATTGCCTTAAAAGGCGAAAAACGGAATTAAGACATTAATTGGAAAATTAATGTGTAGAAATGGTCATAAGTTAATTATGGATTAATTTGAATTCATGAATAGGTGCGTGTGTATATATATATATATATATGGGCAGTTAATGTAAACATGAACAGAAGTTTATTAATTTGCTGAGTGTTTGCTGAGTCTCTTCTGACTCATTGCTGAGTCAATAAGATAAACCCCAACTTGTCTGAATGGCTACGGTTATTTCTAGGTTAAATCTAATGGCCAAAATGAATCCTAACATCTATAAATAAGTGGGTAGACTCTAACCCTAAATCACTTGAAAAATTGGAGAGCTACCGACATGCCGTTGCCATGGAGTTCAACATAGCCGTCACAAACTAAAGAAGAAGAAGGCCTAATCTACAAACTAAATCTACTTAAATCAAATCAAAAGCTCTCTCTCTTTCTATTTCTCTTCTTTAAAATTGTTAGTATGATGAATCTCACAATATTATTATAAAATAATTTGATTAAGTTATGAATGGATCACAAGAAAGTGATATGAATTGTTATGTATTTGTAAATTATGTTGTGGATCTCTTGTTATGCTATTATGTTATCATATATATGTTGTTATGTTGTAAATAATCCTATGCTATGTCATATGTGATTAATCATGCTATGCTATGTTATAAATCATGTTATGCCATGTTGTAAATCATGCTATGCTATGTTGTAAATATCATGCTATGTTGCAAATTATGATATACTATGTTGTAAATCTTATATATGTTGTAGATCTCATATTATAACATATGTTGAAATACTTATGTTATATGATAATGATGTCATGTTAAGTTGTGTTGAATCATAAAAGTTGTAAAATCATGATGTTAGTATTTATGCGAATTGGATCATGTTTAAAGTATATGTTTTTTTATAATAGACCTTGATTATGGGAATTTGCCTATTGAGTTAGGTGTACCCATATACATGAATCTACAAATTAATTGGATCTTGAATATGGGAATTTGCCTATTAAGTTAGGTGTACACATATACATGAATCTATGATTAAATGAATTTTGATTTTTGGGAATTTGCCTAATGAGTTAGGTGTGCCCATATAAAACCATATTGTTAATGATGTTGATTCACACATGTCCTATACAAGTTTATGAAATTTGATCAAAATCATATTATGTGAATTATGAATAAGTTGACACCCTTAGAACCATGACATGTATAACCTTATGCAAGTTGTAATGTATGCAAGTTTTACCCCTTGTTATGATTTATTTAGTCACATATATATGTTGTTGTTGTGAATATTTTCTTTTATGCTATGAGTTAGACTAATCGGGTCTAGCATACATTTTGCGAATAAACGTTCAAACGTGGGGTAGGGGTAATATTAGGAAATTAATAAATTGGGGTGCAATTGATATGATTTTGCATGCCTTAAATGGATGTCCATAATTGAGTCAATTATGGACATTGTTAAATTTGGAATTAATTAGTAATTCAAGTAGGGAATTATTAAAATTGGGGAAAGTGGATTATTAATAATAATCAATGCTTAGGACACGAGGTTGGACCCGTTTGTGACGTAAACCTGCCCGGACCCGCCCGGCAAATTCAGTAGTCACAAATGTCGGCCCAATGTGAGAGGTCCTAGGCCCAAACTAAAGCATAACAGTTGTAAAGACACGAGGTTAGACTCTTTTATGGTGTAAGACTGCCCGGACCCACCCGGCAAATCCAGCTGCCATAAATGCCAGTCTAATGTGAGAGGTCTTTATGAGGTTATGGCCTTAATGAATTAAGAAATACTTAGCCAGATAATCATGTAAGGTGGGACATGGGGGTTAAGTAGGTGCCTTGGGTGGCTTGAGGAATCTAGTGGTTGCCTTTAGAGGCATTTGATATACGATTAGACTTAACCAAATACACATGTAAATGAACATGACTAAGTGGGTTAAGTGGATGGACTAATGGGACAAGCTTAGGTGGAATGCTTGTGGAAAATAATGGGGGCCCATTTCAACCAGTATCCCAAAACGTATCTTTGTGGGCTCGACCCAAGTCGAGGACGGGACACGCATACTGGGTTTGACTATAAGAGGCCAAAACAGGGAGCGGTGGCAAGGCAAGTCCAACGGGTTTCATATGCGTGTGTGGACCCGGGCTGGTAGGTAAGACGTTGTTGCATCGTGTAGGTATAAGCCGTGCATCTCCGTTATATCGGGCTGCCACTTTAGGTGAATGATACACCCCACTGTGGGGCCGGCATGGGAATCTACGAGTAGGGAGCCGATCGAAAAATGGAAAGTGGGGTACACCTAGTGGAGATAGGGGCAGGCGGCACCTATGTAGTCAGCTAGGAGTACGTAAAGCCATTAAGAAAGTTTCTAAGTGAAGCTAAGTGGAATCAATCTTTAGGGTGACTGGTGTGGTGCAGTATAGTGTTTATCCTTTAGTATTTAGGAGCGCCTATAACGTTTCCTCTAGCGATTGTCTATGTCTTTAATCTGCTCTTTCATAGACATTTCCTTGTTTTCCAGCTTATGCCTTAGTCCAGTTATTTTGATAATAGTATTGTAGAATTATCATACTCGCCAGACTTTATGTCTGACCCCCCCCCCCCCCTCTTTTTCATCTTTTTCTCCCTTCAGGTCCTCGGGTTGGGCCAAGTTCCAGCGGAGTCTGATTGGATTGCTTATCTCTTGGAAAGCTTGGAGTGCTGATGTAAAGTCCAGCTTGTTATCTTTCTTTTTAATGGCTATTTATGTAATGGGATTATGTACTTGTTTTATCAAGATAGATATTGTACTTGACTTTGATTATGGTGTTATGATGTAATCAAACATGTTTTGACTTCTGCTGCAATTGAAATAAAGTTTTTAAATTTCCAAGTACTATTTTAGTTTTTAAATTTCCAAGTACTATTTTATATCTGTCTTGTTGAAATTTTACTGTTCTATATTCACCTAAAACCTCCATATAAGTTAATGCATTCCCTTTGTGAGTGACATTAATGGACGTGGGGTGTTACACTTACCTTATCTTATGTTATTTTGTTATCACAGAGGAGACCGTGCAAGTGGGGTGCCACGGGGTGTACCTCAGTTTGGAGGTAGCTACATATACATTACATTAAGTTAATCAACTAAGGAGTAGATGGGTACGATGGGTGTGTGAAAACCTTAAGTGCTAATGACACGAATAACTTAATAAGAGAGAAAATGTAATTGAACAGTATATGTAGGATTATCCAGCAAGTGTAATTTAAATTCATTCACACAGAACTTATGTTCTGACCCCTCCTCATAGCACTCGCAGGTTAGGTTCATGACAGGGACTGTAGAGCTTTGGGTACTGGTTTAGCAGTACTATTGTTAAGGTAAAGCTATATCTTGATTACACTATATTTTCCTTCCGCTGTGAGATGTTTTCAGAACACTGACATGTTTTATTTTCTGTCTTTTCTGCAGGATATCAGAACAAACCAACTCGGTTTCAATGGACTAGATTTCTAAAAAAAAAATCGGTCTGTCGTAACACAGGATGTTACATCTATTATAAGAGCCTATGTCTATTGTTCCTAGAGAAAATAATGAGTGGGCATACTTGGGTTTTCTAAAATATAAATATAGATATACTTAGAATAATCGAGGAATCACTTGCAAAAGAGGAAAAGATTTTAGATGAAATATTTCCTGTGTACACTAGAATGGAGAATAAGGAAATTCTTTTAGAAGAAACAAAATTGTACAGAATAGTGGATATATAAGATTATATGTCCCACGGAAGAAGATAATATGTTTAATTATGGAATTGGAACGGATACAAGGAAGGGATAAGTGGTTCCTAATTAACCCATCAGAAATTAGAAACAGTGGGACATAGGGAATGGAGATGGATCGTCAAGCAAGAATACGTTTGAGGGAGAACACAATAAAAAAATGAAGGTCGAAGCCTTCGTTCCCCATTCCACCCAGCACCCTCCAGCCACCTGAAAACCCAATTTCACCACCCCTTTCCAAGCCCACCACATCTCAAAACACCATCGTTTCACGAAAGGTTGGTACCAAATCGAAGCTAGCGACGCCCTCTACCCGGATCTACACAAATCCCCTCTCTGTTCGAAGAGAAATCGCCATGCAAGAACAACCCTCTCTTCTTGCCTCTTTTCCCCATTTAACACCCCAAGAAATTCCATGGTGTAGCAATTGGAGGGAGATAGTCAAAGTATACGAGGCAATTGCGGGATTGAATCTTTTTCTAGGGCGACCGATCAACTTTGGAGATTTTATAGGAACCCCGTTGGAAACATTGTTCATGGCAGCGGGTTTGACTGCGATTTCTGATGTCAACATGGTAGAGCAGAAAGGCTATAAAAGGTTAGTTCGCCTTTTTGATGCTAATTTTGTTATTGGGCAAGATGACCATGGAATGATTACTTATGAGTCCGAGGTAAAAGGTACCATGATTAGGTTTAATGAAGTACAATTTGGAGATATGCTTGGTATTCGTGGGTTTAGACTCAATTCTGAAGACGTAGATATGATTGATATAACTATTTGGCATAGGATTTTCTTTAATGTATATCAAAGGGAGTGGGATATGGCTCATTTGTGCCCTATAGCTAGATTAGTCATACGCATTCTACAGTATAATCTTGTTGTTAAGACTAGGGGTTTCGATAAGACTTCCCACACAGTTAAACTGGCTACCTATGCCATCTTTGCGGGACTTCACATGAATTGGGCCCGCACCATTTTACAGTATTATGAAGCTACTACGGAGGTGAGGCAGACCAACATCGCTTTTGGAAATTTGTGGACAGTAGTGTTTACTCGATACCATGTCCCTCTAGCCAGAGAAGTTATATATCACCCTCCTCTAACCCTTCCCGCATCATAGATTTTGGTGCATTGTCTAGGATGCATATTGAGCTACGGGAATTAGTGGACTTAGACCCTGAGTCCATGGAACATAAGGGTGAAGATCAAGAAGAAGAATGGGGAGCGCAGGAGGAAGGGTATGAAGATGATGGATACCAGCACATACCAGAGAGGGAGCCCGACTATGCACCATTTGGAGGATCATATCCACATCAAGTGTAATGAATCGCATTTTTAGCAGTCGAATAATTTATTTATTAAATTATTAATTATCGATTTAACGATATCGATAACTGGAACTAAATAACATTTATATTTAATTAATATAAATAATAGAAAAAATATTTTTGGAATAATCGGAAATAACATAATTCATGATATGGTGTGAATTGGATGATATAAAAAAAATAATTCAGTTTATATTGAATTATATTGACGAATATATTATTTAAATGAAGTTTGAACGTATAATTATAATTTAATTATAATCGATCTCGAAATGGCGCGGCAGTTCGTAAATTGGCGATTCGAACTTCAAATGAATATACAAAAGACATTTTAAATCGGATTTCTGTGAAACTAGAAACGTTAGGAGCCGATGAAGTATATTTTTCTGAGGGAAGAGAAAAATCAGGATTTCGTCATGCGGATTGTGAGTTGTGTCCAAATCAAATGCTATAATAGTCGCTATAGAATCGTTTATCGACCGTGAAGGTTTATTTGATATAACTAGAGACCGGTTTCGAATTTAGACAAGATTTTTTTGAGACATAGTGATAATTTAATTTGTAGAATTTTATTGTAATTTTTAATTAATTAAACAACTTTTTATTTGGAGTATTTGGCACCCTGTAATCAACATTTTGAGGTTTCACAAAATGAGTTAATCTACCGATATTATTATATTTTTGGGATCGGAGCACTGAGCTCGACATAACGGTACTCTTATTTCTATCCGTAAATCTTCATATGTGGACGTAACAAGTGTTCTATACAACATGAAAGTGTATGGCGTTACCATATTTTCACAATACCACATAAACAAAAAGCATGAAGCCATGTGGAAGAAAATAAAGCCACGTCCCCTCTTCAAAAGCAAGTATTGTGTATGAACGTGGAGGGCTAAGTATCACAAACAATTATATGGTCTACCACTTGACAACCTCACGTCTACTACCACAATCCTATTTAATAACGTTCATATTCCTTTATACATGGTTGCTTTCCTCTCTTTTTCATGGTCATTACTCTTCTTAAAATAAAATAAAAAGGGATGCATGGGGTGGCAATTGACGAGGCATGCGCATGCAAAGTGATTAAAAAGGGGAAGGACTCGGACGCTTTATGGCTTCATAGGGATGGCAGTAAAGTACTTTCGCTGAATCAAAGAGGAGCTATGGACCAGGTTTGCCCTTCACTGAATGCAGATGGAGTTGAGGCTAGAGTGGTGCATGAACGAGTGCACATTTGTGGGTACAGGAGCTTCAATCAAATGAGGAGAGAAGGGATGTATTTTCGTGAAGTGTTGTTTCCAGTTTGGGTTCTCACGTGAATCAAGGGTTGATGTTAACACCCGGATGGTGGGTTTACATGAGGATGATTTAGCAGTTTCATTTGAAGAGGGAGAAGCTATTAGGCGATTGGGTTAGTAAGGCAATGGGCCCATTTATATATAAACCGGAAAAGCCCAAGAGTAAATAAAAATATGTAAAATGAGAAATTTTGAATGTGATGGGAAGTGGAAGGATTGCAAGTACAAAGGTTTGGGTAGTGGAAATCACGAGGGAGTGGGACTATTGTAGCTTCCGGCGGTTGATACTAGGTAGCGGTACGAAGATAAAATGGTAAGGGTATGTAAGGATTTTTATTTAATTAAAATATCAGTGTTAATAATATGTAAATATATCATAACTGGTAAAATCAATAACTTTTCCGTCCTTTATCAGAATTTAGCGAAACAAGATCTGTTGGGATCGTATGGACGGTGGCTATCCAAAGGAATTGACGGGTAGTGAATCGAAGCTCGTTACAATTTATAGCAAAATAAAATGTCCGTCTTAATCAAGCGATGGTTATCATTATTAAAGATGATCGTCCAATGTGAGTAAAACTCACCAACTCTAAACAGTTATATTTTTATAAGGTATTCTTAGAACTGATAATTATCTGTTGATTGTTGTGTGTTAACTGTTTGGTTGAATTGCTTATGTATTGGTTGAGATTATAGATAACGATATATATATATATATATATATATATATATATATATATATATATCGTTAATCAAAATTTGATTCTGTCTAGCAGAATATTTCATATTAAAATGAAATCGATGTTGATTATATTGTTTAACATCGGTGATGCATGGAAACAGGTTGGAGGAATCCAACTAGATTCCTCAACGTTTATTTTATTGTTTTCGTATACTGTAATATATGATGTGATATATAATATGTTGATGATTATGTGTGTTTGGATGATATCGATCACTGTGTTTGGTATTTTAAATACTGTAAGAAATAGTGGAATGATAAAAAGGGTTTTTCAAAGTATATTTTGAAAATAATTTATTTATATAAAACCAATGTATTTTATATGTAAAAGGAAAAAGGATTTTATAAAAGGAAATAAATTATAAAATCAAAAGAGTTAAAAAGAATATATTAGTAAAACAAATATAAAGGAAAAATATTTGTAAAACAAATGTAAAGGAAAATATTTGTCAAACAAATAGAAAGAGAAAATATTTGTAAGAACATTTACAAACACAATAGAAAAAGGAATATTTATAAAATAATTACAAATAGAAATAAAAAGGAAAACATTTGAAAAACATTTACAGATGGAACTGGAAAGAAAATATTTGTAAAACATTTAAAAATAGATTAAATGGAAATATTTATTTATAGAAATAAATAGAATGTTATAAATGAGATATTTATTTAGAAAATAAACTGAAAGATAAAAAGGACATATTTATTAGTTAAATTAATAGAATTGAAAGGAATACTTATTTGTTAAATAAATAGGATTAAATCAAGGAATATTTATTTGGAAAATAAATAGAATTAAATCAAAGAAATTTTTAGAAAATGAATCGTAGATGGAAATCTGTTTTAACAGATAAATGGAAAAGATTTATTTAAAGTGGAATTAAATAGAAATATGTTTTAACAGATAAATTGAGAAGATTAATTTATAAATAATATTTTATAAATCAAGTAAAATATTTATCAGTGGGTAAATAGAATATATGAGTCAGGACTTATATTGTAACACCCCACGTCCATTAATGTCACTCACAAAGGGAATCCATTAACTTCCATGGAGGTTATAAGTGAATATAGAACAGAAAAATTACAACAAGACAGATAATAAATAGTACTTGGAAATCTAAAACTTCATTTTATTATAGCGGAAATTAAACGTGTTTGTTACATCATAAAACCATAGATCATAACCAAGTACAATATCCATCTTCATAAAAACAAAATACATAATCCCATTACATAAATAGCCATTAAAAAGATAACAAGCTGGACTTTACTTCAACGGTCCAAGCTTTCCAAAGAGAGATGAAGCAATACAATCAAACTCCACTAGAGCTAGGCCCAACCTGAGGACCTGGAGGGGGAAAAAGGATAGAAATAGAGGTGGTCAAACATAAAATCTAGCGAGTATGATAATTATAACAATACTATTATCAAAATAACTAGACTAAGGCATAAGCTGGAAGACAAGTAAATGTCTATGAACTCTTAGGAAGATAAAGATAGCGTTTAAGATAACGTTAAAGATAACGGTAAAGGCACACCTAATTACTAACGAATGATTACTACACTGCACCGCACATTACTACACTGCACCACACCAGTCACCCTATTGTTTGATCCCACTTGCTTTACACAGAAACTTTATAAATAGCCTTACGTACCCCTAGCTGACTACATAGGTGTCGTCTGCCCCTATCTCCACTAGGTGTACCCTACTACCCACTTTCGATCGGCTCCCTACTCGTAGATACCCGTGCTGGCCTCACAGTGGGGTGTATCACTCCCCTAAACTGGCAACCCGATACAACTTGAGAATGCATGAATTATACCTACACGATGCAACAACGTCTTACCTATCAGCCCGGGTCCACACACGCATACGAAACCCGTTGGACTTGCATTTCCACCGCTCCCCGTTTTGGCCTCTTACAGTCGAACCCAGCATGCGTGTCCCGTCCTCGACTTGGGTCGAGCCCACAAAGATACGTTTGGGATACTGGTCGAAATGGGCCCCCACAAGCTACTCACCTAAGCTTGTCACTAGTATATCCCACTTAACCCTCTTAGTCATGTTCATTTACATGTGTGTTTGGTTAGGTCTTACTAATCGTATTTCACATGCCACTAAGGGCACCCCCTAGATTCCTCATGCCACCCAAGATACCTACTTAACCCCCATGTCCCACCTTACATGTTTATCTGGTTAAGTATTTCTTAATTCATTCAGGCCATAACCTCATAAAGACCTCTCACATTAGACTGGCATTTATGGCAGCTGGATTTGCTGGGCGGGTCCGGGCAGTCTTACATCGTAAAAGAGTCTAACCTCGTGTCTTTACAACCGTTATGCTTTAGTTTAGGCCTAGGACCTCTCACATTGGGCTGACATTTGTGACCACTGGATTTGCCGGGCGGGTCCGGGCAGGTTTACGTCACAAACGAGTCCAACCTCGTGTCCTAAGCATTGATTAACACTTAAAATCTTTTACCCCAGTTTTAATAATTCCCTATTCAAATTATTAATTAAGTCAACTTTTAATGATGTCCATAGTTGACTCAATTATGGCCATCCACTTATGGCATGCAAAATCATATCAATTGCACCCCAACTTTTTTATATTAAATCCTTAATATTACCCCTCCCCATGTTTATACGTTCGCTTATTCAACGCATAATATAGGCTAGACTTGTATAGTCCAACACCTAGCACAAAGATAAATTATCACAACATATAGAAAATTAAAATAAATCTAATCATAATAGGGGTGAAACTTGCATAAACTACACATGTTAAGGATCAAAAGGTGTCAACTTGTTAAATGTCTCAATTTATATGATATGATCATAGCCCAAATCTATACATAAACTTGCATATAGGGTTTTTAGGCAACATAATGATGGTGTGAACTAGCATAGGATATCACATATGTCATAGCATAATTCTAGATGTCATAATAGATGTCTTGGTATATGTTCATAACTTTTCTAATCAATCTAACTTGCATATGTGACTTGTCATATAGATCAACATAACCTAAACATGATGATTTAATTAATATGAACTAACTAGAATAGATGGTAACATCATGGCCTTTTTAACATGTATGATTCATCACAACTTAGCATAGAAACTTTCAACATACATAGCATGATTTACAACATATAAGATATCATCATCACATAACATTGGATTTACAATATACATGATAGCAAAAGGGGTTTACAACAACATATATGATAATTCACATCATCTATTCATAATCCATTCATAACTCAACCTAATTAAAATGATAATAATCTTGTTAAGATCATCATACTCACAATTTAGAGAAGAAAAGAGAGAGTTTTGCTTTGCTTTAGGGTTGAGAGAATTAGAATTGAATTTGCTTTTCTTCTTTCTTAGTTGGCGGCGGCTCCATTGATTTCCATGGCGATGGTATAATGGTAACTATTCTATTTTAATTAGGTTTAGGGTTAGCATTAGGATGTATTTATAGGTGTAGGAAGTTATTTAGGACCATTAGATTAACCCCGAACCATGAGAACCAATCAAATGCAAAATCTGCATTTGAGCGAATCGGCCCACGGGTTGACAGCCAAACACCCTGGATTAACCCCTAGTCGATCCAGCGGGGCTTGGGTCGACCTCAAAAATGGGCCGATTCGGTTATTCCCCCTCCCAATTCGCTGTTTTGAACTTTTTCACATATTTATTTATATAATTTATATATATATATATATATATATATATATATATATATATATATATATATATTTCTCTGTGCAACCCATTTCACTTAATTATTTTCTAAAAATTAAGTATACTTTAATTTGTGAATTTTAATGTTATAAAATTACGGGGTGTTACATTCTCCCCTCCTTAAAGGATTTCGTCCCCGTAATCTCTAAGTCAAGAAGAATGTATATCCTACCATCTAATCGTCCATCTACTCAACCATCAAACACCAGCATCCATTGTCCTTAAAAGACTTCTAATGCTTTAATGTTTATATGCACAGTGTGTGTATATGTCCATATCTAATGCAAAATTAGGCGGTCTACTGATTCAGTCGACCTCCTTAGTGCAATTCATGATAGTGCCATGCGTCCAATATGTATGCAAAAGATTCCTAATGATACATATTAATTCTATATGCGTGCACAACCATCCACCCGAATGCAGCAACTATATGATAATACAAACATTATACATCCATTTTACTAAATACATCCATATATATGCAATATGAAGTGACTTAGCCGATTTGGTGCCTAATAGTGTGTGTATATGCATCCACGAGCAACCACTAGCAAACACTTGCATCCACTTTGCATCCACCATACATAACATGTCTCAAACACATGTTTCAACCATAGGATTATCCTAACTAAAGGTCAAAGATACTAGCAAGAGGAAATACTAAAGATAAGATAAGTACAAGCTAAGCGATAAAGGAGAAATTAAAAGACATACCCTCAAAAAGAAAAGGGTATCGTGAACACATCTTCTCTTCTATCTCCCAAGTAGCATTGCTCTCATCATCTCCCCATTGCACTTTGACTAGTCTGACCTCTCGATTCCACAACCTCCTGATATCCGACCCAAGAATGCGCGTAGGAGCTCATCGAATTATCGCATCACGCTCTATCTCCACCTCTCTAAGAAAGCTCGGCTCTACCACTTCCGCGGTCGCGTGCAAGCACTTCCTCAAATGTGACACATGGAATACGTCATGTACACCACTAAGTCTCTTGGGCAACTCCACTCTATACGCCATCTGTCCAATTTTCTCCTTAATAGGATACGACCCTAAAAACCTTGGTGCTAATTTCCCAATGGACCCAAAGCGAAAAACGTTCCGTAATGGAGACACTTTGACAAATACCATGTCCCCAACTTCAAACTCGAGATCTGTACTCCTCTTATCCGCATAAGATTTCTGCCAATCCTGTGCTGCTTTCATCCTCCTTCGAATCAAGTCGATCTTCTCCGAAGTCTCCTTAATCATATCGGGCCCAAGTAAGATCTTATCCGTAGATTCCCACCAACATGTAGGTGAGCGACAAGGTTGGCCATAAAGAGCTTCGAATGGTGCCATACCAATGCTGGACTGAAAGATGTTATTATATGCGAATTCCACCAATGGAAGATGCTCTTCCCACGTACCCCCAAAGTCTAGGATACATAGCCTCAATAGATCCTCTAGAATGCGATTCACCCTCTCGGTCTGGTCGTCTGTCTGAGGATGATATGCGGTGCCCAAACATAACTGAGTCCCTACCGCCACTTGTAAGCATCTCCAAAATTCGCTAGTGAAAATAGGATCGCGGTCGCTCACTATGCTAGAAAGAACACCGTGCAAACGAACTATTTATCGAACGTATACGGGGGCTAACCATGGAGCAGTCCTCTTACTCTTTACGGGAATGAAATGAGCGCTTTTAGTAAGTCTATCTACTATAACCCAAATTCCCGTATTACACTTCCTTGATTGCGGTAACCCATCCACAAAATCCATCGAGACACTTTCCCACTTCCATAGTGGAAACTCCAATGGGTGAAGCAACCCACCGGGTTTCTTTTGCTCCGCTTTTACTTGTTGGCACACCAACCATATAGCGACATACTCGGCCACATTTTTCTTCATGCCAGCCCAAAAGTAAACTCTCTTCATGTCTTTGTACATCTTGTCCCCGCCGGGATGAATGGTCATCTTCGAATGATGTGCTTCGTCAAGAATAGTCTTCCTTAGGTCATCGTCTTTTGGTACACAAAGTCTACCGTCCCTACGTAACCAACCCTTATCATCTAGGGTATACCTACGGAGATGGCTAGATGACTCCTCTCCTTTGAGCTTTTCTACTAACTCAACTAACTGCGGGTCGTCTCGCTGTGCCTGCCAATCCATCCCAAAAGCGTAGGTCTGACTTCCAAGGATGCTAGCAAACCGGGTACGAAGTCAACAGAAGGTCTAAAGTCAAACATCGAAATGAATTCTAAACTTCTCCGCTCAACAAAGAAAGGACTTAAGGATAATCTTTTTCTACTTAAGGCGTCTGCCACCACGTTACCCTTGCCAGGGGTATAGGCTATTTCGAAGTTGTAAGATGCTAAGAGTTCCATCCACCTTAACATATCTCCCTTCCCTAGAGACCACATGCCCTAAATTCCTCACTTACTTCCTCCAAAAATGGTTTCTTGGAGAACTTAGCTTTAAGCTAGTGCACTTGTAGTGTCCCTAAGCTTTCCCTATGACATAGGGCATGCTCTTCTCTGCTTCTAGAGAAAACCAGGATATTATCCCATGTAAAATCGTCACAACAATCCACCTCTCACGAAGACCATCCTAGTCGAATTCGACATCCCCCAAGTGCAAGCCCCAAAGGCCTAAACCAATATCAGACAAACACCCAAGGGATACCTCCTTCGAATTCAGACGACCTACGTGAGATGATACTAGTAAGATGGTCAATCAATTGAGCACTTGACCGACTCTGGCCGTCCTTGCCAGTCTTGCTCCAAAACTACCGCTGACTACATAACGGGCTTTGCTTAATCTATTAAGCACATACGAAAACTTATTCCGCGCCTATGGGTAAACCCCGCGCTTTATCAACGACGTCTCCAAACTCACGGAACACACAAACAGGTTCCTAATCATCGTTAGATGCGTCAGAAGTTTCTAGGCAGCTAAGCATCACTGAACCTCTAGGGTCGCAAGAAATATGAGGGTTTTTCTACAATGAATCAATAGTCTAACTACCCTCCTTTCACAGTCTAG
This sequence comes from Allium sativum, assembly GCA_030737875.1. NCBI lineage: Eukaryota > Viridiplantae > Streptophyta > Magnoliopsida > Asparagales > Amaryllidaceae > Allium > Allium sativum. The sequence goes on along the minus strand of CM060926.1, from coordinate 481,529,907 downwards.
GATGGCACACCGCATGGCTAGTCAATCCACCCCTAGAATCAAACTACAGCCCGTGAAACCAAGGACAAAGGCGTTGCATTCAAACTCAACGCCCAAGATAAACACTCTCAAATCCCGACAAATCATAGAAAGATGAGCCGAACCACTAATAGGATTTGAGACTACTAAGGGATCAGTAACAATACTAGTATCTAGGTGCAGTGTTTCAACTAATGATGTAGAGATAAACGAATGCGATGCGCCCGAATCAAATAAGGTACGGATAGGATGATCAAACAGAAAAACTAAGCTTTCAACAGAAATGGTTCTACCTCGTTCTTGCAGCGGTGGGACCGCGAGAGCCTGAACTTGTCCCCTTGCCTGCCCAGGTGCCAGAAGAGCCTGCACCTGTCCTCCCGAGGTAGTCCCTGTCCTGTGCCCCTTCTTTGGGCAGTCCTTCACTAGATGTCCTGCTTCACCGCAGTGAAAACAACAAGTCTTATTTTTCTTTCGGCAATCCTTACTTGGATGGCCTGGTGTCCCACAGTTAAAGCATTTCTTCTTCCCCTTAGCATTGTTGCCTTTGCCACCCTTATTTTGATCCCTTTTCTTCTCGGGTGCCTTATCAGCTTTAGTGCCTTTCTCCTCATGCACGAGTGCCATGTTTACTAGCTTCTCAAAGGTGGCCCCCATAGGGATGTAGGTCATAGCCAACCCTTGCAATGGTTCATTCAATCCATTAACGAACCTCAGAGCCTTCCTCTCCGGCGTGTTCACTAAGTCTAAGCCAAACCTTGCTAACTAATTGAATTTGTTGACATATTCTTTCACTGATGAGCTTCCTTGCTTCAATGTCAAGAACCTTTCCATATACAGATTTTCTTCCGCCCTCGAGAGAAACTTCGCCTCGAACCTACGTATAAAATCCGCCCAAGAGTCAACAGGACGCTCCCCATTAGTGACCTCCCACCAAAACGAGGCCTCTCCCTTCATCAACCAAGCTGCTAAACGAACTCTCCTCCCTTCTTCCACTTCAAAAATTTCTAGCAATTCTTCCACCTCCTAAAGCCAATCTCTAGCTTCCACAAACGTTTCTGACCCTTGAAATGGTTTTCCACCCATAGCCCTGAATTCCTTGCACGTCTTTGCAAAAGTATCTACGTGAGGAGGAGGAGAAGAAAATGGTGCAACTGGTGGTGGAGGAACATTGGCCGGACCTGCGGCGGCCCTAGCCTCCAATAGCCTCCTATACCATCCTGGTATCGTTACACCGTCGAGTAAATTAAGATCTTCAACCATGCTGAAACGAAAAAGGAAAGATTCAAAATGGAGAATTTGAAAGATAAAGATATATGGCTATTTGGGGATTTTGTTTTTCATAAAAACTTCCTCTTTAAATTTCTCATTAAAACATGTTTTTGAAAACATTTCTTCCAAAAACAACTAGTTTTCTAAAGTATTTTTATCTGTTCTGGTAACCTTAAGCTCTGATACCATGTGTAACACCCCACGTCCATTAATGTCACTCACAAAGGGAATGCATTAACTTCCATGGAGGTTATAAGTGAATATAGAACAGAAAATTACAACAAGACAGATAATAAATAGTACTTGGAAATCTAAAACTTCATTTTATTGCAGCGGAAATTAAACATGTTTGTTACATCATAAATCCATAGATCATAACCAAGTACAATATCCATCTTCATAAAAACAAAATACATAATCCCATTACATAAATAGCCATTAAAAAGATAACAAGCTGGACTTTACTTCAACGGTCCAAGCTTTCCAAAGAGAGATGAAGCAATTCAATCAAACTCCACTAGAGCTGGGCCCAACCTGAGGACCTGGAGGGGGAAAAAGGATAGAAATAGAGGGGGTCAGACATAAAGTCTGGCGAGTATGATAATTCTAACAATACTATTATCAAAATAACTAGACTAAGGCATAAGCTGGAAGACAAGTAAATGTCTATGAACTCTTAGGAAGATAAAGATAGCGTTTAAGATAACGTTAAAGATAACGGTAAAGGCACACCTAATTACTAACGAATGATTACTACATTGCACCGCACATTACTACACTGCACCACACTAGTCACCCTATTGTTTGATCCCACTTGCTTCACACAGAAACTTTATAAATAGCCTTACGTACGCCCAGCTGACTACATAGGTGCTGTCTGCCCCTGTCTCCATTAGGTGTACCCCACTACCCACTTTCGATCGGCTCCCTACTCGTAGATACCCGTGCTGGCCCCACTGTGGGGTGCATCACTCCCCTAAAATGGCAACCCGATACAACTTGAGAATGCATGGCTTATACCTACATGATGCAACAACGTCTTACCTACCAGCCCTGGTCCACACACGCATACGAAACCCGTTGGACTTGCGTTGCCACCGCTCCCCGTTTTGGCCTCTTACAGTCGAACCCAGCATGCGTGTCCCGTCCTCGACTTGGGTCGAGCCCACAAAGATACATTTGGGATACTGGTCGAAATGGTCCCCCACAAGCTACCCACCTAAGCTTGTCACTAGTATATCCCACTTAACCCTCTTGTTATGTTCATTTACATGTGTGTTTGGTTAAGTCTTACTAATCTTATTTCACATGCCACTAAGGGCACCCCCTAGATTCCTCATGCCACCCAAGGCACCTACTTAACCCCCAATGTCCCACCTTACATGTTTATCTGGTAAAGTATTTTTTATTTCATTCAGGCCATAACCTCATAAAGACCTCTCACATTAGACTGGCATTTATGGCAGCTGGATTTGCCGAGCGGGTCCGGGCAGTCTTACACCATAAAAGAGTCTAACCTTGTATCTTTACAACCGTTATGCTTTAGTTTAGGCCTAGGACCTCTCGCATTGGCCTGACATTTATGACCACTAGATTTGTCGGGCGGGTCCGGGCAGGTTTACGTCACAAACGAGTCCATCCTCGTGTCCTAAGCACTGATTAACACTTAAAATCTTTTACCCCAGTTTTAATAATACCTTATTCAGATTATTAATTAAGTCAACTTTTAATGATGTACATAATTGACTCAATTATGGCCATCCACTTATGGCATGCAAAATCATATCAATTGCACCCCAACTTTTTAATATTAAATCCTTAATATTACCCCTACCCCACGTTTATACGTTCGCTTATTCGACGCATAATATAGGCTAGACTTGTATAGTCTAACACTTAGCACAAAGATAAATTATCACAACATATAGAAAATTAAAATAAATCTAATCATAATAGGGGTGAAACTTGCATAAACTACACATGTTAAGGATCAAAAGGTGTCAACTTGTTAAATGTCTCAATTTATATGATATGATCATAGCCCAAATCTATACATAAACTTGCATATGGGGTTTTTAGGCAACATAATGATGGTGTGAACTAGCATAGGATATCACATATGTCATAGCATAATTCTAGATGTCATAATAGATGTCTTGGTATATGTTCATAACTTTTCTAATCAATCTAACTTGCATATGTGACTTGTCATATAGATCAACATAACCCAAACATGATGATTTAATTAATATTAAATAACTAGCATAGATGGTAACATCATGGCCTTTTTAACTTGTATGATTCATCACAACTTAGCATAGAAACTTTCAACATACATAACATCATCATAGCATGATTTACAACATATAAGATATCATCATCACATAACATTGGATTTACAATATACATGATAGCAAAAGGGGTTTACAACAACATATATGATAATTCACATCATCTACTCATAATCCATTCATAACTCAACCTAATTAAAATGATAATAATCTTGTTAAGATCATCATACTCACAATTTAGAGATGAAAAGAGAGAGTTTTGCTTTGCTTTAGGGTTGAGAGAATTAGAATTGAATTTTCTTTTCTTCTTTCTTAGTTGGCGGCGGCTCCATTGATTTCCATGGCGATGGTATGACGGTAACTATTCTATTTTAATTAGGTTTAGGGTTAGCACTAGGATGTATTTATAGGTGTAGGAAGTTATTTAGGACCATTATATTAACCCTGAACCATGAGAACCAATAAATGCAAAATATGCATTTGAGCGAATCGGCCCACGGGTTGACAGCCAAACACCCTGGATTAACCCCTAGTCGACCCAGCGAGGCTCGGGTCGACCTCAAAAATGGGCCGGTTCGGTTATTCCCCCTCCCAATTCGCTATTTTGAACTTTTTCGCATATTTATTTATTTAATTTTTAATTTATATATATATATATATATATATATATATATATCGACATATATATATTTCTCTGTGCAACCCACTTCCCTTAATTCTTTTCTAAAAATTAAGTATACTTTAATTTGTGAATTTTAATGTTATAAAATTACGGGGTGTTACATATATAGAGAAGTAAGAATTGGTTTCAACATCGATATTTGAAACTGAATATGAACGTAGAGTTAACCAAAGGAGTTAATCAAATGTGTTAATCAAAATGAGTTAGAGGAGTTAATCGATTAGAGTTAGAATTACTCGATTAGAGTTAGAGTTAATTGGTTTGAGTTAACCAGTTAGGGTTAATCAATTAGAGTTAATCAAATTAAGTTAATCGATTAGAGTTAAGATAATTGAGTTAAATAATCAAGTTAAGATAATCGAATTGAGTAATTGAGTTAAGATAATCGATTTAAGTAATCGAGTTAAGGTAATCGAGTTAAGTAATCGAGTTAAGGTAATCGAGTTAATTAATCGAGTTAAGTAATCGAGTTAAGACAATCGAGTTAAGATTATCGAGTTAAGTAATCGAGATAAGATTATCGAGTTATAGTATATTCGAAGTAGAGTTATCGAATATCACTTATTCGATGTGGAGTTAAATCGAATATAGCTTATTCGAGAAGAGTAATCCAATATAGTTTGTTCGAAAGGTGTAAATCGTATATAGTTATTCGAAGAAAGGAGTTATCCAATACAGTTATTCGAAGTGCGATAATAGAATATAAGTTATTCGAAGGGAATTAATCGAATAGAGAAAGGAGCTAATCGAATATTAGGTATTAGAAAGGATTTATCGAATATTAGTTATTCAAAAGGAGTTATCGAATATTAGTTATTCGAAAGGAGTTATCGAATAATAGTTATTCGAAAGGAGTAAACCGAATATTAGTTATTCGAAAGGAGTTATCGAATATTAGTTATTCGAAAGTAGTTATCGAATATTAGTTATTCGAAAGGAGTAAACCGAATATTAGTTATTCGAAAGGAGTAAATCGAATATTAGTTATTCGAAAGGAGTAAATTGAATATTAGTTATTTGAAAGGAGTAAATCGAATATTAGTTATTTGAAAGGAGTTAATCGAATATAGTTTATTCAAAAGGAGTTAATTGATAGGAGTAAATTAGATAGAGTTAATCCTGTAGAGTTAATCCAATAGTGTTAATCCAATAGAGTTAATCAAATAGAGTTAATAGAATTGAGTTAATCAAATAGAGCTAAATGATAAGAGTAAATCGATTAGAGTTAATCGAATAGTGTTAATTGAATAGAGTTATTCGAATATAGGTTATTCGGAGAACAGAGATTATCGAATATAGTTTATTCGAAGGAAAGAGTTATTGGATAGAGATTTATTCGAAAGAGAGTTACGTAAGTAAGTTTGTTAATGGTTTAAATATAAACTTTGACTATTTCGAAGTTAAACGTCGTTCAGTTAAGGTCTGAGAGGTAATTATACCCCAACTTGATTGACTTCCTTCTTAACTAAGGAATGGTAAGGTTTGATAGTGAAGGTTGGCTAAATGAATATAGTTAATGAAGGTAATGGTGAATTGGCATAGCGATATTTTATTTAAACATCTGTTTAAATCCAAGGAATGAGCTTTGGAAACATTTTCCAAATATAACCAGAGATATTTTCTAATCATAGAAAATGAAAATGTTGGATTGTAAAGAATACTGGAATGGCAGTGATACGGGGAAAGGAGATGGAAAAGTTTTCCAATGATTAATAACGTATATTTTCTAAATTTAGAAAATAAGGATTTCTGTGTATATACAGAAACAAGAAATGGAGAATCAATAAATTAATTTAAGAGATAAACGTTGAATGTTGATTGATCGATAAAATTTCCATTTGGAAATAATATCATTGTTTGCACATGTGTTTTTCTTTGATAGTTAACTCATCGACTATCGATGTTTTTGACCATTTTAATGTTGTTAATATTGAGAGACCGGTTGGATTATTATCCAAAGAACCACTCCGTATTGGCATAAGCGTTGCGAATCTTATATGCCAAAGATAATTGAAGACGGAGTAAAGTGCAAGGGCTATTGTATGAATCTTTGGTAAAGATTGCCTAAGATGGTTGTACTGAATAGTGCCTTCTGTTCGTCCAGTCCCGGGACGACCTGTATGGAAGAATGTTTGACAAAGTATATTCAATAGATCGCATAAGTTGATCTCTTCAAACGTATTTACGTTTGGTGGCAGAGGAATTCGTTTCTCTTAGCTGTATACCCGTGGTATTTTTGGGGAATTCAATTTGTGATTTGGCAGGTATGACGATGTGACATTCAAAGTGAATAAACGTGTAATCTGTCAGAGATAAGTGTAGCTTCTAGCCTCACATCCGGTAAATGACAAAAATCGGGCAGCCAGCATGGCTATGTAGGTTGCACTTATTAGGGTGTATAATCACCTGATCTAGAGTTTCATTTACTTCTAAAAATCTATTGTCGATGCTGTCCCATTCGGGAAACGGTTGCTGATCCCAACCGTTGGTGATATACATTCGATACACTCAGCGAAATGAGTGGTCAGTCATGTGTGGCCGGGTTGCAAGATGTTCTTGTTGAACCCAATGTATTCCTCTCTAAAGGTACACTAGCGAAAGGTGGTTCCATACCTTGTCATAGTTGGAAATCCATTACCCAATACGTGCTTGCGGTTTTGATTGTATACTATATATGTAGAACGTGAGATGAAAGCGTTCTGCTAGATGATTATTATATTGTGCTTGATAGATATTATTATAATATCAAAAGGTTTTTGATATAAAGATTAATCGTTACTTTCAAAATGATTTGAAAGTTGAATAAAACTGATTTGGATTCTCATAAGGGAAAAACCCGTTCTGTTATACGACGTGGTCTATTGAGATATAGTTTACTTGTTCAAACAGTTTTACTCATACCCGTCCCATGACTGGCCCGGAGTTTATCTTGTTTTGTTTTCACTAAACTCTTGGGTGCCCAATTTTATATGGGCAGTCAAGTAGTCAGGAATTTACAGATATACTAGAAGAGCTTGGAGCAGGAGGCTTCAGGATTATATAGCTATAGTTGTTTCCGCTGTGTTGTACGTATTGTACTTTGATAACGTTATTGTATACATATACTGATTTTATTTCAAGGATATGTTATCTATTATATGTTGTTCGTTCTGCTGTGAGATTCGTGTTACTCTGATGTTGTATCTTCTTCTTCTTCTATTCTAAGTTTCTTTCTTATCTATTCTCACCCTCTAATTTCTTTCATTAACCACTGGTATTTTTCGATGTTTGGTTAGTTGTCATTGAGTTTATGTCTATAACCAAAGTCGCTAAAAACTGGGTCATTATAGTTGGTATCAGAGCTTAAGGTTAAGTGAATTACCTTGGCTCTGTGACGTGATTCGGTAGAGATGGGGTTAGTAATACCCTAGATTGAGTTTGAGTGTATATATATGTATATATATGAGAGCATATTTGTTATTCAATACTAAAATGATTTTATACTGTGAAGATTTATTGGTTGAGTTGTTTGTGATTTCTGGTCGACCAGTTTGGTCCACTCAATCGATAGGAGTTTCTTAACCCTCAAATACGATGAACCAAAACAGTATGTTTCGAAAAAAGGGTAAATGAAATACTTTTACCCAAATTATATTTTTGATATAAAGAAATTATATTGAAATTATTATAATATATTGGATATATTGGTTGTTATTATAATCGAGTAAGATTATAAAGTGAAATGGTTATTTATATATAACCAAATCAAATTCGTATGAGTGTTACGAAATGAATTGAATATGAAATTAAAATCAGAATTGAAATTAAACCCTGGAAATTTGAATAAGAGTTTGTAAATGGACTTGGATTAAATACATGGAAATTTTAAGATCCTGGGAGAGTTGGAAATGTTTTCCAAGCTTTATGAAAGATTTTTGAAATGTATTTCAAAATGGAAATGGTTAGAAATGGTTTTGAAAGTGATATAGTATTGAACTCACTTCGATAAGTGGAAAATAATTCTGATAATGACTTCAGCACCATCAGTGTTCATTTTCGAGTTCTAAGTGACGGATTACTACCAAGGATTTTGTTTTTGAATTATTTTGAGAAAAAAATTTGTTGATTCCAAAAGGAAATATTTGATTTGTGAAAACCAAAGTTATTTAAAACTCCCAGGAAAAGATTGTTCGAATTAAAACAAATTTTAAATCGAAATTTGTGATACCAAGCTAGAACTGGATTGAAACCCATTAACTGGAAATTGAATTAGATATGATATATCAAGCAGAATCAGATTTTGAATTTTGAGATAGAATATGAAATGGTATCGGATTGATGAGTTAAGAATTTGAAAATCGGGAATAGAACCTTGATTTGAAATTGAATTTGGCTTAAACAAGCGAATGGTTGTGTTGAGGATAAATTGATCAGAGTTTGATTGGATTGATATTGGTATATGCTGAAATGGGTAACAGGTGGAAGGGATATAATAATATGCCCGACAAACAGGTACAAGTTTATATTTGGTATAAGCATAAGATTTATGATCCGATCTGGCAAGCCGCTTGGCTGTTTGATTTTCTTTTGGGTTGGAGAAGGCCTAGAGAGGCGAGTTGTGGTTTTACCGATAGGGCTGTACAAAGGAGGTTATAGCGAAATTTTCCGAAAAATTAAGGCTTTAGAAAATTTTCAGGATTTTTGAAAATTTAGTTAGTCGGAATAAATTAATTTTTAGTCGATATTAATTTGTTCAGTTTAAACTGAAGTTAAGTGGTAAATAGATAAATTTATACCCAGTAGATAGGGTCGTCCTCTACCATAGCAATTTCGAAGACGAAGTTATTTTAAGTGGGAAAGATTATAATGACCCGCATTTTTAGCAGTCGAATAATTTATTTATTAAATTATTAATTATCGATTTAACGATAACTAATAACTGGAATTAAATAATATTTATATTTAAGTAATATAAACAATAGAAAAAAATCCGGAGTAATCGGAAATAACAGAATTCATGATATGGTGTGAATTAGACGATATAAAATTTATAATTCAGTTTATATTGAATTATATTGACGAATATAACGAAGTTTTAGCGTATAATTATAATTTATGTAACACCCCTAAGTCCCACATCGTGGAAGCCTGTGTAAAGTGGGTACTTATATAGTAGAACCCATCTCTTAATAACGCCGAGGCCTTTTGAGGAACAAAACCCCACACCTATATGGTGGCTAAGTTGGGGACAATATCTTGCGTGAACGAAGTTGCGGGTTGTTACAGTGGTATCGGAGCCAATACCCAGCCGGAATTGTGGCTCCCGTGTCGACCACAGCGCCTGGGAGAGGTGTTTGTGAGCCAACGGGGACGTTGGGCTCTGTAGGACGGGAGAATGTAACACCCCTAAGTCCCACATCGTGGAAGCCTGTGTGAAGTGGTTACTTATATAGTAGAACCCATCTCTTACTAACGCCGAGGCCTTTTGAGGAAAAACCCCCACACCTATATGGTGGCTAAGTTGGGGACAATATCTTGCGTGAACGGAGATGCGGGTTGTTACAATTTACTTATAATCGAGCTTGAAATGGTGCAGCAATTCGTAAATTCGCGATTCGAACTTCAAACTAATATACAGAAGCCGTTTTAAATCGGATTTTTGTGAAACAAGAAACTTTGGGAGCTGGTGAAGTATATTTTTCTTATGGAAGAGAAAAATTAGGATTTCTTCGTGTAAATCGTGAGTTGTGTCCAAATCAAAATTTAAAATATTCGTTATAGAATCATTTATCGACCGTAATGGTTTATTCGATATAACTAGAGACCAGTTTTGAATTTAGACAAGATTCTTTTGAGACGAAGTGATAATTTAATTTTTAGAATTTTATTGTAATTTTTATTTAATTAAATAAGCAACATTTTATTTGGAGTATTTTGCACCCTGTAATCAACATTTTGATGTTTCATAAAATGAGTTAATCTACCGATATTATTATATTTTTTGGGATGGGGGCACTGAGCTCGACAAAATGGTACTTTTATTTTTATCCGTAACTCTTCATATGTGGACGTAACAAGTGTTTTGTACCAGATGAAAGTGTATGGCATTACCATATTTTCATAATACCACATAAACAAAAAGCATGAAGCCATATGGAAGAAAAGTAAGCCACGTCCCCTCTTCAAAAGTAAGTACTGTATATGAACGTGGAGGGCTAAGTATCACAAACAAATATATGGTCTACCTCTTGAAAACCTCACGTCTGCTACCACAACCCTACTTAATACCTTTCATCTTCCTTTATACACGGTTGCTTTCCTCTCTTTTTCATGGTCGTTACTCTTCTTAAAATAAAATAAAAAGGGACGCATGGGGTGGCAATTGACGAGGCACACACATGCAAAGTGATTAAAAAGGGGAAGGACTCGGACGCTTTGTGGTTTCATAGGGATGGCTGTAAAGTACTTTCGCCGAATCAAAGAGGTGCTATGGACCAGGTTTGCCCTTCGTTGAATGCAGATGGAGTTCAGGTTAGAATGCTGCATGAATAGGTGCACATTTGGGTATAGGAGCTTCAATCAAATGAGGAGATAAGGGATGTATTTTCGTGAAGTGTTGTTTCCAGTTTGCGTTCTCACGTGAATCAAGGGGTGCTGTTATCACATCGATGGTGGGTTTACATGAGGATGATTCAGCAGTTTCATTTGAAGAGGGAGAAGCTATTAGGCGAATGGGTTAGTAAGGCAATGGGCCCATTTATATATAAACCACAAAAGCCCAGGAGTAAATAAGTAAATAAAAATATGTGAAATGAGAAAATTTGAACATGAAGGGAAGTAGGAGGATTGCAAGTACAAACGTTTGGGCAGTGGAAATCAGAAGGGAGAGGGACTGCCTTAACTTTGGTGGAGGTTTGTAAGTTGTAACGTCCCGCATTTTTGTCGGTTGGTATTTGAATATTTAAATCAGTTTAAATATTGAATTTGTAATATAAGTGGACTTATATATTAATTAAAAAGAAGTTGAACGTATATAAATATATATTAATCATAATCGAGCTAAGAACAACCCTGCAGTTCGTAATTTAACGTTCTGAACTTCAACTGAGTGTACCGGACTCGTTTTGAATCGGATTTCTTCGAAACGAGAAATGTTGGAATCTGTTGAACTGTATCTTTCTAACAGAAGTGGAAAATGAATATTTCGTCGTATATACTGCAAGATATGTCCAAATCAAATATTCGAAAAGTCGTTGTAGAAGCATATATCGACCGTAACGGTTATTTGAATATAACTTGATATAGGTTGAAAATCGGGACAAGGTTCTTTTGAGGCGCAGCGATAATTTAATTTTTAGAATTTTACTGTAATTTTTAATTAATTAAATAAGCAACTTTTTATTTGGAGTATTGTACACCCTGTATCGGTATTTCGGGATTTCAAAATATAAGTCAAACTACCGGTATTATTATATTTTTGAGACCGTGGCACCTTACTGGACACGATCGTATTCTTATATCTGTCTGTAATAGCTTGGAGTTTACGTGACAGGGTACGCTAACTTTAACAACATGAAACCGAATATATGAATGTATACATGACGGGCTACTCTATCCATCTAAAATATACAATCAAAATGGCTCTACGATAAACGTTCCACGCAAGTTGGTAAATAAAAGAAAGATATTTTGTATTAAAATAAACCATAATATACTTCTCTTTTTGGTACATCAGCTACCTAAAGACAACTAGTCCCTTAAAATCACGCATGGGCAAGGCCTTATCACATTAATGAGAACCCATGAACCTAGTGGAAACAACACGTCCCTCCCCTCTACTCTAATATATATACGTGTATTACTTAACACCAAAGAAAAATAACACTACTGACCTATGTTTAAAAGTATGCATACCCTATTCTCTACCCCAACACGCAAGCTACATGCTGAAGCCTGCCAACCCCATACGCTGCCGTATAAAACCCATCCCCCTAGAGACCAGTCCATACCCTATCATCTCACCATACACCATCAGCCTATTGCTTACATACAAAGGAATGCTCTCCTATAAATACACGTGCGGTGAGTCTCCAATGTGTTTTCTTTTTCCACCAAAACGCCTTGTAATGGCTGCTGACCAGTCCTTCGTGAATTATACAAGAGTGAGGTATTGGCAAGGGTACGAATACTTCTATAGTAATAAGAGAAGCATGGCCACTGTTGGGTTCGCTTTCAGCACATGCTGTTGCGGTGTTAGGCGCTATAGTTGATGACGTGAGGCTCATGGATATGAGGCGCAGTGCGAGGCTAGCAAGATGAGGAGCAAAGAAAGGACATGCGTTCACATTGGAGAAGAGGAGAGAAGCAAGGAGGGATAGAAGTTGATAAGCTGTGTTGGTTTGTTGGAGTGCATGGTGGCTTTGAAAAGCATGGCAGTTCGATGGGCGAGCTGAGAAGGAAGTGGGAAAATGGTGTTGTGAAGGGGAAGGTCTTGAAGTCACGGAATGGTGAGGAAAAGTACGAGAGCTGAAGGTTTTCAAGCCGACCATTTCTTTGTGCAAGGATGGTCGAGCGGGTGTTGTGTTTTTCGGGAAATAGTAGTTCATGCAGGAGGCAGTGTCTGAAGTGTATCATTTGAACAAGAAGGAAGAAGTGAAACGTTGGTTGACAATCCGATGGTGAAACGAAAGAAAGGCTTATGGGATGTTCACAGCAAGGGAGGGGTGTCCATTACTAAGAGTGAATGCATGGAATTTAGGAAGAAGGGATGCTTTTGTTTTGAGGCACTGGAGCAGTGGAACGTGAATGATGGTATTTGTTTTACAAATCATGAAGGTGGCGGCATGACTGTTGTAGAAGGACGGATGCTCACGGTTTTCAGATTGTGGAAGGAGAATATATGAGAGTTTGGTGGATACTGTGTTAGTATCATGAAGATCCGAGCTTGGGGGATGATGGAAAAATAAAGAAGAGGGGGAGCACTTGCGATGTGCTACTGGAAATGGAAAATTTCGAAATATGGAAGAACTGAAACTTGTGTGATATTTGGTACGTGTACATGCACTGGAATGAAACGCAAGTTTTTACTGAAGCAAGAACGGAGTACTGTACTGTGTTCATGCGCTTACAAGTTGGAAAAGGGAACGTGAGCACCGTGCAGTAACGTGAGCGACAGGAAATTTGGCACAAAGTGGTAGCTAGCGGGATCGAGTTCTTGGTGACGGCGTCCGAGAGATCGAGATGATGGATCCGATGGAAAATGATGAACTGAAGGCATCAGCTCAATACGTGGAACATTCGGTTTGTATTTGTGAGGAGTGTTGCATGGGAAAAGGGTTTAAAAAGGGATGGAATAAGCATGCCGGTGTCGGTTTTTAACAATGGTGGTTTTGTCTAATTAAATAAAGAAAGTGGCGAAGTGCTCGCCTCAAGTAAACGGACAGTGAAGTGGCATATGATGGAGATGGTACTGTTCTGTGGAGGAGCGGATGATGTGAGGATGGTTTTCTTCGATACCAGAATCAAAGAAATCGGATGATGTCAAACGCCCGGTTTAATCGACTAACGCAAATCGTTATTTAACGGTTAACGCGCAAATGTGAGTAAATTCACTAACTCTGATCTATTTAAAAATATGATAATTATATTTTAATGTTGATTGAATGTTGTGTGATGGTCGATTAGGTAGATTACAATTAAATTTGATTGAATATTATATATCGTTGCATATGTACACATCACCGGTTGGATGCTGATTCCATCAATTATAATATTCCCTAGTATGAAACCAGTGATAATTGTTTGACTAACATATGTGGATGCGGGAAACCGGTTGGAGGAATCCAACCGGATTCCTCAGTATTTATATGTACTGTTTGTTTTGTATGCACTGTTTGAACCCGAATTATATTTAAAACCCGGTGTGAATATTGATGTTGAACGGAAATTCAACATTTGTTTAGATTAAATAAATAAACGATATCGATTTAGAAAGTGTTAACAATCGACCGTAAAACCATCGTTTTGTTAAGAAACTGATTTATCGTCAGGCAAATCAATGAAGTTAATTATAAAAATTATATTTTTATAATTAAAGTAAAGTTTTAAATTATAATAGAAGTTCTATTATAAACCAGTATTTTAGAGTTCGTTTTTATAAAGCAAATAAAAACGATTGTTGACATTTAAACAAGTTTATAAAGTAAAAATTATCCGACGATTAAATATTTGGATAATTATATAATTTAGAGATATCATTAGATTAATTAGATTAATCTAATGTTAAGAAGTAATTAAAATCAGTTAATGAATTTACTGATGGAATTAAGTTGATTTAATCAACTGTTATTTGAGAAATTGATTATTAGATTAATTGGTCTTTAATTAATCTAATGGAAACAGGTTAGAAATAAGTTTATCAAAATTAATGAGATTTAATTACCATTTAAGAAGTTATATATAAGAACTTTGGAATGGAGAAAGCAAAGAGTTAATGTTTAAAATAAATATACATAAACAACAGAGATTCCAAAGTAAGAATATGGTGTTGTAAATCCATATTCCAAAATAAAACAAGGAAATACGATTTAATAAATATTATAAGTAATAGGGAATTAGAATACAGACTTGTATCGGTTCTAAGGTAAGAACGTTGTCGATCAAGGTCTGAGAGGTAAATAAAATACCCCAACTTGAACGGCTTCGCTATTACCGAGGAATGATATCAGTTTGTAACGGAAAGAGATGTCAAGATTTTTGTAACGGAAAGAGATGTCAAGATTTTTGTAACAGAAAGAGATGTCAAGATTTTTGTGACGGAAATAGATGTCAAGATTAGTATAAAAGGAATATGGCAGCGTATGCAAGTCTTAGAATTATAGCGATAAAATAACGCTGTTGATAAGATAAGTGTGACTGTTATGTCAAGATTAGTTATAACAAAGAATATTACAACGCATGACAAGTTGAACTATAGCAATAAAATAACGTTGTTGATAAGGTAAGTGTGACTGTAATTAGTTATAAGAATATTATAGCGTATGATAAGTTTAGAACTATAGCGACAAATTTACTGCTATTGATTTGACTTAAGCATGACTTTTATATATAACAGCACTTCCTAGGAAATGTAACAGTTTGGTTTGAAATCCACTTATGCTAGAGTAATAAGTAACGACGTTTGTTCAAAGAAATATAAGAAAGAGTTTAGAAAAAGAATTGGGGAATCGTATTAGAAACTAATGACAGCATTTTGATTTTCGAAATGTGATTAGAATTAAACCATTAGGATTTGGAACTGGGATTCGACGATGTCAAATGTATTAAAAGTAAATTATTTTTAGGAATTATAATCTGATAGGATAATTAACATTTAGTTTTAAATAAATAAATGTTAATAGGATAAGAATCAATATTTAGTTATCAACTGGATATTGATAAGAAGTTGACTTAGAGAACAGAGTTTATAAAGTGGATTGTGAATATAAAGTATGAAAGAGATTTCGGTAGACGAGATAAGGTTATTGATTTTCTAAATAAAGAGTTATTTGATAAAGGTATTCTGATTTATATAACAGGAATGGTATTCACATTTTTAAGTGAATAATGTTTTTAAAGGTAAACGGTTGGCCGATTAAAATATTTATAATGAAATTGGAAATATTTTCCAATATAAAGAGGGTAGATTATCCAAGTATAGAAATAAAGAATGTGAAATTAATGGAAAGAGTTCGAACGTTAATAATGTATGTTTCTGGAACATGAAAGAATAAGAGTTTATAATAACTGGAAATGTTTCCAAGAAGTGTAAAAAGGCTAAAACGGGATTTGAGAAATATCTGGTAAGATATGAGAATTCGAATAATAAAGCCGAATGTTAAAATTAAAAATACCCGTGATTGTGCGATGTTAGTTATACATTAGAATGGATGTTGTTTTTACTTCGATAGTTAAATAACCGACTATCGAAGTGTTTTGACCATCGTTGTCAATATGGAGAGACCGGTTGGATACGTTATCCGAAAACCACTCCGTATAGGCATAAGCGCTGCGAATTAGATATGCTGAAGATAATTGAAGACGGAGTTAAATGCAAGGGTCGTCCAGTTCTAGAATGATGTTTATTTGTTTGTCCAGTCCCAGGACAACTTGTATGGACGAGTGTCTGACAGAGTATTTCCAACGGTCACGCCGTTGATTTTACGAATATACCAAGTTGGTGGGGAGAAGATAACTTCTCTTTATTCTACACCCAGTGTGCATTTGTGTAATCAATGTGTGATTACGGATTTGACGATGTGACATTCAAAGTGAATGGTGATCAGATGTTGTGAAGATAAACGTAGCCTCTAGCCTCACAACCAGGAATGACAGAAGTTGGGCTAGGCAGCATGGCTAGTTGGGTCATCCCCAAGGAGGGTGTATTGTCACCGATCTAGAGAAAATTCATATTTATACTTCTTTTCGATTCTGTATCTTCGGATGACGGTTGGATGGCCTGCAACCATGGTGGCAATATATTCGCGACACTCAAGCTAAATGAGTCAGCGGTCATGTGTGGCCGGGTTGCAAGACGTTCTTGTTGAACCCTGAGTGTATCCCCTCTAGAGTACACTATTCAGAAGGTGCTCCCATACCTTGTTTGTTGAAATTCAATCTCCAATAAGTGCCCTGCGGTTTATGATTTTATACTATATATATGTGGAACGTGAGATGCAAGCGTTCTGCTACTTGGATAATTATTTGTTTAGACATTATCATAATATCACTGTTTTTGATATCAAAGTAATTTGGGTTATAGTAAGGTAAAAGCCGTCCATGTTTATGTGTGGGTTGGTCTTACTATTATCCTTTTGTTTCAAAAGGATTTTCTTCAAAGTAAAACCGTATAGTTGGAATTTACTCACACCAGTCCCATGACTGACCCGGAGTTTATTTTGTTTTTTTTCCCTAAACTCTTGGGTGCCCAAATTTGTACGGGCAGTCAAGTGTTTCAGGCTTTGCAGATTCACTTGGAGGAGCTCAAAAGCAGGAAGCTTCACCATTAGTTATGTAGAGTTATTTCCGCTGTGATATGATGTATTGTACTCTGATAATGGTATGTATATACAATACAGTTTTGTATTCAAAGTTATGTTATATAATACATCTTATTTTGTTCTGCTGCGAGTTTCGTGTTACTCTGATTCTGTTCAGTTGTGATCTTCTTCTTCTATTCTATTAGTTCTATCTTTTCTTTCTCACCCTCTAAATTCTTCTATTAATGTCCTGGTGTTTTCGATGCTTGAATAGTCAACAGTGTGTTTTTATGTTGATTTTCTAGGTCGAAAATTCCCGCCATTACAGATGGTATCAGAGCATAAGGTTAAGTGATTACCTTGGCTCTGTGGCGTGACTCAGTAGAGATGGAGTTAGTAATACTCTAGATTGAGTTTGAGTGTATATATATGAGCGCGTATTTGTAAATAAATATAAAAACTGTTTTATATTGTGTTGACTGGTCAGTCGAGTGGTTTATGAATTCTGATCGAAACAGTAATGCAAACTGAGTTGATAGGTGTTTCTAAACTCTTGAACAGAGTAATTCGACACAGTATGTTTTGGAAAGAGGGTAAATGAAATAATTTTACCCAAAGTATATTTTGATATAAAAAGAAGTGTATATCTTAATATTAGTATAATATATTGGATATGTGATCATTATTATGATCGAACAGGATTATAATTGAGTTGGTTATTTAAAGTACCAGTCGAAATATTATATAAGTATGATATGCAAAATCAGATGAGCTAAATATGAATTAAAAACCAGAATAGAAATAAAACTCTAGAAACTTGGAAAAGAATTGAAATTGAATTTGAATTAAATATAAGGGAATTTTAAAATCCTGGGAGATTTGAAAATTTGTTTTCCAAGTGCTGTGAATGATATTTTGAAGTAATATTCAAAATGAAAATGTTTGAAAAATGAGTTTTTAAAGCAATATAGTACTGAACTCACTTCAATGGTTGGAAAATAAATTCCGATGGTGAAGCGCGCCATTATCGGTGTTCATTTTCGAGCTGGTAAGTGATGGATTACTACCAAAGATTTTGTTTTGTATTGTTTGAGAAACAAGTTGTCAGAAATTCAAATGTTTTGAATTATAAATGATTTCAAACTGATTTGAAATAAATCCCAGGAATTTGAATTGTGAAAAAAAAATTTAACTTATGGAGTTAAAATGGTAAAAATGGAATTTAAACGAAGATAACAAAACTGGACTGAATTTGGAAAGATCCAGAATGAAAATTATAAAAGAAAATATTGGAGATTCAAGTTATTAAAAAATGAATTGATTCTTGGAGAATAAGAATCGAATGTTGAATTAGAGATGGAGATAACTGATTTGAGAAATAAATCAGTAAATGGAATGTCGTAATAAAACTTAACAAGGTTAAGAACTGAGAGTGGAATCGGAGTTGAAATAGAAATTTGGCTTAGTAAAAGCGAAAGACTGGTTTGAGAACGGATTGATGGGAGATCAACCAAGGATGCTTGGATATGCTGGTTTGATAGCAGATGGCAGAGATAGAGTTGAATGCCCAACAGAGAAGGTACACGTTTATATACGAGTATGAGATTTTTGTGAGTCGGTTTGGGCAAGCCGTTTGGCTGTTTGATTTTCTTTTGGATTGGAGAAGGCCCAGAGTGGCAAATTGTTGTAGTACCGAGTGAGCCGTGCAGAGGAGATGCTGGCAAGATTCTCCGAAAATTTAAGCTGTTAGGAAATTTTCAGAATTTTCGAAAATATTCGGTAATAAGAAGGAATTAATATTTTAATTGGAAATAATCAGTTCAGTGGAAACTGGAATTATGAAGTAAACCAAAAATATTTTTAACCATGTTATAACATAGATTGTAGCATTTTCCCTATCTTAGCAATTTCGAGGACGAAATTATTTTTAAGGGGGAAGGTCTGTAACGTCCCGCATTTTTGTCGATTGGTATTTGAATATTTAAATCAGTTTAAATATTGAATTTGTAATATAAGTGGACTTATATATTAATTAAAAAGAAGTTGAACGTATATAAATATATATTAATCATAATCGAGCTCAGAACAACCCTGCAGTTCGTAATTTAACGTTCTGAACTTCAACTGAGTGTACCAGACTCGTTTTGAATCGGATTTCTTCGAAATGAGAAATGTTGGAATCTGTTGAACTGTATCTTTCTAACAGAAGTGGAAAATGAATATTTCGTCGTATATACTGCAAGATATGTCCAAATCAAATATTCGAAAAGTCGCTGTAGAAGCATATATCGACCGTAACGGTTATTTGAATATAACTTGATATAGGTTGAAAATCTGGACAAGGTTCTTTTGAGGCGCAGCGATAATTTAATTTTTAGAATTTTACTGTAATTTTTAATTAATTAAATAAGCAACTTTTTATTTGGAGTATTGTACACCCTGTATCGGTATTTCGGGATTTCAAAATATAAGTCAAACTACCGGTATTATTATATTTTTGAGACCGTGTCACCTTACTGGACACGATCGTATTCTTATATCTGTCTGTAATAGCTTGGAGTTTACGTGACAGGGTACACTAACTTTAACAACATGAAACCGAATATATGAATGTATACATGACGGGCTACTCTATCCATCTAAAATATACAATCAAAATGGCTCTACGATAAACGTTCCACGCAAGTTGGTAAATAAAAGAAAGATATTTTGTATTAAAATAAACCATAATATACTTCTCTTTTTGGTACATCAGCTACCTAAAGACAACTAGTCCCTTAAAATCACGCATGGGCAAGGCCTTATCACATTAATGAGAACCCACGAACCTAGTGGAAACAGCACGTCCCTCCCCTCTACTCTAATATATATACGTGTATTACTTAACACCAAAGAAAAACAACACTACTGACCTATGTTTAAAAGTATGCATACCCTATTCTCTACCCCAACACGCAAGCTACATGCTGAAGCCTGCCAACCCCATACGCTGCCGTATAAAACCCGTCCCCCTAGAGACCAGTCCATACCCTATCATCTCACCATACACCATCAGCCTATTGCTTACATACAAAGGAATGCTCTCCTATAAATACACGTGCGGTGAGTCTCCAATGTGGTTTCTTTTTCCACCAAAACGCCTTGTAATGGCTGCTGACCAGTCCTTCGTGAATTATACAAGAGTGAGGTATTGGCAAGTGTACGAATACTTCTATAGTAATAAGAGAAGCATGGCCACTGTTGGGTTCGCTTTCAGCACATGTTGTTGCGGTGTTTGGCGCTATAGTTGATGACGTGAGGCTCATGGATATGAGGCGCAGTGCGAGGCTAGCAAGATGAGGAGCAAAGAAAGGACATGCGTTCACATTGGAGAAGAGGAGAGAAGCAAGGAGGGATAGAAGTTGATAAGCTGTGTTGGTTTGTTGGAGTGCATGGTGGCTTTGAAAAGCATGGCAGTTCGATGGGCGAGCTGAGAAGGAAGTGGGAAAATGGTGTTGTGAAGGGGAAGGTCTTGAAGTCACGGAATGGTGAGGAAAAGTGCGAGAGCTGAAGGTTTTCAAGCCGACCATTTCTTTGTGCATGGATGGTCGAGCGGGTGTTGTGTTTTTGGGGAAATAGTAGTTCATGCAGGAGGCAGTGTCTGAAGTGTATCATTTGAACAAGAAGGAAGAAGTGAAACGTTGGTTGACAATCCGATGGTGAAACGAAAGAAAGGCTTATGGGTAGTTCACAGCAAGGGAGGGGTGTCCATTACTGTAATGGCGCGTTTTGTAAGGTATAATAATATAGTTATTTAATTATTTAAATAACGAATATATTAAATAAATGATAGTTGAACGTATAAATTATAATAATAATTATAATCGAGCCCGTAACGACGCGGCAGTTCGTTATTTGGCGAGTTGAACTTCAACTGAATATACAAGATTCGTTATAAGTCGGATTTCTGTGAAACAAGAAACGTGTGGAACTGGTGAAGTATATCTTTCTAGTGGAAGAGAAAAATCGAGATTTCGTCGTATAGACTTTTATTTACGTCCAAATCAAATTTTGAAGTAGTCGCTATTGAATTGTTTATCGACCATATCGGTTTATTCGATATAACTAGAGATCGGCTTTGAATTTAGACAAGGTTCTTTAGAAACATAGTGATAATTTAATTTTTAAATTTATGGTAATTTTTAATTAATTAAATAAACAACTTTTTATTTGGAGTGTTTCGCACCCTGTAATCAACATTTTAAAGTTTCAAAATATGAGTTAATCTACCAGTATTATTATATTTTTGGGATCGTGGCACCGAGCTGATTACAACGGTATGTTTACTTCTGTCGTTGACAACTCGTATATAAGTGGGGCAGTGCATATCGGATATCCATATTTTATAACTTAGATATATATATTTCTTTTCTTTTCAATGTAAATGAAAAATTAGATATAATATAATATATGGTGATGAAACAAAAATTAGATATAATATAATATATGGTGATGAAACAACATGGGTTAACGTCGTTAACATGGAGATGAGAATGGACAAAATATTCGTTGGAACCAACTGACCGTAAGTAAATAAAATGAATTAAAGCAGGGCAATATATATATATATATATATATATATATATATATATATATACATATCGATTAGTTGCAAAATAACTTAGAGGCCAAGGCTTGTACACGGTTTCACATCCTTCAACACAGAGGTGCCTTCTATTTCCTACCTTACCCTACGTTAATTAATGAAATGCCTGTATGGTCAAAAATCAATCCAGCTAGAGTTCTGCAAACCGACACCGTGCCTCATTCCTTACCAAGGAAGTAATGAAAATACATATAAATACACCACTCTTATTTCCAAACCAAATTTACATTTCATCAACAGAAAACGAGCCGCCACCCTAAATGAAAATCGAGATATTCAAACCGAGAATAAAAAAATCAGATACTCAACAAAAGAAAGTGATCTTGGATCTATTCTATTCCTTAAATCGAGGGATTCTCTCCTATACCAATTTGGTATAACTCGATCGCCACTTCAGATTCGCGTTTTTGGGTAAAAACTGGAAGTGACGTGTTGGAGGTGGGAAGCGAGTTGTCTGGGGTGGTATTGGCGGTGTCTGAGTTCGAGGAGGGCCGAGCGTTGGTGAAACCGAATTAGTAATCGGTGATGAGCAAGTGAAGCTCAGGGAGAGAAAGCTGCTGGTGACAACCGTTTGTCAAACGGTGTAGTGAAGGTGGAGTAGTCAGGGAAGGTCTGCGGTTTGATTGGGGTACAGGAGTTCGAAGTTGGTTGAGAAAGAGGGAGTAGAAGAAATGAGCGTGATGGGTTTTACCTGAAAATCGATGGTCAGAGGAAAGTTTCGGTGGTGCTTGAATGAAGAAGAAGGGTAGAGATGGGTCGTGTATAAGTAAGGCAGGCCCAAATTAGAAGTTATAAAAGAACTGGAGCATGACTTTGTGATGTGCGGAAGAAGGAAATGCAGGTGGGTCGGTGAAGTGGTGGGCCTTGTTTCAAAGATAAGCCCAAAAGAAAATACAAAGGGGATTTAAGTTGTATGCAAGTTGAGAACGTGGAGGCAAAATGGAGGGTGTTCTTCATTGGAGCATGCTGAGGTGTCATGAATTACAGAAGGAGCATGGTGGGCGCAAGTTAGTTATATCATGGGTCGAGGAAACAGGATCCGACATGATCACACGGACGGGGGCTACAACATGAGGTCAGTTGGAATGATTCGGAGATTTATTGGAAAATATGACGGGGAAATATCGTCAGAACAGGACTGCTAAACGGTTATCGTTGTTTAACGATACACCGACAATGTGAGTAAATCTCACAACCTCTGAACAGTTTATATTCTCACATTGTATTCTTAGGACTGTTAAATATTGTCTGTTTGATTGTGTGTTGACTGTTTGATTGAACTGCTAGTCAGTTAGTAGAAATTATATATATATCTGTGTGTATATATATATATATATATATATATATAAACTGTTATTATTTATATGTCGATTCTGCTTAACAGAATAATATACTGGTGTTGTCTAACATCTGTGATGCAGGGAAACAGGTCGGAGGAATCCAACTGGATTCCTCAACAGTTATTTTACTGTGATTTTTATATTGTGATATATAATGTGATGTATATAATCTGTGTGATTATGTGTGGTGGGACGATATTTATCATTGTTATATGGTGTGTTAAATACCATGAGAAATACCAGAATGTAGGAGAGGGGTTTTCAAAGTATATTTTGAAAATAGTTTATTTATATAAAATCAAGGGATTTTATATATATATATATAAGAAAAGGGATTTTCAAATATTAAGGAATATAGTTGGTAAAACAAATATAAAAGAGTTTTATTTGTAAATCAATATAAGGGAATATATATGTTAATCGAATATAAGAGGATATATTCGTTAGTCAAAATATAAAGGAATTATATTCGTTAGAACAAATATAAAGGATATTTATTTAGAGATTAAATAAATAGAATATTATAAAGGGTATTTATTTAGAGATTAAATAAATAGAATTAAACTAAAGAAGATATTTATTTGTTAGATAAATAGGAGTTAACCAAGTGAATTGGTTGAGTTAATCGAAGTAAATTAGTTAAGTTAAACTAAGCGGTGAATCAAAGTGAATTTGTTAAGTTAAACTAAATGATTAATCGATGTGAATTAGTTAAGTTAGACTAAAGGATTAATCGATGTGAATTAGTTAAGTTAAACTAAAGGATTTATCGATGTGAATTAGTTAAGTTAACTAAGTGGTTAATCGAAGTAAATTAGTTGGGTTAATCAAAGTGAATTAACTGAGTTAAACTAAGTAAATCGGTTAGAGTCAATTAACTAAGTTAAACTAAGTGGATTAGTTTAGTTAATCGAGACAAGTAAATCAAGTTAGGTTAAACCATTTGAGTAACCAGTTACGGATAAACAGTTAGAATTGACCAGTTAAAGTCGACCAGTTAAAGTTGACCAGATAGAGTTGATCAGTTAGAGTTACTCAGTTAGAGTTGACCAGTTAGAGTCGACCAGTTAGAGTTATCCAAGTGGAGTTAATCGAGTAGAGTTGCCGAATATCACTTATTCGAAGTAGAGTTATCGAATGTAGTGTATTCAAGGGAAGAGTAATCGAATATAGTTTACTCGAGTGGAGAAATCAAATGTTATTCATTTGAGAAGAGTTATCGAATATTATTTATTCGAAGAGTAGTTATCGAATATTGGTTATTCGATGTTAGTTAATCCAAAGGAGTTATTCGAAGTTAGTTAATCCAAAGGAGTTATTCGAAGTCAGTTAATCCAAAGGAGTTATTCGAAGTTAGTTAATCCAAAGGAGTTATTCAAAGTTAGTTAATCCAAAGGAGTCATTCGAAGTTTGTTAATCCAAAGGAGTTATTCGAAGTTAGTTAATCCAAAGAAGTTAGTCGAAGAGTTAATCGAATATAGTTATTCGAAAGAAGGTGTTAATCGAATATAGTTATTCGAGTAAAGTTAAAAGAGTTAATCGAATTTAGTTATTCGAAATGAGTTATTCGAATTAGATATTTGAATAGAGTTAAACACATTTGAGTGATTCGAATTACTTATTCAAATAGAGTTAAACACGTAAGAGTTAATTGAATATTAGTTATTCAATTAGAGTTAAATCGAATTTAGTTATTCGAAAGGAGTTAATCAATTTGAGTTAAGTTAATCGATTTGAATTAAGTTGAATCGAAATGGAGTAAATCGATTAGAATTAAGTTAATCGAGTTAGAGTAAATCGAATATTGGTTATTCGAAGCTAAGTTATTCGAATTAGTTATTCGAAGGAGTTAATCAAATGAGTTGATCCAAAGGAGTTAGTCGAATATTAGTTATTCGAATAGAGTTAAAGGAGTTATCAATTTTATTTTGATCGAAAGGAGTTATCGATTAGTAAATCGAAAGGAGATTTTCGAATATAGCATATTCGAAAGAAAGAGATCGAATATTGTTTATTCGAAAGAGAGAGATTTCGAATATGAGTTATTCGAAGAGAGATAATCGAATATAGGTTATTCGAAGAAGAGTTAATCAATAGAGATTACTCGAAAGAGAGTTATACGTCGAATTCGATTATAGTGAATTCGGGAAAGTACTATTTACTTTCCAGGGTTTAAATCAAGGTTTAGTTATTGATTAAGAAATTAGGTGTCTGTTTAATTATTCGAGTTAGGAGATAAAGTTATAATTTAGGTTAGATATTGTAGAAGTAGGAGTTATAACGTTATAGTTATAATCAAACGTTGTCATATAAGAAGTAGATTCGTAACCTGAATCCGAGAATTTGCGTAAACAGATGATTGGAAAAAGTTAGTGACGAGCTTCATCTATTTCATAGTAAAGGACGTTGTTCAATTAAGGTCTGAGAGGTAATTATACCCCAACTTGATTGACGTCAGAATTGACAAAGGAATAGTTGTGGTTCGATAGAAAGGTTGATTTGAAATATAGTTAAGTAATAAGCGATTAATGGATTAAGCGTAACGATGTTTTATACAACGTTCATTGGAAATCCGTAAATGAGTTTTGGAAACGTTTTCCAAATATAGTCAGATATGTTTTCTAAACATAGAAAATGAAATGTTTTCATGATAAGAATTTAAGAAATAGAGTTAAGCAAATTCAGAAACTAACTGGAGAGGGTAAGTTGAACGGTTTCCTAAGTGACGATCTGATGTTGGTTTCGACCTTCCGTATTGATACTTAGAGAATTGTTCTCATACTAGTTACAGTTAGGGACTGATAGTTGCAAAATAATAGTGATGTGAAAATAAGCTATGGAAATGTTTTCCAATGATTTATAACATATATTTTCTAATATATGAAATAAGGAAATATGAACATATGATGATTGATCGATCGAATTTCCATTTGGAAATAAGATCGTTGTTTGTACACCGACATGTTTTCATTTGATAGTTAAATCACAGACTATCAAAGCTTTTACCATTTTAACGTTGTTAATATGGAGAGACCGGTTGGATTATTATCCAAAGAACCACTCTGTATTGGCATAAGCGTTGCGAGCAATATATGCCAAAGATAAATTGAAGACGGAGTAAAGTGCAAGGGCTGTTGTATAAGTCTTAGATAACAATGACTAAGATGGATACACTGAATAGTGCCTTCGGTTTGTCCAGTCCCAGGACAACGTATATGGAAGAAGGTCTGACAGAGTATATCCAATGGATCGCGTAAGTTGATCTGTTCAAACGTATTCACGTTTGGTGGCGGAGGAATTCGTTTCTCTTAGCTATATACCCGTGTTATTTTTGTATAAGTCAATTTGTGATTTGGCGGGTATGACGATGTGGCATTCAAAGTGAATGGTGATCAGATGTTCTGAAGATAGACGTAGCTTCTAGCCTCACACCAGGAAGTAACAAAAGTTGGGCTAGGCAGCATGGCTAGTTGGGTCATTCCCAAGCAGGGTGTATTGTCACCGATCTAGGGAATATTCATATTTATACTACTTTTTGATTCTGTATCTTCGGATGACGGTTTGATGGCCTACAACCGTGGTGGCAATATATTCGCGACACTCAAGCTAAATGAGTGAGCGGTCATGTGTGGCCGGGTTGCAAGACGTTCTTGTTGAACCCTAAGTGTACCACCTCTAGAGTACACTATTCAGAAGGTGCTCCCATACCTTGTGTGTTGGAATCCATTCTTCGATAAGCGCCCTGCGGTTTATGATTTTATACTATGTATGTAGAACGTGAGATGCAAGCGTTTCTGCTAGAGTGATACCTATTTGTACTTAGACATTATTATAATATCACAATGATATTGCTTGTCAAAGTTGTTCAGATACTCATAAGGGAAAAACCCGTTCCGTATTTACGGCGTGGTCTTATGAGATATCCTATACCTGTTTTAAACTATTTTACTCATACCAGTCCCATGACTGACCCGGAGTTTACTTTGTTGTTTTCCCTAAACTCTTGGGTGCCTAAATTTGTACGGGTAGTCAAGTAGTCGGGATTTACAGATATACTTGGAGAGCTTGGAGCAGGAGACTTCAAGATTCTATAGCTATAGTTATTTCCGCTGAGTTGTAAGTGTTGTACTCTGATAAGTGCT
Source organism: Allium sativum (assembly GCA_030737875.1). Classification (NCBI taxonomy): domain Eukaryota; kingdom Viridiplantae; phylum Streptophyta; class Magnoliopsida; order Asparagales; family Amaryllidaceae; genus Allium; species Allium sativum. The sequence continues at coordinate 481,502,525 of CM060926.1, read as the reverse complement.
ATTGTATATATATAACTGTTTACTTCAAAGTTATGTTATATATTATATGTTATTCGTTCTGCTGTGAGATTCGTGTTACTCTGATGATTCTGATGTTCTTCTTCTTCTATTCTATTAGTTCTATCTTTTCTTTCTCACCTTCTAAATTCTTTCACTAACGTCTCGGAATTTCCGACTCTCGAGGAGTCGGAAATTTCCAGCCGTTACAGTTGGTATCAGAGCTTAAGTTAAGTGATTACCTTGGCTCTGTGGCATAACTCGATAGAGATGGGATTATTAATATCCTAGATTGAGTTTGAGTGTATATATACGAGTGCGTATTTATTATTTAATATAAAGTGATTTTATATTGTGGAGACTCATTGGTTGAGTGGCTTATGAATTCGGGTCGATCAGTTTGATCCACTGTATCGATAAGGGTTACTAAACACTCGAATACGATGAACCGTCATGGTATGTTTTGAAAGAGGGCAAATGAAATAATTTTTCCCAAATATATATTTGTTTATAGAAGAAATATATATCTTGAAATTAATATAGTATATTGATTGTGTTGGTTGTTATTATAATTGAAAAAGATTATAAAAGGGTGAAATGGTTATAAATGACCAATCAGAATTCATATGAATGTAATATATGAAATAGAAGTAAACCTGAATTTAAATCAGATTTGGAATTAAAATAAGGAAATTTTAAGTTCCTGGGAGATTTTGAAATGTTTTCAAAATGGAAGTATTTAGTAATGGTTTTGAAAATAATATAGTATTGAAATCACTTGGGTCGCTGGAAAATAATTCCGATGATGACTGCGCAGTATCATCGGTGTGATTTTCGAGTTCTAAGTGGTGGATTACTACCAAAGATTTTATTTTGATTGTTTTGAGGAAACAAGTTGTTTAGAAAATTCAAAGGCTTCAAATTGGCAGTATGATTTCGAATTGATTTAAAAACCCAGGAATTTAAATTCTATAATTTAAATGTAACTCGTGGAGTTAAGTAAAACTGAAATGGATTTGATTATAATCTAGAATGGAACCAAATTGATAAGTCAATAATTTGGAATTTGATATTAGAGTTCGAATGAAATTCGATTTGGATTTGAGGATATAAACTGAGTGGAATGACCATGATATATGCAGAAGTGATAACAGATCAAAAGGATATAATGATACGACCGACAAAAAGGTACAAGTTTATATTATATATGAGTTTGGATTTTATGAGCCGAAATGGGCAAGCCGCTTGGCTGTTTGATTTTCTTTTGGATTGGAGGAGGCCTAGAAAGGCGAGTTGTGGTTTGACGTATTGAGCCGTACAAAGTAGGTTATGGCGAAAATTTTCGAAAAGTCCAGGCGTTAGAACATTCTCATGATTTATGAAAATTCAGTTAGCCAGAATGAATTAATAAATTAATTAAAATTAAATGAGTCCAGTCGAAACTGAAATTTAGAAGTAAACTAAAAGATATTTGAATCTAGTTAGTAAAGTTGGTAGCATTTTCCTAGCTTAGCAATTTCGAGGACGAAATTATTTTAAGGGGGGAAGTCTGTAATGGCGCGTTTTGTAAGGTATAATAATATAGTTATTTAATTATTTAAATAACGAATATATTAAATAAATGATATTTGAACGTATAAATTATAATAATAATTATAATTGAGCCCGTAACGACGCGGCAGTTCGTTATTTGGCGAGTTGAACTTCAACTGAATATACAAGATTCGTTATAAGTCGGATTTCTGTGAAACAAGAAACGTGTGGAACTGGTGAAGTATATCTTTCTAGTGGAAGAGAAAAATCGAGATTTCGTCGTATAGACTTTTATTTACGTCCAAATCAAATTTTGAAGTAGTCGCTATAGAATTGTTTATCGACCATATCGGTTTATTCGATATAACTAGAGATCGGCTTTGAATTTAGACAAGGTTCTTTAGAAACATGGTGATAATTTAATTTTTAAATTTATGGTAATTTTTAATTAATTAAATAAACAACTTTTTATTTGGAGTGTTTCGCACCCTGTAATCAACATTTTAAAGTTTCAAAATATGAGTTAATCTACCAGTATTATTATATTTTTGGGATCGTGGCACCGAGCTGATTACAACGGTATGTTTACTTCTGTCGTTGACAACTCGTATATAAGTGGGGCAGTGCATATCGGATATCCATATTTTATAACTTAGATATATATATTTCTTTTCTTTTCAATGTAAATGAAAAATTAGATATAATATAATATATGGTGATGAAACAAAAATTAGATATAATATAATATATGGTGATGAAACAACATGGGTTAACGTCGTTAACATGGAGATGAGAATGGACAAAATATTCGTTGGAACCAACTGACCGTAAGTAAATAAAATGAATTAAAGCAGGGCAATATATATATATATATATATATATACACATATCGATTAGTTGCAAAATAACTTAGAGGCCAAGGCTTGTACACGGTTTCACATCCTTCAACACAGAGGTGCCTTCTATTTCCTACCTTACCCTACGTTAATTAATGAAATGCCTGTATGGTCAAAAATCAATCCAGCTAGAGTTCTGCAAACCGACAACGTGCCTCATTCCTTACCAAGGAAGTAATGAAAATATATATAAATACACCACTCTTATTTCCAAACCAAATTTACATTTCATCAACAGAAAACGAGCCGCCACCCTAAATGAAAATCGAGATATTCAAACCGAGAATAAAAAAATCAGATACTCAACAAAAGAAAGTGATCTTGGATCTATTCTATTCCTTAAATCGAGGGATTCTCTCCTATACCAATTTGGTATAACTCGATCGCCACTTCAGATTCGCGTTTTTGGGTAAAAACTGGAAGTGACGTGTTGGAGGTGGGAAGCGAGTTGTCTGGGGTGGTATTGGCGGTGTCTGAGTTCGAGGAGGGCCGAGCGTTGGTGAAACCGAATTAGTAATCGGTGATGAGCAAGTGAAGCTCAGGGAGAGGAAGCTGCTGGTGACAACCGTTTGTCAAACGGTGTAGTGAAGGTGGAGTAGTCAGGGAAGGTCTGCGGTTTGATTGGGGTACAGGAGTTCGAAGTTGGTTGAGAAAGAGGGAGTAGAAGAAATGAGCGTGATGGGTTTTACCTGAAAATCGATGGTCAGAGGAAAGTTTCGGTGGTGCTTGAATGAAGAAGAAGGGTAGAGATGGGTCGTGTATAAGTAAGGCAGGCCCAAATTAGAAGTTATAAAAGAACTGGAGCATGACTTTGTGATGTGCGGAAGAAGGAAATGCAGGTGGGTCGGTGAAGTGGTGGGCCTTGTTTCAAAGATAAGCCCAAAAGAAAATACAAAGGGGATTTAAGTTGTATGCAAGTTGAGAACGTGGAGGCAAAATGGAGGGTGTTCTTCATTGGAGCATGCTGAGGTGTCATGAATTACAGAAGGAGCATGGTGGGCGCAAGTTAGTTATATCATGGGTCGAGGAAACAGGATCCGACATGATCACACGGACGGGGGCTACAACATGAGGTCAGTTGGAATGATTCGGAGATTTATTGGAAAATATGACGGGGAAATATCGTCAGAACAGGACTGCTAAACGGTTATCGTTGTTTAACGATACACCGACAATGTGAGTAAATCTCACAACCTCTGAACAGTTTATATTCTCACATTGTATTCTTAGGACTGTTAAATATTGTCTGTTTGATTGTGTGTTGACTGTTTGATTGAACTGCTAGTCAGTTAGTAGAAATTATATATATATCTGTGTGTATATATATATATATATATATAAACTGTTATTATTTATATGTCGATTCTGCTTAACAGAATAATATACTGGTGTTGTCTAACATCTGTGATGCAGGGAAACAGGTCGGAGGAATCCAACTGGATTCCTCAACAGTTATTTTACTGTGATTTTTATATTGTGATATATAATGTGATGTATATAATCTGTGTGATTATGTGTGGTGGGACGATATTTATCATTGTTATATGGTGTGTTAAATACCATGAGAAATACCAGAATGTAGGAGAGGGGTTTTCAAAGTATATTTTGAAAATATTTTATTTATATAAAATCAAGGGATTTTATATATATATATATATATATATATATATATATATATATAAGAAAAGGGATTTTTGAATATTAAGGAATATAGTTGGTAAAACAAATATAAAAGAGTTTTATTTGTAAATCAATATAAGGGAATATATATGTTAATCGAATATAAGAGGATATATTCGTTAGTCAAAATATAAAGGAATTATATTCGTTAGAACAAATATAAAGGATATTTATTTAGAGATTAAATAAATAGAATATTATAAAGGGTATTTATTTAGAGATTAAATAAATAGAATTAAACTAAAGAAGATATTTATTTGTTAGATAAATAGGAGTTAACCAAGTGAATTGGTTGAGTTAATCGAAGTAAATTAGTTAAGTTAAACTAAGCGGTGAATCAAAGTGAATTTGTTAAGTTAAACTAAATGATTAATCGATGTGAATTAGTTAAGTTAGACTAAAGGATTAATCGATGTGAATTAGTTAAGTTAAACTAAAGGATTTATCGATGTGAATTAGTTAAGTTAACTAAGTGGTTAATCGAAGTAAATTAGTTGGGTTAATCAAAGTGAATTAACTGAGTTAAACTAAGTAAATCGGTTAGAGTCAATTAACTAAGTTAAACTAAGTGGATTAGTTCAGTTAATCGAGACAAGTAAATCAAGTTAGGTTAAACCATTTGAGTAACCAGTTAAGGATAAACAGTTAGAATTGACCAGTTAAAGTCGACCAGTTAAAGTTGACCAGATAGAGTTGATCAGTTAGAGTTACTCAGTTAGAGTTGACCAGTTAGAGTCGACCAGTTAGAGTTATCCAAGTGGAGTTAATCGAGTAGAGTTGCCAAATATCACTTATTCGAAGTAGAGTTATCGAATGTAGTGTATTCAAGGGAAGAGTAATCGAATATAGTTTACTCGAGTGGAGAAATCAAATGTTATTCATTTGAGAAGAGTTATCGAATATTATTTATTCGAAGAGTAGTTATCGAATATTGGTTATTCGAAGTTAGTTAATCCAAAGGAGTTATTCGAAGTTAGTTAATCCAAAGGAGTTATTCGAAGTCAGTTAATCCAAAGGAGTTATTCGAAGTTAGTTAATCCAAAGGAGTTATTCAAAGTTAGTTAATCCAAAGGAGTCATTCGAAGTTAGTTAATCCAAAGGAGTTATTCGAAGTTAGTTAATCCAAAGAAGTTAGTCGAAGAGTTAATCGAATATAGTTATTCGAAAGAAGGTGTTAATCGAATATAGTTATTCGAGTAAAGTTAAAAGAGTTAATTGAATTTAGTTATTCGAAATGAGTTATTCGAATTAGATATTTGAATAGAGTTAAACACATTTGAGTGATTCGAATTACTTATTCAAATAGAGTTAAACACGTAAGAGTTAATTGAATATTAGTTATTCAATTAGAGTTAAATCGAATTTAGTTATTCGAAAGGAGTTAATCAATTTGAGTTAAGTTAATCGATTTGAATTAAGTTGAATCGAAATGGAGTAAATCGATTAGAATTAAGTTAATCGAGTTAGAGTAAATCGAATATTGGTTATTCGAAGCTAAGTTATTCGAATTAGTTATTCGGAGGAGTTAATCAAATGAGTTGATCCAAAGGAGTTAGTCGAATATTAGTTATTCGAATAGAGTTAAAGGAGTTATCAATTTTATTTTGATCGAAAGGAGTTATCGATTAGTAAATCGAAAGGAGATTTTCGAATATAGCATATTCGAAAGAAAGAGATCGAATATTGTTTATTCGAAAGAGAGAGATTTCGAATATGAGTTATTCGAAGAGAGATAATCGAATATAGGTTATTCGAAGAAGAGTTAATCAATAGAGATTACTCGAAAGAGAGTTATACGTCGAATTCGATTATAGTGAATTCGGGAAAGTACTATTTACTTTCCAGGGTTTAAATCAAGGTTTAGTTATTGATTAAGAAATTAGGTGTCTGTTTAATTATTCGAGTTAGGAGATAAAGTTATAATTCAGGTTAGATATTGTAGAAGTAGGAATTATAACGTTATAGTTATAATCAAACGTTGTCATATAAGAAGTAGATTCGTAACCTGAATCCGAGAATTTGCGTAAACAGATGATTGGAAAAAGTGAGTGACGAGCTTCATCTATTTCACAGTAAAGGACGTTGTTCAATTAAGGTCTGAGAGGTAATTATACCCCAACTTGATTGACGTCAGAATTGAAAAAGGAATAGTTGTGGTTCGATAGAAAGGTTGATTTGAAATATAGTTAAGTAATAAGAGATTAATGGATTAAGCGTAACGATGTTTTATACAACGTTCATTGGAAATCCGTAAATGAGTTTTGGAAACGTTTTCCAAATATAGTCAGATATGTTTTCTAAACATAGAAAATGAAATGTTTTCATGATAAGAATTTAAGAAATAGAGTTAAGCAAATTCAGAAACTAACTGGAGAGGGTAAGTTGAACGGTTTCCTAAGTGACGATCTGATGTTGGTTTCGACCTTCCGTATTGATACTTAGAGAATTGTTCTCATACTAGTTACAGTTAGGGACTGATAGTTGCAAAATAATAGTGATGTGAAAATAAGCTATGGAAATGTTTTCCAATGATTTATAACATATATTTTCTAATATATGAAATAAGGAAATATGAACATATGATGATTGATCGATCGAATTTCCATTTGGAAATAAGATCGTTGTTTGTACACCGACATGTTTTCATTTGATAGTTAAATCACAGACTATCAAAGTTTTTACCATTTTAACGTTGTTAATATGGAGAGACCGGTTGGATTATTATCCAAAGAACCACTCTGTATTGGCATAAGCGTTGCGAGCAATATATGCCAAAGATAAATTGAAGACGGAGTAAAGTGCAAGGGCTGTTGTATAAGTCTTAGATAACAATGACTAAGATGGATATACTGAATAGTGCCTTCGGTTTGTCCAGTCCCAGGACAACGTATATGGAAGAAGGTCTGACAGAGTATATCCAATGGATCGCGTAAGTTGATCTGTTCAAACGTATTCACGTTTGGTGGCGGAGGAATTCGTTTCTCTTAGCTATATACCCGTGTTATTTTTGTATAAGTCAATTTGTGATTTGGCGGGTATGACGATGTGGCATTCAAAGTGAATGGTGATCAGATGTTCTGAAGATAGACGTAGCTTCTAGCCTCACACCAGGAAGTAACAAAAGTTGGGCTAGGCAGCATGGCTAGTTGGGTCATTCCCAAGCAGGGTGTATTGTCACCGATCTAGGGAATATTCATATTTATACTACTTTTTGATTATGTATCTTCGGATGACGGTTTAATGGCCTACAACCGTGGTGGCAATATATTCGCGACACTCAAGCTAAATGAGTGAGCGGTCATGTGTGGCCGGGTTGCAAGACGTTCTTGTTGAACCCTGAGTGTACCACCTCTAGAGTACACTATTCAGAAGGTGCTCCCATACCTTGTGTGTTGGAATCCATTCTTCGATAAGCGCCCTGCGGTTTATGATTTTATACTATGTATGTAGAACGTGAGATGCAAGCGTTTCTGCTAGAGTGATACCTATTTGTACTTAGACATTATTATAATATCACAATGATATTGCTTGTCAAAGTTGTTCAGATACTCATAAGGGAAAAACCCGTTCCGTATTTACGGCGTGGTCTTATGAGATATCCTATACCTGTTTTAAACTATTTTACTCATACCAGTCCCATGACTGACCCGGGGTTTACTTTGTTGTTTTCCCTAAACTCTTGGGTGCCTAAATTTGTACGGGCAGTCAAGTAGTCGGGATTTACAGATATACTTAGAGAGCTTGGAGCAGGAGACTTCAAGATTCTATAGCTATAGTTATTTCCGCTGTGTTGTAAGTGTTGTACTCTGATAAGTGCTATTGTATATATATAACTGTTTACTTCAAAGTTATGTTATATATTATATGTTATTCGTTCCGCTGTGAGATTCGTGTTACTCTGATGATTCTGATGTTCTTCTTCTTCTTCTATTCTATTAGTTCTATCTTTTCTTTCTCACCTTCTAAATTCTTTCACTAACGTCTCGGAATTTCCGACTCTCGAGGAGTCGGAAATTTCCAGCCGTTACAATTACTAAGAGTGAATGCATGGAATTTAGGAAGAAGGGATGCTTTTGTTTTGAGGCACTGGAGCAGTGGAACGTGAATGATGGTATTTGTTTTACAAATCATGAAGGTGGCGGCATGACTGTTGTAGAAGGACGGATGCTCACGGTTTTCAGATTGTGGAAGGAGAATACATGAGAGTTTGGTGGATACTGTGTTAGTATCATGAAGATCCGAGCTTGGGGGATGATGGAAAAATAAAGAAGAGGGGGAGCACTTGCGATGTGCTACTGGAAATGGAAAATTTCGAAATATGGAAGAACTGAAACTTGTGTGATAATTGGTACGTGTACATGCACTGGACTGAAACGCAAGTTTTTACTGAAGCAAGAACGGAGTACTGTACTGTGTTCATGCGCTTACAAGTTGGAAAAGGGAACGTGAGCACCGTGCAGTAACGTGAGCGACAGGAAATTTGGCACAAAGTGGTAGCTAGCGGGATCGAGTTCTTGGTGACGGCGTCCGAGAGATCGAGATGATGGATCCGATGGAAAATGATGAACTGAAGGCATCCGCTCAATACGTGGAACATTCGGTTTGTATTTGTGAGGAGTGTTGCATGGGAAAAGGGTTTAAAAAGGGATGGAATAAGCATGCCGGTGTCGGTTTTTAACAATGGTGGTTTTGTCTAATTAAATAAAGAAAGTGGCGAAGTGCTCGCCTCAAGTAAACGGACAGTGAAGTGGCGTATGATGGAGATGGTACTGTTCTGTGGAGGAGCGGATGATGTGAGGATGGTTTTCTTCGATACCAGAATCAAAGAAATCGGATGATGTCAAACGCCCGGTTTAATCGACTAACGCAAATCGTTATTTAATGGTTAACGCGCAAATGTGAGTAAATTCACTAACTCTGATCTATTTAAAAATATGATAATTATATTTTAATGTTGATTGAATGTTGTGTGATGGTCGATTAGGTAGATTACAATTAAATTTGATTGAATATTATATATCGTTGCATTTGTACACATCACCGGTTGGATGCTGATTCCATCAATTATAATATTCCCTAGTATGAAACCAGTGATAATTGTTTGACTAACATATGTGGATGCGAGAAACCGGTTGGAGGAATCCAACCGGATTCCTCAGTATTTATATGTACTGTTTGTTTTGTATGCACTGTTTGAACCCGAATTATATTTAAAACCCGGTGTGAATATTGATGTTGAACGGAAATTCAACATTTGTTTAGATTAAATAAATAAACGATATCGATTTAGAAAGTGTTAACAATCGACCGTAAAACCATCGTTTTGTTAAGAAACTGATTTATCGTCAGGCAAATCAATGAAGTTAATTATAAAAATTATATTTTTATAATTAAAGTGAAGTTTTAAATTATAATAGAAGTTCTATTATAAACCAGTATTTTAGAGTTCGTTTTTATAAAGCAAATAAAAACGATTGTTGACATTTATACAAGTTTATAAAGTAAAAATTATCCGACGATTAAATATTTGTATAATTATATAATTTAGAGATATCATTAGATTAATTAGATTAATCTAATGTTAAGAAGTAATTAAAATCAGTTAATGAATTTACTGATGGAATTAAGTTGATTTAATCAACTGTTATTTGAGAAATTGATTATTAGATTAATTGGTCTTTAATTAATCTAATGGAAACAGGTTAGAAATAAGTTTATCAAAATTAATGAGATTTAATTACCATTTAAGAAGTTATATATAAGAACTTTGGAATGGAGAAAGCAAAGAGTTAATGTTTAAAATAAATATACATAAACAACAGAGATTCCAAAGTAAGAATATGGTGTTGTAAATCCATATTCCAAAATAAAACAAGGAAATACGATTTAATAAATATTATAAGTAATAGGGAATTAGAATACAGACTTGTATCGGTTCTAAGGTAAGAACGTTGTCGATCAAGGTCTGAGAGGTAAATAAAATACCCCAACTTGAACGGCTTCGCTATTACCGAGGAACGGTATCAGTTTGTAACGGAAAGAGATGTCAAGATTTTTGTAACGGAAAGAGATGTCAAGATTTTTGTAACAGAAAGAGATGTCAAGATTTTTGTGATGGAAATAGATGTCAAGATTAGTACAAAAGGAATATGGCAGCGTAAGCAAGTCTTAGAATTATAGCGATAAAATAACGCTGTTGATAAGATAAGTGTGACTGTTATGTCAAGATTAGTTATAACAAAGAATATTACAGCGCATGACAAGTTGAACTATAGCAATAAAATAACGTTGTTGATAAGGTAAGTGTGACTGTAATTAGTTATAAGAATATTATAGCGTATGATAAGTTTAGAACTATAGTGACAAATTTACTGCTGTTGATTTGACTTAAGCATGACTTTTATATATAGCAGCACTTCCTAGGAAATGTAACAGTTTGGTTTGAAATCCACTTATGCTAGAGTAATAAGTAACGACGTTTGTTCAAATAAATATAAGAAAGAGTTTAGAAAAGGAATTGGGGAATCGTATTAGAAACTAATGACAGCATTTTGATGTTCGAAATGTGATTAGAATTAAACCATTAGGATTTGGAACTGGGATTCGACGATGTCAAATGTATTAAAAGTAAATTATTTTTAGGAATTATAATCTGATAGGATAATTAACATTTAGTTTTAAATAAATAAATGTTAATAGGATAAGAATCAATATTTAGTTATCAACTGGATATTGATAAGAAGTTGACTTAGAGAACAGAGTTTATAAAGTGGATTGTGAATATAAAGTATGAAAGAGATTTTGGTAGACGAGATAAGGTTATTGATTTTCTAAATAAAGAGTTATTTGATAAAGGTATTCTGATTTATATAACAGGAATGGTATTCACATTTTTAAGTGAATAATGTTTTTAAAGGTAAACGGTTGGCCGATTAAAATATTTATAATGAAATTGGAAATATTTTCCAATATAAAGAGGGTAGATTATCCAAGTATAGAAATAAAGAATGTGAAATTAATGGAAAGAGTTCGAACGTTAATAATGTATGTTTCTGGAACATGAAAGAATAAGAGTTTATAATAACTGGAAATGTTTCCAAGAAGTGTAAAAAGGCTAAAACGGGATTTGAGAAATATCTGGTAAGATATGAGAATTCGAATAATAAAGCCGAATGTTAAAATTAAAAATACCCGTGATTGTGCGATGTTAGTTATACATTAGAATGGATGTTGTTTTTACTTCGATAGTTAAATAACCGACTATCGAAGTGTTTTGACCATCGTTGTCAATATGGAGAGACCGGTTGGATACGTTATCCGAAAACCACTCCGTATAGGCATAAGCGCTGCGAATTAGATATGCTGAAGATAATTGAAGACGGAGTTAAATGCAAGGGTCGTCCAGTTCTAGAATGATGTTTATTTGTTTGTCCAGTCCCAGGACAACTTGTATGGACGAGTGTCTGACAGAGTATTTCCAACGGTCATGCCGTTGATTTTACGAATATACCAAGTTGGTGGGGAGAAGATAACTTCTCTTTATTCTACACCCAGTGTGCATTTGTGTAATCAATGTGTGATTACGGATTTGACGATGTGACATTCAAAGTGAATGGTGATCAGATGTTGTGAAGATAAACGTAGCCTCTAGCCTCACAACCAGGAATGACAGAAGTTGGGCTAGGCAGCATGGCTAGTTGGGTCATCCCCAAGCAGGGTGTATTGTCACCGATCTAGAAAAAATTCATATTTATACTTCTTTTCGATTCTGTATCTTCGGATGACGGTTGGATGGCCTGCAACCATGGTGGCAATATATTTGCGACACTCAAGCTAAATGAGTCAGCGGTCATGTGTGGCCGGGTTGCAAGACGTTCTTGTTGAACCCTGAGTGTATCCCCTCTAGAGTACACTATTCAGAAGGTGCTCCCATACCTTGTTTGTTGAAATTCAATCTCCAATAAGTGCCCTGCGGTTTATGATTTTATACTATATATATGTGGAACGTGAGATGCAAGCGTTCTGCTACTTGGGTAATTATTTGTTTAGACATTATCATAATATCACTGTTTTTGATATCAAAGTAATTTGGGTTATAGTAAGGTAAAAGCCGTCCATGTTTATGTGTGGGCTGGTCTTACTATTATCCTTTTGTTTCAAAAGGATTTTCTTCAAAGTAAAACCGTATAGTTGGAATTTACTCACACCAGTCCCATGACGGACCCAGAGTTTATTTTGTTTGTTTTCCCTAAACTCTTGGGTGCCCAAATTTGTACGGGCAGTCAAGTGTTTCAGGCTTTGCAGATTCACTTGGAGGAGCTCAAAAGCAGGAAGCTTCACCATTAGTTATGTAGAGTTATTTCCGCTGTGATATGATGTATTGTACTCTGATAATGGTATGTATATACAATACAGTTTTGTATTCAAAGTTATGTTATATAATACATCTTATTTTGTTCCGCTGCGAGTTTCGTGTTACTCTGATTCTGTTCAGTTGTGATCTTCTTCTTCTATTCTATTAGTTCTATCTTTTCTTTCTCACCCTCTAAATTCTTCTATTAATGTCCTGGTGTTTTCGATGCTTGAATAGTCAACAGTGTGTTTTTATGTTGATTTTCTAGGTCGAAAATTCCCGCCGTTACATAAGTAAAAGTCACAGATAAAACACAAGACAGATATAAACACACATACATATATATATATATATATAGGCAGCAGAAAACAACAGACTTTTATTTCATAAAATACTTGTTCATACAAAACATTTCTATAATTGTCTCATAACGACTTCCAAAACATTACAACATCATTTCTATCTTGGTTTTTAAATAAAGAAGCATAAACATGATTAAAACTGCATAAATCCCCATGATTGTGTCCAACCACCATAGCCAAGGAGAGAGAGTCCAAACCGTACATCTACTATCTTGAAGCTTGCAATGAGTCTGACTAAGCTGAGTTGTTTCCTCCCTGTGGACCTGGGGGGAACAGAAGAAAAGAAGACGAAAGAAAACAGGGTCAGACATAAAGCCTGGTAAGTCTTGTGACTCTTCAGTGTGAGAATAAGAATAAGTGCATGATAAGTATAAATTGGAAATAGGAGAGTGTCATAAACAAAGACAAAGCAGTTTGAATCGAATATACTATCACACCCCATACTATATCTCTGCACCTACTTGCATTGTCTTAACTGGCAACCCATGCTGCATGCAAAATGATCCCCTTTTTCTAAATATCGACGCCTACTCGCATAATCATCTGTGTCTTACGGACCCCAAAGATTGTAGATACGTATGCTGGCCCCACCAAGGGGTTTATCAAGTCCCATGGTGGTGACCCGATACAATCCCTAGAATTCGTAGGTTATACTATTGGTGCCCTCAGTGCCCTGTTTGTCTGCTCCGAAGTGTGTGCACACTCATACTCCGTTAGAACCCACAGTGTTGCACCCACCATCGTCCCTTTTGACCGCTTACAATCAGCCCAGTAATCGTGCCCCACCCTGCCTAGTTTCAGGGTACCAAGATACCTAATTGGGTTACTACTGAAATGGGTCCCCGTTACTAGGGTTTTCTAATCAAACATGTTAAGTGGTTAAGTGTCTGTATTTAACTAACCCCACCCATCAGTTTAATTAACATGTTGAATTGGTTAAGCGTTTTAGTTAACTTAACCCTACCATCCTAACTGTCATTCCTTAGATTTTTTAATGCACCAAACACTCACATTAGACAGGTATTATTACGGTTACTTGATGTGTCGGTCGATTCCGGGCAGATTTACACCGTAACTAAGTCTAACCTCGGATCCTTATTGGACTCCATGCTTAACCACCCACATTGGATAGGTATTGTTGTGACTACCGGACAGCCGGGCGGGTCCGGGCAGGTTTACATCACAACTTATCCAACCTTGTGTTAAGCATATTCGTATTTTCTAAATTTACATATTTCACTTTATTACTTAATATATGTAAATTTAATGTTATGGCCCACTTTCCAAGTTCATCCTTTTTGGTATAAGAATTTATACCATTTAAAATGCCACCAATTTTGGCATGTGACAAACATGCCAATTTCATATATTTTTATGTCAAGTTTTACTAATGTTCCCAACGTTACCCCGTTTAAAAATTAGGCTAACAATCTTAGCCTATTTTTCGTTCGCTTGGTTTTTAACATATAATATTAGGCTAAAAACTTAGCCTAATTTAGCGCACACAAAGTTGACATAAGGGAACTCATAAACATGAACATAAAACAGGTGTAAACTTGGCATTTTTGGCATAATCAATATGAACATCATAGGTGTGAACATGCAAAATAGTCAACATGAATGTGAACTTGCAACATAGCCTAAATCAACGTATATGTGACCGTGCATTGAAATAGGTATCTAACCAAACAGGTGTCACATAAATTAGCATATGATTTAGATAACATAAGCCTAAACTTGTTTTTGGATCTTGGCATAACATCGAGCATAGCTAGCATATGACGAGAACATGACATTTTCATAAGTATGTATAATTTTATGACAAGGATGTGAACTAGATCCAATCATATATCTAATTACAACATGAAATTTATTAAATTGGATATTGGCATGGATCCAATGAACTTGTAACTTTCTTACAAACATACTAGCATGTATGTGAACATAATCATTTAGGCATAAAGGTTCTAGCATATATATACATGAAATCTTAATCACATACAACATATATAATCACATAAACATATAGGTGTCGATTCCAATATGAACTATACACTTGCATGTGATTCTATATGTACAATAAGATCAAGAATCAACTCAACTATACCACAAACATCACAATACCACAATCATTTCAATACATAGATGTGAATTAACATTGTTGTTACATAATAACACAATTCCATTTCCATTTTACATCGAATCAAATCCAAACTTTTATTCACATCGGAAAAATCACTATACTTACAACGAACGACGGTCTTGTTTTCTGATTTCTGGGTTCTGAATTTGAATTGCTTTCCTTTGGGAAGACTAACGTTGTTTGAATCATGTTATAGCTTATATTTTGGCTTGTCTCTAAGCTTTCTACAAGTGAAGGCTACTCTTGGCTTCCTTTCAGCCGCATGACGGCCCTATCTCCAATTTATTTGTGTGAATTTAGGTTTAGACTCAAGTTGTATTTATAGAATTTTAAATTAATAGAGCTGTCGATGAAGTGAATCTAGACCATCCATCTCAAGAGCAACCAATGAGAAGGTGACATGTAAGCCCTAGTGACACAGCCAAACTCAGAAATTCGACCAGAAACCCGACAGCCAGGGCCAAACCAGGTCGACTCGGCAGGTCGACCCTATGGTCGACCTGGTCACCCAGGTCGACCCCCAGGTCGGCCCCCAGGTCGACCTGGGTCCTGGGCGGGAATTTTCCCGCCAAGCCCAGTTTGGCTCTGAATTCGAAATTTGAACGGATTTTTGAATTATTTGAATTTTAATTTGAATTATGAAACTTCCGGATGTCATAACTCCTTCATACGGAGTCCGATTCACACAAACTCCGACTCTATCTCAAGCAGAATTCCGAGACGAACGCAATGGCATAACCCGTTTCCCTTAATTCTTTCATTTAGAATTAAATATACTTAAATTTTTTAATTTACAGTTAACAGAAAATTTAGGGTGTTACATTCTCCTCTCCTTAAAGGATTTCGTCCCCGAAATCTTCAAGTCTAGGAGAACGTAAGTCCTAACATCCAATCGTCCATCTACTCAACCATCAAACACAGACATTCATTGTCCTTAAAAGACTTCTAAAGCTTCATGACCATATGCACAGTGTGTGTACTTGTCCTTATCTAATGCAAAATCAGGCGGTCTACTGATTTAGTTGACCTCTTTAATGCGAATCATGTAAGTTCCATGAATCCATTATGTATGCAAAATTTTGCCTATTCATAATTCTACATGAGCGCGCAACCATTCATATAAATGCGACATCCATATGACAACATATAAATTTTCAACCACATATAAATATGAATACATATATGCACATCCAGTATGAAGTGACAGAACTGATCTAAAACTTAGGTTGTGTGTGTATATGCATCCACGAGCAACCACTAGCAACCACTTGCAATCACTTGTATCCATCAACCATAACATGTTTCAAATAAATGTTTACATCCAAAGGGGTTTCTACCTAAGGATAAAGGATAATATCGAGGGGGTTATACCTAAAAGGATAGATACAAACACAACTTTAAGGAAAAAGAGAGGCCAAGGATTTACCCTCAAAAAGAAAAGGGTAAGTCGCACGTATTCTGTCCTCAGTTTCCCAAGTCGCGTCTTCCTTGGCGTCGCTCCACTGAACTTTAATGAGTTTGACTTCGTGGTTGCGTAGCTTTTTCACTTTAGCTCCTATGATTCGAGTTGGAACTCTCCTTACAGTTGCTTCGCATTCCACTTTGGCTTCTTCTAGAATGCTCGGCTACACCACTTCCGTAGATTCATGTAGACATTACCGAAGATGACAAACGTGAAAGACGTTGTGAATTCCGGCTAATCTTTCAAGCAGCTCTACTATATAAGCCATTTTACCAATCTTCTCGATGATAGGGAATGGTCCTACAAATCTTGGTGCTAGCTTTCCTGTGGATCCGAAATGAGCGACGTTCCTTAAAGGAGATACCTTAAGAAAAACCCTGTCCTCAAACTCAAGGTCAACCCTTCTATTTTCGGCGTAGGATTTTTGTCTGTCTTCGGTTGTCTTCATTCTCCTTCGTATCAAATCCAATTTCTCTGAAGTCTCTCGAATCATATCTGGCCCAAGTATAAGTTTGTCAATAGACTCCCACCAACAAGTTGGTGATCGGCACGGTCTTACATACAAAGCTTCGAAGGGCGCCATACCGATAGTGTCCTGGTAACTGTTGTTGTAGGCGAATTCCACTAATGGAAGATGATTCTCCTATGTCCCTCCGAAGTCAAGAACGCATAGCCTCAAAAGAACTTTTAACACTTTATTCACCCGTTTTGTCAAACCATCAGTTTGGGGGTGATAGGCCATACTCAAGCATAACTGTGTGCCTACACCTTCTTGCAGACTCCGCCAAAATTCGCTCGTAAAGATGGGATCTCTTTCACTCACTATACTAGAGGGTATTCCATGGAGCCGAACTATTTCCATGAGATAAAGAGAAGCTAAAGACGAAGCAGCCCTTCTACCCTTGATAGGTAAAAAGTGGGCGCTTTTTGTAAGCCTGTCCACTATTACCCATATGCTAGTATTGCCTCTTCTTGACCTAGGCAACCCGTCAATGAAGTCCATTGAAATGCTATCCCACTTCCATTACGGGACTTTCTAGAGGATGAAGCAGCCCTCCAGGCTACTTGTGTTCCGCCTTGACCTGTTGGCATATCATGCACTTAGAAATTAAATCTGCCACGTCCTTCTTCATGTTGCCCCAAAAGAAAACTCTCTTTACGTCCTTGTACATCTTATCCCTGCCTGGGTGTATTGTCATTTTGGAATGATGTGCTTCCTCGAGAACCTTCTTTACCAAATCCCTTGCTTGAGGGACGCATAGTCTTCCATCTCGCCTCAGACAACCCTTATCATCACTGGAGTACCTATTGAGGTGACTGGATGTTTCACCCCTAATTAGCTTGTCAATCACATCCACAAGCTGAGGGTCTTTGCGTTGTGCGACCCCTATTGATTCTAAAAGAGTGGGTCGTACTTCTAGGAAGGCCAATAAACCAGGTATGAAATTAGAGGATGGCTTAAAGCCAAAACTGGCTATATACTCCAAGCTTTGCCTTTCCATAAAGAGAGGGCTTAGGGTCAGCCTCTTTCTGCTCAACGTGTCTGCTACTACGTTGCCTTTGCCGGGATTATAAGAAATCTCAAAATCATACGAGGCAAGGAACTCCATCCACCTTTGCTGCCTCAAGTTAAGATCTTTCTACGAGAAAAGATACTTCAACAATTTATGGTCAGTATATAATTTGAATTTCTCACCTAGGAGATAATGGCGCCAAGACTTAAGCGCAAAGATGATGGCAGCCAACTCAAGATCATGGGTTGGGTATTTCTTTTCATGAACTATCAGTTGTCTTCCACCATACGTTACCTCCCTCCCTTCTTGCATCAGAACGGCGCCTAGTCCCGTACTATAAGCATCCATGTATACTGTGAACATCTTGCTTCCATCTGGCCAAGTTAGAACTGGGGATGTTGTGAGAGCCTTTTTTAGGCGTTGTAAAGCAGTATCACAGTCTAAGTCCCAAGCGAATGGCAGATTCTTCTTTGTTAGCATTGCGAGTGGAACCGAGATTTTCGCGAAATCAATAATGAACTTTCGGTAAAACTGGCTAGCCTAAGAAAGCTTCAGACTTCGGTTGCATTTCTTGGTGTTTTCCAATCTTGCACTGCCACCACTTTCGCGGGGTCCAAAGCCAACCCCTCTTTGGACACAATCTGTCCAAGCAATCTTACTTCTTCTCTCCAAAAGTGGCATTTGGATAATTTGGCTTTTAGCTGATGAACTCGAAGAGTTTCCATGATCTCCTTCAGATGCTAAGCATGTTCTTCCTCATTCTTTGAGAAGATCAAAATATTGTCTATGAAGGACACCACAAATTTATTATGGAATTCTATGAACACCCTGCTCATTAGGCCTACGAAATAAGCGGGTGCGTTTGTCAAACAGAAAGGCATGACAAGCCACTCGAAGAAATCGTCTGGGGTTCTGAACGTCGTTTTATCAATACTATCTTCAGCTACCCTTAGCTGATGGAACCCAGTAGCCAGATCAAGTTGGGAGAAGACCGACGCACCAACAAGCTGATCAAACAAATCGTCTATTCCATGAAGCGGGCGTCTATTCTTTTTAGTCAGCTTATTTAGCTCCCTATATTCCACACAAAGACGTAGTGAACCATCTTCTTTGGTGGCTAACACCACTAGAGCACCCCATTATGAGATACGTCTCCTTATAAACCCCTTCTCGAGGAGCTCCTTAACTTCCTTACTGAGCTCCTTTCTCTCCTTTGGAGCCATGGGTCTAATAGGAAGAGCTACGGGCTTTGCATTATCAACAAGATATATGCGGAAGTCTATTTCCCACTTCGGAGGTAAGACATTCACCTCTTCAAATACATCCGGATATTCCCAGACCACTCTAACCGACTGCAGATTTTCAACAGAATCATCAAGCAACTCTAGATAACTAAGCATAATAACATTCAAGGGATTACAAAAAATTTCTAGAGTGTTACCAAGCTGAGTCAAGAGCCTAGCTACAATTTTCTTACAATCAAGAATGGCACCATTACTGGATAACCAGTCCATGCCTAAGATCAGTCCATATCCCGAGAAGCCCAAAACAAAGGCACTACATCTAAATTCAACACTTAGAATAGAGATTTTCAAATCCAAGCAAACCATCGACAAATAAGCTGAGCCCCCAATTGGATTTGAAACAACCAAGGTATCTTCTTCCATACTAGTGTCTACACCACTAAAGCAGATGAAATAAAGGAGTGTGATGCACCAGAATCAAAGAGAGTGCGAACTGGATGATCATACATAAACTAAGCTTTCTACGGAAATATTTCTACCTCGTTCCTGTAGAGGTACCACCAGAGTGTGAACCTGTCCCCTTGAGGTTCCAGTCCTCTGTCCCTGCCCCCGCTTCTTTGGGCAGTCATCACATGAAGTAAAACTGGTCATACTTCATATCTAACACCACTGTGTTATCGGTATATTTAATTACCACCTCATGTTCAAATCTAATTAAAGATTTAACTATTGCCTGGAGCAAAACTGGTGATACTCCATTCTCGATAACTTCAATCTAATTAAAGATTCATTAAAACTCCACTTAGTTTTAATCTTCCCAAAAATCAATACCATGTCTTTAACTGGGTTAAAGATCCAATGTCATTTAAAACACCGTTCACTATAAACCCAAAATCACATTCCATTCCAATTCAATTATTGAAACTCGGGTTACTTCTAAAACCCCTTTTCAAATCCAATTTATTTATTTAGAAATAAATAAATAATTAATTATTCTAGTTCAAAACTAGCTCATTTCAATAAAAATCTATTTTTATCTTTTCAAATTTGGAATTTTTCATCTCAATTCTTCACAAATCATTTCTTATGATTTTACACAAGTTATTAGTATTTTTAATAACTTTATCAAGGCCCGTACAGTCGAATTCCATCAACGGCCATCGAACTACACTTATAGCGACCTTTTCCAAATTTGATTTTGACATAATTCCAAATCCAAATGTTAGATTTCACATCACTAACATTCGTGAGAAAGCTCTTTTCGATACAAACCCAACAGTTCCGGTTTTAGGGGAATCAGACGGTCAGATCTCCCGTAATATCCATTCGAAGTCAAAGGTCGAAATTCGCGAACTGCCGCGGCACGTCCTATTCAGGCCAATATATATATATATATATATATATATATATATATATATATATATATATGTATGTATGTATGTATGTATGTATGTATATGTATGTATATATGTATGTATGTAATATATATTATATATATTTCGTGGATTTCCTTTCAAAATGTATTTTATAAATCGTTTTAAATTCGTTTTCGAAATGATTTCAACTTCATATTCAATTTCGAATGAAAATTGAATATTCCACATCATCGATATACAAATGATAATATTTTCAAAATATTATATTTTGAAATCACTTCCTTTTCTATAATCATTATAAAAACGAATATAATCAATATATATATATATATATCATTCGCGTCAGAATGGCGCATATCTAACTAACAAGGCTTTATATATTTCAATAACTTCGTTATTCTATTCAACAAATGAATATCTGTTCTATTCAACACATGAATTTTCTTTCTATTCAACACATGAATTTTCTTTCTGTTCAACACATGAATTTTATTCTATTCAACACTTGAATTTTATTCTATTCAACACATGAATATATATTCTATTCAACACATGAATATAAATTTTATTCAACACATGAATTCATATTTTTATTCAACACATGAATATTCAGCACATGAAAATATATTTTTATTCTATTCAACACATGAATTTTCTTTTATAATATTCCTTATTCTCCCAAATTGGAATGAGGCCCAATCAATTACCATATAATGTTAATTATATGGATTCCCTACAACACATGCATATAACAGCAACGATAAATCATCAACCATCATCCAGAGTGCACCACACAACTGTACAAGCATTAAATATAAATAATTAACGCTTACACAGTCTGTCAACCCATCGATTGACATACAACTAAACAATAGGGATTAACGTACGTCATATATCATCCCAATACTGTGTGGGGTTTAAAACAATCAAACACAGATTTTATTTGTGCAGTTGGGCGATGTGTAAAATTTATCGTCCCAATCAATATAAGTCAAATCGGTGTACATAAACAAATCGTTCGATTTGTAGATGAATATTTCTTTTATTTCAACATAAGAATATATATTTTATTTCAACACATGAAAATATATAATTTATTTCAACACATGAATATATATTTTATTTCAACACATGGATATATATTTTATTTCAACACATGGATATATATTTTATTTCTACACATGGATATATATTTTATTTCAACACATGAATATATATTTTATTTCAACACATGAATATATATTTTATTTCAACACATGAATACATATTTTACTTCAACACATGAATATATATTTTATTTCAACACATGAATATATATTTTACACATCACAATCAACAGTCAAATTTCATAGTAAAAACAATCACACAAGTCGTCCATGGTCTGTGGACAATTGGTGTCGGGTGCTACTAAGCACCGTCTGCATCCTAGTATATATTTCAAACTAGAAATAGAAATAAAAGTGAGGAGTTCTCACCGATTAGCTGAACCAAATGCCACAAGTCTTCAAATGTAGATGTCTTCGCCGTTCTCGCCTTTTGTTGCTTTCATTGCCCGTAGCCACTTCATATATAAAAATCGCATTTTTATATTCACTTCATGAATGAAAGCTATATTTTTATATCGCTCTTCTCATAATAAAAATTATATTTTTATTTCGAAACCATATGTGTAAAAATCACATTTTTCTTTCTACTTCATATTTTTTTTTATGCTTCTTTCTATATAAAAATTATATTTTTATATTCCTAATTCTTATATAAAGGTCGAATTTTTATTTCGCTACAAAATATATAAAAATCGATCATACATCTAATAAGATTATATCTTTATGTGATAAAAATCATAACTTTTCATTTATATAAAAAAAATTATCTTTATCTATAATTTTGGAATCTGGCAATAACTTGTCATCACGGATCCGACAAAAGTGGTTTCGTCGAATACCGAGGTCGTTTGCAAAATTTCCATTTTTAAGGGCCAGAATTCCATTGCGACTATTCTGAATTTTCAACTGGGCATAACTTTTTATCCCTGCTATGAAATTTCTATTTCTCGAATTCATTGGAAATATATTCTCAAATAGATTCTAATATTTTTGGTTTCGCTAAAATCCGGTTTCTTTTGAATCTTGTGCATTCATTTGAAATTCGAAATCGAATTTTCAAACTACCGCGCCATTTTCAATTCTTTTATAATTAAAATAAATTATTTATATTCTAACAACGATCTATATAAATATATAGATTCTAATTCTGTTCAAAATAAATTTCTCGTTGTTATTATTTAAAATAATTCATTTTAAATATTCAAAATTCACTAAAATTGCCAAAATAAAAATTTTAAATTGGCTTAGATTTCCGGGTTATTACAAAATCGATGTTGATTATATGGTTTAACATATGTAATGAAGGAAAATAGGTCGGAGGAATCCAACTGGATTCCTCAACATTTATTTTACTGTTTTCATATATTGTAATATATGATGTGATATATAATCTATTGATGATTATGTGTGTTTGGATGATATCGATCACTGTGTTTGGTATTTTAAACACCGTAAGAAATAGTGGAATGATAAAAGGGGATTTTCAAAGTATATTTTGAAAATAATTTATTTATATGAAATCGATCGATTTTATATATAAAAGGAAAAAGGATTTTATAAAAGGAAATAAATTATAAAATCAAAAGAGTTAAAAAAATATTTGTAAAACAAATATAAAGGAAAAGTATTTGTAAAACAAATGTAAAGGAAAATATTTGTCAAACAAATAGAAAGAGAAAATATTTGTAAAAACATTTAAATATACAATAGAAAAAGGAATATTTGTAAAAAAATTACATATAGAAATAAAAAGGAAAACATTTGTAAAACATTTACAAATGGAACTGGAAAGAAAATATTTGTAAAATATTTACAAATAGATTAAATGGAAATATTTATTTATAGGAAATAAATAGAATGTTATAAATGAGTTATTTATTTAGAAAATAAATAGAAAGATAAAAAGGAAATATTTATTGGTTTAATAAATAGAATTGAAAGGAATATTTAATTGTTAAATAAATAGGATTAAATTAACGGTATATTTATTTGGAAAATAAATAGAAATAAATCAAATAAATTTTTAGAAAATGAATCGAAGATGGAAATCTGTTTTAACGGATATATGGAAGAGATTTATTTAAAGTGGAATTTAATAGAAATCTGTTTTAAAAGGTAAATTGGGATGATTAATTTATAAATAATATTTTATAAATTAAGTAGAATATTTATCAATGGATAAATAGAAAATAAAGTCAGGACTTATACAGAGAAGTAAGAATCGATTTCAACATCGATATTTGAAATTGAATATGAACGTAGAGTTAACCAAAGGAGTTAATCAAATGTGTTAATCAAAATGAGTTAGAGGAGTTAATCGATTAGAGTTAGAATTAATCGATTGGAGTTCGAATTACTCGATTAGAGTTAGAGTTAACCAATTAGGGTTAATCAATTAGAGTTAATAAATTAAGTTAATCGATTAGAGTTAAGATAATCGAGTTAAGTAATCATGTTAAGATAATCGGGTTAAGTAATCGAGTTAAGTAATCGAGTTAAGATAATCGAGTTAAGATTATTAAGTTAAGATAATCGGGTTAAGTAATCGAGTTAAGTAATCGAGTTAAGATAATCGAGTTAAGATTATCGAGTTAAGTAATTGAGTTAAGATTATCGAGTTAAGATAATCGAGTTATAGTCTATTCGAAGTAGAGTTATCGAATATCACTTATTTGATGTGGAGTTAAATCGAATATAGCTTATTCGAGTAGAGTAATCGAATATAGTTTATTCGAAAGGAGTAAATCGAATATAGTTAATCGAAGAAAGGAGTTATCGAATATAGTTATTCGAAGTGCAATAGTCGAATATAAGTTATTCGAAGGGAATTAATCGAATATAGTTTATTCGAATAGAGAAAGGATAGTTATTCGAATTGAGTTATCGAATATTAGTTATTCGAAAGGAGTTGTCGAAAGTTAGTTATTCGAAAGGAGTTATGAATATTAGTTATTCGAAAGGATTCATCGAATATTAGTTATTCAAAAGGAGTTATTGAGCATTAGTTATTCAAAAGGAGTAAACCAAATATTAGTTATTTGAAAGGAGTAAATCGAATATTAGTTATTCGAAAGGAGTAAATCGAATACTAGTTATTCGAAAGGAGTAAATCGAGTATTAGTTATTCGAAAGGAGTTAATCGAATATAGTTTATTCGAAAGGAGTTAATTGATAAGAGTAAATTAGTTAGAGTTTATCCAATAGAGTTAATCAAATAGAGTTAATAGAATTGAGTTAATCAAATAGAGCTAACTGATAAGAGTAAATCGATTAGAGTTAATCGAATAGTGTTAATTGAATAGAGTTATTCGAATATAGGCTATTCGCAGAAGAGAGATTATCGAATATAGTTTATTCAAAGGAAAGAGTTATCGGGTAGAGATTCATTTGAAAGAGAGTTACATAAGTTGGTTTGTTAAAGGTTTAAAGATAAACTTTGACTATTTCAAAGTTAAAATGTTGTTCAGTTAAGGTCTTAGAGGTAATTGTAACCCAACTTTATTGACTTCCTTCTTAACTAAGGAATGGTAAGGTTTGATAGTGAAGGTTGGCAAAGTGAATACAGTTAATGAAGCTAATGGTGAATTGGCATAGCAATGTTTTATTTAAACATCTGTTTAAATCCAAGGAATGAGTTTTGCAAACGTTTTCCAAATATAACCAAAGATATTTTCTAATCATAGAAAATGAAAATGTTGGATGGTAAAGAAGACAGTGATACGGGGAAAGGAGATGGAAAAGTTTTCCAATAATTAATAACGTATATTTTCTATATTTAGAAGATAAGGATTTCTGTATATTTATACAGAAACAGGAAATGGGAAATGAAGAAATTAATGATAAATTAATTTAAGCGATAAACAGTGAACGTTGATTGATCAATAAAATTTCGATTTGGAAATAATAACGTTGTTTGCACACGTGTTTTCCTTTGATAGTTAACTCACCGACTATCGAAGTTTTTGACCATTTTAACGTTGTTAATATGGAGAGACTGGTTGGATTATTATCCTATGAACCACTCCGTATTGGCATAAGTGTTGCGAATCACATATGCCAAACATAATTGAAGACGGAGTAAGTGCAAGGGATGTTGTATAAATCTTAGGTAAAGATTGCCTAAGATGGTTGTACTGAATAGTGCCTTCGGTTTGTCCAATCCCAAGACGACCTGTATGGAAGAATGTATGACAGAGTATATTTAATAGATCGCGTAAGTTGATCTCTTCAAACATGTTTACGTTTGGTGGCGGGGGAATTCGTTTCTCTTAGCTGTATACCCGTGGTATTTTTGGGGAAATCAATTTATGATTTGGCGGGTATGACGATGTGACATTCGAAGTGAATAAATGTGTGATCTGTCAGAGATAAGCGTAGCTTCTAGCCTCACATCTGGTAAATGACAATGATCGGGCAGGCAGAATGGCTATGTAGGTCCCATATATTAGGGTGTATAATCACCTGATCTAGAGTTTCATTTACATCTAAAAATCTATTGTCGATGCTGTCCCATTCGAGAAACGATTGCTGATCCCAACCGTTGCGAAATGATTGGTCGATCATGAGTGGCCGGGTTGCAAGATGTTCTTGTTGAACCTAGTGTATTCCTCTCTAGAGGTACACAAGCAAAAGGTGGTTCCATACCTTGTCATTGTTGGAAATCCATTACCCAATACGTGCTTGCGATTTTGATTGTATACTACATATGTAGAACGTGAGAAAAAAGCGTTCTACTAGATGATTATTATATTGTGTTTTATAGACATTATTATAATATCAAAAGGTTTTTGATATAAAGATTTATCGTTACTTTCAAAATGGTTTGAAAGTTGAATCAAACTGATTTGGATTCTCATAAGGTAAAAACCCATTCCGTTATACGACGTGGTCTTATGAGATATCATTTACTTGTTCAAACTGTTTTACTCATACCAGTCCCATGACTGACCCGGAGTTTATTTTGTTTTGTTTTCCTTAAACTCTTGGGTGCCCAATTTTATACGGGCTGTCAAGTAGTCAGGAATTTACAGATATACTGGATGAGCTTGGAGCAGGAGGCTTCAGGGTTATATAGCTATAGTTATTTCCGCTGTGTTGTAAGTGTTGTACTCTGATAATGTTATTTTATACATATACTGATTTTATTTCAAGGATATGTTATCTATTATATGTTGTTCGTTCCGTTGTGAGATTCATGTTACTCTGATGTTGTATCTTCTTCTTCTATTCTAAGTTTCTATCTTATCTATTCTCACCCTTTAATTTCTTTCATTAACTGCCGGTATTTTTCGATGTTTGGTTAGTCATCATTGAGTTTATGTCGATAACCAAAGTTGCTAAAAACCGGGTCGTTACATCAGCAGACAGAGTAGGCTTGAAGCGGTGCTCAGACCCCTAATGCTTTAGGATGGGATACTTGGACTTCTAGGGAGCAAGATTGGAGAGACAATGTTACGAGCGATTATTTCCGCTCAATCCGAATCAGTCGCTAAACCAATCAAGACCGTTCGAGGCGCCCGATTGTTTTGAGAACAAGACAAAATACAACGCAGACAGAAGAACATTTCGTTGTATATTACAACAATTCCATCAGAATACAAGAATATACAGAGTATGAATAAATATTACATAGAAAAATGTCAGAGATTTAAATTACATTTAAAACATCGCAGCTAAAAAATAATACAATACACAACTAGAAGTAATACAAGGATACAGAGCTTTCCGAGTATCGTTCCAGCTATAAATCAGGATCCTGTGAATATAAATGTGCAAAACCAAAACTACTAGTTGCCCGTGTCAAAATAAGGGCACCCACAGTTTAGGTTAAAACAATAAACTGCAGGTCAGTCATGTGACTGGTGTGAGAACAAAAACAGTTGTTAATCTTTATTGTAAAGTTAGGCAAATCGAGGGACCACGTCGTATAACACGGAACGGGTTTCCTCCTAAGAACACCTGTAACGACCCAAATTTTTGACCATTTAAAATCGACAATAAGCCACACATGTCGACCCAAACAAATCGCAAATGCAGGTAGTTATTGGGAAAGAAGAAAAAGAAAGAAAGAAGAGAAAGAAAATAACAGAATCTCACAGCGGAAGGACAACATATAATAAACAAATAGCAGTTAAAAGCAGTTGAAATGTATACTGTGATTATAACATTTAATGATTATCAGAGTTACATATACATACGGATGTACATAATAAGCAGCGGAAATAAATGCAGCGGAAATAGTTATACTTGATATATATACTAAATCCTCGTCTTCATCCTCCAAGCTATTGCCATCTTCGCTAACTGCAACTTCCGCTGACTCGAGCGTATTGCGTAAAAAGAAAACACAACAAACACTCGGATCAGCACTAAATCATCTCATATTAGTCAAATCAAAATACGAAATAACATCAGTATCATGGGTGCAGTAACTCAGGAGATATTACGGGATTTTTCTATCTCTTGAGGATCCGTTAAACTAATACATACATAGATAATACGCTATTATGATAGTGTCTACTCAGTAAAGTATAAATACTGAAAATAGCCTAAGCGGGATTAAATTTTTACCCTTACACCGTTTATAATACCGTAGTCTATACAGTACCGTAAACCCACCGTAAACGATGGCATCAGAGGGCACTCCATAGGTACGATACAAATCAAAATCATATGGGGCTCGATAAGGATAATATGACAAGGCACTCAATGCAACGCCCAGGGTAGGATTCTACCAATTGCACTCCCGGACAGGTGGTAATGCATAGCAGCCACTACCGCCCACCTCGGAACACACTCCCATAATTCATAAATGGGCCCAAATCATCATCATCATAGTCCTAGAAATAGTATCGAAGAAGTGTGTCCGATCAAAGGTGCTACCTCAGTTAGTCACGGTATAGCTCCTGTTTTAGTCATTTCAATTCTGACCCGAAGGTCAGGGCTATTTCGCAATCGCTCATCTTCCTTCGATTAAATAATCGCCTTCAAGTGATCATATCTCATTCTGGATACGTCGGAACGTTCACAGATACGTCAAAACGTTTATAGTTGTCAAAGTGGTATCGACACTGACAGAGAGTATGCCTTATGCCGACTCCGGTCTCTTTGACAACCAACGCTTACATCTTTCACATCGGTTGGTTCTTTTACATTTCAAAGGTTCGCTTTCATATCAAAATATCGTATTTTGTCTCGAACCAAATTTCATATTCAAAAATAGAATATAGTTTCATATCGAAATATCATAAATCATACCAACCCGATTATATTCTAAAATTAGAATATATTTCCATATCTTATATCATAATCATATAGTATTTCAAAAATCGACTTATATTCAAATAGAATATATTCAATCTCAAAAGATTTCAAATTATTCCAAATCGATTCATATTCGAAATTCATTCATATTCAAATAGAATATATATACTTCTATAACTTACTTTCAATACCCTTAGGAGATAAGTTTATATTTAGTGGAATATAAACCATCTTCCATATTTGAAAACGGTTTGAAATCGATTCATAAAGAAATACTCTTATCTCAACTCCATTTCAACATTGATCTTAGATCCAGCACTTTCCATTCGGAGGAAAATTTACACTTATAAGATATAAATTTAAAAGATAGATGTTTATAAAGAAACCTTTATATAAATAATATATGTATAGAATATAATAGTAAAAAAATAGGATAAATAAGTTTAAAACACTATATATATATATATATAGATTTTAAAATTCACTAAATAGTTTTAAATCAAAGAATATAAGAAAATTTTGGTTATATAAAATAGTTATGGATAAACATTTAAAAAAATAAATTTCAAGAAAGAACTATAAAAATCAAAATTATATATATATATAAATTCTTTACTGAAAATCGATTCTTCCTTCCGAACTTCGATACTCGAATCTAAACTCCAGTTTCAATGGAGTTGCTTAGCTCAAGGACTTATTTCAAATCCCATTTCAACACGTTTCAAATTCAAGGATTCAAGACCATACTCGAATTAGGTTTGAAGAACAATTTTCGAGTATTCTCCATTATCTTGATTCAAAAATTTAAATTATATAAGAATTTATTTAAATCTGTATCTACCCAATTCTTACAAAACCCAAATCAAAATTTTGAATTTTTAACACTTCAATTCGCTTAGGAAACAAAATTTCTTAAATCATTTCAGGTCTTATTTAAGATTCAGATTTCAAGGAAAATAAAACTTATCGAAATCAATACGTTTCCCTTGAATGAAATTTCCATAAAATAGAATTTCGAATATTAAAATCATTTAACCAACCGATGTCCATATATAGTTTGCTATCCTATGGCCAAGTGAGTCTTAAATTTAATTTCTCGATATTTCGGGATGGATCTATCATTTCAATCCAATTCAGGGTCACAGGTATGTATCATTTCCACCTGTGTTCTTAATTCATTAAATTTGATAAATCCCGGATTTATTAGATGCCCGTAACATCAAAGGTGAGAAATTGGGATTTATCGAAAATGCATGGAATATCATGTACTGAATAAACAGCCAGTTGATGCAGCAATCATTCATCAATCAAATTAAATCAAGGCATCCATCACATCATTTCATTCAAACAGTAAATGAAATCATTTTACTGGTTAACAAGTGTCGGGATTTCTAATTAGAAATTTAAATTAAATTAAAATAACTAATTATCGATTTTATTTGCATATTAACACTTGGACGTCAAACTTAAAAAATCGTTCATCAACAACACAAACATGCAACCAAATTTACTTCACAATTTAATTTAATAAATATGGGAATAATTTAGTATTTCGTGAGCGAAGAATCACTCACCTTTGAGTCCTTAGTGGATCGGACGTCCAACTAAGGGCCAAAATTTGACAGTCTCCAAACGCAGCCAGGTTAGTGCCAAAATGTCCGCAATTTCGCCATGATCCCAACGCAACAAACCGCGTCCAAATCCGAGTCAAAACGAGTAAGTTATTAGTGTTTTACTGTTTGAAATTTAAAGTATATAAAATAAATAAAAATAGGTTCCTCACCAATCAAATCTGGACACGTCAGCAGGGAAGCTTCTTCCCGCTCGTCCAATTTCACGCTACAGGAACCTCTGAAAGCACCCATTCAAACCGCCTCTTTGACTGACCGTGGCGCACAAATCCGACCACCGTTTGACGAGCTCCGACCTCCAATCGAAATAGGAGACCCAGGCGTACCTTCCCGAGGCGGTGCCACCACTACCGGTGGTGTCTTTGTCCGCCGCCGCCGAGATGAACGTAGGGGTTCTCAAACCCTAATATGCGAATTTCCGACTCCACAAACCATGTTACGACCACCAAACACCACCCCCGAACTCGTATTCCTCCTCTCAATAAAACCCAGACCTTAGATTCCTCGATTGAACCCTAAATCAAAAACCCCTAATTTTAAGCTTAGGGCTACGAATTTCAATAGTTTGACTTTCGATTTCTTGCCGAACCAGTTACTGCATGCAACAATTAGTGGTAGATCTGAGTTCTACTAGTTGAGAGCTTCGATTTGATATGTAATACTCTATGGTCTGAAGAGATTTGAAATTTCAAGTTTGGATTTTTGTTTGAAAAATGGTTTGCAATTTATTTCAGCCATTAAAGAAAAGTAGGTGGAGAGAAAACAACGTCTGGTGAAAAATGGTTGAATGAGATGGATAAGAGGTTTTATATATAGATATATATAGGAGGCCCAATTAGAGAAATACCCAATTATCCATTTATAGTGATCTCGTTCACAATTTCTCTCGTGCGACCAAACGGTAAGTCCGATTGTAACGCAAATTGGGATCCTACCATAATTCACCGTTCCGGTTCCAACGGCGCCAGTTTCGTCGAATTCCGAGACAGTCGCCAAAATAGTTAAATTCCACAGTTAATTAATTAATAAGATATTTAAAAATTCAATTAACTTTTTAATTCAAAATTAATATTTACAAATTCAAATTTAAATCAACTTATAACTTAAATAAATCTATAAATTCATTTCATCGATTTTAAGTTCCATATTTGAATATTTTCAAATTTAAAAATTTAAATTTCAAATTAAATTTAAACAACTTAAATTCCATCTTCTAACAACTAAGTTTGAATCCTTTTTAATAAAAAAATTTAAAAATATTCTAATTTAAATCAAATTAAACTTAAATAAAGTTAAAAATCGATTTCACAAATTCTTCTCAAATTTGGTTATTCAAATTTTTGATTTGAATTTCAATTATTATTCAACGACTTATAATTTCACCGTTTCCAATTTAAATTTGAATTCAACTTTTTTAAATTAACCCACTCAGATAAATTTTATTATTTAAATATTCAATTTCAAATTATAGCCCTTTTTAAATAAAACTAAATTTGAAAAATCTATTCATACTAAATTCGAATAATTATCGACATAAAACCAACAAAATTTGATTTTTCTAAGATTAACTCA
The DNA here is from genome assembly GCA_030737875.1 of Allium sativum. Taxonomy (NCBI): domain Eukaryota; kingdom Viridiplantae; phylum Streptophyta; class Magnoliopsida; order Asparagales; family Amaryllidaceae; genus Allium; species Allium sativum. Next base: position 481,470,393 of record CM060926.1, on the reverse strand, counting down.
TTTATTTATTTTAAATCTAAATTTAAAATATACAGAAAATGTTGGGATGTTACATTCTCCCCCACTTAAAAGCTTTTCGTCCTCGAAAAGAGAATGAGATAAGGTATAAAATAAATCATACTTTCAAATTCCATACTTATAAAATAACATTTATAAAATAAGTATATAGTTGTAAAACCCCATAATTTTCTAACTCTTGAAATCACGGAAAATTTCGGCAGCATCTCCCCTGTACGGAAGGCCCGGGAAAAATCCCGATACATATATCAATCCAAAATATACATCTCATCAACGATGAGGCATCCCTGAACCAGGGAAAACAAAAACAAACCACCAAGCTTTATACAACCCCAAATACGTACCTCTTTAAGCGTTTATTTTACGGTTTTTATTTACCTTAGCATTTAGCATTTAGCGCAAGCGAGCTCCAACGCGTAGCATGACTTCATAACACCTTCCACATACTCACATAAACATAAGAATCAAACATATATACAATATATAGGAATTGTATACAACTTACATAACATATCTCGACCATTTCAACTATAAAACCAAGAATGTTAATGATAGACCAGCGAACAAATTTATGGTTATCACCCTATAGATGAGGGAATTTGACTAAAACATACGCAAAAGTCGTTGCATTCGCTTCAGGCTTTCCGAATTGTCTGGATTCGTCGAATTCAGATAATTCGTTTAAAAGTTATGGCAGTTTTCGTGGAAGTGAACGCTTCAGTCTGTACACTGAAAATGCAGGCCTGAAATGTTCTACCCAGTTTTTAACCTTCTAACATCAGAATTTTACCCAGCATATAAAGAAAAAGTTTTAGTTTACATTCTAGCCTTTCCGAATTGTACTCGCACATCAAAATCCGACGTTCTGTTAGAGAGTTATGGCCAAAACAATATTGGTATACACTTCAGATTTTTATTTTCTACGCATACCACTTCGACTAGTTCTTGCATTTCAGCTTAGTAAACAAAGGAATTCGATATGGCTTTATAAACGAAAGTTTTAGCTCGGTTTCTAAGGTTTCCGAGAAGTCTGGAATCGTCAGATTCCGATCATCCAATCAAAAGTTGTGGTCACTTTAGCTTCAGCTTATCGACTATTTCAGATTTACATAAACATTGGATTATTTCTATTCGAAATTTCAACATTTTCGATTTCAATATTTTTGAAAATCCTTAACATTTAACTTTGTTATCGCTTCATTATTCAAGAATTTGATCCATATTCAATTTCTTACTTTATTTCGATATTTCTTCTATTCAATTTCCGGTTTCACTTCAAGTGTTATATTCCGATTAGAACTTGAATTCACCTTAAAATTTCTAACGAAATTGATTACACTAGACCTTTAACTCCTTAGCATGAATCCATTTGCCAACTCATTTGCATCAGTTTCCATTACCAATGGTTTCATTTCAAAAAGGGGATTTTAAAATTCACCTTCATGTCTATTTAGTTCAACCAAAATTTTCCTTTAAATGTGGATTCGTTTGAGCTGGGGTTTCAACCTTCGGATTTCCACCTTAGCACCCTTGACCACTAGATGTGGTTATCACTTATTGATGCCATGATTTACCCTTAAGTTATTCGTATAAATCAAATTATTCCAACCCAGATTAAATTCTATTCTTATATCTCATTTCAGTATTTCAAATTGTCAAATTAGAATTCGTTTCACTTCATTATCTTATTCCAAATAAGCCAAATTATATATTTACTTTACATTCTCTTGTTTTGGCCTTTCCCCTCATTCATTTAACCCTCCGCTTATTCTCTTAGTCCATTTCATTCCAAATTGAACCTTATTCTATTTACAGAATATATTTATTCACTCACAAATCATGGTTTGAATTAAGGACTCAAGTTTATACTTAGATTTATATCCGATATATTGTTCAAATGAGATTTTACCCCATTTAGATTTCCTATGCCTTGATTTCACATATATACTAATTTAACAATTTTTTCCTTTATTTATATTTATTGGCAATTCACGTTTTTATTAACTAATCAATTTTTTTTTTCACTTCTTCTCCACTACCGCACTTATTTATTAATTGGCCAAGGCATAGGCTATTGCCAATTTACTAACACAACAAACTTGTTCCAATTTATTTTAGTCGAATTCAATTAAATTTGGTTTTACTTAACTTTGGTTTCCTCCAGCACTTTTATTGACCAACTTAATATTTATGTCTATTTCATGGTTTCAAAGTCCAATTTCAATGGCTCGAGTAACTTAAGTTCTTAAGTTAATGTCAATAGTTAAGGTGATTTCAAAGTAAAAAAAATAAATAAAAAAATTCAAATGAATCAAGTTATTTTAGATTTTTCTCTAACACTTCCATCAATCAAACATATAATTTCTTTAAATTGTTATCGTCCATGCTTAAGCATTTCAACGGCCACATCTTTTCTTATAATACTTAAGTTCGTTACATGATTTCAATCGAGTTAATTTAGCATCCAATCAATAGTATTAGTTAAGATGAACCTAAATACCTTGATTCCGGGTTTAAACCAAGTTTAAAAAAAATCAAAGTACTTATACTATTTTATAGAAAAACATGCCATAAATTTTAAATCCAAATCTTTAATTACCAAAAGAACAAAGAAAATTTGAACCTCGAGTAAAATTTGAATTCAACCTTTAAAGAACATACACAAATACTTTATATAAAATTTATACCATATGGAATTTAAATTCAAAATCTTCTGTCAACCCACTAAAATCATCGGGTGTTCTCCCCCACTCAGACTCTTCAAAATAACATCGGTAATGCGTGCACTCATTACAGAAGTCATTTCCAAAGTCTAAGTGGAGATTTCACACTTATTTCTTAAATATCCTTTTGAAAACTATTTCCAAAACTATTCCTTATAATACAATGTTATTTTAACTTTGGCAAAACTATTTCAAAATACCCAGGATCAAGGTTTCAGTTCATTTCTATTTTAATCGCAAATCGTTTCACCCAATGACACTTAAAAGTATCATTTCATTTCTAATATTTTCTTAAACCATATAATTTCCCTTATTAGATTTATTAACTAATCACCCATAATAGGTGATAACTAAATATTACCACCTACTAAAACGGATATAAATATATATGATTGAACCAATAATATAGCTGATATATTTTAAAAAAAAATATAGTTGAAAACCATATTATGTCGATCATTATGTTCGATTATTTAGGGATTCCTATCGATTCTATGGCGTCCCAAATATCGACTAGAATCCAGAAATATTCAACAGAACAAATCAACATGATGTAAACCAATTTATAACCAAATACAAGTACGCTCTCTCATATCACTCAAACTCATTCTAGGGCGTTCCTAGCCCCATCTCTAATGAGTTGATTCCCAAACAGAGCCAAGGTTATCGCTAACCATCGCTCTGATACCAAATGTAACGACCCAAATTTTTGACCGTTTAAAATCGACAATAAGCCACATATGTCGACCCAAACAAATCGCAAATGCAGGTAGTTATTGGGAAAGAAGAAAAAGAAAGAAGGAAGAGAAAGACAATAACAGAATCTCACAGCGGAAGGACAACATATAATAAACAAATAGCAGTTAAAAGCAGTTGAAATGTATACTGTGATTATAACATTTAATGATTATCAGAGTTACATATACATACGGATGTACATAATAAGCAGCGGAAATAAATGCAGCGGAAATACTTATACTTGATATATATATATATACTAAATCCTCGTCTTCATCCTCCAAGCTATTGCCATCTTCGCTAACTGCAACTTCTGCTGACCCGAGCGTATTGCATAAAAAGAAAACACAACAAACACTCGGATCAGCACTAAATCATCTCATATTAGTCAAATCAAAATACGAAATAACATCAGTATCATGGGTGCAGTAACTCAGGAGATATTACGGGATTTTTCTATCTCTTGAGGATCCGTTAAACTAATACATACATAGATAATACGCTATTATGATAGTGTCTACTCAGTAAAGTATAAATACTGAAAATAGCGTAAGCGGGATTACATTTTTACCCTTACACCGTTTATAATACTGTAGTCTATATAATACCGTAAACCCACCGTAAATGATGGCATCAGAGGGCACTCCATAGGTACGATACAAATCAAAATTGTATGGGGCTCGATAAGGATAATATGACAAGGCACTCAAGGCAACGCCCAGGGTAGGATTCTACCAATTGCACTCCCGGACCGGTGGTAACGCATAGCAGCCACTACCGCCAACCTCGGAACACACTCCCATAATTCATAAATGGGCCCAAATCATCATCATCATAGTCCTAGAAATAGTATCGAAGAAGTGTGTCCGATCAAAGGTGCTACCTCAGTTAGTCACGGTATCGCTCCTGTTTTAGTCATTTCAATTCTGACCCGAAGGTCAGGGCTATTTCGCAATCGCTCATCTTCCTTCGATTAAATAATCGCCTTCAAGTCATCATATCTCATTCTGGATACGTCGGAACGTTCACAGATACGTCAAAACGTTTATAGTTGTCAATGTGGTATCGACACTGACAGAGAGTAAGCCTTATGCCGACTCCGGTCACTTTGACAACCAACGCTTACATCTTTCACATCGGTTGGTTCTTTTACATTTCAAAGGTTCGCTTTCATATCAAAATATCGTATTTTGTCTTGAACCAAATTTTATATTCAAAAATAGAATATAGTTTCATATCGAAATATCATAAATCATACCAACCCGATTATATTCTAAAATTAGAATATATTTCCATATCTTATATCATAATCATATAGTATTTCAAAAATCGACTTATATTCAAATAGAATATATTCAATCTCAAAAGATTTCAAATTATTCCAAATCGATTCATATTCGAAATTCATTCATATTCAAATAGAATATATATACTTCTATAACTTACTTTCAATCCCCTTAGGAGATAAGTTTATATTTAGTTGAATATAAACCGTCTTCCATATTTGAAAACGGTTTGAAATCGATTCATAAAGAAATTCTTTTATCTCAACTCCATTTCAACAACGATCTTATATCCAGCACTTTCCATTTGGAGGAAAATTTACACTTATAAGAATATAAATTTAAAAGATAGATGTTTATAAAGAAACCTTTATATAAATAATATATATAGAATATAATAGTAAAAAAATAGGATAAATAAGTTTAAAACACTATATATATATAGATTTTAAAATTCACTAAATAGTTTTAAATCAATGAATATAAGAAAATTTTGGTTATATAAAATAGTTATGGATAAACAATTAAAAAAATAAATTTCTAGAAAGAATAGCTATAAAAATCAAAATTATATATATATATATATATATAAATTCTTTACTGAAAATCGATTCTTCCTTCCGAACATCGATACTCGAATCTAAACTCCAGTTTCAATGGAGTTGCTTAGCTCAAGGACTTATTTCAAATCCCATTTCAACCCGTTTCAAATTCAAGGATTCAAGACCTTACTCGAATTAGATTTGAAGAACAATTTTCGAGTATTCTCCATTATCTTGATTCAAAAATTTAATTTATATAAGAATTTATTTAAATCTGAATCTACCCAATTCTTACAAAACCCAAATCAAAATTTTGAATTTTTAACACTTCAATTCGCTTAGGAAACAAAATTTCTTAAATCATTTCAGGTCATATTTAAGATTCAGATTTCAAGGAAAATAAAACTTATCGAAATCAATACGTTTCCCTTGAATGAAATTTCCATAAAATAGAATTTCGAATATTAAAATCATTTAACCAACCGATGTCCATATATAGTTTGCTATCCAATGGCCAAGTGAGTCTTAAATTTAATTTCTCGATATTTCGGGATGGATCTATCATTTCAATCCAATTCAGGGTCACAGGTATGTGTCATTTCAACCTGTGTTCTTAATTCATTCAATTTGATAAATCCCGGATTTATTAGATGCCCGTAACATCAAAGGTGAGAAATTGGGATTTATCGAAAATGCATGGAATATCATGTACTGAATAAACAGCCAGTTCATGCAGCATTCATTCATCAATCAAATTAAATCAAGGCATCCATCACATCATTTCATTCAAACATTAAATGAAATCATTTTACTGGTTAACAAGTGTCGGGATTTCTAATTAGAAATTTAAATTAAATTTAAATAACTAATTATCGATTTTATTTGCATATTAACACTTGCATGTCAAACTTAAACAATCGTTCATCAACAACATAAACATGCAACCAAATTTACTTCAAAATTTAATTTAATAAATATGGGAATAATTTAGTATTTCGTGAGCGAAGAATCACTCACCTTTGAGTCCTTAGTGGATCGAACGTCCAACTAAGGGCCAAAATTTGACAGTCCCTAAACGCAGCCAGGTTAGTGCCAAAACGTCCGCAATTTCGCCACGATCCCAACGCAACAAACCGCGTCCAAATACGAGTCAAAACGAGTAAGTTATTAGTGTTTTACTGTTTGAAATTTAAATTATATAAAATAAATAAAAATAGGTTCCTCACCACTCAAATCTGGACACGTCAGCAGGGAAGCTTCTTCCCGCTCGTCCATTTTCACGCTACAGGAACATCTGAAAGCACCCATTCAAACCGCCTCTTTGACTGACCGTGGCGCACAAATCCGACCACCGTTTGACGAGCTCCGACCTCCAATCGAAAGAGGAGACCCAGGCGTACCTTCCCGAGGCGGTGCCACCACTTCCGGTGGTGTCTTTGTCCGCCGCCGCCGAGATGAACGTAGGGGTTCTCAAACCCTAATATGCGAATTTCCGACTCCACAAACGATGATACGACCACCAAACACCACCCCCGAACTCGTATTCCTCCTCTCTACAAAACCTAGACCTTAGATTCCTCGATTGAACCCTAAATCAAAAACCCCTAATTTTAAGCTTAGGGCTACAAATTTCAATAGTTTGACTTTCGATTTCTGGCCAAACCAGTTACTGCATGAGACAATTAGTGGTAGATCTGAGTTCTACTAGTTGAGAGCTTCGATTTGATATGTAATACTCTATGGTTTGAAGAGATTTGAAATTTCAAGTTTGGATTTTTGTTTGAAAAAGGGTTTGCAATTTATTTCAGCCATTAGAGAAAAGTAGGTGGAGAGAAAACAACGTATGGTGAAAAATGGCTGAATGAGATGGATAAGAGGTTTTATATATAGATATATATAGGAGGCCCAATTAGAGAAATACCCAATTATCCATTTATAGTGATCTCGTTCACAATTTCTCTCGTGCGACCAAACGGTAAGTCGGATTGTAACGCAAATTGGGATCCTACCATAATTCACCGTTCCGGTTCCAACGGCGCCAGTTTCGTCGAATTCCGAGACAATCGCCAAAATAGTTAAATTCCATAGTTAATTAATTAATAAGATATTTAAAAATTCAATTAATTGTTTAATTCAAACTTAATATTTACAAATTCAAATCTAAATCAACTTATAACTTAAATAAATCTATAAATTCATTTCATCGATTTCAAGTTCCATATTTGAATATTTTCAAATTTAAAAATTTAAATTTCAAATTAAATTTAAACAACTTAAATTCCATCTTCTAACAACTAAGTTTGAATCCCTTTTAATAAAAAAAATTAAAAATTCTAATTTAAATCAAATTAAACTTAAATAAAGTTAAAAATCGATTTCACAAATTCTTCTCAAATATGGTTATTCAAATTTTTGTTTTGAATTTCAATTATTATTCAACGAATTAGAATTTCACCGTTTCCAATTTAAATTTGAATTCAACTTTTTTAAATTAACCCACTCAGATAAATTTTATTATTTAAATATTCAATTTCAAATTATAGCCCTTTTTAAATAAAACTAAATTTGAAAAATCTATTCATACTAAATTCGAATAATTATCGACATAAAACCAACAAAATTTGATTTTTCTAAGATTAACTCATTTATTTATTTTAAGTCTAAATTTAAAATATACCGAAAATGTTGGGATGTTACAACAGCAGTGCATAAAATAAATAGCGCAATGCCAAATAAAGAACAATGAAGCTATTATAAGACCCAGGTCCCATCACACAATGCAATGCAAGATGGAGGATAGGGTTTTTACCTTATAATAGCCAAAGAATGCTTGATACGCTAAATTTCATGTTTTATTATTACTATAAGTGTATAGTGTCAAAACATTTTCAATCATAAGTATCAATCATAGACGGCATGAGTACCATATATCATGTCGCCATACTAATTCTACAATTAAAACCACAAAATCACGTATTGGAAATTGGATTTCCGTCTGTGAACCGAGGCAAAAGGTAGTCCTCTACCGAATTCGAGACAATCTAGCCCATTTCTCAAGAAAGTACTTAGGCAAGCCTTTGGATCCTCTGGGCCAGTCCACCGATGTGGATTAAAATGCCTGAACACTGCGTTTCCCTGCCCTTTTGGGTGTAAATGAGCCAAATGACTCCATCGGACCCGGATCGTCCGATCAAACCGAGGCGCCTCGCAACAGCAACAACCACACAGGTGAAAATAATAGAAATGTCAGCCAGTTTAAGCACTGACACCACCCTAGCTAGAAGGAAACGCATGCCCTCCCTGACGTCCTCTCCCGTTTCTGGTTCACAAACGGGGTGTGATGCTCGCGAATTCACATTACACAAAGCTATGCCACACAGGCGGTGCTTTGATCATCAACCACAAGACTCTGCTTTTCAACAGAAGCCTTGATCAATTGCCACTTAGGCATGTCACACAGGCAATTCACTCCATGCGAGGGATATCCTTCAATATATAACCCATGAGCTCGTACGTCTCACAGAAGGGCGTTAAGCAAGAGAATAAATTCTCCGCTGCCAAACAAATATATATTAATAGAAATCAATCACACAGACTGAAATCCAATGTCAAACACATAGTCCATTTACAAGTTCGTTCTGGGTCTGAACGAAACCGGAGGCACCTAGTACCGTGCATATCCTTCGATCTCCAAGTACGTCTGGACGATCACCAACTAATTCCCTCCTCTTTGGTGTTCAGCCCATTCAAGATCATCAGTAATCACCCAAACGATGTGAAGACCTCCGGACTTCAACCACCGTCTTCATCTTCAACACCACGTCGAATTAGTTATTCAGGATGGGATGAACCCCGTCTTTCTGAATAACTCGCGTATATAACAAACAAGTGTTACACAAACACAACATACGCCTCATTCCAATTCAGAATATTATTTTATTCAAATATTCTTATAATTTGGGAAAGGTTCCCATTAATTTTATCAAAGATAAATTCTTTAAATTTATTCTTTAATCTCCTTTTAATATAAATTCAAACTAGTAGGGATTAGCGAACCACACCGAAGTAATCATTTGTTTTATTTCCCAATCCCAACCTATTCATCCCATTAAGTAAAACTGGTCATACTTCATAGCTAACACCATGGTGTTATCGGTAAATTCAATTACCATTTCACGTTCAATCGCCTAGAGCAAAACTGGTGATACTACATTCTCGACCATTTCAATCTAATTAAAGATTCATTAAAGCTCCACTTAGTTTTAATATTAATTAGGTTAAAGAATCAGTGTCATTTAAAACACAGTTCACGATAAACCCAAAATCACATTCCATTAATTATCGGGCTAAAGAAGAAGTGTTATTTAAAACACTATTCATGATAAAACCCAAAAATAATACCAATTCAATTCCAATTAAATATTATTTAATTGGTACACTTCATTAAATCTAAATAAAAAGATTTAATCTATTTCTCAACTGGGTTTAAGAACATTGTTATTGAAGACACCATTCACGACAAACCCAAATCACATTTGATATTAAATACAAGGCTCTGAATAGAAAATATATCGGCTTATATTCAATATCAAATTCTACGACCAACAAATATCGTATTGGAAATAACGATATAAATATATCTTTCAAATTCCCATAACAATACCTGTATCATCACGAAATCCAACATCGAAATATTCCAAAGAAAAATTCGATTCAAATCCATTCCAATTCAATTATTGGAAATTCTGGTTACTTTTAAAACACTTTTCAAATTTAATTTATTTATTTAAAAATAAATAAAATTATAATTCTAGTTCGAAACTAGTTCATTTCGATAAAAACCTATTTTTATCTTTTCAAATATGGAGTTTTTCATCCCAAATCATTTCTTATGATTTTACACAAATTATTACTATTTTTAATAATTTTATCAAGGCCCGTACAGTCGATTTCCATCAACAGCCAACGAACTACACTTACAACGACCTTTTCCAAATTTGATTTGGACATAATTCCAAATCCAACCTTTAGATATCTAATTTCTAATATTCCTTAGAAAGCTCTTTCCGGTACGAACCCAACAGTTCTGGTTTTAGGAGAATCCGACGGTCGGATCTCCCGTAATATTCATTCGATGTCAATGGTCGAAATTCGCGAACTACCGCAGCGCGGCGCGTTCTATTCAGGCCATTATATATATATATATATATATAATATGTATATTATATATATTCCGTCGATTTCCTTTTAAAACATATTTTATAAATCGTTTTAAATTCATTTTCGAAATGATTTCAACTTCATTTCAAATTCAAATCAAAATTGAATTTTTTTTCCTTATAAATTCGTTTTAAATTCATTTCAAATTGATTTTAATTCAAATTGATTTTTAATTCAATTTTAGTTCGTTTTCAATTCAATTTCAATTCGAATTCATTTCTATTCAATTTCGATTCGAATTCATTTCTATTCAATTTCAACTCGCACTCATTTCTGTTCAATTTCAATTTGAATTCATTTTTATTCAATTTCAATTCGAATTCATTTCTATTCAATCTAATTCGAATTCATTTCTATTCAATTTAATTCGAATTTCAATTCTTTTCAAAATATCAGATTTTGAAATCACTTTCGATATTTGTTATAAAATGAATAAAATTAATATAAATATCGTTCACGTCGAAATGGCGTTAATCTAATCAACACGGCTTCATATATTTCTATTTCCAAATATTCAATTTCATATATTTCTTTTTCAAATATTTTAGTCAAATATTTCCCTTCAAATATTCTATTTCAAAACTGGAATGAGGCCCAATCAATTACTATAGATTTTATTTCCATGGACTTCCATACAACGCACGTATATATCAACAACGACAAATAATCAACCATCATCCAAAGTGCATTCTACACTGTATAAGCATCAAATATAAATATTCAACGCTTATAACAGTATGTCAATCAATCGATCGACATACAACTAATTATTGGGATTAGTGCATGTCATATATCATCCCAATACCCGTGTGGGGTTTCAAATAATCAGACACAGTTTTTATTTGTGCAGTTGGGTGATGTGTAAAATTTATCGTCCCAATCAATATTAGTCAAATGTGTGTATGTAAACAAATTGTTTGATTTGTTTATATTTATTTAGTTTTAAATAAACGTTAAAAATTCAATTTTTAACTATAAAATATTTTCCACTATAAAATATTTTATTTCATTTCACATCACATCACACATTCAACTACACATCAAAATCAAACGAACAAGCATACATGTCATCCATGGTCTGTGGACGACGGGTGTCGGGTGCTACTAAACATCGTCTGCATCCTAGTATATATTTTAAACTAGAAATAAATTAAAATTGAGAAGTTCTCACTGAGGGTTCCACTCCGCCGTGCTTTGCTTCTGAACTGCTTAACCGTCTGGATTTGTTTGAAATTCCAATGTAGTTCTTTTCACGCTGTTCATAATAAAAATTATATTTTTATCACTTCATTTCAATAAATAAAAATCATATTTTTATTTCTACTTCATATGTATTTACAACGCTTCTTTCAATATAAAAATTATTTTTTTACATTTCTACTTCATATATAAAGGTCGAATTTTTATATTGTTCCATGAACATAAAAGATTATATTTTAATCTCTACATTATATAAAAATTATATTTTTGTTATCATACTTTTAAAACAAAGCTAATTTTATTTTTCCAAAACATGATATTTTTATTTTACAAAACATTGATGATTTTACTTAACAAAACAATAACAATTTTACTTAACAAAACAACGATGATTTTACTTAACAAAACAATGATGATTTTACTTAACAAAATAATGATGATTTTACTTAACAAAACAATGATGATTTTAAATAAAATAAAACAATAATCTTTCACTGTTAATTACTCCAGCACCGTCAAACAGAGCTCCTGACCTAGGGTTAAACTTTGCGCCTCCTATAGTGACTTCAACGACGATCTGGGTCTTCCACGACGTCCGGGTACGAGCAGTGCCCCTCCTTCTTCTTGTCCCGTGCAACTCGGCGGCCTGGTCTTCTCGGAATTTGAGCTCGAACATGGCGACTTCTGCACGAAAATTCGAGTTCATAACTTCGCCAGAGATGATGTGGTTTGGATGGATTTAACAATCTCTCGAGCCTCTTTGGATTTCCTTTAATTAGTTGTTGAAATTGATTAGTGATTCAAAGTTAAAGGAGAGGGAAGGTTCGAATGACAGTCGTCATTCATCAAGGAAAGAGGCGGAAAAGGGACAGTTGACTGCGAAAATTAATTATGAGGGCTTTGACCCACTTTTCTGACCAATGGAGTATTTATATTTATTTATTTATTTATTCGTAGAATCCTTGTTTATCGTCATGAACTCCAAATCGAACCCAACGACTGTCGCCTCTAGCTAATCACCCCCACTCCGAACACAATGGGATATGTATTGTAGGCTGGTTCGACTGTTTCGATTAGTTTTCGTCAAAATCAAAATATAAATCTATATATTGAATTTGAACGTGCAATTCAATTTACCGGGGCCAAGTATGAACTCTAAAAATTCCCGAAAAATTATTTCTAGCTTTGTATTGACGATATGGTCCTAACAAAACTAATTTCATCGAATTCTGAGATGTTTGAAAAATGGCTATTTTTTAGTCGATTAAAATCAACTGAAACTGGTCAAACGCGTTTTCCTTTGCCACGCTCACATATTGATTCGAAAAATTACGAATTTTGGAATCTAGCCATAACTTCACATCGCGGATCCAAAAAAAGTGGTTTCTTCGAAAACCGAGAACGTTTGCAAAATTTCCATTTTTAAGGGCTAGAATTCCACAGCGACTATTCTGAATTTTCAACTCGGCATATCTTTTGATTCCCGCTATGAAATTTTGATTTTTCGGATTCGTTGGAAAGATATTCTCAAATAGATTCTGATGTTTTTGGTTTCGTTAAAATCCGGTTTATTTTGAATCCTGTACATTCATTTGAAATTTGAAATCGAATTATCGAACTACCTTGCCATTTTCAATTCCTTTTATAATTTAAAATAAATATTTATATTCTAACGACGATCTATATAAATATATACATTTGAATTCCATTCAATATAAATTTCTCGTCGATATTATTTTAAATAATTCATTTTAAATATTCAAAAATTCGCTAAAATTGCCCAAATAAAAATTTTAAATTGGCTCAGATTTCCGGGTTATTACAATCTCCCCCACTTAAAACTTTTCGTCCCTGAAATGGAACGAAGCCGAAAGTTGTTTAACTAATCAACTCAACTTCCATTATTTTCCTTATGGCTTAAGTTCTTCAACTTTTCAGTTTCTAAGAACTTTTCAAATTTTTCAAAAATTTGGCTAACACCCTAAATTTTAGAAAAATTTCGCCATAACCTCCCCTGCACCGGGGACTTCGGGATATTTCATATAGCCTCCCATGGCCTTCTTCCATCAAAAGGAAAAAAGAAAAAGCCAATCGGCTCAAAAATTATCATCACCCAAACAAAACAGTAAATTATGGTAAACATGTATCTATTTGTTGGGCAATCAATTTTATTCCTCTGCTCTAGCCTCCTTGCTATGACCTGTTCAATGGATATACATGTACATGTATGCCAATTCTAACAATTTTCAATACGTTTCAATATTTGGTTCAATTTGGCTATAGGTTCAATATTTAGTTAATCAAACAACACAATTAGCAACCAATTAGTTGATTAGCTTTTCAAATTCATAATTTTGATATATAGTCAAAAATCACATTTTTGATGCCAAATCACAAAAAATCACAATAATAAGCCCTATCTAGCTTTGGTTCTCACACCAGTCAATAGGAAATATATAAATATCACACCTTCGAAACTCAAACAAAAATACTTATGATGTCGCGACATCACCAGAATTATCCCCGAGCGACTACAGTGCGATTTTATATTTATCCAGTATTTTTGGGACTTCGTAGTTACGCTAGCTATGCGTATATGCAAAATCTTCATATACTAGATTGTCCAAATCAATTTAAAATAAATTATTTAAATATGTATTATACGATTTAAATTTCAAAAAAAAAAATTTGTTCTTCTTTTTATATTTCAAAAATATACTCTTCACACTCGTTCTAGGATACTACTGATCCTATCTCTAATGAGTTATTCTAATTGGATATTACTAATCCAATATCTGGTGAATTTTTTCATTCGGTTCTAATGTGTCATGTTCTCGAGCTCTGTAAACCAAAGCTCTGATACCAAAATGTTACGACCGATTATTTCCGCTCGATCTGAATCAGTCGCTAATCCGATCAAGACCATTCGAAACGCATGATTGTTTTGAGAACGCGACAAAATACAACGCAGACAGAAGAACATTTCGTTGTATATTACAACAATTCCATTAGAATACAAGAATATACAGAGTATGAATAAATATTACACAGAAAATATCAGAGATTTAAATTACATTTAAATACATCGCAGCGGAAAAATAATACAATACACAACTAGAAGTAATACACGGATACAGAGCCTTCGAGTATCGTTCCAGCTGTAAATCAGGATCCTGTGAATATAAATCTGCAAAACCAAAACTACTAGCTGCCCGTGTCAAAATAAGGGCACCCAGAGTTTAGGTTAAAACAATAAACTGCAGGTCAGTCATGTGACTAGTGTGAGAACTAAAACAGTTATTAATCTTCATTTTAAAGTTAGGAAAATCGAGGGACCACGATGTATAACACGGAACTAGTTTCTTCCCAAGAACACCAGTGCATAAAACAAACAGCGCACTGCTAAATAAAGAACAATGAAGCTATTATAAGACCCAGGTCCCATCAAACAATGCAACACAAGCCGGAGGATGGGTTTTTTACCTTATAATAGCCAAAGAATGCTTGATACACTAAATTTCATGTTTTATTATTACTATAAGTGTATAGTGTCAAAACAATTTCAATCATAAGTATCTATCATTGACGGCATGGGTACCATATATCATGTCGCCATACTAGTTCTACAACTAAAACCGCAAAATCACAAATTGGAAATTGGATTTCCGTCTGTGAACCGAGGCAAAAGATAGTCCTCTACCGAATTCGAGACAATCTAGCCCATGTCTTAGGCAAGTACTTAGTAAAGCCTTCGGATCCTCAGGGCCAGTCCACCGATGTGGATTAAAATGCCTAAACACTGCGTTTCCCCGCCCTTTGGGGCGTAAATGAGCCAATTGACTCCATAGGACCAGGATCATCCGATCTAACGGAGGCGCCTCGTAACAACAATAACCACACAGGCGAAAATAATATAAATGTCAGCCAGTTTAAGCACTGACACCACCCTAGCTAGAAGGAAATGCATGCCCTCTCTGGCGTCCTCTCCCGTTTATGGTTCACAACTGGGGTGTGAGGCTCGTGAATTCACATTACACAAAGCTATGCCACATAGGCGGTGCTTTGATCATCAATCACAAGACTCTGCTTTTCAATAGAAGCCTTGATCAATTGCCACTTAGGCATGCCACACAGTCAATTCACTCCATGTGATGGATATCCATCAATATATAACCCCTGAGCTCGTACATCTCAGAGAAGGACGTTAAGCAAGAGAATAAATTCTCCTCCGCAAAACTGATATATATTTAATAGAAATCAATCTCACAGACTGAAATCCAATGTCAGACACACAGTCCGTTTACAAATTCGTTCTGGGTCTGAACGAAACCGGAGGCACCCAGTACCCTGCATATCCATCGATCTCCAAGTACGTCTGGACGATCACCAACTGATTCCCTCCTCTTGGGTGTACAACCCAATCAAGATCATCAGTAATCACCCAAACGATGTGAAGACCTCCGGTCTTCGACCACCGTCTTCATCTTCGACACCACGTCGAATCATTTATTCAGAATGGGATAAACCCGGTCTTTCAGAATTACTCGCGTATATAACAAATAACTGTTACACAAACACAACATACGCCTCATTCCAATTCAGAATATTCTTTTATTCAAATATTCTTATATTTTGGGAAAGGTTCCCATCTATTTTATCAAAGATAAATTCTTTAAATTTATTCTTTAATCTCCTTTGAATATAAATTCAAACTAGTCGGGATTAGCTAACCACACCGAAGTGATCATTTAATTTATTTCTCAATACCAACCTATTCATCCCATGAAGTAAAACTGGTCATACTTCATATCTAACACCATGGTGTTATCGGTAAATTCAATTACCATTTCACGTTCAAATCTTATTAAAGATTTAACTATCGCCTGGAGCAAAACTGGTGATACTCAATTCTCGACCATTTCAATCTAATTAAAGATTCATTAAAACTCCACTTAGTTTTATTCTTTAACTGGGTTAAAGAATCAGTGTCATTTAAAACACGGTTCACGATAAACCCAAAATCACATTCCATTAATTATCGGGTTAAAGAACAAGTGTTATTTAAAACATCGTTCACGATAAAACCCAAAAATCAATACCAATTCAATTCCAATTAAATATTATTTAATTGGTACACTTCATTAAATCTAAATTAAAAGATTTAATCTTTTTCTCAACTGGGTTTAAGAACAGTGTTATTGAAGACACCATTCATGACAAACCCAAATCACATTTGATATTAAATACAAGGCTCTGAATCGAAAATATATCGGCTTATATTCAATATCAAACTCTACGACCAACAAATATCGTATTGGAAATAACAATACAAATATATCTTTCAAATTCCCATAACAATACCTGTATCATCACGAAATCCAACATCGAAATATTCCGAAGACAATTTTGATTCAAATCCATTACAATTCAATTATTGGAAATTCTGGTTACTTTTAAAACCCTTTTCAAATTCAATTTATTTATTTAAAAATAAATAGAATTATAATTCTAGTTCAAAACTAGTTCATTTCGATAAAAATCTATTATTATCTTTTCAAATATGGAGTTTTTCATCGCAGTTCTTCCCAAATCATTTCTTATGATTTTACACAAATTATTACTATTTTTAATAAATTTATCAAGGCACGTACAGTCGATTTCCATCAACGACCATCGAACTGCACTTGCAGCGACCTTATCCAAATTTGATTTGGACATAATTCCAAATCCAACTGTTAGATTTCTAATTTCTAATATTCGTTAGAAAGCTCATTCAGATATGAACCCACCGGTTCCGGTTTTAGGAGAATCCGACGGTCGAATCTCACGTAATATTCATTCGAAGTCAATGGTCGAAATTCGCGAACTACCGCAGCGCGGTGCGTTCTATTCAGGCCATTATATATATAATATATATATTATATATATTCCGTCGATTTCCTTTTAAAACTTATTTTATAAATCATTTTGAATTCGTTTTCGAAACGATTTCAACTTCATTTCAAATTCAAATCAAAATTGAATTTTTCCGTATAAATTCATTTTAAATTCATTTCAAATTGATTTCAATTCAAATTGATTTTTAATTCAATTTCAGTTCGTTTTCAGTTCAATTCAATTTCAGTTCGAATTCATTTCTATTTAATTTCAAGTCGAATTCATTTCTATTCAATTTCAATTCGAATTCATTTCTTTTCAATTTCAATTCGAATTCATTTCTATTTAATTTAAATTCGAATTCATTTATATTCAATTTAATTCGAATTCATTTCTATTCAATTTAATTCGAATTTCAGTTCTTTTCAAAATATCAGATTTTGAAATCACTTTCGATATTCATTATAAAATGAATAAAATCAATATAAATATCGTTCACGTCAAAATGGCGTCAATCTAATCAACACGGCTTCTTATATTTCTATTTTCAAATATTCTATTTCAAATATTTCTTTTTCAAATATTTTAATCAAATATTTTATTCAAATAGTTCCCTTCAAATATTCTATTTCAAAACTGGAATGAGGCCCAATCGATTACCATAGATTTTATTTCTATGGACTTCCATACAACGCGTGCATATGTCAACAACGACAAATAATCAACCATCGTCCAAAGTGCATTCTACACTGTATAAGCATCAAATATAAATATTCAACGCTTATAACAGTCTGTCAATCAATCGATCGACATACAACTAATTATTGGGATTAGTGCATGTCATATATCATCACAATACCCATGTGGAGTTTCAAACAATCAGACACAGATTTTATTTGTGTAGTTGTGCGATGTGTAAAATTTATCGTCCCAATCAATATCAGTCAAATGTGTGTATATAAACAAATCGTTCGATTTGTTCATATTTATTTCATTTTAAATACACGTTAAAAATTCAATTTTTAACTATAAAATATTTTCCACTATAAAATATTTTATTTCATTTCACATCACATCACACAATCGACTATACATCAAAATCAAACAAACAAGCATACAAGCCGTCCATGTTCTATGGATGACGGGTGTCAAGTGCTACTAAACATCGTCTGCATCCTAGTATATATTTTAAACTAGAAATAAATTAAAAGTGAGAAGTTCTCCCTGAGGGTTCCACTCCGCCTTGCTTTGCTTCTGAACTGCTGAACCGTCTAGATTTGTTTGAAATTCCAATGCAGTTCTTTTCACGCTGTTCATAATAAAAATTATATTTTTATCACTTCATTTCAATAAATTAAAATCATATTTTTATTTCTACTTCATATGTATTTACAACGTTTCTTTCAATATAAAAATTATATTTTTGCATTTCTACTTCATATATAAAGATCGAATTTTATATTGTTCCACGCACATAAAAGATTATATTTTAATCTCTACATTATATAAAAATTATATTTTTATTATCATACTTTTAAAACAAAGCTAATTTTATTTTTCCAAAACAAGATAATTTTATTTTACAAAACATTGATGATTTTAC
This sequence comes from Allium sativum, assembly GCA_030737875.1. Classification (NCBI taxonomy): domain Eukaryota; kingdom Viridiplantae; phylum Streptophyta; class Magnoliopsida; order Asparagales; family Amaryllidaceae; genus Allium; species Allium sativum. The sequence continues at coordinate 481,451,189 of CM060926.1, read as the reverse complement.
ATAACAAAACAATGATGATTTTACTTAACAAAACAATGATGATTTTACTTATCAAAACAATGATGATTTTACTTAACAAAACAATGATGATTTTAAATAAAATAAAATAAAATAAAACAATAACCTTTCACTGTTAATTACTCCAGCACCGTCGAACAGAGCTCCTGACCTAGGGTTAAACTTTGTGCCTCCTACAGTGACTTCAACGACGATTTGGGTCTTCCACGACGTCCGGCTACAAGCAGCGCCCCTCCCCCTTCTTGTTCCGTGCAACTCGGTGGCCTGGTCTTCTCAGAATTTGAGCTCGAACATGGCGACTTTTGCACGGAAATTCGAGTTCATAACTTCGCCAAAGATGATGAGGTTTGGATGGATTTAACGATCTCTCGAGCCTCTTTGGATTTCCTTTAATTAGTTGTTGAGATGGATTAGTGATTCAAAGTTTAAGGATAGGGAAGGTTCGAACGACAGTCGTCGTTCATCGAGGAAAAAGGCAGAAAAGGGAGGGTTGACCGCGAAAATTAATTGTGAGGGCTTTGACCAACTTTTCTGGCCAATGGAGTATTTATATTTATTTATTTATTTATTCGTAGAATCCTTGTTTATCATCACGAACTCCAAATCGAACCCAACGACTATCGCCTCTAGCTAATTATCCCCATTCCGAACACAATGGGATATGTATAGTAGGCAGGTTCGACTGTTTCGATAAGTTTTCGTCAAAATCAAAATGTAAATCTATATATTGAATTTGAACGTGCAATTCAATTTACCGGGGCGACGTATGAACTCTAAAAATTCCCGAAAAATTATTTATAGCTTCGTATTGACGATACGTTCCTAACAAAACTAATTTCATCGAATTCTGAGATGTTTGAAAAATGGCTATTTTTCAGTCGATTAAAATCAACTGAAACTGATCAAACGCGTTTTCCTTTGCCATGCTCACATATTGATTCGAAAAATTACGAATTTTGGAATCTAACCATAACTTGACATCTTGGATCCAAAAAAAGTGGTTTCGTCAAAAACCAAAGACGTTTGCAAAATTTACATTTTTAAGGGCCAGAATTCGATAGTGACTATTCTGAATTTTCAACTGGGCATATCTTTTGATTCCCGCTATGAAATTTTGATTTTTCGGATTCTTTGGAAAGATATTCTCAAATAGATTCTAATGTTTTTGGTTTCGCTATAACCCGGTATATTTTGAATCCTGTACATTCATTTGAAATTTGAAATCGAATTATTGAACTACCATGCCATTTTCAATTCCTTTTATAATTTAAAATAAATATTTATATTATAACGACGATCTATGCAAATATATATGTTCGAATTCCATTCAAAATAAATTTCTCATCGATATTATTTAAAGTAATTCATTTTAAATATTCAAAATTCACTAAAATTACCAAAATAAAATTTTTAAATTGGCTCAAATTTCCGGGTTATTACAGACAAGCTAAGGGAAATCTTTGAGCGACAGACTCAGTTGACGAGGGAGCATCAAGATAACTTGAGAGGGCAGCAAGAGATGCTTAGGACACAGGTTGAGTTTGGCCAGACACAGCAGCAGATTATACTGCACCTCCCAGCAGTGCTTTGATCAGATGGAGGCTGGGATGCAGAATTTACAGTTAGAGGTTGGAGACGGGCATAGGCAGCAGGAGGAGCATGTAGACAGGGTTAAGGGCCAGATTGATGGACTAGAGACCCTCATCCGCAGTTTCTTTGGTTAGGCCCTAACCCCCATTCTAGGATCATTTTTGCAGTATGATCTTAAGAATCTTATGATGTGTGTCTGATTATCTCGTTTTTATTTATCTAGTTGTAGTAACAAGATACTAAAACTTATTTTAACGTAGTAGAATCTATGGGTTTGTTAGATTAAGTATAAGAAAATCTTCTACCGTTATTAATTCTTCGTACATAAGGACACTGTGTCTTAAATAGAATAAGGAAATCAAAATTTAGGAAAATTAGTTTTTTCTAACTTTTGAAACTTAAAGATGGTTAGTAGGATTTTGGATGTAATAATTGAGTGAACTATGTTATTATTCTGTAGGAGTGTGGGAAAATTTGGGTAAAAAATGTTTTGATTTTCCAAAAAAATATTGCATTCATGTAGAACTGCAGGTATATTTAGGAATATAAGCATCATGTTTTGAATTTTTTTTGAAATATTGCACACATGTAGGTACTACCAAATTAGGCATACTTGCATTACTATGATGTATTTCACTTTCGCACATGTGCATAATGTTTGAAAATTTGGATGTAAGCATGATGGATGATATAATATGCGAGGGATTATTTGATTTTACCCTTACCAAATTTCGGGAACGAAATTTTTAATGGGTGGGAGAATGTAATACACTGCATTTTTATTAATCTTAAAATGTCTATATACATGGTGGTGATGTGCAGTTTAAATCAATACATACGATGAAGAGAAGAAAATTTATACGGTAACATTTTATGTAACAGAAAGGATAATAAAACAAATGTACTTAATCCAATTATCAGTGATTAGGTAAAACGAACATCACCACTGCTTCCGCCTCGAAATTCTAGTTCAGATGGACACCAAGTTTGCATAAAAAGAATAACATATGAAAAAGTTATAAGCAGTAGAAGTTTGTATACGCGTAAGATTATGCATGTATATATATACATATATATATATATAACCATCCCAGAAATTCAAACCGTTTCAAATTCAGTCAAAATTGGGCTGAGCGGGAAATTTCACGCTCAGATGTGTCGACCCCTCTTAAGGGGGGTCGACATAGGTGTCGATCCCCTTAAGAGGAGTCGACATAGGGGTCGACCCCCCATAGGGTGTCGACTCTCATAAACAGATATATGCTCCATTCATTCGTGCGCAACTGGACTAATTTGTGGCTCCGTTCTTGAACTACCAACTATATAATAGACCCTAGACTCATGGTTTTATTTGTCTTATTCAAAGACAACGCCAAAGTGTTGCTTCAAAATAGTTTTCTCTATTCTTTTCCCCTCTCAAGCTATTAGAGGAATTCAAACCTGGTGATTTGGGTTTCCACTTCAGCAATTCCTCTTTCTCTTTTAGTCGCAACAAATCTATGCAAATTTTAGATCTCTTAACCAAGTAAGGTAATCCCTTGATCCGATCTATTATTCAATTTACTTCTTAGTTCCTATCTTCTTCGTTTCGAAAGAAAAAGAATTAATTACAAGTTCATTTTAATAGGCCTGGAAATCAAGTTAAAGAGGGAATGAAAAACTATGATTAATAGAACGGATCAGATCTAAAGGTCTTTGGAAAGCATGCTGGTGAGTGGGTTTAAATCACCCTTATGAATAATTATATGCAGATCGTTCAGCAATTCCCCAAAAATTGAAATGCTTAATTCAATTAAAATCTTGTGGTTCATAATTTTTCCTATTATGTTCTCTTTCCCATTCCTTTTCATTTATAGACTAGGTTAGTTTCGAGCCTGGTCCAGATCTCGCCAAAAAGGCATGCGTAAGAACGATACTTGTAGTGATGAAAGAATGTTTGGGAAATTGAAATAACTTATACGGTAGATTTTGGGCAAAACTTGTGATTTGGGGAATTGTTATATAACCTATATAATACGGGAAATAGGGAATATCAATAATTTTGCGTATAATTGTAGATATTAACCTAAAAATGTTACTGAAAAGATATGCAAATTTAGTTGGAACAATAAGGTGGGTTCAGAACAAAGATCATGGAAAAAAAAGAGAACGCAATAAATATGAGCGTAAGTCAATCGTGAATAAATTAGATTATTGGCATAACTACGAAGTAAGTATAGTTTTTATATAAGTTTAATAAAAGTCATGATTTTGTGATAAATTGAAACTAAAATTTGCGCCTCGTTGTAAGATAAACAATTTTGATTTATGTTTATCTCCACGACTAATCTGAAATCACCTATGTCTATGAGACTATTGTACCTATAATGTTGTATATTTATTTGGTGATTCTTTTATGATATATATAATTCCCTAAGCCCAGCCATGTTCATACATGTTTACATGTCTAGATCCACATGTTTTATAGGTTTAGATCTATGTTAATTAGATCCAACTAAAATAAAAGGTCACAATTGTACGCTAAATTAAATTTAGGTTGCTATATGCAAAATTTAAATTATATGCTAACGGTATAGATCAGTTTAAAATCATGTAAATGGTTAGTAGCATGAAATGGTATAATTTGTATACCTAGAATTTAGGGGCATGATTTAAATGGTAAATGGGACATGACTTGAATGATAACACTTAGGGATAATTTACATACAAACATGAATGGAAAAAATGTAAATTAAATAAATATCGAACATGCCTAACCTGAGGTTAGACTGAGTTGTGGTGTAAGACTGCTCGGAACTCCCCGACATAATTCAGCAACCACAACAACATGTCTAATGTGAGAGGTTGGCGCATCATGCCTAAGAAAAACCCGAGGTTAGAATGAGTTTGCAGTATAAGTCTACCCGGAACCGCCCGACACATCCAACAACCACAAGCAACAGTTCTAATGTGAGAGGTTAAGGCATTAAGGAACGAATTAATGCTAATAAACAAGACATGCTAAGAAGGAGTAGGGTTAGGTTAATAAGAAACACATAACCAATATAACAAGATGAATGAGTAGGGTTAAGTTAATAAGAAACACTTAACCAATATAACATGATGAATGAGTAGGGTTAAGTTGATAAGAAACACTTAACCAATATAACACGATGAATGAGTAGGGTTAAGTTAATGAAAAACGCTTAACCAATATAACACGATGAATGAGTAGGGTTAAGTAAATAAGGAAACACTTAACCGATATAACATGATGTGTGGGGAGGTTAAGTTAACGTGAATAGACAGCACTTAACCAATATTACATGAACAAAGTGGATAGGGTTAAGGCAAACTTAACCAACAGTACATATTGACTTGATAAGTGGGAGCGTTAAGTACATATTGGGTCAGTGGGTAATATTAGTATATATAGGCCCACAAACTTAGCCATTAGATAAACATGCTTAAAGCAACAGAAGGGGGTTAAGTACATATTGGGTTGGTGGGTAATATTAGTATATATAGGCCCACAAACTTAACCAATACAACATGTTAATTAATCAGATGGATGAGGTTAGGTAAAATTGGAAACACTTAACCATTATAACATGTTGATAAGGAAGCCCTAGTAACGGGTACCCATTTCAGCAGTAACCCACATAGATGTATCATGATACCCTGAACTAGGCATGGCGGGGCCCGATTACTGGGCTGATTATAAGCGGTCAAAATAACGGCGGGTGGTGCGTCAGTGTAGGTTCCGACGGAGTACAGACGTGCACATACCCCGGAGTGGAAAAAACATGCACTAGGCATCAGTAGTCATACACTATGCATCTTGAATTATATCGGGTTGCCACCATAGGGATTGATACACCCCATAGTGGTACCAGCATAGGTATCTACAAACAAGCAGGGCCGAATGACACAAATATGAATATCTGCGAGTAGAAGGCAATCGATGATGGGATCATTTTATTATGAGTAATTGAGGCTAGTAGTTGCAGAGAAATAGAAAGGGATACGATAGCATACTTAGTTTTTATTACCTGACCTTATCTTATGTTATTTTGTTACTGTGATATCACGGAGGAGACCGTACAAGTGGGGTGCCATGGGGTGTTCCTCAGTTTGGGGGTACCTACATATACATTATATTAGGTTAATCTACTAAGGAGTAGATGGGTACGACGGGTGTGTGAAAATCTTGAGTGCTAATGACACGAATAACTTAATAAGAGAGAAAATGTAATTGAACGGTACATGTAGGATTATCCAGGAAGTGTAATTTAAATTCATTCACACAGAACTTATGTTCTGACCCCCTCCTCATAACATTCGCAGGTTAGGTTCATGACAGGGACTGATAGCTTTGGATACTGGTTTAAAAGTATTATTGTTAAGGTAAAGCTATATCTTAATTACACTATATTTTCCTTCCGCTGTTAGATGTTTTCAGAACTCTGACATGTTTTATATCTCTGTCTTTTCTGCAGAATACCAGAACAAACCAACTCGGTTTCGATGGACTTGATTTCTAAAAAAATCGGTCTATCAGAACATAGGTTGTTACATTTGGATTCCAACATACAAGGTATGGGATCACCTTCCGTTCAGTGTACCCTAGTGGGTATACACCTGGATTCAACAAGAACATCTTGCAACCTGGCCACACCTGACCGCCCACTCATTTAGCTTGAGTGTATCAAATATATTTCCACCTATGGTTGTTAGCCATCCAACCATAATCCGAAGTTACAGAATCGAAAAGAAGTACAAATATGAATTTTCTCAAGATCGGTGACAATACACCCTGCTTGGATATGACCCATCTAGCCATGCTGCATGCCCAATTTCTGTCATTTCCCGGTTGTGAGGCTAGAGGCTACGTCTATCTTTAGAACATCTGGTCACCATTCACTTTGAATGCCACATCGTCAAACTTGTCAATTCACTAATCGATTTCCAAAAATATCACGGGTATAAAAAACTAAGAGGAATGAAATCCTCCACCACCAGACGTTATACCTTTAAGAGATCAATCGTACGTGATTTATTAGGTATACTCTATCAGACGCTCGTCCATACAAGTTGTCCTGGGAGGGGACAAACATAAAGCACCATTCTGGAACAGAACGACCCTTGCATTTCACTCCATCTTTAATTGTCTTCAATAAAATCTAATTCGCAGCGCTTATGCCTATATGGAGTGGTCTTCGGATAACAAATCCAACCGGTCTCTCAGTATTGACACCGATGGTAAAAACACTTCGATAGTCGGTTATTTAACTATCGAAGTAAAACAAACATTCATTCGAATGTACAGCTAAACATAACACAACCAAGGGAACTTTTTATCTAACATTCATTTCAAATTCCAATATCTTACAAGATATTTCTCAACCCCGTTTTATCCTTCCCACCCTTCTTGAAAACATCCCCAGTTATTATAAATTTTTATCCTCCCATGTTCTAAAAAATATATGTTATTAACATTGGAAACATTTCCATTCTGTTCACATTCTTTGTTTTCTACAATTGGATAATATACCCCATCTACATTGGAAAAATATTTCCAATTTCATTATAAATATTTTAATCTACCAACGTTCATTTTTGAAACATTATTCACTTTAAAATGTGAATATCATCCCTTTCTAGAAATCTGAACACCTTTATCAAATAACTCTTTATTCAAGTAATACATATCCTTATCTTGTTTACCGAAATCTCATCATAATTTCATATTCCTACTCCACTTTATAAACTCTGTTTCTAAGTCAACTTCTTATTAAATCAATATCAAGTTATAACTAAATATTGATTATATATCTTATTATAATTTATTGGTTTACAACTAAATATTAACTATCCTATCAGATTATAATTCCTAAATTAATTTACTTTAATACATTCGACATCGTCGACTTATAGTTCTGACACGTAATTTAGTTCTAATCATATTCCAAACATTCAAATGATGTCATCGTTTTCTGAAACGATTCCCTAATTTCCCTTCTAAACTCATTCTTATATTCCTTTGTACAAACATCGCTACTTATTAATTTAGAATATGTGGTTTTCAAAACAATCTGTTTCATTCCCTAGGGAGTAGTGCTATATATAAAAATCACACTTAAGCTTAGTCAACAACGTTAATTTATCATTACAGTTTAGAAACTTGCAAAACGCTGCGATGTCCTCTTTTATAACTAATGCAATACGCTGTAATATTCCCCCTTTTATAACTAATGCCATACGCTGCCATATTCCCCTTTATAACTAATCTTGACATCTTTGTCCGTTACAAACTAATACCAACCCTCGATAATAGTGAAGTCATTCAAGTTGGGATATTCTATTTACCTCTCAGACCTTGATCGATGACGTTCTTATCTTAGGATAGATAAAAGTACATAACTCTAACTCCTTATTACTTTAATATCCCCTAAATGATATTTCTTATTTTATTTTGGAATATGGTTATATAAAACCATATCCTTACTTTGAAAGCTCAGTTGATTTTGATTATTTACATTAAACATTAACTCTTCGCTTCATCTTCCTTATACGATTCCATTTGTAATTAACGTTCTGCTTTCCGTTCGAATCATTTTACCTAATTCAAGTAAACCTCTCATACAAAATCAATATTATCTTAAATGAATTCCATTTAAGAACAATTTCTATAATTAAAGAACTAAATAATTAATTAACTTCATCATTGCGGAAGTAAACAGTTTACTTCATTATTCGTTTAAAACAGATTGATCGCTTACGTCACACATATTAACTAATTATATTAGTTCAATAACCATTTAAACCCCGTTAAATAAAAGGGTAATTATTAATTGAGAAATCTTATTGATTTAAACAATTAATTTCTAAGCTGTTATCACCTGATTAATTGAAGATCAATTAATCAAATAATCATTTTCTAACAAAACAGTTGATTTAATCAACTTCAAATCATCAGTTAATTTGTTACCCGATCTTAATTACTTCTTACCATCAGTTTAATATAATTAGTCTAAAACACTACTTAACCATTTATCATAAAACGATTTTCCTTAAATACTAGCTCTTACGCTAATTATAACTTCACTTACGTATAACCCTACATAAACTGTCAAAACAATTGTTTATATTTACTCTATAAAACTGATTATATAATGTTTATATTAGAATTTCTATTATAATTTAAATTCCGCTTCAATTATAAAAATATAATTTTAATAACTTAACTTCATTGATTTTCTTGACGGAAAATCAACGTCTTAACAAAAAGATGGACTTATGGTCGTCTTCTTCCAATTCCTTAATAAACATCGCTTATTGATTTAGTCACACTAACGTTGCATTTCCATTCAACGTAAATATCCAAACGGGTTTTTCAATGTCATTGGGTTCAAACAATGCATATATAAATATAAAACAAATAGTACATATAAATATTGAGAAATCCGGTTGGATTCCTCCAACTGGTTTCCGACATCCACAGATGTTAGTCAACAGAATTAACACTAATTCCATGCTAGGGAATATTATAATCGATGAAATCAGTATCCACCCAATGATGTGTACATATGCAGTGGTGTATATATTTAAACCAATTTAATTGTAATCTACCTAAACGACCATCAAACAGAATTCAACCATTATTTAAAATATAATTATAATATTTTAAAATAGATCAGAGTTAGTGAATTTACTTAATTTTTCGCGTTAACCGTTATATAACGATTTGCGTCGGTCGATTAAACCAGGCATTTTATTTTGCCTCACATTCCAACGTGCTCTGAAAAGCTTCAATCTCCGTGTTACACACTGGCATCTCCTTCCATTTACGAACCGACAAATCCGCTGCCCCATTCGCTGCTAATTCACACATGCACCGACAGTAAGCTTCCATCGTATACACGGTTCTTCCCATACATGCAACCACCTCACGTTTCCCCTCCTTTCTTCCTCATCCCTGACTAAACACTTCAAAATGTTTGCATCTACTTAGTTCCTTCGCTAAATAAAAAGCCAAATCCACCATTAAAACCATTATCTGCCTTCACAACAAAGAGAACCTTCATCTCTACTTTACGGACATAAACCCCTCATGCCATTTTTGTATACTTCCTCTACTGACAAACATACGTGCACAAGTTCCACTTCCCCTGTAAACACCATTTCCCTTTTACATTTTTCTCCTTTTCTATTTATTTAGCCTTAAATATCGGCCCATCCAACACCTTGTATGTTTGTGTCCTCCAAATAACAACTTCATAGCTCCTACTGTTTTCATAGCCAAACCCATAATATCTCATCACCCTTTCCTTATACCCACCTTAAAACCAATTGCACCATCCAGTCGTGACTTCCTCCATGTAACGCTTGCAGGCCTCCCCCCCCCCCCATCCCCCCCCACCCCGAGCCTGACGTCCTCCGTTCTCAAACAACCAACGCAGTCCCTCCTTAAACATATTATTGTCCCTCAACTCCATATACCCAAAGTCCTTCAGTAGGCTACCATGAAAATGAACCCAAATGCTTCATGTATATACACCCTCCTCAAATCCACATTAAAGCTTCTACCCAAGAACTATGCTGCTTCTTCATACTTGAAATGCACGAGCTCCTTTGTCAAACTCCCTATCTTCGAACTTAACAGCACGGTTCTTCCTCTTATTTACACCGTCGTGCCATTAATATGTTCCATCATCACTCCATTTACTATTTTCATACCCAACTCCATTTTCCGCTCCATTTACACTCCTCCTCTCTGCAACGAACTGCTGCCACCATTCTCCAGTTGAAATGCAAAGAGCACTTCCTTCTTATACCCATTCACCATGCCATTTGCATCACCAAGTTCTCCGTGCTCCGCTACAATGAAACCTCCTCTCCAATATTCCATTACGAGAAAAATGACCTCATCCAACAAACACTAGTTTCGAATTTTAAAGCTTTTTGTTTGGACTGATATAAATTTGTATTAGTTTTTACTTGAGTTTTCTTTCTGCATTAGTGAAGAAATGGGCTCCGATACGTACACGTACATAGGGGAAAGGACAAGAACCCTGTTTCCTTCATACGTTGGTAGAATAGGAAATGGTCATCACGAATGAATAGCCATAGGTTGGTGTACTTAAATGCTAAGCAAACTCATGTACGGGGTTCCTATATACGTGTAGGCATATAGCCTTGTATATTTCAATACTTAGTAATGGTGTATTTTGACATTCCTTTGTCTATGAGATGAGGACAAGGCAACTAGTACTATTGCTTCACTAGTTCCCATGAAATTTTTGTAGTTTGAACCAAAATAAAAATAAAATAACATTTACTTCGTCCTTAAGGTATTAGCAGTATGGGGTATGGTCAATTATGTAATATACGTTACATTTCTACACTAGAATAGGTGCATTGTTTAATCTTTACGTTGCCTGCACGTTTTCATTTTTGATTGATTACCATCCTAGCGTTATGCATGGTGTAGACGGGTAGGCTGGTATAATGGCATATATTTTAGTTATAGGTAGCTTATATTTCCAACCATGTAGCTGCGTGAAATGAGGCAGCTTGTATTCCTTGGACGTGAAGTAAGTAGGGAAGCAGTCTGTATATGTACAAGTAGGCATCACGTTGGGTAGGTAGGCTTCAGCATGAAGCAATACATCTTATTATATTTTCTTTTTCTTTTTCTTTTTATTTGTTTTAAGGATTGGTTTACCTCAGTTCCTAAAATTACACTTATGGACAAGAGTACAGTCGTGCTCAATGAGGCGTCATGATCCCAAAAATATAATAATATCGGTATGTTAACTTATTCTGTGAAACCCCCAAATATTGATATACGGTGTAAAATACTCAAATAAAAAGTTGCATGTTTAATTAGTTAAAAATTACAGTAAAAATCTAAAAATTAAATTATCACTACGTCTCAAAAGAATATTGTCCAAATTCAAATCCGATATTTAAATATATTAAATAACCGTTACAACCATAAACGAATATGCCACTTCTTTTCTGAATATTTAATTTGGACATAACTTACAATATATAGTCCAAAATCTTGATTTTTCACTTCCATTAAAGAAATATAGTTCAAAAGATTCCAACGTTTCTTGTTTTGAAAAAATCCGACAAATAACGGGTCCTGTATACTCAGTTGAAGTTCAGAAGGTTAAGTTACGAACTACCGCGATATTACGGGCTTGATTCTATTTAATATATATTTTTGTATGTTCAACTTTGTTTTAATTAATATATATAACCACTTATATTACGAATTCAATATTTAAACTGATTTAAATATTCAAATGCAAACCGATAAAAATGCGGGACGTTACAGTTATATATATATACACACATACATACATACATAAATACATACATACATACATATATATATATATATATATATATATATATATGCACCGGCCCCCTCACATTAAGGTTACCCGTGGATGCTGGATTTGCCGGCTGGTTCCTAATTGGGGTGTACAACATTTATCCTAAATAAATTTTAGGAATTGTAACCATTGTCCTATCATATTCACTTTCCCCATTCAACATTTGGTTACAATTGTTATTTATTGATTTTCAATCCTTTTTATAGCAATTAATTATACTGCTTGCTACAAAATGGTCACCGCAAATATATTCATTTAATATGGAATACAATTTACGTTATCTGATTCAATAAGTGAATATCACTCAAACATTCAATGCCATGTATATTTAACAGTTTTTCGCTGATTTGGATGGGTAACGAGTGTATATTTATTTTTATATTTTCGTGCGGTCAACGTAGTTGTCTTTTATTATTATTAATTTTTTTAAAAACGATTTGGTTAAATCAGTAACCAAACATTCCTTTTTGTACTCAATCTTGCCAAAATGTTTTCAATCTTCCAAAAAGACCGCTAGCCGTAATTGTTGTAATTTATGCGACATTTGTGGAGTAGACACAATTCAAATTCACAAGAAATATATACATCTGTATATATTTTTAGAATGGTTGATGCAAACTACGCACAAATATTTATTTTTATATTTATACATACGTTTGCACCACTTTTCCTTTTTATACTTTTTGTCATACTTCTTGTGGATTCAAAATGACACTTTTTGTTTAAAAAGAAGAGAAAGGCATATTTACAATAATTAAGCAAAACCTAACAATACTGAATACAAAATAGGTATAATTTCAGTCACAAAATTTGACTATCGTATCATTCCAAATTTACATAATTTACCAATTTCATCTTTTTATCTAAATTCACATATTTTATTTTTCAGTACTGAACTAATGATATGAAATGTACCAACCAATAATTTGTGTTTAACGGGACTGATTTCTAGATCTACAGTGTTATGCAATGTCCACAATACATTCCATAGCATAATTGCAATATATTTCATGACATAACTGTAGGAATAGGTGTAAAATTTAAGAAATCCTATATTTCATTTTATGCATAGCCACAATGTGCAATTCACAAATTCTAATACTTTTTGTAACTAGGTCTGATGGGTGTCAATCTAATTACCACAATTTATTTACCAGATTTGATAGCTATAGGCATAAAAATTGAATTTATTACAAACGAGATAAATACATTATTATAAATGTATGTGTGAATTTCCCACTCATCTCATAGCATCCAAATCCAAAGTTTGAACCTTTTTGGCCTACAAATTCCCAAATTCTTATAAATCTACAATTTATCTAGAAAAAGAAAAATTCTAGATCTGTAGAAATGTAAGAAAAAAGGAAAAGATGTGATAATCTATTGTTGAGAATTGATTTGCATTCTTTTGCATTGAATCTATTAATCCTCCCAACTCTGTGTACATTTGATTTAATTTGTTTGCATGTATGTATTTTTAATTGAAGAAATTAGGTTTGGAGAAGGAGGAAAATGGCAGAGCTCTACTGCCTCTATAGAATAGTATGGAAAAGAATGAGGCTTTAACCCTTTATTTATAGGGGTGGAAATGGGGTAAAACTGTTAGATCTATTTTTATTAACATCCGTCCATTCATATTATAATTTTTGTGACAAAACCCTTGTCGTCACTGCCTGGCTCGACCAAGCGGTCGCAACCAGTTGTCTACCGCCGAGGTTGATCGTCGATCGACATCCCCGGTCTGCCGCTTGGTCGACTGGTAGTGAGGTGGTTGGGGTAATTAATTCTTACTATATATTAACTATTCTAATTTATTTATTTCCATCCGTTTTTCGTTTTTCGTCCGTGACTTTTTCGTACGGACTCCATTAGCGAAACTCCAAACATGAACGTTGACCAAAATTCTGAGACGAATGCAATGGATAAAGTTTTATGGTCAAATTCCATTGTCTGCAGAAATTCCTATTTTTGAGCTTCTGCATAAGTATCTATTTATTATAAAAATTCCAGGTTGTTACAGGGTCTCGAGATGACAGAAACATACACGACTCTCTTGTTGTAGTGGATCATGACTAATCCCCCACAGGGTCTTGGGATGACAAATTTTTACACGTCTCCCTTAAGTGTATATAAGTCACAATTGTTTCGCATGCTTTGTATGTTTATATATTGGTTTTTGAGTGCCTACTAAGATTATATATATTTATTCAGAATAATCCATACAAAGTAGGTTACGGCGATTTTTTTTTACAAATTTAAGGCATTAGAAAAATTTAGGGAAAATCTGAAAGTTCTTAGAACTGAAAAGTTGAAGATCCCAAGCCAGAATGAAAGTTGAGTTGGGTAGTTAAACAACTTTTAGCTCCGTTCCTTTTTTGGGTATGAAAAAGTTTTAAGTGGTTTGGATTGTGACAACACTGATTTTTGGAACCAATTTAAAATTTATTTTTAATTTATTTTAATGTAAATTACATATTTTAAATGATTTATTTTTAGAACAAACGACTTAAAATTTATTTAAAACAAATTTTGAGCGTATAAATTTCTATTAATTATAAAACGAGCTTGAAGTAGGGCGATAGTTTGAAAATTTAGTTTTAAAATTTAATTGAATGTACAGAATTCAATATAAATCAGAATCTAATGAAACAAGAAATGTTAGGATCTAATTAATTATATCTTTCTAATGAATGTAATAAATTGAGACTTCACTTTATAAATTGTAAGTTATATCCAAATTAAAATCTCAAATAGTTTTTATGGAATTAATTAATATTTTAAATATTTAAGGCCACCGAAAATGGCAATTTTGCAAACGACCTTCGTTTTCAGTGAAACCAATTTTGTTGGATCCAGAACATCAAATTATTGTCAGGTTTTAAATTTCAAGTCAATTGGAATTATTATGTAAGTGAAGCAAATTTAAACGCAAGTTTAATTTCAGTTGTAATTTAACTAAGCTAATTTATAGCCATTTTTCAAATGGTCTCCAAATCTGATGAAATTGTTTTTGTTAGAACAGTATTTGTAAAACATAGCAAGATTCCAAATTTCATAATTTTTGGATTCAGTTTGTATTCTTGGTAGATTAAAACGCATATTCAAATTCAATATTTAATGTTATGTTGATTTATATTTTAATTTTGAGAAAAACTGATCGAAATGATCGAATCAGCTAATAAAACGTATCTTGTGAATCCGGAATGGGATATTTGGTTAAAAGTAAAGTCGTAGGGGTTCGTTTGGTGTCTAGACATTAGATAAATAATATGTGAATTAAATAATATATATATGTATATATACGATAACCTTACTTATCACTACACCTAATCCCCTAAAACGCACCCGCCACCTTGAAAATGGATGGCTAGGGTGCTCCGAAAATAATTCTCCAAAATCTCCTAATCTATGCAATATTTTTCAAAACTTCCAAATACAAAAATGAAGAGCTTCTCGAGATCTATAATGTGAATGGATAAGATGGAAAATGGGGGTGTGGATTTCTCGATTTCCACACTCGAAGTTAAGGCGCTAGAAGTCGTTTTTAGGCCACGTGCCCCCATTGAGTGGCACGCTGTTGCAGGCGTCAAGGGGGGAGGTGGCGACAGTCGTCGTGGGCAGGTCCGATGGTGCTTCGGTCGAGCGTAGGTGGCGGCATGACTTGGTTGATGAGGCTAAGATTTTTGATCGACTACAAGAAGGTGAAGAAGGGTTTTAAAACTCAATGAAATAAATAGCAACTAATCAAGGTGACTAGTATAAAATAATATAATTAAATTATAAATTTTTTGGCTAAAACTTGTAAATGGTATAACTTCTTCATACGGAAATGGAATTCGATGATATCAGGTGCATTGGAATCGTGGAGTCAAGCACTACAATTTGAAACAGACTGGAATGAATTTGGAGCTAGTTTAAATTTTTGTCCAAATTAAATATCCAATTTAATTTTACTGAAATAATCGTTATATAACAATTTCTACTTGATCAATGTGAGATCGCTCTCACTCAACTATTTTGTGTGACGACCCCATTTCCCGTACAGACGGAGACAAGGGTAATCTTTGGAATATAACACAGAAACAGGTAATAGTAGAACAGAATTAAATAAATACACTAGATAATGAACAAATAGAATATACTGGATAAACGTAATCATCAGAGTTACAAAGTATACAGGATCGTACTTAGTACAAATACAGTTCAACTATACATAAATGTCTACAGTGGAAATAAACATAATGTACAATAGCAGCTAAACAGCATAAAAAGAGATAAATGATAGAATCCATCTTCAATTCCAGCTATCCGGATAAAGCCTGCTAAACCTGAAAACAAGGCTGCCCGTGTAGAAAAAGGGGCACCCGAGTTTGAATGTGAAACAAACTACGAGTCAGTCATGGGACTGGTATTAGAAATCTACTCAACACATTTTAAATATGGCTAATCACAGGACCACGCCACTTTCGTGGAACGGGTTTACTCCATTGGTGTAACAATCCGAAAATCTGGGCCAGTTTAAAAATTTTATTTTGGCAATTTTAGCGAATTTTGAACATTTAAAATGGATTATTTTAAATAGTATCGACGGGAAATTTATTTTTGAATATAATTCGAGTGTATATATTATATACGCCATCGTTAGAATATAAATAATTATATATAATTACAAATAGAATTGAAAATGGCGCGGTAGTTCGATAATTCGATTTCAAACTTCAATTGAATGTACCGGGTGCAAAATAAACCGGATTTTAGTGAAACCAAAAATGATAGGATCTTATTGTGAATATCTTTCCAACGAATCCGAAAAATCGAAATTTCATAACGGGAATCAAAAGATATGTCCAGTTGAAAATTCTGAATAGTCGCCATGGAATTCAGGCCCTTAAAAATGGGAATTTTGCAAACGACCTCGGATTTCGACGAAACCACTTTTGTCGGATCCGCAGTGTCAAATTATTGCTAGGTTTCAAATTTCATAATTTTTCGAATCAATATGTGAGCGTGGCAAAGGAAAACGCGTTTGACCAGCTTTAGTTGATTTTAATCGACTGGAAAATGGCCATTTTTCCAACGGTCTCAGAATTCGACGAAACTAGTTTTGTTATGACCGTATCATCGATACGAAGCTAGAAAAAATTATTTGGGAATTTTTAGAGCTAGTATGTGACCCCAGCAAATTGAAATGTGCATTCAAATTCAGTATATAGAGATATATGTTGATTTTAACGGAAACTGATCGAAACAGTCAAATCAGCTTGCGATACATATCCCATTGTGTTCAGAATGGGGCTAATACGCTATGGACGACAGGCGGTGGGCCTCGTTTAGAGGTCGTATATAAAAAGTCAACTTTTTTGAATTAAATAAATTAATTATAATATAAAAATTTCCCCTTCCTCTCTTTAACCCCTCCAGCCCCCCCTCCCCCTCCCCCCCCCCCCGCCGTTGAAATTCATTTTCAACAGAGAAAAAAATATTAAAAAAAGAGAAGAAGGAGGCGCAGCCCCCCCCTCTCTTCATCATCGACCGGCGCGAGGCACACCCCCCTCCCTCTAATCGCACCGCCGCACGAGGCACACACCCCCCCTGTAATCGCGCCGCCACGCGAAGCCCCCCCCCCCCCTCAGAAAAACGCCGCACCACTCCTAGCCTCGCACCGACGCCATTCCTCCAGGCCCTCCTCCTTGAATCAGAGCCGCACCCCCCTCACAGCAAACCCCCAGTGAAAGGTGATTTTAATTTTATTTATTTAAATTCAGTTTTCTGATTTATACAGTATAATTTTAAAACGAATTTTTTTTGGGAAAAATATACGATTTTAACTTTGAAAATATACGATTTTAACTTTGAAAAGGTTCGATTTTTAACCTTGAAAGGGTATGATTTTTATTTGCACCATAGCATAATAAAAATATGATTTTTATAAAGTAGAAATAATAAAAATATAATTTTTAATATAGTAGAAGATTAAAAATATGATTTTTATTATAGTAGAAGAGTAAAGATATAATTTTTACATGATATAGGAAAGTTAAAAATATGATTTTTAGCGTATGTGCAGTATAAAAATATAATTTTTATCGTATGTAAAGGTAGAAAATGTATTTTCATATTATATAGATAATAAAAATATAATTTTTATATAGGTAAGATAGTAAAAATATCACCTTTATATATGTAGTGAAATAAAAATTGAATCTTTAAAATTGATAAGGAGAAATCTTTATATGAAGATTAGCGTAAAAAAAAATTCGATTTTTTTATATTGTATAGCAAAATAAAAATTCGATTTTTATATATTGAATAGCAAAGTAAAAATTCAATTTTTATATATTGAATAGAAAAATAAAAATTCGATTTTTATATATTGAATAGCAAAGTAAAAATTCGATTTTTATATATTGAATAGCGATGTAAAAAAATTCGATTTTTATATATTGAATAGCGATGTAAAAAAATTCGATTTTAAATATATGAGGTGATTATAAAAAAATATGATTTTTAAATTGAAAGTGAACAAATAAAAATTTTATTTTTATTTTAAAGACATCGGTATATAAAAATGTGATTTTTATATATGTAGTGACTACGGGCAACGAAAGTGACAAAAGGCGAGCACGGTGAATATGTTCTACATAGGAAGTGCCGTGGAGTTAGGATAGCTATTGGTGAGAACTTCTCACTCAAAATTTCTTTTTCTAGTTATATATATATATACTAGGATGCAGACGGTGTTTAGTAGCACCCGACACCCGTCATCCACAGACCATGGATGACTTGTTTGTTTAATTGTTTGGTTGTGTAGTTGGTTAGATTATTTGGTTTGAATTGAATTGTTTGGTGAAATAGAATGGATTTGATTGATGTGTGAATGGCGTGGGCCTTCACTAGACCGGGGATAAGGCTAGGTCTTGTCCCGTTTCTAGTATCGTGCCGTTATGCCACCGAAATTTTCTAAAACAAGTTAGAAAAATAAAGATATCATTTTATTTGATAAATGATAAAATAAAAATTCATGTGTTGAAATAAAATGTTTTAGCGTTAAAAATATAATTTTAACGTGAATATGAATAAATAAATATTCATTTACAAACCGGACGGTTTGTTTATGTACACTGATTTGACTGACATTGATTGGGACGATATATTTTACACATTGCCCAACTGCCCAAATAAAATCTATGTTTGTTGATTTGAAACCCCACACGGGTATTGGGATAATATATGACATACACCAATCCCAATAATTAGTTGTATGTCGATCGATGGATCGACAGGCTGTTATAAGCGTTAGATATCTTTATTTGATGCTTATACAGTGTAGTGCACTTTGGATGATGGTTGATTATTTAACGTTGCTATTATATTCATGTGTTGTATGGAATCCATATAGTTAACGCTATATGGTGATTGATTGGGCCTCATTCCAATTTAGAAAAATAAAGATATCATTTTATTTGATAAATTATAAAATAAAGGTTCATGTGTTGACTGTACTCATCCGTTGAGATTGGTCATGTGTTGAACGAAGTATTTTAATAATAATAAAATTTACATCTTTATCTTTATAAAATAAAGGTTCATGTGTTGACCGTACTCATCCGTTGAGATTAGTCATGTGTTGAACGAAATATTTTAACAATAAAATTTACATCTTTATCATATATAAAATTAGAAACTAACTGGAAAATAGATAAGATGAGTGGTCTCCTGGATATTGATATGATGTTGGTTTTGGCCTTCGGGGTTAATATTCAAGGAATCGTTCTCTTACTAATTTACGGTTGGAGTCTGATTTGAAATCAAACAATAGATACCATAATTTTTGTAAAATATATTAAATAACAAAAATAGTCACACGTGGACGGTACTCATTCGTTGAGATTAGTCGTGTGTTGACAAAGATATAGAGTCGTGTATTGAAAGAAATATAGATCCATTTGTTGAATATAAAGCCGTGTTGATTAGAGATGCGCTATTTTGACGCGGACGATATCTATATCGATTATAACGAATTTGATTTGAATTGAATAGATAACGAATTTGATTTGAATTGAATATATAACGAATTTGATTTGAATTGAATATATAACGAATTTGAATTGAATTGAATATATAACGAATTTGATTTGAATTGAATATATAACGAATTTGAATTGAATTGAATAGATAACGAATTTGATCTGAATTGAATAGATAACGAATTTGATTTGAATTGAATATATAACGAATTTGATTTGAATTGAATATATAACGAATTTGAATTGAATTGAATAAATAACGAATTTGAATTGAATTGAATAGATGACGAATTTGAATTGAATCGAATAGAAAACCAATTTGAATTGAATCGAATAGAAAACCTATTCGAATTGAATTGAAAACGAATTCGAATTGAATTGAAAATGAATTCAAATTGAATTGAAATTTGAATTGAATAGAAATGAATTTTAAAACGAAATTATAAGGAAAAATTCAATTTTGATTTGAATTGAAATGGAAGTTGAAATTATTTTTGAAACGAATTTAAAACGATTTATAAAATTCATGTTAAATTGAAATCGACGAAATATATATTATATATATAATATATATAATATAATGGCCTGAATAGAACGCGCCGCGCCGCGGTAGTTCATGGATTTCGACCATTTATTTCAAACGGACATTACGGGAGATCCGACCATCGGATTCTCCTAAAACCTGAACCGTTGGGTTCGTATCGAAAAGTGCTTTCTAACGAATATAAGAAATTTGAAATCTAACAGTTGGATTTGGAGATACGTCCAAATCAAATTTGAAAAAGGTCGATGTAAGTGCAGTTCGATGGCCGTTGATGGAAATTGACTGTACGGGCCTTAATAAAATTATTAAAAATAGTAATAATTTGTGTAAAATCGTAAGAAATGATTTGGGAAAAATTGGGATGAAGAACTCCATATTTGAAAAGATAAAAATAGATTTTTATCGAAATGAACTAGTTTTGAACTAAAATTAAACCCGTTTATTTTGAAATAAATAAGTTGGATTTGAAACGAGTTTTAATAGAATTGATTTGTGGGTTTATCGTGAACGGTATTTTAAATAACACTAGTTCTTTAACCCGAAAATAAATAGAATGTGATTTGGGTTTATCGTGAACTGTGTTGTAAATGACATTAGTTCTTTAACTCAGTAAAAGGTGTTTTTAATGAATCTGCAATTAGATGAAATGAGAATTGGTAATTTAAATTATAAAATTTAGAAATTGAGCGAGAATGGAGTATCACCAGTTTTGCTCCAAAGCGATAGTTAAATCTTTAATTAGATTTGAACGTGAAATGGTAATTAATTTTACCGATAACACCATAGTATTAGATATGGAGTATTACCAGTTTTGCTTCATGGGATGAATAGGTTGGGATTGGGAAATAAAATAAATAATTACTTCGTTGTGGTTCGCTAATCTCGACTCGTTTGGAAAACCGTAATTTGGTTTGAAATGACACCCAAAGGAAGATTAAAGGATAAATTTTAAAGAATTTATCTTGGATAAAATTAATGGGAATCCTTCGCTAAGAATTGAAATTTAGAAACTAGCTGTAGATTAGTTAAGATGAGTGGTCTCCTGGATATTGATCTGATGTTGGTTTCGGCCTTTGGGGTTAATATTTGGGAAATTGTTCTCTTGCAAATTTGCGGTTAGTGACTGATGAATTGGAATGAGGCGTATGTTGTGTTTGTGTAACATTTGTTTTTAATATACGCGGGTTGTTCGGAAAGTCCGGGTTTATACCCATTCTGAATAACCGATTCGACGATATGTCGAAGATGAAGATGGTGGTCGAAGGCCGGAAGTCTTCACATCGTTTGGATAATTACTGACGATCCTGATTGGGCTGTACACCCAAGAGGATGGAAATAGTTGGTGGTCGTCCAGACGTACTTGGAGATGGATGGATATGCAAGGAAAGTGCCTCCGGTTTCGTTCAGACCCAGAATGGACATGTAAACGGATTGTGTGTCTGACATTGGATTTCATTCTGTGTTGATTGATTTCTATTAAATATACATCTGTTTGGCAGCAGAGAATTTATTCTTTTGCTTAACGCCCTTCTCTGAGACGTACGAGCTCAGAGGTTGTATATCGATGGACATCAGTCGCATGGCATGAATTGCCTGTGTGGCATGCTAAGATGCAATGATTAGGGCTTTTGTTGAAAAGCAGAGTCTTGTGGTTAATGATTAAAGCACGGCCTACGTGGCAGCTTTGTGTACAACGTGAATTTGCGAGCCTCACACCTCGGTATGAGTCAAAAAGGGATTCGAACTGCAGGGAGAGCATGACGTTTCTTTCTAGCTTTGGTGGTGTCAGTGACTTACCAGCCCTGACATTTATATACTTTTCACCTATGTGGTTGTTGGATGAGGCGCCTCGATTTTAGGTCTGTAAGGACCGGGAAATGTGTGTTCAGGCATAATTAACCCCCAAACGTAAGAGAGGACCGGCCCTGAAGATCCAACGATTGCCCAGAGTGTGTAGTCTTGGGACATTTGCTAGAGTGTCTCGAAAGCTGTGACGAGAAGAATTTCGCTCGGTCCGAACCAGTCGCTAAACCGACCCAGACCGTTCGAAACGCCCTATCATTTGAGAACACGACAAATCAGAACGCAGACAAAAGAACATTTCATTGTATATTACAACAATGCATCAGATTACAAGAATATACAGAGTAAAAATGAATGAATATTACACAGAAATATCAGAGATTTAAATTACATTTAAATACATAGCAGCGGAAAATAATACAATACACAACTAGAAGTAGATATACGGATACAAAGCTTTCCGGATATCGTTCCAGCTGTAAACCAGGATCCTGTGAATATAAATCTGCAAAACCAAAACTACTAGCTGCCCGTGTCAAAATAAGGGCACCCAGAGTTTAGGTTAAAACAATAAACTCCAGGTCAGTCATGTGACTGGTGTGAGAACTAAAACAGTTAATCTTTATTTTTAAAGTTAGGTAAATCAAAGGACCACGCCGTATAACACGGAACGGGTTTCCTCCCAAGAATACCAGTGCATAAAACAAACAGCGCAATGCTAAATAAAGAAAAATGAAGCTATAATAAGACCCAGGTCCTATCACACAATGCAACGCATGCCGGGGGATAGGGTTTTTACCTTATAATAGCCAAGAATGCTTGATACGTTTAAAAGAAATCATTTGATACTATAATAAGTGCATAGTGTATAAAACAACTTCAAATCATAAATATCAATCATAGGCGGCATGAGTGCCCCATCCCACTATGTCGCCATACTAGGCTCTACAAATAAAACCGCAGAATCACGTATTTGGAAATTGGGTTTCCATCTATGAACCGAGGCAAAAGATAGTCCTCAACCGATTCGAGACAATCTAGCCCATGTCTCAGGAACAGCCGCAACTGCCCCATGGAGCGACAGGGCCGGTCCACCGATGTGGATTATTATGCCTGAACACTACGTTTCCCCGCCCTTTGGGGCGTAAATGAGCCAACGAATGACTCCATCGGACCCGGATCGTCCGATCAAACCGAGGCGCCTCGCAACAGCAACAACCACATAAGTCAAACTCGTCAGGGCGTGTAAAACCACTGACGCCACTTTTTAGCTAGAAGGAAACGCATGCCCTCCCTGAGGTCCGCCTCCCGTTTCTTGTTCATACCGGGTGTGAAACTCGCGAATTCACGTTACACAAAGCTGTGCCACACAGGCTGTGCTTTGATCATCACCACAAGACTTTGCTTTTCAACAGAAGCCTCGATCTATTGCCACTTAGGCATGCCACACAGGCAATTCACTCTATGTGTTTGATATCCATCAGTATATAACCGCTGAGCTCGTATGTCTCAGAGAAGGGCGTTAAGCAAGAGAATAAATTATCCGCCGCCAAATAGATATATATTTAATAGAAATCAATCACACAGACTAAAATCCAATGTCGGACACACAGTCCATTTACAAGTCCGTTCTGGGTCTGAACGAAACCGGAGGCACCTAGTACCCCGCATATCCATCGATCTCTAAGTACGTCTGGACGATCACTAACTGTTTCCATCTTCTTGGGTGTACAGCCCAATCAAGATCATCAGTAATCACCCAAACGACGTGAAGACTTCTGGTCTTCGACCACCGTCTTCATCTTCGACACCACGTCGAATCAGTTATTCAGAATGGGATAAACCCGGTCTTTCTGAATAACTCGCGTATATATTATAAAAGTGTTACACAAACACAACATACGCCTCATTCCAATTCAGAATATTCTTTTATTCAAATATTCCTATACTTTGGGGAAAGTTCCCATTAATTTTATCCAAGATAAATTCTTTAAATTCATTCTTTAATCTTCTTTGAATATCAATTCAAACTAGTCGGGATTAGCGAACCACACCGAAGTAATCATTTATTTTATTTCCCAAACCCAACCTATTCATCCCATGAAGTAAAACTGGTTATACTTCATATCTAACACCACGGTGTTATTGGTAAATTCAATTACCATTTCACGTTCAAATCTAATTAAAGATTTAACTATCGCCTGGAGTAAAACTGGTGATACTCCATTCTCGATCTTTTCAATCTAATTAAAGATTCATTAAAACTCCACTTAGTTTTAATCGTTAACTGGGTTAAAGAATCAGTGTCATTTAAAACACGGTTCACGATAAACCCAAAATCACATTCCATTAATTATCGGGTTAAAGAACGAGTGTTATTTAAAAACACTGTCCACGATAAACCCAAAAATCAATATCAATTCAATTCCAATTAAATATTATTTAATTGGCACACTTCATTAAATCTAAATAAAAAGATTTAATCTTTTCTCAACTGGGTTCAAGAACAGTGTTAGTGAAGACACCATTCACGACAAACCCAATTCACATTTGATATTCAATACAAGGCTCTGAATAGAAAATATATCGGCTTATATTCAATATCAAATTCTACGACTAACAAATGTCGTATTGGAAATAACGATATAAATATGTATCTTTCAAATTTCCATAACAACCCCTGTATAATCACGAATTCCAACATCGAAATATTCCGAAGACAATTTCGATTCAAATCCACTCCAATGCAATCATTGGATATTCTGGTTATTTTCAAAACCCTTTTCAAATTCAATTTATTTATTTAAAAATAAATAGAATTATAATTCTAGTTCAAAACTAGTTCATTTCGATAAAAATCTATTTTTATCTTTTCAAATATGGAGTTTTTCATCCCAATCCTTTCTAAATCATTTCTTATGATTTTACACAAATTATTACTGTTTTTAATAATTTTATCAAGGCCCGTATAGTCGATTTCCATCAATGGCCATCGAACTGCACTTACAGCGACCTTTTTCAAATTTGATTTGGACGTAACTCCAAATCCCACCGTTAGATTTCAAATTTCTAATATTCGTTAGAAAGCTCTTTTCGATACGAACCCAACGGTTCCGGTTTTAGGAGAATCCGACGGTCGGATCTCCCGTAATGTCCATTTGAAATGAATGGTCGAAATTCACGAACTGCCGCGGCGCGGCGCGTTCTATTCAGGCCATTATATTATATATATAATATATATAATATATATTCCGTCGATTTCTATTTAAAACGAATTATATAAATATTTTTAATATTCGTTTCAAAAGCAATCTCAACTTCCATTTCAATTCAAATCAAAATTGAATTCTTCTTTATAAATTCGTTTTAAAATTCCTTTCTATTCAATTCAAATTTCAATTCAATTTGAATTCATTTCAATTCGCTTTCAATTCAATTTGAATTCGTTTTCAATTCATTTCATTTCGGAATCGTTTTCAATTCATTTCATTTCGAAATCGTTTTCAATTCAATTCATTTCGAAATCGTTTTCAATTCAATTCATTTCGAAATCGTTTTCAATTCAATTCATTTCGAAATTGTTTTCAATTCATTTCATTTCGAAATCGTTTTCAATTCAATTCATTTCGAAATCGTTTTCAATTCATTTCCTTTCGAAATCGTTTTCAATCGATATAAATATCGTTCACGTCAAAATGGCGTCAATCTAATCATCACGGCTTCACATATTTCTATTTCAAAATATTCTATTTCAAATATTTCCTATTATCAAAATATTTGTTATTATCAAAATATTCTTTATTTTCACGATTGGAATGAGGCCCAATCAATTACCATATAAAGTTAATTATATGGATTTTCATACAACACATGTATATAATAGCAACGATAAATAATCAACCATCAACCAAAGTGCACTACACCGTATAAGCATCAAATATAGATATCTAATGCTTATAACAGCCTGTCAATCAATCGATTGACATATTTAATCAATCAGGATGAGTGAACTTCAAATTTCATCCCAACACCCGTGTGAGGTTTCAAACAATCAAACACAGATTTTTATTCGTGCAGTTGGGCGATTTGTAAAATTTATCGACCCAATCAATATTAGTCAAATCAGTGCATATAAACAAATCGGCCGATTTGTCTATAAATATCTATTTACTCACTTTCACGTTAAAAATTATGTTTTTAACAATCAAACAATTTTATTTTAACATATGAATTTCTATTCAGTTCATTTATTCAATAAAATGATATTTTTATTTTTCTAACATATTTTAGAAAATTTTGGCGGCATAACGGCACGATACTAGAAACGGGACGAGGCCTAGCCTTATCCCCGGTCTAGTGAAGGCCCACGCCATTCACACATCAATCATATTCACCAAACAACCAAATTCAAATCAAATCATCAAACTAATCTATGCAACCAAACAAACAAGTCCATGGTCTGTGGACGATTGTGTCGAGTGCTACTAAGCACCGTCTGCATCCTAGTATATATATATAACGAGAAAATGAAATTGAAAGGTGAGAAATTCTCACCGAGGGATCCACTCCCCCAGTTTTATCTCTGAATTTTTGAACATCTGAATTTGCCCGTACATCCATCATATTCTTTGCCACGCTGTTCACATTAAAAAATCATATTTTTATTTCGAAGTTCAATATATAAAAATCATATTTTTATTTCGAAGTTCAATATATAAAAACCATATTTTTATTTTGAAGTTCAATTTATAAAAACCATATTTTTATTTCGAAGTTCAATATATAAAAACCATATTTTTATTATTCCTATAATAAAAAAAAAATTATTTTTTATACTTCTTATAATATAAAAATTATATTTTTATCTTCTCTAGCATATAAAAATCGAGTTTTTATAATCGCTACTATATAAAGATCGAATTTTTATTGTTTGTATAATATAAAAATTATATTTTTATTATCATACTTATTTTTATATAGTCAAAGATCGCTTCTTTATCATTAAAAATCACTTCTTTATTTTTATAAAGATCTAATTTTTAACTCGTTAACGTATACATAAAAATCAAATTTTTATGTCATAAAAATCAAATCCTTTCATGTGAACTAAATCTAAACTTTTATAGTAAAAAAAAACTAATCTTTCACTTGTATAAAAATCTCTACTATACTAATTTTAAAAATCTTGTTTTTCTCTAATTAAAAATCACAACTTTCATCATCTAAAATTCGTACCTTTTATAAACTGGAAATTTTATGTTTTACAACCTAAAAATGTTATCTTTTATAACCTGAAAATGATTAAATAAATAAAAGGAATAAATAAAGAAAGCTTACAGCGTTAACGAAGAAGCAGGAGAAGAAAGGGGAAAACGCGGTGCAGCAAAAGGGGGGGTGATGCTGTCGGTCTGGTGGCGGGCTCTCAGAGGTGGTGCCGCGACTTGGGAGGGGGTGCGTCGATCGTTATTGAGGAGGGGGAGAAGAGAGTGGAGCGGAGGAGAGAGGGCGGCGCAGTGGCCCCGCCTTGGGCGGCGCGTCGCCAGGCCGCGATGGCCTTCGGTGGAGGAGCGACAGCTCCTCCCCTTTCTTTTATTTTTTTTTATTTTCTGTTGAATGAAATTAATCGGGGGGGGGGGGGTAGAGATAAAGGAAAGGGGTTGTTTTTTTTTTTAATTTATTATTTAATTATTTAATTCAACCTAAAGTTGACTTTTTCATACTACCTCGAAACGAGGCCCATCGCCTGTCCTCCATAGCGTTTTACCCCCATTCCGAACACAATGGGATATGTATCGTAGGTTGATTCGTTCGTTTCGATTAGTTTCCGTTGAATTTACATTTAAATTACTATATTAAATTTTAAACGTACATTTCAAATTACCGGGGTCATATACTAACTAGAAAAATTCCCGAAAAATATTTTCTAGCTTCGTATTGACGATATGGTCCTAACAAAACTAGTTTCGTCGAATTCCGAGACCGTTTGAAAAATGTCCAATTTCCAGTCGATTAAAATCAACTGAAAATGGTCAATCGCGTTTTCCTTTGCCACGCTCACATATTGATTCGGAAAATTATGAAATTTGAAACCTAGCAATAACTTAACATCACGGACCCAACAAAACTGGTTTCGTCGAAATCCGAGGTCGTTTGCAAAATGTCCATTTTTAAGGGCCTGAATTCCATAGCGACTATTCAGAATTTTCAACTGGACATATCTTTTGATTCCCGCTATGAAATCTTGATTTTTCGGATTCGTTGGAAAGATATCATCAATTAGATCCTAATGTTTTTGGTTTCACTAAAATCCGGATTGTTTTGCACCCGGTACATTAAATTGAAGTTTGAAATCGAATTATCGAACTACCGCACCATTTTCAATTCTATTTATAATTATATATAAATATTTATATTCTAACGACGACGCGTATAATATATACGTTCGAATTATATTCAAAATAAATTTCTCGTCGATATTATTTAAAATAATTCATTTTAAATATACTAAATTCGCCAAAATTGCCAAAATAAAAATTTTAAACTGGCCCAGATTTTGCGGGTTATTACAATCTCCCCCACTTAAAACTTTTCGTCCCCGAAAAGGAACAAAGTCCAAAGTGGTTTGATCATTCAACTCTACGTTCGATCTGGCTTCCATTCTCCAACTTTTCAATTTCTGAGAATTTTCAAAATTTCAAAAATTTGGCTAACACCCTAAATTTTCGAAAAATTTCGTTATAACCTCCCCTGTACCGGGAGCATCGGGGAATTTCAAATAGCTTCCCCGGTCCTTCAGATCTCAAAAAGAAAAAGAAAAAGCCAAGCGGCTAGCCAATAGGCTCATAAAATCATCATCACCCAAACAAAACAGTAAATTATGTAGTAAACATGTACCTATTTGTCGGGCAAACAAATTTTATTCTCTGCTCTAGCCTCCTTGCTATGACCTGTTCAATGTAAGTATATGTATACACAAGCAAATGCGACCAATTTTCAATACAATTCAATATGTGATTCAATTAGGCTAAATGGCTAAAAATTATCAACCAAATAAACAAACAACACAAACATCAATCAATTAGTGAATTAGAGTCTCAAATTCATAATTTTTATATATATAAAGAAAATCATGTTTTGATGCCAAATCACAACAATGTATTCTAGCTATATTAGTTTTGGTTCTCACACCAGTCTAATGGAAATATATAGAAAATCAAACCTTCGAAACTCGAACATAAATGTTGATGATGCGATCGCTATCATCAATATCATCTTCGGGCGACTAGAGTGTGATGCTATATCTATCCAATATATTAAAACTTCGAATACACGCGGATCAGATGTATACGCCAAATCTATATATACTGGATTGTCCACATCAATATAAATAAATAACCAAATACAAATAATTGATTTAAATTTTCAAAACTAAATTTTGTTTTCACTTCAAAAATTTACTCTTCACACCCGTTCTAGGATACTACTGATCCCATCTCTAACGAGTCATTCTAGTTGGATATTTCTAATCTGATATCTGATGAATTCTTTCGTACGGTTCTAATGTGCCTTGTTCTCTGCTTTGTAAACCAAAGCTCTGATACCAACTGTGACGAGAAGAATTTCGCTCGGTCCGAACCAGTCGCTAAACCGACCCAGACCGTTCGAAACGCCCTATCGTTTGAGAACACGACAAATCAGAACGCAGACAAAAGAACATTTCATTGTATATTACAACAATGCATCAGATTACAAGAATATACAGAGTAAAAATGAATGAATATTACACAGAAATATCAGAGATTTAAATTACATTTAAATACATAGCAGCGGAAAATAATACAATACACAACTAGAAGTAGATATACGGATACAAAGCTTTCCGGATATCGTTCCAGCTGTAAACCAGGATCCTGTGAATATAAATCTGTAAAACCAAAACTACTAGCTGCCCGTGTCAAAATAAGGGCACCTAGAGTTTAGGTTAAAACAATAAACTCCAGGTCAGTCATGTGACTGGTGTGAGAACTAAAACAGTTAATCTTTATTTTTAAAGTTAGGTAAATCAAGGGACCACGCCGTATAACACGGAACGGGTTTCCTCCCAAGAATACCAGTGCATAAAACAAACAGCGCAATGCTAAATAAAGAAAAATGAAGCTATTATAAGACCCAGGTCCTATCACACAATGCAACGCAAGCCGGGGGATAGGGTTTTTACCTTATAATAGCCAAGAATGCTTGATACGTTTAAAAGAAATAATTTGATACTATAATAAGTGCATAGTGTATAAAACAACATCAAATCATAAATATCAATCATAGGCGGCATGAGTGCCCCATCCCACAATGTCGCCATACTAGGCTCTACAAATAAAACCGCAGAATCACGTATTTGGAAATTGGGTTTCCATCTATGAACCGAGGCAAAAGATAGTCCTCAACCGATTCGAGACAATCTAGCCCATGTCTCAGGAACAGCCGCAACTGCCCCATGGAGCGACAAGGCCGGTCCACCGATGTGGATTATTATGCCTGAACACTACGTTTCCCCGCCCTTTGGGGCGTAAATGAGCCAACGAATGACTCCATCGGACCCGGATCGTCCGATCAAACCGAGGCGCCTCGCAACAGCAACAACCACATAAGTCAAACTCGTCAGGGCGTGTAAAACCACTGACGCCACTTTTTAGCTAGAAGGAAACGCATGCCCTCCCTGAGGTCCGCCTCCCGTTTCTGGTTCATACCGGGTGTGAAACTCGCGAATTCACGTTACACAAAGCTGTGCCACACAGGCTGTGCTTTGATCATCACCACAAGACTTTGCTTTTCAACAGAAGCCTCGATCTATTGCCACTTAGGCATGCCACACAGGCAATTCACTCTATGTGTTTGATATCCATCAGTATATAACCGCTGAGCTCGTATGTCTCAGAGAAGGGCGTTAAGCAAGAGAATAAATTCTTCGCCGCCAAACAGATATATATTTAATAGAAATCAATCACACAGACTAAAATCCAATGTCGGACACACAGTCCATTTACAAGTCCGTTCTGGGTCTGAACGAAACCGGAGGCACCTAGTACCCCGCATATCTATCGATCTGCAAGTACGTCTGGACGATCACTAACTGTTTCCATCTTCTTGGGTGTACAGCCCAATCAAGATCATCAGTAATCACCCAAACGACGTGAAGACTTCTGGTCTTCGACCACCGTCTTCATCTTCGACACCACGTCGAATTAGTTATTCAGAATGGGATAAACCCGGTCTTTCTGAATAACTCGCGTATATATTATAAAAGTGTTACACAAACACAACATACGCCTCATTCCAATTCAGAATATTCTTTTATTCAAATATTCCTATACTTTGGGGAAAGTTCCCATTAATTTTATCCAAGATAAATTCTTTAAATTCATTCTTTAATCTCCTTTGAATATCAATTCAAACTAGTCGGGATTAGCGAACCACACCGAAGTAATCATTTATTTTGTTTCCCAAACCCAACCTATTCATCCCATGAAGTAAAACTGGTTATACTTCATATCTAACACCACGGTGTTATCGGTAAATTCAATTACCATTTCACGTTCAAATCTAATTAAAGATTTAACTATCGCCTGAAGTAAAACTGGTGATACTCCATTCTCGATCTTTTCAATCTAATTAAATATTCATTAAAACTCAACTTAGTTTTAATCGTTAACTGGGTTAAAGAATCAGTGTCATTTAAAACACGGTTCACGATAAACCCAAAATCACATTCCATTAATTATCGGGTTAAAGAACGAGTGTTATTTAAAAACACTGTCCACGATAAACCCAAAAATCAATATCAATTCAATTCCAATTAAATATTATTTAATTGGCACACTTCATTAAATCTAAATAAAAAGATTTAATCTTTTCTCAACTGGGTTCAAGAACAGTGTTAGTGAAGACACCATTCACGACAAACCAAAATCACATTTGATATTCAATACAAGGCTCTGAATAGAAAATATATCGGCTTATATTCAATACCAAATTCTACGACTAACAAATGTCGTATTGGAAATAACGATATAAATATATATCTTTCAAATTTCCATAACAACCCCTGTATAATCACGAATTCCAACATCGAAATATTCCGAAGACAATTTCGATTCAAATCCACTCCAATGCAATCATTGGATATTCTGGTTATTTTCAAAACCCTTTTCAAATTCAATTTATTTATTTAAAAATAAATAGAATTATAATTCTAGTTCAAAACTAGTTCATTTCGATAAAAATCTATTTTTATCTTTTCAAATATGGAGTTTTTCATCCCAATCCTTTCTAAATCATTTCTTATGATTTTACACAAATTATTACTATTTTTAATAATTTTATCAAGGCCCGTATAGTCGATTTCCATCAATGGCCATCGAACTGCACTTACATCGACCTTTTTCAAATTTGATTTGGACGTAACACCAAATCCCACCGTTAGATTTCCAATTTCTAATATTCGTTAGAAAGCTCTTTTCGATACGAACCCAACGGTTCCGGTTTTAGGAGAATCCGAAGGTCGGATCTCCCGTAATGTCCGTTTGAAATGAATGGTCGAAATTCACGAACTGCCGCGGCGCGGCGCGTTCTATTCAGGCCATTATATTATATATATAATATATATAATATATATTCCGTCGATTTCTATTTAAAACGAATTATATAAATAGTTTTAATATTCGTTTCAAAAGCAATCTCAACTTCCATTTCAATTCAAATCAAAATTAAGTTCTTCTTTATAAATTCGTTTTAAAATTCCTTTCTATTCAATTCAAATTTCAATTCAATTTGAATTCATTTCAATTCGCTTTCAATTCAATTTGAATTCGTTTTCAATTCATTTCATTTCGGAATCGTTTTCAATTCAATTCATTTCGAAATCGTTTTCAATTCATTTCCTTTCGAAATCGTTTTCAATCGATATAAATATCGTTCACGTCAAAATGGCGTCAATCTAATCATCACGGCTTCACATATTTCTATTTCCAAATATTCTATTTCAAATATTTCCTATTATCAAAATATTTGTTATTATCAAAATATTCTTTATTTTCATGATTGGAATGAGGCCCAATCAATTACCATATAAAGTTAATTATATGGATTTTCATACAACACATGTATATAATAGCAACGATAAATAATCAACCATCAACCAAAGTGCACTACACCGTATAAGCATCAAATATAGATATCTAATGCTTATAACAGCCTGTCAATCAATCGATTGACATATTTAATCAATCAGGATGAGTGAACTTCAAATTTCATCCCAACACCCGTGTGGGGTTTCAAACAATCAAACACAGATTTTTATTCGTGCAGTTGGGCGATGTGTAAAATTTATCGACCCAATCAATATCAGTTAAATCAGTGCATATAAATAAATCGGCCGATTTGTCTATAAATATCTATTTACTCACTTTCACGTTAAAAATTATGTTTTTAACAATCAAACAATTTTATTAACATATGAATTTCTATTCAGTTCATTTATTCAATAAAATGATATTTTAATTTTTCTAACATATTTTAGAAAATTTTAGCAGCATAACGGCACGATACTAGAAACGGGACGAGGCCTAGCCTTATCCCCGGTCTAGTGAAGGCCCACGCCATTCACACATCAATCATATTCACCAAACAACCAAATTCAAATCAAATCATCAAACTAATCTATGCAACCAAACAAACAAGTCCATGGTCTGTGGACGATTGTGTCGGGTGCTACTAAGCACCGTCTGCATCCTAGTATATATATATATATAACTAGAAAATGAAATTGAAAGGTGAGAAATTCTCACCGAGGGATCCACTCCTCCAGTTTTATCTCTGAATTTCTGAACATCTGAATTTGCCCGTACATCCATCATATTCTTTGCCACGCTGTTCACATTAAAAAATCATATTTTTATTTCGAAGTTCAATATATAAAAATCATATTTTTATTTCGAAGTTCAATATATAAAAACCATATTTTTATTTCGAAGTTCAATATATAAAAACCATATTTTTATTTCGAAGTTCAATATATAAAAACCATATTTGTATTATTCCTATAATAAAAAAAATTATTTTTTTATACTTCTTATAATATAAAAATTATATTTTTATCTTCTCTAGCATATAAAAATCGAATTTTTATAATCGCTACTATATAATGATTGAATTTTTATTCTTTGTATAATATAAAAATTATATTTTTATTATCATACTTATTTTTATATAGTCAAAGATCGCTTCTTTATCATTAAAAATCACTTCTTTATTTTTATAAAGATCTAATTTTTAACTCGTTAACGTATACATAAAAATCAAATTTTTATGTCATAAAAATCAAATCCTTTCATGTGAACTAAATCTAAACTTTTATAGTAAAAAAAAAACTAATCTTTCACTTGTATAAAAATCTCTACTATACTAATTTTAAAAATCTTGTTTTTCTCTAATTAAAAATCACAACTTTCATCATCTAAAATTCATACCTTTTATAAACTGGAAATTTTATGTTTTACAACCTAAAAATGTTATCTTTTATAACCTGAAAATGATTAAATAAATAAAAGGAATAAATAAAGAAAGCTTACAGCGTTAACGAAGAAGCAGGAGAAGAAAGGGGAAAACGCGGTGCAACAAAATGGGGAGGGGTGATGCTGTCGGTCTGGTGGCGGGCTCTCAGAGGTGGTGCCGCGACTTGGGAGGAGGTGCGTCGATCGTTATTGAGGGGGGGGGGAGAAGAGAGTGGAGCGGAGGAGAGAGGGCGGCGCAGTGGCCCCGTCTTGGGCGGCGCGTCGCTAGGCCGCGATGGCCTTCGGTGGAGGAGCGACAACTCCTCCCCTTTCTTCTTTTTTTTTTATTTTCTGTTGAATGAATTTAATCGGGGGGGGGGGGCAGAGATAAAGGAAAGAGGTTGTTTTTTATTTTATTTTATTTTATTTTATTATTTAATTATTTAATTCAACCTAAAGTTTACTTTTTCATACTACCTCGAAACGAGGCCCACCGCCTGTCCTCCATAGCGTTTTACTCCCATTCCGAACACAATGGGATATGTATCGTAGGTTGATTCATTCGTTTCGATTAGTTTCCGTTGAATTTACATTTAAATTACTATATTGAATTTTAAACGTACATTTCAAATTACCGGGGTCATATACTAACTAGAAAAATTCCCGAAAAATATTTTCTAGCTTCGTATTGACGATATGGTCCTAACAAAACTAGTTTCGTCGAATTCCGAGACCGTTTGAAAAATGGCCAATTTCCAGTCGATTAAAATCAACTGAAAATGGTCAATCGCGTTTTCCTTTGCCACAATCACATATTGATTCGGAAAATTATGAAATTTGAAACCTAGCATTAACTTAACATCACGGACCCAACAAAACTGGTTTCGTCGAAATCCGAGGTCGTTTGCAAAATGTCCATTTTTAAGGGCCTGAATTCCATAGCGACTATTCAGAATTTTCAACTGGACATATCTTTTGATTCCCGCTATGAAATCTTGATTTTTCGGATTCGTTGGAAAGATATCATCAATTAGATCCTAATGTTTTTGGTTTCACTAAAATCCGGATTGTTTTGCACTCGGTACATTAAATTGAAATTTGAAATCGAATTATCGAACTACCGCACCATTTTCAATTCTATTTATAATTATATATAAATATTTATATTCTAACGACGACGCGTATAATATATAGGTTCGAATTATATTCAAAATAAATTTCTCTTCGATATTATTTAAAATAATTCATTTTAAATATACTAAATTCGCCAAAATTGCCAAAATAAAAATTTTAAACTGGCCCAGATTTTGCGGGTTATTACAAAAGCGGAGAGGAGCTTGCCCCTTGCCTCGACTCATGACGGAAATCCAATTTCCAATACGAGATATTTCGGCTTTATTTGTAGAGCCTAGTATGGCGACATAGTAGCATGGGATGTTATGCCGTCTATGATTTATATTTATGATTGAAATTCTTTTGACACTATACACTTATTATAGTATCAAATGATTTGTTTTAAATGTACCAAGCATGTTTGAGTATTATAAGGGAAAACCCTATCCTCCGGCTTGTGTTGCATTGTGTGATGGGACCTGGGTCTTATAATAGCTTCATTTTTCGAAAAAGTATTGCGTTTTCTTTTCTATGCACTGGTATTCTTGGGAGGAAACCTGTTCCATGTTATACGGCGTGGTCCCTTGAATTACTCTCTTTTAAAGTAAAGTTTTAAATAACTGTTTTAGTTCTCACACCAGTCACATGACTGTCCTGGAGTTTATTGTTTTAACCTAAACTCTGGGTGCCCTCATTTTCTGCACGGGCAGCTAGTAGTTTTGGTTTTGCAGATTTATATTCACAGGATCCTGGTTTACAGCTGGATGATATCCAGAAAGCTCTGTATCCGTATATCACCTTCAGTTGTGCTTTGTATTATTTTCCGCTGCTATGTAATTTATTGAAAACTTTGATATTTATCGAATGTAATTTATTCATTTATACTCTGTATATTCTTGTATCTGATGGAATTGTTGTAATAGCAATGAAATGTTCTTCCGTTTGCGTTCAAATTTGTCATGTTCTCAAAACGATCAGGGGTTTCGAACGGTCTAGATCGGTTTAACGACTGATTCGGATCGAGCGAAATTCTCGGCCGTCACAATAGGATTTCCTGTGCTTTAAAACAAATCATTTTTTTAAACATCGCAATGCTTTTTATAAAAATGAAGCCATTATAAGACTCAGTTCCAATCACACAATGCAACGCAAACCGGAGGATAGAGTTTTTTCCTTATAACGGCCAAAATATGCTTGATACGAATAAAACAAAAGCATTTGATATTATTGCTAGTGTTTATAAGTTTTGAAAACAATTTCGAATCATAACTATTAATCATAGACGACATTAATGCCCCATACCACTATGTCGCCATATATAGGTATACAATTAAAACCACACAGTCACGTATTTGGAAATTGGATTTCCGTCGTGAACCAAGGCAAAAGATAGTCCTTACCGACTTCGAGATGCTCTAGCCCGTGTCTCAGGATCAGAGCTCGAGTGACCCTAGGATCGTCAGGGTCGGTCCACCGATGTGGATTAAAATGCTTGAACACTGCATTTCCCCGCCCTATATGGCATCAATGAGCCAATGAATGACTCCATCGGACCCGGATCGTCTGATCTAACCGAGGCGCCTTGCAACAGTAACAACCACATAAGTCAAACTCATTAGGGCGTGTAAAACCACTGACGCCACTTCTAACTAGAAAGAAACGCAGGCCCTCCCTGATGTCCTCTCCCGTTTCTAGTTCATACCGGGGTGTGAGGCTCGCGAATTCACGTTATACACAAAGCGACGCCACACAGGCGGTGCTTTGATCATCACCAAAAGACTTTGCTTTTCAACAGAAGCCCTGATCACAGCATCTTAGCATGCCACACATGCAATTCACACCGTGCAACTGATGGCTATCAATCACACAGAATAAATTCCAATGTCAGACACACTGTCCATTTGCAAGTCCGTTCTGGGTCTAAACGAAACCGAAGGCACTATATACATCGCGAACCCATCGATCACCACGTACGTCTGGACGATCACCACTCATTATCCATATTTCGGAATGCCTCCCAATCAAGACCTTGGTTACCATCCAAACGAGGTGAAGATCTCCGGTCTTCAACCACCGCCTTCATCTTCGATTTACTATCGTCGATTCAGTTACTCAGAATGGGATAAACCCAGTCTTTCTGAGCAACTCGCGTATATAATAAACCAGTGCAACACTAACATACACACGCATCATTTCAATTCATTAGTCACTAACCGTCAATCAGTAACAGAACGATTTCCCAAATATTAACCCCGAAGGCCGAAACCAACATCAGATCAACACCTAGGAAACCATTCGTCTTAGTCAACCTTCAGTTAATTTCTAAATTTCACATCCATATCATTTATAATATTTTATAATGATTTATCGCTATATTTATTTATTTTAAAATAACAATTTATTCAAAATGACGCTTCGGGCCGTAACGCGACCGTGGCGCTATTTTTCTTCAGATTTGATTTACGCATATCTGAAAATCTAACCGTTGGATCTTCACAAAATTTATATCATTAGAAAGATCTTTTCAAAACGAATCCAACGGTTCCAGTTTCAGGAAAATTCGACGGTGGGATCTCCCGGTACAATCGTTTGAAGTTTCGATTTCAAAATACGAACTACAGTGTCGTTATTCGATTAAATATATATATATATATATATATATATATATATATATATATATATATAATCGATTCTGGCGCTGTTTTTCTTTAGATTTGAATTAAACATTCCAGACAATCCAACCGTTGGATTTTTACAAAGTTGGTGCCGTTGGAAAGATATTTCCAAAGCGAACCCAACGGTTGCGATTTCAGAAAATTCCGATGGTCGGACCTCCCGTACTGATCGTTTGAAATCACGGTTTTAAAATACGAACTGCAGCGTCGTTTTTCAATATATTTCA
This sequence comes from Allium sativum, assembly GCA_030737875.1. Lineage (NCBI taxonomy): Eukaryota > Viridiplantae > Streptophyta > Magnoliopsida > Asparagales > Amaryllidaceae > Allium > Allium sativum. Next base: position 481,412,259 of record CM060926.1, on the reverse strand, counting down.
ATTCTATTTAGATATATATATATATATATATATATATATATATATATATATATATATATATATCGATTCTTTGATTTCCAAAACCATATGAATTTCATACTTTTGATAAAAATGATATTTTTATCAAACTGTCTTCTATTTCAACACTTCACTATATTTAACAACTCGTATATATAATAAAAATGTTATTTTTATTGTAAAACAATTCATTTTAAAACACTATTATTTTATATAGTTCATATAGGTAATAAAAATAGGATTTTTATTATAATACAATTTCTTTCAAAACAAGATTATTTTATATAGTTCATATAGATGATAAAAATGTGATTTTTATTATAAAACAATTTATTTCAAAATATGAATACCATTCAACACATGAATTTCAATTCAACGAATGAATATCGATTCAACACATGAAGGTTTTCTATGGTTTCTATATATAGATAAAAATGTGATTTTTATATTTAAAACACGAATACCATTCAACACATGAATTTCAATTCAACGAATGAATATCGATTCAACACATGAAGGTTTTCTATAGTTTATATATATAGGTAAAAATGTGATTTTTATATTTTAAACACGAATACCATTCAACACATGAATTTCAATTCAACGAATGAATATCGATTCAACACATGAAGGTTTTCTATATTTTATATATATAGATAAAAATGTGATTTTTACATTTATAACACGAACACCATTCAACACATGAATTTCTATCCAACGAATGAATATCGATTCAACACATGAAGGTTTTCTATTCAATGAATAAATATAGTTTCAACAAATGTAAATAATTCTAACACATGAATATTATTCAAAATTTCGGCAGCATAACGGCAGGGTAATTAAAACCGGGACCGTCTCTAGTACGGCTCCTCGCTCTACCTTAAAACCTCGCGGTTTTTGACAATGGGGAATCATGCATCTAGTTCGCACGCAGGCGGCATGTATATTTATTTCATTTCCACAAACTAATCCTATGTGGTTTCAACCAAATATTTCTCAACCACAAATGGGTATTTTTCAACCACAATCAATCAATGCCAACCACAAACAATTTCAATCAACCATTCGCTATCAATCAATTTTCACACCAATCACAACCAATAAATATCGTCCACTGGTTTGTGTAACGACCCGGAATTTTAGGGCCAATTAAAAAATTTTATTTTAGAAATTTTAATGGACTTTAGTATTTAAAATAATTTATTCTAAATAGTAACAACTAAAAATTTATTATAAAGCGAATAAATTCAATTTAATTGTAAAAGTAGCTCAAAACAGCGCTGCAGTTTGAAAATTTTGAATTTGAACTTTGACTGAATGTACAGGATTCATAATAAATCAGAATTGAGCGAAACAAGAAATATTTAAATATGTTTAATAATATCTTTCTAACGAATCTGAAATATTGAAATTTCATAGCGAAAATCAAAAGTTATGGCTAATTCAATTTTTAGAAAAGTCGTTGTAGAATATATATATATATATATATATATATATATTATATAGGGCCCGAAAGGCTACTTTTCACATATGAAGGAATTTCGACTCGAAACCACATCCATTGAGTTCAGAATGACATTTCTGCATTGAAAAACAGTTAACACTTATATATTTTGAGTTTCGGAATTTATTTGTTTAAAAATGTATTTTTAATATTAAATATATTGGCCTTAAAAATAGTAATTTTTCAAACGACCTCGGTTTTCGACGAAACCACTTTTGTTGGAACCGGAATGTCAAATTACTGCTAGATCTCAATTTTCATAATTTTTCGAATTAATATGTGAGTGTGGCAAAAGAAAACGTGTTTTGTCAGTTTCGGTCAAATTTAATCAGCTTAAAAATGGCCATTTTTCAAACGGTCTCAGAATTCGTCGAAATTAATCTCATTAGAACCGTATCTTCAAAACATAACTAGAAATAAGTTTTCTGTAATTTTTAGAGTTCGTATGTGGCCCCGGTAATTTAAAATATACATTTGAAATTAATAATTAAATGATTTTTAATTAAATTTAAAGAAAAACATATCGTAACAGCCGAATTGGGTTACGAAACATGTTCCATTGTGCCCGGAACGAGGGTTATTAGCTGGGGACGACATTCATTGGGTTTGATTTGGTGTTCGTATTGATAAACATGAATTTTTGAATAAATTAAATAAATTAAATAGGAAAATACGCAGTATAAATACGGTCAGAATACGCTAAACCCTAACATCATATTACAGACGCCGTATGTTCTTTTTAATGGCCAGAATCATCCCGATTTCAAATGCTAAATTCTTCCAATAAACTTAATGATATTCAAACTTCTATATGATGAATCGAAGAGCATCTAGAGGCCTTTAATCTGTACGGTGAAGATCAAAAGTAGAGCTGTGGATGTCTCGAATTTTGCGCATGAACTCGGCGGTTTTGGAGGCAATTTCCGGTGGCTGTGGAGGTTCGGGTGGGTCCTGGCGTTGGGCGACGGTGGAGTGGATGGTGACGAATGATGTGGTGGCTTCTGATGGTCGGCCGGTGGTCTCGGTGAGCGTGCGTGAGCGGGTCTTCAAATGGACGATGGGTTCGGTTTGCCTGAAACCCATTACAGCAAAAGGAAGAAGAACTGGGATGACCCGAACTTCCCCGTGAAGGAAAGCGTGGATAGAATTGAGGACAAGACAAAATAGAACGCAAAAGGAAGAACATTTCATTGATATTACAACAATTCCATCAGATACAAGAATATACAGAGAATAAATGAATAAATTACATTCAACAAATATCAGAGATTTAAATTACATTTAAATACATCGCAGCGGAAAATAATACAAAAGCACAACTAGAAGTAATGGACGGATACAGAGCTTTCCGAGCATCGTTCCAGCTGTAAATCAGGATCCTGTGAATATAAATCTGCAAAACCAAAAGTACCAGCTGCCCGTGTCGAAAATAAGGGCACCCAGAGTTTAGGTTAAAACAATAAACTCTAGATCAGTCATGGGACTGGTGTGAGAACTAAAACCGTTATTTAATACTTTGCTCTAAAAGAGAGTAATTCAAGGGACCCCGCCGTATAACACGGAACGGGTTTCCTCCCAAGAATACTAGTGCATATAAAAAAACAGCGCAATGCTCTTTGGAAAAATGAATCTATTATAAGACCCAGGTCCCATCACACAATGCAACGCAAGCCGGAGGATAGGGTTTTCCCTTATAATAGCCAAACATGCTTGGTACGTTTAAAACAAATCACTTGATACCATAACAAGTGTATAGTGTCAAAACAATTCAAATCATAAATATCAAACATAGGCGGCATGTGTGATGATCCCAAAATCCGTGAGACGGTATTAAGGATAATCATTGGAATATAACACATCAATCATCATAGCAGAGTGCAGAAAATAGCAAAAACAATAAACAGAATATTTTTACATAGACACTACAACAAAACAGGTCTATTACAACGTCCATTTTACAACGGGCATTTTCAGCCTGTAGTAATAGACTACTATTACATCGGTCATTTTCTAGACCGTTGTAATAGATGCCTGTACAACACCCCTTTTACATCGGACATCTAATGTCTATTGTAATAAATTCTATTACAACGGTCATTTTTAGGCCCATTGTAATATATATCTATTTTACAACGGTCATAAAATGTCCGTTGTAATAGACGTTTATTTTACAACAGTCACCAAAAGCCCGTTGTAATAGACGCTAATTTTTGACAGTCAATAATTAATATTACAATGCTTCCATAAAATTAATTTTGATTATTTAATAATTAATCATTAATCATATATTACTTATTATTAAGTATCGTATTATATTACTAATTACTATTCATTCATAATATTATATTATTTATTAATATTTAATAATCAATCATTAATAATATTATATTAGTCATTTATAAATTATAATAATCAATGATTATTAATAAATAATCTCTAATTACTAATTATTATACGTAATCAGCATTCCAACAACTTAATTTTTAAATAATTAATAATTTATAATTTATTATAATTAATAATGTGTAATTAAGAACCAATAATAGTTACTCAAAAGTATATCGTAAATTATAAATAATAGTTATAAATATCAACTTATAATTTATTAAATAACAATTTTGATTTAATATTTAGTAGTTTTAGTAAAGAACGATTTTGAATTAGAAATTTTAAAAAACCATTACAATTGATAATTGGTAATTTATAATTAATAAAAGATAACTAATATCTAATTAATTAATTATAAATGTGGATTTATAATAAATATTTATCAATAAAAATTTATATAAATCATTATTTATAGCTTTTCATAACTAATGATTGCTTTATATTTTCTTTCTCTCTTTGAAAATGGCATTAGCTTCCGTTAATGTTGCACTAAAAAATACATACTTACAAACTAGCCTATGATGGACTAAAACCCAATGCTTAAATCAGATGTCCATGACACAATGTAAGAGAAAATAATGGTTTGAAAAAACCCGACTCTGTTTGCCACCCTATTTTCTCCTAATTTTCATTTCCCGCTTACCCATTTTCAGTTAATCTGGATTACCGCCTCCTCTTTCGTCTTCTCAGATCTACTTTGCTTCTTTTACAACGAACAATAAATTAAAAAATATTAAAGAAAAAATAAAATTGAGTGATATGGTCATCACGTTGTATATCATTAATTTCTTATGTATTTGAATGTTTATTTTATAACTAGTTTCTTTGACATGTATAAATAAGATTTCTTTTGGCTCTTATAGAAAATTTTAACTTTGCTTGAAAACTGTTTTGGCTCCACGTACTCAAAATTTTGGCTCTGTAACATGAAATTATTATTTAATACTAAAAATATAATAATTGATTTGGAATAATATTAATTTTATCCAAACCACTCTTATTTTGGAAAATACAAATTTTTTTTTGTTTCAAACGCGACATTGTGGCTTCATACGCAAATTTTGGCTCCAACCCCAAAATTTGGCTCCGTGCTTCTCCCAAATTAGATATGTGTTACACCAATAAACAATCATCTAGAACTCCCAAATCACCGTCTCCCAACTAAAGGAAAAAAACCTAATTTTTCGATTTCTCTATGGCACGTACAAATCCAATAGCACGCAAGTCGATAGGCGGTAAAGCCCCAAGGAAGCAACAGGCAATGAAAGCCGCTCGCTAATCTGCTCCTGCGACAGATCGATTAGAGATGAATAGTGCTGCTTCGTGTAGTTATTTCAAAGAAGGTAATCCTACCGACTACGTAGATTTTCTGGCCATTGAATCCCATCGACTTTATAAATCTTTTGGCTATTAAAGTTTATCAGTTTCATAGATTTTATAAATCTTTAATTTGGCAGCAGTTAACATTGAAAGAGAGTCTGTGAGAGATGCCATGGGGATAACTGGCTTTTTTCCTGTGTATATTTGGTTTGTTATATGGCGGGTTTTGGAGAATTCAGATGAGGAAGAGATTCAACGTTAAAGGGAATACTTTATGTTGTGGTAATGCTTCAGTTACTGACTGTTTAGGATGGTTGTTTTGTTGTTCTTGCTCTCTTGCTATTTATGTGATTGCTTTCATCTTTTTCTTGGTCTAAGAACTTCTCAGTAATGACAGTAGCAAATGCAGCAGATTAGACGAGTATATGTACAGAGGTTTAAAGCATATTAAATTTATGAAAAAATGACAAGTATATAAATTACTTTAATTATGAATATACAAGAAAGGCAGTAGCATATTCTTAAATGTATGGATTGTGATGCTTGTACATGTATTTTGATTTTATATCTTCATTTTGAAAGAAAGCCATGGGTTGTGATATGTTACATACTATCCAAATTTGTGTGTGTTTGTGTGTATGCTACCTTGCAATTTGCTTTGCTTTTATATCTTAAATGTATTTTATATGGTTTTGCTTTGTATTTGCAATTTGAATTTTCTTTTGTAACTGCACGGATTGCCTGAAGGAAACTGGTTTTGCAGCGGTGACTGTAGTACAAATCATCCAGTCAAATCCTAGCATGAATCTTGCCACCTTCTCCTTCTTCTCATTTTTTCGCATTTTCCCTATTGCTTGCAGTATACTTGAGCGAGGTACGAAACAGCTCTTTTATCCTTTCATTTGATGGTATTTGTATTACATTTTCAATCTTTTCATGTGCCAACTTTGGACTGTTTTGTCACTTCTGTGTCTAATATCATTTATGTTGAATTGTTGTCATTCATGTTGAAGTATATGCGAAATAAATTAAAATAGTTGAATAGTCGAATTTGCTGAATTTTCTGCTGTCATTCATGTTGGTGTCATTCATGTTGCGACTGCAAATTATGTGGCTACTGCAAATTAAACTGCTATGAAATTGTCATTCATGTTTTTATCCTAAATAGTTGAATTTGTTACTATCCCATTTAATTTTTATTTGTTGTTGTTTTGAGTTGTTAAATTTGTTGTTGGTTATGCCATACTTTATCATTTATGTTCATTTTCATTTAAAAATTTCAATTTCATACTTTATAATTGTTTGCTTATTTGATGTTAAAACAATATAAACAAATAGGGCAGTAAAATGTATACTTGCTTCTTAGTTCATTTAAAACTATAAACATGCTGCTGTTCAATTCAAGAAAACATGACATGCTGCTCAATTTGAGAAAATTTAGTCTATTTAGCTAGAACTTGTATTCATGAATAATGCACGCACATTTTTGCTTCAGAGAAAATAAAATGCCGAGTGGGACCATTAGCAAAGTTACACAATTAGAAAGCATAAGCAGCCATCTGGAGAAGTGCTGTTCACTTGTTCATATGAAAACCATTATGTCAGGCAGTATTTTTCTTCATATCAGTTCATCTGGCTAAGTCTTTGGTAAGTCTAGTTTCTTGAAATTGAACATCTCGGTGTAATAGTTCATGCACTGACGCTGCATTTGCATATCTCATCTGTAACTGATCAGTACCATTTTTCATACATCACATTACACCAGTGCCAGTCATGTTAGTTTAAGAAAATGGTACAATGGGAGGTTAGTTATAATTTTGAAGATGTGTTTAAAAAAAAGTTAATTACAGTATGGAAATTTCTAAAGATTGAATGGTGCAATAATTATAATTTTTTTGTTGGGCAAGAATTAGATATTTGATTTTTTTCCTATGGGAACAAAGCAAAATAACTAAACTATCATTTCTATAATCATGTTTTCTTCACATGCATTTGGCCTTTGAAATCAATTTGATTTCTCTTCATCTTCAAACTTAAACCCTGATTTTGTGAAAACATGGTTAAAACATAAGATAATGTAGGAGAACATACATAAATTATTATTTCCTCAGTCATCTTCTAAATCTGCAGTAGCATATGATGATATAAATATTATGCTCTTTCTTCCACACAAATTTCTAATCATGGTTTCGGGAAGGTTAGTAAGATTTTATATTTTGATGGAGTTTCAAAATTAGAAATATAATTATCAAGCTGGGAAGAAAGAAATAAGCAGTGTATTTTTGAAGACGAGTTAACTATTTTATGGATTAATGATTAACAATAATAATTCCTTCTTTGATAATTTTTTAACTCATTTTAAAAAAATTCCCCAATCACAGCAAATACTTAATTCGTCTTTTGAATCACATCCTATAACCAAGACATTCTACAATTAAGTCTGTAGGTAACCATGTCTCCGAGGGTGAAGATAGCAGCTTCCAAATTAAAGAAGGCAAAGTCATCTCAGGCGACAGCAGATATAGGTATGAATTAAACGTGCTTTAAATTGAGTTTCGTTTGATTATGTATTCAGTCGATCTTCTGAGTAGGCAATGGATTAAGCTTTTCTTGTCAGAGTGTAGCTTTCATCTAACGCTTAAGTTATTTAGCATAGTGGTGGTTTCTGGTTCTATATAGCAGAGTTATTAGTTTGTGTAGAAAATTTGAATTTTGATTTATCTTCCTTCGGGAAGGTTAGTACTTAGTAAATTGGTGGGGCATCGTCTTCATTTACTTAAGTATTTTTTTGGCCAGGTCTTTAACATTATCTTTATGGTTTTGTAAATGATTATAATTATATGAATTTTTTCTTTAATGTTTGTTTAGCTGTTGAAAATAATTGGCCTGGCATTTTTTCTTTTGTACATATATTACTTTAGGCAACGCATTCATTTGGAGGATTGGAGTATTTGAGAGATTTTTTTGGTTGATGTGTATGCAGTATGCTTATGTGAAAATGCAAGATGTTCTTGATGAAGAGACTACGACCATTGATAAGTTGGTGGGGCCTGATGATCACGTCATTTGTGCACTACCAGGAGTAGATTCTGCTGTTGCAGCTACGCTTGTTCATAAGGCAATTGGAGGACAATTTCACTGTGCTTTTGTTGACAGTGGCTCACTAAGGTAACCCACCTGACTGAATTTTTGCTCACTCAAGATGACATATAGCCTTAGAACTGTGTTTCTTTTATAAAACTGCCAACTCGGCATGCATCAAAATGTTTATATTGATTATGCTTACATTAACTATGCACTACATTCATTTCTAGCTACTTGTTTTTTGGTTTGAGTACAAATTTGAAGAGCTTCATAGGCTTAGCAAATTGGTTTTGGGTCAATCACTAAAGATGAAGACATTGAGAGTGAGAGTGAGTGTAACGGAGTGTATGTAGTGCGGCAATACTTGTACAAATGAACATTTTGTATAGTTAGTGTAACAAAGATAAACAGAACTTTGTACTATTTAAAAGTATAATAAAATATTTATTTGATTTGAATAGTTATTGTGTATGGTCGATGGCCTGTTGTAAAGCAGGTTTACAAAGTAGTATAGTAGTATATTACAATGGTATAAATACATGCAGTGAGACATAATAAGGGTATCAGTCTACATCGCCGAAGGCGGTACATATACATACGATAATAAGTACTAAAAGTATAGCAGTCTGCATCGCCAGTGGCGTAATCATAATATAAGTACAATAATGGCGGAAAATGTCTAAGTCATCTCTGTGAAGTCAGCCTCGCCACGAGCCAAAATGCACTCTATGCAACAGTGCAGAGCCAAAAACAACCTGTCACCTGTGAACTAGGCTGCCCGTGTGAAAATAAGGGCACCCGCGTTTGCAAAGTGAAACAAACAACGAGTCAGTCATGGGGACTGGTATGAGGAATCTATTTAATAGTTTAAACAAAAGTAATAAGCAAATCATAGGACCACGCCACTTTCGCGGAACGGGTTTACTCTAGTGATTGCTAGTGCATTTAAAACAAAGTAAATTCTTTAAAACAACGCAATGCTTTTAAAAAGAATGAAGCCATTATAAGACTCAAGTCCCATCATACAATGCAATGCAAGCCGAAGGACAGAGTTTTCCCTTATAATGGCCAAATATGCTTAATACGTGTAAAGCAAAATCATTTGATATTATTACTAGTGCATATATGTTTCAAAAACGAATAGCATCATAAGTATCAATCATAGGCGGCATAGCTACCATCTACTATGTCGCCATACTAGTTCTACAATCGAGTCCGTTATTTCGTATTGGAAATTGGATTTCCATCATGAGTCGAGGCAAGGGGCAAGCTCCTCTCCGCTTCGAGACATTCTAGCAAATGCCTCAGGACTACACACTATGGGTAACCCTGGATCGGCTGGGCCGGTCCTCTCTTACGTTTGAGGATTAATTATTCCTGAACACACGTTTCCCGTTCCTTACAGACCTATAATCGAGGCGTCTCGCATTCCAACAACCAAATAGGTGAACAATAGATATAAATGTCAGGGCTGGTAAGTCACTGACACCACCATAGCTAGAAAGAAACGTCGTGCTCTCCCAGTGGTCCTTATCCCGTTTTTAACTCATACCGAGGTGTGAGGCTCGCGAATCTACGTTATACACAAAGCCAGGCCACGTAGACCGTGCTTTGATCATCAACCACAAGACTTTGCTTTGCAACAGAAGCCTTGATCATAGCATCTTGGCATGCCACATAGGCAGTCCACTCCATACGACTGATTTCTATCGATATATAACCTCTGAGCTCGTACGTCTCCGAGAAGGGCGTTAAGCAAAAGAATAAATTCTCCGCCGCCAAACAGATATATATTTAACAGAGATCAATCAGTATAGAACAAAATCCAATGTCAGACACACAGTCCATTTACAAGTCTGTTCTGGGTCTGAACGAAACCCGAGGCGTCAAATTCCTCGTATATCCGTACAATCAACACATACGTTCGGACGGATGCTACTTCCGTTCCTTCACGGTAGCTACTCCAGTCAGGAACCTCAGCAGCGCCCATCCAACCGATATGAAGATCGTCGGTCTTGAATCGTCTTTGTATCTTCCATTTCGAATCGCTCGATAAATTATTTGAAATGAGGGTTAGCTCGGCCTTTTCAAATAATTCACGTAATTAGAATTTAAATCAATTCTTTCCATGGTTATATTATTCGACATCCATATTTCAGTTCTTTAGTGTTATTTTCGTGTCAAACACATACAACCATCAAATGTCAATCAAATCAAGCCAAATTGGTTTATCTTCAATCTATGTTGCTTATAATATTTTATAACGATTTTTCGCCATTTTTATTTATTTAAAAATGATTATATTCAATTAAACGATGTTTCAGGTCGTGACGTGGCATTGGCGCTGTTTTTCCTCTAATTTGTTTTACACATATCGGAAAATCTAACCGTTGGATTTCTACAAAGTCTATATCAGTGGGAAGGTATTCCCAAAGCGAATCCAACGGTTCCAGTTTCGTGAAAATCCGACGGTCGGATCTTCCACACTAGTCGTTTGAAGTTATGGTTTCGAAATTCGACTGCAGCGTCGTTATTCGATTTATTCAAATTATATTTATATTTATATATAAATATAATCGATTCTGGCGCTGTTTTTCTTCAAATTTGAATTAAACATTCCAGACAATCCAACCGTTGGATTTTGACAAGGTTGGTGCCGTTGGAAAGATATTTCCAAGGAGAACCCAGCTGTTGTGGTTTCGGGAAAATCTGATGGTCGGATTTCTCGTACTAATCGTTTCAAATTACGATTCCAAAACACGAACTACACGGCTTCGATTCCTTTTAATTATATTTATATTTATATATATAAATATAGTTCATTCTATAATTTCAAATATAGTTCACTCATTTATTTCAACTTCGTTTTCACTTCAAATATTTCACTAACGCCCTAATATTTCGAAAATTTTCGCCATAAACTCCTTTGTACAGGAAGGGATTTGGAAATTTATTGGGCCGTGTTAGGTACCCAATAAATCCTATAAAGCATCCACATATTTATAGTGATATATTCTGGTGTTTACGGGGGAGCGTGTATAGATAGTAACTCCAGAGAATAAATTCTCGTCACCCCGTTCCGTGTGGAAATAAATAGTCCATGTGCCGTATCTAATAACTAGAAAGACGTGATTATTTTCAACTCCAGACCCGTGTGGGGTTTTTATTAATCTGGCAATTTATCGTTATATTTTATATAGCCCATATCAGTCATCAGTTCAACCTGTAGTATATAATCAGCGCCATACAAGCCTCTCGCTCGTATGGTAAATCTTCCACCTCGTCACACACGCTCCAATTGCTTATGTGGAATATGATGAAGTATGCCTATCATCAAGAAGTATGCCATGTAGTGTAGTTCAAAATTAATTGTTACTATCCTATGGCGATGTTTATTATTTCACACAGAATAACCAGCACTCCGCATCCAATGGCATTCACATGAGTTGATATAAAAATAAAATTGCGCAGCCAACTCATCAAGGCTTACCTATTTGTTGGGCACGCAAATAATTTCTTTACTCTACATCTAATCCATTTTCCCTGTCCAACACATGTATATATATGCAGAACAAAGCTAATAATAATATTTCTAGCAAACTATTATTTATTTCAACACGTGTGTATTTTTATCAAAGCGTATACATGATAAAAGAAATATTTTTATCGTCAAAAATATTTATTCAACACATGATTGTTTTTAACACTTCATATTCACAATAAAGATGTAGTTTTTATTGTCTATTCATTTTATTTTAAAATACGATAACATTCAACACATGAATTCCCATTCAACGAATGAATTTCAATTCAACACATGAATATTCTCTATAGTTTGTATATATATATATATACATCTGATATTTATCGCTAAAGCTATTTTGTTTAAATTCAAATAATATTCAACACATGAATTTCGATTCAACGAATGAATTTCAACTCAACACATGAATATTTTCTATAGTTCGTATATATATATATATATATATATATATATATATATATAAATGTGATTTTTATCGCTAAGGCTATTTGTTTAAATTCAAATAATATTCAACACATGAATTTCGATTCAACGAATGAATTTCAACTCAACACTTGAATATTTTCTATAGTTCGTATATATATATAAACATGTGATTTTAATTGCTAAATCTATTTTGTTTAAATTCAAATAATATTCAACACATGAATTTCGATTCAACGAATGAATTTCAACTCAACACATGAATATTGGTTTCAACTTATGTGATTAATTTCGACGAATGAAAATTATTCTAACACATGAATATTTCAGAAAATTTCGGCAGCATAACGGCAGGGTAGTTAAAACCGGGACCGTCCCTAGTACGGCTCCTCGCTCTACCTTTAAACCTCGGGGTTTTTGACAATGGGGATCATGCATCTAGATCGCACGCAGGCGGCATGTTTTATTTTCAATTCCACAATCCTATTCTAATTTGTTTCAACCACAAGAGGGTATTTTTCAACCACAAAGGTATTTTTCAACCACAAAGGTATATTTCAACCACAATATCAACCACAAACAATTATTTCCAACCATTCGTCATACCATATAATATCACGTCAATCACAAGCAATAAATATCGTCCATGGTCTGTGGACGAGGGGAGTATATATATATATATATATATATATATATATATATATATATATATATTATTTCTATAATTCACTTGCATTTCATCACAATTCAAAGCATATATGTTTCATTCAACGCTTGTATAATTTATACATCGCTAATATAACTTATACAACACATGTACATGAGGTATACAATGCGTATATATTTTACACTTCACTTATATAATTTATACAACACGATTCCATTCACACAATTTAGTTTAGATTCCTCACATTGGTTTTTGCAGTGCTAAAAATCGTAGGAAGATCAGAAAAATCCGCGGCTTCTACTAGATGGTAGAGAGCCTCCTTGCGGTCACGGTGTCTCCTGTTTCATCAAATTTCGTTAACGAACAAAAAAGATATTATTTTTCAAAGTTTTGCAACTCTTTATAGTGTAAAAACAGCTCAGAGTATACAACCCGTATACCTTCAAGAGGAGTTCGAAACTAGGGTTGCTGATAACGCTTGATTCGTGGCACGGGGACACGATCAGGTTGCGCTACAGTGGAGAGCACGGAGGGGCGCGCCTGCGCCAGGTGGTTTCACTCGGATCGATGCAGCGACGAGGGCGAATTCTGGTGCAATGCGCAGCGACTTCAGGCCCTTGGATCTCGATGGCGGCGCTTCTAACGGTGAGGAAACTGGGTCGGATGTGAAGAGGGGCGAAGGGGCTTTCGAATGGTGGTGGTGGCGCGGCCTGGCTTCGCCTGTGGCGGTGGGAAAATGAGGGGGAAGGGTGGAGATCTATGAACCGTCGAGAGCAAAAGGCGGCTAGGGTTTTTCCGTGATTTTTTTTTTGAAAGAAAAAATCCTATTGGCCGAGGATTTATAGGAAATTTTAAATATTGTTTTTACGAACGAACTCGAAATTAAACCCAACGACTGTCGCCCCTAGCTAAATACCCCCATTCCGGACACAATGGGATATGTTTCGTTGGCCAATTCGACTGTTACGGACAGTTATTTTTCAAATTAAAGTATAAAACATTTTATATTCAATTTGGACGTACATTTCAATTTGCCAGGGCCACAAACTGAATCGAAAAATTCCAAAAAAATATATCTAGCTTTGTTTTGATGATACGGTCCTAACAAAACCAGTTTCGTTGAATTCTGAGCTCATATGCAAAATGTCCATTTTCTGGTCGACCCTTTTTAACAAAAATTGACAAATCACATTTTCTTTTGCCCCGCTCATATACTAGCTTCAAAAATTATGAAATTTGAAACCTAGTAATAATTTGACATCCCGGACCCAACAAAAGTGGTTTCTTCGAATTCCGAGGTCGTATGCAAAATATCTATTTTCAAGGGCTATATATGTTATATAGCGACTTTTCTGAAATTTCATTTGGCCATAACTTTTTATTCCCGTTATGAAACTTCGATTTTTCAGATTCATTAGAAAGGTATTCATAAACAGATTTAAATATTTTTAGTTTCGCTAAAATCCGTTATATTTTCCACCCGGTACAGTCAGACAAGGTTTGTGTTCAAATTTTCAAACTGCCACACTAGCCCCAATTCATTATTTTATTGAAATACGCTATTTCAATTATTCAAATTCTTTGGTAATAACCAATTTTAAAAATTTTAAATTGGTTCACATTTTCCGGGTTATTACAGCATGGGTACCATCTATCATGTCGCCATACTAGTTCTACAATTAAAACCGCAATATCACGTATTGGAAATTGGATTTCCGTCATGAGTCGAGGTAAGGGGCAAGCTCCTCTCCGTTCGAGACACTATAGCAATTATCTTAGGACCCCACTTTGATCGTTTGAATCAGCTGGGCCGGTCCTCACCTAACTTTGGAGGATTAGTTATTCCTGAGCACACGTTTCCCGGTCCTTACAGACCTATATCTGAGGCGCCTCGCATTCCAACAACCACACAAGTGAAAAGTATATAAATGTCAGGGCTGGAAGGTCACTGACACCACCCTAGCTAGAAAGAAACATCGTGCTCTCCTAGCGGTCCGTCTCCCATTTTTGACTCATACCGAGGTGTGAGGGTCACGAATTCACGATATACACAAAGTTACGCCACACAGGCCGTGCTTTGATCATCAACCACAAGACTTTGCTTTTCAACAGAAGCCTTTATCAATTGCCACTTACGCGTGCCACACTGGCAATTCACTCCATGTGACTGATGTCCATCGATATACAACCTCTGAGCTTGTACGTCTCAGAGAAGGGCGTTAAGCAAGAGAATAAATTCTCTGCCGCCAAACAGATGTGTATTTAATAGAGATCAATCAACACGGAATAAAATCCAATGTCAGACACACAATCCATTTCGCGTAAAGTTAATTACCATTTCGCGTTATCAGTAAAGTTAATTACCATTTCGCGTTCAAATTTAATTAAAGATTTGGCTATCGCTTTGGAGCAAAACTAGTGATACTCCATTCTCGATCACTTTCCAATTTTGATAATTTAAATTATCAATTCACATTTCAATTTAATTAAAGAATCATTAAAACTCCACTTAGTTTTAATCTTTTCTAAAATCAATATTCTGCCTTTAACTGGGTTAAAGAACCAATGTCATCTAAAACACGATTCACGTTAAACCCAAATCACATTTGATATTAAATACAAGTCTCTGAATAGAAAATATACTGGCTTATATTCAATATCAAATTCTGGAACCAACAAATATCGTATTGGAAATAACGATATAAAATATATCTTTCAAATTCCCATAACAATATCTGTATAGTCACGAAATCCAACATCGAAATATTCCGAAGATAATTTCGATTCAACTCCAGTCCAATTCACGTATTGGAAATTCTGATTATTTTCAAAACCACTTACAAATTCAATTTATTTATTTCAAAAATAAATTGATTTAAATTCTCGTTCAAAATTAGTTCATTTCGATAAAAATCAATTTTTATCTTTTCAAATATAGAGTTTTTCATCCCAGTTCTTTCCAATCCATAAATTATGATTTTACACAAATTATTTATATTTTTAATAATTTTATCAAGGCCCATAAAGTAGATTTCCATCAACGGCCATCGAACTGCACTTACAACGATGTTTTTCAAATTTGATTTGGACATTATTCCAAATCCAACCGTTAGATTTCAAATTTCTAATATTCATTGGAAAGCTACCTTCGATACGAACCCAACGGTTCCGGTTTTAGGAGAATCCGACAATCGGATCTCCGGTAATGTCAATTCGAAGTCAATGGTCGAAATTCACGAACTGCCGTGGTGCGGCGCGTTCTATTCAGGCCATTATATATATA
The DNA here is from genome assembly GCA_030737875.1 of Allium sativum. NCBI lineage: Eukaryota > Viridiplantae > Streptophyta > Magnoliopsida > Asparagales > Amaryllidaceae > Allium > Allium sativum. The sequence goes on along the minus strand of CM060926.1, from coordinate 481,396,025 downwards.
TATATATAATATATATATATATTATATATTTCGTCGATTTCCTTTTAAAACGTATTTTATAAATCGTTTTAAATTCATTTTCAAAACCATTTCAACACTATTTCAATTTCTAATTAAAATTGAATATTTCATATCATTACTATATAAATGATAATATTTTCAAAACGTTATATTTTGAAATCACTACCTTTTCTATATTCATTATAAAAACGAATATAATCGATATAAATATCGTTTACATCAAAATAGCGCAACTCTAATCAAAACGGCTTTATATATTTCAATAAATTCGTTATTATATTCAACAAATGAATATTTATCCCATTCAACACATGAATCTATAGTTCTTTCAATACACGACTAATCTCAACACATGAGTACGACTATTTTTATATTCAACACATGAATTTTCTTTTATAATATTCATTATTTTCCCGATTGGAATGAGGCCCAATCAATTACCATATAATGTTAATCATATGGATTCCATACAACACATGTATATTATAGCGATGATAAACAATCAACCATCATCTAAGGTGCACCACACAACTGCATAAGCATCAAATATAAATAATCAACGCTTACACAGCCTGTCGACCAATCGATCGACATACAATTAAATAATTGGGATTAGTGAACGTCAAATATCTTCCCAACACCCGTATGGGGTTTCAAATCGACAAACACAGATTATTATTTGTGCAGTTGGGCGATGTGTAAAATTTATCATCCCAATCAATATCAGTCAAATCAGTGTATATAAACAAATCGGCCTATTTGTTTATAAATATTCAATTATTCACTTTCACGTTAAAAATTATATTTTTAACGATAAAATATTTTTAACTATATCAATATTTTATTTCCTTTCAACACAAGAATATTTTATTATTCAATCATTCCTCAACACAATCAATTTTCACAACACATCAATCAAACAAACAAGCCGTCCATGGTCTGTGGACGACGGGTGTCGGGTGCCGGTAAGCACCGTCTGCATCCTAGTATATATATATAACTAGAAAAAGAAATTTAAAGTGAGAAGTTCTTACCGAAGCTATCCCAACTCCACGACACTTCTATTGTACGAAATCTTCGTCGTTCTCGCCTTTTGTCACTTTCGTTGCCCGTAGCCACTACATATATAAAAATGACATTTTTATATTGTTGCTATGTATATAAAAATCATATTTTTATAATTACTCCATATGGATAAAAATTCCAATTTTACATCGCTACTATATAGATAAAAATTCTATTTTTACACCGCTACTATATAGATAAAAATTCTATTTTTACACCGCCACTATATAGATAAATTTGTATTTTTACATCGCTACTATATAGATAAAAATTATATTTTTACATCGCTACTATATAGATAAAAATTCTATTTTTACATCATTACTATATAGATAAAAATTCTATTTTTACATCGTTACTATATAGATAAAAATTCTATTTTTACATCGATGTTCATATAATAAAGATTATATTTTTATCATGCTATTCTTCATATAAAGATTTCTCCTTTTCAAATATAAAGATTTCGCCTTTTCTATTATAAAGATTTCACCTTTTCTATTATAAAGATTTCACCTTTTGAAATATAAAGACATCACCTTTTCAAATATAAAGATTTCACCTTTTATTTCTTAATTAAAAATCGTATTTTTCTAATCACATAATTTACATTTTTCTAATTAAAAATCAAATAAAAAATCAGTTTTTCTATAATACATAAATAATAACAAATAAAAAGGATTATAAAACTTACCTCGATCTGGGTTTTCTGCGAAAGGGGGGGTTTGGACGCGAGCTGCTAGCTGGAGGGGCGGCGACGGCTCTGGCGTCGGCGAGGGGGACTGGCGCGTCGGGGTGCTAGGGTTTCAGGGGGGGAGGGGTGGCGCGGTGGTGCGTTGTAGTAGAGGGGAGGGGGGAAGACGGGGTCATAGGCGATGGCGCAATGCGGTCTTTAGGAGGAGGCGGCGATGGAAGAAGAGGGGAATGCGGTGGTAGAGGAGGAGAGAAGGGGTCGGTGGAGGAAGGAAGAAGCGGGAGAAGAGGGGGATGTGAGAGGAGGACGAGGGGGGTGCGGTTGGCATGGGGGATGAGGGCGCCTGCCCTAGGCGGCGGCGGATCCGTCCCCCCGTCGTTCCCATTTATTTTTTCTTATTTAATCTCTATTCTGCAAAGTCAAGGGGGGGCTGAGGGGTTAGAGGGAGATATTTTTTTAATTTTTTTAATTTTATTTTAAAATCCTCATAAAGTAACTTTTACAACGGACTCAAAATCGCACCCACCGACTGTCGCCCCTAGCGTATTGCCCCCATTCCGAACACAATGGGATATGTATCGTATGCCAGTTCAGCCGTTTCGATCAATTTCCGTCAAAATCAACATATAACTCTATATATTGAATTTGAACGTGCATTTCAATTTACTAGGGTCACATACTAACTCGAAAAATCCCAGAAAAATATTTTCTAGCTTTGAATTGACGATACGGTCCTAACAAAACTAATTTCGTCGAATTCTGAGACCATTGGAAAAATGGCCATTTTCCAGCCGATTAAAATCAACTAAAACTGGTCAAACGCGTTTTCCTTTGCCACGCTCACATATTGATTCGAAAAATTATGAAATTTGAAACCTAGTAATAATCTGACATCATGGATCCAACAAAAGTGGTTTCATCAAAATCCGAAGAATTTTTAAAATTTCCATTTTTCAGGGCCTGAATTTCATAGCGACTATTCAGAATTTTCAACTGAACATATCTTTTTATCCCCGCTATGAAATTTCGATTTTTTGGATTCGTTGGAAAGATATCCTCAAATATATCCTATTATTTTTGGTTTCACTAAAATTCGGTTTATTTTGCACCCGGTACATTCAATTAAAGTTTGAAATCGAATTATTGAACTACTGCTCCATTTTCAGTTCTGTTTGTAATTATATATAATTATTTATATTCTAAAGACGACGTATATAATATATACGTTGAATTCAATCCAAAATAAATTTCTCGTCGATTTTATTTAAAATAATCTATTTTAAATATGCAAAATTCATTAAATTGCCAAAATAAAAATTTATAACTGCCTCGCATTTCCAGGTTGTTACAAGAAAGGGATTAAAGGGGTAATGGGTATTATAATGTAATTAATTATTAATTTATATAATCAATGAAATCAGATCTTTAAACAAGCATAACTCTTTCATATAGCGATGAAAACACGAACCGCCAGTTGCGTTGTACTCGTATCTGAAAATACTACGCTATGGAAAAGACTAGAACTGAAACGGAGCAATTCTGAATTTTCAGGGAATTTCAAACGTGAACTGTTCAGAATTTGACTATCGGTGAGAAATCCATATATTTCTTTTATTTATAATTATAAATTAATTCTGAAATTACTGTTACGAATATACAGTTAATTCATGCTGTTAATATCCTGTGCATACATATATGTTTGTTTGGTTTTGATGTGGCGATATAATTGTAAAGATTAACATTTCTGTAAAAGAGAAAAATTGGATTGAACAAATGTATTATTTCGTTCATATATTGTTAAATTAAAATTGTTGTTAAATTAAAATTTGTTTAAACAAAAATACACCATTTTTGTTTATATAAAAAGAACCCAATTTGTGTAAAACACAAAACTGTGTAAAATATAGTTGAAACTCAGAATCTTGTAAAATTGTTAAAAAGGCAATTTTAGCGTTAAAATGAATAAAAACATGAAGACATATTTTTGTGTTATTTTTGTTGAATTAGTTTTTCAACAAAAATAGAATAAATATTTTTGTGTTATTTTGTTGAACTAGATCTTCAACAAAATTTAGAATACCATTTTTATATCATTTTTTTGAACTAGATTTTCAACAAAATAGAATAACCATTTTTATACAGAATTGTCTGCATAAAATGAACCGATTTCAAAGTTGCGTTTTTTATGTAATTTATTTTCAAATAAAAAGATTACATCTTTAATGTAGTTATTTAAAAGATTTGATTTTAAAGATTTGATTTTTATGTAATTTAGTTTACATTAAAAAGATTAAAATTTCAAAATATCATTTTTGTGTATATTTTATTTACATGAAAAGACTAGAATTTCAAGTTATCGTTTTATGTAATATTATTTACATATAAAAGATTGGAATTGTAAGACATCCTTTCTATGTAATATTGTTAACATATAAAAAGATTTGATTTTTTTCAATAGCACATTGTGCATTAAAATGTAATATTGTATAAATAGCACATTTGGCTATAAATGTTTCATTGGTGATAAAAATAACATTTGTTATAAAATGTTATCTTAGTAGCAAAAGTACATTTTTATTTATAAAATGTTACCTGTCATAAAAAGCACATTTTAGTCTTTTTAAGGTAAATGAAATAAAAAGTACATTTTTGTCACTTTAAGATAAATGGAATAGAAAAAGGATTAAAAGAAAGGATTAAAAGAAAATGAACATTCATACATGTTAAAAAGGATTTAAGAAAAATGAACATTTTTGTATGAAAGGATTTAACAAAAATAGTCATTTTTGTGCATTAGAAAGGAATTAATTTAAATAAACATTTTTGTGCATCAAAAAGTGATTAAAACAAAAATAGGCATTTTGTATATTTAGAAGGATTAAGATAAGATTATCATTTTTGTTCATTAAGAATAAATTAGACAAAATGGACATTTTTGTATATTAAGAATGAAGGAGGAAAATATTCATTTTTATGTTAAAACTTGTTAGTGAAGAAAATATTCATTTTTATGTTAAAACATGTTAGCAAAGCAGAGCATACATTTTTGTTAAAAATGTAAATTAGAATAAACAAGGCATTTTTATTGAAATGAAAAGTCACATTTTTATTTGCATTCCTTGTTGCAAATAAAATATGCATAAAATGTCTCATTGAAATTTTGATACATTTTTGTCATTAAATATCGTACGAAAATAAAATAATATTTTGCTACAAAAATGTTAGTATTAGAATTTACATTTTATTGTAAGAAGAATTAAATAACATGTCATTCGTATGTGTGAAATATATGTCTACGATGTTGAAGTATTAAATGTATTACAGATAATGTTAGAATATTCCAATTGAATATCACACTTCCATTTACAAGTCATCCGACTGGTTTATGTGATTGGGACGACATGAGACGACCCGAACTTCCCCGTGAAGGAAAGCACGGATAAAATTGAGGACATGACAAAATAGAATGCAGACGGAAGAACATTTCATTGTTATTACAACAATTCCACCAGATACAAGAATATAGAGAGTATAAATGAATAAAATACATTCGATGAACATCAGAGATTACAATAAATTACATAGCAGCGGAAAAATATACAAAACACAACTGAAAGTGATACACGGATACAGAGCTTTTCGAGCATCGTTCCAGCTATAAACCAGTTTCCTGTGAATATAAATCTGCAAAACCAAAACTACTGGCTGCCCGTGTGGAAAATAGGGGCACCCAGAGTTTAGGTTAAAACAATAAACTCTAGTTCAGTCATGTGACTGGTGTGAGAACTAAAACAGTTATTTAAAACTTTACTTTAAAAGATAGTAATTCAAGGCAACACGCCGTATAACACGGAACGAGTTTCCTCCCAAGAATACTAGTGCATATAACAAAACGACGCAATGCTCTTTGGAAAAATGAAGCTATTATAAGACCCAGGTCCCATCACACAATGCAACGCAAGCCAGAGGATAGGGTTTTCCCTTATAATAGCCAAACATGCTTGGTACGTTTAAGACAAATCATTTGATACTATTATAAGTGTATAGTGTCAAAATAATTTCAATCATAAATATCAATCATATACGGCATGGGTACCATATATCATGTCTCCATACTAGTTCTACAATTAAAACCGCAATATCACGTATTGGAAATTGGATTCCATCACGAGTCGAGGCAAGGGGCAAGCTCCTCACCGTTCGAGACACTCTAGCAAATGTCTCAGGACCCCACTTTGATCCTTGGAATCGGCTGGGCCGGTCCTCACCTAACTTTGGAGGATTAGTTATTCCTGAGCACACGTTTCCCAGTCCTTACAGACCTATATCCGAGGCGCCTCGCATTCCAACAACCACACAGGTGAAAAGTATATAAATGTCAGGGTTGGTAGGTCACTGACACCACCCTAGCTAGAAAGAAACGTCGTGCTCTCCCAGCGGTCCGTCTCCCGTTTTTGACTTATACCGAGGTGTGAGGCTCGCGAATTCACGTTATACACATAGCTACGCCACACAGGCCGTGCTTTGATCATCAACCACAAGACTTTGCTTTTCAATAGAAGCCTTGATCAATTGCCACTTACGCGTGCCACACTGGCAATTCACTCCACGCGACTGATGTCCATCGATATACAACCTCTGAGCTCGTACGTCTCAGAGAAGTGCGTTAAGCAAGAGAATAAATTCTCCACCGCCAAACAGATGAATATTTAATGGAGATCAATCAACATAGAATAAAATCCAATGTTAGACACACAATCCATTTACAAAATCGTTCTGGGTATTAATGAAACCGGAGGCACTTTCCTCGTATATCCATCGATCTCTAGGTACGTCTGGACGATCACCAATTCTTTCCCTCATCTGGGTGTACAGCCCAATCGAGATGATCAGTAATCACCCAAACGATGTGAAGACTTCTGGTCTTCAACCACCGTCTTCATCTTCAACATCTCGTCGAATCGGTTATTCAGAATGGGTATAACCCGGCCTTTCTGAATAACCCACGTATATGATAAACAAATGTTACACAAACACAACGAACGCCTCATTCCAATTCAGAATGTTCTTTTACTCACAAAATCACATTCTTAGAGAAAGTTTCCCATTAATTTTATCCAAGATAAATTCTTCTAAATTTATTCTTTAATCTTCCATTGGATATCATTTCAAACTAGTCGGGATTAGAGAACCACACCGAAGTAATTATTTTTTTTATTTCCCAATCCCAACCTATTCATCCCCTGGAGAAAAACTGGTAATACTCCATACCTAACACCACAGTGTTATCGATAAAATTAATTACCATTTCACGTTTAAATATAATTAAAGATTTAACTATCGCTTTGGAGCAAAACTGGTGGTACTCCATTCTCGATCACCTTTCAGATTTGATAATTTAAATTATCAATTCGCATTTCAGTCTAATAAAAGATTCATTTAAACTCCACTTAGTTTTAATCTACTCAAAAATCAATATCCTGTCTTTAACTGGTTTAAAGAACCAATGTCACCTAAAACACGATTCACGATAAACCCAAAATCACACTCTATTGTTAATCGGGTTAAAGAACAGGTGTTGTTCAAAACACCGCTCACGATATACCCAAAAACCAATTCAAATTCAATTCCAATTAAATATTATTTAATTGATACACTTCATTAAATCTAAATAGAAAGGTTTAATCTTTTTCTCTATTAGGCTTAAGAACAGTGTTAATGAAGACACCATTCATGACAAACCCCAATCACATTTGATATTAAATACAAGGCTTTGAATAGAAAATATACCGGCTTATATTCAATATCAAATCCTGAAACCAAAAAATATCGTATTGGAAATAACGATATAAAATATATCTTTCAAATTCCTATAAAAATATCTGTATAGTCACGAAATCCAACATCGAAATATTCCGAAGATAATTTCGATTCAACTCCAGTCCAATTCACGTATTGGGACCATTTATTATTTTTAAAATCACTTTCAAATTTAATTTATTTATTTCAAAAATAAATTGATTTTAATTCTAGTTCAAAACTAGTTCATTTCGACAAACATATATTTTTATCCTTTCAAATGTGGAATTTTCATCCTAGTTCCTTCCAATTCACATATTTTGATTTTACACAAATTATTAATATTTTTAATAATTTTATCAAGGCCCGTACAGTCGATTTCCAACAACGGCCATCGAACTGCACTTACAGCGACCTTTTCTGAAATTGATTTGGACATAATTCCAAATCCAACCGTTAGATTTCAAATTTCTAATATTAAATGGAAAGCTCTTTTCGATACGAACCCAACGGTTCCAGTTTTAGGAGAATCCGACGGTCGGATCTCCCGTAATGTCAATTCGAAGTCAATGGTCGAAATTCACGAACTACCACGGCGCGGCGTGTTCTATTCAGGCCATTATATATAATAACATATATATATATTATATATTTCATTGATTTCCTTTTTAAAACGTATTTTATAAATCGTTTTAAATTCGTTTTCAAAACAACTTCAACTCTATATTCAACTTCAAATCCAAATTGAATATTTCATATCATTACTATATAAATGATAATATTTTCAAAACATTATATTTTGAAATCACACTTTTTCTATATTCATTATAAAAACGAATGTAATCGATATAAATATCGTCCACGTCAAAATGGCGCAACTCTAATCAACACGGCTTTATATATATATATATATATATATATATATATATATATATTTCAATAAATTCGTTATTCTATTCAACAAATGAATATTTATTCGATTCAACACATGAATCTATATTTCTTTCAACACATGACCAATCTCAACACATGAGTACTATCAACACACAACTATTTTTGTTATGTAAAATATTTTATAAAATTATGGTATCTATCGTTTGATTTTCAATCAGACTCCACCGTGAAGTAGTTTCTAATTTTAAATATGATAAAGATGTAAATTTTATTATTAAAATATTTTACTCAACACATAAATAGTTTCAACACATGAACATCGTCAACACATGACTATTTTTATATTCAACACATGAATTTTATTTTATAATATTCATTATTTTCCCGATTGGAATGAGGCCCAATCAATCACCATATAATGTTAATTATATGGATTCCATAAAACACATGTATATAATAGCAATGATAAGCAGTCAACCATCATCCAAGGTGCACCACACAACTGCATAAGCATCAAATACAAATAATTAACGCTTACACAGCCTATCGACCAATCGATCGACATACAATTAAATAATTGGGATTAGTGTACTCCAATATCATCCCAACACCCGTGGGGGATTTCAAATCAACAAACACAGATCTTTATTTGTGCAGTTGGGCGATGTGTAAAATTTATCGACCCAATCAATATCAGTCGAAACAGTGTATATAAACAAATCGGCCGATTTGTTTATAAATATTTATTTATTCACTTTCACATTAAAAATTATCTTTTTAACGATAAAATATTTTTAACTATATAAATATTTTATTTCCTTTCAACACAAGAATATTTTATTATTCAATCATACCACATACAATCAATTTTTACAACACATCAATCAAACAAACAAGCCGTCCATGGTCTGTGGACGACGGGTGTCGGGTGCTGCTAAGCACCGTCTGCATCATAGTATATATATAACTAGAAAAAGAAATTTAGAGTGAGAAGTTCTCATCGACTAGCTAAACCAATGCCACGACTCTTCCTTTTGTCACTTTCGTTGCCCGTAGCCACTACATATATAAAAATCAGATTTTTATACTGTTGCTATGTATATAAAAATCATATTTTTATAATTAATCCATATGGATAAAAATTCTATTTTTACATCGTTACTATATAGATAACAATTCTATTTTTACACCGCTGTTCATATAATAAAGATTATATTTTTATCATGATATTCTCTATATGAAGATTTCGCCTTTTCAAAAATAATGATTTCGCCTTTTCGAAAATAAAGATTTCGCCTTTTCATTTCATCACTATAAAAATCACATCTTTATGTCAACATATATATAATAAAAATTAGATTTTTTTTATTTCGCTACATATATAAAGATAATATTTTTACTATATATAAAATATAAAAATTATATTTTTATTATCTCTACTATATAAAAATCGCATCTTTATTATTTCTACTATATAAAAATCATATTTTTAACCTTCACAACATATAAAAATATCGTCTTTCCAAGATTAAAAATCACTTCTTTATATCGTTAAAAATCTAATCCTTACACGAATAAAAATCTGTCTTTTCTTTGTTTAAAAATTATAACTCTCTCTAAATAAAAATTATAACTTTATAACTACCAAAATCAGAATTTTATAGTGTAGAAAAATCAGATTTTTGATGCTTAAACAAAGGAAACAAAATAAATAAATAATTAAAGGGGGAAACTCACTTTTTATTGATCGGAGGAGGGTGAAGGATCGTCGGAAGGGCACTGGTCGTAGCAGGGGGCGGCGCAGGCCTGATGGTGGCGTAAGAGGCAGGCGGCGTCGGTCATCATCGCGTGGTGGTTCGAAGCACAGGGGGCGACGGGGTTTCGTGTAGCTCGAGCTGAGGAAGGGGGGAGGGAAGAAGGAGGTCGGAGGATGGCTGAGGGGGGGCGGAGTCACGCGCGCGACGCCGCGGAGGATCTCCAGGGCGGCTAGGGCATCGAGCGGTTTTTTTTCTTTTTTTCGATTGAAAGTCTGGAGAGAAAAGACTGGGGGGGAGGAAGAGTATATTTATATATATTTATTTTAATTCTCCAAAAAGTTAACTTTTTATTCGACCTCTAAACGAAGCCCACCTCCTGTCATTCATAGCTAATTACCCCCATTTCGAACACAATGGGATATGTATCGTAGGCTGATTCGACTGTTTCGATCAGTTTTCGTCAAAATCAACATATAACTATATATATTGAATTTGAACGAGCGTTTCAATTTACCGAGGCCACATACTAACTCGAAAAATTTCAGAAAAATATTTTCTAGCTTCGTATTGATGATACAGTTCTAACAAAACTAATTTCGTTGAATTCTGAGACCGTTGGAAAAATGGCCATTTTCCAGTCGATTAAAATCAACTGAAACCGGTCAAACGCGTTTCCTTTGCCACGCTCACATATTGATTCGAAACATTATGAAATTTGAAACCTAGCAATAATTTGACTTCCTGGATCCAACAAAAGTGGTTTTGTCGAAATGCGAAGTCATTTGTAAAATTTCCATTTTTCAGGGCCTGAATTTCGTAGCGACTATTCATAATTTTCAACTGGACATATCTTTTGATCCCCGCTATGAAATTTCAATTTTTCGGAATCGTTGGAAAAATATTCTCAATTAGATCCTATTATTTTTGGTTTCACTAAAATCTGGTTTATTTTGCACTCGGTACATTCGTTTGAAGTTTGAAATCGAATTATCGAACTACCGTGCCATTTTCAATTGCTTTTATATTTATATTTAATTATTATATTCTAACGATGACGTATATAAATATATACATTTGAATTCTATTCAGCATAAATTTCTTGTCGATATTATTTAAAATAATTCATTTTAAATATTCAAAATTCGCTAGAATTGCCAAAATAAAATTTTTAAATTGGCTCGCATTTTCTGGGTTGTTACAATCTCCCCCACTTAAAACTTTTCGTCCCCGAAAAGGAATGAAGCCGAAAGTTGTTAAACTAATCAACTCAACTTCCATTATTTTTTTTACGGCTTAAGTTCTTCAACTTTTTAGTTTCGAAGAACTTTTCCAATTTTTCAAAAATTTGGCTAACACCCTAAATTTTCGAAAAATTTCGCCATAACCTCCCCTGCACCGGGAGCACGGGAAAATCCCGAAATTTCCATACAGGCCCTCTGATATCAAAAAGAAAAAGAAAAACCAAGCAGCTAGCCAATCGGCTCATAAAATCATCATCACCCAAACGAAACAGTAAATTACAGTAAATATGTACCTATTTGTCGGGCAAACAAATTTTATTCTTCTGCTCTAGCCTCCTTGCTATGACCTGTTCACACATATATATGTACATGCATGCAATTGCAAATAATTTTCGACACAATTCAACATTTGACGCAATTAGGCATAATGGTTTAAAATTATCAAACAAATAAACAAACAACATAAACATCAATCAATTAGTGAATTAGAGTTTCAAATTCATAATTTGTTATATATACAGAAAATCGTGTTTTTGATGCCAATTCACAATAATGAATTCTAGCTATATTTTGGTTCTCACACCAGTCTGATGGAATTATATAGAAACCACACCTTCGAAACACGAACATTAATATTGATGATGCCATGGTCATTATCAACATCATCTCCGGGCGACAAGAGTGTGATTCTATATCTATCCAGTATATTAAAAATTCGAATATACGTTCATGACGCGTATAAGCGAAATCTTTATATACTCGATTGTCCAAATTCAAAATAAATAAATATTCAAATACGTATAAAACGATTTAAATTTCAAAACAAAATTGTTTTCATTTGAAAAATATACTCTTCACACTCGTTCTAGGATACTGCTGATCCTATCTCAAACGAGTCATTCCAATTGGATATTACTAATCCAATATCTGATGGATTCTTTCGTATGGTTCTAATGTGTCTTGTTCTCGAGCTCTGTAAACCAAAGCTCTGATACCAAACTGAGACAACCCGAACTTCCCCGTGAAGGAAAGCACGGATAGAATTGAGGACAGGAAAAAATAGAACGCAGACGGAAGAACATTTCATTGTTATTACAACAATTCCATCAGATACAAGAATATACAGAGTATAAATGAATAAAATACATTCGATGAACATCAGAGATTACAATAAATAACATAACAGCGGAAAAATATACAAAACACAACTGTAAGTGATATACGGATACAGAGCTTTCCGAGCATCGTTCTAGCTGTAAACCAGGTTCCTGTGAATATTAATCTGCAAAACCAAAACTACTAGCTGCCCGTGTGGAAAATAGGGGCACCTAGAGTTTAGGTTAAACCAATAAACTCCAGGTCAGTCATGTCACTGGTGTGAGAACTAAAACAGTTATTTAAAATTTTACTTTAAAAGATAGTAATTCAAGGGACCACGCCGTATAACACGGAACGGGTTTCCTCCCAAGAATACTAGTGCATATAACAAAACAGCGCAATGTTCTTTGGAAAAATGAAGCTATTGTAAGACCCAGCTCCCATCACACAATGCAATGCAAACTGGAGGATAGGGTTTTCCCTTATAATAGCCAAACATGCTTGGTACGTTTAAGACAAATCATTTGATACTATTATAAGTGTATAGAGTCAAAACAATTACAATCATAAATATCAATCCTAGACGGCATGGGTACCATATATCATGTCGCCATACTAGTTCTACAATTAAAACCGCAATATCACGTATTGGAAATTGGATTCCATCATGAGTCGAGGCAAGGGGCAAGCTCCTCTCCATTCGAGACACTCTAGCAAATGTCTCAGGACCCCACTTTTATCCTTGGAATCAGCTGGGCCGGTCCTCACCTAACTTTGGAGGATTAGTTATTCCTGAGCACACGTTTCTCGGTCCTTACAGACAAATATCCGAGGCGCCTCGCATTCCAACAACCACACAGGTGAAAAGTATACAAATGTCAGGGATGGTAGGCCACTGACACCACCCTAGCTAGAAAGAAACGTCGTGCTCTCCCAGCGGTCCGTCTCCAGTTTTTGACTCATACAGAGGTGTGAGGCTCGCGAATTCACGTTGTACACAAAGCTATGCCACACATGCCGTGCTTTGATAATCAACCACATGACTTTTCTTTTCAACAGAAGCCTTGATCAATTGCCACTTACGCGTGCTACATTGGCAATTCACTCCACGCGATTGATGTCCATCGATATACATCCTCTGAGCTCGTACGTCTCAGAGAAGGGCGTTAAGCAAGAGAATAAATTCTTCACCGCCAAACAGATGTATATTTAATTGAGATCAATCAACACAGAATAAAATCCAATGTCAGACACACAATCCATTTACAAGTTCGTTCTGGGTCTGAGCGAAACCGGAGGCACTTTCCTCGCATATCCATCGATCTCCAGGTACGTCTGTACGATCACCAACTGTTTCCCTCATCTTGGGTGTACAGCCCAATCGAGATCATCAATAATCACCCGAACGATGTGAAGACTTCCGGTCTTCAACCACCGTCTTCATCTTCGACATCTCATCGAATCGGTTATTCAGAATGGGTATAACCCGGCCTTTCTGAATAACCACGTATATGATAAACAAATGTTACACAAACACAACGAACGCCTCATTCCAATTCAGAATGTTCTTTTATTCACAAAATCACATTCTTAGGGAAAGGTTCCCATTAATTTTATCCAAGATAAATTCTTCTAAATTTATTCTTTAATCTTCCTTTGGATATAATTTCAAACTAGTCGGGATTAGCGAACCACACCGAAGTAATTATTTGTTTTATTTCCCAATACCAACCTATTCATCCCCTGGAGCCAAACTGGTCATACTCCATACCTAACACCACAGTGTTATCGGTAAAATTAATTATCATTTCACGTTTAAATCTAATTAAAGATTTAACTATCGCTTTGGAGCAAAACTGGTGGTACTCCATTCTCGATCACCTTTCAGATTTGATAATTTAAATTATCAATTCACATTTCAATCTAATTAAAGATTCATTAAAACTCCATTTAGTTTTAATCTTCTCAAAAATCAATATCCTGTCTTTAGCTGGGTTAAAGAACCAATGTCACCTAAAACACGATTCACGATAAACCCAAAATCACATCTATTGTTAATCGGGTTAAAGAACAGGTGTTGTTCAAAACACCGCTCACGATAAACCCAAAAACCAATTCAAATTCAATTCCAGTTAAATATTATTTAATTGATACACTTCATTAAATCTAAATAGAAAGGTTTAATCTTTTTCTCTATTGGGCTTAAGAACAGTGTTAATGAAGACACCATTCACTACAAACCCAAATCACATTTGATATTAAATACAAGGCTCTGAATAAAAAATATACCGGCATATATTCAATATCAAATCCTGAAACCAACAAATATTGTATTAGAAATAACGATATAAAATATATCTTTCAAATTCCCATAACAATATCTGTATAGTCACGAAATCCAACATCGAAATATTCCGAAGATAATTTCGATTCAACTCCAGTCCAATTCACATATTAGGACCATTGATTATTTTTAAAATCACTTTCAAATTTAAATTATTTATTTCAAAAATAAATTGATTTTAATTCTAGTTCAAAACTACTTCATTTCGACAAAAATGTATTTTTATCCTTTCCAATGTGGAAATTTCATCCCAGTTCTTTCCAATTCACATATTATGATTTTACACAAATTATTAATATTTTTAATAATTTTATCAAGGCCCTTACAGTCGATTTCCATCAACGGCAATCGAATTGCACTTACAGCGACCTTTTCTGAAATTGATTTGGACATAATTCCAAATCCAACCGTTAGATTTCAAATTTATAATATTCAATGGAAATCACTTTTCGATACGAACCCAACGGTTCCCGTTTTAGGAGAATCCGACGGTCGGATCTCCCGTAATGTCAATTCGAAGTCAATGGTCGAAATTCACGAACTGCCGTGGCGCTGCGCGTTCTATTCAGGCCATTATTTATATAATATATATATATATTATATTTCATCGATTTCCTTTTTAAAACGTTTTTTATAAATCGTTTTAAATTCGTTTTCAAAACAATTTCAACTCTATATTCAATTTCAAATCCAAATTGAATATTTCATATCATTGCTATATAAATGATAATATTTTCAAAAGGTTATATTTTGAAATCACCACTTTTTCTATATTCATTATAAAAACGAATGTAATCAATATAAATATCGTCCATGTCACAATGGCGCAACTCTAATCAACACGGCTTTATATATATATATATATATATTTCAATAAATTCGTTATTCTATTTAATAAATGAATATGTATTCCATTCAACACATGAATCTATATTTCTTTCAACACATGACCAATCTCAACACATGAGTACTGTCAATACACAACTATTTTTGTTATGTAAAATATTTTATAAAATTATGGTATCTATCGTTTGATTTTCAATCAGACTCCACCGTGAAGTAGTTTCTAATTTTAAATATGATAAAAATGTAAATTTTATTATTAAAATATTTTACTCAACACATAAATAGTTTCAACACATGAACATCGTCAACTCATAACTATTTTTATATTCAAAACATGAATTTTCTTTTATAATATTCATTATTTTCCCGATTGGATTGAGGCCCAATCAATCATCATATAATGTTAATTATATGGATTCCATACAACACATGTATATAATAGCAAGGATAAACAATCAACCATCATCCAAGGTGCACCACACAACTGCATAAGCATCAAATATAAATAATTAACGCTTACACAGCCTGTCGACCAATCGATTAACATACAATTAAATAATTGGGATTAGTGTACTCAAATATCATCCCATCACCTGTGTAGGGTTTCAAATCAATAAACACAAATCTTTATTTGTGCAGTTGGGCGATGTGTAAAATTTATCGACCCAATCAATATCAGTCAAACTGGGGTATATAAACAAATCGGCCGATTTGTTTATTAATATTTATTTATTCACTTTCACATTAAAAATTATATTTTTAACGATAAAATATTTTTAACTATATAAGTATTTTATTTCCTTTCAACACAAGAATATTTTATTATTCAATCATTCCACACACAATCAATTTTTACAACACATCAATCAAACAAACAAGCCGTCCATGGTCTATGGACGACGGGTGTTGGGTGCTTCTAAGCACCGTCTGCATCCTAGTATATATATATAACTAGAAAAAGAAATTTAGAATGAGAAGTTCTCACCGACTAGCTAAACCAACGCCATGACTCTTCCTATTGTCACTTTCGTTTCCCATAGCCACTACATATATAAAAATCACCTTTTTATATTGTTGCTATGTATACAAAAATCATATTTTTATAATTACTCCATATGGATAAAAATTCTATTTTTACATCGTTACTATATAGATAAAAATTATATTTTTACACCGCTGTTCATATAATAAAGATTATATTTTTATCATGCTATTCTCTACATAAAGATTTCGCCTTTTCAAAAATAAATATTTCGCCTTTTCAAAAATAAAGATTTTGCCTTTTCAAAAATAAAGATTTCGCCTTTTCCTACTTTAAAAATGTCGTCTTTTCAAATATAAAGATTTCGCCTTTTCATTTCATCACTATAAAAATCACATCTTTATGTCAACATATGTATAATAAAAATCAGATTTTTTTATTTCGCTACATACATAAAGATAATATTTTTACTATGTATAAAATATATAAATTATATTTTTATTATCTCTACTATATAAAAATCTCATCTTTATTTTTCCTACTATATAAAAATCGCATCTTTATTATTTCTACTATATAAAAATCGTATTTTTAACCTTCACAACATATAAAAATATCGTCTTTCCTAGACTAAAAATCACTTCTTTATATCGTTAAAAATCTAATCCTTACACGAATAAAAATCTTTTTTTTGCTTTGTTTAAAAATTATAACTCTCTCTAAATAAAAATTATAACTTTATATCTACCAAAATCAGAATTTTATAATGTAGAAAATCTGATTTTTGATGCTTAAACAAAGGAAACAAACTAAATAAATAATTAAAGGGGGAAACTCACTTTTTATTGATCAGAGGAGGGTGAAGGATTGTCAGAAGGGGCGCTGGTGGTAGCAGGGGGCGGCGCAGGCCTGATGGTGGCGTCAGGGGCAGACGACGTCGGTCTTCATCGCATGGTGGTTCGAAGCACAGGGGGCGACGGGGTTTTGTGTAGCTTGAGCTGAGGAGGGGGGGGGGGGCGAAGAAGGAGGTCGGAGGATGGCTGAGGGGGGCGGCGTCACGCGCGCGACGGCGCGGAGGATCTCTAGGGCGGTTAGGGCATCGATCGATTTTTTTTCTTTTTTTTTATTTCGATTGAAAGTCTGGAGAGAAAAGACTGAGGGGGGAGGAAGAACGTATTTATGTATATTTATTTTTAATTATTTTAATTCTCCAAAAAGTTAACTGTTTATTCGACCTCTAAACGAGGCCCACCGCCTGTCGTTCATAGCTAATTACCCCCATTCTGAACACAATGGGATATGTATCATAGGCTGATTCGACTGTTTCGATCAGTTTTCGTTAAAATCAACATATAACTCTATATATTGAACCTGAACAAGCGTTTCAATTTACCAGGGCCACATACTAACACGAAAAATTCCAGAAAAATAATTTCTAGATTCGTATTGACGATTCGGTCCTAACAAAACAAATTTCGTCGAATTCTGAGACCGTTGGAAAAATGGCCATTTTCCAGTCGATTAAAATCAACTGAAACTGGTCAAACGCGTTTTCCTTTTCCACACTCACATATTGATTCGAAAAATTATGAAATTTGAAACATAGCAATAATTTGATATCCCGGATCGAACAAAAGTGGTTTCGTTGAAATCCGAAGTCGTTAGTAAAATTTTCATTTTTCAGGGCCTGAATTTCATAGCGACTATTCAAAATCCGGTTTATTTTGCACTAAAATCCGGTTTATTTTGCACCCGGTACGTTCGTTTGAAGTTTGAAATCGAATTATCGAACTACCGCGCCATTTTCAATTCCTTTTGTATTTATATATAATTATTATATTCTAACGACGACGTATATAAATTTATACATTCGAATTCTATTCAAAATAAATTTCTCGTCGATATTATTTAAAATAATTCATTTTATATATTCAAAATTCGCTAAAATTGCCAAAATAAAAATTTTTAAATTGGCTCGCATTTTCCGGGTTGTTACACGATAATTTTTACACATCGCCCAAGTACACAAATAATTTAATATTAGATTGTTGGATGAAACCACACACGGGTGTGGGGATGATATTTGACCTACACTATTCACAATATTTAGTGTAGAATCCGCTCTGGTTGATTATATGGTTGTGTGATTATTATTTATCATAATTGTTGATTTCATACAGTATATGGTTGTTGATTTAGTCACATTCCAATAAAGGATATTCTAGAAAAGAAGATTTTAGAATATATTTTAGAAAAAGAATATACTTTAGAAAAAATATTTTTATTGAAATGAACTGGTTATTAACTAGAATAAATCATTAAATTAAGATTTAATGAAGTTTCCCATTTAGTGAATATTTAATTGAAATCAAATTAAATAAATTGGATTTTGGGTTCACGTGAATGGTTCCTTCAATAACACCTTCCTTAAACCCAGTTGAAAAGAATAAATCTTTTAGTTAAGATTACTAGAGTTTCTAATTATATTTTGTAATTGGAATAAAAATGATTTGGGAATTATATTTATCGTGAACAATGTTTTTAAACGATATCTGTTCCTTAACTCCATTAACAATAAGAATATAATTTAGAGTTTATAAATCTTTTATTAAGATTTAAATGGGAATTTTCCAAAAGTAAAGTTTTCCAATTTAATATATCAAATTGGAGTTGAATGGAATTTGAATTAATAATAATCGAGATAAGCTTCTATAAAAGAAGACCGATACTACATATGGAATTTAAAAGGCTTTGTCGTTATTCCATTTGTATTATTGCTCGGATACAGAAATTTATAATGATTATATATTGATTTGATTTCTATGAAGATTCCATATTTAATGGAAGTCGATTTTGGGTTTACCGTGAACTATGTTTAAAAATGACATTAGTTCTTTAACCCAGTTAAAGATAAGATTTATTTCTTAAATTTAAATAATCATTGAATAATGATTTTTGATATTTAAAACCAAATGGTTTTTTGAATAAATCTTTAAAGGAAAGATTTAAGAATGAAGTTAAAGAATTTATCTTTGATAGAATAATTTGAATATTTTATTAAAAAGAATATTTTGAATTGGAATGTGGCGTTGGATGTGTTTTTATAGTACTTGATTTTTAATCATAAAAATATGTGAGTTATTTGGGAAGGCCGGGTTTAACCCATTCCGAATAATTACTACGACGATGAAGAGTCAAAGATAAAGACGGTGTTGAAGACCGACGTTCTTCACATCGAATGGATGTGTTGCTACAGAGACCCTGATGGGAGTAGCTACCTTGAAGGGGCTTCAGTGGTGACCGTCCGGACAATTGTTGATTGTTCGGATTTGGTTTTTGCTCAGACCCAGAGCATAAGCTAATAAATGGATGCGTGCCTGACATTGGATTTCTTTCCATGTGAATTAAATCGATTTCTGTTAATGTATGTCTGTTTCGTGGTAAAGGATTTATCCTCTACTTAACACCCTGGTATATATTAATAGTGATTGATCACATGGCGTGAATTGTCAATGTGGCACGCCAAGATGCAGTTGATCAAGGCTTTTGTTGAAAAGCAAGGCCTTGTGGGATAATCAAAGCATAGCCTATTACGGCATAGCTTTGTGTATATCATGACTTCGCGAGCCTCACACCCCGATATGAGTCAAAAACGGGATATGGACTGCAGGGAGTGCACATGTTACTTTCTAGCTAGTGGTAGTGTCAGTGCTTTAACACGGCCTGGCATTTTACTTATGTGGATGATGGATTTTGAGGCGCCTTGGATTTTTATAGGCCGATAATGGTCATATTATAGGTTCAAAGGAACCGGGAAGCGTGTGTTCAGGCATAATTAATCCACTACCCTTAGGTAGGGACCGGCCCTGAAGATCCAAGGGTTCACTACGGGGGATCCTGAGGCATTTGCTAGAGTGTCTCGAATCGAAGAGGAGCTTGCCCCTAGCCTTGACTCATGATGGAAATCCAATTTCCAATACGACCTTGCAGTTTTGATTGTAGAACTAGTATGGCGACATAGTAGGATGGGGTAATATGCCGTCTATTATTAGTACTTTATGATTGAAATTGTTTTTGATATATATATACCCATAGATATACACACTAGTATTAAACTCGTTTTATCGTATCAAGCATCACTTGACCATTATAAGGTAAAACCCTATCCTCTGGTTTGCGTTGCATTGTGTGATGGGACTTGGGTCTTATAATGGTTTCATTTTTCTAAAAAGCATTGCGTGATCCTGTGATTTGCCTTATTATTAGATAAGCTTAGTTAAGATTTGTCATACCAGTCCCATGACTGACCTGTAGTTTGTTTCATTGGCAAACTCGGGTGCCCATAATTTCCACACAGGCAGTCGAGTAGCTTTTTGCAGATATATTTTCAGGATCCTGGTTTACACCTGAAGCGGTATTTGGAAAGCTCTATATCCGTGTATTTCTTCCAGTTGTATATTTGTATTATTTTTCCGCTGCTATTTAAATGTAATTTAAACTCTGATATTATTGTATATCTATTTCTGTAATAAGTATTCATACTCTGTTATATTCTTGTACTCTGATGTAATTGTTGTAATCAGCAATAAAATGTTCTTCAGTTTGTGTTCTAATGTGTGTTGTTCTCAAAGCAATCAAGCCTTTCCTTTACGGGGAAGTTTGGGTCATTTCATTTGGTATCAAAGCTTTGGTTTATAGAGCTTGAGAACAAAACACATTAGAACCGAACGAAAGAATTCATCAGAGATTGGATTAGTAATAACCAATAAGAATAACTCGTTAAAGATGGGATCAGTAGTATCCTAGAACGAGTGTGAAGAGTATTATTTTCTTTTATATATAAAAATGAAAACAAATTTAGTTTGGAAAATTTAAATCCTATTATACGTATTTGAACATATTATTATATTTTAATGTGGACAATCGAGTATATAAAGATTTTGAATATATGAGTAATTAACGGATATTCGAAGTTTTAATATACTGGATAGATATGGAATCACACTCTAGTCGTCCGGAGGTAATTCTGGTGATAGGTCGACCATCACCTGTATTTATGTTCGAGTCTCGAAGGTGGGATTTCTATATATTTCCATTGACTGGTATGAGAACCAACACTTAGTTAGGACACATTGTTGTGATTTACACTAAGAATATGATTTTTGGCTATATATAAAAGCTATGTATATTTGAAAGGTTAATCACCTAATTGATTGCTGGTTGTGATGTTGATAATTAGTTTCACTAATTAAAGTATTAGAATGATAATTAATTGAAACCAATAAATAAAATCAAGTTGAGTTGGTATAATTAAACAACTTTTAGCTACGTTCCTTTTCGAGGACGAAAAGATCTTAAGTGGGGGCGATTGTAACGACCCGGAATTTTTGGGCCAATTTAAAATTTTTATTTCAGAAATTTTAATGGACTTTAGTATTTAAAATAATTTATTTTAAATAGTAATGACTAAAAATTTATTTTAAAGCGAATAAATTCAGTTTAATTATAAAAGGAGTTTAAAATAGCGCTGCAGTTTGAAAATTTCGAATTTGAACTTTGACTAAATCTACAGGATTCATAATAAATCAGAATTGAGCGAAACAAGAAATACTTAAATCTGTTTAATAATGTCTTTCTAACGAATCAGAAAAATTGAAATTTCATAGCGAAAATCAAAAGTTATGGCTAATTCAATTTTTAGAAAAGTCGCTGTAGAATTTATATATATATATATTATATAGGGCCCGAACGGCTACTTTTCACATATGAAGGAATTTTGAATCGAAACCACTTCCATTGAGTTCAGAATGACGTTTCTGCATTGAAAAATAGTAAACACTTACATATTTTGAGTTTCGGAATTTATTTGTTTAAAAATGTATTTTTAATATTAAATATATTGGCCTTAAAAGTAGTCATTTTTCAAACGACCTCGGTTTTCGATGAAACCACTTTTGTTGGAACCGGAATGTCAAATTATTGCTAGATCTCAATTTTCATAATTTTTCGAATTAATATGTGAGTGTCGCAAAAGAAAACGTGTTTTGTCAGTTTCGGTCAAATTTAATCAGCTTAAAAATGGCCATTTTTCAAACGGTCTCAGAATTCGACGAAATTAGTCTCGTTAGAACCGTATCGTCAAAACGTACTAGAAATAAGTTTTCTGTAAATTTTAGAGTTAGTATGTGGCCCCGGTAATTTAAAATATACGTTTGAATTTAATAATTAAATGATTTTTAATTAAATTTAAAGAAAAACATATCGTAACAGCCGAATTGGGTTACGAACATGTTCCATTGTGTCCGGGACGGGGGTTATTAGCTAGGGCGACATTCGTTGGGTTTGATTTGGTGTTCGTATTGGTAAACATGAATTTTTGAATTAATTAAATAAATTAAATAGGAAAATACGCAGTATAAATACGGTCAGAATACGCTAAACCCTAACATCATATTACAGCCACCGTATGTTCTTTTTAATGGCCAGAATCGTCCCAATTTCAAATGCTAAATTCTTCCAATCCACTTAATGACATTCAAACTTCTATTTGCCGAATCAAAGAGCATCTAGAGGCCTTTAATATGTACGGTGAAGATCGAAAGTAGAGCTGTGGATGTCTCGAATTTTGCGCATGAACTCGGGGGTTTTGGAGGCGATTTCCGATGGCTGTGGAGGTTCGGGTGGGCCCTGGCGTTGGGCGACGGTGGAGTGGAAGGTGGCGAATGATGTGGTGGCTTCTGATGGTCGGCCGGTGTTCTAGGTGAGCGTGCGTGAGCGGGTCTTCAAATGGACGATGGGTTCGGTTTGCCTGAAACCGATTACAGCAAAAGGAAGAAGAAAGGGATTAAAGGGGTAGAGGGTATTATAATGTAATTAATTATTAATTTATATAATCAATGAAATCAGATCTTTAAACAAGCAAAACTCTTTCATACAGTGACGAAAACACGAACCGTCAGTTGCGTTGTACTCGTATCTGAAAACACTACGCTATGGAAAAGACTAGAACTAAAACGGAGCAATTCTGAATTTTTAGGGAATTTCAAACTTGAACTATTCAGAATTTGACTATCGGTGAGAAATCCATATATTTCTTTTATTTATAATTATAAATTAATTCTGAAATTACTTTTATGAATATACAGTTAATTCATGCTGTTAATATCCTGTGCATACATATATGTTTGTTTGGTTGTAATGTGGCGATATAATGGTAAAGATTAACATTTCTGTAAAAGAGAAAAATTGGATTGAACAAATGTATTATTTCATTCATATATTGTTAAATTAACATTGTTGTTAAATTAAAATTTGTTTAAACAAAAATACACCATTTTTGTTTATATAAAAAGAACCCAATTTGTGTAAAACACAAAACTGTGTAAAATATAGTTGAAACTCAGAATCTTGTAAAATTGTTAAAAAGGCAATTTTAGCGTTAAAATGAATAAAAACATGAATACATATTTTTGTGTTATTTTTGTTGAATTAGTTTTTCAACAAAAATAGAATAAATATTTTTGTGTTATTTTGTTGAACTAGATCTTCAACAAAATTTAGAATACCATTTTTATATCATTTTGTTGAACTAGATTTTCAACAAAATAGAATACCCATTTTTATACAGAATTGTCTACATAAAAAGAACTTATTTCAAAGTTGCGTTTTTTATGCAATTTGTTTTCAAATAAAAAGATTACATCTTTAATGTAGTTATTTAAAAGATTTGATTTCAAAGATTATACTTTTTATGTAATTTTGTTTACATTAAAAATATTAAAATTTCAAGATATCATTTTTGTGTAAATTTTATTTACATGAAAAGACTAGAATTTCAAGTTATCTTTTAATGTAATATTATTTACATATAAAAGATTGGAATTGTAAGACATCCTTTCAATGTAATATTGTTAACATATAAAAAGATTTGATTTTTTTCAATAGCACATTTTGCATTAAAATGTAATATTGTATAAATAGCACATTTGGCTATAAAATGTTTCATTGGTGATAAAAATAACATTTGTTATAAAATGTTATCTTAGTAGCAAAAGTACATTTTTATTTATAAAATGTTACCTATCATAAAAAGCACATTTTTGTCTTTTTAAGGTAAATGAAATAAAAAGCACATTTTTGTCACTTTAAGTTAAATGGAATAGAAAACGGATTAAAAGAAATATTAAAAGAAAATGAACATTCTTACATGTTAAAAAGGATTTAAGAAAAAAGAACATTTTTGTATGAAAGGATTTAACAAAAAGTCATTTTTGTGCATTAGAAAGGAATTAATTTAAATAAACATTTTTGTGCATCAAAAATAGATTAAAACAAAAATAGACATTTTTGTGTATTTAGGAGGATTAAGATAAGATTATCATTTTTGTTCATTAACAATAAATTAGACAAAATGGTCATTTCTGTATATTAAGAATGAAGTAGGAAAATATTCATTTTTATGTTAAGACTTGTTAGTGAAGAAAATATTCATTTTTATGTTAAAACATGTTAGCAAAGCAGAACATACATTTTTGTTAAAAATGTAAATTAGAATAAAAACGGCATTTTTATTGAAATGAAAAGTCACATTTTTATTTGCATTCCTTGTGGCAATTAAAATATGCATAAAATGTCGCATTGAAATTTTGATACATTTTTGTCATTAAATATCGTATGAAAATAAAATAACATTTTGCTACAAAAATGTTAGTAATAGAATTTACATTTTATTGTAAGAAGAATTAAATACCATGTCATTCATATGTGTGAAATATATGTCTGCGATGTTGAAGTATTAAACGTATTACAGATAATGTTAGAATATTCGTGTAACGACCACGGGATTTTCGACTCCGAAAATCGACACAAAATCATGCGTCGACTGTTCAAACATCGAAAACACCAGATCATTTAGAGAAAGAAGTTAGAGGGTGAGATAAATAAGATAGAACTAATAGAATAGAAGAAGAAGAAGAAGAAGAACACAGCTGAACATAATCTCACAGCGGAACGAATAAAATATATTATATAACATAAATCTTGAATACAAAATTTGTATCATACATACATACCATCATCAGAGCACAATACAATATTTGATACAGCGGAAATAACTCTAGATAACTAACGATGAAGCCTCCTACTTCCAGCTCCTCTAAGTATATCTGTAAAAGCCTGAAACACTTGACTGTCCATACAAAATTTGGGCACCCAAGAGTTTAGGAAAAACAAAACAAAATAAACTCTGGGTCAGTCATGGGACTGGTGTGAGTAAACTCCAACCACTTGTTTAACTTTAAAAATTCTTTCAAAAGAAAAGATAATAGTAAGACCAGTCCACACATAAACATGGACGGGTTTTACCTTACTATAACCCAAAACACTTTGATACGAAAATCCAGTGATATTATAATAATGTCTACATCAAGTAAATAACCAAATAGCAGAACGCTTGCATCTCACGCTCCACATAAATATTATAAAATCAAAAACCGCATGGCGCTTATTGGAGATTGGATTTCCAACATGACAAGGTATGGAACCACCTTCCGCTAGTGTATCTCTAGAGAGGAATACACTGGGTTCAACAAGAACATCTTGTAACCCGGCCCACACATGACCGACCACTCATTTCGCTTGAGTGTATCGAATGTATATCACCAACGGTTGGGATCAGCAACCGTCTCCCGACTGGGACAACATTGAATAGAATAAGAAATTAAATGAACCTCTAGATAGGTGATTATACATCCTAATGGGTGCGACCCACATAGCCATGCTGCCTGCCCGATTTTTGTCCTTTCCCGGTTGTTGAGGCCTGAGGCTACGAATACTTACCATTCATTGATAGAACAATCACTTTGAATGCCACATTGTCAGATCCGTTAATCACTAGTTGAGTTTGCACAAATATTCTGGATATTATGCTAAGGGATAAATCCGTTGCAACCATATATATTCATACAGACCAACCCATTTGATCATTGGAAATACTCTGTCAGACATTCGTCCATTTACGTTCGTTCTGGGATTGAACGAAACCGAAGGCACTATTTCTATTTAATAGAAAGAGTCCTTGCATTTTACTCCGTCTTCAATATATCCAGCATACTTGGTTCGCAACGCTAATGCCGATACGGAGTGGTTCTTCGGATAATAATCCAACCGGTCTCTCCATATTGACAACGATGGTCAAAAACTTCGATAGTATGTGATTTAACTATCGAATAAAAACAAGTGTTCATCCAAAACATATCAAACAAATCACTGGGCTCTTTAATTAATATTTCATTAATTAAATCTCTTCTCCATTTCCTTATCAATATTTGTTAACCAAATATTTTCAATAACCATATTGGCCCTTACGCTATATGGAAAGCATTTCCCAATATCAACTTCTTTTATTTTCTATATATTAGAAAATAGCTCTATTTGCAATTGGAAACAATTCCAATCACTTATCTCTATCCCGACTATTTTAATTATACTCAGGAAATATTTACTTGTTATATTTCCAAAATTCCATCACTTGGGTTTAAAACGAATGTTGTGTAAAATATCGTTACAACAACCCAAAATATTTTATTCAACTAACTCTTTTCAAACACTTCTCTTCGAGACTGGATCTTGCTATTTATCCATTAAGAATGAAATCAATCAAGTTGGGTTAAAATTACCTCTCAGACCTTAACTGAAAACATCCTCAACTTCAAAACGGCGAAACCACTTACCTCGAATAAACACACTATACAACCCAATTGTTCATTTTTAAAACATGTATAAAGTTCGCTTTCTATTTCTAATTTATAGATTTCCCTTTCTGTTTCCAATACTCTATTTTGATTTCATTTCCTTATCGAATTCTACATATCGATACATTGATTTATAACTATCGAATTATCTGAAAAATATTCTATCTCCTTAAATTCCCGGAAAAATTCGCCATAACCTCCCCGGTATCGGGAGCATCGGGAAATTTCAAATAGCTTCCCGGTATCTTCTCATCTCAAAAAGAAAAAGAAAAAGCCAAGCGGCTTGCCGATACGGCGCATGAAATCTCATATATGAATTAAACATGTACCTTTTTGTCGAGCACATAAATTTAAATCTTCATATACTTCATCCCATACCTGTCTCCTGTATGTCTATACCTGTCCAATTTATTTCAACTTCATACACTCGTTTGACTCAATTCGTTAAAGTAACTCTTTAACTAACTCTCTGCCTATCTCGCTTGCATATTTGGATATAACACGTTTCAAATATATTTCCACTTACTTATCAGCTAATTGAATTCAAATTTCAATTTATGTTCTATATTCGATTTTGAATATCTATTTACAATTCCAAATTCACCTTTCAAAGTTCGACTTCAATTCACCACTCGATTAACTAGTTCTTCTTTGACTTAGTTAATTCTATTCAATAATCAAAAATATGATTATTGTTTCAAAAATCACTTTTATTACTTCACTTGAGTTCACCTTTATGTTCTAACTCAAGACCAGGTTTTTAAATGGAAATTCAGATTTTTATTTGCTTAAAAATCCCTATATTTATTATATAAAATCCATTATGGTTTTTATGGTTTCTGGCGCTGCACTTTTAAAATTTTGATTTTGACATAACTCAAAATCTAATCGACGAAATCCAGATTTTTCTCCTCCTACAGAAAACTGTTATCAAATTGGTCCTGACGCTTCTTGTTTCAAAGAATTTCGACTTCAATTGATTCCTGTATATTCAATTGAAGTTCAAAACGACAATTTACGAACTGCAGCGCTGCGGCGAGTTCGTTTTATTTAAACTTTCGTTAAAATGAATCCAATTCCATTCTGATATATTTTAATATATTCAAACTCATAGTTTCAATTCCATCTGAATTCAATATTCAAATCCCATAGTTTAAATTCTATTTGAATTCAATTTGAATCTCCTATATTCAAATTTCATTTTCCATCTCCATTTGAATTCTAATATTCAAATTCATTTTTAACACCATTTGAATTCTAATATTCAAACTCATTTTTAACACCATTTGAATTCTAATATTCAAATTTATTTCTCTTGAATTCACATACCTTATTTTATTTCCTTGATTTCAAATACCACATTTTAATCTCCTTGAATAATCAACTCCCTTTTGAATTGTTATATTTGAAATTCATACTTGAATTTAAATAATCAAACTCCATTTTGAATTTCTATTTTAAATTCAAATATCCAAAACTCCATTCTAATACTATTTGAATTTCAAATACCACCTTTTAATTCTTTTTGAATTCCTCTTATTCAAATTCTTTTTGGATTCTATTTGAATCCTATATTTAAACTCTATTTGAGTTTTATTTAAACTCTTATATTTGAATCCTCTTTATTTAAAACCCATTATTTAAATCCCATTTGAATTTCTTCACTCAAATCCATTTGAATTCCCTTGAATTCAAATTCCATTTCAAAACCATCTGGATTCCCTATTTTGAAATCCTATTTTGAAATTCTATTTCCAGTTCTACTTTGAAAATCCTATTTCCAAAGTTTACTTCAAATTCTATTTTGAAATTCTACATTCAAATCTCTATTTGAATTTCTTTATTCAAATTTTATATCAAAATCTCTATTTGAATTTTCTTTATTTGAATTCCTTTGAATTCAAATTTTATTTTAATTCCTTTGAATTCAATTATTCAAATTTCATTCTAATTTCTCCTATTCAAATTCTATTTGTATTATTTAATTTATAAACAACGTTTATAACTTCCCTTAAATTTTCACATTATAAACTTATAAATAAAGTTTATAAATCCAATTCAAATCCCGTATTTTAATTTATAAACCAAGTTTATAAATTCACTGGTTTTATATATTTAAAACAGTTAATATTTTCTATACTTCATTAAAAATTCAAATTCTATTTATAAAAATAGAATTCCATTTTCAAATCTCTATTATCCTTTTCCGATATTTTTATAAATCAATATTCGAGCCCCAGTGATATTTAAACACCCCAAAACAATCAGTTATCAATCACGGAATTTTTAACACATCATATATGAGAATATATATGAAACCGACAAACAAACAGATAATATATTTTTGAGGAATCCAGTTGGATTCCTCCAACCTGTTTACCTGCATCCACAGATGTTAGTACATAAATAATACCCATTCTGCTTCGTGGCAGAATATCGTGGTATAGAAGGTCATCCACTAATCATAGCGTGGGGCGTATAGGGTAATCATCCGCTATGGTACCGCGGGCATCCGCTAATGAGACTGCGGGAATCCAACCAATCAATCAACCCAATATATATATATAATAGCCTAAATAACTAATATATATAAAACAAGCAGAAAAATCCAAACAAGCAACAACAATTATTTTTAATGAAATAAAAATAATTCTAAAGGTGAGTGAGATTTACTCACCAGAATTTCCATTGCTGAATATCCTGTTTAATTTCAGATCATTGACTATGAATCTTCTCTAATGAATTCGTACCTACGAAAATTTTATTTAAATTCATTGATTAACATTTATTTAAATTAACTATTTAAATGAATAAATAAATTTCCTATATTATTTAATTTACACCTTATAAAATTAACAATTCCATTTATCAAATTTAAATAACCTAATTAGCTCTTAAATTCCTTGTCTATACTTATCCTTCTAACCTACTACTTTGCCGACCATTCAGTGATATAAATATATGTTTTTTTTAGCATATAACAAAATTCTCTAATAATAAAATTACCTTAATTCCTGTTTAAAAACCCACTGTGTTCGAACTGTACATCAAAGCCACCACAACATGTTGCTCCTCCATATTCACTTCCCACTACCCAGTTCGAATGCTAGTACTCCCGTCCTCCTCCTTGAACTACAGTGGAAACCCAACAAATACTACCATCGACTCAACAAATTCGAACTTCAAATCGCAGTACCTGGTTTCCATCGCAACCTCTGAATAACGATACCGGCCCTCATCTCTTTGCTGTAAATTTCGAGTGCCTCCACTGTTGTCGAATTGGGTCTTTGAGATGATGGATGTAATCACGTCTCATCCAAAAGTTGCGCTGACCCAAAATCAGAAACCCCCAAAGTGCGTCGCTCCAGAATTGATGTTCGAAGAACTCGAGCCTGGAAAACTCCATCGCGACTCGCGATTGGGACTGCGTCAGCCTCAAATCCTGAACTGGATTTGATTTCTAATATTAAAGAGGAAGTTAGGGGCGATTTTGAATTCGATTATCGGTCCCTGAAAGTTTTGATTTTTAGCTGAGGAGTTCGCCATTTTTATTGCTTGGATTTCTGAGTCTTGTGAATTGATCAGAAGAACTAACTGATAGGAGAAGGATGTTGCGATTTTATAAGCAAAGGGAAAACCATAAGTACGTTCGCCATTAACTCTCTGTCTCCTCGATTTTAAAGGTAGGAGACACATATTCCTGCTCAAGAAAACTTAGGTCTGCTTGATTTAGAATTTTAGGGTGGCGCTCGTGAAAGTAGGAAGAGGTCAGCTGATGTATTTGATTTTCTTATATATAATAATTCAAAAAAATATTTTGTGGTTCTTAACTCACACATCCAGAACCACTATTTTACGTAACGATCGACATTTATCTGTTATAACGTTATTCTAAACTCAATGGAATCAATTCTAAAATTTAACTCGACTGAATAAAATAGATAACAAATTAAATTAACAAGTTAAATTAAATTCGATTTAAAATATAAATCGATCTCAAACCATTAAATTCACCGATAATAATTTTTTTTTATCGTTCATGTTCAAACAGAACTGACACTGATCATTTGAATTGTTTTGATTCTCTTTTTAACTTCGATTTCAATTATATTTTGTTCTCGTATTTCGATTATTTGATCGATAATTCACTATAAAAATTCTTTTATATTGTTAATTCAATATTTAAACGATACTAAATATTTAAAATAACTGTTCGAAAAATCTGGGTCGTTACATTCTTCCCCCCTTAAAATAATTTCGTCCCCGAAATTGCTAAGGTAGGAAAAATGGTACAAATCTATTACTTTTCAAAAATTCACTTATGTTGAAACTCAACTCCTCATATTTCAACAAATTAACTCCAACCAAAACTTTTGGTCTTCACACATTTGATTCGAATGATCTACGATCAATCCATTTATATCCAATCTATATTCCAATAAACCTATTCAAATTGATTCTAATCAATTCATTAACTTCGACCCATTTAACTTGTTTAAGTTAAATTTAAATTCCAGAATTCAAATTCCTAGGTTTTTCTTTTCAAATTCTTTTGAAATCCCAGAAATATATACATATATTTATTTTCATTTCAAATTCAAAACATTTGAATTTTCAAACCACTTGTTTTCTTTCAAACAAATTTCCATCAAAAACTTTTTCTAAGGTAGCAATTCATCACTTAGAAACTCGGAAATGAACACTGATGATGTTGCAATCATCATCAGAATAATTTCCCAGCCACTGAAGTGAGTTCAATGCCTTATTATTTCCAAATCCATGATTTTCTTTCAAATCCTTTAAAACAAATCTATATTATTTTAATATACTTTGAAAAATATTTTTCAACTTCCCAGGATTTAAAATCCCAATTTATGGTTTGAATCCAGTTTTTAATTCGTCTCAATTGTATATTTCATTCATATACAAATTTTATTTGGTTCTATATAACCATTTTAATTTTATAATCTTATTTGATTATAATATTAACAACCAACTCATCCATATAATATAATAGTTCTAGATAATTATTCCTTTTTCTATCAAAATGGAAATTTGGGTAAAATTATTTTATTCACCCATTTAAAACAATATCGTGTTCAATCTTCTGTTCAAGTGCTTAGAAATTCCTATCGACTTTGTGGCGTCCCACTATTCGACCAGAATTCATAAACCACTCAACAGACCAGCCAACACAATATAAAACAATTTTTATATCAACTAACAAATACGCGCTCTCGTATATATACACTCAACTCATTCTAGAGTACTACTGACCCTATCTCTAATGAGCACATGCCACACAAGCCTAGGTGTTCGCTCAACCTAAGCTCTGATACCACTGTAACGACCACGAGATTTTCGACTCCGAAAATCGACACAAAATCCAGCGTCGACTGTTCAAACATCAAAAACACCAGATCATTTAGAGAAAGAAGTTAGAGGGTGAGATAGATAAGATAGAACTAATAGAATAGAAGAAGAAGAAGAAGAAGAACACAGCTGAACATAATCTCACAGCGGAACGAATAAAATATATTATATAACATAAATCTTGAATACAAAATTTGTATCATACATACATACCATCATCAGAGCACAATACAATATTTGATACAGCGGAAATAACTCTAGATAACTAACGATGAAGCCTCCTACTTCCAGCTACTCTAAGTATATCTGTAAAAGCCTGAAACACTTGACTGCCCATACAAAATTTGGGCACCCAAGAGTTTAGGAAAACAAAACAAAATAAACTCTGGGTCAGTCATGGGACTGGTGTGAGTAAACTCCAACCACTTGTTTAACTTTAAAAACTCTTTCAAAAGAAAAGATAATAGTAAGACCAGTCCACACATAAACATGGACGGTTTTTACCTTACTATAACCCAAAACACTTTGATACGAAAATCCAGTGGTATTATAATAATGTCTACATCAAGTAAATAACCAAATAGCAGAACGCTTGCATCTCACGCTCCACATAAATATTATAAAATCAAAAACCGCATGGCGCTTATTGGAGATTGGATTTCCAACATGACAAGGTATGGAACCACCTTCCGCTAGTGTATCTCTAGAGAGGAATACACTGGGTTCAACAAGAACATCTTGTAACCCGACCCACACATGACCGACCACTCATTTCGCTTGAGTGTATCGAATGTATATCACCAACGGTTGGGATCAGCAACCATCTCCCGACTGGGACAGCATCGAATAGAATAAGAAATTAAATGAACCTCTAGATAGGTGGTTATACATCCTAATGGGTGCGACCCACATAGCCATGCTGCCTGCCCGATTTTTGTCCTTTCCCGGTTGTTGAGGCCTGAGGCTACGAATACTTACCATTCATTGATAGAACAATCACTTTGAATGCCACATTGTCAGATCCGTTAATCACTAGTTGAGTTTGCACAAATATTCAGGATATTATGCTAAGGGATAAATCCGTTGCAACCATATATATTCATACAGACCAACCCATTTGATCATTGGAAATACTCTCTGTCACACGTTCGTCCATTTACATTCGTTCTGGGATTGAACGAAACCGAAGGCACTATTTCTATTTAATAGAAAGAGTCCTTGCATTTTACTCCGTCTTCAATATATTCAGCATACTTGGTTCGCAACGCTAATGCCGATACGGAGTGGTTCTTCGGATAATAATCCAACCGGTCTCTCCATATTGACAACGATGGTCAAAAACTTCGATAGTCTGTGATTTAACTATCGAATAAAAACAAGTGTTCATCCAAAACATATCAAACAAATCACCGGGCTCTTTAATTAATATTTCATTAATTAAATCTCTTCTCCATTTCCTTATCAATATTTGTTAACCAAATATTTTCAATAACCATATTGGCCTTTACGCTATATGGAAAGCATTTCCCAATATCAACTTCTTTTATTTTCTATATATTAGAAAATTGCTCTATTTGCAATTGGAAACAATTCCAATCACTTATTTCTATCCCGACTATTTTAATTATACTCAGGAAATATTTACTTGTTATATTTCCAAAATTCCATCACTTGGGTTTAAAACGAATGTTGTGTAAAACATCGTTACAACAACCCAAAATATTTTATTCAACTAACTTTTTTCAAACACTTCTCTTCGAGACTGGATCTTGCTATTTATCCATTAAGAATGAAATCAATCAAGTTGGGTTAAAATTACCTCTCAGACCTTAACTGAAAACATCCTCAACTTCAAAACGGCGAAACCACTTACCTCGAATAAACACACTATACAATCCAATTGCTCATTTTTAAAACATGTATAAAGTTCGCTTTCTATTTCTAATTTATAGATTTCCCTTTCTGTTTCCAATACTCTATTTTGATTTCATTTCCTTATCGAATTCTACATATCGATACATTGATTTATAACTATCGAATTATCTGAAAAATATTCTATCTCCTTAAATTCCCGGAAAAATTCGCCATAACCTCCCCTGTATCGGGAGCATCGGGAAATTTCAAATAGCTTCCCGGTAACTTCTCATCTCAAAAAGAAAAAGAAAAAGCCAAGCGGCTTGCCGATACGGCGCATGAAATCTCATATATGAATTAAACATGTACCTTTTTGTCGAGCACATAAATTTAAATCTTCATATACTTCATCCCATACCTGTCTCCTGTATGTCTATACCTGTCCAATTTATTTCAACTTCATACACTCGTTTGACTCAATTCGTTAAAGTAACTCTTTAACTAACTCTCTGCCTATCTCGCTTGCATATTTGGATATAACACGTTTCAAATATATTTCCACTTACTTATCAGCTAATTGAATTCAAATTTCAATTTAAGTTCTATATTCGATTTTGAATATCTATTTACAATTCCAAATTCACCTTTCAAAGTTCGACTTCAATTCACCACTCGATTAACTAGTTCTTCTTTAACTTAGTTAATTCTATTCAATAATCAAAAATATGATTATTGTTTCAAAAATCGCTTTTCTTACTTCACTTGAGTTCACCTTTATGTTCTAACTCAAGACCAGGTTTTTAAATGGAAATTCAGATTTTTATTTGCTTAAAAATCCCTATATTTATTATATAAAATCCATTATGGTTTTTATGGTTTCTGGCGCTGCACTTTTAAAAATTTGATTTTGACATAACTCAAAATCTAATCGACGAAATCCAGATTTTTCTCCTCCTACAGAAAACTGTTATCAAATTGGTCCTGACGCTTCTTGTTTCAAAGAATTTCGACTTCAATTGATTCCTGTATATTCAATTGAAGTTCAAAACGACAATTTACGAACTGCAGCGCTGCGGCGAGTTCGTTTTATTTAAACTTTCGTTAAAATGAATCCAATTCCATTCTGATATATTTTAATATATTCAAACTCATAGTTTCAATTCCATCTGAATTCAATATTCAAATCCCATAGTTTAAATTCTATTTGAATTCAATTTGAATCTCCTATATTCAAATTTCATTTTCCATCTCCATTTGAATTCTAATATTCAAATTCATTTTTAACACCATTTGAATTCTAATATTCAAACTCATTTTTAACACCATTTGAATTCTAATATTCAAATTTAATTCTCTTGAATTCACATACCATATTTTATTTCCTTGATTTCAAATACCACATTTTAATCTCCTTGAATAATCAACTCCCTTTTGAATTGTTATATTTGAAATTCATACTTGAATTTAAATAAACAACTCCATTTTGAATTTCTATTTTAAATTCAAATATCCAAAACTCCATTCTAATACTATTTGAATTTCAAATACCACCCTTTAATTCTTTTTGAATTCCTCTTATTCAAATTCTTTTTGGATTCTATTTGAATCCTATATTTAAACTCCATTTGAGTTTTATTTAAACTCTTATATTTGAATCCTCTTTATTTAAAACCCCTTATTTAAATCCCATTTGAATTTCTTCACTCAAATCCATTTGAATTCCCTTGAATTCAAATTCCATTTCAAAACCATCTGGATTCCCTATTTTGAAATCCTATTTTGAAATTCTATTTCCAATTCTACTTTGAAAATCCTATTTCCAAAGTTTACTTCAAATTCTATTTTGAAATTCTACATTCAAATCTCTATTTGAATTTCTTTATACAAATTTTATATCAAAATCTCTATTTGAATTTTCTTTATTTGAATTCCTTTGAATTCAAATTTTATTTTAATTCCTTTGAATTCAATTATTCAAATTTCATTCTAATTTCTCCTATTCAAATTCTATTTGTATTATTTAATTTATAAACAACGTTTATAACTTCCCTTAAATTTTCACATTATAAACTTATAAATAAAGTTTATAAATCCAATTCAAATCCCGTATTTTAATTTATAAACCAAGTTTATAAATTCA
This sequence comes from Allium sativum, assembly GCA_030737875.1. Lineage (NCBI taxonomy): Eukaryota > Viridiplantae > Streptophyta > Magnoliopsida > Asparagales > Amaryllidaceae > Allium > Allium sativum. The sequence goes on along the minus strand of CM060926.1, from coordinate 481,359,166 downwards.
CTGGTTTTATATATTTAAAACAGTTAATATTTTCTATACTTCATTAAAAATTCAAATTCTATTTATAAAAATAGAATTCCATTTTCAAATCTCTATTATCCTTTTCCGATATTTTTATAAATCAATATTCGAGCCCCAGTGATATTTAAACACCCCAAAACAATCAGTTATCAATCACGGAATTTTTAACACATCATATATGAGAATATATATGAAACCGACAAACAAACAGATAATATATTTTTGAGGAATCCAGTTGGATTCCTCCAACCTGTTTACCTGCATCCACAGATGTTAGTACATAAATAATACCCATTCTGCTTCGTGGCAGAATATCGTGGTATAGAAGGTCATCCACTAATCATAGCGTGGGGCGTATAGGGTAATCATCCGCTATGGTACCGCGGGCATCCGCTAATGAGACTGCGGGAATCCAACCAATCAATCAACCCAATATATATATAATAGCCTAAATAACTAATATATATAAAACAAGCAGAAAAATCCAAACAAGCAACAACAATTATTTTTAATGAAATAAAAATAATTCTAAAGGTGAGTGAGATTTACTCACCAGAATTTCCATTGCTGAATATCCTATTTAATTTCAGATCATTGACTATGAATCTTCTCTAATGAATTCGTACCTACGAAAATTTTATTTAAATTCATTGATTAACATTTATTTAAATTAACTATTTAAATGAATAAATAAATTTCCTATATTATTTAATTTACACCTTATAAAATTAACAATTCCGTTTATCAAATTTAAATAACCTAATTAGCTCTTAAATTCCTTGTCTATACTTATCCTTCTAACCTACTACTTTGCCAACCGTTCAGTGATATAAATATATGTTTTTTTTTAGCATATAACAAAATTCTCTAATAATAAAATTACCTTAATTCCTGTTTAAAAACCCACTGTGTTCGAACTGTACATCAAAGCCACCACAACATGTTGCTCCTCCATATTCACTTCCCACTACCCAGTTCGAATGCTAGTACTCCCGTCCTCCTCCTTGAACTACAGTGGAAACCCAACAAATACCACCATCGACTCAACAAATTCGAACTTCAAATCGCAGTACCTGGTTTCCATCGCAACCTCTGAATAACGATACCGGCCCTCATCTCTTTGCTGTAAATTTCGAGTGCCTCCACTATTGTCGAATTGGGTCTTTGAGATGATGGATATAATCATGTCTCATCCAAAAGTTGCGCTGACCCAAAATCAGAAACCCCCAAAGTGCGTCGCTCCAGAATTGATGTTCGAAGAACTCGAGCCTGGAAAACTCCATCGCGACTCGCGATTGGGACTGCGTCGGCCTCAAATCCTGAACTATATTTGATTTCTAATATGAAAGAGGAAGTTAGAGGCGATTTTGAATTCGATTATCGGTCCCTGAAAGTTTTGATTTTTAGCTGAGGAGTTCGCCATTTTTATTGCTTGGATTTCTGAGTCTTGTGAATTGATCAGAAGAACTAACTGATAGGAGAAGGATGTTGCGATTTTATAAGCAAAGGGAAAACCATAAGTACGTTCGCCATTAACTCTCTGTCTCCTCGATTTTAAAGGTAGGAGACACATATTCCTGCTCGAGAAAACTTAGGTCTGCTTGATTTAGAATTTTAGGGTGGCGCTCGTGAAAGTAGGAAGAGGTCAGCTGATGTATTTGATTTTCTTGTATATAATAATTCAAAAAAATATTTTGTGGTTCTTAACTCACACATCCAGAACCACTATTTTACGTAACGATCGACATTTATCTGTTATAACGTTATTCTAAACTCAATGGAATCAATTCTAAAATTTAACTTGACTGAATAAAATAGATAACAAATTAAATTAACAAGTTAAATTAAATTCGATTTAAAATATAAATAGATCTCAAACAATTAAAATAAACCGATAATAAATATTTTTTTTTTATCGTTCATGTTCAAACAGAACTGACACTGATCATTTGAATTGTTTTGATTCTGTTTTTAACTTCGATTTCAATTATATTTTGTTCTTGTATTTCGATTATTTGATCGATAATTCACTATAAAAATTCTTTTATATTGTTAATTCAATATTTAAACGATACTAAATATTTAAAATAACTGTTCGAAAAATCCGGGTCGTTATAATTTGAATTGAATATCAAACTTCCATTTACAAGTCATCCGACTTTTTTATGTGATTGGGACGATAATTTTTACACAACGCCCAAGTGCACAAATAGTTTATTATTTGATTGTTGGATGAAACCCCACACGGGTGTTGGGATGATATTTGACCTACACTATTCCCAATATTTAGTGTAGAATCCGCTCTGGTTGATTATATGGTTGTGTGATTATTATTTATCACAATTGTTGATTTCATACAGTATATGGTTGTTGATTTAGTCACATTCCAATAAAGGATATTCTAGAAAAGAAGATTTTAGAATATATTTTAGAAAAAGAATATACTTTAGAAAAATATATTTATATTGAAATGAACTAGTTATTAACTAGAATAATTCGTTAAATTAAGATTTAATGAAGTTTCCCAATTAGTGAATATTTAATTGAAATTAAATTAAATAAATTGGATTTTGGGTTCTCGTGAATGGTGCCTTCAATAACACCTTTCTTAAACCCAGTTGAAAAGAATAAATTTTTTAATTAAGATAACTAGAGTTTCTAATTATATTTTGTAATTGGAATAAAAATGATTTGGGAATTGAATTTATCGTGAACAATGTTTTTAAACGATATCTGTTCTTTAACTCAATTAACAGTAAGAATGTAATTTAGAGTTTATAAATCTTTTATTAAAATTTAAATGGGAATTTTCCAAAAGTAAAGTTTTCTAATTTAATATATTAAATTGGAGTTGAATGGAATTTGAATTAATAATAATGGAGATAAGCTTCTGTAAAAGAAGACCGATACTACATATGGAATTTAAAAGGCTTTGCCGTTATACCATTTATATTATTGCTCGGATACAGAAATTTATAAAGATTATATATTGATTTGATTTCTGTGAAGATTCCATATTTAATGGAAGTCGATTTTGGGTTTACCGTGAACTATGTTTTAAAATGACATTAGTTCTTTAACCCAGTTAAAGATAAGATTTATTTCTTAAATTTAAATAATCATTGAATAATGATTTTTGATATTTAAAACCAAATGGTTTTTTGAATAAATCTTTAAAGGAAAGATTTAAGTATAAAGTTAAAGAATTTATCTTTGATAGAATAATTTGAATATTTTATTAAAAATAATATTCTGAATTGGAATGTGGCGTTGGATGTGTTTTTATAGTACTTGATTTTTAATCATAAAAATATGTGAGTTATTCGGGAAGGCCGGTTTTAACCCATTCCGAATAATTACTACGACGATGAAGAGGGTGTTGAACACCGACGATCTTCACATCGAATGGATGTGTTGCTACAGAGACCCTGATGGGAGTAGCTACCATGAAGGGGCTTCAGTGGTGGCCGTCCGGACTATTGTTGATTGTTCGGATTTGGTTTTCGCTCAAACCCAGAGCATAAGCTAATAAATGGATGCGTGTCTGACATTGGACTTCGTTCCATGTGAATTAAATCGATTTCTATTAATGTACGTCTGTCTGGTGGTAAAGGATTTATCCTTTACTTAAAACCCTGGTATATATTAATAGTGATTGATCGCATGGCGTGAATTGTCAATGTGGCACGCCAAGATGCAATTGATCAAGGCTTTTGTTGAAAAGCAAGGCCTTGTGGGATGATCAAAGCATAGCCTATTACGACATAGCTTTTTGTATATCGTGACTTCGCGAGCCTCACACCCCGGTATGAGTCAAAAACGGGATATGTACTGCAGGGAGTGCATACGTTTCTTTCTAGCTAGTGGTAGTGTCCGTGCTTTAACACGGCATGACATTTTACTTATGTGGATGATGTATTTTGAGGAGCCTCGGATTTTTATAGGCCGATAGTGGTCATATTATAGGTTCAAAGGAACCGGGAAGCATGTGTTCAGGCATAATTAATCCACTACCCTTAGGTAGGGACCGACCCTGAAGATCCAAGGGTTCACTGCGGGGGATCCTGAGGCATTTGCTAGAGTGTCTCGAATCGGAGAGGAGCTTGCCCTAGCCTCGACTCATGATGGAAATCCAATTTCCAATACGACCTTGCGGTTTTGATTGTAGAACTAGTATGGCGACATAGTAGGATGGGGTACTATGCCGTCTATGATTAATACATTAAGATTGAAATTGTTTTCGATATATATATATGTACCCATAAATATACACACTAGTATTAAACCCGTTTTATCGTATCAAGCATCTCTTGACCATTATAAGGTAAAACCCTATCCTCTGGTTTGCGTTGCATTGTGTGATGGGACTTGGGTCTTATAATGGTTTCATTTTTCTAAAAAGCATTGCGTTGTTTAACGATTTACTTTAATTTATGCACTGGCAATCTAGTGGAGTAAACCCGTTCCGCGTTAGCGGCGTGGTCCTGTGATTAGCCTTATTATTAGACAAGTTTTGTCAAGATTTCTCATACCAGTCCCATGACTGACCTGTAGTTTGTTTCATTGGCAAACTCGGGTGCCCATATTTTCCACACGGGCAGTCGAGTAGCTTTTTGCAGATATATTTTCAGGATCCTGGTTTACAGGTGAAGCGGTATTCGGGAAGCTCTGTATCCGTGTATTTCTTCCAGTTGTATATTTGTATTATTTTTCCACTGCTATTTAAATGTAATTTAAACTCTGATATTATTGTATTTCTATTTCTGTAATAAGTATTCATACTCTGTTATATTCTTGTACTCTGATGTAATTGTTGTAATCAGCAATAAAATGTTCTTCAGTTTGTGTTCTAATGTGTGTTGTTCTCAAAGCAATCCAGCCTTTCCTTTATGGGGAAGCTTGGGTCGTTTCAGTTTGTGGACGAGGGGAATATATATATATATATAGAATTTCGCTTCTATTTCAATACATACATAATTTTTACAACGCATATACAACTTATAGATCGAACGTACAACTTATACAACGCTTATACATGAGGTGTACAATGCTTATATAACTCATACATCGACTATATAATTTATACATCATCGTTTTCCATATCGTTTATAAATTAGAAATCTCACATTGGGTTCCACTCCATCAAAAATAGCAGAAGGCTTAGAAAAATATGCGGTCTCTTCTAAAATGTAGAAGAGGTCCTCACGATCACGATGTTTCCTGTTTCATCGAATTTCGTTAACACATTAAAAAGATATGATTTTTTAAAGTTTTGCAACACTTAAAAGTGTTATTTTCAATTTAGAAATTTCAGAGCAGATATTTTTCAAACCTTCGAAACTAGGTTTATTTTTCGATCGATCTGTGCAGTTTCGTCACGATTGGATGCTGCAACGTCGAAGAGCTTCGAACAGGCTTTCCAGCGCCCGTGGTGGCAGCGAACTCCATGGCCTCTCTGATACTCGGCGGCGCTCCAAAGTTGGCGGCTTCCTAGCTGGATTTCGACGCAAATACTGGATGGTTTCAGTCGAGGCTTGCGTTGATTGAAAGATGGGGGAAAGGCGATCGGAAAAGCCAACTGGAGGGGGTGGCGAAAACGCCTGTGGCAGCGGCGATCAGTCCTGGAAGTTTGGAAGGGGTTTCGCCGTTCGTTCGATATGGTTTGACCGACTTTTCAGATGAGAGAGAAAAGTGAGGATATTTTCTATTATATTTAATTTTAAATTCCCAAAATATGCCTTTTTAACCAACGTACACCAATTTCAACCCAACGACTGTCGCCCCTAGTTAAATACCCCCATTCCGGACACAATGGGATATGTTTCGTTAGCCAATTCGACTGTTACAGTTAGTTATTTTTCAAATCAAAGTATAAGACATTTAATAATCAATTTGAACGTACATTTTAATTTGCCAGGGCCACAAACTGAATCGAAAAATTCCAGAAAAATAAATCTAGCTTTGTTTTGACGACACGGTCCCGACAAAACCAGTTTCGTCGAATTTGAGATCGTATGCAAAAAGGCCCATTTCTGGTCGATCCAATTTAACTATAATTGACCAAAACACGTTTTCCTTTGCCACGCTAACATACTAGCTTCAAAAATTATGAAATTTGAAACCTAGCAATAACTTCTCATCCCGGATCCAACAAAAGTGGTTCCGTCGAATTCCGAGGTCGTTTGCAAAATGGCCAATTTCACGGGCTATATAAATTCCATAGCGACCTTTCTGAAAATTCATTTGGCTGTAACTTTTTCTTTCCACTATGAAACTTCAATTTTTCAGATTTGTTAGAATGCTATTCACAAACAGATTTAAATATTTTTGGTTTCACTGAAATCCGTTTTGTTTTGCACCCGGTACAGTCCGACAAAGTTAGAATTCAAATTTTGAAACTGCAGCGCCATTTCAGGCCTTGTTTATAATTATAATTAATTATATTTGTTTTCAAACGTCGATTCAAACTCAATTTTAATTGCTATTATTTAAAATATTTATTTTGAATATTTAAAATCCATTATTTTAGCCAATTTAAAAAATTTAAATTGGTTCAGATTTTCTAGGTCGTTGCAATTTGTTATGTTATTATAATCACATTTAAAAAATATCGATTATCTATGCTAATTTTTTTTCTTTTTTAATTATCATGAAATGTTACACAGTATATGGTAGCTCACATCATTGTTTTTTGAAAACCCATGGACGAATTATTGACTCCTTGTGCTATGTTATGATTCTGAGATATTTAACATGTTAAAATGATGTTAATATACTAGTGGTAGTTGAAATTAGACATAAATATCCATTTATAATTTGAACAGTGAATTTATTGTTACTTGTTTAAGTAAAATTGGTTAGCTAGAAAAATAATTCGAATTGAATTAAAAATGATAAATTCATGAATCGGTAATGAATTTAAATTGACTGATGTTGGTTGAAAATCCCACAATGGTCTTAAGATGATATTTGATTTACACATCTTCCTTATATGTAGTTCGTATGTTAATCGATTGATTTACAAAGCGAAATAAGCGTCAATAAATCATTTGAAGCTTATATGAAAATGAATGCACACTAGATGTTATTTTGGGTGTTGGTAGTTGTTTACAACTATTGTTGGATGTATACAATGAATGAATTCCATAAAAATTAATTTATAGGGATATTGGTTGAAATTTTATTCCGATCCGAAATAAATACGAATATTTTAATAATATAATATTTTATGAAAATCAAAGTTTGATTTAATCATCTGATTTTGGATGGACACAAAAATTAAAATACTAATGAATATTTATAATGGAAACGAATGGATTTGAATAAATTTTCATACAATTATGATGTGTTCAAGTTAATTATGAAATGAATGGTACTTTAAAAATATGAAGCCGAGTTAACGGTATAAATGCTATTTTAACACGAACAAAATTTTCTATTGATTTAATTCATTTTTATAATGAATATCGAGAAAAATGGATTTCGAAATCTGACATTTTGAAAAAACTATTATTTTGAAATTATCATAATATGGGATGTTCAATTTTAATTTAAAACTGAAATGGAACGGAAATCATTTTTAGATGATTTTGAAAATGTTTTATAAAATACATGTTCGACTGCAAATCGACGAAATTTATTCTATATATTTAAATGGTTTGAATAGAACGCGTCGCGCACCGACCGTTCGCGAATTTCAACCGTTAACTTTGAATTGACGTCACGGGAGATCCGACCATCAGATTCCCCTAAAATGAGAAGTGTTAGGTTCATATGAAAATATCTTTCATATGAGTATAAGATATTTAAATTTCAATGGTTATATTTCAAAATATATTGAAATAAATTTTGGAAAAGGTTGTAATGGATGTAGTTTCGGTGGCCGATATTGGAAACCGATTGTAAAGGCCTACATAAAAATATAAATAAATTATGCGAAATCATAATAAATGATTTGAAATGATTTTGGATGAAATATTCTAATTTTTGAAGAGATAAAATATATTTTTTATCATAATGAACTAGTTAACAACTAGAGTAATAATCCAATGATTTTAAATTAATAAACTCGATTTGTGAATGGTTTCATTATATATGAAGTTTTCCGACAAATAAATTAGAATGGAAATTATCTTCGGATGTTTTGATATTGGATTTCGTGATTATACGAATATTTTTATAGGAATTTGGAAGATATAGATATGGTTATTCCAATACCATATTTGTTGGTTTCAGAATTTGGTATTAAATGTAAGTTGACATGATTTCCATTTAAGAATTTATATTTAATGTCAAATTTGATTTGGGTTTGTTGTGAATAATGGCTTTAATACCACTATTCTCAAAACTTGTTGAAATGTAGGTTATGGAAGAATTCTTTTAATTAGGATTTAATGGAACTTTCCAATCCAACAAGCGAACTTGGATTTGAATGGAAGTTGATTTGAGTTGTTGTGAATGGTATCTTTAAAAATACTGCGCTTAAGCCCAATTGAAAAAAGGAAAAATTTATTTTATAATAAGATTTAATGCAGTTTTCCAGTTTATTCAATTAAATTGGGATTGAATGGGACTCGATTCATAATAATCGAAATGTGCTTTTGTAAAGGAAAGCCATTACTATCTATGAATCTAAAAGGCTTCCTAGTTATTTCATTTATAGTATTAGTCTGATACAGAAATTTATATCGATTATAAATTATTTAGATTTCCTTAAGATTCCATATTAATGAAAGATAATTTTGGGTTTATTATGAATGATGCTTTTAAATGGCAATTGTTCTTTAACCCAAATAAAGGTAGGATTAGTTTACTAAGTTGAATGGTCACTAAATAATGATTTTTGTAGAGTAAAACTAAGTTGGAGTTTCAAAACTCTTTAATTAGATTGAAATGTGAATGAGATAATTAAATTTACCAATAAAACTATGGGTGTTAAATATGGAATACCACCCGTTTTGCTATGGGATGAATAGGTTGAGATTAGTAATAATAAAATAAATGATTACTTTGGTAAGGATCATTAATCCCGACTAGTTATATAAACCATAATTTGGTTTAATTATGAAAAGTTAAAATAAAATCTTTTGAAAATGATATACAAAGAAGGATTAAACAATAAGTTTAAAAGAACTTACCTTTGATAAATTAATGGGAACCTTTCCCAAAGGTAATGTATTTTTAAATAAAAGGATATTCTCGATTGAAATGAAATGTGTGCTATCTCTGGGTATTTATCACATGATAATAAAGATGCACCAGTTATTCAGAAAGACTGGGTTTAACCCATTCTAAATAACAGTTACGATGATTAAAAGTCAAAGATACGAATACAGTGGTTAGAGACCAAAGATCTACACATCGTTTGGGTTATTGCTGATGTCTTGATTGGTCCGTACACCCAAGACACGGTAATAAGTGGTGGTAGTCTAAAACATACTTGGATATCGACCGAAAATGCAAGGACCTCTGTCCTGTATTGGACATATGGGATGAAGAATAAGGTTCCACCGGTTTCGTTTGGACCTAGAACAGACTTGTAAATGGATTGTATGACTAATATTGTATTTTATGTTGTATTCTTTGATATATGCTAAATATATATATATATATATATATATTTGGTGACGGAGAATTTATTCTTTTTCTTAACACCCTTCTCTTAGATGTATGAGCGTAGAGGTTATTTATTAGTGGAACTCAATGATATGTTATGGATTGATAATGTGGCATGTTGAGATGCAATAACCAAGGCTTTTGTTGAAAAGCAGGGCCTTGTGGATGATGATCAAAGACCCACTTTGTGTATAGCATTAATTCGCGAGCCTCACACCCAGTGTGAGTCAAAAACGGGATTACGACTACAGGGAGTGCATGCGTTTCTTTCTAACTATGGGTGATGTCATGGTATGAAGCCTAGACATTTACTTATGTAGATGACGGATGATGAGGCGCCTTGGATATGGTTGTTCGACATATTGACCAGGTGACCTCTCCAATGAAAAGGAAACATACAGTTCAAGAACAACCAATCCATAAACATTTGGTGTCGACCGGCCCTAAAGATCCCAGGGTTGCCCAAAGGTCTGATCCTAGACATCTTGCTAGAGTTGATCCGAATTAGTTGAGGAGACGTCCCTTTCAACTCACAAATGGAATCTAATTTCTGATATGTGGCCTTTCGATTTTAGTTGTAAACCTATATGGCGACATAATATATGGTACCTATGACGTCTATGATTGATATATTTATATTTGCAGTTGTTTTATATAATAAGCACTTATAGTAATATTAAAAAACTTCTTCTTAAAACCTACCAACCATCTTCGGCTATTATAAGGTAAAACTCTATCCTGCTGCTTGTGCTACATTGTGTGATGGGACCTTAGCTTTATAATAGATTCATTTTTCCAAAAAACATTGCGATGTTTATTAATCATTTTATTTAAATATTTAATTTTCACGGGAGTAAACCCATTTCATGTTATACGGCGTGGTCCCGTGATCTACTGTAACGGCGCGATTTTCCATACCTGGGAAACCGTGTCATTATTGAAAGAATTTAGAAGATGAGATATAAAAGGTAGAACTTATAGAATAGAAGAGTAAGAAGTTATCAGAATCTCACAGCGGAATTTCACAAAATACTTATATATTACATCACAAAGCCTGATACATCAGAGTACATAATATATTACATCGTCATGGTTCATACAATACCATATTACAATACCATTGGTAATTAAACTGATAATTAAAACATATATGCTACTGGGTCTTGAACTGGTTCAGCATCATGTTCCACTTGCCTTGCCTGAACCTACTTGTCTACTCATAATAAATATTATGAGTACCCAAGAGTTTAAGAAACACAAAAATAAACTCTGGGTCAGTCGGGGGACTGGTGTGAGGAAACATAGTTAAACAATGTAAACAGGAAAATAAGTGTCAAGGTGTTTATATTTATCCATGTTTTACTTTTGAAAATCATTAGATCCATCCAGGTCTAATATCTGGAAATGATCTAATCTCTTTTATATCAAAACATTTGATATTATAATAGTTTTGTAACAGATAATTACAAATCTAGTGAAAATCTTGCATCTCACGTTCACATATATAGTATACAACTTTAAAGGTTGCAGAGCGCGTATTGGAGTTTGGATTCCAACATACAGGGTATGGGAGCACCCACCGATCAGCGTACTCTAGAGAGGATACACTGGGGTTCAACAAGAACGTCTTGTAACCCGGCCACACATGACCGTCCACTCATTTTGCTTGAGTGTGATGAATATATTATCACCCTTTCGGTCGAGCTCGATTTATCATTTTTGAAAGTTACAACAGCGAAATAGATTTAAGAAGTTAAATAAGGAAGTCCTCTAGATGGTGATAATATACCCTGCTTGGGTATGACCCAACTAGCCATGCTGCCTAGCCCAATTTTTGTTACTTCCGGGTTGTGAAGTTTTGAGGTCACGTTCACTTCTGACAGATTATTTCTTTACATTCTTTGAATGCCACATCGTCCTATCCGTCAGAAATACTCATTCGATTACCCAAATATATTACAGGTAATAAAGCTAAAAGAAACGAATTCCTCCGCTACCAACGTAATATACTTACGTAAAACCGATGTGTACAATCTGACTGACATACGCTGTCAGACACCCGTCCATCCAGATATGTTGTGGGACCGAACAGACCAAACTTGTTTAAAATAACGCTTGCATCTCTTTGACTTCAGCATTATGTTATGCGTCGTAAACTTCGTGTCGAAGTGGAATTGTTTATTCCGGACTCTTCGAACGATGTACGGAATCTTTTTACCGTTGATAAATGTTTATTGATCAAGTCAGGAGTATTACTTTGTTTCAAATAAATTATTATTCTTCAGACAGCGTTTGCTTATCTGGACTACAATGGTATCGTCAAATTTCCCCTTAAATAAATCTGTTAAGGTGTATATGGTTTCAAATAGTGGTTTTGTTTATCTTTTACAATTTCCCGTGCTCCACACACAGTACGATCTTTCTTTTGTCAATTTGCTTTGGAATTGTTTTCGAACCCTTTTTTTTCTTTTTCTTTCCATCCTCTTTCCTTCATGATTATTTTATTTATAAATAATTTAAATAATAAATTTAAATCATTTATTCATGTATAATCTATATTTCAAAATCTTGATCGAACTTCTACCGACGATCTTGTCGGTTTGATTTCAGCTTCTTCTTCTCCACTTGCCTTTCTCGATTAAATAAAAACACTTCTTTTTATTTAATTTATTATTTATTTATAATTGTATTATAGATTTAAATGTAAAACTATTTTCAAATTTAAATCATCGCTTTATTAAAAATCAATTTGGCGAATTTACCACAGTGCCGGTCTTGGCGAGTGCCAAAGTACCAGGCTTGAAAACACTAGGATTTTGCTTAGAAAACCCTTGCTGCTCATGGAATTTTTGAAAGTACCACTTGGCACTTGGAAAATACCAAAGTACCACATCATCAAACCCCCCCTGCATACGTCCGTTCAGGTCATTTCCCCGAGTGCCACCTTGTGCCAACCCCCCTGGTACTTTGCAAAGTACCCAGCATAAGGTACCAGGCTTGGCACTTTCTTCCTCGAGTATCCGTGCACGGTGGTGCACGTGCACACGCCGCCAGGCCCTCGTCAAACAACGTCGACCCCCCAGGCACGTCGGCCACCATCCCAGGACTTCGTTGGAGCCACCAGACCCCATCGCCCTGCCGTGTACAGTAAAATCACCATGCTACCCATTTTCCTTCGAATGGGTTCATCCAAGAACCGCCCTCGTTCGCCACCCTCCATCCATCATATGTACCTGCGCTTACACCGTCCAACTCCTCGACCTCGCCGGCTTCGCTCCCCCAAGTCTCAGCCCACTCGATTCACCCTGGACCCCACACGACACACCCAAAACCGTATACCCAAAACCGTCGAAAATACCTACTTTTTATTCGTTCTTGAATCCTATGAAATTTAAAATTTATTTTACATTTTTCTGATGATCTATGAACCTCCACCCTTCTCCCCTCTTCGCGGCTTGGAGTACGATGGCTTCGATCATCGTGAATTCACCCGAACCCATTTTCCATCTATTTCCAGAATTCTCGAGTTCCACCAAGTTTAAAATCATAGAATTTGTTTTAAAAATCATTATTTCGATCTACTATGCTATTCGTATAATCAAAATGAGTTTTTAAAACAATTGCAAATCCTCTTTGATTTTGAATACACAGAGAGTTCACTGTGTTTGTTTTTAAGCATATGAAAATCTGAAAATGCTTCACCTTTGATTCGATACATTAATGTATGATACATATATATTGGATTCTAGGATTCTTATCATTCAGATGGGAAGTATCTGATTATACTTATTCCCGGAAACATGTTTTGTGTTTTAACAGAACACAGCACAAGTTATACTACAATCATCAACCAACTTGTACACTCAATTCTATTTATGGTTTTCTATATGAATGTTAGTTTATACTGATGTAGATCCGGATGTACTAATCATCATACTTTACTAGTTACAACAACCATATATTAATTAGACTTGCAGTAAAACTACACATAAACTGTTTACAGTAACCTCCTAAAACAAGAATTTTAAATGTGTTTCACTCACCTAAATGCTTTCCGAGATCCAGAGAATGACTTCAGATTTTAGAGATGAATTTTCAGTTTTATTTGTGAGGAGAAAAGTGAGAACTTGTGTGGTATTTATAGGAAGTCTCATGCATTAAACAAGTGAATTTCCTACACATGCTTTAATAGTAAAAACACCTAGCCTTACCCCTCTTCTACTAGTTCCTACGGCCCAAATTTAGGAGCACATGCACTTAAGTTTTTGTCTCATTAGGGTTGGTAGCCAATGACATGCTCCTAGGTAATGGCTTCTAGAAACTTTGACCACACCTTCATTTAATGCATGGATCTTCTTATGGATTTTAAAGCTTTAAACAAATGGCTTCATTTGTTTTCTTCTTGCTGAGATATTTTCTCCTCTACTACAATATGCACATGCTAACTACATCTTAGGATTTTTAGAGTATGGTTTCACCAAATCTTAGGTTACTATTCCAAGTATGTTTCATTTAATGCTTTGTCTCTTCTTGGAAATTGTTTTTGTCTCTTCTATTGAGATATTTATTCATTCATGGTCAAAGATGACAAATGTTTTTATATGTCATATGATTCATATTCTTGCCGACTTGTTTTTGTTGTAGACAAACATATTATGGTGTTTTTTTTATCCATAAATCCCTTTTTCTTTAAATGGAAGAATGCTCTATTTATTTTGTTTATGTTCTAGTCCTTTTGTTTTCAACTCCATGTTTTATCACTATGATACTATGAAGTGTTATATCTTCATATGATTTATTTTCCATATGAACTTCTATTTAATATCATATACTTGTTTTGAATTTTCAAGATAATTCAAGTATATGTATAATTATAATTTTATATACATATGCTTCTAAAAAAACTCTTTAGCTTTTCTCTTAACTAGTAAACTCATTTTAATTACTCATTAAAATGGTTTAAAAATGGTCAAAAAGTCGGGACATTACAGTCCACCCCCCTTATAAGAATTTCGTCCTCGAAATTTTAAAAGTAAGAAAGATAGTCAGTTTTCCCAAAAGATGATGCTACATATCATAATCACTTAGTACATCCTAATTATGCAATTAGTTCGATACTAGCACTAGTCTAGATAACATACTACACTACTAGTGCTACACCTGACTAATCATAGACATACACACCATACTACATAGATAGGCTATACTTGACTAAATCAAGTTATAGCTACATAATATACACATACATAGTCCACACCCATCGGTCTACTCCACTCTATTCGTCTGAGTCACTATCGATCACGATCCACTCATCATCAGAAATATCTACTACCTCGACCACCTCATCGTTGTCATCTGACGGCACAAAAACATCCAAAATCTCTGGGTTAGCCGGTACCACCTCTTCATCATCAGAGATCTCTATAACCTCTATGGGCGGAATCATGTACACGTGAATCCAAGGATAACCAAAGTCTCCGAAAATCTCAACCCATCCACCTACTTCGTGATATTCTACAAGTGCTTGCTTCAGTTTCTCCCATATCACCACTGCTGGGTCCACAAATTCTGATGGCTGCTCTCCCATATCAGCTATCGGTGTCTCAGGTACAAACTCTTCTTCCTCCTCGGGTTCTTCTTCATCATCCCCATCCATATCCATATCCTCAGCCTCATCACCCTCTCGGTTACTGTCACCGTCTTCACTATCATTGTGTCCACAACCGGTCTCAATCACAAGTATACCATCATCCTCTGAGGGCTCCGTGCTGTCTGGATCTTGCTCCATGGGTTCCTCTCTGCCTACATTCGACTCATCCGAGGTCCTGTGTGTGCCTTCATCATCACTTGGTATCCTTCCTCTAACATCTTCAGAATCACCCACTCTTGCTCGCTTGGCTAGTAATCTCTCCGTTTGGTGTGATGTAAGTCTCTTTCTAGCGGTCCTCTTCATCAGTGGTATCATCTGAAAGTAAACAAGGAAAAGAACTCGTCAATGATAAAATCATAGCAAGGGAGTTCATAAATCCTAATTAACCGAATCCACAAATGTATATGCCAATGCTTACAGAAATGAAGAAATCCCAGGTTTCATTTCATCCAAACAATCAAACAGTAAAACATACCTAATCTGTAGGTAAATCCGGGTATAATTTCCTGATATGGTTCTCGGTCTCCCACGTGCAATCTTTCGGATTATCGCTCCACTGAATCTTAAGCAGACTTACTGCCTTTATGCGAAGTTGCTTTTCTTCTCTGTCGATAATACGAAATGGTCGTCGAATTATAGTCAAATCTGGTTCAATCTCTATTTCTTGCTGAACAGATGGTTCCAGAATTAAAGACGGATCGTGCAAACATTTCCTTAAATGAGACACATGGAATACGTTGTGGATCCCTGCCATATGTTCTGGTAATTCTACTCTTTAGGCTTGAAAACTAATTCTCTCCATAACTCGGAAAGGTCCAACATATCGCGGAGTTAACTTTCCAGCTTTTCCAAACCTCACCACTCCTCTCATTGGTGAAATCTTCACAAATACCAGGTCTCCTATCTCAAATACAAGATCTCTTCGTCTTTGATCGGCATAGCTTTTCTGTCGATCCTGGGCTTCTTTCATTCTTAACTTCACCAATTCTACTTTCTATGTTGCTTCTCGGATCATGTCTGGTCCAAGTATTAATTTGTCTCCGGATTCAATCCAACATGCTGGTGCTTTACAGGGTCTCCCATACAATGCTTCGTATGGTGCCATTTGTATACTCGCCTGATAACTGTTGTTATAAGAAAATTCGACTAGGTGTAGATGATCTTCCCACGATCCTCCAAAATCAAGAATACACGCTCTTAACAAATCTTCCAATATCCGGTTCACTCTCTCAGTTTGACCGTCCGTTTGAGGATGGTAAGCTGTACTGAGATTCAATCTCGTTCCCAAAGTTCTTTGTAGTGCTCTCCAAAAGTTACTTGTAAAGATGGGATCTCGATCGCTTACAATGCTTGATGGAACTCCATGTAATCGCACAATTTCTCTCATAAAGACTTCGGCTAATGATGCGGCTGTACGTGTTGGTTTTACAGGAATAAAATGTGCACTTTTTGTCAGTCGATCGACAATTACCCAAATTCCTTCAAAACCTCTTCTGGTCCTTGGTAATCCATCGATAAAATCCATCGATATCATTTCCCACTTCCATTTGGGTATTTCTAAAGATCGCAACAATCCAGCAGTCTTTTGATGATCTCCCTTGACTTGTTGACAACACAAACATTCATTCACGAAAGTTGTAACATCCTTCATCATTCCTGGCCACCAGAATACTCTTTTCATATCGTTATTCATTTTATGAATTCCTGGATGGATACTCAATTTTGATGCGTGGCATTCTTTCAAAACTTCCTGCCTCAATCCATCCACTTCTGGAACACATAGTCTGTTGTTGATTCTTAACACTCCTTGGTTATCCAAATTGAAATCAGACTCCTTTCCATTCGCGACTCCTTGTATGATCTTTTCTAGTTTGGCATCTCTTTTTTGATTGCTCATAATCCTTTCTTGGAGAGTCGATGTGACTTCCAATAGGGATAGAACCGCATTCCTACTCAAAGCGTCTGCCACTACATTGGCTTTTCCGGGTGTATAGATGATATCCAAATCATACGACGCAAGGAACTCTAACCATCGTTGTTGCCTCAAATTTAAATCCTTCTGGGAAAATAAGTACCTCAATGGTTTATGATCCGTAAAAAGTTTGAATTTCCCACCCAGAAGATAATGCCTCCATATCTTTAATGCAAAAACAACGGCCAATAACTCCAAATCGTGAGTTGCATAATTCATCTCGTGTATCTTTAATCGCCTACTTGCATATGCAATCACACAACGGTTCTGCATCAACACGGCTCCTAATCCAGTTCCACAAGCGTCAGTGTAAACTTCAAATTTGCTCGTTCCATCGGGAACAGCTAATACCGGTGCATTGGTTAAGCGATCTTTTAACTCTTGAAAAGATTCTTCACACTTCGGGGTCCAAATGAACTTCTGGTTTTTCTTCGTCAATTTCGTTAGATGAGATGATATTTTAGAATAGTCTTTGATAAACCTTCGGTAATATCCCGCCAATCCTAGGAAACTTCGAATGTCAGTTGGTGTACGAGGTTGCCTCCACTGTTGTACTGATTCAACTTTCACCGGATCTACCGATATTCCACCCCCGTTTACGATGTGCCCCAAAAACCTCACTTCAGACTTCCAAAAATGACATTTTGAAAATTTGGCTTTCAACACATTTTTCCTCAGGGTTTCTAATACTACTCTGAGGTGATAGCGATGCTCCTCTTCAGTTTTTGAGTAAATCAGAATATAGTCAATGAAAATTAGAACAAACTTGTTTAGAATTTTTCTAAAGACTCTGTTCATCAAATCCACGAAAAATGCTGGTGCGTTGGTTAGACCGAATGGCATAACCAACCACTCATAAAAGAAATCCGGGCCTCTAAATGCTGTTAAAGGAATACTATCCTCAGCGATTTTCAATTGATGAAATCCTGTTGCTAAATCCATTTGAGAGAATACGGTCGCTCCATGTAATTGATCAAAAAGGTCATCGATTCTGGGTAAAGGGTATTTGTTTTTGACGGTCACTATGTTTAACTCTCTATAGTCAGCCCATAGTCGTAATGACCCATCAGATTTTACTACAAAAACTACCGCCGAGCCCCAACTAGAAAAACTAGGTTGGATTAATCCTTTTTTCAGCAAATCCCGAGTCTGTTTCTCCAGTTCCACAACTTCCTTTGGTGCCATACATCTCTTTGGTTGTACTATCGGTCTTGCTCCTGGACTTAAATCGATTCGGAATTCTATCTCACGATGAGGAGGTAAACTTCCGACTTCTTTGAAAATATCCTTGAATTCTCTAACCACGTCCAGTGTTTCAAGGTTCTCTTGGGGTGTTTCTAGGGCGTATAGGAAACTACAGGTATGAATATCGGGTTTTCCACAGGGTACTCTAGCTTTACGGTCTAGGCTCGTGATCAAGGTTATGGTTTCTTTATCACATTTTATCTTGGCTTGGAACTCGCTCAGCCAGTCCAATCCGAGAATAAAATTGAAACTTTTGAAATCTAAGACATAGAAATCAAACCGAAAGGAATGTGAGAGATATAACAGCGCTATATCCTCACAACACATTTTTAACTCCGTTTTACCACCGATAGGATTTGATACACAAATTGGATTTGGGGAAATCATTGGTTTAAGGCTAAATAGGTTTACAGTTTCAGAAGAAATAAAACTGTGCGAAGCGCCAGTGTCAAACAAAACTCGAAGGTAAATTCCTTTAAATTGTAAAGTACCTTCTAGCACTCCTTTCCCTTTCACATTCTGAGAGCCAGATGGTTCATTCTTGATGGCATACACTTTTGCTTGAGTTTCCCTTTTCATCAGCGGACAGTCTTTCACCATACGCCCAGGCTGGTGACAGTTGAAACAGAGGTTCTTCAATACCATCTCATTCCTCTGAACTTGCTGATGTTGCTGCTGTGGTTGTTGCTGAAGCTTCCTTTGCTGCTGTTGTGGTTGCTGTTGTTGTGGTTTCTTGTTGCTCTTTTCTTTACAGAACCTGGCAATGTACCCCTTCTTCTTGCAGTTGTGACACATCACATTCTTGAAACGATTCTCAGTTTTCTGTTGAACTGCTTTTCCTTGGTTCTTGTTATCTTTCCAATCAGGGTTAAATTTCCTTTTCTGGGGATTCCCTCCACTTGCTTCTCCAGTTTGAGCCTTTGCTGCAGTTGGGTTTTTAGCGTCCAGAGCTTCATATCTGAGTGCTAAATCTACGAGTTCAACAAATGGGTCTTTCAGATGCCCCATCATACGGCCTTGCAGACTATCCTTCAATCCAGCTATGAACATCTCGTTCTTTTTCAGCGAGGTATTTACCAACTCTGGTCCAAAGCTTGACATTGCATTGAACTTGTTTTCGTACTCAGTGACAGTCATGGTTTCTTGCTTCAAATCGATGAAGTCTCGGTACATCCTGGTTTTCCCAGTTGCAGGCAGATACTGAGCTTCAAAAGCTTCTTTGAACATAGCCCAAGTAAATTTCTCCTCTGGAGTATTTGCAGTCTGGGCATCCCACCAGATAGCTGCAGCTCCTTCCAGATTCCGTGATGCTAACAGTCGTTTGTACTCGTCATCCAGTTTCAGTCCCTTAAAAATCTTTTCACACGATCTAATCCATGCTTGGACGTCAACTAGTGATTCTGTTCCCTTAAAAGTTTTTCCTCCCAGAGTAGTGTAGTTCTTACAAATCATAGCGAAGTTTGGCTGCGTTGGAGCTTGGACTACTTCAGTCGTTTCCACTTGGGTCTGATTAACAGTGTGCCCATTTGTCGTAGTTGCCCGACTTGCTCCTCGGCCTCGCCTTGCTTGAGAACTCATTGTCAACTTCTGAGTAAATGATTCGAGAGTTAATACTCATTCGGAAACCAGTCTTTAAGGGTAACTTTAACCAAATGACTAGGGTTGATAGCTAAGGTTAATAACTATGGTTGAGAACTAAGGACGACCCATACTAAAAAAGTTTTTAGTAAAAATACGCTCTCTCGATGCTCACTCTAAGCCTAGGTGTTCAGAAAGCCTAAGCTCTGATACCAACTGTAACGACGCGATTTTCCATACCTGGAAACCGTGTCATTATTGAAAGAATTTAGAAGATGAGATAGAAAAGGTAGAACTTATAGAATAGAAGAGTAAGAAGTTATCAGAATCTCACAGCGGAATTTCACAAAATACTTATATATTACATCACAAAGCCTGATACATCAGAGTACATAATATATTACATCGTCATGGTTCATACAATACCATATTACAATACCATTGGTAATTAAACCGATAATTAAAACATATATGCTACTGGGTCTTGAACTGGTTCAGCATCATGTTCCACTTGCCTTGCCTGAACCTACTTGTCTACTCATAATAAATATTATGAGTACCCAAGAGTTTAAGAAACACAAAAATAAACTCTGGGTCAGTCGGGGGACTGGTGTGAGGAAACATAGTTAAACAATGTAAACAGGAAAATAAGTGTCAAGGTGTTTATATTTATCCATGTTTTACTTTTGAAAATCATTAGATCCATCCAGGTCTAATATCTGGAAATGATCTAATCTCTTTTATATCAAAACATTTGATATTATAATAGTTTTGTAACAGATAATTACAAATCTAGTGAAACGCTTGCATCTCACGTTCACATATATAGTATACAGCTTTAAAGGTTGCAGAGCGCGTATTGGAGTTTGGATTCCAACATACAGGGTATGGGAGCACCCACCGATCAGCGTACTCTAGAGAGGATACACTGGGGTTCAACAAGAACGTCTTGTAACCCGACCACACATGACCGTCCACTCATTTTGCTTGAGTGTGACGAATATATTATCACCCTTTCGGTCGAGCTCGATTTATCGTTTTTGAAAGTTACAACAGCGAAATAGATTTAAGAAGTTAAATAAGGAAGTCCTCTAGATGGTGATAATATACCCTGCTTGGGTATGACCCAACTAGCCATGCTGCCTAGCCCAATTTTTGTTACTTTCGGGTTGTGAAGTTTTGAGGTCACGTTCACTTCTGACAGATTATTTCTTTACATTCTTTGAATGCCACATCGTCCTATCTGTCAGAAATACTCATTCGATTACCCAAATATATTACAGGTAATAAAGCTAAAAGAAACGAATTCCTCCGCTACCAACGTAATATACTTACGTAAAACCGATGTGTACAATCTGACTGACATACGCTGTCAGACACCCGTCCATTCAGATATGTTCTGGGACCGAACAGACCAAACTTGTTTAAAATAACGCTTGCATCTCATTGACTTCAGCATTCTGTTATGCGTCGTAAACTTCGTGTCGAAGTGGAATTGTTTATTCCGGACGCTTCGAACGATGTACGGAATCTTTTTACCGTTGATAAATGTTTATTGATCAAGTCAGGAGTATTACTTTGTTTCAGTTAAATTATTATTCTTCAAACAGCGTTTGCTTATCTGGACTACAATGGTATCGTCAAATTTCCCCTTAAATAAATCTGTTAAGGTGTATATGGTTTCAAATAGTGGTTTTGTTTATCTTTTACAATTTCCCGTGCTCCACACACAGTACGATCTTTCTTTTGTCAATTTGCTTTGGAATTGTTTTCGAACCCATTTTTTTTCTTTTTCTTTCCATCCTCTTTCCTTCATGATTATTTTATTTATAAATAATTTAAATAATAAATTTAAATCATTTATTCACGTATAATCTATATTTCAAAATCTTGATCGAACTTCTACCGACGATCTTGTCGGTTTGATTTTAGCTTTTTCTTCTCCACTTGCCTTTCTCGATTAAATAAAAACACTTCTTTTTATTTAATTTATTATTTATTTATAATTGTATTACAGATTTAAATGTAAAACTATTTTCAAATTTAAATCATCGCTTTATTAAAAATCAATTTGGCGAATTTACCACAGTGCCGGTCTTGGTGAGTGCCAAAGTACCAGGCTTGAAAACACTAGGATTTTGCTTAGAAAACCCTTGCTGCTCATGGAATTTTTGAAAGTACCACTTGGTACTTGGAAAATACCAAAGTACCACATCATCAAACCCCCCTGCATACGTCCGTTCAGGTCATTTCCCCGAGTGCCACCTTGTGCCAACCCCCCTGGTACTTTGCAAAGTACCCAGCATAAGGTACCAGGCTTGGCACTTTCTTCCTCGAGTATCCGTGCACGGTGGTGCACGTGCACACGCCGCCAGGCCCTCGTCAAACAACGTCGACCCCCCAGGCACGTCGGCCACCATCCCAGGACTTCGTCGGAGCCACCAGACCCCATCGCCCTGCCGTGTACAGTAAAATCACCATGCTACCCATTTTCCTTCGAATGGGTTCATCCAAGAACCGCCCTCGTTCGCCACCCTCCATCCATCATATGTACCTGCGCTTACACCGTCCAACTCCTCGACCTCGCCGGCTCCGCTCCCCCAAGTCTCGGCCCACTCGATTCAACCTGGACCCCACACGACACACCCAAAACCGTATACCCAAAACCGTCGAAAATACCTACTTTTTATTCGTTCTTGAATCCTATGAAATTTAAAATTTATTTTACAATTTTCTGATGATCTATGAACCTCCACCCTTCTCCCCTCTTCGCGGCTTGGAGTACGATGGCTTCGATCATCGTGAATTCACCCGAACCCATTTTCCATCTATTTCCAGAATTCTCGAGTTCCACCAAGTTTAAAATCATAGAATTTGTTTTAAAAATCATTATTTCGATCTACTATGCTATTCGTATAATCAAAATGGGTTTTTAAAACAATTGCAAATCCTCTTTGATTTTGAATACACAGAGAGTTCACTGTGTTTGTTTTTAAGCATATGGAAATCTGAAAATGCTTCACCTTTGATTCGATACATTAATGTATGATACATATATATTGGATTCTAGGATTCTTATCAATCAGATGGGAAGTATCTGATTATACTTATTCCTGGAAACATGTTCTGTGTTTTAACAGAACACAGCACAAGTTATACTACAATCATCAACCAACTTGTACACTCAATTTTATTTATGGTTTTCTATATGAATGTTAGTTTATACTGATGTAGATCCGGATGTACTAATCATCATACTTTATTAGTTACAACAACCATATATTAATTAGACTTGCAGTAAAACTACACATAAACTCTTTACAGTAACCTCCTAAAACAAGAATTTTAAAAGTGTTTCACTCACCTAAATGCTTTCCAAGATTCGGAGAATGACTTCAGATTTTAGAGATGAATTTTCAGTTTTATTTGTGAGGAGAAAAGTGAGAACTTGTGTGGTATTTATAGGAAGTCTCATGCATTAAACAAGTGAATTTCCTGCACATGCTTTAACAGTAAAAACGCCTAGCCTTACCCCTCTTCTACTAGTTCCTACGGCACAAATTTAGGAGCACATGCACTTAAGTTTTTGTCTCATTAGGGTTGGTAGCCAATGACATGCTCCTAGGTAATGGCTTATAGAAACTTTGACCACACCTTCATTTAATGCATGGATCTTCTTATGGATTTTAAAGCTTTAAACAAATGGCTTCATTTGTTTTCTTCTTGCTGAGATATTTTCTCCTCTACTACAATATGCACATGCTAACTACATCTTAGGATTTTTAGAGTATGGTTTCACAAAATCTTAGGTTACTATTCCAAGTATGTTTCATTTAATGCTTTGTCTCTTCTTGGAAATTGTTTTTGTCTCTTCTCTTGAGATATTTATTCATTCATGGTCAAAGATGACAAATGTTTTTATATGTCATATGATTCATATTCTTGCCGACTTGTTTTTGTTGTAGACAAACATATTGTGGTGTTTTTTATCCATAAATCCCTTTTTCTTTAAATGGAAGAATGCTCTTTTTATTTTGTTTATGTTCTAGTCCTTTTGTTTTCAACTCCATGTTTTATCACTATGATACTATGAAGTGTTATATCTTCATATGATCTATTTTCCATATGAACTTCTATTTAATATCATATACTTGTTTTGAATTTTCAAGATAATTCAAGTATATGTATAATTATACTTTTATATACATATGCTTCAAAAAAAAACTCTTTAGCTTTTCTCTTAACTAGTAAACTCATTTTAATTACTCATTAAAATGGTTTAAAAATGGTCAAAAAGTCGGGACATTACATCTACCCTATTCTTAAGTAAAGTTTTTAATAACTGTTTTAGCTCTCACTCCAGTTTCATAACCGACTTAGAGTTTATCATTTCCACCTAAACTCTGGGTTCCCGTATTTTCCACATGGGCAGTCAGTAGTTTTGGTTTTGTGGATTCTTTTCTTTTAACAGGTCATGCATTACGGCTGCAGCTATATTTGGAAAGCTCTGCATCTATGTACTGCCTTCAGCTGTGTTAGCTGATGTTTTCCACTGCATTGTATTTACACTGCATTTATATAACATTTCCGCTACTATGTAATTTATTTATTCTCTAATAATTGTAATTACGCTGTATTTTTATTTCCTGTTTTCTTTTATTCTTGTACTCTTATGTAAATTATTGTAAAAGAAATGAAAGATTCTATCATTCTACATTCCAATGTGTTGTGTTCTCAAACTACCAAAATTCCAGTTTGGTCTAGGCCGAGCGGGGAGTTTGGGTCATGTCAAGATTAATGAAGTCTTCCAGTGTGAAGTTTTCCAATAATAAATTTAAAATGGAAATGAATGGAAATTTGACTTTTGTTTATTATGAATGATGTTTTATTCAACATTTTTTCTTTAACCCAGTGAAATGTGAAGCTATGATTTGGAATTTATAAATCTTTTAATTAAAATTTAATGGAGTTTTTCAAAGCGAAATTTCTCAATTTAATAAATTAAATTAGGATTGAATGGAAATCAATTTAGTGACAGTCGAGATGAACCTCAATGGAGGAAAACCTTTATTATTTAAGCAATTTAAAAGTCTTTGTTGTTATTCCGCTTATAGTATTAGTCTGATACGGAAATTTACATCATTATAAACTAGTATGATTTCCATGAAGATTCCATTTTAAATGAAAGATGATTTTTAAGTTTATCGTGAACGATATCTTAAATAACATTTGTCCTTTAACCCAATAAATAATCATTAAACAATGATTTTTGGAGATTAAAACTAAGTGGAGTTTTGATGAACCTTTACTTAGATTTGAGATGTAACGAGGTAATTAAGTTACCGATAGTGCGATGAGCATTAGATATAGAGTAACACTAGTTTTACTCCATTAGATAGTTAAATATTTAAATATATTTGAAACTTTAAGTGTTAATTAACTTTATTGATAACACAATGGGTGATATATATGGAGTACTACTAGTTTTGCTTCATGGGATGAATAGGATGGGTTTTGGATAATATTATGAACGATTACTTCAACATGGCTCGATAATCCCGACGACGCTTATAAACCCTAATTTGATTTGTGTCTGCGAAAAGAAATTACAAAATCTTTTGCAATGTTTTGAAAAGAAGGATTTAAACTAAGAGTTTAAATGAAATACGTCTTTGATAAAATTTGTGGGAATGGTACCTAACGTGAAGAATATTTGAATAAAAGAATATTCTAAATTAGAATGTAAAGAATATTTGAATAAAAGAATATTCTGAATTGGAATGTAAATAGTATTCTGGATTTGAATGCAGCATATGATATGTTTTTATATCACTTGATTTAAAAGATGCGGGAGTTATTTGCAAAGAATGGGTTTAACCCATTCTGAATAACTAACACTACGGCTAAAAGTCGAATATAATGTAGACGATGGTTGAAGACCGAAGATGTTCACATCATTTGGATTATTACTGATGTCTATATTGGGAGTATACAACATAAGACAATGTTATAAGTGGTGGTCGTCCAAACGTACTTGGAGATCGACCAGATATGCAAGGGCCTCTCTTATGTATTGGACATCTGGGACGAGGAATAAGGTGCCTCTGGTTTCGCTCAAACCTAGAACCGACTTGCGAATGGATTGTATGTCTAACATTGTATTTTATGTCGTATTCATTGATCTCTACTAAATATATATCTGTTGGTGACAGAGAATTTTTTCTCTTAGCTTAACATTGTTTGTTGAGACGTATGCGCTTAGAGGTTATATATTGCTAGACATCAATGGTATGGTATGGAATGACACTGTTGTATGCCGTGATGAAGTGGTCAGGGCTTCTGGTTGAAAAGTAGAGCAATGTGGATGATGATCAAAGCATGGATGATATAGCGTAGCTTTGTGTGTCATGATTTCGATGAGCCTCACAACTCGTGAATGGCTAATGCTGGATAACAAACGACATGTTTGAATAAGTTTTGCTTGACTCTAGCGTAAGTCGAAGGGCTGTGAAAGCCCATGTGAATGCCACATGGCAACAGATGTTTCCTGGGGGATCCATACATAACCATTGTTTTGCAGCAATTTAGGTCGAGGATGAACAAAGGTTACTCGTGTTTCCTGGGGGATCCAGGCATAGCCATTGTTTATCAACGGTTTAGGGAGAGGATTCAAGATCAACTCGATAATGGTGACTCCGTGGATGAGGAATCGTGATTCACCTCGATAAAGGTGATCCGAAGATTTAGAACCATCTGAGTCCTGGACACCTATCAGCTGTGTGAAGAAAGCCTCGGTTATTGATGGAACCCAACTTCCAATAAGAACTTTCACGGTTTTTAGTTGTAATCTATATATGTAGCCGTAGTACCCAACATCTACTAAGATTAATATATTCATTTGTGAAACTGATTTTTTACACTATATACTAGTGTTAATAAAAGAGGATTTTCCATATCAAACATCTTAGGTTATTATAAAGAAAAACTATATCCTCCTGTTTGTGTTACACTGTGTGATGGGATTGAGTCTTATGGTAACTTCATTTTTCAAAAACCATTATGATTTGTTTTTAATTGGTATTCATATTGAGGAAACCCATTCCATGGCAAGGTCCCGTGATTTGCCCAACTCTAAACTAAAGTATAATAATTGACTTTAGTTCTCAAACCAGTCTCATGACTGACTCAGAGTTTATTGTTTTCCCACCTAAACTCTGGGTGCCACTATTTTCCATACGGGAAGCTGGTAGTTCTGTTCTCGTAGATATTTTATAAAGCAAAATTCTGGATTGAAGCTTGAAGCTATGTCTAGAGCATTTGAAAGTCTTCCGCTGAATGTAATTATATTCCACTTTGCATGGTACTAATTTATGTACCCTGATATCTTGTACTCTGATGTAAAATTGTTGTAATAGCAACGAAATTTTCTTTTGTTTTCTGCACTGATGTGTTGTATTCCATAACGGTTTGAGGATTTTTGTTGTTTTAGATCAAATTTGTGTGGCTTATGGTCGATTCAAAAGGTGGGGGTTTTTAGGCCGTTACAATTTTACCTAAATGTCAAATCAATATATTGTAATATAAATTTATAGATACTTGTAAATATATGCATTCATTCAAATTTACACATATATAAATAATTTATAAATTAGACGAAACTAAGTTTTCTATTGTAGTATTTAAAATGGGCATTATATAAAAAAATTGTTACTTTAATGACAAACATATATTTCTTATTATAAACTTTAATTCTAAAGGAATTTTTAATAGATTAAGACAAAATTTGAATATGTAAATAAATTAAATATTAACAGTTTAAATCGATAAAATTTTGGACAGCAATAAAGAGAGTGTTGGAACAAAATCAGCAAAAAATTCCATGTGTGTCGCTACAAGCAAACAATGCTGATGTTCTATCATTTGACATGAAAACATGTGACTGCAACCGCAATTGATAGCTCCAATTCCTACACTGTTAATGAGACAACCCCAAACCCCGTACGGACGGCGGCAAGGGTAATCCTTGGAATATAACACAGAAAAAGATAATAGCAGAACAGAAATAAATAAATACACCAGGTAATGAATAATAGAATATACTGGATAAGAGTAATCATCAGAGTTACACAGTATATAGGATCATACTTAGTACAAATACAGTTCAGATATACATAAATGTCTACAGCGGAAAACAAACATAATGTACAATAGGAGCTGAACAGAATAAAAAGAGATAAATGATAGAATCCATCTTCAGCTCCAGCTATCCAGGAAGAACCAGCTAAACCTGAATACAAGGCTGCCCATGTAGAAAAAGGGGCACCTGAGTTTGAAAGTGAAACAAACTACGAGTCAGTCATGGGACTGATATGAGAAATCTACTCAACACATTTATAATATGGCCAATCACAGGACCACGCCACTTTCGTGGAACGGGTTTACTCCATTGGATTGCCAGTGCTTTAAAAACAAATCTTTCTTTTAAACATCGCAATGCTTTTTATAAAAATGAATCCATTATAAGATTCAGTTCCCATCACACAATGCAACGCAAACCGAAGGATAGAGTTTTACCTTATAATGGCCAAAATATGATTGATACGACTAAAACAAAAGCATTTGATATTATTACTAGTGCTTATATGTTTCAAAAACAATTTGAATCATAACTATCAATCATTGGCGGCATGGGTACCATATATCATGTCGCCATATATATATACAATCAAAACCGCACAGTCACGTATTTGGAAATTGGATTTCTGTCATAAACCAAGGCAAAAGATAGTCCTTATAGACTTCGAGACAATCTAGCCCATGTCTCAGGATCAGAGCTCGAGTGACCCTTGGAGCGACAGGGCTGGTCCACCGATGTGGATTAAAATTCCTGAACACTACGTTTCCCCGCCCTATGGGGCGTAAATGAGCCAAAGAATGACTCCATCGGTCCCGGATCGACCGATATATCCGAGGCGCCTCGCAATCCATCATCCACATAAGTAAAATGTCAGGCCGTGTAAAACACAGACACAACTCCTAGCTAGAAGGAAACGCATGCCCTCCCTGAGGTCCTTCTCCCGTTTCTGATACATGCCGGGGTGTGAGGCTCGCGAATTCACGTTATACACAAAGCTATGCCTTATAGGCAGTGCTTTGATCATCACCACAAGACTTTGCTTTTCAACAGAAGTCCTGATCATTAGCCACTTAGGCATGCCACACTAGCAATTCTCGCCATGCGACTAATGTCCATCGATATACAATCTCTTAGCTCGTGTGTTTCAGAGAAGGGCATTAAGCAGAAGAATAAATTCTCCGATGCCAAACAGACGCATATTTAATAGAGATCAATCAACACAGAATAAAATCCAATGTCAGACACACAGTCCATTTACAAGTCCGTTCTGGGTCTGAACGAAACCGGAGGCACTATATACCTCGCAAACCCATCGACCACCACGTACATCTGGACGATCACCACTCATTATATATATTTCGGGATGACTCCCAATCAGGACCTCGGTTACCATCCAAACGAGGTGAAGATCTCCGGTCTTCGACCACCGTCTTCATCTTCGATTCCTTATCGTCGATTCAGTTATTCAGAATGGGATAAACCTAGTCTTTCTGAGCAACTCGCGTATACAATAAACAAGTGCAACACTGACATACACATGCATCATTTCAATTCATTAGTCACTAGCCGTCAATCAGTAAGAGAACGATTTCCAAAATATTAACCCCGAAGGCCGAAACCAACATCAGATCAATACCCAGGAAACCATTCGACTTAGCCAACCTTCAGTTAATTTCTAAATTTCACATCCATATCGTTTATAATATTTTATAACAATTTATCGCTATTTTTATTTATTTTAAAATAGCCAATTTATTCAAAACGATGCTTCCGGCCATAACGCGGCCGTGGCGCTGTTTTTCTTCAGATTTGATTTAACATATCTGAAAATCTAACCATTGGATATTCACAAAATTTACATCCTTAGAAAGATCTTTTCAAAACGAATCCAACGGTTCCAGTTTCGGGAAAATCCGACGGTCGGATCTCTCGGTATAATCGTTTGAAGTTTCGATTTCAAAACACGAACTGCTGCATCGTTATTCGATTAATTATATATATATATATATATATATATATATATATAATCGATTCTGGCGTTGTTTTTCTTCAGATTTGAATTAAACATTCCAGACAATCCAACCGTTGGATTTTTACAAAGTTGGTGCCGTTGGAAAGATATTTACGAAGCGAGGAAAATCCGATGGTCGGATCTCCCGGTATAATCGTTCGAAATCATGGTTTCAAAATACGAACTGCAGCATCGTTATTCGATATATTTCAATTCTATTTATATATATATATGTATTTATATATATCGATTCTTCGATTTCAAAGCTATATTCTTTTCATACATTTGATAAAAATGATATTTTTATCTAACTGTCTTCTATTTCAACACTTCACTATATTTAACAATTCATGTATATAATAAAAATGTGATTTTTATTGTAAAACAATTCATTTCAAAACACTATTATTTTATATAGTTAGTATAGGTAATAAAAATAGGATTTTTATTATAAAACAATTTCTTTCAAAAGGAGATTATTTTATATAGTTCATATAGATGATAAAAATGTGATTTTTATATTTAAAACACGAACACAATTCAACACATGAATTTTAATTCAACGAATGAATATCGATTCAACACATGAAGGTTTTCTATTCAACGAATAAATATAGTTTCAACAAATGAAAATAATTCAAACACATGAATATTATTCAAAATTTCAGCAGCATAAAGGCAGGGTAGTTAAAACTGGGACCGTCCCTAGTACAGTTCCTCGCTCTACCTTAAAACCTCGCGGTTTTTGACAATGGGGAATCATGCATCTAGTTCGCACGCAGGCGGCATGTAAATATTTTTCATTTCCACAAACTAATCCTATGTGGTATTAACCAAATATTTCTCAACCACAAATGGGTATTTTTTAACCACAATCAACTAATATCAACCACAAACAATTCCAATCAACCATTCGCTATCAATCAATTTTCACATCAATAACAACCAATAAATATCGTCCATGGTTTGTGGACGAGGGGCGTGTATATATATATATATATATATATATATATAGCATTTCACTTCTGTTTCAACACATATATAATTTTTACAACGCATATATAACTTATACATCGAACGTACAACTTATACAACGCTTATACAAGAGGTGTACAACGCTTATATATCTCATACATCGACTATATAATTTATACATCGTCGTTTCCATATCATTTATAAATTAGAAATCTCACATTGGGTTCCTCTCCACCAAAAATAGCATAAGGCTCAGAAAAATATGCGGTCTCTTCTAAAATGTAGAAGACGTCCACACGGTCACGATGTTTCCTGTTTCATCGAATTTGTCAAGAAACGAAAAAGATATGATTTTTCAAAGTTCAAATGTAATAAAGGACCCACCTTTCACGATGGTTCAAAACTAGGTTTTGATCTTTCGATCAAACTGTTGCGCGATAGGAGAATCGACTCACACAGCGTCGAAGAGCTTCGAACCACCTTCCCGGCGCCGGTGGTCTCGCTCAGTTCGGTGGCGCCATGAAGGCTCGGCGGCGCTCCAAAGTCACTGACTTTGAGGACTCGTATCTCCCTCCTCACTTGATGATAACTAACAAACCTTAGATGGATTTAAAGAGGAGACGAAGAGCTTTGAAATGAATCAAGAATCACTCGATTTCATTGTGAAACGGGGGAGAAATTGAAGAGAGAAGGTGGCGACCTGCCTTCCGTCGCGCGCAGTACCAATCGGGGAGAGAGAAAAAAGATACTGGCTAATGAGATATTTTTTTATATTTATAAATTTTTAATTTTCGAAAATACCCCCTTTCACACACGAACACCAATCCAAACCCAACGACTGTCGTCCCAAGCGTTTTACCCCCATTCCAAACACAATGGGATATGTTTCATAGACCCATTCGACTGTTTCAGTAAGCTTTGCTTCAAATTAAAATATAAAACATTAAATATTCGATTTGAACGTGCATTTCAATTTGCCAGGGCCACAAACTGATTCGAAAAATTCCAGAAAAATAAATCTGGCTATGTTTTGACGATACGGTCCCAACAAAACTAGTTTCGTCGAATTCTGAGACCGTTTGCAAAAAGGCCCATTTCTGGTCGATCCAATTTAACTATAATTGATCAAAACACGTTTTCCTTTGCACGCTCACATACTAGCTTCAAAATTTATGAAAATTGAAACCTAGTAATAACTTCTCATCCCAGATCCAACAAAAGTAGTTTCGTCGAATTCCGAGGTCGTTTGCAAAATGGCCAATTTGACGGGCTATATAAATTCCATAGCGAACTTTCCGAAAATTCATTTGGCCATAACTTTTTCTTTCCGCTATGAAACTTTGATTTTTCAGATTTGTTAGAAAGCTATTCACTAACAGATTTAAATATTTTTGGTTTCACACAAATTCGTTTTGCTTTGCACCCGGTATAGTCCGACAAAGTTTGAATTCAATTTTTGAAACTACAGCGCCATTTTAGGCCTTGTTTATAATTAGAATTAATTATATTCGTTTCAATTGTCGATTCGAACTCAGTTTTCATTGCTATTATTTAAAATATTTATTTTAAATATTTAAAATACACTATTTTAGCCAATTTAAAAAATTTAAATTGGTTTAGATTTTCTGGGTCGTTATAGTTAATTTGCACATAATCGCAATGTCTATACTTTTTTAGTCCACCCCACGAGTTGCACCACCAAGACCCATATCGTACGGAGCTCAATCGAATAATTACTACATCTACAAAGGTCCACTTCATTAGGCCATAATACAGGTGCCCTATATGGTTTGTCTCTTTTCAACATGGCATTGGACCCGCATAGCCTTCTGTCAACTATATGGAAGGTATCTTCATGGGATAAAGGAGGCTATAAGCAAATAATCTAAAACAACCTTGTGGAATTGCCAACCTCAAACCATGTCACAATAATGAACGATTGTGGCCTGTATGTCAAACCGAAGAACTTCCCCATACTCACTTCACCTAATGATGACTAGTACCTAACTAGCTACTTTCCTTATGGGTCTCCCCATAAAAACCTACCCTAAGAATGTCCCCTCCAAATACCATATCACACATAAGCCTTTAGGCTACCACATAAGTCTAGGCATACCCTTTTGATGGATCAGCATACCTACCTCCAATGGTATGACCTGATGCTTACATCAGAGGTCCATCCTAGAGTATCCTCCGTACATCTTTGGAGTCAATTATTTACCCCAATCATGTGTCATCCTAAGAGTATCTTCTATCACCTGTCCATAATACCTCTGGTCTAAAGTATCTTCGTTGGACTTCCCCAATTGCCTATTTCCTTATTTCCATTTAGCTACTCTAAATGTGTTTCATGAGGTTATCGCCATGACAACATCTTTTTATCATACCATATGCCTTTCTTTTCTTACATGTTTAGTTTACCTTTATTTTACTTCTATTGTGGAATTAATTCACTTTTAGGTTCCTTAACCTGGTACGATAGTCTCAATACAAAATTATTGCCAACCTATTATAAACCATTTATCATAATAGTCACTTTCTTTTCTTTTATTTAATGTGTTCCAAAGGTAAATCTTAACCATTTTACTTATTCATCATTGTCCTCTTTTCTTTGAGCCATCAAGTATTCAACTAGATTATTTTCTTTATTTTTTCATCTTCTCTTAATTATTGTAGTTTTTACCTTTCTTACTACCATTTGAAGTTTTATTCTAATTGTTAACCCTCTTTTTGGTAAATGACGCATCGGGCCAAATTGAAGCCAAGATAGGCAACCAAATGAGTTAGACATATCGCATTCCAGGATGCCCTGCAGAAGCTCGGCTCGAAATAGCAGCACATCGGGCCAATCAAAATGAAGCCCAGATAGGCAACCAAACGAGTTAGACAGATCGCATTCCACGAAGCCCCCATAGAGGCTCGGCTCGAAATAGCCGCACATCGGGCCAATCAAGTCGATTTCTCACCCCGAAAGATTCGCTCTCCCAGTCAACCAAGAGAACCGCCCTCATACATGGTGTATTGACCGAGTAATTTGGATCTACATGAAATGTCCAACTGAGCTGTTCAATTACTTGGCCCAACTCTCAAGGAAGAAAAACCGGTCAACAATGTCTGGACAAACTCTACTTTTGATATACCTTACCGTGGATGCCACGTAGGCCACAACTTCTGAGGATACTATTTATGAATAAGGGAATCATTCTTCAACCGCTATTCTAACCGAGTGATGGACACCACGTATCTGAGATTTTTCCAGAAAGACCAGGCCACATCCCAAATTGCGATTGAAATCATCTGGATTCCCTTCCAGAAACCGGCTCAATCGAATAATTTTTCCAGGAAGAAAAACCCCCTTCCAGAAACCCTAACCGCCACTCTATCATTTACAGTCGAAATCATCTGGATTCCCTCTCCAAATTGCGATTGAAATGCAAAGAATTAAAATGTGAAATTTAAAGGAAAATTCAAGAGGAAATCGCACTCATTAATTTCCATCGGGTTTGATCAAGAACAGTGGCGTGGTTGGCTCGAATTAGTGGTGCAAAGTGACGCCGGTCGCGGGGGTTTCTGGGGCAGATGGCGGCGGCGGATTGGCAGCGGTTGTGGGTGGTGGTGCACCTCACGTAGGCGCTCCTCGTGGCATCTTCGGAATCGGCGTCGGCGAAATGTGGTTGCAGCAGCAACGACGGGAAGGTTTGGAGCAGCGGTCGAGAGTGTTGAACGAGGGAGAAAGGTTTTAATTTAATTAAATAATTAATTTCACAAATTATAACGTTAATTATCTAATGTAATTAATTACATAACTTTGTATTACGAGGTCCAAATCATGCTATACTGGATCTGTTGCGATCGTGAGGACGAGAACTTCTCAACAAGACTAACCGCGTCCAATTTGGATCTAGTTAAATTTTGGGATTGAATTAAATCTAACCTATTCAGAAGTTCAGAAATAAAACTGGCGGAGTGGAAACCGAAAGTAAGAACTGTTTCTCACTTAATTTATTTTCCAATATATATATATATAAATATATATATATACTAGGATGCAGACAGTGCTTTGAAGCACACGACATCATTAATAACCATGATTGTTTGTTTGGATTGAATTGACTGTGTTGTGTTTTTTGACTGAATAAAATATATAAAATATTCATGTATGGAATAAAATATTTGAACAATAAAAATATCATTTTTATTGTATAAATGAACTGTATAAAATATTCATGCATGGAACAAAATATTTTAACAATAAAAATATCATTTTTATTGTATAAATGAATTGTATAAAATATTCATGTGTTGAATACAATGTTTGAACAATAAAAATATAATTTCTATTTGAATATATGAACCATATAAAATAGTCATGTGTTCAAAATAAATATTCATTTACAAACCGGACGATTTGTTTATGCATACCCATTTAACGGATATGTATTGGGAAGATAAATTTTACACATCGCCCAACTACTCTAATAATAAGTATTTGTTGGTTGAAAACCTCACATGTGTATTGGGATGATATTGGACATACACCAATCCCAATATTTAGTTGTATGTCAATCGATGGATTGACAGGCTATGATGAACGTTAATTATTTATTTTTAAAGCTTATTCAGTTGTAAATTGCACACTGGATGATGGTTGATTGTGTATCATTATTGTTAAGTACACGAGTTCTATGAAATCCATATAAATAAAATATATGTTAATTGATTGGGTCTGATTCCAATTCGGAAAGAACAAATATTTTAAAATAACGAATATTTTAAAATAATATTCAGTAATGAATCAAAATATGATTTTTAATGTTCGATTTGGGATGGACACGAAAATATTGAAATATATAAAGATGTGTTTTTATTAGTTATGCGCCATTTTGACTTGAACGATAATTATATCTATTTTATTCATTTTTTATAATGAATATCGAAAACAAAATGACTTCAAAATTTAATGTTTCAAAAATATTTTCATTTATATAATACTGATACAAAATATTCAATTTTGGTTTAAAATTCAAAATGAAGTTGAAATCGTTTTTAAAATGAATTTAAAACGATTTATAAAATATGTTTTTAAATGAAAATCGACAAAATAAATATAATATATATTTTATATTTTAAACGGCCCGAATAGAATGTGTCGCGCCACGACCGTTTTCAAATTTCGACCATTGACTTCAAATTGACATTACGGGAGATCCGATTGTCGGATTCTCCTAAAACTATAAACGTTGGGTTCGTATCGAAAAGATCTTTCAAAAGAATACAAGAGATTTGAAATCTAACAGTTGGATTTGTAGATATGATGAAATCAAACTTGGAAAAGGTCGGTGTGAGTGCAGTTCAATGGCCGTTATTGGAAATCGACTGTACGGGCCTTTATAAGATTATTAAAAATATTTATAATTTGTGTAAAATCATAAAAAATGATTTGGAAAGAATTAAGATGAAAAATTCCATATTTCAAAAGATAAAAAAATATTTTTATCAAATGAACTAGTTATCAACTAGAATTATAATCCAATTATTTTTAAATAAATAAATTGGATTGAGAATGGGTTTTAATATAACCAGAATTTCTAATATATGAGTCAGAGTGGATTTGAATGGAAATCATCTTTGGAATATTTGGATTTTAGATTTCTTGATTATACGGATATTGTTATGGAAATTTGGAAGATATAGTTATATTGTTATTTCCAATACGATATTTGTTGGTTTTAGAATTTGATATTGAATATAGGCCGATACAATTTCTATTTGAGCCTTGTATTTGATATTGAATTGGATTTTGGGTTTGTCATGAAGGTGTCTTAAATAACACTATTCTTAAACCCAATTGAGAAAAGAATAAATCTTTAATTTAAGATTTAGTGAAGTTTTCCAATTAATTGATATTTAAATGGAATTGAATAAAAGAACTGGATTATTGGGTTTATTGCGAACTGTGTTTTTAAAGACATTCGTTCTTTAACACAATTAACAGTCAAATGTGATTTGGAATTTATAATTCTTTTTAATTAAGATTTAAAGGAAATTTTCCAAAGTAAAATGAAACGACCAAAACTCGCCCTTATGGGAAAGCCCGGATTGAGTTGAGAACATGACAAATCAAAACACGAATAGAAGAACATTTCATTGCCATTACAACAATTTACATCAAAGTACAAGAATATGACAGAGTATGAATAAATAATACATAATGGGAAATATTAGAGATTAAATACAACGCGTAGATGCAGAAAAATAATACATAACACAACTGAAAGAGATACACAGATAAGGAGCGTTCCAAATATAGCTCTAGTTGTAAACCAAGATCCTACGAATATAATATATGCAAAACCAAAATTCCTAGCTACCCGTGTGGAAAATATGGGCACCCAGAGTTTAGGTTAAAACAACAAACACCAGGTCAGTCATATGACTGTTGTGAGAACTAAAACAGTTATTAACTTGATTTTTTTGAAGTTAGGTAAATCAAGGGACCACGCCGTATAACAGGGAATAGGTTTATCCCTAAGAATACTGGTGCATGGAACAAAAAGCTCAATGCTAATTAAAGAAAATGAAGTTATTATAAGACACAGATCCCTACACACAATGCAATGCAAGTCGGAGAATAGAGTTTTACCTTATAATAGCCAAATAATGTTAGGTACATGAAATTTTATCTTTTATTATCCTATAAGTGAAGGATTCAACTTCAAATATAAATGTATCAATTATAAATGACATGAGCATCCCATGCCGCTATGCCACCATATATAGGTTTACAATCCAATCCACAATGTCGTATTGGAGGTTGGATTTCGGTCATGAACCAAGGCAAGGGATTGTCCTTACCGAATTCGAGGCACCTAGTCCGTCCCTCATGATACAACCGCAACTGCACCTAGGAATATGCAGGGTCGGACCACCTAAGTGGACTAAAAATCCCTAAACAATTCGTTTCTCCGCACTATGGGGGCATAATGGTTAGTATGTCGACCATATCATCCATCGGCCCCGTAGTAACCGATATATCCAAGGTAACTCGCTTTCCAACAATCACATAAGTAAAAATGTTTAGGCTCCATACGATGACACCACTTCTAGCTAGAAAGAAATGCATTTCCTTCCTACCGTCCTTCATCCCATTTCTGGTTCATACCGGGGTGTGAAGCTCGCGAATTAACGCTATGCACAAAGCTATGCCCTTTAAGGTCATGCTTTAATCTTCAACCACAAGACTCTGCTTTTCAACAGAAACCTTGATAATTCGCATCTCAGTATGCCACACTAGCAAATCACGCCATGCAACTGATGCCTATCGATATATATCCTCTGAGCTTGTACTTCTCAGAGAAGGGTATTAAGCAAGAGAATAAATTCTCCACCACCAAACAGATATATATTTAATAGAGATCAATCAACATAGAAGAAAATCCAATGTCAGACACACATCCATTTAATTGTTCGTTCTGGGTCTAAATGGAACTGGAGGCACCTTAATCCTCATCCCATATATCCAATACAGGAGAGAGGTCCTCGCATATCCGGCCGATCTCAAAGTACATCTGGATGATCACCACTTATTACCTTGTATTTATTGTACAACCCAATTAGGACATCAATAATCATCCAAAATGTGAAGACCTCTAGTGTTCAACCGCCGTCGTCATAGTCTACTTATTGTCGAATCAGTTATTCAGAATGGGTATAAACCTGACCTTTCCGAATAACTCGCGTATATAATAAACAAGTGCTAAAAAAACACAACATACGCCTCATTCCAATTCTGAATATCCTTTTATTTAAATATTCCAATCCTTTGGGAAGGGTTCCCATTATTTTATCAAAGATAATTCTTTAAATTTATTCTTTAATCTTACTTTGGATATCAATTCAAACCAAATTAAGGTTTATCGAAACTAGTCGGGATTAGCGCACCTTGCCAAAGTAATCATTTGTTTTATTTCCCAATATCAACCTATTCATCTCATGGAGTAAAACAGGTAATACTCCATATCCAACACCACGGTGTTATCGGTAAATTTAATTACCATTTCACGTTCAAATCTAATTAAAGTTTTAACTATCGCTTGGAGCAAAACTATTAATACTCCGTTATCGATCATTTCCTGAATTTGATAATTTAAATTATCAAATTATCTTTTTGATTTAATTAAAGATTCATTAAAACTCCACTTAGTTTTAATATTCCCAAAAATCAATATTGATGATTGTTTAACTTCGGAAACACAAACATGTCACATTGACATTCTACATCGTACTATTGATTTCTGCCGATATATAACCTCTAAGCTTGTACGTCTTAGAGAAGGGTGTTAAGCAAGAGAATAAATTCTCCGCCACCGAACATATATATACTTAGCAGAGATCAACCATACAGTTCGAAATACATTGTTAGACATGTAATTTTGTCTTTAACCGGATTAAAGAACTAATGTTATTTAAAACACGGTTCACGATAAGCCCAAAATTCACATTCCATTAATTATGGAATCTCCATGGAAAACATATCAATATATATAATCGATATAAATTCCTGTATTTGACTAATAATATAAATGGAATAACAACAAAGTCTTTTAAATTCCATATATATTAACAATCTTCCTCCAGAAAGCTCACTTCGACTATTGCCACATCAAATTCCATTCATTTCCAATTTAATATATAAAAATTAGAAAACTTTACTTTGGAAAATTCCCTTTAAATCTTAATAAAAAATATTAATAAATTCCAAATCACATTTCACCGTAAATCGGGTCAAAGAACGAATGTCATTAAAACACAGTTCACAATAAATCCAATTCACTTTCCATTTTATTCCAATTAAATGTATATTAATTGGAAACTCTAATAACCTTAATTAAAAGATTTATTCTTCTCACATGGGGTCAAAGAGCCGTAATAACCCGGAAATCTGGGCCAATTTAAAAATTTTATTTTGGTAATTTTAGCGAATTTTGAATATTTAAAATGAATTATTTTAAATAATAACGACGAGAAATTTATTTTGAATAGAATTAGGACGTATATGTTTATACACGTCGTCGTTAGAATATAAATATTTTATATATAATTATAAAAGGAATTGAAAATGGCGCGGTAGTTCGATAATTCGATTTCAAATTTCAATTGAATGTACCGGGTGCAAAATAAACCACATTTTAGTGAAACCAAAAATATTTGAATCTATTTGAGGATATCTTTCCAACGAATCCGAAAAATTGAAATTTCATAGCTCGAATCAAAAGATATGCCCAGTTGAAAATTCTGAATAGTCGCTATGGAATTCAGGCCCTTAAAAATCGAAATTTTGCAAACGACCTCGATTTTCAACGAAACCACTTTTGTTGGAACCGTAATGTCAAGTTATTGCTAGGTTTCAAATTTCATAATTTTTCGAATCAATATGTGAACGTGGCAGAGGAAAACGCGTTTGACCAGTTTTAGTTGATTTTAATTGACTGGAAATTGGCCATTTTTCAAACGGTCTCAGAATTCGATGAAACAAGTTTTGTAAGGACCTTATCGTCAATACGAAGAGAGAAAATATTTTTCTGGAATTTTCGAGCTCGTGTGTGGCCTCGGTAAATTGCAGTGCGCGTTCATATTCAATATATAGAGTTATATTTTGATTTTGACGAAAACTGTTCGAAACGATTGAATCATCTTACAATACATATCTCATTGTGTTCGGAACGGGGGTAATTAGCTATGGACGACAGGCGGTGGGTCCCGTTTCAAGGTCGAAATAACAAGTAACTTTTTGAAATTAAAATAATTAAATAAAATAAAATAATCCCTCCCACCCCTTTCTTTCTCTTTCCTCGTTAGACAAACCCCCCCCATTCGATTTAATTTCAATCAGAAGAAGGAAAAAAGAAGAAGAAAGGAAGGGGTGACCCGGGGGGGGGGGGGGGGGACCGGCGGCGCCACTTCCATCGCGGCCCCCCCAGGTGGCGCCGACCACCACCAACCCCTCCCTTCCTCTCCCTCTCCAATCGACGCCCACCTTTGCTTCCGTCGCGCGACGGCTCCACAACGATGGCCCCCACCTCCGTTCGCCGCCCTCCTCCCACAGCCACCAGATGGCCACCGACCACCCCAGCTTCCGCAACCATCCTCCATCTCCACGAAAAAAGAAATGCAGTAAGCTTTATCTTATTTTACTTAGTTTAATTAGTTTTAAAAATCTGGGTTTTAATGAATATGAAATGTGAATGTTTTTATTTATTTAAAGTTTATGTTTCTATTTACATAGAGTATAGAACTTTATTTAACAAGGAAGAAATAATTTTTGACATAAAAGATTATATTTTTACTAATAAAAAGATTAGATTTTTATAAAATAAAAAGCTTTATTTTCTTTTAGACAGGATTTTTATTAAGTGAATAACATTATAAAGGATTTGATTTTCATATAAAATTATGAATTTTTTTTTGTTAGTCAAGTAATAAAAATATGATTTTTTATTATATGTGAAGATTAAAAATATGATTTTTATATTATATATATAGTAAAAATTCGATCTTTATATATGAAGTAGAAATATAAAGATATAATTTTTATGCAGAAAGAAGCGTTGTAAAAATAAATGAAATAAAAATATGATTTTTATTTATTGGAATGAAGTGATAAGAATATAATTTTTATTATGAACAGCGGGAAAAGAACTGCATTGGAATTTCAAATAGATCCAAATGGTTCAGCAGTTCAACAGCAAAGCACCGCGGAGTGGAACCCCCTGTGAGAACTTGTTACTTTTAATTTAACTTTCTAGTTAAAATATATACTAGGATGCAGACGGTGTTTAGTAGCACCCGACACCCGTCGTCCACAGACCATGGACGGCTTGTATGCTTGTTTGTTTGATTTTGATGTGTAGTTGATTGTGTGATGTGATGTGAAATGAAATAAAATATTTATATAGTTGAAATAAAATATTTTATAGTGGAAAATATTTTATAGTTAAAAATAGAATTTTTAACGTGCATATGAAATGAAATAAATATAAACAAATCGGACGATTTGTTTATACACACACATTTGACTGATATTGATTGGGACAATAAATTTTACATATCGCCCAACTGCACAAATAAAATCTATGTTTGAATGTTTGAAACCCTACATGGGTATGGGGATGATATATGACATACACTAATCCCAATAATTAGTTGTATGTCGATCGATTGATTGACAGACTGTTTTAAGCGTTGAATATTTATATTTGATACTTATACAGTGTAGAATGCACTTTGGATGATGGTTGATTATTTGTCATTGTTGATAAATACATGTGTTGTATAAAATCCATATAATTAACACTATATGGTAATTGATTGGGCCTCATTTCAGTTTGGAAAATAAGAAAATAATTTCATGTGTTGAATAAAAGCCGTGTTGATTAGATTGATGCCATTTTGACGTTAACGATATTTATATCAATTTTATTCATTTTATAATGAATATCGAAATTGATTTCAAAATCTGATATTTTGAAATGAATTGAAATTCGAATTAAATTGAAATGAATTGAAATTGAAATTCGAATTCAATTGAAAAGAATTGAAATTCGAATTAGATTGAAATAGAATTGAAATCGTTTTGAATTGAATTTAAAACGTATCGAAATTGAACCTAAATTGATTTGAATTGAAATGGATTTGAATTGAAATCGAGTTAAAATGAATTTAAAACGAATGTATATTGGAAAGATTCAATTTTGATTTGAATTTGAGATGGAAGTTGAAATCGTTTTGAAAATGAATTTAAAACGGTTCATATAATACGTTTTAAAAAGGAAATCGACGAAATATATATAATATTATTTATATATATATATATATATATATATATATATATATATAATGGCGTGAATAGAACGCGCTGCGTTAGTTCGCAAATTTCGACCATTGACTTCGAATGGATATTGCGGGAGATCCGACCGTCGGATTCTCCTAAAACTGGAACCATTAGGTTCGTATCGAAATGAGATTTCTAACGAATATTAGAAGTTAGAAATCTAACTGTTGGATTTGGAATTATGTCCAAATCAAATTTGGAAAAAGGTCGCTGTAAGTGCTGTTCGATGGCCGTTGATGGAAATCGACTGTACGGGCCTTGATAAAATTATTAAAAATAGTAATAATTTGTGTAAAATTATAAGAAATGAGTTGGGAAGAATTGGTATGAAAAACTCCATATTTGTAGGGATAAAAGTAGATTTTTATCGAAATGAACTAGTTTTGAACTAGAATTATAATTCTATTTATTTTTGAAAATAAATAAATTGGATTTGAAATGGTTTTGAAAATAACTAGAATTTCCAATAAGTGAATTGGAATGGAATTGAATCGAAATTGTCTTCGTAATATTTCGATGTTGGATTTCATGATGATACAGATATTGTTATGGGAATTTGAAAGATATATTTAAATCGTTATTTCAAATACGTTATTTGTTGGTAGTAGAATTTGATATTAAATATAAGCCGATATATTTTCTATTCAGAGCCTTGTATTTAATATCAAATGTGATTTGGGTTTGTCATGAATGGTGTCTTCATTAACACTGTTCTTAAGCCCAGTTGAGAAAAAGATTAAATCTTTTTATTTAGATTTAACGAAGTGTACCAATTAAATGGAATTTAATTGGAATTGAATTTGAATTAATTCTTGGGTTTATCATGAACGGTGTTTTAAATAACACTTGTTCTTTAACCCTATAATTAATGGAATGTGATTTTGGGTTTATCGTGAACCGTGTTTTAAATGACACTGATTCTTTAACCCAGTTAAGGATTAAAACTAAGTGGAGTTTTAATGAATCTTTAATTAGATTGAAAAGATCGAGAATGGAGTATCGCTAGTTTTACTCCAGGCAATAGTTAAATCTTTAATTAGATTTGAACATGAAATGGTAATTGAATTTACCAATAACACCGTGGTGTTAGATATGAAGTATTACCAGTTTTACTTCATGGGATGAATAGGTTGGGATTGGGAAATAAATGATTACTCCGGTGTGGTTTGCTAATCCTGACTAGTTTGAATTGATA
Source organism: Allium sativum (assembly GCA_030737875.1). Lineage (NCBI taxonomy): Eukaryota > Viridiplantae > Streptophyta > Magnoliopsida > Asparagales > Amaryllidaceae > Allium > Allium sativum. The sequence goes on along the minus strand of CM060926.1, from coordinate 481,314,877 downwards.
TTCAAAGAAGATTAAAGAATAAATTTAAAGAATTTATCTTTGATAAAATTAATGGGAACCTTTCCCAAAGTATAAGAATATTTGAATAAAAGAACATTCTGAATTGGAATGAGGCGTATGTTGTGTTTGTGTAACACTTGTTTATTATATACGCGAGTTATTCAGAAAGACCAGGTTTATCCCATTCTGAATAACTAATTCGACGTGGTGTCGAAGATAAAGACGGTGGTTGAAGACCGGAGGTCTTTACATCGTTTGGATAATTACTGATGATCTTGATTGGGCCGTACACCCAAAAGGAGGGAATCAGTTGGTGGTCGTCCAGACGTACTTGGAGATCGATGGATATGCGGGGTACTAGGTGCCTCCGGTTTCGTTCAGACCCAGAACGGACTTGTAAATGGACTATGTGTGTGACATTGGATTTCATTCTGTGTGACTAGTATTAGTTGCATAGAGTGGTTTGCCTATGTGGCATGCTAAGATGCAAATGAGCAAGGCTTCTGTTGAAAAGCAGATTCTTGTGGTTGATGATCAAAGCACGGCCTGTGTGGCGTAGTTCGTGCAGCGTTGATTCGCAAGCCTCGCACCCCGGTTGTGGACTAAAAACAGGAGAAGGACCTCAGGGAAGACATTTGTTTCTTTCTACCTAGATGTGGCGTCAGCGGTTTTACACGCCCTGACGAGTTTGACTTATGTGGTTGTTGCTGTTGCGAGGCGCCTCGGTTTGATCGGACGATCCGGGTCCGATGGAGTCATTTGTTGGCTCATTTGCGCCCCAAAGGGCGGGGAAACATAGTGTTCAGGCATTTTAATCCACATCGGTGGACCGGCCCTGACGATCCAAGGGTCACTCGAGCTCTGATCCTGAGACATGGCAGACTAGATTATCTCGAATCGGTAGAGGACTATCTTTTGCCTTGGTTCACAGATGGAAATCCAATTTCCAAACATGTGATTTTGCGGTTTTAATTGTAGAACTAGTATGGCGACATGATATATGGTACCCATGCCGTCTATGATTGATACTTATGATTTGAAGTTGTTTTATACACTATGCACTTATAATAGTATCAATTGATTTGTTTTAAACGTACTAAGCATGTTTGGCTATTATAAGGGAAAACCCTATCCCCCGGCTTGCGTTGCATTGTGTGATAGGACCTAGGTCTTATAATAGCTTCATTTTTCCAAAAAGCATTGCGCTATTTTGTTATATGCGCTGGTATTCTTGGGAAGTAACCCGTTCCGTTTTATACGGCGTGGTCCCTTGATATATCTAATTTAAAGTGTAGTTTTAAATACTATTTTAGTTCTCACACCAGTCCCATGACTGACCTGGAGTTTATTGTTTTAACCTAAACTCTGGGTGCCCTTATTTTGACACGGGCCGCTAGTAGTTTTGGTTTTGCAGATTTATATTCACAGGATCCTGATTTACAGCTGGAGTGATATCTGGAAAGCTTGGTATCCGTATATCTCCTTTAGTTGTGTATTGTATTATTTTCCGCTGCTATGTAATTTATTGTAATCTCTGATATTTGGTAAATGTGTAATATTGATTTATACTCTGTATATTCTTTTATTCTGATGGAATTGTTATAATATACAATGAAATGTTCTTCCGTCTGCGTTCTGTTTCGTCGTGTTCTCAAGATCATCCGGGCTTTCCTTACCGGGCAAGTTACGAGTTTTCAGAAGACCAGTTTTATTTAAGAAACCATTCCCAACAAACCCAAAATCTAATGCTTTTATTAAATTCCAATTAAATATTAATTAATTAGAAAACTTCAATAAATCTTAATTAAAAATTTATTCTTTTCTCAACTGTTTAAAGAACAGTGTTATTAAAGACACCATTCACAACAAACTCAAAATTCCATTTGACATTAAATAAAAGGCTCTGAATAGAAATTTTATCGGCTTATATTCAATATCAAATTCTGAAATCAACAAATATCATATTGGGGATAACGATATATATATCTCTTCCAAATTCCTCCACAATGTCTGTATAATCACAAAATCCAATATCAAAATATTCCAAAGATAATTTCGATTCAAATCCATTCCAATTCATATATTGGAAATTGTGGTTATATTAAAATCATTCACAAATCCAATTTATTTATTTAAAAATAATTGGATTTTAATTCTAGTTAATAACTAGTTCATTCTGATAAAATATATTTCTACGCTTTCAAATATGAAATTTTTCATCCCAATTCTTTCCAAATTATTTATTATGATTTTACATAAGGCTCTATCAGTCGATTTCCGTCAACGGTCATCGAACTGCACCTACAACGACCTTTTCCAAATTTGATTTGGACATAAGTCTAAATCCATCTGTTAGATTTCAAATGTCCCATATTCGTTGGAAAGCTCTTTTCGATGCAAACCCAATGGTTCTGGTTTTAAGAGAATCCGACAGCCAGATCTCCCGTAATATCAGTTCGAAGTCAATGGTCGAAATTCGCGAATGGCCACGGCGCGACGCGTTCTATTTGGGCAATTAAATATATATTTATATATGTATTATATATATTTCATCGATTTTCATTTAAAACTTATTCTATAAATTCTTTTTAAATTCGTTTTAAAAAACCAATTTGGACTTCATATTCAATTTTAAATCATAATTGTATACTACTTATCATTATATTATTTAAATGATAATATTTTCAAAATATCAGATTTTGAAATCATTTCCTTTTTGATATACATTATAAAAATGAATAAAATCGATATAAATATCGTTCACGTCAAAATGGCATTAATCTAATCAATATGGCTTTATGTATTTAAATATTTTCGTGTCCATCTGAAATCGGACATCAAAATCATATTTTGATCCATTACTAAATGTTATTTTAAAATAATAGTTATTTTAATATATTCACCATTCGTCATTTTAAAATATTCGTTAATTTAAAATATTCATTCTTTCCGAATTGGAATCAAACACAGTCAATTACCATATAATTTTATTTATATGGATTTCGTACACACATGTACACAACAATAATCAAACACGGTCAACCATCATCCAAAGTGCATTACACAACTGCTTAAGCGTTAAATATAAATACAACAATCTGTCAACCTATCGATTGACAAACAGCTAAACAATTGAGATTAGTGTACGTCGAATATCATCCTATTACCCATGTGGGATTTCAACCAATAAATATTGAATATTATTTGTGCAGTTGGCCAATGTGTAAAATTATCGTCCCAATCAATATCAGTCAAATGTGTATATATAAACAAATCGTCCAATATGTAAAGGATTATTTATTTTAATTCATATACTCGTTAAAAATTATATTTTTAATGATAAAATATTTATTTCAACATACGAATATTTTATACAGTTCATTTATACAATAAAAATGATATTTTTATTGTTCTATCATATTTTAGAAAATTTTGGTAGCATAACGACGCGATATTAGAATCGGAATAAGCTCTAGCCTTATCCCTCACCTAATACAGGCTCGTGCTATACACATACCAATTCTAATCAATTCAATTTAAATCCCAAATCAAATTCAACCAATTTATCAATCAAAAGAAACAACCAAACATCCATGGTTTCAATCAAAGGTGTCGGGTGCTTCTAAGCACCGCCTACATCCTAATATATATATTTAACTACAAAATAAAATTTGAGTGAGAAGTTCTCACGTTTGTTTTCCACTCCACCATTCTTTATTTCTGAATGGTTTGGATTTGGATTTGATTCTAGTCGGCTCCATCGCATTCTGTAACAACCCGTATTTTCAATAACCTGTTATAACATAAATCGAGGCAGAATTAAATTCTAAAATCTGAATCAAGGGAAACGGGCTATGACATTGCGTTCGCCTCGGAAAAATACGCGAAATAGAGTCCGAGTTTTCGAAAATCGGAGTCCGTATGACACGATTAAGGCCCAACGAAGTTTTCAGAAAATTCCTAAGTAAAAACAGATTTCAAATTCAAGTTTGAATTTGAAAATTTGGGCCAGTTTGGACCAGGCGGGAGATTTCCCGCCAGAGCACCCAAGTCGACAGCCCTGTTGACTTGGGAGTCGACTTGGTTGGACCCAAGTCGACAGCCCTGTCGACTTGGTCCAGCCGTGCTGTTTAGCCTGGTGCACCATTTTGAGATTGTGTTGAGCTTGGGGGCCAGATTCGGTTTTGAGGGCTGAGATTGGAACTAGGGTTTAATCCCATGGCCTAAAACACTTGCCTAATCTATAAATAAGACCCTAACCTACCCTAAATCATCATTATTCATTCATACAACTAAACTATGGCAAAATCAATCCTCTCATGGCCTCCACTCTCTTCATACAATTCCTAAATAAATTTCTAAGTGATTTTCCATGCATACAAGTGTTTTCAAACTTGTATGAGCATCATTAGCTTGCATTCAAGTCAAGTTTTTATATTAGCATCATAAAGAAAGAGTTTTAATCATTTTGGCTCAAGGGTTTGTATGTTAGAGCTTGCATTTTGGGTTTGATTGATTTCATAAGGGCTTGGTCATATTTTTGTGACTTCTTAAGCATTGTAAGCCCTATTCTACTTTCATACTTAAAATCTAAAGTTAAATGTATGATATGCAAGTTTTCTATGATGTAATATGCAAGTTTATCATGTTATGCAAGTTTTCTATGATGTAATATGCAAGTTTATCATGTTATGCAAGTATGCTATGATATGATATGCAAGTTCATCATGTTATGTTATGCAAGTTTGATATGCAAGTTGTCATATGATATGCAAGTTATGCTATGCAAGTTTGGGTTGAACATTTTGTTCAAGCTATCATGTTATGCAAGCTTATCTTGGGTTTATGAACATAAAGCTTCAAGCTTTATGCCAAAGGTTGCATTTTGGCAACATGTAAGTTATCATATCTCTTATGATAACTTGCATGTGAGGCTAAATGCGAACTTATGGCCATTTCTACATGTCATTTATCACCATGTATCACCAATATGCTAAGTTTGGTTTTATGCATGCTTTTGAGGCCAAAATATGTAATATGCAAGTATATGAACACATGAACATTTCATATGCCACCATATTGAACTTGTGGCTTCAATACCTTTATGTCATGATTATGCCAAGTTCCCTCTTTCTATCCTTTATGCGCTATTGCGATATGTAAGCGATGGGATTGCGTTTGGGGTTGGGTAAACTTGAAAGACATAAAACATAAGCTTGGGAATTTACCTATTAAGTTAGGTCTACCCACTGGGAATTTACCTATTAAGTTAGGTCTACCCAATTGCTTGAAAACTTGTAACATGTTTTGGAAACATGATGGACATGACACTTAGAAAAGATAAGTGTGGCCAACTCGAGGTTGGGTTGAGTTTGTAGCGTAAACCTACCCGGAACCGACCGGCTTAACTAGTTGCTACAAACAATAGGACCCAATGTGAGAAGTTGGTCATGTTGTACCTTGGACCCGAGGTTAGACCAAGTTGTGGTGTAAAGCTACCCGGACCCGCCCGGCTTAACTAGTAACCACAACAAGGTCTAATGTGAGAGGTTAAGGCGCATTAAATTAATTAATGCCTCGTGATTAGGGTTAAGTCATGGTCCACTTAATACTTAACCAATTTGGGCTTGGTAGATTAATCGGGGTTAAGTCGTGAACTCATCGTTACACTTAACCAAGTTAATCCATGATTAGCAAGAGGGTTAAACCGTACTTAACCCACTAGAAAATCCTAGCAATGGGGGCCCACTCCGCAGTAATCCCCAAAAATTGGTATCATTAAGGCCCTAGGGACTAGGCTAGGGAGGGGGCACAATTACTGGGCTGGAGGTAAGCGACCCAATAAACGACGGCCGGGCGGTACGCCGATGTAGTTCCGGACGGACTATGGTCGTGCACGTAGTCCGTATTTGGAGAAGTCACCCATGGGTACCAGTAGATCGAGACTATGCACTCATGTTTATGGTGTCCAGGGGTTGGCACCCTAGGGCTTGATACACCCGAAGGGTGGACCCGGCACAGTTCGACTACAATTATGTTTGGGCCATATTGACAACAACACGTGACGAGTTAGGCTTAGGGAGCCGATCGACTAGACCGTTTGGTTGGACCTTGTATTAGGGTCATTTCATGTTATTGGACCGCGGGTTAGGGTCACTTCATGTTATTGGGCCAAAGCTTGGGCCAAGGGATCAATACTTGTTTATTCAAGTCATGTTAGTTTGCTAGTACACCTGTGGTGCAAAACCTTAATCCTGATTATGCGATGACACCTTTATCTACCTTGTTAGTTAATCATCATGCTAGTATGTTGTTATCCTTATGTTCATCCATGCTGCTCATGCCAGTTAACTTTATCAGTTTACATTGATTGTAGTAGGGCTTACTCAGTCTTTTTGACTGACCTGTTTTCTTTCGCCTCTTTTCTTCCGTCCCCCCCACCCCCCAGGTTCTCAGGGAGGGAATACTGGATCTTAGCTTGGATTTCGGATTGCTTGCTTGTGGGATTTAGCTCATGTACGGTTTGACATGAAGCTAGATGTGGCTATCACTTCTTTTGGGGATTAGTACTTATGTATTTCAGTTTTTCAGTTGATGTTGTTTTATCTCGACTTGTTTATTAGGAAAGTTGACATTATGTTGTACCAGACTGGTTTTGAAATGGTTTGAAATCTTCCGCTGTTTTATCTATGTTATTTACTCTGTTTACATATATACATATGTTCTTGTTCTGCCTTGATATATCATTATGCATGTTTACCTGATTCAAACACCCCTCCAAAGTCAGAGTGCTTGCAAGAGACACCCTGGCGGAGGTGGGGTCTTACAATTTGGTATCAGAGCATATGGTTTACGAGAAGGAACAAAAAGGTTTTTAAAACTTTTGGAAAACTATTTTCAAAACCAAGTATAAAGTATTATCCAAAGAAAAGTCTAGTTTATTTTAAAGGCTATTCCCCAAAAAGCCATTAGCAAAATTCCTTCGTTTTTCTCCATTCTGAATCTGTCTTTTTCTTCGTTTTCAGTATGGCCGATAACTTTGCTATTCCAGAGGGAGTACACGTACCTGTTTGGTATAGGAGACTTTTGGAGACTAGGGCGACCGAAGCCGGCCCCACAGATGTTCCTCCTCCTCCTCCAGTAGTTAATATTCCTCCTCCTCCTGTCGCTAATGTTCCTCCCCCTCCTGTTGCTGAGGTTCCTCTTCCTCCTCCCCCTCAGCATCCTCAAGCTGACTTCGCAAAGATTTGCAAAGATTTCAAAGCAATGGGTGGCAAGAACTTTCAAGGCACTGAGACTTTTGTAGAGGCCAGAAATTGGTTGAAAGAGACCGAGGATTTATTCGCTATCTTTGAGTTAGACGATCAGAGGAAGATCTTGTTGGCGGTTTGGCTTATGAAGGATGAAGCCGCTTATTGGTGGGAAGTCACCAATGGTACTATGCCCGTTGAGACTTGGGCCGATCTCAGGGCAAGGTTCGTGCTTAAGTTTCTATCTTCTGCTGAGGAGAATCTGCAAATGGAGAGGTTCATGACTTTGAAGCAAGGAGATATGTCTGTCAAAGAATATGTGAACAAGTTCAATCAGTTAGCTCGTTTTGGCTTGGATATGGTGAATACTCCTCAGAAGAAGGCCCTTCATTTTGCTAGAGGATTGAATGAGCCGTTGCAGGGATTGGCTATGTCACATATTCCCCATGGGGCCACGTTTGAGAGTTTGGTTGATATGGCGCTACTTCAGGGAGATGTCAAGAAAGAAACCAAGATGAATGATACTCAAGCCAAGAAGACTGATTCTCAAGGAAAAGGAAATCAGGGTAATCCAAGTGGTCAAAGCAGTCAAGGCAATCAGAACAAGAACAAGAGTCAAGGCAACAAGGGGAACAGCAACAAGGGCAAGAACAACAAGGAGAAGTGCCATTATTGCGGTTCAGTTGGGCATCTTATTAAGGATTGTAAGAAGAGGAAAAGGAAGAATGGTGAATGCTTTTTCTGCGGTAAGACTGGACATTTCAGTAGGGATTGCCCGAAGAAGCAAGGGCAAGGCCAGGGTCAGACTCAGCGTGCTGGACCTTCAGGAGGGCAAGTTCATGCTCTCAATGTCGCTCCAGTTCCCGATCGAGGTAGTATTTCTGTTGAGAGCCTTGTATATATTTCTGATATTCCAATTCGTACCTTGTTTGATTCTGGTGCATCGCATAGCTGTATCTCATCTGATCTTGTTGATAGTTTGCACCTTAGTACTAGCTTGGTAGATGATCCCGTCTGTGTCTCAAATCCTATTGGGGGTTCCGCCCATTTGTCTATGATATGTGGGGATTTGAGGATCTCTATACTGAGTGTAGAGTTCTTGTGCAGTGCTTATGTTCTTTGTTTTAGGGGATACGGATTGATATTGGGCATGGATTGGCTGTCCAGATATGGAGCCATTCTTGATTGTGAGCATAGGGTTGTGAGGCTCGTGACTCGCCTCGGAAACACCCTAGAGATTTCTTGTGATCCGAGAGGTCCCGTCATGTTGTGCTATCTGGAATCACTCGACTCGTCAATGGAAACTCTTCAGTCTGTGAGAGTGGTTCGAGAGTATCCGGATGTTTTCAATGAAGTTAGGGGGTTTCCCCCTAAGCGAGAGATTGATTTCCGCATTTATCTGGTGGATAATGCAAAGCCGGTTTCTTTGCCCGTTCGGCACATGGCTCCGTGTGAAAGGTGGGAGCTAAGTAAGCAAGTGAAAGAGTTGCTTGAGAAGAACATCATTATACAAAGTATATCTGAATGAGGAGCGCCTGTGGTATTTGCTACCAAGGCAGATGGTTCTCTCCGACTTTGCGTTGACTATCGAGAGTTGAATAAGCTGACTAAGAAGAACAGACACCCGTTACCGAGGATTGATGATCTCTTTGACCAGCTTGTCGGTGCTTCTGTTTTCTCTCAGCTTGATCTTGCTACGGGATTCCATCAGCTCAGGGTAGCTGAAGATAGTATAGACAAGACTGCGTTCAGAACTCCAGATGGAATCTTCGAATGGCTTGTCATGCCGTTCGGCTTGACTAATGCACCCGCATATTTCGTGGACTTGATGAGTAGGGTGTTCAGGGAGTTCTTGAACAAGTTTGTCATGGTCTTCGTAGATGATATTCTGATCTTCTCTAAGGATGAGGAAGAGCACGCAAGGCATCTTATGGAGGTGATGGATACGCTTAGAGCGCATCAGTTGAAGGCCAAGTTCTCCAAGTGTCACTTTTGGAGAAGGGAAGTTAGATTCCTTGGGCATATAGTATCTAAGCAAGGCTTAGCGGTGGATCCCGCTAAGGTAGTTGCAGTTCAGGATTGGAAGACTCTAAGGAATGCAACCGAAGTAAGAAGTTTTCTAGGTCTTGCGGGTTTTTACCGGAAGTTCTTCAAGGACTTCGCAAAGATATCCGCTCCTCTCACTAAATTGACGAAGAAGAATTTAGTTTTTGCTTGGAGCATAGAATGCAAGCTTGCTTTTCAGAAGCTCAAGAGAGCCCTCACATCAGCACCTGTTCTAGCTTTGCCCTATGGAGGGAAGTTATTTACGGTATACACCGATGCATGTGGCACGGGGTTAGGAGCTGTTTTGATGCAAGAAGGAAGAGTGATATGCTTTGGCGGTAGACAACTCAAAGTGCATGAGAAGAATTATCCCACTCATGACTTAGAGTTGGCAGCAATAGTATATGCACTCAAGGCTTGGCGCCATTATCTTCTGGGGGAAAGATTTGAGCTTTATACCGATAACAAGTCATTGAAGTATCTCTTTTCTCAGAAGGATCTGAATCTGAGGCAGCAAAGATGGATGGAATTCTTAGCATCCTATGATTTTGAGATAGCTTATACCCCTAGCAAGGGGAATGTGGTAGCAGATGCATTGAGTAGAAGAAGGTTGACTCTGAGTCCTCTATTCGTTGAGATGAAAAATTTAGAGTATGTGGCAACCTTTGATTTCTCTTTGGCGATTGAATCGATGAACGGATCTTTAGCATCTCTGGAACTCAGACCTACCCTTCTTGATCAAGTTGGGGCTTCGCAGAGAGAAGACCCTCAGATAGTTGAGATTATGGATAAGCTGATTCGAGGAGAGACGTCTAGTCATCTCGCTCGATATTCTATTGATGACAAGGGTTGGCTGAGGAGAGACGGAAGGTTATGTGTTCCAATGGTAGAAGATCTAGTAAGAAGAGTTCTTGAGGAAGCGCATCGCTCTAAGTTGACTATACATCCGGGCGGAGATAAGATGTATAAAGATATGAAGCGTATTTTCTTTTGGCCTGGGATAAAGAAGGATGTGGCAGAGTTTGTCTCTAGATGTATCATTTGCCAGCAAGTCAAGGCCGAGTCGAAGAAGCCCGGTGGGCTATTGCATCCTCTAGACGTTCCACTATGGAAGTGGGAGAGTATTTCCATGGATTTTATCGATGGGCTACCAAGGTCAAGGAAAGGGAATACGAGCATTTGGGTTATTGTGGATAGACTTACGAAGAGTGCTCATTTCATTCTGGTGAAGAGCAAGAGGACCGCATCTTGGCTAACGTCTGTATATCTTCGTGAGATTGTGAGACTACATGGAGTCCCTTCTAGTATAGTCAGTGACCGTGACCCAATCTTTACAAGTCAGTTCTGGAATAGCTTGCAAGAAGCCATGGGCACGATATTGAATCTAAGTACTGCTTATCACCCACAGACGGACGGTCAAACCGAAAGGGTCAATAGGGTACTCGAGGATCTGTTGAGGCTTTGTATTCTGGATTTTGGTGGTACTTGGGAAAACCATCTTCCTCTTGTTGAGTTTGCATATAATAACAGTTATCAGGCAAGCATAGGGATGGCACCATTCGAAGCTTTATATGGGAGGCCGTGCAAGTCGCCTACATGTTGGTGGGAGACTACAGATGAGCTTATACTTGGGCCTAATATGATCAGAGATACATCCGAGAAGATCGAGTTGATTCGGAGACGGATGAAAGCGGCCGAAGACCGACAGAAATCCTATGCTGATAAGCGAAGAACTGATCTGGAGATTGATGTTGGGGATATGGTTTTCATGAAGGTTTCTCCTTTGCGGAATGTGGTCCGATTTGGAGCCGTTGGGAAGTTAGCACCGAGGTTTGTTGGACCATTCCCAATTATAGAGAGGATCGGGCAGATGGCTTATAGAGTGAGGTTGCCCGAGAAGCTTGTTGGAGTACATGATGTTTTTCATATCTCGCATCTCCGGAAGTGTTTACATGAATCAGCAGAGGTTGTTGAGCCAAGTGTTCTAAAAGATGTAGAAGTGGAGAAAGAGGCTACCTTGAGGAGAGCTCCGATTCGTATCTTGGAGACGGAGACCAAGAAGCTAAGGAATCGAGAGGTCAAATTGGTGAAGGTTCAGTGGGGTGAAGCCGAAGAAGACGCAACTTGGGAAACCGTGGAGAAGATGCGTGGGCTTTATCCATTCCTTTTTGAGGGTACACTCTCAATCTTTTTTCTTTGTTAGCATATCTTTCTCTTTTCTATCCATATTTATCTAGTTTATCGTGTTAATCTTGTCATGAGAACCTTAGGTAGAAACCCTTTGGATGAAACATGTGTTTGAAACAAGTTATGCTTGATGGTTGCAAGTGGTTGCAAGTGTTTGCAAGTGGTTACTCGTGGATGCATTATACACGTTAGGCACTAGATCGGCTCACACACTCCTCATATTGCATATGCATGAGTGTTTATGCTTATTCATGGATGAAAATTTTTGTGTTATCACATGGATGTTGCATATGGATGTATGTTATGTGCACACATATAGAAACTATACATTATGTTAGGAATTGCATACATATGGATTCATTTCACTAACATAATTTGCATTGATGATATTTGCATTAGATAAGTACATATACACACACCTTTGCATATGCTCATACAACATTTAGAATCTTGTAAGGACAATGCTTGCTCGTGGATGATGTTTTGAGTAGATGGACGTTGGATGGTAGGACACATTCTTCCTAACTTGAAGATTTCGGGGACAAAATCCTTTAAGGAGGGGAGAATGTAACAACCCGTATTTTCAATAACCTGTTATAACATAAATCGAGGCAGAATTAAATTCTAAAATCTGGATCAAGGGAAACGTGCTATGCCATTGCGTTCGTCTCGGAAAAATACGCGAAACAGAGTCTGAGTTTTCGAAAATCGGAGTCCGTATGACCCGATTAAGGCCCAACGAAGTTTTCAGAAAATTCCTAAGTAAAAACAGATTTCAAATTCAAGTTTGAATTTGAAAATTTGGGCCAGTTTGGGCCAGGCGGGAGATTTCCCGCCAGAGCACCCAAGTCGACAGCCCTGTCGACTTGGGAGTCGACTTGGTTGGACCCAAGTCGAGAGCCCTGTCGACTTGGCTGTCGACTTGGTCTAGCCGGGCTGTTTAGCCTGGTGCACCATTTTGAGATTGTGTTGAGCTTGGGGGCCAGATTCGGTTTTGAGGGCTGAGATTGGAACTAGGGTTTAATCCTATGGCCTAAAACACTTGCCTAATCTATAAATAAGACCCTAACCTACCCTAAATCATCATTATTCATTCATACAACTAAACTATGGCAAAATCAATCCTCTCATGGCCTCCACTCTCTTCATACAATTCCTAAATAAATTTCTAAGTGATTTTCCATGCATACAAGTGTTTTCAAACTTGTATGACCATCATTAGCTTACATTTAAGTCAAGTTTTTATATTAGCGTCATAAAGAAAGAGTTTTAATCATTTTGGCTCAAGGGTTTGTATGTTAGAGCTTGCATTTTGGGTTTGATTGATTTCATAAGGGCTTGGTCATATTTTTGTGACTTCTTAAGCATTGTAAGCCCTATTCTACTTTCATACTTAAACTCTAAAGTTAAATGTATGATATGCAAGTTTTCTATGATGTAATATGCAAGTTTATCATGTTATGCAAGTTTTCTATGATGTAATATGCAAGTTTATCATGTTATGCAAGTATGCTATGATATGATATGCAAGTTCATCATGTTATGTTATGCAAGTTTGATATGCAAGTTGTCATATGATATGCAAGTTATGCTATGCAAGTTTGGGTTGAACATTTTGTTCATGCTATCATGTTATGCAAGCTTATCTTGGGTTTATGAACATAAAGCTTCAAGCTTTATGCCAAAGGTTGCATTTTGGCAACATGTAAGTTATCATATCTCTTATGATAACTTGCATGTGAGGCTAAATTCGAACTTATGGCCATTTCTACATGTCATTTATCACCATGTATCACCAATATGCTAAGTTTGGTTTTATGCATGCTTTTGAGGCCAAAATATGTAATATGCAAGTATATGAACACATGAACATTTCATATGCCACCATGTTGAACTTGTGGCTTCAATACCTTTATGTCATGATTATGCCAAGTTCCCTCTTTCTATCCTTTATGCGCTATTGCGATATGTAAGCGATGGGATTGCGTTTGGGGTTGGGTAAACTTGAAAGACATAAAACATAAGCTTGGGAATTTACCTATTAAGTTAGGTCTACCCATTGGGAATTTACCTATTAAGTTAGGTCTACCCAATTGCTTAAAAACTTGTAACATGTTTTGGAAACATGATGGACATGACACTTAGAAAAGATAAGTGTGGCCAACTCGAGGTTGGGTTGAGTTTGTAGCGTAAACCTACCCGGAACCGACCGGCTTAACTAGTTGCTACAAACAATAGGACCCAATGTGAGAAGTTGGTCATGTTGTACCTTGGACCCGAGGTTAGACCAAGTTGTGGTGTAAAGCTACCCGGACCCGCCCGGCTTAACTAGTAACCACAACAAGGTCTAATGTGAGAGGTTAAGGCGCATTAAATTAATTAATGCCTCGTGATTAGGGTTAAGTCATCGTCCACTTAATACTTAACCAATTTGGGCTTGGTAGATTAATCGGGGTTAAGTCGTGAACTCATCGTTACACTTAACCAAGTTTATCCATGATTAGCAAGAGGGTTAAACCGTACTTAACCCACTAGAAAATCCTATCAATGGGGGCCCACTCCGCAGTAATCCCCAAAAATTGGTATCATTAAGGCCCTAGGGACTAGGCTAGGGAGGGGGCACGATTACTAGGCTGGAGGTAAGCGACCCAATAAACGACGACCGGGTGGTACGCCGATGTAGTTCCGGACGGACTATGGTCGTGCACGTAGTCCGTATTTGGAGAAGTCACCCATGGGTACCAGTAGATCGAGACTGTGCACTCATGTTTATGGTGTCCAGGGGTTGGCACCTTAGGGCTTGATACACCCGAAGGGTGGACCCGGCACAGTTCGACTACAATTATGTTTGGGCCATATTGACACCAACACGTGACGAGTTAGGCTTAGGGAGCCGATCGACTAGACCGTTTGGTTGGACCTTGTATTAGGGTCATTTCATGTTATTGGACCGCGGGTTAGGGTCACTTCATGTTATTGGGCCAAAGCTTGGGCCAAGGGATCAATACTTGTTTATTCAAGTCATGTTAGTTTGCTAGTACACCTGTGGTGCAAAACCTTAATCTTGATTATGCGATGACACCTTTATCTAACTTGTTAGTTAATCATCATGCTAGTATGTTGTTATCCTTATGTTCATCCCTGCTGCTCATGCCAGTTAACTTTATCAGTTTACATTGATTGTAGTAGGGCTTACTCAGTCTTTTTGACTGACCTGTTTTCTTTCGCCTCTTTTCTTCCGTTCCCCCTCAGGTTCTCAGGGAGGGAATACTGGAGCTTAGCTTGGATTTCGGATTGCTTGCTTGTGGGATTTAGCTCATGTAAGGTTTGACATGAAGCTAGCTGTGGCTATCACTTCTTTTGGGGATTAGTACTTATGTATTTCATTTTTCAGTTGATGTTGTTTTATCTAGACTTGTTTATTTGGAAAGTTGACATTATGTTGTACCAAACTGGTTTTGAAATGGTTTTAAATCTTCCGCTATTTTATCTATGTTATTTACTCTGTTTACATATATACATATGTTCTTGTTCTGCCTTGATATATCATTATGCATGTTTACCTGATTCAAACGCCCCTCCAAAGTCAGAGTGCTTGCAAGAGACACCCTGGCGGAGGTGGGGTGTTACACATTCTGAATCACGCGGTATATATATATATATATTGAAATTGGGTTTACTTTTATTACTGGGCTTAATTCAGCCCAAATCGAGAACAGTGGCCCAAGACCACGTTACAAAACACAAAACAACGTATGCCACATCCGACAACGCACAACTTTAGGTTAAAGTAACTACAGACGAGAATAATCCATAAATTTCTTATCACTTTCTCCTAACCCTTCGTTTTCTCTTCATCATGGCAGCAGGAATGAGAAGTAGCTCGTGTATATATCTCAACGCAGAGCCCATGGCGGCCACCGATCCACACCTTGCCTTCCGTCTCCTTCAGGTTCCGTTCTTGTGGTACTACTTTGACCTCTCCTCATCATTGCAATTTTGTGATCTTGTATGGCAAAATTGCTAACCAAGTCTGGTGTTTTCTCTTTCTGTTTGAAAATTTGGTTATTCCTCTCCTTCCAAATGCTCCAAACAGCAACTGTAAGAGCGACAGTGTGCACTTCGGGTACATGACGTACGCTTTGCCTGATGACTTCAAGGTGAGCTACTATTTGTTGGATTTGAGTCTCTATTTCTTTATAATTTATGAAATTCCTGCAATTTTCCCAAACTTTAGTCGAAAAAGGGCAGTTAAAAAACAAGTGTTCATGATTTTCCTGTGAATTGTTGTAAAGAACGCATGTGTCTTCAGTTATGAGTTCCCATTTGAGTAGTCGGTCCCTAGTTGGCAGTCTTCCCATCATCACTTTGTAAGTGTAGTTTGCCATTTTTGGCACATTGGTTTTGCTCCAGATGATTTTAGCCCAGCTTTTGATGGAGTTTATAGGTCTAATGTCCTCCCAGACCTGTCTAATGTGAAAAGCATTACCTAACCATGTCCACATATCATAGTTTCGATCATCATGTATTTGCATGTTCTCTATGGTGTTTCTTTGGGCTAGCGAATAGGGAATATCGAGGTTCCAGTGGTTATGCTGAATGATTGTGTTCACATTAACCTTTGGGCACCCATACGCTGAGTATGTATCCCAACCAAACATATCTATGAACAATTTTCCATTCACCCATGGGTCTCTCCATAAATGTGTCTCATTCCCATTGGCTGTATCCCCCCTGCAATGCTTAGCCAGAGTGTCTCGTACTCTAAGTATTGCCTTCCATGTTGATGATGCATTGTTATCCTCCTTCATGGTCCAAAAATTTGCAGTACCATATCTGGAGCACATCCATCTAGCCTACAGCCCTTCTTTGTTGATAACTTTCCAAGCCTGTTTTAGAGTAAATGCTTCTCTCATGACTTTGATGCTACGTAAACCCACCTCTCCTTCAGTTTTGGGTCTGCATAGCTGCTCATAACCTATCTTATGGAGTCCCCCTTTCCATATAAAATATGCACAAACTTTTTCAATCTTCTCAATCGATGCATTAGGTAATTGGAATGTCTGCAGCCAGAAATTGACTTTAGCTTGAATGACTGTGTGAACCAGCTCTATTCGACCAGCGAATGAAAGTATTCTAGAGCTCCGGCCATATAATCTGTCCCTGATATCACTGATAAGTCCTGTGCACTCCCTGTCAGTTATTTTGTTGGATGATAGGGGCACCCCCAAGTACTTGACTGGTAGTACCCCTTCCTGTACCCCCAACATTGCTAGAACAGTTGCTTTGTTCCTGCATGTTTTATTAAAATAGCATTTGGTCTTCATTTCATTAACCTTTAGCCCACACCAAGCCTCTAGCTGTTCAAAAATCTCCTTTACTTTGCCAGCAGCTGTACTACTTGCCTTGATACAAGTCAGTAGGTCATCTGCATAGAGCAGGTGACTAACACTTGGTTGTACATTTTGGATAGCCTGGATCTTCTTTTCATGACATGCCCGCTCCATTTGCAAGGTGAAAAACTCCATAGCCACAACAAAAATGTAGGGTGAGAGAGGATCACGACGCCTTATGCCTCTGTTGCTGCTGATGAATCCTTTAGGGACCCCATTAATGAGAATAGAGAAGGTGGGAGTACTAATACACTCACTGGTAATGTTTAAGATTTTGTCAGGAAATCCCATACACTTTAGCATGTGCATAATAAAGTGCCTGTTGATCTTGTCATATGCCTTATGTAAGTCAACGTTCAAGCACATCCTATCAGCCCCTTTTTTGTTTAAATTTCTGATTAGTTCATGTGCCAAAAGAGAATTTTCAGAAATACAACGACTCTTAATAAATGCACTTTGGCATTCTGCAATTAAGTCTGGTAGTATAAGTTTCATTCTATTGCAAATAATCTTACTGATGAGTTTATAAATGATGTTACCGCATGCTATTGGTCTATAGTCCGCAATACATGTGGGTTTTCACATTTCGGGATAAGACATATGAATGTGTGGTTGATTTCTTTCAGAATCTTACCTGAATCAAAAGATTCTTGTACTGCTGATGTTATATTGTCTTTCAGATTGTCCCAGTGGATTTTGAAGAATTCAGAACCAAACCCATCGGGCCTAGGCAAAGACTCAATATGGATGGAGCAAAGAGCAGTCCAGGCCTCTCTCTCAGTCACAGTGTTCAGCAGCAGCCTCCTCACAGTGGCATTGACCATCCTTCTGCTTACGATGTTAGGTAACTCCATTTCAGTTGTCTCACCATTATATAGGTCTTGAAAATAGGTGATGGCTTCTTCCTCAAATTTAGCCATGTTTATGCTGCTATTTCCATCCTGGTCATACAGTTGTAAGTTATAGTTTGTGTTTTACGAATTGTTATTTCTGTGTAGAAGAATTTAGTGCATTCGTCTCCTTCAGTTAGCCACTTTATTTTGCTTTCTGTTTTAATTCGATGGCTTTTATATGCAAGCAGTACTTTAGTTTGGTTTGGGCTTCATAGTATTGTCTTCACGTGTCATTTGAATGATCCCCCCATCAATACGCTGAAGCAAATCTTCATTTAATTTTTCCATCCTTTATAATTCATCATGGGCCTTGGGCCTTACTTTATTCCAAAGCATTAGTCTCTCTTTGGCCTTCTTAAGGAACTTAATTAGATGGTACAAGTGGCAATCATCAGCCTGGGTGATATCATCAGTGTTGACAGCTTCTGAATATCCCTCAAGCATATGCCACTCATTTGAGTATCTGAATGGTTTTCCTTTGTCATTACCATCATTGTTCTTCAAGAGAATATGTAGAGGACAATGGTCACAAGTAGAATTTGGTAGAATGTTCACTTTTATGTCTGCAAACTTGGCCAAACATTGTGCATTGATTAGTGCTCTATCCAGTTTGCATGAAATTTTCTTAACCTCTCCACTTTTCCACGTGAATTGCAGGCCTCCGTGGATGGTTTCCACAAGCCCAGCTGCCACCAAACAATTGTTGAATTCTAACAGCCGTGTAGCTCTCAAGGTAATACCACCTTGTTTTTCTTCTGCTCTGAGAACAACATTAAAGTCCGCCATGATTAACCAAGGCTCAGTTATGATTTTGGAGAGGCTAATCAGTTTTTTCCATAGTAAAGTCCTCCGACTAGCTAGATTGCTTGCATACACAGTAGTGATGATAATGTTGAGTCCCCCTTTATTTATGGCTTTAGTTGTTAATTGTTGTTCATCTTTATCTAAAACCTGCATACTCCATACTTCTTTAATCCAAGCGACCAAAATTCTACCTTTAACACCCATGTCATTGTTGTTAACCAACATCCACTCATCACCGAGTAGTTCATCAAAGTTACTCATGTTTTCATCATTCATCTTACTTTCTAAGATACCCATTATTGAAGGACAAATTGTCCTTCGAAGATTATAGAGGTCTAAAGTTCTGGTATCATTGTTTAGACCTCTCACATTCCAACTTATGATTGACATTTAGATTTGAGGGCATTACTCCTCAAATTCTTAGGAGACACAGCTTGTGGATACAAGCGCTTACCTTTTTGTTCCTCTGTGTGAAATTGTCTGTCATATTTGTCATTGGGTTTTGTGTAGTTAGCTCTTCTTGCATTATCTTCTTCTACTGTTGTTGTAAGGTTAATGTCTAATCCTTTCAGTTCTTCAATCGTTTCAGGAACCTGGTCCTGTGGATTGGACAAAATGTCATGGTTTTCTGCCTGATCGAGCTCAGCCTGTGTCTGGTCCACCTCCTGCTGCATTTGTTCCTCTGGGCACGTCGGTGCCACATCAGTCACTGTTGTAGTTTGTGTGTTTGTAAATATTTGTAAATTAACAAAACTAGCTGGGCTGGGTACAGGCATGGGGTTGCCTTCAGTTTCGTTTTGTTGGGTTGTCACTACCATATTCGCTATAGGTTTTTTTGCCATTCACACTTCATGAAAATTGGTGGAGCACTGGCTTTCTAGATGGCCAAACCACTTACATGTGCAACATATGGGTGGTAAGTTCTCATATTCCACCTTCTGAATGTAGATTTTGCCTTGTGCATCTTTTGCTCTCACCTGTTTTTTAAGTTCAATGTCTGCACTGATTTCCACTAGCACTCTTGCATATTTTAATCTCTTTATGTGCTTGGTACATTCATCCATTGATAATGGATTGCCAACCAGACTAGCCATTTTACTAATGCCTCTGGCATTCCATAGGGCGAGCTCCAGATTGGGCAATCGAATCCAAACTGGATAAGTGACTGTAACACCCCGCATTTTTAGTATAATTAAAAATAAAATAAAGTTTATGAAAATATGCTTATATAGGTAAATAATGGTGATGTATAATGAGAATTAATTAATACATGGAAGAGAAGAAAAATTAATTCGATAATAGTGTGTGTAACAGAGAAGATAGTAAAATAAGGATATTTAATTTAAATATCCGGAATTAAGTAAATGGACCTCACCATTGCGTTTCTCTCGAAATTTTACATGAAACAGCGTCCGAGTTTTCAAAAATCGGAGTCCGTATAAAGGAATTATGACCTCCCGAAGTTTCAGCGAAAAATTAGAAAACAGCCCAGCCCAGAAACAAAAAAACAAAAAATGACCAGGTCGACCATAGGTTCGACCTCCCGGGGGGAGGTCGACCATAGTGTCAACCCCCCCTTGGGGAGGTCGACCTGTAGCGACCTGGAGCGGGAATTTTGGTCCAGAAGTGGGAAATTCACCCCAGAAGCTGTCCAGGTTCATTTTTGAGTACCTGGATGAGTTTTTGGGCCTGGTACGTTGGTCTGACACCTGCAAAAACACCCTAGGCTCATTGTAAACTCCATAACAATTCATGGCAAGGCCATGGCTCTCTTCTAACTTGATTTCTTCTTCCTCCTCAAGCTATTGATCTAAATAAATCTTAGATCTATTCTTCTCTCTTTTCTCTACAACATCTATTCTTAAAATAAAAAAGAATGAGATCTAGAATTACTACAACCTTGAATAAATAGAAAAGAGGCTTAGATCTAAATCACTGCGCCAAGAGAAGGAATTTAGATCTGCAACCTGCGCCACATATGAAATCACAGATAAATTGAATTGGACATGAAATCAATCAAAGATGAATCAAAAGCAACAAAAAGGGGGAAATCAGTTCGAAGATTAATCTCGTAACTATTTTGAAGATGACAAACACTGTGAGTGGAGTTATAATACACTTTTTGTGTAAAATTATGACTTATCGTTCAAACATTCCCTATGTAAAACGCGAAATGAAATTATTGTGGAAATTGGATCTATAATGTTTAATATTGTCATGTGTTCGCTTTTAATTATTATGCCTATGATTATGTCCTCTTTTAACTTTTTTTGACTAGGCTATCACGAGCCTAGCTTTATTCTGAAATGAATACGATGGAATGATTATTGCGAACTAAACGGGGGAACGTTTAGTTTTGGGCTATGACATGAACTGGAGGGTGTGGTTATAAATTACAAAAGGGAGTTGGGCGTAATATAACATTGACAAAACCTGAATGCGTAAACCAAATTTAGAATTATACGCATGAACATAATTTGGGGTTTGGCATAGAATTGACATCATTGATTTAAGCATAAAATTGATTTATGTATTTGTTAATGGGCACATGTCTCTAGAATAAAATCTGTATTATAACTTGAAATTGGATAAAAACACAAACTTGATATGAATTGACATCTGGAATTTGACATGAAGTTTACATCTAGAACTTGAACATGAAGTTGACATGAATATGAATTATGAATTTAATGATAGAAGTAACCTGTTAATGGGATTACAAGCATGAATATAAATTGGGGTTTTTTAGGTAAAGCTTGGATTTGGGGAATTGATGCTTGACATCTAGATTGAACTTGATACTCGAATTTTGGCACTATTGAAATGCATTGAACATGAATATGGTTGAGTAATTTGTGTAATGTAAATAGGGACAAGATTATGAAACCTGAAATATGATATTTAGAATATGCTTATGAACTTGACATCTAAAACGAAAACGAACATGGCATGAATTGGTAGTTGACATTTATAAGAACATGCTTGTAAGTTGGGTAGTTGGCATAACATGAACATAATATTTTTTGACATGATTTTGAACTTGACATATGCCAATTATAATAGACATGAACCAAACATGAAACGTGGCTAACTCGAGGTTAGGATGAGTTTGCGATGTAATCCTGCCCGGAACCGCCCGGCCTAACCAGTGGTCGCAAACAATTGGTCCTAATGAGATAAGTTAGTCATATTGCGCTTGAAACCCGAGGTTAGACTGAGTTGTGGTGTATTTCTACCCGGAACCGCCCGGCATATCCACTAACCACAACAACAGGTCTAATGTGAGAGGTTGTGGTGCATTAATAATTAATGGCACATGATTCGTAGGGTTAAGTCATGAATTCAAAGACAACACTCAACCAAATTTCTGAATGAACGTTATAAGGAGATGGGGTTAATTCGACACGAACATATGAAAAAAACTTAACCAAAAATGGAAATAGGAATGTTAACTACCTATTATAAATCGAAGTTGAAATAGTCGAAGGGTTAATTAGGGGGTAAACCTGTCCTAGCGACAGAGAAAAACTATGACTTAAGATGTAATGTAAGACCAAAAGGGCGGGATAACCTATAATATGGGGTAAGCTAAGCAAGAACCATGGGAAAACACCCATGCGCTATCACCGAATAAAGGAGAACTTAAGTAATGCTTGAATTCATGGGAAAATCATAGTTAACAAGATTAACGGGAAAGGAAACTAAGTGGTAAACCTTAGTTAAGAACAACTAAGTAATAATTCTTAGTCAAGGAAACTGAGCTAGTCCATAAATAGTTGAATAACCCGATACAGTAGATCATCACTTAACAAACACACGAGGAGGAGCGAATGTTTATCTGATTTCGAGAAAGGCTCCAACGGACGGGGTTATGAAGCACGTAGCTTCGGAGAACATGTGGGTACTCTTGGTATCCCTTTGTGAGGTTGCAGATGATCCGCCTGGACTCACAGAGGTTAAGGTCTGCGGTAGGAGAACCAAGAGTATTCCTTGGTTGCAATACAAGGCAACCTAAAGACTAGGATGGACCAGCGTGAGGCGGCGATATCTTGTTTAGCCCTGTGATAGCACTCGTCGTCTACCTACCATCTTCAGTCAATCGTAGTACATATACGGAAAGGCAGAGATCTCCCAACAGACCATATACTTGCTATCTAGTTATGGGTGAGGCTGACCAATAGGAAAGTGGGGCATAGGTGGCAGGAGTACAGTTCTCGTGCTTGATTTTCTTGGATTGCCTTTCATTAGTTGAGGGAGGGGTCACGTAGGACCATAACCACTGGTAGACAAACAGACCTTAGCATCTACATCGACAGATAACTTAAAGGTCCCGACCGAGTTCCGTATTTCTTGATTTAGCCCTGTCACGGGACTCGGGCCACACATATAGTGTACACATGCACCTAGACATCTGAAATGATTCACGATACATACGTGGGAAAAGGGCGTTGTTCGACAGGTAGCATAATCCCTAGTAGTCCTAGGTGGCATAAAACCTAATCGAATCTAGAAAATGTTCAATATGTAGCATAATCCCTAGTGGTCCTAGGTGGCATAAATCCTAGTTGAACACTCGATAGTTCATGATAAGGAAACCTAGCCAGATCATGGGTGGCAGTCCAAATGATTTCAAGAATGGTTGCACTACGTTGAAGTAGTATAGAATTACGTGATAAAGCCCATACAATATACGGCAAGGGACTGTACGTATACATGGAAAGGATTATACGAGTTGGGAAAAAATTACATATACGATGTATTAGGTTATGTCTACTTGTATGTGGACGAGAATGACATGTGTTTGGCCTTGGGTGCTAATATTGTGAATAACCTAATAAAAAAGAAATTATAACTGAACGGTACATGAAGGGTTACACAAGAGTTTACTATAGTCCAGTCACACAGAACTTATGTTCTGACCCCCTCCTCACAACATGCGCAGGTTCGGTTCATGGCAGAGATAGTATTGCTTGACTACTGGCTTGGTAGTATTATTATTAAGGTAATGCTATTTTGAATAAATTATATTTTATTCCTTCCTCTGTGAGCTGCTTTTCGAACGCTGACGTGTTTCTTTCTCTCTGTCTTTTCTGCAGTATACCAGAGCACCCAACTTAGGGTTCGATGGATTGGATTTTGAAAAATTCGGTCTGTCGAAACCCGACTTGTTACATCTGGTATCAGAGCTTCAGTTTAGTGGTCTTAGGGCGATAATGAGTGAATGTATTTGTATTTTCTAAAATATAAATATATTATATATATAAACCAAAATCCATATAGTAGCCCACTAGACATGTAAAGAGTTGGGATATTGGTTCTTACACTAAAGGCATGGACATAGAAATTTTGGAAACAATTAGGTGGTTGGGAAAGTGTACCATATGACTTGGAGCTAGAAAGTATCCCATAGAATGGAAACTGAAATATTAGTATTTCAGAGTAGTGGGTCTAGAAGTAAAACCTTAGAAATTAGAAAAAAAGGTTAAAGTGTGAAAATGGATTAGGAATATATATAGTCGAGAAAATTGAATTTGTGAAAGTACCTAGGAAAGCCTAGTTGAGTGGAAAACCCGCTTTGAGTTTGACCCAATAATAAACTTTTAAGAACTTGAATTTGTAAAAGAGTTTGTGGTATTTTATGAGTTTTGATCTTAAAAGTATCTTGATATCTGAAAAGTGCATATTGGGTTTTAAAATAAAGTGGGGTATATTATGTAAAACAACGAATTCTTGTTTTGAAAGAATTCTCTCATGAAAAGGAGCATATATATATATATATATATAGCTCACTAGTTCTCATATATGAAAATCTTGAAAGGAAAATGTTGTATTTTGTAAAAGGAGTTTTTGAAATCTCTATTCCATTAAATTTTGATTATTGTTAAAAAAAAAAATTAGGTAAACAAATTTCCCGTAGAATGCATAAGCATTGAGACCTAGAATTGTAGCTTGAGAAAAATGAAAGGATAGGCTAGTAATACACAGCATGGACTAGTAGTGACTACTAGGTGATGAAGGGCAAGTAATTAAACAGACCATGTTAGGTGGACTCGCGATTGTCAGAGGTTATAAAGTCTTAAGATCCTTGGCCCATAGCTGTAGCTATGTAGGATACTATTTGACTAGAATACGGAAAAACTTATTTGAAAAGATAAATAAATAATATAAACATGCGAGACTGGACTAAGCCAAATAAGCTAAAGAATAGCCTAAGTAACAAGAAAACAATAAATTCAGTAAAACAACAAAACAAGACGGGGGAAAGAAAATGAAAATCTCAAGAAAAAGATGAATAAATATGAAATTATTTCAAGATAAAGTCGAAAATACGAGAAAGAAATTTTCTTATATGGTTGTGCTTGGATAAGAAAATAGGAAATCTTAATAGAATAGTTATATAAAAATCCAAGTACAATTAGAAAAGGAAAATAGAGGATGTGAATTTTTCCGTTTTATACCTTTTCGTAACATAAAAAATCGAATTTGGAAAATTAGATTTTTCTAAATCTCGAGTTAAAAGATGGTTGGTAGGGTTTTGAATGCGAAAATTGGATGAACTATGCTCTTATTCTATAAGAGTATGGGAAAATTTGAATGGAAAATGTTTTGGTTTTTCAAAAATATTGCATCCATATTGAACTGCAATATATTTAGGATATGAGCATCATGTTTTGAAAAGTTTTTTAAAGTTTGCATACATATAGGTGGATCCAAATTAGGCATATAAGCTTTACTATAATGTACTTTACTTTGCACATGTGCACAATGTTGCAACAATTGGATGAACACTAATTGGATGTTGCGAGGGATTATCTATTTTACTCTTATCGAATTTCGAGAACAAAATTCTTTAAGGGTGGGAGAATGTAACACCCCACATTTTTAATATAATTAAAAATGAAATAAAATGTATGAAATTATGCTTATATAGGTAAATAATCGTGATGTATAATGAGAATTAATTAATACATGGAAGAGAAGAAAACTTAATTTGATAATAGTGTGTGTAACGGAGAAGATAGTAAAATAAGGATATTTAATTTAATTATCGGGAATTAAGTAAAATGGACATCACCATTGCGTTCCACTCGAAATTTTACATGAAACAGAGTCCGAGTTTTCGAAAATCAGAGTCCGTATGAAGGAGTTATGACCTCCCGAAGTTTTAGCGAAAAATCAGAAAACAGCCCATCCCAGAACAGAAAAAAAAAAATGACCAGGTCGACCCCCAGGTCGACCATAGGGGGAGGTCGACCATAGTGTCGACCCCCTATTGGGGAGGTCGACCTGTAGCGACCTAGAGCGGGAATTTTGGTGCAAAAGCGGAAAATTTGCCCCAGAAGCTATCGAGGTTAATTTTTGAACACCTGGATGAGTTTTTGGGCCTGGTACGTTGGTCTAACACCTATATAAACATTCTAGGCTCATAGTAAACTCCACAACAATTCATGGAAAGGCCATGGCTCTCTTCTAACTTGATTTCTTCTTCCTCCTCAAGCTATTGATCTAAATAAATCTTAGATCTATTCTTCTCTCTTTTCTCTACAACATCTATTCTTAAAATTAAAAAGAATGAGATCTAGAATTACTACAACCATGAATAAAAAGAAAAGAGGCTTAGATCTAAATCACTGTGCAAAGAGAAGGAATTCAGATCTGCAACCTACGCCGCATATGAAATCAAAGATAAATTGAATTGGACATGAAATCAATCAAAGATGAATCAAAAGCAACAAAAAGGGGGAAATCAGTTCGAAGATTAATCTCGTTCCTATTTTGAAGATGACAAACACTGTGAGTGGAGTTATAATACACTTTTTGTGTAAAATTATGATTTATCGTTCAAACATTCCCTATGTAAAACGCGAAATGAAATTATTGTGGAAATTGGATCTGTAATGTTTAGTATTGTCATATGTTCGCTTTTAATTATTATCCCTACGATTATGTCCTCTTTTATTCCCCTCTTTTGTCTTTTTATGACTAGGCTATCACGAACCTAGATTTATTATGAAATGAATACGACGGAATGATTATTGCGAACTAAAAAGGGGAATGTTTGGTTTTGGGCCATGACATGAACTGGAGGTTGTGGTTATAAATTACAAAACGGAGTTAGGCATAATATAACATTGACAAAACCTGAATGCGTGAACCAAATTTAGAATTATACGCATGAACAAGATTTGGGGTTTTGCGTAGAATTGACATCATTGATTTAAGCATGAAATTGACTTATGCATTTGTTAATGGGCACATGTCTCTAGAATAAAAACTGTATTATAACTTGAATTTGGATAAGAACACAAACTTGATATGAATTGACATCTGGAATTTGACGTGAAGTTTACATCTAGAACTTGAACATGAAATTGATATGAATATGAATTATGAATTTAATGATAGACGTAACCTGTTAATGGGATTACAAGCATGAATATAAATTGGGGGTTTTTAGGTAAAGCTTGGATTTGGGGAATTGACACTTGACATCCAGATTGAACTTGATACTCGAATTTTGGCACTATTGAAATGCATTGAACATGAATATGGTTGAGTAATTTGTGTAATGTAAATAGGGACAAGATTATGAAACTTGAAATTTGACATTTAGAATATGCTTATGAACTTGACATTTAAAATGAACACGAACATGGCATGAATTGGTAGTTTACATTTATAAGAACATGCTTGTAAGTTAGGTAATTGGCATAACACGAACTTAATATTTTTTGACATGATTATGAACTTGACATATGCCAATTAGAATAGACATGAACCAAACATGAAACGTGGCTAACTCTAGGTTAGGATGAGTTTGCGATGTAATGCTGCCCGGAGCCACCCTGCCTAACCAGTGGTCGCAAACAATTGGTCCTAATGTGAGAAGTTAGTCATATCGCGCTTGAAACCCGAGGTTAGACCGGGTTGTGGTGTAATTCTGCCCAGAACCGCCCGACATAACCAGTGACCACAACAATAGGTCTAATGTGAGAGGTTGTGGTGCAATAATAATTAATGGCACATGATTCGTACGGCTAAGTCATGAATTCAAAGAAAACAATTAACCAAATTTGTGAATGAATGTTATAACGAGATGGTGTTAAGTCGACACGAACATATGAACAAAACTTAACCAAAAACGGAAATAGGGAATGTTACCAACCTATTATAAATCGAAGCTAAAATAGTCGAAGGGTTAATTAGGGGGTAAACCTGTCCTAGGGACAGAGCAAAACTATGACTTAAGATGTAATGTAAGACCTGAAGGGTGGGATAACCTATAATATGGGGTAAGCTAAGCAAGAACCGTGGGAAAACACCCATGCGCTATCACCGAATAAAAGATAACTTAAGTTATGCTTGAATTCATGGGAAAACCTTAGTTAACAAGATTAACGGGAAAGGAAACTAACTGGTAAACCTTAGTTAAGAACAACTAAGTAATAATTCTTAGACAAGGAAACTGAGCTAGTCCATAAATAGATGAATAACCAGATATGGTAGATCATCACTTAACAAACACATGAGGGGGAGCGAACGTTTATCTGATTTCGAGAAAGGCTCCAGTAGACTGGGTTACGAAGCACGTAGCTTCAGGGAACGTGAGGGTACTCTTGGTATCCCTCTGCGAGGTTGTAGATGATCCGCCTGGCCTCACAGAGTTTAAGGTCTGCGGTAGGAGAACCAAGATTAAGCCTTGGTTGCAATATAAGGCAACCTAAAGAGTAGGATGGACCAGCGTGAGGCGCCGATATCTTGTTTAGCCATGTGATAGCACTCGTCGTCTACCTACCATCTTCAGTCAATCGTAGTACGTATATGGAAAGGCAAAGAACTCCCAACAGACCATATACTTGCTATCTAGATATAGGTGAGGCTTGCCAATAGGAAAGTGGGGCATAGGTGGCAGGAGTACAGTTCTCGTGCTTGATTTCCTTGCATAGCCTTTCATTAGTTGAGGGAGGGGTCACATGGGACCATAACCACTGGTATAAAAACAGGCCTTAGCATCTGCATTGACAAATAACTTAAAGCTCCCGACCGAGTTCCGTATTTCTTGATTTAGCCCTGTCACGGGACTCGGGCCACACATATTGTGTACATGTGCACCTTGACATCGGAAACGATTTACGATACATACGTGGGAAAAGGGCGCTGTTCGACAGTTAGCATAATCCCTAGTAGTCCTAGGTGGCATAAACCCTAATTGAATCTAGAAAACGTTCAACAGGTAGCATAATCCCTAGTGGTCCTAGGTGGCATAAATCCTAGTTGAACACTCGATAGTTCATGATAAGGAAACCTAGCCAGATCAAGGGTGGCAGTCCAAATGATTTCAAGAATGGTGGCACGTTGACGTAGTATAGAATGACGTGATAAAGCCCGTACGTTATACGGCAAGGGACTGTATGTATAAATGGAAACGATTATATGAGTTGGAAAAAAAATTACATATACGATGTATTAGGTTAAGTCTGCTAGTAAGTGGATGAGAATGACATGGGTTTGGCGTTGGGTGCTAATATTGTGAATAACCTAATAAACAAGAAATTATAACTGAACGGTATATGTAGGGTTACATAAGAGTTTATTATAGTCCAGTCACACAGAACTTATGTTCTGACCCCCTCCTCACAACATGCTTGACAGTATTATTATTAATGGCAGGGATAGTATTGCTTGACTACTGGCTTGGCAGTATTATTATTAATGTAATGCTATTTTGATTAAATTATATTTTATTCCTTCCGCTGTGAGCTGCTTTTCGAACTCTGACATGTTTCTTTCTCTCTGTCTTTTCAGCAGGATACCAGAGCACCCAACTCGGGGTCCGATGGATTGGATTTTGAAAAATTCGGTCTGTCGAAACCCGGCTTGTTACAGTGACAAGCATGTCACGCTCCAGATTAAGATTTGGTTCCCATCTCTTAGTGAAAATCAGTTTGTTATCCATGAACCATGGTCCATTATTCAGCACATTTTCACCATCAGTCGCATTCATGAATTTGATCAGGTAGAATCCTTTCTCTCTTGCATACACATTCCAGTTACCTGTAGGCTTCCACTCCCTTCTAATATAGGCATTTAAGTGAACATAATATGGGCATTTACCAATCAGATAAATGTAAATGGAATTTGTCCACATATTGTTTGCCTCAGCTATGATTTCCTCATATAGCACAGCATATTCTCCTTCCTCATCCATATCCGCGTCATACTTCTTAACCCCACCTTTGATTCTTGTGTTACCTGCCAGTGCTTCAGCCCAGTTTCAACTACCTGCCTTAAAATTGAGAGTTCGTGCCGAAGTCTTACCACCTCCACAATATGCATGAGATCCACCACCAATAGCCTATTTTGCTGTTCTGGCTTTCCTATTTCTGACCTCTTTCCAACCCTGGTCATCATTTTCTTTGTGGTTTGGGTTAGCGTTTTGAGAACACTGAGATGCGACAGCCTTTTTTTATTTGCTATTATATATATATAGATATATATATATATACATTGAAAATCACAATTTTCATATCATTACTTTACATATAAAAATCATATTTTCTGTATCGCCACTCATATAATAAAAATCACATTTTTATCACGATGCTTACATTATAAAAATCATATTTTTATTTTGCTACTTTAAAAATAAAAATAATATTTTATTAACTTAAAAATCGTATCATATCTTTACTAACTTAAAAATCATATTTGTATATAATTAAAAATCATATTTTTATACAATTAAAAATCCTATCCTTATACGATTAATTATCGTACCTTTATATATTAAAAAATCATACTTTATGTAATGAAAATCATAACTAAAGAAATCATATTTTCATATCTAAAGAAATCATATTTTCTATCTACAAAGAAATCATATATTTAATTCAATGAAATTGTATTTTTCAATCCAATGAAATCATATTTTTCATTTCAATGAAATCATATTTTTCACTAACTATAAATCATATTTTTCTATACTTTCTATGTAAAAACTGATTTTATAAATGCTAATTATATATTAAAAAACTCGTTTCATAAATGCTATTTTCTATGCATAAAAACTGATTTTTTTTAAAATAATTTTTTTAACATATAAAAACTCAAATTTAAGAATGAAAATTAAAAAACTTACTGTTTGCCGGAATCTTGATTGGAGGTAGGAGAAACGGAGGCGTAGGCGATGAGGGAGGTGGCAGCTAGCCGGTGGCGGTGCTCCAGTGGTCGGGGCGGTGCTGTTCAGGCCATTTTCGATTGGGTGCATGGTTTCTAGGGTTCGGGGCTTATCGAAACAGTTTGGCCAAACATTGTGCATTGATTAGTGCTCTATCCAATTTGCATGCAATTTTCTTAACCTCTCCGCTTTTCCACGTGAATTGCAGGCCTCCGTGGATGGGTTCCACAAGCCCAGCTGCCACCAAACAATTGTTGAATTCTGACAGCTGTGTAGCTCTAAAGGTAATACCACCTTGTTTTTCTTCTGCTCTGAGAACAACATTAAAGTCCGCCATGATTAACCAAGGCTCAGTTATGTTTTTGGAGAGGCTAATCAGTTTTTGCCATAGTAAAGTCCTCTGACTAGCTAGATTGCTTGCATAAACAGTAGTGATGATAATGTTGATTCCCCCTTTATTTATGGCTTTAGTTGTTAATTGTTGTTCATCTTTATCTAAAACCTGCATACTCCATACTTCTTTAATCCAAGCGACCAAAATTCTACCTCTAACACCCATGTCATTGTTGTTAACCAACATTCACTCATCACCGAGTAGTTCATTAAAGTAACTCATGTTTTCATCATTCATCTTACTTTCTAAGATACCCATTATTGAAGGACAAATTGTCCTTCGAAGATTATAGAGGTCTAAAGTTCTGGTATCATTGTTTAGACCTCTCACATTCCAACTTATGATTGACATTTAGATTTGAGGGAATTACTCCTCAAATTCTTAGGAGACACAGCTTGTGGATACAAGCGCTTACCTTTCTGTTCCTCTGTGTGAAATTGTCTGTCATATTTGTCATTGGGTTTTGTGTAGTTAGCTCTTCTTGCACTATCTTCTTCTACTGTTGTGGTAAGGTTAATGTCTAATCCTTTCAGTTCTTCAATCGTTTCAGGAACCTGGTCCTATGGATTGGACAAAATGTCATGGTTTTCTGTCTGATCGAGCTCAGCCTGTGTCTGGTCCACCTCCTACTGCACTTGTTCCTCTAGGCACGTCGGTGCCACATCAGTGATTGTTGTAGTTTGTCTGTTTGTAAATATTTGTAAATTAACAAAACTAGCTGGGCTGGGTACAGACATGAGGTTGCCTTCAGTTTCGTTTTGTTGGGTTGTCACTGCCATATTCGCTATAGGTTTTTTTGCCATCCACACTTCATGAAAATTGGTGGAGCACTGGCTTTCTAGATGGCCAAAGCACTTACATGTGCAACATATGGGTGATAAGTTCTCATATTCCACCTTCTGAATGTAGATGTTGCCTTGTGCATATTTTGCTCTCACCTGTTTTTAAGTTCAATGTCTGGACTGATTTCCACTAGCACTCTTACATATTTTAATCTCTTTATGTGCTTGGTACATTCATCCATTGATAATGGATTGCTAACCAGACTAGCCATTTTACTAATGCCTCTAGCATTCCATAGGGCGAGCTCTAGATTGGGCAATCGAATCCAAACTGGATAAGTGACTGTAACACCCCGCATTTTTAGTATAATTAAAAATGAAATAATGTTTATGAAAATATGCTTATATAGGTAAATAATGGTGACGTATAATGAGAATTAATTAACACATGGAAGAGAAGAAAAATTAGTTCGATAATAGTGTGTGTAACAGAGAAGATAGTAAAATAAGGATATTTAATTTAAATATTAGGAATTAAGTAAATGGACCTCACTATTGCGTTCCTCTCGAAATTTTACATGAAATATAGTCCGAGTTTTCGAAAATCGGAGTCCGTATGAAGGAATTATGACCTCCCGAAGTTTCAGCGAAAAATCAGAAAACAGCCCAGCCCAGAACAAAAAAAAAAGACCACGTCGACCCCTAGGTCGACCATAGTGTCGACCACGCCTTGGGGAGGTCGACTTGTAGCGACCTGGAGCTGGAATTTTGGTCCAGAAGTGGGAAATTCGCCCCAAAAGCTGTCCAGGTTCATTTTTGAGCACCTGGATGAGTTTTTGGGCCTGTTACGTTGGTCTAACACCTGCAAAAACATCCTAGGCTCATTGTAAACTCCATAACAATTCATGGCAAGGCCATGGCTCTCTTCTAACTTGATTTCTTCTTCCTCCTCAAGCTATTGATCTAAATAAATCTTAGATCTATTCTTCTCTCTTTTCCCTACAACATCTATTCTTAAAATAAAAAAGAATGAGATCTAGAATTACTACAACCATGAATAAATAGAAAAGAGGCTTAGATCTAAATCACTGCGCCAAGAGAAGGAATTCAGATCTGCAACCTGCGCCGCATATGAAATCAAAGATAAATTGAATTGGACATGAAATCAATCAAAGATGAATCAAAAGCAACAAAAAGGGGGAAATCAGTTCGAAGATTAATCTCGTACCTATTTTGATGATGACAAACACTGTGAGTGGAGTTATAATACCCTTTTTGTGTAAAATTATGATTTATCGTTCAAACATTCCTAATGTAAAACGCGAAATGAAATTATTGTGGAAATTGGATCTATAATGTTTATTATTGTCATGTGTTCGCTTTTAATTATTATGCCTATGATTATGTCCTCTTTTATCTTTTTATGACTAGGCTATCACGAGCCTAACTTTATTATGAAATGAATACGACGGAATGATTATTGCGAACTAAAAAGGGGAACGTTTGGTTTTGGGCTATGACATGAACTGGAGGGTGTGGTTATAAATTACAAAAGGGAGTTGGGCGTAATATAACATTGACAAAACCTGAATGCGTAAAAAAAAATTAGAATTATACGCATGAACATGTAACACCCCACTCCCGCTATGGTCACTCTCTAAGGGAATGCCATAGCATCGGTGGAGTATTTTAGTGAATATAGAACAGAAAAATTACAACAAGACAGATATAAATAGTACTTGAAATTTAAAACATCATCTCATAACAGCGGAAGTAAACATGTCTGGTTACATCATAAAACCAAAATAAAAGTCAAGTACATAGGATGCTAAGAATTCCATCCACCTTTGCTGTCTCAGATTCAAATCCTTCTGAGAAAACAAGTACTTCAATGATTTGTAGTCAGTGAACAATTCGAATCTCTCACCAAGAAGATAATGGCGCCAAATCTTAAGCGCAAAAACAATAGCGGCCAACTCTAGATCATGGGTAGGGTAATTTTTCTCATGCACTCTCAACTGCCTTCCACCATAGGCTATCACCCTTCCCTCTAGCATTAAGACTGCGCCTAGTCCTGTCCCACAAGCATCGGTATAGACAACAAATGGCTTGCTCCCATCTGGCAACACTAAAACTGGAGCAGTGGTTAAAGCTCTCTTTAACCGTCGGAACGCATCATCACAATCTACGTCCCATGCGAAAACAAGATTCTTCTTCGTTAAGCGGGTTAATGGGGCTGATATCTTCGCGAAGTCTTTGATAAACTTCCTATAGTAACCCGCCAACCCCAAGAAACTTCTTACTTCGGTAGCATTCTTCGGAACCTTCCAATCCTGAATTGATACTACCTTCGCGGGATCCACAGCTATCCCTTCCTTGGAGACCACGTGCCCCAAGAACCGCACCTCCTTCCCCCAGAAGTGACATTTAGAGAATTTAGCCTTAAGGCTATGTGCTCGAAGAGTCTTCAATACCTCCCCAAGATGTAGGGCATGCTCTTCTTCACTCTTAGAAAATACTAAGATATCATCCACAAAGACCACCACGAATTTATTAAGGAACTCCCTGAACACCCTACTCATCAAATCAACAAAGTATGCAGGGGCGTTCGTCAACCCAAATGGCATCACCAACCACTCATAGAAACCATCCGGAGTCCTAAAGGCAGTCTTGTCTATGCTATCCTCAGCCACCCTCAATTGATGAAACCCCGTGGCTAAGTCCAACTGATAAAATACTGAAGCGCCAACCAACTGATCGAAAAGATCATCAATCCTCGGCAATGGGTGTCTATTCTTCTTTGTGAGCTTGTTGAGTTCTCTATAGTCTACACAAAGTCTGAGGGACCCATCCGCCTTCGTAGCAAATACTACTGGAGCACCCCACTCCGATATACTCCGTCTTATGAACCCCTTCTCAAGCAACTCCCCTACTTGCTTATGGAGTTCCCTCCTCTCACGAGGAGCCATGTGGCGCACTGGTAACGATACAGGTTTAGCATTATCCACCAGATATATTCGGAAGTCAATCTCCCGCTTCGGAGGTAAGCCCTTCACCTCCTAAAACACATCCGGATATTCCCGGACCACTCTAACAGATTGCAAACTCTCGACCGAAGCGTCAAGCGATTCAAGATAACTTAGCATAACAGAATCCATGGGATTACAAGAAATCTCGAGAGTGTTACCCTAGCGGGTCATGAGCCTAACAACTCTCCTTTCGCAATCAAGAACGACACCATTACTGGATAACCAGTCCATGCCCAAAATCAACCCATAGCCCGTGAAGCCCAACACAAATGCATCACATCTAAACTCAATGCTAAGTATAGAAATCTTCAAACCCAAACATATCATGGACAAATAAGTGGAGCCCCCAATTGGGTTTGAAACAACCAAGGGATCATCTACCAGACTGGTGTCTAAGTGCAGTGACTCAACTAATGATGATGAGATAAACGAATGTGATGCGCCTGAATCAAACAATGTACGGACAGGATGATCAAATAGAAAAACCAGACTTTCAATGGAGATAGTTCTACCTCTTTCCTGAATCGGTGGGACTGCGAGAGCCTGTACTTGCCCCCTAGCCTGACCTGGTGCCATAAGAGCTTGCACCTGTCCTCCTGAGGTAGACCCCGTCCTTTGCCCCTTCTTAGGGCAATCCTTCACTAAATGCCCTGCTTCGCCACAGTGGAAGCAGCCAGTCTTCTTCTTCTTGCGACAATCCTTGCTTAGGTGGCCAGGTGTCCCACAATTGAAACACTTCTTCTTCTTGCCCTTGCCACCGTTGCCTTTCCCACCTTTATTTTGCTGTTGTTGCTGAGGTCTCTTTTGATCTCCCTTCTTCTCGGGTGCCCTATTAGCATTGGGACCCTTCTCTTCTTCATGCATGAGTGCCATGTCAACTAACTTCTCAAAGGTGGCCCCCATAGGGATATGAGTCATAGCCAACCCATGCATCGGTTCATTCAAGCCTTTCACGAACCTCAAAGCCTTCTTCTCCGGTGTATTGACCATATCTAGGCCAAACCTTGCCAATTGATTAAACTTGTTGACATATTCCTTCACTGAGAGATTTCCTTGCTTTAAAGTCAAGAATCTTTCCATATACAAGTTTTCCTCCGCCCTTGAGAGAAACTTTGCCACAAATCTTTGCCTAAAATCCGCCCAAGAGTCAACGGGGCGTTCTCCATTAGTGACCTCCCACCAGAATGAGGCCTCTCCCTTCATTAACCAAGCAGCTAACCTGACTTTCTTTCCTTCTTCCATCTCAAAGATATCTATCAACTCTTCCACCTCCTTAAGCCAATCTCTAGCCTCCACAAAAGTTTCAGATCCTTGAAAAGGTTTTCCTCCCATAACTTTAAATTCCTTGCAAGTCTTAGCAAAAGTATCCGTGCGAGGAGGAGGGGGAGGAGGAAGATCGGGTGCTACGGTTGGTGGATGAACATTTGCTGGACCCGCAGTGGTGGCCCTAGCCTCCATCAATCTCCTATACCATACTGGTACCGTCACACCCTCCGGAAAATTAAGATCCTCAGCCATGCTGAAACGAAAAAGGAAAGATTCAAAACGGAGAATTCAAAGGATATAGATATGGCTATTGGGGATTATGCTTTTCTTCCAAAAACTTTTCTCTTTAAAGACATGTTTTCGAAAATATCTCTTCCAAAAATGTTTTTAGAAAAATAGTTTTCTAAAAATTTTATCTGTTCCGGTAACCTGGCTCTGATACCACGTGTAACACCCCACTCCCGCTATGGTCACTTTCTAAGGGAATGCCATAGCATCGGTGGAGTATTTTAGTGAATATAGAACAGAAAAATTACAACAAGACATATATAAATAGTACTTGAAATTTAAAACATCATCTCATAACAGCGGAAGTAAACATGTCTGGTTACATCATAAAACCAAAATAAAAGTCAAGTACAATATCTATCAAAATAAAGAAGTACATAATCCCACTCTCTTATACAATAGCCAGGACAAAGGAAAAGATAACTGGGTAACTGGAGCTTTACATCTATCCAAGCTCCTAAAGACTGGTACAACAATCCGATCAAGCTCCACTACTGCTAGGATCCACCGTAGGACCTGAGGGTTGGGAAAAAGATAAAAACAACGGGGTCAGACATAAGTCTGAGCGAGTCCTATAACTTTAACAATACAATCATTAAAGTAACCAAAGAAGACATAAACTTGACCTACGGTAATGTCTGGGGATGAATGGCTACACTAAGCAGCTTGGTAGACTTAGGATAAACTAAGATAACTGTAAAGACGCATCTACCCACCCAAGGATAATTACTAACTGCACCACACCAGTCATTCCTACTTAAAGGTTGATCCCTCCCAAGGACTTAGAAAATTTACCCAGTAGTTTCGTGTACCCCTAGCTCACTACATAGGTGCCGTCTGCCCCTATCTCCACTAGGTGTACCCACTACTCCCAAGCGATCGGCTCCCTACCGTAGATACCCGTGCTGGTCCCACAATGGGGTGTATCATTCCCCAAAGTGGCCACCTGATAATAACAACGGTGCACGGTTTTATATCTACACGATGCAACAACGACTTACCAACCAGCCCGGGTCCACACACGCATATGAAACCCGTTGATCCTGCGTTGCCACCGCTAACCCGTTTTGGCCTCTTATAGTCAAGCCCAATATGCGTGTCCCGTCACCCGACTAGAGTCGAGCCCACAAAGATACGTTTGGGATATTGGTTGAAATGGGCCCCCCACAAGCTACCCACCTAAGCTTGTCACTTATCTAGTGTATCCCACTTAACCCTTTAATCATGTTTAATTACATGTTTCCACTTGGTTAAGTATTCTAATCGTATTTTCTATTGCCACCCAAGGCAACCCACTAGATTTCCACATGCCACCCAAGGCACCCACTTAACCCCTCATGTCCCTCTACATGCTAATATGGTTAAGTGTTTCTTAATTAATTAATTAAGATCATGACCTCATAAAGACCTCTCACATTAGACCATCTTTTATGACTGCTGGATATGCCGGTTGGTTCCTGGCAGACTTCTGTCATAAAAAGGGTCTAACCTCGTGTCTTTACTTTAATCACGTATTTAATTTATGACTAAGACCTCTCACATTGGGCCAATCATTTGTAGCCGCTGGATGGCCGGTCGGTTCCGGGCAGACTTCCGCTACAAAAGGGTCCAACCTCGTGTCTTAGTTGATTAATTACACCTAATTAATCATCCCCATATTAATTATCCCTAATTAATATCAAGTTTTTCATAACATGGGTAGACCTAACTCAATAGGTAAATTCCCATGGGGTAGACCTAACTCAATAGGTAAATTCCCACTTATGTTAATTTATTTTTATGGTATGCTTAATCATACCCAATCATACTTTTATTAACATATTTATTAACCCCATCGTTCCCCACGTAAATCGTTCTCATTTCATGATGTAATAAAGGGAAGATCCATCACAAATATCATGGGTTTAACCAAATCTTAGCATATAACTTTGTCATGGGTTAAGAGGATGTCAACTTGCATATATGAGCATATATTAACCCAACTACATTTAACCCAAACTTGCATATTAACATGCACATATCTTGCATAACATGTTAAACTTGCATATAAGCATTCTCATAACTTGCATAACATGTTAAACATGCATTTAAGCATACACATAACTTGCATAAGCATTCTCATACTTGCATAACATGTTAATCATGCATTTAAGCACACACATAACTTGCATAAGCATACTCATACTTGCATAACATGTTAAACATGCATTTAAGCATACACATAACTTGCATAAGCATTCTCATACTTGCATAAGCATGCATAACTTGCATATCATGTTAAACTTGCATTCAAGCATATACATAACTTGCATATGAACTTGCATAACAACCTACACATAACTTACATAGCATCATACACATAACTTGCATATGAACTTGCATAACTCACTTGTTAAACATGCATAAACCCACTTATTAGATATGCATAAACCCACTTATTAAACATGCATAAACCCACTTATTAAACATGCATAAACCAACTTATTAAACATGCATAAAACCACTTATTAAATATGCATAAACATAGGAAAACATAGAGTAGCATATCATTACAAATGATTCAAATTCACTAATCCGCATTTAAGACCATAAGTCTCATTACACCCAATCTACTTACTTTAGCAATTGATGTTAAAGTGATAGAAACTCACCAAACCCAAGATTAGCAAACTTATGAAGTGGAATTAGTTGCTAAATATGAAGAATATGATGATTAGAGGTTGATTAGCTTGCAACTTCCTTCATAGATTAGTGGAGGCTCCTTCTAAGATTTAATTTGGCGGCATGAGGCCATCATTTCCATTTTTAGTATGGATTAGGGTAGGTTTAGGGTGTATTTATAGATTAGGTGAGTGTTTTAGGCCCTTAGATTAACCCTAGATTAGATTAGGACCCTTAGATTTCGGAAATCTCTAGAACCTAGCCCAGCCCTAGCCAGAAAACCAAATCTGGTGCACCCAAGCCCTCTGGCTCGACACGCCGTGTTGACAGGCAAGTCGACAGGCAAGTCGACCCCCCTGTCGATAGCCCTGTCGACATGGTTAGGGCGGGAATTTTCCCGCCTGGCCCCGCTGGTTCGATTTTGAAATCTGAATTTGAATTTTTAAATCTGTTTTTAGCTTTAATTTTTCTGCAAACTTCATTGGGCCTTAACTGGGCCATACGGACTCCGATTTACAAAATTTCGGACTCTATTCTGCGTATTTTTCCGAGACGAATGCAATGACGCAGCCCGTTTCCCCCAATTCTCACATCTGAGATCATTTATTCTGCAATTAGTGAATTTTAGCATTAACTGAAATACAGGGTGTTACAGAACATAATTTGGGGTTTGGCGTAGAATTGACATCATTGATTTAAGCATGAAATTGACTTATGGATTTGTTAATGGGCACATGTCTCTAGAATAAAATCTGTATTATAACTTGAAATTGGATAAAAACACAAACTTGATATGAATTGACATCTGGAATTTGACATGAAGTTTACATCTAGAACTGGAACATGAAATTGACATGAATATGAATTCTGAATTTAATGATAGAAGTTACCTGTTAATGGGATTACAAGCATGAATATAAATTGGGGATTTTTAGGTAAAGCTTGGATTTAGGGAATTGATGCTTGTCATCTAGATTGAACTTGATACTCGAATTTTGGCACTATTGAAATGCATTGAACATGAATATGGTTGAGTAATTTGTGTAATGTAAATAGGGACAAGATTATGAAACCTGAAATATGATATTTAGAATATGCTTATGAACTTGACATCTAAAACGAACATGAACATGGCATGAATTGGTAGTTGAAATTTATAAGAACATGCTTGTAAGTTGGGTAATTGGCATAACATGAACTTAATATTTTTTGACATGATTTTGAACTTGACATATGCCAATTATAATAGACATGAACCAAACATGAAACGTGGCTAACTCGAGGTTAGGATGAGTTTGCGATGTAATCCTGCCCGGAATCGCCCGGCCTAACCAGTGGTCGCAAACAATAGGTCCTAATGTGAGAAGTTAGTCATATTGCGCTTGAAACCCGAGGTTAGACTGAGTTTTGGTGTAATTCTGCCCGGAACCGCCCGGCATAACCACAAACCACAACAACAGGTCTAATGTGAGAGGTTGTGGTGCATTAATAATTAATAGCACATGATTCGTAGGGTTAAGTCATGAATTCAAAGACAACACTTAACCAAATTTGTGAATGAACGTTATAAGGAGATGGGGTTAATTCGACACGAACATATGAAAAAAACTTAACCAAAAACGGAAATAGGAATGTTAACTACCTACTATAAATCGAAGTTGAAATAGTCGAAGGGTTAATTAGGGGGTAAACCTGTCCCAGCGACAGAGAAAAACTATGACTTAAGATGTAATGTAAGAACAGAAGGGCGGGATAACCTATAATATGGGGTAAGCTAAGCAAGAACCGTGGGAAAACACCCATGCGCTATCCGAATAAAAGAGAACTTAAGTAATGCTTGAATTCATGGGAAAACCATAGTTAACAAGATTAACGGGAAAGGAAACTAAGTGGTAAACCTTAGTTAAGAACAACTAAGTAATAATTCTTAGTCAAGGAAACTGAGCTAGTCCATAAATAGTTGAATAACCCGATACGGCAGATCATAACTTAACAAACACACGAGGAGGAGCGAACATTTATCTGATTTCAAGAAAGGCTCCAGCGGACTGGGTTACAAAGCACGTAGTTTCGGGGAACATGAGGGTACTCTTGGTATCCCTCTGTGAGGTTGCAGATGATCCGCCTGGGCTCACAGAGGTTAAGGTCTGTGGTAGGAGAACCAAGAGTATTCCTTGGTTGCAGTATAAGGCAACCTAAAGAGTAGGATGGACCAGCGTGAGGCGGCGATATCTTGTTTAGCCCTGTGATAGCACTCGTCGTCTACCTACCATCTTCAGTCAATCGTAGTACATATACGGAAAGGGAGAGATCTCCCAACAGACCATATACTTGCTATCTAGTTATGGGTGAGGCTGACCAATAGGAAAGTGGGGCATAGGTGGCAGGAGTACAGTTCTCGTGCTTGATTTTCTTGGATTGCCTTTCATTAGTTGAGGGAGGGGTTACGTAGGACCATAACCACTGGTAGAAAAACAGACCTTAGCATCTACATCGACAGATAACTTAAAGCTCCCGACCGAGTTCCGTATTTCTTGATTTAGCCCTGTCGCGGGACTCTGGCCACACATATCGTGTACACGTGCACCTAGACATCGGAAACGATTCACGATATATACGTGGGAAAAGGGCGTTGTTCGACAGGTAGCATAATCCCTAGTAGTCCTAGGTGGCATAAACCCTAATCGAATCTAGAAAACGTTCAATAGGTAGCATAATCCCTAGTGGTCCTAGGTGGCATAAATCCTAGTTGAACACTCGATAGTTCATGATAAGGAAACCTAGCCAGATCATGGGTGGCAGTCCAAACGATTTCAAGAATGGTGGCATTACGTTGAAGTAGTATAGAATTACATGATAAAGCCCGTACGATATATGGCAAGGGATTGTACGTATACATGGAAAGGATTATACGAGTTGGGGAAAAATTACATATACGATGTATTAGGTTAAGTCTACTTGTAAGTGGACGAGAATGACATGTGTTTGGCCTTGGGTGCTAATATTGTGAATAACCTAATAATAAAGAAATTATAACTGAACGGTATATGTAGGGTTACACAAGAGTTTACTATAGTCCAGTCACACAGAACTTATGTTATGACCCCCTCCTCACAACACGCGCAGGTTCGGTTCATGGCAGAGATAGTATTGCTTGACTACTGGCTTGGCAGTATTATTATTAAGGTAATTCTATTTTGAATAAATTATATTTTATTCCTTTCGCTGTGAGCTACTTTTCGAACTCTGACATGTTTCTTTCTCTCTGTCTTTTCTGCAGTATACCAGAGCACCCAACTCGGGGTTCGATGGATCGGATTTTGAAAATTCGGTCTATCGAAACCCGGTTTGTTACATCTGGTATCAGAGCTTCAGTTTAGTGGTCTTAGGGCGATAATGAGTGAATGTATTTGTTATTTCTAAAATATAAATATATTATATATATAAACCTAAATCGATAAGTCACCCACTAGACATGTAAAGAGTTGGGATATTGGTTCTTACACTAAAGGCATGGACATAGAAATTTTGGAAACAATTAGGTGGTTGGGAAAGTGTACAATATGACTTGGAGCTAGAAAGTATCCAATAGAATGGAAACTGAAATATTAGTATTTCAGAGTAGTGGGTCTAGAAGTAAAACCTTAGAAATTAGAAAAAAAGGTTAAAGTGTGAAAATGGATTAGGAATATATATAGTCGAGAAAATTGAATTTGTGAAAGTACCTAGGAAAGCCTAGTTGAGTGGAAAACCCGCTTTGAGTTTGACCCAATAATAAATTTTAAGAACTTGAAATTGTAAAAGAGTTTGTGGTATTTTATGAGTTTTGATCTTAAAAGTATCTTGATGTTTGAAAAGTGCATATTGGGTTTTAAAATAAAGTGGGGTATATTATGTAAAACAACGATTTCTTGTTTTGAAAGAATTCT
This sequence comes from Allium sativum, assembly GCA_030737875.1. Classification (NCBI taxonomy): domain Eukaryota; kingdom Viridiplantae; phylum Streptophyta; class Magnoliopsida; order Asparagales; family Amaryllidaceae; genus Allium; species Allium sativum. Next base: position 481,271,777 of record CM060926.1, on the reverse strand, counting down.
CTCATGAAAAGGAGCATATATATATAGCTCACTAGTTCTCATATATGAAAATCTTGAAAGGAAAATGTTGTATTTTGTAAAAGGAGTTTTTGAAATCTCTATTCTATTAAATTTTGATTATTGTTAAAAAAAAATTGGGTAAACAAATTACCGTAGAATGCATAAGCATTGAGACCTAGAATTATAGCTTGAGAAAAAGAAAAGGATAGGCTAGTAATACACAGCATGGACTAGTAGTGACTACTAGGTGATGAAGGGCAAGCAATTATATAGACCATGTTAGGTGGACTCGCGATTGTCAGAGGTAATAAAGTCTTAAGATCCTTGGCCCATAGCTGTAGCTGTGTAGGATATTGTTTGACTAGAAAACGGAAAAACTTATTTGAAAAGATAAATAAATAATATATACATGCGAGACTGGACTAAGCCAAATAAGCTAAAGAATAGCCTAACTAACAAGAAAACAATAAATTCAGTAAAACAACAAAACAAGACGGGGGAAAGAAAATGAAAATCTCAAGAAAAAGATGAATAAATATGAAATTATTTCAAGATAAAGTCGAAAATATGAGAAAGAAATTTTCTTATATGGTTGTACTTGGATAAGAAAATAGGAAATCTTAATAGAATAGTTATATAAAAATCCAAGTACAATTAGAAAAGAAAAACGGAGGATGTGAATTTTTCCGTTTTATACCTTTTCGTAACATAAAAAACGAATTTGGAAAATTAGATTTTTCTAAATCTCGAGTTAAAAGATGGTTGGTAGGGTTTTGGATGCGAAAATTGGATGAACTATGCTCTTATTCTATGAGAGTATGGGAAAAATTGAATGGAAAATGTTTTCATTTTTCAAAAATATTGCATCCATATTGAGCTGTAAGTATATTTAGGATGTGAGCATCATGTTTTGAAAAGTTTTTTAAAGTTTGCATACATATAGGTGGATCCAAATTAGGCATACAAGCTTTACTATAATGTACTTTACTTTGCACATGTGCACAATGTTGCAACAATTGGATGAACACTAATTGGATGTTGCGAGGGATTATCTATTTTGCTCTTATCGAATTTCGGGGACGAAATTCTTTAAGGGTGGGAGAATGTAACACCCCGCATTTTTAACATAATTAAAAATGATATAATATATATGAAAATATACTTATATAGGTAAATAATCGTGATGTATTATGAGAATTAATTAATACATGGAAGAGAAGAAAAATTAATTCGATAATAGTGTGTGTAACGGAGAAGATAGTAAAATAAGGATATTTAATTTAAATATCGGGAATTAAGTAAAATAGACATCATCATTGCGTTCCTCTCAAAATTTTACATGAAACAGAGTCCGAGTTTTCGAAAATCAGAGTCCGTATGAAGGAGTTATGACCTCCCGAAGTTTTAGCGAAAAATCAGAAAACAGCCCAGCCCAGAACAGAAAAAAAAATGACCAGGTCGACCCCCAGGTCGACCATAGGGGGGAGGTCGACCATAGTGTCGACCCCCCATTGGGAGGTTGACCTGTAGCGACCTAGAGCGGGAATTTTGGTGCAGAAGCGGGAAATTCGCCCCAGAAGCTATCCAAGTTCATTTTTGAGCACCTGGATGAGTTTTTGGGCCTGGTACGTTGGACTAACACCTATATAAACATTCTAGGTTCATAGTAAACTCCACAACAATTCATGGAAATGCCATGGCTCTCTTCTAACTTCATTTCTTCTTCCTCCTCAAGCTATTGATCTAAATAAATCTTAGATCTATTTTTCTCTCTTTTCTCTACAACATCTATTCTTAAAATTAAAAAGAATGAGATCTAGAATTACTACAACCATGAATAAAAAGAAAAGAGGCTTAGATCTAAATCACTGTGCAAAGAGAAGGAATTCAGATCTGCAACCTACGCCGCATATGTAATCAAAGATAAATTGAATTGGACATGAAATCAATCATAGATGAATCAAAAGCAACAAAAAGGGGGAAATCAGTTCGAAGATTAATCTTGTTCCTATTTTGAAGATGAAAAACACTGTGAGTGGAGTTATAATACACTTTTTGTGTAAAATTATGATTTATCGTTCAAACATTCCCTATGTAAAACGCGAAATGAAATTATTGTGGAAATTGGATCTGTAATGTTTAATATTGTCATGTGTTCGCTTTTAATTATTATGCCTACGATTATGTCCTCTTTTATTCCCCTCTTTTGTCTTTTTATGACTAGGCTATCACGAGCCTAGCTTTATTATGAAATGAATACGACGGAATGATTATTGCGAACTAAAAAGGGGAACGTTTGGTTTTGGGCCATGACATGAACTGGAGGGTGTGGTTATAAATTACAAAAGGGAGTTAGGTGTAATATAACATTGACAAAACCTGAATGCGTAAACCAAATTTAGAATTATACGCATGAACATGATTTGGGGTTTGGCGTAGAATTGACATCATTGATTTAAGCTTGAAATTGACTTATGGATTTGTTAATGGGCACATGTCTCTAGAATAAAAACAGTATTATAACTTGAATTTGGATAAGAACACAAACTGGATATGAATTGACATCTGGAATTTGACATGAAGTTTACATCTAGAACTTGAACATGAAATTGATATGAATATGAATTATGAAGTTAATGATAGACATAACCTGTTAATTGGACTACAAGCATGAATATAAATTGGGAGTTTTTAGGTAAAGCCTGGATTTGGGGAATTGACACTTGACATCCAAATTGAACATGATACACGAATTTTGGCACTATTGAAATGCATTGAACATGAATATGGTTGAGTAATTTGTGTAATGTAAATAGGGACAAGATTATGAAACTTGAAATTTGACATTTAGAATATGCTTATGAACTTGACATCTAAAACGAACACGAACATGGCATGAATTGGTAGTTTACATTTATAAGAACATGCTTGTAAGTTAGGTAATTGGCATAACACGAACTTAATATTTTCTGACATGATTATGAACTTGACATATGCCAATTAGAATAGACATGAACCAAACATGAAACGTGGCTAACTCTAGGTTAGGATGAGTTTGCGATGTAATGCTGCCCGGAGCCACCCGGCCTAACCAGTGGTCGCAAACAATTGGTCCTAATGTGAGAAGTTAGTCATATCGCGCTTGAAACCCGAGGTTAGACTGAGTTGTGGTGTAATTCTGCCCAGAACTGCCCGGCATAACCAGTGACCACAACAACAGGTCTAATGTGAGAGGTTGTGGTGCATTAATAATTAATGGCACATGATTCGTAGGGTTAAGTCATGAATTCAAAGACAACACTTAACCAAATTTGTGAATGAACGTTATAAGGAGATGGTGTTAAGTCGACACGAACATATGAACAAAACTTAACCAAAAACGGAAATAGGGAATGTTAACAACCTTTTATAAATCGAAGCTGAAATAGTCGAACGGTTAATTAGGGGGTAAACCTGTCCTAGGGACAGAGAAAAACTATGACTAAATATGTAATGTAAGACCTGAAGGGTGGGATAACCTATAATATGGGGTAAGCTAAGCAAGAACCGTGGGAAAACACCCATGCGCTATCACCGAATAAAAGATAACTTAAGTTATGCTTGAATTCCTGGGAAAACCTTAGCTAACAAGATTAACGGGAAAGGAAACTAACTAGTAAATCTTAGTTAAGAACAATTAAGTAGTAATTCTAAGTCAAGGAAACTGAGCTAGTCCATAAATAGATGAATAACCTGATACAGTAGATCATCACTTAACAAACACACGAGGGGGAGCGAACGTTTATCTAATTTCGAGAAAGGCTCCAGTGGACTAGGTTACGAAGCACGTAGCTTCAGGGAACATGAGGGTACTCTTGGTATCCCTCTGTGAGGTTGCAGATGATCCACCTAGGCCCACAGAGGTTAAGGTCTACGGTAGGAGAACCAAGAGTATGCCTTGGTTGCAATATAAGGCAACCTAAAGAGTAGGATGGACCAGCGTGAGGCGGCGATATCTTGTTTAGCCCTGTGATAGCACTCGTCGTCTACCTACCATCTTCAGTCAACCGTAGTACGTATATGGAAAGGCAAAGAACTCCCAACAGACCATATACTTGCTATCTAGTTATGGGTGAGGCTGGCCAATAGGAAAGTGGGGCATAGGTGGCAGGAGTATAGTTCTCGTGCTTAATTTTCTTGCATTGCCTTTCATTAGTTGAGGGAGGGGTCACATGGGACCATAACCACTGGTAGAAAAACAGGCCTTAGCATCTGCATGACAAATAACTTAAAGCTCCCGACCGAGTTCCGTATTTCTTGATTTTGCCCTGTCACGGGACTCGGGCCACACATATTGTGTACATGTGCACCTAGACATCGGAAACGATTTGCGATACATACATGGGAAAAGGGCGTTGTTCGATAGGTAGCATAATCCCTAGTAGTCCTAGGTGGCATAAACCCTAATTGAATCTAGAAAACGTTCAATAGGTAGCATAATCCCTAGTGGTCCTAGGTGGCATAAATCCTAGTTGAACACTCGATAGTTCATGATAAGGAAACCTAGCCAGATCAAGGGTGGCAGTCCAAACGATTTCAAGAATGGTGGCACGTTGACGTAGTATAGAATGACGTGATAAAGCCCGTACGATATATGGCAAGGGACTATACGTATAAATGGAAAGGATTATACGAGTTGGGAAAAAATTACATATACGATGTATTAGGTTAAGTCTGCTAGTAAGTGGATGAGAATGACATGGGTTTGGCCTTGGGTGCTAATATTGTGAATAATCTAATAAACAAGAAATTATAACTGAACGGTATATGTAGGGTTACACAAGAGTTTATTATAGTCCAGTCACACAGAACTTATGTTCTGACCCCCTCCTCACAACATGCGCAGGTTAGGTTCATGGCAGGGATAGTATTGCTTGACTACTGGCCTAGCAGTATTATTATTAATGTAATGCTATTTTGAATAAATTATATTTTATTACTTCCGCTGTGAGCTGCTTTTCGAACTCTGACATGTTTCTTTCTCTCTGTCTTTTCTGCAGGATACCAGAGCACCCAACTCGGGGTCCGATGGATTGGATTTTGAAAAATTCAGTCTGTCGAAACCCGGCTTGTTACAGTGACAAGCATGTCACCCTCTAGATTAAGATTTGGTTTCCATCTCTTAGTGAAAATTAGTTTGCTATCCATGAACCATGGTCCATTATTCAGCACATTTTCACAATCAGTCGCATTCATGAATTTGATCAAGTACAATCCATTCTCTCTTGCATACACATTCCAGTTACCTGTAGGCTTCCACTCCCTTCTAATATAGGCATTTAAGTGAACATAATATGGGCATTTACCAATCAGGTAAATGTAAATGGAATTTGTCCACATATTGTTTGCCTCAGCTATGATTTCCTCATCTAGCACAGGATATTCTCCTTCCTCATCCATATCCGTCTCATACTTCTTAACCCCACCTTCGATTCTTGTGTAACCTACCAGTGCTTCAGCCCAGTTTCAACTACCTGCCTTAAAATTGAGAGTTCGTGCCAAAGTCTTACCACCTCCACCATATGCATGAGATCCACCACCAATGGCCTATTTTGTAGTTCTGGCTTTCCTATTTCTGACCTCTTTCCAACCCTGGTCGTCTTTTTCATTGTGGTTTGGGTTAGCGTTTTGAGAACCCTGAGAGGCGACTGCCATTTTTTATTTGCTATTATATTACATATATATATATATATAGATATATATATATATATATATATATATATATGTTGAAAATCACAATTTTCATATCATTACTTTACATATAAAAATCATATTTTCTGTATCGCCACTCATATAATAAAAATCACATTTTTATCACGATGCTTACATTATAAAAATCATATTTTTATTTTGCTACTTTATAAATAAAAATAATATTTTATTAACTTAAAAATCGTATCATATCTTTACTAACTTAAAAATCAGATTTGTATATAATTAAAAATCATATTTTTATACAATTAAAAAACCTACCCTTATACGATTAATTATCGTACCTTTATATATTAAAAAATCATACTTTATATAATGAAAATCATAACTAAAGAAATCATATTTTCATATCTAAAGAAATCATATTTTCTATTTACAAAGAAATCATATATTCAATTCAATGAAATTGTATTTTTCAATTCAATGAAATCATATTTTTCATTTCAATGAAATCATATTTTTCACTAACTATAAATCATATTTTTCTATACTTTCTATGTAAAAACTGATTTTATAAATGCTAATTATATATTAAAAAACTCGTTTCATAAATGCTAATTTCTATGCATAAAAACTGATTTTTTTTAAAAATAATTTTTTTAACATGTAAAAACTCAGATTTAAGAATGAAAATTAAAAAACTTACTGTTCTCCGGAATCTTGATTGGAGGTAGGAGAAACGGAGGCGTAGGCGATGATGGAGGTGGCAGCTAGCCGGTGGCGGTGCTCCAGTGGTCGGGGCGGCGCTGTTCAGGCCATTTTCGATTGGGTGCATGGTTTCTAGGGTTCGGGGCTTCAATCGGAATGTAAAATATGGACACAATGGAATTCTACTGTTTCGATAGGTTTTCTACTGTCAAAATTAAAATACAAATTTATTAAAATATGTATATAGCTATATATCCCCATTGTGTTCAAAACATACCGGGGCCACATACTGGCTCCAAAAATTCCAAAAAATAAATATGGCTATGTTTTGACGATACGGTCCTAACAAAATTAATTTCATTGAATTTGGAGACAGTTTGAAAAATGGTCATTTTCTAGTCGATCCAATTCAATTGAAATTGGCCAAATGCGTTAAATCCACAATGCTCACATATTGATTCCAAAAATTATAAAAATAGGAATATAACAATACTTTGACATTCCGAAACCAAAAAAATTGGTTTCGTCAAAAATGGAGTTCATTTTCAAAATGGCTATTTTTAAGGGATATATATATACGTATATATATATATATATATATATATATATATATATAGATATACACACACAAGTGTGTGGCCCGTGCTACACATACGGGCAGTTATTAAATTCTTTGTAGTTATATATTGTTTAATACATCTTTTTATTTGTCCTTTATATCGTATATTTGTACACAATATTCGATAGAACGATTACTTTTGTACTTTAACCTCAATTTTTTTAGCCTCTCGTACAGGGCAGGTTAAAAATATTTGGACTAAGTTTAGGCAAAGGATAAATATTGTTTATGTGAAGGGGAACTTGATTCCATTTAACTTGAAAATAGAATGAGCAAAATGTTTTCATAATATCTGGAACAGTGGACGTGAATACGAATCCAGCTACAACTTTCTGTCTTCGATCGAATATCTTTATGCTACTGTGTCAAAGATTGCACATTGCCATTACCCTACTAAATAATAACATTGGTTTAAACCTAAGGACCGAATTCAAATGATACTGAGAACAATGTTTAGAGCTACAACATATTATCATTGCTACGTTTTACATATATAGACTGGCATATGATTAGAGTTATCTAAAATCATTACAGGTTGATAATGTAGAATACAAACAAATAGAGGCTAAATATTAAAGCATAGCCGAATGGTTTACATAATGAAGCGTCACATTGTAACATTTGTCTAGGCAAATACAAACCTTTTCTATGTAGTAAAATATTAATATTCAACATTCACTGTGGTAAGCATCGACATAGTTACATCATGCTGCTTATATTTTTGTATGATTTATTTTAAATGGCTTCCCCACAACATTGATGGAGAATTCAAGTATATCGACAGCATGTTCTCAATGTCTTTGACACTTTTGACACTTTAGTTTCCACTTCACTACAGGTTAGCAAGAAGCATTTGCAAATTATGTTAATTCATCATGCACCAACGCTTCAGCTGCATCCTTTGGGGCTGATGATAACTTAGCCTAACCGTTAACTTCCATATGTATCGTACATCATTGATGGAGCCTTCAGTGGGCCTAAGAAAGACTGAGCCCAAACGTGTGATTTTACTACAAAAAAGCAACACGTTGCAGCGACATTCAGATTTCAGCCACTGAAGCACAGGGTGGTGTATATGTATGTTCCAACGAAGATTGTGAAATATGGTTTCAAAAAATTGGAAAAAAAGGGAAAATGCAGTTACTCAAATCCCTGCAAACAAAGATAAAAAATAAATCATCTTTACAGCGTGTTGTGCAAAAAGCCTCCAAAACAGAATATACTAAATGGCTACAGGATTGAGTGACTTGCATTATTTTATTCTGAAACAGGTAGCTAAAAACATGCAAATATCAAAGTTTAAATGGTTGACTCGAAGAGAAAATGCTACTCACTTATTCGACTCTAAAATGACTGATAAAAGAAAATTGAGTCACATGTATCACAATTATGAATCAAATATGACATATATGATTACTTCCGTTGATAACATTGGTTTGAACTTTGAACCATTTAGATGTTCTGCATTGTAGGCATCGCATAAAACAATTTACTATGAAGAACATATTGATTTTGTCATTGTATAAATTCAATCCACCCTTTAAATTCTCCATACCCCTATATCAAAATGGTCCCCAGTTATTATGTCCAAGAAAAATTGTGCAACATGCATATTATAATATACCCTGCTAAAGATGAGGGTTATTAAATAGCATAAAAAGCATTCGTTAAGAAGACGAATAATTATTATATGTCATCGGCTAGTTTTCCATTCCCATAAGTTACTTATAATCTTACACAGAATGTCAAGAGACCATCCATATGTAATCAAAACCATGGAGAAGATGCTAGATATATCTAGGTAATTCAGTTTAATATACTTGTGATGAAGATATGGATGAATAACTCTTAAATAGACAGAAAGTGATAACCTAACAATAATACAATTAAAACTGTAACTGTATCACCTCACATCGATAAATAAGACCAACTTCCGTGTCCCTCTTGGAGTTTACTCTGATGTAGCTGCAACGTAACAAATACATGAACATAGCCGACATTCAAAGGAATAAATAATTTCCATGAGATGGACCATCTATCCTCGAATGATAATCGAGATGCTTGCATCACCTCGTTCACTCAATCAACCTTTAAAGCTTTGTAATCTTCTATAAGTGATGACTTTGTTGTGTAGATGAGGAAAGACATGGAACATCGAAAAACTGGGGAGACGGCATCATATCAAACTTTTATCTTCTAATAATAATAAATAAACACGTATTATTTGAGGTATAAGAACTAATAATATGTGATTTATGAGAATAACCTCTCTTAGCAATTGGTTGACTATGAGTGGCAAACCAACATCTATTGTAATTGTAATTGCTTCTAACACAAAGAAATGAGTGCAAATTTATCAACGTGTAGGGACCAAAACCTACTTCCAGAAATAATACCACCATTAATTCGATGCATATGAATACTGATAATATTAGGGCTAATGAATCACATAAAAGACCGCTCAAATTTAAAGTTTACCATAGAAACAATTCAAATGGCACATCACGTAAATAACAGACAGGATGGAATTGGATAAAGCTATTAACGTGGATGCATGTTGTAAAGATATTTACACAATAGATAAGATTAATAATAGCTCAAAGTTCAAATAAATTGCACAAAATAATTCTATAAGAACGCATATGGTAAAAGGTTCTCAAGGCTAAGAGATTAAATGGCCAAACTCAAATATGGTTGCAGCAACACCATTGAAAAATTTCACTATGGAATTAAATTAAAGCAGTCAATAAACCCTGAAAGTAGTGTGACTGTTGATGGTCTGCACTCTTATGTAAACCGAGCTATGCCCGAATTGGAGAAAAATGACATGACCATGATGGAACCCACTGAAACTTCTTGCACTCGTATAACAACAAATCTGGTACATACAAAAGAAATCCGACAGTGCAGTCTTCCTAGCCAACAGAAATTGGAGTATCTTTAACACTACACTAACCAAAGGGATAGATACGAAAATAAAATGGTTAAAATTGTAGTAACAATTCATCAAATCATGGCACATACGCGCGCGCACACAAAGACACACTCTCTTAAAGGTAACAAACAAATATAAAGTTGCAGCATGAAAATTACACACACTCTCTCTCAATTTACTACTAAAACTGGGAGAAATAAAGGTAACAAACAAATATAAAGTTGTAGCCTTAAAATTACAAACACTCTCTCAATTTACTACTAAAACTGGGAGAAATAAAGGTAATAAACAAATATAAAGTAAATTGAATTAGCGAGTAGACATTTGCTAAACCTAATAGTAAAATAAATTCAACAAAAAAAAAACTGTAACGGCAAGGAATTTCGCTCGATCTCAATCAGTCGTTAAACCGATCTAGACCGTTCAAAACCTCTGATCGTTTGAGAACAGGAAAATCAGAACGCAGACGGAAGAACATTTCATTGCTATTACAACCATTCCATCAGATACAAGAATATACAGAGTATAATGAATAAATTACATTCGATAAATATCAGAGATTACAATAAATTACATAGCAGCGGAAAATAATACAGAGCACAAATGAAGGTGATATACAGATACAGAGCTTTCCGGATATCATTCCAGCTGTAAACCAGGATCCTGTGAATATAAATCTGCAAAACCAAAACTACTAGCTGCCCGTGCGGAAAATAGGGGCACCCAGAGTTTAGGTTAAAACAATAAACTCCAGGTCAGTCGTGTGACTGGTGTGAGAACTAAAAAAGTTATTTAAAATTTACTTTAAAAGAGAGTAATTCAAGGGACACAGAACGGGTTTCCTCCCAAGAACACCAGTGCATATAAATAAACAATGCAATGCTTTTTCGAAAAATGAAGCTATTATAAGATTCGGGTCCCATCACACAATGCAACGCAAGCCGGAGGATAGGGTTTTCCCTTATGATAGCCAAACATGCTTGGTTCGTTTTAAAAACAAATCATTTGATACTATAATAAGTGTATACCGTCAAAACAATTTCAATCACAAATATCCATCCTAGGCGGCATGGGTACCATCTATCATGTCGCCATACTAGGCTCTACAAATAAAACCGAAATACACGTATTGGAAATAGGATTTCCGTCATGAGTCGAGGCAAGGGGCAAGCTCATCTCCGCTTCGAGACACTCTAGCAAATGCTCAGGACAACACACTCTGGGCAGCCACTTGGATCGGTTGGGCCGGTCCTCTCTTATGTTTGAGGATTAGTTTTTCCTGAACACACGTTTACCGGTCCTTACAGACCTAAAATCGTGGCGCCTCATTCCAACAACCACATAGGTGAAAAGTATACAAATGTCAGGGATGGTAAGTCACTGACACCAACAAAGCTAGAAAGAAACGTTGTGTTCTCCCAACGGTCCATATCCCATTTTTGACTCATACCGAGGTGTGAGGCTCGCGAATCCACGCTATACACAAAGCTATGCCACGTAGGCCGTGCTTTGATCATCAACTACAAGACTTTGCTTTTAATCAGAAGCCTTGATCTATGCAACTCAGCATGCCACACAGGCAATTCATGCCATGCGACTGATGTCCATCGATATACAACCTTTGAGCTCGTACGTCTCAGAGAAGGGCGTTAAGCAAGAGAATAAATTCTCCGCTGCCAAACAAATGTATATTTAATAGAGATCAATCAACATAGAATAAAATCCAATGTCAGACACACAGTCCATTTACAAGTTCATTCTGGGTCTGAACGAAACCGGAGGCACTTTCCTTGCATATCCATCGATCTTCAAGTACGTCTGGACGACCACCAACTGATTCCCTCACCTTGGGTGTACAACCCAATCAAGATCATCAGTAATCACCCAAACGATGTGAAGACTTCCGGTCTTCAACCACCGTCATCATCTTCGACTTATCGTCGAATCGGTTATTCAAAATGGGTATAAACCCGGCCTTTCCGAACAACCCGCGTATATTATAAACAAATGTTACACAAACACAACATACGCCTCATTCCAATTCATTAGTCACTAACTGTAAATCAGTAAGAGAGCAATTCCCCAAATATTAACCCCGAAGGCCGAAACCAACATCAGATCAATACCCAGGAAACCATTCTATTTAACTAACCTCCAACTAGTTTCTAAATTTCACATTCTTAGGGAAAGGTTCCCATTAATTTTATCAAAGATAAATTCTTTAAATTTATTCTTTAATCTTCCTTTGGATGTCATTTCAAACCAAATTATGGTTTTCCAAACTAGTCGGGATTAGCAAACCATACCGAAGTAATTATTTATTTTATTTCCCAATCCCAACTTATTCATCCCATGAAGCAAAACTGGTGATACTCCATACCTAACACCACGATGTTATCGGTAAATTTAATTACCATTTCACGTTCAAATCTAATTAAAGATTTAACTATCGCTTGGAGCAAAACTGGTTATACTCCATTCTCGCTCATTTTCGAAATTTGAAAATTTAAATTATCAATTCACATTTCAATCTAATTGCAGATTCATTAAAACTCCTTTTACTGGGTTAATGAACTAATGTCATTTAAAACACAGTTCACGATAAACCGAAATCACATTCTATTTATTATCAAGTTAAAGAACTAGTATTATTTAAAACACCGTTCACGATAAACCCACAAATCAATTCTATTTAAAACCCGTTTCAAATCCAATTTATTTATTTAAAAATAAACGGGTTTAATTTTAGTTCAAAACTAGTTCATTTCGATAAAAATCTATTTTTATTTTTTCAAATATGGAGTTTTTCATCCCAATTTTTCCCAAATCATTTCTTATGATTTTACACAAATTATTACTATTTTTAATAATTTTATCAAGGCCCGTACTTTCGATTTCCATCAATGGCCATCGAACTGCACTTACAGCGACCTTTTCCAAATTTGATTTGGACTTATCTCCAAATCCAACCGTTAGATTTCAAATTTCTAATATTCGTTAGAAAGCTCTTTTCGATACGAACCCAACGGTTCTGGTTTTAGGAGAATCCGACGGTCGAAACTCCCGTAATGTCCATTCGAAGTCAATGGTCGAAATTTAAGAACTGCCGCGGCGCGGCACGTTCTATTCGGGCCATTATATTATATATATAATATATATAATATATATTTCGTCGATTTCTATTTAAAATGAATTTTATAAATAGTTTTGAATTCGTTTCAAAAACATTTCAACTTCCATTTCCAATTCAAATCAAAATTGAATTTTTCCTTTTAAATTCGTTTTAAAATTAATTTCAATTCAGTTCAATTCAAATATCAATTCAATTTGAATTCATTTCAAATTGATTTTCTCCAATTTCGATTCGTTTTCAATTCCATTTGGATTCATTTTCTATTCAATTCAATTTGAATTCGTTTTCTATTTAATTCAAATTCGTTTTCTATTCAATTCCAATTCGTTTCCTATTCAATTCAAATCAAATTCGTTTCCTATTCAATTCAATTCAAATTCGTTTCCTATTCAATTCAATTCGAATTCGTTTCCTATTCAATTCAATTCGAATTCGTTTTCTATTCAATAAAATTCAAATTCGTTTTCTACTCAATTCAATTCAAATTCGTTTTCTATTCAATTCGAATTCGTTTTCTATTCAATTCAATTCAAGAACGAATATAATCGATATAAATATCGTTCGCGCCAAAATAGCGCATCTCTAATCAACACGGCTTTAAATATTTCAATAATTCCGTTATTCTATTCAACAAATGAATATTTATTCTATTCAATACGTGAATCTATATTTTTGTCAACACATGACTAATCTCAACGAATGAGTACTGTCCACGTGCGACTATTTTTGTTATTCAGTATATTTTACAAAAATTATGGTATCTATCGTTTGATTTAAATCAGACTCCAACCGTAAATTAGTAAGAGAACGATTCCGTGAATATTAACCCCGAAGGCCGAAACCAACATAAGATCAATATCCAGGAGACCACTCACATCATCTATTTTCGAGTTAATTTCTAATTTTATATATGATTAAGATGTAAATTTTATTGTTAAAATATTCCGTTCAACACATGGCTAATCTCAACGGATGAGTACTATCAACACATGAACCTTTATTTTATAAAGATAAAGATGTAAATTTTATTGTTAAAATACTTCGTTCAACACATGACTAATCTCAACGGACGAGTACGGTCAACACATCAACCTTTATTTTATAATATTCTTTATTTTCTAAATTGGAATGAGGCCCAATCAATTACCACACAAAGCTAATTATATGGATTCCAGACAACACATGTATATAATAGCAACGATAAATAATCAACCATCATCCAAAGTGCACTACACTGTATAAGCATTAAATATAGATATTTAACGCTTATAACAGCCTGTCGATCCATCGATCGACATACAACTATTTATTGGGATTAGTGTATGTCGTATTTTATCCCAATACCCTTGTGGGGTTTCAAATCAACAAACATAGATTTTTATTTGTGCAGTTGGGCGATGTGTAAAATTTATCGTCCCAATCAATGTCCTTCAAATAGGTGTACATAAACAAACCGTTCGGTTTGTAAATGAATATTTGTTTATTCATGTTCACGTTAAAAATTATATTTTTAACGACCAAATTATTTTATTCAACCTATGAATATATTTTATTATCTATTCCACATCAAAATCACAAATAATTTTCACAACACATCAATCAAACAAACAAGCCATCCATGGTCTGTGGATGACGGGTGTCGGGTGACCGTCTACATCCTAGTATATGTATTTATAACTAGAAAAAGAAATTTTAAAGTGAGGAGTTCTCACCAAAGCTAATCCAACTCCACGACACTTCTATGTAGGGAATCATCACTGCTCTCGCCTTTTGTCACTTTCGTTGTCCGCTTTCACTACATATATAAAAATCACATTTTTATAGCGCTATTCAATATATAAAAATCGAATTTTTACTTCGCTATTCAATATATAAAAATCGAATTTTTACTTCGCTATTCAATATATAAAAATCGAATTTTTACTTCGCTATTCAATATATAAAAATCGAATTTTTACTTCGCTATAAAAATCACTTTTCCACTTCAACGTATGTATAATAAAAATCATATTTTTAATACTTCTATTTTATAAAAATTATATTTTTATTACTTCTACTTTATAAAAATTATATTTTTACTACATTTCTATTTTCCATAAAAAAACTGATCTTGATTAACATAGGAATAAAAATCCAATTTTGATTACTATATAAACTAAGTTAATTATTTAAAATGAACTAAAATAATTAAGAAAACTCACCTTAGCCCCTTTTTCATTACAGTTTTTCTTTGTTCGCAGGGGGGTTCACTGCCATTAGGGGGGAGAAATGGTGCGTCGGAGGCTGGAGTTGAGGAGGAGGGCGCGGCACTAGTTGTGGAAGGGGGGATCTGTCAGAGGTGGTGCCAGGGGGTGCTAGGGTTTCGGTCAGACTCGATTTGGGGGTGTTCGTGTGGGGAGCTTCGAGCTGGAATGGAAGGGGGGAGGTCAGCGACTGGGAGGAGGGCTTCGCCTGAGGTGCGGTGGAGGTGGCGGGGGGGGGGGGGGGGCGATGTCGACGGGTTTTGTTTTGTTTTTTTCTTTTTTTTCTTCGATCGACATAATGAAAAGGAGGAAGGGAGAGAGAGGGTTAAGGACTTATATATAAATATATATTTTAATTTATTTATTACTAAAAAGGAACTTTTATTGACCTCGAAACGAGACCCACCGCCTGTCATCCATAGCTAATTACCCCCATTCCGAACACAATAGGATATGTATCGCAGGCTGATTCGACTGTTTCGATCAGTTTACATCAACATCAACATATAACTCTATATATTGAATTTGAACGCGCATTTCAATTTACTGGGGTCACATACTAACTCGAACAATTCCAGAAAAATATTTTCTAGCTTCGTATTGACGATACGGTCCTAACAAAACTAGTTTCGTCGAATTCTGAGACCGTTTGAAAAATGGCCATTTTCCAGTCGATTAAAATCAACTAAAACTGGTCAAACGCGTTTTCCTTTGCCACGCTCACATATCGAGTCGAAAAATTATGAAATTGGAAACCTAGCAATAATTTGACATCCTGGATCCAACAAAAGTGGTTTCGTCGAAATCCGAGGTCGTTTGCAATATTTCCATTTTTAAGGGCCAGAATTCTATAGCGACTATTCGGAATTTTCAACTGGACATATCTTTTGATTCCCGCTTTGAAATTTCAATTTTTTGGATTCGTTGGAAAGTTATTAGCTATTAGATTCAAATATTTTTGGTTTCGCTAAAATCCGGTTTATTTTGGACCCGGTATGTTCAATTGATGTTTGAAATCGAATTATCGAACTACCACGCCAGTTTCAATTCCTTTTATAATTTAAAATAAATATTTATATTCTAACATCGACGTATATAACTATATACATTCTATTTATATTCAAAATAAATTTTCGTTGTTTTTATTTAAAATAATTCATTTTAAATATAGAAAATTCGCTATAATTGCCAAAATAAAAATTTTAAACTGGCTCAGATTTTTCGGGTTGTTACAAAACTTTTTCAATTGTTATTAAAATGTGTGGTGAACTATTAGATCGACGGTTCATTTTTACAAAACCTAATAGTAGACGTCGAAAAGCAAGTAAATGGAATTAGTAATCAGCATAACGCACAGCTATTATGCTACAGCCACGAAATGGTAATTTAATCAAAGTCCAGTTGAAGAGAAAAATGAGAAAGAAAATGATAAAAATTAAAACAATGAATATATATTTTGGTATAGGCTCTTGAGAAACATCTTTTTGGATAAATCTATAAGCAGGATGATATACATAGCTCAAAAAGAAATTTTTTGTTTACAAATGGAATAGACCGGTATTTTCTATATTCATAGTAAAATTGTTAATATACTGATACTTTTGCCATCTGCCAATGCGTTAAAAAAAATACATGTTCACTTGTTGTGGACTAAAATTTATAAATCACAAAAAAAGCGGTGTAAAATCAAAAATCAAAAGCAACGCCGTTTATATGCAAATATATTAGAGAATAAATTAAATTTTAAAATAAAAGGATGTTACGTTTATTTATTGTCCTAAAACTGTAAACTGCTAAAAAAATTAAAATTCTTTTTCAGAATACCAAAAGGGAAAAAGGAGAACAGATAGTGAATGATTACAGGACATGATAAATGACTATTATCACACTGACATGACTGATAGGTACAGAAATTCTAAATTAAAATGGATGTAAGTGTCAATATGTATAAATGAGTTTAATCCTTGTTAACTGCTAACTGTAAATTAAAAGAAGCATACGCGTAGTAAACAAAAGGGCACATAGATTTACGGCTTCAAATAACCATGTTCAAAAACGTTAAATACTAAGTGTAGTGTTTATGTTGTATAAAATGAGGAGAGTACAGAGATGACATGTAGAAAAGGCACATTAACTATAAAAATGTATCAGCAGTTGGCTATTAAATAGTATATGCAAAGTAGTTCTTAATTTTAATTACATAGCACTATTAACAAATATCATTTTTATGAAATTAATAGTAAATTAATAAGTTAGAAGAATAATCACTTACGTGATCAAGCCTACAGTCTTCAATTTGAGCATCTATTTTCATGGCTTATGAGCCAAGGTTTTGTTAACATTACATACTCCATATTATGTTAGCTCCATATCCAGTATGAATCATTTGAGTTTATTAGCTAATACTGAAAGAAGATAACTAAATTACTTGCAAACCATATACTTAGGTAATCATAATATTTATTCCATACATATCCAGGGTGATTTCCATCTCGCAACATAAATAGAAAATACAGTAGTATAATTTCCAAAGCTATAAATAAAAGTTTATGTCATTAATTATAGAGGATATAAACTGCCATATATTCACAATGTCATTGCACTAAATTCAGTAAGGAAATTCGTGTTATGTTTAGTGTAAATTTCTAATTTACATATGGTAAGCAATATACAGACACTCGTTAAACCTTAGGACTATGCATCATTTAGATATAAAAGTTGGATAAACCCAAACCTTGTGACTTAAATTTCACTATATTTTGCAAGAGAATAATTTTTTGATGAATCAATCATCCAAAACATGCATATATTAAAAAAAAAATCGCAGTTAGAAAATAGGTGGAGTTAACTGACAACATTTCAATAAAAACGAAGGTAGTAAAAAAACAGGCTTTAAACTAATGATATGGTACAAAGCATCAGCACTGATTATTCAGGGTAGGATTTCATGAACTCAGACCATTTGAAATTTTAGGAGAATTGATATTAGCTGCAGTAACAAATAAGGAGACTGGATGTGTAGGTTTCTCGAATGCTAGAATTTTGTCAAACAAACTTTATTAAAAATGGTTAAAATTAATAATAAAATAAACAACCATTTTTGTGAAATTGGATCTACAACAGTGTGGAATAAAAATTTGTAGGATAAAATTAAGCATGAAGATTGTCTAATAACAAATAATAAATTTCAAATGACTAAAGGTAAAAACAACATAATAGAACCCATTGGAATGAAATTCACATCAAAAACTATGGATAACCAAAAATACAATAGGACAAAACTGAGTGCAAATAAATTCAGTGAGAAAGTGATAGCGAACAACTCACTTGTCAGGAGTTAGAAATGTTCTCTTTGCACGATACAGTATCATCCTAATTGATTACCTAAAAAAACAAAAGAAAGCATGTCATAAAAAAAGTAGGCATTGTTAAGTTAGTGAAGCTGAAAACAAAAGAAAGCATGCTACAAAAAAAAAAAACTAAATTTTCTGAAACTGAAAATTGTAAATTTAGAATATAGACAAAGTATTAATTATCATAGTTAAAATAAAAATTGTTTTATGAATTCCATGATTCAAGTCTGCATTAAATGGATTAGATCAAAAAAAGGTAATCATTGTAAAATCAGTGAAGCTGCGGCCAGAGGAATTAACAAAAGTTCTTGATTTATGGTTTCTAATAGCCATTGTTTAAGATTTTAAACAATAAGTTCAGTTCTTATTACTCCGTAAAACATGGTTAATAGGCCAATTCCATGGACATATAGCACACATTCATTTTTAACAATAAAAGTTCAGTTCAACAGCTTGTTAGTAAATAGTAACTGCGCTGAGTTACCAATTTTAATTAGTAACCAATTGAAAATAATAATTAACTAAAAATTGAACATTATAATGACTAACTCTCAAGCAATGAAATTGCAAAATATGTTGACGTTATAAAACAGTTATGTCACATTTTAACAGCATGTATTCAAGATGGTCAAATAGCGATCGTAATTGGTTGAGTTGACTTATACAAAATGATGAAAAGAAGTTAAGTCAGTAAACAAGAAAGAATCATAGTGAATGGGTGTAGTTTTCAGTAAATGTATTAATAGTATGAGATGAATTACATCAGGCAGTCATTGATAAATTGTATTAAGCATGTCGTGCTGTTAAGTTTGCAGTGTAAATTTAGGAAAAAAAATTAGATGGACATGTCATTGTTTTCACACCCCCACATAGATACATATAAACACACACTTCCCCATGTGAAAACACTCAAAACGGTATGCAAACTCCAGGAGGTGTAAACTAATTATACGCTAAGAGTTTAAAAACATACATAAGGACAAATCAAAAGGGTAAAGTATTAATAAATGAATTAAACCATTTCTTTGAAATTCACATGAACAACCATTTTACAATTAAATATAACAGGATAAAACTCAGTACAAATATGTTTTTGAGGAATGTGACAACGAATGAATATCTTGTCAGGAGACAGAGCTCTCT
Source organism: Allium sativum (assembly GCA_030737875.1). Lineage (NCBI taxonomy): Eukaryota > Viridiplantae > Streptophyta > Magnoliopsida > Asparagales > Amaryllidaceae > Allium > Allium sativum. The sequence goes on along the minus strand of CM060926.1, from coordinate 481,251,952 downwards.
GGTGTTCAACATTCAATATTATCATACTTGATTTTAAGAAAAATACGACACATGGCTATATAGGGAATGCCGAAAAGGATAACACAAAAAATATGAAATTTCATTTAAAGGAGTAAATACATGTTAGTATGAGAAGCATTGAATAGGAAGGTGAAATGTGGAAATGCAGGGGAAGTGCATAAAACCATATATAAGTATTTTGAATGATAATGTGGACATAGAAGTGGAGAAATAGCAGTTTCCTTCCAAGATAAAACGAATAAAACCAAATTTTAAAACAGATCGATGTGCACGTATTGATTAGAGGAAGAAGTGGATTCTCCTTTCCAATATAAGTAGTAGACAAATGACAGGAAGAAATAAATTTCAACGCTATTTGGGCATGAGAAAAGCATGGTGAGCAATATAAATACACACACAAACATGCATACATGTGTGTTGTGTGTGTGTCATTACAGTCATGAACCGCATTATAAAATTCAAATAAATGGTGGTTTGGTTAAAAGAGTGAGGAAAAACTTATTCATAGTAAGTGAAAATTCACTTACTATCGAACTGATCGACAGTCAAAACAATTTTTGAACAAATCGTCTTTGTCATATCCCTAGGCCACCAAATGAATGACTAACAAACCTATAGTTCAAGAACCTAAACATACAAAGTAATTGTAACACGAAGAAACTTTGATTCACAAAAATAAAATTGTCTTGAATTCTCAAAGGTGAAGTTCAAGGGGATCTTAAGACAGAAATTTGACAATAACAACACTGCAAAGATGTATAGGCACCTTGGTACATCTAAAGGCATTCTAATTTGTCCTAAAGTGTCAATTCTGGATTTATGTCTTATAATGTTTAACTTACAAAATCACTGCAGGCCTTATTTGTAATAAAGAAACTCAAATTAATATAAACATAGAAGTATGTGGCATAAAAATTATAAACTAACCTAAAATATTTAAAAAAAGGATCTATCATTAGTTGTAGTTATATAGAAGAGGAGGCATTACATATAACAAAACAGATATAGTACAAACTTCTTATAATGCTTTTATATCCCTCCCACGTCGGAGAACTCCTAAATTATAACCAATATAGAATAAACTAACATAAGTGAATAATTTTAAATTAAAAAAATTGGTTTTATTTATTGATTTTACAGTTTTCTGTTATAGTCAGATGATAAGCAGTCAAGGTTAAATTCTGCTGACTCCAAAAAAGATCGTGAAAATAAATATAGCCAATGCATGACTTGAAATGAATAAGAAGGCATAGAAAAAGAGAAATAGTAGAGTAAAATAAGGAAATTCTCCAACAAATTGAGGAATAAAAGATGTATATTACTGCGAACTTCATAGACTAACCATTGCAAATCTTACCTAAACGTAGCTTACAATTACCCAAAATAATTAGATAAGTGGATTGACAAAGGCTGTAATCGTAAGTGCATGAAAATTACCTTCATTTAAGCCTGAATCAAACACGAAACTTAGCTATCATTTTTGATATCGACATCCATCTCCAGTCTTAGAATGAAACAAATCTGAGTCATTATTGTAATAACACTTCTCTTTTGGATCTTTTTTTTGCATTATATTGTTAATGCTGCCACTTTGACCTAATTTCAAGAAACATAATTCGGTAGTTCTTGTATGTTAAAAGAAAAGTATTGATAATTTTTTTTTGGGAGGGGGGAGGGGGATATAACGGATTCAAAGTCCATAACTAATCCGGACAAAAAAGGACGTAGGCAAAGTAGTATGCTAAAAGGACATAAGTGTTGATGATGGAAAAGGGGAAGGTAAATTAAGCGGTTGGAAAAAAAAAGAAATTAGCACAAAGGTGGTGACTATAAAAGGAAATATCATGAAACTTTTGTATCTACTCTTTTCCCAGTGCATTAATTTTTTACCACTTTTCGTTTTGGTTTCAATATTCCTGTTTAAGTAACAGATTTTAGAACCCTTCTGAGATTATTCAACCAACATTTTTTGCATATTACAGGTATATAATTATTCACATCTATGTAATCTATGACGGCAAGGAATTTCGCTCGGTCCGAACCAGTCGTTAAACCGTCCCAGACCGTTCGAAACGCCCTATCGTTTGAGAACACGACAAATCAGAATGCATACAAAAGAACATTTCATTGTATATTACAACAATGCATCAGATTACAAGAATATACAGAGTATAAATGAATATTACACAGAAATATCAGAGATTTAAATTACATTTAAATACATAGCAGCGGAAAATAATACAATACACAACTAGAAGAGATGTACGGATACAAAGCTTTCCGGATATCATTCCAGCTGTAAACCAGGATCCTGTGAATATAAATCTGCAAAACCCAAAACTACTAGCTGCCCGTGTCAAAATAGGGGCACCCAGAGTTTAGGTTAGAAACAATAAACTCCAGGTCAGTCATGTGACTGGTGTGAGAACTAAAACAGTTATTAATCTTTATTTTAAATCATTAGATAAATCAAGGGACCACGCCGTATAACACGGAACGGGTTTCCTCCCAAGAATACCAGTGCATAAAACAAACAGCGCAATGCTAAATAAAGAAAAATGAAGCTGTTATAAGACCCAGGTCCCATCACACAATGCAACGCAGTCGAGGATAGGGTTTTCCCTTATAACAGCCAAAGAATGCTTGATACGGTTAAAACAAATTGTTTGATACTATTATAAGTGCATAGTGTATAAAACAACTTCAAATCATAAGTACCAATCATAGGCGGCATGAGAGTCCCATGCCACTGTGTCGCCATATATAAGTTTACAAATAAAACCGCAAAGTCACGTATTTGGAAATTGGATTTCCGTCTATGAACCGAGGCAAAAGATAGTCCTCAACCGATTCGAGACTGCCTAGCCCGAGTCTTAGGATCAGAGCTCGAGTGACCCTTGGATCGTCAGGGCCGGTCCACCGATGTGGATTAAAATGCCTGAACAATACGTTTCCCCGCCCTTTGGGGCGTAAATGAGCCAACTAAATCACTCCATCGGTTCGAGAACGACCGATCAATCCGAGGCGCCTCGCAACAGCAACAACCACATAAGTCAATCTCGTCAGGGCGTGTAAAACCACTGACGCCATTTCTAACTAGGAAGAAACACATGCCCTCCCTAAGGTCCGTCTCCCATTTTTGGTTCATACCGGGTGTGAAACTCACGAAGTAAAAGTTACACAAAGCTATGCCACAAAGGCCGTGCTTTGATCATCACCACAAGACTTTGCTTTTCAACAGAAGCCTCGATCATTTGCCACTTAGGCATGCCACACAGGCAATTCACTCCATGTGTTTTATATCCATCAATATATAACCCCTGAGCTCGTACGTCTCAGAGAAGGGCGTTAAGCAAGAGAATAAATTCTCCGCCGCCAAACAGATATATATTTAATAGAAATCAATCACACAGACTAAAATCCAATGTCAGACACACAGTCCATTTACAAGTCCGTTCTGGGTCTGAATGAAACCGGAGGCACCTAGTACCCCGCATATCCATCGATCTCCAAGTACGTCTGGACGATCGCCAACTGTTTCCATCTTCTTGGGTGTACATCCCAATCAAGATCATCAGTAATCACCCAAACGACGTGAAGACTTCCGGTCTTCGACCATCGTCTTCATCTTCGACTTATCGTCGTATCAGTTATTCAGAATGGGATAAACCCGGTCTTTCCGAATAACTCGCGTATATATTATAAAAGTGTTACACAAACACAACATACGCCTCATTCCAATTCATTAGTCACTAACAGTAAATTAATCAAGAGAATAATTCCCTAAATATTAACCCCGAAGGCCGAAACCAACATCAGATCAATATCCAGAAAACCATTCTGCTTAGCTAACCGACAGTTAGTTTTTGAATTTCACATTCATAGGGAAAGGTTCCCATTAATTTTATCCAAGATAAATCCCTTGAATTTATTCTTTAATCTATTTTTGAATCTCAATTCAAACTAGTCGGGATTAGCGAACCTTACCGAAGTAATCATTTATTTTAATTTCCCCATCCCAACCTATTCATCCCATGAAGTAAAACTGGTAATACTTCATATCTAACACCACAGTGTTATCGGTAAATTCAATTACCATTTCACGTTCAAATCTAATTAAAGATTTAACTATCGCCTGGAGCAAAACTGGTGATACTCCATTCTCGATCTTTTCAATCTAATTAAAGATTCATTAAAACTCCACTTAGTTTTAATCTTTAACTGGGTTAAAGAATCAGTGTCATTTAAAACACAGTTCACGATAAACCCAAAATTACATTCCATTAATTATCAGGTTAAAGAACGAGTGTTATTTAAAACACTGTCCACGATAAGCCCAAAATCACATTCCATTAATTATCGGGTTAAAGAACGAGTGTTATTTAAAACACTGTCCACGATAAACCCAAAAATCAATATCAATTCAATTCCAATTAAATATTGATTTAATTGTTACACATCATTAAATCTAAATAAAAAGATTTAATCTTTTTTTCCATTGGGTTTAAGAACAGTGTTAGTGAAGACACCATTCACGACAAACCCAAATCACATTTGATATTCAATATAAGGCTCTGAATAGAAAATTTATCGGCTTATATTCAATATCAAATTCTACGATTAACAAATGTCATATTGGAAATAACTATATAAATATATATCTTTCAAATTTCCGTAACAACATCTGTATAATCACGAATTCCAACATCGAAATATTCCGAAGACAATTTCGATTCAAATCCACTCCAATGCAATCCTTGGAAATTCTGGTTATTTTTAAAACCCTTTTCAAATTCAATTTATTTATTTAAAAATAAATAGAATTCTATTTCTAGTTCAAAACTAGTTCATTTCGATAAAAATCTATTTTTATCTTTTCAAATATGGAGTTTTTCATCCTAATTCTTTCTAAATCATTTCTTATGATTTTACACAAATTATTACTATTTTTAATAATTTTATCAAGGCTTATACAGTCGATTTCCAACAACAGCCATCAAACTGCACTTACAGCGACCTTTTTCAAATTTGATTTGGACATAATTCCAAATCCAACCGTTAGATTTCAAATTTCTAATATTCGTTAGAAAGCTCTTTTCGATACGAACCCAACGGTACCGGTTTTAGGAGAATCCGACGGTCCCGTAATGTCCGTTTGAAATAAATGGTCGAAATTCACGAACTGCCGCGGTGCGGCGCGTTCTATTCAGGCCATTATATTATATATATAATATATATAATATATATATCGTCGATTTCTATTTAAAACAAATTATATAAATCGTTTGGAATTCGTTTCAAAAACAATTTCAACTTCTATTTCAATTCAAATCAAAATTGAATTCTTCTTTATAAATTCGTTTTAAAATTCATTTCTATTCAATTCAAATTTCAATTCAATTTGAATTCATTTCAATTCTTTTTAAATTCAATTCGAATTCGAAGTCGTTTTCAATTCAATTCATTTCGAAATCGTTTTCAATTCATTTCAAAATCATTTTCAATTCTATTCATTTCAAAATCGTTTCCAATTCATTTCAAAATCGATTTCGAAATCACTTTTCAATATTCATTTTAAAATGAATAAAATCGATATAAATATCGTTCACGTCAAAATGGCGTCAATCTAATCAACACGGCTTCATAAATTTCTATTTTCAAATATTCTATTTCAAATATTTCTTTTTCAAAATAGTTGTTATTATCAAAATATTTCGTTCAACACATGACCAATCTCAATGGATGAGTACTGTCAACACATGAACCTTTATTTTATATTGATAAAGATGTAAATTTTATTACTAAAATATTTCGTTCAACACATGACTAATCTCAACGGATGAGTACTGTCAACACATGAACCTTTATTTTATATATTCTTTAATTTTTCAAATTGGAATGAGGCCCAACCAATTACCATATAAAGTTAATTATATGGATTTTCATACATCACACGTATATAATAGCATTGAAAAATAATCAACCATCAACCAAAGTGCACTACACTGCATAAGCATCAAATATAGATATCTAACGCTTATAACAGCCTGTCAATCAATCGATCGACATATTTAATCAATCAGGATGAGTGAACTTCAAATTTCATCCCAACACCCGTGTGGGGTTTCAAACAATCAAACACATATTTTATTTGTGCAGTTGGGCGATGTGTAAAATTTATCGTCCCGATCAATATCCTTCAAATAGGTGTACATAAACAAACCGTCCGGTTTGTAAATGAATATTTATTCGCATTCACGTTAAAAATTATATTTTTAACGATAAAACATTTTATTTTAACATATGAATCTCTATTCAGTTCATTCTTCAAATAAAATGGTATTTTTATTTTTCTAACATATTTTAGAAAATTTCGGCGGCATAACGGCACGATACTAGAAACGGGACGAGGCCTAGCCTTATCCCCGGTCTAGTGAAGGCCCACGCCATTCACACATCAATCAATCCATTCATTTCACCAAACAATTCAATTTCAATCAAATAATCTAACTTATTTTTGAAATCAAACAAACAAGTCCATGGTCTGTGGACGATTGTGTCGGGTGCTACTAAGCACCGTCTGCATCCTAGTATATATATATAAATGGAAATGAAATTGAAAGGTGTGAAATTCTCACCGAAAGCTATCCAAACATCTTGACTCTTCTTTGATAAAAATCTTCTTCATTCTCGCCTTTTTGTCACATTCGTTGACCGCTTTCATGTATATTTTCAGAGGGTAGGGGGGAAGTCAAGGTCGAGGGGCTTGCTGGAGGTGATCGGATATGGAGCTTTGCTGCCGGAGGGGAGGCGTGCGCCTGCACCTGCGCTGGCGGTGATAGGGTTTCCGACGTGGTGGATGCTCGCGAATGCTGGGGGTCTTGGGGTGTTCGCTGGTCTCGAACTAGAGGGGTGGGTTTGGGTTTTATAGGGGAGAGAGAGAGAGAGAGAGCGTGCGAGGCGGCGTGGGGTCGGAGGGTGGCTGATGGCGGAGGCGCAGAGGCAGGTGGCAGGTGGGGGTTTAGTGGCGGCACTAGGTCAAAATCGAAGATGGGGAAGGGGCTCGAACGGGATTGGAGAGAAGAGAGAGAGGGTTCGTCTGAGGGGAGGGCGGAGGTGCTGCCTGAGGGGGTGGAGCATCGATGAAGGGCGGCGGCGGTTCCGTCGCTGGTGGAGCGATTTGCCCCCTTCTCTTTTTATTTTTATTTTTCGAATGGCGGGTTTGACTATTAGGGATAGGAGTAAAAAGGTTTGACTCCACTTAATATTTAATTAATTAATTAATTTCCCAAAAATGTTGACTTTACGTTCGACCTCAAATCGAGGCCAAACGACTGTCTTCCCTAGCGTTTTACCCCCATTCCGGACACAATGGGACATGCACTGCAAGCTGATTCGATCGTTACAATCAGTTTCTGCTGAATTTACATTTAAATCATTATATTGGATTTTAAACGTACATTTCAATTTACCGGGGTCACATACGAACTTTATAAATTCCATAAAAATATTTTCTAGCTTCGTATTGACGATACGGTCATAACAAAACTAGTTTCGTCGAATTCTGAGACCGTTTGAAAAATGGCCAATTTCCAGTCGATTAAAATCAACTGAAACTGATCAAACGCGTTTTCCTTCTCCACGCTCACATATTGATTCGAAAAATTATGAAACTTAAAACCTAGCAATAGTTTTACATCACGGACCCAACAAAAGTGGTTTCGTCGAAATCCAAGGTCGTTTGCAAAATTCCCATTTTTAAGGGCCTGAATTCCATAGCGACTATTCTGAATTTTCAACTGGACATATCTTTTGATTCCCGCTATGAAATTTCAATTAGTAGGATTCGTTGAAAAGATATTATCAATTAGATCCTAATGTTTTTGGTTTCACTACAATCCGGATTGTTTTGCACCCGGTACATTCAATTGAAGTTTGAAATCGAATTATCGAACTACCGCGCCATTTTCAATTCTATTTATAATTATATATAAATATTTATATTCTAACGACGACGCGTATAAATATATACGTCGAATTATATTCAAAATAAATTTCTCGTCGATAACTATTTAAAATAATCCATTTTAAATATTCAAAATTCGCTAAAATTGCCAAACTAAAAATTTTAAACTGGCCCAGATTTTCGGGTTGTTACAATCTCCCCCACTTAAAACTTTTCGTCCCCGAAAAGGAACAAAGTCGAAAGTGGTTTGATCATTCAACTCTACATTCGATCTGGCTTCCCTTCTCTAACTTTTCAGTTTCTGAGAATTTTCAAAATTTCAAAAATTTGGCTAACACCCTAAATTTTTGAAATTTTTTTGCCATAACCTCCCCTGCACCGGGAGCATCGGGGAATTTCAAATAGCTTCCCCGGTCCTTCAGATCTCAAAAAGAAAAAGAAAAAGCCAAGCGGCTAGCCAATAGGCTCATAAAATCATCATCACCCAAACAAAACAGTAAATTATGTAGTAAACATGTACCTATTTGTCGGGCAAACAAATTTTATTCTCTGGCTCTAGCCTCCTTGCTATGACATGTTCAATGGAAGTACATGTATGCAAGCAAATGCGACCAAATTTCAATACAATTCAATATTTGGTTATATTAGGCATAATTGTTCAAAATTATCAAACAAATAAACAAACAACACAAACATCAATCAATTAGTGAATTATCATTTCAAATTCATAATTTTGATATATATAAAGAAAATCATGTTTGATGCCAAATCACAACAATGAGTTCTAACTATATTAGTTTTGGTTCTCACACCAGTCTAATGGAAATATATAGAAAATCACACCTTCGCCACTCGAATAAAAATTCTGATGATGATATATCAATCATCAGAATCACTCCCGGGCGACTAGAGCGTAATTCTATATCTATCCAGTATATTAAAATTTCAAATACACGTGGATCAGACGTATATGCAAAATCTTTATATACTGGACTGTCCAACTCAATATAAATAGATAATCAAATACGAATAATTGATTTAAATTTTCAAAACAAAAATTTTTTTTCACTTTCAAAAATATACTCTTCACACTCGTTCTAGGATGCTACTGATCCCATCTCCAACGAGTCATTCCCGTTGGATATTACTAATCCAATTCTGATGAATTCTTTCGTATGGTTCTAATGTGCCTTGTTCTCTGAGCTTTGCAAACCAAAGCTCTGATACCAACTGTGACGGCAAGGAATTTCGCTCGGTCCGAACCAGTCGTTAAACCGACCCAGACCGTTCGAAACGCCCTATCGTTTGAGAACACGACAAATCAGAATGCATACAAAAGAACATTTCATTGTATATTACAACAATGCATCAGATTACAAGAATATACAGAGTATAAATGAATATTACACAGAAATATCAGAGATTTAAATTACATTTAAATACATAGCAGCGGAAAATAATACAATACACAACTAGAAGAAATGTACGGATACAAAGCTTTCCGGATATCATTCCAGCTGTAAACCAGGATCCTGTGAATATAAATCTGCAAAACCCAAAACTACTAGCTGCCCGTGTCAAAATAGGGGCACCCAGAGTTTAGGTTAAAAACAATAAACTCCAGGTCAGTCATGTGACTGGTGTGAGAACTAAAACAGTTATTAATCTTTATTTTAAATCATTAGATAAATCAAGGGACCACGCCGTATAACACGGAACGGGTTTCCTCCCAAGAATACCAGTGCATAAAACAAACAGCGCAATGCTAAATAAAGAAAAATGAAGCTGTTATAAGACCCAGGTCCCATCACACAATGCAACGCAGTCGAGGATAGGGTTTTCCCTTATAACAGCCAAAGAATGCTTGATACGGTTAAAACAAATCGTTTGATACTATGATAAGTGCATAGTGTATAAAACAACTTCAAATCATAAGTACCAATCATAGGCGGCATGAGCGTCCCATGCCACTATGTCACCATATATAGGTTTACAAATAAAACCGCAAAGTCACGTATTTGGAAATTGTATTTCCGTCTATGAACCAAGGCAAAAGATAGTCCTCAACCGATTCGAGACTGCCTAGTCCGAGTCTCAGGATCAGAGCTCGAGTGACCCTTGGATCGTCAGGGCCGGTCCACCGATGTGGATTAAAATGCCTGAACACTACGTTTCCCCGCCCATTGGGGCATAAATGAGCCAACTAAATGACTCCATCGGTTCGAGAACGACCGATCAATCCGAGGCGCCTCGCAACAGCAACAACCACATAAGTCAAACTCGTCAGGGCGTGTAAAACCACTGACGCCACTTCTAACTAGGAAGAAACGCATGCCCTCCCTGAGGTCCGTCTCCCGTTTTTGTTTCATACCGGGTGTGAAACTCGCGAAGTAAACGTTACACAAAGCTATGCCACAATGGCCGTGCTTTGATCATCACCACAAGACTTTGCTTTTCAACAGAAGCCTCGATCAATTGCCACTTAGGCATGCCACACAGGCAATTCACTCCATGTGTTTGATATCCATCAATATATAACCCCTGAGCTCGTACGTTTCAGAGAAGGGCGTTAAGCAAGAGAATAAATTCTCCACCGCCAAACAGATATATATTTAATAGAAATCAATCACACAGACTAAAATCCAATGTCAGACACACAGTCCATTTACAAGTCCGTTCTGGGTCTGAACGAAACCGGAGGCACCTAGTACCCCGCATATCCATCGATCTTCAAGTACGTCTGGACGATCACCAACTGTTTCCATCTTCTTGGGTGTACATCCCAATCAAGATCATCAGTAATCACCCAAACGACGTGAAGACTTCCGGTCTTCGACCATCGTCTTCATCTTCGACTTATCGTCGTATCAGTTATTCAGAATGGGATAAACCCGGTCTTTCCGAATAACTCGCGTATATATTATAAAAGTGTTACGCAAACACAACATACGCCTCATTCCAATTCATTAGTCACTAACCGTAAATTAATCAAGAGAATAATTCCCCAAATATTAACCGTGAAGGCCGAAACCAACATCAGATCAATATCCAGAAAACCATTCTGCTTAGCTAACCGACAGTTAGTTTTTAAATTTCACATTCATAGGGAAAGGTTCCCATTAATTTTATCCAAGATAAATCCCTTGAATTTATTCTTTAATCTATTTTTGAATATCAATTCAAACTAGTCGGGATTAGCGAACCTTACCGAAGTAATCATTTATTTTAATTTCCCCATCCCAACCTATTCATCCCATGAAGTAAAACTGGTAATACTTCATATCTAACACCACAGTGTTATCGGTAAATTCAATTACCATTTCACGTTCAAATCTAATTAAAGATTTAACTATCGCCTGGAGCAAAACTGGTGATACTCCATTCTCGATCTTTTCAATCGAATTAAAGATTCATTAAAACTCCACTTAGTTTTAATCTTTAACTGGGTTAAAGAATCAGTGTCATTTAAAACACAGTTCACGATAAACCCAAAATCACATTCCATTAATTATCAGGTTAAAGAACGAGTGTTATTTAAAACACTGTCCACGATAAACCCAAAAATCAATATCAGTTCAATTCCAATTAAATATTGATTTAATTGGTACACATCATTAAATCTAAATAAAAAGATTTAATCTTTTTTTCCACTGGGTTTAAGAACAGTGTTAGTGAAGACACCATTCACGACAAACCCAAATCACATTTGATATTCAATATAAGGCTCTGAATAGAAAATATATCGGCTTATATTCAATATCAAATTCTACGATTAACAAATGTCATATTGGAAATAACGATATAAATATATATCTTTCAAATTTCCGTAACAACATCTGTATAATCACGAATTCCAACATCGAAATATTCCGAAGACAATTTCGATTCAAATCCACTCCAATGCAATCCTTGGAAATTCTGGTTATTTTTAAAAACCTTTTCAAATTCAATTTATTTATTTAAAAATAAATAGAATTATATTTCTAGTTCAAAACTAGTTCATTTCGATAAAAATCTATTTTTATCTTTTCAAATATGGAGTTTTTCATCCCAATTCTTTCTAAATCATTTCTTATGATTTTACACAAATTATTACTATTTTTAATAATTTTATCAAGGCCTGTACAGTCGATTTCCAACAACGGCCATCGAACTGCACTTACAGCGACCTTTTTCAAATTTGATTTGGACATAATTCCAAATCCAACCGTTAGATTTCAAATTTCTAATATTCGTTAGAAAGCTCTTTTCGATACGAACCCAACGGTTCCGGTTTTAGGAGAATCCGACGGTCGGATCTCCCGTAATGTCCGTTTGAGATAAATGGTCGAAATTCACGAACTGCCGCGGCGCGGCGCGTTCTATTAAGGCCATTATATTATATATATAATATATATAATATATATATTGTCGATTTCTATTTAAAACGAATTATGTAAATCATTTGGAATTCGTTTCAAAAACAATTTCAACTTCTATTTCAATTCAAATCAAAATTGAATTCTTCTTTATAAATTCGTTTTAAAATTCATTTCTATTCAATTCAAATTTCAATTCAATTTGAATTCATTTCAATTCGTTATAAATTCAATTCGAATTCGAAGTCGTTTTCAATTCAATTCATTTCGAAATCGTTTTCAATTCATTTCAAAATCGTTTTCAATTCTATTCATTTCAAAATCGTTTCCAATTCATTTCAAAATCGATTTCGAAATCACTTTTCAATATTCATTTTAAAATGAATAAAATCGATATAAATATCGTTCACGTCAAAATGGCATCAATCTAATCAACACGGCTTCATAAATTTCTATTTTCAAATATTCTATTTCAAATATTTCTTTTTCAAAATAGTTGTTATTATCAAAATATTTCGTTCAACACATGACCAATCTCAATGGATGAGTACTGTCAACACATGAACCTTTATTTTATATTGATAAAGTTGTAAATTTTATTACTAAAATATTTCGTTCAACACATGACTAATCTCAACGGATGAGCACTGTCAACACATGAACCTTTATTTTATATATTCTTTAATTTTTCAAATTGGAATGAGGCCCAACCAATCACCATATAAAGTTAATTATATGGATTTTCATACATCACACGTATATAATAGCATTGAAAAATAATCAACCATCAACCAAAGTGCACTACACTGCATAAGCATCAAATATAGATATCTAACGCTTATAACAGCCTGTCAATCAATCGATCGACATATTTAATCAATCAGGATGAGTGAACTTCAAATTTCATCCCAACACCCGTGTGGGGTTTCAAACAATCAAACACATATTTTATTTGTGCAGTTGGGCGATGTGTAAAATTTATCGTCCCGATCAATATCCTTCAAATAGGTGTACATAAACAAACCGTCCGGTTTGTCAATGAATATTTGTTCGCATTCAAGTTAAAAATTATATTTTTAACGATAAAACATTTTATTTTAACATGTGAATCTCTATTCAGTTCATTCTTCAAATAAAATGGTATTTTTATTTTTCTAACATATTTTAGAAAATTTCGGCGGCATAACGGCATGATACTAGAAACGGGACGAGGCCTAGCCTTATCCCCGGTCTAGTGAAGGCTCACGCCATTCACACATCAATCAATCCATTCATTTCACCAAACAATTCAATTTCAATCAAATAATCTAACTTATTTTTGAAATCAAACAAACAAGTCCATGGTCTGTGGACAATTGTGTCGGGTGCTACTAAGCACCGTCTGCATCCTAGTATATATATATAAATAGAAATGAAATTGAAAGGTGAGAAATTCTCACCGAAAGCTATCCAAACATCTTGACTCTTCTTTGATAAAAATCTTCTTCGTTCTCGCCTTTTTGTCACATTCGTTGACCGCTTTCATGTATATTTTCAGAGGGGGGGGGAGTCAAGGTCGAGGGGCGCGCTGGAGGTGATCGGATATGGGGCTTCGCTGCCGGAGGGGAGGCTTGCGCCTGCACCTGCGCTGGCGGTGATAGGGTTTCCGACGTGGTGGATGCTCGCGAATGCTGGAGGTCTTGGGGTGTTCGCTGGTCTCGAACTAGAGGGGTGGGTTTGGGTTTTATAGGGGAGAGAGAGAGAGCGTGCGAGGCGGCGTGGGGTCGGAGGGTGGCTGATGGCGGAGGCGTAGAGGCAGGTGGCAGGTGGGGGTTTAGTGGCGGCACTAGGTCAAAATCGAAGATGGGGAAGGGGCTCGAACGGGATTGGAGAGAAGAGAGAGAGGGTTCGTCTGAGGGGAGGGCGGAGGTGCTGCCTGAGGGGGTGGAGCATCGACGAAGGGCGGCGGCGGTTCCGTCGCTGGTGGAGCGATTTGCCCCCTTCTCTTTTTATTTTTATTTTTCGAATGGCGGGTTTGACTATTAGGGATAGGAGTAAAAAGGTTTGACTCCACTTAATATTTAATTAATTAATTAATTTCCCAAAAATGTTGACTTTACGTTCGACCTTAAATCAAGGCCAAACGACTGTCGTCCCTAGCGTTTTACCCCCATTCCGGACACAATGGGACATGCACTGCAAGCTGATTCGATGGTTACAATCAGTTTCTGCTGAATTTACATTTAAATCATTATATTGGATTTTAAACGTACATTTCAATTTACCGGGGTCACATACGAACTTTATAAATTCCATAAAAATATTTTCTAGCTTCGTATTGACGATACGGTCATAACAAAACTAGTTTCGTCGAATTCTGAGACCGTTTGAAAAATGGCCAATTTCCAGTCGATTAAAATCAACTGAAACTGATCAAACGCGTTTTCCTTCGCCACGCTCACATATTGATTCGAAAAATTATGAAACTTAAAACCTAGGAACAGTTTTACATCACGAACCCAACAAAAGTGGTTTCGTCGAAATCCGAGGTCGTTTGCAAAATTCCCATTTTTAAGGGCCTGAATTCCATAGCGACTATTCTGAATTTTCAACTGGACATATCTTTTGATTCCCGCTATGAAATTTCAATTAGTAGGATTCTTTGAAAAGATATTATCAATTAGATCCTAATGTTTTTGGTTTCACTACAATCCGGATTGTTTTGCACTCGGTACATTCAATTGAAGTTTGAAATCGAATTATCGAACTACCGCGCCATTTTCAATTCTATTTATAATTATATATAAATATTTATATTCTAACGACGACGCGTATAAATATATACGTCGAATTATATTCAAAATAAATTTCTCGTCGATAACTATTTAAAATAATCCATTTTAAATATTCAAAATTCGCTAAAATTGCCAAACTAAAAATTTTAAACTGGCCCAGATTTTCGGGTTGTTACATAATCCATAGGGTACATTAATTAAAAGTATAATTATTTAACTTCCAAATAGACCATAACAGGTATGGACATCTATTGTTGTTATTAATGATATGATTATAGAAACGGATTAAATATTATACGTATTATATTACGAAATTAATGGATATAGCTTACGCAAACATTGTTAAGTGGCATTGAAATATATCTCAAATACTTTTTCATTTACTGTATCCAGCAACACACTTACTCGTATAATTTTTACCTCATCTAGTCAAGTTCATTACATACTACTAACATTATACAAAAATAGAAAAAATATTTAGTAAAATTGGTAAAATGAACAATGCACGAATTAAACAGTGAAAATAATGTTTATGTACGATAATTTACAGTACAAACAAATCATGATGTATAATTAAAAAACATTTTATTAAATGTTAAGGTTAGTGTTGACAGGAGGTTCACCCTTTCCGTCCATCACAAAAGTATAATTAAATAATACTGAATGTATTTAAGAATAGTTAATCAGCATTCGGATAAGAAAACGGAGAAGTGTTTATAAAATTTAGGTTATATTCAATATCACATTGTACAAAAATATCATTTTCAACTAAAAAAACTTGAATACTTAATACTTATTATCATAATCCTATCAATACAAATACGTATTGCATATGGCTAGCGGGAAGAGAGTTAAACAAACTTAGTTTATTTTGGACTAACATTGAAACTCGTGAGAAATGAATTATAGTAATTAAGATTACTCTGGATGTAGTGCAATTAAAAAAATTGTCAATCGGAACAAAATTTTCACCCATTATCATATTTATCGAGGCGCACGCTTAAGCGCTTCTAAGCGCAGAAAAGCCCAAAGCTCAAGGTTTGCGCCTTTTTGCAGTTTGAGAGCGTGTTTTTTGTAGTTTGAGGCACTTTTTTTTGCTAAATTCAAAATTTTGTTTATAAATAGCTAAATAAAAAATTTAATTGTTCAACAAATTATAAAATATGGTTAAAAATTTAAATCTTATTAATAAAATATGTAGATAATTGAATGAATAATAAAATATGGTTTAAAAATTAATTTATAGTTACTAAAATAGAAGATCAATCTCATATAAAAGGCACACAAAAATGCCCAAGACTATAAAAGCCCTAGGCTCAATGCTTGCGCCTTAGCGCCTTGACTACTCTTCCCATTATCACTTGATCTACCATGTGTACTGTATTTGTTCAAAATTTTATGTGATAGGCTTTAATTGCACGTTGTTTAAGAAATGTGTGAAATGATTATGTATAGAGCCAAATAAGATTTATGATAGAGGAGAAGGGATAACAATCCAACAGAATGAAAATACTGTTAAAAATTAAGGGTTTAAATAACCATGGCTGCAAACCACTGTGAAAAACTGAACTAAATAGGTCGCTTAAAATAGGAACTTTTTAATATTTGATAGGTGAAGTCGCTTAGTAGGTGACTGAAATTTCTCCATACAATAGACAGCAGCCTATCGACCTAAACAACCCGTAACAATTAATTCATCCAACTTCTGAACAGTATTTAATTTGAAACAAAAACAAACCCAAGGTACCAGAGGAATACCAGTAGATCATATAATTCTGTTGCACCAGATGTCGTGCAGATTAAACCATCTAAACCATATAGAATTCCAGATTTCAAGTACAAAAAGTAGTAACCGTACAAAACCCTAGCTTCCGAATTGGCCGAATTTACGATCGAAACGATGGCTCCAAACATCAGTGTTGACATTGGCGAGGTAGGAACAGTTGGTATATTGAGAAGGAGAGAAAGAGGGTGATCACTTTTGGGTTCGTTGATCTGTGGTTATGAAATTGGGAAGATGAGAGTAAATGAGGAAAAAGGGGATCTAATGCAACGAAATAAAGTGTATGTGTAAAAACCCGCAAATTCTGAACCAATTTAAAATTTTTATTTTAAAAAATTTTAATGAATTTTGAGGATATAATATAATTTATTTTAAATAATAGTGGCTTGAATTTATTTTTATCGAAGTTAGAACTAATAAATTTAGTTTAAATATAAATGGAGTTAGAAATGGCGCGGTAGTTTTAAAATTTGATTTTAAACTTTAACTGAATGTACAGGATTCAAAATAAATCAGAATTGAGCGATACCAGAAATATTTAAATCTGTTTGATCATATCTTACTAACGAATCTGAAAAATTGAAATTTCATAGTGGAAATAAAAAGTTATGGCCAATTCAATTTTTAGAAAGGTCGTTGTAGAATTTATATATATATTATATATGGCCTGAAAGGCTACTTTTCACTTATGAAGGAATTTGGACTCGAAACCACTTCCATTAAGTCTGAAATGATGTTTCTGCATTTAAAAAGTATAAACACTTATATATTTTGGGTTTGGGGATTTATTTATTTAAAAATGTATTTTTAATATTAAATATATTGGCCTTAAAAATAGTCATTTTTCAAACGACCTCCGTTTTCGACGAAACCACTTTTGTTGGAACCGGAATGTCAAATTATAGCTAGGTTTCAATTTTCAGAATTTTTCGAATTAATATGTGAGCGTGGCAAAAGAAAATGTTTTTTGACTATTTCAATTAAATTTAAACGACCTGAAAATAGCCATTTTTCTAAAAGTCTCAGAATTCGATGAAAATAATTTTGTTGGATTCGTATCGTCATAAGAAAGCTAAAAATATTTTTTTATGAATTTTCTGAGGTCGTATGTGGCCCCGGCATATTTATATGTACGGTCAATATTTGATTAATTAATTTTTAATGGGATTTTAAATAAAACTTTCTACAGATTTCGGAATTGGACCCCGAGAACCATTCCATTGCGTTCAGAAGGCCACAAAACGTTAAGATCGAGAGTAAGCAAGCCCAATTCGGAGACAGCCCGCATTTTCACCTTTATAACACATTTTTTAATAATAAAATATAAAAAAAAATATTAAAACCCTAACCCTAAAACACATAGTCGCTGCCTATGGCTGTTCAATGGCTAGAAACTTCCCAATTTCAAACATCAATTTCTTCCAATCCACTCTATGAAAATTGACAAATAATATACCAAATCGAAGAGGGCGGAGAGCTCTACAAATCCATACGGTTAAGATCAGTTTTCAGTGCACGGATTTCGCGAATTCTGGCGGGGAAGTGGGGGCGTTCGGTTCGATTTTTGAGGCGAGGAGGGGGCCGAGTTGGGTGGCCTTCTGGGTGGTGGTAGCTCGCGGCCGGGGCTTCAAAGTGGTCGTCTCTGATGGGTCGACGTTGGGCCGTAGGGGGCGGCACGCAGAAGGTTCGAACGTGATGTATGGGTGCGGCCTTGCTACAGCGACGAGGAAGGTCTTTTTTTATTATTTTGTTAATTAAATATTTAATTTATCTGACCTTTAAAAATCAATATCTCTTTCATACGAGGTCCGATTGACGAACCGTAAGTTGCGTCGGACTTGTCTTTCTGAGATCTTCACGATGGCGCAGACCAGAGCTGATTCCGAGACAGTCGAATTTTCAGCCATATCAATGTGAGAATTCTGAATTTTATTATTTAATTATTATAAATTATTTTTCTTGCATTAAAATAATTGTATTGTGATGTAGTTCAGATCTGAAATGTTATGTGATTAATGGATGGTTGATTGTGGTTGGTGGTTTGTTTTATTGTTCGTGATATGCTCGATCAGCGTTGAATTTAATATATGGGTGAATTTTATTTGCGATTAGAAAATAAATCTAAATTTAGATTTAAATCATATTTTATTCAGATATGTTTATTCAAATTTATTTTAAAAAAATATTATTCTTATTATTCTGAGATGAACGATAGAATTTGATCGACAAATAAAAACTTATTATTATTTGGTTATATTACATTAGAAGTTGATCGACAAATTAAAAACTTTATTTTTTTTATTTGTTTAATTTACAACAGAAAATGAACAACAAATAAAACCTTACTTTTGTTTGTTTACTTTGCAATAAGATTTGAACGACAAGTAAAATATTTTTTTATTTGTTTATTTTACAATAGAATATGAACAACAAATAGAATATATTTTTATTACGACAGAATTTGGCTAACTAAACAAAATCCTATTTTTTTTTTTGTTTACATTTAGAACAAGGTTTATGAATTTAAATAAAAACATAAAACGTTCATTTATTTGAACTGAAACCATGTTAGCGATAAAATTTACATTTTTACCATATATATATAGAATAGATTAAAAATGTTCATCTATTTGAAATGAAAACATGAAACATTAAAAACCTTATTTTTAATGAAAAGAATTATCCATATGAAAATTTGTTCACGTTAAAATAAAAGTGTTGGAAAACATAAAAATCACATTTTTAATGTGAAAATTGTTTATGTTAGAATTGTCAAAAAAAAAAAAACCAAAGTTATCCTTTTATTTATTTTTGTTGAAATATTAGAAAAAAGCAAAAAGAATACATTTTTAATGTAATTAGAAATAAATTAAAAAGATTACACTTTTCAATGTAATTAAAATTGAAATCAAATGATTACATTTTTCAATGTAATTAAAGTTGAAGTAGAATGATTACATTTTCAATATAATTAATATTGAAATAAAAATAACATTTTGGTTAAAGCATAAGTATTGAAATAAGAGATCACATTTTTGGCCCAACTTTATTAGTGAACATTTTTGGCCAAAACTTTCTTAGCGAAATGAAATTTTCATTTTTGTCAAACTTGATTATTGAATTGAAAATATCATTTTTGTTAAAACTTGATTACTGAAATAAAATTAACAATTTTGTTTACATTTTTTTTATGTAAATAAGAAATTATTTTCACAAGTTACATAGAAATTGGGTAGATATTTTATTTATATTTTTCAACACAAATAAACATAGAAATTCAAAGGTTGCTTTACATTTGCACTTTTCAATGCAAATATAGCATGACATAAAATTCATTTTTCTCATGTGCATCTCACAATGCAAACATAACTTGAAAATAAGAAGTACATTTTTATTTGTGTTCGACAACACCAATAAAACTGGAAAATAAAACATATATTGAAAATAAAGTTTTGCTCTTTATTTTGTGTTAAAAATGTAAACATGTTTTGAAAATAAAGTTTGTACTTTTATTTACATTCAGCCATGCAAATATAAATAGTAAATAAAAAAATTGTTCTTTTATTTGCATTTACCAATGCAAATGTATATTGAAACAAATTATTCATTTGCACTCACCAATGCGAATACATACAAATATATTGAAAATAAAGTTTATTTCTTTATTTGCAATTATCAATACATATATACATTGAAATTAAAGTTTATTCTTTTATTTGCATTTATCAATGCAAATATTCAGTGAAACTATAGTCCATTTTCTTTATTTACAATCACCAATACAAATGTACACACTTTTATACATTTAATAGAATTTGTTTAAAATATACTTTGAAAATAAATTTTGTTCTTTTATTTACATTCACTAATGTAAATATAATTTAAAAACAGAACTATTCTTTGTTTGCATTCATAAATGCAAATACTTTTTTTTTAAATAAATTTGTTCCTTTTATTTACATTCAATAATTTGAATACACTTTGTAAATGAGATACTTTTTACATTCACTCAAATATACTTTTAAATAAAAATAAAAGTTACATTTGTTATTTGCATTCCTTGTTGCAAATAAAGCCTTAAAATAAAGTTCATTTTTGTTGCAATTCATTAATGCAAACAAATCATCAGATTTAAAATTATATTCTTCATTTATAATTTTGATATGAATAAAGATTGTTTGAAATAAAAGATAGAATTTAAAAGTTACATTTTAATAACTAAACATTCACATTTTATCATTAAAGTAAAATAGACAAAAACACTCATTTTGTCTAAATTAAAAGAATAGAACAAAATATAGCATTGGCATATTTTATTAGAATTGAAACACAAATTATTCATTTCGGTAAATTTATATTAGTTAAAAACAATTATTCATTTTTGTTAATTTACATTAGTTAAAAATTATCATTCATTTTAGTCAATTTATACTAGTTAAACCAAATTATACATTTTGTCAGAAATATTCATTTTTGTCAAAATGAATTAGTTGAAGCAATATATATATATATATACATATACATATACATATATATATATATATATATGTTTGGCAAGATATATACGTGTCAAGATCGGTTAGTTAAATCAACATATTTATCATTTTGTCTCATTAGTATTGCCAAGACAAAATAACTATTTTTGTTTAGAGTTTAAATTAGCAAAATAGAAATTGTCAATAGAGACAAAATTATTATGCTTATTCATTCATTGAAATAGAGATATTTTTTTTGTCATCATTATATGTATTGTGAATTACACTTCCATTCACAAGTTACCCGACTTGTGTATGTGATTTGGACGATAATTTTTCACACATCGCCCAAGTGCACAAATTAGCTTATTATTTGTTTGTTTGGTTGAAACCCCACACGGGTGTTAGGATGAAAATTTATATACACTAATCCCAATGTGTAGTTGTATGTTGATCGTTAGATCGATAGGCTGCGATGAGCGTTATTATTTAATTTTAACGCTTACACAGTGGGAGTTACACTTTGGATGTAGATGGATGATTTGATGATTTTACTATTATTGTCATATATACGATGTATGTGAAATCCCTATAATCCAAATTATATGGTAAATGTTTGAGTCGCATTTCGATTCAGGTGTTCTTTTAAATAAGAATATTTTTACATTAGAAATCCTTTTTATATAAAGTGCATATATTTTCTTAATATATTTTTAATCAAGTATATGTTAAAGTAAAGAATATTTCTAAAAGAAAGAATTTGTAATATAAAGAATACTTCTCATTTAGAGTCTTTATATAAAGAATATTTTTATGATTATTTTAAAATAGGTTTTTAAAAGATTACTAACATTTGTAATTATATTTTGTGATATGGAATAAATTGAGATGTGAAGTGGATTTATCGTGGACGATGTTTTAAACGACATTTGTCCTTTAATCCAATTTGCATTGAAATTATTATTTGGAATTTATAAATCTATTTTATAGATTTAAAATGGCATTTTCTAAAAATCAAGTTTTTCTAATTTAATATATTAAATAGGAATTAAGTGGAAATTCGATTGGTAATAATCGAAATGGGCTTCTGTAAAAGAAGACCGATATTATATATGGAATTTAAGAGGCTTTGCCGTTATTCCATTTATATTATTAGTCCGATACAGAAATTTATATCGATTATGTATTGATTTGATTTCTGTGAAATTCCATATTTTGGAAATTGATTTATATATTTTATTTTAAATGTTTATCTTTGATAAAATTAATGAGAATCTTTTAAAACGAATATCTTATTAAAAGAATATTCTGAGTTGGAATGTGACGTAATATGTGATTTTCCAATATTTGCTTTTTAATCCCAAAATACGCGAGTTGTTCAGAAAGACCGGGTTTATCCCATTCTGAATAATCATCACGACGATCAAGAGTCGAAGATGAAGACGGTGATTGAATACAGAAGGTTTTCACATCGTTGGGATGATGATGATTGGTATCTTGAATTGGGATTGGCCTTCCAAGGCAAGGTATTTGGTAATGATCGTCCAAACGCATTTGGAGATCGACGAACACGTTGTTTCGCTCAAACCCAGAGTGGACTTGTAAATGGATTGTGTGTCTGACATTGTATTCCTTCCTGCTGTATTTGTTGAACGCTACTGATTATATATTTCTGTTTGGTGGTGAAGAATTTATTCTTTACTTATCACTCTTCTCTAAGACGTATGAGCTTAGAGGTTATATATATATATATATATTGGTAGATGATCAATAATATGGTAGGGTCTGACATTGTGACATGCTAAGATGCAAATGATCAAGGCTTTGTTGAAAAGCAGGCCTTGTGGTTGATGATCAAAGCATAGTCTCCTTAGGCATAGCTTTGTGTATATCGTGACTTCGCGAACCTTACACCCCGATATGAGTCAAAAACGGGATAAGGACCGTAGGGAGTGCACACGTTTCTTTCTAGCTAGGAGTGGTGTTTGGGCTTTGACACGGCCCGACATTTTACTTATGCGGATTATGGATTTGAGGTACCTCGGTTTTTTTTATAGGCCGGAAGTGGTCATATTATAGGTCTAAAGGGACCGGGAAACGTGTGTTAAGGCATAACTAATCCACTACCGTTAGGTAGGGACCGGCCCTAACGCATCCAAGGGTTCACTGCGGGGGATCCTGAGGCATTTGCTAGAGTGTCTCGAATCAGAAGAGGACGATCCCTAGCCTCGATTTCATGACAGAAAACCAATTTCCAATACGACATCTTGTTTTAGATTGTATAAGTAGTATGGCGACATAGTAGGATGGGGTACTATGTCGTCTAAGATTAATACATTTATATTGAAATGTTTTAAATATTTATATATATATATACACTAATAATAATATCATTTTTATGTATCAAGCATCTTTTGACCATTATAAGGTAAAACCGTATCCTCTGGTGTGCGTTGCATTGTGTGATGGGACCTGGGTCTTATAATGGTTTCATTTTTCTAAAAAGCATTGCGTTATTTGACGATTCACTCTATTTATGCACTGGCAATCCAATGGGGTAAACCCGTTCCGCATTAGCGGCGTGGTCCTGTGATTAGCCTACTATTTAGATAAGTTAAGTTAAGAATTCTCACACCAGTCCCACGACTAACCTGTAGTTTGTTTCACTTTGCAAACTCGGGAGCCCTCTTTCCACATGTGCAGTCGAGTAGCTTTTTGCAGATATAGTTTAGCAGGATCCTAGATTGAAGTCTGAGGCTGGATCCAGAATATTGATGGCCTTCCGCTGAGATTAGTTCCGCTGCAATGTAATTAATTAATTGTAAATGTATCTTCCATTATATTATTTATTGATGTACTCTGATATATTTTGTACTCTGATGTAGCATTTATTATTGATGTTATAAAGTCTGTGTTGTTGTTCTGACGTGTTGTATGCCCAAAGTTAACGTACGTGGGTTTTGAATGGTCTTGATCGTTCTTGCGATCGATTAGGGTCGAGCGAAATCTGGGTCGTTACAGTATGCCGACGGTAAACATTATGATTGAGAAGATGCTACATACTATGAATGCAGATACTGATGGTGCAGGAATACTGGGTACGTAGAGAAGGGGAGGGAGAGGAACATTGTTTAACGATTTGTGGATCTACGGTTATGAAATTGGGGAGATGAAAGTGAATGAGGAAATAGGAATCGAGTGCACTGGAAAAATGTGGTATGGTTTATAAAAAGGACACGTGTTGGTATACCAATTGCTTGGTTTCTGCTTTCCAGTATAAGTAATAGATAATATAAATTTCACAGCGGCTATTCTGAGTTTTACAACTGGACATAACGTTTAATTTATCAAGTAAAATCGCAGTTTCTTACATCGTTAGAAAGATGTTGTTAATCAGATTCAAAAATTTCTTGTTTCATCCAATTCTAACTTATACTGAATTCTGTATATTCATTTGAAATTAGAAATCGAATTTTCAAACTACTGCGCCATTTAAGGCTCGTTATATAATTAAAATAAATTTATTCATTTAAACTTAGATTTAAATAAAAAATTTGTTGTCATTATTTAAAATAATTCATTTTAAATATTCAAAATTAATTAAAATAACAAAAATAAAAATTTAAAATTGGCTCTGATTTCCCAAGTTGTTACAATCTCCTCGACTTAAAATCTTTTCATCCTCGAAAAGGAACGGAGCTGAAAATTGTTTAACTAACCAACTGAAATTTCATTCTGGTGTTCATTCTTCAACTTTTCAGTTTCTAAGAATTTCGAATACTTCAAAAATTTGGCTAACATACTAAATTTTCGAAAAATTTCTCCATAACCTCCTTTCTACGGGAGACATTTAAAACCGCAACTAGCCACGCAGGGCCTTCGTCAATCCAAAGAACAAGAAAAAGCCAAGCGTCAAGCCTATCGGCTCATAAAATCATCCAAACCCAATAAATTAGTATACACGTACCTATTTGTCAGGCATACAATTTTATTCCTCTTCTTAGCTTCTCTGCTCTGACACGTTCACACACACACACACACACACACACACACACATATATATATACACACACACACACACACACATACATACATATGTGCATGTATGAAATTTCAAACAATTTTCAATTCAGTTCAAAATTTGATTCGATTTGGCTAATTTTACCTTTCGTCTTCATATTTGTTTAATTAATTATCATTCCAATATTTTTATTAGATTCACTAATAATCAAACAACACAATCAGCAATCAACAATCAATTAGTGGATTAGCTTTTCAAATTCATAATTTTTATATATACACAAAAATCATATTTTTGATGCCAAATCGCAACAATAACCCTATCTAAATTTTGGTTCTTACACCAATAAATTGGAAATATATAGCTATCCCACTTTCGGCACTCAAAAATAAATACTGATAACGCTACAGCATTATCAGAATTATCCCTGGGCGACTAGAGTGTGATTCTACATCCATCCTGTATATTTGGGGCTTCGAATACACGTTGATCAGACGTATATTAAAATCTCCGTATGCCTGACAATCCAAAATATATTTAAAATAAAATACTCAAGTACATATAATGAGGTTTAAATTTTCAAAACAAAATTTGTTTTCATTTTTATTTTCAAAAATAACATTCTTAGAACTCATTCTAGGATACTTTGATCCTATCTCTAACGAGTCATTATTATTGGATATTAGTAATCCATTCTCTGATGAATTCTTTCATTTGGTTCAAATGTGTCTCGTTCTCGAGCTCTATAAACCAAAGCTATGATACCAGTTGAAACGATTCAAACTCAACCTTACGGGAAATCTTGGATTGAGTTGAGAATGGGACAAATCCGGACACAAACAGAAGAACATTTCATTACTGTTACAACAATTTACATCAGAGTAAAAGAATGTGACAGAGTATGAGTAAATAATACACAATGCAGAATATCGGAGATTAAATACATTGCATAGCAGCGGAAAAATTAATACATAACATAATTGAAAGAGATACACGGATACAGAGCGTTCCAAATATAGCTCCAGCTGTAAACCAGGATCCTGTGAATATAATATCTGCAAAACCAAAACTCCTACCTGCCCATGTGGAAAATATGGGCACCAGAGATTAGGTTAAAACAATAACACCAGGTCAGTCACGTGACTGGTGTGAGAACTAAAACAATAATTAACTTTATTTTTTTAAAGTTAAGGTAAATCAAGGGACCACGCCGTATAACACAGAACGGATTTACCCCCAAGAACACCAATGCATGGATCAAACTGCGAAATACTAACTAAAGAAAATGAAGCTATTATAAGACTTAGCTCCCATCACATAACGCAACACAAGCCGGAGGATAGATTTTTATCTCATAATAGCCAAATAATGCTTGGTATTTGAAATTTTATCTTTTACTATCAGTCTAAGTGAAGGAATTAACTTCAAATATAAATGTATCAATCATAGACAACATGAGCGTCCCATGCTACTATGCTGCCATATACAGGTGTACAATCAAATCCGCAATGTCATATTGGAGGTTGGATTTCCATCATGAACTAAGGCAAGGTATCATCCTTACCGAATTCGAGGCATTCTAGCCCATCCTTCAGGATACAGTCGCAACTACACCTAGGAAAATGCAGGGCCGGTCCACCTAAGTGGATTAATAATCCCTGAACAATACGTTTCTCCGCCTTATGGGGCGTAATGGTCAGTATGTCGACCATATCATCCATTGGCCCCATAGTGACTGATATATCCGAGGTACCTCGCTTTCCAACAACCACATAAGTAAAAATGTCTGGGCTCTGTACCATGACACCACTTCTAGCTAGAAAGAAATGCATGTCCTCCCTGCCTTCCTTCATCCCATTCCTGGTTCATACCGAGGTGTGAAGATCGCGAATCGATGTCATATACAAAGCTATGCCCTTTAAGGCCGTGCTTTGATCATCAACCATAAGACTCTGATGTTCAACAGAAGCCTTGATCATTTGCATCTCAACATGCCACACTGGCAATTCACGCCATGCAACTGATTTCTACCGATATATAACCTCTGAGCTCGTACATCTCAAAAAAGGGTGTTAAGCAAGAGAATAAATTCTCCGCCACCAAACAGATATATATTTAACAGAGATCAATCAACACAGAATAAAATCCAATGTTAGACACACATCCATCTAATAGTTCGTTCTGGGTCTGAACGAAACCGGAGGCACCTAATCCTCGTCCTATATGTCCAATACAGGAGAGAGGTCCTTGCATATCCGGTCGATCTCCAAGTACGTCTGGACACTCACCACTTATTACCTTGTCTTGGGTGTACTACCCAATAGAAACATCAGTAATCATCCAAACGATGTGAAGACCTCCGGTCTTCAACCACCATATTAATAGTCGACTTATCATCGAATCAATTATTCAGAATGGGTATAAACGCGGCCTTTCCAAATAACTCGCGTTTATAATAAACAAGTGCTATAAAAACACAACATACACCTCATTCCAATTATGAATATCCTTTTATTTAAATATTCCAATCCTTTGGGAAAGGTTCCCATTAATTTTATCAAAGATAAATTCTTTAAATTAATTCATTAATCTTCCTTTGGATATTAACTCAAACCAAATTAAGATTTATCCAAACTAGTCGGGATTAGCACACCTTACCGAAGTAATCATTTGTTATATTCCCCAATCCCAACCTATTCATCTCATGGAGTAGAACTTGTAATACTCCATATCTAACACGACGGTGTTATCGGTTAATTTATTTACCATTTCACGTTCAAATCTAATTAAAGATTTAACTATCGCTTGGAGCAAAACTGGCAATACTCCATTCTCGATCATTTCCCGAATTTTATAATTTAAATTATCACATTCTCTTTCCAATCTAATTAAAGATTCATTAAAACTCCACTTAGTTTTAATCTTCCCAAAAATCAATATTAATTATTATTTAACTTTGGAAACACAAACATGCTACATCAACAATCTACACCGTACTATTAATTTTCGCCAACATATAACCTCTAAGCTCGTACGTCTTAGAGAAGGGTGTTAAGCAAGAGAATAAATTCTCCGCCACCAAATAGATATATACTTAGTAGAGATCAACCATAAGTTAGAAATACAATGTTATACATATAATCCTATCTTTAACTAGATAAAAGAAAAGAACTGATGTCATTTAAAACACAGTTCAAGATAAGCCAAAAAATCACATTCCATTAATTATGGAATCTTCACGAAAAACAGATCAATATATATAATCGATATAAATTTCCGTATCTGACTAATAATATAAATGGAATAACGACAAAGTCTTTTAAATTGCATATATATTAACAGTCTTCCTCCAAAGAAGCTCACTTTGATTATTACCAAATCGAATTCCATTAAATTCCAATTTAATATATTAAATTGGAAAACTTTACTTTGGGAAATTCCCATTAAAGCTTAATAAAAAGGGTTTATAAATTCCAAATCACATTTTACTGTAAATTGGGTTAAAGAACGAATGTCATTAAAAAATAGTTCACAATAAACCCAATTCACATTTCATTTTATTCCAATTAAATGTTAATTAACTGGAAACTCTAATAACCTTAATTAAAAGATTTATTCTTCTCACACGGGTTCCAAGAACAGTGTTATTTATGACACCATTCACGACAAACCCAAAATCCAATGCTTTTATTCAATTCCAATTAAATATTAATTAATTGGAAAACTTCACTAAATCTTAATTAAAGATTTATTATTTTCTCAACTATGTTAAAGAAAAATGTTAATAAAGACACCATTCACGACAAAACCGAAATCCAATTTGATATTAAATACAAGGCTTTGAATAGAAATTATATCAACTTATATTCAATATCAAACTCTGAAACCAACAAATATCATATTGGGAATAATGATATATATACATATCTTCCAAATTCCTCCATAATATCTGTATAATCTCGGAATCCAATACCGAAATATTCCGAATATAATTCGATTCAAATCCATTCCAATTAATACATTGAAATTCTGGTTATATTAAAACCATTCACAAATCCAATTTATTTTATTTAAAAATAATTGGACTTTAATTCTAGTTAATAACTAGTTCATTTTGATAAAATATATTTTTATCTTTTAAAATATAGAATTTTTCATCCTAATTCTTTCCAAATCATTTATTATGATTTTACACAAATTATCAATATTTTTAATAATTTTATTAAGGCCCTTTCTGTCAGTTTCCATCAACGGTCATCGAACAGCACGTACAGTGACATTTTCCAAATTTGATTTTGTAACGACCCCGAAAATCTGAACCAATTTAAAATTTTTAAATTGGCTAAAATAATGGATTTTAAATATTTAAAATAAATATTTTAAATAATAACGATGAAAACTGAGTTTGAATCGACAATTGAAAATGAATATAATTAATTCTAATTATAAACAAGGCCTGAAATGGCGCGGTAGTTTCAAAATTTGAATTCAAACTTTGACTGGCTGTACCAAGTGCAAAACAAAACGAATTTGAGTGAAACCAAAAATATTTAAATCTGTTAGTGAATACCTTTCTAATGAATCTGAATAATCGAAGTTTCATAGTGGAAAGCAAAAGTTATGGCCAAATGAATTTTCAGAAAGGTGGCTATAGAAATTATATAGCCCGTGAAAATGGCCGTTTTGCAAACGACCTCGGAATTCGACGAAACCACTTTTGTTGGATCCGGGATGTGAAGTTATTGCTATGTTTCAAATTTCATAATTTTTGAAGCTAGTATGTGAGCGTGGCAAAGGAAAACGTGTTTTGGTCAATTACAGTTAAATTGGATCGACCAGAAATGGGCCATTTTTCAAAATATCTCAGGATTCGACGAAACTAGTTTTGTTGGGACCGTATCGTCAAAGCATAGCCAGATTTATTTTTTTGGAATTTTTCGAATTAGTTTGTTGCCCTGGCAAATTGAAATGTACGTTCAAATCAAATATTGAATGTTTTATATTTTAATATGAAGGAAAACTGACTGAAACAGTCGAATGGGCTTACGAAAAATATCCCATTGTGTTTGGAATGGGGGTGATTAGCTAGGGGTGGCAGTCGTTGGAGTTCGATTGGAGTTCGTATGGATAAACATGTAATTTTGGATTTAAAAGAATTTAAAATATACAAATATTCCCATTGGCCCCCAAATTCCTAGCCCTCCCCTTTCATATTTTTTTTGCGCCGCCGCCCCTTTTTTTCAATGGCCAACGATCTCCCTTTTTCTCCCTCAAAAATCACGCAGTCCAATGCGAATTGATCCTCCTTCCAAAACAAAAACTCAAGAGCTCTTCATGATCTTCGAACTCATATGGGAATGATTGGGTATCGCGTGGTGTTTGGGCTGATATCTTCCCTCAAACATTAGGCGTTCGAGCGCCATTATAGGGCGCTAGGGCCCATCGAGGTGGGCCCCATGGCCAACATGGAGAGCACACGCCGAGGCGCTCCTCGTGGGAGCAACTGATCGTTGTCCGATCATCCAAAGGTGGAGCAACGGTGAACTTCGGTTTTTGAGCGTTGGGTTCGGCTGTTGTATCGTGAGCTGGAAGAAGGCTAATTATCCTTAATGAAGGATTAGTTAAGAAATTTTAATTAATTATTTTAATTAATTATTTCAATTTTGCAATGAAATGTTTATAATGCCATATCTCCTTCATATGAGGTCAGATTCACGAACCGTCAGTTGTGTTGGATTCGCAACTACGAGCAGAACATTTTAAAACTGACAGAGACAAAAACGAAGCATGTTAGAATTTTGGGCAAATTCATATCCAAATTGTTCAGAAATTCAGATAAAACTGACGGAGTGGATCCCAATGTGAGAATTCTCTCACTATAAATTTTCTTATACTATTATTTATATTATAATTGCATATCTGAACTGTTCACATACATCCACAGACCACGGACGATTTATTTGATTGTGTTGTGACTGTGAATTGTTTATATATACGAAATGTGAAAAGTGAAATTTCTAATTTATAAACGATATGGAAAATGATGATGTATAAATTATATAGTCGATGTATGAGTTATATTAGCGCTGTACACCTCTTGTATAAGCGTTGTATAAGTTGTACGTTCGATGTATAAGTTGTATATGCGTTGTAAAAATTATATATGTGTTGAAATAGTAGTGAAATGATATAAATATAAATATATATATATATATATATATATATATATATATATATATATATACGCCACTCGTCCACAAACCATGGACGATATTTATTGGTTGTGATTGGTGTGAAAATTGATTGATAGCGAATGGTTGATTGGAATTGTTTGTGGTTGATATTGATTGATTGTGGTTGAAAAATACCCGTTTGTGGTTGAGAAATATTTGGTTGAAACCACATAGGATTAATTTGTGGAAATGAAATAAATATACATGCCACCTGCGTGCGAACTAGATGCATGAATCCCCATTGTCAAAAACCGCGAGGTTTTAAGGTAGAGCGAGGAGCCGTACTAGGGACGATCCCGGTTTTAACTACCCTGCCGTTATGCTGCCGAAATTTTGAATAATATTCATATGTTAGAATTATTTTCCTGTGTTGAAATTATATTCGTCTGTTGAATAGAAAACCTTCATGTGTTGAATAGAAATTCATTCGTGAATCATATTCATGTGTTGAATGGTATTCGTGTTTTGAATAAGTTGTTTTAACAATAAAAATCACATTTTTACTTTATATATACAAACTATTGAAAAACCTTCATGTGTTGAATCGATATTCATTCGTTGAATTGAAATTCATGTGTTGAATAGTATTCGTGTTTTAAATATAAAAATCACCTTTTTATCGATTTATACAAACTATTGAAAAACCTTCATGTGTTGAATCGATATTCATTCGTTGAATTGAAATTCATGTGTTGAATGGTATTCATATTTTGAAAGAAATTGTTTTATAATAAAAATCCCATTTTTAACATCAATATGAAATGTATAAAATAATCTTGTTTTGAAATAAATTGTTTTATAATAAAAAATCCTATTTTTATCACCTATATTAACTATATAAAATAGTCGTGTTTTGAAATAAATTGTTTTACATTAAAAATCACATTTTTATTATATACATGAATTGTTAAAAATAGCGAAGTGTTGAAATAGGAGACAGTTGGACAAAAATGTAATTTGTATCAAATGTATGAAAAGAATATAGCTTTGAAATCGAAGAATCGATATATATATATATATATATATATATATATATATATATATATATGAATAGAATCAAAATATATCGAATAATGAAGCTGCAGTTCATATTTTGAAACCGTGATTTCAAACGATTAGTGCGGGAGATCCGACCATCGGATTTTCCCGAAATCGCAACCGTTGGGTTCGCTTTGGAAATATCTTTCCAACGACACCAACTTTGTAAAAATCCAAATGTTGCATTGTCTGGAATGTTTAATTCAAATCTGAAGAAAAACAGCGCCAGAGTCGATTATATTTATATACATATATATAAATATAATTATATTAAATCGAATAACGACGCTGCAGTTCGTATTTTGAAATCGAAGCTTCCAACGATTGTACCGAGAGATCTGCCCGTCGGATTTTCCCGAAACTGGAACCGTTGGATTCGTTTTGAAAAGATATTTCTAATGATGTAAATTTTGTGAAGATCCAACGGTTAGATTTTCAGATATGTGTAAATCAAATTTGAAGAAAAACAGCGCCATGGCCGCGTTATGGCCCGAAGCGTCGTTTTGAATAAATTGGCTATTTTAAAATAAATAAAAATAGTGATAAATCATTATAAAATATTATAAACAATATGGATGAGAAATTAAGAAACTAACTGAAGGTTGGCTAAGTCGAATGGTTTATGGGTATTGATCTGATGTTGGTTTAAGCCTTCGGGATTAATATTTGGGAAATCGTTCTCTTAATGATTGACAATTAGTTACTAATGAATTGAAATGATGCGTAGTAGTGTTTGTGTAGCACTTGTTTATTATATATGCGAGTTGCTCAGAAAGGCTGGGTTTATCCCATTCTGAATAACTGAATCGACGATAAGAAATCGAAGATGAAGACGGTGGTCGAAGATCGGAGATCTTCACCTTGTTTGGATGGTAACCGAGGTCCTGATTGGGAGGCATCCCGAAATATGGATAACCAGTGGTGATCATCCAGACGTACGTGGTGATCGATGGGTTTGCGAGGTATATAGTGCCTCCGGTTTCGTTCAGACCCAGAACGGACTTGCAAATGGACAGTGTATCGGACATTGGAATTTATTCTGTGTGATTGATGGCCATCAGTTGCATGGTGTTAATTGCCTGTGTGGCATGCTAGGATTCAGTGATCAGGGCTACTGTTGAAAAGCAAAGTCTTGTGGTGATGATCAAAGCACCGCCTGTGTGGCGTAGCTTTGTGTACAACGTGAATTCGCGAATCTCACACCCCGGTATGAACCAGAAACTGGAGAGAACCTCAGGGGGGACATGCGTTTCTTCCTAGCTATAAGTGGCATAGGTGGTTTTACGCGCCCTGACGAGTTTGACTTATGTGGTTGTTTGTAACAACCCGAATTTTATAACATGTGAAAACAAGAAATCATGGCAGAATTAAATATTAAAATCTGAATCAAGGGAAACGGGCTGTGCCGTTGCGTTCGTCTCGGAAAAATACGCGAAATAGAGTCCAAGTTTTTGAGAATCGGAGTCCGTATGACCAAGTTATGGCCCGTCAAACTTTTCAGAAAATTTCAAGTTCAAAACAGTTTAAAACTAGAGCAAAAATTCGAATTCAAACACACAGGGGGCAGGGCAGGAAAATTCCCGCCCGGGTCAAGTCGACAGGGGTGTCGACTACACAGTCGACACCACCCCCCCATGTCGACTGGGCTGTCGACATGGGTGTCGACTTGCCTAGTCAAGCCTAGTCGGCCTGGGTGCACCTGTTGGCCTTGTGCTCTGTTCTGATGGCCTGTGACGGATTTTTAGGGTTCAGATCTGTTCTAGGGTTTATTTAAGGGCCTAAACTACTCCTAACTTCTATAAAAACACCCTAAGCCCTAGCTTAATTGACTACAATTCATCCTAACAACGAAGTGCTGCCCAAATCTCTCTTGATCATGGCCTCCATCTCCAACTTCAAGAGCTTATGCATTCAAATTGGATTTAAATCAAAGGTGAAAGCTTTCTACAATAATTCAAGAGAATAGATCAACGTCACTACAACGATTCTACGACAATCTCTGTTCTTAATTCTCGATCTACGCATTGTAAGTTCTAGTTATTTTCAGATCTAAATATTTAATTATAATATGGCGATGAAATAAAGTGAAATTGATGTAAGTTTAGCTATATTTGCGGAATGTGAATTAAGATTAAAATCATGTTTTGCGATCAAATGAAAATAGTGCGATGCTTATTATGTTTGGTTATGTTGTATAATATTATGCCAGTGATTTGATTCTATTATCATGTTGGATTGGGAATTATTGAGTACAATGTTTGTCATGTTGTATAATATGCCAGTGATTTGATTCTATTATCATGTTTAATTGGGAATTATTGATAAGTTTATTATGCAAGTTTATGTTTTAGATTCATGCGACAAATTGTCAAATCTACATGTTTATGTATAGGAAAAACCTATGCCACACTTATCATATATTTGTGATTGGCTTGTGAGTATGTTAATTTAGTCTATGTTACTGAGTAACGCATGTGTATGTTGATTAGCCTATGTTGCTAACTCGCATATACGTATGTTGATTTGCCTATGTTGCAAATTAACATATGTATATTGATTAGTTCATATTGCTAATTCTCATGTATGTATGTTAATATGGCCTATGTTAAAAATTCACATATATGTTGAATTAGCTTATAATTGCGAGTTCACACTTATGACACTATAATGTTCATAATGGTTATTTTGGAAGTTCACCCCTGTAATGTTCATGATGTCATTTTGCAAGTTCATCCCATTATGTTCACATTGATTATGCCATCACATGCCAAAATTATACCTTTGTCATGTTTATGATTGTGTATTTGTGTACATTAAATTAGGCTAAGTTTTTAGCCTAAACTTTATACTAAAAAATCAGACGAACGTAAATTAGGCTAAGATAATTAGCCTAATATTAGAAGGGGTAACAGTGGGTTAAAATGATTAATTATAGGAAAACTTTCCATAAATTGGTCATTTATCACATAAGTGATTTATGGCAAAAAATGGTATTAATTATATACCTAATTTAATGAGATTGATTGGAATCAAATTGGGCAGTAAATTTGAATTTGAACAATTTACATAATTAAAATGTAAATTAGAATTATGTCATAAAATGGTATTAATTATATACCTAATTTAATGAGATTGATTGGAAACAAAATGGGCAGTAATTTGAATTTGAATAATTTACATAATTAATGTAAATTGGAAAATACGAATATGCTTAGCACGAGGTTGGACTGAGTTGTGATGTAAACCTGCCCGGACCCGCCCTGCTATCCAGTAATCACAACAATACCTATCCAATGTGGGAGGCTAAGCATTAGGCCCAATAAAGACCCGAGGTTAGACTGAGTTGTGGCGTAAGACTGCCCGGACCCAACCGGCACACAGGCAGCCACAACAATATTTGTCTAATGTGAGAGGTTGGTGCCCTAATAAGACAATTAGAGCTAAGCTAGGGTTGGTAGGGTTAAGTTAACTAGAACACTTAACCAATTTCAACATGTTAACTAAATTGGTGGGTACGGTTAGGTCAATCTGGACACTTAACCAATTTAATTTGTTGACTAAGGGAGTGGGTAAGGTTAAGCAAATCTTTAACCATTATAACGTGATTAAACTGGACTAGAGAGTGAGGTTAAGTTAATGAGAACACTTAACTAATACAATGGGTTAATTAGACAAGTGGTTGCGGTTAAGTAGTAACACTTAACCAACATAACAGGACAAGCGGGTGGGTTAAGTTAACTTGAATAAGTTGATAACACTTAACCATTATAATATGACTAGTGGATAGGGTTAAGTTAACATGCACTTAACCAATCTGATGTGATGCGTGGTAGGGTTAAGTAACACATGGGGTTAAGTTAACAAGAAAATTCTTAACCAATGTAACCAGATAGACAAACGGGGTTAAGTTAATAAACCACACTTAACCAATCAAACATAATAAGTGAGAAAGGTTAAGTTAACTAAGGTAAACACTTAACCATGGTAACATAACAAGTTGAAGGGTTAAGTACATATCGGGTTGGTGGGTAATATTTGTAAATATAGGCCCACATAAACTTAACCATTAAATACACATGCTTGAATCAGTAGCGGGGTTAAGTACACATCAGGGTTGGTGGGTAATATCAGAGAGTATAGGCCCACAGACTTAACTATTAGAAAAACCTAGTAACGGGGACCCATTTCAGCAGTAACCCACATTAGGTATCAACGGAACCCTGAGCTAGGCAGGGTGGGGCACGATTACTGGGCTGATTATAAGAGGTCAAATTAGCGGCGGTTGGTGCAGAAGTGCAGGTTCTAACGGAGTGCGGGCGTGCACACACTTCGGCGCAGAAAATTTAGCCACTGGGCATCAGTAGGTATAAATCTATGCATCTTGATTGTGTCAGAGTTGCCACCATGGGACTTGATACACTCCATGGTGGGACTAGCACAGGTATCTACAAGTAGGGGGCCGCGTGACACAAACGAGAACTAGTTCAAGTAGGGAGCCGATCGATAAGGTAGTAAGGGTGCATCGAATATATACATGGCCATTGGGGTGATCGAGGTGGAATCCTCATAATCGATGTACACCTGAAGGCTACCATAATTGCGGGGATTGGGATCACGTTGTAATTATTATATAACACGGGCTACTAGTTGGGACACTAGTAGGGGGTACTGATCCTTGTTACACAGGACACTAGTTGGGACACTAGTAGGAATATGGATCATTCCATGTAAGACACTTATGAGGATGCTAGTTAGGTGGTGCAGAGCAAATAGATATCATTTTAATGGTGAAGCTTAGAATCCTTGCGATGTTATTCTTGATAGAAACCATGCGATGTGATATTTGATAGGAATTATGGGATGTTATACTTGATTCATCGTGCCCGAAGTTTATCATGTTACCTTAGTTTATCTTGTTAGCATAGTTTATCTTGTTATCTTAGTTTATCTTGCCTACCTTGTCATCATGCTTATGTTTACTTTCAGTTTATTCATGCCATGTTATCTTTACCTATTTTTATGCTGAAAGTGACTAGGACTTACTCAGTTTTTATGACTGACCCGTTTTGTTTCGCCCCTTTTCTTCCGTTTCCCCCCCAGGTTCGCAGGGTGGGAATACAGCTTAGTTCGGATTTTACCAAGCTCCAAGGCTCTTTCATGTACGACTTGGGTTTCTCTTGGCTATGGTTTGCTTTGCTTTATTAGGGAATACTACAACTTATTTTTATGCTTCTTTGTTTTTGAGCAAGACAGATATTTTAACTTTGTAATTGGGTATTGGAAGTTGATGGGCTTTTATTATAAACAATTATATTTAATAAATGATTTGAAGTACTTCAACTTTACTTTCCGCTGTTTTATATATGTCTGTCCTGTAATTTTTCTGTTCCAGTACCCATAATGCTCCATTGAAGTTAGGGCATTCCCTTTGTGAGTGACCTTAACGGATGTGGGGTGTTACATTTGGTATCAGAGCAGAAGGTTACCAGACTGAGCAAAAGCTTTCAAAAACCTTCTGAACTGGTTTTCAAAACATTTACAACGAAGCAAATTTTCAAGAAAATTTTGTTTTGATTAAAAGGCGTATTCCCCAAAGCCATATGCTCTATCTTTTGATTCTCTCTTGAAATCTCTTCTCTCTCTTTTCACCATAGTTTCGTAGGCATCCGACATATGTCGGAGGGCAAAGAAGTGCCCAACCTCCATCTGTAGCCGCAGTAGTTCCAACTGCGTCTAATCTTATTTCAAGCTTTGTAGAGTTGCCTTGCGATGGAGGTAGCTTCCGAGAAAACTTGTCAACAAGC
Source organism: Allium sativum (assembly GCA_030737875.1). Classification (NCBI taxonomy): domain Eukaryota; kingdom Viridiplantae; phylum Streptophyta; class Magnoliopsida; order Asparagales; family Amaryllidaceae; genus Allium; species Allium sativum. Next base: position 481,213,479 of record CM060926.1, on the reverse strand, counting down.
TATACAAGGATAGTAAGAACATAAGGAACACAAGCCTAAGGATGATAAACTTGTTGAAATGGCTTAATTCACGAAGGAGGAAAAAGGTGAAAGGAAAGATGCCAAAGTGAAAGAATAGTAAAACCCATGACAAGAGAGAGTACCTTTAGTATGGTAAAAATGGACATGTAGTTAAGTATAGTAGGACAGGGCAAAGAACAAGATCGTCGAGAGGGCAATTGTATGCTCTCACTACTAGCGTACCTAAGAGAGGTGGTAACATTTGTGTTAAAGGTTTAGCTTTTCTTTTCTATCATCCCACTAGAACTTTATTTTTGCACATCGCATCCTTTTAATGCTGCTTCAATAGTTGAGTCTCTGCACCTTAGTACTTGTATAGTAGAAGATCCCATTAGGCTCAAAACCAATTGGTGGTTCGGCCCGTTTACCTTTGGATTTCAGAATAGCCATATTAAGTGCTCAATTGTTTGGTTGTTTTTGCTTATATCATCTCACGTAGATCGTCCGAATTTGGAGGAGATATTCCTTGGGTGCTTGTCTGAAATTGGTTTAGGCCTCTGGGCTTGTACTTGATGGATGTCGAGTTCGACTAGGATGGTTTGCATGAAAGATGAATAGTTATGACGTGATGGATAAGCTAGGAGGAGAGACCTCTGATCATCCTAGTATATACACAGGATATCATGGTTGACATCTGTTTATTTTGGAAAAGGGAACTTCACAATCGTGAAGTTAAATTAGTTAAGGTACAGTGGAATAAAGCTCAAGGGAATGCAACTCAGAAGATTGAAGACTAGATTCGCGCATCATATCTCTTTTTAAGAGTATATCCATGATTCCTTTTTTTTCTTATAGAGCTTACTCACATGCTATCTTCTTTGTAAATCCTCTCGGTTCTATTCTCAATCCAATTTTTGTTGCAAACCCCATAGGGAGTATGACTCATCTGTTAGTAACACATGTTGGGGATTGAGGGTGTTCGTTGGGTTGACTAAACACTTTTTTGGGTTTTATAGGATATGGGTTAGTTTTAGGAAGGGATTCCTTGTGACCTAAAAAAAAAAGAGTGCGTCATGCTTAGTTTCCTAGAAACATATATATATATTGGTTGGGTTGAGTAATTCTTTGGGTGTCAGTCTGATGTTGATTTCGGTCTTCGGGGCTGATGCTTAGGGAGTTCTTCTCCTAATCAGGATATAGGTGGCGTAGATTTCCAGTTTTGACATTGCCTAATGGGCACAAAGTTTTTACTTGCTTCTATCACTAGACTATATCTTTAGGTAGGAACAATTGGATGTAAACATGTGTTTGAGACATGTTATGATTGATGGTTGCAAGTGGTTGCTCGTGGATGCATTTACACATTAGGCACTAGATCGCCTCAATCACCTTTCATATTGCATATGCATGAGTGTTTACACTTGTTTGTAGATGAAATTGAATGTTTTATCATGTGAATGTTGCATATGGATGGATGGTTGTGCACACATGTAGTCTTTATGTGACTAGGACTATTTGCATACATGTTGGACTCATGGCACTAAACATATTTTGCATCTAGAAGATCAATCAGGCCTGATCATTTACATTAGACAAGGAACATATACACACACTTCTTGCATATGTTCATACAGCATTAGAAATCTCTTAAGGACAATGGTTGCCTATGGATGATGTTTTGAGTAGATGGATGATTGGATGGTAGGACACATCCTCCCTAACTTAGAGATTTCGGGGACGAAATCCTTTTAGGTGGGGAGAATGTAACAACCCGAATTTTATAACATTTTAAAACAAGAAATCATGGCAGAATTAAATATTAAAATCTGAATCAAGGGAAACGGGCTGTGCCTTTGCGTTCGTCTAGGAAAAATACGCGAAATAGAGTCCAAGTTTTTGAGAATCAGAGTCCGCATGACCACATTATGGCCCGTCAAAGTTTTCAGAAAATTTTAAGTTCAAAACAGTTTAAAACTAGAGCAAAAATTCGAATTCAAACACACAGGGGGCAGGGCGGGAAAATTCCCGCCCAGGTCAAGTTGACAGGGGTGTCGACTGCACAGTCGACACCCCCCCATGTGGACTGGGCAGTCGACATGGGTGTCGACTTGCCTGGTCAAGCCTAGTCGGCCTGGGTGCACCTGCTTGGCCTTATGCTCTGTTCTGATGGCCAGTGGTGGATTTTGAGGGTTCAGATCTGTTCTAGGGTTTATTTAAGGGCCTAAACTACTCCTAACTTTTATAAAAATACCCTAAGACCTAGCTTAATTCACTACAATTCATCCTAACAACGAAGTGCTGCCCAAATCTCTCTTGATCTTGGCCTCCATCTCCAACTTCAAGAGCTTATGCATTCAAATTGGATTTAAATCAAAGGTGAAAGCTTCCTACAACAATTCAAGAGAATAGAACAACGTCTCTACAAAGATTCTTCGACAATCTCTGTTCTTAATTCTCGATCTACGCATTGTAAGTTCTAGTTATTTTCAGATCTAAATATTTAATTATAATATGGCGATGAAATAAAGTGAAATTGATGTAAGTTTAGCTATATTTGCGGAATGTGAATTAAGATTAAAATCATGTTTTGCGATCAAATGAAAATAGTACGATGCTTATTATGTTTGGTTATGTTGTACAATATTATGCCAGTGATTTGATTCTATTATCATGTTGGATTGGGAATTATTGAGTACAATGTTTGTCATGTTGTATAATATGCCAGTGATTTGATTATATTATCATGTTTAATTGGGAATTATTGATAAGTTTATTATGCAAGTTTATGTTGTAGATTCATGCGACAAATTGTCAAATCTACATGTTTATGTATAGGAAAAACCTATGCCACACTTATCATATATTTGTGATTGGCTTGTGAGTATGTTAATTTAATCTATGTTACCAAGTAACGCATGTGTATGTTGATTAGCCTATGTTGCTAACTCGCATATACGTATGTTGATTTGCCTATGCTGCAAATTAACATATGTTTATTGATTAGTTTATATTGCTAATTCTCATGTATGTATGTTAATATGGCCTACGTTAAAATACACATATATGTTGAATTAGCTTATAATTGCGAGTTCACACTTATGACACTATAATGTTCATAATGGTTATTTTGCAAGTTCACCCCTGTAATGTTCATGATGTCATTTTGCAAGTTCACCCCCTTATGTTCACATTAATTATGCCATCAAATGCCAAAATTATACCTTTGTCATGTTTATGATTGTGTATTTGTTTACATTAAATTAGGCTAAGTTTTTAGCCTAAACTTTATACTCAAAAATCAGACAAACGTAAATTAGGCTAAGATAATTAGCCTAATATTAGACGGGGTAATGGTGGGTTAAAATGATTAATAATAGGAAAACTTGCCATAAGTTGGTCATTCATCACATAAGTGATTTATGGCATAAAATGGTATTAATTATATACCTAATTTAATGAGATTGATTGGAAACAAATTGGGCAGTAAATTTGAATATGAACAATTTACATAATTAAAATGTAAATTAGAATTATGGCATAAAATGGTATTAATTATATACCTAATTTAATGAGATTGATTGGAAAAAAATTGGGCAATAATTTGAATTTGAATAATTTACATAATTAATGTAAATTGGAAAATACGAATATGCTTAGCACGAGGTTGGATTGAGTTGTGATGTAAACCTGCCCGGACCCGCCCGACTGTCCAGTGTAACACCCCACGTCCATTAGTGTCACTCCCAAAGGGAATGCAATAAGTTCTGTGGAGCATTTAGAGTAAAAGATGAAGATAAATTACAAGACAGACAGAAATTAAACAGCGGAAAATAAAACATTGCTTTATTGATAAAATAGTTTGTACAAAGATTTCTTTACAATATCAGAGTTTCATCTGTCTTACAAAATAAAGAAGCATAAAAATACATTTAAATTCCCCGATTTTAGCAAGAGCCAGCCATAGCATCTGGAACGAGAATCCAAGCAAACTTCGACAATTCTTCAAGCTGGGAAAGAGTGACATTCCAACTTATCCTGAGCTATACTATTCCCTTCTCTACTACCTGGGGGGGAACGGAAGACAAGAAGACGAAAGAAAAACAGAGTCAGACACAAAGCCTGAGTAAGTTCAGTAACTTCTAGCATGTGAACATGGAAAACAAAACGACATGAATTAACTGAATACAAGATTACACCATGACGATAGGGTTAACAAGATTAGACAAGGTAGTCACAAGATATGCTAAGATAAGATAAACTGGATACGCTCTAATACTTTCGCCGCTTCGCTATTTCCTTTTTATACTGGTTTATATATCTCTGCACCGCCTAACTAGTGTCCTAACTAGTAACGATAACGTGATCCCAATCCTTGTAGTTTCCATTGCCTTCAGGCATACATTTATTTATTTGTTACCTAGATTTAATCTAGGGTTTTCTATCAAGTACTTTCTAGATTACACTAGAGTTTACGCTATCTGCTGAACGCTTCTCGGATTCAGGGTTTATACCCCCTAGTCCAATCGATGCCCCCAAGTCTAGGACAAACTACCTAGAGTGGTATATGTTCCTATACTTCCCCACGCATGTATCGTGAACCGTTATCGCTTGTCTAGATGCACATGTCCTGTAATGTGCGTTCCGAGTCCTGTGACAGGGCAAATCAAGGAATACAGAACTCAGTCAGGCGCTTTCAGATATCTGCCGATGCAGATGCTAAGGTCTGTTTTTATTTCAGTGGCTATGGTCCCACTTGACCCCTCCCTCAACTAATGAAAGGCACACCTTGAAAAATGAGAACTATACGCCGGCCCTGGTTCCCCACAATCCTATGGCCATCCTCACCCATAACTAGATAGCAAGTATATGGTCTTTTGGAGTTCTCCTACTTTCCGCTTCACGTATCTCGATTGACTCAAGATGGATGGTAGACGACGAGTTGCTATCACCGGGCTACGGTTTTCTCGCCGAATCACGCCGGTCCATCCTATTCTTTTGGTTGCCATGTATTGCAACCAAGGCATACCCCTAGTTCTTCTACGCAGACCTTAACCTCTGTGGGCCCAGTCGGATCATCTGCAGCCTCACAGAGGGATACCAAGAGTACCCTCACGTCCCCTCGAAGCCTCGGGCTTCGTAACCCAATTCGTTGGAGCCTTCTTTCTACTCAGACGGACATTCGCTCCTTCCCGTGTTATACTAAGAATTACAACTTAGTTTTACTAACTAAGATTTACCACTTAGTTTCCAGAATCGTTGTTTTCTTAACTAAGGTTTACTTAGTTCTCTTTCAAGTCAGTTTAGATTGGTTAAGTGTCATAGTCAATTCAAGCTAACTTAACCCTCCTCATTTATCATGTTAAACTGGTTAAGTGTTGTCAGTAACTCACGTTGACTTAATCCTATCACAAACCAAGTTATATTGGTTAAGTATTTATTACTTAACCCTACCCATTCACCCTGTGTTAGTTAAGTGTTCCCTTTTAACTTAACCCTGCCCGTCTGTTTTAACTAACATGTTATTAACGGTTCAGTATTATCCCTTCATGTTAAGACTTAACCCTATTCCTTTATCACAGTCTGATGGTTAAGTGTTCAAGTTTACTTAACCCTACGGTCTAGCCCAGCTAACACATCAAATTGGCTAAGTGTATTAGATTTTACTTAACCCCAGCCTCTGGTCTGGTTAACATGTTAATTTGGCTAAGTGTATTAACTTTACATAACCCCACCTTCTAGTCTAGTTATCATGTTAATTTGGCTAAGTGTTTTCTTAGTTACTTAACCCCTACAAATCTTGTCTTGTTACCATGAGTTTGGTTAAGTGTCCCTATGGACTTAGCCCTCCCGTTCTAGCTTTACTGTGCTAAGTTGGTTAAGTGTTTCTATGGACTTAACCCTCCCATTCTAGCTTAACTGTGTTAAGTGTCTGTATGAACCTAACCCCACCCACCGGTCTGGTCATCATGTTGAATTGGTTAAGTGTCTTAGTTAACTTAACCCTACCATTCTTGTTCTAGCTTTAAGTAAATAAATTAAAGCCACGACCACTCACATTAGACAGATATTATTGCGAATACTGGATGTGTCGGTTGGTTCCGGGCAGGTTTACATCGCAACTCAGTCTAACCTCGGGTTAGGCATATTCGTGTTTTCTAAGTTCAAAGGGTTTTCAATTTATTTTCAAATCAAGTTTTGAAAGTAACCATCCCGTTCGTCGAATCAGTTCGGGATAGCCAGGGAGAGCATGAAACTTGTATTTTCCAAACCCAAGCCTAGACACTATCCTCTCTGTCACCCTAGAACTTTCTGGTATATTATTAAAAGAGATGTCGTTAATAAACCTTTAATTTGTCTAAATTTACATTTCTTCATTTAGGCCAAATTCTTATAAGTAAATTATTCCTAATTTACTTATTTCCGAATTACCCTTTTAATGTAAAATGTCAACATTTATTCTTATGGCGCATTTTCCCCTCTATATCATATTTATGGTTTTTGGTATGTAAACTATACCAATTAAGTGTCACTAACCATGATTTTGCTAAACCTGACAGTTATTCCTAATTATGTCCAATTTCACTTTTATGCCAATATACTTACCGTGCAAAATTAGCTAATCCAATTCCGATTCAACATTCTAATTCACGTCAAACTAGACTTATTACTCTAGTTCTCTATTCATGTAAATGCTAGATTTACATGTCAATACTAGATTCAAATTACACATCTTATAATTCATGTCAAATTTATCCAATTTGCATTTCTATGAACATTCCATGATACATGTTCCCAATTTACGCCAAATTCCATGTTTTACAACTATGTTTTAGTACATTTCACATTATGCCCAAATCGTATTCCCACCGTTCGTATAATTGCGATTCTATCTAGATTATGGATAAATCTAGACTCGTAGAAATTAGGGAATGAACCAAAGATGCTATGAAAAAGGATGGACATAATAACTGGCATAAAAAGGTTTGAATAACGACGTAGGTTCAAGAGCATGGGTAGACCTAACTTAATAGGTAAATTCCCAAGGTCTAAAACCAAGGATAGACAGAATAGAGACGCAGGTTCAAGAACATGGGTAGACCTAACTTAATAGGTAAATTCCCAAGGTCTAAAACCATGGATAGATAGAATAGAGAAGAAGGTTCAAGAACATGGTTAGACCTAACTTATTAGGTAAATTCTCAAGGTCTAAAACCAAAGAGAACCAAGGACAGGCAGAATTAATAATCGGGTTTAGAGCCAATCTCATAATCATAGAACTTAAGCAACACTTTCCTAGTCATGAATCATAGGTGTTTAATCACAGATGTCCTTGTTATGTCATAGGCAATAGTGTATGTTTTCTAATCAAAAGCATTGGTTTAGTCAAGGAAATAATCCTCATAGTCATAGTCACAGTCATAGGCAATGTTCATAGTCATAGGCAATGTCCATAGTCATAGGCAATGTTCATAGTCATAGGCAAACATCAAAGTCATAGGAAATGTTCATAGTCATAGGCAAATGTTCACAATCATAGACATATGGTTTTAAGGTCCATGGTTTCATAGTCACGGTCTTATTTGTCCTCAAATCATAACAGTTCTTAATTAGGTTCAAGAGTACATGCACTGATTCAAATAGAGAGAGAGATTTGGCATATTCTTTTATTCCTTTAATTTCATGTCACGAACAGAGAAAACTTTCAAATCTAAAAATAACTAACTTACAGAGATTTAGATTTGAAAAGAAAGATGGCGTTGCTATGATTCGTGCGACGTTAGCCTTTGATCCTTATCTTGAAGCTTTAATCTTGATTCGAATCTCTTCTTGAAAGTCTTTGAGCAGCATCTCCTCGTCTTGATTTATTTTATATATTATTCTATTTATTAAATTAAGAGGAGAGGAAGAGGCCATGTTTACCAAGAATCTTTGCAGCATAAGGGTAGAAGAGAATTGTGAATAAAGAAGGAGACTAGGGCTGTTTATATAGTGTTAGGCGGACGAATCTGGTCAGAATGGCGTTAAGATACAGAAGAATGAACCAGGTGCATAAAACAGGAAAAACAGTGGGGGTTGACCCACAGGTCGACTACCCAGTCGACCTGGGTGACCCAGGTCGACTACCCAGTCGACCTGGGTGCCCAGGTCGACTACCCAGTCGACCTAGGTGCCTTGGGCGGGAAAATTCCGGCCCAGCCCATTCTGGGTCCGATTTGAATTTCGAACCTGATCTGTTTTGAAATTTGAACTTCGCTGAATCTTCCTTATACGGACTCCGATTTACGCAAACTCGGACTTGTTTTCATGCAGAATTCCGAGACGAACGCAATGGCGTAGCCCGTTTCCCTTGATTTTGATTTTAACTTTTAATTCTGCTTTGATTTGTGAATCTTAGTGTAACAGAATTACGGGGTGTTACGTTCTCCCCCACTTAAAAGGATTTCGTCCCTGAAATCTTCAAGTTAGGAAGAATGTGTCCTACCATCCAATCACCCATCTACTCAACCATTCAACCACAGGCATTCATTGTCCTTAAAAGATTTCTAATGCTTTCATGTTTATGTGCATAGTGTGTGTATATGTCTTTATCTAATGCAAAATCAGGCGGTCTACTGATTCAGTTGACCTCCTTAATGCGAATTATGTCAGTGCCATGCGTCCAACCATGTATGCAAGCATCCCTAGTTATGTAAATACTATATGCGTGCACAACCATTCATTCATATGCAACATCCATATGATAACATATCAAGTTCAACTTACAAAAAAATACATATTTGTAAATGCAATATGCAAGCGTCCGAACTTGATCTAGAGCCTAATACGTATGCATATGCATCCACGAGCAAACATTAGAAACCACTTGCAACCATCAACCATAACATGTTTCAAATACATGTTTACATCCATTGGCTTCTGCCTAAGGATCGATGATACGTCCTAGAGGATATACTTTGGAAAGAGAGAAACAATTATGCGTAAAGCTCCTAAAACAAAGAAATCAAGGATGCACCCTCAAGGAAAAGGGTATGATGCTAGTATCTAGCCTTCTTGAGCTTTACTCCACTGTTTCTTAACTCATTTTACTTCATGATTGTGAAGTTTCCGATCTCCATTTCCAAAATAAACAGATGTTAACTACGGTACAAAGTGTACATAACCGGATGGTTTGAGGTCCCTCCTCTTAGCTTATCCATCACGCCATAACTATGAGGGTCAAAAGGTCACTACGTGCTTTTTAGAGTTCCCGTTACAACTATTCATCTATCACGCAAACCATCCTAGTCGAACTCGAAATTCCTCAAGTACAAGCCCCAAAGGCCTAAACCAATATCAGACAAGCATCCAAGCAATATCTCCTCCGAATTTAGACGATCTACGTGAGATGATATAAGCAAACTCGATAGCTATTCTCAAATCCCTACTAACCAAAAACAAACTGGTCGAACCACCAATTGGATTTGAGACTCTAGTGGGATCTTTCTATTATACAAGTACTATGGTGCAGAGACTCAACTATGGAAGTGGATATGAACAAATGTGAAGCGCTAAAACGAACAACAAAACTAGACTCTTCCAACAGAACTTTACTACCTTTCTCCTAGGTAAGATTGGTGATGAAAGTATGTACTTGCCCTTCTGAAAATCTTGTTCCTCGTTCTTGACCTTATCCTTAATTATATGCCCTATCCTACCTTAGCAAAAATACTTCCTCTTGTCTTAGGTTTTATAATTTCTTCCTCCTTCTTGAGCTAAACCTACATCCATGAATTCCTCATACTAGGGTTGTGCTCCTTAGCCAAACTCCTCATCCCCTTCCGTGTGTAGTTATGTTGACAAATCTCTCGAAAGCTGCTTCCATCGTACAGAAACCCTATAAGCTTGAAAGAAAACTAACCGCAGGTGAAACTACTATGGTTATAGATGGAAGTCGGGCACTACTTCGCCCTTCGATGAGGTTACCTCCCAGAAAGCCAGGAGCCCCAGAGACCCAAGAAAGAAGGAGACAAGAATTTAAACAGAGGAAGATAAGATAATGCGTATGGCTTTGGGGAATATGTCTTTAAAACAAATCTTTTCTTTTGAAAATGCTTCTTTAAAAACCGTTTTGAAAATAATTTTTCAAATCCTTTATCTAATTTGGTAACCTTCAGCTCTGATACCACGTGTAACACCCCACGCCTGTTAGTGTCACTAACAAAGGGAATGCACTAAGTTCTGTGGAGCATTTAGGGTAAAAGATGCAGATAAATTACAAGACAGACAGAAATTAAACAGCGGAAAATAAAACTTTGCTTTATTGATAAAATAGTTTGTACAAAGATTTCTTTACAATATCAGAGTGTCATCTGTCTTAGAAAATAAAGAAGCATAAAAATACATTATATTCCCCGATTTTAGCAAGAGCCAGTCATAGCATCTGGAATGAGAATCCAAGCAAACTTCGACAAATCTTCAAGCTGGGAAAGAGTGACATTCCAACTTATCCTGAGCTATACTATTCCCTCCTCTACTACCTGGGGGGGGGGGGGATGGGGGAAACTAAAGACAAGAAGACGAAAGAAAAATAGAGTCAGACATAAAGCCTGAGTAAGTTCAGTAACTTCTAGCATGTGAACATGGAAAACAAAACGACATGAATTAACTGAATACAAGATTACACCATAACGATAGGGTTAACAAGATTAGACAAGGTAGTCACAAGATATGCTAAGATAAACTGGATACGCTCTAATACTTTCGCCTCTTCGCTATTTCCTTGTTATACTGGTTTATATATCTCTGCACCGCCTAACTAGTGTCCTAACTAGTAACGATAACGTGATCCCAATCCCTGTAGTTTCCATTGCCTTCAGGCATACATTTATTTATTTGTTACCTAGATTTAATCTAGGGTTTTCTGTCAAGTACTTTCTAGATTCCACTAGAGTTTACGCTATCTGCTGAATGCTTCTCGGATTCAGGGTTTATACCCCCTAGTCCAATCGATGCCCCCAAGTCTAGGACACACTACCTAGAGTGGTATATGTTCCTATACTTCCCCACACATGTATCGCGAACCGTTATCGCTTGTCTAGACGCACATGTCCTGTAATGTGCATTTCGAGTCCTATGACAGGGCAAATCAAGGAATACAGAACTCGGTCGGGAGCTTTCAGATATCTGCCGATGCAGATGCTAAGGTTTGTTTTTATTTCAGTGGCTATGGTCCCACTTGACCCCTCCCTCAACTAATGAAAGGCACACATTGAAAAATGAGAACTATACGCCGGCACTGGTGCCCACTATCCTATGGCCATCCTCACCCATAACTAGATAGCAAGTATATGGTCTTTTGGAGTTCTCCGCCTTTCCGCTTCACGTATCTCGATTGACTCAAGACGGATGGTAGACGACGAGTTGCTATCACCGGGCTACCGTTTTCTCGCCGAATCACGCCGGTCCATCCTAGTCTTTAGGTTTCCATGTTTTGCAACCAAGGCATACCCCTGGTTCTTCTACACTGACCTTAACATCTGTGGGCCCAGGCGGATCATCTGTAGCCTCACAGAGGGATACCAAGAGTACCCTCACGTCCCCTCGAAGCCTCGGGCTTCGTAACCCAATTCGTTGGAGCCTTCTTTCTACTCAGACGGACATTCGCTCCTACCCGTGATATACTAAGAATTACTACTTAGTTTTACTAACTAAGATTTACCACTTAGTTTCCATAATTGTTGTTTTCTTAACTAAGGTTTACTTAGTTCTCTTTCCCGTCAGTTTAGATTGGTCAAGTGTCATAGTCAATTCAAGCTAACTTAACCCTCCTCATTTATCCTGTTAAACTGGTTAAGTTTTGTCCGTAACTCATGTTGGCTTAATCCTACCACAAACCAAGTTATATTGGTTAAGTATTTATTACTTAACCCTACCCATTCACCCTGTGTTGGTTAAGTGTTCCTTTTTAACTTAACCCTGCCCGTCTGTTTTAACTAACATGTTATTAACGGTTACGTATTATCCCTTCATGTTAAGACTTAACCCTATTCCTTTATCACAGTCTGATGGTTAAGTGTTCAAGTTTACTTAACCCTACGGTCAAGCCCAGCTAACACATCAAATTGGCTAAGTGTATTAGATTTTACTTAACCCCAGCCTCTGGTCTAGTTAACATGTTAATTTGGCTAAGTGTATTAACTTTACTTAACCCCACGTTCTAGTCGAGTTATCATGTTAATTTGGCTAAGTGTTTTCTTAGTTACTTAACACCTACAAATCTTGTCTTGTTACCATGAGTTTGGTTAAGTGTCCCTATGGACTTAGCCCTCCCGTTCTAGCTTGACTGTGCTAAGTTGGTTAAGTGTTCCTATGGACTTAACTCTCCCATTCTAGCTTAACTGTGTTAAGTTTCTGTATGAACCTAACCCCACCCACCGGTCTGGTCATCATGTTGAATTGGTTAAGTGTCTTAGTTAACTTAACCCTACCATTCTTGTTCTAGCTTTAACTAAATAAATTAAAGCCACGACCACTCACATTAGACAGATATTGTTGCGAATACTGGATGTGCTGGTTGGTTCCGGGCAGGTTTACATCGCAACTCAGTCTAACCTCGGGTTAGGTTATTCGTGTTTTCTAAGTTCAAAGGGTTTTCAATTTATTTTCAAATCAAGTTTTGAAAGTAACCATCCCGCTCGTCGGTTCAGTTAGGGATAACCAGGGAGAGCAGGAAAATTGTATTTTCCAAACCCAAGCCTAGACACTATCCTCTCTGTCACCCTAGAAATTTCTGGTTTATTATTAAAAGAGATGTCGTTAATAAACCTTTAATTTGTCTAAATTTACATTTCTTTATTTAGGCCAAATTCTTATAAGTAAATTATTCCTAATTTACTTATTTCCGAATTACCCTTTTAATGTAAACTGTCAACATTTATTCTTGTGGCCCATTTTCCCCTCTATATCATATTTATGGCTTTTGGTATGTAAACTATACCAATTAAGTGTCACTAACCATGATTTTGCTAAACCTGACAGTTATTCCGAATTATGGCCAATTTCACTTTTATGCCAATATACTTACCATGCCAAATTAGCTAATCCAATTCCGATTCAACATTCTAATTCAGGTCAAACTAGACTTATTACTCTAGTTCTCTATTCATGCAAATGCTCGATTTACACGTCAATACTAGATTCAAATTACACATCTTATAATTCATGTCAAATTTATCCAATGTGCATTTCTATGAACATGCCATAATACATGTTCCCAATTTATGCCAAATTCCATGTTTTACAACTATGTTTTAGTACATTTCACATTATGCCCAAATCGTATTCCCACCGTTCGTATAATTGCGATTCAATCTAGATTATGGATAAATCTAGACTCGTAGAAATTAGGGAATGAACCAAAGATGCTATGAAAAAGGATGGACATAATAACTAGCATAAAAAGGTTTGAATAACGACGTAGGTTCAAGAACATGAGTAGACCTAACTTAATAGGTAAATTCCCAAGGTCTAAAACCAAGGATAGACAGAATAGATATGCAGGTTCAAGAACATGGGTAGACCTAACTTAATAGGTAAATTCCCAAGGTCTAAAACCAAGGATAGACATAATAGAGACGCAGGTTCAAGAACACGGTTAGAACTAACTTAATAGGTAAATTCCCAAGGTCTAAAACCAAAGAGAACCAAGGACAAGAAGAATAAATAATCGGGTTTAGGCCCAATCTCATAATCGCAGAACTTAAGCAACACTTTCCTAGTCATGAATCATAGGTGTTTAATCACAGATGTCCTTGTTATGTCATAGGCAATAGTGTACGTTTTCTAATCAAAGGCATAGGTTTAGTAAAGGAAATAATCCTCATATTCATAGTCACAGTCATAGGCAATGTTCATAGTCATAGGCAATGTCCATAGTCATAGGCCATGTTCATAGTCATAGGCAAATTCCAAAGTCATAGGAAACGTTCATAGTCATAGGCAAATGTTCACAGTCATAAGCATATGGTTTTAAGGTCCATGGTTTCATAGTCATGGTCTTATTTGTCCTCAAATCATAACAGTTCTTAATTAGGTTCAAAAGTATAGGCACTGATTTGAATAGAGAGAGAGATTTGTCATATTCTTTTATTCCTTTAATTTCATGTCACGAACAGAGAAAACGTTCAAATCTAAAAATAACTGACTTACAGAGATTTAGATTTGAAAAGAAAGATGGCGTTGCTATGATTCGTGCGACGTTAGCCTTTGATCCTTATCTTGAAGCTTTAATCTTGATTCGAATCTCTTCTTGAAAGTCTTTGAGCAGCATCTCCTCGTCTTGATTTATTTTATACATTATTCTATTTATTAAATTAAGAGGAGAGGAAGAGGCCATGTTTACCAAGAATCTTTGCAGCATAAGGGTAGAAGAGAATTGTGAATAGAGAAGAAGACTAGGGCTGTTTATATAGTGTTAGGCGGACGAATCTGGTCAGAATGGCGTCCAGATACAGAAGAACGAACCAGGTGCAGAAAACAGGAAAAACTGGGGGAGGGGGGGTGGTTGACCCCCATGTCGACTACCCAGTCGACCTGGGTGACCCAGGTCGACTACCCAGTCGACCTGGGTGCCTTGGGCAGGAAAATTCCCGCCCAGCCCATTCTGGGTCCGATTTGAATTTTGAACCTGATCTGTTTTGAAATTTGAACTTCGCTGAATCTTCCGGAGGCCATGTTTTCCTTATACGGACTCCGATTTACGCAAACTCGGACTCGTTTTCATGCAGAATTCCGAGACGAACGAAATGGCGTAGCCCTTTTCCCTTGATTTTTATTTTAACTTTTAAGTCTTCCTTGATTTGTGAATCTTAGTGTAACAGAATTACGGGGCGTTACATCCAGTAATCACAACAATACCTATCCAATGTGGGAGGCTAAGCACTAGGCCCAATAAAGACCCGAGGTTAGACTGAGTTGTGGCGTAAGACTGCCCGGACCCGACCGGCACACAGGCAGCCACAACAATATCTGTCTAATGTGAGAGGTTGGTGCCCTAATAAGACAATTAGAGCTGAGCTAGGGTTGGTAGGGTTAAGTTAACTAGAACACTTAACCAATTACAACATGTTAACTAAATTGGTGGGTAGGGTTAGGTTAATTTGGACACTTAACCAATTTAATATGTTGACTACGGGAGTGGGTAAGGTTAAGCAAATGTTTAACCATTATAATATGATTAAACTGGACTAGAGAGTGAGGTTAAGTTAATGAGAACACTTAACTAATACAATGGGTTAATTAGACAAGTGGATGCGGTTAAGTAGTAACACTTAACCAACAAAGCAGGACAAGCGGGTGGGTTAAGTTAACTTGAATAAATTGATAACACTTAACCATTATAATATGACTAGTGGATGGGGTTAAGTTAACATGCACTTAACCAATCTGATGTGATGCGTGGTAGGGTTAAGTAACACATGGGGTTAAGTTAACAAGAAAATTCTTAACTAATGTAACCAGATAGACGAACGGGGTTAAGTTAATAAACCACACTTAACCAATCAAACATAATAAGCGAGAAAGGTTAAGTTAACTAAGGTAAACACTTAACCATGGTAACATAACGAGTAGAAGGGTTAAGTACATATCGGGTTGGTGGGTAATATTAGTAAATATAGGCCCACATATACTTAACCATTAAATACACATGCTTGAATCAGTAGCGGGGTTAAGTACACATCAGTGTTGGTGGGTAATATCAGAGAATATAGGCCTGCAGACTTAACCATTAGAAAAACCTAGTAACGGTGACCCATTTCAGCAGTAACCCACATTAGGTATCAACGGAACCCTGAGCTAGGCAGGGTGGGACACGATTACTGGGTTGATTATAAGAGGTCAAATTAGCGGCGGTTGGTGCAGCCGTGCAGGATCTAACGGAGTGCGGGCGTGCACACACTTCGGCGTAGAAAATTTAGCCACTGGGCATTAGTAGTTATAAAGCTGTGCATCTTGATTGTGTCTGGGTTGCCACCATGGGACTTGATACACCCCATGGTGGGACCAGCACAGGTATCTACAAGTAGGGGGCCGCGTGACACAAACGAGAACTAGGTCAAGTAGGGAGCCGATCGATAAGGTAGTGAGGGTGCATCCAATATATACATGGCCAATGGGGTGATCGAGGTGGAATCCTCATAATCGATGTACACCTGAAGGCTACCATAATTGCGGGGATTGGGATCACGTTGTAATTATTATATAACACGGGCTACTAGTTGGGACACTAGTAGGGGGTATGGATCCTTGTTACACAGGATACTAGTCGGGACACTAGTAGGAATATGGATCATTCCATGTAAGACACTTATGAGGATGCTAGTTAGGTGGTGCAGAGCAAATAGATATCATTTTAATGGTGAAGCTTAGAAACCTTGCGATGTTATTCTTGATAGAAACCATGCGATGTGATACTTGATAGGAATTATGGGATGTTATACTTGATTCATCGTGCCTGAAGTTTATCTTGTTACCTTAGTTTATCTTGTTAGCATAGTTTATCTTGTTATCTTAGTTTATCTTGCCTACCTTATCATCATGCTTATGTTTACTTTCAGTTTATTCATGCCATGTTATCTTTACCTATTTTTATGCTGAAAGTCACTAGAACTTGCTCAGCCTTTATGATTGACCCGTTTTGTTTCGCCCCTTTTGTTCTGTTCCCCCCCCCCTCCCCAGGTTCGCAGGGTGGGAATACATCTTAGTTCAGATTTTACCAAGCTCCAAGACTCTTTCATGTACGGCTTGGGTTTCTCTTGGCTATGTTTGCTTTGCTTTATTGGGGAATACTACAACTTATTTTTATGCTTCTTTGTTTTTGAGGAAGACAGATATTTTAACTTTGTAATTGGGTATTGGAAGTTGATGGGCTTTTATTATAAACAATTATATTTAATAAATGATTTGAAGTACTTCCACTTTACTTTCCGCTGTTTTATATATGTCTGTCTTGTAATTTTTCTGTTCCAGTACACATAATGCTCCATTGAAGTTAGGGCATTCCCTTTGTGAGTGACCTTAACGGATGTGGGGTGTTACATTGTTACTGGTGCGAGACGCCTCGGATATATCGGTCGATCCGGGACCGGTGGAGCCATTAGTTGGCTCACTTACGCCCCAAAGGGCGGGGAAAAGCATTGTTTAGGAATTTTAATCCACAATGGTGGACTGGCCTTCTGATCCAAGGGTCACTCGAGCTCTGATCCTGAGACTCCGGCTAGGCAGTCTCGAAGTCGGTAAGGACTATCTTTTACCTTGGTTCATGATGGAAATCCAATTTCCAAATACGTGACTGTGCGTCTTGATTGTATACCTATATTTGGCGACATAGTGGCATGGGACGCTCATGTCGTCTATGATTGATAGTTATGATTTGAAATTGTTTTTGAAACATATAAACACTAGTATTAATATCTAATGCTTTTGTTTTATTCGTATCAAGCATATTTTGGCCATTATAAGGTAAAACTCTATCCTCCGGTTTGCGTTGCATTGTGTGATGGGAACTGAGTCTTATAATGGCTTCATTTTTGTAAAAAGCATTGCGATGTTTAAAAGAAAGATTTGTTTTAAAGCACTGGCAATCCGATGGAGTAAACCCATTCCATGAAAGTGGCGTGGTCCTGAGATTGGCCATATTATAAATGTTTGAGTAGATTTCTCATACCAGTCCCATGACTGACTCGTAGTTTGTTTCACTTTCAAACTCGGGTGCCCCTCTTTCTACACGGCCAGCCTTGTATTCAGGTTTTAGCAGGCACTTTCAGGATAGCTGGAGCTGAAGATGGATTCTATTATTTATCTCTTTTTATGCTGTTCAGCTCCTATTGTACATATTTTGTTTGTTTCCGCTGTATACATTTATGTATAGCTGAACTGTATTTGTACTAAGTATGATCCTGTATACTGTGTAACTCTGATGATTACGTTTATCCAGTGTATTCTATTGTACATTATCTGGTGTATTTATTTAATTCTGTTCTGCTATTATCTGTTTATGTGTTATATTCCAAGGATTACCCTTGCCACCGTGAGTACGGGGTTTGGGGTCGTCTCATTTGGTATCAGAGCTTTGGTTAAGCTTAGTTCTGGAATATAACAAATTAACGAACTCGTCAGAAATAGAACCAGTAGTGTTCTAGGACGAGTAACTCATTACAGATAGGATCAGCAATATCCTAGTATGGGTATAGCAGAATCAGAACAACTCATTAGAGATGGGGTCAGAAGTGCCCCAGAACGAGTCGAGGGTAATATGTTTTTAAATAATGTATTTGTGATTATATTTATATTCTGGTTTTAGAAATATAATTTTTGAATATATAAAAGATATATATTTGAAAAGTTAAAAAGTTAAAAACAATTTGATTGTTGTTTGTGTTGTGTGATAGTAGATTTGATTAATTAAATTATTAAAACGATAGTTAATTTAATCAATAATAGAATAATGATAGAATTTATTCGATTATATCATGCATTGAACTGATTAGAAAATAGATAGAAATATATACTTGTGCATTATATATGTTTGAACAGTTAAATGGATAGCTGTTGAGTAAAGAATTTATTTGCGTGCCCGACAAATAGGTAAACCTTAATGGGTTGGATGCGAAATATTATTATATCAACTCCTGTGAATGGCATTGGATGTGGAGTGCTGGTTGTTCTGTGTGAAATAATAAACATCGCTATAGGATAGTAACAATTAATTTTGAACTACACTACATGGCGTACTTCTGAATATAGGCATACTTCATCATATACCACATAAGCATTTGGAGCTTGTGTGACAAGGTGGAAGATTTACCATACGAGCGAGAGGCTTGTATGGCGATGACTATATTTTACAGGTTGAACTGATGACTGATATGGATTATTTAAAATGTAACGATAAATTGCCAAATTAATAAAAACCCCACACGGGTCTGGAGTTGACAATAATCTCATCTCTCTAGTCTATAGATACGACACATGGACTATTTATTTCTTGCACGGGAGGAGGTAAAGAGGATTTATCCTCTGGAGCAATTAAAATACACACTCCCTCAGGCTTTAACAAGGTGACGAGAATTTATTCTCTGGAGTTATTATCTATACACTCTCCCCTGTAACCACCAGAATATATCACTGTAAATATGAGTATGCGTATTAGGATTTATTGGGTACCTAATACGGCCCAATAAATTTCCAAACCTCTCCCCGTACAAAGGAGGTTATGGCGAAATTTTTCGAAAATTCTGGGTGTTAGCCAAATTTTTGAAGAATTTGAAAATTCTCAAAAACTAAAAAGTTGGAGAATGGAATGCAGATTGAACGTAGAGTTGATTAATCAAACCACTTTTGACTTTGTTCCTTTTCGGGGACGAAAAGTTTTAAGTGGGGGAGGTTGGAAAATCTGAACCAATTTAAAAAAATTTAATTGGCTAAAATAATGGATTTTAAATATTTACAATAAATATTTTAAATAATAACGATGAAAACTGAGTTTGAATCGACAGTTGAAAATGAATATAATTAATTCTAATTATAAACAAGGCCTGAAATGGCGCGGTAGTTTCAGAATTTGAATTCAAACTTTGACTGATTGTTCCGGGTGCAAAACAAAACGGATTTGGGTGAAACCAAAAATATTTAAATCTGTTAGTGAATACCTTTCTAACGAATCTGAAAAATCGAAGTTTCATAGTGGAAGGCAAAAGTTCTGGCCAAATGAATTTTCAGAAAGGTCGCTATAGAAATTATATAGCCCGTGAAAATGGCCGTTTTGCAAACGACCTCGGAATTCGTCGAAACCACTTTTGTTGGATCCAGGATATGAAGTTATTGCTAAGTTTCAAATTTCATAATTTTTGAAGCTATTATGTGAACGTGGCAAGGGAAAACGTGTTTTGGTAAATTACAATTAAATTGGATCGACCAGAAATGGGCCATTTTTCGAACGATATCAGAATTCGACGAAACTAATTTTGTTGGGACCGTATTGTCAAAACATAGCCAGATTTATTTTTCTGGAATTTTTCGAATTAGTTTGTGGCCCTGGCAAATTGAAATGTACGTTCAAATCAAATATTGAATGTTTTATATTTTAATATGAAGGAAAACTGACTGAAACAGTCGAATAGGCTTACGAAACATATCCCATTGTGTTCGGAATGGGGGTATTTAGCTAGGGGCAACAGTCGTTGGAGTTTGTATGGATAAACATGTAATTTTGGATTTAAAAGAATTTAAAATAATAATTTAAAATATACAAATATTCCCATTGGCCCTCCAATTCCTAGCCCTCCCCGTTTAGAATTTTTTTGCGCCGCCGCCCCTCTTTTTCAACGGCCAACGATCTCCCTTTTTCTCCCTCAAAAATCACGCAATCCAATGCGAATTGATCCTCCTTCCAAAACAAAAACTCAAGAGCTCTTCAAGATCTTCGAACTCATATGGGAATGAATGGGTATCGCATGGTGTTTGGGCTGATATCTTCCCTCAAACATCAGGCATTCGAGCGCCATTACAGGGCGCTAGGGCCCATCAAGGTGGGCCCCTTGGCCAATGTGGAGATCACACGCCGAGGCGCTCCTCGTGGGAGATCCTGATCGCCGTCCGATCATCCAAAGGTGGAGCAATGGTGAACTTCGGTTTTTGAGCGTTGGGTTCAGTTGTTGGATCGTGAGCTGGAAGAAGGCTAATTAGCCTTAATGAAGGATTAGTTAAGAAATTTTAGTCAATTATTTTAATTAATTATTTCAATTTCGTTATGAAATGTTTATAATTCCATATCTCCTTCATACGAGTTCAGATTCACGAACCGTCAGTTGTGTTGGATTCGCAACAACGAGCAGAACATTATAAAACTGACAAAGACAAAAACGAAGCATGTTATAATTTTGGGCAAATTCATATCCAAATTGTTCAGAAATTCAGATAAAACTGATGGAGTGGATCCCAATGTGAGAATTCTCTCACTATAAATTTTCTTGTACAGTTATTTATATTATAATTGCATATCTGAACTGTTCACATACGTCCACAGACCATGGACGATTTATTTGGTTGTGTTGTGACTGTGAATTGTATATATATACGAAATGTGAAAACTGAGATTTCTAATTTATAAACGATATGGAAAACGACGATGTATAAATTATATAGTCGATGTATGAGTTATATAGGCGTTGTACACCTCTTGTATAAGTTGTACGTTCGATGAATAAGTTGTATATGCATTGTAAAAATTATATGTGCTGAAATAGATGTGAAATGCTATATATATATATATATATATATATATATGTATATACGCCCCTCGTCCACAAACCATGGACAATATTTATTGGTTGTGATTGGTGTGAAAATTGATTAATAGCGAATGGTTGATTGGAATTGTTTGTGGTTGATATTGATTGATTGTGGTTGAAAAATACCCGTTTGTGGTTGAGAAATATTTGGCTGAAACCACATAGGATTAGTTTGTCGAAATGAAATAAATATACATGCCACCTATGTGCGAACTAGATGCATGAATCCCCATTGTCAAAAACCACGAGGTTTTAAGGTAGAGCGAGGAGCCGTACTAGGGACGGTCCCTGTTTTAACTACCCTGCCGTTATGCTGCCAAAATTTTGAATAATATTCATGTGTTAGAATTATTTTCCTGTGTTGAAATTATATTCGTCTGTTGAACAGAAAACCTTCATGTGTTGAATAGAAATTCATTCGTTGAATCATATTCATGTGTTGAATGGTATTCGTGTTTTGAATAAATTGTTTTACCAATAAAAATCACATTTTTACTCTATATATACAAACTATTGAAAAACCTTCATGTGTTGAATCGATATTCATTCGTTGAATTGAAATTCATGTGTTGAATGGTATTCGTGTTTTAAATATAAAAATCACCTTTTTATCGATTTATACAAACTATTGAAAAACCTTCATGTGTTGAATCGATATTCATTCGTTGAGCTGAAATTCATGTGTTGAATGGTATTCATATTTTGAAAGAAATTGTTTTATAATAAATATCCCATTTTTAACATCAATATGAAATGTATAAAATAATCTTATTTTGAAATAAATTGTTTTATAATAAAAAATCCTATTTTTATCACCTATATTAAATATATAAAATAGTCGTGTTTTGAAATAAATTGTTTTACATTAAAAATCACGTTTTTATTATATACATGAATTGTTAAAAATAGCGAAGTGTTGAAATAGGAGACTGTTGGATAAAAATGTAATTTTTATCAAATGTATGAAAAGAATATAGCTTTGAAATCGATGAATCGATATATATATATATATATATATATATATAGAATCGAAATATATATATATATATATAGAATCGAAATATATCGAATAACGATGCTGCAGTTCGTATTTTAAAACCGTGATGTCAAACGATTAGTGCGGGAGATCCGACCATCGAATTTTCCCAAAATCGCAACCGTAGGGTTCGCTTTGGAAATATCTTTCCAATGGCCCTAACTTTGTAAAAATCCAACGGTTGGATTGTCTGGAATGTTTAATTCAAGTCTGAAAAAAAACAGCGCCAGAATTGAATATATATATATATATATATATAATTATATTAAATCGAATAAGGACGTTGCAGTTCGTATTTTGAAATCGAAACTTCAAACGATTGTACCAGGAGATCCGCCCGTCGGGTTTTCCCGAAACTGGAACCGTTGGATTCGTTTTGAAAAGATCTTTCTAATGATGTAAATTTTGTGAAGATTCAACGGTTAGATTTTCAGATATGTGTAAATCAAATCTAAAGAAAAACAGCGCCACGGCCGCGTTATGGCCCGAAGCGTCGTTTTGAATAAATTTGCTATTTTAAAATATATAAAAATAGCGATAAATCGTTATAAAATATTATAAACGATATGGACGAGAAATTTAGAAACTAACTGAAGGTTGGCTAAGTCGAATGGTTTCTTGGGTATTGATCTGATGTTGGTTTCTGCCTTCGGGGTTAGTATTTGGGAAATCCTTCTCTTACTGATTGACGATTAGTGACTAATGAATTGAAATGATGCGTAATAGTGTTTGTGTAGCACTTGTTTATTATATACGCGAGTTGCTCAGAAAGACCGATTTTATCCCATTCTGAATAACTGAATCGACAATAAGAAATCGAAGATGAAGACGGTGGTCGAAGACCGGAGATCTTCATCTCGTTTGGATGGTAACCGAGGTCCTGATTGGGAGGCATCCCGAAATATGGATAATGAGTGGTGATCGTCCAGACGTACGTGGTGATCGATGGGTTTGCGAGGTATATATTACCTCCGGTTTCGTTCAGACCCAGAACGGACTTGCAAATGGACAGTGTGTTGGACATTGGAATTTATTCTGTGTGATTGATAGCCATCAGTTGCACGGTGTGAATTGCCTGTGTGGCATGCTAACATGTAGTGATCAGGGCTTCTGTTGAAAAGCAAAATCTTGTGGTGATGATCAAAGCACCGCCTGTGTGCCGTAGCTTTGTGTACAATGTGAATTCGCGAACCTCACACCCCGGTATGAACCAGAAACTGGAGAGGACCTCAAGGGGGACATGCGTTTCTTCCTAGCTAGAAGTGTCGTCAGCGGTTTTACACGCCCTGACGAGTTTGACTTATGTGGTTATTACTGTTGCGAGGCGCCTCAGATATATCGGTCGATCCGGGACCGATGAAGCCATTCGTTGGCTCACTTACGCCCCAAACAGCGAGGAAACGCATTGTTTAGGAATTTTAATCCACATCGGTGGACCGGCCCTGACGATCCAAGGGTCACTCGAGCTCTGATCCTGAGACTCGGGCTAGGCAGTCTCGAAGTCGGTAAGGACTATCTTTTGCCTTGGTTCATGACGGAAATCCAATTTCCAAATATGTGACTGTGCGGTCTTGATTGTATACCTATATTTGACGACATAGTGGCATGGGACGCTCATGTCGTCTATGATTGATAGTTTTGATTTGAAATTGTTTTTGAAACATATAAACACTAGTAGTAATATCAAATGCTTTTGTTTTATTCGTATCAAGCATATTTTGGTCATTATAAGGTAAAACTCTATCCTCCGGTTTGCGTTGCATTGTGTGATGGGAACTGAGTCTTATAATGGCTTCATTTTTGTAAAAAGCATTGCGATGTTTAAAAGAAAGATTTGTTTTAAAGCACTGGAAATCCGATGGAGTAAACCCGTTCCACGAAAGTGGCGTGGTCCTGAGATTGGCTATATTATAAATGTGTTGAGTAGATTTCTCATACCAGTCCCATGACTGACTCGTAGTTTATTTCACTTTCAAACTCGGGTGCCCCTCTTTCTACACGGGCAGCCTTGTATTCAGGTTTTAGCTGGCTCTTTCTAGATAGCTGGAGCTGAAGATGGATTCTATTATTTATCTCTTTTTATGCTGTTCAGCTCCTATTGTACATATTTTGTTTGTTTCTGCTGTAGACATTTATGTATAGTTGAACTGTATTTGTACTAAGTATGATCCTGTATACTGTGTAACTCGGATGATTACGTTTATCCAGTGTATTCTATTGTACATTATCTGGTGTATTTATTTAATTATGTTCTGCTATTATCTGTTTATGTGTTATATTCCAAGGATTACCCTTGCCACCGTCAGTACGGGTTTTGGGGCCGTCTCATTTGGACATAATTCCAAGTCTAACCATTAGATTTCAAATCTCTGTATTCTTTGGAAAGCTCTTTTCGATGCGAACACAAGGTTTCGATTTTAGGAGAATCCGACAGTCAAATCTCCCTTCATATCAGTACGTAGTCAACGGTCGAAATTCGCGAACAGCCGCGATGCCGCTCATTCTATTTAGGCCATTAAATATGTATTATATATATTTTGTCGATTTCCATTTAAAACGTATTTTATAAATTCGTATTAAAAAAACGATTTCAACTTCATATTCAATTTTAAATCAGAAATTAATACTCCTTATCATTATATTATTTATATGATAATATTTTCAAAATATCAGATTTTGAAATCATTTCCTTTTCGATATTCATTATAAAAATGAATAAAATCAATATAAATACCGTTCACGTGAAAATGGCGTTAATCTAATCAATACGGCTTTATATATTTAAATATTTTCATGTCCATCCCAAATCGGACATCAAAATCATATTTATATCCATTACTAAATATTATTTTAAAATATTAGTTAATTTAAAATATTCATTAATCATCATTTTAAAATATTCGTTAATTTAAAATATTCGTTCTTTCCGAATTGGAACCAAACACAGTCAATTACCATATAATTTTATTTATATGGATTTCATACACACATGTACACAACAATAATCAAACACAGTCAACCATCATTCAGAGTGCATTACACAACTGCTTAAGCATTAAATATAAATAATTAACTCTTACAACAGTCTCTCAACTCATCGGTTAACATACAACTAAATAATTGGGATTAGCGTACATCAAATATCATCCTAAGACCCATGTGGGGTTTCAACCAACAAATATTGAATATTATATGTGCAGTTGGGCATTGTGTAAAATTATTGTCCCGATCAATATCAGTCAAATGTGCGTATATAAACAAATCGTCCGGTTTGTAAATGAATATTTATTTTCATTCATATACTCATTAAAAATTATATTTTTAACAATATATTATTTATTTCAACATATGAATATTTTGTGCACTTCATTTATAGAGTAAAAATTATATTTTTATTATTCTGACATATTTTTAGAAAATTTTAGCAGCATAACGACACGATACTAGAACCGGAATAAGGTCTAGCCTTATCTCTCACCTAATTCTGGCTCGCGCCATACACATAACAATTCTAATCAATTCAATTTACATACCAAATCAAATTCAACCAATTTATCAATCAAAACAAACAATCAAACATCCATGGTTTCAATCAAAGGTGTCGGGTGCTTCTAAGCACCGTCTGCATCCTAGTATAAATATTTAACTGGAAAATAAAGTTAGAGTAAGTAGTTCTCACCTTTGGTTTCCACTCCACCATTCTTTATTTCTAAACGGTTTTGATTTGGATTTGATTCCAGTCAGTTCCATCGCAATCTTTTTTACGCGATATGTATATATCTTAAAAATCAAAATTTTCATATTGCTACTTCATATATAAAAATTTTATTTTTATACTGCCACTCATATAATAAAAATCACATTTTTTATCATGACGTTTACATTATAAAAATCATATATTTATTTCCTACTTTATAAATAAAAATCATATTTTTATTAACTTAAAAATCCAATCTTTACTAAGTTAAAAAACAGAGTTTTATACGATTAAAAATCATATTTTTATACAAGTAAAAATCCTATCCTTATACGATTAAAAATCGTATCCTTATATATTAAAAAATCATACCTTTATATAATGAAAAATCATAACTAAAGAAATCATATTTTCATATCTAAAGAAATCGTGTGAAGAAATCATATATTTCAATTCAATGAAATCGTATTTTTCATTTCAATGAAATTATATTTTTCATTAACTATAAATCATATTTTTCTACACTTTCTATATAAAAACTGTTTTTATAAATGCTAACTATATATTAAAACTCTGATTTTATTTATGCTAATATATATATATATATATATATAAACCGATTACTTTAAAATATGTTTTCAACATATAAAAACCCAGATTTAAAAATAGAAATTAAAAAAAAACTTACTGTTCGCCGAAATCTTGATTGGAGGTGAGGGAAACGGCGATGCAGGCGATGGGGGAGGTGGCAGCTGGCCGGCGGCGATGGTCCAGTGGTCGGCGTGGCACTGTTCACGCCATTTTCGATTGGGTGCATGGTTTTTAGGGTTCAGGGCATCAATTGGGGGAGGAGAGAGGGAGAGGCAGATTGTGGGAGGGGGGTCTGGTTGTGGCGGCGACGGCCTGGGAGAGGCAGTGGTGGCATTCGCTTGGAGGAAGCTGTTTTTCTAAGCTACGGGTTTGTTTCGGAGGCGTGTTTCTGATGTTTGACCACGAACAGAGATAAATAAGGGTTTGACATTGAAAGGGGTTATATATTTAAATATATTATATTATTATTTAATTTATTAAAGTTAGATTTTCCATTCCAACTCCAAATCAAACCACTTGAATGCCGCCTCTAGCTAGATACCCCCATTCCGGACACAATGGGATATGTCCCACAAGTCGATTCGACTGTTTCGATTAGTTTTCATCAAAATTATAAAATAAATTAATTTAACGTTCATAATTTATTTCAGCGTACATTTTGATATACCGTGCCACACGCTGACTCCAAAAATTACAGAAAAATAAATCTGGCTATGTTTTGACGATGCTGTCCTAATAAAACTAATTTTGTCGAAGTTAGAGACCGTTAGAAAAATGGTCATTTTCTGGTCGATCCAATTCAGTTGAAATTGGCCAAACGCGCATAAATCCACCATGCTCACATATTGATTCCAATAATTATCAAAATTGAAATATAACAATAATTTGAAATTCCGGATCCAACAAAAGTGGTTTCGTTGAAAATGGAGGTCGGTTGCAAAATGGCTATTTTTAAGGGCTATATATATAATACAATATATATTTTAGAACGACTATTTTGAATTTTAAATTGGACATTACTTTTAATTTATGAAGTGTAATCTCAGTTTCTTACATCCGTTAGAAAGATATTGTTAATCAGATTCAAATATTTCTTGTTTCATCCAATTCTGACTTATTTTGAATTCTATATATTCATTTGAAATTTGAAATCGAATTTTCAAACTATCGCGCCATTTCAGGCTCATTATATAATTAAAATTTATTCGTTCCAACTTCGATTTATATAAAAAATTTGTTGTTATTATTTAAAATAATTCAATTTAAATATCCAAAATTCATTAAAATAGCCAAAATAAAAAATTTAAATCGGTTTAGATTTTCCGGGTTATTACCTAAAGTTTTCCAGTTTAATACGATAAATTGGAATAAAATGGAATTCGATTTGGTAATAATCGAAGTGAGCTTCTTAAGAGGAAGACTGTTAATATATATGGAATTTAAAAGGCTTTGTCATTATTCCATTTATATTATTAGTCGGATTACGGAAATTGACATCGATTATATATTGATCTGTTTTTCGTTATGATTCCATAATTAATGGAACGGGATTTTTGGTTTATATTGAACTGTGTTTTAAATGACATTAGTTCTTTACCCCAGTTAAAGACATGATTACATGTCTAACACTGTATTTCGAACTGTATGGTTGATCTCTGCTAAATATATATATCTGTTTAGTGGCAAAGAATTTATTCTCTTGCTTAACACCCTTCTCTAATACGTACGAGCTTAGAGGTTATATATCAGCAAAAATCAATAGTGCGGTGTAGATTGTTGATGCAACATGTTTGATTTCCCAATGTTAAATAATCATCAATATTTATTTTTGGGAAGATTAAAACTAAGTGGCGTTTTAACGAATCTTTAATTAGATTGAAATGTGAAAGTGGTAATTTAAATTATCAAACTTGTGAAATGATCGAGAATGGATATCACCAGTTTTGCTCCAAGCGATAGTTAAAGCTTTAATTAGATTTGAACGTGAAATGGTAATCAAACTTACCGATAACACCATGGTGTTAGATATGGAGTATTACCCGTTTTGCTCCATAGGATGAATAGGTCAGGATTAGGAAATTAAACAAATGATTACTTCGGTATGGTTCGCTAATCCCGAGTGGTTTGGATAAACGTAATTTGGTTTGAATTGATATCCAAAGGAAAATTAAAGAATAAATTTAACGAATTTATCTTTGATAAAATTAATGGGAACCAATCCCAAAAAATGTGAATATTTGAATAATTGAATATTCTGGATTGGAATGAGGCATATGTTGTGTTTTTATAGCACATGTTTATAAGATACGCGAGTTATTCAGAAAGACCGGGTTTATCCCATTTTGAATAACTGATTCGACGATAAGTCGACGATTAAGATAGTGTTTGAAGACTGAAGGTCGTCACATCGTTTGGATGATTACTGATGTCTTGATTGGGTTGTACACCCAAGACTAGGTAATAAGTGGTGATCGTCGAGACATATTTGTTGATCGACCAGATATGCGAGGACCTCTCTCCTATATTGTACATATGGGATGAGGAATAAGGTGCCTCTGTGTAACGACCCATATTTTT
This sequence comes from Allium sativum, assembly GCA_030737875.1. Classification (NCBI taxonomy): domain Eukaryota; kingdom Viridiplantae; phylum Streptophyta; class Magnoliopsida; order Asparagales; family Amaryllidaceae; genus Allium; species Allium sativum. Next base: position 481,184,249 of record CM060926.1, on the reverse strand, counting down.
GACCGTTTAAATCGACAATAAACCACACATGTCGACCCAAACAAATCGCCAACACAGGAAGTTATTTGATAAAGAAGAAAAAGAAAGATAGAAGAGAAAAACCAATCACAGAATCTCACAGCGGAAGGACAACATATAATAAATAAATAGCAGTTAAAGCAGTTGAAATGTATACATTGGTTATAACATTCAAATGAATATCAGAGTTACATATACTTACAGATGTACATAATAAGCAGCGGAAATATTGCAGCGGATATACATATGTATAGATAATAGATATACCAAATCTTCGTCTTCGATCTCTTAGTCACAGTCATCCCTGTTAACTGCAAACGCCTGCTGACCCGAGTGTATTGCATAAAAAGGAAAACACAACAAACACTCGGATCAGCACTAAATCATTCTCGTATTAGTCAAATTAAAGATGAAATAACATCAGTGTCATGGGTACAGTAACTCAAGAGATGTTACGGGATTTTTCCATCTCTCAAGGATCCGTTAAATTAATACATACATAATATAGTACGCTATTATGATAGTGTCTATCCAGTAAAGTATAAATACTAAAAATAGCGTAAGCGGGATTACCATATTACCCTTACGCCGTTTATAGGCACCAACAGTCTATACAGTACCGTAAATTCACCGTACTGGTGTTATCAGAGGGCACTCCATAGAAGGCAATGCTAAATCAAAATCGTATGGGGCTTAATATGGATATATATGACAAGGCACTCGAGGCAATGCCCAGGGTAGGATTCTACCAATTGCACTCCCGAACCGGTGGTAACGCATAGCAGCCACTACCCCCCACCTCGGAGCACACTCCCAAAGTCACAAATGGGCCCAAATCATCATCGTCATCATAGTCATAGAAATAGTATCGAAGAAGTGTGTCCGGTCAAAGGTGCTACCTCAGTTAGTCACGGTATAGCTCCTGTTTTAGTCATTTCAATTCTGACCCGAAGGTCAGGGCTATTTCGTCGTCGATCATCTTCTTCGATTCAATAATCGCCTCCAAGTCATCATACTCGTTCTGGATACGTCATAACGTTCACAGTTGTCAAAGTGGTATCGACACTGACAGAGAGTATGCCTTATGTCGACTCCGGTCTCTTTAACAACCAACGCTTACATCTTTTCACATCGGTTGGTTCCTTTACATTTCAAAGGTTCGCTTTCATATCAAAATATCATATTTTGTTTCGAACCCATTTTTACATTCAAAATAGAATATACTTCATATCAAAATATCCCAATCATTCCCAACCCGATTATATTCCAAACTAGAATATATTTCCATGTCATTATATTATACTCGTATACTATTTCTAAACGACTTATATTCAAATAGAATATAATTTATCTCAAAATTCCAAATTATCACGGATCCTTATCTCAACTCTATTCGAACCAGCGGTTCAAACCAAAGCATTCCATTCGAAAGAAATTTATAATTTAAAAATACTTGTAAACTAAATGTTTATATAAAAATAATAATAATAATAATAAATTTTATATTAATAAATATATAAATATATAGAATATAATAATTAAAATAAATCAGTAATTTAAATATTATACATACTTAAAAATAAGGTTTACCAGGGAAATTTTTTTTTTTTTGAAAAAGGAATTAGAAGGAAATTATTTAAATACAATAGTTATAAGTAAAGGCAAGTAATAAATTTAAAGCAAGAATAGTTATTTGGAATCAAATGCATAAATATATTTAAAATAAATTTCTCTAATCAAAATCTTCCTTCCTTCCAAATTCCAAATACTTGAATCTATCCTCCGGTCTCAACGGAGTTCATTAAATTCCATATCTCGTTTCAACCCTGTTCAAAACAACTATTTGATTTCAAGAGTTTGAATATAAATTCAAACTGAGTTAAAACAACTCAGATACCCTTGATTTCCGAATTTCCCAAAAATCAGATTTTCATAAGAATTTATTTCCTTCTAATCCAACTCTTAATTTGGAAAGATTTTTTTTTTAAATCATATTCAAATCCCGATTTAAATATTTCCACTTTGTTTGGAAAAATTCCTTTAACCCTTTTTAAATCAACATCCCAGTTCAGAATCTTTAAAGAATTGAATTATCGAGTATCGGTACATTCTTTTAAAGGAAAAATTCTATCAAATAAAATTTCCAATATTTAAAATCATTTAACCGACCGATGTCTGTATATAATTATCTACCCAATGGCCAAGTGATTTTAAATTTAATTTCTCGATATTTCAGGGATGGATCTATCATTTCAATCCAAATCAGGGTCACAAAGATTTATCATTTCACTCCGTGTTCTTAATTTATTTTATCGATAAATCCCAGGTTCATTAGATTCCCGTAACATCAAAGGTAAATGGGATTTATCATCCCAAGGAACATGCAAATACACTATACTGAATACAGAGCATTAACTGTGTCAATCTCAATTCAGTAAAAAATTTCAACCAAACATCCATCACAACCGTGCATTCAACTGATCAGTTTCAAATGTTCCCAGTATTATAGGGATTCGAATTTTTAACTAGACATTTAAATTTAAATCAAATAACTAATCATCAATCTAATTTGCATGTTAAGACACTGGTATATCAATTTTAAGCAATCAACTTCCACAGCCAATCACAACCATGCAACCAAACTATTTCATAATTTAATTCGATAAATATGTGAATAATTCAGTATTTCGTGAGTGGAAAATCACTCACCTTTGGGTCTTAATTGGACCGGACGTCCAAAAGAAGCCCAAAAATTTGACAGTCTCAGATCGCAACCAAACCACTGCCAGAACGTCCGCAATTCCGCCACGATCCCAACGCAACAAACCGCGTCCAAATCCGAGTCAAAACGAAAGAGTTATCAGCGTTTTACTCTCCGAATTTCAAATATATATAAATAATTAAAATAATCTCCTTACTCAATAAATAGGTGCCACGTCAGCACTGGGAATTCATCTTCCCGCTCCAGCCTCTACTCGCTACAGTGAACCAACGAGAGAAAAGAACCCAACCCGAAACTTTGACCACCAATACCTCGGAGCTCCGACCGCATAGGGATGCGAGACCACCACCATTTGAACCTCCCTCGAAATCTGCACCTTTCCCCCTCGGTCTGACAGCCTCCGGTCGACCCTATCTTGAGCGCGCCATGGTTGAACGGAGCCCAAAAGAAACCCTAAGCTGCAATTTCCCGACGATCTACTTAACGATAGATGTTGAGACCAAGTTCGTTGCGATCCCGACAACGATACGAACAATACCCAGATCATAGATTTCTCGATTAACTCGTAAATCAACAATCCCCAGTTTGAACCCTAGGATTTCAAAATCAGACAACTTTGACCGCATTTTCTGACCAAACCACTCACTACATGTCGAAACGAATTGTAGATTTGGGTTCTACTCATCGAGAGCTTCGAAATGATATATAATACGTTGGGGTTTGAAGCGATTTCAAATTTGAGTTGAAATTTTGTTTACTAGGGTTTTGATAATTGGTTTCAGCCATTAAAGAAAATTTTTGGAGGATGAAATGTACGTGTAATGAAATGGCCGATGGAGGTGATAAGTGGGTTTTATTTATATATATTTATAGGGCCCAAACATGAGAAATACCCTATTATCGATTTACAATGCTCTCGATCACATTTTCTCTCATACGGTCAAACGGTAAGTCGGATTGTAACACAAATTGGAATCCAAAAATAATTCACCGTTCCGGTTCTGATGGCGCCAGTTTCGTCGAATTCCGAGACAGTCGCCAAAACAGTTAAATTCCATAGTTAATTAAATAATTAAATATTCAATTATTCGATTAACTGTTTTAAATTCAAATTAAATATTCAAAATTCCAAATTTAAATCAAATTATAACTTAAAGAAATTCTATAAATAGATTTTCACACATTTTTAAATCTTGATTTGATTATTTGAAATTTCAATTTGAATCTCACTTATAGTTTAACGACTTAAATTCCACCATCCAAACTAAAATATGAATTCCACTTTTAAATTAACCCACTCAATTTAATTTAATTATTTAAATACAGCCCTTCTAAATAAAAACTAAAATTTGAAAATTCTATTTACACTTAATTCAAACAATCACTACCATCCAAGTTAACAAAAATTTGGTTTTCTCTAATATATTCCAATATATTTATTTTAAATTAAAATTCAAATATCCTGAAAATTATGGAATGTTACATTCTCCCCCACTTAAGATCTTTTCGTCCTCGAAAAGAGAGCGAAACGATATTAAGCACATATCCATTTTAAATTCATACAAAAAAAAATAGCCTTTATTAAGTAAGTTATATTTGTATATCTCATAAATTTTCTAACTCTCGAAATCACGGAAAATTTCGGTAGCATCTCCTTTGTACGGAGAGGTCTGGAAAATCACAACATATATAATTTCAAATATACATCTCATCATTCGATGAGGCATCCCAAAAATGGGGAAGACGCCATATATATTCTAACCATAAACTATATAACACACATACGTACCTTGTTTAGCATTTGTTTGCATTTTTATTTACCTTAACGTTTAGCATTTAGCGCAAGAGAGCTCCAAAGCATAGCGCACACTCCTTACACCTGTTACAACTTGCATACACATGAGATTCAAGCATATATATAATACATAACAACATATGCAACTTACCCAACATACATTAATCATTTTAACCCCAAAACCAATTTATCTATGTCAGGCCAGCAAACAAAATGAAGTTTATCACCCATTAAATATTGGAATTTGACTAGAACCCACTAGGTAAAGTTATAGCATTTCTTTTAAGCTTTCCGAATTGTCCGGATTCGTTGGATTCCGATAAATTTTTCAAAAGTTATGGCCATTTTAGCGGGAGGGAACACTTCAGCTCATATAATGAAAAATGCAGGTCCGAATTGTTCAACCCAGTTTTTAACCCTTTAAACATTGAAATTCCACTTAGCACAGGGAGAAGTTTTAGTTCACACTCTGGCCTTTCCGAATTGTGCTCGCACATTAAAATCCGACGTTCTGTTAGGAAGTTATGACCAAAACAACACGGGTATTCAGTTCAGATTTTTATTTTCTGTGCATACCACTACGACTAAAACTTGGTTTTCAATATATTTAACTTGAAAATTAGGTAAGGCACTATTAACAAAAGTTTTAGTTCAGTTTCTTAGGTTTCCAAAAACCTAAAATCGCCGAATTTCGATTATCCTATCAAAAGTTACGCCCATTTCGCTTCAGCTTATCGAATGTTTTTTTTCTTCTTCATTTTCATTTCAAGCATTTAATTACACTTAAGACTTGAATTCACTTTAATTTCCGAACTAACTCGATAACATCAAATCATTAACTCATTAACTTTGGTCAACTTACCAAATTCATTCGATATTCAAATCAAATAATTTAGCCCTCGGTTTTATATCTCCTATATCTTATTTCATGTCTCTATTCCTGGTTTGTATTACTTCCTCGCACCTCATTCCCATTAACATGGGTCAACCCATCACATTTTCATTACTTACTCTTACTACTCCATTTACACTACATGAACGTCGTTTCATTTAGTTAAATTCAACCCAAAAGTCAAGTGTTAAGATCAGTTATAGTTTTATATAACTATTCTATTTCTCTCATTTTTGACATTTCGTTTTACTTGCCTAATCCACCAATATATAGATTCTATATTGGCTTATTTAATCCTTTTCCCATTGATTTCGTTTCATCAAATCCATCCAACCCAGGTTAAGTTTTATTCTCATGTCTCATTTCAATATTTCCAATTCCCAAATTAGGACTCGTTTAACTATTATTTTATTCTGAATAAACCAATTTATATTTGCATCCCATTTCCTTATTTTGGCACTTTGATTCATCCTTAACCATTCCCTTATTCTCATCTCTTATTATATTAAAGTTTGTTTCAATAAATATATTTTTATCTATTCAAGTATGGAAATTTTTTTTCATCCCAATCCTTCCTAAATCACTTATTATGATTTTTCACCAATTATCAACATTTTTAATAATTTTATTATCGATATTTCAGTCGGTTTCCAATAACGGTCACCGAACTGCGGCCATAGCGACCTTTCCCAAATTTGATTTGGAAATATTTCCAAATCTAACCATTAGATTTTTAATCTCTCACATTCATTGGAAAGCTCTTTTCGATACGAACCCAGCGGTTCTGATTTTGGGAGAATCCGACGGTCGGATCTCCCGCTACGCCCATTCAAAGTCAATGGTTGAAATTCGCGAACGGTCGCTGCGCGGCGCCTTCAATTTAAACCATTTATATATATAGTTTCCATCGGCAAAATTTCTTCCCTTATTATCGCCCTTCTTAAGAATTTCAACAACCACTTCTTTTCTCTTAATACTCAAGTCCATTTCCTCATTTCAACATCTAAATTCCAACAGATCGAGCTTCTTAAGTGATTAAACCGATATTATTAGTTATGACAACTTAAGTATTTTAATTTCGGGTTTAAACTAAGTTCAAAAGTAACATACATGTTTATAAACTACTTTGAAAACCATACCATATAAAATTTTTAAATCCAATCTTTAATTTGTAAAGAACATAAAATTTCAATTCTGGTTTAAATTTAAACTCATTTTTAAATATAATACACTTGGACTCTTATCCAAACAAGTTATGAAAGTACGGAGTGGTCTCCCCCACTTAGACGCTTCAGAATAAACATCGATAATGCGTGCAATCGTTATCGAAATCATTCTGATGTCCGAGAAAGGGTTATACACTTATCTCTTTTAAAATCCTAAGATCATTTCCTTTTCAAATTCTAACCAAAATACCGTATTCCCAAATTTTTGGAAAACCAATTACAAAGTCCCAGATCAAATTATCCAGTTCAATTTCATTTTAGTCGCAAATATATTATGTAACCAATTATACTTAAGAGATTCCATTCTCAAGTACTTTATATAACCATTAAATTTTCTTATTTAATTTGTTATTTGATCAATCATAATAGGTAATAACTAAATATTATTACCTGTTAAGGACCAAATCTTATACACTTAAACAAAACAACCATATATTGAGATATATAAAATATAATTGAAAACCATATTATGTCAATACATTCTGTTCGATCATTTAGAAATTCCTATCGATTCCATGGCGTCCCGTAAATCGACCAGAATCTATAAATTTTCAACAGAATTACCAACACAGTATAAAATCATTTTATATCAAAATACAAGTACGCTTTCTCGTATATACTCTCAAACTCATATTAGGGCGTTTCTAACCCTATCTCTAATGAGTTTATTCCAAAACAGAGCCGAGGTTATCGCTAACCATCGCTCTGATACCAACTGTAACGACCCATATTTTTGACCGTTTAAATCGACAATAAACCACACATGTTGACCCAAACAAATCGCCAACACAGGCAGTTATTTGATAAAGAAGAAAAAGAAAGATAGAAGAGAAAAACCAATCACAGAATCTCACAGCGGAAGGACAACATATAATAAATAAATAGCAGTTAAAGCAGTTGAAATGTATACATTGGTTATAACATTCAAATGAATATCAGAGTTACATATACTTACAGATGTACATAATAAGCAGCGGAAATATTACAGCGGATATACATATGTATAGATAATAGATATACCAAATCTTCGTCTTCGATCTCTTAGTCACAGTCATCCCTGTTAACTGCAAACGCCTGCTGACCCGAGCGTATTGCATAAAAAGGAAAACACAACAAACACTCGGATCAGCACTAAATAATTCTCATATTAGTCAAATTAAAGATGAAATAACATCAGTGTCATGGGTACAGTAACTCAAGAGATGTTACGGGATTTTTCCATCTCTCAAGGATCCGTTAAATTAATACATACATAATATAGTACGCTATTATGATAGTGTCTATCCAGTAAAGTATAAATACTGAAAATAGCGTAAGCGGGATTACCATATTACACTTAAGCCGTTTATAGGCACCAACAGTCTATACAGTACCGTAAATTCACCGTACTGGTGTTATCAGAGGGCACTCCGTAGAAGGCAATGCTAAATCAAAATCGTATGGGGCTTAATATGGATATATATGACAACGCACTCGAGGCAATGCCCAAGGTAGGATTCTACCAATTGTACTCCCGGACTGGTGGTAACGCATAGCAGCTACTACCGCCCACCTCGGAGCACACTCCCAAAGTCACAAATGGGCCCAAATCATCATCATCATCATAGTCATAGAAATAGTATCGAAGAAGTGTGTCCGATCAAAGGTGCTACCTCAGTTAGTCACGGTATAGCTCCTGTTTTAGTCATTTCAATTCTGACCCGAAGGTCAGGGCTATTTCGTCGTCGATCATCTTCTTCGATTCAATAATCGCCTCCAAGTCATCATACTCGTTCTGGATACGTCATAACGTTCACAGTTGTCAAAGTGGTATCGACACTGACAGAGAGTATGCCTTATGTCGACTCCGTTCTCTTTAACAACCAACGCTTACATCTTTTCACATCGGTTGGTTCCTTTACATTTCAAAGGTTCGCTTTCATATCAAAATATCATATTTTGTTTCGAACCCATTTTTACATTCAAAATAGAATATACTTCATATCAAAATATCCCAATCATTCCCAACCCGATTATATTCCAAACTAGAATATATTTCCATGTCATTATATTATACTCGTATACTATTTCTAAACGACTTATATTCAAATAGAATATAATTTATCTCAAAATTCCAAATTATCACGGATCCTTATCTCAACTCTATTCGAACCAGCGGTTCAAACCCAAGCATTCCATTCGGAAGAAATTTATAATTTAAAAATACTTGTAAACTAAATGTTTATATAAAAATAATAATAATAATAATAATAATAAATTTTATATTAATAAATATATAGAATATAATAATTAAAATAAATCAGTAATTTAAATATTATACATACTTAAAAATAAGGTTTACCAGAGAATTTTTTTTTTATGAAAAAGGAATTAGAAGGAAATTATTTAAATACAATAGTTATAAGTAAAGGCAAGTAATAAATTTAAAGCAAGAATAGTTATTTGGAATCAAATGCATAAATATATTTAAAATAAATTTCTCTAATCAAAATCTTCCTTCCTTCCAAATTCCAAAAACTTGAATCTATCCTCCGGTCTCAACGGAGTTCATTAAATTCCATATCTCGTTTCAACCCTGTTCAAAACAACTATTTGATTTCAAGAGTTTGAATATAAATTCAAACTGAGTTAAAACAACTCAGATACCCTTGATTTCCGAATTTCCCAAAAATCAGATTTTCATAAGAATTTATTTCCTTCTAATCCAACTCTTAATTTGGAAAGATTTTTTTTAAATCATATTCAAATCCCGATTTAAATATTTCCACTTTGTTTGGAAAAATTCCTTTAACCCTTTTTAAATCAACATCCCAGTTCAGAATCTTTAAAGAATTGAATTATCGAGTATCGGTACATTCTTTTAAAGGAAAAATTCTATCAAATAAAATTTCCAATATTTAAAATCATTTAACCGACCGATGTCTGTATATATTATCTACCCAATGGCCAAGTGATTTTAAATTTAATTTCTCGATATTTCAGGGATGGATCTATCATTTCAATCCAAATCAGGGTCACAGAGATTTATCATTTCACTCCGTGTTCTTAATTTATTTTATCGATAAATCCCAGGTTCATTAGATGCCCGTAACATCAAAGGTAAATGGGATTTATCATCCCAAGGAACATGCAAATACACTATACTGAATACAGAGCATTAACTGTGTCAATCTCAATTCAATAATAAATTTCAACCAAACATCCATCACAACCATGCATTCAACTGATCAGTTTCAAATGTTCCCAGTATTATAGGGATTCGAATTTTTAACTAGACATTTAAATTTAAATCAAATAACTAATCATCAATCCAATTTGCATGTTAACACACTGGTATATCAATTTTAAGCAACCAACTTCCACAGCCAATCACAACCATGCAACCAAACTATTACATAATTTAATTCGATAAATATGTGAATAATTCAGTATTTCGTGAGTGGAAAATCACTCACCTTTGGGTCTTAATTGGACCGGAAGTCCAAAAGAAGCCCAAAAATTTGACAGCCTCAGATCGCAACCAAACCAGTGCCAGAACGTCCGCAATTCCGCCACGATCCCAACGCAACAAACCGTGTCCAAATCCGAGTCAAAACGAAAGAGTTATCAGCGTTTTACTCTCCGAATTTCAAATAGGTGCCACGTCAGCACTAGGAATTCATCTTCCCGCTCCAGCCTCTACTCGCTACAGTGAACCGACGAGAGAAAAGAACCCAACCCGAAACTTTGACCACCAATACCTCGGAGCTCCTACCGCATGGGGATGCGAGACCACCACCAATTGAACCTCCCTCGAAATCTGCACCTTTCCCCCTCGGTCTGACAGCCTCCGGTCGACCCTATCTTGAGCGCGCCACGGTTGAACGGAGCCCAAAACAAACCCTAAGCTGCGATTTCCTGACGATCTACTTAACGATAGATGTTGAGACCAAGTTCATTGCGATCCCGACAACGATACGAACAATACCCAGATCATAGATTTCTCGATTAACTCGTAAATCAACAATCCCCAATTTGAACCCTAGGATTTCGAAATCAGACATCTTTGACCGCATTTTCTGACCAAACCACTCACTGCATGTCGAAACAAATTGTAGATCTGGGTTCTACTCATCGAGAGCTTCGAAATGATATATAATACGTTGGGGTTTGAAGAGATTTCAAATTTGAGTTGAAATTTTGTTTTCTAGGGTTTTGATAATTGGTTTCAGCCATTAAAGAAAAAAATTTGAGGATGAAATGTACGTGTAATGAAATGGCTGATGGAGGTGATAAGTGGGTTTTATTTATATATATTTATAGGGCCCAAACATGAGAAATACCCTATTATCGATTTACAATGCTCTTGATCACATTTTCTCTCGTACGGTCAAACGGTAAGTCGGATTGTAACGCAAATTGGAATCCAAAAATAATTCACCGTTCCAGTTCTGATGGCGCCAGTTTCGTCGAATTCCGAGACAGTCGCCAAAACAGTTAATTTCCATAGTTAATTTAATAATTAAATATTCAATTATTCGATTAACTGTTTTAAATTCAAATTAAATATTCAAAATTCCAAATTTAAATCAAATTATAACTTAAAGAAATTCTATAAATAGATTTTCACACATTTTTAAATCTTGATTTAATTATTTGAAATTTCAATTTGAATCTCAGTTATAGTTTAACGACTTAAATTCCACCATCCAAACTAAAATATGAATCCACTTTTAAATTAACCCACTCAATTTAATTTAATTATTTAAATACAGCCCTTCTAAATAAAAACTAAAATTTGAAAATTCAATTTACACTTAATTCAAACAATCACTACCATCCAAGTTAACAAAAATTTGGTTTTCTCTAATATATTCCAATTTATTTATTTTAAAATAAATTCAAAAATCCTGAAAATTATGGAATGTTACACTCTGGTTTCGTTCAGACCCAGAACGAACTAGTAAATGGATGCGTGTCTGACATTGGATTTTACTCTGTGTCATTGATTTCTATTAAATATATATGTGTTTGGTGGCGGAGAATTTATTCTCTTGCTTAACACCCTTCTCTGATACATACGAGCTCAGAGGTAATATATCAATAGACATCAGTCGCATGGCGTGAACTGCGTGTGTGGCATGATGAGATTCAAATGATCATGGTTTTTGTTGAACAGCAGGGGCTTGTGGTTGATGATCAAAGCATGGACTTAAAGGGCATAACTTTGTGCATAGCGTTAATTTGCGAGCCTCACACCCCGGTATGGACCAGAAATGGGAGACGACTGCAGGAAGAACATGCGTTTCTTTCTAGCTAGGAGTGGCGTCAAGGTATGGAGCCCAGACATTTTTACTTATGTATGATGTTGGAAAGCGAGGTACCTCAGATATATCGGTCACTACGGGGCCGGTGGATGATATGGTCGACATACTGACCAGGTTTATGCCCCATAGGGCGGGGAAACGTGTTGTTCAGGAATTATTAATCCACTTAAAATGTGGACCGACCCTGAAGATCCAAGGTGCAGTTGCGGCTGTTCCTGAGACATGGCAGGCTAGATTGTCAAGAAGCAGTAACCACTATCCCTGGCCTAGTTTCATGATGGAAATCCAACTTCCAATACGAAATTGTGAGGTTTTAATTGTAAAACTAGTATGGAGACATGATATATGGTACCCATGTCGTCTATGATTGATACGTTTATATTTGAAGTTGTTTTTGATACTATACACTTTTTACAGTATTAGAAGATTTGTTTTAAATGTACCAAGCATGTTTGGCTATTATAAGGAAACCCCTATCCTCCAGCTTGCGTTGCATTGTGTGATGGGACTCGGGTCTTATAATAGCTTTATTTTTCAGAAAAAGCATTGCGCTGTTTGTTTTATGCACTGGTATTCTTGGGAGGAAACCTATTCCATGTTATACGGCATGGTCCCTTTATTTACTCTATTTTAAAGTAAAGTTTTAAATAACTATTTTTGTTCTCACACCAGTCACATGACTGACCTAGAGTTTATTGTTTTCACTTAAACTCTGGGTGCCCCTATTTTCCACATGGACAGCTAGTAGTTTCGGTTTTGCAGATATCATATTCACAGGATCCTGGTTTATAGCTGGAGCTATATTCAAAACGCTCTATATCCGTGTATTTCTTTCAGTTATTTTATGTATTTTTTTCTGCTGCATTGAAATTTGTAAATCTCTGATGTTTATCAAATATATATTATTTATTCATACTCTATTATATTCTTGTACTCTGATGTAATTGTTGTAATAACAATGAAATGTTGTGTCTTTTGTGATCTGATTTGTCGTGTTCTCAACTCAATCCGGGCTTTCTTTTACGGGGATGTTTGGGTCGTTTCAACAACTTTTATGTACGAACTCAATTAACCACATAATATATAAGTAAATTTACTAAAAAATTTCCATGAATGCAATGTTATAAGGCTTGAGGATTTTGTGACGATCCCAAAACCCCGTGACACGGTGTTAAGAATAATCATTGGAATATAACACATTAGTCATCATTAGCAGATCACAAATAATAGCATAAACAGAAAATAGAATAATTTACACACATATGACAGCGGAATCATATAGATATCATCACATCAGAGAAGCACAGTACAGGATACAACTTAGTGCATAATGATACATAATCAGTCACCATCGCCTGAGGCGGAATCATACATAAAGAGTACTCAAAATAAATATCAGTCTACATCGCCAATGGCGTAATCATAATATAGATACAATAATGGCGGAGAAAATCCAAGTCAGCACGGTGTAGTCAAGCCTCGCCATGAGCCAAAAGCTGTGTTAGAAACCTGTAACTAGGCTGCCCATGTGAAAATGAGGGCAACCGAGTTTGCAAGGTGAAACAAACTACGAGTCAGTCATGGGACTGGTATGAGAAATCTACTTAACTTATTAACAACAATAATAAGGCAAATCGAAGGACCACGCCACTTTCGCGGAAAAGGTTTACTCCAATAAGTGCTAGTGCATGAAATAAAGTTAATGATTAAATCATCGGAATGCTTTTTATAAAATGAAGCCATTATAAGACTCAGGTCCCATCACACAATGCAACGCAAGCCAGAGGATAGAGTTTTTACCTTATAATGGCCAAAAATGCTTCATACGAATTAAACAAAGTTTTTGATATTATTACTAGTGCATATATATTTCATAACCGAATTCAATCATAAATATCAATCATAGGCGGCATAAATGACCCATACCACTATGTCGCCATACTAGTAATACAATCACGTCCGCATATTTCGTATTGGAATTTGGATTCCTTCATGAGTCGAGGCAAGGGGCAAGCTCCTCTCCGATTCGAGACACTCTAGCAAATGTCCCAGGACCCCACTATGATCCTTGGAATCGGCTGGGCTGGTCCTCTCTTACTTTTGAGGATTGGTAATTCCTGAACACACGTTTCCCGGTCCTTACAGACCTATAATCGAGGCACCTTGCATTCCAACAACCACACATGTGAAAAGTATAAATAATGTCAGGGCTGGTAGGTCACTGACACCACCATAGCTATAAAGAAACGTCGTGCTCTCCCAGCGGTTCGTCTCCCGTTTTTGACTCATACAGGGGTGTGAGGCTCGCGAATTCACGTCATACACAAAGCTACGTCACACAGACCATGCTTTGATCATCAACCACAAGACTTTGCTTTGCAACAGAAGCCTTGATCATATGCCACTCAGGCGTGCCACACAGGTAATCCACTCCATGTGACTAATTTCTGTCAATACAAAACCTCTAAGCTCGTACGTCTCAGAGAAGGGCCTTAAGCAAGAGAATAAATTATCCGCCGCCAAACAGATATATATTTAACAGAGATCAATCAACACAGAACAAAATCCAATGTCGGACACACAGTCCATTTACAAGTCCGTTCTGGGTCTGAACGAAACCGGAGGCACCAATTCCTCGCATATCCGTGCAATCAACAGTATGTTAGGACGGCTACTACTTCAGTTCCCTTATGGTAGCTACTCCAATCACGAGCATCAGTAGCGCCCATCCATCCAATGTGAAGATCGTCGGTCTTCAATCGTCTTCGACTCTTCGACTTCTCAACGTCCATCGATTATTTGAAATGAGATAAACTCGGCCTTTTCAAATAATCCACGTACATTTAGATTTTCAAATCAAGTTGTCTCATGGTTGGTCTATTCAACATTCACTTTTCAGTTCTTTAGTTATAATTTTCATGTTAAATACATTCAACCATCACATATCAAGCAAACACAACAAAATGGGATTATTTTCACTCTATATCGTCTATAGTATTTTATAACGATATATCTCCATTTTTATTTAATTAAAAACGGCCAAATTTAATTAAACGACGTTTCAGGTCGTATCGATGCACTAGCGCTGCTTTTCACTAATTTTGTTTTACACATATCTGAAAATCTAACTGTTGGATCTTCACAAATTTTATATCATTAGGAAGGTCATTTCAAAACGAATCCAACGGTTTTAGTTTTGGGAAAATCCGACGATCGGATCTTCCACACTAACCATTTGAAGTTACGATTTCAATTTTCGAACTACAGCGTCGTAGTTCAATTTAATTTAATTATATTTATATAAATATATAAATATGATCATTTCTGGCGCTGTTTTTCTTCAGATTTGAATTAAACATTCCAGACAATCCAACCGTCGGATCTTCATAAAGTTGATGCCGTTGGAAAGATATTTCCAAGGCGAACCCAACGGTTGCGGTTTCGGGAAACTCCAATGGTCGGATTTCCCGCACTAGTCGTTTGAAATCACGGTTTCAAAATACAAACTACATGGCCATGTTTCGTTTTAATTTTATTTATATTTATATATTTATATAAATATAGTTCATTCAAAAATTCCTATATCGTTTCCACTTCAATTATTTCACTAACGCCTTTAAATTTCGGAAAATTTCGCCATAACCTCCTTTGTACCGGAGGGGCTGGGAAAATTCCCAAATAGCCACACGGGCGTCTCATGTCAAAAAGAAAAAGAAAAAGCCAAGCGGCTAGCCAACAGGCTCATAAAATCATCACCCAAACAAAACAGTAAATGTGTACCTATTTGTCGGGCACAAAATTTTATTCCTCTTCTCTAGCCCCTTTGCTATAACCTGTTCAATAAATATGCATGTACATATATACAATTTATATCACTTATCATTTTCCATTCAACTTCATATTTGATTTACTTTGGTTTAAAAACACCATTCATTCTAATGTTGCATGCATAAGCTAAAATCATATCATTAGCTAATTAATGTATATTTCAACTCATGCACATTTATTTGAACAAGTGGCTATTTTTAACACTTCACATTTCAAAGACGATAATTTTGGCGAACTAAAATAGATTTCAACACATGACTATTTTATTTAGTTCCTATGCATGTTAAAAATAATATTTCTTCACAAATATTTATTTCCACGTCCGCATATCTCTAGCACATCACATATATGATAAAAATGATATTTTTATCATTTAAAATATTTATTCGACAAATGGATGTTTTCAACACTTCATAGATTCAATAAAAATGTAATTTTTATTGTTCGATCTTTTTATTCAACACATGAACTTTCCCACTACACACACTTCTCAACACATGAGCATTTCCACACATGGATATTTTGTTTATGTTGTTCATATAAGAAAGATAGGATTTTTTTATTGTTAAAACTATTTATATATAAGGTGAATATTTTTCATACTTCATACATATTATAAAAATGTGATTTTTATTGTTTAAATACTTCATTCATTCACAAATGAATTTAATTTTCACGCATCACTTTTCAACACATGAACATTTCCACACATGAATATAGTTTCAACACATGACTTTAATTTCAACGCATGAAGATAATTTCAACATATGAAAATAATTCTAACACACAAAGATTATTCAAAATTTCGGTAGCATAACGGCAGGGTAGTTAAAACCGACACCGTCCCTAGTACGGCTCCTCGCTCTACCTTAAAACCTCGCGGTTTTTGACAATGGGGATTCATGCATCTAATTCACACGCAGGTGGCATGTTTATTTTTATTTCCACAATTATTTCCAATTCATTTCAATCACCAATGGATAATTTTCAACCACAACCAAACAATATCAACCACAAACAATTATTCAACCATTCGTATTTTTCATCCAATATTTCACATCAATTCACAACAATAAATATCGTCCATGGTTTGTGGACGACGGGAGTATATATATAATTGCTATATTTCACTTGCATTTCAACACATATATCAATTATTCTATGCATGTACAATTCATACTTCGCTCATATAGCTTACACCACGCATGTACATGAGGCATACAACACGTGTGTAATTTATATTTCGCTAATATAATTTATACACGAAATTTTCCATTCAAATTTATTTGATTTAGATTTCTCACATTGGTTTTTGGAGTGCTAAAAATCGTAGATGACTCAGAAAAATCCGCGGCTTCTTCTATTGGGTAGAGAGCTTCCTTGCGATCCCGATGTTTCCTGTTTCATCGAATTTCGTCAACACACCAAAAAGATATGATTTTTCAAAGTGCAAACATAAAAAAGAACTCACCTTTCACGAAGGTTCAAATCTAGGATTGTAGTTTTCGCGAGAACCGGGGCAAGAGTGGATGATTGGTGAGTTGGACGTGGAAGAGCTTCGAGAGGGCTACAGGCGCGCGGCGGTTTGGTGGCGATCGGTGGGGCCCAGAGCTCGCAGCGGCGGTTTAAATGTCGGAACTTTGGAGGGAGATATCTCGACATAGAAGCAGCGATAGGGGGAGCTCCTTTATGGATTTGAAGAGGGGAAGGAGAACTACAAAAAGTTGAACTAGGGGAGGGGCTGATTTAGGCTGTTGCGATCGTAAATCGCCAGGGAAGGGGGGGAGCTTTTCCGTTGTCGATGTTGGGGGGTCGAGGGGGTTTTCTGATGTTTTTTTTATTTATGAATGGAGAAATATGATTGGTCGATAGTTTTATCAAATTTTTAAATAGTGTTTTCTCAAATGAACTCCTTTTCAAACCCAACGACTGTCGCCCCTAGCTAAATACCCCCATCCCAGACACAATGGGATATGTTTCGTAGGCCGATTCGACTGTTACAGTCGGTTATTTTTCAAATTAAAGTATAAAACATTTAGTTTTTAACTTTGAATGTACATTTCAATTTGCCAGGGCCACAAACTGATTCGAAAAATTCCAGAAAAATAAATCTAGCTATGTTTTGACGCTACGGTCCCAACAAAACTAGTTTCGTCGAATTCTAAGGTTGTTTGAAAAAGGGCCATTTTCTGGTTGATCTCATTTAACAGAAATTGACCAAACGCATTTTCTTTTGCCACGCTCACATACTAGCTTCAAAAATTATGAAATTTGAAACAATAATTTGACATCCCGGACCCAACAAAAGTGGTTTCGTTGAATTCCGAGGTCGTATGCAAAATATCAATTTTCCTGGGCTATATATTCTATATAGCGACCACTCTGAAAATTCATTCGGCCATAACTTTTTATTCCCGTTATGAAACTTCGATTTTGATTCATTAGAAAGGTATTGACTAACAGATTTAAATATTTTTGGTTTCGCTAAAATCCGTTATATTTTCCACCTTGCACAGTCAGTCAAAGTTTGAATTCAAATTTCCAAACTGACTCACATTTCTAATTCACTGTTTTATTGAAATATTCTATTTCAATTGTTTAAATTCCTTTGAAATGACCAATTTAAAAATTTTTAATTGGCTCGTATTTTCCGAGTTATTACAATCTCTCCCACTTAAAACTTTTCGTCCTCGAAAAGGAAACAACAATAGAGTAGGGAACAAAATGTAAATGCAAAGTATTGTAAAGGTACCTTGCACCGGAGTTATTCAGAGATATCCACTCTGCATTTGTGGTAGGCTTGCTTAATGCTTTCCTCAGTCTCCCAAGTACAGTCTCTAGGATCACTGCTCCACTACACTTTAACTAAATGAACCTTTTTGCTTCTTAGTTCTCTAGTTTCTTTGCCAACAATCTTTAATGGCTCTCTTCTGAGTGCTAATTCTGGAGTTATGTCTATATCCTGTTGCGATGCTTCTTCTACAACAAGATCCGGATCATGAACATGTCTTCTAAGTTGAGATACGTGAAATACATCATGCACTCCAGGCAACCAATCTGGTAATTGAACCCTATAAGCAAGAGTTCCAATTCTTTCTAGTATAGGAAAGGGACCAATAAATCTCGGTGCCAACTTCCCAGTTTTGCCAAATCTGATTACTCCTCTCATCGGAGAAACTTTCAAATAAACTTGATCACCAACAGCAAATGTCAAATCTCTCCTTCTAGAATCTGCATAACTTTTCTGTCGTCTTTGGGCGGTTCTCAAACGCTTTTTGATGAAGTCGACTTTATCAGATGCTTCTCTAATCATATCGGGTCCTAACACAAGTCTATTGCCATGTTCTACCCAACATGCTGGAGATCTGCAGGGTCTGCCATATAATGCTTCAAATGGCGACATTCCCAAACTTTCTTGATAGCTATTGTTATATGAGAATTCTACCAAATGCAAATGATCTTCCCATGACCCACCAAAATCAATTATACAAGCCCGCAATAAATCTTCTAGAATTCTATTCACCCGCTCAGTTTGGCCATCTGTTTGAGGGTGATAAGCAGTGCTCATATTCAGTTTTGTTCCCAATTCTGTCTGGAAAGCCTCCCAGAATTTGCTAGTAAATAGGGGATCTCTATCACTGACTATGCTGATGGGAATTCCATGCAGCTTAACGATTTCTTTGAAATATATCTGTGCTAGACTTTGAGCGGTTCTATTGGATCTAACAGGTATAAAATGGGCAGTCTTCGTGAAGCGATCTACGATTACCCAAATACTGTCATTACCTTTCCTGGTTCGCGGCAAGCAACCTATGAAATCCATGGAAATCTGTTCCGATTTCCAGCCTGGGACTTCCAACGGTTGCAACAATCCAGCTAGCTTATGTTGGTCACTCTTGACCAATTGGCAAGTAGGGCATCTGCTAACATACAAAGAAATATCCCTTTTCATTGCCTTCGACCAGAAAGTGCGTTTGATAACGTTGTACATTTTACTCACACCAGGATGGATGCAAAATTTGGATTTATGGCATTCATCCAGCACTTCTCTTTTGAGCTCAGGAATGTCGGGAACACATATTCTTCTATTCAACCTTAGAACTCCCTCACTATCGACCTGGAAAATGGGGCCTTCTCCCCTTTGAATCCTTCTGATCATCTCCTTCAAAATTTGTCACTTTTCTAAAGAACAGATATTCTATCATCAATCCTGGCGTAATTATAAGATTGGCAATGATTGCGGTTTTCCTACTAAACGCATTCGCTACTACGTTAGCCTTCCCCGGCGTATACAGGATATCATGATCATACGCTGTAAGAAATTCTAGCCAATGCTGCTGTCTCAAATTCAGATCTTTCTAGGTGTATAAATACTTCAATGATTGATGATCTATGTACAATATAAATTTCTCGCCCAATAAATAATGCCTCTAGATTTTTAAGGCAAAAACGATGGCTAGCAACTCAAGATCATGAGTCACATAATTCTTCTCATGCGGTTTCAGTTGGCGGCTTGCATAAGCGACTACTTGGCCTCTTTGCATTAACACTACACAAAGACCTCTAATAGAAGCATCTGTCCAAACCGTTAAAT
The DNA here is from genome assembly GCA_030737875.1 of Allium sativum. Taxonomy (NCBI): domain Eukaryota; kingdom Viridiplantae; phylum Streptophyta; class Magnoliopsida; order Asparagales; family Amaryllidaceae; genus Allium; species Allium sativum. The sequence goes on along the minus strand of CM060926.1, from coordinate 481,163,868 downwards.
CCTGATTGCCATTCATAATGGTTAACACTGGAGCAGTGGTCAGTTTTGATTTCAATTCCTGGAAAGCTTCTTCACAGTCGGAAGTCCACTTGAACTTCTCATGTTTCTTTGTGAGCTTCATTAACGGACCAGATATCTTTGAGAAATTCTTAACGAACTTTCGATAATAACTAGCCAACCCCATAAAACTTCTAACTTCTGTGGGAGTAGTGGGTTGTATCCAGTCTTGAATCGCTGTTATTTTGCTTGGGTCAACAGAAATTCCTTTTTCTGACACGACATGGCCAAGAAATTTGACTTCTTCTTGCCAGAAGACACATTTAGAGAATTTGGCTTTGAAGACGTTCTTTCTTAGAATCTCCAATACTTGTTCTAAGTGTTTTTCATGCTCGGGTTTTGACTTGGAGTAGATTAAAATATCATCGATGAATCGAGGACAAATTTATTCAGAACTCCCCTGAACACTCTATTCATTAGTTCGACAAAGTATGCTGGAGCATTGCAAAGGCCGAACGGCATAACTAACCATTCATAAAATATGTCTGGACCTCTGAAAGCTATCAAAGGAACACACTCTTCTGCTATCCTCAATTGGAGAAAACCTATAGCTAGGTCCATTCGGGAAAATACTTTCGCCCCATTCAATTGGTCTGGCAAATCATCGATGCGGGGTAATGGATACTTGTTTTTGAGCGTCTGTTTGTTGAGGTCTCGGTAATAAACGCATAATCGAAGAGTACCGTCTGACTTTGGGACAAACACAACAGCTGCACCCCAATTAGAAAAACTAGGTCTGATTAGACCCTTCCATAACAGTTGACGAGTTTGATCGCCTAATTCTTCTTTTTCCTTCGGAGTCATTCTGCGAATTGGATGTACCACTGGTCTGGCATTGGGAATTAGATCTATTCGGAATTCTATTTCTCTTTGCGGAGGTAAGTCCCAACTTCTTCAAACACATCTGCATAGTTTCTAACAATCATAATCTTTTCTATGGAAGTGAGGATAACTTTTATGCTGACCAAAATTCTTCTCTATTCGGATTCGAACCATGACAGGGTACCGTAATATATCCAAGCTTCGTTCGAATTTTAACGATTCTTTCCGCACAATTCACTTCGGCTTCGTATTTCATTAACCAATCTAGCCCGAGAATGATATCGAATTTGGGAAAATCCATGATGGTTAAATCAAAGGGAAACTTGTAGGAAGAATAAGAGACTGGCACTCTACAATATGAACCGAGAGTAATAGGACCACCTATCGGATTATGTACTTCAACCGATTCTTTAAGCTTTCTCTATTTTAACTTTAATTTGTGCACTGTGTTTTTAGCAATAAAACTACGCGACGCACCTGTGTCAAACAATACAGAAACAGGAAAAATTTTAATTGTAAGGGTACCTCGCAAAACATCGGGTTTACCTGCTCCATCGGAAGCAGCCGGCGGGCTCGACCCGTCATAGACGTGAGCTACTGTAGCTTTCTTCAGCAGAGGACAGTCTTTGACCGGATGATCGGTTTTGTGGCAGTTGAAGCACGAGCGAGGGTTCTGGGAGCTTTGGCTCGAACCTTGAGAATTGGTTCTCTACCTTTTCGGAGCTGTGCAGACATTTGAGTAGCGCCCCGGCTTGCCACAGTTAAAGCAGTTTCCTCTTGGCGGCTTACTGGTTTGTGGATTCGAAGATGCCGCTTGGCTTGACTCGCCTTGATTTACAGCAGACTTGCGCTTATTCCCTGCCTGGCTTCTAGCTCGATCCTGCTCCAGATGCCAATGGTCAAGGTCTTCGTAGTTACATGTCATTTCGACCAGTTCGTTGAATTCCTGCTTGACATGGGCCATGGCTCTATCATGATACTATCGCCTTAGTCCAAGGATAAACCTCTTATTTTTGGATTTTGCCATGGCGACGAGCTCCGGAGCATAGGGCGACAACAGTGTAAATTTATTCAGATAATCTTGCACGGAAAGATCCCCCTACTGGAGATTGGCGAAGTCATCGTGCATTCGTTCTAAAGCTTGTTCTGCTACATATTTCTCCTTGAAGAGTTCTTTGAACCCATCCCATGTTCTTCCAGCTTCTCTATTCCCGGCGGTGAGAGATTCCCACCATAGTTCAGCTTGTTCCTGCATAAGCCAGGCGCCCATAATAGCTTTATCTTCGTCTCCAAGCCTTAGGCCTTCAATAATTTTCTCGCATGCTTTGAGCCATGCAAGGGCCTCTATTACTGTGCCAATACCCGAGAAGGTCTTGCCACCTAAGTTCTTATATCTCTTAGCTACACGGTCTAGCTCGAAGTATTGAGCTGCCGGAGGTTGTATCAAAGGTCCTTCTTGAGCTGGGGCTTCTCCCCTTCCTCGGCCTCGGCCGGCACGGCCTCCTCTAGTGGCGGCTGCTCTGGTAGCCATTTGTCAAATTCTGTATAAGCAAGAAAAGAGTCAGCTAACAGAAATGATAGTCTATTGCATGATTAAGCAGAAAATTTACGGAAAGATAACGATGGACAGATCAAATTGTTTTTTCTATTCTGCTAGGCTCATTCTAGGACTTTACTAGTCCTATCTCTAATGAGCGACTCGCCTTAGAATACTACTGATTCTATTTTGACGAAATGTTTAATGTGTTAGACTCCAGAACTAAGGTTAACCAAAGCTCTGATACCAGCTGTGACGATCCCAAAACCCCGTGACACGGTGTTAAGGATAATCATTGGAATATAACACATTAGTCATCATTAGCAGATCACAGATAATAGCTTAAACAGAAAATAGAATAATTTACACACATATGACAGCGGAATCATATAGATATCATCACACCAGAGAAGCACAGTACAGGATACAACTTAGTGCATAATGATACAAAATCAGTCACCATCGCCTGAGGCGGAATCATACATAAAGATTACTCAAATAAATATCAGTCTACATCGCCAATGGAGGAATCATAATATAGATACAATAATGGCGGAGAAAATCTAAGTCAGCACGGTGTAGTCAAGCCTCACCATGAGCCAAAAGGTGCGTCAGAAACCTGTAACTAAAGCTGCCCGTGTGAAAATGAGAGCACCCGAGTTTGCAAGGTGAAACAAACTACGAGTCAGTCATGGGACTGGTATGATAAATCTACTTAACTTATTAACAACAATAATAAGGCAAATCAAAGGACCATGCCACTTTCGCGGAGCGGGTTTACTCCAATGAGTGCTAGTGCATGAAATAACGTAAATGATTAAATCATCGCAATGATTTTATAAAATGAAGCCATTATAAGACTCAGGTCCCATCTCACAATGCAACGCAAGCCAGAGGATAGAGTTTTTACCTTATAATGGCCAAAAATGCTTCATAAAAATTAAACAAAAATGTTTGATATTATTACTAGTGCATATATATTTCAAAAGTGAATTCAATCATAAATATCAATCATAGGCGGCATAAATGACCCATACCACTATGTCGCCATACTAGTAATACAATCACGTCCGCATATTTCGTATTGGAATTTGGATTCTTTCATGAGTCGAGGCAAGGGGCAAGCGCCTCTCCGATTCGAGACACTCTAGCAAATGTCCCAGGACCCCACTATGATCCTTGGAATCGGCTGGGCCGGTCCTCTCTTACTTTTGAGGATTGGCAATTCCTGAACACACGTTTCCCGGTCCTTACAGACCTATAATCGAGGCGCCTCGCATTCCCACAACCACACAGGAAAAAAGTATATATAATGTCAGGGCTGGTAGGTCACTGACACCACCATAGCTAGAAAGAAACGCCGTGCTCTCCCAGCGGTCCGTCTCCCATTTTTGACTCATATCAGGGTGTGAGGCTCGCGAATTCATGTCATATACAAAGCTACGTCACACATACATGCTTTGATCATCAACCACAAGACTTTGCTTTGCAACAGAAGCCTTGATCATATGCCACTCAGGCGTGCCACACAGGCAATCCACTCCATGTGATTGATTTCTGTCAATACATAACCTCTGAGCTCGTACGTCTCAGAGAAGGGCGTTAAGCAAGAGAATAAATTCTCCGCCGCCAAACAGATATATATTTAACAGAGATCAATCAACATAGAACAAAATCCAATGTCAGACACACAGTCCATTTACAAGTCTGTTCTGGGTCTGAACGAAACCGGAGGCACCAATTCCTCGCATATCCGTACAATCAACAGTATGTTTGGACGGCTACTACTTCAGTTCCTTCATGGTAGCTACTCCAATCACGAGCATCAGTAGCGCCTATCGATCCAATGTGAAGATCGTCGGTCTTCAATCGTCTTCGACTCTTCGACTTCTCAACATCGATCGATTATTTGAAACGAGATAAACTCGGCCTTTTCAAATAATCCACGTATATTTAGATTTTCAAATCAATTTGTCACATGGTTGGTCTGTTCAACATTCACTTTTCAGTTCTTTAGTTATAATTTTCATGTTAAATACATTCAACCATCACATATCAAGCAAACACAACAAAATGGGATTATTTTCACTCTATATCGTCTACAGTATTTTATAACGATATATCACCATTTTTATTTAATTTAAAACGGCCAAATTTAATTAAACTACGTTTCAGGTCGTATCGATGCGCTGCCGCAGCTTTTCACTAAATTTGTTTTACACATATCTGAAAATCTAACCGTTGGATCTTCACAAATTTTATATCATTAGGAAGGTCATTTCAAAACGAATCCAACGATTTCAGTTTTGGGAAAATCCGACTGTCGGATCTTCCACACTAGCCATTTGAAGTTACGATTTCAATTTACGAACTACAGCGTCGTTATTCAATTTAATTTAATTATATTTGTATAAATATGATCGTTTCTGGCGCTGTTTTTCTTCAGATTTGAATTAAACATTCCAGACAATCCAACCGTCGGATCTTCACAAAGTTGGTGCCGTTGGAAAGATATTTCCAAGGCGAACCCAACGGTTGCGTTTTCGGGAAAATCCAATGGTCGGATTTCCCGCACTAGTCGTTTGAAATAACGGTTTCAAAATACGAACTGCACGACCATGTTTCGTTTTAATTTTATTTATATTTATATATTTATATAAATATAGTTCATTCAAAAATTCCTATATCGTTTCCACTTCAATTATTTCACTAACGCCTTTAAATTTCGGAAAATTTCGCCATAACCTCCTTTGTACGGGAGGGGCTGGGAAAATTCCCAAATAGCCTCACGGGCGTCTCATGTCAAAAAGAAAAAGAAAAAGCCAAGCGGCAAGCCAACAGGCTCATAAAATCATCACCCAAACAAAACAGTAAATGTGTACCTATTTGTCGGGCACAAAATTTTATTCCTCTTCTCTAGCCCCTTTGCTATAACCTGTTCAATAAATATGCATGTACATATATACAATTTATATCACTTATCATTTTCCATTCAACTTCATATTTGATTTACTTTGGTTTAGAAACACCACTCATTCTAATGTTGCATGCATAGGCTAAAATCATATCATTAGCTAATTAATGTATATTTCAACTCATGCACATTTATTTGAACAAGTAGCTATTTTTAACACTTCACATTTCAAAGATGATAATTTTGGCGAACTAAAATAGATTTCAACACATGACTATTTTATTTAGTTCCTATGCATGTTAAAAATAATATTTCTTCACAAATATTTATTTCCACGTCCGCATATCTCTAGCACATCACATATATGATAAAAATGATATTTTTATCATTTAAAATATTTATTCGACAAATGGATGTTTTCAACACTTCATAGATTCAATAAAAATGTAATTTTTATTGTTCGATCTTTTTATTCAACACATGAACTTTCCCACTACACACACTTCCCAACACATGAGCATTTCCACACATGGATATTTTATTTATGTTGTTCATATAAGAAAGATAGGATTTTTTTGTTGTTAAAACTATTTATATATAAGGTGAATATTTTTCATACTTCATACATATTATAAAAATGTGAATTTTATTATTTAAATGCTTCATTCATTCACAAATGAATTTAATTTTCACACATCACTTTTCAACACATGAACATTTCTACACATGAATATAGTTTCAACACATGACTTAAATTTCAACGCATGAAGATAATTTCAACATATGAAAATAATTCTAACACACAAAGATTATTCAAAATTTCTGCAGCATAACGGCAGGGTAGTTAAAACCGGCACCGTCCCTAGTACGGCTCCTCGCTCTACCTTAAAACCTCGCGGTTTTTGAAAATGGGGATTCATGCATCTAATTCGCACGTAGGCGGCATGTTTATTTTTATTTCCACAATTATTTCCAATTCATTTCAATCACCAATGGGTAATTTTCAACCACAACCAAACAATATCAACCACAAAAAATTATTCAACCATTCGTATTTTTCATCCAATATTTCACACCAATTCACAACAATAAATATCGTCCATGGTTTGTGGACGAGGGGAGTATATATATATATATATATATATATATATATATATATATATATAATTGCTATATTTCACTTGCATTTCAACACATATATCAATTATTCTATGCATGTACAATTCATACTTCGCTCATATAGCTTACACCACGCATGTACATTAGGCATACAACACGTGTGTAATTTATATTTCGCTAATATAATTTATACACGACATTTTCCATTCAAATTTATTTGATTTAGATTTTTCACATTGGTTTTCGGAGTGCTAAAAATTGTACATGACTCAGAAAAATCCGCGGCTTCTTCTATTGGGTAGAGAGCTTCCGTGCGGTCCCGATGTTTCCTGTTTCATCGAATTTCGTCAACACACCAAAAAGATATGATTTTTCAAAGTGCAAACATAAAAAAGAACTCACCTTTCATGAAGGTTCAAATCTAGGTTTGTAGTTTTCGCGAGAACCGGGGCACGAGTGGATGATCGGTGAGTTGGACGTGGAAGAGCTTCGAGAGGGCTACAGGCGCGCGGCGGTTTGGTGGCGATCGGTGGGGCCCAGAGCTCGCAGCGGCGGTTTAAAGGTCGGAACTTTGGAGGGAGATATCTCGACATAGAAGCAACGATAGGGGGAGCTCCTTATATGGATTTGAAGAGGGGAAGGAGAACTACAAAAAGTTGAACTAGGGGAGGGGCTGATTTAGGCTGTGGCGATCGTAAATCGCCAGGGAAGGGGGGGAGCTTTTCCGTTGTCGATGTTGGGGGGTCGAGGGGGTTTTCTGATGTTTTTTTAATTTATGAATGGAGAAATATGATTGGTCGATAGTTTTATCAAATTTTTAAATAGTGTTTTCTCAAATGAACTCCTTTTCAAACCCAACGACTGTCGCCCCTAGCTAAATACCCCCATCCCAGACACAATGGGATATGTTTCGTAGGCCGATTCGACTGTTACAGTCAGTTATTTTTCAAATTAAAGTATAAAACATTTAATTTTTAACTTTGAACGTACATTTCAATTTGCCAGGGCCACAAACTGATTCAAAAAATTCTCGAAAAATAAATCTAGCTATGTTTTGACGCTACGGTCCCAACAAAACTAGTTTCGTTGAATCCTATGGTCGTTTGAAAAAGGGCCATTTTCTGGTCGATCTCATTTAACAGAAATTGACCAAACGCATTTTCTTTTGCCACGCTCACATACTAGCTTCAAAAATTATGAAATTAGAAACAATAATTTGACATCCCGGACCCAACAAAAGTGGTTTCGTTCAATTCCGAGGTCCTATGCAAAATATCAATTTTCCAGGGCTATATATTCTATATAGCGACCATTCTGAAAATTCATTCGGCCATAACTTTTTATTCCCGTTATGAAACTTCGATTTTGTAGATTCGTTAGAAAGGTATTGACTAACAGATTTAAATATTTTTGGTTTCGCTAAAATCCGTTATATTTTCCACCTTGCACAGTCAGTCAAAGTTTGAATTCAAATTTCCAAACTGACTCACCATTTCTAATTCACTGTTTTATTGAAATATTCTATTTCAATTGTTTAAATTCCTTTGAAATGACCAATTTAAAAATTTTAAATTGGCTCGTATTTTACAGGTTATTACAATCTCTCCCACTTAAAACTTTCCGTCCTCGAAAAGGAAACAACAGTAGAGTAGGAAACAAAATGTAAATGCAAAGTATTGTAAAGGTACCTTGCACCGGAGTTATTCAGAGATATCCACTCTGCATTTGTGTTAGGCTTGCTTAATGCTTTCCTCAGTCTCCCAAGTACAGTCTCTAGGATCACTGCTCCACTACACTTTAACTAAATGAACCTTTTTGCTTCTTAGTTCTCTAGTTTCTTTGCCAACAATCTTTAATGGCTCTCTTCTGAGTGCTAATTCTGGAGTTATGTCTATATCCTGTTGCGCTGCTTCTTCTACAACAAGATCCGGATCATGCACATGTCTTCTAAGTTGAGATACGTGAAATACATCATGCACTTCAGGCAACCAATCTGGTAATTGAACCCTATAAGCAAGAGTTCCAATTCGTTCTAGTATAGGAAAGGGACCAATAAATCTCGGTGCCAACTTCCCAGTTTTGCCTAATTTGATTACTCCTCTCATCGGAGAAACTTTCAAATAAACTTGATCACCAACAGCAAATGTCAAATCTCTCCTTCTAGAATCTGCTTAACTTTTCTTTCGCCTTTGGGCGGTTCTCAAACGCTTTTTGATGAAGTCGACTTTATCAGATGCTTCTCTAATCATATCGGGTCCTAACACAAGTCTATTGCCAGGTTCTACCCAACATGCTGGAGATCTGCAGGGTCTGCCATATAATGCTTCAAATGGCGACATTCCCCAACTTGCTTGATAGCTATTGTTATATGAGAATTCTGCCAAATGCAAATGATCTTCCCATGACCCACCAAAATCAATTATACAAGCCCGCAATAAATCTTCTAGAATTCTATTCACCTGCTCAGTTTGGCCATCTGTTTGAGGGTGATAAACGGTGCTCATATTCAGTTTTGTTCCCAATTCTGTCTGGAAAGCCTCCCAGAATTTGCTAGTAAATAGGGGATCTCTATCATTGACTATGCTGATGGGAATTCCATGCAGCTTAACGATTTCTTTGAAATATATCTGTGCTAGACTTTGAGCGGTTCTATTGGATCTGACAGGTATAAAATGGGCAGTCTTCGTGAAGCGATCTACGATTACCCAAATACTGTCATTACCTTTCCTGGTTCGCGGCAAGCCACCTATGAAATCCATGGAAATCTGTTCCCATTTCCAGCCTGGGACTTCCAACGGTTGCAACAATCCAGCTAGCTTATGTTGGTCACTCTTGACCAATTGGCAAGTAGGGCATCTGCTAACATACAAAGAAATATCCCTTTTCATTGCCTTCCACCAGAAAGTGCATTTGATATCGTTGTACATTTTACTCACACCAGGATGGATGCAAAATTTGGATTTATGGCATTCATCCAGCATTTCTCTTTTGAGCTCAGGAATGTCGGGAACACATATTCTTCTATTCAACCTTAGAACTCCCTCACTATCCACCAGGAAACTGGAGCCTTCTCCCCTTTGAATCCTTCTGATCATCCCCTTCAAAAATTGTCACTTTTCGAAAGAACAGATATTCTATCATCAATCCTGGCGTAATTATAAGATTGGCAATGATTGCGGTTTTCCTACTAAGCGCATTCGCTACTACGTTAGCCTTCCCCGGCGTATACAGGATATCAAAATCATACGCTGCAAGAAATTCTAGCCAATGCTGCTGTCTCAAATTTAGATCTTTCTGGGTGTATAAATACTTCAATGATTGATGATCTATGTACAATATAAATTTCTCGCCCAATAAATAATGCCTCCAGATTTTTAAGGCAAAAACGATGGCTAGCAACTCAAGATCATGAGTCACATAATTCTTCTCATGCGGTTTCAGTTGACGGCTTGCATAAGAGACTACTTGGCCTCTTTGCATTAACACTACACAAAGACCACTAATAGAAGCATCTGTCCAAACCGTTAAATCCTGATTGCCATCAATAATGGTTAACACTGGAGCAGTGGTCAGTTTTGATTTCCATTCCTGGAAAGCTTCTTCACAGTCGGAAGTCCACTTGAACTTCTCATGTTTCTTTGTGAGCTTCGTTAACGGACCAGATATCTTCGAGAAATCCTTAACGAACTTTCGATAATAACTAGCCAACCCCATAAAAATTCTAACTTCTGTGGGAGTAGTGGGTTGTTTCCAGTCTTGAATCGCTGTTATTTTGCTTGGGTCAACAGAAATTCCTTTCTCTGACACGACATGGCCAAGAAATTTGACTTCTTCTTGCCAGAAGACACATTTAGAGAATTTGGCTTTGAAGATATTCTTTCTTAGAATCTCCAATACTTGTTCTAAGTATTTTTCATGCTCGGGTTTTGACTTGTAGTAGATTAAAATATCATCGATGAATCGAGGACAAATTTATTCAGAACTCCCCTGAACACTCTATTCATTAGTTCGACAAAGTATGCTGGAGCGTTGCAAAGGCCGAACGACATTACTAACCATTCATAAAATACGTCTGGACCTCTGAAAGCTATCAAAGGAACACACTCTTCTGCTATCCTCAATTGGTGAAAACCTATAGCTAGGTCCATTCGGGAAAATACTTTCGCCCCATTCAATTGGTCTAGCAAATCATCGATGCGGGGTAATGGATACTTGTTTTTGAGCGTCTGTTTGTTGAGGTCTCGGTAATCAACGCATAATCGAAGAGTACCGTCTGACTTTGGGACAAACACAACATCTGCACCCCAATTAGAAAAACTAGGTCTGATTAGACCCTTCCATAACAGTTGACGAGTTTGATCGCCTAATTCTTCTTTTTCCTTCGGAGTCATTCTGCGAAATGGATGTACCATTGGTCTGGCATTGGGAATTAGATCGATTCGGAATTCTATTTCTCTTTGCGGAGGTAAGTTCCCAACTTCTTCAAACACATCCGCATAGTTTCTAACAATCATAATCTTCTCTATGGAAGTGAGGATAACTTCTAATGCTGACCAAAATTCTTCTCTATTCGGATTCGAACCATGACAGGGTACCGTAATATATCCAAGCTTCGTTCGAATTTTAACGATTCTTTCCGCACAATTCACTTCGGCTTCGTATTTCGTTAACCAATCTAGCCCGAGAATGATATCGAATTTGGGAAAATCCATGATGGTTAAATCAAAGGGAAACTTGTAGGAAGAATAAGAGACTGGCACTCTACAATATGAACCGAGAGTAATAGGACCACCTATCGGATTATGTACTTCAACCGATTCTTTAAGCTTTCTCTGTTTTAACTTTAATTTGTGCACTGTGTTTTTAGCAATAAAACTACGCGACGCACCTGTGTCAAACAATACAGAAACAGGAAAGATTTTAATTGTAAGGGTACCTCCCAAAACATCGGGTTTACCTGCTCCATCGGAAGCAGCCAGCGGGCTCGACCCGTCATAGACGTGAGCTACTGTACCTTTCTTCAGCAGAGGACAGTCTTTGACCAGATAATCGGTCTTGTGACAGCTGAAGCATGAGCGAGTGTTCTGGGAGCCTTGGCTCGAACCTTGAGAATTGGTTCTCTACCTTTTCGGAGCTGTGCAGACATTTGAGTAGCGCCCCGGCTTGCCACAGTTAAAGCAGTTTCCTCTTGGCGGCTTACTGGTTTGTGGATTCGAAGATGCCGCTTGGCTTGACTCGCCTTGATTTACAGCAGGCTTGCGCTTATTCCCTGCCTGGCTTCTAGCTCGATCCTGCTCCAGATGCCTATGGTCAAGGTCTTCGTAGTTACATGTCATTTCGACCAGTTCGCTGAATTCCAGCTTGACATGGGCCATGGGTCTATCATGATACTGTCGCCTTATTCCAAGGATAAACCTCTTATTTTTGGATTTTGTCGTGGCGACGAGCTCCGGAGCATAGGGCGACAACAGTGTAAATTTATTCAAATAATCTTGCACGGAAAGATCCCCCTGCTGGAGATTAGCGAAGTCATAGTGCATTCGTTCTAAATCTTGTTCTGGGACATATTTCTCCTTGAAGAGTTCTTTGAAACTATCCCATGTTCTTCCAGCTTCTCTATTCCCGGCGGCGAGAGATTCCCACCATAGTTCAGCTTGTTCCTACATAAGCCAGGCGCCCATAATAGCTTTATCTTCATCTCCAAGCCTTAGGCCTTCAATAATTTTCTCGCATGCTTTGAGCCATGCAAGGGCCTCTATTACTGTGCCAATACCCAAGAAGGTCTTGCCTCCTAAGTTCTTATATCTCTTAGCTACACGGTCTAGCTTGAAGTATTGAGCTGCCGGAGGTTGTATCAAAGGTCCTTCTTGAGCTGGGGCTTCTCCCCTTCCTCGGCCTCGGCCGGCACGGCCTCCTCTAGTGGCGGCTGCTCTGGTAGCCATTTGTCAAATTCTGTATAAGCAAGAAAAGAGTCAGCTAACAGAAATGATAGTCTATTGCATGATTAAGCAGAAAATTTACGGAAAGATAACGATGGACTGATCAAATTGTTTTTGCTATTCTGCTAGGCTCATTCTAGGACTTTACTAGTCCTATCTCTAATGAGCGACTCGCCTTAGAATAATACTGATTCTATTTTGACGAAATGTTTAATGTGTTAGACTCCAGAACTAAGGTTAACCAAAGCTCTGATACCAGCTGTGACGATCCAAAAACCCCGTGACACGGTGTTAAGGATAATCATTGGAATATAACACATTAGTCATCATTAGCAGATCACATATAATAGCTTAAACAGAAAATAGAATAATTTACACACATATGACAGCAGAATCATATAGATATCATCACACCAGAGAAGCACAGTACAGGATACAACTTAGTGCATAATGATACATAATCAGTCACCATCGCCTGAGGCGGAATCATGCATAAAGAGTACTCAAAATAAATATCAGTCTACATCGCCAATGGAGGAATCATAATATAGATACAATAATGGCGGAGAAAATCCAAGTCAGCACGGTGTAGTCAAGCCTCGCCATGAGCCAAAAGGTGCGTCAGAAACCTGTAACTAAGCTGCCCGTGTGAAAATGAGGGCACCCGAGTTTGCAAGGTGAAACAAACTACGAGTCAGTCATGGGACTGGTATGAGAAATCTACTTAACTTATTTACAACAATAATAAGGCAAATCGAAGGACCGCGCAACTTTCGCGGAACAGGTTTACTCCAATAAGTGCTAGTGCATGAAATAAAGTTAATGATTAAATCATCGCAATGTTTTTTATAAAATTAAGCCATTATAAGACTCAGGTCCCATCACACAATGCAACGCAAGCCAGAGAATAGAGTTTTTACCTTATAATGGCCAAAAATGCTTCATACGAATTAAACAAAAGTTTTTGATATTATTACTAGTGCATATATATTTCATAACCGAATTCAATCATAAATATCAATCATAGGCGGCATAAATTACCCATACCACTATGTCGCCATACTAGTAATACAATCACGTCCGCATATTTCGTATTGGAATTTGGATTCCTTCATGAGTCGAGGCAAGGGGCAAGCTCCTCTCCGATTCGAGACACTCTAGCAAATGTCCCAGGACCCCAATATGATCCTTGGAATCAGATGGGTCGGTCCTCTCTTACTTTTGAGGATTGGCAATTCCTGAACACACGTTTCCCGGTCCTTACAGACCTATAATTGAGGCGCCTCGCATTCCCACAACCACACAGGAGAAAAGTATATATAATGTCAGGGCTGGTAGGTCACTGACACCACCATAGCTAGAAAGAAACGTCGTGCTCTCCCAGCGGTCTGTCTCCCGTTTTTGACTCATATCGGGGTGTGAGGCTCACGAATTCACGTCATACACAAAGCTACGTCACACATACATGCTTTGATCATCAACCACAAGACTTTGCTTTGCAACAGAAGCCTTGATCATATGCCACTCAGGCGTGCCAAACAGGCAATCCATTCCATGTGACTGATTTCTGTTAATACATAACCTCTGAGCTCGTACGTCTCAGAGAAGGGCGTTAAGCAAGAGAATAAATTCTCCGCCGCCAAACAGATATATATTTAACAGAGATCAATCAATATAGAACAAAATCCAATGTCAGACACACAGTCCATTTACAAGTCCATTCTGGTTCTGAACGAAACCGGAGGCACCAATTCCTCGCATATCCGTACAATCAATAGTATGTTTGGACGGCTACTACTTCAGTTCCTTCATGGTAGCTACTCCAATCACGAGCATCAGTAGCGCCCATCCATCCAATGTGAAGATCGTCGGTCTTCAATCGTCTTCGACTCTTCGACTTCTCAACGTCGATCGATTATTTGAAATGAGATAAACTCGGCCTTTTCAAATAATCCACGTATATTTAGTTTTTCAAATCAATTTGTCACATGGTTGGTCTATTCAACATTCACTTTTCCGTTCTTTAGTTATAATTTTCATGTTAAATACATTCAACCATCACATATCAAGCAAACACAACAAAATGGGATTATTTTCACTCTATATCGTCTATAGTATTTTATAACGATATATCGCCATTTTTATTTAATTTAAAACGGCCAAATTTAATTAAACTACGTTTCAGGTCGTATCGATGCACTGCCGCTGCTTTTCACTAAATTTGTTTTACACATATCTGAAAATCTAACCATTGGATCTTCACAAATTTTATATCATTAGGAAGGTCATTTCAAAACGAATCCAACGATTTCAGTTTTGGGAAAATCCGACGGTCGGATCTTCCACACTAGCCATCTGAAGTTACGATTTCAATTTACGAACTACAGCGTCGTTATTCAATTTAATTTAATTATATTTGTATAAATATGATCGTTTCTGGCACTGTTTTTCTTCAGATTTGAATTAAACATTCCAGACAATCCAACCGTCGGATCTTCACAAAGTTGGTGCCGTTGGAAAGATATTTCCAAGGCGAACCCAACGGTTGCGGTTTCGGGAAAATCCAATGGTTGGATTTCCCGCACTAGTCGTTTGAAATAACGGTTTCAAAATACGAACTGCACGGCCACGTTTCGTTTTAATTTTATTTATATTTATATAAATATAGTTCATTCAAAAATTCCTATATCGTTTCCACTTCAATTATTTCACTAACGCCTTTAAATTTCGGAAAATTTCGCCATAAACTCCTTTGTACGGGAGGGGCTGGGAAAATTCCCAAATAGCCACACGGGCGTCTCATGTCAAAAAGAAAAAGAAAAAGCCAAGCGGCTAGCCAACAGGCTCATAAAATCATCACCCAAACAAAACAGTAAATGTGTACCTATTTGTCGGGCACAAAATTTTATTCCTCTTCTCTAGCCCCTTTGCTATAACCTGTTCAATAAATATGCATGTACATATATACAATTTATATCACTTACCATTTTCCATTCAACTTCATATTTGATTTACTTTGGTTTAAAAACACCATTCATTCTAATGTTGCATGCATAGGCTAAAATCATATCATTAGCTAATTAATGTATATTTCAACTCATGCACATTTATTTGAACAAGTGGCTATTTTTAACACTTCACATTTCAAAGATGATAATTTTGGCGAACTAAAATAGTTTTCAACACATGACTATTTTATTTAGTTCCTATGCATGTTAAAAATAATATTTCTTCACAAATATTTATTTCCACGTCCGCATATCTCTAGCACATCACATATATGATAAAAATGATATTAATATTTATTCGACAAATGGATGTTTTCAACACTTCATAGTTTCAATAAAAATGTAATTTTTATTGTTCGATCTTTTTATTCAACACATGAACTTTCCCACTACACACACTTCTCAACACATGAGCATTTCCACACATGGATATTTTATTTATGTTGTTCATATAAGAAAGATAGGATTTTTTTATTGTTAAAACTATTTATATATAAGGCGAATATTTTTCATACTTCATATATATTATAAAAATGTGATTTTTATTGTTTAAATACTTCATTCATTCACAAATGAATTTAATTTTCACACATCACTTTTCAACACATGAACATTTCCACACATGAATATAGTTTCAACACATGACTTTGATTTCACGGCTCCTCGCTCTACCTTAAAACATCGCGGTTTTTGACAATGGGGATTCATGCATCTATTTCGCATGCAAGCGGCATGTTTATTTTTATTTCCACAATTATTTCCAATTCTTTTCAATCACCAATGGTTATTTTTCAACCACAACCAAACAATATCAACCACAAACAATTATTCAACCATTCGTATTTTTCATCCAATATTTCACACCAATTCACAACAATAAATATCGTCCATGGTTTGTGGACGAGGGGAGTATATATATATATAAAGGCTATATTTCACTTGCATTTCAACACATATATCAATTATTCTATGCATGTACAATTCATACTTTACTCATATAGCTTACACCACGCATGTACATGAGGTATACAACACATGTGTAATTTATATTTCGCTAATATAATTTATACACGACATTTTCCATTCAAATTTATTTGATTTAGATTTCTCACATTGGTTTTCGGAGTGCTAAAAATCGTAGATGACTCAAAAAAATCCGCGGCTTCTTCTATTGGGTAGAGAGCTTCCTTGCGGTCCCGATGTTTCCTATTTCATCGAATTTCGTCAACACACCAAAAAGATATGATTTTTCAAAGTGCAAACATCACAAAGAACTCGCCTTTCACGAAGGTTCAAAACTAGGTTTGCGGTTTTCGCGAGAACCGGGGCACGAGGGGATGATCGGCGAGTTGGACGTGGACGAGCTTCGAGAGGGCTACAGGCGCGCGGCGGTTTGGTGGCGTTCGGTGGGGCCCAGAGCTCGCGGCGGTGGTTAAAGGTCGGAAGTTTGGAGGGAGATATCTCGACGTAGAAGCAACGATAGGGGGAGCTCCTTATATGGATTTGAAGAGGGGAAGGAGAACTACAAAAAGTTGAACTGGGGGAGGGGCTGATTTGGGCTGTGGCGATCAGAAATCGCCAGGGAAAGGGGGAGCTTTTCCGTCATCGATGTCGGGGGGTCGGGGGGGGGGGGGGGGGGGGGGGTTCTGATGTTTTTTTAAATTTATGAATGGAGAAATATGATTGGTCGATAGTTTTATTAAATTTTTATATAGTGTTTTCTCAAACGAACTCCTTTTCAAACCCAACGACTGTCGCCTCTAGCTAAATACCCCCATCTTGGACACAATGGGATATGTTTCGTAGGCCAATTCGACTGTTACAGTCAGTTATTTTTTAAATTAAAGTATAAAACATTTAATTTTTAACTTTGAACGTACATTTCAATTTGCCAGGGCCACAAAATAATTCGAAAAATTCCAGAAAAATAAATCTAGCTATGTTTTGACGCTATGGTCCCAACAAACTAGTTTCGTCGAATTCTGAGGTCGTTTGAAAAATGGCCATTTTCTGGTCGATCTCATTTAACAGAAATTGACCAAACGCATTTTCTTTTGCCACGCTCACATACTAGCTTCAAAAATTATGAAATTTGAAACCTAGCAATAATTTGACATCCCGGACCCAACAAAAGTGGTTTCGTCGAATTCAGAGGTCGTATGCAAAATATCAATTTTCCAGGGCTATATATTTTATATAGTGACCATTCTGAAAATTCATTCGGCCATAACTTTTGATTCCCGTTATGAAACTTCGATTTTTCAGATTCGTTAGAAAGGTATTGACGAACAAATTTAAATATTTTTGGTTTCGCTAAAATCCGTTCTATTTTCCACCTTGCACAATTAGTCAAATTTTGAATTCAAATTTCCAAACTGACTCACCATTTCTAATTCAATATTTTATTGAAATATTCTATTTCAATTGTTTAAATTCCTTTGAAATGACCAATTTAAAAATTTTAAATTGGCTCGTATTTTCCGGGTTATTATATATTTATTCTAAAAATTCCAGCAATGTTAATTTTCTCTATTCATTACTAAATGATGTAAATTATTTATTCCAAAAAGTGGGGTTGTTACATTAGTGAAATATTATGTAATGTATAGCAAGGTGTAATACAGCCTTATGTAGCCAGATAAATTGTCTAGAGGTTCTCTAGTACATTTCTAAGGGTGTATCATTTGAAAGGTTGTATCTTAGCTTGTCATCTGTGCGGACCCTACAATCAAGAAGTGCTTTACGGACTTAGTTGTACAACTAGTATATTACAATTTAATATATATGATAATTTCAGCTGGATTGATAAGTATTTATATACTAGACAGTATTATATCATCATTGGATCTTCTATAGGATATGTTTTGCTTGTTGTCAGGTAAAATCCCATCCTTTTTTATGTGTGGCATGGTCTTACAAGAAGATTTATAATTTAGAAGGGATTATAATATATAACAAACTACATTTCTTATGATTTGCGTCTCTCAAGCGAGTATTCTAGACCCAAGCATTACAACATGTTCTCAACCAAATTTCTTATGATTTGAGTCTCTCACGCTAATATTATAGACTAACCTACTTGTTATTTTCATATAATGCTTTCGTTACACCAAACATAATTTACGAGATAACTTAGAGGTATGAACCTCATGAGCCTAGTTGGAGGCCCAGGACGTACTTCCATATATTCTTATTTCCACTATTTTTTGTGTAAATATAACCATTTGAAATGACATGTGTTATAAATATTATAAGAATTTGAAAGGCATGTGTTATAAATGTCTATGGTAGATAATATGTTAGTACTTTACCCTAACGTGCAAATATATTTGTATAAATTTATTTTTTTCCATAAAGTCTTGTTATATTATATATGGTTTTGAGATTTTATTCTATGTTTTCTTCATCTTTCCCCTAATGATTCGTGTTTTGAATGACTAAATGTTTGACACAAGAATAATGAGGATGTTTAAGTGACGACACCAATCATTAAAAAGCAGAATACTACATTGATCACATCGAGTGTCTAATATGTGTCACCTCTTAAGATGCGTATCTTTCTAATTTGGTTTATATTGATATAATGGATGTGGGAAAGATTTTCTATAGATTTATCAATGAAAATTTGGTTCTTTGCAATGATGGGGGATTAGCCCAAATAACAAAGCAATATTAGCTTCTCTAGAATGGGATAAGGAATATATTATCTTGCCTCATGTTCCAAGTTAATGTTGAGAAATAATTAGCCAATCCCGTAAAAGCATGAATTTTCAGATGGGGGTTCCCTTAAAAACATGATTAGCCTTTCTTAAGGTTATTTTGAACTTTTTTCCAAATTCGTGGGATGATTGGTATCATTGAGTCTTATTTTCATGCTACTTCACTAATATCCAAGCATGTCATTAGATTTATTTCAATTGTTGCAATATTGTTTTTGAGGGGCTTTGACTCATACTCATGCTCTATGTATTGGTAGTCAGTCCACCTTAAAACCAGAGTTACCAAACAAGCCTTACATTTGTTGTAGTATTTGTGTCTACCTATTATGACTATATGGCACTCGATTTATATTAGCATTTAGTAAAAAAGTTCGTAGTTTTGTAAAGTTAACACCATGAGACTAATTCAAGGATGTAAATTATGACTTATAATTTTAGGTTTGTCTTATATGTTGTGTTGGTTTTCACGAAATAATTTAGCTTTACTCTACTACTATTTCCTTTTAACATTATTTTACATCTAAAAGTAGAAAATATCATATTATTATTATTATTATTATTTTAGTAAAAATTCATCTCAACGCTTGAGTTTTACCAATTGGTGTGGAATCAAAAATTAAAAGGTTAATTCCTTTATCCAAAATTTTGTATGTCTCTTTCCCACACAATCTTTGTGATTCATTCTTCACTAATTAATTAGTTTATTGAAATAAACGGTTATGACTGTATTTGAAGATAAGATTTCTTTGTGTTTACATTGAGATATAAAACCAAACACCATCTGATGCAATACACCAACTAAATACAAGTTAATCATTCACTTAAATATGCTAATTATTTGTCTAAATAAAGGACTTGTTTGGAACAAAACTAATGGTCCACTCTACGTATTATTTAAATTTCTATCGCTTACTCTCTTCTCTTATACTAATTTTGTAAAAAAAATTAACATAAATATTTTTGTATGGTATAAAAACAGATAAGCCATTATTTATTGTAATTTATTGATATTTATTGCTATAGAGGTCAAATATTTAGATTACCACCAGTGGATAATATACAAAATATTTATGTTGAAATCTACATTAAACATATATGCTAATTTAATAAAAAAAAACACATTGACATTCTCTCTAGATCAGCCTACCACGTCCAAAGCCTCATCTATAAATAAGAGCACCATATACCACAAAACATGTACTACTCAAACTCAAAGCATTCTTAATATTATATTATTATAATGGCAAACTCTCTTGCATGGTTCATGATTTTTGCTATTACATTGCAATGTGTGTTTCAACCAATTGATCTTGTGAGCTGCAATAGTCAAGATTGCATTAATAATTGTATCACGGAATACTGGGAATGTCAAATGGTTTGCCAAGGCGTAGGAACCTGCATATTAGGTTGTAAAAAGAGGCGGGACACTTGCCTTTCCAAATGTCGTGTGTGATGCTTAGTTTTCATGTACTCAACTTTTGCCATTCACATGTTGAATGACAAAGTTATGAAATAACGTTTATGTTTTAAAATGTCTAATTGCGGTGTTTCATTTTGTGTGATTTCATTATTTATAATTTTTCTTTCATTAGAGATTCATCGATTATGAACAAAGGGAGATTTTACTTTAATTTTTATATGAGGCAAGTACAACATTAATGATGAGGATAAACTTGTCTTGTTAGTATAAGATAAAAATGTCTCTTAGATCTTCTTATTCAATCAGAATTTAAGTATAAACATAGCTACTGAGTTCTAATATTAAATAGGATTAAGAATGCAATCTAGATTCGTTTGTTGTATAGTTTAGATTTTTATGTTGAGTTGATGATTCTTAAGATATAAGTATCTTCTTAACTATTCTTAGTAATCATCCATCAACACTTATAAGATTCATAAAACCTAACAACTGATACATAGTGCCAACTAGTGTATAACTTATATGTTGTGCACTACAATATAATTAAGAATAATATTTATTATTTTAATGTTAAAATGAGAATTCTTTATGCAGTATATGATAAATTTTGATGTGTAATATATAAATTATAAATTAAAATTATTATTACAATTTGTTTGTGAATTATACTCAATGATTTACATAGACAATATATATATATATTTATATATACACACACACACACATACACTGGTATGTGAGAATCAAAATAATTTTATCATTTTTTAAGTATGAATATATCATAAATTCTCAAGTTGATGTTTGTTCATAATTTATACAATATGTTTGCAAAATAATCTAATATAATTTTTTTTGCACGTTAAATGTGAATTATGAAATAATTTTAATATTAGGCTTGTAGTATGTGGTGCTCGAATGAAAATAAAACAATTGTATAATTCTTTGTTGACTTATAGATATTGAAAAAGACTTTTCTGATATAATGTATGTTATTTTCTCGATAAAAATGAATCATAGCCGATTTGTAAATTAACCTTTCTATTATTATTATTGATGTACATAATTTTTGTAATGCCATTGATAATTCTTTATGGTTGAATGGAAAACACCCTTTTTTGAATATAAATATATATAGCAAAATTGATAAATATTTTTAAGAGCTAAGAGAATAATTGGCTAGATATTCTTGAAGAATATATAATAATTTGAATTTAACATTTATGATGTAACACCCCATGTATTCTATAACAGTGAAATTCACAAATTAAAGTATAATTAATTTCAAATCAAAGAATTAAGGGAAACGGGATACGCCATTGCGTTCGTCTCGGAATTCTGCTTAAGATAGAGTCCGAGTTTGCGTAAAACGGACTCCGTATGAAGAACATATGGCCTCTGGAAGTTTCAGAATTCAGGATAAAATCCAAACAGACCGAAACAGCTTAGAAACTAAGTTTAAAATTTAAAAATCGGGCCCAATTGGTAAGGGCGGGAAAATTCCCTCCCAAGGCACCCAGGTCGACTTGGCAGTCGACCTGGGGCTAGCCAGGTCGACTGGGCAATCGACATTGGTCACCCGTGTCGACTGCCAAGTCGACACGGTGTCGACTGGGGTGTCGACCTGGCCCCTGAGCCAGGTCGAACCCAGCCCACCATGCCTGGCCTACTCTGTGTTTGGTCGATTTTCTGAGCCTTGCCTTGTCACTAGGGCTAGGTGTCAGCTCCTGGTTGGTCCCTCCTTTGAACGAACGGCTATTATTAAACCAAGCTCCATCGACGGTCTAAATCAACTCACAAACTCTATAAAAAGGACCTAGGACTAACCCTAATTCACACAAATTAAAATGGAGATGAGACCGTCATGCTGCTGAGGAGAGACTAAGGATAGCCGTCAGAAATAGGGAGACAATTAGGAGATAATTCAAAGCTTAAAGCAACGTCAAATCAATCAAAACAACGCATACAACAAAGGATAGCATCTCCAAATTCAGAATTCAGATTCCTGAATTGAAGATTCGTCATACGTTGTAAGTAGAGTGCTATTCCGATGTGAGTAATTAATTGTGTTTGATTTGTGTAAAATGCGAAATGGAATTGTGACGATAATAATCTATATTTGTATGTTATTTTGATTCTAACGATTTGGGAATGTTATGGTATACGATTGGATATTTGCAAGTATGTGATTTGCGTCGGAAGTTAACAACGAAATGGAATTGTGGCGATAATAATCTATACTTGTATGTTATTTTAGTTCTAAACGATTTGGAAATGCCATGTTATACGCTTGGATTCATACAAGTATATGATTTATGTTGACAACCATATGTTGTGGAATTTTAATTGGAATTCATGCAAGTATATGATTCGTTATTATGCTAATAAGATGTACATACTTTTATGATCACTTTTAGTGTGTAATTGGAATAGGCTAAGTACTATGATTTATATGAATCTATGTTGAAATTGGCAAATCATACTTTTGTGTTAGAAACAAAAGTAAGCACCTTTATGAACATGACTAAACTATGTTTGGTATTATGCCTAGTTGAAACATGTTTTAGGCCTAAGTTGTTATCAAAACCATATGGTGATATATGTGACACAATTAAGTTAGATTTACATCCCAATTGCAAGTTTACAATGATTCATGTTTAAGTATTATTTATGCCATGATTACATGAATAGAATGATTCATGTTTAAGTATTATTTATGCCATGATTATATGAATAGAACGATTCATGTTTAAGTATTGTTTATGCCATAATCATATGAATATAATGATTCATGTTAAAGTATTGTTTATGCCATGATTATATGAATAGAATGATTCATGTTTAAGTATTGTTTATGCCATAATTATATGCTGTTACAATTGCAAGTTCACATGTGCCTACTTTATGTTAATTGAATCGTTCGTTGCAAGTTCATGCGTTCACACTCCCCTTTTTCATGTTACCTTATAAACACCATGTTATAAGCCTCCCCTTTTCATATGGCTAAATTGGGTTTAAATATTAAACCCAACACACCTTACATTGTAGCGAACGTGTAAAAGGGGGGTAATGACGTTTGGGTTAAAATATAGAACATATGTGTTGGCATGTTTGACGCATGCCAACAACCTTGAAAAACAATTAACTGGCATAAATAAATTTTAATCAATAAAGATGAATTTGAATAATGGGCCGCAAATATTTACATATAAAAAGAAAAGAGACAAAATATGTAAATGTAGAAAATATGATGTGTTTAACCCGAGGTTGGATTGAGTTGTGATGTAAACCTGCCCGGAACCGCCCGGCTGTCCAGTAGTCACAACAATACCTATCCAATGTGGGTGGTTGAACACGGAGCCCAATAAGGACCAGAGGTTGGACTGAGTTGTGGCGTAAGACTGCCCGGACCCAACCGGCAACAGGCAGCCACAACAATACCTGTCTAATGTGAGAGGTCGAGGCTTTAATAAGACAAATAAGGTTGAGTTAGGATTGATAGGATTAAGTAAATTATATTAATACTTAATCAAAATGGAACATGCTAAACCATACAGACTGATTTGGGGTTAGGTTTATAAAACACTTAACTAACTTAGCATGTTGGCTAGAAATAGAAAACCTAGTAGCGGGGGACCCTTTTCAGCAGTAACCCTACAAGGTGTATCAGGATATCCTGAACTGGGCAGGGTGGGGCACGATTACTGGGCTGAGTGTAAGAGGTCAAATCGACGGCGGTGGTGCAGCAGTGTAGGTTCTAACGGGGTGCGGGCGTGCACACACTCCGGCGCAGAAAAATAAGGCACTGGGCACCAGTAGCATACCTGTGCATTCTAGAATTGTGTCGGGCCGCCACCATGGGACTTGATACACCCCATGGTGGGACCAGCATAGGTAACTACAACAACGGGGGCCGTAAGACACATGTAACTATGCGAGTAGGAGCCGATCATCAGAAATGGATCACTTCACCCTGATTATGGGGTGCCTGTTGGGAACTAGTTTATATGGGTACAGAGATTAATATGGGGTACGATAGTATATTCGACCCTAGACAACTTAACTTAGTTTATGGTGCTTTCCCATTTCCAGTTTATAGTTATCATACCCAGTTCTTTATTCATAGACTGAATAGTCCTAAACTTACTCAGGCTTTATGTCTGACTCTACTTTTCTTTCGCCTTCTTTTCTTTCGTTTCCCCCGCCCCCTCCCCCAGGTCCACAGGGAGGGAATACCGCGGCTTGACCAGATTTCACTTCCAGCTTGAAGAGAAAGAATGTATTGCTTGGATCTTTTCCATTTTGGACTATGGCTTTGGGCAGCAATTATGGGACTTTTGCAGTTTATTTATGTTTTCTTTATGCTTCTTTAATAATGTAATCAAGACAGTTATGAAGATGTTATGTTTTTGGAAGAATTGTAAGACAAGTATGGCATCTTTTTGTGAACACGTATTTTGATGAAATAAAAGATGTTGTTGTTTTTCCGCTGTTCAAAAATATGTGTTCTTATATCTGTCTTGTATATCTGTGACTTATACTTATAAACCTCCACCAAAATTAGGGCATTCCCCTTGAGAGTGACCCTAACGGAGGTGGGGTGTTTCACTTGGTATCAGAGCATAGGTTTACCAGATAAGATAAAAAGTTTTGAAAATTTGTTTTCAAAAGAAAATTTAAAGAAGCATTTTTAAAAGATAAAATATTATATTTTAAAAAGGCAGAGTCCCCCAAAGCCATAGGTACTATCTCTTATCCTTCGTTTTGAATCTATCCTTTTTGTTTCAGCATGTCCGAAGAAATTAACATGCCAGAGGGTGTACCAATACCTGGTTGGTTTAGACGGTTCTTAGAAGCAAGGGCCACTCAGCCAGGTCCTACCGTTCCTCCTCCCCCAGCTGCAGGATATCATCCAGCTGCAGCAGCACCTCTTCCTCCACCTCCTCCGCGGGGAAACACTTTTGCTAAGATATGTAAAGATTTTAAAGCTATGGGAGGAAAAGATTTTAATGGAACTGAGTCCTTCGTGGCAGCTAGAAATTGGCTAAAAGAAACCGAGGACTTATTCGTCATCTTTGAGGTAGAAGATAGGCAGAAAGTACAACTTGCAGTATGGCTACTAAAAGGTGAGGTTTCCTACTGGTGGGAAATCACCAATGCAGAAAGACCAGTAGAAACATGGGAGGACTTTAGGGCAAGGTTTGAGGCTAAATTTCTCTTAGACGCGGAAAGGAGTTTGCAGTTGGAAAAATTCTTATTTCTTAAGCAAGGAAACAAGACAGTCAAAGAGTATGTTAATCAGTTCGATGAGCTAGCTAGTTTCGGACTGGACCTAGTCAACACCTTGCACAAGAAGGCTCTCCGTTTGGTCAAAGGGTTGAATGATCCATTACACAGTTTGGCCATGACCCATATACCCATGGGAGCTACATATGAAAGGCTAGTACGGATGGCATTGCTGAACGAAGAGGATAAGGGCAAGAAGGAGACAAAGGCAGAAAACTATCAAGGGAAGAAAGAGGGTTTACCACCTAAGAAGACAGACTTTAAGAAGTGCGGGAAAGACAACAAAGAGAAGAGGAAGTGTAATTTCTTTGGCAAAGTGGGGCACTTAGTAAAATATTGCCGGAAAAAGAAGGCCAAGATGAATGGCGGGTGCTTTTCTTGCGGTGAGACAGGCCACATGGCAAAGGACTGCCCAAAGAAACGAGGACAGGTGCAGAGGGCTGGATCCACCTCAGGGGCACAGGTTCATGTTCTAGAAGCGCCACCTCTGCAACAGCGAGGTATAAATACTTCTGTAGAAAGTGTAGTTTATCTTTATGATCACCCCGTTCGCACTTTATTTGATTCTGGTGCATCACACTCCTTTATCTCGTCTGCTTTAATAGAATCTCTGCACCTAAAAACTAGTATGGTAGAGGACCCCTTAATTGTTTCAAACCCAATTGGGGGCCCAGCTCATTTGTCTATGATCTGTTTGGGATTGAAAATTTCTATTCTAAGCATAGAATTTAAATGTAGTGCCTTTGTTTTGAGCTTTTCGGGATATGGTTTGATTTTGGGAATGGATTGGCTATCCAGTAATGGGGCCATCCTTGATTGTGAGAAAAGGGTTGTTACGCTCCTTACCCAGCTCGGTAACACTTTGGAAATTTCTTGTAATCCCTCGTATGCGGTTATGCTTAGTAATCTTGAATCGCTAGATGCCTCTGTTGAAAATTTGCAATCAGTTAGAGTGGTCCGGGAATATCCGGATGTCTTCGAAGAGGTGAAGGGCTTGCCTCCGAAGCGGGAGATAGACTTGCGCATATATCTTGTTGATAATGCAAAGCCCATTGCGTTGCCCGTTAGACACATGGCTCCACGGGAAAAGAAAGAGCTCAGTAAACAGATTAAAGAGCTTCTAGAGAAGGAGTTCATTAGGAGGAGCATTTCAGAATGGGGCGCTCCAGTGGTGTTCGCTACAAAGGCGGATGGTTCACTCCGTCTATGTATTGACTATAGGGAGCTCAACAAGCTAACGAAAAAGAATAGGCACCCTCTCCCCATAATTGACGATCTGTTTGATCAACTTGTAGGAGCGTCTATCTTCTCCCAACTCGATTTAGCGACCGGTTTTCATCAGCTAAGGGTGGCTGAAGATAGCATCGATAAAACGACATTCAGAACCCCAGATGGCTTCTTTGAATGGCTTGTCATGGGTTTCGGCTTGACAAATGCACCTGCTTACTTCGTGGACCTAATGAGTAGGGTATTCAGAGATTTCCTCAATAAGTTCGTAGTGGTCTTCGTAGACGATATCCTTATCTTCTTAAAGAGTGAAGAGGAACACGCTCAGCACTTGAGGGAAATCATGGAAACTCTACGAGTCCATCAGCTAAAAGCCAAATTCTCCAAATGCCACTTTTGGAGAGAAGAAGTGACGTTCCTTGGGCACATAGTATCCAAAGAAGGATTAGCGGTGGACCCTGCTAAGGTAGTAGCGGTGCAGGATTGGAAGACGCCAAAGAACGCAACAGAAGTCCGAAGCTTTTCCCGGGCTAGCAGGCTTCTATCAAAAATTCATCAGAGTCTTTGCAAAGATATCAGCTCCGCTCACAAAGTTGACCAAGAAGAATCTAGTGTTCCATTGGGACTTGGATTGCGAGTTTGCTTTCCAGCGACTGAAAAGGGCTCTTACAACAGCCCCAGTTTTAAAGTTGCCAGATGGAAGCAAGATGTTCACAGTTTATACAGATGCATGTGGGACAGGGCTAGGCGCCGTCTTAATGCAAGAAGGAAGGGTAGTAGCTTATGGCGGGAGACAATTGAAAGTGCACGAAAAGAACTAGCCGACCCACGATCTTGAGTTAGCTGCCATCGTCTTTGCACTCAAGTCTTGGCGACACTATCTCCTAGGTGTGAAGTTCGAACTTTACACTGACCATAAATCGTTGAAATACCTTTTCTCGCAGAAGGACCTTAACTTGAGGCAACAGAGATGGATGGAGTTTCTTGCCTCGCATGATTTCGATATCTCCTATACTCCGGGCAAAAGCAACGTAGTGGCAGACGCGTTGAGCCGAAATAAACTGACCCTAAGCCCGCTGTTTGTTGAAAGACAAAGCCTAGAGTTTATAGCCAGTTTTGACTTTAGGCCCTCCTCCGATTTTGTACCAGGCTTGCTAGCATCTCTCGAAGTACGCCGGACTTTAGTGGACTCAATAGGGACAACACAACGCGAAGACCCTCAGCTTGTGGAGACGATTGATAGGTTAATTAGGGGTGAGACTTCGAGTCACCTCAACAGATACTCCATCGACGATAAGGGTTGGCTAAGGCGAGACGGAAGACTATGCGTCCCACAGACAAGGGATTTAGTAAAGAAAGTTCTCGAGGAAGCACACCACTCTAAGATGACGATACATCCGGGCGGGGATAAAATGTACAAGGACATAAAAAGAACTTTCTTTTGGAACGGCATGAAGAAAGAAGTGGCAAATTTCGTTTCTAAGTGTATGGTGTGCCAACAGGTTAAGGCAGAACAGAAAAAGCCTGGCGGTCTGCTCCATCCTCTAGAAGTCCCGTAGTGGAAGTGGGATAGCATCTCAATGGACTTCATCGATGGGCTACCTAGGTCTAGGAGAGGCAACACTAGCATTTGGGTAATAGTGGATAGGCTTACTAAAAGCGCCCACTTTTTACCTGTCAAAAGTAAAAGAACTTCCTCATCTCTAGCATCTCTTTACCTCAAGGAAATTGTTCGACTTCATGGAATACCATCCAGCATTATTAGTGACCGAGACCCTATCTTCACAAGTGAGTTTTGGCGATGTCTACAAGAAGCGGTAGGCACACAGTTATGCTTAAGCACAGCCTATCATCCCCAAACCGACGGCCAAACAGAAAGAGTGAACAGAGTTTTGGAGGACCTTTTAAGACTGTGCGTCCTTGACTTCGGAGGGACATGGGAAGACCATCTTCCTTTGGTGGAATTTGCCTACAACAACAGCTACCAAGCAACCATCGGAATGGCGCCCTTCGAAGCTTTATATGGAAGACCGTGCCGGTCGCCCACTTGTTGGTGGGAGTCTACTGATAAGCTCATACTTGGACCAAATATGATCCGAGAGACTTCAGAGAAAGTAGACTTAATACGAAGAAGGATGAAGACTGCCCAAGACAGACAAAAGTCCTACGCCGACAAGAGAAGGACCGACCTTGAATTTGAGGTTGGTGACAGAGTTTTTCTTAAGGTATCTCCGCTAAGGAACGTTGTTTGTTTTGGAACCACAGGAAAGCTAGCACCAAGGTTCGTAAGGCCATTCCCTATCATCGAGAAAACTGGGAAAATGGCCTATAGATTAGAGCTACCCGAAAAATTGGCCGGAGTTCACAAAGTCTTTCACGTTTCACAATTCCGAAAATGTCTACATGAGTCTGCTGAAGTGGTAGAGCCAAATATCCTAGAAGAAGCTGAAGTGGAACATGAAGCAACCTTAAAGAAAGTTCCAACCCGCATACTAGGAACGGAAGTGAAGAAGCTATGCAACCGCGAAGTCAAGCTCGTCAAAGTTCAGTGGAGCGACGCCGAAGAAGATGCAACTTGGGAAACTGAAGCTAGAGTACGTGCAGCCTACCCTTTTCTTTTCGAGGGTACATCTTTGATCTTTCCTTTTTCCTTAAGTTGCGCTTTTATCTATCTTTTTAGGTATATTTCCTCGACCTTAGGAGGAAACTCTTTGGATGAAAACATGTAATTGAAACATGTTATGGATGATCGTTGCAAGTGGTTGCAAGTGATTGCTAGTGGTTGCACGTGGTTGCATATACACACACAATCTAGGTTTTAGATCGGCTCAGTCACTTCATATTGCATATGCATATATGTTTGCATTCGTATATGGTTGAACTTTAATGTGTTGTCATATGGATGTTGCATTTGTATGAATAATTGTGCACTCATGTAGAATCATGAATAGGAAAATTTGCATACATAATGGATTCATGGCACTTACATAATTCGCATTAAGGAGGTCAACTGAATCAGTAGACCGCCTGATTTTGCATTAGATAAGTACATGTACACACAAGCACTTCGCATATGATCATGAAGCATTAGAAGTCTTTTAAGGACAATGGATGTTCGTGTTTGATGGATGAGTAGATTGATGTTTGGATGTTAGGATATACATTCTTCCTAAACTTGAAGATTTCGGGGACGAAATCCTTTTAAGTAGGGGAGAATGTAACACCCCGTGTATTCTATAACAGTGAAATTCACAAATTAAAGTATAATTAATTTCGAATCAAAGAAATAAGGGAAACATGATACGCCATTGCGTTCGTCTCGGAATTCTGCTTGAGATAGAGTCCGAGTTTGCGTAAAACGGACTCCGTATGAAGAAGATATGGCCTCTGGAAGTTTCAGAATTCAGTTTAAAATCCAAACATACCGAAAAAGCTTAGAAACTAAGTTTAAAATTCAAAAATCGGGCCGAATTGGCCAGGGCGGGAAAATTCCCGCCCAAGGGACCCAGGTCGACTTGGCAGTCGACCTGGGGCTAGCCAGGCCGACTGGGCAGTCGACCTGGGTCACCCGTGTCGACTGCCGAGTCGACACGGTGTCGACTGGGGTGTCGACCTGGCCCCTGAGCCAGGTCGCACCCATCCCACCCTGGCTGGCCTATTCTGTGTTTGGTCGATTTTCTAAGCCTTGCCTTGTCACTAGGGCTAGGTGTCAGCTCCTGGTTGGTCCCTTCTTTGAACGAACGGCTATTATTAAACCAAGCTCCATCGACGGTCTAAATCAACTCACAAACTCTATAAAAAGGACCTAGGACTAACCCTAATTCACACAAACTAAAATGGAGATGAGACCGTCATGCTGCTGAGGAGAGACTAAGGATAGCCATCAGAAATTGGGAGACAATGAGGAGATAATTCAAAGCTTAAAGCAACGTCAAATCAATCAAAACAACGCCTATAACAAAGGATAGCATCTCCAAATTCAGAATTCAGAATTCAGATTCCTAAATTGAAGATTCGTCATACGTTGTAAGTAGAGTGCTATTCCGATGTGAATAATTAATTGCGTTTGATTTGTGTAAAATGCGAAATGGAATTGTGATGATAATAATCTATATTTGTATGTTATTTTGATTCTAACAATTTGGGAATGTTATGGTATACGATTGGATATTTGCAAGTATGTGATTTGCGTTGGAAGTTAACAACGAAATGGAATTGTGGCGATAATAATCTATACTTGTATGTTATTTTGATTCTAAACGATTTGGAAATGCTATGTTATACGATTGGATTCATACAAGTATATGATTTATGTTGACAACCATATGTTGTGGAATTTTAATTTGAATTCATGCAAGTATATGATTCGTTATTATGCTAATAAGATGTACATTCTTTTATGATCACTTTTAGTGTGTAATTGGACTAGGCTAACTACTATGATTTATATGAATCTATGTTGAAATTGGCAAATCATACTTTTGTGTTAGAAACAAAAGTAAGCACCTTTATGAACATGACTAAACTATGTTTGGTATTATGCGTAGTTGAAACATGTTTTAGGCCTAAGTTGTTATCAAAACCATATGGTGATATATGTGACACAATTAAGTTAGATTTACATCCCAATTGCAAGTTTACAATGATTCATGTTTAAGTATTATTTACGCCATGATTACATGAATAGAATGATTCATGTTTAAGTATTATTTATGCCATGATTATATGAATAGAACGATTCATGTTTAAGTATTGTTTATGCCATAATCATATGAATAGAATGATTCATGTTAAAGTATTGTTTATGCCATGATTATATGAATAGAATGATTCATGTTTAAGTATTGTTTATGCCATAATTATATGCTGTTACAATTGCAAGTTCACATGTGCCTACTTTATGTTAATTGAGTCGTTCATTGCAAGTTCATGCGTTCACACTCCCCTTTTTCATGTTACCTTATAAACACCATGTTATAAGCCTCCCCTTTTCATATGGCTAAATTGGGTTTAAATATTAAACCCAACACACCTTACATTGTAGAGAACGTGTAAAACGGGGGTAATGACGTTTGGGTTAAAATATAGAACATATGTGTTGGCATGTTTGACGCATGCCAACAACCTTGAAAAACAATTAAGTGGCATAAATAAATTTTAATCAATAAAGATGAATTTGAATAATGGGCCGCAAATATTTACATATAAAAAGAAAAGAGACAAAATATGTAAATGTAGAAAATACGATGTGTTTAACCCGAGGTTGGATTGAGTTGTGATGTAAACCTGCCCGGAACCGCCCGGCTGTCCAGTAGTCACAACAATACCTATCCAATGTGGGTGGTTAAACACGGAGCCCAATAAGGACCCGAGGTTAGACTGAGTTGTGGCGTAAGACTGCCCGGACCCAACCGGCAACAGGCAGCCACAACAATACCTGTCTAATGTGAGAGGTCGAGGTTTTAATAAGACAATTAAGGCTGAGTCAGGATTGATAGGATTAAGTAAATTATATTAATACTGAATCAAAATGGAACATGCTAAACCATACAGACTGATTGGGGGTTAGGTTTATAAAACACTTAACCAACTTAGCATGTTGGCTAGAAATAGAAAACCTAGTAGCGGGGGACCCTTTTCAGCATTAACCCTACAAGATGTATCAGGATACCCTGAACTAGGCAGAGTGGGGCATGATTACTGGGCTGACTGTAAGAGGTCAAATCGACGGCGGTGGTGCAGCAGTGTAGGTTCTAATGGCGTGCGGGCGTGCACACACTCCAGCGCAGAAAAATAAGGCACTGGGCACCAGTAGCATACCTGTGCATTCTAGAATTGTGTTGGGCTGCCACCATGGGACTTGATACACCCCATGGTGGGACCATCATAGGTAACTACAACAACGGGGGCAGTAAGACACATGTAACTATGCGAGTAGGAGCCGATCATCAGAAATGGATCACTTCACCCTGATTATGGGGTGCCTGTTGGGAACTAGTTTATATGGGTACAGAGATTAATATGGGGTACGATAGTATATTCGACCCTAGACAACTTAACTTAGTTTATGGCGCTTTCCCATTTCCAGTTTATACTTATCATACCCAGTTCTTTATTCATAGACTGAATAGTCCTAGACTTACTCAGGCTTTATGTCTGACTCTACTTTTATTTTGCCTTCTTTTCTTTTGTTCCCCCCCCCCAAGGTCCACAGGAAGGGAATACCGCAGCTTGACCAGATTTCACATCCAGCTTGAAGAGAAAGAATGTATTGCTTGGATCTTTTCCGTTTTGGACTATGGCTTTTGGCAGCAATTATGGGACTTTTGCAGTTTATTTATGTTTTCTTTATGCTTCTTTAATAATGTAATCAAGACAGTTATGAAGATGTTATGTTTTTGAAAGAATTGTAAGACAAGTATGGCATGTTTTTGTGAACACGTATTTTTATGGAATAAAAGATGTTGTTATTTTTCCGCTGTTCAAAAATATGTGTTCTTATATCTGTCTTGTATATCTGTGACTTATACTTATATACCTCCACCAAAATTAGGGCATTCCCTTTGAGAGTGACCCTAATGGAGGTGGGGTGTTTCATATGATTTGTGTAAACATGTAACACCCCACACCCGATACGGCCACTCACTAAGGGAATGCCATAACATCGGTGGAGTATTTTAAGTGAATATAGAACAGAAAAATTACAACAAGACAAATATAAGTAATACTTGAGAATTTAAAACATCATTTCATTGCAGCGGAAAGTAAAACATGTTTGGTTACACCAAAACCATAAACAAGAGTTAAGTACATATTATCCATCCTGATAAAACAAAAGTACATAATCCCACTGCATAACTTAATAGCCATAATAGAAAAGATAAACTGAGCTTTACATCCCTGGTCCAAGCTCCAAAAGATAGATAAAGTAGTCTGATCAAAGCCCACTAGTGCTAGGCCCACTCTGATAACCTGAGGGTTGGGAAAAAAAGATAAAAACAACGGGGTCAGACATAAGTCTGAGCGAGTCCTATAACCTTAACAATACAATCATTAAAGTAATTAGGTTATGATATAAACAAGGTACGGTACCTCTGGGGATAATGACTACACTAAGTAGCCAACTAAACACAGGATGTACTAAGATAACCGAAAAGACGCATTTACCCACCCAAGGATAATTACTACACTGCACCACCCCAGATCTACCCACCCAAGGGTAACTCCTACACTACACCACACCAGTTCTACCCACCCAAGGGTAATTCCTACTTAAAGGTTGATCCCACTAAGTGTACTTAGTAATTCTTAATAGTAGTTTCGTGTACCCCTAGCTGACTACATAGGTGCCGTCTGCCCCTATCTCCACTAGGTGTACCCACTACTCCCAAGCGATCGGCTCCCTACCGTAGATACCCGTGCTGGCCCCACCATGGGGTGTATCACTCCCCAAAGTGGCAACTCGATACAACAAATGGTGCACGACTTATATCTACACGATGCAACAACGTCTTACCTACCAGCCCGGGTCCACACACGCATATGAAACCCGTTGGACTCGCATTGCCATCGCTAACCCGTTTTGGCCTCTTACAGTCAAGCCCAATATGCGTGTCCCATCCTCGACTTGGGTCGAGCCAACAAAGATACGTTTGGGATATTGGTTGAAATGGGCCCCCACAAGCTACCCACCTAAGCTTGTCATTTCTAGTGAATCCCACTTAACCCTTTAAGCTTGTCAATTGCCACTTAAGGCCCCCATAAG
Organism: Allium sativum; assembly: GCA_030737875.1. Classification (NCBI taxonomy): domain Eukaryota; kingdom Viridiplantae; phylum Streptophyta; class Magnoliopsida; order Asparagales; family Amaryllidaceae; genus Allium; species Allium sativum. The sequence continues at coordinate 481,129,058 of CM060926.1, read as the reverse complement.
CTACTACTTAAGCTTTTCATTTAATCATATTTCAATTGCCACTTAAGGCACCCACTAGATTTCCACATGCCACCCAAGGCACTTACTTGATTCCCACATGCCACCCAAGGCACTTACTTAACCCTTTAATCATGTTTAATTACATGTTCCACTTTGGTTAAGTATTCTAATCGTATTTTCTATTTCCACCCAAGGCAACCCACTAGTTTCCTCATGCCACCCAAGGCACCCCCACTAGTTACTACATGCCACCCAAGGCACCCACTTAACCGCTCATGCCCCTCTACATGCTAATTTGGTTAAGTGTTTCTTAATTAATTAAGATCGTAACCTTTGTAAAGACCTCTCACATTAGACTGTCTTTTATGGCAGCTGGATATGCCGGTTGGTTCCGGGCAGCCTTACACCATAACAGAGTCTAACCTCGTGTCTTTACACTTGTCACGTATTTAGTTTATGACTAAGACCTCTCACATTGGGCCAATCATTTGTAGCCGCTGGATTTGCCGGTCGGTTCCGGGCAGTCTTATGCTACAAAAGGGTCCAACCACGTGTCTTAGTAGATTAATTACACCTAATTAATCACCCCCATAATTTGTATTAATTATCCCTAATTAATTACAAATATTTAAGAATATGGGTAGACCTAACTCAATAGGTAAATTCCCAATTCCATAATATGGGTAGACCTAACTTAATAGGTAAATTCCCAATTATGTCCATCCACTTTATGGTATGTTTAATCATACCCACTTCACACAATTTTATGTGTTCATTAATTTTTACCCCATCGTCCCCACGTAAATACGTTAACATGACATACTTTAAAAGAGAAGATTCATCATACACACAATGGGTTCAACTTAGCATATCATTAGCATTATCATGGGTTCAAAAGGTGTCAACTTGTATATATGACCATGAACCCAACTTGCATAAATAATCAACCCAAACTTGCATGAATCACATATGTCGTAAAGATGGTAACTTGCTTAAATGTTCATGTCATAGACCTATCATAAAGGTGTCAACTTGCATACATGTCATAGGTCTAAAAGGGATGAACTTGCACATGTACTTATGTCATACATAGAGGCAAACTTGCATATATTATGCATATCATAAAAAGAGACAAACTTGCATATGAACTTGCATCATAACTTGCATATGAACCTGCATCATAACTTGCATATGAACTTGCATAACATGCCATACTTAGAGGCAAACTTGCATATGAACTTGCATCATAACTTGCATATGAACTTGCATCATAACTTGCATAAAACCAAATACTTAGCATGCATAAAACCAAATACTTAGCATGCATAAAACCAATTACATAACTTGCATAACATGTTATATATAAACTTGCATATAATCTCACATATAGCTTGCATAACATGTTACATAGGAATCAATGTTCAACATAGTGTTTTGTATAATGAGCATCATAAAACATAGCATTAAACTTGCATATAGCATAAAACTTGCAAAACACACAACATACACTATACCAAACTTGCATAAACACATTGATCCACAAACATAGCCATATCTTATGATATCCTATCATAATCAATTTAACAATTGATTATTAAGGCTATAGAAACTCACCACTAAACTCCAATAAGCAAACCCTTGCCAAAAATCACCCAAAAACTCTAGCCTTGAACATAAAGCTTGCAACTTGATGATGAATGCAAGCTAATGATCACTCATACAACTCAAAGATGCTTGTATGAACATGAAAGCTTTCATAGAAATAGTATTAGAATGAGGATGGAGGCTAGGGTTTTGAGTGGAGGCCATGATCATAGAAAATTTTGGCATAGTTTAGTTAGAGGATAGGATTATGATCATTTAGGGCTAGCCTAGGGTCTTATTTATAGGATTAGGCAAGTGTTTTAGGCCATTGGATTAACCATAAATTAGATTAGGACCATCAGATCTCGGAAGCTTCCAGAAACCAGCCCCAAAACACAGCCCAAACCCTGAAATGGTGCCCCAGGCCAAACTGGCCGAGCACCCCCTGTCGACACCCAAGTCGACAGGGCTGTCGACTTGGTCCTAGCCAAGTCGACTGCCCAGTCGACAGGGCTGTCAACTTGGGTAGCTAGGAGGGAATTTTACCCCCTGCGCCCAATGGCCCCAATTTCGAAATTTGAACCTGAATTTTAAATCTGTTCTAAACTTTGAATTTTCTGTAAACTTCATTGGGCCATAACCGGGCCATACGGACTCCGATTCTCGAAAACTCAGACTCTATTTCGCGTATTTTTCCGAGATGAACGCAATGATGCAGCCCGTTTCCCCCAATTCTCACATCTGAGACTATTTATTCTGTAATTAGTGAATTTTAGCATTAACCGAAATTCGGGGTGTTACATTCTCCCCTCCTTAAAGGATTTCGTCCCCGAAATCTCTAAGCTAAGGAGAATGCATATCCTACCATCCAAACAACCATCTACTCAATCCATCAAACACGGGCATCCATTGTCCTTAAAACAATTTCTAATGATGTATGAGCATATGCAAAAAGTGTGTGTATATGTTCCCTATCTAATGTATGAACATATGCAAACCATGATAGTGCCATGCATCCATTATGTATGCGAGAGAACCCTATCGACACATACAATATCTACATGAGTGCACAATCATTCACCAAAATGCATCATCCATACGATAACACAATCATTATACATCCATAAATATAGCTACCTACACACAATTATATGCAATATGCAATATGAAGTGATTCAGCTGATCTAGTGTCTAGAGTGTGTGTATATGCATCCACGAGCAACCACTAGCAAACACTTGCATCCACATGCATCCATCAATCATAACATGTCTCAAACACATGTTTCAACCATAGGTTTATCCTATCTAAAGGTCAAAGGCACTAACAAGAGGACATACTAAAGATAAGATAAGTACTAGACAAACGATAAAGGAGAAGTTAAAAGACATACCCTCAAAAAGGAATGGGTATAATGAACGCATTTTCGCTTCCGTCTCCCAAGTAGCGTTGCTCTCATCTTCTCCCCATTGCACTTTGACTAGTTGAACCTCCCTGTTTTTCGACCTCTTAATCTCTGACCCAAGGATGCGTGTAGGAGCTCGTCGAATAGTCGCATCACGCTCTATCTCTACTTCTCTATGCAAGCTCGGCTCTACCACCTCTGCGGTCTCATGTAGGCACTTCCTCAAATGTGACACATGGAATACATCATGTACACCACTAAGTCTGTCGGGCAACTTCACTCTATAGGCCATCTGTCCAATCCTTTCCTTAATAGGAAACGGTCCAACAAACCTTGGTGCTAACTTCCCAACAGATCCTCCAAAATCCAAGATACATAGCCTCAAAAGGTCTTCTAAAATGCGATTCACCCTCCCGGTCTGGCCGTCCGTCTGAGGATGATTTGCGGTGCTCAAACACAACTGAGTCTCTACCGCCTCTTTCGAACTCTTCCGAAACTCGCTAGTGAAGATAGGATCTCGATCACTCACTATGCTGGAAGGTACACCATGCAATCGAACTTTCTCTCGAATGTAAACTGAAGCTAGCCATGGAGCAGTTCCCTTACTCTTCACGGGTATAAAATGGGCACTCTTAGTAAGTCTATCTACCACAACCCAAATTCCCGTATTACCCTTCCTCGATCTCGGTAATCCATCGAGACACTATCCCACTTCCATAGCGGATCCAATGGGTGAAGCAACCCACCGGGTTTCTTCTGCTCTGCTTTCACTTGCTAGCACACCAAGCATCTAGCGACATACTCGGCCACATCTTTCTTCATACCGGCCCAAAAGAAAACTCGCTTCATGTCTTGGTACATCTTGTCCCCACCGGGATGAATGGTCATCTTCGACCGATGTGCATCATCAAGTATAGCCTTCCTCAAACCCTCGTCTTGCGGTACACAAAGTCTACCGTCTCTACGCAACCACCCCTTACCATCTAAGGTGTACCTACTCAAATGGCTGGACGACTCCCCCTCCTCATGAGCTTCTCTACTAACTCAACCAACTGTGGGTCGTCCCGCTGTGCTCCGCCAATACGCCCCAAAAGAGTAGGCCTAACTTCCAAGGAGGCTAGCAAACCGGGTACAAAGTCAACGGAAGGTCTAAAATCAAACATAGAAATAAACTCTAAGCTCCGTCGTTCAACGAACAATGAACTCAAGGACAACCTTTTTCTACTTAAGGCGTCCGCTACCACGTTACCCTAGCCATGGGCATACGCTATCTCAAACTCATAGGATGCTAAGAATACCATCCAAAATCATCACAACTGTCCATCTCCCACGCAGACCACCCTAGTCGAACTCGACATCCCCCAAATGCAAGCCCCAAAGGCCTAAACCAATATCAGACAAACACCCAAGGGATACCTCCTTCGAATTCAGACGACCTACGTGAGATGATACTAGTAAAAACGGCTAAATAATTACGCTCTTGTCCAACTCTGGATGTCCTCGCCAGTCTCGCTCCAAAACCACCGTTTATCCCATAACTGGCTTTGCTCAACCTATTGAGCACATACGAAAACTTATTTCGCTCCTAGAAAAGACCAAGATATCATTTACAAAGACCATCACGAACTTATTTAGGTACTCCCTGAACACCCTTCTCATCAAATCAATAAAGTATGCGGAGGCGTTCGTCAAACCAAATGGCATCACCAGCCACTCATAAAAACCATCCGGAGTCCTAAAGGCAGCCTTCTCTATACTATCCTCAGCCACTCTCAACTGACGAAACCCCATGGCTAAGTCCAACTGCGAAAATACTGAGGCGCCAACTAACTGATCAAAGAGATCATCAATCCTTGGCAATGGGTGTCTATTCTTCTTTGTGAGTTTATTTAGTTCTCTTTAGCCTACACAAAGTCTGAGAGACCCATCCGCCTTCGTGGCAAAGACTACTGGAGCACCCCACTCCGATATACTTCGTCTTATGAACCCCTTCTCAAGCAAATCGCCTACTTGCTTATGGAGTTCCCTCCTCTCACGAGGAGCCATGTGGAACACTGGCCAAGATACTGGTTTGGCATTGTCTACCAAATATACTCGGAAGTCAATCTCCCGTTCCGGAGGTAAGCCCTTCACCTCCTCAAACACATCCGAGTATTCCCGGACCACTCTAACAGATCGCAAACTCTCGACCGACGTGTCAAGCGATTCCAGATAACTTAGCATAACAGATTCCATGGGATTACAAGAGATCTCGAGAGTGTTACCCAAACGGGTCATAAGCCTAACAACTCTCCCTTCAAAATCAAGAACGGCACCCCTACTGGATAACCAGTCCATGCCCAAAACTATCCCATAGCCCGCGAAGCCCAAAAAAAGCATCACATCTAAACTCAACGCTAAGTATAGAAACTTTCAAACCCAAACACATCATGGAGCCCCAATTGGGTTTGAAACAACTAAGGGATCATCTACTAAACTGGTGTCTAAGTGCAGTGACTCAACTAACAATGATGAGATAAACGAACTCGATGCGTCAGAATCAAATAAAGTTCGAACCGGATAACAAAGAAATCCAAATTCCAACCAAGACGGTCCTATCTCCATCTGGTACACTAGCCGTGAGGGAATACAACTACCCTCCAAAAGATTCCGTACCTTGCCCTTGCCTCTTTGGACAATTCTAATAAGGTGTCCTATTCCTCTAAAAGGATAACTACTCGCCTTCCTCTTCCCATTCTCCACTAGTAACCTCCCACCAATGAGGTTTCATCCTTCATTAACCAAACAACTATTTGAGCCTTCCTCCCATCGTTTATCCAATAGGTACCTTCAAGTCCTCCGCCTTCTTGAACCAACTTCTTATCCGACTAATGTCTAAGTCCCTTGAAGTGGTTTTCCATTCTTATCTATCTTAGAAAGATCATCTATACGCGGAGGGGAAACTCAAAACGAGAGAGGAAGAGATTCAAAACGGAGAATTTGAAAGATATAGATATGGCTATTAGGGATTATGCTTTTCTTTCAAAAACTTTTCTCTTAAAAGACATGTTTTTGAAAATACTCCTTTCAAAAATATTCTTAGAAAATAGTTTTTCTAAAAATTTTATCTGTTCTGGTAACCTTAAGCTCTGATACCACGTGTAACACCCCACACCCGATACGGTCACTCACTAAGGGAATGCCATAACATCGGTGGAGTATTTTAAGTGAATATAGAACAGAAAAATTACAACAAGACAGGTATAAGTAGTACATGAGAATTTAAAACATCATTTCATTGCAGCGGAAAGTAAAACATGTTTGGTTACACCAAAACCATAAACAAGAGTCAAGTACATATTATCCATCCTGATAAAACAAAAGTACATAATCCCACTACATAACTTAATAGCCATAATAGAAAAGATAAACTGAGCTTTACATCCCTGGTCCAAGCTCCAAAAGATAGATAAAGTAGTCTTATCAAAGCCCACTAGTGCTAGGCCCACTCTGATAACCTGAGGGTTGGGAAAAAAAGATAAAAACAACGGGGTCAGACATAAGTCTGAGCGAGTCCTATAACCTTAACAATACAATCATTAAAGTAATTAGGGTATGATATAAACAAGGTACGGTACCTCTGGGGATAATGACTACACTAAGTAGCCAACTAAACACAGGATGTACTAAGATAACCGAAAAGACGCATTTACCCACCCAAGGATAATTACTACACTGCACCACCCCAGATCTACCCACCCAAGGGTAACTCCTACACTGCACCACACCAGTTCTACCCACCCAAGGGTAATTCCTACTTAAAGGTTGATCCCACTAAGTGTACTTAGTAATTCTTAATAGTAGTTTCGTGTACCCCTAGCTGACTACATAGGTGCCGTCTGCCCCTATCTCCACTAGGTGTACCCACTACTCCCAAGCGATCGGCTCCCTACCGTAGATACCCGTGCTGGCCCCACCATGGGGTGTATCACTCCCCAAAGTGGCAACCCGATACAACAAATGGTGCACGACTTATATCTACACGATGCAACAACGTCTTACCTACCAGCCCAGGTCCACACACGCATATGAAACCCGTTGGACTCGCGTTGCCACCGCTAACCCGTTTTGGCCTCTTACAGTCAAGCCCAATATGCGTGTCCCGTCCTCGACTTGGGTCGAGCCCACAAAGATACGTTAGGGATATTGGTTGAAATGGGCCCCCACAAGCTACCCACCTAAGCTTGTCATTTCTAGTGCATCCCACTTAACCCTTTAACCATGTCCACTTACATGTTACAAATTTTGGTTAAGTCTTTTAATCATATTTTAATTGCCACTCAAGGCCCCCACAAGCTACTACTTAAGCTTGTCCTTTAATCATGTTTCAATTGCCACTTAAGGCCCCCACAAGCTACTACTTAAGCTTGTCATTTAATCATATTTCAATTGCCACTTAAGGCACCCACTAGATTTCCACATGCCACCCAAGGCACTTACTTGATTCCCACATGCCACCCAAGGCACTTACTTAACCCTTTAATCATGTTTAATTACATGTTCCACTTTGGTTAAGTATTCAAATCGTATTTTCTATTGCCACCCAAGGCAACCCACTAGTTTCCTCATGCCACCCAAGGCACCCCCACTAGTTACTACATGCCACCCAAGGCACCCACTTAACCCCTCGTGCCCCTCTACATGCTAATTTTGTTAAGTGTTTCTTAATTAATTAAGATCGTAACCTTTGTAAAGACCTCTCACATTAGACTGTCTTTTATGGCAGCTGGATATGCCGGTTGGTTCCGGGCAGCCTTACACCATAACAGAGTCTAACCTCGTGTCTTTACACTTGTCACGTATTTAGTTTATGACTAAGACCTCTCACATTGGGCCAATCATTTGTAGCCGCTGGATTTGCCGGTCGGTTCCGGGCAGTCTTATGCTACAAAAGGGTCCAACCTCGTGTCTTAGTAGATTAATTACACCTAATTAATCACCCCCATAATTTGTATTAATTATCCCTAATTAATTATAAATATTTAAGAATATGGGTAGACCTAACTCAATAGGTAAATTCCCAATTCCATAATATGGGTAGACCTAACTTAATAGGTAAATTCCCAATTATGTCCATCCACTTTATGGTATGTTTAATTGTTCATTAATTTTTACCCCATCGTCCCCACGTAAATACGTTAACATGACATACTTCAAAAGAGAAGATTCATCATACACACAATGGGTTCAACTTAGCATATCATTAGCATTATCATGGGTTTAAAAGGTGTCAACTTGTATATATGACCATAAACCCAACTTGCATAAATAACCAACCCAAACTTGCATGAATCACATATGTCATAAAGATGGTAACTTGCTTAAATGTTCATGTCATAGACCTATCATAAAGGTGTCAACTTGCATACATGTCATAGGTCTAAAAGTGATGAACTTGCACATGTACTTATGTCATACATAGAGGCAAACTTGCATATATTATGCATATCATAAAAAGAGACAAACTTGCATATGAACTTGCATCATAACTTGCATATGAACTTGCATCATAACTTGCATATGAACTTGCATCATAACTTGCATATGAACTTGCATAACATGCCATACTTAGAGGCAAACTTGCATATGAACTTGCATCATAACTTGCATATGAACTTGCATATGAACTTGCATCATAACTTGCATAAAACCAAATACTTAGCATGCATAAAACCAAATACTTAGCATGCATAAAACCAATTACATAACTTGCATAACATGTTATATATAAACTTGCATATAATCTCACATATAGCTTGCATAACATGTTACATATGAATCAATGTTCAACATAGTGTTTTGCATAATGAGCATCATAAAACATAGCATTAAACTTGCATATAGCATAAAACTTGCAAAACACACAACATACACTATACTAAACTTGCATAAACACAATGATCCACAAACATAGCTATATCTTATCATATCCTATCATAATCAATTTAACAATTGATTATTAAGGCTATAGAAACTCACCACTAAACTCCAATAAGCAAACCCTTGCCAAAAATCACCCAAAAACTCTAGCCTTGAACATAAAGCTTGCAACTTGATGATGAATGCAAGCTAATGATCACTCATACAACTCAAAGATGCTTGTATGAACATGAAAGCCTTCATAGAAATAGTATTAGAATGAGGATGGAGGCTAGGGTTTTGAGTGGAGGCCATGATCATAGAAAATTTTGGCATAGTTTAGTTAGAGGATAGGATTATGATCATTTAGGGCTAGCTTAGGGTCTTATTTATAGGATTAGGCAAGTGTTTTAGGCCATTAGATTAACCCTAAATTAGATTAGGACCATCAGATCTCGGAAGCTTCCAGAAACCAGCCCCAAAACACAGCCCAAACCCTGAAATGGTGCCCCAGGTCAAAATGGCCGAGCACCCCCTGTCGACACCCAAGTCGACAGGGCTGTCGACTTGGTCCTAGCCAAGTCGACTGCCCAGTCGACAGGGCTATCGACTTGGGTAGCTAGGCGGGAATTTTCCCCCCCGCGCCCAATGGCCCTAATTTCAAAATTTGAACCAGAATTTTAAATCTGTTCTGAACTTTGAATTTTCTGTAAACTTCATTGGGCCATAACCGGGCCATACGGACTCCGATTCTCGAAATCTCGGACTCTATTTCGCGTATTTTTCCGAGACGAACGCAATGACGCAGCCCGTTTCCCCCAGTTCTCACATCTGAGATTATTTATTCTGTAATTAGTGAATTTTAGCATTAACCGAAATTCGGGGTGTTACAAAACATATGTATTTAATTATAAAGTAACATGAAAGACGTCTCATTTTAAATCGACCGCCTCAGCAATTTTTCTTCAGTGGCGATTGGGTGACTCCATTGCCTTCACAATCGTTTCCATTTTTTCTTTGTTCACTCTCTATCCACATCTAAACCTCTTCTACTTCAACCTTCCTCTCCAATTTTCCTTCCTCTCCCAGTTTTCACTATTGTGGAATTATTTCTCCTCTCTCCTTTTTTAGATATTATTCGCCAATTTATGTGTTTTGTGTTTTTGTTAGCACCCTTCCTTTTTTCCACTCCGCCACCTTAATTTGTTCATATCTTTGTTGTTTTGACCTACCTCTTCCACAAGTTAAGTACCTCACCATGTTTTCTATCGCAGCCTTCTAGTAATTCTTTTGGATACTTTCGACTACAGAGGCTTCCGTTTTATCCGTTCACATTGTGTTTCTCTAGGGTGAGTGCCCTCACTCATACCGAAAGGCGTGTATTGACGTGCCTTTTGACAAGGCCGTCACAACTCAATTCTATTAAGAAAACTACTCAGGACTTGAGTATAAACTTATGTTGATCGACATTCACTACGATGAAGTGACAAATTATTGGAATGCTTTGTCTTTGCAATAATGAAGCAATCATCCAGGTCTCAGATCTCAGGTCTAATACATTCGACCTACTCCTGGTCTAATACATTCGACCTGCCAAAGTTCTAACACATTCGACCTGACCCGCTTGAAATAGCTCCAGCACATAACGTGGCCCAATTCTTTAGGCATGTCTTCCTTCTACAAAACGGATTCATACTCCCCCAGGCTATGCAGACGTTTTCTCCATGCGCTCTACCAAAACTCTGAGCCTTCCTAGATTCTCGCCATGTGGCATTTGACATGAGCCATCTCAATGCCAATAAATATATGAAACGAAGACAAATTGAAGCATCTTTGGATTTCTCCCAGTACGGCCTCTACCATTATCAAAGTGCAAAGACTTTGTACCTACAACAAAGCTAATTCCACACAAACAAAATGAGAATCTAGTGTATAAACATTATGATATTTTTCCCTTTTTCTATTGCAACACAAGGATCTTGTGTATAAACTTGAAAGAATAGCTCTTGTACGTAAAGTTCTGACGAACTGTAAGGCTTGAATATGTAACTTCTTAGGATTTAAGAAGTTATAAAATGGACGTAGGCTTGATTTGAGCCAAAACACTAAAAATATATCGTGTGTCCCCTGTTGTTTATTATTTCCTGCATTCTATGAAGTTGTGAGGATTTCCAACAGCATTGGGTGTTAGTGCAACTTTTCGGTCTAACATTTTGGAGCACCAAGAAGGAGCACACGCTATTACGTCTTCTGGCTTGAAAGTAAGCAAAATGCTTGGTTATTGGATAAACGGTTGAACAAAAGAAAGTCGGAGCCTTTTCCCATGCTGAGGATGTTGACACAGAAGGCACTTGGAACAAAGGAAGTCAAGAGGCTTCCTCTCATGAAGATCCATCAATATAAACGACTAGAGATGAAAGGGATGGCATTCTTACTGAATTGAGAACCCAAATGGCACGGAAAGACAAACTTCTCTAGAAGTAGCAGGAAATGATAAACAATTTCATTGTTCGGATGGATCGAAAGAAGAGCAACAACAATTCACTCACTGGAATGAGCACCATGGGAATGCAAACAGCGGCGAACCTAACTCAAATAGTGGGTCGGGTCAAATGTCACCCCATGCCAGTTAGACAACATTGACTTGAATGAAGCAAGGAGAAACCAACACCCCTCCATTGATGTGAAACATGCAACGATAACTCACAAACCTCTGGCTGGGCACACAAGAGTCATCCAAAACTTAAGCCAAGTTCAGCCAACACCCCCTCCAGTTCGAATGGACTCAACGGCACCTCCTAAGAACGCAGGCCATTAGGTCGAAAATCTGGAACTTGGTCGAATAGGACAACTCAAACTACGATTCATACCCATATTCGAATCGAACCAAACAACTAAGCATGTGGTCCTGCACTCTCTTAATCTCAACGCTGAGGGCACTAGCGCAAGATTGGACAACTGGCAATAGTTGCTGGAAGATGGAAATCACATCTCTAATTTGATTCAATGCTTTACATGAAGCAACACTTCTCAAAACGACGTGGATGACGTTATTCGTAGTCCGTTCACATGGGAAATCAGGAATTCCCACATTCCTCCAAATTTCAAGCTGTCGTTTTTTGATCTGTTCAATAGCAGGACAAATACTAATATACATTTGATATGCTATATGAGCCACATGGATGTCTTATTGGCATCTTATAAAGTTATGGGTAAATGTTTTCCCCTCTTCTTGACTGATATAGCTGTAGTGTGGTTTAGGCAGCTGGAATCTGAATCAATCAACAATTGGAACGCGTTGGTCACTTGCTTTATTGAACATTTACGGGTCCACATATCTCGATCCAATAATGTCATGTCACTCTGCGTTAATTCCTGGAAAGATTCAATGCCACAATTGCGTCAGTTGATCGACCTGAACCATCTATGGTAGTGATGTTAAATGTATTTGGCATTCTGGATACGTCGAACTTCAAAGTTTCTCAACATTGAGATCTGCTGAGAGATATTGGAAAATTTTATTTTGAAGCAGACAGGTTTCTGTGGGAAGAAGATTCAATTTCCGAGAAGGACATTCTCGATGTTAATGTGGTCATGGACAAAGGGTCATCTAATTCTGGAAAAGGCAACGACTAGGGTAAAGGAAAAGTCATTGCTAAGAAAGATCGTAATGCTCAACCCTGGAGAGGGCCTAGATATGACAAGTGCACTGAACTCAGTGCTTAACCCATTGACATGTACATACATACAAAAAATGCTATATCCTACCCAAAGCCTTCCAAGAGGGACTTAACACTAAAAGAGAGCAATTCCGGAAAATTCTGCATATTTCATGAGATGGACGGTCATAACACCAATTACTGGAGGCATATTCGAGACTTGGTTGAGTATTGGGTTAGATGCGGAGAGCTATCAGTTGAACTAGATTGAATCACCTTGGATTTTGTGCATTTATTAGAAGTTAAGATATGTTCGTTTGCTTTTGCTTATCTAGATGGCCACCTCAATTAACCCCATAATTTTAAAATGGGACATAAGAGATAATTAAAGTATAATTAATCTTTAAAAGAAGAAATAGGGGAAACGGTTTGCGCCATTGCGTTCATCTCTGAATTCTACCTGAGATAGAGCCTAAGTTTGCATAAAACAGATACAGTATGAAGAAGTTATGGAGGTTAGAAGATTTCTATTTGAACCAGAATTAAAATAAAATATTCAAAACAGTGAAGGCGAAAGGAGGAAACGCGGAACCGACCACGTTTTGAGTGTCAACCCGAGTCCCGCTAGGTCAACACCTATGTCAACTCAGGCTCTTTGGGCTTGACACCGGGGTCGACATAGGTGTCGACCCCCCTGTAGGGGTCGACCCCATCAGCCAGATCTGGGCAGTGACGAATTTTGACCACCCTGTGCTGATGTGGCCTTCTCTGATTGGTCAATGACTGGTTTCTGAGGTACTATGGCATATGTGTCATGCTAAAGTTGGCTGATGACACATCTCTTTGATTTGATGGCTCTGATTTCCCCTAGACTAATATAAAGGCTAGAATTAATCCTAGACATCTATATATAAGAAGCCAAACCTAGACCTTAACCTCATAACCATAAGACTATGTTGTCGTCATGATGTTCGTCTTCAAGCTATCCTAGCCTCTTCCATCTTCTAAATAAAATCCAAACTAGTAATCGATTAAGAAGAACATCAAATCAAACGTCTACATCAAAGTATAGCTTTTCAAATTCAAAAATCAAATCACAGAAATCAAGATCCGTCCTTTTTCTGTAAGTACGGTTATTGTTTAGATGTGAACACCTAATAAGAAATCATGACTGTAATAACTGGATCTAAAACTATGCCTACTTCTATTCATGCATATCCTTTTGTCAAATCCAAATTGCTTATACCTATTAGACTGTTGTGACTGACATAGAAAAGCCTATCATGCCTACTGGACTTTTGTGAATGGCATAGAAAAGCCTATCATGCCTATTGGACTGTTGTGACTGATATAGTAAAACCTATCATGCCTATTTGACTGTTGTGACTGACGTAGTAAAACCTATCATGCCTATGAGACTATTGGGACTGATACAATTGAACCTATCATATTGTATTAAATTTTTTGTTCTTAAGTTGCATGTTAAGCTATGTTCATGCATGTTATATGTTTAGATCCAAGCTAGTACCCATGTTTAAGATCTATATAAGTTCATGCTTACACAATTAGATCTATGCTAGTTCGCATGTTAATTAGATCTAATTTAAATGTAAGATCACGTTCATGTGCTTAATTAAGTTTATGTCGTTCTATCCCAAGTTTATACTGCGCATGTTGATCTATATTACTTATGCCTGTTGGAATGTTACATGTCCCTTGCTTTTCTCTTTTGTTTATAAGTTAGGCTAATTTGCGAGCCTAACGTTTTATGTGAATTATGTGAACGAATAACGGGGGAGACGTTGGGGAAAAAATATTAAACTACATGCTATTGGTATAGATTAGCTTATAATCGTGTAAATGATTAGTAGCACGAAATGGTAGAATTTGTATACCTAGAGTTATGGACATAATTTAGAGGGTAAAAGGGGGCATGACTTGAATTGACAGCTGTAATAACCCGGAAAATGTGAACCAGTTTAAAATTTTTAAATTAGGTTATTAACAAGAAATTTGAATGATTAAAATAGCCTATTTCCATAAAATATAGAATTGTGTATAATATGGTCGTTTGAAATTTTGAATACAAACTAAGTCTGACGGTGCAGGATGGAAAATATAACGGATTTTGGTGAGACCAAAAATATTTAAATCTGTTAGTCAATACCTTTCTAACGAATCTGAAAAATCGAAGTTTCATAACGAGAATCAAAAGTTATGGCCGAATGAATTTTCAGAAGAGTCGGTATATAGAATATATAGGCCTGGAAAATTGATATTTTGCATATGGCCTTGGAATTCGACGAATCCACTTTTGTTGGGTCCGGGATGTCAAACTATTGCTAGGTTTCAAATTTCATAATTTTTCGAATCAATATGTGAGCGTGGCAAAAGAAAACGCGTTTGACCAGTTTTTGTTGAATTTAATCGACTGGAAATTGGCCATTTTGCAAACGGTCTCAGAATTCGACGAAACTAGTTTTGTTAGGACCGAATCGTCAATACAAAACCAGAAAATATTTTTCTGGAATTTTTCTAGTTAGTATGTGACCCCGGTAATTTGAAATGTACGTTTAAAATTCAATATAAGGATTTAAATTGTAAATTCAACGGAAACTGATTGTAACGATCAAACCAGCTTACGATACATATCCCATTGTGTTCGGAATGGGGGTAAAACGCTATGGACGACAGGCGGTAGGCCTCGTTTCGAGGTCGTATGTAAAAGTCAACCTTTTTGAATAAATAATTAATTAATTAATAAAAAAAAAATTATTTTAATTTTCCCCCATTTTTCTTCTTCATTGCCCCCCCCCCCCCGTTTCATTTTACAGAAAGGAAATAAAAAAAAAAAACCTAAAACCTAATCGAGCCGCCGCCTTACTCTTGGGAGCCACCGCTGACGAAGACTTCGCCGAAGCCCCCACCGCCCGACCTCCTCCTTCCAACGAAACCCTCGAACACCCCCCCCAGTCGCGACGCAAATCGAAGCCGCCGCACCTCCCTGAACCACCGAGCACCACCACCACGAGCCGCCGACGCTCCTTCTTCCCTCCTCCACTTCGAAATCTCGGTGAGCTTTTATTTTATATTATTTTTGTTTTTATTTTGGTTTTACAGTAAACTAATTACTGATTTTTTTTAAAAAGTTGTTTAAAACTGATTTATACGAATTTAAAAACTGATTTTTAGGATTTGTTAAAAACTGATTCTTTTTAACTGTTTTTTTAAAAAGAGCAAAAATTGGATTTTTAAAAAGATAAAAACTGGATTTTTAAAAAGATAAAACTGGATTTTTAAAAAGATAAAAACTGATTTAAAAATTTAAAACCTGGATTTTTAAAAAAGATAAAAACTGTTTTTATAAAAGGCAAAAACTGATTTTTAAAGAAATTTAAAAACTGATTTATAAAGAACTTTAAAACTGATTTTTTTAGGAATTTTAAAAACTGTTTTTTTTATATAAAGTTTAAAAAAAACTGATTTGAAAAGAAATAAATAAAACTGATTTTATTTTAAAGGTTTAATCTTTTAATAGAAAAAGATTTGAACTTGCAAAAATAAAGATCATATTTTTAAAAAGAGAAAAGACGTGATTTTTATTAGTTAGAAGGAGCAAGACATGATTTTGTATTTTTAAAATAATTAAAATATAATGGTTACATCATAAGAATAATAAAAATATAATCTTTATATTTAATAGCGAAGTCAAAATGCAATCTTTATATATTGAATAACATAGTAAAAATTCGATTTTTACCTATGTAGAGAATACAAGCAACGAAAGCCACAAGAAGGCGAAATAGACAAAGATCTCCATAAAGGAAGAGTCGTGTTTTTGGGTAGCTATTGGTGAGGATTTCTCACTCTTCAACTTCTTTTTATATAAATATTATATATGTTGAAAATGAAAGTGAATTGCTATATATAAATATCTATATATATATATATATATATATATATATATACGCCCCTCGTCCACAAACCATGGACGATATTTATTGGTTGAAATTGTTGTGAAAATTGATTGATAGTTTGGGATTGTTTGTGATGGATATTGGTTGATTGCGGTTGAAAAATACCCATTTGTGGTTGAAAAATATTTGGTTGAAACCACATAGGATTAGTTTGTGGAAATGAAATAAATATATACATGCCGCCTGCGTGCGAACTAGATGCATGATTCCCATTGTCAAAAACCGCGAGGTTTTAAGGTAGAGCGAGGTGCCGTACTAGGGACGGTGCCGGTGTAACTACCCTGCCGTTATGCTGCCGAAATTTTGAATAATATTCTTGTGTTTGAATTATTTTCATATGCTTAAACTATATTTATTCATTGAATAGAAAACATTCATGTGTTGAATTGATATTCATTCGTTGATTAGAAATTCATGTGTTGAATGATATTCATATTTTGAAATAAACTGTTCGATAATAAAAATCACATTTTTATCTATATATAGAAACTATAGAAAACATTCATGTGTTGAATTGATATTCATTCATTGATTAGAAATTCATGTGTTGAATGATATTCATATTTTGAAATAAACTGTTCGATAATAAAAATCACATTTTTATCTATATATAGAAACTATAGAAAACATTCATGTGTTGAATTGATATTCATTCGTTGATTAGAAATTCATGTGTTGAATGATATTCATATTTTGAAATAAACTGTTCGATAATAAAAATCACATTTTTATCTATATATAGAAACTATAGAAAACATTCATGTGTTGAATTGATATTCATTCGTTGATTAGAAATTCATGTGTTAAATGATATTCATATTTTGAAATAAACTGTTCGATAATAAAAATCACATTTTTATCTATATATAGAAACTATAGAAAACATTCATGTGTTGAATTGATATTCATTCGTTGATTAGAAATTCATGTGTTGAATGATATTCATATTTTGAAATAAACTGTTCGATAATAAAAAATCACCTTTTATCGACTATATGAACTGTGTAAAATAATCTCGTCTTAAAAGAAATTGTTTTATGATAAAAATCCCATTTTTATCACCAACTTGAACTATATAGAAGAATAGTATTTTGAAATGAATTGTTTTACAATAAAAATCACATTTTTATTGTATGCATAAATCGTTGAAATGTGAAGTGTTAAAAATAGCCACTTGTTCAAAATAAACATATATGAGATGAAATATTCATTATTTAGCCAATGAAATGATTTGCACCTATTTATGTAACATTAGAATGAATGGTGTTTTTAAACCAAACAGAAATCAAATATGAAGTTGAATAGAAAATGATAATTGATAAAAACTGTATATATATGTACCTGCATATTTATTGAACAGGTTATAGCAAAGGGGCTAGAGAAGAGGAATAAAATTTGTGCCCCACAAATAGGTACACATTTACTGCTTTGTTTGGGTGATAATTTTATGAGCCTGTTGGCTAGCCGCTTGGCCTTTTCTTTTTCTTTTTGAGATTAGAAGGACCGGGAACGCTATTTGCGATTTCCCGATGCTCCCGGTGCAGGGGAGGTTATTGCGAAATTTTCCAAAATTTTAGGGTGTTAGAAAAATATTTGAAGTGAAAACGATATAGAAATCATTGAATGAACTATATTTATATAAATATATAAATATAAATAGAATTAAAACGAAATGTGGCCGTGCAGTTCGTATTTTGAAACCGTGATTTCAAACGACTAGTGCGGAAGATCCGACCATTGGATTTTCCCGAAACCTCAACCGTCGGGTTCGCCTTGGAATAATCTTTCCAACGGCACCAACCTTGTAAAAATCCAACGGTTGGATTGTCTGGAATGTTTAATTCAAAATTAAGGAAAAACAGCGCCAGAAACGATTATATTTTTATATATATATATATAAATATAATTAAATTTAATCGAATAACGACGCTGCAGTTTTTAAATTGAAATCATAACTTCAAATGGTTAGTGTGGAAGATCCGACCGTCGGATTTTCCCGAAACTGGAATCGTTGGATTCGTTTTGAAAAGACCTTCCTAATGATGTAAAATTTGTGAAGATCCAACGGTTAGATTTTCCGATATGTGTAAAACAAATTAAGGGAAAAACAGCGCCAGTGACACGAAACGATCTGAAACGTCGTTTAATTAAATATGGCCATTTTTAAATAAATAAAAATAGCGAAAAATCGTTATAAAATATTATAAGCAACATAGGTTGCAAATAAACCAAGTGGGCTTGAATTGTTTGATATTTGATGGTTGTATGTGTATGACATGAAAATAACATTAAATAACTGAAAGATGGATGTCGAATAATATAACCATATAAAGAATCGATTTAAATTCTAATGACGTGAATTATTTGAAAAGGCCGAGCTAACCCTCATTTCAAATAATTCATCAAGTGATTCGAATTGGAAAATGCAAAGACGATTCAAGACCGACGATCTTCGTATCGGTTGGATGGGCGCTACTGAGGTTCCTAACCGGAGTAGCTACCGGAAAGGGGCGGAAGTAGTAGCCGTCTGAACGTATATGTTGATTGGACGGATATACGAGGAATTTGACGCCTCCGGTTTCGTTTAGACCCAGGACGGACTTGTAAATGGACTGTGTGTCTGACATTGGATTTTGTTCTATATTGATTGATCTCTGTTAAATATATATCTGTTTGGCGGCGGAGAATTTATTCTCTTGCTTAACGCCCTTCTCTGAGACGTACGAGCTTAGAGGTTATATATCGATGGAAATCAATCGTATGGAGTGGACTGCCTATGTGGCATGCCAAGATGCTGTGATCAAGGCTTCTGTTGCAAAGCAAAGTCTTGTGGATGATGATCAAAGCAAGGCTTACGTGGCCTAGCTTTGTGTATTTCGTAGATTCGTGAACCTCACACCCCGGTATGAGTTAAAAACGGGATACGGGCCGTTGGGAGAGCACGACGTTTCTTTCTAGCTATGGTGGTGTCAGTGACTTACCAGCCCTGACATATATATCTACTTTTCACCTTTGTGGTTGTTGGAATGCGAGGCGCCTCGATTATAGGTCTGTAAGGACCGGGAAACGTGTGTTCAGGAATTGCCAATCCTCAAACGTAAGAGAGGACCGGCCCAGCCGATCCAGGGGTTACCCAATGTGCGTAATCCTGAGGCATTTGCTAGAGTGTCTCGAAGCGGAGAGGAGCTTGCTCCTTGCCTCGACTCATGACGGAAATCCAATTTCCAATACGAGATAACGGATTTGATTGTAGAACTAGTATGGAGACATAGTAGATGGTAGTTATGCCGCCTATGATTGATATTAATGATGCTATTCGTTTTTGAAACATATACGCACTAGTAATAATATCAAATGATTTCTCTTTATACGTATCAAGCATATTTGGCTATTATAAGGTAAAACTCTATCCTCCGGCTTGCGTTGCATTGTGTGATGGGACCTGAGTCTTATAATAGCTTCATTCTTTCTAAAAGCATTGCGTTGTCTTAAAAAGAATTTACTTTGTTTTAAATGCACTAGCAATCACTGGAGTAAACCCGTTCCGCGAAAGTGGCGTGGTCCTATGATTTGCTATTACTGTTGTTTAACTGTTAAATAGATTCCTCATACCAGTCCCCATGACTGACTCGTTGTTTGTTTCACTTTGCAAACGCGGGTGCCCTTATTTTCACACGGGCAGCCTAGTACACAGGTGACAGGTGGTTTTTGGTTCTACACTGCTGCATAGCATGCACTTTTGGCTCATGGCGAGGCTGACTTCATAGTGATGACTTAGATATTTTCCGCCATTCCTGTATTTATGTTATGATTCCGCCTCTAGCGATGCAGACTGATTTACTTTCCGTATTTCTCACTATATGTATATGTATTCCGCCTTCGGCGATGTAGACTGATACTCTTATTATGTCACTGCATGTATGTATTCCGCCTCTGGCGATGATGACTGATCACTTCCCTTTCTTTTTACTAAGTATATCCCACGTTATGCTATTCTGATATTCCTACATGTTGTGATTCCGCTGTCATATTCATGTAAAATTATTTTATTTATTGTTTCTGCTATTATCTGTACTCTGCTATGATGATTAATGTGTTATTTTCTAATGATTATCCTTAATACCGCCCCTCGGATTTTGGGATCGTCACAACAGCACTGGTGGATAATTTACATATGAACATAAATTGTAAATATGTAAATTAATTAAAAGATGAAGATGCCTAACCCAAGGTCAGATTGAGTTATGGTGTAAAACTTCCCGGAACCGCCCGACACATCCATTAACCACAACAACATAGATATAATGTGAGAGGTTAGCGCATTTAGCCCAAAACCCGAGGTTAGAATGAGTTTGCGTTAGAAGTCTGCCCGGCACATCCAGCAACCGCAAATGACAGTTCTAATATGAGAGGTTAAGGCATTAATGAATGAATTAATGCTAATAAACATGACATGCTAAGAATGGTAAGGTTAAGTAACATATGAATAGGCGACACTTAACCAATACAACATGACGAATGAATAGGGTTAAGTTAATAGGGGACACTTAACCAATACAACATGATGAATGAGTGGGGTTAAGTTAATAAGAAACACTTAACCAATATAACATGATGAATGAGTGGCATTAGGACTTAATCCTTGGACATACTTCGTTCTCGACAATAAAACAATCTGATGAATAAATTTCTAGGTTGAACTACACATGTACGGTTTTAGGATGTAATACATAGGCATGCTCTGGATTCAGCAGTAATCGTGATTTGTTCTAGCTTTGTAATGGTTTTTTGAATTGAATAAAATGCACCTTTCAACGTGGATTGTGTTTGGCAAGCTTAAGTATCTTGTTAGGTTGTGGCAGGGTTCTCAATCTCAACTTAAAGTATGGTTATACTTGTCTCGAAACCGTTGGTATAGGTTATTCCTAGGGATGGACTATCTTTTCAGAATGTGGCAAGCATAGCTCTATCTTGATATGAGCATTGTTTGTGCTCAGTTGGATTCCTTTATATGGATTATACATAGGAACATCGGATTGTCTTGTCAGGATTTGACAAAGGAATCCAATAAAACTAGGGTATGGATTATGCTCAGTTTGAACCACCAGATATGGATTATGCCTGAAGGGTTGGGTCCCCTTACCAAGATTTGGCAGGGTGGTTGGAACGTAGCTCGAATATGGTTTATACCTAAAATTGTTGCACAAGCATAATTTATGCTTGAAAATGTTAAGCCATATGTAACGACCCGTATTCTACACATCATAGGATCGTAGAATATTTATTTCTTTTCCATGTGAAGTTGTATGGTCATGAAACTTTGGGAAACATCCATTAGAGTCATTTCCCATGTTCATGATTTTTGTCGATTTTTAAATGACCATTTTGCCCCTAGTTGGTACTTTTTTGGCCATAACTTTTGATTGGAAAGGAATTTTGACCTGAAACCACTTCCATTGGATTCGTTTGATGGTTTACCTTTCCGTAGAGTGGTCACAAAAGCCATACGGACTTATCGTTTGGGAGATATGTCTGGAACAAGGTTTGGAGGGTGAAAAACTGCTTAACCGGGCCAAATCGAGTGATTAATGAGTAGGCCCATAACCCATTTCGGGATTAGGGTTATGGGAGGGCTGAAATGAGATGGAGAACAATTCCATTTCAGTTTTCTAGCCTCCACTTATCACCAAGGAACCCTAAAAATGGCCTCTAACCTCTAAATCACCTCCAAATCATCTTTTGGTCAAGGATTTGGCTTAGCAACCCCTAATCAAGGAAGATCTTCACCAAAGCAACAAAGGAGCTGCTGTTTGGCATTGAGATTCACATCAAATCAGATATTCATTTCAGATCTTAGTTTATTTTGTGGCTAAGGTGAGTGATTTGCATAGTTTTGCACTAATTATGGCTAATTAGGGGTGTTTAGTGTTAATTAGCGAATTTAAGCATGATAAAATTCTGGAAAAATGTTTATAAAATTCGGAATGATGTTTTAGACCTCTGATATGAATTTGAGTTAATTTGGTTAAGTTTTGATGATCCTATCATTAGTTTCACCTAAATATGCTTAAGGGGAAATATGGGAGTTTGGGTATGTTTGATCCATTTTTACCTATCATATTGATGTTTTTGATGTTTGTGGTTGATTATGCATGTTGCTATGACTGTATGAAATGCTTTGTGACTGGTTAGAATAGTTGGAATGGTCGAAAACGCCGTTGAGGGGCGTAAACAGTCGCTGGAACAGCTGCAGGAACTATGCAGGGATCCGGATCGGATCGCATGCCACACCCACGAACCGATGGTGTCGATCCGATCCGATCAAGATTTCGCGAGACGACTCGTGTTGCTTCACGAAGAGGTGACCCGATCCGCTCCTATCTTCCAAGAGCTGACCAGCCTCACGAACTGATGGGAAGTCACGACCCGATCCATGTAGCACGATCCGACCCGTTGGAACGCGATCCGCAGGGAGTTCACGATCCGACCAGAAGAGGAGACCCGATCCGATGGAGACTGGATTCACGAGACAATGGAGGCGGGCGATCCGATCACCTAGAGGATCACGACCCGATCCGATGCAGGAGCCGCGACCCGATCCGAATGCCTAAGGCTGATCCGATCCGATGAAGAATGTGAAGGCTGAGCCGATCCGATCCGATGGTGATGACCAATAACCCGAAATGCAAAGGAAGTCCAAATGGAAGCTAGAGCTCAGGATCCCAGAACCAGTTGGGAACCAATGAGTTCACTTCATGGTTGGACTTTGCTGCGGGACATGTGCTAAGGAGTTGTCGACATTCATAACTTCAATTCACCACTAAAAAGGAATGATGGGCTACTTATCAGTGCAGTAGGTTCATTATGACCTGAGGGGCAAAGTGAAGGTAGCAAGACTACGTTATCAGTGCAGTAGGGTCATTATGACCCGAGGGGCAAGGTGATGCGTAGTAAGACTATGAGCCAGTGCAGTGGGGTTCTTCTGACTTCATGGGGCAAAGTGGACATAGTAAGGATGGAAAGGCTATGAGCCAGTGCAGTGGGGTTCTTGTGACTCCATGGGGCAAAGTGTACATAGCAAAGGATTTGTGGCTACGTTATCAGTGCAGTGAAGCCATTTATGACTTCACGGGGCAGAGTGATCGTAGAAAGGAATGTTGGGTGATCGAAGCGATGAATATCGTATGCTTTACGCATTGAGTGAGAGATGTGAGGATGGATGATATGCTTGATTGTTTGCCATCATTATGACATGCAGACCTCCCCCACCTCCGTATCCTTACACTGTTTGATATGATACCTTAGAGTGTTGTACAGTATGTAGTGCTAACTCTTTGGTTGCAGGTCCAGGTTCAGGTATGTTTTAGTCTACCTGTTATTGCTCACTTTAGATGCTTATCGCTCATACCAGGCTTTATGTCTGACCCAAAGTTTTATGTCTCTTCTTATTACTCTGGGTGCTCACACGAGCAGACTAGAGACAGGTTAGCTAGTGATGCGCGAGTAGCTGATTCGGAGGCGGGCAGGAGGCTTCCATGTATGATATATATATATATACACATTCTCCCTGTGTTGTTGGTGGTCGCTACTTGAGCATTAGTAGTGTACCTCCTTTATCTTGCTTTTGTTTTGAGACAATTTGAAAGTTGTAATAAACTGTATTTAGAATTTCCGCTGCTATGATGTTTAGTTCTGATTTTCAGCTTATGCACTGTCTCTCCTGTTCTATGTCAAGTATGTTATTATTTTATTTTATTCTATGCGCTGTGAGACATTCTACAGGTTCTTTGAATGTTCATTTCCTTCTTCCTTTTTCCTTCTGGGGACCCGTTCCATGCTAACTGGACATGTGTACAGCGTACTCTTGGAGTAAAGGTCGGTTGGTGCGGGGCGGGCCGTCACACTTGGTATCAAAGCTCTAGGTTGCGTAGTTAACCTAGGGAAAGACACCAGGGAGAGTTAGTACGTATATGAGAGCGCGTATTTGTGATTACTTTGGTTTTCAAAAGCTATGTATATATATACTATTAGTAGTATAAAAATGAAGTCGCACTGCACTAGCACCACTATAGGGTCGTTAATCGCTTCCCTTTTTCAGATTGACGACGAGCCGAGACACGAAGGGTGCTGGTAGAGGGACCAACCAAGGGAATGCCGCTGACATGAGGGCAATGTTTACTAACCTCATGAGAGACATGCTTAGAGAAGTGCAAGGGGCAGTTCCCAATCCCGGAGTTGGTGTTGGCCCAGTAGTGCAGGCGCCTAGGGTCGATTTCGCCAAGTTGTGCAAGGATTACACTAATCTTGGTGGGAAGCCGTTCCACGGAACGGAGTCGGCCACGGATGTTCAAGATTAGATGGATAGTTGTGACCGTATATTCGATGACTTGGGTCTTGAGGATGCGATGAAGAGAAGGCTAGCGTCTCGTCAGCTGCAAGGGCGAGCGATGAATTGGTGGAATGCTATCAGAACAGCTACTCCAGAGGATCAAGTTACTTGGGATCAGTTCAAGGCTCGCTTTAGCGAGAAGTTTATCCCAGCTGCCCAGAAGTCAGTGTTGTTTAAGAGGTTCTTGGAACTCAAGCAGAGCGGAAGGGCAGTTTCTGATTATATTGCTGAGTTCGACACTTTGTCGAAGTATGGACTGTCTCTCATTGATACTCCTGAGAAGAAAAATGAGAAGTTCATTACCGGTTTGGATGGGTACTTGGGGGAAAGGCTTATCAATCACATCGATGAGACTTTTGAATCAATCGTGGGGAAAGCTTTGAGGTCAGAGAGCCTTTACCCTAAGTCAAAGACTGAGGCTGCATCTGCAGAAGGGCCAAAGCCGCAAGCAAGCGGTGGAGGCAAGAATAATTCTCAGAATAAGAGGAAGCAGGACCAATCAAAGGGTGGCCAGAAAAAGAGCAAGAAGGATGTTGAGTTTTTCAGCTGTGGTAAGAAGGGCCATTATGCTAAGGAATGTCGGGCCATGCCAGCGGAAAGGAAGTGCTACAACTGTGGTCAAGTGGGACATCAGAAGGATAAGTGTCTGCAACCTTTTAAGGAGAAGCAGATTGTGAAAGCATATGCTATTGATGCTGTTCCTTCTTCGTCGAATGCCCAAACTGCGGTGGAGAAACGAAAGAATGTTGTTATTCAAGGTATGCTTTCTATTTATGATATACCAGTTCGAGTTTTGTTTGACACTGGGGCTTCCGGTTCCTTCATATCTAGTGACCTGGTAGATAGGTTGGGACTGGAACCCGAGATAGTCGATAGACCATTGGTTGTGATTAACCCGATTGGTGGTTCGACTAGCCTTAGTATGATTTGCAGGAATTTGGTCTTATCGAGTCATGGATGTACGTTTGTATGTGATTGCTTTGTTTTGGGCTTTACTGGGTATGGCATTATATTGGGAGTCGATTGGCTCCAAAGATACGGGGTGGTGGTAGACTGTGAGGGCTTTTTGGTGACAGTGAGGGCGGATGATGGGCGGAGGGTAGTGTTTGGTAGTCTACCCAGTGATGGGGTTATGGCTAGTTTTGTAAATTCCCTCGACATCCCGCAGGATGTGTTGTCAGATGTGCCGGTGGTTGGCCAGTATCCGGACGTCTTCGAGGAGGTGACCGGGCTTCCACCACACCGAGAGATTGAGTTCCGTATTGATTTAGTGAAAGATGCCAGACCTATAGTGATGCCACTTCGTCGTATGGCACCAAGGGAGCAGCGAAAGCTCGGGGTGCAAGTCAGCAATCTTTTGAAGAAGGGATTTATTAGAAGGAGTGTCTCCGAGTTGGGAGCACCAGTTGTGTTTGCCACCAAGGCAGATGGTTCCCTTCGTTTGTGTGTGGACTATCGCGAGTTGAATAAGGTGACGAGGAAGAATAAGTATCCTCTACCGCGGATAGATGATTTGTTTGATCAACTGGAAGGAGCTAGAGTGTTCTCCCAGTTGGACCTCGCGACAGGATTTAATCAGCTTCGAGTAGCGGATGAGAGTGTTCCGAAAATGGCATTTAGGACGCCGTCTGGATTTTATGAGTGGTTGGTCATGCTGTTTGGGTTGACCAATGCACCAGCCTATTTTGTGGATCTTATGAATCGAGTATTCAGAGATCAGTTGAATAAGTTTGTTCTTGTGTTCGTGGATGATATCCTTGTTTACTCAAGGACAGAGGAGGAACACAAGGGACACTTGAGGATAGTGATGGAGGTGTTGAGGAAACACCAATTGAAAGCGAAATTCTCTAATTGTCATTTTTAGAGAAGGGAAGTGAGATTCTTGGGCCATGTTGTTTCAGAGAGTGGTATTGCCGTGGACCCTGCGAAGGTGGCTACGGTACAGGATTGGCCTACGCCCAAGAATGCTACAGATGTAAGAAGTTTCTTGGGATTAGCTGGATATTATCGTAAGTTTATCCAGGACTTCTCCAGGATTGCAGCACCGTTGACTCAGTTGACTAAGAAGAATCAGTCCTTCGTCTGGGACGGAGTGTGTGAGGATGCCTTCAAGAGTCTAAAGGAGAAGTTGACGCGTGCGCCAGTGTTAGTCATTCCTAAAGGGAATGAAGAGATGACGGTATACACGGATGCTTGTGGTACCGGACTGGGTGCAGTATTGATGCAAGGAGGTAGGGTTGTAGCTTATGCCAGTCGACAGCTAAAGCCACATGAGAAGAAGTATCCTACCCATGATTTGGAATTGGCAGCGATTGTATTTGCGCTGAAAATGTGGAGACACTATCTCTTGGGGGAAAGATTCGAGTTGTTTACCGATCATAAATCGTTAAAGTATCTCTTCTCTCAAAAAGATCTGAATCTCCATCAGCAGAGATGGTTAGAGTTCTTGGCTTCGTATGATTTTGATATCGCGTATACACCTGGGAAGGGTAATGCGGTAGCCGATGCCTTGAGTAGGAGACATGCCAGCTTAGGGGCAATGTTTCTTGAATGGAAGCAACTGGATATATAGCGGGGTTTGATTTCAGACCAAAGTGCGAATTGGATCCAGTTATGCTAGCTAGTTTGACGATCAGACCCACTTTGATAGAGCGGATTGGTTCTAGCCAGAGGGACGATCCAAATCTATTAGAAATCATCTCCAAGCTAGAGATGGGTATCGATGAGGAGATGAATGTGTATGGGCTTGATCGAGATGGATGGCTTCGAAAGAATGGAAGACTAGTTGTGCCCAACGTGAATGGTTTGAGAGATGAAGTGCTTAAAGAATGTCATCACTCAAAACTAACTATACATCCCGGTGGTAATAAGATGTATCGAGACATGAGACAGACTTACTACTGGGAAGGGATGAAAAGAGACGTTGGGAAGTTTATATCCAAATGCATGAATTGCCAGCTAGTTAAAGCCGAGCAAAAGAAGCCTAGTGGGTTGTTGCAACCATTAGAAATTCCCGAATGGAAATGGGAGCAAGTCTCGATGGATTTCATCGATGGCCTACCAAGGACTAGGTCAGGATATGATAGCATTTGGGTAATTGTGGATCGATTGACTAAAAGTGCATGATTTTTACCAGTCAAATCGACCAGGACGGCAGCCAAGTTGGCAAAATTGTATATGAAGTGGGTAGTGAGATTTCATGGAGTACCTAAAAGCATTGTGAGTGACCGAGACCCGTTGTTTACTAGTGGGTTTTGGAAAAGCTTACAAGAGGCTCTACGGTCAAGATTACATCTCAGTACCGCATATCATCCTCAGACCGATGGTCAAACGGAGAGGGTGAATCGTATATTGGAAGATCTCTTGAGAGCTTGTATATTGGATTTTGGTGGATCATTGGATGACCATTTGCATCTAGTAGAGTTTGCATATAATAATAGCTACCAATCCAGTATCGGTATGGCTCAATATGAAGCTTTGTACGGAAGACCGTGCAACTCACCAACATGTTGGATAGAGACTGGCGAGAAGTTTGTGCTTGGACCAAATGTGGTGAGGGAAACTTCAGATAAGATTAAGATCATTCAGCAACGAATGAAAGCTGCTCAAGATAGGCAGAAGAGTTATGCTGATAAGAGGAGAAGAGACTTGAAATTTTCCATTGGTGACTTGGTGTTCGTCAAGATCTCTCCGTTAAATAGCGTGATTCGATTTGGCAGGAGAGGCAAGTTGGCACCAAGATTTGTTGGCCCATTCCCTGTTCTTGAACTAGTCGGAAATTTGGCGTATAGAGTTGGCTTACCAGAGAAAATGGCGGGAGTTCACAATGTATTTCATGTTTCCCAACTGAGGAAGTTCGTTCACGACTCAAATGTGACTATTTCACCTGATCAGTTAGAGGACTTCGAAGTAGAACTCGAGGCGGTTGGGAACCGCAAGCCGATTCGTATTGTGGGGCACAATACGAAGCAACTTCGAAGGAAGTCGGTGAAGCTAGTCAAAGTTCAGTGGGGCGACGATGAGAATGATTGTACTTGGGAGACAGAGGAGTGCATTAGGAAGGCATATCCAGAACTCTTTGCCTGGTAAGATTTACTTTGCGATTTAGTTATTCCGCATGCTAGGATAGACTTATTTTACTTGTCTTGCATGATTGATGGTTGTTTTATGGTTGATAGGCATGCGGGACCTTTGTGTGTGTTTGGATTAGGGAATTTCGGGGGCGAAATTTCTTAAGGGGGGGAGAGTGTAATGACCCGCATTCTACACATCATAGGATCGTAGAATATTTATTTCTTTCCCATGTGAAGTTGTATGGTCATGAAACTTTGGGAAACATCCATTAGAGTCATTTCACATGTTCATGATTTTTGTCGATTTTTAAATGACCATTTTGCCCCTAGTCGGTACTGTTTTGGCCATAACTTTTGATTGGAAAGGAATATTGACCTGAAACCATTTCCATTGGATTCGTTTGATGGTTTACCTTTCCGTAGAGTGGTCACAATAGCCAAACGGACTTACCGTTTGGGAGATATGGCTAGAACAAGGTTTGGAGGGTGAAAAACTGCTTAACCTGGCCAAATCGGGTGATTAGTGAGTAGGCCCATAACCCATTACGGGATTAGGGTTATGGGAGGGCTGAAATGAGATGGAGAATCATTCCATTTCAGTTTTCTAGCCTCCACTTATCACCAAGGAACCCTAAAAATGGCCTCTAACCTCTAAATCACCTTCAAATCATCTTTTGGTCAAGGATTTGGCTTAGCAACCCCTAATCAAGGAAGATCTTCACCAAAGCAACAAAGGAGCTGCTGTTTGGCATTGAGATTCACATCAAATCAGAGATTCATTTCAGATCTTAGTTTATTTTGTGGCTAAGGTGAGTGATTTGCATAGTTTTGCACTAATTATGGCTAATTAGGGGTGATTAGTGTTAATTAGCGAATTTAAGCATGATAAAATTCTGGAAAATGTTTATAAAATTCGGAATGATGTTTTAGACCTCTGATATGAATTTGAGTTAATTTGGTTAAGTTTTGATGATCCTATCATTAGTTTCACCTAAATATGCTTAAGGGGAAATATGGGAGTTTGGGTATGTTTGATCCATTTTTACCTATCATATTGATGTTTTTGATGTTTGTGGTTGATTATGCTTATTGCTATGACTGTATGAAATGCTTTGTGACTGGTTAGAATAGTTGGAATGGTCGAAAACGCCGTCGAGGGGCGTAAACAGTCGCTGGAACAGCTGCAGGAACTATGCAGGGATCCGGATCGGATCGCATGCCACACCCACGAACCGATGGTGTCGATCCGATCCGATCAAGATTTCGCGAGACGACCCGTGTTGCTTCACGAAGAGGTGACCCGATTCGCTCCTATCTTCCATGAACTGACCAGCCTCACGAACTGATGGGAAGTCACGACCCGATCCATGTAGCACGATCCGACCCGTTGGAACGCGATCCGCAGGGAGTTCACGATCCGACCAGAAGAGGAGACCCGATCCGATGGAGACTGGATTGACGAGACAATGGAGGAGGGCGATCCGATCACCTGGAGGATCACGACCCGATCCGATGCAGGAGGCGCGACCCGATCCGAATGCCTAAGGCCGATCCGAACCGATGAAGAATGTGAAGGCTAATCCGATCCGATCCGTTGGTGATGACCAATAACCCGAGATGCAAAGGTAGTCCAAATGGAAGCTAGAGCTCAGGATCCCGAAACCAGTTGGGAACCAATGAGTTCACTTCATGGTTGGACTTTGATGCGGGACGTGTGCTAAGGAGTTGTCGACGTTCATAACTTCGATTCACCACTAAAAAGGAATGATGGGCTACTTATCAGTGCAATAGGGTCATTATGTCCTGAGGGGCAAAGTGATGGTAGCAAGACTACGTTATCAGTGCAGTAGGGTCATTATGACCCGAGGGGCAAGGTGATGCGTAGTAAGACTATGAGCCAGTGCAGTGGGGTTCTTCTGACTCCATGGGGCAAAGTGGACATAGTAAGGATGAAAAGGCTATGAGCCAGTGCAGTGGGGTTCTTGTGACTCCATGGGGCAAAGTGTACATAGCAAAGGATTTGTGGCTACGTTATCAGTGCAGTGAAGCCATTTATGACTTCACGGAGCAGAGTGATCGTAGCAAGGAATGTTGGGTGATCGAAGCGGTGAATATCGTATGCTTTACGCACTGAGTGAGAGATGTGAGGATGGATGATATGCTTGATTGTTTGCCATCATTATGACATGCACACCTCCCCCACCTCCGTATCCTTACACTGTTTGATATGATACCTTAGAGTGTTGTACAGTATGTAGTGCTAACTCTTTGGTTGCAGGTCCAAGTTCAGGTATGTTTTAGTCTACCTGTTATTGCTCACTTTAGATGCTTATCGCTCATACCAGGCTTTATGTCTGACCCAGAGTTTTATGTCTCTTCTTATTACTCTGGGTGCTCACACGAGCAGACTAGAGACAGGTTAGCTGGTGATGCGCGAGTAGCTGATTCGGAGGCGGGCAGGAGGCTTCCACGTATGATATATATATATATATATATATATATATATATATATATATATACACACACACACACATTCTCCCTGTGTCGTTGGTGGTCGCTACTTGAGCATTAGTAGTGTACCTCCTTTATCTTGCTTTTGTTTTGAGACAGTTTGAAAGTTGTAATAAGCTGTATTTAGAATTTCCGCTGCTATGATGTTTAGTTCTGATTTTCATCTTATGCACTGTCTCTCCTGTTCTATGTCAAGTATGTTATTATTATATTTTATTCTATGCGTTGTGAGACATTCTACAGGTTCTTTGAATGTTCATTTCCTTCTTCCTTTTTCCTTCTGGGGACCCGTTCCATGCTAACTGGACATGTGTACAACGCACTCTTGGAGTAATGGTCGGTTGGTGCGGGGCGGGCCGTCACACCATACGATCTGGATATGACACATTTGGTTGCCTCATTTTTCTTATAGGTGTGGATTATACTCGCTTTGGCGGGCTAGGCGAGGCAATGGCTTTCCTGGTTTTCTTTTGGCCATAATACGATCCTTAGTGATTATCAGTTTTCTGGCCTTCTTATTATATGGTCCGGCATAGACATGGATCTTGGCATTCTATTATTACATAATATGATCTGGAGTGATCGTAACATTCTGGACGTCTATTCACTTTGGATTTCTATGGATTATGGATTTCTCGGATTAACCAGAACACATCTTCCTTTCTCAAGAAAGACATGTTCTTAGGGGTAAAATTTTGATAGGCCTTTTGGCAAGACCTTCACAACTCGAATTCTATAAAAAGAACTACTCATGACTTGAGTATAAACTTATGTTGATCAGCATTCACTAGGATGAAGTGATGAAGTATTGGAAAGCTTGGACATTGCATTAATGAAGCAACCATCCGGGTCTCTAATCTCAGGTCTAAAGTCTCAAGGCTTGATTCTTGGATCTTGTGTCTAATACATTTGACCTTCCCTCGGCCTAATACATTCGACACGCCCCGGTGTAATACGTTCGACCCTCCCCAGGTCAAATACATTCTAACCATCCCAGTTCTAACACATTCGACCCGACCCACCTGATATAGCTCCAGCACAAAGCGTGGCCATATTCTTTGTGCGCGTCGACTTCCTACAAAACTAGGTCAAATTCCACCGGGCCATGTAGTCATTTTCTCCACTCGCCTCACTACATCTCTGAGCCCTCGTGGATACTCGCCATGTGGCATTTGACTCGTGTCGCCTTAATGCTTGTAAATACATGAAATAAATACAAATTGAAGGATCTTTTGGCTTTCTCTCTACACGGCTTCCACCAATATCAAAGTGCAAGGACTTTGCACCCACACAAAGGCTAGTTCCACTCAAGCAATGCAAGGATCTTGTGTATAAACATTCTCTTTTTTTTTCTTTTTCCCACTGTAACATAAGGATCTTGTGGATAAATTTGAAAGAATTGCTCTTGTATGAAAAGTTATGATGAATTGTAAGGCTTGTATCTATAACTTCTTAGGATTTAAGAAGCTATAAGGTGGATGTAAGCTTGGTTTTAGTTGAACCACTTTAAAAATATCATGTACCCCTTGTTATTTACTATTTCTTGCATTATGTGATCTGTATATGTGAGGACTTCAAACCGCGTTTGGTGTTACATTTTCAGTCTAACAACATGCTACTAACCTTTTTTTTCGAGTGTGGTTACGACTATGGATTGTCCCTGTCGATGTGCTAGTGTTGAGTTTGGTTTAGTACGCCAGTGAGTTTTAGTTGTTTTTTTTGGGCATCGTGCAAATTCATGTTTGGTTCATTAGTCATTTTTATGTCTTCTCCTGGGGGTTAGTTTATTTTTGGTGCATTCTAGGTTGTTTTGTTTGTTCTTGATACCATTTGTTGTGACTATGCATGGCAGGGTAGGTGATGCTGGTCCGTTTTGGCGTTGTCGACTTTGTGTTGTTTATGCTGTTAGGTTTTTCTGCTAGAAGAAGGTTGATTCCACTTTGTTGTGGATTGTTGTGTTGTTGCTTCAGTGATTGGGAAAGTGAAAATTTTACTACTTGGTAGTCTCTGTATTTTTATCTCTGGGCCCGAGTGCTCCGGAAAAGGGTACAAGCCCATGGTGAAGCATCCGAAGCATAACTACACACTCACATGATCTTTGCTGAGAGATAGGAGCATTCAATAAGTTATCCTTTTCAACATCGAGTCACTGTGTGATTTGGGACTGCTAGCATCTATTAGATTAGTTAGTCTTAGCCTGCACTCGTTTGCATAGTAAGACTGCTCATAGCGAGTTGTGCTAATTTCAACATTGTGATTTGTAATGTCTTACAATAGTGATATGCCTTTGTGTTGTGCAATTTGTTTGCTTGTCTAGCTATCCATGTAACAACCCTAGGAATTTGCGACCTTGGTTATTGACATAAAATCAATGTCGACTATCCAAGCGTTGGAAATACCGGATAGTTAATAGAAGTAGTTAGAGGGTGAGAATAGATAAGATAGAAAATTAGAATAGAAGAAGAAGAAGAACATACAAAACATCAGAGTAACACGAAGCTCACAGTGGAACGAATGAAATATAACATAACTTTGAAATAAAATTGTATATGAATACAATAAAATTTATCAAAGTACAACAATTACAACACAGCGGAAATAAACAATTGCTATAAAATCCTGAAGCCTCTTTCTCCAAGCTCTCAGTATATCTGTGAAATCCTGACTACTTGACTGCCCGTACAAATTTGGGCAGAGTTTAGGGAAAACAAAACAAAATAAACTCCGGGTCAGTCATGGGACTGGTATGAGTAAACAATTTAAAACAGTTTGAGAAAATAAACGATATCTCATAAGACCACGCCGTATAACACGGAATGGGTTTTTCCCTTATGTGAATCCAAAACATTTGATTTAACATCAAAAATCCTTTTGTAAGAAACAATGATCTTTTATATCAAAACTCCCATGATATTATGATAGTGTCTATCAACCACAATATAATAATCATCTAGCAAAAAACTTTCATCTCACGTTCCATATGCATAATATATAATCAAAAACCATGGGCGTTTATTGGTTAATGAATTCCAATTAGCAAGGTATGGGACACCTTCCGACAGTGTATCTTTATAACGGAATACACCGGGTTCAACAGGAACATCTTGTAACCTAGGCTAAACATGACCGGTCACTCATTTTGCTTCAATGTACCGAATGTATTATCACCAACAGTTGGGGCGAACAACCATTTCTCGAATGGGACATCATCTAAATAGATTATAGAAGTAAATGGAATTTCTCTAGATCAGGTGATAATACACCCTAATTGGTAGCTAATCACTTAGCCATGTGACCTACCTGATTTTATATCATTTCCTGGTTATGAGGCTAGAGGCCATGCTTATCTTTGACAGATCACATAATTATTCACTTTGAATGTCACATCGTCATACCCACCAAATCACAAATTGATTTCTCCAAAAATACTACAGGTATATAGCTAAGAGAAACAAATTTCTCCGCCACCAATTGTAATTACGTTTGAAGAGATCAACTTACGCGATCTATTAAATATACTCCGTTATGCATTCTTCCATACAAGTCGTCTTGGGACTGGACAAACCGAAGGCACTATTCTGTAAATCCATCTTAGGCAATTTCTTCCTAGGATTTACTAAACAACCCTTGCATAACTCCGTCTTCAATTATCTTCATCATATTTGATTCGCAACGCTAATGCTATACGTAGTGGTTTTCAGATAATATATCTGATCCCGATCTCTCCACACTGACAACGGAAATGGTCAAAATCTTTGATAGTTGGTGATTTAACTATCAAAGGAAAACATGTGTACAAACAATGGTCGTATTCCCAAATAGAAATCTTACCAATCAATCATCATTCATTTCCCGTTTATCGTTTCCATATATTCATAAATTCCTTATTTTCTAAAATTAGAAAATATACGTTATTAACTTTGGGAAAAGTTTCCATTTTTGATTCACGCATCAATGTCTTCCCTGCTCTATTAGTCTCTAACTGTAAACTAGTAAGACAACAACTTCCCAAGTATAAACTCCGAAGGCCGAAACCAACAATAGATCAATACCCAGAAACCCATTCAAGTCAACTAATTCAAACCCTAAATTCCTTTATAATATTTTATTTGCAAAATATTTACTTAAATCCTTTATTCACATTAAATGTGAAT
This sequence comes from Allium sativum, assembly GCA_030737875.1. Lineage (NCBI taxonomy): Eukaryota > Viridiplantae > Streptophyta > Magnoliopsida > Asparagales > Amaryllidaceae > Allium > Allium sativum. Next base: position 481,093,410 of record CM060926.1, on the reverse strand, counting down.
AATATTTCTTCTTTGCAATCAACACAGTCTGATTTCGTATTTAAAAACAATATCTGAAATCCAATTTCTATTTATACTTCTAATTATAGAATTATTTATATAAAATCTCATTTTATTCTTCTAGCACTTATAATCCCATTTATAATCACCTTTATAAATGGTGATCAAAATCCATTTAAAATATCGGTGTTAAAACTGATTCCTACTTCTCTATATAAATTCAGTCTTATATATTCTGTTTATCAAATGGTAAATATCTTATTAAATTTATAAAACATTATTTATAAATTAATCTTCTCAGTCTATTTGTTAAAAAAGATTTCTATTTAATATCCACTTTAGACAGTCTTCTTATATTTCTTTTATATCTCGTCAAATATCCCTTTTATAATTCTATTTACTTTCTAAATAAATATTCCTTTTACACTTCTATTTATTTTCTATATAAATTATCCTTTTATAAAATTCTTTGATTTTATAAATATATTATTTTCAATGTACACTTTAAAAATTCCCTTTTCACATTTCGGTATTTCATATGCCATTTAAAATACCAAATAACCATGATCAACATCATCTGCGTGCCCATAATCAATCACAGACTATACATCACATCATATATTGCAATTAATGAAAACAGACTGTATTATAAATATTGAGAAATCTAATTGGATCCCTTCAACCTGTTTCCCAGCATTCACAGATGTTAAACAATATAAATAACATCGATTTCATTTCAATATGAAATATTACGATAAACATAATCAATATTTGATTAACGATTTATATGTATCATTATCTACAATTTCCATCAATAAATCATCAATCCGACCAAGCTATCAGCACACAACAATCAATCATCATTTATCAATACTAGATTATATTTATTTAAATATAAACTATACCGAGTTAGTGAGATTTACTCACATTAAAGTTTCATCTCTAAACAACAATAAGCGATCGTCGATTTGATTCAAATATGACAATTTATTTCGCTATAAATTGTAACGAGCTCCAATTCACTACCAACCAGTTCCATTGTGTAGCCCCTGTCAACACGATCCCAACGAATCAGACCATTCAAAATTCTGACATTGTATGAGCAAGATATATTATTTGTAAGATTGTATGTAAAATTAATGAAATAAAAACTAACTTATATATTATTATTTCTATATTGGGCCTCACCCATTAAATCCAGGCCTAACATATTTAATCTGAACCCACCAGAACAATTTCCTTCTTCCTCTTTAATCCAAACGTGAGCTCAGATAATCATTTCCAACTTTGAACGTCTACTGGCCCTCCGTCCATCAACAATAATTCACACTAAATAACCAAGCCCCCAACCGTAATGACCCGACTTCTATACTAGTTTTGTAATCCATAATACATAGGTTATACTGGTAATTAAATTAAACTAAATTAATTAGTATTTATATATTTGGAAGATATTAGGAGGAATTCCAAGAATATATTTATATTGATGTTTTAAAAATCCTTAACCAATGCATATGTGTTTATAAACAAGTAACGGATGTATTTTCATTTTTATTGTATTTTTATATCGGTTAAAAACTCATGTGAATATAATATCATCTAAGTGAAAATAAAAGGGAAAGTCTATTAATTCATACATAATTTAATTTGGGTTGGTGTAACACCCCACCTCCGCCAGGGTGGCTCTTGCAAGCACTCTGACTTTGGAGGGGCGTTTGTATCGGGTAAACATGCATAATGATATATCAAGGCAGAACAAGAACATATGTATATATGTAAACAGAGTAAATAAGATAAGTAAAACAGCGGAAAATTTCAAACTATTTCAAAACAAGTCTGGTACAACATAATGTCAACTTTCCAAATACACAAGTCTAGATAAAAACAACATCACTGAAAAACTGAAATACATAAGTACTATCCCCAAAATAAGTGATAACCATAGCTAGCTTCATGTCAAGACCATACATGAGCTAAAATCCCACAAGAAAGCGATCAGAAATCCAAGCTAAGCTCCAATATTCCCACCCTGAGAACCTGGGGGGGGGGGGGTACGGAAGAAAAGAGACGAAAGAAAACAGGTCAGTCAAAAAGACTGAGTAATCCCTACTACCATCAGTCTATAAACTAATAAAGTTAACTGGCATGATGAAAACTGAGATGAACATAAGGATAACTACATACTGGCAAGATAGATAAAAGGTGTCATCGCATAATCAGGTTTAAGGTTTTGCACCACAGGTGTACTAGCAAACTAACATGACTTGAATAAACAAGTATTGATCCCTTGGCCCAAGCTTTGGCCCAATAACATGAAGTGACCCTAATACGAGGTCCAATAACATGAAGTGACCCTAATACGAGGTCCAATAACATGAAGTGACCCTAATACGAGGTCCAATAACATGAAGTGACCCTAATACGAGGTCCAACCAAACGGTCTAGTCGATCGGCTCCCTATAAGCCTAACTCGTCACGTGTTGGTGTCAATACGGCCCAAACATAATTGTAGTCAGACTGTGCTGGGTCTCCCGTCGGGTGTATCAAGCCCTAGGGTGTCAACCCCTGGACACCATAAACATAAGTGCACAGTCTAGATCTACTGGTACCCGTGCTTGATTTTCTCCGGCTACGGACTACGTGCACGACCGTAGTCCGTCCGGAACTACACCGGCGTACCACTCTGCCGTCGTTTTTGGTCACTTACCTCAAGTCCAGTAATCGTGCCCCACCCTAGCCTAGTCCCTAGGGTCATGATGATACAAACTTGGGATTACTGCTGGAGTGGACCCCCGTTGCTAGGATTTTCTAGTGGGTTAAGTACGGTTTAACCCTCTTGCTAATCATGGATTAACTTGGTTAAGTGTAACGATGAGTTCACAAATTAACCCTGATTAATCTACCAAGCCCACATTGATTAAGTATTAAGTGGACCATGACTTAAACCCTAACCATGAGGCATTAATTAATTAATGTGCCTTAACCTCTCACATTAGACTTCATTGCGGTTACTAGTTAAGCCGGTCGGTTCCGGGTAGCTTTATACCACAACTTGGTCTAACCTCGGGTTCAAGGTACAACATGACCAACTTCTCACATTGGGTCCTATTGTTTGTAGCAACTAGTTAAGCCGGTCGGTTCCGGGTAGGTTTACGCTACAAACTCAACCCAACCTCGAGTTGGTCACACTTATATTTTCTAAGTGTCATGTCCATTATGTTTCCAAAACATATTACAAGTTTTCAAGCATTTGGGTAGACCTAACTTAATAGGTAAATTCCCAATGGGTAGACCTTACTTAATATGTAAATTCCCAATCTTATGTTTTTATGTCTTTTAAGTTTACCCAACCCCAAATGCAATCCAATCGCTTACATAATCGCAATAGCGCATAAAGAATAGAAAGAGGTAACTTGGCATAATCATGACATAAAGGTGTTGAAGCCACAAGTTTAACATGGTGGCATATGAAATGTACATATGTTCATATACTTGCATATTACATTTTTAGGCCTCAAAAACATGCATAAAACCAAACTTAGCATATAGGTGATACATGGTGATAAATGACATGTAGAAGTTGCCATAAGTACGCATTTAGCCTCACATGCAAGTTATCATAAGGGATATGATAACTTACATGTTGCCAAAATGCAACCTTTAGCATAAAGCTTGAAGCTTTAAGCTCATAACCCCAAGGTAAGCTTGCATAACATGATAACATGAGTAAATGATCAACCCAACTTGCATAACATAACATGGCAAACTTGCATAACATAACATGATAAACTTGCATATCATAACATGATAAACTTGCATATCATAACATGGCCAACTTGCATAACATAACATGATAAACTTGCATATCATAACATGGCAAACTTGCATAACATAACATATCAAACTTGCATAACATGACATAGTAAACTTGCATATCATGGCAAACTTGCATATCATAATGATCAACCAAACTTGCATCATTCATTTAACTTTAGAGTTTAAATATGAAAGTAGAAAAGGGCTTACAATGCTTATGAAGACACAAAAATATATATATAGATTGAGACAAAGCCCTTATGCAATCAAATAAACCCAAAATGCAAGCTCCAATAGAAAAACCCTTGAGCCAAAATGATCAAAACCCTTGCTTTATGATGTAAATATGGAAACTTAACTTGAATGCAAGCTAATTACACTCATACAAGCTTGAAAACACTTGTATGCATGGAAAATCTCTCATAGAAATAACTTAGAATTTTATGAAGAGAGTGGAGGCCATGAGAGGAATGATTTTGCCATAGTTTAGTTGTAGGGTTGAATAATGATGATTTAGGGTTAGGTTAGGGGCTTATATATAGAGATTAGGATTAGTTTTAACCTTAGGATTAAACCCTAATTCCAATCTCAGCCCTTAAAACCGAATCTGGCCCCATAACCTAACCAAAACCCTAAAATGGTGCACCAGGCAAAACTGCCCGGTTGAACCAAGTCGACAGCCAAGTCGATAGGGCTGTCGACTTGGGTCCAACCAAGTCGACTGCCAAGTCGACAGGCCTGTCGACTTGGTTGGCTTGGCGGAAAATTTCCCGCCTAGCCTTCCAGGCCCGAAATTCGAAATTTGAACTTGAAATTCAAATCTGTTTTGAACTTGAAATTTTATGAAAACTTCATTGGGCCTTAATCGGGTCATACGGAGTCCGATTTTCGAAAACTCGGACTCTATTTCACGTATTTTTCCGAGACGAACGCAATGGCATAGCCCGTTTCCCTTGATTCAGATTTATAAATTAAATTCTGCCTCAATTTATGTTATAACAGGTTATTGAAAATACGGGTTGTTACATTCTCCCCTCCTTAAAGGATTTCGTCCCCGAAATCTTCAAGTTAGGAAGAACGTATCCTACCATCCAACATCCATCTACTCAAAACATCATCCACGAGCAATCATTGTCCTTACAAGATTCTAAATGTTGTATGAACATATGCAAAGGTGTGTTTATATGTACTTATCTAATGCAAATATCATCAATGCAAATTATGTTAGTGAACTGAATCCATATGTATGCAATTCCTAACATAATGTATAACATCTATATGTGTGCACATAACATACATCCATATGCAACATCCATGTGATAACACAAAAATTTTCATCCATGAATAAGCGTAAACACTCATGCATATGCAATATGAGGAGTGTGTGAGCCGATCTAGTCCCTAATGTGTATAATGCATCCACGAGTAGCAACTTGCAAACACTTACAACCACTTGCAAACATCAAGCATAACATGTTTCAAACACATGTTTCATCCAAAGGGTTTCTACCTAAGGTTCTCATGACAAGATTAACACGATATAGATAGCAAAAGAAAGATATGCTGCAAAGAGACCGGGAAGATATGCAAGATATACTCCTTTTGGATTACAAGAAATCCCTTCCTAACCCAACCCATATTCTATAAAAGCCCAAAAGGTTTAGTCAACCTAACGGACCCCTTTAAACCTTGACATGTATTACTAACCGATGAGTCACACCCCCTTATGGAGTTTACAACAGAAATGGGATCGAGAATGGGACTGAGAGGATATATGTAAAAAGATAACATGCGAGTAAGTTCCACAGGAAAACAAGGATCAAGGATATGCTCTTAAAAAGAGATATGATGCGCGTATCTAGCCTTCGGTCTTCTAAGTCACGTTTCCTTGAGCTTAACTCCACTGTGCTTTTACCATCTTTTACCTCATGATTTCTTAGCTTCTTAACTCTTATTTCCAAATATGAGTTGGAACCCATTTCATTGTCGCCTCTCGTCTTCCTCTTTCACTTACTCTTCTATCATTCTTGGCTTAAACATAACTATGACCTCATGGTTTCATGCAAGCTCTCCAAAATTTACCAGTGAATCCTGGATCTCGTTTACTTACTATAAAGTATTCCACGCAGCAGAACTTTTCTTGAAAATACCAATCCACGTTGCCAATTGCTCTTACTAACGTGATTTTCTATAACTCATGCTTGAACGAAATGAACCATCCACCTGGGAATGATAGGCCGTACTTAGATTCAGTCGCTTGCCCATGACTTCCCGTAGACTATTCCAAAACTGGCTAGTGAAAATTGAGTCATGGTTACTAACTATCCTTTAGGGAACCCCGTGCAACCGCTTTATTTCTTGAAAGTAAACTGTCGCTAGTTATGATGCAGTCCTTTCGCTCTTTACCGGAGTGAAATGAGCACTCTTCGTGAGTCTACCTACTATGACCCACATGCTCTTATTCCCTTTCTTGATCTAGGCAGTCCATCCACGAAATCCTTCGTGACGCTTTTCCCTCTTCCATTGCGGGGACCTCCAATGGATATAATAGCCCACCGGGCTTCTATGACTCGGCCTTTAACCTGTTGGCACAACATGCACCTCGGGACAAACTCGGCCACCTCCTCGGGTGATGTGCATCTTCAAGAACCTTCTTTCTCTCATCGCGTCTTAGCCATCCCTTGTCATCTATAGCGAGGTGACTTACCATCTCACCTCGAATCAACTTGTCCATGATCTCGACTAACTGCAGGTCTTCTTTCTGTGAAGTCCCTACTTGATCCAGAAGGGTAGGTCTAAGCTCAAGGGACGCTAACTAACTAATTAAACTGAGAGAACTTCTTACTTCAATTGTCCTCGTCGGAACTTTTCGGTTTTGAACCGCGATCACTTTAGCAGGATCCACCACTACGCCTTGCTTAGAAACTATGTGCCCAAGAAATCTAACTCCTTTTTCTCCAAAATGACATTTGGAGGACTTGGCTTTCAACTGATGCGCTCTAAGCGTATCCATCACCTCCTTGAGATGTCTAGCATGTTCTTCCTCGTTCTTTAAGAAAGTCAGGATATCGTCTACAAAGACTACCACAAACTCGTTCAGGAACTCCCTAGACACCCTACTCATTAAGTCCACGAAGTAGGCAGGTGCATTAGTCAAACCGAATGGCATGACCAGCCATTCTAAGAATCCATCTGGAGTTCTGAACGCAGTTTTGCCTATACTATCCTCAGCTACTCTGAGCTGATGGAATCCAGTAGCAAGATCAAGAGAAAACAGATGTTCCTACAAGATGATCAAACAAATCATCGATCCTTGGCAATGGTTGTCTATTCTCTTTGTTTAACTCACGATAATCAACACAAAGTCGAAGAGAACCATCTGCCTTGGTAGTAAATACTACAGGCGCTCCCCATTCAGATATACTTCGTCTAATGAAGTTCTTCTCAAGCAACTCCTTTACTTGCTTACTTAGCTCCCGCCTTTCACGTGGAGCCATGTGCCGAACGGGAAAAGAAATTGGCTTTGCATTATCCACCAGATAAATGCGGAAATCAATCTCTCGCTTAGGGGGCAACCCCCCAACTTCCTCGAAAACATCCAGATACTCTCAAACCACTCTCACAGACTGAAGAGTTTCCATTGACGAGTCGAGTGATTAAAGATAGCACAACATGACGGGACCTCTCGGATTACAAGAAATTTCTAGGGTGTTTCCGAGGCGAGTCACGAGCCTCACAACCCTATGCTCACAATCAAGGATGGCTCTATATCTGGACAACCAATCCATGCCCAATATCAATTCGTATCCCCTAAAACCAAGAACATAAGCACTACACAAGAACTCTACACTCAGTATAGAGATCCTCAAATCCCCACATATCATAGACAGATGGGCGGAACCCCCAATAGGATTTGAGACACAGACGGGATCATCTACTAAGCTAGTACTAAGGTGCAAACTATCAACAAGATCAGATGAGATAAAGCTATGCGATGCACCAGAATCAAACAAGGTACGAACAGGAAAATCAGAAATGTAAACAAGACTTTCAACAGAAATACTACCTCGATCGGGAACTGGAGCGGCATTGAGAGCATGAACTTGCCCTCCCGAAGGTCCAGCACGCTGAGTCTGACCCTGGCCTTGCCCTTGCTTCTTCGGGCAATCCCTAGTGAAGTGTCCCATTTCTCCACAGTTAAAGCAAGTGCCCTTCCTTTTTCTGCAATCCTTGTTTAGATGAGTCGAGCTTCCACAAGTAAAGCACCTTTTTTCATTCTTATCTTCCTCTTGAAGCAGGGCCATATTTACCAAACTCTCGAAGGTTGCTCCGATGGGTATATGAGATATGGCCAAACCGCGCAATGGCTCGTTTAGTCCTAGAGCAAAGTGCATGGCCTTCTTCTGAGCTGTGTTAACCAAGTCTAAAACGAACCGAGCAAGTTGATTAAACTTATCCACGTATTCCCTAATAGTCATGTCCCCTTGCTTTAGTGATAGGAACCTCTCCATCTGAAGGTTCTCCTCTGCTGATGATAAAAACCTCAGTCCAAACCTTCTTTTGAACTCATCCCAAGTCTCAATTGGTCTAGTAGTGGTGGTGACTACCCACCAATAAACAGCTTCCCCTTTCAATAACCATACCGCCAACATAACTTTCCTACGATCTTCTACATCTAAGATAGCAAAGAGGTCTTCAGTTTCCAGTTTCTTGCCTCAATAGAAGTCTCCATCCCAACAAAATTCTTGCAACCCATCGCCTTAAAGTCTTTGCAAATCTCCGCGAAATCCGCTTGTGGATGCTGAGGGGGAGGAGGAATGTCCGCGGGGTCGGCTTCACTTTCCCTTTCCCCCATGTATCTCCTAAACCAAATAGGTACTTGAGCGCCTTCCGGAATGGCAAAGTTATCGACCATACTGAAATCGAAGAAAAAGATAGATTCAGAATAGAGAAAAACGAAGGAATTTTTGCTAATGGCTTTTTGGGGAATAGCCTTTAAAATAAACTAGACTTTTCTTTGGAAAATACTTTATACTTGGTTTTGAAAATAGTTTTCCAAAAGTTTTCTAAAAACCTTTTTGTTCCTTCTCGTAAACCATACGCTCTGATACCAAATGTAACACCCCACCTCCGCCAGGGTGGCTCTTGCAAGCACTCTGACTTTGGAGGGGCGTTTGTACCGGGTAAACATGCATAATGATATATCAAGGCAGAACAAGAACATATGTATATATGTAAACAGAGTAAATAAGATAAGTAAAACAGCGGAAGATTTCAAGCTATTTCAAAACGAGTCTGGTACAACATAATGTCAACTTTCCAAATACACAAGTCTAGACAAAAACAACATCACTGAAAAACTGAAATACATAAGTACTATCCCCAAAATAAGTGATAACCATAGCTAGCTTCATGTCAAGACCGTACATGAGCTAAAATCCCATAAGCAAGCGATCAGAAATCCAAGGTAAGCTCCAATATTCCCACCCTGAGAACCTGGGGGGGGGGGGAAACGGAAGAAAAGAGGCGAAAGAAAACAGGTCAGTCAAAAAGACTGAGTAAGCCCTACTACCATCAGTCTATAAACTAATAAAGTTAACTGGCATGATGAAAACTGAGATGAACATAAGGATAACTACATACTGGCAAGATAGATAACAGGTGTCATCGCATAATCAGGTTTAAGGTTTTGCACCACAGGTGTACTAGCAAACTAACATGACTTGAATAAACAAGTATTGATCCCTTGGCCCAAGCTTTGGCCCAATAACATGAAGTGACCCTAATACGAGGTCCAATAACATGAAGTGACCCTAATACGAGGTCCAATAACATGAATTGACCCTAATACGAGGTCCAATAACATGAAGTGACCCTAATACGAGGTCCAATAACATGAAGTGACCCTAATACGAGGTCCAATAACATAAAGTGACCCTAATACGAGGTCCAACCAAACGGTCTAGTCGATCGGCTCCCTATAAGCCTAACTCGTCAAGTGTTGGTGTCAATACGGCCCAAACATAATTGTAGTCAGACTGTGCTGGGTCTCCCATAGGGTGTATCAAGCCCTAGGGTGTCAACCCCTGGACACCATAAACATAAGTGCACAGTCTAGATCTACTGGTACCCGTGCTTGATTTTCTCCGGCTATGGACTACGTGCACGACCATAGTCCGTCCGGAACTACACCGGCGTACCACTCTACCATCGTTTTTGGTCACTTAGCTCAAGTTCAGTAATCGTGCCCCACCCTAGCCTAGTCCCTAGGGTCATGATGATACAAACTTGGGATTACTGCTGGAGTGGACCCCCGTTGGTAGGATTTTCTAGTGGGTTAAGTACGGTTTAACCCTCTTGCTAATCATGGATTAACTTGGTTAAGTGTAACGATGAATTCACGACTTAACCCTGATTAATCTACCAAGCCCACATTGATTAAGTATTAAGTGGACCATGACTTAAACCCTAACCATGAGGCATTAATTAATTAATGTGCCTTAACCTCTCACATTAGACTTCGTTGCGGTTACTAGTTAAGCCGGTCGGTTCCGGGTAGCTTTATACCACAACTTGGTCTAACCTCGGGTTCAAGGTACAACATGACCAACTTCTCACATTGGGTCCTATTGTTTGTAGCAACTAGTTAAGTCGGTCGGTTCCGGGTAGGTTTACGCTACAAACTCAACCCAACCTCGAGTTGGTCACACTTATATTTTCTAAGTGTTATGTCCATTATGTTTCCAAAACATATTACAAGTTTTCAAGCATTTGGGTAGACCTAACTTAATAGGTAAATTCCAAATGGGTAGACCTAACTTAATAGGTAAATTCCCAATCTTATGTTTTTATGTCTTTTAAGTTTACTCAACCCCAAACGCAATCCCATCGCTTACATAATCGCAATAGCGCATAAAGGATAGAAAGAGGGAACTTGGCATAATCATGACATAAAGGTGTTGAAGCCACAAGTTTAACATGGTGGCATATGAAATGTACATATGTTCATATACTTGCATATTACATTTTTAGGCCTCAAAAACATGCATAAAACCAAACTTAGCATATAGGTGATACATGATGATAAATGACATGTAGAAGTTGCCATAAGTTCGCATTTCGCCTCACATGCAAGTTATCATAAGGGATATGTTAACTTACATGTTGCCAAAATGCAACCTTTAGCATAAAGCTTGAAGCTTTAAGCTCATAACCCCAAGGTAAGCTTGCATAACATGATAACATGAGTAAATGATCAACCCAACTTGCATAACATAACATGATAAACTTGCATATCATAACATGATAAACTTGCATATCATAACATGGCCAACTTGCATAACATAACATTATAAACTTGCATATCATAACATGGCAAACTTGCATAACATAACATATCAAATTTGCATAACATGACATAGTAAACTTGCATATCATGGCAAACTTGCATATCATAATGATCAACCAAACTTGCATCATTCATTTAACTTTAGAGTTTAAATATGAAAGTAGAAAAGGGCTTACAATGCTTATGAAGGCACAAAAATATATATATAGATTGAGAAAAAGCCCTTATGCAATCAAATAAACCCAAAATGCAAGCTCCAATAGAAAAACCCTTGAGCCAAAATGATCAAAACCCTTGCTTTATGATGTAAATATGGAAACTTGACTTGAATGCAAGCTAATGACACTCATACAAGCTTGAAAACACTTGCATGCATTGAAAATCTCTCATAGAAATAACTTAGAATTTTATGAAGAGAGTGGAGGCCATGAGAGGAATGATTTTGCCATAGTTTAGTTGTAGGGTTGAATAATGATGATTTAGGGTTAGGTTAGGGGCTTATTTATAGAGATTAGGATTAGTTTCAACCTTAGGATTAAACCCTAATTCCAATCTCAGCCCTTAAAACCGAATCTGGCCCCAAAACCTAACCAAAACCCCAAAATGGTGCACCAGGCAAAACTGCCCGGTTGAACCAAGTCGACAGCCAAGTCGACAGGGCTGTCGACTTGGGTCCAACCAAGTCGACTGCCAAGTCGACAGGCCTGTCGACTTGGTTGGCTTTGCGGGAAATTTCCGGCCTAGCCTTCCAGGCCCGAAATTCGAAATTTGAACTTGAAATTCAAATCTGTTTTGAACTTGAAATTTTCTGGAAACTTCATTGGGCCTTAGTCGGCTCATACGGACTCCGATTTTCGAAAACTCGGACTCTATTTCGCGTATTTTTCCGAGACAAACGCAATGGCATAGCCCGTTTCCCTTGATTCAGAATTATAAATTAAATTCTTCCTCGATTTATGTTATAACAGGTTATTGAAAATACGGGTTGTTACAGTTGGAATTAAAAATAAGATATTTCTTATATGAATTGTTGGATTTACCTAAGGGGAAACACAAGTATATATATTATACATGATACTCATTAAATTTGGCAAAAATGACCAGAGATCAAATTCATTAAATTAACCTATCTATATACCAACTTGTTACATACATTTCTATATTGACAAGTGCTTGTTGTTCTTACATCATTGTTTACACATTATTTTGCTTTTAAGTCATATAAATATGAAGCTACCTAGTGCAACTAAAATACAAAAAGTAAATATCTGTATAACTTCACAAGTAAGTATATATACATATGCATATACATACATACATATATATATGTACATATATATAAGAGATAATTTTAACTACAAAGATCATGGCTGCTAAATACATAAGGATTTGCATTTCTGTGATTTAACAGGGCTGATTTGCCTTAGTGCTAAGATTGAGGACATTTAAACCCTTTAGTACATGTGTACATCTAAGATCATGGTCATAGATGAGATTGATTTTCCTTAGAGGCCAGGTATAATCTGTTAGAAAACGAAGTACATGTGAATGTATTGCATCAAGAACATGGTTGAGATGCAAATTCCGCAGCAAATAAGAGTAGATGTAGCTGGCACATTGATATTTCCAATTAGCACATATATAGGCACATGTGCACATATGTACAGCAAGACTATTGCTGTATGTTTAGAAGAAAAGTTTAAAGAGCATATGTACATCACACATCCATTCAAAGCTACAACATAGAGGATCCTATCAACATGTAGAGACAGCTTATACATTTCCTGACCAATAGCCTAGCCTTAAGGCCATTAGCACCTAGGAATTGTACAAAATTTGTACATTAATATAGCCAACCAAACATGTGCGCTTGCTAGGAAATTTTAGAGGGGAAATACCATTAGCAAGCCTCTTTTCAATCGTACTCATCTCACCTGAATTGACCACTGCAAACCGTACGATGTACGAGTCAAAACCTACCTAAGTTAAGCCTTAACTTCTCATATATGAACACTACTACACATTGAAACCTATACACACAATTCTCTCATCTACACAAATGAAAACAAACAACAAACTAGAAATTTAAATGGCCGAGAACCATTAGCAGGGAACCTGTAGAACTTCGGAATAACATGTGTAACACCCCATCTCTATTAAGGTCACTCACAAAGGGAATGCCTTAACTTCAGCTGAGCGTTTTAGGTAAACAGACATAGAATATCACAAGACAGATATAAAAATTTTGCAGTGGAAACTAAACAACTTTATTAAATCACCAAAATAACTTGTTACATAATACCATGAGTCATAAAATCATTACAACAAAACACTTCTGTCTTACATTATCAGAGTACATAGGTATTTAAAAGAAAAACATCATTCCCCATATTAAAGAGCAAGCCATATAAGAGACAGAGACTCGAGCCATACTTCAGAAGTAACTCCTGGAAGATGATATCCAAATCCTGATTAAACCTGGGTGTTTCCTCCCTGAGAACCTGAGGGGAAACAGAAGAGAAGAGGCGAAAGAAACTAGGTCAGACATACGTCTCGTGAGTCCAGTAACTTTTAGCCAGTAAATAAATAAAGGTAAACATGACAGGCATACAAAGTGGATAAGAGGATTCACGGTACAGATGGCAGGTATGACAGGACACATAAGGTAAGATGTATGCATGCTTCACTACAAACTACTCTACACTTATACTAGTAAAATCAAGATGAGATGATCCCTTCTACTTACCATAATAACGATATCGATGGTGGTAGTTTCGTGTATTCCTAGCTGCTGTCATAAGTGCCGCCTACTTCTACCTTAACTAGTTGTACCCACTACCCTCCTACAATAAATTGGTAGACTTAGGGCATACGTCCGGATATACCCTAACCACTACCCTAATCGACTGGCTCCCTATTTCGTAGATACCCTATGCTGGTCCCACAACTTGGGGGTATCACTTCCCTAAAGTGGCAACCCAAGGTGTGCATAATTATACCTACTGGTGTCATGGTTGTCTTGTCCCCCTCTGCCCGGCCCATGCACACACATGTCCCCGGTCGATTTGTGCCGCCCACACCATCCGTCTCATTTTGGATCTCTTACAATCAATCAGTAAGCGTGCCCCTTCCCTTCCTAGTACGGAGTTCTTTACTTGGATACCCCTCTGGGTAACTGACTGAAATGGGTCCCACATAGCATGATACAAGCTTTCCCCTATGTCTTGTATCCCTAATAGGTTTTCTACTGACTATGTATAACCTAAGGTGTCTTTAATTACATAGCCCTCAATCAGTAATGCGTACCTATAGGTGTCTTTGATACATAACCCTTAGTCTACCTATCGGTTATGATTACCTATAGGTGTCTTTAATACATAACTCTATCTATTCCCATTAGTTATGCGTACCCCTAAGGGTTTCTTTAATACATAGCTTTACTATTTTGCCCTAGTTATGTATACCATTAGGTGTCTTTAATTACATAACTCTTTTTATCTGGTTAAGTTTGTGGGCCTATATATATTAATATTACCCACCTACCCTTCAGTTGTACTTAACCCTCCCACTGATTTAATCCTATTTATTTAATGGTTAAGTTTGTGGGCCTATATATATTAATATTACCCCCTCCCCATCAGTTGTACTTAACCCACCCACAATCCAACTCATTTTACTAGACCCTAAGTTATGTCTATCATCATACAGTACTAATGTATTAAGTTAGGTTAAGTAGTCTTTTCTTATTACCATGTCCAATTATGGTTATATTGGGCTAGACCTCCCACATTAGGCCTACAACATGTGGATGCTAGATATGCCGGTCGGGTCCGGGTAGTCTTATTTCACAGTCGGGTCTAACCTCGTGTCCTAGCCCGAGTCGTACTCACACACTTAGACCTCTCACATTAGGTTCAACATTAGGTTCAACATTAGTGGCTGTTGGGTATGCCGGTCTGGTCCGGGCAGACTTCCACCACTAATGTAACCTAACCTCGTGTCATACGTGTTAATTAAATTTTCGGACTTTAATTGCTTAAACATTTCTCTTTTGATTAATTAAGTTAATTAATTAATCCTTTCCTTTTTGTAGGTGTCAATACCTATTTTATTAACAATTTGAATTTCCTATCCATAAATGCTCATATTCAAATTATACCATTTTTACTCAACTTTACCTATGTCATTATAGGTAATTATTTATATGTTTCCCTACTAGAATCATGTGTCCAATTTACATCATCACTATATAAATTATGCCTATTACAAATTCCCCTTTTTCCTCGTTTCTTAACTAGCGTAATCATGTGCATTTTGGCGTTATCGAGGTTACAAAGTAGCCTCACCATAATAATAAAATATAGGGTATGACAAGGTGGTTGTTTCAATACAATTTTTGGCATAAGCATGACAACTAGGGAAAATGACATGATAACTTCGCATATAATTATGATTCACCACATAATTAATAACTTGCATAGATTCATGATTTTGCAACATAACAACTTGCATAGGTTCATGAATTAACAACATAATTAACACCTCACATAGGTTCATGATTCACAACATAACAACTTGCATAGGTGACTTGCATAGGTTCATGATTCACAACATAACAAACTTGCATAACATAACTACTTTCACATGTTTATGAATAATAACTTGCATAGGTTCATGAGTTCTCAATCATAATAAATTGCATAAGTGATTGCATGATCTCATAACAACTTGCATAGGTTCATGATAACAACTTGCATAGATTCATGAATTCGCAACATAATAACTTGCATAGTTTTATGAATTTCACTTGCATAATTTCATGATTCATCACAACAAAAACTTGTATAATTTCATGATCCACAACAAAAATAAACTTGCATAACTACAAACAACATATACCCAAATCATAGTCTACCACAATTCACTTTTATCTATTTAAACCTAAAAGCGACTGAACTCACAGGAAAAGAGGTCTTGAGTTCTGGGATCTGAATTCTGTAATTGATTAGCATTCCCTTGATGTAGACAATTTCGTTGTTGAGACTAGACTTTTATTTGAATTGAATTGAGTTGCTTTATTTTGCTTCTAGTTGGTGGCAGATACTCTAGGTTTTGGAGAGACGGTATGACGGCCATGGTTCTAATTTTTATTTGATTCTAGGGTTTGAGACTACACATGTTTATATAGAATTTCAATTTAATTTGAGTTCTCGGATGCTCTTAGGGTTAATCAAAACCATTCAGTCAGGATAGGTGACACCTCAGCCCTAATGACTCAGCAATGAGTCAGAAAGGACTCAGCAATGAGTCATAGTGTGGATCAGATCATACCAGAAATCTGTGCAAGCTTTCTGCTCGGCCTGGGCGCACTTGGGAAGTGCACCAGTGTATTTTTGTATTGGCGCACTTCCTAAGTGCGCAAGTGCATTTTTTTATGGTTTTTCCGCCTAACTTCATTCGTCCATATCTCCTTCATATGTTGTCAGTTTTACGCAAACTCGGACTCTATCTCAAGAAGAATTCCGAGACAAACGTAATGGCACAACCCGTTTCCCTTAATTCCCACATTTGAAATTAAGTATTCTTAAATTTGGTTAATTTTTAATATTTAAAATTACGGGGTGTTACGTTCTCCCCTCCTTAATGGATTCCATCCTCGAAATCTTCGAGTCAAGAAGAATGTGCATCCTACCATCCAATCATCCATCTACTCAACCATCAAACACAGGCATCCATTGTCCTTAAAATTCTTCTAATGCTTTTATGTTTATATGCATAGTGTGTGTACATGTCCCCATCTAATGCAAAATCAGGCGGTCTACTGATTCAGTTGACCTCCTTAATGCAAATTATGTCAGTACCATGAGTCCATCATGTATGCAAGTAAACCTATTACATCATATAAATTCTTTATGTGTGCACACACATTAATCCAAATGCAACATCCTTATGCTATCTCATCCATTTTCATCCATAAAAAGAAAAGAAAATGTACATACATCCATATGCAGGATGAGAGAGTGATTGATCCGATCTAGTGCCTAATGTGTGTGTATAAGCGTCCATAGGCAACCACTAGCAAATACTTGCATCCACTTGCAACCATCAAACATAACATGTCTCAAACACATGTTTACATCCATGGATTTCCTATCTAAAGGTCGAAGATTCGGTTGATGGGATGCAAACAAATGATATAACTAAAACAAAAGCTCTGTTCCCATTTGACATCGGTTAAGAGAATAATTGCCTAAGTTTCAGCCCCAAAGACCGGAATCAACATCAGGCTGACACTCAGAAAATTACCCCCATTAAACAATGTCAAAACTGGAAATCTACTTCATGCTTCGAGTCGAAACCCCTATCCTTCAGAAATATTCAGATACATACGGACTATTGGTACAGATCAGATTACATAATGATTCTCAGAAAGCTAAGCATAACAGACCCTTGCGGGTTACAAGAAACTTTGGGGGTCTTTCCATGACAAGTTAGAAACTTAATGACCTTCCTCTCAAAAACTAGAATGACCCTCTACATAGAAAGTTGGTCCATTTAGAACCAAATCATAGCCCATAAACTTGAGCACACAAATGCCACATTCAAATTTTTGACGCCTAACACAGATAATTTCAACCCCTTACAAATCACCAATAAATGAGCCGAACAGCCAAAGGGGTTTGAAACAACTATGGGATCAGAAACAAGACTAGAATTAAAGTGCAGAGTCTCAATTACAAAATCAAAATGCCAGAATCCAAAAGAGTCTTAACTTCATAATAGATAAGGAAATTAAACCTTTTACATAAATTTTTCCTATCTCTATCCTATCCATCTGCCACAAGAGCATTCGCCCGCCCTCAAGAAGTACCTTGCGATCCATGCGCCTTCGGGCATTCCTTAAAGAAGTGTCCGACCTATCCGCACTTAAAACAATTGAACTTCCTCCTTTTACGTTCTTTGACTAGGTGACCTTCTTTCCCACAATAGTAGCCTTTCCTCTTATCCTTTCCCTTGTCATCCTTCTCGCCTTTCTTCTGCTGTTGCTGTTGCGGTCCTTTCTTGGGTCCCACCTTCTCATTTTTCAATGTCCCTTCAACTTTTCCTCTTTCTTTGCTCCCTTGTCCTCTTCATGCATTAGGGCCATATCCACCATCTTTTCAAAAGTGGCCCCCATGGGAGCGTGGGTCATAACCAATCCATGTAGCAGCTCATTCAAGCCTTTAACAAATCTCAGAGCCTTCTTCTTAGGTGTGTTCACCTAGTCTAAGACAAACCTCGCCGACTGATTGAACTTGTTGACGTACTCTTTTACCGACAGATTACCCTGCTTCAATGCCAAGTACCTTTCCGTGTATAGATATTCTTCTGCTCATGAGAGAAATTTTGCCTCAAACCTACGCTTGAAATCCGGCCATGTATCAACTGGACGATCACCATTAGTGACCTCCCACCAAAACGAGGCCTCATCCTTCATTAACCAGGCAGCTAACTGGACCTTTCTTCCATCTTCTACCTCAATGATTCCAAAGGAAAACGCGTTTGACCAGTTTCAGTTGATTTTAATCGATTGGAAAATGGCCATTTTTCAAACGGTCTCAGAATTCGACGAAACTAGTTTTGTTAGGACCGTATCATCAATACGAAGCTAGAAAATATTTTTATGGAATTTTTAGAGTTAGTATGTGACCCCGATAATTTGAAATGTGCGTTTAAAATTCATGATAGTGATTTAAATGTAAATTCAATGGAAACGGATCGAAACGATCAAATCAGCTTGCGATACATATCCCATTGTGTTCGGAATAGGGGTAATTAGCTATGGACGGCAAGCGGTGGGCTTCGTTTCGAGGTCAATAGAAAAAGTTACTTTATGTGAATAAAATATTGAATATTAAATAATAAAAATAAAAAGAAAAGGTCAACCTTCTCCCCCTTAAATCACGCTGGCCCCCCCTTTTTCATCAGTTGAATTCGATTTGGGAAAAAAAAAACTTGCGTTCTTCCTCCTCGCGACAGCCACCCTCGCCGGACCTCCACCGCACCCTCCCAACTCCGGCGCCCTCCTTCTCCATCGCTCTCCTTCCTCTCGCCGTTCCTGCTCCACCACGAAACCTCCCAACTCGAGCTCGCACCCAACCCTGGCCATGCTCCACCCGCCTCCAACCCCAGGCGACGGCGCCTCCGACCTCCGAGCGCCCTCCTCGCGTCAGAGTCCACCCTCCTCGCCAGAAGAGGCGCGATACCACCCCCAGAACTCGGCGGCGCTGCAAAAAAAAAAATTTCTCCCCCTCCTCTCTGTAAGTTTCCCTGATTGATTATTTACTTTAAAAACTGATTGTTATTTATTTTAAAAAAAAAAACTGATTGTTAGATAATATTAAAACTGATTTTAATTAGCGAAAGATTAGATTTTTAAAAGGCGAAATCTTTATATGGTGAAGAGCGAAGAGAAAATATGATTTTGATTATATAGAATAATAAAAATTTGATTTTTACATATTATATCGAAGAAATAGATTAGATTCAAAAATATAAAAATAGAGTTTTTAATTATATTTTTGAAATATAAAAGATCGAATTTTTGAAACGAAAAAGAATATATTTTTGAAATGAAAAGAGAACGTATTTTTAAAAAAACAAAGAGGTTCGATTTTTTTTAAAGTGATAAAAAAATATAATTTTTTTAATATAGAAGAGGAAAAAAATATAAACTTTATATTTGAAAGGGCAGAATCTTTATATATAATAGCGATTATAAAAATATGATTTTTATATTTTTAAAGTTGTAAAAATATAATCTTTTATATTGTAGAAAGATAAAAATATGATCTTTGCATAGTAGAAACTATAAAAATATAATCTTTACATGATAGGAATATTAAAAATATCATCTTTATATGTGTAGAAAAATAAAATTGATATTTTTATAAAGATGAAATCTTTAAATTTGAAAAGGTGAAGTCTATGTTTTTATAAAGGCGAAAACTATATTTTAGAAAGGCGAAATTTTTATATGGAAAATAGCGTAATAAAAATATAATTTTTATCTATATGACATAGTAGTAAAAATTCGATTTTTATGTATTGAATAACGGAATAAAAAATTCGATTTTTAAATGTAGGAAGTGATTATAAAAATATGATTTTTAAATTGAAAGTGAATAAATAAAAATGTGATTTTTATTTTAAAGACATCAGTATATAAAAATGTGATTTTTATTTTAAAGACATCAGCAAATATAAAAATGTGTGATTTTTATATATGTAGTGGCTACGGGCAACGAAGGTGACGAAGATGCGATAGCGATGAAGATTTCTATCTATGAAGTGCCGTGGAGCTAGGATAGCTATTTGTGATAATTTCTCACTCTTTGATTTTCTTTTCTAGTTATATATATATACTAGGATGCAGACAGTGCTTAGTAGCACCCGACACAATCGTCCACAGACCATGGACTTGTTTGTTTGGTTGCATAGATTAGTTGGATTATTTGATTGAAATTGAATTGTTTGGTGAAATGAATAGGTTTGATTGATGTGTGAATGGCGTGGGCCTTCACTAGACCGGGGATAAGGCTAGGCCTCGTCCCGTTTCTAGTATCGTGCCGTTATGCCGCCGAAATTTTCTAAAATATGTTAGAAAAATAAAAATATCATTTTATTTAAAGAATGAACTGAATAGAAATTCATAAGTTAAAATAAAATGTTTTATCGTTAAAAATATAATTTTTAACGTGAATATGAATATAGTGAATGCGAATAAATAAATATTCATTTACAAACCGGACGGTTTGTTTATGTGCACCTATTTGAAGGACATTGATTTGGTCGATTAATTTTACACACCGCCCAACTGCACGAATAAAATATGTGGTTGATTGCTTGAAAACCCCACACGGGTGTTGGGATGAAATATGAAGTTCACTCATCCTGATTGATTAATTATGTCGATCGATTGATTGACAGGCTGTTATAAGCGTTAGATATCTATATTTGATGCTTATACAGTGTAGTGCACTTTGGTTGATGGTTGATTATTTTTCAATGTTGTTATATGCATATGTTGTATGAAAATCCATATAAGTAATTTTATATGGTGATTGATTGGGCCTCATTCCAATTTAGAAGATAAATAATAATATAAAATAAAGGTTCATGTGTTGACTATACTCATCCGTTGAGATTAGTCATGTGTTGAACGAAATATTTTTATAATAAAATTTACATCTTTATGAATATAAAATAAAGGTTCATGTGTTGACTGTACTCATCCGTTGAGATTAGTCATGTGTTGAACGAAATATTTTTATAATAAAATTTACATCTTTATCAATATAAAATAAAGGTTCATGTGTTGACTGTACTCATCCGTTGAGATTAGTCATGTGTTGAACGAAATAATTTAACAAAAATAGTCACACGTGGATGGTACTCATTCATTGAGATTAGTCGTGTGTTGACAAATAGAAATATTTGAAATAGAATATTTGAAAATAGAAATATATGAAGCCGTGTTGACTAGATTGACGCCATTTTGACATGAACGATATTTATATCAATTTTATTTCGAAATGAATTGAATATATAACGATTTCGAAATAAATTGAATATATAACGATTTCGAAATAAATTGAATATATAACGATTTCGAAATAAATTGAATATATAACGATTTCGAAACAAATTGAATATATAACGATTTCGAAACAAATTGAATATATAACGATTTCGAAATGAATTGAATAGAAAACAAATTTGAATTGAATAGAAAACAAAATGAATTGAATAGAAAACAAATTTGAATTGAATAGAAAACAAATTTGAATTGAATAGAAAACAAATTTGAATTGAATAGAAAACAAATTTGAATTGAATAGAAAACAAATTTCATTTGAATAGAAAACGAATTTGATTTCAATTGAATATATAAAGATTTCGAAATAAATTGAATATATGACGATTTCGAAATAAATTGAATATATAACGATTTCGAAATAAATTGAATATATAACGATTTTGAAATAAATTGAATATATAATGATTTCGAAACAAATTGAATATATAACGATTTCGAAACAAATTGAATATATAACGATTTCGAAACAAATTGAATATATAACGATTTCGAAATGAATTGAATAGAAAACAAATTTGAATTGAATAGAAAACAAAATGAATTGAATAGAAAACAAATTTGAATTGAATAGAAAACAAATTTGAATTGAATAGAAAACAAATTTGAATTGAATAGAAAACAAATTTCATTTGAATAGAAAACGAATTTGATTTCAATTGAATATATAACGATTTCGAAAAAAATTGAATATATAACGATTTCGAAATAAATTGAATATATAACGATTTCGAAATAAATTGAATATATAACGATTTCGAAATAAATTGAATATATAACGATTTCGAAACAAATTGAATATATAACGATTTCGAAACAAATTGAATATATAACGATTTCGAAATGAATTGAATATATAACGATTTCGAAATGAATTGAATAGAAAACAAATTTGAATTGAATAGAAAACAAAATGAATTGAATAGAAAACAAATTTGAATTGAATAGAAAACAAATTTGAATTGAATAGAAAACAAATTTGAATTGAATAGAAAACAAATTTGAATTGAATAGAAAACAAATTTCATTTGAATAGAAAACGAATTTGATTTCAATTGAATACATAACGATTTCGAAATAAATTGAATATATGACGATTTTGAAATAAATTGAATATATAACGATTTCGAAATAAATTGAATATATAACGATTTCGAAATAAATTGAATATATAACGATTTCGAAACAAATTGAATATATAACGATTTCGAAACAAATTGAATATATAACGATTACGAAACAAATTGAATATATAACGATTTCGAAATGAATTGAATAGAAAACAATTTTGAATTGAATAGAAAACAAAATGAATTGAATAGAAAACAAATTTGAATTGAATAGAAAACAAATTTGAATTGAATAGAAAACAAATTTGAATTGAATAGAAAACAAATTTCATTTGAATAGAAATCGAATTTGATTTCAATTGAATATATAACGATTTCGAAACAAATTGAATATATAACGATTTCGAAATAAATTGAATATATAACGATTTCGAAATAAATTGAATATATAACGATTGCGAAACAAATTGAATATATAACGATTTCGAAACAAATTGAATATATAACGATTTCGAAATGAATTGAATAGAAAACAAATTTGAATTGAATAGAAAACAAAATGAATTGAATAGAAAACAAATTTGAATTGAATAGAAAACAAATTTGAATTGAATTGAAAACAAATTTGAATTGAATAGAAAACAAATTTGAATTGAATAGAAAACAAATTTCATTTGAATAGAAAACGAATTTGATTTCAATTGAATATATAACGATTTCGAAACAAATTGAATATATACCGATTTCGAAATAAATTGAATATATAACGATTTCGAAATAAATTGAATATATAACGATTTCGAAATAAATTGAATATATAACGATTTCGAAATAAATTGAATATATAACGATTTCGAAACAAATTGAATATATAACGATTTCGAAATGAATTGAATAGAAAACAAATTTGAATTGAATGGAAAACAAATATGAATTGAATAGAAAACTAATTTGAATTGAATAGAAAACAAATTTGAATTGAATAGAAAACAAATTTCATTTGAATAGAAAACGAATTTGATTTCAATTGAATATATAACGATTTCGAAACAAATTGAATATATAACGATTTCGAAATGAATTGAATAGAAAACAAATTTGAATTGAATAGAAAACAAATTTCATTTGAATAGAAAACAAATTTGATTTCAATTGAATATATAACGAATTTGATTTGAATAGAAAACCAATTTGAATTGAATCGAATAGAAAACCACTTTGAATGGAATCGAATTGAAAACGAATTCGAATTGAATTTAAAACGAAGTGAAATGAATTCAAATTGAATTGAAACTTGAATTGAATAGAACTGAATTTTAAATCGAATTTATAAGGAAAAATTTAATTTTGATTTGAATTGAGATGGAAGTTGAAATTGTTTTTGAAACGAATTTAAAACGATTTATATAATTCGTTTTAAATAGGAATCGACGAAATATATATTATATATATATAATATAATGGCCTGAATAGAACGAGCCGCGCCGCGGCAGTTCATAAATTTCGACCATTTATTTCAAACGAACATTACGGGAGATCCGACCGTCGGATTTTCCTAAAACTGGAACCGTTGGGTTCGTATCGAACAGAGTTTTCTAACGAATATTAGAAATTTGAAATCTAACGGTTGGATTTGGAGATACGTCCTAATCAAATTTGAAAAAGGTCGCTATAAGTGCAGTTCGATGGCCACTGTTGGAAATCGATTGTACGACCCTTAATAAAATTATTAAAAATATTAATAATTTGTGTAAAATCATAAGAAATGATTTGGGAAAATTTGGGATGAAAAACTCCATATTTGAAAAGATAAAAATAGATTTTTATTGAAATGAACTAGATTGAACTAAATTTAAAACCCGGGTTTTTGTTTTTAAATAAATAAATTAGATTTAAAAAGGGGTTTTAAATAATCAAAATTTCTAATATATTTGATTGGATTTAAAATGGGTTTATCGTGAACTGTGTTTTAGATAACACTAGTTCTTTAACCCGATAATGAATAGAATGTGATTTGGGTTTGTCGTGAACTGTGTTTTAAATGACACCTAGTTCTTTAACCCAGTAAAAGGAGTTTTAACAAATTGAAATTAGATTGAAATGTAAAGTTGTATTCTAAATTATCAAATTTAGAAAATGAGCGAGAATGGAGTATTACCAGTTTTGCTCCAAAGCGATAGTTAAATCTTTAATTAGATTTGAACGTGAAATGGTAATTAATTTTACCGATAACACTACGGTGTTAGATATGGAGTATGGCCAGTTTTGCTTCATGGGATGAATAGGTTGGGATTGGGAAATAAAATAAATAATTACTTCGTTACGGTTCGCTAATCTCAACTAGTTTAGAAAACCATAGTTTGGTTTGAAACGACATCCAATGGAAGATTAAAGGATAAATTTTAAAGAATTTATCTTGGATAAAATTAATGGGAACCTTTCCCTAAGAATGTGGAATTTAGAAACTAGCTGAAGGTTGGCTAAGAAGAATGGTTTCCTGGGTATTGATCTGATGTGGGTTTCGGCCTTCGGGGTTAATGTTTGGGAAATTGTTCTCTTGCTAATTTGCGGTTAGTGACTAATGAATTGGAATGAGGCGTATGTTGTGTTTGTGTAACATTTGTTTTTAATATACGCGGGTTGTTCGGAAAGTACGGGTTTACACCCATTCTGAATAACCGATTCGACGATATGTCGAAGATGAAGACGGTGGTCGAAGACCAGAAGTCTTCACATCGTTTGGATAATTACTGACGATCCTGATTGGGCTGTACACCCAAGAGGATGGAAATAGTTGGTGGTCGTCCAGACGTACCTGGAGATGGATGGATATGCGAGGAAAGTGCCTCCGGTTTCGTTCAGACCCAGAACGAACTTGTAAATGGATTGTGTGTCTGACATTGGATTTTATTCTGTGTTGATTGATTTCTGTTAAATATATATATCTGTTTGGCGGCGGAGAATTTATTCTCTTGCTTAACGCCCTTCTCTGAGACGCACGAGCTTAGAGGTTATATATCGATAGATATCAATCGCACGGCATGAATTGCCAGTGTGGCATGCTAAGTTGCATGGATCAAGGCTTCTGTTGAAAAGAAAAGTCTTGTGGTTGATGATCAAAGCACGCCTACGTGGCAGCTTTGTGTATAACGTGTATTCGCGAGCCTCACACCTCGGTATGAGTCAAAAACGGGATACGGACCGCTGGGAGAGCACGACGTTTCCTTCTAGCTTTGGTGGTGTCAGTGACTTACCAGCCCTGACATTTATATACTTTTCACCTATGTGGTTGTTGGAATGCGAGGCGTCTCGATTATAGGTCTGTAAGGACCGGGAAACGTGTGTTCAGGCATAATTAATCCTCTAACGTAAGTGAGGACCGGCCCAGCCGAATCCAGGGTTGCCCAGAGTGCGTAACCCTGAGACATTTGCTAGAGTGTATCGAACGCGGAGAGGATCTTGCCCCTAGCCTCGACTCATGACGGAAATCCAATTTCCAATACGTGTATTGCGGTTTCAATTGTAGAACTAGTATGGCGACATAGTAGCATGGGATATTATGCCGTCTATGATTTATATTTATGATTGAAAATATTTTGACACAATACACTTATTATAGTATCAAATGATTTGTTTTAAACGTACCAAGCATGTTTGGCTATTATAAAGGAAAACCCTATCCTCCGGCTTGTGTTGCATTGTGTGATGGGACCTGGGTCTTATAATAGCTTCATTTTTCGAAAAAGCATTGCGCTGTTTATTCTATGCACTGGTATTCTTGGGAGGAAACCCGTTCCGTGTTATACGGCGTGGTCCCTTGAATTACTCTCTTTTAAAGTAAAGTTTAAATAACTGTTTTAGTTCTCACACCAGTCACATGACTGACCTAGAGTTTATTGTTTTAACCTAAACTCTGGGTGCCCCTATTTTCCGCACGGGTAGCTAGTAGTTTTGGTTTTGCAGATTTATATTCACAGGATCCTGGTTTACAGCTGGAATGATATCCTTAAAGCTCTGTATCCGTATATCACCTTCAGTTGTGCTTTGTATTATTTTCCGCTGCTATGTAATTTATTGTAATCTCTGATATTTATCAAATGTAATTTATTCATTTATACTCTGTATACTCTTGTATTTGATGGAATTGTTGTAATAGCAATAAAATGTTCTTCCGTCTGCGTTCTGTTTTGTCCTGTTCTCAAACGATCAGGGGTTTCGAACGGTCTAGATCGGTTTAACGACTGATTCAGATCGAGCGAAATTCCCGGCCGTCACATTTGGTATCAGAGCTTTGGTTTACAGAGCTCGAGAACAAGACACATTAGAACCATACGAAAGAATTCATCATATATTGGATTAATAATATCCAATTAGAATGACTCGTTAGAGATGGGATCAGTAGTATCCTAGAACGAGTGTGAAGAGTATATTTTTCAAATGAAAACAATTTCGTTTTGAAAATTTAAACCATTTTAAACGTATTTGATTATTTATTTATTTTGAATTTGGACAATCGAGTATATATAGATTTCGCGTATACGCGTCATGAACGTATATTCGAGGTTTTAATATACTAGATAGATATGGAATCATACTCTAGTGGCCCGAAGATGATTCTGATGGTTGAGTACTCGTCGTCAGAATTTATATTCGAGTGACGAAGGTGTGATTTTCTATATATTTCCATTAGACTGGTGTGGGAACCAAACCTTATATAGTTAGAACACATTGTTGTGAATTGGCATCAAAAACATGATTTTCGACTATATATCAAATTTATGAATTTGAAACTCTAATCCACTAATTGATTGATGTTTGTGTTGTTTGTTTATTTGGTTGCTAATTTTTAACCATTATGCCTGATTGAACCAAATATTGAATTATATTGAAAATTGGTTGCTTTTGCTTGCATATATATATATATATATATATATATATATATATATATATATATATATATATATATATACTTACATTGAACAGGTCATAGCAAGGAGGCTAGAGCAGAGAATAAAATTTGTTTGCCCGACAAATAGGTACATGTTTACTACATAATTTACTGTTTTGTTTAGGTGATGATGATTTTATGAGCCTATTGGCTAGCAGCTTGGCTTTTTCTTTTTCTTTTTGAGATCTGAAGGACCGGGGAAGCTATTTGAAATTCCCCGATGCTCCCGGTGCAGGGGAAGTTATGGTGAAATTTTTCGAAAATTTAGGGAGTTAGCCAAATTTTTGAAATTTTGAAAATTCTCAGAAACTGAAAAGTTGGAGAATGGAAGCCAAATCGAACGTAGAGCTGATTAATCAAACCACTTTCGACTTTGTTCCTTTTCGGGGATGAAAAGTTTTAAGTGGGGGGAGATTGTAATAACCCGGAAATTCTGAGCCAGTTTAAAATTTTTATTTTGGCAATTTTAGTGAATTTCGAATATTTAAAATAGATTATTTTAAATAATATCGACGAGAAAATTCATTTTGAATATAATTAGAACGTATATATTATACGCGTCGTCGTTAGAATATAAATATTTATATATAATTATAAATAGAATTGAAAATGGCATGGTAGTTCGATAACTCGATTTCAAACTTCAATTGAATGTACCGGTTGCAAAACAATCCGGATTTTAGTGAAACCAAAAGTGTTAGGATCTAATTGATGATATCTTTCCAACGAATCCGAAAAATCGAGATTTCATAACGGGAATTAAAAGATATGTCCAGTTGGAAATTCTGAATAGTCGCTATGGAATTCAGGCCCTTAAAAATAGACATTTTGCAAACGACCTCGGATTTCGACGAAACCACTTTTGTTGGGTCCGTGATGTTAAGTTATTGCTAGATTCCAAATTTCATTATTTTTCGAATCAATATGTGAGCGTGGCAAAGGAAAACGCGTTTGACCAGTTTCAGTTGATTTTAATCGACTGGAAAATGGCCATTTTTCAAACGGTCTCAGAATTCGACGAAACTAGTTTTGTTAGGACCGTATCGTCAATACGAAGCTTTAAAATATTTTTATGGAATTTTTAGAGTTAGTATGTGACCCCGGTAATTTGAAATGTGCGTTTAAAATTCAATATAGTGATTTAAATGTAAATTCAATGGAAACGGATCGAAACGATCAAATCAGTTTGCGATACATATCCCATTGTGTTCGGAATGGGGGTAATTAGCTATGGACGGCAAGCGGTGGGCTTCGTTTCGAGGTCAATAGAAAAAGTTACTTTATGTGAATCAAATATTGAATATTAAATAATAAAAAGGAAACGAAAAGGTCAGCCTTCTCCCCCTTAAATCACGCTGGCCCCCCCAACTTTTTCATCAGTTGAATTCGATTTGGGAAAAAAAAAATTAAACTTGCGTTCTTCCTCCTCGCGACAGCCACCCTCGCCGGACCTCCACCGCACCCTCCCAACTCCGACGCCCTCCTTCTCCATCGCTCTCCTTCCTCTCGTCGTTCCTGCTCCACCACGAAACCTCCCAACTCGAGCTCGCACCCAACCCTGGCCATGCTCCGCCCGCCCCCAACCCCAGGCGACGGCGCCTCCGACCTCCGAGCGCCCTCCTCGCGTCAGAGCCCCCCCTCCTCGCCAGAAGAGGCGCGATACCCCCCCCCCCCCCCCGACCTCGGCGGCGCTGAAAAAAAAAAAATTCTCCCCCTCCTCTCTGTAAGTTTCCCTGATTGATTATTTACTTTAAAAACTGATTGTTATTTATTTTTTAAAAAAAAACTGATTGTTAGATAATATTAAAACTGATTTTAATTAGCGAAAGATTAGATTTTTAAAAGGCGAAATCTTTATATGGTGAAGAGCGAAGAGAAAATATGATTTTGATTATATGGAACAATAAAAATTTGATTTTTACATATTATATCGAAGAAATAGATTAGATTCAAAAATATAAAAATAGAGTTTTTAATTATATTTTTGAAATATAAAAGATCGAATTTTTGAAACGAAAAAGAATATATTTTTGAAATGAAAAGAGAACGTATTTTTAAAAAAACAAAGAGGTTCGATTTTTTTTAAAGTGATAAAAAAATATAATTTTTATAATATAGAAGAGGAAAAAAAATATAAACTTTATATTTGAAAGGGCAAAATCTTTATATATAATAGCGATTATAAAAATATGATTTTTATATTTTTAAAGTAGTAAAAATATAATCTTTTATATTGTAGAAAGATAAAAATATGATCTTTGCATAGTAGAAACTATAAAAATATAATCTTTACATGATAGGAATATTAAAAATATCATCTTTATATGTGTAGAAAAATAAAAATGAGATTTTTATAAAGATGAAATCTTTAAATTTGAAAAGGCGAAGTCTATGTTTTTATAAAGGCGAAAACTATATTTTAGAAAGGCGAAATCTTTATATGGAAAATAGCGTGATAAAAATATAATTTTTATCTATATAACATAGTAGTAAAAATTCGATTTTTATGTATTGAATAACGGAATAAAAAATTCGATTTTTAAATGTAGGAAGTGATTATAAAAATATGATTTTTAAATTGAAAGTGAATAAATAAAAATGTGATTTTTATTTTAAAGACATCAGTATATAAAAATGTGATTTTTATTTTAAAGACATCAGCAAATATAAAAATGTGTGATTTTTATATATGTAGTGGCTACGGGCAACGAAGGTGACGAAGATGCGATAGCGATGAAGATTTCTATATATGAAGTGCCGTGGAGCTAGGATAGCTATTTTTGAGAATTTCTCACTCTTTGATTTTCTTTTCTAGTTATATATATATACTAGGATGCAGACGGTGCTTAGTAGCACCCGACACAATCGTCCACAGACCATGGACTTGTTTGTTTGGTTGCATAGATTAGTTGGATTATTTGATTGAAATTGAATTGTTTGGTGAAATGAATAGGTTTGATTGATGTGTGAATGGCGTGGGCCTTCACTGGACCGGGGATAAGGCTAGGCCTCGTCCCGTTTCTAGTATCGTGCCGTTATGCCGCCGAAATTTTCTAAAATATGTTAGAAAAATAAAAATATCATTTTATTTAAAGAATGAACTGAATAGAAATTCATAAGTTAAAATAAAATGTTTTATCGTTAAAAATATAATTTTTAACGTGAATATGAATATAGTGAATGCGAATAAATAAATATTCATTTACAAACCGGACGGTTTGTTTATGTGCACCTATTTGAAGGACATTGATTTGGTCGATAAATTTTACACACCGCCCAACTGCACGAATAAAATATGCGGTTGATTGCTTGAAAACCCCACATGGGTGTTGGGATGAAATATGAAGTTCACTCATCCTGATTGATTGATTATGTCGATCGATTGATTGACAGGCTGTTATAAGCGTTAGATATCTATATTTGATGCTTATACAGTGTAGTGCACTTTGGTTGATGGTTGATTATTTTTCAATGTTGTTATATGCATATGTTGTATGAAAATCCATATAAGTAATTTTATATGGTGATTGATTGGGCCTCATTCCAATTTAGAAGATAAAGAATAATATAAAATAAAGGTTCATGTGTTGACTATACTCATCCGTTGAGATTAGTCATGTGTTGAACGAAATATTTTTATAATAAAATTTACATCTTTATCAATATAAAATAAAGGTTCATGTGTTGACTGTACTCATCCGTTGAGATTAGTCATGTGTTGAACGAAATATTTTTATAATAAAATTTACATCTTTATCAATATAAAATAAAGGTTCATGTGTTGACTGTACTCATCCATTAAGATTAGTCATGTGTTGAACGAAATAATTTAACAAAAATAGTCACACGTGGACGGTACTCATTCATTGAGATAAGTCGTGTGTTGACAAATAGAAATATTTGAAATAGAATATTTGAAAATAGAAATATATGAAGCCGTGTTGATTAGATTGACGCCATTTTGACGTGAACGATATTTATATCAATTTTATTTCGAAATGAATTGAATATATAACGATTTCGAAATAAATTGAATATATAACGATTTCGAAATAAATTGAATATATAACGATTTCGAAATAAATTGAGTATATAACGATTTCGAAATAAATTGAATATATAACGATTTCGAAACAAATTGAATATATATAACGATTTTGAAACAAATTGAATATATAACGATTTCAAAATGAATTGAATAGAAAACAAATTTGAATTGAATAGAAAACAAAATGAATTGAATAGAAAACAAATTTGAATTGAATAGAAAACAAATTTGAATTGAATAGAAAACAAATTTGAATTGAATAGAAAACAAATTTGAATTGAATAGAAAACAAATTTCATTTGAATAGAAAACGAATTTGATTTCAATTGAATATATAACGATTTCAAAATAAATTGAATATATGACGATTTCGAAATAAATTGAATATATAACGATTTCGAAATAAATTGAATATATAACGATTTCGAAATAAATTGAATATATAACGATTTCGAAACAAATTGAATATATAACGATTTCGAAACAAATTGAATATATAACGATTTCGAAACAAATTGAATATATAACGATTTCGAAATGAATTGAATAGAAAACAAATTTGAATTGAATAGAAAACAAAATGAATTGAATAGAAAACAAATTTGAATTGAATAGAAAACAAATTTGAATTGAATAGAAAACAAATTTGAATTGAATAAAAAACAAATTTCATTTGAATAGAAAACGAATTTGATTTCAATTGAATATATAACGATTTCGAAACAAATTGAATATATAATGATTTCGAAATAAATTGAATATATAACGATTTCCAAATAAATTGAATATATAACGATTTCGAAACAAATTGAATATATAACGATTTCGAAACAAATTGAATATATAACGATTTCGAAATGAATTGAGTAGAAAACAAATTTGAATTGAATAGAAAACAAAATGAATTGAATAGAAAAAAATTTGAATTGAATAGAAAACAAATTTGAATTGAATAGAAAACAAATTTGAATTGAATAGAAAACAAATTTGAATTGAATAGAAAACAAATTTGAATTGAATAGAAAACAAATTTCATTTGAATAGAAAACGAATTTGATTTCAATTGAATATATAACGATTTGGAAACAAATTGAATATATAACGATTTCGAAATAAATTGAATATATAACGATTTCGAAATAAATTGAATATATAACGATTTCGAAATAAATTGAATATATAACGATTTCGGAATAAATTGAATATATAACGATTTCGAAACAAATTGAATATATACCGATTTCGAAATGAATTGAATAGAAAACAAATTTGAATTGAATAGAAAACAAATATGAATTGAATAGAAAACAAATTTGAATTGAATAGAAAACAAATTTCATTTGAATAGAAAACGAATTTGATTTCAATTGAATATATAACGATTTCGAAACAAATTGAATATATAACGATTTCGAAATGAATTGAATAGAAAACAAATTTGAATTGAATAGAAAACAAATTTCATTTGAATAGAAAACAAATTTGATTTCAATTGAATATATAACGAATTTGATTTGAATAGAAAACCAATTTGAATTGAATCGAATAGAAAACCACTTTGAATGGAATCGAATTGAAAACGAATTCGAATTGAATTTAAAACGAAGTGAAATGATTTCAAATTGAATTGAAACCTTAATTGAATAGAAATGAATTTTAAATCGAATTTATAAGGAAAAATTTAATTTTGATTTGAATTGAGATGGAAGTTGAAATTGTTTTTGAAACGAATTTAAAACGATTTATATAATTCGTTTTAAATAGGAATCAACGAAATATATATTATATATATAATATAATGGCCTGAATAGAACGCGCCGCGCCGCGGCAGTTCATAAATTTCGACCATTTATTTCAAACGAACATTACGGGAGATCTGACCGTCGGATTCTCCTAAAACCGGAACCGTTGGGTTCGTATCGAACAGAGTTTTCTAACGAATATTAGAAATTTGAAATCTAACGGTTGGATTTGGAGATACGTCCAAATCAAATTTGAAAAAGGTCGCTATAAGTGCAGTTCGATGGCCATTGTTGGAAATCGATTGTACGGCCCTTAATAAAATTATTAAAAATATTAATAATTTGTGTAAAATCATAAGAAATGACTTGGGAAAATTTGGGATGAAAAACTCCATATTTGAAAAGATAAAAATAGATTTTTATTGAAATGAACTAGATTGAACTAAATTTAAAACCCGGGTTTTTATTTTTAAATAAATAAATTAGATTTAAAAAGGGGTTTTAAATAATCGAAATTTCTAATATATTCGATTGGATTTAAAATGGGTTTATCGTGAACTGTGTTTTAGATAACACTAGTTCTTTAACCCGATAATGAATAGAATGTGATTTGGGTTTGTCGTGAACTGTGTTTTAAATGACACCTAGTTCTTTAACCCAGTAAAAGGAGTTTTAACGAATCTGCAATTAGATTGAAATGTAAAGTTGTATTCTAAATTATCAAATTTAGAAAATGAGCGAGAATGGAGTATTACCAGTTTTGCTCCAAAGCGATAGTTAAATCTTTAATTAGATTTGAACGTGAAATGGTAATTAATTTTACCGATAACACTACGGTGTTAGATATGGAGTATGGCCAGTTTTGCTTCATGGGATGAATAGGTTGGGATTGGGAAATAAAATAAATAATTACTTCGTTACGGTTCGCTAATCTCGACTAGTTTAGAAAACCATAGTTTGGTTTGAAACGACATCCAAAGGAAGATTAAAGGATAAATTTTAAAGAATTTATCTTGGATAAAATTAATGGGAACCTTTCCCTAAGAATGTGGAATTTAGAAACTAGCTGAAGGTTGGCTAAGAAGAATGGTTTCCTGGGTATTGATCTGATGTTGGTTTCGGCCTTCGGGGTTAATGTTTGGGAAATTGTTCTCTTGCTAATTTGTGGTTAGTGACTAATGAATTGGAATGAGGCGTATGTTGTGTTTGTGTAACATTTGTTTTTAATATACGCGGGTTGTTCGGAAAGTACGGGTTTACACCCATTCTGAATAACCGATTCGACGATATGTCGAAGATGAAGACGGTGGTCGAAGACCAGAAGTCTTCACATCGTTTGGATAATTACTGACGATCCTGATTGGGCTGTACACCCAAGAGGATGGAAATAGTTGGTGGTCGTCCAGACGTACCTGGAGATGGATGGATATGCGAGGAAAGTGCCTCCGGTTTCGTTCAGACCCAGAACGAACTTGTAAATGGATTGTGTGTCTGACATTGGATTTTATTCTGTGTTGATTGATTTCTGTTAAATATATATCTGTTTGGCGGCGGAGAATTTATTCTCTTGCTTAACGCCCTTCTCTGAGACGCACGAGCTTAGAGGTTATATATCGATAGATATCAATCGCACGGCATGAATTGCCAGTGTGGCATGCTAAGTTGCATGGATCAAGGCTTCTGTTGAAAAGCAAAGTCTTGTGGTTGATGATCAAAGCACGCCTACGTGGCAGCTTTGTGTATAATGTGTATTCGCGAGCCTCACACCTCGGTATGAGTCAAAAACAGGATACGGACCGCTGGGAGAGCACGACGTTTCCTTCTAGCTTTGGTGGTGTCAGTGACTTACCAGCCCTGACATTTATATACTTTTCACCTATGTGGTTGTTGGAATGCGAGGCGCCTCGATTATAGGTCTGTAAGGACCGGGAAACGTGTGTTCAGGCATAATTAATCCTCTAACGTAAGTGAGGACCGGTCCAGCCGAATCCAGGGTTGCCCAGAGTGCGTAACCCTGAGACATTTGCTAGAGTGTCTCGAACGCGGAGAGGATCTTGCCCCTAGCCTCGACTCATGACGGAAATCCAATTTCCAATACGTGTATTGCGGTTTCAATTGTAGAACTAGTATGGCGACATAGTAGCATGGGATACTATGCCGTCTATGATTTATATTTATGATTGAAAATATTTTGACACTATACACTTATTATAGTATCAAATGATTTGTTTTAAACGTACCAAACATGTTT
Source organism: Allium sativum (assembly GCA_030737875.1). NCBI lineage: Eukaryota > Viridiplantae > Streptophyta > Magnoliopsida > Asparagales > Amaryllidaceae > Allium > Allium sativum. The sequence goes on along the minus strand of CM060926.1, from coordinate 481,057,551 downwards.
GGCTATTATAAGGGAAAACCCTATCCTTTGGCTTGTGTTGCATTGTGTGATGGGACCTGGGTCTTATAATAGCTTCATTTTTCGAAAAAGCATTGCGCTGTTTATTCTATGCACTGGTATTCTTGGGAGGAAACCCGTTCCGTGTTATACGGCGTGGTCCCTTGAATTACTCTCTTTTAAAGTAAAGTTTAAATAACTGTTTTAGTTCTCACACCAGTCACATGACTGACCTAGAGTTTATTGTTTTAACCTAAACTCTGGGTGCCCCTATTTTCCGCACGGGCAGCTAGTAGTTTTGGTTTTGCAGATTTATATTCACAGGATCCTGGTATACAGCTGGAATGATATCCTTAAAGCTCTGTATCCATATATCACCTTCAGTTGTGCTTTGTATTATTTTCCGCTGCTATGTAAATTATTGTAATATCTGATATTTATCAAATGTAATTTATTCATTTATACTCTGTATACTCTTGTATTTGATGGAATTGTTGTAATAGCAATAAAATGTTCTTCCGTCTGCGTTCTGTTTTGTCCTGTTCTCAAACGATCAGGGGTTTCGAACGGTCTAGATCGATTTAACGACTGATTCAGATCGAGTGAAATTCCCGGCCGTCACACCTTGTTAGTTCATTCTTTTGTTTCCTTTCATTGGCGACCGTTCCGTGCTAGTCGAGCGTGTGTACAGTGCACCTTCGGAGGATATGCAAGTTGGTGTGGGGTGGGCCGTCAAATTTGGCATCAGAGCGCTAGGTTGCGTAGTTAACCTAGGGAAGTCATCAGGGAGAGATAGTATACGTATATAAGAGCGCGTATTTATAATTATTTTGGTTTTCAAAGCTATATATATTATTTGTGTAGCTAAGGATGAAGTCGCACTGCACTAGCACCACCATGGAGATGGTTAATCGTTTTCTCTTTACAGATTGAACGATGAGCCGATACGCAAGAGGTGCCGGTAGGGGAGCCAATAATGGGAATGCTGCTGACATGAGGATAATGTTTACTGACCTCATGAGAGAGATGCTTAGGGATATGTAGAGGGCAGCCCCCAATGCTGGTAATGGTGGGGCCCAATAGTGCAGGCGCCTAGGGCCGATTTCGCCAAGATGAACAAGGATTATACTAGTCTTGGTGGGAAGCCGTTCCACAGAACGGAGTCGGCCATGGATGTTCTGGATTGGTTGGATAGTTGTGAGTGTATCTTCGAAGATTTGGGTATCGAGGATGCGATGAAGAGAAGGCTAGCATCCCATCAGCTGCAAGGGCGGGAAATGAATTGGTGGAATGCTATAAAGGCAGCTACTCCCGAGGATCAGATTACTTGGGAGCATTTTAAGGCTCACTTTAGTGAGAAGTTCATTCCAACTGCTCAGAAATCAGTGTTGTTTAAGAAAATTTTGGAGCTCAAGCAGAATGGCAGGGCTATCTCGGATTATATTGCTGAGTTCGACACTTTGTCGAAGTATGGGTTATCTCTTATTGATACTGCCGAGAAGAAGAACGAGAAGTTGATAACTAGTTTGGATCAGTACTTGGGGGAAAGGCTCATTAAACACATCGATGAGACATTTGATTCGATTGTGGGGAAAGCATTGAGGTCAGAAAGTCTTTACCCTAAGTCAAAGACTGAGGTTGCATCTGCAGAGGAGCCAAAACCACTAGCAAGTTGTGGAGGCAAGAGTGGTTCCCAGAATAAGAGGAAGCAGAACCAGAATAAGGATGGCCAGAAAAAGAATAAGAAAGAGGTTGAGTGCTTTAGCTGTGGTAAGAAGGGCCATTATGCTAGTAATTGTCGAGCCAAGCCAGCGGATAGGAAGTGCTTCAACTGTGGCTAAGTGGGACATCACAAGGACAAGTGTTCGCAACCCCCTAAAGAAAAGCAGATGGTGAAAGCATATGCCCTTAATGCTATTCCTTCTTCGTTGAAAGCCCCAACCACTGCGGAGAAGGGAAAGAATGTCGTCATTCAAGGTATTCTTTTTGTTTATGATGTTCCTGTTAGTGTTTTGTTTGATACCAAGGCTTCCAATTCTTTTATATCTAGTGACCTGGTAGATAGGTTGGGATTGGAGCCCGAGATTGTCGATAGACCTTTAGTAGTGACGAACCCGATTGGTGGTTCAACTAACCTTGGCATGATTTGTCGTAATGTGGTCTTATCAAGTCATGGATGCATGTTTGTTTGTGATTGCTTTGTTTTGGGCTTTACTGGGTTTGGCATTATTTTGGGAGTCAATTGGCTCCAAAGATACGGGGTGGTGGTAGACTGTGAGGGCTTTTTAGTGACAGCTAGAGCGGATGATGGGCGGAAGGTAGTGTTTGGTGGTCTACCCGGTGATGGGGTAATGGCTAGTTTTCTAAATTCCCTCGACATCCCGCATAGTAAGTTGTCAGGTTTCCCCATGGTTGGCCAGTATCCGGACGTTTTCGAGGAAGTGACCGGGCTTCCACCACACCGAGAGATTGAGTTCCGTATTGATTTATTGAATGATGCCAGACCTATAGTGATGCCACTTTGTCGTATGGCACCAAGGGAGCAGCGAGAGCTCGGGGTGCAAGTCAGCGATCTTTTGAAGAAGGGATTTATCAGAAGGAGTGCTACCAAGGCAGATGGTTCCCTTCGTTTGTGTGTAGACTACCGCGAGTTGAATAAAGTGACAAGGAAGAACAAGTATCCTCTTCCGCGGATAGATGATTTGTTTGATCAGTTGAGGGGCGCGACAGTAATTTCTCAGTTGGATCTCGCGACAGGCTTTCATCAGCTTAGAGTAGAAGCTGAGAGTATAGCTAAAACGACATTCCGGACGCCGTCTGGGTTTTATGAGTGGTTGGTCATGCCATTCGGGCTGACCAATGCCCCAACATATTTTGTGGATCTTATGAATAGGGTATTCAGAGATCAGTTGAATAAGTTTGTCCTTGTATTCGTGGATGATAGTTTGGTCTATTCGAGGACAGAGGAAGAACACAGGGAACAATTCAGAATAGTGATGGAGGTGTTGAGAAAACACCAATTGAAGGCAAAGTTTTCTAAGTGTCACTTCTGGAGGAGGGAATTGAGATTCTTGGGCCATGTCGTTTCAGGGAATGGTATTGCTGTGGATCCTGCGAAGGTGGCTACGGTACAAGATTGTTCTACGCCCAAGAATGCAATGGACATAAGAAGTTTCTTGGGGTAAGGTGGATATTATCGTAAGTTTATCCAAGACTTCTCCAAGATAGCAGCACTGTTGACCCAGTTGACCAAGAAGAATCAAGCTTTTGTCTGGGACGAAAAGTGCGATAATGCATTCAAGAGTCTAAAGGACAAATTGACATGTGCACCAGTGTTAGTCATTCCTAAGGGGAATGAAGAGATGACGGTATACACAGATGCATGTGGTACCAGACTGGGTGCTGTATTGATGCAAGGAGGTACGATTGTAGCTTATGCAAATCGGCAATTGAAACCGCACGAGAGAAGATACCCAACCTATGATTTGGAATTGGCAGCGATCGTGTTCGCATTGAAAACGTGGAGACATTATCTCTTGGGAGAAAGATTTGAGTTTTTTACCGATCATAAATCGTTAAAGTATCTCTTCTCTCAAAGGGATCTAAACCTCCGACAGCAAAGTTAGTTAGAATTTTTAGCTTCCTATGATTTCGACATCGCATATACACTAGGAAAGGGCAATGCGGTGGCTGATGCATTGAGTATAAGACAAGCCAGTTTAGGGGCTATGTTTCTAGAATGGAAACTACTGGAGTACATCGCTGGGTATGATTTCAGACCAAAGTGCGAATTGAATCCAGAAATGTTAGCAAGTTTGACGATCAGACCCACCTTGATTGAGCGGATTGGTCCCAGTCAGAGGAGCAATCCTAACCTACTGAAAATCATCTCAAAGTTAGAGATGAGAATCGACAAAGAGGCGAACAAGTATGGGCTTGATCGAGATGGATGGCTTAGAAAGAATGGAAAACTAGTCGTACCCAATGTAAATGGATTGAGAGATGAAGTATTTGGAGAATGTCATCACTCAAAATTGACTATACATCCCGGTGGTAACAAAATGTATCGAGACATGAAGCAGACCTACTACTGGGAAGGGATGAAAAGAGACATTGATGGGTTACCAAGGACTAGATCAAGCCATGATAGCATTTGGGTGATTATGGACCGATTGACCAAAAGTGCAAGATTTATACCTGTCAAGTCAAACAGGATGGCAACTAAGCTAGCTGAGCTATATGTAAAGTGGGTAGTGAGATTTCATGGAATACCCAAGGGCATTGTGAGTGACCGAGATCCGTTGTTCACTAGTGGATTTTGGAAGAGCGTACAAGAGGCGTTAGGATCAGAACTACATCTCAGTACTGCATATCATCCTCAAAACGAAGGACAGACAGAGAGGGTGAATCGGGTGTTAAAGGATCTCTTGAGAGATTGTGTATTGGATTTTGATGGATCATGGGATGGCCGTTTACATCTAGTAGAGTTTACATATAATAATAGTTATCAATCCAGTATCGGTATGGCTCCTTTTGAAGCTTTGTACGGAAGACCGTGCAACTCACCGTCATGTTGGTTAGAAACTGGTGAGAAGTTTGTGCTTGGACCAGATGCGATAAGAGAAACATCAAACAAGATTAAGGTCATTCAATAGCGTATGAAGGCTGCCCAAGATAGGCAGAAAAGTTATGCTGGTAAAAGGAGAAGAGAGTTGAAGTTCTCCATTGGCGACTTGGTGTTTGTCAAGATTTATCCGTTGAAGAGCGTGATACGATTTGGCAGGAGAGGCAAACTAGCACCAACATTTGTTGGTCCATTCCCAATTCTTGAGCAAATTGGGAATTTGGCATACAAAGTTGAATTACCAGACAAGATGGCAGATGTTCACAACGTATTTCATGTTTCCTAGTTGAGGAAATTCGTACATGACCCAAATTTGACTATTTCACCTGATTAGTTGGATGATGTCGAAGTTGAACCCGAGGCGGTTGGGAACCGCAGGCCCATGCGTATTGTTGGGAATGATATGAAGCAGCTTCGAAGGAAGGCGGTGAAATTAGTCAAAGTTCAGTGTGGCAAGAATGAGAATGACTGTACTTGGGAGACAGAGGAGAGCGTTAGGAAGACGTGTCCAGAACACTTCCCCTGGTAAGATTTCAGTTTTGATTTAGTCTTTCCGCATGCTAGGATAGGTTTTTTTTTTTTTTTTTTTTCATGATTGATTGTTATATATATGTTTGGTAGGCATGCGAAATCCTTTGTATGTTTTGGGTTAAGGAACTTCGGGGACGAAATTTCTTAAGGGGGGAGAATGTAACGACCCGCATTCTACGCATCGCAAGATCGTAGAATATTTATTTCTTTCACACACGAAGTCGTATGGTATGTAACTTTGGGAGACGGCTACTAGGGTCTTTTCCCATGTTCATGATTTTTCCCAATTTTTAAATGACCCGTTTTGCCCCAAGCTAATACAGTTTTGGCCATAACTTTTGACTAGAAAGGAATTTTTACCTGAAACCACTTCCATTAGATTTGTTTGATGGTTTACAATCCCGTAGAGTGGTCAAATAAGCCACACGGACTCACCGTTTGGGAGATATGGCTAAAACAAGTTTCAGATAGTGAAAAACAGCTTAACCGGGCCTAATTAGGGTGATTAACAAGAGGGTCCATAACCCATTTCGGGATTATGGTTATGAGGAGGCTGAAATCAGTTAGAGAACGATCTTATTTTCATTTTTCAGCCGCCACTTTCATTCTTAAAACCCTAGCAATGGCCTCCAACACCCAAATCAACTTCTAGTCACTTTCTAATCAAGATTAAGCTTAGCAACATCAAATCAAGGAGAAATAGCACCAAATCAATATCAGAGCTGCTGTTAGACATCAGTATTAGCCCAAATCAGCAAGGTTTCAGTTCTGAAAATCTTATTTGTGGCCAAGTTAAGTGATTTGCATAGTTTTGCACTAATTATGGTTAATTAAGGGTAATTAGTGAAGATTAGCGAATTTATACATTAATAAATTTTGGAAAAATATTTATAAATTCTTAAATAATGTTTTAGACCCCTGTTAGAAATTTGGTTTAATTTGATTAAGTTTTGCTAATCATATCATTAGTTTTGCCCAAACATGCTTAAGGGAAAATATGGGATTTTGGGTAGGTTTGATCCAAATTACATGCTATGGTTGTTGTTTTGATGTCTATAGTTGATTCCCTATGTTGTTATGACTATATGGTATGTTTTGTGATTGTTTAGAACAGTTAGATTGGTCGAAAACGCCGTTGTATGGCGTAAAACAGCCGCTAGAAAAGTTGCAGGAAAATGTGCAGGGTTTCGGATCAGATCGGGATAAGGGGCTCGAATCGGATGATGAACTGGGCAGAGAAACCGAACCGGATCGGAACCTCGCACTAAATAAGAATTGGCAAGAAGGAAGGCCACTTGCTTAGGATTGGAGCTGGACAAGGGATCGGATCGGAAGCAAGGTCGCAGGGGATCGGATCGGAAGCAAGGGCGTAGGGATCGGATCGGAAGCAAGAGTGTAGGGATCGGATCAGAGGACCAAGCTTGGAGCTGGGATCGGAGCGAAGCACCGGATCGGATCGGGACATCTAGGAGAGAGAAACCACCAAACCTAGGCGTGACCTATGAGCACCGAACCAAATCAGATGAGGACACCCGAACCGAACCGATGTGGCATGCAGGACCCCATACACCGAACCGAATGACCAAATGTTTCTACTGTCACGCGACGTCTCTTTTGAAGAACAACTCCAATTCAACCAAAACCTGAGATGCAAAGGAAATCCAAATGAGGAGCTTTGACTCAGGATCATGTTGGGAACCAATGAGTGGGCTTTGCTAAAAGGACTTGTGCTAAGGGGTTGTCGATATCCGTAACTTTGGATCACTTTGCGTAGGGAGTACGTGAACGGATTCAGGACCACGGTGGCATAGGTATGACTAAAGAGTTATAGACCAATGAAGTGGGGTCATTTGTAAAGATTTGGTCATGACTCCATGTGGTAAGCTTGGTAGTAGCAGTAGTTGTACAAGTCGAACACCGTCACTACTTCAATGGGTCTAGTGATTGACAGTGGTGGACATCATATGCTTTACGCACTGAGTGAGAGATGTGAGGATGGTTGTTATGGCAGATTTGTTTCCCATCATTATGACATGCACACCCCCACCCCCGTTATCTTTACACCATTTGTTCAGTGGCACCTTAGAGTATTGTACGGTATGTGGTGCTAACTCTTTGGTCGCAGGTTCAGGTATGGTTTAGTATACCTGTTATTGTTCTATTTAGCTGCTTATCGCTGATACCAGACTTTTTGTCTGACCCGGAGTTTTATGTCTCTTCTTATTACTCTGGGTGCTCTCACGAGTAGAGTAGAGACAGGTCAGCTGGGTATGCACGGGTAGCTGATCCGGAGACGAGCAGGAGGCTTTCACGTATGATACATATAATATTCTCCCTGTGTTGTTGAAGATCACTGCTTAGGCATTAGTAGTGCATCTTCTAATTTAGCTTTCTTTTGTTTTAGAGACGGTAATTTGGGAAGTTGTAATAAGCTGTATTTGGCTTTCCGCTGCTATGTTGGTTTAGTTTTCAGCTTATGCACTGTCTCGCCTGTTTTATGTCAAGATTATGTTATTATTATATTTTATTTCATGCGTTGTGAGACATTCTACAGGTTCCTTGTTAGTTCATTCTCTTCTTTCCTTTCTTTGGCGTCCGTTCCGTGCTAGTCAAGCATGTGTACAGCGCACCTTCGGAGGAAATGCAAGTTGGTGCGGGGCGGGCCGTCACATACGGGTTCTTACATAAATTCACTGGACCACGTCACTAATGCGGAACAGGTTTACTCCATGTGAATCTCCATGCATAGAAATTCACAAATGATTTTTGGAAAAATGAAGCTATCATAAGCTCGTCCCACATCACACAATGCAAGCACACACCAAATGGGTGAGATTTTTCTTATGATAACCAAAAATGCTTTTATACGTGAAAATCCACTTTTATTAGTGCATAATGTCAAAAAACATTTCACAAATAAATATATTAATCTTATCAAGCATAGTGGTTATGCCCACATATGTAGTTTACAAACAAATCAAACGGCTCATATTGGTTATTGTGTTTCCAATGTGATGGTTCCTGGCACGAAATCATTGAAAGACACGAGGCTAAGTATTCTCTACTAACATCTGGACAACGGACACCATATACATAGCGCGAAAGTATATATCCCGGATAACATCCAGACATCGAACACCATATATACTTTATTTCCTCATGTTTCAAGGTAGATCTACCACTGCAGCTTTCGATTTTCACTAGAGATTATGTATTGTAACAACCCGAATTTTTACAACACGTTAAATCAATAATCAAGACAGAATTAAATTATAAATTCTGAATCAAGTGAAACGGTCTGTGCCATTGCGTTCGTCTCGGAAAAATACGCGAAATAGAGTCCGAGTTTTCGAGAATCGGAGTCCGTATGACCCGTTAAAGGCCCAAAGAAGATTTCTACGGATTTGAATTTCGGAAACAGTTTTGGAAATCAGATCTGGGGCTAGGCGGGAAGTTTCCCCGCCTAGGCCATGTCGACAGGGCTGTCGACAGGCCTGTCGACTTGGGCCCAGACCAAGTCGACAGCCCTGTCGACTTGCCTGTCGACAGGGGGTGGCCGGGGCAAGTAGCCTGGCGCACCTGTTTGTCTCACCTGGTCTTGTTCTTGGGCTGGGTCTAGAAGCTTCCGAGATCTGATGGTCCTAATCTGTCCTAGGGTTAATCTAAGGGCCTAAAACTATCCTAATCTCTATAAAAAGACCCTAAACCTAACCTAAATCCCTAAAAATCAAACCTAGCAACTAAGTGCTGCCAAAATCAATTTTGATCATGGCCTCCATCTCAAATCAATAGAGCCTATGCACTCAAATCAAGTTCAAATCAAAAGGTGCAAGCTTGCTACACCAAATCAAGGCCAAATCAACGTTGCTATGCGAGTTTCGTGGCGGATCTTCATCAAAGGAGCCACCTTTCTTCGCCAAAGCGATTCATGCTCCTAGTCCTCTTGCCATGCTATGTAAGTTCTAGCTACTTTTGGATCAAAACGGTATTTTGAATGTTGACATGGGATAAAATGAGGCTAAACATGATTATGCGAATCTATATGAACCTTACCATGCCTCTTGTGTTCATATTTATGATCTCAGGCCATGTGAGTGACTTAATCATGCCTCTCATGCTATGCATAACCTAGTTTAACTTGCAAGTTTGGATCTTTATGCATGAAATGCTAGCATGAACCTTTAGGAACCACTTTACGTGTGAAACATTGGCTAAGACAAGATTTTGGGGCTTATGCATGTTTATGAACCCAAACCCCTTTTGATAATATGTATGTTTGTGGCCAAATTACCTTATGACACTATGCATTTTTATGGCCAATCCCTTTATGATGTTATGCATGTGGAAGCCAAGCCCTTTTTGGCATCATTCATGTTTTGAGACCAATATGTGACATAGTATCCTTACTATGTTGACTCGCTTTGCTTGCGTTGGGAAAACACGATTTTGGGTAGTTAGATAAACATGAACATGTGTTTATACTTGAAAATATGACTTGAAAGATGACGTGGAAGTTGACATGTAAGTATGCATAAAAACATGAGCTTGGGAATTTACCTATTAAGTTAGGTCTACCCTTTGGGAATTTACCTATTAAGTTAGGTCTACCCAAATGCTTGAAAACTTGTAACATGTTTTGGAAACATGATGAACTTAGATAATATAAGTATGGCCAACTCGAGGTTGGGTTGAGTTTGCAACGTAAAACTACCCGGAACCGACCGGCCTAACTAGTAGTTGCAAACGATAGGACCCAATGTGAGAAGTTGGTCATGTCGCGCTTAAGACCCGAGGTTAGACTAGGTTGTGGTGTAAATCTACCCGGACCCGCCCGGCTTAACTAGTAACCACAACAAGGTCTAATGTGAGAGGTTGAAGGTGCATTAATTAAATTAATGCCACATAATAGGGTTAAGTTAATTTCACTAATGAGGCTTAACCAAATATGATATGGACAAATGGGTTAAGTAATTTGATTAGGCTAATGATACTTAACAAAACATGATAAGCTTGGGTAGGTTAAGTAACTTGATTTGCCTAATGACACTTGACCATTTTTATACGACTAGTGGACGGGATTAAGTTAACCAACACTTAATCAATCCAACACGATATCGCGATAAGGTTAAGTAAATTTTCTTAATGACACTTAACCGTATAATACAGTTAATGGATGGGGTTAAGATTAGGCTTAACTAATCTAAACATGGTAATCGGATGGGGTTAAGTTAGCCTAGACTTAATTAATCCCACTTGGTAATTTAATGGGGTTAAGTTAAACACTTAACTAATTTAACACGATGATTTGATGAGGTTAAGTGACCTATACTTAACCAAACTAACTCGTTAATTTGATGAGGATAAGTTAATCTATACTTAACCAATCCAACGTGAAAACATGATAAGGCTAAGTCACGAATCACTTGAATACGCTTGACCGATTTGACTCGGTAATTTGACAAGGTCAAGTTAATTTATATAGTTAACCAATCTAAAATGATAATTAGACGAGGTTAAGTTATGGATTGCTTAATATACTTAGCCAACTTGCACATGGTTTGTAGGGTTAAGTCTTGGACTCGGATACTTAGCCAATTTTGACATGGTTTGTAGACGGGCTAAGTTTTGAACTTAAGTGACACTTAACCCATTAGGTAAACCCTAATTCGGAGGATTAGGTAAATAAACATAGTTAACAAGGGTTATGGAAATAAGGCTAAGTGGTAAACCTTAGTTAAGGGAAACTAAGTAATAATTCTTAGTCAAGGAAATTTGGACCATTTCTTAGATAGATTAGTAACCCGATACGTTAGGTCAACGTTTAAGCATGTGTGAAGGAGCAGGCTATCTGATTTAGATAAAGGCTCCAACGGACTGGGTAACGAAGCAGCGGCTTCGGGGAACGTGAGGATATTCTTGGGATCCCTCTGTGAGCTGCCAGGTCCTTATACTAGGCTCACGAGAGGTTGAGGTCTGCGGTAGAAGAACCAAGAATATGCCTTGGTTGCTATGCGAGCGACCTAAAGACTGGGGTGGATAGCAGTGAGTCGACGAATACATAAGGTGCCCGAGATAGCAAGTTCGTCGATCATCTACCATCTTGAGTCAAGCGTGTACGTACGGAAAGGCAGGGAACACCCAACAGACCATAATTGCTATCTAATTATGGGTGAGGTAGGCCGTAGGATGTGGGCTGGCCGGAGTGTAGTTCTCATGCAAGATTTTCTCTTGTGTTGCCTTTCACTAGTTGAGGGAGGGGTCTCGTGGGACCATAGCCACGTGTAGAAAAGCAAACCTTAGTATCTGCATCGGCAGATAAATCTAAAGCTCCCGACCGAGTCCTGTACTTCCTGGATTGCCCTGTGACAGGACTCGGGTGGCACGATGTGTTACATGTGCGTACAGTTATAGAAAAACGATTCACGATGAATGCGTGGGAAAAAGGGCGCGGTTGAGGGTTAGCGTAATCCCTAGTGGCCTAGGTGGTTTAACCCAAACCGAAATACGAAAACGTGCAATAGGCAAGCGTAATCCCTAGTGGTGCTACGTGGCGTAAGTCCTAGTAGTTCAAACGATGATTCATATGGAAGAGCCTAGCTAGAACAAGGGTGACAGTCCAAACGATTTCAAGGATAATACGACATGAGGAAGCCCGTACGAGGTACGGCAAAGGACTGAACTTATATACATGGAAAGAAACATACGAGTTGAGTAACCTATATATGATATATTAGGTTGACATGGACCATTACACGACTTTGAGTAAGGGACATTCATGGTTAACACATAACAAGGTTGGGATACTAGTACGAGAGGTGCAGAGCAGATATACATGTTAGAACCAGGAAAATATGAATAATAGATACCGTGGGATATTAGACGGGGTAGATACCTTGGGATAGTATACTTGATAGAAACCTGACGACGTGATACCTTGATTTATCATGACACCGTAGTTTTTCATGATACCTTAGTTTACCTTGCCGCAGTAGTTTAACCGGCTACTCTGGTTTATCTATCTTGTAGTTATCCTTATGTTTACTTTCAGTTTATGCATGTCATGTTACCTTTACCTGTTTTTATACTGGAAGTAGATAGGACTTACTCAGTCTTTTTGACTGACCCGTTTTGTTTCGCCTCTTTTCTTCCGTTTCCCCCCCCCCCCCACAGGTTTCAGGGAGGAAACAATGTTGTTTAGTTCGGACTTCTTCTGCTTGAAGGTCATCATGGATGGCTTGGACTTCTCTTGGCTATGGCTACTTTACTGTTTTACTTGTGGAATAATTTATTAAAAAGTCTTTATGCTTCTTTACTATTGCAAGACAGGTTTTGATGTACTCTGATGTAAAAGGCTTTAGACCTTATTTATTCATGTTATGAAAGTTTGATTTTACTTCCGCTATTTATATATGTTCTGTCTTGTGATATTTCTGTGCATGTTTACCAATAATGCCCCTCTAAAGCTAGTGCATTCCTTTGCGAGTGACCCTAGTGGAGGCGGGGTGTTACATTTGGTATCAGAGCAGAAGTTTACCAGACTGGGCAAAAGTTTTTAAAGACCTTCTAAAAATTATTTGAAAAACCGTTTACAAAGAAGCATTTTTCAAGAAAATTTTCTTTTAAAAAGAAAAAGGCTATTCCCCAAAGGCCATTAGCATCATCCTTGTTTCCTTGATTGAATCTCTTTTCCTTCCTTTCCTCCATCTGTAGTCACAGTGGTTTTGACTGCGACTAGTCTTTCTAGCTGCGTAAGTGTTTCCCGTACGATGGAGGTGGTTCTCGAGAGACCGTTGCAGAGTTATGCATGAAAGGATAGTAAGAACAAGGATAAAGGATACGAGCTCAGGGATAAGCAACCTGTTGGTATGGCTGAGTCCTAAAAGGAGGAAGAAAGATGAGCAATGAAACCCATGATTAGAGAGTACCTTTGGCATGGTGAAACGGGACGGATAGTTAAGTATCATGGAACAGGGACAAGATCATTCGGAGGGCAATAGTATGCTCTCATTTATAGGGTACCTCGGAAGGAGGGTAACGATCTTGTTAAAGGTTTAGTTTTTCTTCTCTATCATCCCGTCGGGACTTTGTTTTGATCACCGCATCTTTTTAAGTCCGCTTCGATAGTTGAGTCTCTGCACCTTAGTACTAGTATAATAGAGGATCCCGTTTTTGTCTCAAATCCTATTGGAAGATCGGTCCATTTATTCATGACTTGTTTGGATTTGAGAATGTCTATGCCAAGTAGTGAGCTTGGAAATAATGCTTATGTTTATAAGCTATGGATGGATTCTAGGGATGAAGTGGTTATCCAATAAGGGGTGCCACTCTCGGTTTTGATAGGAGGGTAGTTAGACTCTTGACTAGCTTTGGTAATACCCTTGAAGTACCTCGTAACCTTTTTGGGTTCTGTCATGATTAGTTACTTGGAATCCCTAGATGCCTTTGTTGGAAATTAGAAACCCGATCGAATGGTGTTCGCTAATAAGACGGATGGTTTACTTCGATTATGTATGGGTTATGGGAATTACCCTAGTAAGTGCGCACGGCAACTTGGTTACTTTCAAGAGAAAGTTTTTCTACGTGGAATACCTTATGGTACAAGGCCCAGGATTCACTAGTGAATTTTGAGGGCTCGCATGGAATAATGTGTACGCAGTCCTGTTTGCGCCAAGTATTCTAGAAGGAGAATAAGTGCAAGTGGAACGAGAGGCGACGAGGAAATGAGTTCCAACTCATGTTATGGAAACAGGAAATAAGAAGCTGCGAAATCGTGAAGTAAAAAGGGGCAGTCAAGGCACGATGGAACTAAGCTCAAGGTAATGCGACTCAGGAGACTGAGGACTAAATACGTGCATGATATCTCTTTTGGGAATATATCCTCGACCCCTGTTTTCCGTTGAGCTTGCTTGTAGGCTATCTTTTATGGATATCCTCTCGGTCCTGTTTCTGTTACAAACCCCGTAAGGAGTTTGTTTTGTTTATCTTCTCGATCTTATTTTAGGGAATCTTGGGTAGAACCCTATGGATGTAAACATGTATTTGAAACATGTTATGGTTGATATGGTTGCAAATGATTGCAAGTGGTTGCTCGTGGATGCGCGAATACACGTCAGATACTAGATTGACGCGATCACATTTCATGTTGCATAAACACGAGTATTTATACTTATTTATGGATGAAATTGATTGTGTTACCATGTGGACGTTGCATATGGTTGAATGTTTGTGCACGCATATAGTGTATATGACTAGGACTATTTGCATACATGATGGATTCATAGCACTAAACATATTTTTGCATTCAAAAGATTTTTCAGGCCTGATCATTAGCATTAGCTAAGGAACATGTACACACACGTTTTGCATACATTTATAAAGCATTAGGAGTCGTCTAAGGACAATGGTTGCTTGTGGATGATGGTTTGAGTAGATGGATGATGGATGGTAGGATATGTTCTTCCTAACTTTGAGATTTCGGGGACGAAATCCTTTAAGAAGGGGAGAATGTAACAACCCGAATTTTTACAACACGTTAAATCAAGAATCAAGACAGAATTAAATTATAAATTCTGAATCAAGTGAAACGGTCTGTGCCATTGCGTTCGTCTCGGAAAAATACGCGAAATAGAGTCCGAGTTTTCGAGAATCGGAGTCCGTATGACCCGTTAAAGGCCCAAAGAAGATTTCTGGGGATTTGAATTTCGGAAACAGTTTTGGAAATCAGATCTGGGGCTAGGCGGGAAGTTTCCCCGCCTAGGCCATGTCGACAGGGTTGTCGACAGGCCTGTCGACTTGGGCCCAGACCAAGTCGACAGCCCTGTCGACTTGCCTGTCGACAGGGGGTGGCCGGGGCAAGTAGCCTGGCGCACCTGTTTGTCTCACCTGGTCTTGTTCTTGGGCTGGGTCTGGAAGCTTCCGAGATCTGATGGTCCTAATCTATCCTAGGGTTAATCTAAGGGCCTAAAACTATCCTAATCTCTATAAAAAGACCCTAAACCTAACCTAAATCCCTAAAAATCAAACCTAGCAACTAAGTGCTGCCAAAATCAATTTTGATCATGGCCTCCATCTCAAATCCCTAGAGCCTATGCACTCAAATCAAGTTCAAATCAAAAGGTGCAAGCTTGCTACACCAAATCAAGGCCAAATCAACGTTGCTATGCGAGTTTCATGGAAGATCTTCATCAAAGGAGCCACCTTTCTTCGCCAAAACGATTCATGCTCCTAGTCCTCTTGCCATGCTATGTAAGTTCTAGCAACTTTTGGATCAAAACGGTATTTTGAATGTTGACATAGGATAAAATGAGGCTAAACATGATTATGCGAATCTATATGAACCTTACTATGCCTCTTGTGTTCATATTTATGATCTTAGGCCATGTGAGTGACTTAATCATGCCTCTCATGCTATGCATAAACTAGTTTAACTTGCAAGTTTGGATCTTTATGCATGAAATGCTAGCATGAACCTTTAGGAACCACTTTACGTGTGAAACATTGGCTAAGACAAGATTTTGGGGCTTATGCATGTTTATGAGCCCAAACCCCTTTTGATAATATGTATGTTTGTGGCCAAATTACCTTATGACACTATGCATGTTTATGGCCAATCCCTTTATGATGTTATGCATGTGGAAGCCAAGCCCTTTTTGGCATCATGCATGTTTTGAGACCAATATGTGACATAGTATCCTTACTATGTTGACTCGCTTTGCTTGCGTTGGGAAAACACGATTTTGGGTAGTTAGATAAACATGAACATGTGTTTATACTTGAAAATATGACTTGAAAGATGATGTGGAAGTTGACATGTAAGTATGCATAAAAACATGAGCTTGGGAATTTACCTATTAAGTTAGGTCTACCCTTTGGGAATTTACCTATTAAGTTAGGTCTACCCAAATGCTTGAAAACTTGTAACATGTTTTGGAAACATGATGAACTTAGATAATATAAGTATGGCCAACTCGAGGTTGGGTTGAGTTTGCAACGTAAAACTACCCGGAACCGACCGGCCTAACTAGTAGTTGCAAACGATAGGACCCAATGTGAGAAGTTGGTCATGTCGCGCTTAAGACCCGAGGTTAGACTAGGTTGTGGTGTAAATCTACCCGGACCCGCCCGGCTTAACTAGTAACCACAACAAGGTCTAATGTGAGAGGTTGAGGGTGCATTAATTAAATTAATGCCACATAATAGGGTTAAGTTAATTTGACTAATGAGGCTTAACCAAATATGATATGGACAAATGGGTTAAGTAATTTGATTAGGCTAATGATACTTAACAAAACATGATAAGCTTGGGTAGGTTAAGTAACTTGATTTGCCTAATGACACTTGACCATTTTTATACGACTAGTGGATGGGATTAAGTTAACCAACACTTAATCAATCCAACACGATATCGCGATAAGGTTAAGTAAATTTTCTTAATGGCACTTAACCGTATAATACAGTTAATGGATGGGGTTAAGATTAGGCTTAACTTATCTAAACATGGTAATCGGACGGGGTTAAGTTAGCCTAGACTTAATTAATCCCACTTGGTAATTTAATGGGGTTAAGTTAAACACTTAACTAATTTAACACGATGATTTGATGAGGTTAAGTGACCTATACTTAACCAATCTAACTCGTTAATTTGATGAGGATAAGTTAATCTATACTTAACCAATCTAACGTGAAAACATGATAAGGCTAAGTCACGAATCACTTGAATACGCTTGACCGATTTGACTCGGTAATTTGACAAGGTCAAGTTAATTTATATAGTTAACCAATCTAAAATGATAATTAGACGAGGTTAAGTTATGGATTGCTTAATATACTTAGAAAACTTGACACATGGTTTGTAGGGTTAAGTCTTGGACTCGGATACTTAGCCAATTTTGACATGGTTTGTAGACGGGCTAAGTTATGAACTTAACTGACACTTAACCCATTAGGTAAACCCTAATTCGGAGGATTAGGTAAATAACCATAGTTAACAAGGATTATGGAAATAAGGCTAAATGGTAAACCTTAGTTAAGGGAAACTAAGTAATAATTCTTAGTCAAGGAAATTTGGACCATTTCTTAGATAGATTAGTAACCCGATACGTTAGGTCAACGTTTAAGTATGCGTGAAGGAGCAGGCTATCTGATTTAGATAAAGGCTCCAACGAACTGGGTAACGAAGCAGCGGCTTCGGGGAACGTGAGGATATTCTTGGGATCCCTCTGTGAGCTGCCAGGTCATTATACTAGGCCCACGAGAGGTTGAGGTCTGCGGTAGAAGAACCAAGAATATGCCTTGGTTGCTATGCGAGCGACCTAAAGACTGGGGTGGATAGCAGTGAGTCGACGAATACATAAGGTGCCCGACATAGCAAGTTCGTCGATCATCTACCATCTTGAGTCAAGCGTGTACGTACGTAAAGGCAGGGAACACCCAACAGACCATAATTTGCTACCTAATTATGGGTGAGGTAGGCCGTAGGATGTGGGCTGGCCGGAGTGTAGTTCTCATGCAAGATTTTCTCTTGTGTTGCCTTTCACTAGTTGAGGGAGGGGTCTCGTGGGACCATAGCCACGTGTAGAAAAGCAGACCTTAGTATCTGCATCGGCAGATAAATCTAAAGCTCCCGACCGAGTCCTGTACTTCCTGGTTTGCCCTGTGACAGGACTCGGGTGGCACGATGTGTTACATGTGCGTACAGTTATAGAAAAACGATTCACGATGAATGCGTGGGAAAAAAAGGGCGCGGTTGAGGGTTAGCGTAATCCCTAGTGGCCTAGGTGGTTTAACCCAAACCGAAATACGAAAACGTGCAATAGGCAAGCGTAATCCCTAGTGGTGCTAGGTGGCGTAAGTCCTAGTACTTCAAACGATGATTTATATGGAAGAGCCTAGCTAGAACAAGGGTGACAGTCCAAATGATTTCAAGGATAATACGACATGAGGAAGCCCGTACGAGGTACGGCAAAGGACTGAACTTATATACATGGAAAGAAACATAGAGTTGAGTAACCTATATATGATATATTAGGTTGACATGGACCATTACACGACTTGGAGTAAGGGACATTCATGGTTAACACAAAACAAGGTTGGGATACTAGTACTAGAGGTGCAGAGCAGATATACATGTTAGAACCAGGAAAATATGCATAATAGATACCGTGGGATATTAGACGGGGTAGATACCTTAGGATAGTATACTTGATAGAAACCTGACGACGTGATACCTTGATTTATCATGACACCGTAGTTTTTCATGATACCTTAGTTTACCTTGCCGCAGTAGTTTAACCGGCTACTCTGGTTTATCTATCTTGTAGTTATCCTTATGTTTACTTTCAGTTTATGCATGTCATGTTACCTTTACCTGTTTTTATACTGGAAGTAGATAGGACTTACTCAATCTTTTTGACTGACCCGTTTTGTTTTGCCTCTTTTCTTCCGTTTCCCCCCCCCCCCAGGTTTCAGGGAGGAAACAATGCTGTTTAGTTCGGACTTCTTCTGCTTGAAGGTCATCATGGATGGCTTGGACTTCTCTTGGCTATGGCTACTTTACTGTTTTACTTGGGGAATAATTTATTAAAAAGTCTTTATGCTTCTTTACTATTGCAAGACAGGTTTTGATGTACTCTGATGTAAAAGGCTTTAGACCTTATTTATTCATGTTATGAAAGTTTGATTTTACTTCCGCTATTTATATATGTTCTGTCTTGTGATATTTCTGTGCATGTTTACCAATAATGCCCCTCTAAAGCTAGTGCATTCCTTTGCGAGTGACCCTAGTGGAGGCGGGGTGTTACATGTATACAACCTAACCGCCAATTTACCATCAATCTGGGGTGTGAGGTTCGACTATGTCACGATACAATAAAAGTTAAGCTTTACTAAGCCAAGCTTTGACCTTCATTCGTTCATTTCATAATTCCAGTATGCCACATTGACAATTCACAACTTGTCACTGATTTCTATTAATACACACCCTCTAATTTGCCACAAATTCGATATACTAACAGAGATCTACACAGTCAATTTTCAATGTCAGACACACCATCCAAAGAAGTCTGTTTCGGGTCTAAACGGAACACAATCGAAAAAACTCTAAATATATTCGGTTTTCGTGCCACTTATAACCTCGCATCGGGTGATCGATCAAATGGGACATCAACATTTAATCCAAATAATTCAAAGATTCTCGATTCCCACTTATCAATTTCCAGGACTTCAATTATTTATAACATTGTATTCTCACTTGGAATGGTTTTGAAAATATTCGATCCCGGTCTTTCCAAGTAATAAGCGCATTTAAAAAAATATATTTTTGGATCATTTCGAATTTCCCTTTTAAATCACCTTCAGAATTGTTAATTTTCAATTAAAATCAAGGTCGGATTGTATACCAGTTTCCGTAAACCCACTTATCGCTTTAAACCCCTTCATAAAATTCGATGTTACTTTTCATCCCTTATGGTTCAAAACATGGTTCCTTTACTCGTTGTTATTATTTTCAAAAGTTCTCAAGATTACCAAATCTTGATTCGGTTTAGATTCCATCCATGATAATTCAAACCAGTTTACATTCAAAATGTAATATATTTCATATAGAGATATCATAGTCATTTTAAATCGATTTTATATTCAAAAAAAATATTATTTTTTTCAGAATACCATAATAGCTTCGAAATTGATTCGTATTCAAAATAGAATATAATTTCATATCAATATCAAGTTTATTTCAAAATCGATTTATATTCAAAATAAATTGTCCATTCAAATTATAATACACTAGTTCTTTCGAATCAGTTTATATTCAAAGGAGAATATTTTTCAAATCTCAGTTTAATTTAACAGTTTAAATCAAGAACAATTTCAATTTTGGAAGAATTTATAAATGTTTAATAACTTGAAAATAAATAATTGTAAATAAAACCTTTTTATGAAAAATATATAATATATATAGTAAAAATTAATTAAAGTAAAAATATAATAATTTAAATCACTATATATACATATACAAATATTAAATGCTTTAGTAAAATAATCTTTAAATAATAAATAAAATAATATGCTCTATTTCAAATTATAAGTATATATATAAAGCTTTACTAAAACAATCTCTAAATATTAAATAATATAGTACGCTTTATTTCAAATATAGGGGGGGTATATGTGTGTGTGTATATATATATATATATATATATATTGCTTTACCAAAATAATATTTATATAATACATATAATATAATTTATTTCAAAACTGTAGGTATATATGTACACAGCTAACTAATATTAAAAAAATTTGTTTCTTTCTTCCAAATTTAGTAGCTTGAGATTTAACCGAGCTTGGTTGCAGTTTAGTTCAGTCTCATATCTCGATTTCAAATGACAATCAAATTTGACATTCCAAATAAAAGGGCTATTAAATTTGTATCCAATCCAAACCTCGAACAATTCCAGGTACCATTGAACACACTTATTTTAAATTAAATTTATAGAGAATTCTTAGATTTAGCTTTAAACAATTAAATTTGAGTAATAAAAACGTATTTAAATCCCATTCCCAAATTCCTAATATTTGGAAAAATCACCCTTAACAGTTTAATGAAACATTTCAGTGTCGATATCAGTGCAGCAACAAATTTTAAAACATAATATCACCATAACAATTTTATCCAAAGATAAATATTCAATCATTTCATTGGTTAATAGGGCTCGGGATTTTCAATTAAAGATTTAATTTAATTGAAATAGCTAATTAACCATTTAAGTTTGCACATTAACACAATTGCATGTCAATTTATGCAACAAATCAACAATCAACCACAACCAAACAAACAAATTTATTTCATAATTTAATCAATAAATGTGGGAAGAATTCAGTTAATTGTGAGCGAGAAATTCACTCACCTTTGGGCCTTTAGTTGATCGAACGTCCAATCGAAACCTAAAAATTTCAATCTCCAAATGCAACCAAATTAGTATCAGAACATTTGCAATTTCTCCACAATCCCAACGCAACAAACCGCGTCCAAATCCGAGTTCATATGTAGAAATTACTAGTCGTAGAATATACGGTGTGTGTGTGTATATATATATATAACTTAAATAAAATATTAATATAAAAATATACCACACCAGCTTCTTGTTGAAATTCCAGCTCTCCCCCAAAACATGTGAACAGTATACGAATGTGGAAATACATATTTGCACTGTCTTTGATCAACAATAACACCCAACTCCGGCCGATATAGGCCAAGTGACCACCCTCAACCAAAAGACAATCGACCGGCGCCTCCACCATCCCCTCGACGTGACCTCCGGTCGTCAGAACCAATACCGTCGCTCTGTTGAACAAAAGGTACTCGAAACCCTAAAACGTGAATTTCTGGCGTCGTGGTTGACGATGACTGGACCACCACCAAATGGTTACGAACAATGATCTCGACAAACCCATGCCAATTTCTCCAATTGAGTCCAAAATCGAAAACGCCTAAATTTATGCTTAGAGTTTCGCGTCTAGCCCCATTTGACCATGAATTTCGACTAATCTGTTAGCTGCATGTCGAATTAAATCATACCTACAGCTTCGCATCGTCGAGGTCATCAAAATGATATATAATATGTTGGGTTTTGTGGAGATTTGAATTCAAAGTTAGAATTTTTGTTGAGCTAGGGTTTGAAATTTTGTTTTCAGCCATTAGAGAAAGAAATGAGCAGATAGAAAATACATTACAATGAAAACGGGCTAATGAGTGGAAATGAAATTTTATTTATATATAAAAGGCCCAATGTGAGCAATAAACAATTATCAACTTACATTGATTCATTTAGCGTTTTATTCCGTACGATCAAATGACAAGTCCGATTGTAACGAATTTGAAACTCTACAATAATTCACCGTTCCGGATCCGATGGTACTAATTTCATCGAATTCCGAGACAATCGCCAAAACAGCTAAATTCCACAGTTAATTAACAAAGTATTCAATTATTCATTTAATTGTTCTCATTCAATTTAAAATTTTATTAAATTCCATTTTAATCCAATTACAACCTAAATAAATTTTATAAATCGATTTCACATATTTTAAGTTCCCAAATTTGATTTTTTTCGAGTTTTAAATTTTGAATTGTAATTAAAAATAAATGAACTCGATTTATCATAAATCTTTCGAATATTAACCTCAGAATTTTGCCATTTACCAAACTAAATTTGAATTCCAATTATAAATTAGACAACTAAAATTTATATAATTAAATATTAATTTCCAAATTAAAGCCTCCTAAATATAACAAAATTTAAAATTTGTTTATGCTCATGTCAAACCATCATCAATATTTAAATCAATCAAATTTGAATTTTTACTAATTTTATTTAATTTATTTGTTTAAATCTGAATTTTAGATGTACAGAAAATTATGGAGCATTACAAGGCAACTGATGCTAATGAGTTTGTATGGTAATCTTAAATTTGCAAAAATTTATGTGCTAATATACTTTTATGGAATAATACCACCTGGCAGCGTTAAGCTTGTAAAATCAAAGTATTGGAACACAGAACCCAGGAAATTTTCTTGAAGATCCCATGATGGAATGCTTCTCATGGTATTTCTTATTCGGACTCAAGACAAGGTGAAATCCATTCTTGAGAGTTATGGTATGACTGGAGTTGATACCATTCTTGCATCTGACAAAGATACTATTAAGAGTACCCCAAAGTGTCCGCCATCCATATCTGGAATAGCGGTTTCTTCTCATTTTCGGACTTCATCGTAAGGTTTTTACAATATCTAAAACTGTCTCCCATTAAACTAACTCTGAATAAATATACCAACATTTTATGCCTTGAACTTTTAGCCTTGGAGTAGGGCCAGCCTTCTCTCAGTTCTAGTCTTTTGCATTACTTGCTACATCTGTCAGTAATCAAAGGGACAAATCTATCTGTTTTTATGCTAATCTCTCAAAGAGTTTGATTATTGACAATCCCACCAAGTTCTCAGATTGGCATACACAATTCTTCAATATCAAATGACCCTTGGGTATTAAAGGAACTTTTACTACTCTTGGTGAGTTGTATCCCTCAGTATCCATTACCTTATTTCTTAAGCTTTGTTTAACTTTTGTCGTGACTAAGTTCTCGTTCCAACAAGAAACGACCTAAGTGGTGAGGAAGCTCGATCTCTTAGCATTGTATTTAAGGCTTCCGAGAAACTAGGAAAATGATCTATCCTATTGACTTTGGGCAACCTTCAGAAGTATGGTTTTCTTCCCTTAGGACAAAAGATTATGGGAAGACCTCCCTTGCACTTTCCCGAAATTAAGCGTATATTTTGGCTTCTAATGTATTCACTAACTTGTCCCCTCTGTTTCTTGGGTCTTCATGTAAGGACAACTTCCCAACGTGACTCTAAAATCTTATTTCATATTTAGTATAACTAACTCCATGACTGTCTCAATTAGCTTCCCAAGCTCATGACATGGAATTATCTCTGGATGCCTTGTCCCGATCTAACATTGTGGCTAAGAGAAACTTCTCCACTATTATTGAAAAACTAGCTTCTAAGATATGCAAAGATGAGACCTCAACCGCTCTTTCTTTTTTCGTGGCTGCTATTACTGAGCCTAGCTAGTATGAAACCCCTATTCCTGCTATTCCCTTTACTGGCTTGACCCCAAGCACCACTCCTATTCAAACTTCGACATCGGTTAGTGACATTCTTCACTGCGTTTGTATACCTGACACTCCTGGATCTTTGAATTTGGAAGAACTAGAGTTAATGATGGATTCTTCATCCTGACATGCCATTTCCTCTAGATCTCCTCCAATGACTCAAAGTTTCAACGAAATCATAAGGCATGCCCTTTCTTCTAATGAAATGGCTAACTTTTTGATTTTGTCCCCATCTTCGGATTAATGAGTTTTCCAGATCACTTATCGAGCAACAACTATAGATATAAATTTACTTTTCTTTACTTCCATTTCTATGTGAGTTCTGACCATTATTTTTTCTTTTTCCTAGGTTTCCAAGAAGTAGTTCTCTCTTTTAGAAATTCATGCTCCACTTTCTTTGGATGTTACGTCACTCAAAGAAGAGAAGAATACCTTAGCTTATCTCTGCTAATTAAGAAATATTTTTAGGTGTGGTAAAGCTTTTATTCATTTCCAGAATTACCCATTATCCTCCCACTAACTAACATCAAAAATATTAGGGTTTCAAGGAAATTTCATCATCCTGCTTTCCACTGTGTTTCTATTTTACACCACGATGGCCGGTTAGTTAACTGTTTCCACACATTTCTTCTACTTTCTTCCATTTAACACAGTGTTCTCTGTGTTTCTATTTTTTGCCTTTTCCAACCAGGGCTTCCCCTTTCCCAAACCCGAACTGGCTAAATCTTCAAGTTTTAGTCCACCTATTTCCTGCCAACTGTTGACCTCCTATACCATTATCCTCTCCAGCTCCACAGATAGCTGTACTTGCTTCCAAATTTGCGATTTTTCTCCGACCTATTGCTAAAGTTCACATCCGGTACTTAACCAACACAACTACCACGTAATCAATGTCATAACAGGCATATTTATTTACTCCTTACGTGCCTCGACCTATTTCTTACCACTTGATTCCAAATTTCCAAATTCAAGCTACTAACGTTCAGATCTACCACTACACAAACTATAATACCAGTTGTTTCCTTTGGATCTACTTAGTATATATTTTTTAAGTTTATGACAGTAAATGCATCGTCTGCTATCCTTATACAAATTATAACAATCAATTAAGTTTTGTGAAATTTTATTTACCTATATTGTTTCTTCTTCTACATCTGGTTATTACATTGATTAGCTTGTTATTTGCATATATTGTTCAAATCTGACATTACCTGGACCCTGTTATGTCATTAACATTCAATTACCACTATGATTTTTATTACTTAACTATTAGTTTAGATCTGAAGATTGATTTGTTTTACTTTAGGTTTGCACAAGTTCTTTCGTCCTCATTAAATTGTTTCTTCTTCAACATCTGATTATTACATTGTTTAGTGTAACTTCTCGGTTTTTGAATAATTTTGTTAAACTATAATTATAAATTATATCTGTGAGTTAAATTCAATTATATAGTATTGGATTTTGAATATTATATAACTTAGAATAATTATTGGTTTACAAATCATGTGTATATTTTTAACTTGTTGTATATATTTAAAACAAGTAAATGTTGTTTTAACTTTTATTTTTTCTCTCACATCCAAAATTTTGATTT
The DNA here is from genome assembly GCA_030737875.1 of Allium sativum. Taxonomy (NCBI): domain Eukaryota; kingdom Viridiplantae; phylum Streptophyta; class Magnoliopsida; order Asparagales; family Amaryllidaceae; genus Allium; species Allium sativum. The sequence goes on along the minus strand of CM060926.1, from coordinate 481,032,139 downwards.
AAGTTGTTTGATTTCTTAAACAAATGCATACGCATGTGTACGTATATATACATACATATAAGTAAGGATTTTTTATCATTTACTTTTTGTGTTTTTATACTTCTTCTTACTCTTGTAAATATAAATACTTAAGAAAATGTTTAATTACTTCACATGAAAGATATATAAGAGTAAACAAATTAAAATATTTATTTTATACATTGATTTTTCTATTTAAAATAAAAAAGGACATAAATATTTAGCTAATTGATTTTCTTAGCAACTAGGCATAATTTTGTAAACCTTTTAAGTACAATTAGGCATGTTTCACTAGCCATGACACTACTGAGAAGATTTAACATAGGAATAGCCAGATAGAACATTTTTTCACATGGCTTTGTACATTTTTGAACTTTACAATATGTTGCATACATTATTGGCCATGACAATTGATGGAAGAAAATTAATGTAGATATAATGCTGCAGCTTATGTTTACATCCATTCATTGCTGCATATATATAGTCTGGCTATGATAATGCTTTTATAGCTTGGAGTACTTAAAACTAGGTGTAGCTACTTTGTACATAACCCATTAATATCTTGAATTTTCTTGGCTACTAAGTTTGGTTTTTAAATCCACTTTCGCACTCGTATTAGTACATATATACGTATGCACATATCTTTGGCCGTGCATTACAATTGCAAAGATTTGATAGCCTAAACCATTAGCATATAGCTTATAACCTTAAGAAAATGGCTGGTAAAAATACGTTTATCTCAAAAAACAAAAAACTTGGTGGTGCGTTTTATCTAGTGTAGGAGATGAACAAGCATACAACACTCCACTTTTTTCAATCAACACTAGTAGGAACTCACCCTTTCAATTCTATACCCTATTTCTACACCCTATCCATAGCCTGATGCATACAAGGGTTTGTCAATTGTATTCATATGTAAATACACACTAGTACGCCGTGCAATCTCCACACAAAACAGTAGACCTGAACTAAAAATTAGAGAGAGAAAACTTGGCAGCAACTCTAAGCAAGGATCATGCAAATAGTGAACTAGAGAAAGGGAACCTTGAAATATAAGAGTAAAACAATGAACAAGTAAAAAAAGTTGGTGAGTAATCTCTATACATGTTAAATTTATTACAGATTTATCCATATCTATATATAGTAAGGTGCATACGAATTTATTAACTTCATCTGGAATCAATTACATAATAACATCAAGCTAATGATAAACTAGAACTGGGAAGACACAAAAAAACAAAATACACATAAATGAGTAAACTCCTTTCTATTTGTACATATTACCGATTCACATATATTGATGTGCACTTGTATGGGTTCTACTTTATAAATCATGTGGATGAAACAACGTATTTATACGAGCCTGAAGTTATGCAAATTAGACTCTATTTTCTTTGAACAAGCAAACGTCTGGAAGAACAAATATTCATAGCTCAAAATCCTAGACATTTAATGATCTAACTTTGACATAGAAGTTATTAGGAACTAAGGACTGTTTATTTAAAAAAAATTGAGTTGACCTAAAAATAATTTTGATATATATATTACAATAAAAGGGTTTTCAAACCCTAAAAATTAATAATCATGGAATTTAAATTCAGATATATGATTGTATTAACCATAGAAAACTGTGATTTTTAAGGCAAGTTCCTATATTTTAAAGGGTTTATATCATGAGTTATAATTTGTTTATGATTTTGGGTAGAAAATTTTGAATCTTGAATTTTTTGATGGAATCGAAATTTTTTTGAGTAGGAGCATCAAGGTGGTTAGGTGAAGGCATGGATGAAGTCGGGTCGGCGACGAAAACCTAAGGAACCTAAATGAGGTGCCTTTAGGGTATTTGAATTATTTTGGATATAGGGTGTTTGATTAGCTCGTCTGTATGTTTGAGGAAATCAAGTTCAATAAGGTTAGACATGGAAGTGCGTATAGGTGTGATGTTTGTCTAGGAGGTGGTGGCAGGTCGGATGACGTTCAAGGTTGGTCTAACGATGTGAATTGGTCGTGACAAGCTGAAGCTATATTTCGAGTTATAATGGTCGATAGGTGAATTTGGAGACGATAGGGTTTGGGGTTGCCGTAGTTCGTCGATTATGATCTGGGTGGAAGCTGGCACTCACGGGTGATGGCGCAGTGAGGCTCGGGTTGCTATTGACGATGTGCATGTGCATAGTAGTGGTGCATGTAAATGGGTACACACAGCAAAAGGGAAGGTGTAACAACCCGCATTTCTACATATCGGAGGATCGTAGAATATTTATTTCTTTCGCGCACGAAGTCGTATGGTCATGTAACTTTGGGAGACGACTATTGGGGACATTTCCCATGTTCATGATTTTTGCCGATTTTTAAATGATCGTTTTGCCCCTAGCTGATACTGTTTTGGCCATAACATTTGACTGGGAAGGAATTTTGACCTGAAACCACTTCCATTAGATTCGTTTGACGGTTTACCTTTCTTTAGAGTGGTCATAATAGCCAAACGGACTCACCGTTTGGGAGATATGGCTGAAATAAGGTTTGCAAGGTGAAAAACTGCTTGACCGGGCCAAATAGTGTGATTAGTGAATGGGCCCATAACCCATTTCGTGATTAGGTTTATGGGGAGGCTGAAAAGAGATAGCATGTCATTCCATTTCATTTTTCTAGCCTCCACTTACCTCTTAAAAACCCTAAAAATGGCCTCCAACTTCTAAATCGCCTCCAAATCACTTTCTAATCAAGGATTAAGCTTAGCAACTTAACATCAAGAGAGATCTTCACCAAATCAAGATTAGAGCTGCTAATTTGCATTGTTATTCACGCCCAAACAGAGATTTATTTTAGATCTAAGGTTTATTTGTAGCTAAGGTGAGTGATTTGCATAGTTCCTCACTAATTATGGTTAATTAAGGGTAATTCGTGTTAATTAGCGAATTTAAACATGATAAATTTCTGGAAAAATATTTATAAATTCTTAAATGATGTTTTAGACCTCTGATATGAACTTGGGTTAATTTGATTAAGTTTTGTTAATCCTATCATTAATTATGCTTGAACATGTTTAAGGTAAAATATGGGGTTTTAGCTATCTTTGATCCATTTTAACCTACCATATTGATGTTTTGGTGTTTGAGGTCACTTCTACTTGTTGCTATGACTTTGTAGTACGCTTTGTGATTGTTTAGAATATTTAGAATGGTCGAAAATGCCGTCAAGAGGCGTATGAACAGTCGCTGCAAAGGTGTAGGGAAATGCAGGATATTGGACCGGATCAGATCGGCTATGGAGACCCGAACCGAACCGATTTTAGACCCTTCCCCACGATCCGCCATCAGCTTCGACCCGATCCGTTTAGAGTTGGTGAGTACGAACCATTGTACTTGGTCTGGAGGAGAGTACCCCGACCCGAATCGCCAGAAGGACCCCGATCCGAACCCATAGATGGAAATGGAAATGGACTTGGAGACCCGACCCCACCCGATGCGGGTTATGACGATCCGAACCGTGGTGTGCTGAAGATCCCGTTATGATCCAATGAAGGATGTTCAAGGCTGAACCGATCCGGTGATGACCAATAACCCGAGATGCAAAGTTAGTCCAAATGGAAGTTAGAGCTTAGGATCGAGTTGGGAACCAATGAGTTCACTTCATGGTTGGGCTTTGCTGCAGGACGTGTGCTAAGGAGTTGTCAACGTTCATAACTTCGATTCACCATGAATGATAGGGCTACGTTATCAGTGCAGTAGAGTCACTATGACTCGAGGGGCAAAGTGATCATAGTAGGACTATGAGCCAACGCAGATGGGGTGTACAACTCCATGGGGCAAATTGGACATAGTAAAGGATTAGTAAGGCTATGAGCCAGCGCAGATGGGGTGAACAACTCCATGGGGCAAAGTGGACATAGCGAAAGTTTAGTGGCTATGTATCAGTGCAGTGAAGCTATTCATGACTTCATGGGGCAAGGTGATCATAGCAAGGTATTGAGGTGATCAAAGTGGTGGATATCGTATACTTTACGCACTGAGTGAGAGATGTGAGGATGGTTGCTATGCTTGATTGCTTTCCATCATTATGACATGCACACCCCCACCCCCGTAATCTTTACACCGTATGTAGTGGCACCTTGGAGTATTGTACAGTATGTAGTGCTAACTCTTTGGTTGCAGTTCCAGGTTCAGGTATGGTTTAATATACCTGTTATTGTTCTGTTTAGCTGCTTATCGCTCATACCAGACTTTTTGTCTGACCCAGAGTTTTATGTCTCTTCTTATTACTCTGGGTGCTCACACGAGCAGACTAGAGACAGGTTAGCTGGTGATGCGCGAGTAGCTGATTCGGAAGCGAGAAGGAGGCTTCCACGTATGATATATAGATATTCTCTCTGTGTCGTTTATGGTCACTACTTTGGGCATTAATAGTGTACCTTTCTTGTTTAGCTTTTTGAGACAGTTTTTAAAAGTTGTAATAGTGTTGGCTTTGGATCTTAAGCTGTACTTTTGGTTTTCCGCTGCTATGATAGTTTGTTTTCAGCTTATGCACTGTCTCGCCTGTTTTATATCGAGTATGTTGTTATTATATTTTCTTCTATGTGCTGTGAGACGTTCTAGAAGTTCCTTGTTGATATTTCGTCTTCTTTCTTTCCTTCTGACGACCGTCTCGTGCTAACTGGACATATGTACAACGCACTTATAGAGTAAATGTCGGTTGGTGCAGGGCGGGTTGTCACAGAAGGAGTTATAGATGAAGTAAAAGGGGGAAAGGAGAAAGGGGAAAGGGAAGGGTCAGTATGGTGGAGAGAATTGTTGCAGCATCTTTCTTTTATGTTTCGTTACTGTGTGTATGAATGGGCGTGGGCTAGCCCATATATGCATACAAATGTTTATATTTAATTTTAGGTTAATATACATACAACTATGTATATATATATATATATACATATATATATACACACACACATAATTTAGGAAGGCCAATAGCATTAGGGTCGGCCCATTTTGGTTTAAAAGAAAAGAAAATTTTGTTTTATGTTTAATTTCTACTTGAAAATAAAATACATAATTGTATAAATTATTATTATTATTATTTTATTAATTATATAAATTATATCGAAGTGTATATATAAGCTTAGATCAATCAGACATGACTGAATAATTTTGACTCATGATGTGCAGTCAAATCCAGAGATGGTGTATGTAAATAACTCTATGTAGTTATTGAGTTTTAAATGGATTGATTTAGTAAATAATTAAAAGTGATTTAATACAAAAATATACTTTAAAATAAATCGAATGTAAAATTAGACGTGAACTGAAATAACGTGTAAACTATTAAGAATTGATCAATAATGATACGTAAATAAGAAATTGATTATTTAATTAATTGATTGATCTAATTTAGTTGTGTTTAATAACGTTAATCGTAATTATATATTTTTATTTCCATCTTTAGGGTAGAAATAAACACCATTCCATTATATATTTGATTGACATAATTGTTTGAACATCCTGTTTACAGAAATAAACACTATTCTGCTATTATATCAGTTTGACATATTCTGTTGATTTATTACACTATCAATCAATCATATTGAATTGTATTTACATGTTTGTTTGTACAAATTAGGATATCGACTTGAATGTCGACTGATATAAGAACTGATTGTAACAAACTGGGATTTTTGACCAAGAAAATCTACATAAAACCCATGTTAATTATTCAGGCATCGAACATTCCAAATCATTAATAGAAAGAAGTTAGAGGGTGAGAATATATAAGATAGAAAATTAGAATAGAAGAAGAAGAAGATTACCATAGAACATAATCATAGTAATATAAATCTCATAGCGAAACGAATTATATATATAATCTATAACATAGCTTTGAAATAAAACACTATAAAATAACATTATCAGAGCACAATTCTTACACACAGCGAAAATAACAATAGCTATATAATCCTGAAGCCTCCTACTTCAAGCTCCTCCAAGTATATCTGTAAAGACCTGAACTACTTGACTACCCATACAAATATGAGCACCCAAGAGTTTAGGGAAAACAAAACAAAATAAACTCTGGGTCAGTCATGGGACTGGTGTGAGTAAACTCAAATCATTTGGCTTAACTTTTCAAAATCCTTTTCAAAAGAAAAGTTAATCGTAATACCGATCCACACATAAACACGGACGTTTTTTACTTTACAACAACCCAAAACAGTTTTTTTAAATCAATACTTCTCTAATATTATAATAATGTCTAATCACAAGTAATTAGAATCTAGCAGAACGCTTGCATCTCACGCTCCACATATATATTATACAAACAAAACCACGGGTGCTTATTGGAGATTGGATTTCAACTATGACAAGGTATGGGACCACCTGCCGATAGTGTATCTCTAGAGGCAAATACACTAGGTTCAACAAGATCATCTTGCAACCCGGCCCACACATGACCGACCAATCGTTTCGCTTGAGTGCGTCGAATGTATACCACCAACGGTTAGGAGCTACCCACCATCTTCCCGAAAAGGGACAACATCGAATAGATAAAAGAATGAAATGGATTTTCTATGGATAGGGGATACACACCCTAATGGGAGCGACCCGCTTAGCCATGCTACCTGCCCGATTTTTGTCATTTCCCAGTTGATGAGGCTTGAGGTCATAATCTCTCTTTGGAACATCTGACCACCATTAACTTTGAATGCCACATCGTCATACCCACCAAATCACAAATTGATTTCCTCAAAAATACCACGGGTATAAAGCTAAGAGAAACGAATTCCTCCATCACTAAACGTAAGTACATTTGAAGGGATCAACTTACGCGATCTGTTAGATATACTCTGTCAGACATTCGTCCATTCAAATTGTCCTTGGATTGGACAAACCGAAGGCACTATTCTGTAACAGGATAGTCCTTGCATAACTCCATCTTCAATATTTGACCGCAACGCTAACGTCCATATAGAGTGTTTTTCAGATAATGGATCTGATCCCGGTCTCTCCGTATTGAGGATGGAAAAATGGTCAAAAACTTTGATAGTCGGTGATTTAACTATCAAAGAAAAATAGGTGTACAACCAACGATCGTATATCCAGATGGAAATTCAATCGATCAATTGTAACATCCCAAATTTTTTTGCTTATTTAAAACTTGAATTTAATTAAATTTAAACTATTTGAGTAAAAAGGGAATTCAAATTTAACTGATTTAACGGTGGAATTATAAGTAGTTTAAGTTAAATTTGAAATTCGAATTTAAATTCAATAATCAGTTCGGGAACTTAAAATCTATGGAATCAAGGTATAGATTTATTTTCGTCATGATTTGATTTAGATGGAATTTTTTTTTAATAGTTAAATTGAATTAATCTAGTTAAATGATTTAATTGAATATTTTCTTTATGATTTAACTGTGGAATTTAACTGTTTTGGCGACTGTCTCGGAATTCGACGAAATTGGCACCATTGGATCCAGAACGACGAATTATTGTAGGATTTAAATTTGCGTTACAATCAGACAGGTAATTTGACCGTACGAGAGAAAGTGTGAAAGATGCCAATGTAAATGGATAACTGGGTGTTTTAACATTTGGGCCTTCTCTAATTATATAAATAAAACCTATTCAACACCACATCAGCCCATTCTCACTACACGTATGATTTACTTCGTCAAATTTCATCTCTAATGGCTGAAACCATTCTTACAAACCCTAGCTGAGATAAATATACAAGCTTGAATTTCAAATCTCTTCAAACCCCAACATATTATATACCAAATTGAAGCTCTCGACGAGTAGAAGCCGCTGGTACGATTTATTATGACATGCAGTGATCAGAGTTGCCGGAAAACCTTGGTCAAAGTTCTAGATATCGAAACCCTAAGGCTAAATTTGGGGGTTTCTGATTCGGGACTTAATCGCAAATTCGGGGATTAGGGTATTGAAGAGGAAGTTCATAAGAATGCAACGATGATTTTTGTGGAATTTATAGTGAAGCAGGATGCCGGATTTTGGTGGTTGAAGGTTGAAAACCACGGACGTTCATCGCCGTCGACTGCGATATGGAGGCCACCTGAAATGTTGAGACTGGTATGGGTAGATGCGCCTCGGGATGCTGGTCAGTCTGAGTGTGGTCCCGGTCGGTCTCGCGGCCAGAGTTGATGGCCACAGTCGGTCAAAGTTTGGTGTTTGGGTTTGTTTTCCACGGCATGTACTGTAGCGAGAGAGAGGGGCATGAGCGGGAAGAAGGGATTCCATGCTGACGTGGCAGTTTTCTGTTGGGTAAGGGATTAATTTAATTAATTTATATATTTTTAATATCAAAAGTTAAAATGCTGATAACTACCCCGTTTTAACTCGGATTTGGACGCGGTTTGTTGCATTGGGATCATGGCGGAATTGCGGACGTTTTGGCACTAACCTGGCTGCGTTTAGAGACTGTGTAATTTTGGGCTATGGTTGGACGTTCGATCCACTAAGGACCCAAAGGTGAGTGATTCTTCGCTCACGAAATACTGAATTATTCCCATATTTATTGAATTAAATTATGAAGTAAGTTTGGTTGCATGGTTGTGTTGGATTGTTGATGTGTGGTTTAAATTTAACATGCAAGTGCGTTAACATGCAATTTAAGTAATTGATTTGTTATTAAATTAAATTAAATTTTCTAGTTGAATTCGAACCCTTGTAAAATCCTGAAACAGTTTAATGCTGATCAGTTGAATGAAATGGTTGTGATGGATGTTGGTTGAAATCTATTACTGAATTTATAGTGACATTTTTATGCTCCTTATTCAGTATATTGTAATGCATGTTGATTTTGACGATAAATCCCAATTACCCTTGATGTTGCCGGCATCTAATGAACCCGGGATTTATCGATAAAATGAATTAAGAACACGGAGTGAAATGATAAATCTCTGTGACCCTGATTTGGATTGAAATGATAGATCCATCCCTTAAATATCGAGAAATTAAATTTAAAATCACTTGGCCATTAGATAGATAATTATATACAGACATCAGTTGGTTATATAATTTTGAAATATTTGAAATTTTATTTGATAGAATTGCATTTAAAGAAATGTGCTGATACTCGATAATTCAATTCTTTGAAGATTCTGAACTAGGATGTTGATTTAAAGGGTTAAAGGAATTTTCCAAAAACAAAGATGAAATATTTAAATTGGGATTTGAGTATGATTTAAATCTTTTCAAATTAAGAGTTTGGATTACAAGGAAATAAATTCTTTTGGAATATAAGTTTTGGGAAATTTGGAAATCAAGGGTATTTGGGTTGTTTTAACTCAGCTCAAATATATATTTGAACTCTTGAAATCAAATAGTTGTTTTGAACGGGGTTGAAAAGAGATATGGAATTTAGTGAACTCCGTTGAGACCGGAGGATAGATTCAAGTATTGAAATTTGGAAGGAAGGAAGATTTTGATTAGAGAAATTTATTTTTAAATATATTTATGCATTTGATTCCAAATAATTATTCTTGCTTTAAATTTTTTACTTACCTTTACTTATAACTATTGTATTTTTAAATAAATTTTTCCTTATAATTCATTTTTCAAAATTTTCTAGTAAACCTATATTTAAGTAAATATATAATATTTAAATTACTAATTTATTTTTAATTACTATATCCTATATGTATATCTATACATTTATTTATATAAAATTTATTTTATTATTATTTTTATTATTACTATTGTTATTATTATATATAAACATTTAGTTTACAAGTGTTTTAGAATTATAAATTTCTTCCGAATGGAAATGCTTGAGTTGAACCGCTGGTTCAAATGGAGTTGAGATAAGAATCCATGATAATTTGAAATCTTTAAGATAAATTATATTCTATTTGAGTATAAGTCGTTTTTAAATATTATATGATTATAATATAATGATATGAAATATATTCTAGTTTTAGAATATAATCGGTTTGGGTATGATTATGAAAGGTTGATATGAAAATTTGATTCGTTTGAATATAAATTGGGTTCGAAGCAGAAGATGATATTTTGATATGAAAGCGAACCTTTATCAAATATAAAAGAGCCGACCGATGTGAAAGATGTAAGCGTTGGTTATTAAAGAGACCGGAGTCGACATACAGCATACTCTCTGTCAGTGTCGATACCACTTTGACAACTGTGAACGTTCTGACGTATCCAGAACGAGATATGATGACTTGGAGTCGATTATTGAATCGAAGAAGATGATCGAGGACGAAATAGCCCTGACCTTCGGGTCAGAATTGAAATGACTAAAACAGGAGCTATACCGTGACTAACTGAGGTAGCACCTTTGATCGGACACACTTCTTCGATACTATTTCTATGACTATGATGATGATGATTTGGGCCCATTTATGACTTTGGGAGTGTGTTCCGAGGTGGGCGGTAGTGGCTGCTATGTGTTACCACCGGTCCGGGAGTGCAATTGGTAGAATCCTACCCTGGGCATTGCCTCGAGTGCCTTGTCATATATATCCAAATCGAGCTCCATAGGATTTTGATTTAGCATTGCCTTCTATGGAGTGCCCTCTGATAACACCAGTACGGTGAATTTACGGTACTGTATAGGCTATTGGTGCCTATAAACGGCGTAAGGGTAATATGGTAATCCCGCTTACGCTATTTTCAGTATTTATACTTTACTGGATAGACACTATCATAATAGCGTACTATATTATGTATGTATTAATTTAACGGATCCTTGAGAGATGGAAAACAATCCTGTAACATCTCTTGAGTTACTGTACCCATGACACTGATGTTATTTCATCTTTTAATTTGACTAATATGAGAATGATTTAGTGCTGATCCGAGTGTTTGTTGTGTTTTCCTTTTATGCAATACACTCGGGTCAGCAGGCGTTTGCAGTTAACAGGGATGACTGTGACTAGGAGATCGAAGACGAAGATTTGTTATATCTATTATCTATACATATGTATATCCGCTGCATTATTTCCGCTGCTTATTATGTACAGCTGTATGTATATGTAACTCTGATAATCATTGAATGCTATAACCGATGTATACATTTCAACTGCTTTTAACTGCTACTTGTTTATTATATGTTGTCCTTCCGTTATGAGATTTTGTTATTGTCTTTCTCTTCTTTTTTTTTTCTTCTTTTCCCAGTAACTACCTGCATTTGCGATTTGTTTGGGTCGACATGTGTGGCTTATTGTCGATTTTAAACGGTCAAAAAAATTTGGGTCGTTACATGTGAATTGTAGTGGAAATTCAAATTTGGATTTTTTGAACGATGGAATTAAGTTGTTTAAATTAAAACTTTTGTTAATGGGACCCTGTCTAATTCTCATGTTTATTTGCCTGAAATCAAAGCTTTGATTGTAGTTCAGCGCGCAGAAAATAAAATCTGAAGCGGATACCTATATTGTTTTGACCATAACTCCCTAACGGAAAGTCGGATTTTAATGTGCGAGTACAATTCGAAATAGCCCTGACCTTCGGGTCAGAATTGAAATGACTAAAATAGGAGCTATACCGTGACTGTAGCGAAAATGAAAGTTGGAGCGGGAAGAAAGGCGGAGGGCCCCTGCTGACGTGTCGAAGTTTGATAAGGTGAGAAGTTATTTTATTAATTTTTAAATATTTGGAATTCCAACGATAAAACACTGATAACTCTTTCGTATTAACTCGGATTTGGACGCGGTTTGTTACGTTGGGATCGGGGCGGAATTGCGAACGTTTTGGCACTAACCTGGCTGCGTTTGGTGACTGTCAAATTTTGGCCCTTAGTTGGACGTTCGATCAGCAGGCGTTTGCAGTTAACAGGGATGACGGTGACTAGGAGATCGAAGGCGAAGATTTGGGATATCTATTATCTATACATATGCATATCCGCTGCATTATTTCCACTGCTTATTATGTACAACTGTATGTATATGTAACTCTGATAATCATTGAATGTTATAACCGATGTATACATTTCAACTGCTTTTAAACTGCTATTTGTTTATTATATGTTGTCCTTCCGCTGTGAGGTTCTGTGATTGGTTTTTCTCTCCTTTCTTTCTTTTCTTCTTTTTTTCCAATAACTACTTGCATTTGCGATTTGTTTGGGTCGACATGTGTGGTTTACTGTCGATTTGAATGGTCAAAAATGTGGGTCGTTATAGTTGCTCTCACATTATGCACTCCTGCAAGCTTCTCAGGTAACTCAATGCGATAAGCCAATGAACCAATCTTCTCTAAAATACGGAACGGCCCAATGAATCTGGGAGCTAGTTTTCCTTTCCATCCAAAACAAATGACATTCTTTAATGGTGAGATCATCAGAAAGACTTGATCCCCAACCTCGAACTCCAACTTCTTTCTTCTTCTATCTGCGTACTTCTTCTGACGGTCTTGAGCAATTTTTATCTTATTCCTGATATTAGCAACTTTTTGCGTTGCTTCCATGATCATATCCGGTCCAAGAAGCAAACGATCTCCTTGTTCAATCCAACTAGCAGGCGATCAACACGGTTTTCCATATAAGGCCTCAAAGGGGGAACATTCAATGCTAGCCTGGTAGCTATTATTGTACGTGAATTCCACGAGATGAAGGTGATCTTCCCAAGATCCTCCATAGCCAAATGTAAAGACCCAAATTTTTTTGACCGTTTAAAATTGACAATAAGCCACACATGTTGACCCAAACAAATCGCAAATGCAGGTAGTTATTGGGAAAAGAAGAAAAAAAAAGAAAGAAAGAAGAGAAAGACAATAACAGAATCTCACAGCGGAAGGACAACATATAATAAACAAATAGCAGTTAAAAGCAGTTGAAATGTATACATCGGTTATAGCATTCAATGATTATCAGAGTTACATATACATACAGCTGTACATAATAAGCAGCGGAAATAATGCAGCGGATATACATATGTATAGATAATAGATATACCAAATCTTCGTCTTCGATCTCCTAGTCACAGTCATCCCTGTTAACTGCAAACACCTGCTGACCCGAGCGTATTGCATAAAAGGAAAACACAACAAACACTCGGATCAGCACTAAATCATTCACATAGTAGTCAAATTAAAAGATGAAATAACATCATTGTCATGGGTACAGTAACTCAAGAGATGTTACGGGATTTTTTTCCATCTCTCAAGGATCCGTTAAATTAATACATACATAATATAGTACGCTATTATGATAGTGTCTATCCAGTAAAGTATAAATACTGAAAATAGCGTAAGCGGGATTACCATATTACTCTTACGCCACTTATAGGCACCAACAGTTTATACAGTACCGTAAATTAACCGTACTGGTGTTATCAGAGGGCACTCCATAGAAGGAAATGCTAAATCAAAATCGTATGGGGCTCGATATGGATATATATGACAAGGCACTCGAGGCAATGCCCAGGGTAGGATTCTACCAATTACACTCCCGGACCGGTGGTAACGCATAAAATCCACTACCGCCCACCTCGGAACACACTCCCAAAGTCATAAATGGGCCCAAATCATCATCATCATAGTCATAGAAATAGTATCGAAGAAGTGTGTCCGATCAAAGGTGCTACCTCAATTAGTCACGGTATAGCTCCTGTTTTAGTCATTTCAATTTTGACCCGAAGGTCAGGGCTATTTCGTCCTCGATCATCTTCTTCGATTCAATAATCGACTCCAAGTCATCATATCTCGTTCTGGATACGTCAAAACGTTCACAGTTGTCAAAGTGGTATCGACACTGACAGAGAGTATGCCGTAAGTCGACTCCGGTCTCTTTAACAACCAACGCTTACATCTTTCACATCGGTCGGCTCTTTTATATTTGATAAAGGTTCGCTTTCATATCAAAATATCATCTTCTGCTTCGAACCCAATTTATATTCAAACGAATCAAATTTTCATATCAACCTTTCATAATCATACCCAAACCGATTATATTCTAAAACTAGAATATATTTCATATCATTATATTATAATCATATAATATTTCAAAATGACTTATACTCAAATAGAATATAATTTATCTCAAAGATTTCAAATTATCATGGATTCTTATCTCAACTCCATTTGAACCAGCGGTTCAACTCAAGCATTTCCATTCGGAAGAAATTTATAATTCCAAAACACTTGTAAACTAAATGTTTATATATAGTAATAACAATAGTAATAATAAAAATAATAATAAAATAAATTTTATATAAATAAATATATAGATGTACATATAGGATATAGTAACTAAAAATAAATTAGTAATTTAAATATTATATATTTACTTAAATATAGGTTTACTAGAAAATTTTGGAAAATGAATTATAAGGAAAAATTTATTTAAAAATACAATAGTTATAAGTAAAGGTAAGTAATAAATTTAAAGCAAGAATAATAATTTGGAATCAAATGCATAAATATATTTAAAAATAAATTTCTCTAATCAAAATCTTCCTTCCTTCCAAATTTCAATACTTGAATCTATCCTCCGGTCTCAACGGAGTTCATTAAATTCCATATCTCTTTTCAACCACGTTCAAAACAACTATTTGATTTCAAGAGTTCAAATGTATATTTGAGCTGAGTTAAAACAACACAAATACCCTTGATTTCCAAATTTCCCAAAACTTATATTCCAAAAGAATTTATTTCCTTGTAATCCAAATTCTTACTTTGAAAAGATTTAAATCATACTCAAATCCCAATTTAAATATTTCCCCTTTGTTTTTGGAAAATTCCTTTAACCCTTTTAAATCAACATCCCAGTTCAGAATCTTCAAAGAATTGAATTATCGAGTATCGGCACATTTCTTTAAATGCAATTCTATCAAAATATAATTTCAAATATTTAAAAATCATTTAACCAACCGATGTCTGTATATAATTATCTATCCAATGGCCAAGTGATTTTAAATTTAATTTCTCGATATTTCAGGGATGGATCTATCATTTCAATCCAAATCAGGGTCACAGAGATTTATCATTTCACTCTGTGTTCTTAATTCATTTTATCGATAAATCCCGTGTTCATTAGATGCCCGCAACATCAAGGGTAAAAGGGATTTATCGTCAAAAATAAACATGAATTATAATATACTGAATAAGGAGCATAAAAATGTCACTATAAATTCAGTAATAAATTTCAACCAACATCCATCACAACCATTTCATTCAACTGATCAGCATTAAACTGTTTCAGGATTTTACAAAGGTTCGAATTCAACTAGAAATTTAAATTTAATTTAATAACAAATCAATTACTTAAATTGCATGTTAACACACTTGCATGTTAAATTTAAACCACACATCAACAATCCAAGACAACCATGCAACCAAACTTACTTCATAATTTAATTCAATAAATATGGGAATAATTCAGTATTTCGTGAGCGAAGAATCACTCACCTTTGGGTCCTTAGTGGATCGAACGGCCAACCATAGCCCAAAATTTCACAGTCTCTAAACGCAGCCAGGTTAGTGCCAAAACGTCCGCAATTCCGCCACGATCCCAACGCAACAAACCGCGTCCAAATCCGAGTTAAAACGGGGAAGTTATCAGCATTTTAACTTTTGATATTAAAAATATATAAATTAATTAAATTAATCCCTTACCCAACAGAAAACTGCCACGTCAGCATGGAATCCCTTCTTCCCGCTCGTGCCCCTCTCTCTCGCTACAGTACATGCCGTGGAAAACAAAACCAAACACCAAACTTTGACCGACTGTGGCCATCAACTCCGGCCACGAGACCGACCGGGACCACCCTCAGACTGACCAGCATCCCGAGGCGCATCTACCCATACCAGTCTCGACATTTCCGGTGGCCTCCATATCGTAGTCGACGGCGATGAACGTCCGCGGTTTTCAACCTTCAACCACCAAAATCCGGCATCCTGCTTGACTATAAATTCCACAAAAATCATCGTTGCATTCGTATGAACTTCCTCTTCAATACCCTGATCCCCGAATTTGCTATTAAGTCCCGAATCAGAAACCCCCAAATTTAGCCTTAGGGTTTCGATTTCCAGAATTTTGACCAAGGTTTTCCGGCAACTCTGATCACTGCATGTCATAATAAATCATACCAGCGGCTTCTACTCGTCGAGAGCTTCAATTTGGTATATAATATGTTGGGGTTTGAAGAGATTTGAAATTCAAGCTTGTATTTTTATCTCAGCTAGGGTTTGTAAGAATGGTTTCAGCCATTAGAGATGAAATTTGACGAAGTAAATCATACGTGTAGGGAGAATGGGCTGATGTGGTGTTGAATAGGTTTTATTTATATAATTAGAGAAGGCCCAAATGTTAAAACACCCAGTTATCCATTTACATTGGCCTCTTTCACACTTTCTCTCGTACGATCAAATTACCTGTCTGATTGTAACGCAAATTTAAATCCTACAATAATTCGTCGTTCAGGATCCAATGGTGCCAATTTCGTCGAATTCCGAGACAGTCGCCAAAACAGTTAAATTCCACAGTTAAATCATAACGAAAATATTCAATTAAATCATTTAACTAGATTAATTCAATTTAACTATTAAAAAAAATTCCATCTAAATCAAATCATGACGAAAATAAATCTATACCTTGATTCCATAGATTTTAAGTTCCCAAACTGATTATTGAATTTAAATTCGAATTTCAAATTTAACTTAAACTACTTATAATTCCACCGTTAAATCAGTTAAATTTGAATTCCCTTTTTACTCAAATAGCTTAAATTTAATTAAATTCAAGTTTTAAATAAGCAAAAAATTATGGAATGTTACATTCTCCCCCACTTAAGATCTTTTCGTCCTCGAAAAGAGAACGAAATGAGGTATTAAACAATCATACATTCAAATTCATACTTATAAATAATCTTTATAAAGTAAGTTATATTTGTAAATTCGTTACATTTGCGATTTTAAACTACCAACACCAGAGGAATGAGTTGAGATTATAAAATTCGACTTATTATGAACAAGAAAATAATTAATGAATTCTAAATTAGATATTTAGAATGTTGGAAAAAAAAGAACTTAACCTGAATGCATGGATTAACAAAATGGAATCGACTCATAAAATTTAAACGAGTCGGTTTAGGATTTATATCGATGGTCAGATTAAGTAAGTAAATGAAATTAAATAAACGAGATGAAATAGAATGGTTTATATAAAACTTCAACCAACCTTAATCCATCTATATAGGTTCGTAGTTAACTACATCGAATGAGGGAACGAAATAAATTGAGAATGAAGAAAACATGGAATAAGGTGTAAGAAAGAATACTCGAAGACTAATTTATTAGATTAGAATGCCGAAAAAGGGGTTTGGAACCAAGCCGATTCAAATAAGTCAAGTGGACTAGAATAGATGGAATAAGAGATTGAATATGAAGTCATCGCTCGAATAATGAGGTAAGTGCAAGAAATTTAATGAACGAGTAGTGAAATAAACATATTTAATATATAAGTAAAAGGAATCAAGAGGACTAGAATAAAGAGAAGCAAACCCGAGAGATGAATTGGTCGATCTGAACCAAACATGGGTAAATGGGATGAAATTTCAGTTAAATAAAGGGTAAAATGAGCATGGATAGATTAAGCAAGAAAGCGTGAGCCATATTACGTGAGTTGTGAAGCGATAATCCTTTTAAATGATAAGCCTTGCTTATGTTTTGGAGTTCGATAGTTTGAAACTCCAAAGTAAATAAGTTTTGACGTGAAAATGCAAATCTAAAATATTCAATAAGATGAAACGAAAATGATCATAACTTTTGAATGGATGATCGAAATTCAATGATTCCGGACTTTTTGGAAACATCGAAAACTGAACTAAAACTTTTGTTAATGGAGCCCTGTCTAATTTTCAGGTTTATTAGATAGAAATCCAAGCATTAGTTGTAGTTTAGCGCGCAGAAATTAAAAATCTGAAGCGGATAACGATACTATTTTGACCATAACTTCCTAACGGAACGTCGGATTTTATTGTGCGAGTACAATTCAGAAAGGCCAGAATGTAAACTAAAACTTTCCCTTTATATGCTAGGTAAAAATTGGATGTTTAAAGGGTTAAAAACTGGGTTGAACAACTCAGATCTGCATTTTTCAGTGTATGGGCTAAGGCGTTCACCTTCACTAAAATAGTCATAACTTTTGAACGGATTATCCGAATTCGACGAATCCGGACAATTCGGAAAGCCTGAAACGATTAGAACAACTTTTGCCTGGTATGTTTTAGTCAAACTCCAACTTTTAGTGGGTGATAAATCTTGTTTTGTTCGCTGGCCTGTATGAATATTTTGAATCTGTAGTTGAAATGTTGATTATATGTTGTGTAAATTGTGTACTTTGCTATGTATTAAATATATGTTTGATTCTTATGCGTGTGTGAGTTGTAGCAGGTGCAAAGAAGTTGCACTATGCCTTGGAGCTTGCTTGCGCTAAATGCTAAATGCAAAGGTAAATAAAAACCGCAAAATAAACGCTTAAAGAGGTACGTATTTGGGGTTGTATAAAGCTTGGTGGTTTGTTTTGTTTTCCCCTGGTTCAGGGATGCCTGATCATTGATGAGATGGATATTTTGGATTGATATATGTATCGAGATTTTTCCCGGGGCTCTCCGTATAAAGGAGATGCTACCGAGATTTTCCGTGATTTCGGGAGTTAGAAAATTTATGAGATTTACAAATATAACTTACTTTATAAAGATTATTTTAAGTATGAATTTGAATGTATGATTGTTTAATACCTCATTTCGTTCTCTTTTCGAGGAAGAAAAGATCTTAAGTGGGGGAGAATGTAACATCCCAAATTTTTTTGCTTATTTAAAACTTGAATTTAATTAAATTTATGCTATTTGAGTAAAAAGGGAATTCAAATTTAACTGATTTAACGGTGGAATTATAAGTAGTTTAAGTTAAATTTGAAATTCGAATTTAAATTCAATAATCAGTTTGGGAACTTAAAATCTATGGAATCAAGGTATAGATTTATTTTTGTCATGATTTGGTTTAGATGGAATTTTTTTTTATAGTTAAATTGAATTAATCTAGTTAAATGATTTAATTGAATATTTTCTTTATGATTTAACTGTGGAATTTAACTGTTTTGGCAACTGTCTCGGAATTCGACGAAACTGGCACCATTGGATCCGGAACGACGAATTATTGTAGGATTTAAATTTGCGTTACAATCAGACAGGTAATTTGATCGTACGAGAGAAAGTGTGAAAAAGGCCAATGTAAATGGATAACTGGGTGTTTTAACATTTGGGCCTTCTCTAATTATATAAATAAAACCTATTCAACACCACATCAGCCCATTCTCACTACACGTATGATTTACTTCGTCAAATTTCATCTTTAATGGCTGAAACAGTTCTTACAAACCCTAGTTGAGACAAAAATACAAGCTTGAATTTCAAATCTCTTCAAACCCCAACATATTATATACCAAATTGAAGCTCTCGACGAGTAGAAGCCGCTGGTACGATTTATTATGGAATGCAGTGATCAGAGTTGCCGGAAAACCTTGGTCAAAGTTCTGGAAATCGAAACCCTAAGGCTAAATTTGGGGGTTTCTGATTCGGGACTTAATCGCAAATTCGGGGATCAGGGTATTGAAGAGGAAGTTCATACGAATGCAACGATGATTTTTGTGGAATTTATAGTGAAGCAGGATGCCGGATTTTGGTGGTTGAAGGTTGAAAACTGCGGACGTTCATCGCCGTCGACTGCGATATGGAGGCCACCGAAAATGTCGAGACTGGTATGGGTAGATGCGCTTCGGGATGCTGGTCAGTCTGAGGGTGGTCCCGGTCGGTCTCGTGGCCGGAGTTGATGGCCACAGTCGGACAAAGTTTGGTGTTTGGGTTTGTTTTCCACGGCATGTACTGTAGCGAGAGAGAGGGGCATGAGCGGGAAGAAGGGGTTCCATGCTGACGTGGCAGTTTTCTGTTGGGTAAGGGATTAATTTAATTAATTTATATATTTTTAATATCAAAAGTTAAAATGCTGATAACTTCCACGTTTTAACTCGGATTTGGATGCGGTTTGTTGCGTTGGGATCGTGGCGGAATTGCGGATGTTTTGGCACTAACCTGGATGCGTTTAGAGACTGTGAAATTTTGGGCTATGGTTGGACGTTCGATCCACTAAGGACCCAAAGGTGAGTGATTCGTCGCTCACGAAATACTGAATTATTCCCATATTTATTGAATTAAATTATGAAGTAAGTTTGGTTGCATGGTTGTGTTGGATTGTTGATGTGTGGTTTAAATTTAACATGCAAGTGTGTTAACATGCAATTTAAGTAATTGATTTGTTTTTAAATTAAATTTAAATTTCTAGTTGAATTAGAACCCTTATAAAATCCTGAAACAGTTTAATGCTGATCAGTTGAATGAAATGGTTGTGATGGATGTTGGTTGAAATTTATTACTGAATTTATAGTGACATTTTTATGCTCCTTATTCAGTATATTGTAATGCATGTTGATTTTGACGATAAATCCCATTTACCCTTGATGTTGCGGGCATCTAATGAACTCGGGATTTATCGATAAAAGGAATTAAGAACACGGAGTGAAATGATAAATCTTTATGACCCTGATTTGGATTGAAATGATAGATCCATCCCTGAAATATCGAGAAATTAAATTTAAAATCACTTGGCCATTGGATAGATAATTATATACAGACATCAGTTGGTTAAATGATTTTTAAATATTTGAAATTTTATTTGATAGAATTGCATTTAAAGAAATGTGCCGATACTCGATAATTCAATTCTTTGAAGATTTTGAACTGGGATGTTGATTTAAAAGGGTTAAAGGAATTTTCCAAAAACAAAGGGGAAATATTTAAATTGGGATTTGAGTATGTTTTAAATCTTTTCAAATTAAGACTTTGGATTACAAGGAAATAAATTCTTTTGGAATATAAGTTTTGGGAAATTTGGAAATCAAGGGTATTTGGGTTGTTTTAACTCAGCTCAAATATATACTTGAACTCTTGAAATAAAATAGTTGTTTTGAACGGGGTTGAAAAGAGATATGGAATTTAATGAACTCCGTTGAGACCGGAGGATAGATTCAAGTATTGAAATTTGGAAGGAAGGAAGATTTTGATTAGAGAAATTTATTTTCAAATATATTTATGCATTTGATTCCAAATAATTATTCTTGCTTTAAATTTATTACTTACCTTTACTTATAACTATTGTATTTTTAAATAAATTTTTCCTTATAATTCATTTTTCAAAATTTTCTAGTAAACCTATATTTAAGTAAATATATAATATTTAAATTACTAATTTATTTTTAATTACTATATCCTATATGTATATCTATATATTTATTTATATAAAATTTATTTTATTATTATTTTTATTATTATTTTTATTATTATTTTTATTATTATTTTTATTATTACTATTGTTATTATTATATATAAACATTTAGTTTACAAGTGTTTTGGAATTATTAATTTCTTCCGAATGGAAATGCTTGAGTTGAACCGCTGGTTCAAATGGAGTTGAGATAAGAATCCATGATAATTTGAAATCTTTGAGATAAATTATATTCTATTTGAGTATAAGTCGTTTTTAAACATTATATGATTATAATATAATGATATGAAATATATTCTAGTTTTAGAATATAATCGGTTTGGGTATGATTATGAAAGGTTGATATGAAAATTTGATTCATTTGAATATAAATTGGGTTCGAAGCAGAAGATGATATTTTGATATGAAAGTGAACCTTTATCAAATATAAAAGAGCCGACCGATGTGAAAGATGTAAGCGTTGGTTGATAAAGAGACCGGAGTCGACATACGGCATACTCTCTGTCAGTGTCGATACCACTTTGACAACTGTGAACGTTTTGACGTATCCAGAACGAGATATAACGACTTGGAGTCGATTATTGAATCAAAGAAGATGATCGAGGACGAAATAGCCCGGACCTTCGGGTCAGAACTGAAATGACTAAAACAGGAGCTATACCGTGACTAACTGAGGTAGCACCTTTGATCAGACACACTTCTTCGATACTATTTCTATGACTATGATGATGATGATTTGGGCCCATTTATGACTTTGGGAGTGTGTTCCGAGGTGGGCGGAAGTGGCTGCTATGCGTTACCATCGGTCCGGTAGTGCAATTGGTAGAATCCTACCCTGGGCATTGCCTCGAGTGCCTTGTCATATATATCCATATCGAGCCCCATACGATTTTGATTTAGCATTGCCTTCTATGGAGTGCCCTCTGATAACACCAGTACGGTGAATTTACGGTACTGTATAGACTGTTGGTGCCTATAAACGGCGTAAGGGTAATATGGTAATCCCGCTTACGCTATTTTCAGTATTTATACTTTACTGGATAGACACTATCATAATAGCGTACTGTATTATGTATGTATTAATTTAACTGATCCTTGAGAGATGGAAAACAATCCCGTAACATCTCTTGAGTTACTGTACCCATGACACTGATGTTATTTCATCTTTTAATTTGACTAATTTGAGAATGATTTAGTGCTGATCCAAGTGTTTGTTGTGTTTTCCTTTTATGCAATACGCTCGGGTCAACAGGCGTTTGCAGTTAACAGGGATGACTGTGACTAGGAGATCGAAGACGAAGATTTGGTATATCTATTATCTATACATTTGTATATCCGCTGCATTATTTCCGCTGCTTATTATGTACAGCTGTATGTATATGTAACTCTGATAATCATTGAATACTATAACCGATGTATACATTTCAACTGCTTTTAAATGCTATTTGTTTATTATATGTTGTTCTTCCGCTGTGAGATTCTGTTATTGTCTTTCTCTTCTTTCTTTCTTTTTTTTCTTCTTTTCCCAACAACTACCTGCATTTGCGATTTGTTTGGGTCGACATGTGTGGCATATTGTCGATTTTAAACGGTCAAAAAAATTTGGGTCATTACATTTGGTATCAGATTGAAACTAGAATTTGAAATTTAAATCCCGGACAGTTGGAAAATATTTCTCCCATGTATATTAAATGTCGCCTTGTTTTGGAAAGATTTTTGAACAAAAACTATTTTGAATATATTTTGAAAGTAATAAAGCACTGAATTACTTTGGACTCTGGAAAATAATTCTGATGATGAAGCGTCAGTGTTCATTTTCGAGTTTCTAAGTGATGGATTGATACAATGGTGAGATTTCCAATGAAAATTTATTTTAGAAACAAGTTGTTGGGAAAATTTCAAATGTTTTGAATTTGAGATGGTTATAAATAAACGTATATATCTGTATGTTTTCAAAGGGATTTGTAATAAAGACTAAGAATTTTAATTCTGGAATCTAAATTTAACTTAAGCTAAGTTAAAAATGGATTGAAATAAATAAATTGATTTGAATAAATATAAATGGATTTAAGTGAATATGAATGAATCGAATATGATATACTAGTTATAACAAAGTGGCATTTGAAAAGTTAACGAGTCTGCAGCACTTCTTCTACTTCGTAATTTCGGGGACGAAATTCTTTTAAAGGGGAAGGAATGTAACATCCCAGATTTTTAGCTATTTAATATTGTATATTTAAGTTTATTTTAAATATTGGTTTTGAATAATAATTTGAATTTTTATATTAATTTCTATATAATGATCAATAAACGAATTAATATCGAATATATCGGATATAGTGATACGAAACGATAATAACTAAATACGCAGTTAAAACTGAATCGAAACAATTCAGTTGATTAATATCTATTTTAGAACGATAATAATAATTTATTTCGATAAATTTGATTGTTCTGAATC
Organism: Allium sativum; assembly: GCA_030737875.1. Lineage (NCBI taxonomy): Eukaryota > Viridiplantae > Streptophyta > Magnoliopsida > Asparagales > Amaryllidaceae > Allium > Allium sativum. Next base: position 481,008,356 of record CM060926.1, on the reverse strand, counting down.
GAATTATATTTTAAATCGATTTAATTTAAGCCTTAGAAATCTATTAAAACAACGTATATTTAAATCGTCAATTTAATATTTGCAGTCGGTATAAAAGATCAAACTAAAGTTCAAAATTTATTTTGTTGATTCAAAATAGTATTATAACAGTCGAACACTGGTCGTTTCGTCGAAATAGCAGTTCAGGGTTTTAAAACAAAGGACCACGAGATATTTTAGTTTTTAATTAAAACAAAATCAAATCATCTACCCTAAATACAGAAAATGCCTTAACATTTCATTTATTTGCGCAGTCAAATTTCCCTCCTCGAGCTTGAACAATTGTCTTCGATCGTTAATATCATGGAGTAGAAAGCGAGATTCAAATCGTGTTGTGTATTACAAGCTTTTATCTATCACAAGATAAGAACGGTGTCGGTCAAGGTCTGAGAGGTAAAAAAATACCTCAACTTGAACGAGACTTCACTATTATCAAGGGATGATATCAGTTTGTAATGGAAAAAGGATATTGAATTAATCAATCATTTTCATAGAAGGAAAATATTATCGTATTCGATTATATCGAACTTTGATAATTAAATAATATAGGAAATGGGAATTGTAATATTGTAATTGAGTTGTAGATATAAATTACCATTGATTTGTGAGTTTATGTGAAATAATCAACGATTCTGAATAATCGACATTTTAGTTAGATTTGGAAGAACAGATTAATTTATATTAATTTGTCGAGGAAGTAGAGTTGAAATTTTGTTTAGTAACGAGGCCGAACGTTTATATTTAAATTTAATTAAAAATGAACTCACCCATGCGCGGTTGTTCGTAATTTGATGATTCGAACTTCAGTTGAGTATATAAAACTCAATATAAGTCGGAATTCGATGAAACAATAAATGTACAGACCTATTGAATAATAGTTTTCTAATGGAAGAGAAAAATCTGGATTTTGTCGCATAGATTTGGAGTTATGTAAAAATCAAATTTTTAGAAAAATAGTTCCATAATCGTTTTAAAACCTTAACGGTTTGTTTAATTTAATAAAAGGATTTTAAATGAATAAAAATTCAAATTTCCATTAGAAAAATCCAGATTTGAGTTGTAAATTAAATATGAACTAAAATGGAATAGAACAAGTGATTTTTGGACAAAAATCAGATTTTTTTTAATTAATGAAGTTAGCTGATTAGAACAAATTAGTAAAGAATTAGTGGGTGGGACTGAATGTAGTGAAGTCAGATAGTGTATGGATTTGAAATAAATGGGAATACAGGTGTGTATATTAGACAGGTATGAGATAAAGTGAATGAAGGGATATGAAGAGTATGAAGATTATAATTTAAGTGCCCGACAAAAAGGTACATGTTTCAATTTCCATATGAGATTTTATGAGCCTACCGGGCAAGCCGCTTGGCTTTTTGATTTTCTTTTTGAATGGAAAGGGCCTAGAGAGGCGAGTTGGGGTTTGAATTATTGATCGATACAAAGGAGGTGCTGGCGAAATTTTCCAAAAATTTAAGGAGTTAGAATATTTGTGAGAAACTTGATAACTAGAAATCAATATATCGATATATATGGAATTCGATAAAGAATTTGAAAGTAGTTAATTAATGAATAAAATATTAGAAGGGCAAGTGATTTGTTTGATGGATGTTTGTTTCCCTTTGATAGTTAAATCACCGGCTATCAAAGATTTTTAACCATCGTTGTCTATACGAAGAGACAGGTTGGATTTAGTATCTGAAAACCACTCCGTATAGGCATAGTCGTTGCGAATTAGATTATGCTGTAGATAATGGAAGATGAAGTGAAATGCGAGGGTTATTATGTTTGTCCAGACCCAGGATAACTTGTATGGATGAATGTCTGACAGAGTTTTCCTAAACGATCACATATGACGATCTTTTCAAGGTATTACGTCTAGTTGTGGAGGAATTCGTTTCTCTTAGCTTTTATACCTGTAATATTTTTAAGAAGGTCAACTAGTGATTTGATGGGCTTGACGATGTGACATTCAAAGTGAATGGTGGCTAGATATTCTGAAAGGTAGATGTAACCTCAAGCCTGACAACCGGGAAATGACAAAAATCGGGCAGGCAGCATGGCTAGTTGGGTCATACACAAGCAGGGTATATTTGTCACCGATCTAGAGAAAATTCAATTATTCATTCTTCTTTTGATTCTGTATCTTACGGATTACGGTTGGACAACTGACAACCGTGGGTGACAATATATTCACTACACTGAAGCTAAATGAGTGGGCGGTCATGTGTGGCCGTGTTGCAAGACGTTCATGCTGAACCCCAGAGTATCCCCTCTAGAGTAAACTGATCGGGAGGTAGTCCCATACCTTTTCATAGTCGGAATTCAATCTCCAATAAGTGCCCTACGGTTTTTGATTTTATACTATATATGTAGAGCGTGAGATGCAAGCATTCTACTATTTGGTTATTTATTTGATTATACATTATTATAATATCACTGGATTTTTATAACAAAATATTTTGGGTTATAATAAGGTAAAAACCATCCATGTTTATGTATGGGCTGGTCTTACTATTATCCTTTTCTTTCTAAAGAATTTTTCAAAGTTAAACAATATGGTTGGAGTTTACTCATACCAGTCCCATGACTTACCCAGAGTTTATTTTGTTCGTTTTCCCCTAAGCTCTTGGGTGCCGAAATTTGTACAGGCAATCAAGTGTTTCAGGATTTTACAGATACACTTGGAGGAGCTTGAAGTAGGAGGCTTCACCGTTAGTTATTTAGAGTACTTCTGTTGTGATGTATATGTATTGTACTCTGATATGATATGTATATATATTGGCTCGCTTTTTGACCAAGCCACCCAAGATCATTCGTAAGAGGAAAGCATGAAATCACGTTCTCCAAGAATATGAAGGAACGGATCGCACACTATCGACTCGCCCGCGGAGAATTACGTCTCGACGGATCGCCCACGGAGGATCGCGACTCGACGGATCGCCCCATGTCATCAGCGAAACGACGCATCTAGGCGATCTGATCCGTGCATCTGTTGTTGCCCAGTATTGACCGATCCGATCCCCTGATGCGTGGCGAATCCTCTGACCCATTCAAGCGTGAGCAAGTCTTCCGCGATCCGAGACGTACGGATCTAGCAACACGTGTCCCTAACCGTCGTTCTGACCGATTCTCCTTATCTGCACGATCCGATTTTCAGGGAGATCGCGACACCTATCCACAACGGCTAATTTGACTATTTCTTCAACGGAGGCGATGCGATCCGATGTTCTCGGGATTCGTGCCACGTGTTATCACGACCCGCCTGACAAAATCAGCTATAAATAGCCCAAAGCTTGACATTTTTTGGGATCTTTTTGGCAATATTGAGTACTGAATCCACCATTGTTGTCAAACTACTGAAATATTGAGAGAAATCCTTGATTGTATTAGCTTTCAAAGTATAATCTATAATATATAAAGTGGACGTAGGCTCGTTAACGCCGAACCACTATAAATTCTGTGTGTTATTTCCTTTTTTCTCATTCTTCAATTGAAACTCTATAAGCTTCAGAACAATTTGGGTGTTAGGTCCAAATTTTGATCTAACATTTTGGTGCTTTCACTGAGAAGACAATCCTAAAGTTTCACTATTCGGTTCTTTGAAGGTTCCAGCGATTCGGATATCATGGCTGGAAAAAGATCTAAGGAAGCGCGAGCTTCGCAAACCAACGAAACGATTGAAGAAAGTGTGCATGAGCTGGGCAACGAAGAATCTCTGGATCGTAGGGCGCAGGGGGCGAACCGATCCGACGAAGACACCACGCTCCGAGTCGACGAAAACGAAGCGATCCGGACCGCTGAAGGGGTTGTTACTCGATCCCGAGGAAACGCCTCGGACCCTCCGCACACTGCTACTGCGAATCGACCTCAAGGGGGCGCTGTGAGCCGCCACCCACGAACCGTAGCGATTCGAATTGATGACCAGACCACAACTCGACCTGTAAAGGAACCTATGGCTCGCTCTTATCGTCCTGGCCCCTCTGCTCGACCCGGCTCAAGTTCTTTGCGCACAAGAGAACGTGATGACGATCAATATGATCCTGCTGCTCCTGTTACTGAGGGGGATCTCTCTCGCTTTTCTGAATTGTGGGAGAGGTTGTTTGATGAATTGGCTGCCCAAAGGCAGGAAAGTTCCGTCCTGCGACAAAATCTGACTGCTATGGATAGAAGACTTGATGAGCTAGCAAGGCAAAGAACACCACCGGTTCGCCCACTCACCCCAGTATATTCTTCTTCGTCTGAAGAATCGCTGAGACCTCCGCGACGACCGTATGAAAGAGCCGAAAACATAGAGCAGCTTCGGTTCGGAACCCTACCATCACAGGAAGAAGAAGCACTAGGGGCGGGGCCCTCAAACCGTAATGTGAACAATCAATCCGCAGCTCCCAGGGCTCGAGATGTGGACAGTCCTGTGCATAACAGACTACCTCAGCCCCGTCGTCGTGCAACTGCTCATGGTAACAGGGGGCAATGGAGCCCTATCTGAGCCCCAGATTTCGTGACTTCTCCCGGAAGAGAAATTAGAGAGCCCCGCCGAGCCAGAGGCACTGACCCTGAACCTCCTTTGCCCAGTGCAAATGTCGCAGCCATGGTCCACCAGATTCTGGCAGATAGCCGTGGACAACGGAATGAAGATTGGGGGATCGACCGCAGTCACACCCCTTTCACTGATGATATTTTGGATGCGACTTTTCCAAGGAATTTCAACATGCCACAAATAAACCGATATGCGGGAAGATCTGATCCCGTCCAGCACCTGATGAGATACTCTTGGTCAATGACCGCTGCCACAGCCTCTGACGCTGTAAAGTGCAAAGCGTTTCCCATATTCCTGGAGGACGTGGCTTTGTTATGGTTTACTCACTTGCCGGCGAGATCGATTTCTAGCTTCAGGGAGCTGAGTAAGAAGTTCGTAGAACAATTCCGTATCTACGCACAGAAGACAAAAAGTGTGATCGATTTGTTCCTTGTCAAGCAACGACTAGGCGAGAGTTTAAAGGTGTTCCTGGATCGTTCCAATTTGGCTGCTACCGAGGTTAAAGATCCCCATGAGCCGACCGTTGTCGCGGCACTCATTGACGGAGTAGATAAGGACACTGAATTCGGGAGGTACCTGGCAGGCAAACCGCCCCACACTAGAGAGTTATTCTACGAGAAAGCCAACGTACATTTACGCTGGGAAGAGGTATGTGCTAACCGAAAGGCTAAAACAACTGATAAGGAGGAAATTCAGAGCAATGTCGCCATCAAACAGACGGGAGACAGCTCGGGGAAAGTTGAAGTTAACGTCGGAAATCAGAATCAGGGTGGTCGTCAGCCAGGTAACAACAATAATAATGGTAACGGCAACAACCGGAAGAGGAACCGAGGGAACGACTCCCAGAGAAGGACTCGTCCCAGGGCCTTTGAAAGTTATACACCAATAAGTGTACTCTAGAAAATATCTTCATGGATGCGTATGAAGTCCTTCAGAATAAGAGGCCACCTCCCAGAGAGTCGACGGAGAAAGAGCGTGAATCAGGGAAGTTTTGCCTCTTTCATCAGATTCATGGCCATTCGACGAATGAATGTCGTCACCTAAGGGATGTAGTCGAAAGGCTGCTTCGAGAAGGAAAGTTAGATGAATACAGAGTAACACCCAGGGACAGGGGGCAAGCAGTGCAGGCCCCAAATCAGAACCAGAATCAACTTGTTGCTAGGCCGACTGCCCAGCAAAAAGGAAAGAATATTGTTATTAATACCGTGATCGGAGGACTTTATCTCGTCGGGCACAGTTCCAAAGCATTAGATCAATATGTCAATGCGGCCAAACAACACCTCGAGGTAGGGGAGTGTAGCAACCCTGAGGACGTTATCCCGGTGAAGCAGCAAAAGATGATGACCAACGATGTCGTCTTCCGAGAACGAGAAAGCATTGGAGTCCATGCTCCGACAGAAGATCCATTTGTAATTACAGTACCCATTGGACCAGCCACAGTCCATAAGGTTTTAGTGGACAACGGGAGTTCTGTCAACATTCTTTTCAAAAAGACATTTGACCAGATGAACCTCGAAATAAAAGACTTGAAGCCCTGTCAAGGATGGATCCGTGGATTCAACGGAGCATCAACCGCTCCAATGGGTTATGTAGAGTTACCAGTTACACTTGGGGAAGGAGAACGCGAGAGAGTGAGAATCCTTCCCTTTGTGGTTTTGGATGTTGAATCGCCCTACAATGCCTTCTTGGGCCGACCGGCCCTCACAAAGTTCAGAGCCTGTATAACCCCCTGGTGCTTGTTATTGAAATTCCCCACAGAAGCTGGCGTTGGTATCGTCAGAGGGGATCAAGTTGCTGCGCGAGCGTGTTATGTTGTCGAACTAAGGTTACTTCGTAATGGAGGGGATATTGAAACTAAAGGCACCTCTCCCCCTTCGGGGGCGGAGACCTTATAGCAACCAAAGAGGATAGTCGTTGGAGAGTCGCCCAGAGAGATGCCCGAGGATATAGATCCCAGAGAGGATCAAGAACCCGGGGGCAGAATGGCGACTCCCAACGAGACAACTGTGGATGTACCAATCGATGATAGTGAACCGGAGAAGGTCCTTAAGATTGGATCCCAGTTAAGTCCGAATCTTGCTAAAGAATTGACGGATTTCTTAAAAAACAATTTGGATGTATTTGCTTGGACCCACACGGACATGTGTGGGATTTCACCATCAATCATGAGCCATTCCTTGAGCATTGACCCTAAACATCCTCCAGTAAAGCAAAAAAGGCGAATGCTGGGCCTAGAGAGGTCCGCTGCCTTGAAAGAAGAAGTTGGAAAGCTAAAGAGTAATGGATTTATTAGAGACTCGACCTACCCAGACTGGATTTCGAATCCAGTCCTGGTAAAGAAGGCCAACGAGAAGTGGCGAACGTGTATCGACTTCTCAGATTTGAAAAAAGCCTGTCCAAAGGATAGTTTCCCGTTGCCCCGGATTGACCAGCTGGTAGACTCAACGGCAGGTCATGAGCTTCTCTCATTTATGGATGCTTATTCAGGATATAACCAGATTCCGATGCATGTTCCAGATCAAGAGCACACTAGTTTTATCACTGATCTGGGATTATATTGTTATGTGGTGATGCCCTTTGGCTTGAAGAATGCGGGCGCTACATATCAACGCATAGTCAACAGAATGTTTTATAACCAGATCGGGAAAACAATGGAAGTATACGTCGATGATATGTTGGTTAAGTCCAAGCAATCTTCTCAACACACTACTGACTTGGCAGAGATGTTCGGCATTCTTCGAAAGTACGGAATGAAACTCAACCCAACCAAATGTTCGTTCGGTGTTGCCTCTGGAAAATTGTTGGGATTCATTGTCAGTTCCCGTGGTATTGAGATCAATCCAGACCAGATCGCGGCAATCAGAGACATTCAGGAACCTAGGAAAATTAGGGATGTGCAAAGCCTTGCCGGAAAAGTGGCCGCACTAAGCAGATTTTATCTCCAGGGCTGCGGATAAGTGCATCTCATTCTTCGAATTAATAAAGCGAGGAAAACGCCACTTCAAATGGACACCCGACTGCGTAGTAGCGTTTCAGAATTTACTCAGGCACTTGGAGAAACCTCCGATATTATCTAAGCCAATAGATCACGAGGACTTATTCATGTATTTGGCAGTGTCATCCCATGCGATCAGATCAGCGTTGGTAAGGGAGGAGCATAAGGTCCAAAGGCCTGTGTATTATGTGAGTAAAAAATTGACAGCAGCAGAGCGTAATTATCCACGGATAGAGAAGTTGGCGTATAGTTTGCTGATCGCCTCTAGAAAGCTCCGACATTATTTTCAGGCGCATCCTATCACAATATACACCGATCACACGCTCAAGCAAGTCCTACAGAGACCAGAGGCATCTGGAAGGTTACTCAAATGGAATATTGAGCTAAGTCAATTTGATTTGAACTTTCAGCCCAGACGGTCAATTCGGGGGCAAGTGATAGCCGACTTCATAGCAGAGTTCACTGTCCCTGAGGAAGATATAGCGAACGAAGAAGCTGATCCTTCAAAATTACTTTTCGATCCCAATGCCTGGGGATTGTATACTGATGGCGCCAGGAATAACGAAAGATCCGGCGCTGGGATAGTGCTTGAAACCCCCGAAAAACGATTGATAACCTATGCAATCCGAATGGAATTTCATGCCACTAACAATGATTCCGAATATGAAGCTCTGATAGCCGGATTGAGGGTCGCAAAGGAATTAGAGGTTACAAAACTGAACATCTTCTGCGACTCCAAGTTGGTTGTAAACCAAGTTACTGGAAAATTCCAAGCTAAAAGTGCAAGATTGATTCTATACTTAAAGAAAGTAAAAGAGTTGCTGAACGATTTTGATCATTACAGCATATCTCATATTCCGCGTTCGGAGAATCAACAGGCAGATAAATTGGCATAGATGGCTAGTTCCAACGATCCGGAAGTGACCGGGCTAGCCCCTGTTGAAGTACTTCGGTCCCCTAGCATAGATCAGATGGAAATTGACCCAGTGCTAGAGGCGGAACCAGAAAGGGAGTCCTGGATGACCCCTCTAAAGAATTTTCTGATGAACGGAGCGCTCCCGACCAAGAAAAGCGAGAGGCGCAAAGTGATTCGTAAAGCCGCCCGATACGTTCTGCAAGGCAGAATTCTTTACAGACAAGGGTTTTCGATGCCCCTCCTCCGGTGTGTAGCCCACGACGACATCAAGCGTGTGCTACAAGAGGTTCACGAAGGCGAATGCGGCGACCACACTGGCGGGCAAACCTTGGCAAAAAAGGTGTTGCGGCATGGCTATTTCTGGCCTACCATAAACAAAGATACAGCAAGATACGCACGGCGGTGTGATGCGTGCCATAGATTTTCGAAGATACCTAGAGCACCTCCTAATCAGTTGAGAACAATGATGAGCCCATGGCCTTTCGCTATGTGGGGGGTTGATATCATTGGAAGTCTCCCCATAGCAAGGGGCGGAGCAAAATTCGCCATTGTGGCCGTGGATTATTTCACTAAGTGGGTCGAGGCTGAGCCACTAACTACAATTACAACCAAACGAGTGATCAACTTTATCGTGAGAAACATCATTTGCCGATTTGGGGTTCCAAAGATTGTGATAACAGATAACGGAACTCAGTTCGATAGCGCGAAATTCAGAAATTTCTGCCAAAAGTACCACATTGAGAATCGATACACCTCTGTGGCGCACCCGCAATCGAACGGACAAGTCGAAGCGGTGAATAAAATGATTAAGTCTATTCTGAAAAGAAGACTGAGGCGGGCTAGAGCCATGTGGGCTGATGAATTTCCCTTGGCACTATGGGCCTACAGGACAACATATAAATCGGCAACAGGACATACCCCGTTCTCCCTTGCCTTCGGAACGGAAGCAGTCATCCCGGTTGAGATAAAGGTACCTTCTCACCGGGTGACTTACTATGATCCAATGACTAATAATGAATTGCTCCTTGAGTCCCTAGATATGATCGAAGAAAAGAGGGATGAGGCGGACCTGCGCGCCTTGAGATGCAAGCAACAGATTGCTCGATATTACAACAAAAAGGTTAGAGAATGAACCTGGGAACCCGGAGACTTGGTTCTGAAACGTGTCTTTCCACCCCCAACTCATATGGGAGCGAAGTGGGAAGGACCGTACTCCATTCTGAGCAAGCTTGATAATGGAACCTTCAAGCTGGCAACCGTAGATGGAAAGGAAATCCCCAGAGTGTGGAATGCCCAACATTTACAGCAATATTTAACATGAAAGTTTCAAATTTATTCTTTTGCTTTGTTAAAAAACCATGTACAAGGCATGACTTGCCTAGAATAGTCTGATTCCTTAAAGCAAAAGATTATAAAGTGGACGTAGGTCATGATTCGACCGAACCACTATAAAATATTGTGTGTCATTTACCTTTATTGCATCTTTATTTGCCTATTTATTTTTATGGAAATCAAAAGAATAATGCAGGTATCCGAAGTCTGTTGCCAACTGTTCCTCCCGTAGATTGTTTGGGGGAACTCACTCCAACTGCTTGTCCGACTGGTTTCAATCCTTGAAGCTTGGATTAAAATATAGGCCTAGGACGAGTTCAATGAACATACATGATTGAAGACTGCTTGATCTGTGACTCTAACTCTCCAGAGAGAGAGAGAGAGTATAAAAGCATCTCCGATTGAGCGCTGAGAAAGAGCTCCTTCCCCGCTGAAGGATCGGGGAGCAAATGGATCGTTGAGCTCGAACTCTAACTCTCCAGAGAGAGAGAGAGAGAGTATAAAAGCGTCTCCGATTGAGCACTGAGAAATAGCTCCTTCCCCGCTGAAGGATCGGGGAGCGAATGAGTCGCTGAGCACGAACTCTAACTCTCCAGAGAGAGAGAGAGTATAAAAGCGTCTCCGATTGAGCGCTGAGAAATAGCTCCTTCCCCGCTGAAGGATCGGGGAGCGAATGAGTCGCTGAGCACGAACTCTAACTCTCCAGAGAGAGAGGGAGTATAAAAGCGTCTCCGATTCAGCGCTGAGAAATAGCTCCTTCCCTGCTGAAGGATCGGGGAGCGAATGAGTCGCTGAGAACGAATTCTAACTCTCCAGAGAGAGAGAGTATAAAAGCGTCTCCGATTGAGCGCTGAGAAATAGCTCCTTCCCCGCTGAAGGATAGGGGAGCGAATGAATCACCGAGCGCAAAATCTAACTCTTCAGAGAGAGAGAGAGTATAAAAGCGTCTCCGATTGAGCGCTGAGAAAGAACTTATTCCCTGCTAAAGGAACAAGGGCCGACTGAACTACGGTTATCCCATGAAATCTCCTATGTCCCCCATATTCAGAAATAGGGGGCAACTTGCCGATAGTACTAATCAGTCCTTAATAAACCCCAGTCAGATGCTACAGTAACAACTGATTGGGGGGCACATGCACTCGTATACATACACTGAACTTTGATACAGCAGTGCAACATAGCATAAAAATTCTTCTTTCTGTTGTTTGACTGATTTGTAATTATTATTAGTTAGCTAATGACTAAACATGGAAAGTTTATCTAAATACAGGTACACAATGATGCAAGGAGAGATATACTTTTATTTATATACTGTGAATCAACAAAGTGAAAAACAACCTAGAAACAAAAGTGAGGACCAGTCTCACAAGTACACTTCTTGGCCAGTGGAAAACCTAAAGACAAAATATCAACAAACAACAAATATCCTATTTACGCTTTGGCCTCTTCTCTTGCTTCTGCCTCTCCAGCCTCTCCTTGTCGGCATCAGATGGATCCCCTTTCTTCCACTTCCTTTTGTCTATGAGGGGACATCTGACTCCTCTGAATATTCCTCTTCCACCTCTTTTCTCTTACTTCTACCAGAGAGGGAAGCCGGGAAATCATTGGGGTTTGCAAAGTGAAGCAGTCGACTGATGGATTTGGGCTGAATCTTCACAATCATCCCAGTTTTGGGATCGAATTATGCAAGAGGGACTACGTCCAAAGCCTCATCTCCCACCTTCTTCAAAGCCAACTCTTTCTCCTGCCTGGCTTTTCGGCTAGCCAAGGTTTCCTCGTCATCATCATCGGCCTTTTTGGCGCCGATAATGTTTTCTTCGTCATCTACATGGCGCCCATCCATGTCTTTCAAAGCTTCAATAGTCTCAGCATCTTTGGGTACATCAGTGCTAGGTGCTGGGATGCTTCTTTCTGCTGTTGTGACCTCGGCCTGCTTTGATACATTAATACCAGCACCTGGCAAGACAGCCTCCTTCTCCACCTCTTTCTCTTTTTCAGCACCCTTGTCGACGGGCTCGCCACCTGTATTACGAGGAACACACATTACTAATTCAATTGGTTGTTCTGCCAGACGACGATAATTCACAATTGCTTTGACGAATTGTGGGGAAGAGAGAGAAATACCTTCAGCAAATCCTTCTTCTTGAATAGAGGCAGTGGCTCCAATGACCATGGGAGTTCGACCCAAAGGAATTAATGGATCATCGGGATGGTATTCCTCAACCCAGGAGGTCTTGGGCTCCACAGCCGAACTCGAGCCCTCATCAGCTTTTCCTTTACCCTTAGCCAGGGCCCTCTCCTTTTCCATCTCCGCCAGAATCAGGCGACGACCGTCTGTCAGGTCCTCAGGCTCATTGTCCCTTAGGATGCTCTTCATCAATTCATCCTCATCGATTTCTTCGACCCCCAATCTATGTTTTTCACCCTCCACAATAGCATCCCATAAGTTGGCCAAAGTAACATGGTAATCCGGGATCCATGAGATGTTGCGAGTTTTGAGAACCTGGCCAAGGAAATCGAAAATCATCTCTTCAAACCCCTCGATCTCCTTCTCCCTTTCGAGGAGCTTGTTGTTAGAAGCAGTGGCCAATTCGATGGCGCTTTCAACATTCTTTTCGTCGAGAGCTGCCCGTCTCTCCGCGTCCGCGACCTGGTCATTTAAAATCACCTTTTCTGCTTTAGCCAAGGCCAAACTTTCTTTTAAACTCGCTTTTTCTGCCTCCCAAGCAGCCTTCTTAGCTTCAAAATGGCCTTGTGCTGTTTTCAACTCGATGTTGGCCATTTTGAGATCTTCAACCTCCTTCTTTATGGCCATTTTCTCTAGGCTATTGGAGTCCAGTTCCGAATGAAAGCGCTGCTTGGCATTCTCTAATTCAATCTTATAATTTTCAATGTCCCTCCGTGCTAAAGCAAGCTAGGACTGAGCATCTTCCAGGTCCTTCTCCATTTTAGTCCTGGCCCTTTCTTTGTTTTCAAGTTTCGCCTTAGACCTGTGTGCTTCTATTTCGAGTGATCGGATGACTTCTGAAAGGTTAACTGCGTGTTTTTTCATCATCTCATATTGCCTGGCCACGTGGCGGATGTGCCCGATAACTTCATTATCCCAATTTTTAGGAACCGGTTCCAAGGCAGGAACAAACACCATCCTGTCGAAGAATATGTCTGGGAATTGTTCCCGCAGTTTTCCCAGCCTACCTTGGATCTCGGGACCATGCACGTAATCCCGTGACCCGGGGGCAGCCAACTCTGGCTGGCTGGAGGGGACAATGTCACTTCTCTCCTTCTCAGTCTCTTTGGATGAATCTTTGTCCCTATCTTTAGATTCGTGATGCTTTTTGGACGACCGGCTGTGGGAAGGTGCACTCTTTGGAGGAGTTAACTCTTTAGGAAGTTTTCTTTCCCCCTGTAGGAACTGCCGGATGATTGGAAGGCCTGGTAGAGGTCGACTTTGGTAGAGACCGTGGTTGCGAGGAAGTCGGCCTGTGAGAAGGACCACGAGAGCGCTCAGTATCCGGACGAAGGCTGGGTGTGCCCTCACGAAGAGAACGATACGAGTAAGATTTCCTGCGGGACATCGTTCCTGCAAAAAAGGAGAAGAGCATATTAAAACTTTGAATACCCATGATATAAGAGTGCAGGGTCAGATAGTGTGTGTGATGTGTGCATCCCATATAATTCCCCCTAATAGACCCGGGCCTGAAGACAGGCTCATTTGACCAGTTTCTCGTCCTCTAGTTGGAGCGATGGTCTCTTCAGAAGCAGGGAAGAAAGGCCCCTCTCCAAAGTCCTTCTCCGTATATACATCATCGGGTAGAGGGATTTTATTCAGCTCGTCAAATAACTGCTCTTCTGTCAAATCATCGGGAGCAACGGTTTCAATTGGAGCAGAAATAGGAATTTCCTTGGACACGTCACCACGGACCTCATCTCCTCTGTATATGTTCAAGTCTTCATCATCTTGGATGACTATCGGAGAAGGACTCTTGGGAAATTTAGTTGTTTCTATCGCTTGTGAAGTTCCCTCTCCCTCTGTTGGGGGCACGTACTTATAAGGTTTTCCGCCAGTGCCAAGTCCAAATCTTCTATCTAGAAGGCGATGCTTATGAAGATTGTCATCAGTAATGCATTTTTTGATCCTTAAAAAGTCGGACCTGCTTTGAGAAAGAATGGATAATCGATTGCTGTATAGTGGACCCTCCGTTTTCGGGAAGACATGATCTGTTTGAGATAAAGGGGGAATGTTAATGTCTAAACTTCTTGAACAAGATATTCGATTAGAAGCTTAAAAGTTTACTTGATTTGAGCCATCTTTGTGAACATCAGGCCTGTTTCCTTATATAAAACCAGTCAGACTTAGGGTCCCCTATATTGCTATATCCATCGTACAGGACCTTCCTATTTGCCACCGATTCGAAGAAAGAGAAATTTGGAGTTGCTGAAGAACGGTGCTTGAAAAGAAAGAAGAATGTCAAATCTCTGAATTTAAGTTCGGCGTGTAGGATCTCCGCGTACGCAACATATAAGGCGTATAGAGATGCGTAAGCATTAGGATGGAGCTGCATTGGAGCAATACCCAGTTGCTTTAAAGTTTCGATAGCGATTGAAGGAAACGGAGGAATAGCTTCTACCAAACACATGGTTCGACTAATTGCCATATATCCTTCCGGATCTAGGTGGGGTCTGTCTTCGCTACCGGGTGTCAAGACGTCATCCCAAGGAATTCCGTGTCTCAAGCAGATTCTCTTAAGCTTTATATCGTCGAGTTTAGATGCAAGAGAATCAGAAAATTTATCTATTCCAACTGCGCCCGGAATCTCATCGGGAGCTCGTCTGTCTATCTCAGATCCTTCACCAGATGAAGTACTCCCAGACGAATCTGACTCCGTTGCCTCGTATTCAGAGCCAGAATCTTCACCTCCTGGGCTAATTGGAGGAACCTTCAGATTGTATTGCTCGGGAACCTCAGACTCTGTTTCTGTAGCGGATCTCGAAGAAGATTGATTATCCGACATTGCTGTTAGGCGAGAAAACATGACCAATGAGATTAATACTACCCGACCCCCATGTGTGCAAGTGCCGGTGTGTGTACTTGTGTGTGCATTGAAAATAAAATATGAAAGCAATCGAGATCATCAAAATATTAGTCGTCATATGCAGCCGAATTATGAAGTCATTTTGTCCAGAAAGTTCAACATCAGGGCCCTAGCTTAACTGTTCAGAATTTTATGGTGACTAGGCGTCGATTAAAGTTTGGAATTTCTTCGTATCGTTAACTATGATTCGGATCGCAAGGCAGAGTGATCGCCCCTTTCGGATCGCAAGGCAGAGGGATCGCCCCCCATCGAATCGCAGGGCAAAGGGATCACTCCGTCACGAATCGTTGCAACCCCCACGATACGCGCCTTTGCTGCCACCACGATCTTTCGTCTCGCCACTCACCTTCGTCTTCTCTCCTTGACCACGATCCGAACCGGCCTTCCCTCTTCTTCTTCCTCCTTCGTTTTCCTTCTCTCCTTTCCATCTTCGAATTCCAAGCTTTACGTCAGTTAGCCATGGCGTTTTGATGTTTTCTTCAGAAAAGCGCAAATTTCCATCGTTTCTCTCTCAAGTTAGTCGAGAAAGTTCATGAAAGAGCGGCGTTCACAAATAAGAATGCTTTTTGTGGAGTTACCTTTCTAAAAACTGAGGGAATGCTTGGATTTTCGAAAGTTTGAAAAAGTTGGGTTCGTTCTTCGACAGTGCAGGCGAGACGATACGGCAGAAAGAAAGAAGAAGGAAAATAAAGAGGGGAGGCTCGGCTTATATAGGTAAAGAGGGCGACTGTTTGTCTCCCCTTCTTTGTCCTATTCGATCCACGAAAAACCGGCGGGCCGCGAACCAAAAGCCCACCACGACTCGAGGAGGAGCCCGCTTCGTTCCGAGGCCCAAGTGCACGCCCAAGAGCGGAACGAATATCTCCCTAACGAACCACGACTCGAGCCTGCGATACGAATCGAAAAATTCAGAAATGAGGATTCTGAAAAATCCCCGAAAGAGAATCGTTCTCTGATCCGCGACTCGTTGAGAAAAGGCGATTCTATAGCTTCGAAGCATGTTCCATCATCGATAAAACATACTTCGAGGGGGCAAAATGTTGGCTCGCTTTTTGACCAAGCCACCCAAGATCATTCGTAAGAGGAAAGCATGAAATCACGTTCTCCAAGAATATGAAGGAACGGATCGCACACTATCGACTCGCCCGCGGAGAATTGCGTCTCGACGGATCTCCCACGGAGGATCGCGACTCGACGGATCGCCCCATGTTATCAGCGAAACAACGCATCTAGGCGATCCGATCCGTGCATCTGTTGTTGCCCAGTATTGACCGATCCGATCCCCTGATGCGTGGCGAATCCTCTGACCCATTCAAGCGTGAGTAAGTCTTCAGCGATCCGAGACGTACGGATCTAGCGACACGTGTCCCTAACCGTCGTTCTGACCGATTCTCCTTATCTGCACGATCCGATTTTCAGGGAGATCGCGACACCTGTCCACAACGATTAATTTGACTATTTCTTCAACGGAGGCGATGCGATCCGATGTTCTCAGGATTCGTGCCACATGTTATCACGACCCGCCTGACAAAATCAGCCATAAATAGCCTAGAGCTTGGCATTTTTTGGGATCTTTTTGGCAATATTGAGTACTGAATCCGCCATTGTTGTCAAACTACTGAAATATTGAGAGAAATCCTTGATTGTATTAGCTTTCAAAGTATAATCTATAATATATAAAGTGGACGTAGGCTCGTTAACGCCGAACCACTATAAATTCGGTGTGTTATTTCCTTTTTTCTCATTCTTCAGTTGAAACTCTATAAGCTTTAGAACAATTTGGGTGTTAGGTCCAAATTTTGATCTAACAATATACAATACAATTTTGTATTTCAAAGCTTATGTTATATAATATATTTTATTCGTTCCGCTGTGAGATTCTGTTTTTTCTTCTTCTTTTATCTGTTCTATTTCTTTAACCCTAATGACTCGTATTTCTTTATTATTTGGGTTGGACGTGTATTGTTTTAGTCAACTCAGATAATGCGGATTTGCGGGCAAACAAATCATACGTAATTGGGTTATAAAGTTTTGGCGGGTTTATATTTTTGTTTTCCCCAGTTTGGGATGCCTCGTCGAGCGATGAGATGAATATTTGGATTTATATATGTATTTTGATTTTTCGGACCTCTCCGTACAAAAGAGATGCTGCCGAAATTTTTCGTGATTTCGGGAGTTAGAAAATTTTATGATATTTTACAACTATATGACTTATTTTATAAATGTTATTTTTGAAGTTTGGATTTGGAAGGATGATTTGTTTAATACCTTATTTCGTTCTCTTTTCGAGGACGAAAAGATTTTAAGTGGGGGAGAATGTAACATCCCATATTTTCTGTATATTTAATTTTCAAATTTTAAATAAATAAAATAGAATAATATGGAAGAAAATCAAATTTTGTTGGTTATAATGGTGATGATTATTCAAATGAAGTATAAATAGATTTTTTTTTATTTAGTTTACACGTAGAATTTGTGAAATTTGAAACTTCATATTTTATTTATCTAAATGATTTGAGTTATTCAGTTAAAATGGAAATTCAAATATAAATGGTAAATGGAGAATTCTAAGTTGGGTAATAATGAATGTAATTCAAATTTAAATTCGAATAATCAAATTTAGATTTCAAATGGGTGGAATTTGTTTATAAAATTAATTTAAGTCTTTATTTGATTTAAATGGAATTTCATAAGTATTTAATTTGAATTAAAACAGTTAAACGAATAATTGAATATTTTAATGTTTAATTTAACTGTGAAATTTCCCTGTTTTGGCAACTGTCTCGGAATTGGACGAAACTGGCGCCATTGGATCCGCAACGATGAATTATTATCGGATTTCAATTTGCGTGACAATCCGACTTACCGTTTGATCGTACGAGAGAAAATGTGAACGAGACCTTTGTAAATGGATAATTGGGTATTTCTCATGTTTGGACCTTCCATTTATATAAATATATTTTCTCCTAACCCATCAGCCATTTTTTCAACACTACGACTTCTTTTTCTCCATCAAAACATTACTCTCATGGCTGAACAAAAATTTAAAACCCTAGTTTCAAATAAAATTCAACTCAAAAATAAAATCTCTCCAAACCCTAGCGTATTATATATCAAATCGAAGATCTCGACGAGTAGAACCTAGATCTGCAATTTGTTATGTCATGCAGTGTACGGTTTGACCAGAAATCTTGGTCAAAGGTTTCAGATTTCGAATTAGGGCTTGATTTTGGGGGATTTTGATTAGAGGTCAATCAAAGAATCGGCGACCTGGGCATTGAAGAGGATGTCCGTACGAGTGTATCGGTTGTATTCATGTGATTTATTGTGGAGTATGGTGCCTGAATTTGGTGAAGGAAGGCGTGAATTCACGGTTTTAGGGTTGATGACGGCCGGCGAGGGGGACCACCGGAGCGGATGCCTTCAGCGCTGGCGGATGCGGACCTCGGCGAGCTCTGGATTGGAGGTGGCCTTCGGTTGAACGGTGGTCGGAGTGCAAGGCTAGGGGCGGTCAAAGCTTTCTGCGATGGGTTTTTTTTCTCATCGGTTACTGTAGTTGGGGAGCGGGAGAACGCGTTGAAGATGGATGATGTGGCAGGCCCTGGTTGGTGAGGAGTTGTTTTAATTTATTTTATATATTTCAAATTCAAACACTAAAATGCTGATAACTTTTACATACGACTTCGGATTGACGCGCGGTTTGTTGCGTTGGGATCGTGGCGGAATTGCGGATGTTTTGGCACTATCCTGGTTGCGTTTGGAGACTGTCAAATTTTGGGCTTCTTTCGGACGTCCGATCCACTACGGACGCAAAGGTGAGTGATTCGTCTCTCACGAAATACTAAATTATTCCCATATTTATTGAATTAAATATGAAATAAGTTTGGTTGCATGGTTGTGTTGGATTGTTGATGTGTCGTTTAAATTTGACATGCAAGTGTGTTAACATGCAATTTAGGTAAATGATTAGTTATTTAATTTAATTTAAATTTCTAGTTGGAAATTCGAACCTTTGTAAAATCCTGAAATAGTTTAATGCTGATCAGTTGAGTGAAATTGTTGTGATGGAAGTTGGTTGAAATTTATGACTGAATTTATAGTGACATTTTAATGTTCCTTATTTCAGTATATTGTAATGCATGTTGATTATGACGATAAATCTCATTTACCCTTGATGTTACGGGAATCTAATAAACCCGGGATTTATCGATAAAATAAATTAAGAACACAGAGTGAAATGATAAATCTCTGTGACTCTGATTTGGATTGAAATGATAGATCCATCCCTGAATATCGAGAAATTAAATTTAAATCACTTGGCCATTGGATAGATAATTATATACAGACATCGGTTGGTTAAACGATTTAAATATTTGAAATTCTATATTGAGGGAAAATTTATCTAAAGGGAATGTGTCGAGTTGATAAATTTTATTCTTCCTTTAAAGATCTGATTCTTGAATGTTATTTGAAGTGATTAAGGAAATTACCCAAAGTGAACTCGAAGTTTAAAGATTTAGAAATTAATATGATTTTGCATTTCAAGCATTGGGTAGCCTCAAATTTAATAAATTCTTATTGAATTTAATATTGGATAGTAGGAAAAAAAATCGAGGAGACTCGAAGTTGTTTTGAACTAAATACAAATATGGTTTTAAATCCTTGAATTTGGAATATGGGTTGAAATGGGATTTTGAAACAAGTCCTTTGGGCTAGGCAACTCCATTGAAACTGGAGTTTAGATTCGAGTATCGAAGTTCGGAAGGAAGAATCGATTTTCAGTAAAGAATTTACATATGTATCTATATAATTTTGATTTTTATAGCTATTCTTTCTTGGAATTTATTTTATTAAATTTTTATCCATAACTATTTTATATAACCAAAATTTTCTTATATTCTTTGATTTAAAACTATTTAGTGAATTTTAAAATCTATATATATATATATATATATAGTGTTTTAAACTTATTTATCCTATTTTTTTTTCTATTATATTCTATACATATATTATTTATATAAAGGTTTCTTTATTAACATCTATCTTTTATATTTATATCTTATAAGTGTAATTTTTCCTCCGAATGTAAGTGCTGGATCTAAGATCGTTGTTGAAATGGAGTTGAGATAAAAGTATTTCTTTATGAATCGATTTCAAACCGTTTTCAAATATGGAAGATGGTTTATATTCCACTAAATATAAACTTATCTCCTAAGGGGATTGAAAGTAAGTTATAGAAGTATATATATCCTATTTGAATATGAATGAATTTCGAATATGAATCGATTTGGAATAATTTGAAATCTTTTGAGATTGAATATATTCTATTTGAATATAAGTCGTTTTTTTGAAATACTATATGATCACGATATAAGATATGGAAATATATTCTAATTTTAGAATATAATCGGGTTGGTATGATTTATGATATTTCGATATGAAACTATATTCTATTTTTGAATATAAAAATTTGGTTCGAGACAAAATACGATATTTTGATATGAAAGCGAACCTTTGAAATGTAAAGAACCAACCGATGTGAAAGATGTAAGCGTTGGTTGTCAAAGAGACCGGAGTCGTCATAAGGCATACTCTCTGTCAATGTCGATCCACTTTGACAACTATAAACGTTTTGACGTATCTATGAACGTTCCGACGTATCCAGAATGAGATATGATGACTTGAAGGCGATTATTTAATCGAAGAAGATGATCGATGACGAAATAGGCCTGACCTTCGGGTCAGAATTGAAATGACTAAAACAGGAGCTATACCGTGACTAACTGAGGTAGCACCTTTGATCGGACACACTTCTTCGATAATATTTCTATGACTATGGTGATGTTGATTTGGGGCCCATTTATGACTTTGGGAGTGTGTTCCGAGGTGGGCGGTAGTGGCTGCTATGCGTTACCACCGGTCCGGGAGTGCATTTGGTAGAATCCTACCCTGGGCATTGCCTCGAGTGCCTTGTCATATATATCCGTATCGAGCCCATACGATTTTGATTTAGCATTGCCTTCTATGGAGTGCCCTCTGATAACACCAGTACGGTGAATTTACGGTACTGTATAGACTGTTGATGCCTATAAACAGCGTAAGGGTAATATGGTAATCCCACTTACGCTATTTTCAGTATTTATACTTTACTGGATAGACACTATCATAATAGCGTACTATATTATGTATGTATTAGTTTAACGGATCCTTGAGAGATGGAAAAATCCCGTAACATCTCTTGAATTACTGTACCCATGACACTGATGTTATTTCATTATTTAATTTAACTTATATGAGATGATTTAGTGCTGATCCGAGTGTTTGTTGTGTTTTCTTTTTATGCAATACGCTCGGGTCAGCAGATGTTGCAGTTATCGAAGATTCCCTTGCCTTGGAGAACGAAGACGAAGTTTGGCGTATATATATCTATTATGAGTATGGTTTAACCACTGCATTTATTTCCGCTGCTTATTATGTACATCTGTATGTATATGTAACTCTGATAATCATTGAATGTTATAACCAAAATATACATTTCAACTGCTTTTTAACTGCTATTTGTTTATTATATGTAGTCCTTCCGCTGTGAGATTCTGTGATTTGTTTTTCTCTTCTTTCTTTCTTTTCTTCTTTTCCCAATAACTACTTGCATTTGCGATTTATTTGGGTCGACATGTGTGGTTTATTGTTGATTTGAATGGTAAAAAATGTGGGTCGTTACAGTTGGTATCAATTTCTCACAATCTTTAAAAATATTCCCAAACCCCTTACCTTCCCTTTCCTTCCACTTGCGCAAGGAGAAAAGGTGCTTTCACCATTGATTCATGCCCCATGTTAGTTCATGCGTTTTATTTGAAGCATGTGAAAGACCATAAACCGAAGCCACTCCTTATATTTTTTTTTCTTTTGCAAGGAGGCCGACTGCTAGAAAAAGAGAGGAAAGGAGGGTCACCGACTTGGTAGTGGTGGAAGTGGTGAGATAGAGGTTGGGGCGAGACCGAAAGAGGAGGCCCGAGGTGGTGAGCGTGGATTCTAAGGGTGTTGCATGTTAGATGATGGTACTTGCATGGAAAGGGTGAACAAGCCAATGGTATAAAAGTCTGTTGATGAACACTTTATGGTGAAAGGAAGCTTAGTGTCAACGTGAAGGAGGGGAAGTGCTTACGGTTGCTTTTAAGGAGAGGAGAGGGAAGAAGGCAAAGGCAGAGGAGCTTTTTCGGTGAGAACACTTATTTTAAATTTTTATTATTTTTATTTTATATAGCAACGTTAAAATCGGTAAATGATTGATTTATGATAAATGGTTGCTACTGTGGTGATGTTTGAATGTGTGCTTATGAAGTTGAAACACTGAACACTTGTGCACAATTGGTTGTTGTTTATTTTGTTGCAATGTTAATACATAAATCCATGTTCCTATGGTTTGAGTTTGGTTGTATCACACACACCTTGCAGTTGTGGATTGTTATGGGTAGTCAAGTTAAAATCCCCTTCCTATAACAATTTTTTTTTTCTTTTTTTTCTATATTAAAATATTAATTGGAAATTTTGGTTTGAACTTAAATTTCAAATAATTTGTAAATCTGTGTATGTACAATATAAGTCCTTCGTGAAAGAAATGTTTTCGAAAATGTTTTTCGATTTAAATTTGGATTTTCAAAGTTAAGCAAGTTTTGAAATTCAATGAAGAAAGTGACTTTGAGCTACATGGGTATCTGGTTTATGACGTATGAGCTCGAAGTGGTTACGTATGGATGGAAATCAGTGGTCATGTTGTGAATGGACAATTGTGACATACTTAAGATATGAAAAGAGCTTGTACGATCAATGCATTGCTTTTCTAGGCATGCTTTGTGTATGACGTGACATCGAAAAACCTCACACCCCGGATGATGAGAAACTGGCGGTTAGGTTGTGTATATATATGAATTGATGATGACCGCTGCAGCTGTGGGAAACCACTTATGACTCATGGAATAGGGTATGTTCGGGGGGGCGTGTCTGGTCGAAAACCGTTGATCTGCCTCGTGATTTGTATTGGTGTCCGCATCTGGATGAAAAACCCATGATTACATCTCGCTTGAGTTCCGATTGATCTTTCGTGCCAGGAATCATCAAGTTGGAAATCCAAATCTCCAATACGAACCAGACGATTTTTATTGTATATATATATATATATGGCGACATATATTATGGGGTATCATGTCGTCTAGGATTAATACATTTATTTGCGAAATTGTTTTCCACACTATATATATAGTATGAAACAGGATTTTTACGTATGAAAGCATGTTTGGTTATCATAAGATAAATCTTGCCCATCTGGTGTGCGCTTGCATTATGTGATGTGGGACGAGCTTATGATAGCTTCATTTTCCAAAGGTCATTGCGAATTTATGTGCACGGGCATTCACATGGAGTAAACCCGTCCCTCATTAGCGGCGTGGTCCAGTGAAATTCTCAACTTTAAAATAAACCTTAAAACAACTGTTTTATGTTCTCACACCAGTCCCATGACTGACTTGGAGTTTATTGTTCCTTCCTAAACTCTAGGTGCCCATTAAATTTTTTTCACACGGGCAGCTAGTAGTTTAGTTCTGCAGTTTTAGATCGTTGGAGCAAGATTCGAAGCGCTTTCTGGATTGGAGTTCACGGTAGAGATTGGAGCTTCCGCCTTATCATATTGTTTCTGCCACTGAGAGTTTATCTGATTTTTCTTCCGCTGTATATGTTGTAACTCTGATATTCATGTAACTCTGATGTAATATTGTTTTGAGCAATGAAAAGTCCTGTTATTTTGTTCGATGTATGTATGTACCCATAACAATTCGTCTTTGTGAACGGTTTTAGTTGGTTTAATTATCGGCGAAAACCGGGATAAAAGGGCGGGTCGTTACAGTTGGTAATTAAACCAACTTGAACCGTTCAAAATGTCAGATTGCTTTTGGCTTACACAGTTTAAACAGAATTGATACAGAATCACAGAGCACAATAATTTCAGCGGAATAAAATTTCATATAAATATCAGAGTTTTACAAATTTGTACAGCGGAAGATAATATAAATTTTATACATAAATGTTAATGAACCAAAATTTACCCTTTTATTTTTCTGAGCTTAGCGCGCGCATGCGTCTCCATGTCTTCACCTCATTTCCCATTTTTCCAGCTGATATTTCTAAACCTGGAACACTTAGGGCCTCCAACTGTAACGACCCGTCTTTTTTCCCGATTCTCGTCGGTAATTAAACCAATTTAAATCGTTCACAAAGACGAATTGTTATGGGTACGTACGTACATTGAACAAATAACAGAACCTTTCATTACTCAAAACAATATTACATTAGAGTTACAAAGAATATCAGAGTACAACTTATACAGCGGAAGAAAAGTAAATATACTCTCAGCGGAAGAAACAGTATGATATAGCGGAAGCTCCAAACTCTAGCGTGAACTCCAATCTAGAAATCGCTTCGAATCTTGCTCCAACGATCTATAACTGTAAAACTAAACTACTAGCTGCCCGTGTAAAAATTTATGGGAACCCAGAATTTAGGAAGGAACAATAAACTCCAGGTCATTCATGGGACTGGTGTGAGAACATAAAACAGTTGTCTTTAGGATTCATTTTAAAGTTGGGAAATTCGCCGGACCATGCCGCTGATGCGGAACGGGTTTACTCCACGTGAATGCCCGTGCATATAAACACGCCATGAATTTCGAAAGTGAAGCTATCATAAGCCCGTCCCACATCACACAATGCAAGCGCACACCAAATGGGCGAGTTTTATCTTATGATAACCAAACATACTTTCATACGTGAAAATCCTCTTTTCATACTATATATATAGTGCCCAAAACAATTTCGCAGATAAATGTATTATTCCTAGACGGCATAATACCCATAATATTATGTCGCCATATATATATATATATATATATACAGAATCAAAATCTTATAGCTCGTATTGGAGGTTTGGATTTCCAACTTGATGATTCCTGACATGAAAGATCAATCAGGGATACAAAACGAAGTGCCTCAATGGCTTTTTCGTCCATTCGCGGACACCAACTACACATCGTCAGGGCAGATCAATGGTTTTCGACTAGATGCGGCCCCTCGAACATACCCAACTTCCCCAGGTTCATAATTGGTTTCCCACTGCTGCACAGCTTCATCATCAATTCATATATAAGTATAAAAACTAACCGCCAGTTTCTCATCAAATCCGGGGTGTGAGGTTTGTCGATGTCATGTCATACACAAAGCTATGCTTCGATAAGCCATTCTTTGATCATCACTAGCTCGTTTCATAACTCGGGTATGTAACATTGACAATTCACGACATATCACTGATTTAAATCAATGCATACCCTCTAAGTTCATGTGTCTTAGAGACGGGGATAATATATTGCCACAAATCCGATATACATTAACGGAAATCGGTGCTATGTGGTCAATTTCAATGTCAGACACACCATCCATACAAGTCCGTCCTGGGTCTGAATGGAACGAAATCAGAAAGTTCTCCCAACATGTTCGGACTTCCTGCCACTCCGATAATAGGGGCATCTCTCTACTGTAGCTATTCAGTAAAGAAACCAATCGGCAATCAGTCCGTTCGATGGGAAGAAACATGGTCTTCCTCGTCGATTCCAAGCCTTGAATTTTCTCCATGCGTCGTATTATTACTTGGAATGGTTTCGGACTTAAATCTGATCCCGGTCTTTCCAAGTAATAAGTGTATTCATAAAACCATGGTTATGGACCACACAGGATTTTAAATTCAAATTTCCTTCCAATCATTCCAATTCATTTAAAATGTCAAGGTTGGATTTGTCATAAATTCTACTATCATTTTTAACTTCTCTTTGAAACCAAATATTCAATTTACCAACCCCTTTTATTTCAAACATACCTTCAGTTCTCATACCTCTTTATTTATTCCTCAGGTCATTCAATTTATCAAATCT
The DNA here is from genome assembly GCA_030737875.1 of Allium sativum. Classification (NCBI taxonomy): domain Eukaryota; kingdom Viridiplantae; phylum Streptophyta; class Magnoliopsida; order Asparagales; family Amaryllidaceae; genus Allium; species Allium sativum. The sequence goes on along the minus strand of CM060926.1, from coordinate 480,982,469 downwards.
CTTTTTGGATTACAAATCTCATATACGATAATCCAAGTAATTTATATTCGGACATAAGTTTGATAGAGTAAATGGACTTATATTCTATATAAATTCACAACTAAATCAAACACTATCAGAATCCTGAGGTAAATATTTTTAATGCTTCTGATAGTATTTGTTCACCCTTGGAATTTCATATCGAATATCTGACACAAACTCTATCCAACTCATTTCCCTTTTTGAATTCTAACTTTAGAATTACTAAGTAATTCCATTTATAAATATTTAATAACTTAGAAATCCTTCCAAATTATTTACGAAGCCCCTTTTTTATATATAGAAAAGTAGTCCGTTTGCTGAAAAAATCCATCTCACTTCCTGGAATTATAAGTAGTTTAAGTTAAATTTGAATTCCCTTTTTACTCAAATAGCTTAAATTTAATTAAATTCAAGTTTTAAATAAGCAAAAAATTTTGGGATGTTACATCAATCATCAATCCACACTTATCTCTTTTAATTAAATTAATCATGTATTTATTCATTTCCCATTTCTATATACTCACCATTTCTTATTTTCTAAATTCAGGAAATATATGTCATCAATCATTGGAAAACATTTCCATGTCTATTTCACGTATCATTGTCATTCCAGTATTCCTTCTCATTTACAGTTCATTTTCCATGATTAGAAAATATCTCTGATTATGTTTGGAAAATGTTTCGAAAACTTATTCATTTGATTTAAACAGATGTTTAAACAAAACATCACTAAGCCAATTTAAACCATTACACTCATTAACTAAATTCACTTAATCAATCTTCACTATCGAACCTTACCCATTCCTTAGTTAAAATGAAGTCAATCAAGTTGGGGTATAATTACCTCTCAGACCTTGACTGAACAACATTCCTAATCTCGAAATAGACAAAGTTCACCTTTCAAACCTTTAACAACTTCCTTACGTAACTCAGATTCTATTTATGAATCCCCTTCTTTATTTTGAAACGCTGATTATGACTATAGCATTATAATCCCTTCTTCTTAAGTATCCAACCTCAAAATATAACTTTTATTTCTTAATTTAACTAAATAACTAAACCACTAATCTATTACTAAATAAGTACATCTTGATTAAAGAGGAAAGTAAATATTTCTTTCCCGAACTCGATATAATCTAATTCAGTGTATAATTCTCTTTTTCGAATAATCTCTATTCGATATCTCCTTTTCGAATAAACAATATTCGATAACCCTTTCTTCGAATAACTATATTCATAATCTCTCTTAGAATGATTTACATTCGATCAACTTTCTACGAATGATTTACATTCGATAAATCTCCTTTGGAATAAACTATATTCGATAAACTCCTTTGAATTTTATTTGAATAAACTATTTCGAATAACTCCTTTAATTCTATTCAAATAAATTAATTTGAATAACTCCTTTAATTCTATTCGAATAAAATAATTCGAATAACTCCTTTGGATTTTATTTGGATTAACCCGGTTTGATTAACTCATTTTGACTAACTCAACTCGATTAACTCAACTTGATTAACTCAACTTATCTAACTCCACTTATCTAACTCAACTTATTTAACTCCTATCTAATAACTAGTATTCGATTAATTTATATTCGAATAACTATGTTTTTTTAACTTTATTATAAATTGCTAATATTCGATTAACTCCATTCGCTTGACTCTAGATTGCAGCGATCACAATGGTTATGCCTGATTCCCTCAGGAACATCAGACTGCCGTAGGCTATCTGCAGCCCTGCGAATTACGCTAGCAGTCGTACGAAATGGTGAAACATCCTGAATAGCTATGTTTTGACTAACTCTATCTTAAATAATTATATTCGATCAACTCTAATTGAATAACTAATATTCAATTAATTCTAATTTCATTAACTCTATCTAATTAACTCTATGTTTATTCAATTTCAAATATCGATGTTGAAATCGATTCTTACTTCTCTATATAATTCCTGACTTATATATATACTATTTATCCACTGATAAAATTTCATTTAATTTGTAAAATATTATTTATAAATTATTCTTCTCAATCTATTGGTAAGAATAGATTCTATTTAAAAACTTTGCTTTAAATCCATAACACGTTATACCCGTGTGCGAAGCACGTGTCTAAAACTTTCAAATGTAAAATTCTCCTTTATACAATTCTAGTCACTTTTCAAGTAGTTTCCTTTAAAGTCTATTTATTTACAAAATAAATCCCCTTTTTGATAATTCTATTTATTCTATAAAATATTTTCTTTTTATAAAATCTATTGATTTTATAAGTAATTCCTTTGATGATCTAACTATTTTATTTACACATATTTCCCTTTCTATTCTATTCACTTTCAAATAAATATCCCTTTCCAATTTTCTTTGTAAATAGTTTACAAATATTTCTTTTTTCCAATTTTATCTATTTGACTAATAAATATTATTCCTTTTTAATCTATTTATTTCTAAATAAATAGTTTTCTTTTTATAAAATCTTTTGATTTTATAAATATTTTGTTTTCAATATAACATTGAAAATTTCCTTTTTAACATTCAAGTATTCATTAAGGTATTTAACATACCATATAACAATGATCGGTATCATTCAAACATACAAAATCAACAACAGGTTTCATATCACATCATATAACACAATATATGAAAAACAGTAAAATAATTGTTGAGGAACCTAGTTGGGTCCCTCCAACCTGTTTCCCTCCAACCACAGATGTTAAACAATAAAATTAACATGGATGTGAAGTATTCTGATAATAGAATTTATATTCGATTAACGATTTATAACAATATAGTTATCTATATTTTCAATCAACTGGCTAGCAGTTCAACCAAACAGCCAACACACAGCAAACAACCATTATTTATAAATTCTAAAAATATTTTATAAAAATATAAATTGAGTAGAGTTAGTGAGATTACTCACCTTTCGTGTTAACCTTTAAATAACGTTTTGCTTCTATTGACTCAGATAGACAATTTATTTCGTTATAAGTTGTAATGGGCTCCAATGGGCTTCTGTCAGTTCCATCGTGTAGCGTCCGTCCATACGATCCCGATGGATCCTGTTTTGTCAAATTCTGATATCGTATGGTCAAGTTATGATTTTTACAATTTAGATGATCAAGTAAATAATTAAATCCATTTCCATTTGAATTGGCTCACCCCAAAACTATCGGCCTAAATACCCAGCCTAAACCATTTCTTTGAGAAGTCCAGACCCGCTTTAATCTCCTCCTCCAAAATATCTTCTTCACCGATTCAACAGAGTACCAGAAATTCCATTACCGAAAAATCAGCCCTTCAAACTCACACCACATTCCACCATTTCACAAGCCGATAACATCCTTCAACATCGGTTCCTTCCCTCTTCAATCTTATATAATCCATCACTACCTCGAGTCATCCAGGAAAGGGGCGACTTCCAGACCTCAATCGGCCATTTCACAACCTTCCTTCGACCACACAACGTCGTTTCTTCGTGAAACCGAACCTCGAGGCCAGCTGAGTTAACCTCTCCTGCATTTCCATCACCTACCTCCTCAATACGCAACTCGCATCTACCAATCATGATGCATCTCTAAAACCATTCATACCTAGTACACAACTCGCTAATTTTTCTCTCGTGATATACTCCAAAAGTTTTCAAACAACTACCTCTTCCCTTATAATTCTGAAACCCTTCACCACAACCAATAGAGAATCTTTGATTTCACAAACAGATCAGCCCTAAACCCATGGACACGAGTTGTGTTTATACAGTGCAACAAAAAATGTATCAAACTCCATTGAAAACTATAGCAGATCGAAATACAGGTTGATACGAGTTCAAATATGTGCATCATATAATTTATAGATTTTCCATTGAATTAAAAATGAATTTGGAAGTTCGCGTTTTCCAAGAGGAGTGGCGGCCGAAAGGATTTTGACTGCGGGAAGAGTACAAATAGGTTAGAAAACCTAAGGACTATTTATAAGAAATTATAATATTTATTTAATCGATTATTTTATTAAATTATATTGAACTACTACTTGAATTGGTGTTCTAAAAATTCCTATAATCACATACGATACCCAAAAATCACGAAACTGGACCGGTAGCTACAGTTCGACATTACAGTCCAAATGAAACTGGTTTCGTTGAATTCCGACTTCATTTGATCACACAGTGTATTTTTAATCATCTAAATAATGACTGTTTTCACTCTAAAAATCCGTACGGCCACACAATGACTTCAAAAAATCACGGAAATTGAAAACTAACAATAATTTATTAATGCGGATCCAAAAAATTAGTTTCGTCGAATTTTGAGGTCGTTTGCAAAACTGGCTATTTTTAAAGCTCTAAATAACCCTTTTGAGACGACCCGAATTCCCGTTCAGACGGAAACAGGGCTATCTTTGGAATATAACACAAAAACAGAAAACAGCAGAACAGAATTAAATAAATACACCAGATAATGAACAATAGAATATACTGGATAAAAGTAATCATAAGAGTTACATAGAATACAGGATCTTACTTAGTACAAATACAGTTCAGCTATACATAAATGTCTACAGCGGAAATAAACAAAATATGTACAATAGGAGCTGAACAACATAAAAAGAGATAAATGATAGAATCCATCTTCAGCTCTAGCTATCCAGAAAGAACCAGCTAAACCTGAATACAAGGCTGCCCGTGTAGAAAAAGGGGCACTCGAGTTTGAGAGTGAAACAAACTACGAGTCAGTCATGGGACTGGTATGAGAAATCTACTCAACACATATATAGTTTGGCTAATCACAGGACCACGCCAGTTTCGTGGAACGGGTTTACTCCATTGGATTGCCAGTGCTTTAAAACAAATCTTTCTTTTAAACATCGTTATGCTTTTTATAAAAATGAAGCCATTATAAGACTCAGTTCCCATCACACAATGCAACGCAAACCGGAGGATAGAGTGTTACCTTATAATGGCCAAAATATGATTGATACGGATAAAACAAAAGCATTTGGTATTATGACTAGTGTTTATATGTTTCAAAACAATTTCAATCATAACTATCAATCATAGACGGCATGGGTACCATATATCATGTCACCATATATATATACAATCAAAACCGCACGATGTCGTATTTGGAAATTGGATTTCCGTCATGAACCAAGGCAAAAGATAGTCCTTACCGAATTCGAGACGCTCTAGCCCGCCCCTCAGGAACAGCCGCAACTGCCCCTTGGATCGTCAGGGCCGGTCCACCGATGTGGATTATTATGCATGAACAATACGTTTCCCCGCCCTTTGGGGCGTAAACGAGCCAACGAATGACTCCATCAGACCCGGATCGTCCGATCAAACCGAGGCGCCTCGCAACAGCAACAACCACATAGGTGAAAAGTATAAAAATGTCAGGGCTGGTAGGTCACTGACACCACCCTAGCTAGAAAGAAACGCATGCCCTCCCTGAGGTCCTTCTCCCGTTTTAGGTTCATACCGGGGTGTGAGGCTCGCGAATTCACGTTATACACAAAGCTACGCCACACAGGCGGTGCTTTGATCATCACCACAAGACTTTGCTTTTCAACAGAAGCCCTGATCACTGCATCTTAGCATGCCACACAGGCAATTCACACCATGCGATTGATGTCCATCGATATACAACCTCTGAGCTCGTACGTCTCAGAGAAGGGCGTTAAGCAAAAGAATAAATTCTCCGCCGCCAAACAGATGTATATTTAACAGAAATCAATCAACACAGAATAAACTCCAATGTCAGACACACAGTCCATTTACAAGTCCGTTCTGGGTCTGAACGAAACCGGAGGCACTAAATACCTCGCAAACCCTTCGATCACCACGTACGTCTGGACGATCACCACTCATTATCCATATTTCGGGATGCCTCCCAATCAGGACCTCGGTTACCATCCAAACGAGGTGAAGATCTCCGGTCTTCGACCATCGTCTTCATCTTCGAATTTCAATCGTCGATCAATTATTCGAAATGAGAATTAACTCGGCCTTTTCAAATAATTCACGTATATTTAGAATTTCAAATCGATTTATTTCAATGGTTAAATTATTCGACAACACCAATATTGTTCTTAAATGTAATTTTCACAACAAACACATTCAACCATCAAAAGCCACATAAATCAAGGAAATTCAGTTTATTTCCATTCCATATCGCTTATGATATTTTATAACTATTTATCGCTATTTTTATTTATTTTAAAATAGCCATTTTATTCAAAACGACGCTTCGGGCGATAAGGCGGCCGTGGCGCTGTTTTTTTTCAGATTTGATTTACACATATCAGAAAATCTAACCGTTGGATCTTCACAAAATTTACATCTTCAGAAAGGTCTTTTCAAAACGAATCCAACGGTTCCAGTTTCGGGAAAATCCGACGGTCGGATCTCCCGGTACAATCGTTTGAATTTTCGATTTCAAAATACGAACTGCAGCGTCGTTATTCGATTAAATATATAATTATATTTATATATATATATATAATCGCTTCTGACACTGTTTTTCTTCAGATTTGAATTAAACATTCCAGACAATCCAACCGTCGGATTTTTACAAGGTTGGTGCCGTTGGAAAGATATTTCCAAGGCGAACCCGACGGTTGAGGTTTCGGGAAAATCCAATGGTCGGATTTCCCGCACTAGTCGTTTGAAATCACGGTTTCAAAATACGAACTGCACGGCCTCGTTTCGTTTTAATTTTATTTATATTTATGTATTTATATAAATACAGTTCATTCAATGATTTTCATATCGTTTTCACTTCAAATATTTTTCTAACACCTTAAAATTTTGGAAAATTTCGCCATAACCTCCCTGCACCGGGAGCATCGGGAAATCGCAAATAGCGTTCCCGGTCCTTCTAATCTCAAAAAGAAAAAGAAAAAGCCAAGCGGCTAGCCAACAGGCTCATAAAATCATCACCCAAACAAAACAGTAAATGTGTACCTATTTGTCGTGCACAAAATTTTATTCCTCTTCTCTAGCCACTTTGCTATAACCTGTTCAATGAATATGCATGTACAGATATATACAGTTCTTATCATTTATTATTTTCTATTCAACTTCATATTTGATTTCTATTTGGTTTAAAAACACCATTCATTCTAATGTTACATAAATAGGTGCAAATCATTTCATTAGCTAATTAATGAATATTTCAACTCATATATGTTTATTTTGAACAAGTGGCTATTTTTAACACTTCACATTTCAACGATTTATGCCTACAATAAAAATGTGATTTTTATTGTAAAACAATTCATTTCAAAACACTATTCTTCTATATAGTTCAAGTTGGTGATAAAAATGGGATTTTTATCATAAAACAATTTCTTTTAAAACGAGGTTATTTTACACAGTTCATATAGTCGATAAAAAGATGATTTTTATTATCAAACAGTTTATTTCAAAATATGAATACCATTCAATACATGAATTTCTAATCAACGAATGAATATCAATACAACACATGAATGTTTTCTATTCAATGAATAAATATAGTTTAAGCATATGAAAATAATTCAAACACACGAATATTATTCAAAATTTCGGCAGCATAACGGCAGGGTAGTTAACACCGGGACCGTCCCTAGTACGGCTCCTCGCTCTACCTTAAAACCTCGCGGTTTTTGACAATGGGGATCATGCATCTAGTTCGCACGCAGGCGGCATGTATATATTTGTTTCATTTCCACAAACTAATCCTATGTGGTTTCAACCAAATATTTCTCAACCACAAATGGGTATTTTTCAACCACAATCAACCAATATCAATCCCAAACAATCCCAAACAATCAATTGCTATCAATCAATTTTCACAACAATTTCAACCAATAAATATCGTCCATGGTTTGTGGACGAGGGGCGTATATATATATATATATATATATATATATATATATATATATATATATTTATATATAGCAATTCACTTTCATATTTGACACATATATAATTTTTTTAAATCAGAAATCTCACCAATAGCTATCCAATACTACGATTCTTCCTTTAGAGAAATCTTCGCCAATCTCGCCTTTTGTCGCTTCGTTGCCCGTATTCTCTACATATGTAAAAATCGAATTCAATATATAAAAATCGAACTTTGACTTCGCTATTCAATATATAAAGATCATATTTTTTTTAATATTCCTATGATGTAAAAATTATATTTTTATTGCTTTAAAAATATAAATTTTCATATCTTACTTCTTTTACTTAATAAAAATTCCGTCTTTTCTATTTTAAAAATATGATCTTTTCTATTCTAAAAATCTGATCTTTCTATCCCAGTTCAAATCTTTTCTTTTTAAAGTTCTAATTTTTTTTCCTTTTAAAGTTTAAATTAAAAATCAAATTTATAACCTGTTTAAAAATCAGTTTTTAAACTTCTTAAAAATCAGTTTTATACCCTTATAAAAATCAGTATTTTATTCTTTTTAAAAATCAGTATTTCATACTTTTAAAAATCAGTATTTCATACTTTTAAAAATCAGTATTTTATTCTTTTAAAAAAATCAGTATTTCATACTTAAAAAAATCAGTATTTTATACTTTTAAAAATCAGTATTTCATACTTTTAAAAATCAGTATTTCATACTTTAAAAAAAATCGGTATTTTATTCTTTTTTAAAATCAGTATTTCATACTTTAAAATAAAAATAAAATACTTACATTCCTGCGAAGAAAGAAGACGTCGGCGGCAGGGCGGTGGTCTTCGGTGGTGGTGGCGTCGAGGCTTCAGGGGGCTGCTCGATTTGATTCGACGGGGGGGGGGGGGGGGTGGGGAGGGGGGGCGTATGCGTCGCGAGGGGTTCGAGGGTTTCGCCACTGGGAGGAGGAGGCTGGACGGAGGGGGGCGGCGGCGATGTCTTCGTCGGCGGCGTTCGCTTGAGGGGGGGGCGGTCGATAGTTTTTAGGGTTTTTTTCCCCTTTTTTTTATTTCTGTTTAATGAACTTCGGTAATGAATTACAGGGGGGGCAAAGTATAGGAGCGAATTATATAATATATATATATTTATTTATTTTATTAATTAATTTAATTGCATAAAGTTGACTTTTACCCACGACCTCGAAACGAGGCCTACCGCCTGTCGCCCATAGCGTTTTACCCCCATTCCGAACACAATGGGATATGTATCGCAAGCTGATTTGATTGTTACAATCAGTTTCCGTTGAATTTACATTTAAATCACTATATTGAATTTTAAACGTACATTTCAAATTACCGGGGTCACATACTAACTAGAAAATTCCGGAAAAATACTTTCTAGCTTCGTATTGACGATATGGTCCTAACAAGACTAGTTTCGACGAATTCTGAGACCGTTTGAAAAATGGCCAATTTCCAGTCGATTAAAATCAACTGAAACTGGTCAAACGCGTTTTCCTTTGCCACGCTCACATGTTGATTCGAAAAATTATGAAATTTGAAACCTAGCAATAACTTGACACTGCGGATCTAACAAAAGTGGTTTCGTCTAAATCCGAGGTCGTTTGCAAAATGTCCATTTTTAAGGGCCTGAATTCCATAGCGACTATTCAGAATTTTCAACTGGACATATCTTTTGATTCTCGTTATCAAATTTCGATTGGTCAGATTCGTTGGAAAGATATCATCAATTAGATCCTAATGTTTTTGGTTTCACTAAAATCCGGATTGTTTTGCACCCGGTACAGTCCGACAAAGTTTGAATTCAATTTTTGAAACTGCCACGCCATTTCAGGCCTTGTTTATAATTATAATTAATTATATTCGTTTTCAATTGTCGATTCAAACTCAGTTTTCATCGCCACTATTTAAAATATTTATTTTAAATATTTAAAATCCATTATTTTAGCCAATTTAAAAATTTTAAATTGGTTCAGATTTTCTAGGTCGTTACAATCTCCCCCACTTAAAACTTTTCGTCCCCGAAAAGGAACAAAGTCGAAAGTGGTTTGATAAATCTACAATCACACAACACAACAACCAATCCAATTGTTTTTAACCTTCAAAAATATACTAATCAAATTTTATACCCCTTCAAAAATCATTCAGAGTATAGAATAAATAGTGCACATCCATAGGAAGAAAATTGCAATAGAATAGAGAATTAAATGGTAATGCAAAGTAGGTTAAGTGTACCTTGCACCAGAGTCAATCAGAGATATCTACTCAGCATCTAGGATAAGCTTTCTGAATGCTCTCCTCAGTTTCCCAAGTACAACTCGCGGATCTCCACTCCATTGCACTTTGACTAAGTGAACCTTCTTGTTCCTCAGCTCTTTGGTTTCTTTGCCGATAATCTTTAGCGGCTCACGTCTCACGGCTAGTTCTGGAGTAATTTCAATGTCCTGCTGAGCTGCTTCTTCCACGATCAAGTGTGGATCATGAACGTGCTTTCGAAGTTGAGATATATGAAATACATCATGCACTCCAGGCAACCAGTCTGGCAATTTAACTTTATATGCGAGTGTCCCAATCCATTCCAGAATAGGAAACGGACCAATGAATTTGGGCGCTAACTTTCCTGTTTTACCGAACCGGATAACTCCTCTCATCGGCGATACTTTCAAATATACATAGTCGCCAACTTCAAAGGATATCTCTCTTCTTCTTCTATCGGCATAGCTCTTTTGTCGGCTTTGAGCGGCGAGTAATCTCTTCTTGATAAAATCGACTTTGTCGGCAGCTTCTCGAATCATATCAGGCCCTAACACAAGTCTATTTCCAGGCTCGACCCAACAAGCAGGAGATCGGCAAGGTCTACCATATAATGCTTCGAAGATTTTCTCAACCGAACGAATCCAAGCTTGTGTCTTCATAATAGATTCTTCACCAGAGAATGGTATTCCACCCATATTTCGATATTTGATTAATAGGGCCTCAATATCCGGTTCTGCATTCCTTCTGCTTCTGACACTCATTTTCTAGTACTTCTGCAAATGGCAGATCAAGTGTCAGGTCACAGAAAAGGTATTTTAAAATATAGAAACACATACTTTAATGTAAATGTGTCTACTGGGGTGTAATTTCATTCTGCTCTACTCATACTAGGATATTACTAATCCTATCTGTATAGAGTTACCCGTCCTAGAACACTACTGGTTCTATTTCTGACGAGTTCGTTCAAATGTTATATTCCAGAACTAAGCTTAACCAAAGCTCTGATACCACGATGAGATGATACCGCGAAATCCGGTAGGCTTTACAACCATCCCTTCATCCTCCAGTACAGCAGGTAAAACCCACCGTGGCTCCCAATGGTACCCCAACCACTTGTTTTATGGCGACCCTCTCGAGTCTCGCGCCCACTGGTGAACCAACCCTCAACAGGGACATGTAGGGGTAAGAGTCTCCCGTTCGCCACCAAACTGCGAAGCGAGAGCCCCCTATCACGCGTACCCAGCCCATACAGGGCCAGCAACTAGGACTGGTATGTGAAATCTACTCAACACATATATAGTTTGGCTAATCACAGGACCACGCCACTTTCGTGGAACGGGTTTACTCCATTCGATTGCCAGTGCTTTAAAACAAATCTTTCTTTTAAACATCGTTATGCTTTTTATAAAAATGAAGCCATTATAAGACTCAGTTCCCATCACACAATGCAACGCAAACCGGAGGATAGAGTTTTACCTTATAATGGCCAAAATATGATTGATACGGATAAAACAAAAGCATTTGGTATTATGACTAGTGTTTATATGTTTCAAAACAATTTCAATCATAACTATCAATCATAGACGGCATGGGTACCATATATCATGTCACCATATATATATATACAATCAAAACCGCACGATGTCGTATTTGGAAATTGGATTTCCGTCATGAACCAAGGCAAAAGATAGTCCTTACCGAATTCGAGACGCTCTAGCCCGCCCCTCAGGAACAGCCGCAACTGCCCCTTGGATCGTCAGGGCCAGTCCACCGATGTGGATTATTATGCCTGAACAATACGTTTCCCCGCCCTTTGGGGCGTAAACGAGCCAACGAATGACTCCATCGGACCCGGATCGTCCGATCAAACCGAGGCGCCTCGCAACAGCAACAACCACATAGGTGAAAAGTATATAAATGTCAGGGCTGGTAGGTCACTGACACCACCCTAGCTAGAAAAGAAACGCATGCCCTCCCTGAGGTCCTTCTCCCGTTTTAGGTTCATACCGGGGTGTGAGGCTGGCGAATTCACGTTATACACAAAGCTACGCCACACAGGCGGTGCTTTGATCATCACCACAAGACTTTGCTTTTCAACAGAAGCCCTGATCACTGCATCTTAGCATGCCACACAGGCAATTCACGCCATGCGATTGATGTCCATCGATATACAACCTCTGAGCTCGTACGTCTCAGAGAAGGGCGTTAAGCAAAAGAATAAATTCTCCGCCGCCAAACAGATGTATATTTAACAGAAATCAATCAACACAGAATAAACTCCAATGTCAGACACACAGTCCATTTACAAGTCCGTTCTGGGTCTGAACGAAACCGGAGGCACTAAATACCTCGCAAACCCTTCGATCACCACGTACGTCTGGACGATCACCACTCATTATCCATATTTCGGGATGCCTCCCAATCAGGACCTCGGTTACCATCCAAACGAGGTGAAGATCTCCGGTCTTCGACCATCGTCTTCATCTTCGAATTTCAATCGTCGGTCAATTATTCGAAATGAGAATTAACTCGGCCTTTTCAAATAATTCACGTATATTTAGAATTTCAAATCGATTTATTTCAATGGTTAAATTATTCGACAACACCAATATTGTTCTTAAATGTAATTTTCACACCAAACACATTCGACCATCAAAAGCCACATAAATCAAGCAAATTCAGTTTATTTCCATTCCATATCGCTTATGATATTTTATAACTATTTATCGCTATTTTTATTTATTTTAAAATAGCCATTTTATTCAAAACGACGCTTCGGGCGATAAGGCGGCCGTGGCGCTGTTTTTCTTCAGATTTGACTTACACATATCTGAAAATCTAACCGTTGGATCTTCACAAAATTTACATCATCAGAAAGGTCTTTTCAAAACGAATCCAACGGTTCCAATTTAGGGAAAATCCGACGGTCGGATCTCCCGGTACAATCGTTTGAATTTTCGATTTCAAAATACGAACTGCAGCGTCGTTATTCGATTAAATATATAATTATATTTATATATATAAATATAATCGCTTCTGGCGCTGTTTTTCTTCAGATTTGAATTAAACATTCCAGACAATCCAACCGTTGGATTTTTACAAGGTTGGTGCCTTGGAAAGATATTTCCAAGGCGAACCCGACGGTTGAGGTTTCGGGAAAATCCAATGGTCGGATTTCCCGCACTAGTCGTTTGAAATCACGGTTTCAAAATACGAACTACACGGCCTCGTTTCGTTTTAATTTTATTTATATTTATATATTTATATAAATATAGTTCATTCAATGATTTCCATATCGTTTTCACTTCAAATATTTTTCTAACACCTTAAAATTTTGGAAAATTTCGCCATAACCTCCCCTGCACCGGGAGCATCGGGAAATCGCAAATAGCGTTCCCGGTCCTTCTAATCTCAAAAAGAAAAAGAAAAAGCCAAGTGGCTATCCAACAGGCTCATAAAATCATCACCCAAACAAAACAGTAAATGTGTACCTATTTGTCGGGCACAAAATTTTATTCCTCTTCTCTAGCCACTTTGCTATAACCTGTTCAATGAATATGCATGTACAGATATATATACAGTTCTTATCATTTATCATTTTCTATTCAACTTCATATTTGATTTCTATTTGGTTTAAAAACACCATTCATTCTAATGTTACATAAATAGGTGCAAATCATTTCATTAGCTAATTAATGAATATTTCAACTCATATATGTTTATTTTGAACAAGTGGCTATTTTTAACACTTCACATTTCAACGATTTATGCCTACAATAAAAATGTGATTTTTATTGTAAAACAATTCATTTCAAAACACTATTCTTCTATATAGTTCAAGTTGGTGATAAAAATGGGATTTTTATCATAAAACAATTTCTTTTAAAACGAGGTTATTTTACACAGTTCATATAGTCGATAAAAAGATGATTTTTATTATCAAACAATTTATTTCAAAATATGAATACCATTCAACACATGAATTTCTAATCAACGAATGAATATCAATACAACACATGAATGTTTTCTATTCAATGAATAAATATAGTTTAAGCATATGAAAATAATTCAAACACACGAATATTATTCAAAATTTCGGCAGCATAACGGCAGGGTAGTTAACACCGGGACCGTCCCTAGTACGGCTCCTCGCTCTACCTTAAAACCTCGCGGTTTTTGACAATGGGGATCATGCATCTAGTTCGCACGCAGGCGGCATGTATATATTTATTTCATTTCCACAAACTAATCCTATGTGGTTTCAGCCAAATATTTCTCAACCACAAATGGGTATTTTTCAACCACAATCAACCAATATCAATCACAAACAATCAATCGCTATCAATCAATTTTCACAACAATTTCAACCAATAAATATCGTCCATGGTTTGTGGACGAGGGGCGTATATATATATATATATACATACATATATATATATATATAGCAATTCACTTTCATATTTGACACATATATAATTTTTTTAAATCAGAAATCTCACCAATAGCTATCCAATACTACGATTCTTCCTTTAGAGAAATCTTCGCCAATCTCGCCTTTTGTCGCTTCGTTGCCCGTATTCTCTACATATGTAAAAATCGAATTCAATATATAAAAATCGAACTTTGACTTCGCTATTCAATATATAAAGATTATATTTTTAATATTCCTATGATGTAAAAATTATATTTTTATTGCTTTGAAAATATAAATTTTCAAATTTTACTTCTTTTACTTAATAAAAATTCCGTCTTTTCTATTTTAAAAATATGATCTTTTCTATTCTAAAAATCTGATCTTTCTATCCCAGTTCAAATCTTTTCTTTTTAAAGTTCTAATTTTTTTTCCTTTTAAAGTTTAAATTAAAAATAAAATTTATAACCTGTTTAAAAATCAGTTTTTAAACTTCTTAAAAATCAGTTTTATACCTTTATAAAAATCAGTATTTTATTCTTTTTAAAAATCAGTATTTCATACTTTTAAAAATCAGTATTTCATACTTTTAAAAATCAGTATTTTATTCTTTTAAAAAAATCAGTATTTCATACTTAAAAAAATCAGTATTTTATACTTTTAAAAATCAGTATTTCATACTTTTAAAAATCAATATTTCATACTTTAAAAAAAATCAATTTATTCTTTTTAAAAATCAGTATTTCATACTTTAAAATAAAAATAAAATAAAATACTTGCATTCCTGCGAAGAAAGGGGAAGAAAGAAGACGTCGGCGGCAGGGCGGTGGTCTTCGGTGGTGGTGGCGTCGAGGCTTCAGGGGGCTGCTCGATTTGATTCGACGGGGGGGGCGTATGCGTCGCGAGGGGTTCGAGGGTTTCGCCACTGGGAGGAGGAGGCTGGACGGAGGGGGGCGGCGGCGATGTCTTCGTCGGCGGCGTTCGCTTGAGGGGGGGCGGTCAATAGTTTTTAGGGTTTTTTCCCCTTTTTTTTTATTTCTGTTTAATGAACTTCGGTAATGAATTACAGGGGGGCCAAAGTATAGGAGGGAATTATATAATATATATTTTTTTATTTTATTAATTAATTTAATTGCATAAAGTTGACTTTTACCCACGACCTCGAAACGAGGCCTACCGCCTGTCGCCCATAGCGTTTTACCCCCATTCCGAACACAATGGGATATGTATCGCAAGCTGATTTGATTGTTACAATCAGTTTCCATTGAATTTACATTTAAATCACTATATTGAATTTTAAACGTACATTTCAAATTACCGGGGTCACATACTAACTAGAAAATTCCCGAAAAATACTTTCTAGCTTCGTATTGACGATACGGTCCTAACAAGACTAGTTTCGACGAATTCTGAGACCGTTTGAAAAATGGCCAATTTCCAGTCGATTAAAATCAACTGAAACTGGTCAAACGCGTTTTCCTTTGCCACGCTCACATGTTGATTCGAAAAATTATGAAATTTGAAACCTAGCAATAACTTGACACTGCGGATCTAACAAAAGTGGTTTCGTCTAAATCCGAGGTCGTTTGCAAAATGTCCATTTTTAAGGGCCTGAATTCCATAGCGACTATTCAGAATTTTCAACTGGACATATCTTTTGATTCTCGTTATCAAATTTCGATTGGTCAGATTCGTTGGAAAGATATCATCAATTAGATCCTAATGTTTTTGGTTTCACTAAAATCCGGATTGTTTTGCACCCGGTACAGTCCGACAAAGTTTGAATTCAATTTTTGAAACTGCCACGCCATTTCAGGCCTTGTTTATAATTATAATTAATTATATTCGTTTTCAATTGTCGATTCAAACTCAGTTTTCATCGCCATTATTTAAAATATTTATTTTAAATATTTAAAATCCATTATTTTAGCCAATTTAAAATTTTTAAATTGGTTCAGATTTTCTGGGTCGTTACACCTTTTAAATATATAAATATATTTGAAAACATTTAAATTAAATATTTAAAATTAAATATTATCGTGTATATTCACAACAAAATATCATACTGCTACACTGGGATTTATAACTCGATATTTCAAATCCAGTGTTACATCGATATTCGGTCTATATTTAAAAATCCATTTTAAATATAAATAAATCGATATAAATTATAAAGGAATTCCATGGCGACTTTTCTAAAATTTGATTTGGACATAACTAAAAATCTACACGACGAAATCTCGATTTTTCTCTTCCATCAGAAAAATATACTCCACTAGTTCCTAGCGTTTCTTGTTTCACAGAAATCCGATTAAAATGAATCATGTACATTCAGTTGAAGTTCAAATTGCCAAATAGCGAATTGCCACGCCATTTCGAGCTCGATTATAATTAAATATAATTATATGTTCAACTGTCGTTCAAATAATATATTCATTATTCTAAGTCAATTTTAAATTGAATTAAATATCACCGATGATCCAATTCACAACATATTGTGAATTCCACTATTTCTGACTATTTCAGAAATTAAATATATTATTATATTATTTATTTTAATTAAATACTCAAATATTATTTGATTCATCGACCATTTCAATCTCTCAATCCCTATTTAAATAATTAAATAAATTAATTATTATACGGAAAATACGGGTCGTTACATTCTTCCCCCCTTAAATAATTTCGTCCTCGAAATTGCTATGATAGAGAACAAACCCTATTGACTAGTACAAATTTATTTGTTTACTTACCAACTTTATTTTCAACTGAACCAATTTAATTTCAATTAAAATATTAATTAATTCTATTAACGAAAATTTTCAAAAATTCTGAAAATTTTTCTAACACACGAAATTTTCGAAAAATTTCGCCAGCATCTTCTTTGTACCGGTCAATAGTTCAAACCTCATCTCGCTTCTCTAGGCCTTTTCCTTCCAAAAAGAAAATCAAACAGCCAAACGGCTTGCCAAATCGGCCCATAAATCACCAATTCAATAAAAATAAACATGTACCTTTTGTCGGGCATATCATTAAATCCTTTTATTTTGCTGCCAATTCAGCATATACCAAAGTCATCCCAATCAATCTCTGATCAATTTATCCTCAACACAACTATTTGCTTAAACAAGCCAATTACCATTTCAAACTCAAGTTTCATTCTCGATTCCAAATTCCTAACTCACCAATCCCATACCGTTTCAGAATATATCTCGCAACTCAAAATCTGATTTTACTTCATATATTATATTCCAATTAAATTTCCAGTTAATTGGTTTAAATTTAATTCATATATGTTTTCACAAATTTCTACTTTAATTTGTTTTTAATTCATACTATCTTCCTGGGTATTTTAAAAAGTTTTGTTTTTGTAAAATAAATTATTCCCTTTCGGGATTCAAAATAACTTCTCCCTTTTTTTTAGAATAATTCAACACAAAATCTTTGGCAGTAATCTGTCGCTTACAACTTGAAAATTAACACTGATGATGTGGCCCGCATCATCAGAGTTATTTCCCAGCTATCGAAGTGAGTTCAATACTATATCACTTATCAAAACCATATTCAAACCCTTTCATTTTGAAATCTTTTTCAAAATATGATTTGTGATACTTGTAAACAATTTAAAATCCCCCAGGATCTTAAATTTTCTTATACTTAACACAAATCCACTTACAAACACTTCTCCCAGTTTTCAGAATTTTGATTCCAATTCTAATTTAATTCAGATTTAATTAATCTTCTTTTAAATTATACGAGCTCAAATTGGTTATTTATATAACCATTTTCATTATAATCAACCAACACATCTAGTATACTATAATCATTCGAATATAAATATTTTCTTTATATCGAAATATAATTTGGGTAAAATTATCTCATTTACACTCTTTCAAAACATAGTGTGTTGGTTTATCGTATTCAAGTGTTCGGAAACTCCTACCGATACAGTGGATAAAACTGATCGACCGGAATTCATGAACTACTCAACCAATAAATCTCCATAATATAAAATCATTTTTATTCAGTCTACAAATACATTCACTCATATATATACACTGAAACTCAATCTAGGGTATTACTAACCCCATCTCTGCTGAGTCACGCCACAGAGCCAAGGTAATCACGTAACCTTCAGCTTTGATACCACTGTAACGAACTGGGATTTTCGACCAAGAAAATCAACATAAAACCCATGTTAATTATTTAGGCATCGAACATTCCAGATCATTAATAGAAAGAAGTTAGTGGGTAAGAATAGATAAGATAGAAAATCAGAATAGTAGAAGAAGAAGATCACCAAAGAACAGAATCAGAGTAATACAAATCTCATAGCGGAACGAATAATATATATAATCTACAACATAGCTTTGAAATAAAACAATATACAATAACATTATCAGAGTACAATGCTTACACAAAGCGAAAATAACAATAGCTATATAATCCTAAAGCCTCATGTTTCAAGCTCCTCCAATTATATCTGTAAAGACCTGAACTACTTGACTGCCCGTACAAATATGTGGTCCCAAGAGTTTAGGGTAAACAAAACAAAATAAACTCTGAGTCAGTCATGGGACTGGTGTGAGTAAACTCAAATCATTTGGCTTAACTTTTCAAAATCCTTTTGAAAAGAAAAGGTAATCGTAAGACCGATCCATACATAAACACGGATGGTTTTTACCTTAAGATAACCCAAAAAAGTTTTTTTTAAATCAATACTTCTCTGATATTATAATAATGTTTAATCATCAGTAATTAGAATCTAGCAGAACGCTTGCATCTCAAGCTCCACATATATATTATACAAACAAAACCGCGGGCGCTTATTGGAAATTTGATTTTATTTATGACAAGGTATGGAACCACCTGCCAATAGTATATCTCTAGAGGCAAATACACTGGGTTCAACAAGAACATCGTGCAACTAGTCCCACACATGGCCGACCACTCATTTCGCTTGAGTTCATCGAATGTTTACCACCAACGGTTGGGAGCTACCCACCATCTTCTCGAAAAGGGACAACATCGAATAGATAAAAGAATGAAATGGATTTTCTCTAGATAGGTGATACACACCCTAATGGGAGCGACCCACTTAGCCATGCTGCCTGCCCGATTTCTGTCATTTCCCAGTTGATGAGGCTTGAGGTCATAACATCTCTTTGGAAAATCTGACCACCATTCACTTTGAATGCCACATCGTCATACCCGCCGAATCACAAATTGATTTCCTCAAAAATACCACGGGTATAAAGCTAAGAGAAACGAATTCCTCCGCCAGCAAACGTAAGTACATTTGAAGGGATCAACTTACGCGATCTATTAGATATACCCTGTTAGACATTCGTCCATTCATGTTGTCCTGGGATTGGACAAACCGAAGGCACTGTTCTATAATAGGATAGTCCGTGCATAAATCCGTCTTCAATATTTGACAGCAACGCTAACGTCCGTACAAAGTGGTTTTCAGATAATGCATCTGATCCGGGTCTCTCCGTATTGACGACGGAAAAATGGTCAAAAACTTCGAAAGTCGGTGATTTAACTATCAAAGAAAAATAGGTGTACAACCAACAATCTTATTTCCAGATGGAAATTCAATCGATCAATCATCAATCCGCACTTATCTCTTTTAATTAAATTAATCATGTATTTATTCATTTCCCATTTCTATATACTCAACATTTCTTATTTTCTAAATTCAGTAAATATACGTCATCAATCATTTGAAAACATTTCTATTTCACGTATCACTATCATTCCAATATTCCTTCTCATTTACAGTTCATTTTCCATGATTAGAAAATATCTCTGATTATGTTTGGAAAATGTTTCCAAAACTTATTCATTTGATTTAAATAGATGTTTAAATAAAACATCACTAAGCCAATTTAAACCATTACACTCATTAACTAAATTCACTTAATCAATCTTCACTAACGAACCTTACCCATTCCTTAGTTAAAAACGAAGTCAATCAAGTTGCGGTATAATTGATATACACATAAATGTGTATATTTTATCCGCTTATTTATCTTATTTTCCCTTTAAAATAATTGATACTTTGTATTTATAGCTGTATTTTCAGATTGTTGACAAGAAGCATGGTTTAGAGCATTTGATGGATAAAAGCATGAAGAATTTGCTTAAAAAAGAGTGAAGTTTAAAATTGCTAAAGCTTGAAGAGTCTAAAGCTTGAAGAACGGTTGCAATTATATTTCAGTTAAGAAGATTTGGCTCAATAAAGACTCAAACTGCATTCACATTAGCTCATTTGGAAGGCCTCTTACTCATGTTGCGTTCACACTAGCCTATTTGCTAAACCACTCACTCTAAAGCTGCGTTCACACTGGCTTATGTGTTATTTGGGTTATTTCTTTAGTCCCACATTATGTAATTAGCTAGCTAGCCTTTGTCATATCAGCTATAAATACCTTGTATCTCATTCATTGAAAGACACATTGGGTTTTATTCTGTAATTCTCTTCTTGGAATAAAATCATTCTTCTTCCTCTTTTCTATTTAGTTTTAGTTTTATTTATGTTCTTGTTATTTAATTTCTGTTTTTCTTCTTCTTTAGCTATGTCTAGCTAATCCCCTTTGATTAGGGGGTGATGACGCTGATAGTATGATTCAATATGAATCACATAGCCAAAGGATGAGGAATTCATGTATATAGATCTAGACCTGAACCAAGGGTTAGATCTGAACCTTAATATCCTGTGTCGTTTAAGAGCTATGCTCCTTCACAGGGTATATTTGTGTTCGATCTAACAATTATCAGATTTAGATCTAATTTTAGGGTTTTAGAAATTAATTAGTGAATCTGTCCTGATAGTCTATGGTTGTAGAGCTGAGCTCCTGCATAGGCTATGCTTGTCGTTATTTACATATTTGTTTCTAAAAACCTATTATCGTTGATTCATGTTTGTGACAGAAACATGTATTAGATCTGGTTAATCTTTTGGCTATTGATGATTATGAATCTGATCTATGTCATTATCCCCTAATTGCTTTCACTTATTGTTAAAACTCTCTTTTATTTAATTTCTGCTATTTTCTTTGTTTTCAACCAATCGAAAGTTAGGGATAACTTGATTGGATTTATTAATAAAATAATTTGGTCCTAGAGTTCGACACCCTCTACAACGATCCTTGTTGTTTAGGAAAGACGAACGAATTTTACAGTTGTTTACAATTGTATAATTTGTTTGCAAACAAATTTTGGCGCCGTTGCCGGGGACCAAAATAATTTTTATTTTTAAATCCTTCGGGTTATAGTTTTATTTTTATTTTTATTTATTTATTTTTTTTGAAAAAAAAAGACACACAAAAATATATTTTTCATTTTATTCTTTTTGCTCTCTTTCATATATATATATCTTGTTTGGTTAATTTGATATTGATAATTCATATTGTAATCTTCTACACAAGAAAAAAAAATGCCAATTTTTTTCGTTTTCTTTCCAATTGTTTTGCTTTGATTTATTTCCTTTCTTCTCAAAATTCTTTCCAATTTTCTCATATTTCTTCTTTGATATAAAAAGAAAAAAAACTTATCCCCATCCATATTTTCTTTACAATTTCTTTCCCGTTCTTCTTCTTCTATCTACAAAAACAAAACAAAAAAAAAATCAAATTCTCTCCTTGCTATATATTTCTTCACGACAACAGTACAACTCCTACCATACCTCACCTCCCAATACTACTTCATCACCTCACAGCAAACAAAAGCTCAGTTCTCTGAATCCTCAAACTCCATTTCACGGCAGTCCCTGTACCACTCCATCGCACCATCAACACCGTGCCCCCAAACTCCCAAACAACCGTTCCACTCACATCGAGATACGCTCACCGATTATCTACTCTACAGCCTCACCATCAGTTCAACAACAGTACTACCCTGCCTACATCCTTCAAACACAAACAATAGCACCGCAACTCCATAGCCAGTCACCACCCTGCGCCTCTTCGCAACCGAGAACAAAATCTGCAAATCCACCTCTTCATCAAATTAGCACAGACCGTGATCCAGCTCTTTCAAGTCGCACCCCAATCACCTCTGACGACATCTTCTTAATCTGCCTTTCATTTTCATTATCACAACTCCTCTGCCTCCTCAGTTCACAACAGACCCATACACCATTCTCCTTCACTCACCACAAAAACCACAACATACACCACAGATTCACCATCAACCATACCATACACAGCAGTCACTGCCTTCCCCTGTTACCCACACCAATCTCACTCCAACAAAATCCGAACAACCAAGAACCAGTCCCCCATCGTCCAATCTCCTCTTGCAGCAAACTATCATCATCACAGCGCCCCCGTATCCGCCATACTCCATAAACCAAACTACCTGGTAGCCGATCCAAAACTACCTGGTATCCCCAAATCGATCCCCTGTCTCGAACCCTAAATCCGATCAGCAATTCGAAAACCCCAGAAAGCCAGCGTTGAGACCCAAACCTTCCGCCCCTTCACACGCAAGGATCCGAACCAGAATCCAGAAAAGAAAAAAGAAAAAAAGAGGGACGGTTTCGATTTTAACAAATAAAAGAATAAGGGATTGTCTGGAAGCACCGTGTTATTTGTTGAACTGGGGTTTATATCGGTCTGGGAGTGTTGAAGCGGGCTTGGGCTCGGGTTTTTTTTTTGTTTTATCCACAGCGGGCCTAAATAGTGGGCCAGTCGTATTTTAGAATTTGTTTTAATTTTGTTTTCTTTGTTTTATTTGGTTTAGATTTTAAACTACTTTAGTTTTTCAAACCTTGAAAAAAAAACATCATCCTTGTGTTTGATTAGCGTTAGTTTAGTTTAATTTTTATTTGTTTTCATTTTTTTTTTTTACTCATTTTCTTTTTAATTTAATTTTAGCTTCATTTTGATTTTCTCTTCAAAGAAAAAAAAACTCAAAAATCACAAAAAAAAGGGAAGGAGTTTCAGAATCAAAGGCCAAGCGATACAAGAAATCAAAGTTCAAGCAAATTGTTGAATTTAAACGGTTGGAGCGGTTGCACACCAAGTGGGGTGTGAACGCGTTAGCGCGACTCAACTGCACTGGACGGACTGCCGATCAAGGTGAGTATTTTCTAACTCTACAGGGACTGCTGCTGCAAATAAAAAAATTATATAGACATTGCTTGTAAAAATCTTCTGCAGGGCATCGGCTTGCTTGTAAAATTTCTTTTATTTATTTTTGCAATTGCCTGTTCTGTGATTGTTCTGAGACTGTTCATTCTGTGATTGAAAAAAAAAAGAAAAAAAAAATTTGCATTCATCTTAGCTTTGTTTTTATTTTCTAAGGACTTCATTATATTTTGACAATTTGGTTTAGTTCTAACGGATTATTTCTCGGTGTCTAGACTACGGCAGAGTAATAACTGTTTATAAATATTACGGTGATTCGTAAATATTATATCGGTTGTTCCTCTGAAGGTACTTAAACCTTCGGCTGCATTGCTAGGGTGATTCCTGGTGCACCGATAACTCCTGTCCGTTAACTGGCTGAGAAGTCTTTTGTTGAAATAAATCAAACCGTCATTATATAATTTTAGAAATTGTAAATTGCATTAGGTTCACTTTAAAAAAAAAAAAGAAAAAAAAAATCGCTCAAATTTGTTTTTCTCGTCTTCCCTTATTCTTTTCTCTAGTGCATGCGTAGTTGGATCCGTGATCCTTCTACTAATCGTTTAGTCCGAACAAACACCCCTTTCACCATGGCCGAAGAAACTCCCCCTCGAACTCTTATGGATAGATACTTTCCCGAGCGAGTTTCTATTCCTTCCTGCATCATATTGCCCGCCCCAACGGGTAACCATTTTGAAATTCATTCGAATCACATAAATACTCTTCCAAAATTTGGCAATCTTGAACGTGATGATCCTTATATTTTCTTGACCAAATTTGAACAAGTTTGTGCAACCATGAAATTTCAACAATTAAGCGACGATGGAATCAAACTTAGGTTAATTCCATTTGCACTTACTGATTATGCTGAGAAATGGTTTTATAGCTTGCCTTCAAATACGATTGGAACTTGGGGTGAATTTGTAAACATTTTTCTAAAGAAATTTTACCCTCTGGAAAAAACATCTAAAATTCGAAATGAAATCGTCAATTTTCGTCAATTTGGGGGTGAATCCTTTGCAAAATATTTTGAAAGATTCAAAGAGCTTCTAGTCAAATGTCCACATCATAATTTCGAAAAATGGACTCTTTGTCAAATTTTATACGATGGACTAGAAAATAACTCTCGAACTATGCTCGAATCAATGTGCCAAGGAAATTTTCTAGCCCAACATCACGATGCCGCTTGGAAATTTCTCGAAGATTTGGCCGAAAAATCAGCTCAATGGGAAAGATCTAATGAGAAATCAATTTATTCCCGATCAAACGCTCATTCGGTAGGATCCTCAACGGCTTTAGAAGCGAAAATAGACGCAATGTTAACCAAATTTGATAATGTCCTTTCATCAACTCAAGCAAACCAAGCTCAAGCGTCTCAGCCCTCATGTTACAAATGTAACGATCCTAACCACATTGCAGACCAATGCCCACATTCGTTAGAACAACTCAACGCATTTAATAAAGTTAGGAACGATCCATTCCCCCCAACTTACAATCCAGGTTGGAGAAACCATCCTAACTTCTCTTGGGCCCAAAACAATGCAACTACGAATTTGGTTCGACCTCCTTTTCAACCATTTTCGAATAATACCTCGAATCCTCCCTTTCAACAAAGTCAATTCCAAAATCCTGCGCCAACCCCTCAAAATCAAGCGCAACAATCTTTTGTTCCCCAAGATGATAAACGATTGACATCACTGGAGAAAACTCTCGAAGAATTGGGTAAAGCAACAACTCAAAATATCAAATCAAATACCAATCTCCAAAACTTACTGACTTCACACATGCAAACCACGACTCAACAAATGAGTGAACTTCAAAAACAAATGTCTCAACTTAACACTAGATTAAGTGAAAGGGAAAAGGGTACATTTCCAAGTCAACCCATCCAAAACCCTAGAGGACAGATTCAAGACTCGAACGTTAGTCAATTGAATGCTGTCACGACTCTTAGATCTGGCAAGAAGATTGACAACCATGTGGTCGACCCAAATGATTTACCAGACGATACTCAAAACCCAACAGAAAATTCGACCATCTTGGATCAAAACATCGAGCCCAATTCTAATCAGGCCCATCCTCAAACTCAAGTAGCTCAACCTACTGAGTTGTCTTCTCCATTTCCTCATAGACTCCGACCTAGAAAAAAGACGGACCAGGTAGAAAAGATCCTTGAAATATTTAAGCAAGTTAAAGTGAACATTCCTCTTTTAGATATTATACAACAAGTTCCACAGTACGCTAAGTTTCTAAAAGATATGTGCACCCAGAAACGTCATACACATGTACCTAAGAAAGTGTTTCTAGCGGCGACTCTAAGCGAAGTCTTGTCCCAATCTATGCCAGTGAAATACAAAGATCCTGGCTGCCCCACAATATCATGTACTATTGGGGACAAGAAAATCGATAGATGCTTGCTAGACTTAGGTGCTAGTGTTAACTTGCTTCCATATTCCGTCTATCGCCAATTAGGGCTAGGAGAACTGAAACCCACCAAGGTTACTCTTCAGCTTGCCGACCGTTCAATTAAGAAACCTGTGGGCGAAATCGAGGATGTTTTGATCGAAATAGGAGAATTCATCTTTCCAGTTGACTTCATTGTCCTAGAAACTCAACAGGTAAGCAATCCTGCAAACCAAATCCCTTTGATTCTAGGACGACCCTTCTTAGCCACCTCTAATGCTCTCATCAACTGTAGAAATGGGTCTATGAAACTTTCTTTCGGTAACATGACCGTCGAGCTAAACATCTTTAGAACCGAAAACTCTCCTGCCCCTTATGTGGACCAGTTTTCTGAAATCCATGCTGTCCACAATAATGAATCTGAGCTCGACCATCTGAATAACGAAATTGAATCAGCTTACGAAACTTTGTTTCAAGATACTCCCGAAAATGTTTCTGATTCGATTCCTGTCGAGCCTCTCACAAATGAGTCTATCCCTCAACCAATTTCTTCGGTTGAGTCGCCCCCAAAATCTGAACTCAAAGTGTTGCCCAGTCATCTTAAGTACGCTTACTTAGGAGACAATGAAACTTTTCCTGTCATTATCGCTTCTGACCTTACTTTAGAGCAGGAACAATTGCTCCTTCCCATCCTTAAGAAAAATAAGGAGGCAATTGGCTGGTCCATGGCTGATATTAAGGGGATTAGTCCTTCGATAGTCCAACATCGAATCCACCTTATAGATGATGCCAAACCCACTCGTGACCCCCAACGTCGACTAAACCCTATCATGAAAGAAGCAGTTCGTGCTGAAATCCTTAAATGCCTTGACAATGGAATAATCTACCCGATTTCTGACAGTCAATGGGTTAGTCCGATTCATGTCGTACCTAAGAAATCAGGGATTACCGTGATCCAAAATGAAGCTAACGAGCTTATCCCAACCCGCACCCAGACTGGTTGGCGTGTTTGCATTGACTATAGGAAACTTAACGCTGCAACACGTAAGGATCATTTCCCTCTGCCATTTATCGATCAAATGTTAGAACGACTAGCGGGTCATGAGTACTACTGTTTCCTTGATGGGTACTCGGGCTATAATCAAATCCCTATCGCTCCTGAGGACCAAGAGAAAACCACTTTCACTTGTCTGTTTGGTACATTTGCGTACCGACGTATGCCTTTTGGTCTCTGTAATGCACCCGCAACCTTTCAGAGGTGCATGATTAGCATTTTTTCTGATATGATCGAGCGATTTTTGGAAGTGTTCATGGATGATTTTTCCATATTTGGTGATTCTTACTCTGAGTGTTTACGTTATCTCGATCTTGTTCTTAATCGCTGTAAAGAGAAACACTTAACGCTTAATTGGGAAAAGTGTCACTTCATGGTAAAACATGGCATTGCTTTGGGACATGTCATCTCTAACAAAGGAATTGAAGTAGACAAAGCCAAAATTGAAGTTATTTCAAATCTTCCCATTCCCAAATCAGTTAAGGACATCCGATCCTTTTTAGGTCATGCTGGTTTTTACCGTCGCTTTATAAAGGATTTCAGCAAAATAACTTGACCTCTAACTAACCTTCTTGGTAAGGATGTTCCTTTCGACTTCAATTCCGAGTGCATTTCATCTTTTGAGCAACTTAAAAATGAACTTGTCTCTGCTCCTATCATTTGCTCTCCCAACTGGACGATGCCTTTTGAAATCATGTGTGACGCCTCGAACTTCGCTGTAGGCGCTGTCTTAGGACAACGAATTGATAAAATTCTTCATGTCATTTACTACGCGAGTAAAACTCTGAACGACGCTCAAATTAATTATACTACCACTGAAAAGGAACTCTTGGCAGTTGTCTTTGCTCTAGAAAAATTCAGGCCTTATCTAGTTGGCTCACACATCACGGTTTATACCGATCATTCCGCACTTAGGTACCTTTTCTCTAAAAAGGATGCTAAGGCTCGTCTCATTCGTTGGATCCTTCTACTTCAATAATTTGACCTTACCATTAAGGATAAAAAAGGATCCGAAAACGTTATTGCGGACCACTTGCCTCGTCTGCCAAATGCCCCTTCTTCTTCTCTTCCGATCAACGAGAATTTCCCTGATGAACAGCTGTTTTCTCTATCCACTGATCCTTGGCTTGCTGACATTGTTAACTACTTAGTCACCAAGCAGACCCCTTCTTTTTGGTCTAAGCAGGATAAACACAAATTCTTTTCTCAAGTAAAACATTTTTATTGGGATGACCCCTATCTTTTCAAGTATAGTCCCGACCAAATCATTCGAAGATGTGTTCCTGACACTGAAATTCACAGTGTCCTCTCTTTCTGTCATGACCAAGCATGCGGTGGTCACTTCGGTCCCAAAAAGACAGCCGAAAAGGTTCTCCAATCAGGTTTCTACTGGCCCACCCTTTTTAAAGACGCGTACGAATTTTGCAAAACTTGTGATCGATGTCAATTTTTAGGGAAAATTTCTAAACGGAATATGATGCCCCTAAACCCCATTCTAGAGGTCGAAATTTTTGATGTGTGGGGTATAGACTTCATGGGACCCTTCCCTAATTCTTTTGGGAACATTTACATTCTCTTGGCTGTTGACTATGTTTCTAAATGGGTAGAAGCTGTACCATGCAAAACAAACGATAACAAGGTTGTTGTGCGCTTCTTGAAAGAAAACATCTTTTCTAGGTTTGGCACACCTCGCACAATAATCAGTGATAATGGTACACACTTCTGTAATCGTTCTTTTGAAACTCTCATGAGAAAGTATTCGATAACCCTCAAGTTATCTACTCCTTACCATCCTCAAACTTGTGGGCAGGTTGAAGTATCGAATAGGCAGATTAAACAAATTCTTGAGAAAACAGTGAATCGAAATCGTAAAGATTGGTCTCAAAAGTTAACCGACGCTCTTTGGGCTTACCGCACCGCTTTCAAAACCAACTTGGGTATGTCCCCTTATCGGTTGATTTTTGGTAAGCCATGTCACTTGCCAGTTGAACTAGAACATAGGGCGTTATGGGCAATAAAAACTTTAAATCTTGATTTAGAGAAAGCAGGTGAACATAGGAAGCTTCAACTTAATGAACTTGATGAAATTCGAAATGATGCCTATGAAAATGAACGAATTTACGAGGACAGAACAAAAGTTTTTCATGATAAATCAATTTTACGTAAAACTTTCATGCCAGGTCAAAAAGTTCTGTTGTATGACTCAAAACTGCATTTATTTCCGGGTAAGCTAAAATCTAGATGGACAGGACCTTACACTGTACGGACCGTTTTTCCGTATGGTGCGGTAGAAATTGAGAATCCAACTGATGGATCATCCTTTAAGGTCAATGGTCAATGCCTTAAACCTTACTTGGAACCAATACCCAACCAAGAGGAAGAGCTCATGGTCCTCCATGAGCCACATTACATTCGGTAAGACGCACTAACCCTCTTTTGTACATATGTAAATATTCTCTTATTTGTTTTTCCCTTTCACTAAGATATGTCTGATTAAGACTGTGAGGACACAGTCACATTCAAGTGTGGGGGGAATTTACATTACATCAGCAATCAAATTTTATGAAGTAGGTCATTCATTAAACAAGGATTAACTTAAATTCATAAATAACACCCTGGTTCTTGTTTGATAAGTTGAATTGTTGGGTGATGGGAATGAAAATTATTTATTCATTGAATCGTAATGTGTCTTTTTAAGATGCTAGCTTGAGACTGTGCAGACGTTAGTCGTGTTCTGGAGTAAGCGTGTCAACCTTTGTTATACATGTTAGAATGTGCAAGTAAAAAAAAATCAAAAAAATCAAAAAAAAAAAAAATCATGAAATAAAAGGATTTTGCACCTACATTTGTTGGATTTTCTGAGTTTGTTTTCATGCATAATATTTTCTTTTCCACTCAAATTTTCAAAATCGTAAGTTCTAAAATCCACTTGGCCCAATTAAGGAGAAATGACTCATTGTAGCGTTCTTCTTCGATACCCCACATTATTCAAACCTAAGTTTTAGTCGATTTACATCCATGTTTCGACAAATTTATCTTATATTGGTATACTCAAGAACCATTGTTTAAAGGTCAAAATGTCACTTTATATACCAATATTACACTACCCATTCCGTACTTGTTTTAAGGTAGGATAACCATATACCACATCTTATTTTATATGGGTTATCTATCTTACGAAACTTTGTTTATCATTCCTTTCAGCTTTTTGTATAACATCAAGCCAGACTTGTGTGTTGAATTAAGGTTATAGAAGTAGAGTAACTAGGGCACAAAACTTTCCTTTCATGAAGTGTTGGTTTAGTAGAGGAGGAATCAAATGAAATAATGTGCGGTATCATTCCATTCCATCTCCATTCTTCATTCATCATGCAAAAGAAAAAAAAATGAATGAAAAAAAAAAGGAAAAGAAAAGAAAAAAAAATGAAATAAAGAGAGAGTCTCTCAGAATAAAATAGTCATTCATCATTCTTGACTATAAAGCATTCAGTTCCATTCCATCCACATCCATTATACCGTACTTGGAAGTGATGATTGTAGTAGAGGAGATGAAAGGAAATAAACATGTTCATATGTGCCTTAGTATTACTTTATCTTTCGTAGTTTGAAGTTCAACTAATACACTTGCCCTCTTATCTATAACATTTTTAGAACTTACAAAATTTTCCTTCATCTATGCATAACTCACATCCAATACATTACAGTTACGGTGGTGCAAAATTATTCAAAAAAAAAAAAAAAAAAAAAAAAAAAAAAAAAAAAAGAGGTCAAATAAATGATTGGGTGTACATTGTCGATGTGTAGAACTCTGGTTGACAACACGCTCTTAACCTTCAAGACAATTACAGTGTTATCAAGGAATTACGATTCAGCTTGAAAATTTTTATTCATTTTTGCACCAATTATGGGATGGACAATTTGGGACTAAACCGTTATTATTGAAGTTGGGTGAAATCCTTGGAATGTGAAAGACCTTAAATATATTGTTTGATTAATCCACGTACATAAGACGCTTTGGATTTTGTGGGTAGTATCCGCTGAAAACCCTCACGAGACAACACTCGTCCTACTGGGGACACCCATAGGTTTAACGGCTTGTTGCATACGCTAAATGCAATCGTGTTTCCTACGAAAGTGTGACATATCTTAGTTTAGTTTATTCGAGGACGAATAAAAAGATAAGTGTGGGGGTATTTGATATACACATAAATGTGTATATTTTATCCGCTTATTTATCTTATTTTCCCTTTAAAATAATTGATACTTTGTATTTATAGCTGTATTTTCAGATTGTTGACAAGAAGCATGGTTTAAAGCATTTGATAGATAAAAGCATGAAGAATTTGCTTAAAAAAGAGTGAAGTTTAAAATTGCTAAAGCTTGAAGAGTCTAAAGCTTGAAGAACGGTTGCAATTATATTTCAGTTAAGAAGATTTGGCTCAATAAAGACTCAAACTGCATTCACATTAGCTCATTTGGAAGGCCTCTTACTCATGTTGCGTTCACACTAGCCTATTTGCTAAACCACTCACTCTAAAGCTGCGTTCACACTGGCTTATGTGTTATTTGGGTTATTTCTTTAGTTCCACATTATGTAATTAGCTAGCTAGCCTTTGTCATATCAGCTATAAATACCTTGTATCTCATTCATTGAAAGACACATTGGGTTTTATTCTGTAATTCTCTTCTTGGAATAAAATCATTCTTCTTCCTCTTTTCTATTTAGTTTTAGTTTTATTTATGTTCTTGTTATTTAATTTCTGTTTTTCTTCTTCTTTAGCTATGTCTAGCTAATCCCCTTTGATTAGGGGGTGATGACGCTGATAGTATGATTCAATATGAATCACATAGCCAAAGGATGAGGAATTCATGTATATAGATCTAGACCTGAACCAAGGGTTAGATCTGAACCTTAATATCCTGTGTCGTTTAAGAGCTATGCTCCTTCACAGGGTATATTCGTATTCGGTCTAACAATTATCAGATTTAGATCTAATTTTAGGGTTTTAGAAATTAATTAGTGAATCTGTCCTGATAGTCTATGGTTGTAGAGCTGAGCTCCTGCATAGGCTATGCTTGTCGTTATTTACATATTTGTTTCTAAAAACCTATTATCGTTGATTCATGTTTGTGACAGAAACATGTATTAGATCTGGTTAATCTTTTGGCTATTGATGATTATGAATCTGATCTATGTCATTATCCCCTAATTGCTTTCACTTATTGTTAAAACTCTCTTTTATTTAATTTCTGCTATTTTCTTTGTTTTCAACCAATCGAAAGTTAGGGATAACTTGATTGGATTTATTAATAAAATAATTTGGTCCCAGAGTTCGACACCCTCTACAACGATCCTTGTTGTTTAGGAAAGACGAACGAATTTTACAGTTGTTTACAATTGTATAATTTGTTTGCAAACAATAATTACCTCTCAGACCTTAACTGAACAACATTCCTAACCTCGAAATAGACAAAGTTCACCTTTCAAACCTTTAACAACTTCCTTAGATAACTCGGATTCTATTTATGAATCCACTTCATTATTTTGAAACGCCGATTATAACTATAGCGTTACAATCCCTTCTTCTTAAATATCCAACCCCAAAATATAACTTTTATTTCTTAATTTAACTAAATAACTAAACCACTAATCTATTACTAAATAAGTACATCTTGATTAAACCGAAAAGTAAATATTTCTTTCCCGAACTCAATATAATCGAATTCAGTGTATAATTCTCTTTTTCAAATAATCTCTATTCGATATCGCCTTTTCGAATAAACTATATTCGATAACCCTTTCTTCGAATAACTATATTCAATAATCTCTCTTCGAATGATTTACATTCGATCAAATTTCTATGAATGATTTACATTCGATAAATCTCCTTTCGAATAAACTATATTCGATTAACTCCTCTGAATTTTATTGGAATAAACTATTTCGAATAACTCCTTTAATTCTATTCGAATAAACTAATTTGAATAACTCATTTAATTCTACTCGAATAAACTAAATCGAATAACTCCTTTGGATTTTATTTGGATTAACTCGGTTTGATTAACTCATTTTGACTAACTCAACTCGATTAACTCAACTTGACTAACTCAACTTATCTAACTCCACTTATCTAACTCAACTTATTTAACTCCTATCTAATAACTAATATTCGATTAATTTATATTCGAATAACTATGTCTATTTTAACTTTATTCCAAATGGTTAATATTCGATTTAACTCCATTCGCTCGACTCTTGATTGCAGCGATCACAATGGTTAAGCTTGATTCCCTCAGGAAACATCTGACCGCCGTACGTTATCTGCAGCTCTGCGAATTACGCTAGCAGTCGTACAAATGGTGACTCATCCTGAATAGTTATGTTTTGACTAAATCTATCTCAAATAACTTTATTCGATCATCTCAAATTGAATCAATATTATTCAATTAATTCTAATTTTATTAACTCTATCTAATTAACTCTATGTTTATTCAGTTTCAAATATCGATGTTGAAATCGATTCTTACTTCTCTATATAAGTCCTGACTTATATATATATACACACACTATTTATACACTGATAACATTTCATTTAATTTGTAAAATAGAATTTATAAATTATTCTTCTCAATCTATCCGTCAGAATAGATTCTATTTAAAAACTTTGCTTTAAATCCATAACACGTTATACCCATGTGCGAAGCACGGGTCTTAAACTTTCAAATGTAAAATTCTCCTTTACACAATTCTAGTCACTTTTTAAGTAGTTTCCTTTAAAGTCTATTTATTTACAAAATAAATCCCTTTTTGATAATTTTGTTTATTCTATAAAATATTTTCTTTTTATAAAATCTATTGATTTTATAAGTTATTCCTTTGATGATCTAACTATTTTCTTTACACATATTTCCCTTTCTATTCTGTTCACTTTCAAATAAATATGCCTTTTCAATTTTATTTATAAATAGTTTACAAGTATTTCATTTTTCAAATTTTATCTATTTGATTAACAAATGTATTCCTTTTTAATCTATTTATTTCTAAATAAATAGTTTTCTTTTTATAAAATCTTTTGATTTTATAAATAGTTCTTTTTCAATATAGCATTGAAAATTTCCTTTTTAACATTCCAGTATTCCTTAAGGTATTTAACATACCATATAACAATGATCGGTATCATTCAAACATACAAAATCAACAATAGGTTTCATATCACATCATATAACACAATATATGAAAAACAATAAAATAATTGTTGAGGAACCCAGTTGTGTCCCTCCAACCAGTTTCCCTACAACCACAGATTTTAAACAATAAATTTCACATGGAGTGAAGTATTCTGATAACAGAATTTATATTTGATTTACGATTTATAACAATATCGTTATCTATATTTTCAATCAACTGACTAACAGTTCAACCTAACAGCCAACACACAGCAAACAACCATTATTTATAAATTCTAAAAATATTTTATAAAAATATAAACTGAGTAGAGTTAGTGAGATTACTTACCTTTCGTATTAACCGTTAAGTAACGATTTGCGTCTATTGATTCAGATGGACAATTTATTTTACTATAAATTGTAACGGGCTCCAATGGGCTTCTAGTCAGTTCCATCATATAGTGTCTGCCTATACGATCCCGACGGATCCTGTTTTGTCAAATTCTGATATCGTATGGTCAAGTTATGATTTTTACAATTTGGATGATCATATAGATAATTAAATCCATTTCCATTTGAATTGTCTCTACCCAAAACTGTTGGCCCAAATACCCAGCCTAAACCATTTCTTTGAGATGTCCAGACCCGCTTTAATCTCCTCCCCCGAAATATCTTCTTCACCGATTCAACAGAGTACCAGAAATGCCATTACCGAAAAATCATCCCTTCAAACTCACACCACATTCCACCATTTCACAAGCCGATAACACCCTTCAACTTCGGTTCCTTCCCTCTTCAATCTTATATAATCCATCACTACCTCGAGTCATCCAGGAATGGCGCGACTTCCAGACCTCAATCGACCATTTCACAACCTTCCTTCGACCACACAACGTCGTTACTTCGTAAAACCGAACGCCGAGGCCACCTGAGTTTACCTCTCCCGCATCTCCATCCCCTACCTCCTCAATACGCTACTCGCATTTACCAATCACGATGCGTCTCTAAAAGCATTCACACCCAGTACTGAACTCGCTAATTTTTCTCTCACGATATACTCCAAAAGATTGCAAACAACTACATCTTCCCCTTATAAATCCGAAACCCTTCACCACAACCAACGTAGAAGCTTTGATTTTACAAACAGATCTGCACTAAACCCATGGACGTGAGCTGTGTTTATATAGTGCGACAAAAAATGTATCAAAACCCACTGAAAACTATAATAGATCGAAATACAGGTTGATATGAGTTCAAATATGTGTATCATATAATTTATAGATCTCCCATTGAATTAAAAATGAATTTAGTAGTTCACGTTTTCAAAGAGGAGTGGCGGCTGAAAGGATTCTGACTACGGGAAGAGTAGAATTAGGTTAGAAAATCCTAAGGACTATTTTTAGGAAATTATAATATTTATATAATCGATTATTTTATTAAATTATAATAAACTGCTACTTGTATTGGTGTTCTAAAAATTTCTATAATCACATACGATACCAAAAAATCACAAAACTGAACCTGCAGCTACAGTTCGACATTACGGTCACAATGAAACTGGTTTCGTCGAATTCCGACTCCATTTGCTCACACAACGTATTTTTAACCGTTGAAATACTGATTGTTTTTCAGTCTAAAAATCCATACGGCCACACATTGACTTCAAAAAATCACGGAAATTGAAATCTAACAATAATTTAATATTGCAGATCCAAAAAAATTTGTTTCGACGAATTCTGAGGTCGTTTGCAAAACTGGCTATTTTTAAAGCTCTAAATAACCCTTTTTAAATATATAAATATATTTAAAAACATTTAAATTAAATATTTAAAAATAAATATTATTGTGTATATTCACAATAGAATATAATACCGCTACACTGGGATTTATAACTCGATATTTCAAATCTAGTGTTACATCGATATTCGATCTATATTTAAAAATCCATTTTAAAATATAAATAAATCGATATAAATTATAAAGGAATTCCATGGCAACTTTTTTAAAATTTGATTTGGACATAACTAAAAATCTACACGACGAAATCTCGAATTTTCTCTTCCATCAGAAAAATATACTCCACCAGCTCCTAGCGCTTCTTATTTCATAGAAATCCGATTTAAAACGAATCATGTACATTCAGTTGAAGTTCAAATTGCCAAATAGCGAACAGTCGCGCCATTTCGAGCCTGATTATAATTAAATATAATTATACGTTCAACTATCGTTCAAATAATGTATTCGTTATTCTAATTCAATTTTAAACTGAATTAAATATCACCGATAATCCAGTTCACACTATATTGTGAATTCCACTATTTCTGACTATTTAAGAAATTAAATATATTATAATATTATTTATTTTAATTAAATATTAAAATATTATTTAATTCATTGACCATTTCAATCTCTCAATCCCTATTTAAATAATTAAATAAATTAATTATTATACTGGAAAATACGGGTCGTATACCACTATAGCGACCCAGCGGGTTTCGACCCCGAAAATCGACATAAAATCACCATGTCGACTATTCAAGCATCGAAAACACTGGATTGTCATGAGAAAGAAATTAGTGGGTGAGAAAAGAAAGAAAGAAATGTTAGAATAGAAGAAAGAAGAAGAACACATCAAAATATCATAGCGGAACGAATAAAATATAATAAATCTTTTTATACAAAAGAATTGTGTATACATACCAATCATCAGGGTACAACATACCAACTGTAATGACCCTAGGCAGTGGGCTAAATTTCCACCGTGGCTTACCGAGATACCTAAGAACTGATTTTGCGGCGAGCTTCTCGACTCGACCATCCCACATTGTCGGGAGATGTAGGGGTAAGAGTCTCCCGTTCGCCACCAAACGTGAAGCGAAAACCCCCTATCATCCGTACCAATTAAGCAACCAGCTCTGATACCACTTTGTCTTCACGTTCTGAACTAAATAAAATTATCCTGATTGTAAACAGACTCAATCTGTATACAACATTATTTTAAATTTTAAATTTTAAATTACTTATCGGTTCACTGATTTCATCCTGTTTGTTCATCAACAACACCATTCGTTTCTAAATTCGAAACGTAAGATCTCAATTTCTTTATATACGCGAGTACTCACATCTCTAGGCCATTTTTCATATATTTTTACCAATTAAAATCTCTCATTCGTTTAACGTCAACAATGTTTATTTAAATTAAATCGTTTATATTTTCCAATCCAAATCCAATTCAATTAATTCAACCAAGTTCAATTCATTTCAAATATTTCGCAATAAATCTTTGATCCTCAATCAACCATTCTGAATTAAAATATTAAATTCAATTCATATTCAAACAATATAATTGAATTTTAATTTCTAACTCAAGTATCAATATAAAATTGATTATCCATAGTTAAATCTTCAATTAATTCTGTATTCCATTTGTCGAAATTTCTGGGACATTACAATCTTCCCCCTTTAAAACTTTTCGTCCTCGAAAGGGAAAGATTGTTTGAGTTATACAATGTGTACTTCACTTCCATACTTGTATGAATTTCTTTCCATACTAATTTAAATATCTACATTTAAGTCATCGATCTTTTCATTTATTTATCATATTCCACTTACTCAGAAAATTAAATTTTCTTTCTTACAGTCGGAATAATTTCCTATCAACCATGATTTTCTCTATCTTCAATTTCGTTTGCAACACATTTGTTTGCCAATGTTATTTACTTTTAAGAAGTAAATATTATTCTCTTAAAATTTTAGAACTACTATGTTATATTTCTGTAAAGTAAATCAAAAATTAACTTTAGGGTTAACAATTTGAAATTAAAAAAAAACAATTATACGGATTATTCTAAATTAATTATATATTATTAATTTAAAAGGGAAGATTGGTTGTAATCATTTTAATTATTTGTTTTCTTAAATGAATTTAGAAGTAATTAATGTTTAATTAATAGTTTTTGATAAGTCAATGGTTTAGTTAAATAGAGAAGCTAAACTAAGATAAATTTTCTAAGATAATTGTCATTTAATAAATTTCTTAGCTATGAAAGTTTTAGAGACAATTTAATTATCAAAGGAAAAAGGAAATGAAGTCGATTAAAATTCCATGGTTTCAAGTATTTATTTTAATCAAGTCAACTTGATGTATATTTCTAAAGAACAACAATTTTGTTTTGGGAAATGGTTTAAGATTTGAAAATTAAATTGGATTTACAAATCCTGGTTTGTCGAATATTTGGGATATCGAACTTCTACAAATCTTGACGATAAGAGTGATTTCGACTCAAGGTCTGAGAGGTAAATAAAATACCCTGACTTGAACGATTTCACTATTATTCGATAGATAGTATTAGTTTTGTGTTCAAAAGGTGTGTTTGAGTTAAATCTCGTTTTCAGTTACAAAATTTATATTCAAAAGTGAGATAATCACATAAGATTGGGTAATAAGAGTTTTATAGGTTAATCAATGCTTATATCTCTAAATAAATATATAAATAAGTTGGTTTTTAAAAGTAAATAATTAAGATTATTTCAATAAGACTTAGCAGATCCAATGGAAATAAACCTGTTATTTTATTTTATATTTGATAGTTAAATAGCCGATTATCAAATCTGAACCTTTTGTTATCGTTTTTGAAGAGACTGGAATCTAAATTCCACTTCGATACAATATATATGTTTCAAGTAAGAGATTATTGAAGATGGAGATATGCAACTGTTGTTCTGTCGATTCCACGTAAAAATTGCCAAAGATGGATTTACAGGATAGTGCCTTCGGTTTGTCCAATCCCAAAAAATCTTAATTGGACAAATGTTTGAAAGAGTATGTCTAGTCGATCATATACGTTTATCTTTTCAAACGTATTTATGTTGGTGGCAGAGGAATTTGTTTCTCTTGCATTATACCGATAATATATATATGGTGAAATCAATTAGCGGTCGACAGATTTTGATGATGTGGCATTCAAAGAGATGATTTGTTAAAGGTAAAGTCAGCCTCAAGCCTTACAACTGGGAAATTGTATAAATCTGGTAAGTTGCATGGCTAAGTGGGTCGCTCCCAATTATGGTATATTGTCACCATTTGGAGGAATTTCTATTTGTTCTTCTTTCGCTTCTGTACCTCCTGGGAACAGTTATGTTGGTACCAACCGTTGGTGGCAATATATTCGGAACATTAAAGCAAAATGAATGGCCGGTCATGTATAGCCTGGGTTGCAAGATGTTCTTGTTGAATCCTAGCATATTCCTTTCTAGAGATACATTGTGGGAAGATGGTCTCAAACCTTGTCATAGTTTGAAATCCATTCTTGAATAATCGCCCACGGTTTTGATTGTATACAATATATGTAGAGCGTGAGATTCAAGCTATCTTGCTAGATTTCTATTTTATTTGATTTAGACACTACTAGTTTGGAACCCGTGATTCGCACATTGGTAGGTAAGAGATATGTGTGAAGGAGAAGCAGCATGTAGTTGGGTTGTGGTGGTTGTTGATGTGTAAATGTTAACATAAAATAAATTGACAGGTGTAACAGTTATGTAAGCATAAGTGTGCGTTGGTGGTGTAAGGAAAGAAAAGTTATGTGGTATTGACAGAATGAGTTTGTCGCAACAAAGGTAAAATAGTATTTGATCGTTGGTAATGTAATTACAAATTATTGTATATTTGTAGTTATATATCATAGGTTAGAAGTGTCGTTGGGATGGTGGTGAAGTGTAAAAGTAATGTGTGGTGTTTTCGCGTAACATTGATGGTGCAGTTAAACATGAAGTTTTAGAGGGTTATTTAAAAGTAGAAAACAATCCAACTGAAAATGTGTTTGTGATAATGTGTGGTGTTTGCGCGTAACATTGATGGTGTAGTTAGACATGAAGTTTTAGCTGGTTATTTAAAAGTAGACAACAGTTCTACTGAAAATTTGTTTGTGACTTCACTCAGGGAAGTTAAGGGGACATTTAAAATATATTTCAACTTGTGATTTGAAATTTACCGGAATTAATGGTATATAATATGTTATGTTGTGTAATGTAGAAAACAGGATACAATATTTGACATATCCTAAATTAAGATAAATGTATAAGCCATAATTGCAATGCGTGATATAATAATGGGTGAGGTATCTTTGAGAGGAATTTGTAAAATATACATCTAGAAAATTGATATGTTACAAAATTTTCAATTTCAAATAAAAAAATTACATATAATAAGGTGGTACTGAAATTTTGTTTAAATGAAGTTAAGAATGTGAAGAATCAACTTGCGCCAAGCCAATATCATTAACTAATGCATATAATTTTTTTCTACAGCTAATGTAGGTGCAACGCATGTATACTTTGTCCATTAAAAAAATTGTACCAATCGCTTGCGATTTCGAACCTATACGTGTGTACAATAGGAAGCAGTAACTCATTACATATAACTTAACTGTGCTTTGATAGCATGTGATTTTACAAAATTACATTTTTCATTTCTGTATCTATAATCTAAGATTAATATAATCCCCTCAAAATCTGGATATGGTATCACAACTTTGAGAATGATACAATCGTAGCATCCTCTTATCCATGTTTTTTCTTCTAATTGAAGCTCCTTCATTAGTTTCTAGTATATCTGTCAACTGTTTTCTCGATGAAGAATCATTATTGCACTTATAACTCAATGGTCATGTATAATATTAATCATGCACGTCAACTTGCTTTATCTTCCAAGGCTCCTTATCATAGTCATAGGTATAATAAAAAATACGGCTAATTGAGTCAAATTTAGGTTCAGCTGATTCACTATTTTTATTTATAAGTGTGCACTCATGCTTCGCACATGGATGATGCAAAATACATATTGTATTGTCATGTAAAAATAGATAAGCTTAAACAAAAAGGATCAAGTAAAGGACAATTAATGTGTTAAACTCAAATCAAATTAAGATTGAATGACTACAAAATGCTAAATTCAGTACCTTGCATGCATTAAGCTACCAAACGAAAATTGCATTAATTAATGTGTTCATTCACTCAACTTCATGAAGAGGAAAAAAATTCTAAAGTGATAGCATTGTATGCCTTTTATTTATTTGACTAAGATATAAGACACATAAAAATAGTAAATGCACATCACATGCAGGCTGTATATTGTTTCCCAGTATGTGCTTAATGAAGCAACACCTAGCATAATGTCAATTATCATTTAGGGAAAATTTGATGGGCTAATTCAATTAAAAAACAGTACTTATTCATGATAGAGACTGGAATAGCAAAAAAACTTAATAACATTAAACTTCCATTTAATACTTCTTCATCTAGTTAAATAATGCAAAGCAACATTACAGCAAACAATGCTTTTATATCTATAAATTGGGCATTGGGAAAATCCAAATATCACGTGGACAATTGTGCCTTAGTGTATTTGAAGCCTAAATAAATTGACTAGCTTGTTGAAGATATCAAGCATACTGCAGAGAGATAGTAATGATATATTAATTCCAGTTCAAATATATGCATAAGTAACCACACATCACAAAGAGTCTAGCATCTATAAAATGACCAATAATTTAGTGCCAATTGTTTCTTATTGTTAAACCAAACATTGTTTAAATAACTGTATGTTGACACAAAGTAGCAGGGTAGAGTCAAAGAAAACTGAAATATTTAAAAACGACTAAATTGAACAATAGTAAACACAGTAATTTGTTGAAAATATCCTTAGTTGGACTTGTTTTGTTTCCCTCACATGATACTGTAAAAAGTGCCTGTGAAATTAGCCAAAGAATAGGTGTTAGAAGACAACAAAATCTAGTGAGAAATAAAATAAGGGCATTTAGTTTTAAGGACACATTTCCCAAAAAAATTAGATCAAAGGACAACCAAGTATGATAATTAAACGAAGGACAAAGACCAAATTGTAGTATATCAACATGAATGTTACTTTAATTTATCATCATTACTAAATTAATTAAAAAAATAAAAATATACCCTCAAAATTGAAAAAAAAATGTGATTTTTGAATTATTTTGGTTGATTCATGTTAATATAAACATATAGAAATAATCAGCTCAGAAAGCTAAATGAATATAGCTTTATAACTTAAAAATATAACTTTATACTGTATCATCTAAAAACAAAACCAAGTCATTTCAAAGCTATTGTCATTTACATCCAAAAAAAAGCTATATATATAAAACGAAGTTATATGCAGTTAGCTTTCCATCCTGAATTTTTTTAATTCTTTTTTTCCATATTCACAGAACAAAATTTGACTTTCTAATTGATTTTTGTTAATTTTTCAATATTATTATCACAGAAAAAACATTTTTTTATTAATTTTTATTATTTATGAAATGTTAACTTATGTCCTTAATTTAAAATATTTTGACTTTTTTCCATTAAAGCATGAAAGTTCTCTTTGATTTAGATAGCGAAAGTTGCTCGTCCTTGGATCTAATTTTTTTCTAAAATGTGTACTTGAAACAAATATCCACACAAAATAATGTATAGCATAAATTTAAGAGCATCTTGCATAAATCATGCTGTTGGAGGATCAGAAATCAATATTGAAATAGCTATATTTTTGATATATTATCATAGTTTGTAATCACAAGAGGAAATCATTTTTTTTTAAGTCTATAACTTACTGAAATGAAATTATTTGTTGGTGTGCAATAAAAAGCCTCTGATTGTGAAACATTTCATTCCATATAGTTATCGAAGTTGAATGATTAACATATATTATACAACTGATACCAACCAGAACAACATATATGTTGGAGACGGTATATTGTTGTTGCTATCAGAATAAATTTGAGTTGGTAAATCAAGCGGAAACAATCAATTTATTTTCTATAGCATGATATAAAAATATAAGGATAACTGAAGGTTTGTGTAAGCCAAACAATTTAGAAGCTTGTTTAAACAATAGTGTTTATTAGAAAAAATAGATTCAATAAAAATATTCTAACTGTTGAGATCCAAAATCAATATTTGTTACTAATAACTAATCATTGAACCCATGATTGTGTAATTAATATACCTTGATCTCAAAATAACCTTCTATCATAAAGCAATACATATTTAAGCAACACACATTCTTACTAATTTAGTTCATTTCAATTAGTAACAAAATAACCTCTTGTCATGATTGTATTATTTCCAGTAGCCATTTTAAATCCATGAATTAGTAAAAGTGTCAGATGTATTAAAATTCATCGACATTGTTAAACATATAATACCAATGCACATAATTTCTAACTAACTTGATAGTAATGCAGTTAGTTTGGTCTTAGAAACAAAAATTAGAGTTAATAAACTAACAATATAAAAGTTTATTTATATTATATATAGGCACTGAATATTTCTTACCATCTTCTCGATAACTAAAGATAAGTGTCCAAATATAAAAGGTATAATTTTTTTACGTATGGTACAACTCAAGTTGTCGTTAATTTTAAAGGTTCAGTTGATAGCTAAATAACAATTAGTACAAAACACCCTCAAATGTAGCCATTCGACTGGAGTTATTTAAAGAATTTATAGCAAGAGTAAATAATTTCATGAAACCATACGTAAATCATTGTCATATCATTGCACATCAATCTTTTTTATTTTGACAAATATTAAGCATGCAACAAAAGCAATATTAAGTAAAAGGCCTCACTTGCATGAATAAATTTAATCAAATAGTTGTGATATAATCAGTTCTCCAATAGTTGTCACACACACACATACATAGACACTGTAATAACCCAGAAAATCTGAGCCAATTTAATATTTTTATTTTGGCAATCTTAATGAATTTTGAATATTTAAAATGAATTATTTTAAATAATAACGACGAGAAATTTATTTTGAATAAAATTAGAATGTATATATTTATTTGAATCGACGTTGGAATATATATATTTATTTTAAATTATAAAAGGAATTGAAAATGGTGCGGTACTTCGAAAATTCGATTTCAAAGTTCAAATGAATGTACAAGAATCAAAATAGACCGGATTATGGCCAAACAAAAAATATTAGAATCTATCTGAGTATATCTTTCCAACGAATCCGAAAAATTGAAATTTCATAGCGGGAATAAAAAGTTATGTCCAATTGAAAATTCAGAATAGTCGCAATGGAATTTTGGCCCTTAAAAATGGAAATTTTGCAAAC
Source organism: Allium sativum (assembly GCA_030737875.1). Classification (NCBI taxonomy): domain Eukaryota; kingdom Viridiplantae; phylum Streptophyta; class Magnoliopsida; order Asparagales; family Amaryllidaceae; genus Allium; species Allium sativum. Next base: position 480,937,966 of record CM060926.1, on the reverse strand, counting down.
GACCTCTGTTTTCGACGAAACCACTTTTGTTGCATCCGGGATGTCAAGTAATTGATAGATTCCAAAATTCATAATTTTCGGAATCAATATGTGAGTGTAGCGAAGTAAAATGTGTTTTGACAGTTTCAATCAATTTCTATCGACCAGAAAATGACCATTTTTCAAACGATCTCAGAATTAGACGAAATTACTTTTGTTAGGAACGTATCGTCAATACGAATCTAGAAAAAAAATTTGGGGAATTTTTAGGGTCCGTATGTGGCCCCGGTAAATAGAAATGTGCGTTCAAATTCAATATATAATGATTTATATTTTAAACTTGGTGGAAACTGATCGAAACATTCGAATCAGCTTACGGGAGATATCCCATTGTGTTCGGAATGGGGGTAATTAGCTAGGAATGATAGGCGGTGGATCTCGTTTGGAGATCGAAATTTAAAGTTACTTTTTATGATTTAAAATAATATAAAAATATATTAATATATGGTCAAATCCTTTTCTCTCCCCTTCATTTACTTTTCTACAGTCGATTTTCAGAAGAAATAAAAAAAGAGGTGGGAGTCATCGACGGAGCCTCCACCGCCGCCAGGCGCGACCGCGACCCCCCTCCCCCTCGCGGCAGTCGCCGGACTCTCCCCCTCATTTCCTCTCAACCGATGTCCTCCTCCTCCCCTCTTCTAATTTAACCGTTTCCCCCCCCCCCCCCCCCCCAATCCAGAAATCCTAGGCACCGCTGGCCCGACCCCGACTGGCCGCACCTTTTAGCCACTAACTCCTACCCCTGCGCCGCCTCTGAACCCCCACCTCCACAGTGAAACCCCACTCCTCCATAAAGATGAGATTTTTACGCATTTTTAGTGTATCCCTTCAGCCAATGAGCTTCCCTAGCCTCCTCTGCCAAACGACAACACTAATGAGTGTTTATTTTTAATTCTAATTCGTTCATATAGATAAAATTTGCAATTTTTATTATATGCATATAGTTAAAAATCTGAAATTTATATTTATGAATGTGATAAAGGCATTATTTTTATATTATAGAAGTAATAAAAAATAAGATTTTTATGTTGCAAAGGTACGATTTTTATATAGATAAAAATACGATTTTTATATATGAAGTGACAAAGTAAAAATGTGATCTTTATATATTCACTAGCGATAGAAAGATTTGATATTAATCTATATGGCAACGGCATAAAAATGTGATTTTTATATATGTAGCATTGTTATAAAAATATGAAATTATATTTAGAAAGATAAAAATATAATATTTAGCCCATGTATGTTATTTATAAAATAATCTTAAAAAGAAATATATGAAGTAGAAATAAAAATATGATTTTTATTTATTAGAATGAAACGATAAAAATGTGATTTTTATCTATGAACAGCGTGAAAAGGATGCATTGGAATTTCAAACAAATCCAAACGGTTCAGAAGATCAAAAATAGAGAATGACAGAGTGCATCCCTCATTGAGAACTCCTCACGTTTAATTTTGTTTTCTAGTTTGAAGTATATACTAGGATGCAGACGGTGCTTAGCAGCACCTGACACTCGTCGTCCACAGACCATGGATGACTTGTATGTCTGATTGATCTGTTGGAAAGTTGATTGTGTGATGTGGAATGAAAATAAATATTTTATAGTTAAAAATATAATTTTTAACATGTATATAAAATGAAATAAATATTTATAAACAAATCGGATGATTTGTTTATGTTCACACATTTGACTAATGTTGATTGGGATGATAAATTTTACACATTGCCCAACTGCTCAAATAAAACCTATGTTTGATTGTTTGAAACCCCGCATGGGTATTGGGATGATATTGGACATACACTAATCCCAATAATTAGTTGTATGTCGATCGATTGATTGACAGGCTGTTATAAGCGTTAAATATTTATATTTGATGCTTGTACAGTGTAGAATGCACTCTGGATGATGGATTGTTGTTTTCATTGTGGTTATACACATTTGTTGTGTGAAATACGTATAATCATATTATATGGTAGTTGACTGTGTATGATTCCAGTTCAGAAGAAAAGAATATTTTAAAATAACGATTATTTTAAAATAACGAATATTTTCAAATAATATTCAGAAAAGAATCAAAATTTGATTTTGATGTCCGATTTGGGATAGACGCGAATATATTTAAATATATATAGCCGTGTCGATTAGATTGATGCCATTTTGACGTGAATGATATCTATATCGATTTTATTCATTTTTATAATGAATATCGAAAATGAAATGATTTCAAAATATAATGTTTTGAAAATATTATCATTTATATATCGATGGTATGGAATATTCAATTTTGATTTGAAATTGAATATGAAGCTGAAATCGTTTTGAAAATGAATTTAAAATGACTTACAAAATGCATCTTAAAAGGAAATTGAAGAAATATATATATAATATATATATTATATATAAATAAAGGCCATAATAGAACGCGCCACGCTGCGGCAGTTCGCGAATTTCAACCATTGACGTCGAATGCAAATTACGGGAGATCCGACCATCGGATTCTCCTAAAACTGGAACCGTTGGGTTCGTATCAAACAGATCTTTCTATTGAATATTAGATATTTTAAATCTAACAGATGGATTTGGAATTATGTCTAAATCAAATTTGGAAAAGTTCGATGTAAGTGCAGTTCGATGGTTGTTTATGGAAATCGACTGTACGGACCTTTATAAAATTATTAAAAATAGCAATAGTTTGTGTAAAATCATAAGAAATGATTTGGAAAAATTGGGATGAAAAATTCTATATTTGAAAAGATAAAAATAAATTTTTATCGAAATGAACTAGTTTTGAACTAGAATTATAATCCATTTATTTTTGAAATAAATAAATTGGATTTGAAAGGGTTTTAAAAATAACCAGAATTTCCAATATATAAAGTGGAAATGTATTTGAATCGAAGTTGTCTTTGGAATATTTCGATGTTGGATTTCGTGATTATACGGATATTGTTATGGAAATTTGAAAGATATATTTATATCGTTATTTGCAATACGATATTTGTTGGTCGTAGAATTTGATACTGAATATAAACCGATATATTTTCTATTCAGAGCCTTGTATTTAATATCAAATGGGATTTGGGTTTTTCGTGAATGGTGTCTTCATTAACTCTGTTCTTAAAACCCAATTGAGAAAAAGATTAAATCTTTTTATTTAGATTTAATGATGTATACCAATTAAATGGAATTTAAATTGGAATTGAATTTGAATGTATTTTTGGGTTTATCGTGAATGGTGTTTTAAATAAAACTTTTTCTTTAACCCGTTAATTAATTGAATGTGAATTGGGTTTATCTTGAACTGTGTTTTAACGACATTCGTTCTTTAACCCGATTTACAGTGAAATGTGATTTGGAATTTATAAATCTTTTGTTAAGATTTAAAGGAGATTTTCCAAAGTGAAGTTTTCCAATTTGATAAAATAAGTTGGAATGGAATGGAATTCGATTTGGTAATAATCGAAGTGAATTTCTGTGGAGGAAGACAACTGATATGTCTAGAATTTAAAAGGCTTTGTCGTTATTCCATTTATATTATTAGTCGGATATGGAAGTTTATATCGATTATATATATATATATATATCGATTTGTTTTCCATGAAAATTCCATTGCAAATGGAATGTATTTTGGGTTGTCGTGAACGGTATCTTTAATGATACTGTTCTTAGACCCAACGGAGTTAAGAAAATTAGAAACTAACTGAAGATAAGTTAAGTTGAATGTTTTCCTGGGTATTGATCTGATGTTGGTTTCGTCCTTCGGGGTTATTACTTAGGGAATTGTCCACTTGCTAATTTACGGTTAAAGGCTGATGGAATAGAATGCGATTTTGGGTTTATCGGGAACAGTGTTTTAAATGACATTGGTTCTTTAACCCAGTTAAAGACAGGATATGATTTCCCAAGTTAAATAATCATTATTATTGATTTTTGGGAAGATTAAAACCAAGTGAGTTTTAATGAATCTTTAATTAGATTGAAATGATCGAGAATGAAGTATCACCAGTTTTGCTCTAGACGATAGTTAAATCTTTAATTAGATTTGAATGTGAAATGGTAATTGAATTTACCGATAACACCATGGTGTTATATATGAAGTATGACCAGTTTTTCTTCATGGGATGAATAGGTTGGGGTTAGGAAATTTAACAAGTGATTACTTCGGTAAGGTTCACTATTCCCGACTAGTTTGGATAAACTATAATTTGGTTTGAATTGATATTCAAAAGAAGATTAAAGAATAAATTTAAAGAATTTATTCTTGATAAAATTAATGGGAACCTTTCCCAAAGTATAAGAATACTTGAATGAAAGAATATTCTAAATTGGAATGAAGCGTATGTTTTGTTTGTGTAACACTTGTTGATTATATACAGGAGTTATTCAGAAAGGCCAGGTTTATCCCATTCTGAATAATTGATTCGATGATGTGTCAAGGATGAAGACAGTGGTCGAAGATCGGAGGTCTTCACATCGTTTAGATAATTACTGATGATCTTGATTGGACTATACACCCAAGAGGAGGGAATCAGTTGGTAATCGTCCAGACGTACTTGGAGATCGATGGATATGCGAGGTACAAGGTGCCTCCGGTTTCATTCTGACCCAGAACGGACCTGTAAATGGACCATGTGTCTGACATTGGATATCATTCTGTGTGATTAATGGATATCGGTTGCATGGAGTGGTTTTCCTGTGTGGCATGCTAAGATGAAAATGATCAAGGCTTTTGTTGAAAAGCGATGTCTTGTGGTTGATGATCAAAGCACCACCTGTGTGGTATAGATTTTTGTAGCGTTAATTCGCGAGCCTCACTCCCCGATTATTAACCAGAGACAGGAGAGGACCTCAGGGAGGGCATGCGTTTCCTTCTACCTATGTGGTGTTAGTAACCTACCAGCCCTGACATTTATATTATTTTCACATGTGTGGTTGTTGGATTGCAAGGCGCCTCGTATATATCAGTGACTTTATGGAGCCGATGGAGACATTTGGCTCATTTACGCCCCAAAGGGTGGGGAAACGCAGTGTTCAGGCATTTTAATCCACATCGGTGGACCGGCCCTGTCGCTCCAAGGGTCGATGCGTTCTGATCCTAAGACATGGGCTAGATTGTCTCAAAGCGGTGAGGACGATCCCTTGCCTCGGTTCACAGATGGAAATCCAACTTCCAATACGTGACTTTGTGGTTTTGATTGTAGAGCCTAGTATGGTGACATAGTGGTATGGGGCACTTATGCCGTCTATGATTGATACTTATGATTGAAATTGTTTTGACACTATAGTAATAATAAAAGATGAAATTTAGCGTATCAAGCATTCTTTGGCTATTATAAGGTAAAACCCTATCCTCCGGCTTGTGTTGCATTGTATGATGGCACCTCGGTCTTATAATAGCTTCATTGTTCTTTATTTGGCATTGCGCTGTTGTTTTATGCACTGGTATTCTTGGGAGGAAACCCGTTCCATGTTATATGGTGTGGTCCCTTGATTTACCTAACTTTAAAATAAAGATTAATAACTGTTTTAGTTCACACACCAGTCACATTACTGACCTGGTGTTTATTATTTTAACCTAAACTCTGGGTGCCCTTATTTTGACACGGGCAGCTAGTAGTTTTTGTTTTGCAGATTTATATTCACAGGATCCTGATTTATAGCTGGAACGATATTCGGAAAGCTCTGTATTCGTATATCTCCTTCAGTTGTGTTTTGTATTTTTTTTCTGCTGCTATGTAATGTATTGTAATCTCTGATATTTTTCTGTTTCATTATAATCATTCATACTCTGTATATTCTTGTATTCTGATGGAATTGTTGTAATTAGCAATGAAATGTTCTTCTGTTTGCGTTCTGATTGGTCTTGTCCTCACAGTAATTCGTTCTTTCTCGTCTCTTTGGAGATTGGGGAAGTTCGGGTCACTTCATTTGGTATCAGAGCTTTGGTTTTCAAACCTCGAGAACAAGACACATTAGAACCATATGAAAGAATTCATCAGAGATTGGATTAGTAATATCCAATGGGAGTGACTCGTTAGAGATGGGATCAGTAGTATCCTAGAACGAGTGTAAAGAGTATATTTTTAAAATAAAAACAATTTTTTTTTGAAAATTTAAATCAATTATTCGTATTTGATTATTTATTTTATATTGAATTTGGACAATCCAGTATATAAAGATTTTGTGTATACGTATGATCCACGTGCATTCGAAGATTAATATACTGGATAGATATAGAATCACACTCTAGTCGCCCGGGGATAATCCTGATGATGATGCATCATCATCAGCGTTTGTGTTCGAGTTTTGAAGATGTGATATCTATATATTTCCAATAGACTGGTGTGAGAACCAAAACTAGATAGGGCCTATTGTTGTGATTTGGCACCAAAAATGTGATTTTTGACAATATATCAAAACTATGAATTTGAAATGATGATCAACTAATTGATTGCTAAATGTGTAGTTTGATTATTGGTTGATTAATTAATATTTGAACTATATAACCAAATTGATCAAATATTGAACTGTATTGGAAATTGTTTGGAATTGCATGTATGCATGTACATAAATATGTGTATCCATTGAACAGGTCATTGCTAAGAGGCTAGAGAAGAAGAATAAAATTGTTTGCCCGACAAATAGGTACATGTTTACCAATTTCTTGGTTTTAGATGATTTTATGAGCCGATTGGCTGTTTCCTTTTCATTTTGGATTGGAGACGCCTGTATGGCAATTTCGGGATTTTCCCGGTGTCCCGTGTAGGGGAGGTTATGGCGAAATTTTTCAAAAATTTAAGGTGTCAGCCAAATTTTTGGAAAATTTGAAAAATTCTTAGAAACTGAAAAGTTGAAGAACTTAAGCCATAAAGAAAATAATGAAAGTTGAGTTGTTTTGTAAAACAACTTTCAGCTTCGTTCCTTTTCGGGGATGAAAAGATTTAAGTGGGGGAGATTGTAATAACCCAAAAAATCTGAGCCAATTAAAAAATTTTATTTTGGTAATTTTAATGAATTTTGAATATTTAAAATGAATTATTTTAAATAATAATGACGAGAAATTTATTTTGAATAAAATTAGAATGTATATATTTATTTGAATCGACGTTAGAATATAAATATTTATTTTAAATTATAAATGGAATTGAAAATGGCACAGTAGTTCGAAAATTCGATTTCAAAGTTTAAATGAATGTACATGATCCAAAATAAACCGAATTTTGGCGAAACCGAAAATATTAGAATCTATTTGAGAATATCTTTCCAACGAATCCAAAAAATTGAAATTTCATAGTGGGAATAAAAAGTTATGTCCAATTGAAAATTCAGAATAGTCGCTATGGAATTTTGGCCCTTAAAAATGGAAATTTTGCAAACGACCTCTGTTTTCAATGAAACTAATTTTGTTGGATCTGGGATGTCAAGTTATTGCTAGACTCCAAAATTCATAATTTTCTGAATCAATATGTGAGCGTGGCGAAATAAAACGTGTTTTGACAGTTTCAGTCAATTTCGATTGGCTAGAAAATGGTCATTTTTCAAATGATCTCAGAATTAGACGAAATTAGTTTTGTTAGGACCGTATCGTCAATACGAAGCTAGAAAATATTTTGTGGGAATTTTTAGAGTCCGTACGTGGCCCCAGTATATTGAAATGTGCGTTCAAATTCAATATATAATGATTTATATATTAAATTTGACGGAAACTGATTGAAATAGTCGAATTAGCTTATGGGCCATATCTCATTGTGTTCGTAATGGGGGTAATTAGATAGGGACGACTGGCGGTGGATCTCGTTTGGAGATCGAAATTTAAAGTTACTTTTTGGGATTTAAAATAATATAAAAATATATTAATATATGGTCAAATCCTTTTCTCTCTCCCCTTCATTTACTTTTCTACCATCAATTTTCAGAAGAAATATAAAAAGAAAAAAGAGGAGGGAGTCATTGACGGAGCCTCCACAACTGCCAATCGCGACCGCGACCCCCCCTCGCGCCAGTCGTCGGACTTTCCCTTTTTCTTCTCAGCTTATGTCCTCCTCCTCCCCTCTTCTAATTTAACCGTATCCCCCCTCCCCCCAATCCCAAAACCCTAGGCGTTGCTGGCCCTACCCCGCTTGTCCGCACCTTCCAGCCACCAACACCGACCCCTGCGCTGCCTCTAAACCCCCACCTCCGCAATTAAACCCCCGTCCTCTATAAAGATGAGATTTTTACCCATTTTCAGTGTATCCCTTCAGCCCGTGGGCTTCCCGATCCTCATCCGCCAACCACAAAACTAGTGAGTGTTTATTTTTAATTCTATTTCGTTCATGTAGATAAAATTTGCAATTTTTATTATATGTATATAGTTAAAAATCTGAAATTTATATTTAAGAATGTGATAAAGGCATGATTTTTATATAGAAGTAATAAAAATATGATTTTTATGTTGCAAAGGTACGATATTTATATAGATAAATATACGATTTTTATATTCATTAGCGATAGAAAGATTTGATTTTTATCTATATGGTAGCGGCATAAAAATGTGATTTTTATATATGTAGCGTTGTTATAAAAATATGAAATTATTTTTAGAATGATAAAAATATAATTTTTGCCTATGTATGTTATTTATAAAATAATCATACAAATAAATATGTGAAGTAGAAATAAAAATATGATTTTTATTTATTAGAATGAAACAATAAAAATGAGATTTTCATTTATGAAAAGCGTGAAAAGGATGCATTGGAATTTCAAACAAATCCAAACGGTTCAGAAGATCAAAAATAGAGAATGATGAAGTGGATACCTCAATGAGAACTCCTCGGTTTTAATTTTATTTTCTAGTTTGAAATATATACTAGGATGTAGACGGTGCTTAGTAGCACCCGACATGGATGACTTGTATGTTTGATTGATCTGTTGGGAAAGTTGATTGTGTAATGTGGAATGAAAATAATTATTTTATAGTTAAAAATATAATTTTTAGCGTGTATATAAAATGAAATAAATATTTATAAACAAATCGGACGATTTGTTTATGTTCACACATTTGATTGATATTGATTGGGACAAAAAAAATTACACATCGCCCAACTGCAGAAATAAAACCTGTGTTTGATTGTTTGAAACACCACACAGATATTAGGATGATATTGGACATACACTGATCCCAATAATTAGTTGTATGTCGATCGATTGATTGACAGGCTGTTATAAGCGTTAAATATTTATATTTTATGCTTATACAGTGTAGAATGCACTCTAGATGATGGATTGCTGTTTTCATTCTGGTTATGCACATTTGTTGTGTGAAATCCATATGATCATATTATATGGTAATTGACTATGTCTGATTCCAGTTCAGAAGAAAAGAATATTTTAAAATAAAGATTATTTTAAAATAACGAATATTTTCCAATAATATTCAGAAAAGAATCAAAATTTGATTTTGATGTCCGATTTGGGATGGACACGAATATATTTAAATATATACAGCCCTGTCGATTAGATTAACGCCATTTTGACGTGAACGATATCTATATCGATTTTATTCATTTTTATAATGAATACCGGAAAGGAATTGATTTCAAAATATAATGTTTTGAAAATATTATCATTTATATATCGATGGTATGGAATATTCAATTTTGATTTGAAATTGAATATGAAGTTGAAATCGTTTTGAAAAGGAATTTAAAACGATTTATAAAATGCATCTTAAAAGGGAATGACGAAATATATATATGATATATATATATTATATATATATAATGGCCTGATTAGAACGCGTCGCGCTGCGGCTGTTCGCGAATTTCGACCATTGACCTCGAATGGACATTACGGGAGATCCGACCATCGGATTCTCCTAAAACCGGAACCGATGGATTCGTATCGAAAAGAGCTTTCTAACGAATATTAGAGATTTGAAATCTGATGGTTGGATTTGGAATTATGTCCAAATCAAATTTTGAAAAGGTCGCTGTAAGTGCAGTTCGATAGCCGTTTATGGAAATCGAATGTATGGGCCTTGATAAATGTAATAACCCGGAAAATGCGAGCCAGTTTGAAATTTTTATTTTGGCAATTTTAGCAAGTTTTGATTATTTAAAATGAATTATTTTAAATAATATCGACGAGAAATTTATTTTGAATATAATTCGAACGTATATATTATATACGTCGTCGTTAGAATATAAATATTTATATATAATTATAAATCGAATTGAAAATGGCACGGTAGTTCGATAATTCGATTTCAAACTTCAATTGAATGTACCGGGTGCAAAACAATCCGGATTTTAGTGAAACCAAAAACATTAGGATCTAATTGATGATATCTTTCCAACGAATCCGAAAAATCAAGATTTCATAACGGGGATCAAAAGATATGTCCAGTTGAAAATTCTGAATAGTCGCTATGGAATTCAGGCCCTTAAAAATGGACATTTTGCAAATGACCTCGGATTTCGACGAAACCACTTTTGTTGGGTCCGTGATGTCGAATTATTGCTAGATTCCAAATTTCATAATTTTTCGAATCAATATGTGAGCGTGGCAAAAGAAAACGCGTTTGACCAGTTTTAGTTAATTTTAATCGACTGGAAATTGGCCATTTTTCTAACGATCTCAGAATTCGACGAAACTAGTTTTGTTAGGACCATATCGTCAATACGAAGATAGAAAATATTTTTCGAGAATTTTTAGAGTTAGTATGTGACCCCGGTAATTTGAAAAGTACGTTTAAAATTCAATATAGTGATTTTTAAATTTAACGGAAACTGATTGTAACAGCCGAATCAGCTTGCGATACATATCCCACTGTGTTCGGAAGGGGGGTGAAACGCTATGGACGACAGGCGGTGGGTCTCGTTTTGAGGTCAAAAATAAAAGTTGCTTTCTGAAAGTAATTAAATAATTAAATATATATATTTTTTTTTCATATACACCCCCCCTCTCTTAGTTATCATTTCGACCAGAAAAAAAAGAAAAAGGGAAAAAGAAAAAAAAAAACTTCGTCGAAGCCTCGTCGATCGCGCCCCCTCCTCCGACCGAACCCCACCAGGCCGCGCCGCCTCATCGCGCCCCCCCCCATCGTTCTTCTTCCCCTCCGCATCGCGCGACTTCATCTGAAACCCCCCCTCCCCCAAACCCTCGGAAGCCCACCGCAGTGCCAAACCCTAGCCGCCGCTCTGGCCTGAGCCACCCCCACGCGAGCTCCACCTGCCGAGACCACCATCAGCACCATCCGACAGTAAAACAGTAAGCTCCTTCATTCATTTTTATTTAATTTCAGTTTTTTTTGTTAGTTTAATTTATAAAATCTGATTTTTAATACATATTTCAGCAAATTGAAATGATTTGATTGTATTTGCATAGAAAAAATATGGTTTTTATATTTTTAAAGTAATAAAAATATGATTTTTATATTTTTAAAGTATTAAAAATATAATCTTTAGTATTTAGAGGATGTAGAATTATGATTTTTGCTTAAATAGGAAAGGGTATATTTTTAGAAAAGAAAAATAAGATTTTTGCTTTCGTAAAGTTCGGATTTTTAATATCTAAAAGTTCGGATTTTTAATATCTAAAAGTTCGGATTTTTAATATTAGAAAAGGCGAAATCTTTATAGTAGAAAAGGAGAAATCTTTATTTTTATGAGGGCGAAATCTATATTTTTGAAATGGAATTTTTATCTATATGATAACATAATAAAAACACGATTTTTATATGTTGAACTTCATAATAAAAATATGATTTTTACATATTGAACTTCGAAATATGATTTTTATATATTGAATAGCGAAGTAAAAATTCGATTTTTATATATTGAATAGCGAAGTAAAAATTCGATTTTTATATATTGAATAGCGGAGTAAAAATTCGATTTTTATATATGTAGTGGCTACGGGCAATGAAGCTGACGAAGATGCGAAAACGATGAAGATTTCTATCAAAGAAGAGTCAAGATGATTGGATAGCTTTTTGTGAGAATTTCTCACCTTTCAATTTCTTTTCTAATTACATATATATACTAGGATGTAGACGGTGCTTAGTAGCACCCGACACAATCGTCCACAGACCATGGACTTGTTTGTTTGGTTGCATAGATTAGTTAGATGATTTGATTGGAAATTGAATTGTTTGGTGAAATGAATTGATTTGATTGATGTGTGAATGGCGTGGACCTTCACTAGACCGTGGATAAGGCTAGGCCTTGTCCCGTTTCTAGTATCGTGCCGTTATGCCGCCAAAATTTTCTAAAATATGTTAGAAACATAAAAATATCATTTTATTTAAAGGATGAACTGAATAGAAATTCATATGTTGGAATAAAATGTTTTTATCGTTAAAAATATAATTTTTAACGTGAAGTGAATAAAATAAATATTCATTTACAAACCAGGCGGTTTGTTTATGTACACCTATTTGAAGGACATTGATTGGGTCGATAAATTTTACACATCGCCCAACTGCACAACTAAAATCTGTGTTGGATTGTTTGAAACCCCACACGGGTGTTGGGATGAAACTTGAAGTTCACTCATCCTGATTGATTAAACATGTCAATCGATTGATTGACAGGCTGTTATAAGCATTAGATATCTATATTTGATGCTTATACGGTGTAGTGCACTTTGGTTGATGGTTGATTTTTTATCGTTGCTATTATATACATGTGTTGTATGAAAATCCATATAATTAACTTTATATGGTAATTGATTGGGCCTCATTCCAATCGTGAAAATAAAGAATATTTTGATAATAACAAATATTTTGATAATAGGAAATATTTGAAATAGAATATTTGAAAATAGAAATATGTGAAGCCGCGATGATTAGATTGACGCCATTTTGACGTGAACGATATTTATATCGATTTTAAACGATTTCGAAATGAGTTGAATTGAAAACGATTTCGAAATGAATTGAATTGAAAATGATTTCGAAATGAATTGAATTGAAAACGATTTCGAAATGAATTGAAATGAAAACGAATTCAAATTGAATTGAAAGCGAATTGAAATGAATTCAAATTGAATTGAAATTTGAATTGAATAGAAATGAATTTTGAAACGAATTTATAAAGAAGAATTCAATTTTGCTTTGAATTGAAATGGAAGTTGAAATAGATTTTGAAACGAATTTTAAAACTATTTATATAATTTGTTTTGAATAGAAAATCGACGAAATATATATTATATATATTATATATATATATATATATAATATAATGGCCTGAATAGAACGCGCCGCGCCGCGGTAGTACGCGAATTTCGACCATTTATTTCAAATGGACATTACGGGAGATCCGACCGTCGGATTCTCCTAAAACCGGAACCGTTGGGTTCGTATCGAAAAGATCTTTCTAAGGAATATTAGAAATTTGAAATCTAACGGTTGGATTTGGAGTTACGTCCAAATCAAATTTGAAAAAGGTCGCTGTAAGTGCAGTTCGATGGCCATTGATGGAAATCGACTATACGGGCCTTGATAAAATTATTAAAAATAGTAATAATTTGTGTAAAATCATAAGAAATGATTTAGAAAGGATTGGGATGAAAAACTCCATATTTGAAAGGATAAAAATAGATTTTTATCGAAATAAACTAGTTTTGAACTAGAATTATAATTCTATTTATTTTTAAATAAATAAATTGAATTTGAAAAGGGTTTTGAAAATAACCAAAATTTCCAATGATTGCATTGGAGTGGATTTGAATCAAAATTGTCTTCGGAATATTTCGATGTTGGAATTCGTGATTATACAGATGTTGTTATGGAAATTTGAAAGATATATATTTATATCGTTATTTCCAATACGACATTTGTTAGTCGTAGAATTTGATATTGAATATAAGCCGATATATTTTCTATTCAGAGCCTTGTATTGAATATCAAATGTGATTTGGGTTTGTTGTGAATGGTGTCTTCACTAACACTGTTCTTGAACCCAGTTGAGAAAAGATTAAATCTTTTTATTTAGATTTAATGAAGTGTGCCACTTAAACGATATTTAATTGGAATTGAATTGGTATTGATTTTTGGGTTTATCGTGAACAGTGTTTTATATAACACTTGTTCTTTACCCCGATAATTAATGGAATGTGATTTTGGGTTTATCGTGAACCGTGTTTTAAATGACACTGATTCTTTAACCCAATTAAAGATTAAAACTAAGTGGAGTTTTAATGAATCTTTAATTAGATTGAAATGATCGAAAATGGAGTATCACCAGTTCTTGTTGCAGTCGTGATGGGGGGTTCTCGCTTCGCGGTTTGGTGGCGAACGGGAGACTCTTACCCCCACATGTCCCTTGTGGTGGGGGTTGGTTAGGCAGTGGCCGGGAGACTCGAGAGGGTCGTCGTAAAACAAGTAACTGGGGGACCATGTGAAAGCCACGGTGGGTTTTACCTGCTGCTTGGGGGATGAAGGGATGGTTGCAAAGCCTACCGGAGTTCGTCGGTTTTCACAGTTGGTATCGGAGCTTTGGTTTACAAAGCAGAGAACAAGGCACATTAGAACCATACGAAAGAATTCATCAGATATTGGATTAGCAATATCCAATTAGAATGACTCGTTAGAGATAGGATCAGTAGTATCCTAGAACGAGTGTGAAGAGTATATTTTTCAAATGAAAACAATTTTTGTTTTGAAAATTTAAATCAATTATTCGTATTTGATTATCTATTTATATTGAGTTGGACAGTCCAGTATATAAAGATTTTGCGTATACGTCTGATCCACGTGTATTTGAAATTTTAATATATTGGATAGATATAGAATTACACTCTAGACACCCGGAGATGGTTCTAATGATTGATCGATCATCATCAGAACTTATGTTCGTGTTTCGAAGGTGGGATTTCTATATATTTCCATTAGACTGGTGTGAGAACCAAAATTAGATAGGACCTATTGTTGTGATTTGGCATCAAAAACATGATTTTTGCATATGTATCAAAATTATGAATTTGAAACTCTAATTCACTAATTGATTGATGTTTGTTTTGTTTGTTTAATTGTTGGGTAATTTTGAACAATTATGCCTAATTTGATCAAATATGGAATTGTATTGAAAATTGGTCGCATTTGCTTGCATATACATATACTTACATTGAACAGGTCATAACAAGGATGCTAGAGCAGAGAATAAAATTTGTTTGCCCGACAAATAGGTACATGTTTACTACATAATTTACTGTTTTGTTTGGGTGATGATGATTTTGTGAGCCTATTGGCTAGCCGCTTGGCTTTTTCTTTTTCTTTTTGAGATCTGAAGGACCGGGGAAGCTATTTGAAATTCCCCGATGCTCCCGGTGCAGGGGAGGTTATGGCGAAATTTTTCAAAAATTTAGCGTGTTAGCCAAATTTTTGAAATTTTTGAAAAATTCTCAGAAACTGAAAAGTTGGAGAATGGAAGCCAGATCGAACGTAGAGTTGAATTATCAAACCACATTCGACTTTGTTCCTTTTCAGGGACGAAAAGTTTTAAGTGGGGGAGATTGTAATAACCCGGAAAATGCGAGCCAGTTTGAAATTTTTATTTTGGCAATTTTAGCGAGTTTTGATTATTTAAAATGAATTATTTTAAATAATATCGACGAGAAATTTATTTTGAATATAATTCGAACGTATATATTATATACGTCGTCGTTAGAATATAAATATTTATATATAATTATAAATCGAATTGAAAATGGCGTGGTAGTTCGATAATTCGATTTCAAACTTCAATTGAATGTACCGGGTGCAAAACAATCCGGATTTTAGTGAAACCAAAAACATTAGGATCTAATTGATGATATCTTTCCAACGAATCCGAAAAATCAAGATTTCATAACGGGGATCAAAAGATATGTCCAGTTGAAAATTCTGAATAGTCGCTATGGAATTCAGGCCCTTAAAAATGGACATTTTGCAAATGACCTCGGATTTCGACGAAACCACTTTTGTTGGGTCCGTGATGTCGAATTATTGCTAGATTCCAAATTTCATAATTTTTCGAATCAATATGTGAGCGTGGCAAAAGAAAACGCGTTTGACCAGTTTCAGTTAATTTTAATCGACTGGAAATTGGCCATTTTTCTAACGTTCTCAGAATTCGACGAAACTAGTTTTGTTAGGACCATATCGTCAATACGAAGCTAGAAAATATTTTTCGAGAATTTTTAGAGTTAGTATGTGACCCCGGTAATTTGAAAAGTACATTTAAAATTCAATATAGTGATTTAAATGTAAATTTAACGGAAACTGATTGTAACAGCCGAATCAGCTTGCGATACATATCCCACTGTGTTCGGAAGGGGGGTGAAACGCTATGGACGACAGGCGGTGGGTCTTGTTTTGAGGTCGAAAATAAAAGTTGCTTTTTGAAAGTAATTAAATAATTAAATATATATATATATTTTTCATATACACCCCCCCTCTCTTAGTTATCATTTCGAACAGAAAAAAAGAAAAAGGGAAAAAGAAAAGAAAAAAAAACTTCGTCGAAGCCTCGTCGATCGCGCCCCCTCCTCCGACCGAACCCCACCAGGCCGCGCCGCCTCATCGCGCCCCCCCCATCGTTCTTCTTCCCCTCCGCATCGCGCGACTTCATCTGAAACCCCCCCCCCAAACCCTCGGAAGCCCACCGCAGTGCCAAACCCTAGCCGCCGCTCTGGCCTGAGCCACCCCCACGTGAGCTCCACCTGCCGAGACCACCATCAGCACCCTCCGACAGTAAAACAGTAAGCTCCTTCATTCATTTTTATTTAATTTCAGTTTTTTTTTGTTAGTTTAATTTATAAAATCTGATTTTTAATACATATTTCAGCAAATTGAAATGGTTTGATTGTATTTGCATAGAAAAAATATGGTTTTTATATTTTTAAAGTAATAAAAATATGATTTTTATATTTTTAAAGTATTAAAAATATAATCTTTACTATTTAGAGGATGTAGAATTATGATTTTTGCTTAAATAGGAAAGGGTATATTTTTAGAAAAGAAAAATAAGATTTTTGCTTTCGTAAAGTTCGGATTTTTAATATCTAAAAGTTCGGATTTTTAATATTAGAAAAGGCGAAATCTTTATAGTAGAAAAGGAGAAATCTTTATTTTTATGAGGGCGAAATCTATATTTTTGAAATGGAATTTTTATCTATATGATAACATAATAAAAATATGATTTTTATATGTTGAACTTCATAATAAAAATATGATTTTTACATATTGAACTTCGAAATATGATTTTTATATATTGAATAGCGAAGTAAAAATTCGATTTTTATATATTGAATAGCGAAGTAAAAATTCGATTTTTATATATTGAATAGCGAAGTAAAAATATGATTTTTATATATTGAATAGCGGAGTAAAAATTCGATTTTTATATATGTAGTGGCTACGGGCAATGAAGCTGACGAAGATGCGAAAACGATGAAGATTTCTATCAAAGAAGAGTCAAGATGATTGGATAGCTTTTTGTGAGAATTTCTCACCTTTCAATTTCTTTCCTAATTACATATATATACTAGGATGCAGACGGTGCTTAGTAGCACCCGACACAATCGTCCACAGACCATGGACTTGTTTGTTTGGTTGCATAGATTAGTTAGATGATTTGATTGGAAATTGAATTGTTTGGTGAAATGAATTGATTTGATTGATGTGTGAATGGCGTGGACCTTCACTAGACCGGGGATAAGGCTAGGCCTTGTCCCGTTTCTAGTATCGTGCCGTTATGCCACCGAAATTTTCTAAAATATGTTAGAAAAATAAAAATATCATTTTATTTAAAGGATGAACTGAATAGAAATTCATATGTTGGAATAAAATGTTTTTATCGTTAAAAATATAATTTTTAACGTGAAGTGAATAAAATAAATATTCATTAACAAACCAGATGATTTGTTTATGTACACCTATTTGAAGGACATTGATTGGGTCGATAAATTTTACACATCGCCCAACTGCACAACTAAAATCTGTGTTGGATTGTTTGAAACCCCGCACGGGTGTTGGGATGAAACTTGAAGTTCACTCATCCTGATTGATTAAACATGTCAATCGATTGATTGACAGGGTGTTATAAGCATTAGATATCTATATTTGATGCTTATACGGTGTAGTGCACTTTGGTTGATGGTTGATTATTTATCGTTGCTATTATATACATGTGTTGTATGAAAATCCATTAATTAACTTTATATGGTAATTGATTGGGCCTCATTCCAATCGTGAAAATAAAGAATATTTTGATAATAACAAATATTTTGATAATAGGAAATATTTGAAATATAATATTTGAATATAGAAATATGTGAAGCCGTGATGATTAGATTGACGCCATTTTGACGTGAACGATATTTATATCGATTTTAAACGATTTCGAAATGAATTGAATTGAAAACGATTTCGAAATGAATTGAATTGAAAATGATTTCGAAATGAATTGAAATGAAAACGAATTCAAATTGAATTGAAAGCAAATTGAAATGAATTCAAATTGAATTGAAATTTGAATTGAATAGAAATGAATTTTGAAACGAATTTATAAAGAAGAATTCAATTTTGCTTTGAATTGAAATGGAAGTTGAAATAGATTTTGAAAAGAATTTTAAAACTATTTATATAATTCGTTTTGAATAGAAAATCGATGGAATATATATTATATATATTATATATATAATATAATGGCCTGAATAGAACGCGCCGCGCCGCGGCAGTTCGCGAATTTCGACCATTTATTTCAAACGGACGTTACGGGAGATCCGACCGTCGGATTCTCCTAAAACCGGAACCGTTGGGTTCGTATCGAAAAGAGCTTTCTAAGGAATATTAGAAATTTGAAATCTAACGGTTGGATTTGGAGTTACATCCGAATCAAATTTGAAAAAGGTCGCTGTAAGTGCAGTTCGATGGCCATTGATGGAAATCGACTATGCGGGCCTTGATAAAATTATTAAAAATAGTAATAATTTGTGTAAAATCATAAGAAATGATTTAGAAAGGATTGGGATGAAAAACTCCATATTTGAAAGGATAAAAATAGATTTTTATCGAAATAAACTAGTTTTGAACTAGAATTATAATTCTATTTATTTTTAAATAAATAAATTGAATTTGAAAAGGGTTTTGAAAATAACCAAAATTTCCAATGATTGCATTGGAGTGGATTTGAATCGAAATTGTCTTCGGAATATTTCGATGTTGGAATTCGTGATTATACAGATGTTGTTATGGAAATTTGAAAGATATATATTTATATCGTTATTTCCAATACGACATTTGTTAGTCGTAGAATTTGATATTGAATATAAGCCGATATATTTTCTATTCAGAGCCTTGTATTGAATATCAAATGTGATTTGGGTTTGTCGTGAATGGTGTCTTCACTAACACTGTTCTTGAACCCAGTTGAGAAAAGATTAAATCTTTTTATTTAGATTTAATGAAGTGTGCCAATTAAACGATATTTAATTGGAATTGAATTGGTATTGATTTTTGGGTTTATCGTGAACAGTGTTTTAAATAACACTTGTTCTTTAACCCGATAATTAATGGAATGTGATTTTTACCTTACTATAACCCAAAACGGTGTGAAATCTATATCTTTTCTGATATTATACTAATGTCTATCAAACCACAAATAAATAATAATCTAGCAGAACGCATGCATCTCACGCTCTACATATATAGTATACAAATCAAAATCACGGGCGCTTTGTAACAACCCAGATTTTCGACCACTTTTGTTTGAGTATTTAATTTTGTTTAAATATTTTAATTGAAATAATTATTGATTTTAATATTTAAAATTTGAGTTTAAACGTTATAATTTAAATATAATTAAAACGAGCTCGAAAACGATGCGATAGTTCGAAATTTTCGCTTTGAATTTCAACCGAAGATATACGATCCGATATAAGTCGAAATTTCGTGAAACGAGAAACGTTAGGATCGAATTGGTTATAGTTTTCTAATGAAAGAGAAAAATAAAAATTTCGGTGTAAAAATTGTAAGTTATGTCCAATTCAATTTAAACAATTAGTCGCTATGGAAACCGTTAATCAACGATAACGTTATTTAATATATTTAATAACGTTTCTATATAAATTTTTATATCGATTGACTTGAACTTTTGATTCTGAGTCATATTTCGATATCGAGTAAATTTGAAATTAGATACTTTTCTATTCGGCCATATGTGTCGATAACAATTCATCTATGAATTGTATAGTTTTAGGATTTATTGAAAGAAAAAAAAATATTGATAATATTTTAGAAGCTATTTATAAAAACATTTTCCCATTCGTACGTTATATATGCAAATGCTAAAGCTTGAACTTTCATGTACAAAAGTAAACAAAGTAGCACGCAGCGGTATCAAATCTTTTGCCAAGATGCACTTGATAAACTTTACCGTGAGGACGCCTGAGCATCCATAAAGAAAGGATCAAAATTGATCAACATAACTACAGTGCTCAAGAAAATCACATGACACACAACATTGCCAGTCAATGTCTAGTTCACAGCTAGTTAAAAATAGCATACATACATATAGGATTGAATTCAAGTGAAATCTATTCATTATGTCGACGTGTGATCATGACAATAGGAAACTGGAGCAAAGCTAAGAAATTTCCAACTAGACTTCCTCAATTCCAATAACATCAAGTACACTGTGCGCAACAGGAAAGAAGAAAAACTATCCAACCGAAAATAACAAAAAAAACAAGCAGCAGATAAATATTGTAGAAATGAAAATATAATAAGATAAAGTCAGCTTCTTTTCATGTACAATACCTTTTGTTTCCTTTCATACACAATATCTTTTACCAAACCAGTAAAACTAATGGGAACATTACAAATCAAGAAATAATTCAAATGAAAAGAAAAGCAAAGGGGAAGAAATATACAGTAAGATAGTTTTTCACTTCCATGTGCTTTCTGCACCAAATCTTTGCCAAATCTCGCAGACTTCATTTCAACGTAAACACTTTAGAAGGAAATAAGTTGGAGCAGCTTTTTCCATATGCTTGCCTCCTGTACAAAGATTTTTCCCAAACCCATTATCAAAGCAAGTACTAAATCAAATAAAGTAGAAGAGAAAATTTTAAAAAGATTGAGAAACAGATCTTCATTTCCATGTGCCTCTATACCAAATCCTCTGCCGAAACAGATTTATAAATTCCATATCTGACATGAATATTATAAAGGTAAGCAGCAAATAAATAAAGAAGAGATAGAGAGGACTGTATACAATATTTTACCATCGTGAACACATTTCAAAACATCTGCATAAGTTACAACTCTGTAAAGTCAAAGTAAAGATCCAAATGTAAGATTTCAAAGCATATCAAATTTATGAACCACGGTACAACAAAATATAAAGATATGATAGACTCAACTAAAAGATCTTTTGGCCAAATCGATTACAAATACTGACATGAACTGTTCAAAACAACAATCAAATTCATATATATATAGACGATACCATGTATACAGTTCAAATATTTGAATAGACAACACAGGGACATGAAATGAAATATCAAACACAGCCTATTTAATTACTTTAAGTAAAGACTTGAGACTGAGCTATGAGTACAGGATATGCTAGCCTTTTTAAGGTCTTCTGAACACCTAAATATTAAATCCCACATGCCTAGACTATTGTCATCGTCCTCTAATCAACATTACAACATCTATGCTAACCCTCTCTC
Organism: Allium sativum; assembly: GCA_030737875.1. NCBI lineage: Eukaryota > Viridiplantae > Streptophyta > Magnoliopsida > Asparagales > Amaryllidaceae > Allium > Allium sativum. Next base: position 480,916,220 of record CM060926.1, on the reverse strand, counting down.
TGTTTTTGAACGTGAAATTCGTACACCATCTTTTCATTCTGCCCAGTAACCTACCATACATAGCTATGGGAAGCAGGGCATGGTTATGAAAAGATAGAACACTGCCAGTTGCAATCTAACCTACCCAACTACACAGGCCTACGGACCCTTGCGTGATAGCCAAACTTTAGTGTCGTGCCCATCAATCCTCATCCGTGATAGCCAAGTAACCTCACACTATAAATACCAGTGCCTATCAGTGTTTTCCCAAACAAATTCACTTCGCAAACCATTCAACTCGTGACCAACAAACCCAATACAGTCGCGCAAATGAATAACGAACTACACAAAAATTTTAAACAGAAAATGTATAGAGAAAAAGAGAAAACCTGGTTGGCGGAATTCAGATCTACGTTGAGGATCCAAATCTTGCTTGAAGGGCAGATCTTGTTGGGCGAACTACATGTTAACGGAGGGCTAGGAGGACGGGATTCAAGGGAGGGAGGAACCGACCAAGGCGCTGGACATGGAAGGTGCGGAGGGGCTTCGATCAACATAGGAGGAGGCGGCGCTGGGTTTTTGTTGGCTGAAGCGGTTTCTTATTTTTGGGCAGAGGAGCGTTTCATTGAAGCCGAGATGAAATAAAATGATAATAGGAGGTGGCTACTTCTTTTTAGGGTAAGGGTTTACATGTGGACCGATTGGTTGAACGGTTGGGCCTTAATATCGTTGGGCTAGAATTTTCAAGGGAGGAGCCCAATTTCAATAAAACAAAACAAATGGCCTAGCAAGGGTTTTACAAATAATTAAGGGTATAGCATTGGGCTAGGGTCATGGAAATTGGTCGGTCATGATTGGAACAAGTCAAGGACAGATGAAGCGATGAACAAAGAAATCAAGCGAATAGGCCGTTTCAAAATAAACTGGAACCGTATTCATGAGCAGGACAGTACAGAACAGAGTTGAATCAAACGAGTTGAAGTTCATCTGGAACAAGCAGTGTTTACAGCGCAGATCAGGTGAGTTAACCTCACTCAGTTCCTACTTATAATGACTATAAGTCGGGTTTATTTTTTTTTCTGTTATGACTGTTAATTGTTGACTGTTAATGGTTGTTTGAATGCATGTGGAATAATTATATCGATTATTTAAATTAAACGGTTGTTTAATTTAAATAAAATGGCATCGTTATTTTGACAATGATTTCCGAACGAGGTAACTTACCTTATCGGTTACGTTTATAATGATATATACGTATTTAGATTTAATTGGATGTTAAATTATTGGTTGACCGCTATTAGAACTGATTATTTATATTGAAACTGTGGAATCCTATGTTGGGATTATTGAAGTGGATATTGATTATTAAACACAATTCGACATTTGTTAGGTTATTAACCAATTGTGATGTTGGTTGGGAAATTCCTAGCGGATGGCCAAATTTCAAACTGTTTTATTAAGTTCGATTTACCGATAGGTGAATCGATAATAACAAAGTTATGGAATTCAGTTTATAACTGGACGTAGATTTTAAAAATATATATTTTTAAAATAAAGTTTAAAAAGGAAATTCAATTGTGGAGTAAATAAAAGTTTATTTAATTTACGGAACCGTTTCTTAAATATCATTTAATTAAATAAGAAATGGATGTTAGAAATAAATTATGATTTAGTTTCAAAGGAAGTTTTATGAACGGTTGCATTTAAACCGAATTTAGTTATGAAGTGAATTTAAGCGATTTTGTTAAGCTTAAACTAAATGATACTTAATATTTTAAGTAAAGAGAACCGAGATGGCAAAGGGGCTTTATAGTACACCATAGTTGTGTAAATGAGTAATGGATAGTGAGATGGAAACTAATGCGTTAAACTGTGAATTGACGTTACCAAATAGTGACCTTAAGTGTAAGGGATGAGATTGAAGTGAGATTTACCAAAGGAAATGGTTTAAAGAACAAGAAAAGGGATTTATGTAATCGAATTGGGCAAAATGTTTAGTATTATGATTGAAGAAAATCCAACTAATAAAGGGATTAGAGTTGAAAAGCTAATGTGTCGATAATAACCAGGTGGTTAAAAAGAAAGATTTCAAAAGGGAAGAGGGTTTATAAAATCATACTTTTGTACAAGAGAGATATCAAACAAATCTGAGTTTTTTTTTAATTACGATTCATATTTATCTTACGATAAGAACGTTGTTAATCAAGGTCTGAGAGGTAATTAAAATACCCCAACTTGAACGACTTCAGTATTGTCGAAAGATGGTATGTGTCGTGATAGTAGAGAAGTTAAAGAAAATTATTTTGGGTAAGTATTGGTGTAATATGGCGAAATTCCAAAATCAAGGAAATAAAGAGGGGCGTGGGAATATGAAATGATCTTTCCAAAATGAAAGATTGAAAAGGGAATTTCATAATGATGATTCTATGATGATAAGTGAATTGATCTCGTAATCATATAAGGGTAAATCTTGTGGTGACAAATGTTTGGAAGGATAATAAAGGGAAATTGGATAGAATTTTAAAGTATTTATTGAAGTATTTTCAATAAAATGATTTGAGAATATTTTTATGGCCAAGTGATGTTGTGGAATACACCAATGGATTTATGTTGTTTATTTTGATAGTTAAATAACCGACTATCAAAATCATAGCCAATACGCTGTTGGTACGGAAAGACCGGGATCGAATTTATATTCGAAAACCATTCCGACCAGCAAATACGTGAAGACGTCGATTGAAGACGGAGAAAGTGAAGGCCGTGGATCTTCATAAGCGGAAGGATTACTTGATGAATATTCTCTGTGTTGCAACGCAGAGATATTCTGACGTGATTCGGTCGGGGTTGAGATTTCTGTGGTTTGCAAGGACTACTCGCTACTGATCCTTAGGGTGATTCCTATATAAGGATGCGGTAGGAGGGTGCCTTCGGTTCATCCTGTTCCTGGATAACTTGTATGGACGAGTGTCGGACAATGTATTTCCCAAAAGACCACGTACGTTGATTTCTTCAAACGTATCCTAGTTGGTTAGCTCCCAGCTAGAGTATTTTTTTGTGGACGTCAATTAGTGATATCTGATGGATCTGACGATGTGGCATTCAAAGTGAATGGTGTTCAGATGTGACAAAAGGAAATTCAAACCTCAAGCCTCATCGACCGAGAAATGACAAAAATCGGGCAGGCAGCATGACTATGTGGGTCGCTCCCATTAGGGTGTATAATCACCTATCTAGAGAAAATCCTTTTGCTTCTTTAATCTATCGATGCTGTCCCTTTTCGGGAAGACGGTGGGTAGCTCCCAACCGTTGGTGATATACATTCGATACACTCAAGTGAAATGAGTGGTCGGTCATGTGTGGGCCGGGTTGCAAGACGTTCTTGTTGAACCCAGTGTATTCGTCTCTAGAGATACACGATCGGCAGGTGGTCCCATACCTTGTCATAGTTGGAAATCCAATCTCCAATAAGCGCCCGCGGTTTCGTTTGTATATTATATGTAGAGCGTGAGATGCAAGCGTTCTACTAGATTTGATATTACTTGTATTTAGACATTATCATAATATCAGACAAGATATTGATTTAAAAACTGTTTTGGGTTATCGTAAGGTAAAAACCGTCCGTGTTTATGTGTGGACCGGTCTTACGATTATCCTTTTCTTTCAGAAAGGAATTTGAACTTTAAAATCAAGTTGTGTGATACGTTTAAACTTAAGGGGTTTTCTCACTCTGGTTCACCAGACTGACCCGGTGTTGTAATGCTCGGGTCAGCCCGGGTCTGCAGGTTCAGGTTACAGAATACTATGAAGTCCAGAGACGAGCTGGAAGAGTCCAGACGTATGATATTATATGGCTACTATTCCGCGGTGTCTGATATATGAGGACAGATTATTATAACTGTCCAGATGTGTGATGTACTCTGATGATTGTAAGTATATTTTCAAACCTCTCAATAAAGTTATTTCTGTATTATATTTTGTTCCGCTGCGATGTGAGACTCTGTGTTGTGTTGGTTCTTCTTCTTCTTCTATTCTAAATATTTCTTTCTTTCTTATCTCACCCTCTAAATTCTTTCTAATGACTATCTGGTAGTTTTCGATACTTGAGTTTTGGCAAGTAATGTGGATTATGTATTATTGTCAGAATTCGGGCGTCGAATCCCTACCGGGTCGTTACACGCTTATTGGAGATTGGATTCCAACTATGACAAGGTATGGGACCACCTACCGATCGTGTATCTCTAGAGGCGATTACACTGGGTTCAACAAGAATGTCTTGCAACCCGGCCCTCACATGACCGACCACTCATTTAGCTTGAGTGTATCGAATGTATATCACCAACGGTTGGGCTCAAACAACAGTTTCCCGAAAAGGGACAGCATCGAATATAGATTAAAGAAGCAAATGGAATTTCTCTAGATAGGTGATTATAAACGCTATTGGGAGCGACCCACATGGCCATGCTGCCTACCCGATTTTTGTCATTTACCGGTTGATAAGGCTTGAGGCTACGTTATCTTTCATCGCATCGGATTCACTTCGAATGCCACATCGTCAGATCCATCAACAATCACTAATTGACATCTACAACATTACATTACGTGTCAGTTAAAAGAAGATTCCTTCTCCGCTTCCACTCTTGGAACGGTTGAAGAAATCAATGTACGTGACCTTTATGGAAATACTCTGTCAGACATTCATCCATACAAGTCATTCAGGAATAGGATGAACTGAAGGCGCCCTCCTACCGCATCCTAGGAATCACCCTATAAATTAGTAGCGAGAAGTCCTTGCAATCCGAAGATTTCAATCATGACAGAATCACAACTCAGAATATCTTCGTGAGCCACCCTTAGAAATCCAACGAGTAGTTCTTCCCCTCATGAAGATCAACGGTCTTCACTGCTCCATCTCGACCCTCTTCTGATTTTTCAACGCTACGTATTTGCTGGTCGGAATGGTTTTTGAATATCGACTCGACCTCGGTCTTTCCGTACCAACAATCTATAAAAGCATATTTTGATAGTCGATTTTTTAACTATCAAATCACACCAGTGTATCTATGTGAATTGGCGGCTCAGGTCCTTATTTAATATATTTCATTGACTCTATTTCCTCGATTCTTGTAATCGATCTTATGGATTAAATCTTATCAAAACTCTTCTGGGTTAGTTACAAGAAAACATTACTCGACCCTCTTTTATCAACCTCTCTTTTACTTACTTTGTTTGGAAGTATTACCATATTTCATTTGTCAACATCTTTAAATTTCCTTTATAGTGGAAACCATGTTTAATTTACTCAAACCCTTTTCAATTTTCCTTTGATTTAAAATCCTTGCTATAGTTCTAATTCCACTTTCCATTTGGCCATATCGCTATATTTCCATTCAATCCAACGGCATATGATTTATTAACCAAAATCTTTCCTTTGTTTCAATTAAACTATTTCCGTTAATTTAACCCTTAAGTGTGCGCTTATTTCTTTTTATTATCGGTTCGGATAAAATCCCTTTCATACTTTGTTTATATTATTTGAATTAAACTTCAATTCTTTGCTACACTAATTCACCACATAACTTTATTTCATTCAAAAAAGGAATTCCAATAGAAAATAAAAATTCGCTTTAATCATAATTAAATGAAGGTAGTTATCTATATTTGATTAACTAAAACTAGTATAATTAATCTATTTAAAAAGAATATTCAAATAAATGATAGATTCCGTTTCTTGCCAATAATTCGATAATCACTTCTCTATCCATTACAAATAAATATCATCTCTCGATAATAGTGAAGCCGTTCAAGTTGGGGTATTCTAATTACCTCTCAGATCTTGATTGACAACGTTCTTACCTCAAGATAAATAAGAGCTTGTGATTCTCAAATCTGATACATCCTTTCCATTTTCATTTAGTCAGGACTCATAAATCATTCCCCTTTTTATTTTAAACTCACTTGACGTGCTAATCCCATTTCCTTGGTTTGGTAAACCTTCACTAAACCCATTGATTCAATGATTTCTTACCTTGGTAAACTTCCTTATAGTTACTTTAACGAATCCCCTTTAAGTCTTAATCTATCCCTACTTACTTTACTTAACAAAATCCTATTGAAACCATCGTATAAGTTTACAAAACTTATCTAAAAACATTGTCTGCAAATTTGGATTATAACCCTTAACAACCTGTTCTCAAATCTTATAGCCAGTTGTTTACCTCTTAGTTGGATACAAATTAAAATCATTGCTTAAATTATCGATTAAAATGATAATTAACTCAAATATTAACTACACTAAAAATAGTTGACTTTGCTATAACAAATAAAAATAGAATAATTATCCCTTTAAAGGCTTATTCGATAATAAGTAAACTTAATAACCAAAACAATTCAATAGTTATTTTAAATTATAGTTAATCAAAGTTTAACTAACATTTAACTCCATTCTTTTAGTTTAACGAATATTCACAAAATTTTTGATTTTACATATTCAAATCAAATTAATCCTATTGTCAAATTCACATTTAAACAGTTGATTTCTATCAACTGTAACTACCAGTTATGCTGCTAACTGATTTCTGTTCATTTCCTCTGCTTAAATTAATTAAATAACTTAATTAATTTAGACCATCAGTTAATTGTTTTATAAAAACAATTATTCCCTTTCACTAACCCGTAGGTTAGTTTCGACTACAGTCCATAAATGACACTAAATTCTTATTGTAAATTACTAAATAATTTCTATTCAAAACACGATTTTACATGTATAAATATATTTATAAACTCCTTGAGACGACCCGATTTCCCGTTCTCACGGAAACAAGGTTATCTTTGGAATATAACACAGAAACATATAATAGCAGAACAGAATTAAATAAATACACCAGAATGAACAACAAAATATACTGGATAAAAGTAATCATCAGAGTTACACAGTATACAGGATCTTACTTAGTACAAATACAGTTCAGCTATACATAAATGTCTACAGCGGAAATAAACAAAATATGTACAATAGGAGCTGGACAGCATAAAAAGAAATAAATGATAGAATCCATCTTCAGCTCCAGCTATCCAGAAAGAACCAGCTAAACCTGAATACAAGGCTGCCCGTGTAGAAAAAAGGGCACCCGAGTTTGAAAGTGAAACAAACTACGAGTCAGTCATCGGACTGGTATGAGAAATCCACTCAACACATATATAATTGGCTAATCACAGGACCACGCCACTTTCGTGGAACGGGTTTACTCCATTGGATTGCCAGTGCTTTAAAACAAATCTTTCTTTTAAACATCGCTATGCTTTTTATAAAAATGAAGCCGTTATAAGACTCAGTTCCCATCACACAATGCAACGCAAACCGGAGGATAGAGTTTTTACCTTATAACGGCCAAGATATGCTTGATACGAATAAAACAAAGGCATTTAATATTATTGCTAGTGTTTATATGGTTTGAAAACAATTTCAAATCATAACTATCAATCATAGACGACATGAGCGTCCCATGCCACTATGTCGCCAAATGTATATATATACAATCGAAACCGCACGATGTCGTAGTTGGAAATTGGATTTCCGTCATGAACCAAGGCAAAAGATAGTCCTTACCGAATTCGAGACGCTCTAGCCCGTGTCTCAGGATCAGAGCTCGAGTGACCCTAGAATCGTCAGGGCCGGTCCACCGATGTGGATTAAAATTCCTGAACACTGCGTTTCCCCGCCCTTTGGGGCGTCAACGAGCCAACGAATGACTCCATCGGACCCGGATCGTCCGATCAAACCGAGGCGCCTCGCAACAGCAACAACCACATAGGTGAAAAGTATATAAATGTCAGGGCTGGTAGGTCACTGACACCACCCTAGCTAGAAAGAAACGCATGTCCTCCCTGAGGTCCATCTCCCGTTTTAGGTTCATACCGGGGTGTGAGGCTCGCGAATTTACGTTATACACAAAGCTACGCCACACAGGCGGTGCTTTGATCATCACCACAAGACTTTGCTTTTCGACAGAAGCCCTGATCACTGCATCTTAGCATGCCACACAGAATAAATCCTATGTCAGACACACAGTCCATTTACAAGTCCGTTCTGGGTCTGAACGAAACCGGAGGCACTAAATACCTCGCAAACCCTTCGATCAACACGTACGTCTGAACGATCACCACTCATTATCCATATTTCGGGATGCCTCCCAATCAGGACCTCGGTTACCATCCAAACGAGGTGAAGATCTCCGGTCTTCGACCATCGTCTTCATCTTCGAATTTCAATCGTCGGTCGATTATTCGAAATGAGAATTAACTCGGCCTTTTCAAATAATTCACGTATATTTAGAATTTCAAATCGATTTATTTCAATGGTTAAATTATTCGACAACACCAATTGTGTTCTTTAATATAGTTTTCACACCTAACACATTCAACCATCAAACATCACATAAATCAAGCAAATTCAGTTTATTTCCATTCCATATCGCTTACGATATTTTATAACTATTTATCGCTATTTTTATTTATTTTAAAATAGCCATTTTATTCAAAACGACGCTTCGGGCCATAAGGCGGCCGTGGCGCTGTTTTTCTTCAGATTTGATTTACACATATCTGAAAATCTAACCGTTGGATCTTCACAAAATTTACATCATTAGAAAGGTCTTTTCAAAACGAATCCAACGGTTCCAGTTTCGGGAAAATCCGACGGTCGGATCTCCCGGTACAATCGTTTGAATTTTCGATTTCAAAATACGAACTGCAGCGTCGTTATTCGATTAAATATATAATTATATTTATATATATATATAAATATAATCACTTCTGGCGCTGTTTTTCTTCAGATTTGAATTAAACATTCCAGACAATCCAACCGTTGGATTTTAACAAGGTTGGTGCCGTTGGAAAGATTATTCCAAGGCGAACCCGACGGTTGAGGTTTCGGGAAAATCCAATGGTCGGATTTCCCGTACTAGTCGTTTGAAATCACGGTTTCAAAATACGAACTGCACGGCCTCGTTTCGTTTTAATTTTATTTATATTTATATATTTATATAAATATAGTTCATTCAATGATTTCTATATCGTTTTCACTTCAAATATTTTTCTAACTCCTTAAATTTTGGAAAAATTTCGCCATAACCTCCCCTGCACCGGGAGCGTCGGGAAATCGCAAATAGCGTCCCGGTCCTTCTAATCTCAAAAAGAAAAAGAAAAAGCCAAGCGGCTAGCCAACAGGCTCAAAATCATCACCCAAACAAATCAGTAAATGTGTACCTATTTGTCGGGCACAAATTTTATTCCTCTTCTCTAGCCCCTTTGCTATAACCTGTTCAATGAATATTGCATGTACATATATATATAGTCCATATCATTTTTCATTTTCTATTCAACTTCATATTTGATTTCTATTTGGTTTAAAAACACCATTCATTCTAACGCTACATAAATAGGTGCAAATCATTTCATTAGCTAATTAATGAATATTTCAACTCATATATGTTTATTTTGAACAAGTGGCTACTTTTAACACTTCACATTTCAACGATTTATGCATACAATAAAAATGTGATTTTTATTGTAAAACAATTCATTTCAAAACACTATTTTTTTTCTATATAGTTCATATAGTCGATAAAAGGTGATTTTTATTATCAAACAATTTATTTCAAAATATGAATACCATTCAACACATGAATTTCTAAACAACGAATGAATATCAATTCAACACATGAATGTTTTCTATAGTTTCTATATATAGATAAAAATGTGATTTTTATTATCGAACAATTTATTTCAAAATATGAATACCATTCAACACATGAATTTCTAAACAACGAATGAATATCAATTCAACACATGAATGTTTTCAATAGTTTTTATATCTAGATAAAAATGTGATTTTTGTTATCGAACAATTTATTTCAAAATATGAATACCATTCAACACATGAATTTCTAAACAACGAATGAATATCAATTCAACACATGAATGTTTTCAATAGTTTTTATATATAGATAAAAATGTGATTTTTGTTATCGAACAATTTATTTCAAAATATGAATACCATTCAACACATGAATTTCTAAACAACGAATGAATATCAATTCAAGACATGAATGTTTTCTATTCAATGAATAAATATAGTTTAAGCATATGAAAATAATTCAAACACACAAATATTATTCAAAATTTCGGCAGCATAACGGCAGGGTAGTTACACCGGCACCGTCCCTAGTACGGCTCCTCGCTCTACCTTAAAACCTCGCGGTTTTTGACAATGGGGAACATGCATCTAGTTCGCACGCAGGCGGCATGTATATATTTATTTCATTTCCACAAACTAATCCTATGTGGTTTCAACCAAATATTTCACAATCACCAATGGGTATTTTTCAACCACCATCAACCAATATCAATCACAAACAATCCCAAACAACCATTCAATTTTCACAACAATTTCAACCAATAAATATCGTCCATGGTTTGTGGACGAGGGGTGTATATATATATATATATATATATATATATATAGCAATTCACTTTTACTTCACACATATATATATAAATTTTAAATCAGAAATCTCACCAATAGCTATCCAACTGCACGACACTTCTTAATAGAAATCTTCGCCTATTTGTCGCTTTCACCCGTATTCTCTGCATATGTAAAAATAGAATTTTTACTATGCTATTCAATATATAAAAATCGAATTTTGACTTTTGCTTTCAACATATAAAAATATGATTTTTACTTTTGCTTTCAACATATAAAAATATGATTTTTTACTTAAAACAAAATCCGTTTTCTAGTTTATAAATCATTTTAAAAATCAGTTTTTATATTCTTTAAAATTTCAGTTTTTAACTTTTCAAGAAAACCATCTTTTAAATATTAAAAAAAAAAACAGTTTCGGTTTTTATTTTTAAAACAATTTCAGTTTCTAAATTTTTAAAAATAAAAATCAGTTTTATTTCTTTCATAAAATCAGTTTTATTCTTTTATAAAAAATCAGGTTTTCATTCTTTCTTTTTAAAAAAAATCCAGTTTTAAAAATCCTTTTATAAAAATCTGTTTTATACTTTTTTAAAAATATTCAGTTTTTACCTTTAAAACATTTCAGTTTTAATACTTAAAACCATTTCAGTTTTTTTTACTTAAAACCATTTCAGTTTTTTTTTCTTATAAAACCAGTTCAGGTTTTTAAACCTTTTTCAACAAAAAAACAGTTTAACAGAAAAAAAAATAATAATAATAATAAAAAAAACGCTCACCGAATTAGCTGCTAAAAAAGGGGGGAAGAAAAGGTCGTCGGCGGCTTCGACATTGCCAGCGAGGGGGGCTCGATTTGATTCGAGGGGGGGTGTTCGAGACGTCGGCGGCAGCTTCGAAGGGGGGGGGGGGGATGCTCCGCGATGGGTCGTCGGCGTCGAGGTGTTGGCGGTGATGCCTGGAGGGAGGAGCGGCTCGATTAGGTTAGGGTTTCTCTTCTTTTTTTTTTTTTTTCTTTCTGTCTGAATCGAAATGAAGGGGGGGGGGGGCAAGCGGGAGATAAGGAGGGAAGGGGGGATTAAAATATTTTTATTTATTTATTTATTTAATTTCGCAAATAGGTTGACTTTTACATATGACCTCGAAACGAGGCCTACCGCCTGTCGTCCATAGCGTTTTACCCCCATTCCGAACACAATGGGATATGTATCGCAAGCTGGTTTGATCGTTACCATCGGTTTCCTTTTGAATTTTCATTTAAATCACTATATTGAATTTTAAACGTACATTTCAAATTACCGGGGCCACATACTGACTAGAACAATTCCAGAAAAATATTTTCTAGCTTCGTATTGACGATACGGTCCTAACAAAACTAGTTTCGTCGAATTCTGAGACCGTTTGAAAAATGGCCAATTTCCAGTCGATTAAAATCAACGGAAACTGGTCAAACGCGTTTTCCTTTGCCACGCTCACATATTGATTCGAAAAATTATGAAATTTGAAACCTAACAATAACTTGACACTGCGGATCCAACAAAAGTGGTTTCGTCGAAATCCGAGGTCATCTGCAAAATGTCCATTTTTAAGGGCCTGAATTCCATAGCGACTATTCAGAATTTTCAACTGGACATATCTTTTGATTCCCGCTATCAAACTTCGATTGGTCAGATTCGTTAGAAAGATATTACCAATTAGATTCCATTATTTTTGGTCTCACTAAAATCCGGATTGTTTTGCACCCGGTATATTCAATTGAAGTTTGAAATCGAATTATCGAACTACCGCGCCATTTTCAATTCTATATATAATTATAATTAATTATATTGGTTTTCAAATGTCGATTTCAACTCAGTTTTCATCGCCATTATTTAAAATATTTATTTTAAATATTTAAAATCCATTATTTTAGCCAATTTAAAAATTTTAAATTGGTTCAGATTTTCTGGGTCGTTACAATCTCCCCCACTTAAAACTTTTCGTCCCCGAAAAGGAATAAAGTCGAAGGTGGTTTGATAAATCTACAATCCCACAATACAACAACCAATTTGTTTCTAATATTCAGAGTATAGAATAAACAATGCACATCCATGGGAAGAAAATAGCAACAGAATAGAGAATTAAAGGGTAATGCAAAGTAGGGTAAATGTACCTTGCACCAGAGTCAATCAGAGATATCTACTCGGCATCTAGGATAAGCTTTCTGAATGCTCTCCTCTGTTTCCCAAGTACACTCTCGCGGATCTCCACTCCATTGCACCTTGACTAAGTGAACCTTCTTGTTCCTCAGCTCTTTGGTTTCTTTGCCGATAATCTTTAGCGGCTCTCGCCTCACAGCTAATTCTGGAGTAATTTCAATGTCCTGCTGAGCTGCTTCTTCCACGATCAAGTCTGGATCATGAACGTGCTTTCGAAGTTGAGATATATGAAATACATCATGCACACCAGGCAACCAGTCAGGCAATTTAACTTTATATGCGAGAGTTCCAATCCGTTCCAGAATAGGAAACGGACCAATGAATTTGGGTGCTAACTTTCCAGTTTTACCGAACCGGATAACTCCTCTCATCGGCGATACTTTCAAATATGCATAGTCGCCAACTTCGAAGGATATATCTCTTCTTCTTTTATCGGCGTAGCTCTTTTGTCGGCTTTGAGCGGCGAGTAATCTCTTCCTAATAAAATCGACTTTGTCGGCAGCTTCTCGAATCATATCGGGACCCAACACAAGTCTATTTCCAGGCTCGACCCAACAAGCAGGAGATCGGCACGGTCTACCATACAATGCTTCGAATGGCGACATTGTCAGACTTGCCTGATAGCTGTTGTTATAAGAGAATTCAGCCAAATGTAGATGGTCTTCCCATGATCCACCGAAATCTATAATACAAGCCCGCAATAGATCTTCTAAAATGCGATTCACCCTCTCAGTCTGACCGTCTGTCTGAGGATGATAAGCGGTGCTCATGTTTAACTTTGTCCCTAGCTCGACTTGAAATGCTTCCCAGAATTTACTAGTGAATATTGTATCTCTATCACTTACTATACTGAGCGGCACTCCATGTAGTCTAACTATTTCCCTGAAGTATATCTGCGCCAGACTCTGAGCGGTTCTATTTGATCTGACAGGTATAAAATAGGCGGTCTTCGTGAAACGATCTACGATCACCCAAATACTGTCATTTCCTTTTCTGGTTCTGGGCAAACCATCAATGAAATCCATAGAAATATGCTCCCACTTCCAACCAGGAACTTCCAGCGGTTGTAATAATCCAGCCAATTTCTGTTGGTCGCTTTTAACTAGCTGACAAGTAGGGCATCGACTAACATATATTGAGATGTCTCTTTTTAACGACTTCCACCAGAATGTGCGTTTAATGTCGTTATACATTTTATTCACGCCTGGATGGATACTGAGCTTAGATTTGTGGCATTCATCAAGCACTTCTCTTCTTAGTTCAGGAATTTCTGGAACGCAAATTCGCCCTTCTAACCTCAGAATCCCTTCGCTGTCTAACTGGAAATCCGAAGCATTCCCTTCACGAATTCGCTGACTTATTCCTTTGATAAATTGGTCGTCTTCTTGGAGAGCCGATATCTTATCAATCAACGAAGTCGCAATGATGAAACTGGCGATCATTTCATTCTTTCGGCTTAACGCATCAGCCACGACATTGGCTTTCCCTGGAGTATATATAATTTCAAAGTCATATGCTGCAAGAAACTCCAGCCAACGTTGCTGCCTCAAATTCAAGTCCTTCTAAGTGAACAGATACTTTAATGACTGATGATCGGTAAACAGTTCGAATCTCTCGCCCAGAAGATAGTGTCTCCAGATTTTCAAAGAGAATATGATAGCCAATAACTCAAGATCATGAGTTACATAGTTTTTCTCGTGCGGCTTCAGTTGACGGCTAGCATAGGCAATTACTTGGCCTCTTTGCATTAACACTGCCCCAAGGCCTTCTCTAGAAGCATCAGTCCATACTTTTAAATCCTGGTTGCCATCGATGATGGTTAACACTGGAGCTGTTGTTAATCTCAACTTTAGCTCTTCAAAAGCCTCCTCATTCTCTTGAGTCCATTTGAATTTAGAATGCTTCTTTGTAAGCTTCGTTAAGTGGCCAGATATCTTCGAAAAGTCTTTAACGAACTTTCGGTAATAGCTAGCCAATCCGAGAAAACTGCGGACTTCAGTGGGAGTACTGGGCTGTTTCCAATTCTGAATAGCTGTGATTTTGCTTGGATCCACAGCGATTCCATCTTTCGATACTACATGGCCCAGAAATTTCACTTCATCTTGCCAGAATATACATTTGGAAAACTTGGCTTTCAATACATTCCTTCTGAGGATTTCTAACACTTGTTCCAGATGCTTTTCATGTTCGGCCTTTGATTTAGAGAAGATTAGAATATCATCAATAAAAACCAGAACAAATTTGTTCAATACTCCTCTGAATACTTTGTTCATTAGATCGATGAAATAAGCTGGAGCGTTACATAATCCGAACGGCATTACTAACCACTCGTAGAATAAGTCATGGCCTCTGAACGCTGTCATTAGAACACACTCTTCGGCAATTCGAAGTTGATGGAAACCTGTAGCTAGGCCCATTCGTGAAAATACTTGTGCTCCATTTAATCGATCCAACAAATCATCAATCCGCGGCAATGGATATTTGTTCTTTATTGTCTGTTTGTTCAAATCACGATAATCCACACATAACCGTAGAGTACCATTAGATTTTGGGACAAATACCACTGCTGCACCCCAATCAGAGAAACTAGGCCTGATCAGACCTTTCCATACTAGCTGTCGTGTTTGGTTGTCTAATTCCTCCTTCTCTTTCAAGGACATTCTTCGAATAGCGTGAACTACCGGCCTTGCATTGGGAATTAAAGCAATCTTGAAATCTATTTCTCTTTGCGGAGGTAAGCGAACAACTTCTTCGAACACGTCCGCATAGTTCTTGACGACAGGAATGTCTTTGATGAGGTCAGGAATATTCTCCGTGACTTCGGGGATATTTTCTATTTGAGCTGGAGAAACATCGAGAGCTGCCCAGAAGTCTTTTCTATTAGCATTCTGACCTTCACAGGGAATGGTTATATAATCACCTGATTTAATCTTTGCCTTTACGACTCTCTCGGCACATTTGACTTCAGCTTCATATTTGTTCAACCAGTCTAACCCCAAGATAAGATCAAACTCTTTGAAATTCATGACGACTGCGATGGCAGGAAACCGATAACGAGAGAAAGAAACCGGCACTCCACAAACCCAACTGAGATCAACTGAACCCCCACCCGGATTCTGTACAGTCATTGGTTCTTTGAGCTTTTTCAAATTCAAATCTAGTTTCTTAGCTGCATCTTTTGCAATGAACCTTCGCGACGCACCAGTGTCAAACAGTACTTTAACTGGAATATCCTTGACAGTTAGCGTGCCTTCTAAAACATCTGGCCTTTCCTGAGAAGACGAGGATGCAGGTACTTCTGCCACTTCGTTCACATGCACTGCTTCAGGTTTTCTAAATAACGGGCAGGCCTTAGAAAGATGACCGACCTCATGGCATTGACTGCACTTTCTATTCTCTTGAAATCCCTTCTTGGATTGAAATCCGCCTCTTAATCGCTTCTTTAAGGGTCCGCAGTTAATCGACAAATGCCCTGGCTTCTTACAGTTACTGCATATGGTAGTCGTTGCTGGTTCTTTTTCGGATCTGGCCCTTTTTCGATTTACTTCGGGCTCCTTACTGACTTCAGACATTGTACTGGCTTCAGGAATATCCGTTTCCGAATCTTCTTTTCCACTACAACAAACTTCTTCTTCGTCACGCAACATTCCTTTCTTGTCTAGATCTTCGTATTGATAAGCCATATAAATCATTTCTGAGAAAGGAAGCTTCACATGCCCCAATACTTTATTCCGGTATTTCCTTTGAAGCCCGTGAATAAATCTCAGATTTTTCCTCTTCGGATTTTGAATTAGATGAGGGGCAAAGTGAGAAAGTTCATTGAATTTCTTATGATATTCGGGAATGGTCATATCACCTTGTATTAGATAAGAAAATTCATCACATAATCTCTCGGTTGCTTCGGGAGGAGTAAATCTTTCTAAGAAAATCACTTTGAATCTGTCCCAGGTGATATCACCTTCTGGATTATCCTTAACAACAGAATCCCACCAGAACAAAGCTTCATCTTCGAGTGCCCAGGAGGCCAGTAATCTTTTCTGGTCATCCCTAAGCTTTAATGCTTCGAATATTTTCTCAGCCGAACGAATCCAAGCTTGTGTTCTCATAATAGATTCTTCGCCCGAGAACGGCTTTCCACCCAGATTTCTATATTTCATAAATAGAGCTTCTATATCCGGGTCAGTATTTCTTCTTCTGTTTCTGGCACTCATTTTCTAGTTCTTCTGCAAATAGCAGATCAAGTGTCAGGTCAACAGAAAAGATATTTCAAAATATAGAGACAAATACTTGAATGTAAATGTGTCTATCGAGGTGTAGTTTCATTCTGCTACTCATACTAGGATATTGCTGATCCTATCTGTATAGAGTTACCCGTCCTAGAACACTACTGGTTCTATTTCTGACGAGTTCGTTCAAATGTTATATTCCAGAACTAAGCTTAACCAAAGCTCTGATACTACGTTGAGACGACCCGATTTCCCGTTCTCACGGAAACAAGGTTATCTTTGGAATATAACACAGAAACATATAATAGCAGAACAGAATTAAATAAATACACCAGAATGAACAACAAAATATACTGGATAAAAGTAATCATCAGAGTTACACAGTATACAGGATCTTACTTAGTACAAATACAGTTCAGCTATACATAAATGTCTACAGCGGAAATAAACAAAATATGTACAATAGGAGCTGAACAGCATAAAAAGAAATAAATGATAGAATCCATCTTCAGCTCCAGCTATCCAGAAAGAACCAGCTAAACCTGAATACAAGGCTGCCCGTGTAGAAAAAAGGGCACCCGAGTTTGAAAGTGAAACAAACTACGAGTCAGTCATGGGACTGGTATGAGAAATCCACTCAACACATATATAATTGGCTAATCACAGGACCACGCCACTTTCGTGGAACGGGTTTACTCCATTGGATTGCCAGTGCTTTAAAACAAATCTTTCTTTTAAACATCGCTATGCTTTTTATAAAAATGAAGCCGTTATAAGACTCAGTTCCCATCACACAATGCAACGCAAACCGGAGGATAGAGTTTTTACCTTATAACGGCCAAGATATGCTTGATACGAATAAAACAAAGGCATTTAATATTATTGCTAGTGTTTATATGGTTTGAAAACAATTTCAAATCATAACTATCAATCATAGACGACATGAGCGTCCCATGCCACTATGTCGCCAAATGTATATATATACAATCGAAACCGCACGATGTCGTAGTTGGAAATTGGATTTCCGTCATGAACCAAGGCAAAAGATAGTCCTTACCGAATTCGAGACGCTCTAGCCCGTGTCTCAAGATCAGAGCTCGAGTGACCCTAGAATCGTCAGGGCCGGTCCACCGATGTGGATTAAAATTCCTGAACACTGCGTTTCCCCGCCCTTTGGGGCGTCAACGAGCCAACGAATGACTCCATCGGACCCGGATCGTCCGATCAAACCGAGGCGCCTCGCAACAGCAACAACCACATAGGTGAAAAGTATATAAATGTCAGGGCTGGTAGGTCACTGACACCACCCTAGCTAGAAAGAAACGCATGTCCTCCCTGAGGTCCTTCTCCCGTTTTAGGTTCATACCGGGGTGTGAGGCTCGCGAATTTACGTTATACACAAAGCTACGCCACACAGGCGGTGCTTTGATCATCACCACAAGACTTTGCTTTTCAACAGAAGCCCTGATCACTGCATCTTAGCATGCCACACAGAATAAATCCTATGTCAGACACACAGTCCATTTACAAGTCTGTTCTGGGTCTGAACGAAACCGGAGGCACTAAATACCTCGCAAACCCTTCGATCAACACGTACGTCTGAACGATCACCACTCATTATCCATATTTCGGGATGCCTCCCAATCAGGACCTCGGTTACCATCCAAACGAGGTGAAGATCTCCGGTCTTCGACCATCGTCTTCATCTTCGAATTTCAATCGTCAGTCGATTATTCGAAATGAGAATTAACTCGGCCTTTTCAAATAATTCACGTATATTTAGAATTTCAAATCGATTTATTTCAATGGTTAAATTATTCGACAACACCAATTGTGTTCTTTAATATAGTTTTCACACCTAACACATTCAACCATCAAACATCACATAAATCAAGCAAATTCAGTTTATTTCCATTCCATATCGCTTACGATATTTTATAACTATTTATCGCTATTTTTATTTATTTTAAAATAGCCATTTTATTCAAAACGACGCTTCGGGCCATAAGGCGGCCGTGGCGCTGTTTTTCTTCAGATTTGATTTACACATATCTGAAAATCTAACTGTTGGATATTCACAAAATTTACATCATTAGAAAGGTCTTTTCAAAACGAATCCAACGGTTCCAGTTTCGGTAAAATCCGACGGTCGGATCTCCCGGTACGATCGTTTGAATTTTCGATTTCAAAATACGAACTGCAGCGTCGTTATTCGATTAAATATATAATTATATTTATATATATATAAATATAATCGCTTCTGGCGCTGTTTTTCTTCAGATTTGAATTAAACATTCCAGACAATCCAACCGTTGGATTTTAACAAGGTTGGTGCCGTTGGAAAGATTATTCCAAGGCGAACCCGACGGTTGAGGTTTCGGGAAAATCCAATGGTCGGATTTCCCGTACTAGTCGTTTGAAATCACGGTTTCAAAATACGAACTGCACGGCCTCGTTTCGTTTTAATTTTATTTATATTTATATATTTATATAAATATAGTTCATTCAATGATTTCTATATCGTTTTCACTTCAAATATTTTTCTAACTCCTTAAATTTTGGAAAAATTTCGCCATAACCTCCCCTGCACCGGGAGCGTCGGGAAATCGCAAATAGCGTCCCGGTCCTTCTAATCTCAAAAAGAAAAAGAAAAAGCCAAGCGGCTAGCCAACAGGCTCAAAATCATCACCCAAACAAATCAGTAAATGTGTACCTATTTGTCGGGCACAAATTTTATTCCTCTTCTCTAGCCCCTTTGCTATAACCTGTTCAATGAATATTGCATGTACATATATATACAGTCCATATCATTTTTCATTTTCTATTCAACTTCATATTTGATTTCTATTTGGTTTAAAAACACCATTCATTCTAACGCTACATAAATAGGTGCAAATCATTTCATTAGCTAATTAATGAATATTTCAACTCATATATGTTTATTTTGAACAAGTGGCTACTTTTAACACTTCACATTTCAACGATTTATGCATACAATAAAAATGTGATTTTTATTGTAAAACAATTCATTTCAAAACACTATTTTTTTTCTATATAGTTCATATAGTCGATAAAAGGTGATTTTTATTATCAAACAATTTATTTCAAAATATGAATACCATTCAACACATGAATTTCTAAACAACGAATGAATATCAATTCAACACATGAATGTTTTCTATAGTTTCTATATATAGATAAAAATGTGATTTTTATTATCGAACAATTTATTTCAAACTATGAATACCATTCAACACATGAATTTCTAAACAACGAATGAATATCAATTCAACACATGAATGTTTTCAATAGTTTTTATATCTAGATAAAAATGTGATTTTTGTTATCGAACAATTTATTTCAAAATATGAATACCATTCAACACATGAATTTCTAAACAACGAATGAATATCAATTCAACACATGAATGTTTTCAATAGTTTTTATATATAGATAAAAATGTGATTTTTGTTATCGAACAATTTATTTCAAAATATGAATACCATTCAACACATGAATTTCTAAACAACGAATGAATATCAATTCAACACATGAATGTTTTCTATTCAATGAATAAATATAGTTTAAGCATATGAAAATAATTCAAACACACAAATATTATTCAAAATTTCGGCAGCATAACGGCAGGGTAGTTACACCGGCACCGTCCCTAGTACGGCTCCTCGCTCTACCTTAAAACCTCGCGGTTTTTGACAATGGGGAACATGCATCTAGTTCGCACGCAGGCGGCATGTATATATTTATTTCATTTCCACAAACTAATCCTATGTGGTTTCAACCAAATATTTCACAATCACCAATGGGTATTTTTCAACCACCATCAACCAATATCAATCACAAACAATCCCAAACAACCATTCAATTTTCACAACAATTTCAACCAATAAATATCGTCCATGGTTTGTGGACGAGGGGCGTATATATATATATTTATATATAGCAATTCACTTTTACTTCACACATATATATATATAAATTTTAAATCAGAAATCTCACAAATAGCTATCCAACTGCACGACACTTCTTAATAGAAATCTTCGCCTATTTGTCGCTTTCACCCGTATTCTCTGCATATGTAAAAATAGAATTTTTACTATGCTATTCAATATATAAAAATCGAATTTTGACTTTTGCTTTCAACATATAAAAATATGATTTTTACTTTTGCTTTCAACATATAAAAATATGATTTTTTACTTAAAACAAAATCCGTTTTCTAGTTTATAAATCATTTTAAAAATCAGTTTTTATATTCTTTAAAATTTCAGTTTTTAACTTTTCAAGAAAACCAGCTTTTAAATATTTAAAAAAAAAACAGTTTCGGTTTTTATTTTTAAAACAATTTCAGTTTCTAAATTTTTAAAAATAAAAATCAGTTTTTAATTCTTTCATAAAATCAGTTTTATTCTTTTATAAAAAATCAGGTTTTCATTCTTTCTTTTTAAAAAAAAATCCAGTTTTAAAAATCCTTTTATAAAAATCTGTTTTATACTTTTTTAAAAATATTCAGTTTTTACCTTTAAAACATTTCAGTTTTAATACTTAAAACCATTTCAGTTTTTTTTTACTTAAAACCATTTCAGTTTTTTTTTTCTTATAAAACCAGTTCAGGTTTTTAAACCTTTTTCAACAAAAAAACAGTTTAACAGAATAAAAAAAATAAAAAAAAATAAAAAAAAAACGCTCACCGAATTAGCTGCTAAAAAAGGGGGGAAGAAAAGGTCGTCGGCGGCTTCGACATTGCCAGCGAGGGGGGCTCGATTTGATTCGAGGGGGGGTGTTCGAGACGTCGGCGGCAGCTTCGAAGGGGGGGGGGGGGATGCTCCGCGATGGGTCGTCGGCGTCGAGGTGTTGGCGGTGATGCCTAGAGGGAGGAGCGGCTCGATTAGGTTAGGGTTTCTCTTCTTTTTTTTTTTTCTTTTCTTTCTGTCAGAATCGAAATGAAGGGGGGGGGGGGCAAGCGGGAGATAAGGAGGGAAGGGGGGATTAAAATATATATATATATATATTTTTATTTTTTATTTAATTTCGCAAATAGGTTGACTTTTACATATGAACTCGAAACGAGGCCCACCGCCTGTCGTCCATAGCGTTTTACCCCCATTCCGAACACAATGGGATATGTATCGCAAGCTGGTTTGATCGTTACCATCGGTTTCCTTTTGAATTTTCATTTAAATCACTATATTGAATTTTAAACGTACATTTCAAATTACCGGGGCCACATACTGACTAGAAAAATTCCAGAAAAATATTTTCTAGCTTCGTATTGACGATACGGTCCTAACAAAACTAGTTTCGTCGAATTCTGAGACCGTTTGAAAAATGGCCAATTTCCAGTCGATTAAAATCAACGGAAACTGGTCAAACGCGTTTTCCTTTGCCACGCTCACATATTGATTCGAAAAATTATGAAATTTGAAACCTAACAATAACTTGACACTGCGGATCCAACAAAAGTGGTTTCGTCGAAATCCGAGGTCATCTGCAAAATGTCCATTTTTAAGGGCCTGAATTCCATAGCGACTATTCAGAATTTTCAACTGGACATATCTTTTGATTCCCGCTATCAAACTTCGATTGGTCTGATTCGTTAGAAAGATATTACCAATTAGATTCCATTATTTTTGGTCTCACTAAAATCCGGATTGTTTTGCACCCGGTATATTCAATTGAAGTTTGAAATCGAATTATCGAACTACCGCGCCATTTTCAATTCTATATATAATTATAATTAATTATATTGGTTTTCAAATGTCGATTTCAACTCAGTTTTCATCGCCATTATTTAAAATATTTATTTTAAATATTTAAAATCCATTATTTTAGCCAATTTAAAAATTTTAAATTGGTTCAGATTTTCTGGGTCGTTACACTCCTTTCCCATTTCCATAAATAATTTAAACTCAAGATTTTTAAGTCAATTACAAAATAAATTTTATAACTTAAACTACGTCTGTTCGCCTGATGGCAAAAAATGATGTTTTGAAAACAATAGATTTTAGGTTCTCACTGCCAATCACTAACGATTAATTAAAAATCACATCAATGGTCACATCAATTCAACCATCAATATTCAAACTGGTTTTGATGTTATTTGGGATTCAAACAATTCATATGCAACCAGTATAAAAATAAACAACACACAAGTTATTTTGAGGAATCCGGTCGGATCCCTCCAACCTGTCCTTCTCTGCATCACAGATGGTTATAACATTATAATTTAAATAAATAATTTAATGACATCCATATAACAAATAGCAACCAGTTAATCAACCATAAGCAACCAATGCAGCAAATCAACCAGTATGTATTTTTAAATGGATTTATCACATCATAATAGTCCAGAAAAGTGTGAGAACTAACTCACCATTTTGTCTTGATGAACGATCAACCCCTTTAAAAATATATGGAATTCAACTTGCTTCTATCATCAACCATTTTTGCTCGACTGCGTAGCTTCCGTCGGTACGATACTATTAGATTCTGTTCTGACCAATTCTGTTTACAAATGAACTAGTTATATAATTTATAAGTTACAATTTTATTTAACCTTCTAATAATTTTATAAATATTGAATTAATTATATTAAAACGTTAGACACTTACTTTACCTTTGCAATCAGTGATTAGTGTGCGGTAACCATCTGCTGACCTTGTTGAAATCATACTTTTGTATTGCAAATGAGTGGCGGTTCCATCCAGCTATTTTCCTCCCCTCCACCACTAGTTTGCAGTTCGCTATATATATATATATTTTCTTTTCCGCAACTTGCTGTACTCCTCCTAGTTTCGACTGACGTCCATGCACGCAAAAACCGATACACAAAGCACCCCAGACCTCCCCACGTGTACATCCTCCCACCTGAAACCGCTTCCTACCACGTCCGTATATTGTAACACCCCGTGTATTCTATAATTGTGAAATTCACAAATTAAAGTATAATTAATTTGAAATCAAAGAACTAAGGGAAACGGGATACGCCATTGCGTTCGTCTCGGAAAAATACGCGAAATAGAGTCCGAGTTTTCGAAAAACGGAGTCCGTATGAAGAAGATATGGCCTTCGGAAGTTTCTTAATTAAGTTCAAAATTCAAACAGAATAAAATAGCTCAGAAAATCAAGTTTAAATTCCAAAATCGGGCCCAATGGGCCAGGGCGGAAAAACACCCGCCTAAGGCACCCAGGTCGACTGGGCTGTCGACCTGGTCTAACCAGGTCGACAGGGCTGTCGACAGGGCTGTCGACCTGGTCCAGAGCCAGGTCGAACCCAGCCCAACCTGGCTGGCCTATTCTATGTTGGTCGATTTTCTGTAGTCTGCTTTGTCATTAGGGCTAGGTGGCAGGCTCTAATTGGTCTCTTTTTCGAATGAATGGGTATGATCAATCCAAGCAACATCAATGGTCCTAATCAGTTCATAAACCCTATAAAAATGACCCTAGACTAACCCTAATCTATTCATTCAAAAATAAGAACAAAGCCGTCATGTTGCTGAGGAACGACTAAGAGTAGCCACCAATTGGAGAGAGGATTAGGAGGCAAATTCTAAAGCATAAAGCAACTTAATCAAATCAAATCAACAAGGAATCGCATCTCCAAATCCCTAAATTGGAGGATTCGCTACACAATTGTAAGTAGAGTCTTATTTTGGTATGAACAAATAATTGTGTTGGTTTGTATACTTGATTGTGGCGATAAAGTAATTCATATTTGCGCGTTACTATGATTCTTATCGATTTGGAATATTGTATACGTTTGGATATTCGCAAAGCATGTTATTTATTATAAAAACTACATGCGGCAGTTTTATGCAAGTATACGTTTGGAATATTCGCAAATTATGTAATCCATGTTGAAGCTACATGTATGTAGTTGATTAATTGAAATTCATGCAAGTTTGGGGTTTTGCTACTATGCCATCATAATGTGTATTTTTATACAAACATCATTTTTGTGAAGTAATTGGAATAAGTTTGGGTTATCATAATCCATATGAAATTATGTTGAAAATTTGGCATCATGATCTATGTATTAAGCCATGCTTTTGTACTAGAAAACCTATTTGCAAACTTATGAATATGACTAGGCTATGATTGATATTTTGCATAATTGAAATCCATATTGTTAACAAGAATTATATGATGACATATGTGGTACATAGCTAGGTTAGATTCAAAAATCCCTTTTGCAAGTTTCATGACCAAAGTAAAAATCATGATTTCATGTTAGAAATATTTATGCCCTGTGAATAGATTTAAAATCATGATTAGTTCGAACTATACTTTTGTGTTAGTAACAAAAGTAAACACCTTTGTAAACATGTAGTAATCTTATGAACATGATTTGCTTATGTTTGACATTATGCCTGAATAAAATATAGGTTTATGTTGTAGTTAAGCCTATGTGTCAATAGTGATATTCTTATCTCAACTACAAGATTACATGCTTTGATTCATACCCCTTATGCTTTATGACCAAAGTATACATTACTACTATGCAAGTACACTAGTTTCTATTGTGTAATTCTAACGTTATGTTGCAAGTTCATGCGTTCACATTCCCCTTTTTTGTGTATGTAATCACGCTTTGAGCCTCCCCTTTTTCTCATGGCTGAGTTGGGCTTAAAAAGGCTAAGCCCAACATATATATATATAATAAACGGACGTGTTAAACGGGGGAAAATAACGTTGGGTTAAATTAATTAATAAATGAAAATATAAAGTAGAAGGGCCAAATTCAAGTATGGGTTGGGCCCATGATTGGTGTAACCTTTACACCATTAACTTAATAATGGGCCGCAAATATTTACATATAAGAAAATAAAGAAGAAAGACAAAATATGTAAATGTAGAACATACGATGTGTTTAACCCGAGGTTGGATTGAGTTGTGATGTAAACCTGCCCGGAACCGCCCGGCTGTCCAGTAGTCACAACAATACCTATCCAATGTGGGAGGTTAAACATGGAGCCCAATAAGGACCCGAGGTTAGACTGAGTTGTGGCGTAAGACTGCCCGGAACCAACCGACAACAGGCAGCCACAACAATACCTGTCTAATGTGAGAGGTCAAGGCTTTAATAAGACAATTAAGGCTGAGTCAGGATTGTTAGGATTAAGCGAACTAAAGACTTAATCAAAATGGAAACATGCTAAACTAAACGGACTAGTGGGGGTTAGGTTAGAAAACACATAACCAACTTAGCATGTTGGCTAGAGATAGAAAACCTAGTAACGGGGGACCCTTTTCAGCAGTAACCCTAGAAGGTGTATCAGGATACCCTGAAACTAGGCAGGGTGGGGCACGATTACTAGGCTGATTGTAAGAGGTC
Source organism: Allium sativum (assembly GCA_030737875.1). NCBI lineage: Eukaryota > Viridiplantae > Streptophyta > Magnoliopsida > Asparagales > Amaryllidaceae > Allium > Allium sativum. The sequence goes on along the minus strand of CM060926.1, from coordinate 480,889,985 downwards.
AAATCGACGGCGGTGGTGTAGCAGTGTAGGTTCTAACGGGGTGCGGGCGTGCACACACTCCGGCGCAGAAAAATAAGGCACTGGACACTAGTAGCATACCTGTGCATTCTAGGATTGTGTCGGGCCGCCTCCATGGGACTTGATACACCCCATGGTGGGACCAGCATAGGTAACTACAACATCGGGGGCCGTAAGACACATGTAACTATGCGAGTAGGAGCCGGTCATCATAGAATGGATCACTTCACCCTGATTATGGGGTGCCAGTTGGAAACTAGTTTATATGGGTTCAGAGATTTACATGGGGTATGATAGTATATTCGACCCTAGACAACTTAACCAAGTTTATAGTACTTTCCCACTTCTTGTTTATACTTATCATACCCAGTTCTTTATTCATAGAGAGAATAGTACTAGACTTACTCAGCCTTTATGTCTGACTCTACTTTTCTTTCGTCTTCTTTTCTTCCGTTTCCCCCCCCCCCCCCCAGGTCCACAGGGAGGGAACACTGCAGCTTGACCAGCCTTAACATCCAGCTTGAAGAAGAGAAATGTATTGCTTGGACTTTTCCGTTTTGAACTATGGCTTCGGACAATCCACTATGGGGCTTTTGCAGTTTATCTATGTTTTATTTATGCTTCTTTAAATAATGTAATCAAGACAGATTATGAAAGTGTTATGTTTTTTTTGAGAAAAGATGTAAGACAATTATGGTGATATTGTTGTAGCACGTATTTGCTTTTATGAAATAAAAGTTGTTGTTTTTCCGCTGTTTACAAATATGTGTTCTTATATCTGTCTTGTATATCTGTGACTTATACTTATAAACCTCCACCAAAATTAGGGCATTCCCTTTGAGAGTGACCCTAACGGAGGTGGGGTGTTTCACTTGGTATCAGAGCATAGGTTTACCAGAAAAGATAAAAAGTTTTGAAATTTTTTTTCAAAAAGGAAATTTAAAGAAGCAATTTTAGAAGAAAAATATTATTTTGTTTTAAAAGGCAAAGTCCACTCCCCAAAGCCATAGGTACTATCTCTTATCCTTCGTTCTGAATCTATCCTTTTTGTTTCAGCATGTCCGAAGATCTTAACTTGCCAGAAGGGGTGCCAATACCTGGTTGGTTTAGACGGTTCTTAGAAGCAAGGGCCACTCAGCCAGGTCCTACCGTTCCTCCTCCCCCAGCTGCAGGAAATCATCCAGCTGTAGTGGCACCTTTTCCTCCACCTCCTCCACGGGGAAACACTTTTGCTAAGATATGTAAAGATTTTAAAGCTATGGGAGGAAAGGATTTCCATGGAACTGAGTCCTTCGTGGCAGCTAGAAATTGGCTGAAAGAAACGGAGGACCTATTCATCATCTTTGAGGTAGAGGATAGACAAAAAGTACAATTGGCAGTATGGCTATTGAAGGGCGAGGCTTCCTACTGGTGGGAAGTCACTAATGCTGAAAGACCAGTGGAGACATGGGAGGACTTTAGGGCAAGGTTTGAGACTAAATTTCTCTCAGATGCAGAAAGAAGTTTGCAGTTGGAAAAATTCTTATTTCTTAAGCAAGGGGACAAGACAGTCAGAGAGTATGTGAATCAGTTCGATGAGCTGGCTAGGTTTGGGCTTGACCTAGTCAACACCCCGCACAAGAAGGCTCTCCGTTTCGTTAAAGGGTTGAATGAGCCATTACACAGTTTGGCCATGACCCATATACCCATGGGAGCCACGTATGAAAGATTGGTGCAAATGGCATTGCTGAATGAAGAGGATAAGGGCAAGAAGGAGACAAAGGAAGAAAGCTCTCAAGGAAAGAAAGAGGGTTTGCAGCCTAAGAAGACAGACTTTAAGAAGGGCGGGAAAGGCAAAAAAGAGAAGAGGAAGTGCAATTTCTGTGGTAAAGTGGGGCACTTAGTTAAGGACTACCGGAAAAAGAAGGCCAAGGAGAATGGTGGGTGCTTTTCTTGCGGTGAGACAGGCCACAGGGCTAAGGACTGCCCAAAGAAACGAGGACAGGGGCAGAGGGCTGGATCCACCCCAGGGGCACAGGTTCATGTGCTGGAAGCGCCACCTCTGCAACAGCGAGGTATAAATACTTCTGTAGAAAGTGTAGTTTATCTTTATGATCACCCCGTTCGCACTTTATTTGATTCTGGCGCATCACACTCCTTTATCTCGTCTGCTCTAGTAGAATCTCTGCACCTAAAAACTAGTATTGTAGAGGACCCCTTAATTGTTTCAAACCCAATTGGGGGCCCAGCTCATTTGTCTATGATCTGTGTGGGATTGAAAATTTCTATTCTAAGCGTAGAATTTCAATGTAGTGCCTTTGTTTTGGGTTTTTCGGGTTATGGTTTGATTTTGGGTATGGATTGGCTATCCAGTAATGGGGCCATCCTTGATTGTGAGAAAAGGGTTGTTAGGCTCCTAACCCAGCTCGGTAATACTTTGGAAATTTCTTATAATCGCTCGTATGCGGTTATGCTTAGCTATCTTGAATCGCTAGATGCCTCTGTTGAAAATTTGCAATCAGTTAGAGTGGTCCGGGAATATCCGGATGTCTTCGAAGAGGTGAAGGGCTTGCCTCCGAAGCGGGAAATAGACTTCCGCATATAACTTGTAGATAATGCAAAGCCCGTTGCGTTACCCGTTAGACACATGGCTCCACGAGAAAGGAAAGAGCTCAGTAAACAGATTAAAGAGCTTCTAGAAAAGGGGTTCATTAGGAGGAGCATTTCAGAATGGGGCGCTCCAGTGGTGTTCGCTACAAAGGCGGATGGTTCACTCCGTCTATGTGTTGACTATAGGGAGCTCAACAAGCTAACGAAAAAGAATAGGCACCCTCTCCCTAGAATTGACGATTTATTTGACCAGCTTGTAGGAGCGTCTGTTTTCTCCCAACTCGATCTAGCAACCGGTTTTCATCAGCTAAGGGTGGCTGAAGATAGCATCGATAAAACGGCATTCAGAACCCCAGACGGCTTCTTTGAATGGCTTGTCATGCCTTTCGGCTTGACAAATGCACGTGCTTACTTCGTGGACCTGATGAGTAGGGTATTTAGAGATTTCCTCAACAAATTCGTAGTGGTCTTCGTAGATGATATCCTTATCTTCTCAAAGAGTGAAGAGGATCATGCTCAGCACTTAAGGGCAATCATGGAAACTTTGCGAGTCCATCAATTAAAAGCCAAATTCTTCAAATGCCACTTTTGGAGAGAAGAGATGAGGTTCCTTGGGCACATAGTATCCAAACAAGGGTTAGCAGTGGACCCTGCTAAGGTAGTGGCGGTACAGGATTGGAAGACACCAAGGAATGCAACTGAGGTCCGAAGCTTTCTAGGACTAGCGGGTTTCTATCGGAAATTCATAAGGGATTTTGCGAAAATCTCAGCTCCGCTCACGAAATTGACTAAGAAGAATCTAGTGTTCAATTGGGATTTGGATTGCGAGTTTGCTTTCCAACGACTTAAAAGGGCTCTCACAACAGCCCCAGTTTTGATGCTGCCAGATGGGAGCAATATGTTCACTGTTTATACGGATGCATGTGGGACAGGGCTAGGCGCCGTCTTAATGCAAGAAGGAAGGGTAGTAGCTTATGGCGGGAGGCAGTTGAAAGTGCACGAAAAGAACTACCCAACCCACGACCTTGAGTTAGCCGCCATCGTCTTTGCACTCAAGTCTTGGCGACACTATCTCCTAGGTGAGAAGTTCGAACTTTACACTGACCATAAATCGTTGAAATATCTTTTCTCGCAGAAGGATCTTAACTTGAGGCAACAAAGATGGATGGAGTTTCTTGCCTCGTACGATTTCGAAATCTCCTATACTCCGTGCAAAGGCAACGTAGTGGCAGACGCGTTGAGCCGAAAGAAATTGACCCTAAGCCCGTTGTTTGTTGAAAGACCAAGCCTAGAGTTTATAGCCAGCTTCGACTTTAGGCCTTCCTCCGATTTCGTACTAGGCTTGCTAGCATCTCTCGAAGTGCGCCCAGCTTTAGTGGATTCAGTAGGGACAGCACAACGCGAAGACCCTCAGCTTGTGGAAATAATTGATAGGCTAATTAGGGGTGAGACTTCAAGTCACCTCAACAGATACTCCATCGACGATAAGGGTTTGCTAAGGCGAGACGGAAGACTATGCGTCCCACAGACAAAAGATTTAATAAAGGAGGTTCTCGAGGAAGCACATCACTCCAAGATGACGATACATCCAGGCGGGGATAAAATGTACAAAGACATAAAAAGGACTTTCTTCTGGAACGGCATGAAAAAGGACGTGGCAGAGTTCGTTTCTAAGTGTATGGTGTGCCAACGTGTTAAGGCGGAACAGAAAAAGCCTGGCGGACTGTTACATCCTCTGGAGGTCCCGCAGTGAAAGTGGGATAGCATCTCAATGGACTTCATCGATGGGCTGCCTAGGTCTAGGAGAGGCAACACTAGCATTTGGGTAATAGTGGATAGGCTTACTAAAAGCGCCCACTTTGTACCTGTCAAAAGTATAAGAACTGCCTCATCCCTAGCATCACTTTACCTCAAGGAAATCGTTCGACTCCATGGAATACCATCTAACATTGTTAGTGACCGAGACCCCATCTTCACCAGTGAGTTTTGGCGGAGTCTGCAAGAAGCAGTAGGAACGCAGTTATGCTTGAGCACAGCCTATCATCCCCAAACCGACGGCCAGACAGAGAGAGTGAACAGAGTTTTGGAAGACCTTTTAAGGCTATGCGTCCTTGACTTCGGAGGGACAAGGGAAGACCACCTTCCTTTGGTGGAATTAGCCTACAACAACAGCTATCAAGCAACCATTGGAATGGCGCCCTTCGAAGCTTTATATGGAAGACCGTGCCGATCGCCCACTTGTTGGTGGGAGTCCACGGATAAGCTCATACTTGGACCAGATATGATCCGAGAGACTTCAGAGAAAGTAGACTTAATACGAAGAAGGATGAAGACAGCCCAAGACAGACAAAAGTCCTATGCCGACAAGAGGAGAACCGACCTTGAATTTGAGGTTGGAGACAGAGTTTTTCTCAAGGTATCACCACTAAGAAACATTGTTCGTTTTGGAACCACAGGAAAGCTAGCACTAAGGTTCGTAGGGCCATTCCCTATCATCGAGAAAATTGGGAAAATGGCCTATAGATTAGAGCTACCCGAGAAGTTGGCCGGAGTCCACAACGTTTTTCACATTTCACATCTCCGAAAATGTCTACATGAGTCTGCTGAAGTAGTAGAGCCAAATATCCTCGAAGAGGCCGAAGTGGAACGCGAAGCAACCATAAGAAAAGTTCCAACCCGCATATTAGGAACGGAAGTGAAGAAGCTACGCAACCGCGAAGTCAAGCTCGTCAAAGTTCAATGGAGCGACACCGAGGGAGACGCGACTTGGGAAACTGAAGCTAGAATACGCACTGCCTACCCTTTTCTGTTCGAGGGTACATCCTTGATCTTTCCTTTTCCTTAAGTTGCGCTTTTATCTATCTTTTTAGGTACATTTCCTCGACCTTATCTTTTAGGTAGAAACCCTTTGGATGGAAACATGTAATTGAAACATGTTATGGATGATGGTTGCAAGTGGTTGCAAGTGATTGCTAGTGGTTGCTCGTGGTTGCATATACACACACAATCTAGGTTTTAGATCGGCTCAGTCACTTCATATTGCATATGCATATATGTTTGCATTCGTATATGGTTGAACTTTAATGTGTTGTCATATGGATGTTGCATTTGTAATGAATGATTGTGCACTCATGTAGAATCATGAATAGGAAAATTTGCATACATGATGGATTCATGGCACTTACATAATTCGCATTAAGGAGGTCAACTGAATCAGTAGACCGCCTGATTTTGCATTAGATAAGTACATGTACACACACACTCCGCATATGATCATGAAGCATTAGAAGTCTTTTAAGGACAATGGATGCTCCTGTTTGATGGATGAGTAGATGGATGATTGGATGTTAGGATATACATTCCTCCTAACTTGAAGATTTCGGGGACGAAATCCTTTTAAGTAGGGGAGAATGTAACACCCCGTGTATTCTATAACTGTGAAATTCACAAATTAAAGTATAATTAATTTTAAATCAAAGAACTAAGGGAAACGGGATATGCCATTGCGTTCGTCTCGGAAAAATACGCGAAATAGAGTCCGAGTTTTCGAAAAACGGAGTCCGTATGAAGAAGATATGGCCTTCGGAAGTTTCTGAATTAAGTTTAAAATTCAAATAGAATAAAATAGCTCAGAAAATCAAGTTTAAATTCCAAAATCGGGCCCAATGGGCCAGGGCGGAAAAACACCCGCCTAAGGCACCCAGGTCGACTGGGCTGTCGACCTGGTCTAACCAGGTCGACAGGGCTGTCGACAGGGCTGTCGACCTGGTCCAGAGCCAGGTCGAACCCAGCCCAACCTGGCTGGCCTATTCTATGTTGGTCGATTTTCTGTAGTCTGCTTTGTCATTAGGGCTAGGTGGCAGGCTCTAATTGGTCTCTCTTTCGAATGAATGGGTATGACCAATCCAAGCAACATCAATGGTCCTAATCAGTTCATAAACCCTATAAAAATGACCCTAGACTAACCCTAATCTATTCATTCAAAAATAAGAACAAAGCCGTCATGTTGCTGAGGAACGACTAAGAGTAGCCACCAATTGGAGAGAGGATTAGGAGGCAAATTCTAAAGCATAAAGCAACTTAATCAAATCAAATCAACAAGGAATCGCATCTCCAAATCCCTAAATTGGAGGATTCGCTACACAATTGTAAGTAGAGTCTTATTTTGGTATGAACAAATAATTGTGTTGGTTTGTATACTTGATTGTGGCGATAAAGTAATTCATATTTGCGCGTTACTATGATTCTTATCGATTTGGAATATTGTATACGTTTGGATATTCGCAAAGCATGTTATTTATTATAAAAACTACATGTGGTAGTTTTATGCAAGTATACGTTTGGAATATTCGCAAATTATGTAATCCATGTTGAAGCTACATGTATGTAGTTGATTAATTGAAATTGATGCAAGTTTGGGGTTTTGCTACTATGCCATCATAATGTGTATTTTTATACAAACATCATTTTTGTGAAGTAATTGGAATAACTTTGGGTTATCATAATCCATATGAAATTAGGTTGAAAATTTGGCATCATGATCTATGTATTAAGCCATGCTTTTGTACTAGAAAACCTATTTGCAAACTTATGAATATGACTAGGCTATGATTGATATTTTGCATAATTGAAATCCATATTGTTAACAAGAATTATATGATGACATATGTGGTACATAGCTAGGTTAGATTCAAAAATCCCTTTTGCAAGTTGCATGACCAAAGTAAAAATCATGATTTCATGTTAGAAATATTTATGCCCTGTGAATAGATTTAAAATCATGATTAGTTTGAACTATACTTTTGTGTTAGTAACAAAAGTAAACACCTTTGTAAACATGTAGTAATCTTATGAACATGATTTGCTTATGTTTGACATTATGCCTGAATAAAATATAGGTTTATGTTGTAGTTAAGCCTATGTGTCAATAGTGATATTCTTATCTCAACTACAAGATTACATGCTTTGATTCATACCCCTTATGCTTTATGACCAAAGTATACATTACTACTATGCAAGTACACCAGTTTCTATTGTGTAATTCCAACGTTATGTTGCAAGTTCATGCGTTCACATTCCCCTTTTTTGTGTATGTAATCACGCTTTAAGCCTCCCCTTTTTCTCATGGCTGAGTTGGGCTTAAAAAGGCTAAGCCCAACATATATATATAATAAACGGACGTGTTAAACGGGGGAAAATAACGTTGGGTTAAATTAATTAATAAATGAAAATATAAAGTAGAAGGGCCCAAATTCAAGTATGGGTTGGGCCCATGATTGGTGTAACCTTTACACCATTAACTTAATAATGGGCCGCAAATATTTACATATAAGAAAATAAAGAAGAAAGACAAAATATGTAAATGTAGAACATACGATGTGTTTAACCCGAGGTTGGATTGGGTTGTGATGTAAACCTGCCCGGAACCGCCCGGCTGTCCAGTAGTCACAACAATACCTATCCAATGTGGGAGGTTAAACATGGAGCCCAATAAGGACCCGAGGTTAGACTGAGTTGTGGCGTAAGACTGCCCGGAACCAACCGGCAACAGGCAGCCACAACAATACCTGTCTAATGTGAGAGGTCAAGGCTTTAATAAGACAATTAAGGCTGAGTCAGGATTGTTAGGATTAAGCGAACTAAAGACTTAATCAAAATGGAAACATGCTAAACTAAACGGACTGGTGGGGGTTAGGTTAGAAAACACTTAACCAACTTAGCATGTTGGCTAGAGATAGAAAACCTAGTAACGGGGGACCCTTTTCAGCAGTAACCCTAGAAGGTGTATCAGGATACCCTGAAACTAGGCAGGGTGGGGCACGATTACTGGGCTGATTGTAAGAGGTCAAATCGACGGCGATGGTGTAGCAGTGTAGGTTCTAACGGGGTGTGGGCGTGCACACACTCCGGCGCAGAAAAATAAGGCACTGGACACCAGTAGCATACCTTTGCATTCTAGGATTGTGTCGGGCCGCCTCCATGGGACTTGATACACCCCATGGTGGGACCAGCATAGGTAACTACAACATCGGGGGCCGTAAGACACATGTAACTATGCGAGTAGGAGCCGGTCATCATAGAATGGATCACTTCACCCTGATTATGGGGTGCCAGTTGGAAACTAGTTTATATGGGTTCAGAGATTTACATGGGGTATGATAGTATATTCGACCCTAGACAACTTAACCAAGTTTATAGTGCTTTCCCACTTCTTGTTTATACTTATCATACCCAGTTCTTTATTCATAGACAGAATAGTACTAGACTTACTCAGCCTTTATGTCTGACTCTACTTTTCTTTCGTCTTCTTTTCTTCCGTTTCCCCCCCCCCCCCAGGTCCACAGGGAGGGAACACTGCAGCTTGACCAGCCTTAACATCCAGCTTGAAGAAGAGAAATGTATTGCTGGGACTTTTCCGTTTTGAACTATGGCTTCGGACAATCCACTATGGGGCTTTTGCAGTTTATCTATGTTTTATTTATGCTTCTTTAAATAATGTAATCAAGACAGATTATGAAAGTGTTATGTTTTTTTTGAGAAAAGATGTAAGACAATTATGGTGATATTGTTGTAGCACGTATTTGCTTTTATGAAATAAAAGTTGTTGTTTTTCCGCTGTTTACAAATATGTGTTCTTATATCTGTCTTGTATATCTGTGACTTATACTTATAAACCTCCACCAAAATTAGGGCATTCCCTTTGAGAGTGACCCTAAAGGAGGTGGGGTGTTTCATATATCCCCCTTTCCACGCCAATATAACGCTTCAATATACGTCCCCCTACATCAGCTATTGTTTCGTTCGTTCCAGTGTTGTATTTTTTTTATATACTAAATCCTTTCAAAACTAGACACTGCACTTCCTTTCCCACTGTCTTCTACTCCACCCAACTTCTTCATTTCACCCTGTTGTTTCCTCATTTAAACTGTGAAGCTTAAACTGGAACCACCCTCCCCTAATACTCATGTAACTCGCGGTTCCCCCCTTTCCAAATATACAAAATAATCCAAACCCCTACAGCAACCGCATGAACCATACTTCCCTTCACACTTGCGCCTGCCATCAACCCAATTTCGCGAACTCCATCTGTGCTGCCATGACTCGCTAGGGAGGACCAGAACTCACCTTGAACCCGCAACAACATCGACGCGCGCCACTATCCCCACCGGAACCCGTTGACACTCAAGCTATTCGAAATCTGAACGAGCTTTAATGGTGCCAGACTAGATGGAGACAATATAACGCTGAAGTACTCAGATCCAGGATCTCAACGCACCCAAACGTACTAAATTATTTTGAGATTTCAATGATTTAACGAAGTTTAAAGAACTCACAATTTAATTCTTTTTAGTTGAGGAGAACGGAATGTCCTGCCGTATTTATAGGTAAGGTAGATTGGGAAACACGGTTCAGGGAAGAGTGGAAAGCACGGTTCAGGAAAGCGTGAGGAGCACGATTTTGAATAGCGTGGGGAGCACGGATTCGTGAATTGCTTATAGGGGAAAATAGTAATTTTATTTGTTTAGTTTAATTCGTGTTCAATATCCTTTAGATATTTGTTTTCAACTGAACTTGCCGGCCACGGAAATGTAAATGTTTGGGGCCTCAACAAAGTAAAGAAACATTGGAAATGTTTTAGTATAGAATATGCAATGTTTTATATTTCAGGGTACCGTGTTATATATATAAAAAAAAATCATTTAAGGAACCGCTATCAATAAAAGTACCGTTGTGTCGAGCATTGCCCCACGATCCCAAAAATATAATAATATCGGTAGATTAACTTATATTGTGAAACCCCAAAATATTACTACACGGTGCAAAATAATCTATATCAAAAGTAGCTTATTTTGCAAAATAAAAATTACAGTAAAATTCTAAAAATTAAATTATAACTACGCCTCAAAGGTTTTGTCCAAATTCGAAACCGATATTTAATTAAATTAAATTGTCATTATGGTTTATAAATGGTTTCATAGCAATTTTCTAAAAACTTGATTTGCGCATAAAACAAAATCTACACTATGAAAACTCAATTTTTTCCTTCCATTGGAAAGATATCGTCAAACAGATTCCAGCGTTTCTTGTTTCGAGAAAATCCGACTTATTTTGGGTCCTATACAGCCAATTGAAGTTCAAAACGCCAAATTACGAACTGCCTCGCCGCTGCAGCTCATTCTAAAATTAAACTATAACTACATATATTCCATTGTCGTCAACTAAACAAAATCGTCAATATAACTTCAATATAACCAATATCGAATCATTTTAAACTGTCTGTTCACTCTATATTGCCAACACAACATTTCCCGATTGTTTGGAAAATAAAAATATTATTTTATTATTTATTTAAATAATATATTCAAAAGAAAATCATTAAATTCAATTATTTAAATCCAAACCGATATTTTAAATAATAAAATAAACTAAATAATTACCAGAAAAATACGGGTCGTTACATTCCTTCCCCCTTAAAATAATTTCGTCCTCGAAATTATTAAGGTAGGAAAAATGCAATAAACCTATTACTTTGACAAAAATGTTTAATTAAAACTTGGTTTTATTTTCAAATCTAGCCCAACTGGGTTTGAACCTAATATATTTCAAATAACAAAATTTTCTAAAAATTTCAAAAAAAAAAAAAAAAAGAAAAATTCTAACACCTTAAATTTTGGAAAAAATTCGGCAGAGTCTCCCCTATACGGAGGGACATCTGCAATATCGCAGGTTCAAGAAATATCTATACATCGACCAATACGGTAGGAAAAATCCAAACTCAAAACCAAAATAAAAACCCAAAATTTTATATTTTTCGTAGGTGTACCTTTTTGCGAGCGTTATTACGCGATAAGCGATAAATTATTCTCGGGCTTACTCGACTAGCATGCCAAACTAGATTCAAATTACTCCAGATTTTCTTGGCTTAACTCCATACCTGTTTTTAACTCAAATGAACTTCATTAGTATTTAAAAGAAATGCCAGTCAGATTCAAATACCCATATCATTCATATTATCCACATAATTCCTTGATTTCCATATTATACTTCGATTCATTTCAATAATTTCAATTCATTTTTTCTAGATTGGGTTTTTAATCAACTGTTTTGCGAATTCTTTACAAACCATCCAACACATAACAAACAACCAAGGCATAACAATTCAACCAAACCATTTCGATTCACATTATTATTTCTTGTTTTCTTTTACTTTGGTTTCTCTTCAATTGATTTATATTGGATTAGTTTTCATCCAATTATCATTTACTCGATTTCACAAGTGAAATCTCTTTTATTATATTCATCTATTCCAATTCAGTATTCCAATTTGAAGTCTTATTCAAGTTACTCAAACAAATCCATATTATAATCATTTGAGACAAATATATTTATATAAAAATATAAATCCGGGCAAAACTATATAAAAATAATTTTAAAATAAATCACAAATACGCACTCTCATATATACACTCAAACTCAATATAGGGTATTACTAACCCCATCTCTATCGAGTTACGCCACAGAGCCAAGGTTATCACTAAAAACATAGCTCTGATACCAACTGTAATGGTCCGAAAAAAATTCAACGCTCGAATTTTCAACAATAATACAAAATCCCATATTACTTTGTCAAAAATCGAAGTATCGAACCCCATACTGTTAATAGAAAGAAGTTAGAGGATGAGAAATAGAAAGAAAGAAATATTAGAATAGAAGAAATAAGAAGAACACATCAGAATCTCACAGCAGAACAAAGAAATATAATATAATAAATCTCTTTATAAAAGAAACTCTATATACACATACCATTTAACAGAGTACAACATAGATCAGTCACAGCAGAAATAAACCTTGTATAACTAACGATGAAGCCTCCTGCTTCCAGCTCTTGAAACTTCAAGCGAATCCTAACCTGTAAATATACTTGGTATGACCCGAGCACATTTGATTTAAAATAAAATTCACCGGGTCAGTCTAGAATACTTTCAGTGATAAATTCGTAGAACACACAACTTGTTTAACTTTGAAAAATCGTTTTTGAAATAAATGGATAATAGTAAGACCAGCCCACACATAAACACGAAAGGTTTTTACCTTACTATAACCCAAAACGGTTTGAAATCAATATCTTTTCTGATTTTATACTAATGTCTATCAAACCACAAATAAATAATAATCTAGAAGAACGCTTGCATCTCACGCTCTACATATATAGTATACAAATCAAAATCGCGAGTGCTTACTGGAGATTGGATTCCAGCTATGACAAGCTATGGGACCACCTGTCGATCGTGTATCTCTAGAGGCGAATATGTTGGGTTCAACAAGAACGTCTTGCAATCCGGCCCTCATATGACCGACCACTCATTTCGTTTGAGTGTATCGAATGTATATCACCAACAGTTGGGCCCAAACCACCGTTTCACGAAAAGGGACAGCATCGAATATAGATTAAAGAAGCAAATGGAATTCCTCTAGATAGGTGATTATACACCCTAATGGAGCGACCCATATAGCCATGCTGCCTGCCCGATTTTTGTCATTTACCGGCTGATGAGGCTTGAGGCTACGTTATCTTTCATCGCATCAGATTCACTTCAAATGCCACATCGTCGGATCCATCAATAATCACTGATTGACGTCTACAACAATACATTACGTGTCAGCTAAAAGAAGTTTCCTTCTCCGCTTCCACTCTTGGTACGGTTGAAGAAATCAATGTACGTGACCTTTCTGGAAATACTCTATCAGACATTCATCCATACAAGTCAACCAGGAACAGGATGAACCGAAGGCACCCTCCTACCGCATCCTAGGTATAACGCTATAGATTATTAGCAAGAAGTCCTTGCAATCCGAAGATTTCAATCACGACAGAATCACAAGTCAGAATATCTTCGGGAGCTACCCTTAGAAATCCAACGGGTAGTTCTTCCGCTCATGAAGATCAACGGTCTTCACTGCTCCATCTCGACACTCTTCTGATTTTTCAACGCTACGTATTTGCTGGTCGGAATGGTTTTCGAATATAGACTCGACCCCGTTCTTTCCGTACCAACAATCGATAAAAGCATATTTTGATAGTCGGTTTTTTAACTATCAAATCACATCAGTGTATCTATGCGAATCGGCGGCTCAGGTCCTTATTTAATATATTTCATTGACTCTATTTCCTCGATTCTTGTAATCGATCTTATGGATTAAATCTTATCAAAACTCTTCTGGGTTAGTTACTTGAAAACATTACTTGACCCTCTTTTATCAACCTCTCTTTTACTTCCTTTGTTTGGAAGTATTACCATATTTCATTTATCAACATCTTTAAATTTCCTTAATAGTGGAAACCCTGTTTAATTTACTCAAACCCTTTTTAATTTTCCTTTTATTTAAAATCCTTGCTATAGTTCTAATTCCACTTTCCATTTTCATTTCCATTTGGCCATATAGCTATATTTCCATTCAATCCAACGACATATGATTTATGAACCAAAATTTTTCCTTTGTTTCAATTAAACTATTTCTCTTAATTTAACCCTTAAGTGTGCGCTTATTTCTTTTTATTATCGATTCGGATAAAATCCCTTTCATACTTTGTTTATATTATTTGAATTAAACTTCAAATCTTTGCTACACTAATTCACCACATAACATTATTTCATTCGGAAAAGGAATTCCAATAGAAAACAAAAATTCGCTTTAATCATTATTAAATGATGTTAGTTATCTATATCTGATTAACTAAAACTAGTATAGTTAATCTATTTAAAAAAATTATTCAAATAAATGATAGATTCCATTACTTGTGAATAATTCGATAATCACTTCTTTATCCATTACAAACAAATATCATCTCTCGATAATAGTGAAGCCATTCAAGTTGGGGTATTCTAATTACCTCTCAGACCTTGATCGACAGCGTTCTTACCTCAAGATAAATACGAGCTTGTAATTCTCAAATCTGATACATCCTTTCCATTTTCATTTAGTCGGGACTCATAAATCATTCCCCTTTTTATTTCAAACTCACTTGACGTGCTAATACCATTTCCTTGGTTTGGAAAACCTTCACTAAACCCATTTGATTCAATGATTTCTTACCTTGGTAAACTTCCTTATAGTTACTTTAACGAATCCCCTTTAAGTTTTAATTTATCACTACTTACTTTACTTAACAAAATCCTGTTGAAACCGTCGTATAAGTTTACAAAACTTATCTACAAACATTGTCTGTAAATTTGGATTATAACCCTTACCAACCTTTTCTCAAGTCTTATAGCCAGTTGTTTACCTCTTAGTTGGATACAAACTAAAATCATTGCTTAAATTATCAATTAAAATGATAATTAACTCTAATATTAACTACATTAAAAATAGTTGACTTTGCTATGACAAATAAAAATAGAATAATTATCCCTTTAAAGGCTTATTCAATTAATGACGGTTCTATTCCTCCAAAAATTCCTGAAGATTTCAAACAGTTGGTTTGCGATTCCTTGAATTTTGCGCATAGAAAATTAGCGGATAAAGGTCGAAACCCAGATGAACTACCATTCATGACTCCTGACGTTTGTATAATCAATTACTACTATCGGGATGGGAAATTGGGAATGCATCAGGAAAAGGATGAAGGCAAGGAAAGTTTGGCTCTTGGTCTTCCTGTTATTTCCATTTCGATAGGAGATTCAGCAGAGTTCGTGTATAAAGATGAAGGAACAGTCAAGAATATTATTCTAGAATCTGGAGATGTTCTGTTACTCGGTGGCAAATCAAGGGGAATTCATCACCGCATTTCAGGTATCTTCAACAACTCGGCACCGGAAATGATTAGAAACAGGACTAACATGAATGGAGGAAGAATAAATTTGACTTTAAGGCAGTGTGTGGCTACGCAAATCAATACTGTAAGTCATACACAGAATTCTTTTTCAAATTCTAATCGTTCATATGTTGATATTGTGAGGAAACCTAGGCTAAATATGCCTAATTGGAACTTATCTAAAACTAATCATTCTCGAATTAGAAAAGATGCGAGATCCAGAATTTGTTATCGCTGTGGAGATTCGAATCATATAGCAAGGGTGTGTAGAAATGGCCTGAGATGTTATAAATGTGGGGGAATAGGGCATCGAAAGTTCAGTTGTTCATTGAATTTTAATGGAAAATCGAAGTGGGAAATGATGCACTTCAACTGTTTGAGAATTAGTCTGAATATAATCGAGCTCCTTGATTTTTATGCTATGGACTTTCAGGGTTATTTATACGAAGGTGCTTATATGTTGCTGATGTTGGGATGGAACCTAGAAGGGATGGTGGATGGAATATTGTGGAACAAGAAGGTTGAAAAAGGGACAGTGTATCCCCCGTTGCCAAAACCGTTGAAAAGAACAGAACATGCATTATCATTTAGTCTGAATCTGGTCAAACTACGGAGATTATTCTTAGATTTACACACCAGCAACAATGTGGTGGCTATTAGGGTGCTGGATAGAACCCTGGAACATTTTGATGCTTTAAATACTGTCATCATAAGTGAATATAGTGACGTTGAGTCCCATTTTGTTACTGGTAAGGAATTTCCGAATCTTGGTAGGGTGGTCGATAATCTTAAGACAGTGGAGGGTATGTGTTGTAAAGCAATAAATGTAGAGAAAGAAAAGACATGTTATGAAGATGAAATGTTGAATGATATGGGTTTATACGGGACAGTGTGTAGTGATCCTATGTTTTTGGACCCGTTTGTAATGGAATGTATGGGGCTTATGAATGTTACAAGGATGGATGAGGATTGTAGTGGTGGCAAGTTAGACAAGGTTGGTGAAGTGATGATAGAGGATTTTGACATGGGTAATGAGGGGCAAGAGGGTGTCTCGGTGAGGGAGTATATTATTGATGCAGCAAAGGTGAAGGGGGCTAAATGGTCAGTGGCTAATAACGTGGTTCTTTCAAACCGGTTTGAAATACTTGCAGATGATGATGAAGGGTTGGATTTGAGGCATGAAGATATGGTTGACATTGACTTAGTGGGTGGTCTGAATTATGGGTGTTTGTCGAAGGGAGGATGTTGGGTAAAAAAGTTTAAGTGCAATATATTACAGCATAAGAATCTCACAATGGGGGAAGGGATGAGTAGGGATGAGTCGGGCTTGGAGGTGGACCTGAAGGATGGCTCAGTTAGGAGGTTGATGGCTACAGTGTTTAAGAGTTCAACTGATGTTGACTCATTTTCGGACTGGTTCATGTGTAATACCTCATGGGTAAATAGTGTTTACATGGTGGTTGTTAGCTCAAGTGATATGAAGCTTTGCTCCTTGACATTGAGACCGAGCCTTTGCTTATATAATTGGGTGGATGTTTTCTATCGTTTGGTGGACTTTTCTGGAATTGTTTCCAGCTTGTTGCGGCCGAGTCCGTGTGATATTCGTCGGGAGGGAGATTCTCCTGGTTTTATTTCATCGGTATTGGTTATTGTTGCTGACTCTGGTTTATTGAGTAGGGGAGGCTCGGAGGAGGCTAGTGTGGATTTTTATCAGGGTGGTGAGGACCCATCTTCTTCAGCTAGGAGGAGGAGGCGTCGGAGAGAGGTTCCCAGTTCTGGTATGATTCGTCGTAGTGCTAGGATCAGTTCTAATTTCTCTCCAGATCGAGGTAGGTCTCAGAATCCGATTGCTAGTAGTAGCAATTCGTATTTGGGCTCAGGTACGTCTTCTGTTTATGGTAGTGTTTACTCTCCTTATGCATTGAGTAGTTTATCGACTGATCAGCTATTTCAACTAGCCAGTGATACAGCCTTTATTTTTACTGATATTGAGTTAGATACCGACTTCATTAGGAGTAGGGAATTAGAGAGAGTCTCCTCTTTGAGTAGATGAGGATTGTTAGCTGGAATATTAGGGGTTTAAATGACCCTAAAAAATGTGCAAAAGTTAGGACATTCTTAATAGATTATCATATAGATATTGCTCTGCTTCAAGGGATGAAAATTGAAAGTCCTGACCTTAGTTTTTACACCAGGTTAGGTGGATCTCACATTAGTAACTGGGCCTCTCTACCGTCAATTGGTAGTGCAGGAGGACTTATGATTTGTTGGAAAGATAGCCAATTTAGACTTGTATAGGAATTTGCTAAGACGCATTCATTACACATTATATTATTTTCTTTTAGGGATAATTCTTTATTGGGCATTACGAACGTGTATGGTCCTCACACTAAGATTGAGAGGAGATGTTTGTGGGATGAATGTTTCGAATTTAGGAATATTGGTCCAAATCTTTGGATTGTAGGGGGGATTTTAATGTTACTAGGTTTTTAGGTGAGAGATCTCCTCGTGAAGGAAATTATTCTGAGATGGAAGAATTTAACGATTTTATTCTTGATAATGATTTGATTGAGATTCCGCTTAATAATAGGTCTTTTACTTGGTCTAGGTCTAATATTAATGACAGCCCGTCTTTTGCCTTACTAGATAGGTTTTTTATAAGTACAGAGGTTGATGAAAGATTTTCAATTTGTAAAGTAAAAGGGTTACCTTTCTTATATTCGGATCATTGTCCTTTAATCCTTTCGTGTGATTCGAATATGTTAATTAGTAACAGTTTTAAATTTGAGAAGATGTGGTTACTAGACATTAGTTTTGTTAAACTTGTTAATATTAAGTGGAAATCGTTAATCTATTTTAATAATGTATATAATGGCAATTCGGCTAAGATTTTTGTGGCAAAACTAGGTAAATTAAGATTTTTTCTTAAGAGGTGGAATAAATTTGTTTTTGGTAGTGTTAGAATTAAGAAAGATAAGATTTTGTGTGAGATGTTTGATTTAGATAAGTTAAGCGAATCTAGGTCTCTTAATATATGTGAGAAAGATAGACTTAGTAATCTTAGAAATGATTTTAAATTGATTCTGGAAAAAGAAGAAATAATGTGGAAGCAAAGATCACGAATTCAATGGATTAAAGAAGGTGATAATAACACGAAATTTTTTCATAGTATAGCTAATAAGAGGAGACGTGACAATTTGATACATTCTATATTCCTAAATAATGAGGAATTGACAGTTCAGCGTGACTTAAATGAAGCCTTCACCAATTATTATAAACAAATTTTTGGGACTAGGATCAAGAGAAGAATTAAGATTAATTGGAAGGACATCTACCCTACTGATGTTAGGGGAGAGTTAGTAGATTTAGATAAACCATTTTCGGAGAAGGAGATTTGGAAGGCTATTTGTGATATGCCAAGTGACAAAGCCCCGGGACCTGATGGTTTTTCTGTTATTTTTTATAAACAATTTTGGGAGGTCTTAAAAACGGATGTCATCAATCTATTTAATGATTTTTATAGTGGAAATTTATGTCTACGTAATTTTAACTTTGCTAATGTTATCCTTATTAAAAAGCGTGAGGGTGAAAAAAATTTAAAAGATTTTAGACCTATCTCCTTGATAAATGTATCTGTTAAGATTATCTCTAAAGTTCTAGCGAATAGGCTTAGTAGGAAGATGAATGATCTTATAGATCATTCGCAAACTTCCTTTATTAAAGGCAGACAAATAGTAGACGGTGTAGCAGCTGTACAAGAATACATTAATGTATGTGTTAAAAATAATTTTTCATGTTCTATTTTGAAATTAGACTTTGAGAAGGCTTTTGATTCCATAGATTGGGATTATATATGTGATGTATGTATTGCTAGAGGATTTAGTGTTAGATGGACTAACTGGATAATGCTGTTACTTAAATCAGGTAGTTCCAACATCGTTGTCAATGGGGTTATGGGTAAGAAAATCCAATCTAAGAGGGGTCTTAGGCAGGGTGATCCCCTATCACCTTTATTATTTAATTTAGCAGCGGACATATTTACTAGAATTATTAAGAGAGCTGGGAGATTAGGTGTTTTGGGCAATGTTGGCAATGAGGAATTTAGCAATGAATTATCCATTCTTCAATTCGCGGATGATACGTTGTTATTTTCTTCTCACCTGCCTAAGCATATTATCGCTCTCAAGTTCATCCTTTATTGTTTTGAGATGTTATCAGGCCTTAGGATTAATTTTGAGAAGAGTTCTGTTATGGTCATTAATGACTTTGGTAACGTAGAGGCTATGGTTGCTAGCACTTTAAACTGTTCTGTAATGAGTTTCCCTTTTGATTATTTGGGTTTTAGGATTAGGCCTTCGAAACTAAAGAAGGAAGATTGGATAGTCATAATAGATAAGATTAATAGTAGGCTATCGAATTGGAACAATAAATTTTTGTCTAGAGCGGGTAGATTAATTTTGGTTAATTCAGTATTATCTGCTATTCCTGCATATTGGATGTTTGTACATAGATTTCCTCAATGGGTTATTGAAAGAATTGATAGAATAAGACGCAATTACCTATGGAGTGGGGGTAGTGATCCAATTTGTAGGGGTTTCAAATGTTTAGTAAACTGGGAGGTGTGTTGTAAGCCTAAGAAAGATGGGGGATTAGGGATTATTAATTTAGCTAATTTTAACTCTTCCTTATTAGCCAAGTGGTTGTGGAAATTTAGGTGTCCTTTAGTGTCGTCCACATGGAAGACTATTTTATATAAATTTTATTATTCAGGAGGAGAGTTTATTGTGGGGTCTAGGGATAGATGGTATAATAGTTTATCTTACTTTTGGAAGTCAGTATTAAAGAGTTTTGATATTTTTAACTTAGGATATAAGGTGATTGTTCATTCGGATGATGCGACGTACTTTTGGCATGATAAGTGGATTTCTCGTTTACCACTTAAAATTGAATTTAAGGAACTCTTTAATATTTGTATTTTTAAAAATGCATTGATTAAAGATGTTTTTAGAAGAGATTTTGATCCCCCATGGGAGTTTTCTTTTGATATTATCTTAGATGGGGAAATGTTAAGACAATTAGTTTTACTATATGCTAAACTATCGTTATATCACATTGATGAGTATAGGGACTCTATTAGTTGGGAGAAGAAGTAAGAGTCAAGTTTATTCGGTTAATACTATGTATAACTTTATTAACTTTTCGGGAATTTCATTTCGACCTTTCAAGTTTATTAGGAAATCTAATTCTCCTCCTAAAGCTAAGTTCCTAATGTGGTTAATCTTTCATAAGAAATTAATACGATTGAGCTTCTAAAGAGAAAGAGTATTATTATTGATGTTAAGTGTTACTTTTGTTATCTTTTACACGAGGATTTTGATCATTTATTTTTCTCGTGCAATATCACAAATTTCATATTTAATATGGCTTTAAGGATATTTGTTCTGGATTGTCCTAATTCTTTTAATAGTTGTGATGAATATTGGAACTCTTTTAGATTTGTTTTTAATGGCAGTAAAAGATACATTCTAGATTCGTTAGTCACTATTATAAGTTGGTTCATTTGGTTTGAGAGAAATCAAAGATGTTTTCAGTCTAATTCTGTCTCTACCGATGATTTAATAATTAAAATAGTTTATTTTTGTTTGGAATGGATGTCTAATTCACATTACAAGCTATACCGGAAATTGGGATTTCAGAGCTTTTTGTTTAAGGTTAGATTTAATTTATATCTATTCATTAGAATCAGTAGTCTTTTTCGTAATAGATATCGCATTGATTGTTAATTGCTTTTATTAGTCCTTCATTGTATCCTTTTACTACACATATATGTATGAGTGATAAGTATATATATATATATATATATATATATATATATATATTAATATACACATATTTCCATATATATAAGTGAGTGTCTTTTTACTGATAATTTGTTGAGCTTTCCGCAGATTCAGGGTGTTGATTATCAGGTAGTTATTAGCAGTTAGCTGGATGGATTGGTGGCTTTTTTTTTTTTTTTTTTTTTTGCATTTCTCAGGTTTTCAGCATGATAGTTTTTATTGGGGAGCTTTGAAGATTGCTACATGGATTGATGATTAGTAACCCATTCGGGTTCTTTGTTTGAGAGTTTCATTGTAATATTGTATTTCATTATTTTGTTACTATGTAGAGGTTATGGGTATTGTATTGGAGTAGATATACTTCAATATCGGGTGGTGGCCTTGCCGGAATTCGATATTGGAGTAGATGGGCGGTGGTTTATCCGGAGCTCATCTATCTACGATCCTTACAACTCTAGACCCGTGATAGATTACATCTTGTAATCTTATGTTCTATTGTTGGACTATGTAGCTACGATTTTATTATATATACATATATATGTGTGCTCTCTTCTTTTCAGAAGATCACACATTTTTGTTTTCAAAAAAAAAAATTATAGTTAATCAAATGTTAACTAACATTTAACTCCATTCTTTTACTTTAACGAATATTCATAAAAATTTTGATTTTACAAATTCAAATCAAATTAATCCTATTTTCAAATTCACATTTAAACAGTTGATTTCTGTCAACTGTAACTACCAGTTACGCTGCTTACTGATTTCTATTCATTTCCTCTACTTAAATTAATTAAATAACTCAATTAATTTAAACCATCGGTTAATTGTTTTATAAAAACAATTATTCTCTTTCACTAACCCGTAGGTTAGCTTCGACTGCAGACCATAAATGACATTAAATTCTTATTGTAAATTATTAAATAATTTCTATTTAAAACACGATTTTACACGTATAAATATATTTATAAACTCCTTTTCCATTTCCATAAATAAATTAAACTCAAGATTTTTAAGTCAGTTATAAAATAAAATTTTTAACTTAAACTGCGTCAGTTCGTCTGACGACAAAAAATGATGTTTTGAAAACAATAGATTTTAGGTCCTCACTGCCAATCACTAACTATTAATTGAAAATCACATCAACGGTCACATCAATTCAACCATCAATATTCAAACTGGTTTTGATGTTATTTGGGATACAAACAGTTCATATGCAACCAGTATAAAAATAAACAACACACAAGTTATTTTGAGGAATCCGGTCTGATCCCTCCAGCCTGTCCTTATCCGCATCACAGATAGTTATAACATTATAATTTAAATAAATAATTTAACGACATCCATATAACAAATAGCAACCAGTTAATCAACCATAAGCAACCA
The DNA here is from genome assembly GCA_030737875.1 of Allium sativum. NCBI lineage: Eukaryota > Viridiplantae > Streptophyta > Magnoliopsida > Asparagales > Amaryllidaceae > Allium > Allium sativum. Next base: position 480,867,341 of record CM060926.1, on the reverse strand, counting down.
ATCAACCAGTATGTATTTTTAAATGGATTTATCACATCATAATAGTCCAGAAAAGTGTGAGAATTAACTCACCATTTTGTTTTGATGAATGATCAAGCCCTTTAAAAATATATGGAATTCAACTTGCTTCTGTCACCAACCATTTTTGCCTGACTGCGTAGCTTCCGTCGTTATGATAATATTAGATTATGTTCTGACCAATTCTGTTTACAAATGAACTAGTTATATAATTTATAAGTTACGATTTTATTTAACCTTCTAATAATTTTATAAATATTTAATTAATTATATTAAAACGTTAGACAATTACTTTACCTTTGCAATCAGTGATTAGCGTGCGGTAACCATCTGCTGACCGGTTTGAAATCATACTTTTGTGTTGCAAATGAGTGGTGGTTCCACCCAACTATTTTCCTCCCATCCACCACTAGTTTGCAGTTCTCTCTCTCTCTCTCTCTCTCTATATATATATATATATATATATATATATATATATATATATCTTTTCTTTTCCGCAACTTGCTCTACTGCTCCTAGTTTCAACTGACATCCATGCACGCAAAAACCGATACCACAAAGCACCACAGACCTCCCCACGTGTACATCCTCCCACCTGAAACCGCTTCCTACCACATACGTATATCCTCCTTCCCACACCAATACAACGCTTTAATATACATCCCCCACTTCAGCTATTGTTTCGTTCATTCCAGTGTTGAATTTTTTTTAATATACTAAATCCTTTCAAAACTGAACATTACACTTCCTTTCCTACCGTCTTCTACTCCACCCAGCTTCTTCATTTCCCCCTGCTGTTTCCTCGTTTAAACTATGAAGCTTAAACTGGAACCACCCTCGCCTAATACTCCTGTAACTCGTGGTTCCTCCTTTCCAAATATACAAAATAATCCAAACCCCTACAGCAACCGCATGCACCATACTTCCCTTCACACTTGCGCCTGCCATCAACCCAAGTTCACGAACTCCATTTGTGCTGCCATGACTCGCTAGGGAGGACCAGACCTCACCTTGAACCCGTAGAAACCTCAACGCGTGCCACTATCCCCGCCGGAAGGCCCGGAACCCATTGACACTCCAGCTATTAAAAATCTGAGTGAGCTTTAATGGTGCCAGACTGGATGGAGACAATATAACACTGAAGTACTCAGATCCAGGATCTCAACGCACCCAAACATTCTAAATTCTGTTGAGATTTCAATGATTTAACGAAGTTTAAAGAACTCACGATTTAATTCTTTTGAGTTGAGGAGAACGGAATGTCCTGCCGTATTTATAGGCAAGGTAGATTGGGAAACACGGTTCAGGGAAGAGTGGAAAGCACGGTTCTAGAAAGCGTGAGGAGCACGGTTTTGAATAGCGTGGGGAGCACGGATTCGTGAATTACTTATAGGGGAAAATAGTAAATTTATTTGTTTAGTTTAATTCGTGTTCAATATCCTTTAGATATTTGTTTTCAACCGAACTTGCCGGCCACGGAAAAGTAAATGTTTGGGGCCTCAACAAAGTAAAGAAACATTGGAAATGTTTTAGTACAGAATATGCAATGTTTTCTATTTCAGGGTACCGTGTTATATATATAAAAAAATCATCATTTAAGGAACCGTTATCAATAAAAATACCGTTGTGTCGAGCATTGCCCCACGATCCCAAAAATATAATAATATCGGTAGATTAACTTATATTGTAAAACACCAAAATGTTGCTATACGGTGCAAAATAATCTATATAAAAAGTAGCTTATTTTGCAAAATAAAAATTACAGTAAAATTCTAAAAATTAAATTATAACTACGCCTCTAAGGTTTCGTCCAAATTCGAAACCGATATTTAATTATATTAAATTATCATTATGGTATATAAAGGTTTCATAGGGATTTTCTAAAAATTTGATTTGGGCATAAAACAAAATCTACACTATGAAAACACAATATTTTCCTTCCATTGGAAAGATATCGTCAAACAGATTCCAGTGTTTATTGTTTCGAGAAAATCCGACTTATTTTGGGTCCTGTATAGCCAATTGAAGTTCAAAACGCCAAATTACGAACTGCCACGCCGCTGCAGCTCGTTTTAAAATTAAATTATAACTACATATATTCCATCGTCGTCAACTAAACAAAATCGTCAATATAACTTCAATATAACCAATATCGAATCATTTTAATCTGTCTGTTCACTCTATATTGCCAACACAACATTTCCCGACTGTTTGGAAAATAAAAATATTATTTTATTATTTATTTAAAAAATATATTCAAAAGAAAATCATTAAATTCAATTATTTAAATCCAAATCAACATTTTAAATAATAAAATAAATTAAATAATTACCAGAAAAATACGGGTCGTTACATTATTATTTATATGTATATATCGATGATATGGAATATTAAATTTTGACTAGATTTGTGCTGCAGTAGTTCGCGAATTTCGACCATTGACTCAGAATGGACATTACGGGAGATCCGAGCTTCGGATTCTCCTAAGACCTGGACCGTTGGGTACGTATCGAAAAGCACTTTCTAACAAATATTAGAGATTATAAATCTAACGGTTGGATTTGGAATTATGTTCAAATCAAATTTGGAAAAGGTCGCTATAAGTGAAGTTCGATGGTCGTTTATGGAAATTGACTGTGCGGGCCTTGATAAAATTATTAAAAATAGTAATAATTTGTGTAAAATCATTAGAAATGATTTGGAAAGAATTGGGATGAAAACTCCATATTTGAAAAGGTAAAAAATAGATTTATATTGAAATGAAGTAGTTTTGAACTAGAATTTTAATCCATTTATTTTTAAAATAAATAATTTGGATTTGAAAGGGTTTCAAAAATAACCAGAATTTCCAATATATAAAGTGGAAGTGGATTTGAATAGAAATTGTCTTTGGAATATTTCGATGTTGGATTTCGTGATTATACAGTTATTGTAATGGAAATTTGAAAGATATATTTATATCGTTATTTCCAATACGATATTTGTTGGTCGTAGAATGTGATATTGAATATAAGCCAATATATTTTCTATTCAGAGCCTTGTATTTAATATCAAATTGGATTTGGGTTTGTCATGAATGGTGTCTTCATTAACACTATTATTAAACCCAGTTGAGAAAAAGATTAAATATTTTTATTTAGATTTAATGAAGTATACCAATTAAATGGTATTTAATTGGAATTGAATTTGAATTGATTTTTGGGTTTATCGTGAACGGTGTTTTAAACGACATTGGTTCTTTAACCTAGTTAAAACAGGATATGATTTCCCAAGTTAAATAATCATTGATAGTGATTTTTGGGAAGATTAAAACCAAGTGAAGTTATAATGAATCTTTAATTAGATTGAAATGATCGAGAATGGAGTATCACCAGTTTTGCTCTAGGAGATAGTTAAATCTTTAATTAGATTTGAACGTGAAATGGTAATTGAATTTACCGATAACACCGTGGTGTTAAATATGAAGTATGAAACAGTTTTACTTCATGGGATGAATAGGTTGGGGTTGGGAAATTTAACAAGTGATTACTTCAGTAAGGTTCGCTAATCCCGACTAGTTTGGATAAACCATAATTTGGTTTGAATTGGAATTCAAAAGAAGATTAAATAATAAATTTAAGGAATTTATCTTTGATAAAATTATTAGGAACCTTTCCCAAAGTATAAGAATATTTGAATAAAAGAATATTATGAATTGGAATGAGGCGTATGTTGTGTTTGTGTAACACTTGATTATTATATACGCGAGTTATTCAGAAAGACCGGGTTCATCCCAATCTGAAATACTGATACGAAGATGTATCGAGGATGAAGACGCTAGTCGAAGATTGGAGGTCTTCAAAATCGTTTGGATAATTAATGATGATCTTGATTGGGATGTACACCCAAGAGGAGGGAATCAGTTGGTGATCGTCCAGACGTACTTGGAGATCAATGGATATGCGAGGTACAAGGTGCCTTCGGTTTCTCTCAGACCCAGAACATACTCTTAAATGGACAGTGTGTCTGGCATTGGATATCATTCTATGTGATTGATGGATATCATTTGCATGGAGTGGTTTGCCTTTGTGGCATGCTAAGATGCAAATATTCAAGGCTTCTGTTGAAAAGCAGAGTCTTGGGGTTGATGATCAAAGCATGGCCTTTGTGGCATAGCTTTGTGTAGCGTTAATTCGCGAGCTTCATACCCCTTGTGAACCAGAAACGGGAGAGGACCTCAGGGAGGGCATGTGTTTCCTTCTAGCTAGAAATGGCGTCAGTGGTTTGACACACCCTGATGAGTTTGACTTATATGGTTGTTGGGTTTCGTGGTGCCTCGGATATATCGGTGACTATGTGGAGCCGATGGATTCGTTGGACTCATTGACACCCCATAAGGTAGGGAAACGCGGTGTTCAGGCATTTTAATCCACATTGGTGGACCGGCCTTGACGATCCAAGGGACGATGCATTCTGTTCCTGAGACACGGGGTAGAGCGTCTCGGATTCGGTAAGGACGATACCTTGCCTTGGTTCACAGATGGAAATCCAACTTCCAATACGTGACATGCGCGGTTTTGATTGTAGAGCCTAGTATTGGCGACACGATATATGGTACCCATGCCATCTATGATTAATATTTCTAATTGAAATTGTTTTGACACCATACACTTATAGTAATAATAAAAGATGAAATTTAGCATATCAAGCATTCTTTGGCTATTATAAGGTAAAAACTCTATCCTCCGGCTTGTGTTGCATTGTGTGATGGGACCTGGGTCTTATAATAGCTTCATTGTTCTTTATTTAGCATTGCATTGTTTTTTTATGCGCTGGTATTCTTGGGAGGAAACCCATTCCGTGTTATACCGCATGGTTCGTTGATTTAGCTAACTTTAAAATAAAGATTAGTAATTGTTTTAGTTCTCACACCAGTCACATGAATGACCTGGAGTTTATTGTTTTAACCTAAACTCTGGGTGCCCTTATTTTGACACGGGTAGCAATTAGTTTTGGTTTTGCAGATTTATATTCACAGGAACATGGTTTACAGCTGGGATGATATCTGGAAAGCTCTGTATCTGTATATCTCTTTTAGTTGTGTATTGTATAATTTTTCCGCTGCTATGTAATGTACTGTAATCTCTGATATTTGGTGATGTATATTATTTATTCATACTCTGTATATTCTTGTATTTTTATGCCATTATTGTAATAAACAATGAAATGTTCTTCTGTTTGCGTTCTGATTTGTCGTGTTCTCAAAAAAATAAGGTGTTTCGAAAGGTCTTGGTTGGTTTAGCTATCGAGTCGGATCGAGCGAAATTCCTTATTGTCACATTTGGTATCAGAGCTTTGGTTTACAAAGCTCGGAGAACAAGACTCGTTAGAATCAAACGAAAGAATTCATCAGGGATTGGATTAGTAATTTCCAATGAGAATGACTCGTTAGAGATGGAATCAGTAGTATCCTGAATGAGTGTGAAGAGTGATATTTTGAAAATAAAATTGAAAACAAATTTTGTTTTGAAAAATTAAATTCAATTATTCGTATTTGAATATTTATTTGTATTGATTTGGACAATCAATATATAAAGATTTTTCGTATACGTCTGAACCACGTGTATTCGAAGTTTTAATATACTAGATAGATATAGAATCACATTCTAGTCGCCCGGGGATGGTTCTGATGATGGCATGCCATCATCAGCACTTGTGCTCGAGTTTCGCAGGTGTGATATTTATATATTTCCAATTGACTGGTGTGAGAACCGAAATTAGATAGGGTCTTTTGTTGTGATTTGGCACGAAAAACATGATTTTTGACAATATATCAAAGTTATGAGTTTAAAAAGATAATCAACTAATTGATTGCTGGTTGTGTTGTTTGATTATTGGTTGATTAATAAAAATTTGGACCATTTAGCCAAATTGTATCAAATAGTGAATTGTATTGAAAATTAGTCGCATTTGCATGCATATACATGTACTGACATTGAACAGGTCATAGCAAGGAGGCTAGAGCAGAGGAATAAAATTGTTTGCCCGACAAATAGTTACATGTTTATTTTATTTCTTGGGTTTTTGATGATTTCATGAGCCGATTGGCTAGCCGCTTGGCTGTTTCTTTATCTTTTTGGATTGGTGAGGGCCATGGGAGGCTATTTGAAATATTCCGAAGCTCCCAGTGCAGGGGAGGTTATGGCAAAATTTTTCGAAAAATTAGGGTGTTAGCCAAGTTTTTGAAATTTTGAAAAATTCTTAGAAACTGAAAAGTTGAAGAACTTAAACCATAATGAAAATACTGGAATTTGAGTAGATTTGTGTAGCGACCCGTGTTTTTATAACATGTAATAACTATAAATCAAGGCAGAATTAATTTTTAAAATAAGAATCAAAGGAAACGGGTTACGCCATTGCCTTCGTCTCGAAATTCTGCTTGGAAACGAGTCCGAGTTTTCGAAAGTCGGAGTCCGTATAACCAAGTTATGACCATTCGAAGTTTTCAGAAATTTTCAAGTTCAAAACAGTTCAATTCAAATTCAAAATTCGAATTTCAAACCTCAGAATGGACTGGGCAGGAAATTTCCCGCCCAGGACCCAGTCGACCTGTGGGTCGACTATGTAGTCGACCTACCAGGACCAGGTCGACCTGGTGCCCGATCCCATTTTTGAGGCTGGATTCACTTTGATGTTTCTGGCCTCGTTTATGTTCACATTCGTTGACCTGACCCTATAAATACAGCCCCTCACACTAGTCTCTCTACACAAAATTCTTTCTGACCTTATGCTGCTCTAATTCTGGTTGAAAAGTTAGAGAGACTACTTCTTCTACGTCGAAGCTACGTTGGTGATTTGGGGATTTCTGTTAGGACTTGACTAAGCATATAAAGATTCAACATCGACTCTCTTTTTCTAATTCTCGAACCACGATATGTAAGCCCCAGTTATTTTTAGATTTAAACTGTAAATGTAAAATGAATATGATGTAAATTGAAATTGGACCTATGTATGATGACTGTTTACATCAATTCTTGTTCATCTTGGTTCTTGGCTCTTGGATATTACTATGACATTGATTTGGGGCCTATTCATGTTGTAAATCAAAGATAAAACCCCTCATATTATCATGTTGAATCCGCTATTAGTCACAAGTTTATGACTATCACGTTATGTCAATCTTTACTATGATTATGCTATCGCCTTATGTCAATCGTTACCATGACTATACTATCACCTTATGACAACTGTTATCTTGACTAGTACCTTATTTTGTAAGATTTGAAATCTTTTTGTTTGAGGCCAATATTCCATATGCCAGTAATGTTATATCATTTATTCCAAGTTATACTGTGCTATGCTAGTAATCACTTTTGCCTCCTTGTACCCTTCCCTTTTTATGTTATTCCCCAATTAGACTTATTTGTATCGATTCGAGCTAACGCGCGATGGGAATACGATTGGGTAGACTAGGTAAAACATGAATTAACTTTGAACTTTAAACATGAACGTTATTATAACTTGAACCTGGATATGGACATGAACTTGACACGATTTGACATGAAACATGACATGAAATATCGACATGAATTTTTACATGAAAACTTGAATGTGGGCATGACAATTAGATAAACTTGAAAATGGCCAACTCGAGGTTGGGTTGAGTTTGCAGTGTAAATCTGCCCGGAACCGCCCTGCAAATCCAGTGGCTGCAAACAATAGGATCCAATGTGGGTAGTTGGTCATGTCGCACGTAAAACCCGAGGTTAGACTATGTTGTGGTGTAAATATGCCCGGAACTGCCCGACAAATCCAGTAACCACAGCAGTTAGTCTAATGTGAGAGGTTGAGGTGCACTAATGAATTAATGCCACATGATAGTGTTAAGTCATGAACCACTTGAATATACTAAACCAACTTGACACGATGATTTGATAGGGTTAAGTCATGAACCGCTTGAACACACTTAACCAACTTGATACATGAATTGGATAGGGTTAAGTCATGGATTTGAATGACAACACTTAACCCATTAGAAACCCTAGTTACGCAGTCCTTTTCAGCAGTAACCCACTTAGATGTATCACGATACCCTGGGACTAGGCAGGGTGGGGCACGATTACTGGGCTGATCGTAAGCGACCAGAATGACGGCTGAGTAGATTAGCCATTGTAGGTTCAGGTGGACTATGGTTGTGCACGTAGTCGGAGTTGAAAAAGCAGGCATTGGGCACCCGTAGATTTACAGTGTGCGTGCTTGATTCTTGTTGGAGGTTGGCACCATAGGACTTAGTACACCCTTTGGTGGACCTAGCACAGGTAACTACATTTCTGGATAGGGCCGTATGAAACAGACACATGACGAGCTAGAACTTGTAGGGAGCCGATCGATTAGTAGATCGTACCATAGGACCCCGTAATGGGTCACTTCATGATACTGGGCCAAGAGATCATTTCATGGTTAATGCTTGACATGGGTTAGAATACTAGTACGGTTGGTGCAGAGAACCTTGAATATGCGATGCTAGACTTGACTTATCTTGTTATCCTAATTATCCTAACAATTATGTTATCATCCTTATGTTTAATTCCAGTTTTCACATATCATGTTACCTTTACTTGTTTTCATACTGAAAGTCACTGGGGCTTACCAGTCTTTATGACTGACCCTTCTTCTTTCACCTCTTTTTCTTTCGTTCCCCCCCAAGGTTCTCAGGGAGGAAACACTAGCTCTTAGCTTGGATTTAGCTTGCTTTCTGACAGCTCATGTACGGTTTGGTCTTGGGCTATGCTATGGCTGCTTCTGCTATTTATGGGGAATAAATTACTTTTGTTTTAAGTTTATGCTTCTTTATTTGGAACCTGATGTAATGGAATAATTTGTATCTTGGATATATGAGCTTTTGACTCTTTTCTTGGAAATAATAAGAAGTTGGTTTTTAATTTCTGCCGCTGCTTTCTTTATGTTCTGCCTTATGATATCTCTGTGCATGTTTACCTAGATAATACTCCACCAAAACTAGTGCATTCCCTTTGTGAGTGACCCTAGCGGAGGTGGGGTGTTACATTTGGTATCAGAGCCGAAGGTTGCCAGGCTGGGCAAATGTTTTAAAAACCTTCTGAAACTATTTTCAAAACCATTTACAAAGTAGCATTTTTCAAGAAAAGTTTTATGTTTAAAAAAGGCTATTCCCCAAGAAGCCATTAGCACTTCCCTTTGTTTCCTTGTTTGAATCTTTTCTTTTTGTTTTTCAGCATGGCTGATCTTAACCTGCCTGAGGGAATACCCGTGCCTGGATGGTTCTGAAGGTACTTAGAAGCCAGGGCCAACGACGCGGGCACGGCAGACATCCGTCCTCCTCCTCCCCCAGTGGCTGCAGTTCCTCCGATCTGGATTAAAATGCCTGAACACTACGTCTCCCCACCCTATGGGGTGTAAGTGAGCCAACCAAATGACTCCATCGATTCGAGAACGACCGATCAATCCGAGGCGCCTCGCAACAGCAACAACCACATAAGTCAAACTCGTCAGGGCGTGTAAAACCACTGACGCCACTTCTAACTAGAAAGAAACGCATGCCCTCCCTGAGGTCCGTCTCCCGTTTTTGGTTCATACCGGGTGTGAAACTCGCGAAGTAAACGTTACACAAAGCTACGCCACAAAGGCCGTGCTTTGATCATCACCACGAGACTTTGCTTCTCAACAGAAGCCTCGATCAATTGCCACTTAGGCATGCCACACAGGCAATTCACTCCATGCGTTTGATATCCATCAATATATAACCCCTGTGCTCGTACGTCTCAGAGAAGGGCGTTAAGCAAGAGAATAAATTCTCCGCCGCCAAACAGATATATATTTAATAGAGATCAATCACACAGACTAAAATCCAATGTCAGACACACAGTCCATTTACAAGTCCGTTCTGGGTCTGAACGAAACCGGAGGCACCTAGTACACCGCATATCCATCGATCTCCAAGTACGTCTGGACGATCACTAACTGTTTCCATCTTCTTGAGTGTACAGCCCAATCAAGATCATCAGTAATCACCCAAATGACGTGAAGACTTCCGGTCTTCGACCACTGTCTTCATCTTCGACACCACGTCGAATCAGTTATTCAGAATGGGATAAACCCGGTCTTTCTGAATAACTCGCGTATATATTATAAAAGTGTTACACCAACACAACATACGCCTCATTCCAATTCAGAATATTCTTTTATTCAAATATTCCTATACTTTGGGAAAAGTTCCCATTAATTTTATCCAAGATAAATTCTTTAAATTTATCCTTTAATCTCCTTTGAATATCAATTCAGACTAGTCGGGATTAGCGAACCACACCGAAGTAATCATTTATTTTATTTCCCAATCCCAACCTATTCATCCCATGAAGTAAAACTGGTAATACTTCATATCTAAAACCACAGTGTTATCGGTAAATTCAATTACCATTTCACGTTCAAATCTAATTAAAGATTTAACTATCGCCTGGAGCAAAACTGGTGATACTCCATTTCGATCATTTCAATCTAATTAAAGATTCATTAAAACTCCACTTAGTTTTAATCTTTAACTGGGTTAAAGAATCAGTGTCATTTAAAAACACAGTTCACGATAAACCCAAAGTCACATTCCATTGATTATCGGGTTAAAGAACGAGTGTTATTTAAAACACTGTCCACGATAAACCCAAAAATCAATATCAATTCAATTCCAATTAAATATTCTTTAATTGGTACACTTCATTAAATCTAAATAAAAAGATTTAACCTTTTCTCAACTGGGTTCAAGAACAGTGTTAGTGAAGACACCACTCACGACAAACCCAAATCACATTCGATATTCAATACAAGGCTCTGAATAGAAAATATATCGGCTTATATTCAATATCAAATTCTACGACTAACAAATGTCGTATTGGAAATAACGATATAAATATATATCTTTCAAATTTCCATAACAACATCTGTATAATCACGAATTCCAACATCGAAATATTCCGAAGACAATTTCGATTCAAATCCACTCCAATGCAATCATTGGAAATTTTGGTTATTTTTAAAACCCTTTTCAAATTCAATTTATTTATTTAAAAATAAATAGAATTATAATCCTAGTTCAAAACTAGTTCATTTCGATAAAAATCTATTTTTATCTTTTCAAATATGGAGTTTTTCATCCCAAATCTTCACAAATCATTTCTTATGATTTTACACAAATTATTACTATTTTTAATAATTTTATCAAGGCCCGTACAGTCGATTTCCATCAATGGCCATCGAACTGCACTTGCAGCGACCTTTTTCAAATTTGATTTGGACATAATTCCAAATCCAACCGTTAGATTTCTAATTTCTAATATTCGTTAGAAAGCTCTTTTCAATACGAACCCAACGGTTCCGGTTTTAGGAGAATCCGACGGTCGGATCTCCCGCAATGTCCGTTTGAAATAAATGGTCGAAATTCACGAACTACCGCGGCGCGGCGCGTTCTATTCAGGCCATTATATTATATATATAATATATATAATATATACTTCGTCGATTTCTATTTAAAACGAATTATATAAATAGTTTTAAAATTCGTTTCAAAAGCAATTTCAACTTTCATTTCAATTCAAATCAAAATTGAATTCTTCTTTATAAATTCATTTTAAAATTCATTTCTATTCAATTCAAATTTCAATTCAATTTGAATTCATTTCAATTTTCTTTCAATTCAATTTGAATTCGTTTTCAATTCAATTCATTTCGAAATCGTTTTCAATTCAATTCATTTCGAAATCGTTTTCAATTCAATTCATTTCGAAATCGTTTTCAATTCAATTCATTTCGAAATCGTTTTCAATTCAATTCATTTCGAAATCGTTTTCAATTCAATTCATTTCGAAATCGTTTTCAATTCAATTCATTTCGAAATCGTTTTTCAATTCAATTCATTTCGAAATCATTTCGAAATCGTTTTCAATTCAATTCATTTCGAAATCGTTTTCAATTCAATTCATTTCGAAATCGTTTTCAATTCAATTCATTTCGAAATCGTTTTCAATTCAATTCATTTCGAAATCGTTTTCAATTCAATTCATTTCGAAATCGTTTTTCAATTCAATTCATTTCGAAATCGTTTTCAATTCAATTCATTTCGAAATCGATTTTCAATTCAATTCATTTCGAAATCGTTTTCAATTCAATTCATTTCGAAATCGTTTTAAAATCGATATAAATATCGTTCACGTCAAAATGGCGTCAATCTAATCATCACGGCTTCACATATTTCTATTTTCAAATATTCTATTTCAAATATTTCCTATTATCAAAATATTTGTTATTATCAAAATATTCTTTATTTTCACGATTGGATTGAGGCCCAATCAATTACCATATAAAGTTAATTATATTGATTTTCATACATTACACACATATCATAGCATTGAAAAATAATCAACCATCTACCAAAGTGCACTACACTGTATAAGCATCAAATATAGATATCTAACGCTTATAACAGCCTGTCAATCAATCGATCGACATATTAAATCAATCAGGATGAGTGAACTTCATATTTCATCCCAACACCCGTGTGGGGTTTCAAACAATCAAACGCAGATTTTAGTTGTGCAGTTGGGCGAAGTGTAAAATTTATCGACCCAATCAATGTCCTTCAAATAGGTGTAAATAAACAAACCGTTCGGTTTGTAAATGAATATTTTATTTTATTCACTTCACGTTAAAAACTATATTTTTAACGATAAAACATTTTATTTTCAACATATGAATTTCTATTCAGTTCATTTATTCAATAATATGATATTTTTATTTTTCTAACATATTTTAGAAAATTTCGGCGGCATAACGGCACGATACTAGAAACGGGACGAGGCCTAGCCTTATCCCCGGTCTAGTGAAGGCCCACGCCATTCACAAATCAATCAAGTCCATTCATTTCACCAAACAATTCAATTTCAATCAAATAATCCAACTAATCTATGCAACCAAACAAACAAGTCCATGGTCTGTGGACGATTGTGTCGGGTGCTACTAAGCACCGTCTGCATCCTAGTATATATATGTAACTATAAAATTAAATTGAAAGGTGAGAAGTTCTCACCAATAGCTTTCCTAGCTCAACGGCTCTTCATAGATAGAAATCTTCAACGTTCTCGCCTTTTTGTTACCTTCGTTGCCCGCTTTCACTACATACGTAAAAATCACTTTTTTACTTCGTTATTCAATATATAAAAATCGAATTTTTACTATGCTATTCAATATATAAAAATCGAATTTTTACTATGCTATTCAATATATAAAAATCGAATTTTTACTATGCTATTCAATATATAAAAATCGAATTTTTACTACGCTATTCAATATATAAAAATCGAATTTTTACTTTGCTATTCAATATATAAAAATCGAATTTTTACTATGCTATTCAATATATAAAAATCGAATTTTTACTATGCTATTCAATATATAAAAATCGAATTTTTACTATGCTATTCAATATATAAAAATCGAATTTTTACTATGCTATTCAATATATAAAAATCGAATTTTTATGTTTTCAAAACCCAAATCTTTTTTTATTAGAAAAATCTAATCTTTTACTTCAAAAATATAATCTTTCCTACATCGTAAATTCGATCTTATCTACAGCACAAATTCGACCTTTCTTATTAACCAAAATCATATTTTTAAAACTGAAAATAAAGCAATGCTAATTTTATTTTTATCACTACCATTTTTAAATTTAAGTTAATTACACTGAATAAATTAAAATAAATAACCGAATAAAATATAATTAAAACTTACAGTTGTTTGGAGGAGGGGGTTTTAGGGTTCTATTTCGGATCTGGAAGCATCGGAGGGGGTGCATTCGCCGGCGCCGGACTGCAGGGGGGAATGCAGGAGGCGGTTGACCTCCTGAGGTGACGCGGGGACAGAGGGCGGCGGTGTGAGGTGGTGGGTGGTTTCGTGGGTTCTGGAACTCACGACAGGGAGAGGCTCGATCGCCGGAGGTGTAAGGGAGGGGGGGAAGCAAAAGATCGTCGGCGCGAAGGGAGGGGGGCGGTGGCTTTCGGTACGAGGAGGCGGAGGGACGATTTCGAGATCCGACTTCATTTTTTTTCTTTTCGTTTTGATTCTGAGGAATGAAGCGGGGGGGGGGGGGGGCAGAGAGAAATAGGGGGAGAGGGAGAGAGAGTGTTATATATATATATATATATATATATATTTTTATGAAAAAGTTGACTTTTACATACGACCTCGAAACGAGGCCCACCGCCTGTCGTCCATAGCATTTTACCCCCATTCCGAACACAATGGGATATGTATCGTAGGTTGATTTGATCGTTTCGATCAGTTTCCTTTGAATTTACATTTAAATCACTATATTGAATTTTAAACGTACATTTCAAATTACCGGGGTCACATACTAACTCGAAAAATTCCAGAAAAATATTTTCTAGCTTCGTATTGACGATACGGTCCTAACAAAACTAGTTTCGTCGAATTCTGAGACCGTTGGAAAAATGGCCATTTTCCAGTCGATTAAATTCAACTGAAATGGTCAAACGCGTTTTCCTTTGCCACGCCCACCTATTGATTCGAAAAATTATGAAACTTGAAATCTAGCAATAACTTGACACTGCGGGCCCAATAAAACTGGTTTCGTCGAAATCCGAGGTCATTTGCAAAATGTCCATTTTTAAGGGCCTGAATTCCATAGCGACTATTCAGAATTTTCAACTGGACATATCCTTTGACTCCCGCTATGAAATTTCGATTGGTCGGATTCGTTGGAAAGATATTATCAAATAGATCCTAATGTTTTTGGTTTCACTAAAATCCGGATTGTTTTGCACCCGGTACATCCAATTGAAGTTTGAAATCGAATTATCGAACTACCGCGCCATTTTCAATTCTATTTATAATTATATATAAATATTTATATTCTAACGACGAACTATATAAATATATTCATTCGAATTCTATTCAAAATAAATTTCTCGTCGATATTATTTAAAATAATTCATTTTAAATAATCAAACTTCGCTAGAATTGCCAAAATAAAAATTTTAAACTGGCCCAGGTTTTCGGGTTGTTACAGGTGGTGTCAGTGACCTACCAGCCCTGACATTTATATACATTTCACCTATGTGGTTGTTGCTGTTGCGAGGCGCCTCGGTTTCATCGGACGATCCGGGTCCGATGGAGTCATTCGTTGGCTCATTTACGCCCCAAAGGGCGGGGAAACGTAGCGTTTAGGCATAATAATCCACATCGGTGGACCGGCCCTGACGATCCAAGGCTTGCCTGCGCGCTTGCCTGAGACATGAGCTAGATTGCCTCGAATCGGTCGAGGACGATCCCTGGCCTCGGTTCATAGATGGAAATCCAATTTCCAAATACGTGATTTTGCGATTTTAATTGTAGAACTATTATGGCGACATGATATATGGTACCCATGCCGCCTATGATTGATACTTATGATTTGAAGTTGTTTTAAACACTATACACTGATAATAGTATCAAATGATTTGTTTTAAAACGTATCAAGCATTCTTTGGCTGTTATAAGGGAAAACCCTATCCCCCGGCTTGCGTTGCATTGTGTGATAGGACCTGGGTCTTATAACAGCTTCATTTTTCTTGTTTTAGCATTGCGCTGTTGTTTTATGCACTGGTATTCTTGGGAGGAAATCGGTTCCATGTTATACGGCGTGGTCCCTTGATTTACCAAACATTAAAAATAAAGATTAATAACTGTTTCACACCAGTCCCATGACTGACCTGGAGTTTATTGTTTTAACCTAAACACTGGGTGCCCCTATTTTGACACGGGCAGCTAGTAGTTTTGGTTTTGCAGATTTATATTCACAGGATCCTAGTTTACAGCTGGAACGATATCCAGAGAGCTTTGTATCTGTATATCTCCTCTAGTTGTGTATTGTATTATTTTCCGCTGCTATGTAATAAAAATCTCTGATATTTCTGTGTAATGTATATTCACTTATACTCTGTATATTCTTGTAATCTGATGCATTGTTGTAATATACAATGCAATGTTCTGCCGTCTGCGTTCTGATTTGTCTTGTTCTCAAAACAATCCGTTCTTTCTCATCTCTTCGGAGACCGGGGAGTTCGGGTTGTCTCATCGTGGTATCAGAGCTTTGGTTTACAAAGCTCAGAGAACAATACACATTAGAACCCTACGAAAGAATTCATCAGATATTGGAATAGTAATATCCAATTAGAATGACTCGTTAGAGATGGGATCAGTAGTATCCTAGAACGAGTGTGAAGAGTATATTTTTAAAATGAAAACCAATTTTGTTTTGAAATTTAAACCATTTCGTACGTATTTGAATATTTACTCTATATAGATTTGGACAATCCGATATATAAAGATTTTGCATATATGTCTTGCAAACGTGTATTCGAAGTTTTAATGTATTGGATAGTTATAGAATCATACACTAGTTGCCCGGGGATAATTCTTGTGATGGGGCAGCATCGCCAATATTTATTTTCGAGTAACGAAAGTTAGATTTCTATATATTTCCTATTGACTGGTGTGAGAACCAAAATTAGATAGGGCTTATTGTTGTGATTTGGCATCAAAAATCTGATTTTTGACTATATAGCAAAATTATGTGTTTGAAATGCTAATCAACTAATTGATTGATGGTTGTGTTGTTTGATTATAGTTTGATTAATTAAAATGTTGAACATTTAACCAAATTGGTCAAATATTGAACTGTATTGAAAATTTGGTCGCATTTTCTTGCATATGCATGTGCTTACATTGAACAGGTCATAGCAAGGAGGCTAGAGCAGAGAATAAAATTTGTTTGCCCGACAAATAGGTACATGTTTACTATATAATTTACTGTTTTGTTTGGGTGATGATGATTTTATGAGCCTATTGGCTAGCCGCTTAGCTTTTTCTTTTTCTTTTTGAGATCAGAAGGCCTATATGGCAATTTCGGGATTTTCCCGTGGCTCCCGGTGCAGGGGAGGTTATGGCGAAATTTTTCGAAAATTTAGGGTGTTAGCCAAATTTTTGAAAAATTTGAAAAGTTTTTAGAAATTGAAAAGTTGAAAAATTTAAGCCGTAATGAAAATAATGAACGTAGAGTTGATTGATCAAACCACTTTCGACTTTGTTCCTTTTCGGGGACCAAAAGTTTTAAGTGGGGGAGATTGTAACAACCCGAAAATCTGGGCCAGTTTAAAATTTTTATTTTGGCAATTTTAGTGAATTTTGATTATGTAAAATGAATTATTTTAAATAATATCGATGAGAAATTTATTTTGAATAGAATTCGAACGAATATACTTATACAGATCGCCGTTAGAATATAAATATTTATTTTAAATTATAAAAGGAATTGAAAATGGCGCGGTAGTTCGATAATTCGATTTCAAACTTCAATTGAATGTACCGAGTGCAAAATAAACCGGATCTTAGTGAAACCAAAAATAGTTGAATCTAATTGATAATATCTTCCCAACGAAGCCGGGAAATCAAACTTTCATAGCGGGAATCAAAAGATATGTTCAGTTGAAAATTCTGAATAGTCGTTATGAAATTCAGGCCCTTAAAAATGGGAATTTTGCAAACGACCTCGGATTTCGACGAAACCACTTTAGTTGGGTCCGAGATGTAAAATTATTGCTAGATTTCAAATTTCATAATTTTTCGAATCAATATGTGAGCGTGGCAGAGGAAAACGTGTTTGAACAGTTTCAGTTGATTTTAATCGACTGGAAAATGGCCATTTTTCCAACGGTCTCAGAATTCGACGAAACTAGTTTTGTTAGGACCGTACGTCAATATGAAACTAGAAAAGATTTTTTTGGAATTTTTCGAGTTAGTATGAAGCCCCGGTAAATTGAAATGCGCATTTAAATTCAATATATAGAAGTATATGTTGATTTTGACGAAAACTGATTGTAACAGCCGAATCAGCTTACGATACATATCCCATTGTGTTCGGAATGGGGGTAATTAGCTATGGCGACAGGCGGTGGGCCTCGTTTTGAGGTCAAAAATAAAAGTTGCTTTTTGGGTGGAAAAATAAAATAATTAAATGAAAACCCTTTTCTCTTTCCTCTCCCTATTACCTTTCTACCCCCCCCCCCGATTCATTTCTGAACGAAGAAGAAAAAAAAACCTAAGCTAATCGCGCCGCGCCCGCCCCCCCATCAGCGACGCTTGCCGCGTCGATCGACCCCCCCTCCTACTCTAAGCGATCGATAACCCCTACCCTGCTGCCGACCGAAGACCCCCCCTTTTCTGCCTGCTCTGATCTTGCGCCGCCACTCCAGAAGGCCGCAGCACCTCCTCACACCACCGAGAACGCAGCGCAAACCACCCCCCCTCTCCGATCTGAACATCGTAAGTTATATTCATTTTAATTTCATTTTATTTTATTTTATCTTTCTGATTTCTATTTTTATGATGAAGTTAAAAAATTTATAACTAGAGAAGTTAGGATTTTTATAACTAGAGAAGGTCGGATTTTCATTATATAGAAAGTTCGGATGTTTAAAGTATAAAAGGCGATATTTTTAACATATAAAAGATACGATTTTTAACAAATTAAAATTGATTTTTATATGTATATTAGCATGGTGAAAATACGATTTTTTTTTATGTAGCAAGATCGAATTTTTTATAAAGTAAAAATTTCGATTTTTATATATTGAATAGCAAAGTAAAAATTCGATTTTTATATATTGAATAGCAAAGTAAAAATTCGATTTTTATATATTGAATAGCATAGTAAAAATTCGATTTTTATATATTGAATAGCAAAGTAAAAAATTCGAGTTTTATATATTGAATAGCATAGTAAAAATTCGATTTTTATATATTGAATAACAAAGTAAAAATTCGATTTTTATATATTGAATAGCATAGTAAAAATTCGATTTTTATATATTGAATAGCATAGTAAAAATTCGATTTTTATATATTGAATAGAAAAGTAAAAATTCGGTTTTTATATATTGAATAGCGAAGTAAAAATGTGATTTTTATATATGTAGAGAATACGGGCAGTGAAAAGTGACAAGAGGCAAGAACGGCGAAGATTTCTACGTAAGAAGAGTCGTGGCGTTGGATTAGCAATTAAGTGAGAACTTCTCACCTTTCAATTTAAATTTTCTAGTTATAAATATATACTAGGATGCAGACGGTGTTTAGTAGCACCCAACACCTGTCGTCTACAGACCATGGATGGCTTGTATGCTTGTTTGTTTGAATTTAATGTGTAGTTGATTGTGTGATGTGTTATGAAATGATATAAAATATTTATATAGTTAAAAAGTATTTTATAGTTAAAAATAGAAATTTTAACGTGTATATGAAATGAAATAAAAATAAACAAATCTGACGATTTGTTTATATAGACACATTTGACTGATATTGATTGGAACGATAAATTTTACACATCGCCCAACTGCACAAATAAAATATGTGTTTGATTGTTTGAAACCCCACACGGGTATTGGGATGATATATGACATACACTAATCCCAATAGTTAGTAAAATGCACTTTGGATGGAAATAGGAATGTTTGAATAGTTAGTAAAATGCACTTTGGACATACACTAATCCCAATATTTTATTTTATTTTATCTTTCTGGTTTTATATAGCAACTTTTAATTTCATTGATTGACAGACTGTTATAAGCGTTGATTATTCATATTTGATGCTTATACAGTGTAGAATGCACTTTGGATGATGGTTGATTATTCATCATTGTTATTATATACATGTGTTGTAGAAAATCCATATAATCAACATTATATGGTAATTGATTGGGCCTCATTCCAGTTTTGAATTAGATATATTTGAAATAAAATATTTGAATAGAAATATTTGAAATAAAATATTTGAATAGAAATATTAGAAATAGGAATGTTTGAATAGAAATATTAAAAAAAGAAATATTTGAAGTAGAATATTTGAAAATCGAAATATATGAAGCCGCGTTGATTGACGCCATTTTGACGTGAATGATATTTATATCGATTTTATTCAAATTGAAGTGAATATTAAAGTGAATGGATATTCGAATAGAATTGAAATAGAATTAAAATCATTTGCAAATGAATTCGAATAGAATTGAAATAGAATTGAAATCGTTTTGAAATGAATTCGAATAGAATTGAAATAGAATTGAAATCGTTTTGAAATGAATTCGAATAGAATTGAAATAGAATTGAAATCGTTTTGAAATGAATTCGAATAGAATTGAAATAGAATTGAAATCGTTTTGAAATGAATTCGAATAGAATTGAAATAGAATTGAAACCGTTTTGAAATGAATTCAAATAGAATTGAAATAGAATTGAAATCGTTTTGAAATGAATTCGAATAGAATTGATATAGAATTGAAATCGTTTTAAAATGAATTCGAATAGAAATTGATAGAAATAAATTTGAAATGAAATTGAATTAATTTGAAATTCAAATTGAATTGAAAACGAATGGAAATTGAATTAAAAATCGTTTTGAAAAGAAAATCGACGAAGTATATATTATATATATTATATATATAATATAATGGCCTGAATAGAATGCGCCGCGCCGCGGCAGTTCGCGAATTTCGACCATTGACTTCGAACGGATATTGCGGGAGATCCGACCGTCGGATTCTCCTGAAACTAGAACCTTGGGTTCGTATCAAAAAGAGCTTTCTAACGAATATTAGAAATTTGAAATCTAACGGTTGGATTTGGAATTATGTCCAAATAAAATTTGGAAAAGGTCGTTATAAGTGCAGTTCGATGGTCGTTGATGGAAATCGATTGTACGGGCCTTGATAAAATAACTAAAAATAGTAATAGTTGGTGTAAAATCATAAGAAATGATTTGTGAAGAATCGGGATGAAAAACTCCATATTTGAAAAGATAAAAATAGATTTTTTCGAAATGAACTAGTTTTGAACTAGAATTATAATTCTATTTATTTTTAAATAAATAGATTGGATTTGAAATGGTTTTGAAAATAACCAGAATTTCCAATAATTTCATTGGAATGGATTTGAATCGAAATTATCTTCGGAATATTTCGATGTTGGATTTCGTGACTATACAGATGTTGTTATGGAAATTTGAAAGCTGTACATATATCGTTATTTCCAATACGATATCTGTTGGTCATAGAATTTGATATTGAAAATAAGCCGATATATTTTCTATTCAGAGCCTTGTATTTAATATCAAATGTGATTTGGGTTTGTCGTGAATGGTGTCTTGACTAACACTGTTCTTGAACCCAGTTGAGAAAAGATTAAATCTTTTTATTTAGATTTAATGAAGTGTACCAATTAAATAATATTTAATTGGAATTGAATTGATATTGATTTTTGGGTTTATCGTGGACGGTGTTTTAAATAACACTCGTTCTTTAACCCGATAATTAATGGAATGTGATTTTGGGTTTATCGTGAACCGTGTATTAAATGACACTGATTCTTTAACCCAGTTAACGATTAAAACTAAGTGGAGTTTTAATGAATCTTTAATTAGATTGAAAAGGTGTTAGAATGGAGTATCACCGGTTTTGCTCCAGGCGATAGTTAAATCTTTAATTAGATTTGAACGTGAAATGGTAATTGAATTTACCGATAACACCGTGGTGTTAGATATGAAGTATAACCAGTTTTACTTCATGGGATGAAAAGGTTGGGATTGGGAAATTAAAATAAATGATTACTTCGGTGTGGTTCGTTAATCCCGACTAGTTTGAATTGATATTCAAAGAAGATTAAAGAATAAATTCAAGGAATTTATCTTTGATAAAATTAATGGGAACCTTCCCTATGAATATGAAATTTAGAAACTAACTGTCGGTTAGCCAAGCAGAATGGTTTTCTGGATATTGATCTGATGTTGGTTTCGGCCTTCGGGGTTAATATTTGGGGAATTTTTCTCTTGTTAATTTACGGTTAGTGACTGATAAATTGGAATGAGGCGTATGTTGTGTTTGTGTAACACTTATTTAAAATATACGTGAGTTTTTCGGAAAGACCGGGTTTATCCCATTCTGAATAACTGATATGACGATAAGTCGAAGATGAAGACGGTGGTTGAAGACCGGAGGTCTTCATGTCGTTTGGGTGATTACTGATGATCTTGATTGGGATGTACACCCAAGAAGATGGAAATAGTTGGTGGTCGTCCAGACGTACTTGGAGATCGATGGATATGCGGGGTACTAGGTGCCTCCGGTTTCGTTCAGACCCAGAACGGACTAGTAAATGGACTGTGTATCTGACATTGGATTTTAGTCTGTGTGATTGATTTCTATTGAATATATATCTGTTTGGCGGCGGAGAATTTATTCTCTTGCTTAACGCCCTTCTCTGAGACGTACGAGCTCAGGGGTTACGTATCGATGGATATCAAACGCATGGAGTGAATTGCCTGTGTGGCATGCCTAAGTGGCAATTGATCAAGGCTTCTTTTGAAAAGCAAAGTCATGTGGTGATGATCAAAGCACCGCCTGTGTGGCTTAGCTTTGTGTAACGTGAATTCGCGAGCCTCACACCCCGGTTGTGAACCAGAAACGGAAGAGGACCTCGGGGAGGGCATGCGTTTCCTTCTAGCTAGGGTGGTGTCAGCGACCTACCAGCCCTGACATTTATATACTTTTCACCTGTGTGGTTGTTGCTGTTGCGAGGCGCCTCGGTTTGATCGGACAATCCGGGTCCGATGGAGTCATTCGTTGGCTCATTTACGCCCCAAAGGGCGGGGAAACGTAGTGTTCAGGCATAATAATCCACATCGGTGGACCGGCCCTGACGATCCAAGGCTTGCCTGCGCGCTTGCCTGAGACATGGGCTAGATTGTCTCGAATCGGTTGAGGACGATCCCTGGCCTCGGTTCATAAATGGAAATCCAATTTCCAAATACGTTATTTTGCGATTTTAATTGTAGAACTAGTATGGCGACATGATATATGGTACCCATGTCGCCTATGATTGATACTTATGATTTGAAGTTGTTTTATACACTATACACTGATAATAGTATCAAATGATTTGTTTTAAAACGTATCAAGCATTCTTTGGCTGTTATAAGGGAAACCCTATCCCCCGGCTTGCGTTGCATTGTGTGATAGGACTTGGGTCTTATAACAGCTTCATTTTTCTTTATTTAGCATTGCGCTGTTGTTTTATGCACTGGTATTCTTGGGAGGAAACCCGTTCCGTGTTATATGGCGTGGTCCCTTGATTTACCAAACTTTAAAAATAAAGATTAATAACTATTTTAGTTCTCACACCAGTCCCATGACTGACCTGGAGTTTATTGTTTTAACCTAAACTCTGGGTGCCCCTATTTTGACACGAGCAGCTAGTAGTTTTGGTTTTGCAGATTTATATTCATAGGATCCTTACAGCTGGAACGATATCTGGAGAGCTTTGTATCTGTATATCTCCTCTAGTTGTGTATTGTATTATTTTCCGCTGCTATGTAATTTAATTCTCTGATATTTCTGTGTAATGTATACTCATTTATACTCTATATATTCTTGTAATATGATGCATTGTTGTAATATACAATGAAATGTTCTCCCGTCTGCGTTCTATTTTGTCGTGTTCTCAAAACAATACATTCTTTCTCTTCTCTTAGGAGACCGGGGAATTTCGGGTCGTCTCATGTATGGATTTGAGGATCTCTATCTTAAGCGTAGAAATCACGTGTAATGCTTATGTTCTCGGATTTATGGGATACGTTTTGATCCTAGGCATGGATTGGCTGTCCGATTATGCATTTATCTTGTTGATAATGCCAAGCTAGTTTCATTGCCCGTTAGGCACATGGCCCCGCGAGAAAGAAGAGAGCTCAGTAAACTAGTAATGAGTTGCTTGAGAAAAATTTCATAAGGCGAAGCATTTCTGAATGGGGTGCTCCGGTGGTATTCGCTACTAAGGCGGATGGATCGCTTCGTCTATGCATAGATTATCATGAGTTAAACAAGCTGACGAAGAAGAATAGGCACCCACTACCAAGAATCGACAATTTGTTTGACCAGCTTGTGGGAGCATCTGTTTTCTCTTAACTCGATCTAGCCACAAGATTCCATCAGCTTGGAGTGGCTGATGATAGCATTGACAAAACTTCGTTTAGGACTCAAGATGGGTTCTTCGAATGGCTCGTCATTCCGTTTGGGTTAACAAATGCACCCACATACTTTGTGGATTTGATGAGTAGGGTGTTTCGGGAGTTCCTTAACAAGTTTGTGGTAGTTTTCATGGATGATATTTTGATCATCTCAAAAGATGAAGAAGAGCATGCTAGAGATCTCAAGGATGTCATGGAAACACTTAGGGTAGACCAGTTAAAAGCTAAGTTCTCCAAGTGCCATTTTTGGAGGAAGGAAGTTTGATTCCTTGGACATGTAGTTTCTAAGCAAGGCATAGCCATGGACCCCGCAAAGGTAGTTGCGGTACAGGAATGGAAAATTCCTAAGAATGCAACGGAGGTGAGGAGCTTTCTCGGTTTGGCGGGCTACTACAGGAAGTTCATTAAGGATTTCGCTAAGATTTCAGCCCCTCTTAATAAGTTAACAAAGAAGAACCTACCTTTTGCATGGGACATAGAATGTGACGCTGCTTTTCAGAGACTTAAGAGAACCGTCACCACAACCCCAGTTTTGGCATTACCCGATCGAGGTAAGATGTTTATCGTGTACACAGATGCGTGCGACACGGGGCTAGGCGCTGTCCTAATGCAAGAAGGAAGAGTAATATGCTACGGGGCAGACAACTTAAAGTTCCTGAGAAAAACTATCCCACGCATGACTTGGAGTTGGCCGCGATTGTTTTTGCACTTAAAGCTTGGCGCCATTATCTTCTAGGGGAGAGGTTCGAGCTGTATACCGACCACAGATCGCTTAAGTACCTCTTCTCACAGAAAGACTTGAATCTGAGACAACAACAGTGGATGGAGTTCTTGGCATCATATGACTTCGATACAGCTTATACCCCTGGCAAGGGTAATGTGGTGGCGGACGCGCTAAGTAGAAAAAGGTTGATTTTGAGCCCCTTGTTTGTTGAAAGGAAAAGCCTTGAGTTTATAGCAATCTTTGATTTTACACCTGCTGTTGAGTCATTAACTGCTACGTTTGCATCTCTCGAGTTAAGACCTACACTTCTAGATCAAGTAGGGACTTCACAGAAGGAAGACCCACAGATAGTCGAAATCATGGACAAGCTGATTAAGGGTGAGACGTCGAGTCACCTCACTAGGTATGCCATAGATGACAAGGGATGGCTAAGGCGCGATGGGAGGCTATGTGTCCCACAAGTGGGAGACCTAGTAAGGAAAGTTCTTGAAGAGGCGCATCACTCGAAGATGACTAAACAATCTCGGAGGGGATAAGATGCAGAGGTATATGAAACGCTTTTTCTTTTGGGTTGGAATGAAAAAGGACATGGCAGAGTTCGTCTCGAAGTGCATAGTTTGCCAACAAGTAAAGGCCGAGTCGAAGAAGCCTGGTGGGCTATTACATCCTTTGGAGGTTCCACAATGGAAATAGGATAGTATATCGATGGATTTCGTGGATGGACTGCCTAGGTCAAGGAAGGGAAATACTAGCATATGGGTCATAGATGATAGACTCACGAAGAGTGCTCACTTCATTCTGGTGAAAAGGAAGAGGACCGCATCAGGGCTAGCGTCTATCTACCTACGAGAGATAGTACGATTGCATGGAGTTCCTTCTAGTATAGTTAGTGATCGTGACTCGATTTTTACTAGCCAGTTTTGGAATAGTCTGCAAGAAGCAATGGGTACACGATTGAACCTGAGCATGGCCTATCACCCACAGATGGATGGACAAACCGAAAGGGTAAATAGGGTACTAGAAGATCTCCTGAGGCTATGCATTCTTTACTTTGGTGGCACTTGGGAAGACCATCTTCCTCTCGTGGAGTTTGCATATAACAATAGTTACCAAGCTAGCATCGGAATGGCACCGTTCGAAGCCCTGTATGGAAGACTGTGCAAATCACCAATTTGTTGGTGGGAGACGACAAATAGACTTATACTTGGGCCGGACATGATAAGGGACACTTCTGGGAAGATTGAGTTGATACGAAGACGGATGAAAATGGCCCAAGATAGATAGAAATTTTATGCGGACCAGAGAATGACAGACCTGGAGTTCGAAGTCGAAGATATGGTCTTTGTAAAAGTTTCTCCATTATGCAATGTAGTTCGTTTTGGAGCAGTTGGAAAGCTAGCACCAAGGTTCGTAGGACCGTTCCCCATCACTGAGAGGTTTGGACGAATGGCCTATAAGGTAGACTTACCCGAGAAGCTGGCTGGGGTGCACAATGTCTTTCACGTCTCGCATCTCCGAAATTGCTTGCATGAGTCAGCCGAAGTGGTTGAGCCAAGCATCCTTGAAGACGTAGAAGTGGAAAAAAAAGTAACATTGAGGCGAGTTCCGATTCGGCTCTTAGGAACGGAGATTAAGAAGCTAAGGAATCGAGAAGTCAAGCTGGTTAAAGTGCAGTGGAGTGAAGCCCAAGAAGACGCAACTTGGGAAACCGAAGAAAAGATACGTGCACTTTACCCATTTCTTTTTTAGGGTACATTCTCGATCTCTTTTTCCTATAAACTTGAAAACCTTTCCGTATCATGCTTCTACTATCTACGTTTGTCTTGTTATCTTCTCGATCTTATCTTGAGAACCTTTGGTAGAACCATATGGATGTAAACATGTGATTGAAACATGTTATGGTTGATGTTTGCAAATGGTTGCAAGTGGTTGCAAGTGGATCCTAGTGGATGCATGACACACATTAGGCACTAGATCGGCTAAGTCACATTTTCATGTTGCATACGCATGACTGCTTATACTTGTACATGGATGGAACTTGTTATGTTATCACTTGGATGTTGCATATGGATGGATGTTTGTGCACTCATGTAGAGATTATAAACTATGTTAGGAATTTGCATACATGTTGGATTCATGACACTAACATATTTTTCATTAAGGAGGTTTACTGAATCAGTAACCGCCTGATCTTTTGCATTAGATAAGTGCATATACACACACTTTCTGCATATGTTCATACAGCACTAGAAATCTTTTAAGGACAATGGTTGCCCATGGATGATGCTTTGAGTAGATGGATGATGGATGGTAGGACACATCCTCCCTAACTTAGAGATTTCGGGGACAAAATCCTTTAAGGGGGGAGAATGTAACAACCCGTGTTTTTATAACGTGTAATAACTATAAATCAAGGCAGAATTAATTTTTAAATTAAGAATCAAAGGAAACGTGTTACGCCATTGCATTCGTCTCGAAATTCTACTTGGAAACGAGTCTGAGTTTTCGAAAATCGGAGTCCGTATGACCAAGTTATGACCATTTGAAGTTTTCAAAAAAATTCAAGTCCAAAACAGTTCAATTCAAATTCAGAATTCGAATTTCAAACCTCAGAATGGACTAGGCGGGAAATTTCCCGCCCAGGACCCGATCGACCTGGGGGTCGACTATGTAGTCGACCTTCCCAGGACCAGGTCGACCATAGTGTCGACTTGGGGTTCGACCTGGTGCCCGAGCCCATTTTTGAGGCTGGATTCACTTTGATGTTTCTGGCCTCGTTTCTGTCCACATTCGTTGACCTCACCCTATAAATACAACCCCTCACACTAGTCTCTCTACACAAAATTCTTTCTGACCTTATGCTGCTCTAATTCTGGTTGAAAAGTTAGAGAGACTACTTCTTCTACGTCGAAGCTACGATGCTGATTTGGGGATTTCTGTTAGGACTTGACTAAGCATATAAAGATTCAACATCGACTCTTTTTTCTAATTCTCGAACCACGATTTGTAAACCCCAGTTATTTTTAGATTTAAACTGTAAATGTAATATGAATATGATGTAAATTGAAATTGGACCTATGTATGATGACGGTTTACGTCCATTCTTGTTCATCTTGGATCTTGACTCTTGGATATTACTATGATATTGATTTGGGTCCTATTCATGTTGTAAATCAAAAATAAAACCCCTTATATTATCTTGTTGAATCTGCTATTAGTCACAAGTTTATGACTATCACCTTATGTCAATCGTTACTATGATTATGCTATCACCTTGTGTCAATCGTTACCATGACTATACTATCACCTTATGACAACTGTTATCTTGACTAGTACCTTATTTTGTTAGATTTGAAATCTGTATGTTTGAGGCCAATATTCCATATGCCAGTAATGTTATGTCATTTATTCCAAGTTATACCGTGCTATGCTAGTAATCACTTTTGCGACCTTGTACCCATCCCTTTTTTTGTTATTCCCTAATTAGACTTATTTGTATCGATTTGAGCTTACGTGCGATGGGAATACGATTGGATAGACTAGGTAAAACATGAATTGACTTTGAACTTTAAACATGAACGTTATTATAACTTGAACCTCGATATGGACATGAACTTAACACGATTTGACATGAAACATGACATAAAACCTCGACATGAATTTTTACATGAAAACTTGAATGTGGGCATGACAATTAGATAAACTTGAAAATGGCCAACTCGAGGTTGGGTTGAGTTTGCAGTGTAAATCTGCCCGGAACCGCTCGGCAAATCCAGTGGCTGCAAACAATAGGATCCAATGTGGGTAGTTGGTCATATCGCACGTAAAACCCGAGGTAAGACTATGTTGCGGTGTAAATCTGCTCGGAATCGCCCGGCAAATCCAGTGACCACAACAGTTAGTCTAATTGTAAGCGAGCATCGGACTGGGCAGGGTAGGGCACGATTACTGGGCTGATTGCAAGCGACCAGAACGACGGCTGAGTAGGTGCTCCATTGTAGGTTCAGGCGGACTATGGTCGTGCATGTAGTCCGGAGTTGAAAAAGCAGGCATTGGGCACCCATAGATTTACACTGCGCGTGCTTGATTCGTGTCGGTAGTTGGCACCATAGGACTTGATACACCCTATGGTGGACCTAGAACTGGTAACTACATTTCTGGATAGGGCCATATGACACAGACACATGACGAGCTAGAAATTGTAGGGAGCCGATCGATTAGTAGATCGTACCGTAGGACCCCGTAATGGGTCACTTCATGATACTGGGCCAAGGGATCATTTCATGGTTAATGCTTGACATGGGTTAGAATACTAGTATAGTAGGTGCAGCGAACCTTGAATATGCGATGCTAGACTTGACTTATCTTGTAGTCCTAATTATCCTATCAGTTATGTTATCATCCTTATGTTTAATTCCAGTTTTCACATATCATGTTACCTTTACTAGTTTTCATACTGAAAGTCACTAGGGCTTACTAGTCTTTATGACTGACCCTTCTTCTTTCGCCTCTTTTTCTTTCATTCCCCTTCCCCCAAGGTTCTCAGGGAGGAAACACTAGCTCTTAGCTTGGATTTAGCTTGCTTTCTGACAGCTCATGTACGGTTTGGTCTTGGGCTATGCTATGGCTGCTTCTGCTATTTATGGGGAATAATTTACTTTTGTTTTAAGTTTATGCTTCTTTATTTGGAATCTGATGTAGTGGAATAATTTGTATCTTGGATATATGAGCTTTTGACTCTTTCCTTGGAAATAATAAGAAGTTGGTTTTTAATTTCTACCGCTGCTTTATTAGTGTTCTGCCTTATGATATCTCTGTGCATGTTTACCTAGATAATACTCCACTAAAACTAGTGTATTCCCCTTGTGAGTGACCCTAGCGGAGGTGGGGTGTTACAATTTGTTAAACAACTTTCAGCTTCGTTCCTTTTCGAGGACGAAAAGTTTTAAGTGGGGGAGATTGTAATAACCCGGAAATCAGAGCCAATTTAAAAAAAAAAAAATTGGCAATTTTAATGAATTTTGAATATTTAAAATGATTTATTTTAAATAATAACGACGAAAAATTTATTTCGAATAGAATTAGAATGGATATATTTATTTGAATCGACATTAGAATATAAATATTTTATTTTAATTATAAAAGGAATTGAAAATGACATGGTAGTTCGAAAATTCGATTTCAAATTTCAAATTTCAAATGGATGTACAGGATTCAAAATAAACCGGATTTTAGCGGAACTAAAAATATTAGGATCTACTTGAGAATATCTTTCCAATGAATCCGAAAAATTGAAATTTCATAGCAGGGATAAAAAATGATGCTCAGTTGAAAATTCAGAATAGTCACTATGGAATTCTGTCCCTTAAAAATAGCCATTTTGCAAACGACCTCTGTTTTCGACGAAACCCCTTTTGTTGGATCCGGGATGTCAAGTTATTGCTAGGTTTCAAAATTCATAATATTTGAAAGCAATATGTGAGCGTGGCGAAAGAAAACGTGTTTTGATAGTTTCAGCCAATTTCGATCGACCAGAAAATGGCCATTTTTCAAATGGTCTCAGAATTCGATGAAATTAGTTTTGTTAAGACCGTAGCGTCGATACGAAGCTAGAAAATATTTTTCTAGAATTTTTAGAGTTCGTTTGTGACCCCAATAAATTGAAATGTGCATTCAAATTCAATATATAGATTTGTATTTTGATTTTGATGGAAACCGATCGAAACAGCCAAACTGGCTTACTAAACATATCCCATTGCGTTCAGAATGGGGGTAATTAGTTAGGGACGATAGTTGTAATGACCCGAAAATCCGGTAGAATTTGAGCTGACCAAAAACACAAGTCCAACCCCAAATATCACGGAAATTCGAACCATTAATAGAAAGAAGTTAGAGGGTGAGGATAGATAAGATAGAAACTTAGAATAGAAGAAGAAGAAGAACACAACATCAGAGTAACACGAATGTCACAGCGGAACGAATAACATATAATATATATAACATAACTTGAAATATACATCTGTACTTGAATATACATCAACATCAAAGTACATCACTTACAACACAGCAGAAATAACTATAGCTATATGATCCTGAAGCCTCCTGCTCCAAGCTCTTCCAGTATATCTGTAAATTCCCGACTACTTGGCTGCCCGTACAAATTTAGGCACCCAAGAGTTTAGGGAAAACAACAAAGTAAACTCCGGGTCAGTCATGGGACTGGTATGAGTAAACAGTTTAAAACAGTTTCAGAAAACTAAATGATATCTCATAAGACCACGTCGTATAACACGGAACGGGTTTTTCCCTTATGAGAATCCAAACACTTGATTTATCTTTATATCAACTCTTTTGATATTATAATAATGTCTAAATCAAGTAAATAACAATCTAGTGGAAACGCTTGCATCTCACGTTCCACATATATAATATACACTCAAAACCGCAAGCACGTATTGGGTAATGGATTTCCAACTATGACAAGGTATGGAATCACCTTCCGCTGGTATATCTCTAGAGGAGAATACACCGAGTTCAACAAGAACATCTTGCAACTCAGCCACACATGACCGACCACTCATTCCGCTTGAGTGTATCGAATGTATATCACCAACGATTGGGATCAGCAACCGTTTCCCGAATGGGTCAGCATCGACAATAGATTTTTAGAAGTAAATGAAACTCTAGATCAGGTGATTATACACCCTAATAGGTGCGACCTACATAGCCATGTTGCCTGCCCGATTTCTGTCATTTACCGGTTGATGAGGCTAGAAGCTACGTTTTATCATCACGCCATATTCACTTCGAATGTCACATCGTCAAATCCATCAAATCACCGATTGACGTCCTCAACAGTACATTATGTGTTAGCCAAAAGAAGTTTCCTTCTCCGCTTCCACTCTTGGTACGATTGGAGAAATCAATATACGTGATCGTCTGGCAATACTCTGTCAGACATTCATCCATACAAGTCACCCAGGAACAGGATGAACCGAAGGCACTATTTCTATTTATAGAAAAAGTCCTTGCACTCTACTCCGTCTTCGATTATCTTTATATAATCTGATTCGCACGCTATTGCTGATATGGAGTGGTTCTTCGGATAATAATCCAACCAGTCTCTCCATATTGATAACGATGGTCAAAACTTCGATAGTCTGTGATTTAACTATCGAATAAAAACAAGTGTTTCGATAGTCGATGATTTAACTATCGAATAAAACAATTGTTCATCCAAACGTCCAACAATCACTAAACCTTTAAATAATATTCCATTAATTAAATCTCTTCTCTATTTCTTATCAATATTTGTTAACCAAATATTTTCAATAACCATATTGGCCTTATACGTTCTTTGGAAAACATTTCCATATATCGCCTTCCTTTATTTTCTATACTAGGAAACATTCATTATTCTATTTCCAAGCTTTGCACATATTTGGGTTAAAACAGATGTTGTGTAAAACATCGTTACGACAACCCAAATACAGTATTTAACTAATTCTTATTCCACATTGATCTTCGAGCCTGAATCTTGCTACTTATCGGTATATCATGAAATCAACCAAGTTGGGGTATAATTACCTCTCAGACCTTGACTGAATAACATTTAACGTCAAAACAGACAAGACTACTTACTCGAATAATCAATACCATACCACTACTTCTTCACTTTTAAACACATATATACTTTCTCTTTTATCCTTACGAGGTTTTATTCTTATACTTCCTTTTTGATTATACTATTCTATTTCTAAGTTCGTTTTCTTATCGACTTCTATATATTTTGATATGTAAATTTCTAACTATCAAATTATCTTAAAAATATTCTATCTCCTTAAATTCCCGGAAAAATTCGCCATAACCTCCTTTGTACCGGGAGCATTGGGAAATTTCAAATAGCTTTCCCGGTCCTTCTTATCTCAAAAACAAAAAGAAAAAGCCAAGCGGCTTGCCGATACGGCGCATAAAATCTCATATGGAAATTAAATACGTACCTTTGTGTCGGGCATTCTATTTATTTCACTTCTATACTTTATTCCATACCTGTCTCCTGTATATTTATGCTTGCCCAATCTATTTTAACTATACCAATCGTTTTAACTCAATTTGTTAATTATTTCTTTAGTCTATTTCTACTTTTAATATTTGAATTCTATATTCAAACTCCAATTCGCTTCTATTATTCAATTTCTATATATCAAATTCTATTGTCTTCTATTATTCAAATCCTATAATATAAATCCCATTTGAATTCTCTTTATTCAAATTCTATAGTTTAAAGTCCATTTGAATTTCTATATTCAAATTTATAGTTTAAAGTCCATTTGAATTTTTATATTCAAATCTATAGTTTAAAGTCCATTTGAATTTCTATATTCAAATCTATAGTTTAAAGTCCATTTGAATTTCTATATTCAAATTTATTTGAATTCTCTGCATTATTTATAAACAACGTTTATAACTTCAATTCAAATCCCACCTTTCCATTTATAAACAACGTTTATAAATTCAATTCCCATCCCATCTCCCATTTATAAACTCCGTTTATAAATTCAATTCCCATCCCATCTCCCATTTATAAACAAAGTTTATAAATTCGATTACTTGTTTTATATACCTTCAAAACAAGTTAATATCTTCTATAGTTTTATTAAAAATTCAAATTCTATTTATAAAAATAGAATTTCCTTTTTAAATATCAAATACCCTTTCCGATATTTTTATGAATCAATATTCAAACCCCATTGATATTTTAAACAATCAAATCAACCAATTTTCAATCATTTGATTTTTAACGCATCATATATGAATATATATGAAATCAAACAAACAACAAATAGATAATATATTTTTGAGGAATCCAGTTGGATTCCTCCAACCTGTTTTCCTGCATCCACAGACGTTAGCACATAAATAATACCTATCCTGCTTCGAGGCAGGATATCGCGGTATAAAAGGTCATCCACTAATCATAGCGTGGGGCGTATAGGGTAATCATCCGCTATGGTACCGCGGGCATCCGCTAATGAGACTGCGGGAATCCAACCAATCAATCAACCCAATATATATGTATATAATAGTCCTAAATAACTAATATATATTTTAAAACCATCAGACAACATTCAAACAAGCATAGACAATTATTTTTAATGATATCAAAATAATTTCTAAATAAGTGGTGAGTGAGGTTTACTCACCGATTTTTCCTTTGCCGAATATCCTGTGAAATACAAATCTTACTGCTTCGAATTGCCTCGAATGAATTCGTACCTTAATTCCTCTTTAAAACTTCTTCCCTCCCCTCTGAAAAGGATCAAACCTGCTCCTGGCCAAAACATGTTACAATCGAGCTTTGCCAGGACCAATGAAATCACCTAGCGTTGACCAAATAAAATCCCAGACCTTCCTTAGCTCGACACATTCATCGCCACCGTGTAACACACGCATGGCCTTTCCAGAGTTTGTGATTCTAGATCGCGACTCTCCCCATCATCCTGCCCTTCACAGTAAATTGCTTCAACTTGCGAGCGCTACTATGTTGAGATCCAGGAGAACCTCGCACTGATAAATGGGTCTCCCCTCCTTTCCGATGCCAGAGACCCTCGCCAACCCTACAGTAAATCGAGACACCTCAATTCGACCACCACTACTCAATTTCTGAATTCGCGAGTGTCCCCAACTGCTCAAAATCGAGTTCGAAGCCCTAAATCCATAATCGCGAGCCCCATCTTCCCTTGACTGAACGAGATTTGTTTTTTTTCTGATTCAAGGACTTTGCCATTTTTGTTTTCTGATTTCAGCGAGATTTGGTTTTTATGTTCGGAAAGAGGGAGTACACGCGATTTTATATAGAAGAGGGATGGAGAAAGAAAGGCCACAGGTGTTTTTGGGTTGTGGTGGGAAGAAATGGCACGAGTTCTTTGTTTTGTGGTAGGAAGAGAAGGCACGGCACTGTTTAGTTGGAAGAAGGAGATCCACTAAATTACTTATTTTTATTTTAGTTTTAAATATCCGCTATAATTAAATTATCCCACGGTTTCTGAACTCCTTTCTGAACCCAACAACTGTTAATCCTAGGGTAATACCCCTATTTCGGACACACTGGGATAGGTCACGAAGTCCTGTTCGATTGTCTGTGGAAGATATTTATTTAATTCAATATAAATTAATTTCAGCCAATTTATTTCCTCGATAAATGGATAAATATCATTATCGTTATAAGTTCAAATAAAATTTCCTATAAATTATTTGAACTGTATTTAATTCAAATAAAAATTTGAATTCAACTAAATCCATTTTCGTATTCTGATAACTTGATATATTCGATATTAAATCGAAACTGATTATTAAATTGATAACTTAAAAATAAATATTCGTTTAATTTATCAAATTAATATTTTAAAATCGTATTAAATATTCAAATCTAACCGACGGAATATCCGGGTCATTACATTCTTCCCCACTTAAAATAATTTCGTCCTCGAAATTGCTAAGGTAGGAAAAGTGCTACAAACCCAGTAACTTTTTAAAGCTTATTTATGTTGATACTCAACATTTCAAACTTCCTTACGTAACTCTCTTTCGAATAAATCCTTATTCGATAACTCCTCCCTTCGAATAACTATATTTGATAATCTCTCTTTTGAATAACTAGATTCGAAAACCTTTCTTCGAATAAACTATATTCGATTTTCTCTATTCAATTTACTCTTATCAATTAACTCTATTGGATTTAACTCTTTTCGATTAACTCCATCGAATAACTAAATTCGATAACTCCTTCGAATAACCAATATTCTATAACTCACTTTGATTAAACTAATCGATAACTCTTTTCGATTAAACTATAATCGATAACTCATTTCGATTAACAAATAATCGATAACTCCTTTCGAATAACCAAATTCGATAATTCCTTTCGAATAAACTATATTCGATAATCTCTATTTCGAATAACTATATTCGATTAACTCCATTCTCTTGACTCTAGATCGCAGCGATCACAATGGTTACGCCTGATTCCCCCAGGAAACATCCGACCGCCCTAGGCTATCTGCAGCCCTGCGAATTACGCTAGCAGTCGTACGAAATGGCAACTTATCCTGAGTAACTATGTTTGACTAACTTCATCTCAATAACTATATTCGATCAACTTTAATTGAATAATTAACGTTCAATTAAATCCTAATTCAATTAACTATGTTCCATTAACTCTATCTGGTTAACTCTTAATTTTAATAACAAATATTCGATAAATTCTAATTGAATAACCAATATTCAATTAACTCTACGGATTAACCCTAACTGATTAACTCTAACTGGTTAATTCTTACTCTAATCGATTTATTCTAACACTAATCGACTTCTCCTATTCGAATAACCCCTATTGGATAACGTTTATTCATTTATAAAGATTTACTTTTAGTAACGGTTCTTCACTTTATAAATGTTCTCTTTAATAACGCTACTTCACTTATACAAGTGTTGTATACCCCTTCTATTTCAAACTATCGGTGTTAAAAACCAATATCTCTTCTCTGTATAAGTTCAGACTTATATATTTCATCTATCCAATGATAAATATTCAATTTAATTTATAAACTGTTATTTATAAATTAACCTTTCCTTTATCTGTTAAAAACAGATTTCCATTTTCTATTCATCTTCTGAATATCCCTTTGATTAAATTCTATTTATTTACCAAATAAATATCTCATTTATAACATTCTATTTATTTTCTATAAATAAATATTTCCATTGAATCTATTGAAAATGTTTTACAAATATTCCCTTTTAAATTCTTTTTGTAAATGTTTTTACAAATATTTCTTCTTTTATTTCTTTGCACATAACTTCCTTTGTATTTGTGTTACAAATATATTTCCTTTTTAACCCTTTTGGTTTTTCCTTTCTTCACAACAACTTCATATTTCATTCACATTGATTTTACTCAATTTATTCATTTCGATCCATTTAACTTAAGTTAAATTTAATTTCAATCATTCAAATTCCCATTAACTAGTTGCTAATTAACCGTTTTGCCTATTTCACCCTTTGTATTTGAATATAACTTGTTCAAATATATGTCAACTTAATCATAAACTAATCTAATTATATTTTCAACTCGAGTTATATATTCGATATCGAATATAAATTCTCGATCTCCTTCACTTATCCAAAAACCCAATTTCAATTCAAATTTCCTTTAACTAATTATTTTCCAATTCAGTTAATTCAATTTAACCATTTAAAATATGATTTTTGTCTTAAAAATCATTTCACTTACTTCACTGAAGTTCATATTTATTTTATAACTCGAGTCTGGATTTTTCTAATGCCAATTCGGATTTTATTTCCTAACAATCCCTATGTTTATTCAATTAAACCGTTATGGTTTTTATAATGGTTCTGGCGCTGCTTTTCTAAAATTTTGATTTTGACATAACTCAAAATCTATACGACGAAATCCAGATTTTTCTCTTTCATTAGAAAACTATTATTCAACCGGTCCCGACGATTCTTGTTTCAAAGAATTCCGACTTCAATTGAGTTCTGTATACTAAATTGAAGTTCGAATCGCCAATTTACGAACTGCCTCGCTATGGCGAGCTCGTTTTAATTATATTTATAAATATAAACGTTTTAACTTTGTTTATAACAAATTCAACTCCATTCTTGATATATTTTTAATATATATCCAATCCATTTCACATAATATTCCCGATCTATTTCTCTTCAAATATTCAAGTCCTCTACATCTACAATATTCAAATTCCATTTGAATTTCTTTATTCAAACTCTATATTTGAATTTCCTTCTATTCAATTTCTATTTGAATTTCTTCTATTCAAATTCTATTTGAATTTCTTATTTTCAATTCCTATTTGAAATCCTTTATTCAAAATCCATTTCAAATCCCTTATTCAAATTCCATTTGAAATCCTTTATTCGATTTCTATTTAAATTCCTTATTCAAATTTCTATTTGAAATCCTTTGAATTTAAATTCTATTTTAACTCCTTTGAATTTAAATTCTATTTA
Source organism: Allium sativum (assembly GCA_030737875.1). Classification (NCBI taxonomy): domain Eukaryota; kingdom Viridiplantae; phylum Streptophyta; class Magnoliopsida; order Asparagales; family Amaryllidaceae; genus Allium; species Allium sativum. The sequence goes on along the minus strand of CM060926.1, from coordinate 480,829,424 downwards.
ATTTCACTTTGAATTCAAATTCTATTTAAACTCCTTTGTTCAATTTCAATTTGAAATCCTTTGAATTCAAATTCTATTTAATTTCACTTTGAATTCAAATTCTATTTCAAACTCTATATTTTCTTGAATTCTAATATTCAACCTCCACTTTATATTCTCTTTGAAATTCTATTTAACCAAATTCCATTTGAATTCTAATATTCAAATCTCTATTTGACTTTTCCTTATTCAAAACCATTTGAATTCCTTTGAATTCAAATTCTATTTCACTTCTATTTGAATTATATATATATTCAAATTCCTTTATTTTACTTCTATTTGAAATCTATATTTCAATTTCCATTTCACTTTTCAAAATTCCTTTGAAGTCATATAAATATATACATATATTTATATCTATCTCAAATTCAAAACATTTGAATTTTCAAACAGCTTGTTTCTATTCAAACAAATTTCCATCAAAACTTTTCTAAGGCAGCAATTCGTCACTTAGAAACTCGAAAATGAACACTGATGATGTTGCGACCATCATCAGAATTATTTCCCAGCTACTGAATGAGTCCAGTGCTATATTTCTTTCAAACTCCATTTAGAAAAATATTTTCCAAACTCCCAGGATTTTAAATTCTGAATTCTGGTTGGAATTCAATTTCAATTTATCACATTTGTATATTTGATTTCGTATACAAATTCCATTGGTTATATATATAACTATTTCTGTTTTATAATCTAATTCGATTATAATACTAACAATCAACTTAACTATTTAAAAACAATATCGTGTCCAATCTTCTGTTCAAGTGTTTATAAATTCCTATCGACTTCGTGGCGTCCCACGATTCGACCAAAATTTATAAGCCACTCAACAGACTAGTCAACACAATATAAAACAGTTTTTATATCAAATAACAAGTACGCTCTCTCGTATATATATACACTCAACCCATTCTAGGATACTACTGATCCTATCTCTAATGAGCTCATTTCCACACAGCCTAGGTATTCGCTCAACCTAAGCTCTGATACCAACTGTAATGTCTCGGAAATTCAAGTAGGCTTTGCAACCATCCTCTCCTCCCCAAAGCAGCAAGGTAATACCCCACTGTGGCTTACATTGGTACCCCAGCACCACATTTTACGGCCAGCCTTTCGACTTCGCACTAAGCAACCAACCCACTACTGGGGACATGTAGGAGTATGAGTCTCCCGTTCGCCACCTAACGAAAAGCGAGAACCCCCTATCATGCGACACATGCCTTAAAGCATGCAACATGGACTGGTATGAGTAAACAGTTTAAAACAGTTTCAGAAAACTAAATGATATCTCATAAGACCACGTCGTATAACACGGAACGGGTTTTTCCCTTATGAGAATCCAAACACTTGGTTTATCTTTATATCAACTCTTTTGATATTATAATAATGTCTAAATCAAGTAAATAACAATCTAGTGGAAACGCTTGCATCTCACGTTCCACATATATAATATACAATCAAAACCGCAAGCACGTATTGGGTAATGGATTTCCAACTATGACAAGGTATGGAATCACCTTCCGCTGGTATATCTCTAGAGGAGAATACACCGAGTTCAACAAGAACATCTTGCAACTCAGCCACACATGACCGACCACTCATTCCGCTTGAGTGTATCGAATGTATATCACCAACGATTGGGATCAGCAACCGTTTCCCGAATGGGTCAGCATTGACAATAGATTTTTAGAAGTAAATGAAACTCTAGATCAGGTGATTATACACCCTAATAGGTGCGACCTACATAGCCATGTTGCCTGCCCGATTTCTGTCATTTACCGGTTGATGAGGCTAGAAGCTACGTTTTATCATCACGCCATATTCACTTCGAATGTCACATCGTCAAATCCATCAAATCACCGATTGACGTCCTCAACAGTACATTATGTGTTAGCCAAAAGAAGTTTCCTTCTCCGCTTCCACTCTTGGTACGATTAGAGAAATCAATATACGTGATCGTCTGGCAATACTCTGTCAGACATTCATCCATACAAGTCACCCAGGAACAGGATGAACCGAAGGCACTATTTCTATTTATAGAAAAAGTCCTTGCACTCTACTCCGTCTTCGATTATCTTTATATAATCTGATTCGCACGCTACTGCCGATATGGAGTGGTTCTTCGGATAATAATCCAACCAGTCTCTCCATATTGACAACGATGGTCAAAACTTCGATAGTCTGTGATTTAACTATCGAATAAAAACAAGTGTTTCGATAGTCGATGATTTAACTATCGAATAAAACAAGTGTTCATCCAAACATCCAACAATCACTAAACCTTTAATTAATATTCCATTAATTAAACCTCTTCTCTATTTCTTATCAATATTTGTTAACCAAATATTTTCAATAACCATATTGGCCTTATACGTTCTTTGGAAAACATTTCCATATATCGCCTTCCTTTATTTTCTATACTAGGAAATATTCATTATTCTATTTCCAAGCTTTGCACATATTTGGGTTAAAACAGATGTTGTGTAAAACATCGTTACGACAACCCAAATACAGTATTTAACTAATTCTTATTCCACATTGATCTTCGAGCCTGAATCTTGCTACTTATCGGTATATCATGAAATCAACCAAGTTGGGGTATAATTACCTCTCAGACCTTGACTGAATAACATTTAACGTCAAAACAGAAAAGGCTACTTACTCGAATAATCAATACCATAACACTACTTCTTCACTTTTAAACACATATATACTTTCTCTTTTATCCTTACGAGGTTTTATTCTTATACTTCCTTTTTGATTATACTATTTTATTTCTAAGTTCGTTTTCTTATCGACTTCTATATATTTTTATATGTAAATTTCTAACTATCAAATTATCTTAAAAATATTCTATCTCCTTAAATTCCCGGAAAAATTCGCCTTAACCTCCTTTGTACCGGGAGCATCGGGAAATTTCAAATAGCTTTCCCGGTCCTTCTTATCTCAAAAAGAAAAAGAAAAAGCCAAGCGGCTTGCCGATACGGCGCATAAAATCTCATATGGAAATTAAATACGTACCTTTGTGTCGGGCATTCTATTTATTTCACTTCTATACTTTATTCCATACCTGTCTCCTGTATATTTATGCCTGCTCAATCTATTTTAACTATACCAATCGTTTTAACTCAATTTGTTAATTATCTCTTTAGTTTATTTCTACTTTTAATATTTGAATTCTATATTCAAACTCCAATTCGCTTCTATTATTCAATTTCTATATATCAAATTCTATTGTCTTCTATTATTCAAATCCTATAATATAAATCCCATTTGAATTCTCTTTATTCAAATTCTATAGTTTAAAGTCCATTTGAATTTCTATATTCAAATTTATAGTTTAAAGTCCATTTGAATTTCTATATTAAAATCTATAGTTTAAAGTCCATTTGAATTTCTATATTCAAATCTATAGTTTAAAGTCCATTTGAATTTCTATATTCAAATCTATTTGAATTCTCTGCATTATTTATAAACAACGTTTATAACTTCAATTCAAATCCCACCTTTCCATTTATAAACAACGTTTATAAATTCAATTCCCATCCCATCTCCCATTTATAAACTTCGTTTATAAATTCAATTCCCATCCCATCTCCCATTTATAAACAAAGTTTATAAATTCGATTACTTGTTTTATATACCTTCAAAACAAGTTAATATCTTCTATAGTTTTATTAAAAATTCAAATTCTATTTATAAAAATAGAATTTCCTTTTTAAATATCAAATACCCTTTCCGATATTTTTATGAATCAATATTCAAACCCCATTGATATTTTAAACAATCAAATCAACCAATTTTCAATCATTTGATTTTTAACACATCATATGTGAATATATATATGAAAACAAACAAACAACAAACAGATAATATATTTTTGAGGAATCCAGTTGGATTCCTCAAACCTGTTTTCCTGCATCCACAGACGTTAGCACATAAATAATACCTATCCTGCTTCGAGGCAGGATATCGCGGTATAGAAGGTCATCCACTAATCATAGCGTGGGGCGTATAGGGTAATCATCCGCTATGGTACCGCGGGCATACGCTAATGAGACTGCGGGAATCCAACCAATCAATCAACCCAATATATATGTATATAATAGTCATAAATAACTAATATATATTTTAAAACCATCAGACAACATTCAAACAAGCATAGACAATTATTTTTAATGATATCAAAATAATTTCTAAATAAGTGGTGAGTGAGGTTTACTCACCGATTTTTCCTTTGCCGAATATCCTGTGAAATTCAAATCTTACTGCTTCGAATTGCCTCGAATGAATTCGTACCTTAATTCCTCTTTAAAACTTCTTCCCTCCCCTCTGAAAAGGATCAAACCTGCTCCTGGCCAAAACATGTTACAATTGAGCTTCCCCAGGACCAATGAAATCACCTAGCGTTGACCAAATAAAATCCCAGACCTTCCTTAGCTCGACACATTCATCGCCACCGTGTAACACACGCATGCCCTTTCCAGAGTTTGTGATTCTAGATCGCGACTCTCCCCATCATCCTGACCTTCATAGTAAATTGCTTCAACTTGCGAGCGCTAATATGTTGAGATCCAGGAGATCCTCGCACTGATAAATGGGTCTCCCCTCCTTTCCGATGCCAGAGACCCTCGCCAACCCTACAGTAAATCGAGACACCTCAATTCGACCACCACTACTCAATTTCTGAATTCGTGAGTGTCCCCAACTGCTCAAAATCGAGTTCGAAGCCCTAAATCCATAATCGCGAGCCCCATCTTCCCTTGACTGAACGAGATTTGTTTTTTTTCTGATTCAAGGACTTCGCGATTTTTGTTTTCTGATTTCAGTGAGATTTGGTTTTTATGTTCGGAAAGAGGGAGTACACGCGATTTTATATAGAAGAGGGATGGAGAAAGAAAGGCCACGGGTGTTTTTGGGTTGTGGTGGGAAGAAATGGCACGAGTTCTTTGTTTTGTGGTAGGAAGAGAAGGCACGGCACTGTTTAGTTGGAAGAAGGAGATCCACTAAATTACTTATTTTTATTTTAGTTTTAAATATCCGCTATAATTAAATTATCCCACGGTTTCTGAACTCCTTTCTGAACCCAACAACTGTTAATTCTAGGGTAATACCCCTATTTCGGACACACTGGGATAGGTCACGAAGTCCTGTTCGATTGTCTATGGAAGATATTTATTTAATTCTATATAAATTAATTTCAGCCGATTTATTTCCTCGATAAATGGATAAATATCATTATCGTTATAAATTCAAATAAAATTTCCTATAAATTATTTGAACTGTATTTAATTCAAATAAAAATTTGAATTCAACTAAACCCATTTTCGTATTCTGATAACTTGATATATTCGATATTAAATCGAAACTGATTATTAAATTGATAACTTAAAAATAAATATTCGTTTAATTTATCAAATTAATATTTTAAAACTGTATTAAATATTCAAATCTAACCGACGGAATATCCGGGTCATTACAATAGTCGTTGGGTTCGATTGGGAGTTCAAATGAAAATTCATCTTTTTGGAATTTAAATCGAATAAAATATAATTATATTTATATAAACCCCTAAGCTACCCTTCCTTCCCTCCTAGTTGGTCAACCCCCTTTTCAGAAGAAAAAAAACATAAAATAAAATAAAAAAAGAAACCACGAACCCGTCGCCCCAATTCGATCGACGCTCCACCGTCCATGACCCCACCGCCGATGCGAACGCCCTTCCATCGCCTCCTTCCTCTTCTTATCCTTCCTTTCGTTCTTAAATCAAGCAAAGCCCTAGCCACCCCAGCGCCCACGAGAAACAAACCCCTTCCTCGATTTACGTAGTAGCGCAGCCACCATAGGAGCCACCGCCGCCACTGTAGGACCCCGCGCCCTCCTTCGACCATTTTCACCAGTTATGGACCCCCCTCATTCGCTAAAGACGTTGTAAGTTTTTTTTATATTATATTAATTTATTTTAAATACTCTGTTTAGTTTAATAAAGAAGCAATGTGTTTAAATTTCAGGATGTTTATTTTCTTAACATGGCATTATTTTTATTAAAGAAAAATATGATTTTTATATTACAGAGATAATAAAAATATGATTTTTATATTATAGAGAAAATAAAAATATGATTTTTATATTATAGAGATAATAAAATTTTGATTTTTATATTATAGAGATAATAAAAATTAGATTTTTATCTATATAGTAGTGGTATAAAAATAGAATTTTTATCTATATAGTAACGGTATAAATTAGATTTTTACCTATATAGTAGCGGTATAAAAATAGAATTTTTATCTATGTAGTAGCAGTGTAAAAATGAGATTTTTATCCACATAGCGTAGTTATAAAAATGTGATTTTTATATACATGGCAAAAATATAAAGAAGCAATTTTTATATATGTAGCAGATATTATTGTATATAACAGTGTTGTATAGACATTTATAAAATTTTGTTTGATGATAACAACCAAATATATTTTATTATTAAATGTGTTTGTAACTGTACTACACATCGGACATAAATAAAATATTTCTATTTAAATAAAATACAACTCTACAGAAATTTAAATATTCACACAATATTTTATTTGAATAAGAATATTTTATTTTAATATTTAAAAAGTACAGATTTACAACTCCACTATTTGTATATACATCATTGATATACATTTCAATATATTCAATTTCACACTCAGCTTCTTTCTACAACACTTACACTCACATATACACAGACACTATTTCTCAATTGACATTTCAAATACAGACACACACTAACACTGTTCTTGTCTTCATCTTCAATCTTCTGTCTTCACATCTTTCAGTCAGTTCACCTTCATACCTGTCACATACAGAAGAACACACAAAATAGACTGCAACAAAAATAAAATTAATTAAAAGCAAATAAAAATTATTTTTAAATTTTATTTTGTCTTAGAATTACGGTGTGTTTCTCATCACTTTTCTAGGCTTGGTCTAATATGCAGGGACAGAAAACTCGTCTAATGGCTGCATGTACACACGTGTATGCACGTGTGCACTACCTCGCTAATCAGTGTGCAACTGAGGAGTAGCCACGTGGACCTTCTCGACTCAGTGCAAATCAGTGTGCAAGTGGTCGAGATCAAATCAATTTTCAAAACAGCACAAACATGGTTCAATTAAAAACAGCAATGAAAACTGGTCGAGAAGGCAAAACAAAAAGTCTAGTGAATGGAGCAACAACATAACCAAGTGTACTCAGCAAAGTGGTTCAATATCAACAAATGCCAATAACTTGAAATGGAGCAAGGTTCAAAATTAAGCTTTACAAGTGCTACAGTTCAGGCTAAGCTATATGTGAAACTGTATAACATGGTGGTGCAAACAGTAAAGTGATCATGGAACATGAAGTATAAAAGTGCAGTGTGTGTTAAAAATCTGTTCAATGAGAACGGATCAACCTACTTTAGCAATAGCTTACAAGTTGAGTACAAAGTGAAAGTGGCATGTCAAAAGCATGAACACTTTCATTCATGAATGGTACAGCAGGGATATGAAAGTGGCAACATGCATATGGTACAAGCCTTAAGTTAAAAGCATTAACACAAAATGTATAAAGGTGAATGGCAGTAGTACAAGACAGCAACAACCACAAGCCAAGTCAATAAGGATTTTCACAGTTTAATATTAATCATGTCCAATGCCAAAGTGCAGTATTAGTTTATATGAGTACAACATCAGGCCTAGAAGTTCACAAGCAAGGGTACATGGCATGGAAAACTAACATGTCAAGCTTACATTTCAGCAAGGTGACAAACATAGTGAAGTGGTGGAAATGAAATGAGCAAAAAGGTGAAAACAACAATAAAAAGCATTTCTTAAGAGACAAGTGTGGGAACAATTCATATCAGCTCAGAAAAATGCCAAGATCTTAGAATTCAAAATGTCAGGCTCAGTATTAATTCTACAAATTCAAGCAAATGATTCATGTTCAACCTAAAGAGATGAGCAGGTTCAAGAATTCTAGCATTTATGCTTATCAGTCCAAAAGCAAGTGTAAAGGGAGCAAATTCAAGCATGCACGTTTCAAGTACAAGAGCAGCAAAATGAAAATGGCATTCAACCAAGTTAGAGAAGCATTTGTATGATCAAGTATAGCATCTATTCAACCATCCATGAAGAAAAAAAAAAAAAAGTTCAAGACTGTTTCATAATGTACAAGATCACAAGGGAGAAATCTTGATGAAGGCCCAAATTAAGTTGCAATTACCAACACATGAAGGAACAACAGTGATCGTATATACAAAGGCAAACAAATTTCTAGTGTAGCATCAGTTAAACTTGTTCAAATCAGAACTTAGCATCAGTTCTAAGTGGAGTGTGCTCAAGCAGGAAGTCAAAGAATAAATGAAGTACCAATTCGAAAATCAGAGTACTAAATCTGTTGAAGTTTATGTCAAGAACAATCAAGTATTAAATCCGATTCAATGACAAGCAAAAGCATTTGTTTATACCAGTTGTTAAGGTAGCAGAAATTCAGTTTGAAATCATCAAATTTCTAGAAAATTTATTAAAGTTATATGGGTTTTTGATTCGAAGAGACTATTTCAAAGTTCAGGGTTTTCACACGCAAGTAACTCAAGATTAGTGGAAGTATTCATAGTAATATTCAAATCGAAGAAATTTCCAGAAGTTCAAGAACAAGTAAAGCCGATTTCAAAAGGCCCAAATTTTTTCGAATATATCAATCCAAGTTTAAGACGAAATCAAAGAAAATATATCGGATTTTAATCCTATAAATTCACCACATCCTCATCGGCAAAAATCCATCAAAGTTCGAACATAACTCATAGAAAAACCGAATTGCAAAATCATACCAGAAGAATATAAATCACTTGGATAAAATTGAAGCATCAGAACTCGAATAAGCATCGAAGATAGCAAGTGGTAATTTGAGAGCATCACTTGAGAGAGAGCGGCGGCTTCAAATTTAAGGAGAATAAAAATCCTAGAAAAATCGCCATCACCATTATTTGTTTCCAGAGAGAAAGGGAGATCGGACCCAAATGAAATTGGTTAAAGCAAATTAAATGGGACCGACCAAAATTAACAAAGGGGCTTAGGAGTATTTTATTTTTAAACTAGGGTTTTAAATATTATTTGTCTTTTATTTTAGTTTTAATTTGTAATAGAGTTTAAAGTTTTCTAGTTTTTCTGTAAAACTAGGGAGACGAATTACGAGATTTGTAATTCGGGGAAATCTGGTTTCGGGGATAGCAACTAGTGCAGGGTTTTGAGCGTAGGGTTAAGTATAGTTGGGAGCGAGTGTCGCGAGTTTATAAGGGATTGTGAGCATAGAGATTGTTTTCACTCCTAGTAGAAACCTTGGGGAATCCAGCAGTAGGAAGGATTTTGCCAAAGCTGGGTATATCTGTGTTATTTATTTTCTGCATTTATTCTGATTATTATCTGTGCTGTTATTATTTAATTACTCTGTGAAAATCTACTATAAACCCTATTCACCCCCCTGGGGTAATTTAGATCCAACAAGTGGTATCAAAGCCGGTAATTTTTTTATTTTATTTTAACTCTAGAGTCATGAATTTGTCCTATACAGCGTTTTCTGAGGGTCAGTCCATAGCTAGGCCACCAATGTTTAATGGAACTGATTATGCATATTGGAAAGCTAGCACGAAAATTTATTTGAGTTCAGTCAATTATGATGTGTGGGATATTATTGAAACAGGTTATAGATCTCCCACTGTTATTGTTAATTGTGTTGAAATTCCCAAATAAAAAGATAGGTGGGATGTTAATGATAAAAAATTATTTTCAACTAATGCCAAAGCGATGAATGTTTTAATCTGTGCTCTTGGTAAAACTGAATTTAATCGAATTTCTCATTATGAGACTGCGCAGGAAATATGGTATACGTTGGAGGCTACAAACGAAGGTACATCTCAAGTGAAGGAATCTCGTCTTGCTTTCTCAGCAACGAATATGAAAATTTCTCTATGCAAAAAGACGAAGATATAAAAGAGATGTATGGGCGCTTCTCGTCACTAGTCTGCAATTCAAAAGCTCTTGGCAAAACCTATATTGAATTGGAATTGATTAGAAAAATATTGAGAGTACTACCAATGAATTTTGAAGCTAAGGTGATGGCAATACAATAATCAAAAGATCTGAATAAACTAAGCATGGAAGAGTTGATCAGATATCTGATTACTTACGAGACAGAGTTAAAAGCAAGAGAAGAACGAAAGGATTCTGAATCGAAGAAAAAGACGGTCGCTTTAAAAAATTCTGTTGAAAGTAATCATGAAGACCCCGCTGAAGAGCTAGCCATGGTTTTGAAAAAGTGGGCCAAAGGAAAATACAAACCACAAAAGACAAATCCAAAACCAACAAGTCTGAAAGTTCAGATAGTTCAGACGATGAAGTGTTTTGCTACAACCCGTACATATCTAACCAAATTGCCCACAGCTTAAAAATGAAAATAGGAAGAAGTTCAGAAGGAAGAAGAAGGATTTTGCTACTACATTGGATGACGAGGAAGGAGAAGAAGTCTCTGAAAGTGATGAAGAAGAAGCTAATTTGTGTCTTATGGCTCAATCTGATTCGAAAGGTAGTGAAGAGGATTCTAGTGAGGTATCGAATTTTACTTATAAAGATTTAATTTTAATGTGTCACGATCTCACGAAGATTGTTGATTCTCTTGAACTAAAAGTTAAGAAATTGAAATCTGATAGGTCAAAACTTATTCAAGAAAATAACAGTTTAGATAGAAAAGTTGAAAAGGGTAAGAATTCACCGTTTTTAGAATGTGAAAAATGTCAATTTTTGAGTAACAATTTTTTGAAACTAAAAACTGATCTTGAGTTACTTAAAAGTGAAAATGTGAATTTGAAAAACGAATATCATGATTTTGAAAAGGAGATTGAAAAGTATAGAGATTATGAAAAACTTAATTTTGAAAAGCGAAAACAATTTGAAATTGAAATTTCCAAGTCCAATGCTAAAACCAAAGCACTTGAAAACGAAAATTTGATTTTTAAAACAAACTGATGCTAAAAAACAGGAAAATCGCTATTAATCATTGTTCAAATTTAATGAAAGAAAATAGCGATCTTAAATTTAAAATTCAACGACTTGAGTCAGCTTTGACTAAATTTTCTAAAGGAGAGAAATCGTTGAATATGTTGTTAAAAAAACAATTTTTTGTTCTGAATAAAAAGGGACCTAGTTTTGAATCTGATCAAGATGAAAAACAAAATTTTAATGATATTAAAAATCCTTTAATTGGCTTTGAAAACGATCAAATTGAATTTTTGAAATTTAATAATTTCAAAGGGTTTTTAAATCATAAATAAATTGATAACTCGTTTAAAAACAATTCATTTAAATCTGTTTGAATTCCAAAAAATAACAAAATAAATTTAAACAAATCTAAACAAATTTCGGTTCCAAAGGGTGCGCTAGTGAATAGTAATGGATTATTATATAAACGGGTTTGGGTGCCAAAATGTGTAAACGAAGATAAGAGTGGTAACACAACTTTTTTTAGACAACTGTGCTTTAGTGAGACAAAATTCAAATTGAGTACAAAGTGAAAGTGGCAAGTCAAAAGCATGAACACTTTCATTCATGAATGGTACAACAGGGATACGAAAGTGGCAACATGCATATGGTACAATCCTTAAGTTAAAAGCATTAACACAAAATGTATAAAGGTGAATGGCAGTAGTACAAGACAGGAACAACCACAAGCCAAGTCAATAAGGAATGTCACAGTTCAATATTAATCATGTCCAATGCCAAAGTGCAGTATTAGTTTACGTGAGTACAATATCAGGCCGAGAAGTTCACAAGCAAGGGTACATGGCATGGAAAACTAACATGTCAAGCTTACATTTCAGCAAGGTGACAAACATAGTGCAGTGTTGGAAATGAAATGAGCAAAAAGGTGAAAACAACAATAAAAAGCATTTCTCAAGGGGCAAGTGTGGGAACAATTCATATCAGCTCAGAAAAATGCCAAGATCTCAGAATTCAAAATGTCAGGTTTAGTATCAATTCTACAAGTTCAAGCAAATGATTCATGTTCAAGCTAAAGAGCTAAGCAGGTTCAAGAATTCTAGCATTTGTGCTTATAAGTCAAAAAGCAAGTGTAAAGGGAACAAATTCAAGCATGCACGTTTCAAGTACAAGAACAGCAAAATGAAAATGGCATTCAACCAAGTTAGAGAAGCATTTGTATGATCAAGTATAGCATCTGTTCAACCAGCCATGAAGAAAAAAAATCAAGTTCAAGACTATTTCATAATGTACAAGATCACAAGGAATAAATCTTGATGAAGGCCCAAGTTAAGTTGCAATTACCAACACATGAAGGAACAACAGTGATCGCATATACAAAGGCAAACAAATTTCAAGTGTAGCATTAGTTAAACTTGTTCAAAATCAAAACTTAGCATCAATTCTAAGTGGAGTGTACTCAAGCAAGAATTCGAAGAATAAATGACTTACCAGTTCAAAAATCAGAGTACTAAATCTGTTCCAGTTTATGGAAAGATCAATCATGTATTAAATCCGATTCAATGACAAGGTAAAGCATTTGTTTATACCAGTTGTTAAGGTAGCAGAATATTCAGTTTGAAATCATCAAAGTTCCAAAAAATTTATTAAAGTTATACGTGTTTTTGATTCGAAGAGGCCATTTCAAAGTTTAGGGTTTTCACACGCAAGTAACTCCAGAATAGTGGAAGTATTCATAGCAATATTCAAATCGAAGAAATTTCCAGAAGTTCAAGAATAATTAAAAGCCAATTTCAAAAGCCCCAATTTTTTTTGAATATATCAAACCAAGTCTAAGACGAAATCAGAGAAAATATATCGGATTTTAATCCTATAAATTCACCACATACTCATTGGCAAAAATCCATCCAAGTTCGAACATAACTCATAGAAAAATCGAATTGCAAAATCATACCAGAAGAACAGAAATTACTTGGATCAAATTGGAACATCACAACTCGAATAAGCATCGAAGATAGCTAGTGGAAATTTGAGAGCAACACTTGAGAGAGAGAGCGACGACTTCAAATTCAAGGAGAATACAAACCCTAGAAAAATCGCCATTACCATTATTTGTTTCCATAGAGAAAGGGAGATCGGACCCAAATGAAATGGGTTGAAGCAAATTAAACAGGGCTGGCCAAAATTAATAAAAGGGCTTAAGTGTGTTTTATTTTTAAACTAGGGTTTTAAATATTATTTGTCTTTTATTTTAGTTTTAATTTGTAATTGAGTTTAAAGGTTTCTAGTTTGTCTGTAAAACTAGGGAGACAAATTACGAGATTTGTAATTCAGGGAAATATGGTTTCGGGGATAGAAACCAGTGCAGGGTCTTGAGCATAGGGTTAAGAACAGTTGGGAGCGAGTGTCGCGAGTTTACAGGTGATTGTAAGCGTAGAGATTGTTTTAACACCTAGTAGAAACCTTGGGGAATGCAGCAGTAGGCAGGATTTTGCCGAAGCTGGGTATATCTGTGTGTTATTTATTTTCTGTATTTATTCTGATTATTATCTGTGCTGTTATTATTTAATTACTCTGTGAAAATCTGCGATAAACCCTATTCACCCCCCTCCAGGGTAATTTAAATCGTACAGATACGGACAATGAAAGTGACAAAAGGCGAGCACGGCAAGATTTTCTACGTATGAAAAGTCGCGGTGCTTTGTTTAGCTCTTGGTTAGAACATCTCACTTTTAATTTGTTTTCTAGTTGAAATATTTACTAGGATGCAGATGGTGCTTAGCAGCACCCGACACCCATCGTCCATAGACCATGGATGACTTGTTTGTTTGATTGATGTGTTGTGAAAAATGATTGTATGTAGTGGAATGAAATAAATTATTTTATGGTTAAAAATATAATTTTTACATGTATATAAAATAAATAGTTATAAACCAATCGGACGATTTGTTTATGTACACAAATTTGACTGATATGGATTAGGACGATAAATTTTACACATTGCCCAACCGCACAAATAAAACCTGTGTTTGATTGTTTGAAAACCCCACATGGGTGTTGGGATGAAATTTGTCATACACTAGTCCCAATAATTAGTTGTATGTCAATCGATTGATTGACAGGCTGTTATAAGCGTTAATTATTTATATTTGATGCTTATGTAGTGTAGAATGCACTTTGGGTGATGGTTGACTGTGTTTGATTTTTGTAGTGTACGTGTGTGTATAAAATCCATATAATTAACATTACGTGGTCATTGATTGGGCCTCATTCCAAGTTGGAAAATAAAGAATATTATAAAAAGAAAATTCATGTGTTGAATAGAATAAATATTCATGTGTTGAATAAAATATAAATTCATGTGCTGAACAAAATATATATTCATGTGTAAATAGAATAAATTCATGTGTTGAATAAAATATATATTCTTGTGTTGAATAAAAGAAAATTCATGTGTTGAATAAAATATATATTCATGTGTTGAATAAAAGAAAATTCATGTGTTGAAGAAAATATTCATGTTGAATAGAATAACGAAGTTATTGGAAGATATAAAGTCGTGTTGATTAGATTTGCGCCACTTTGACGCGAACGATATTTATATCGATTATATTCATTTATTAAAATGAATATAGAAAAAGAAGTAATTTCAAAATATAACGCTTTATAAAACACGAATTTAAAAATTGAATACGAAGTTGAAATCGTTTAGAAAACGGATTTAAAACGATTTATAAAACACGTTTTGAAAGGAAATCGATGAAATATATAATATATATTTATATTATATATATAATGGCCAGAATAGAACGCGCCGCGCTGCGGCAGTTCGCGAATTTCGACCATTGACTTCGAATGGACATTACGGGAGATCTGACCGTCGGATTCTTCTAAAACCAGAACCATTGGGTTCGTATCGAACAGAGCTTTCTAACGAATTTTGTAGATTTGAAATCTAATGGTTGGATTTGGAATAATGTCCAAATCAAATTCGTAAAAGATTGTTGTACGTGCAGTTTGATGGTCGTTTATGGATATCGACTGTACGGGCCTTGATAAAATTACTAAAAATAGTAATAATTTGTGTAAAATCATAAGAAATGATTTGGAAAGAAATTGGATGAAAAACTCCATATTTGAAAAGATAAAAATAGATTTTTATCGAAATGAACTAGTTTTGAACTAGAATTTTAATCCATTTATTTTTAAAATAAATAATTTGGATCTAAAAGGGTTTTAAACATAACCAGAATTTCCAATATATAAAGTGGAAGTGGATTTGAATCGAAATTGTCTTTGGAATATTTCGATGTTGGATTTCGTTATTATACAGACATTGTTATGGAAATTTGAAAGATATATATATATATATATATCATTATTTCTAATACGATATTTGTTGTTAGTAGATTGTGATATTGAATATAAGCCGATATATTTTCTATTCAGAGCCTTGTATTTAATATCAAATGGGATTTAGGTTTGTCGTGAATGGTGTCTTCATTAAAACTTTTCTTAAACACAGTTGAGAAAAAGATTAAATCTTTTTCTTTAGATTTAATGAAGTATACCAATTAAATGGTATTTAATTGGAATTGAATTTGAACTGATTTTTGGGTTTATCGTGAATGGTGTTTTAAATGACATTGGTTCTTTAACCCAGTTAAAGATAGGATATGATTTCCAAAGTTAAATAATCATTGATAGTGAATTTTGGGAAGATTAAAACCAAGTGGAGTTCTAATGAATCTTTAATTAGAATTAAATGATCGAGAATGGAGTATCACCAGTTTTGCTCCAGGCGATAGTTAAATCTTTAATTAGATTTGAACGTGAAATGGTAATTGAATTTACCGATAACACCGTGGTGTTAGATATGAAGTCTGACCAGTTTTACTTCATGGGATGAATAGGTTGGGGTTGGGAATTTTAACGAGTGATTACTTTGGAAAGGTTCGCTAATCCCGACTAGTTTGGATAAACCATAATTTGGTTTGAATTGGTATTCAAGAGAAGATTAAAGAATATATTTAAGGAATTTATCTTTGATAAAATTATTGGGAACCTTTCCCAAAGTATAAGAATATTTGAATAAAAGAATATTTTGAATTAGAATGAGGTTGTGTAACACTTGTTTATTATATATGCAAGTTATTCAAAAAGACCGGGTTTATCCCATTCTGAATAACTGATTCGACGATGTGTCGAGGATGAAGATGGTGGTGGAAGACCGGAGGTCTTCAACATTGTGATAATTACAGATGATCTTGATTGGGCTATACACCCAGGAGGAGGGAATCAGTTGGTGATCGTCCAGACGTACTTGGAGATCGATGGATATGCGAGGTACAAGGTGCCTCCGGTTTCATTCAGACCAAGAACGGACTTTTAAATGGACTGTGTGTCTGACATTGGATATCATTCTGTGTGATTGATGGATATCAGTTGCATGGAGTGGTTTGCCTGTGTGGCATGCTAAGATGCAAATAATCAAGGCTTCTGTTGAAAAGCAGAGTCTTGTGGTTGACGATCAAAGCACGACCTTTGTGGCGTAGCTTTGTGTAGCGTTAATTCGCGAGCCACACACCCCGGTGTGAACAAGAAATAGCAGAGGACCTCAGGGAGGGCATGCGTTTCCTTCTATCTAGAAGTGGCATCAGTGGTTTGACACGATCTGACGAGTTAGACTTATGTGGTTGTTTGGTTGCGAGGTGCCTTGGATATATCGGTGACTATGTGGAGCCGATGGAGTTATTGGACTCATTGACACCCCATAGGGTGGGGAAACGCAGTGTTCAGGCATTTTAATCCACATAGATGGACTGACCCCATCGACCCAAGGGACGATACGTTCTGTTCCTGAGTCACGGGGTAGAGCGTCTCGAATTCGGTAAGGATGATCCCTTGCCTTGGTTCACAAATGGAAATCCAACTTCAAATATGTGACATGTGCGGTTTTGTTTGTAGAGCCTAGTATGGGTGACATGATATATGGTACCCATGTCGTCGATGATTAATACTTATGATTGAAATTGTTTTGACACCATACACTTATAATAATAAAATATGAAATTTAGCGTATCAAGCATTCTTTGGCTATTATAAGGTAAAAAGCCTATCCTCCGGCTTGTGTTGCATTGTGTGATGGGACCTGGATCTTATAATAGCTTCATTGTTCTTTATTTAGCATTGCGCTGTTGTTTTATGCACTGGTATTCTTGGGAGGAAACCCATTCCGTGTTATACAGCGTGGTCCATTGGTTTACCTAACTTTAAAATAAAGATTAATAACTATTTTAGTTCTCACACCTGTCACATGACTGACCAGGAGTTTATTGTTTTAACCTAAACTCTGGGTGCCCTTATTTTTACACGGGTAGATAGTAGTTTTGGTTTTGCATATATATATTCATAGGAACTTGTTTTACAGCTGGGATGATATCCGGAAAGCTCTGTATCCGTATATCTCTTTTAGTTTTGTATTATACTATTTTTATGCTGCTATGTAATGTATTGTAATCTCTAATATTTTGTGATGTATATTACTTATTCATACTCTTTATATTATTGTATTCTGATGTCATTGTTGTAATAAACAATGAAATGTTCTTCTGTTTGCGTTTTGATTTGTCATGTTCTCAAAACAATCAGGGGTTTTGAAAGGTCTTGGTCGGTTTAGCGTTCGATTCAGATCGAGCGAAATTCCTTATTGTCACAGGAATGGAATGGAATTCGATTTGGTAATAATTGAAGTAAATTTATGTGGAGGAAGACAACTAATATATCTGGAATTTAAGAGGCATTGCCGTTATTCCATTTATATTATTAGTCGGATATGGAAGTTTATATCTATTTTATATATATATATATATATATATCGATTTGTTTTCCATGAAGATTCCATTGTAAATGGAATGTGATTTTGGGTTGTCGTGAACAATATCTTTAATAATACTTATCTTAGACCCAACAGAGTTAAGAATATCAGAAACTAACTGAAGATTAGTTAAGTTGAATGGTTTCCTGGGTATTAATCTGATGTTGGTTTCGGCCTTCGGGGTTATTACTTAGGGAATTGTTCACTTGCCAATTTACGGTTAAAGGCTGATGGAATAGAATGTGATTTTGGGTTTATCGGGAACCGTGTTTTAAATGACATTGGTTCTTTAACCCAGTTAAAGACAAGATATGATTTCCCAAGTTAAATAATCATTAATATTGATTTTTGGGAAGATTAAAACCAAGTGGAGTTTTAATGAATCTTTAATTAGATTGAAATGATCGAGAATGGAGTATCACCAGTTTTTCTGCAGGCGATAGTTAAATCTTTAATTAGATTTGAACGTGAAATGGTAATTGAATTTACCGATAACACCATGGTGTTAGATATGAAGTATGACCAGTTTTACTTCGTGGGATGAATAGGTTGGGGTTGGGAAATTTAAAAACTGATTACTTTGGTAAGGTTCCCTAATCCCGACTAGTTTGGATAAACCATAATTTCGTTTGAATTGATATTCAAAAGAAGATTAAAGAATAAATTTAACGAATTAATCTTTGATAAAATTAATGGGAACCTTTCCCAAAGTATAAGAATATTTGAATAAAAGAATATTCTTAATTGGAATGAGGTGTATGTTGTGTTTGTGTAACACTTGTTGATTATATACGCAAGTTATTCAGAAAGAACGGGTTTATCCCATTCTGAATAACTTATTCGACGATGTGTCGGGGATGAAGACGGTGGTCGAAGATCGGAGGTCTTTACATCTTTTGGATAATTACTGATGATCTTGGTTGGGCTGTGCACCCAAAAGGAGGGAATCAGTTGGTGATCGTCCAGACGTACTTGGAGATCGATGGATATGCGAGGTACAAGGTGCCTTCGGTTTTATTCAGACCCAGAATGGACTTGTAAACGGATTGCGTGTCTTACATTGGATGTCATTCTGTGTGATTGATGGATGCCGTTTGCATGGAGTGGTTTGCCAATGTGGCATGCTAAGATGAAAATGACCAAGGCTTTTGTTGAAAAGCAAAGTCTTGTGGTAGATGATCAAAGCACCACCTGTGCGGCATAGCTTTGTGTAGCGGTAATTCGCAAGCCTCACACCCCGGTTATGAACAAGAAACGGGAGAGGACCTCAGGGAGAGCATTCGTTTTCTTCTAGTTAGGGTGGTGTCAGTGACCTACCAGCCCTGACATTTATATTATTTTCACATGTGTGGTTGTTGGATTGCGAGGCGCCGCGGATATATTTGAGATTATGTGGAGCCGATGGAGTCATTTAGCTCATTTACACCCCAAAGGGCAGGGAAACGTAGTGTTCAGGCATTTTAATCCACATCGGTAGACCGACCCTGTAGCTCCAAGGGTCGATCCGTTCTGATCCTGAGACATGGGCTAGATTGTCTCGAAGCGGTGAGGATGGTCCCTTGCCTCGGATCACGGATGGAAATGCAATTTCCAATAGGTGACTTTGCGGTTTTGATTGTAGAGCCTAGTATGGTGATTGGGGCACTTTTGCTGTCTATGATTGATACTTATGATTGAAGTTGTCTTGACACTATACACTTATAGTAATAATAAAATATGAAATTTAGCGTATCAAGCATTGTTTGGCTATTATAAGGTAAAACCCTATCCTACGTCTTTTGTTGCATTGTGTGATGGGACATGGGTCTTATAATAACTTCATTATTCTTTATTTAGCATTGCGCTGTTGTTTTACGCACTGGTATTCTTAGGAGGAAACCCGTTCCGTGTTATACGGCGTGGTCCCCTAATTTACCTAACTTTAATATAAAGATTAATAATTGTTTTAGTTCTTACACCAGTCACATGACTGACCTGGAGTTTATTGTTTTAACCTAAACTCTGGGTGCCCTTATTTTGACACGGGCAGCTATTAGGTTTGGTTTTGTAGATTTATATTTAAAGGATCCTGATTTACAGCTGGAACGATGTTCGGAAAACTCTGTATTCATATACCTCCTTTTGTTGTGTTTTGTATTGTTTTTCCGTTGCTATGTAATGTATTATCATCTCTGATATTTTTCTGTTGTATTATAATTATTCATACTCTGTATATTCTTGTATTCTGATGGAATTGTTGTAATAAGCAATGAAATGTTCTTATGTTTGCGTTCTGATTGGACTTGCCCTCACAGTAATTCATTATTTCTCTCACTTCGGAGATTGGGGAAGTTCGGGTAGCTTCAGACACACACACATACATATAAGATTTATTAATGCCACAATAATTTTCTATGGTGCCAAAAATGATTCCTTGACATGCTTGATTTGTTAACTTTGTTATGAATAATCGTATTGCGAACCTAATTTCATAGCTAGTCAATTGAGCATTAGAAGAATTTTATTTGAAAGATAAGAAGAAAAGTATATTAAAATCATGTTTATGACCATATGATTAAAAAAATCATATTACAACCCCTGAAGTAAGAACAAAGTCAGAGACTTGGTAAATTATCAACAAAGCCCTTGACTGTGTGAGTGTTAATAAAAAAAGAGGTAATAGCCCGGAAATCTAGGCCAATTTAAAATTTTTATTTTGGCAATTTTAGCGAATTTTGATTATTTAAAATGAATTATTTTAAATAATATCGACAAGAAATTTATTTTGAATATAATTCGAACGTATATATTCGTTTGAATCGACGATAGAATATAAATATTTATTTATATTTATAAAAGTAATTGAAAATTGCGCGGTAGTTTGAGATTTCAAATTTCAAATGAATGTACAGGATTCAAAATAAACTGGATTTTAGTGATATCAAAAATATTTGAATCTAATTGAGAATATCTTTCTAACGAATCCGAAAAATCAAGATTTCATAGCGGGGGTCAAAAGTTATGCCCAGTTGAAAATTCTGAATAGTCGCTATGGAATTCAGGCCCTTAAAAATGGGAATTTTGCAAACGACCTCGGATGTCGACGAAACCACTTTTCTTGGATCCGTGATGTCATATTATCACTAGGTTCCAATTTTCATAATTTTTCGAATCAATATGTGAGCGTGGTAAAGGAAAACGCGTTTGACCAGTTTTAGTTGATTTTAATTGACTGGAAAATGTCCATTTTTCAAACGAACTCAGAATCTGACGAAACTAGTTTTGTTAGAACCGTATCGCCAATACGAAGCTAGAAAATATTTTTCTGGAATTTTTCGAGTTAGTATGTGGTCCCAATAAATTGAAATACGCGTTCAAATTCAATATATAGAGTTATACTTTGATTTTGACGAAAACTGATCGAAATGGCCGAACTGGCTTACGACACATATCCCATTGTGTTCAGAATGGGGGTAATTAGCTAGGAACGACAGTCGGCGGGTCTTGTTTGGGGTTCAAAATTTAAAGCAACTTTTTAGGGGAATTTAAAATTTAAAATAAATAAAAAATAAAAGGGTCAACTCCTTATCTCCTCAGCCCCCCACGTTCCTTTTCAGATCGATCAATTATAAAAATAAAGAGAAAGAAAAAAGATGCGCCCCTTCCTCTTCGTGGCCGCCGCACCACCTCAGGCGGCTGACGTCGTTCAACCTCTCCCCCCTTGTCATCTCCACCTCGACCACTCCTCCTCTCCCTCTTCTTCTTCGCGAACCCCCGAACCCCTCCAACCCAAAACCAACGCCCTAGTCCCAATCCCCCACCAACGGCTATCCGCGCCCGCCAGCACCTCCCCCCACCACCTGCGACGACTCAGACCACCCCCTCCTCCCTGTAGAACGCACGCACCCCCCCTTGTAAGTTTTCTACCTATTTTATTTATTTCTTTAGAAAAACATGGTTAATTTTCAGCTTTAAAAATGTATAAGGGCCTCAATAAAAATCAGTTTTAAAATAGGAAGGAAATATTTGGCAAGTTAAAAATGCGATTTTTAACTAGGGTATGATACGAAATCATTTTTAGAAGATTAAAAATATTTTTTTTATTGTATGTGAAGCATAAAAATATAATTTTTATAATATAGAAAGGTTAAAAATATAATTTTTACACTAGTGGCATATTAAAAATATGATTTTTATATAGGTATGATAGTAAAAATATGATTTTTATTCATGTAGAGTAATAAAAATATAATCTTTATTAGGTGAAGAGCACTATAAAAATATAATTTTTATAACGAAGTGAAGTTAAAAATTCGATTTTTATATATGTAGTGAATACGGGCAACGAAAGTGACAAAAGGCGAGCGCGGTGAAGATATTCTACATATGAAGAGTCGCGACGTTGGACTTAGCTTTTTGTGAGAATTTCTCACTCTTTAATTTAATTTTCTAGTTATATATATATACTAGGATGCAAACGGTGTTTAGTAGCACCCGACACCCGTCGTCCACAGACCATGGACGGCTTGTATGCTTGATTGTTTGATTTTGATGTGTAGTTGAACGTGTGATGTGATGTGAAATGAAATAAAATATTTATATAGTTGAAAACATTTTATAATTAAAAATAGAATTTTTAATGTGTATACGAAATGAAATAAAAATAAACAAATCGAATGATTTGTTTGTAAACACACATTTGACTGATATTGATTGGGACGATAAATTTTACACATCGCCCAACTGCACGAATAAAATCTGTGTTTGATTGTTTGAAACCCCACACGAGTATTGGGGTGATATTTGACGTACACTAATCCCGATTGTTTAGTTATATGTCGATCGATTGATTGACAGACTGTTATAAGAGTTGAATATTTATATTTGATGCTTATACAGTGTAGAATGCACTTTGGATTATGGTTGATTATTCATCGTTGTTATTGTATACATGTGTTGTAGAAAGTCCATATAATTAACATTATATGGTAATTGATTGGGCCTCATTCCATATTTGAAAAAGAAATATTTGAAATAGAAATATTTGAAATAGAATATTTGGAAACAAAAATATATGAAGCCGCGTCGATTAGATTTACGCCATTTTGACGTGAACGATATTTATATCGATTTTATTCATTTTATAATGAACATCGAAATTGATTTCAAAATCTGATATTTTGAATAGAAATGAATTCGAATTGAAATTGAATAGAAATGAATTCGAATTGAAATTGAATAGAATTGAAATTGAATAGAAATGAATTCGAATTTAAATTGAATAGAATTGAAATTGAATAGAAATGAATTCGAATTGAAAGTGAATAGAAATGAATTCGAATTGAAAGTGAATAGAAATGAATTTGAATTGAAAGGGCACAGAAAAGAATTTGAACTAAAATGTAATAGAAATGAATTCGAATTTAAATTGACTGAAATTGAAAATGAACTGGAATTGAATTAGAAATCGATTTGAATTGAAATCAATTTGAAATGAATTTAAATCGAATTTATATGGAAAAATTCAATTTTGATTTGAATTTGAAAAGAAGTTGAAATCATTTTGAAAGCGAATTTAAAACGAATTATAAAAATACGTTTTAAAAGGAAATCAACGAAGTATATATTATATATCATATATATATAATATAATGGCCTGAATAGAATGCGCCGCGCCGCGGCAGTTCGCGAATTTCGACCATTGACTTCGAATGGGTATTGCGGGAGATTCGACCGTCGGATTCTCCTAAAACCGGAACCGTTGGATTCGTATCGAAAAGAGCTTTCTAACGAATATTAGGAATTATAAATCTAATGGTTGGATTTTGAATTATGCCCAAATCAAATTTGGAAAAGGTCGCTGTAAGTGTAGTTCGATGGCCGTTAATGGAAATCGACTGTACGGGCCTTGATAAAATTATTAAAAATAGTAATAATTTGTGTAAAATCATACGAAATGATTTGGGAAGAATTGGGATGAAAAACTCCATATTTGAAAGAGAAAAATAGATTTTTATCGAAATGAACTAGTTTTGAACTAGAATTATAATTCTATTTATTTTTAAAATAAATAAAGTGGATTTGAAATGGTTTTGAAAATAACCAGAATTTCCAATAATTGAATTGGAATGGATTTTAATCGAAATTGTCTTTGGAATATTTCGATGTTGGGTTTCGTGACGATACAGATATTGTTATGGAAATTTGAGATATATATATATATATATATATATATATATTTATATATCGTTATTTCCAATACGATATTTGTTGGTCGTAGAATTTGATATTGAATATAAGCCGATATATTTTCTATTCAGAGCCTCGTATTTAATATCAAATGTTATTTGGGTTTGTCGTGAATGGTGTCTTCATTAACACTGTTCTTAAGCCCAGTTGAGAAAAAGATTAAATCTTTTTATTTAGATTTAATGAAGTGTACCAATTAAATGATATTTAATTGGAATTGAATTGGTATTGATTTTTGGGTTTATTGTGAACATTGTTTTAAATAACACTTGTTCTTTAACCCGATAATTAATGAATGTGATTTTGGGTTTATTGTGGGCCGTGTTTTAAATGACATTGGTCCTTTAACCCAGTGAAAGACAGGATATTGATTTCTATGAAGATTAAAACTAAGTGGAGTTTTAATGAATCTTTGATTAGATTGAAATGATCGAGAATGGAGTATCACCAGTTTTGCTCCAGGCGATAGTTAAATCTTTAATTAGATTTGAACGGGAAATGGTAATTGAATTTACCGATAACACCGTGGTGTTAGATATGAAGTATGACCAGTTTTACTTCATGGGATGAATAGGTTGGGATTGGGAAATAAAATAAATGATTACTTCGGTGTGGTTCGCTAATCCCGTCTAGTTTGAATTGATATTCAAAGAAGATTAAAGAATAAATTTAAAGAATTTATCTTTGATAAAATTAATGGGAACTTTTCCCAAAGTATAGGAATATTTGAAAAAAATAATATTCGGAATTGGAATGAGGCGTATGTTGTGTTTGTGTAACTATATACGCGAGTTATTCAGAAAGACCGGGTTTATCCCATTCTGAATAACTGATACGACGATAAGTTGAAGGTGAAGACGGTGGTTGAAGACTGGAGGTCTTCACGTTGTTTGGATAATTACTGATGATATTGATTGGGCCGTACACCCAAGAAGATGGAAACAATTGGTGATCGTCCAGACGTACTTGGAGATCGATGGATATGCGGGGTACTAGGTGCCTCTAGTTTCGTTCAGACCCAGAGCGAACTTGTAAATGGACTGTGTGTCTGACATTGGATTTTAGTCTGTGTGATTGATTTCTATTAAATATATATCTGTTTGGCGGCGGAGAATTTATTCTCTTGCTTAACGCCCCTCTCTGAGACGAACGAGCTCAGGGGTTATATATCGATGGATATCAAACGCATGGAGTGAATTGCCTGTGTGGCATGCCTAAGTGGCAATATGATCAAGGCTTCTGTTGGAAAGCAGAGTCTTGTGGTGGATGATCAAAGCACGACCTTTATGGCATATCTTTGTGTAACGTTGCTTCGCGAGCCTCACACCCCTGTGTGAACCAAAAACGGGAGAAGGACCTCAGGGAGGGCATGCGTTTCCTTCTAGTTAAAAGTGGCGTCAATGGTTTTACACGCCCTGACGAGTTTGACTTATGTGGTTGTTGCTGTTGCGAGGCGCCTCAGATATATCGGTCGTTCTCGAACCGATGGAGTCATTTGTTGGCTCATTGACACCCCCAAAGGGTGGGGAAACGCAGTGTTCAGGCATTTTAATCCACATCGGTGGACCGGCCCTGACGATCCAAAGGTCACCCGAGCTCTGACCTGAGACACGAACTAGAGCGTCTCGAATCGGTTGAGGACTATCTTTTGCCTCGGTTCACAGATGGAAATCCAATTTCCAAATACGTGACTTTGCGGTTTTGATTGTAGAACTAGTATGGGGACATGATATATGGTACCCACGCCGTCTATGATTGATACATATGATTTGAAATTGTTTTATACACTATGCACTTATAATAGTATCAAATGATTTGTTTTAAACGTACTAAGCATATTTGGCTATTATAAGGGAAAACCCTATCCCCCGGCTTGCATTGCATTGTGTGATAGGACCTGGGTCTTATAATAGCTTCATTTTTCCAAAAAGCATTGCGCTGTTTTGTTATATACACTGGTATTCTTGGGAGGAAACCCGTTCCGTGTTATACGGCGTGGTCCCTTGATATATCTGATTTAAAGTAAAGTTTTAAATAACTGTTTTAGTTCTCACACCAGTCCCATGACTGGCCTAGAGTTTATTGTTTTAACCTAAACTCTGGGTGCCCTTATTTTCGACACGGGCAGCTAGTAGTTTTGGTTTTGCATATTTATATTCACAGGATCCTGGTTTACAGCTGGATTGATATCCGTAAAGCTTTGTATCCCTATATCTCTTCTAGTTGTGTATTGTATTATTTTCCACTGCTATGTATTTAAATGTAATTTAAATCTCTGATATTTCTGTGTAATATTCATTTATACTCTGTATATTCTTGTAATCCGATGTATTGTTGTAATATATAATGAAATGTTCTTCCGTCTGCGTTCTATTTTGTGGCTTGTTCTTGAACTATCCGCGCTTTCCTCACCGGGGAAGTTACGGGTTTTTACATTTGGTATCAGAGCCTTGGTTTACAAAGCATAGAGAACAAGACACATTAGAACCATACGAAAGAATTCATCAGATATTGGATTAGTAATATCCAATTAGAACGACTCGTTAGAGATGGGATCAGTAGTATCCTAGAGCGAGTGTGAAGAGTATGTTTTTAAAATGAAAACAAGATTTGTTTTAAAATTTAAATCAATTATTCGTATTTGATTATTTATTTATATGAATTTGGACAGCCCAATATATAAATATTTTGCATATACGTCATGCAAACGTGTATTCGAAGTTTTAATGTACGAGATAGTTATAGAATCGCACTCTAGTGCCCGGGGATAATTCTGGTGACGGGGCACCATCGCCAGTATTTATTTTCGGGTAACGAAAGTGAGATTTCAATATTTCCAATTGACTGGTGTGAGAACCGAAACTAGATAGGGCTTATTGTTGTGATTTGGCATCAAAAATCTGTTTTTTGACTATGTATCAAAGTTATGCATTTGTAATGATAACCAACTAATTGATTGATGTTTGTGTTATTTGGTTATTTGTTTGAAATTTTGAACCATTACGCCTAATCGAATCAAATAATAAATTGTATTGAAAATTAGTCGTATTTGCTTGCATATACATGTACTTACATTGAACAGGTCATAGCAAAGAGGCTAGAGCAGAAGAATAAAATTTGTTTGCCCGACAAATAGGTACATATTTACCATAATTAACTGTTTCGGTTGGTTGATGATGATTTTATGAGCCGATTGGCTAGCCGCTTGGCTTTTTCTTTTTCTTTTTGAGATCAGAAGGCCTGTAGGGCAATTTCGTGATTTTCCCGAGCTCCCGGTGCAGGAGAGGTTATGGCGAAATTTTTCGAAAATTTAGGGTGTTAGCCAAATTTTTGAGAAATTTGAAAAGTTCTTAGAAACTGAAAAGTTAAAGAACTTAAGCCGTAGCCAAAATAATGAAAGTTAAGTTGATTTGTGAAACAACTTTCGGCTTCGCTCCATTTTGGGGACGAAAACTTTTAAGTGGGGGAGATTGTAATAACCCGGAAATCTAGGCCAATTTAGAATTTTTATTTTGGCCATTTTAGCGAATTTTGATTATTTAAATTGAATTATTTTAAATAATATCGACGAGAAATTTATTTTGAATATAATTCGAACGTATATATTCGTTTGAATCGACGATAGAGAATTAATATTTATTTATATTTATAAATGGAATTGAAAATGGCGCGGTAGTTCGATAATTCGATTTCAAATTTCAAATGAATGTACAGGATTCAAAATAAACCGGATTTTAGTGAAACCAAAAATATGTGAATCTAATTGAGAATATCTTTCCAACGAATCCAAAAAATCAAGATTTCATAGCGGGGGTCAAAAGTTATGCCCAGTTGAAAATTCTGAATAGTCGCTATGGAATTCAGGTCCTTAAAAATGGGAATTTTGCAAACGACCTCGGATTTCGACGAAACCTCTTTTGTTGGATCCGTGATGTCATATTATCGCTAGGTTCCAATTTTCATAAATTTTCGAATCAATATGTTAACGTGGTAAAGGAAATCGCGTTTGACCAGTTTTAGTTGATTTTAATCGACTGGAAAATGGCCATTTTTCAAACGGACTCAGAATCTGACGAAAATAGTTTTGTTAGGACCGTATCGCCAATACGAAGCTAGAAAATATTTTTCTGGAATTTTTCGAGTTAGTATGTGGTCCCAATAAATTGAAATACGCGTTCAAATTCAATATATACAGTTATACTTTGATTTTGATGAAAACTGATCGAAACGGCCGAACTGGCTTACGATACATATCCCATTGTGTTCAGAATGGGCGTAATTAGCTGGGGACGACAGTCGGTGGGTCTTGTTTGGGGTTCAAATTTAAAGCAACTTTTTGGGGGAATTTAAAATTTAAAATAAATAAAAAATAAATGGGTCAACCCCTTATCTCCTCAGCCCCCCACGTTCCTTTTCAGACCGATCCATTATAAAAAAAAAGAGAAAGAAAAAAAGATGCGCCCCTTCCTCCTCGTGGCCGTCGCGCCACTTCAGGCGGCTGACACCGTTCAACCTCTCCCACCTTTTCATCTCCACCTCGACCACTCCTCCTCTCTCTCTTCTTCTTCGCGAACCCCCGAACCCCACCACCCCAAAACCGACGCCCTAATCCCAGTCCGCCACCAACGGCTGTCCGTGCCCGCCAGCACCTCCCCCCACCACCTACGACGACTCAGACCACCCCCTCCTCCCTGTAAAACGCACGCAGCACCCCTGTAAGTTTTCTACCTATTTTATTTATTTCTTTAGAAAAACATAGCTAATTTTCAGCTTTAAAAATGTATAAGGGCCTCAATAAAAATCAGTTTTAAAAATAGGAAGGAAATATTTGGCAAGTTAAAAATGCGATTTTTAACTAGGGTATGATATGAAATCGATTTTAGAAGATTAAAATTATATATTTTTTTTGTATGTGAAGCATAAAAATATTATTTTTATAATATAAAAAGGTAAAAAATATAATTTTTACACTAGTGGCATATTAAAAATATGATTTTTATTCATGTAGAGTAATAAAAATATAATCTTTATTAGGTGAAGAGCACTATAAAAATATAATTTTTATAACGAGGTGAAGTTAAAAATTCGATTTTTATATATGTAGTGAATACGGGCAACGAAAGTGACAAAAGGCGAGCGCGGTGACGATATTCTACATATGAAGAGTCGCGGCGTTGGACTTAGCTTTTTGTGAGAATTTCTCACTCTTTAATTTAATTTTCTAGTTATATATATATATACTAGGATGCAGACGGTGTTTAGTAGCACCCGACGCCCGTCGTCCACAGACCATGGACGGCTTGTATGCTTGATTGTTTGATTTTGATGTGTAGTTGAACGTGTGATGTTAAATGAAATAAAATATTTATATAGTTGAAAATATTTTATAGTTAAAAATAGAATTTTTAATGTGTATATGAAATGAAATAAAAATAAACAAATCGAACGATTTGTTTGTAAACACAAATTTGACTGATATTGATTGGGACGATAAATTTTACACATCGCCCAACTACACAAATAAAATCTGTGTTTGATTGTTTGAAACCCCACACGGGTATTGGGTTGATATTTGACGTACACTAATCCCGATTGTTTCGTTATACGTCGATCGATTGATTGACAGACTGCTATAAACGTTGAATATTTATATTTGATGCTTATACAGTGTAGAATGCACTTTGGATGATGGTTGAATATTCATCGTTGTTATTGTATACATGTGTTGTAGAAAGTCCATATAATTAACATTATATGGTAATTGATTGGGCCTCATTCCCTATTTGAGAAAGAAATATTTGAAATAGAAATATTTGAAAAAGAATATTTGGAAACAAAAATATATGAAGCCGTGTCGATTAGATTTACGCCATTTTGACGTGAACGATATTTATATCGATTTTATTCATTTTATAATGAACATCGAAAGTGATTTCAAAATCTGATATTTTGAACAGAAATGAATTCAAATTGAAATTGAATAGAAATGAATTCGAATTGAAATTGAATAGAATTGAAATTGAATAGAAATGAATTCGAATTGAAATTGAAATTGAATAGAAATGAATTCGAATTGAAAGTGAATAGAAATGAATTCGAATTGAAAGTGAATAGAAATGAATTTGAATTGAAAGTGCATAGAAAAGAATTCGAATTAAAATTAAATAGAAATGAATTCGAATTAAATGAAATTGAAAATGAACTGGAATTGAACTAGAAATCGATTTGAATTGAAATCAATTTGAAATGAATTTAAATCGAATTTATATGGAAAAATTCAATTTTGATTTGAATTTAAAAAGAAGTTGAAATCATTTTGAAAACGAGTTTAAAACGAATTATAAAAATACGTTTTAAAAGGAAATCGACGAAGTATATATTATATATATTATATATATAATATATATAATGGCCTGAATAGAACGCGCCGCGCCGCGGCAGTTCGCGAATTTCGACCATTGACTTCGAATGGATATTGCGGGAGATCCGACCGTCGGATTCTCCTAAAACCAGAACTGTTGGGTTCATATCAAAAAGATCTTTCTAACTAATATTAGGAATTATAAATCTAACGGTTGGATTTTGAATTATGCCTAAACCAAATTAGGAAAAGGTCGATGTAAGTGCAGTTCGATGGCTGTTGGTGGAAATCGACTGTACGGGCCTTGATAAAATTATTAAAAATAGTAATAATTTGTGTAAAATCATAAGAAATGATTTGGGAAGAATTGGGATGAAAAACTCCATATTTGAAAGGGAAAAATAGATTTTTATCGAAATGAACTAGTTTTGAACTAGAATTACAATTCTATTTATTTTTAAAATAAATAAAGTGGATTTGAAATGGTTTTGAAAATAACCAGAATTTCCAATAATTGAATTGGAATGGGTTTGAATCGAAATTGCCTTTGGAATATTTCAATGTTGGATTTCGTGACGATACAGATATTGTTATGGAAATTTGAAAGATATATATATATATATATATCGTTATTTCCAATACGATATTTGTTGGTCGTAGAATTTGATATTGAATATAAGCCGATATATTTTCTATTCAGAGCCTCGTATTTAATATCAAATGTTATTTGGGTTTGTCGTGAATGGTGTCTTCATTAACACTGTTCTTAAGCTCAGTTGAGAAAAAGATTAAATATTTTTATTTAGATTTAATGAAGTGTACCAATTAAACAATATTTAATTATAATTGAATTGGTATTGATTTTTGGGTTTATCGTAACAGTGTTTTAAATAACACTTGTTCTTTAACACGATAATTAATGAATGTGATTTTGGGTTTATTGTAGGCCGTGTTTTAAATGACATTGGTCCTTTAACCCAGTTAAAGACAGGATATTGATTTCTGTGAAGATTAAAATTAAGTGGAGTTTTAATGAATCTTTGATTAGATTGAAATGATCGAGAATGGAGTATCACCAGTTTTGGTCCAGGCGATAGTTAAATCTTTAATTAGATTTGAACGGGAAATGGTAATTGAATTTACCGATAACACCGTGGTGTTAGATATGAAGTATGACTAGTTTTACTTCATGGGATGAATAGATTGGGATTGGGAAATAAAATAAATGATCACTTCGGCGTGGTTCACTAATCCCGACTAGTTTGAATTTATATTCAAAGAAGATTAAAGAATAAATTTAAAGAATTTATCTTTGATAAAATTAATGGGAACTTTTCCCAAAGTATAGGAATATTTGAATAAAAGAATATTCAGAATTGGAATGAGGCGTATGTTGTGTTCGTGTAACTATATACGCGAGTTATTCAGAAAGACCGGGTTTATCCCATTCTGAATAACTGATACGACGATAAGTCGAAGGTGAAGACGATGGTTAAAGAACGGAGGTCTTCACGTCGTTTGGATAATTACTGATGATCTTGATTGGGTCGTACACCCAAGAAGATGGAAACAGTTGGTGATCATCCAGACGTACTTGGAGATAGATGGATATGCGGGGTACTAGGTACCTCCT
This sequence comes from Allium sativum, assembly GCA_030737875.1. NCBI lineage: Eukaryota > Viridiplantae > Streptophyta > Magnoliopsida > Asparagales > Amaryllidaceae > Allium > Allium sativum. The sequence continues at coordinate 480,797,275 of CM060926.1, read as the reverse complement.
GTTTCGTTCAGACCCAGAGCGAACTTGTAAATGGACTGTGTGTCTGACATTGGATTTTAGTCTGTGTGATTGATTTCTATTAAGTATATATCTGTTTGGCGGTGGAGAATTTATTCTCTTGCTTAATGCCCTTCTCTGAGACGTACGAGCTCAAGGGTTATATATCGATGGATATCAAACGCATGGAGTGAATTTGCTGTGTGGCATGCCTAAGTGGCAATATGATCAAGGCTTCTGTTGAAAACCAGAGTCGTGTGGTGGATGATCAAAGCACGGCCTTTGTGGCATATCTTTGTGTAACGTTGATTCGCGAGCCTCACACCCCGGTGTGAACCAAAAATGGGAGACGGACCTCAGGGAGGGCATGTGTTTCCTTCTAGTTAAAAGTGGCGTCAGTGGATTTACATGCCCTGACGAGTTTGACTTATGTGGTTGTTGCTGTTGCGAGGCGCCTTGGATATATCAGTCGTTCTCGAACCGATGGAGTCATTTGTTGGCTCATTGACACCCCAAAGGGTGGGAAAACGCAGTGTTCAGGCATTTTAATCCACATCGGTGGACCGGCCCTGACGATCCAAAGGTCACTCGAGCTCTGACCTGAGACACAGACTAGAGCGTCTCGAATCGGTTGAGGACTATCTTTTTCCTCGGTTCACAGATGGAAATCCAATTTCCAAATACATGACTTTGCGGTTTTGATTGTAGAACTAGTATGGCGACATGATATATGGTACCCATGCCGTCTATGATTGATACCTATGATTTGAAATTGTTTTATACACTATGTACTTGTAATAGTATCAAATGATTTGTTTTAAACGTACTAAGCATATTTGGCTATTATAAGGGAAAACCCTATCCCCCGGCTTGCGTTGCATTGTGTGATAGGACCTGGGTCTTATAATAGCTTCATCTTTCCAAAAAGCATTGCGCTGTTTTGTTATATGCACAGGTATTCTTGGGAGGAAACCCGTTCCGTGTTATATGGCATGGTCCCTTGATATATCTGATTTAAATTAAAGTTTTAAATAACTTTTTTAGTTCTCACACCAGTCCCATGACTGACCTGGAGTTTATTGTTTTAACCTCAACTCTGGGTGCCTTATTTTCGACACGGGCAGCTAGTAGTTTTGGTTTTGCAGATTTATATTCACAGGATCCTGGTTTACAGCTGGAATGATATCTGGAAAGCTTTGTATCTGTATATCTCTTCTAGTTGTGTATTGTATTATTTTCCACTGCTATGTATTTAAATGTAATTTAAATCTCTGATATTTCTTTGTAATATTCATTTATACTCTGTATATTCTTGTAATCTGATGTACTGTTGTAATATACAATGCAATGTTCTTCTGTCTGCGTTCTATTTTGTGGCTTGTTCTCGAACTATCCGCGTTTCCTCACCGGGGAAGTTACGGGTTTTTACAAAAGATAAGTAGGTATAGACTAAATTCTAAAAAATAAATGCTAAACGAATCTCAGTTGTTTCCAAAGTATCATAAAGTGAATAAAATATATTATAATTAATTCAGATCTGGGATTAAGATTGGATTTAATAGATATTTTCCTTAACCTATATTTCAAGCATCGTCTTTATAAGCTGTAATTGCTTCATTCAAGTTCATGGATATTCCGGCATTTCTTCTAAAACCAGAAAATTTTCATTTCTAGTGTAACTTGAAGAAAAAATTAAACGGGTCGATGTACCCTAAAATTTCATCAATTTTTGAAAAGGTTATCATCTGAATTTAATGTCAGTGGAGTGTTATAGACTGTTTTGTCAAATGGAAATAATTTATCTTATATTTTTTGTACAAATATTTTTGAAGCCCCTATGAGTTGCAAACTGCATAAAGTATAGCGAGGTTATGCTTCAATACTATTAAGCTTGTATTGTCATAGGCACAATTAAATATTCATGACATGATTAAAAAATTGAGCAATAAAAGACGTAAATAGTAATTAAAATGGAAATTGAGACATACCAAGTTTATGGCATGGAAGAAACTCCAATAAACATATAAGTCACAAGCATGTTTAGTGGAAAGCACATATTTTGTGTACCTTTGCAGTTGAAGCTGTAGTTGGTCAATATATTGTAGAAACTCTCCATATCCATAGTGATGGATGGTCCACTTGTGTTAAAATAGGTGATTACCTGTTGGTGAAGCATGTGTGTGCTTAGCTTCAGTATTTTACTATTTAAAACCAAAATGTGACAACAAATGCAGTATTGGTAGATAGGTAGTAATCTCTTTGTTTTTCAAGGCAAAAAACTAAGTTAATACTATAAAAAATATGTTGTGCAATGTATGCAAATTTGTACCAACCCAACATGCTATAACTATATAGACACAAGTATTAATTGCTTTAATATATAGTATAAGAATAGTTGAAGATAAATTAAATATTGTGCTAAGATAAAACCTGAGAGTGATACAAGCTTGAGCAAGTAGATGAAATATGCACCTAATTTCTTACCTACAAAGGAAAAAGGAACAGAGATGGTTTATATAAATCGATGAATACAACTCATGTATCTAACTATAAAGATATGACCACAACAAATTAAAATAAATTTCAAACTCACAGGTCTAGTATAACTTACTATCATTCAAGATTATCTACAAAATTAAGCCTTTTTGATCAATCATTTTATTTTTCAACTTAACATGTGATTTTAGTGTAAATTCAATGTCTTATGGTGTTTTCTCTGGTTGAAGATATAACGAAAACTACTCTTGTATCATGTTAATTAAGCAACACAAAGGAAAACGTGATGAAAAGAGCTAACAAATACCCCTTACCATGTTAGATCAATTTCCAAATACTGATTCACAGATTATAACCATAAAATTTCTTCCCATAAGTTGACTGTTTCAAATGATACTACAACTTTATTATGTATTATATTATTTATAAACACTGTAAGAAAAGAGAAAAGGAAGGTAAAAATGGCAAATAAATTATCTCACATTCAGTTTATTAACTCAATTCGTCGATGCTTTAATGGGAACATTGATTCATTCACTAAATTAGTCTTGTGCACATGAATTTGGCTCATAATCTAATAAATGCTAATTTGGTTGTATCATGATATATCGACATTCTTCGAATGTCTAAAATTCAATTATAAAGTGTGATATGTTGTAATATTTATATATATATATAAGTTGTGAATATGCTTTAATTAGTTCTCTGTTTAGTCCCACATCGTGGGAAAAAGTTAAACATTAGGTCCAAAGCCTATATACAAAAAAGCCAATGTAATAGAAAGAAACACATATCTAAATGAATAGAAATGTCCTCTCTCCCTTATTTCTTCTGTTCTGAATTTATTTTATAACACAGTATCAGCACAAAGCTCTTGATAGAGATCAGATCCAAAGTTTGCGTTAAGTTGGAAGATCAAAAAAAAAATTTCCCTTCATTAGGAATTCAGGTATCTTCCATTGAAAATCTCCTATTTCCTTCTAGTTTAAATCTACAAATTTGTTTGCCTTACATGCTTCTGGCATGTTTATTCTCAATTAAATCAATATGAGACTACATATTTAGATCTAATGTTTCATGATTAATCATTGATAAAATATATTGAAACCTAAACAAGTGATGTTGGATTAATCCATTATTGAGTTCGAATGCAGATCTTGCTTAAATGGATTTTTTTTAGCAAGCTATTTTAAATGGATCTGTTGATGTAGGGATCTAAAAGTCATATGTCGTTTTCAGATCTGAAGTACTGTCATTGATTATTATTAGTAGCTATGGAGTTTAGAAAACCATTAAAATGAAAAGAAAAGACAGTTATTTTATATATTCTTCATCAATATAAAAAGGCATAATTTAGAGCTGCCGGCTACAGACCCTGATCTAATATGTTTAACCATCATACATCACAATAGCTTTTGTGTAATAATATATTGCTTTCTCTGGTATTTTTCCAATTTCTAAGAAAACTACATATTTGATTTTGGATCGCAATGTATTTTTTCATTGTCCATTCTGGAAATAGGCTAACCTGCGATTAATTCTGACCCTGATCAGTTCATATAGTCTACACTAATTTAGAGTTCCATCTTTATGTGGTTACAGTTGTAATAACCCGAAAATCTGGGCCAGTTTAAAATTTTTATTTTGGCAAATTTAGTGAATTTTGATTATTTAAAATGAACTATTTTAAATAATATCGACGAGAAATTTATTTTGAATAGAATTAGAACGAATATATTTATAGAGATCATTGTTAGAATATAAATATTTATTTTAAATTATAAAAGGAATTGAAAATGGCGTGGTAGTTCGATAATTCGATTTCAATTTTCAATTGGATGTACCGGGTGCAAAACAAACCGGATTTTAGCGAAACCAAAAATAATGGAATCTAATTGAGAATATCTTTCCAACGAACCCGAAAAATCAAAATTTCATAGCGGGAAACAAAAGGTATGTCCAGTTGAAAATTTTGAATAGTTGCTACGGAATTCATGCCATTGAAAATAGCCATTTTGCAAACGACCTCGGATTTCGACGAAACCACTTTTGTTGGATCCGTGATGTCAAATTATTGTTAGATTCCAAATTTCATAATTTTTCGAATCAATATGTGAGCATGGCAAAGGAAAACGCGTTTGACCAGTTTTAGTTGATTTTAATTGACTGGAAAATGACCATTTTTCCAACGGTCTCAGAATTCGATGAAACTAGTTTTGTTAGGACCGTATCGTCGATTCGAAGCTAGAAAATATTTTTATGGAATTTTTAGAGTTCGTATGTGACCCCAGTAAAATGAAATGCGCGCTCAAATTCAATATATAGAGTTATATGTTGATTTTAACGGAAACTGATCGAAACGGTCGAATCAGCTTATGGTACATATCCCATTGTGTTCGAAATGGGGGTAATTTGCTATGGACAACAGGCGGTGGGCCTTGTTTCGAGGTCGAAATAAAAAGTCACCTTTTTGAAATTTAATTAATTAAATAAATAAAAAAAATCTCTCCCCCTTATACTCCTCTGGCCCCCGTCCCCCGTTCTTCATTAAATAAAAAAGATTAAAGAAAGAAAAAAAAATCTTCAATCGTGGAAGACCGCGATGCGCCGCCGCCTGAGGCGCATGCCCCGCCCACCGACGCTCCTCCAGCTGACCTCCCCCTCGCGCTCAGCCTCCCCTCCCTCTCTACACTTCCTCTCCGTCCTCCTCTTTCTTCCCTTCGTTCTTCAAGCCTCACCGCCAAGCAACCCACTCCGACCGCACCCACCCCCTGCGCCTCCGCTTCACCCTCCTCTGGCCACCGCCGACGCAGCACAGCCGCCCCTTTTTCGACCAAATCCAGTAAGTTTTTATTTTATTTTTATTTTATAATTTCAATTTTTGCTATAAAAAAAAGGGTATGTTTTATTTTCAGTTCTTATGAAAAAGATTGGATTTTTCTAAAGGAAAAAGAGTAGATTTTTAATAGCATAAAGGTTAGATTATTAATACGATAGAAACTAGATTTTTAATAAGTTAAAAATATAATTTTTATACTAGTAGCGAATTAAAAATTTGATCTTTATATAATAGAAGATATAAAAACATTATTTACCTAGGTAGAGTTTTAAAAATGTAATCTTTATACTATAGAAATAATAAAAAAAAAATCATATTATAGAAGGGTTAAAAATATAATTTTTATATGAGTAGTAAAAATTTGATCTTTGTATAGATAGCGATATAAATGAAAAGGCGATATCTTTATAAATGAAAAGGCGATACCTTTATAAATGAAAAGGCGATATCTTTATAAATGAAAAGGCGATATCTTTATAAATGAAAAGGTGATATCTTTATAAATGAAAAGGTGAAATCTTTATATTTGAAAAGGCGAAATCTTTATATTTGGAAAGGCGAAACCTTTGTATAGAGAATAGCGTGATGAAAATATAATCTTTATTATATGAACATCGATGTAAAAATAGAATTTTTATCAATATAGTAGCGATGTAAAAATAGAATTTTTATCCATATGGAGCAATTATAAAAATATGATTTTTATATACATGGCAATAATATAAAAATGTGATTTTTATACATGTGGTGAATACCGGCAACGAAAGTGACAAAAGGCGAGAACGGCGATGATTTCCTACAATTGAAGTGTCGTGAAGTTGGGATAGGTTTGTTGAGGACTTCTCACTTTAAATTTCTTTTTCTAGTTATATATATATACTAGGATGCAGACGGTGCTTAGCAGCACCCGACACCCGTCGTCCACAGACCATGGACGGCTTGTATGCTTATTTGATGTGCTATGAAATTTGTTTGTGTTGTTGATGTGAAATCGATAACAAAATGTAGATGGCTGAAATAAATTAGTTATCGTTAAAATTTTATTTTTAACGTGAAAGTGAATAAATAAATATTTATAAACAAATCGGCTGATTTATTTATATACACTGATTTGATTGATATTGATTGGGATGATAAATTTTACACATCACCCAACTGCACAAATAAAAATATGTGTTTGTTGATTTATAACCCCACACAGGTGTTGGGATGATATTTGCGTACACTAATCCCAATTATTTAATTGTATGTCGATCGATTGGTCGACAGACTGTGTAAGCGTTGATTATTTATATTTGTTGCTTATGCAGTTGTGTGGCGCACTTTGGATGATGGTTGATTGTTTACCGTTGCTATTATATACATGTGTTGTATAGAATCCATATAATTAACGTTATATGGTAATTGATTGGGCCTTATTCCAATCGGGAAAATAATGAATATTATAAAAGAAAATTCATGTGTTGAATATAAAAATAGTCGTGTGTTGACAGTACTCATGTGTGGAGATTGGTCGTGTGTTGAAAGAAATATAGATTCATGTGTTGAATGGAATATATATATATATATATTCATTTGTTGAATAGAATAATGAATATATTGATATATATAAAGCCGTGTTGATTAGATTGACGCCATTTTGATGTGAACGATATTTATATCGATTTTATTCATTTTATAATGAATATCGAAAGTGATTTCAAAATCTGATATTTTGAAAAGAATTAGAATTCGAATTGAAAGTGCATAGAAATGAATTCGAATTGAAAGTGAATAGAAATGAATTCGAATTGAAATTGAATGATATTGAAAACGAACTAAAATTAAATTAAGAATCGATTTGAATTGAAATCAATTTGAAATGAATTTAAATCGAATTTGTAAGGAAAAATTCAATTTTGATTTGAATTTGAAGAGAAGTTGAAATGGTTTTGAAAACGAATTTAAAACGATTTATAAAATATGTTTTAAAAAGGAAATCGATGAAATATATATAATATATATATATATATATATATACTATATATAATGGCCTGAATAGAACGCGCTGCGCCGCGGCAGTTCATGAATTTCGACCATTGATTTCGAATTGATGTTGCGGGAGATCCGACAGTCGGATTCTCCTAAAATCGAAACTGTTGGGTTCGTATCGAAAAGAGATTTCCAATGAATATTAGAAATTTGAAATCTAACGGTTGGATTTGGAATTATGTCCAAATCAAATTTCGAAAAGGTCGATGTAAGTGCAGTTAGATGGCCGTTGATGGAAATCGAATGTACGGGCCTTGATAAAATTATTAAAAATATCTATAATTTGTGTAAAATCATAGGAAATGATTTGGGAAAAATTGGGTTGAAAAATTCCAAATTTGAAAAGATAAAAATAGATTTTTATCGAAATGAACTAGTTTTGAACTAGAATTAAAATTCTATTTGTTTTTAAATAAATAAAGTGAGTTTGAATTGGTTTTGAAATATAACCAGAATTTCCAATAATTGAATTGGAATGGATTTGAATCGAAATTGTCTTTGGAATATTTCGATGTTGGATTTCGTGATTATACATATGTTGTTAAGGAAATTTGATATATATATATATATATATATATATATATATATCGTTATTTCCAATACGATATTTGTTGGTCGTATAATTTGATGTTGAATATAAGCCGATATATTTTCTATTCATAGCCTTGTATTTAATATCAAATGTGATTTGGGTTTGTCGTGAATGGTGTCTTCATTAACACTGTTCTTAAGCCCAGTTGAGAAAAGATTAAATCTTTTTATTTAGATTTAATGAAGTGTACCAATTAAATAATATTTAATTGAATTGATATTGATTTTTGGGTTTATCGTGAACAGTGTTTTAAATAACACTTGTTCTTTAACACGATAATTAATGAATGTGATTTTGGGTTTATTGTGGGTCGTGTTTTAAATGACATTGGTTCTTTAACCCAGTTAAAGACAGGATATTGATTTCTGTGAAGATTAAAACTAAGTGGAGTTTTAATGAATCTTTAATTAGATTGAAATGATCGAGAATGGAGTATCACCAGTTTTACTCCAGGTGATAGTTAAATCTTCAATTAGATTTGAACGTGAAATGGTAATTGAATTTACCGATAACACCGTGGTGTTAGATATGAAGTATGACCAGTTTTACTTCATGGGATGAATAGGTTGGGATTGGGAAATAAAATAAATGATTACTTCGGTGTGCTTCGCTAATCCCGACTAGTTTGAATTGATATTCAAAAGAAGATTAAAGAATAAATTTAAAAGAGTTTATCTTTGATAAAATTAATGAGAACCTTTCCCAAAGAATATTCTGAATTGGAATGAGGCATATGTTGTGTTTGTGTTACACTGGTTTAATATACACGCGAGTTATTCAGAAAGACCAGGTTTATCCCATTCTGAATAACTGTTTCGACGTGGTGTCGAAGATGAAGACGGTGGTTGAAGACCGGAAGTCTTCACGTCGCTTGGGTGATTACTGATGATCTTGATTGGGTTGTACACCTAAGAAGATGGAAACAGTTGGTGATCATCCAGACGTACTTGGAGATCGATGGATATGCGGGGTACTAGGTGCCTCCGGTTTCGTTCAGACCCAGAACGGACTTGTAAATGGACTGTGTGTCTGACATTGGATTTTAGTCCGTGTGATTGATTTCTATTAAATATATATCTGTTTGGCGGCAGAGAATTTATTCTCTAGCTTAACGCCCTTCTCTGAGACGTACGAGCTCAGGGGTTATATATTGATGGATATCAATTGCATGGAGTGAATTGCCTGTGTGGCATTCCTAAGTGGCAATTGATCTAGGCTTCCGTTGAAAAGCAAAGTCTTGTGATTGATGATCAAAGCACCGCCTGTGTGGCATAGCTTTGTGTAACGTGAATTCGCGAGCCTCACACACCGGTTGTGAACCAGAAATGGGAGAGAACCTCAGGGAGGACATGCGTTACTTTCTAGCTAGGGTGGTGTCAGTGACCAACCAGCCCTGACATTTATATACCTTTCACCTGTGTGGTTGTTGCTGTTGCGAGGCGCCTCAGTTAGATCAGACGATCCGGGTCCGATGGAGCCATTCGTTGGCTCATTTACGCCCCAAAGGGCGGGGAAACGTAGTGTTCAGGCATTTTAATCCACATCGGTGGACCGGCACTGTCGCTCCAAGGGCCCCCCTGAGTCTGGGTCCTGAGGCTCGGGCTAGAGAGTCTCGAATCTATTGAGGACTATCTTTTGCCTCGGTTCATAGATGGAAATCCAATTTCCAAATAAGTGAAATTTGCGGTTTTATTTGTAGAGCCCAGTATGGTGACATGATATAAGGTACCCATGCCGCCTATGATTGATACTTATGATTTGAAGTTGTTTTTACACTATGCACTTATAATAGTATCAAATGATTTGTTTTAAACGTATCAAGCATTCGTGGCTGTTATAAGGTTAAAACCCTATCCCCCGGCTTGCGTTGCATTGTGTGATAGGACCTGGGTCTTATAATAGCTTCATTTTTCTTTATTTAGCATTACGTTGTTGTTTTATGCACAGGTATTCTTGGGAGGAAACCCGTTCCGTGTTATACGGCGTGGTCCCTTGCTTTACCTAACTTTAAAATAAAGATTAATAACTGTTTTAGTTCTCACACCAGTCCCATAACTGACCTGGAGTTTATTGTTTTGACCTAAACTCTGGGTGCCCCTATTTTGACACGGGCAGCTAGTAGTTTTGGTTTTGCAGATTTATATTCACAGGATCCTGGTTTACAACTGGAATGATATCCGGAAAGCTTTGTATCCGTATATCTCTTCTAGTTGTGTATTGTATTATTTTCCGTTGCTATGTATTTAAATGTAATTTAAATCTCTGATATTTCTGTGTAATATTTATTCATTTATACTCTGTATATTCTTGTAATCTGATGGAATTGTTGTAATTAACAATGAAAATGTTCTTCAGTCTGCATTCTATTTTGTCGTGTTCTCAAAACAATTCGTTCTTTCTCTTCTCTTCGGAGACCGGGGAAGTTTGGGTCGTTTCATCTTGGTATCAGAGCTTTGGTTTACAAAGCTCAGAGAACAAGGCACATTAGAACCATACGAAAGAATTCATCAGATGTTGGATTAGTAATATCCAATGAGAGTGACTCGTTAGAGATGGGATCGGTAGTATCCTAAAACGAGTGTGAAGAGTATATTTTTAAAAGTGAAAACAAATTTTGTTTTGAAATTTAAATCAATTATTCGTATTTGATTACTTATCTATATTGATTTTGACAGTCCAATATATAAAGATTTTGCGTATACGTCTGATCCACGTGTATTTGAAATTTTAATATACTGGATAGATATAGAATCACACTCTAATCGCCTGAAGATGATTTTGATGATGGAGCTCCATCATTAGAATTTAGGTTCGAGTGTCGAAGGTGTGATATTTATATATTTCCTATTGACTGGTGTGAGTACCAAAATTAGGTAGGGCCTATTGTTGTGATTTGGCATCAAAAATGTGATTTTTGACTATATAGCGAAATTATGTGTTTGAAACGTTAATCCACTAATTGATTGTTGTTTGTGTTGTTTGTCTATTTGTTTGAAATTTTGAACCATATAGCCAATTTGAACCAAATAGTGAATTGTATTGAAAATTGGTCGCATTTGCTTGTATATACATGTACTAACATTGAACAGGTCATAGCAAGGAGGCTAGAGTAGAGAATAAAATTTGTTTGCCCGACAAATAGGTACATGTTTACCATAATTTACTGTTTTGTTTGGGTGATGATGATTTTATGAGCCGATTGGCTAGCCGCTTGGCTTTTTCTTTTTCTTTTTGAGATCAGAAGGCCTGTATGGCAATTTTAGGATTTTCCCGTGCTCCCGGTGCAGGGGAGGTTATGGCGAAATTTTTCGAAAATTTAGGGTGTTAGCCAAATTTTTGAAAAATTTGAAAAGTTCTTAGAAACTGAAAAGTTGAAGAACTTAAGCCGTAATCAAAATAAAGAAAGTTGAGTTGATTTGTGAAACAACTTTTGGCTTTGTTCCTTTTCGGGGACGAAAAGTTTTAAGTGGTGGAGATTGTAATAACCCGAAAATCTGGGCTAGTTTAAAATTTTATTTTGGCAAATTTAGTGAATTTTGATTATTTAAATTGAATTATTTTAAATAATATCGACATGAAATTTATTTTGAATATAATTAGAACGAATATATTTATATAGATCGTCGTTAGAATATAAATATTTATTTTAAATTATAAAAGGAATTGAAAATGGCGTGGTAGTTCGATAATTCGATTTCAATTTTCAATTGGATGTACTGGGTGCAAAACAAACCGGATTTTAGCGAAACCAAAAATAATGGAATCTAATTGAGAATATATTTCCAACCGAAAAATCGAAATTTCATAGCGGGAAACAAAAGGTATGTCCAGTTGAAATTTCTGAATAGTCGCTATGGAATTCAGGCCATTGAAAATAGCCATTTTGCAAACGACCTCGGATTTCGACGAAACCACTTTTGTTGGATCCGTGATGTCAAATTATTGTTAGATTCCAAATTTCATAATTTTTCGAATCAATATGTGAGCGTGGCAAAGAAAAAAGCGTTTGACCAGTTTCAGTTGATTTTAATTGACTGGAAAATGGCCATTTTTCCAACGGTCTCTGAATTCGATGAAACTAGTTATGTTTGGACCGTATCATCGATACGAAGCTAGAAAATATTTTTATGGAATTTTTAAAGTTCGTATGTGACCCCGGTAAAATGAAATGCGCGTTCAAATTATATAGAGTTATATGTTGATTTTAACGGAAACTAATCGAAATGGTCGAATCATCTTATGGTACATATCCCATTGTGTTCGGAATGGGGGTAATTAGCTAAGGACGACAGGCGGTGGACCTCGTTTCGAGGTCGAAATAAAAGTCACCTTTTTGAAATTTAATTAAATAAATAAAAAAAAAATCTCTCCCCCTTAAACTCCTCTGGCCCCCTCCCCCCCCCCCCCCCCCCCCCGTTCTTCATTAAATCAGAACGATTAAAGAAAGAAAAAAATCTTCGATCGCGGAAGACGGCGATGCGCCGCCGCTTGAGGCGCATGCCCCGCCCACCGACGCTCCTCCAGCCGACCTCCCCCTCGCGCTCAGCCTCCCCTCCCTCTCCTCCACTTCCTCTCCGTCCTCCTCTTCTTCCTTCCCTTTGTTCTTCAAGCCTCACTGCCACGCCACCCACTCCGACCGCACCCACCCCCTGCGCCTCCGCTTCACCCTCCTCTGGCCACCGTCGACGCAGCACAACCCCCCCTTTTTCGACCAAAACCAGTAAGTTTTTATTTTATAATTTTAATTTTTGCTATAAAAAAAGGGTATGTTTTATTTTCAGTTCTTATGAAAAAGATTGGATTTTTCTAAAGGAAAAAGAGTAGATTTTTAATAGGATAAAGGTTAGATTATTAATACGATAGAAACTAGATTTTTAATTAGTTAAAAATATAATTTTTATACTAGTAGCGAATTAAAAATTTGATCTTTATATAATAGAAGATATAAAAATATTATTTTTACTTAGGTAGAGTATTAAAAATATAATCTTTATACTATAGAAATAATAAAAAATATAATTTTCATATTATAGAAGGGTTAAAAATATAATTTTTATATGAGTAGTAAAAATTTGATCTTTGTATAGATAGCGATATAAATGAAAAGGCGATATCTTTATAAATGAAAAGGCGATATCTTTATAAATGAAAATGCGATATCTTTATAAATGAAAAGGGGATATCTTTATAAATGAAAAGGCAAAATCTTTATATTTGAAAAGGCGAAATCTTTATATTTGAAAAGGGGAAACCTTTGTATAGAGAATAGCGTGATAAAAATATAATCTTTATTATATGAACATCGATGTAAAAATAGAATTTTTATCTATATAGTAGCGATGTAAAAATAGAATTTTTATCCATATGGAGCAATTATAAAAATATGATTTTTATATACATGGCAATAATATAAAAATGTGATTTTTATATATGTAGTGAATATGGGCAACGAAACTGACAAAAGGCGAGAACGACGATGATTTCCTATAGTTGAAGTGTCGTGAAGTTGGGATAGCTTTGGTGAGAACTTCTCACTTTAAATTTCTTTTTCTAGTTATATATATACTAGGATGCAGACGGTGCTAAGCAGCACCCGACACCCGTCGTCCACAGACCATGGACGGCTTGTATGCTTGTTTGATGTGCTGTGAAATTTGTTTGTGTTGTTGATGTGAAATCGATAATAAAATGTAGATGGCTGAAATAAATTAGTTATCGTTAAAAATATAATTTTTAACGTGAAAGTGAATAAATAAATATTTATAAACAAATCGGCCGATTTGTTTATATACACTGATTTGACTGATATTGATAGGGATGATAAATTTTACACATTACCCAACTGCACAAATAAAAATCTGTGTTTGTTGATTTGAAACCCCACATGGGTGTTGGGATGATATTTGGGTACACTAATCCCAATTATTTAATTGTATGTCGATCGATTGGTCGACAGACTGTGTAAGCGTTGATTATTTATATTTGATGCTTATGCAGTTGTGTGGTGCACTTTGGATGATGGTTGACTGTTTACCGTTGCTATTATATACATGTGTTGTATGGAATCCATATAATTAACGTTATATGGTAATTGATTGGGCCTCATTCCAATCGGGAAAATAATGAATATTATAAAAGAAATTTCGTGTGTTGAATATAAAAATAGTCGTGTGTTGACAGTACTCATGTGTGGAGATTGGTCGTGTGTTGAAAGAAATATAGATTCATGTGTTGAATGGAATATATATATTCACTTGTTGAATAGAATAACGAATTTATTGATATATATAAAGCTGTGTTGATTAGATTGACGCCATTTTGACGTGAACGATATTTATATCGATTTTATTCATTTTATAATGAATATCGAAAGTGATTTCAAAATCTGATATTTTGAAAAGAATTAGAATTCGAATTGAAAGTGCATAGAAATGAATTCGAATTGAAAGTGAATAGAAATGAATTCGAATTGAAATTGAATGAAATTGAAAACGAACTAAAATTGAATTAAGAATCGATTTGAATTGAAATCAATTTGAAATGAATTTAAATCGAATTTATAAGGAAAAATTCAATTTTGATTTGAATTTGAAAAGAAGTTGAAATGGTTTTGAAAACGAATTTAAAACGATTTATAAAATACGTTTTAAAAAGGAAATCGACGAAATATATATATATATATATATATATATATATATATATATATATATATATATTATATAATGGCCTGAATAGAACGCGCCGCGGTAGTTCGTGAATTTCGACCATTGACTTCGAATTGACGTTGCGGGAGATCCGACCGTCGGATTCTCCTAAAACCGGAACCGTTGGGTTCATATCGAAAAGAGCTTTCCAATGAATATTAGAAATTTGAAATCTAATGGTTGGACTTGGAATTATGTCCAATGAATATTAGAAATTTGGACTTGGAATGGCCGTTGATGGAAATCGACTGCACGGACCTTGATAAAATTATTAAAAATATCTACAATTTGTGTAAAATCATAAGAAATGATTTGGGAAAAATTGGGCTGAAAAATTCCAAATTTGAAAAGATAAAAATAGATTTTTATCGAAATGAACTAGTTTTGAATTAGAATTAAAATTCTATTTGTTTTTAAATAAATAAAGTGAGTTTGAAATGGTTTTGAAATATAACCAGAATTTCCAATAATTGAATTGGAATGGATCTGAATCGAAATTTTCTTTGGAATATTTCGATGTTGGATTTCGTGATTATACAGATGTTGCTAAGGAAATTTGAAATATATATATATATATATATGTATATATATATATATATATATCGTTATTTCCAATACGATATTTGTTGGTCGTTTGAATGTAAGCCGATATATTTTCTATTCATAGCCTTGTATTTACTATCAAATGTGATTTGGGTTTGTCATGAATGGTGTCTTCATTAACACTGTTCTTAAGCCCTGTTGAGAAAAGATTAAATGTTTTTATTTAGATTTAATGAAGTGTACCAGTTAAATAATATTTAATTGAATTGATATTGATTTTTGGGTTTATCTTGAACAGTGTTTTAAATAACACTTGTTCTTTAACCCGATAATTAATGAATGTGATTTTGGGTTTATTGTGGGTCGTGTTTTAAATGACATTGGTTCTTTAACCCAGCTAAAGACATGATATTGATTTCTGTGAAGATTAAAACTAAGTGGAGTTTTAATGAATCTTTAATTAGATTGAAATGATCGAGAATGGGGTATCACCAGTTTTACTCCAGGCGATAGTTAAATCTTTAATTAGATTTGAACGTGAAATGATAATTGAATTTACCGATAACACCGTGGTGTTAGATATGAAGTATGACCAGTTTTACTTCATGGGATGAATAGGTTGGGATTGGGAAATAAAATAATTGATTACTTCGGTGTGCTTCGCTAATCCCACTAGTTTGAATTGATATTCAAAAGAAGATTAAAGAATAAATTTAAAAGAGTTTATCTTTGATAAAATTAATGAGAACCTTTCCCAAAGAATATTCTGAATTGGAATGAGGCGTATGTTGTGTTTGTGTAACACTGGTTTAATATATACGCGAGTTATTCAGAAAGACCGGGTTTATCCCATTCTGAATAACTGTTTCGACGTGCTGTCGAAGATGAAGACGGTGGTTGAAGACCGGAAGTCTTCACGTCGCTTGGGTGATTACTGATGATCTTGATTGGGTTGTACACCCAAGAAGATGGAAACAGTTGGTGATCGTCCAGACGTACTTGGAGATCGATGGATATGCGGGGTACTAGGTGCCTCCGGTTTCGTTCAGACCCAGAACGGACTTGTAAATGGACTGTGTGTCTGACATTGGATTTTTGTTTGTGTGATTGATTTCTATTAAATATATATCTATTTGGCGGCGGAGAATTTATTCTCTTGCTTAACGTCCTTCTCTGAGATGTACAAGCTCAGGGGTTATATATTGATGGATATCAATCGCATGGAGTGAATTGCCTGTGTGGCATGCCTAAGTGGCAATTGATCAAGGCTTCTGTTGAAAAGCAAAGTCCTGTGGTTGATGATCAAAGCACCGCCTGTGTGGCATAGCTTTGTGTAACGTGAATTCGCGAGCCTCACACCCCGGTTGTGTACCAGAAACGGGAGAAGACCTCAGGGAGGACATGCGTTTCTTTCTAGCTAGGGTGGTGTCAGTGACCTACCAGCTCTGACATTTATATACTTTTCACCTGTGTGGTTGTTGCTGTTGCGAGGTGCCTCGGTTAGATCGGACGATCCGGGTCCGATGTAGCCATTCGTTGGCTCATTTACGCCCCAAAGGGCGGGGAAACGCAGTGTTCAGGCATTTTAATCCACATCGGTGGATCGGCCTTGTCGCTCTAAGGGCCCACCTGAGTCTGGGTCCTGAGGCTTGGGCTAGAGAGTCTCGAATCGGTTGAGGACTATCTTTTGCCTCGGTTCATAGATGGAAATCCAATTTCCAAATACGTGACATTTGCGGTTTTATTTGTAGAGCCTAGTATGGCGACATGATATATGGTACCCATGCTACCTATGATTGATATTTATGATTTGAAGTTGTTTTTGCACTATGCACTTATAATAGTATCAAATGATTTGTTTTAAACGTATCAAGCATTCTTGGCTATTATAAGGTAAAAACCCTATCCCCCGGCTTGCGTTGCATTGTGTGATTGGATCTAGGTCTTATAATAGCTTCATTTTTCTTTATTTAGCATTGCACTATTGTTTTATGCACTGGTATTCTTGGGAGGAAACCCGTTCCGTGTTATACGGCGTGGTCCCTTGATTTACCTAACTTTAAAATAAAGATTAATAACTGTTTTAGTTCTCACACCAGTCCCATGACTGACCTGGAGTTTATTGTTTTGACCTAAACTCTGGGTGTCCGTATTTTGACACGGGCAGCTAGTAGTTTTGGTTTTGCAGATTTATATTCACAGGATCCTGGTTTACAGCTGGAATGATATCCGGAAAGCATTGTATCCGTATATCTCTTCTAGTTGTGTATTGTATTATTTTCCGCTGCTATGTATTTAAATGTAATTTAAATCTCTGATATTTCTGTGTAATATTTATTCATTTATACTCTGTATATTCTTGTAATCTGATGGAATTGTTGTAATTAACAATGAAAATGTTCTTCCGTCTACGTTCTATTTTGTCGTGTTCTCAAAACAATTCGTTCTTTCTCTTCTCTTCGAAGACCGGGGAAGTTCGGGTCGTTTCAACGGTGCCGCATTTTTATTCTCATACATACTTCAAGTTTAAATACTATGGATGCAGCTTCAGTTATAAGTAATAAGAAATTTTTGCTGTTAGCATGCCTTCGAAATATGTGAACAGTATAAATAAGAAAAAATGCATTATACTGCAAAATAATAAATCATGAAAAATTAGTTACTTAGTTGCTGCTGAGATTAGAAGTTGAAATAATTCTTTGGAATGGGAAATAATATGAACCTGAAGTTCATATGTTGAAAAAAAAATTAAGGCCGAAGCATTCTTAAATGATGTGACATGAAAAGATTATACTTCCAGAAGAAGTTAAAAGCGACACACACATTATAATATGTGACAATGACATTGGATTTAATAGAAAATCTCTAAACGGATTTCATCTAACAGGCGTCTTTCATGTATAGTTTATATTAACTGAATATCCTGAAGATATAGTATGCATATTAATCTCTTGAAGAGATGTTTTGGAGATTTAATTTTATGTAGCAAATCCAACATCCTAGAAGAGATGTTAAATATATTTTTTATTGCATTGCAATTAGGTAAATAAAAGATATGTTCCTTGAATGAATATTATACACTCTAGAAGTAGTGATATCTTTTCTCTCTTGTATCTTATTTTAATTTAATGCCCATAATTTTGTAACTAATTTGAGGTTTGATATGTATTTTTGTATATTGATATGAAATTTCAATAGTTTATATATATTTGTCTTCGGAGGAGATAAGTTCATCCCAGAAGTAGTGATAACAAAATATCTTTGGAGGATATTTGAATCTTTGGAAATGGTAAAATATTTCCAAAAGAGATTTCAACAATTAAAAATGATAAAAATTTTGTAGAAAAAGTTCATATGAAATGAAGTTCATATGCATTTTTTTTTTCAAATAAGGAATCTGAAGTTCATATGCCAATGAGGAACCTGAAGTTCATATGCAAATAAAGAACCTGAAGTTCATATGAAAATGAGGACGATGATGATGCAAATTTAATGACTAAAGAAAATATGCATCTTGAAGATCATAAGTTAAGATTTAAATATTGATCTTAAATACCTAAAGTGTATGCAGAAGCAATTTTTGTTATAAAAATGGAAAATTTAGAACCGACATTTTCTACAATGGTAAGAGATAATTTTGATATGAATAGAAAGATCTAAAAGAATTTTATATAGATTGTATGATTTGAACCTAAAACATGTAATTTTTATGTTGTGAATTTTATGTATAGATCTGCAAGTTTATGTAATTATTCATATTAAAGAATTTAACATCTTAGTTCTATAATTATTCACTTTTACTCAATTCTCGATTAGACGTTATGCATATATATGCTATTTTAGAAAATATGATTACTGGGAATGCAATACAACTACAAGTTGTTTATTTCAGTTTTGTCTTTGATCAATACTGTAGCTAGATTTAAATTTTATTATGTTGATTTAAGTAAAATTTATTTATTTGATTCATATATTTAGACTGTATAATGGTTATTTTCGTTATTTTTATAATAAATGGATCAAATGCATCATTATGGTAATATATATTGTATTACCATATTATTATAAATGTATTAAAAGCATTTACTATAATAAGTTAAATGATTTATGTTTGTATTTGGAATAATAAACAACATATGTATAATTAGTTAATGTATTTAGCAACTAATATCTAATGTAATGGAAAAAGTTGTATAACTCAGATCTGAGACCAGAAGTCTTGGATTATGAAAGAAGAATCTTTTTGATGAAGTTTACAAATTTGAAATCATGATAATTAGCAAGAATGTAAAAGCTTCTAAATTAGAAGTGTAACGACCCGGGGAATTCGACGCCCGAATTCCGACAATAATACACAAATCCTGTATCACTTGTCAGAACTCAAGTATCAAAACCACAAGATAGTTATGAGAAAGAAGTTAGAGGGTGAGATAAGAAAGAAAGAAATATAAGAATAGAAGAAGAAGAAGAACCAATACCACAAAACAGAATCAGAGTCTCACATCGCAGCGGAACAAAATATAATATGGAAATAAATCTTTATTGAGAGCTTTCAAAATTACTTACAGTATCAGAGTACATCAACATATCTGGACAGTTATATAACCTGTCCTCATATACAATCACACAGCGGAATAGTAGCTATATATATAACCATACGTTTGGACTCTTCCAGCTTGTCTCTGGACTTTGCAGCATCCGATAACCTGGACCTGTACACCCCGGCCTAACCCGAGCATTTACAAAACACCGGGTCAGTCTGGTGAACCAGAGTGAGATAAACTCGCACAGTATTAAGGTATCACACAACTTGATTTTAAAGTAAAAATCTTTTCAAAAGAAAAGGATAATCGTAAGACCGAATCCACACATAAATACGGACGGTTTTTACCTTACAATAACCCAAAACATTTTTGAAACCAATATCTTGTCTGATATTATAATAATGTCTACATACAGGTAAATATTAATCTAGTAGAACGCTTGCATCTCACGCTCTACATATATAGTATACAATCAAAACCGCGGGCGCTTATTGGAGATTGGATTTCCAACTTGACAAGGTATGGGACCACCTGCCGATAGTGTATCTCTGGAGGCGAATACACTGGGTTCAACAAGAACGTCTTGCAACCCGGCCCTCACATGACCGACCACTCATTTCGCTTGAGTGTATCGAATGTATATCACCAACGGTTGGACTCAAACCACCGTTCCCGAATGGGCAGAGTCGATAGAGTAAGAAACAAAAGGAATTTCTCTAGATAGGTGATTATACACCCTAATGGGAGCGACCCACATAGCCATGCTGCCTGCCCGATTTTTGTCATTTCCTGGTTGATGAGGCTTGAGGTTTGAATTACCTTCTGAAACATCTGGTCACCATTTACTTTGAATGCCACATCGTCAGATCCATCAGAATCACTAATTTATGTCCACAACAATACATTACGTGTTGGCTAAAGAAGTTTCCTTCTCCGCTTCCACTCTTGGTATGGTTGAAGAAATCAATGTACGTGACCTTTTCTGGAAATACTTTGTCAGACATTCATCCATACAAGTCACCCAGGAACAGGATGAACCGAAGGTACCCCCTACTGCATTCTAGGAATCACCCTGAGAATCAATAGCGAGAAGTCCTTGCGAATCCGTTGATTTCAACCACGACCGAATCACAGTTTATCTCTGGTTGCAAGTCAGAGATTTTAAGTAATCCTTCCGCTTATGAAGATCCACGGTCTTCAATAGCTCCATCTCGAATCAGCATCTTCATCGTATTCGTATTTGCTGGATGGAATGGTTTTCGAATATAAATTCGATCCTGGTTTTTCCGTACCAACAATCGCATGGGCCAATTTTGATAGTCGGTTATTTAACTATCAAATAAAACAACCATTCATCCATAAAAGAAAATGGATTCACTGATTCAATACTCAGTATCATTTAGCCTCTTTAACGAACCGCCCATTAATTTTATTCTTTAACTTTTCCAATATTTGGAACATCGCCTTTACTTTTTAGTAAAATAAGAATATTCTCCAAATTTATCTTACTCAACTTATAAACTTCTCGAAATCAGTTTATAATATTATCTACGGGAATCATAACTTATGTTTCCTTCAACTCTCTCGTTTATAAACTAATATCGTTCTTGGATAATCTTGTAATCGTTCAAGTTGGGGTATTTTATTTACCTCTCAGACCTTGACCAATAACATTCATATCTTCAGAACAAATAGAAATTTATTAACCACACGTTCCTTTGAAAATCTGATTTAAATCCCAATAAAGCTTCGATTCGATAAGAAATGGAATCCTTATGAAAATCCCTTAATATCTCTTTATTATAATGTTACAAATTATTTCAACAATTCAAATTCATTTGTTTAGAACCACATAAACAAAATTTTTATAAAGCTCATATTAATACCTTATACATTTGTTATATTGATATACTTTTCAAATTCTTATATTGATCGAAACAATTTAACTTATCATTTGTAACAACATTACAGGTTTCATTTCAAAGCCATTTTACTTCCACTTATCACATTCTCTTTAAATAATACTCGACTACTTATTTGTTATCTAAAATCAAATGATAATCCTTTAAAAACTTATGTCTAAAATAGTTCACCCTATTTATAACCAATGTTACAAAACACATTTACAAACCACTCACTTTATTTACTAACTCGAATTCATTTCCAAAACCTTAAATTTCCATTTACAAAATCTTTTGTAAATTAATTACGATAACTTACCATTCAGTTTCTCTTTCACATTGTTAACTGCATTTAAAAATCCCGTTTCCAATTCATTATCGACAACTAACATTCGTTGTCATTATTCAAATCTTTAACTTCATACCTTTAGTTAATATTCCGAACTTCAGAATATTGCATTCCGAACCTCGGAATAACTCACTTTCATTTATTTGACTAATCTCATTTATAAATTTCATTTATAAATAAATAGTCATAATTTCAACTTTGATTTCATTTAAAATATGAAATCCCATTTCCAAATCACCACTCATTTCCAATCCATTGATTTGTTAATCTCATTCAAGAAATGATATTAATCCACATTTCGTATTTATTTATTTGAAACACCGTTTGTTGAAAACAATCATTTATTAAAAAACATTTCCTTTTGAACTCTTTTACCCATTCCCGTGTATTCACAATCCAATGATCCTATTTTGAACTACTTAAACTTCCCATCCGACCGATAAGGCTTTTACAAAATCATTTCAACATTTAAATAGCCAATTCAACAAATTTATATCGTTTAAACACTTATTTGATAATCTCTTACATTTCTGTTAGTTATAAATTTTGTACATTTAGCTTCGACTATTATCTTTGCCATAAGAGTCGTATTTTAAAATCATATCAAAAATATATTTATAACTTTGAAACCGCTCAAAATCCATTTAATATTGATTTCGAAAATCATTCCTTTCAACCGACAGTACTAAAGAGGCAAATGACTACTGTAATACCAAACCGTGAAATATAAACTAATTTCACATTCAATAAAAATAATTTTATCATATTGATAAACGTTACCAATATTATCCAACCTGTTATTCCCTGCAAAACAATGGTTACCACAATTCAAACCATCCAGTTCAATATTTGTTTCCATCTAGACAGATGAAATAAAACAGTTAAACAACAACAGTCAATAATAACTGTAACAGTCAATACTAGGATAATAACAGCAGTTCAAGCATTCAACTAATTGATCATAACGTTTATAGTGTTATAAATGTAACCACTGAGGTAAGTTACCTCACTTGGATATAATCGTTAGAAATAACGATTAGTTTCAATTAAATTAAACTGTCGTTCAATTTAACTGTTTCAGCCCATACAACGAACGAACAAACAACAACCATAAACAAGCATAGAACACAATTATAAAACCCGACTTATATAAAATATAAGAAGGGAGAACTGAGTGAGTTTAACTCACCTTGGGTTTCCCGTCTGATGTTAAAACGGTTCGATTTAATGTGTGGGATTTAATTAAATATCATAGCTGCTTCCATTCGTGATCAACAAGTTTCAACAGTTGTGCTTTCCGGTACGGTTCCATCGCTTCGGTCCTGGTCGATCCCTGATAACGCATGATCCTGTTATCAATATTTTTAAGCAAACTCTATTTAATTACATTAATAAATTGCCTAAAATAATTATGTTTATAAGTCTAAATTAATTTTTGAACATTGTTAGCCTACTTTGTGAACTAGGCAACACAAAGTCAAGAAACCAACCCTTGAAGAGTATTTTAAGTTATAAGACTCCGGTTCGGATCGGAAGAAAACACCACACTTCAGAGTGGTAGCAGCATATCGGTTCGGATCGGATAGAATTCTCTGTTCGGATCGGATATCTCCTACTGGATAAATTGGCGAAGCATATCTGATCGGATCGGAAGGTCAATAAATCTCAAGTAAATCGGAAAGCCATCTGCTTGCCATGAAGCTGGAGCGGAGCGGAGTATGATTAGAGAAGGAGAGACGTCCAAGCTACTCCGGTTCGGATCGGGTATTCCGATCCGAGCCCTCAACCTGCTCGTCTCCGACCCGCACCCATGATCCAGGAAAATCTCCTATAAAGTCGCCTGGAGAACCGGACCGGATGTGACTAATTCCTACCCCTAATGTCCATCTCATTGATGCGTTGTCAGCTTGATAGCCCATCCGAACCCGAAGAGAGTGCGATGGATGACACGTGTTCCGACCCGGATTGCATCTCAGGCAAATTCACACCTATAAATACCCCATCTAGAGACAAAGAGAAGGATCTTTTTTTCAGCACTTTCGAGAATCCAAGTACCTCCATCGTCCGAATTCCTTTACTCCCGGAAAATCCAAACCATCTCTCATTTCCTGTTTTTATCATTTTGAGTGAATAAAAGTGAGTTGTGAGCGAATCTTACACGGCATTTGTAACTGAATTACTGAATATAGTGAAAACTAAGTGGACGTAGGCATTTCTTCGCCGAACCACTATAAACCTTGTGTGTCCCTTTTTATTTCTGCCTTACTTTATCTTGTTTCTAATCAAGTTGGGTGTTAGAACCATATTTGGGTCTAACATTTTGGTGCTTTCACTGAGAATCCTCATCTAAATTCTTTATTTTCCGGGATCTCTTTCTACTTTTTGGACCGTTGAGTTCAAAGAAGTGAATCCTTAAGCTTCTCCACTTTCTTACATTCGTTGAAGTAATTGTCAAAGACTCATGGCCAGAGGAAAAGGCAAGGAAGTCCAGTCTGTTCAAGGAAATGGAGCTGGTGATGATCAGCAACATGCTGTTGTAACAAGGTCTAGGGGGCAGAGTTCAGCAGCAGGGAGAATTAATGCAGGAAATCCGAACCGACAGCAAGGGGAAAGTTCCGATCCGATCCGGGTTGGAGACTCTGAAGCAGTGCACTCCCCCAGTCTGAACCGACCCGACTTGCTCGCTGCACACCGATCCGACCAGGCACCCCAGCTCCGATCCGACCCGACTTCCTACCTCCGATCCGACCCGATGCTTGGTGAAGCTGGAACATCTACTCGAGTCCCCGCGAATGCTCCAATTCCAGCTGCCAGGGTTGGAGACCAGGCCAATCCATCTGCTCCCATCACTCAAGGAGATTTCTCGCGCTTGCTTGATATGCTTGAGAGCACGAGGGAAGCTATGAGAGTTCATGAGCGCACCAATCTCATGATGCAGGAAAATATGAGGCTCATGAGTCGAGAAATCAATGAGCTCCGCCGGCAAAGAACTCCGTCACCAGTTCGTCATACACCAGTAGATCAATCTTCATCTTCTGAGGAAGAGAGGCCCCGTGAACGAAGGCCACTCGAACGACCTCAGAACGTGGAGCAGCTAACGTTTGGATCTTTGGGATCTCGCGAGGATATCGCACGAGCCTTAGGAAACGATAGCCCCTCTCGGGGGCAAAGACTCCAGTCCCCTCTTCCCGAGATCGACCGGGAACGCAGGGAAAGGAATCGAGCAGAGGCAGCTCGAAGAAGAAGGGCGTCTCCTGAGCAAGAGCCCCGAAGGAACTCGGACACTAGGGCCAGGGAACCTGAGCAGCCCCTAACTAGTGCCGATGTACAGGCAATGGTTCGCCGAATTATGTCCGAGAGCCGGAATTATACAAATGAAGACTATGGCATCGAACGAAGCCATACCCCGTTCACTGACGATATTCTAGACTTCCAGTTTCCCCGACGCTTTAACTTGCCACAGATGGACAAGTATAACGGAAGGACTGATCCAGGACAGCACTTGATGCGGTATTCGTGGCTTATGAATGCCGCTGCTGCCCCCGATGAAGTAAAGTGCAAAGCGTTCCCAATCTACCTAGAAGATGTGGCTTTATTTTGGTTTACCCGACTTCCTCCTCGTTCAATTTCTAATTACAAAGAACTAAGCAAGCGTTTCATGAACCAGTTTCGACTACATGCCCGCAAGTCCAAGAGTGTTATTGAATTGTCGAGGATCAAACAGGCACCCGGAGAGTCTTTAAGGGCATATTTAGATCGTTTTAACCAAGCTGTAACCGAGGTCAGTGACCCGCATGAGCCCACTATTCTGATGGCATTGAAGGAAGGAGTCGATCCTGAATCTGAGTTTGGAGACTACCTTTCTGGGAAGACACCCCCCACAAGGGCGATATTCTACGAAAAAGCCGATATTTATCTAAGACGAGAGGAGGCCCGGGCAAACCGGAAGAGAAAGTCTGAGACAGCTTCAAAGGAGAATGTGCAGAGTAATATTGCAGTGAAGCAGTCTGGGGAAAGTTCTGGCAAGGTTGAAGTAAATGTAGGAAACAAGGGTGGAAACAGCAATACTGGAAGCGGGGGAAACAACAACAACCGTAATTCGAACGGTAACAGGAGAAACAGAAATAGGGGAAGCGACCCAAACAAAAGGCCCCGATTCCAGAACTACGAGAACTACACACCATTGAATGACACATTGGAAAATATTTACCTGGACACGTATAATGTGTTGCAGTACAAAAGACCGCCACCTCGTGATTCGACCGAGAAAGAAATGGCGACAGGGAAATTTTGCTTGTTTCACGGAACACATGGACATTCGACCAATGAGTGTCGACATTTGAGGGATGTAATTGAAAAGCTGCTGCGTGAAGGAAAGTTGGATGAGTACAAGGTTGCCCCGAGGGACAGGGGGCAAGGAGAGCAGGCTCCAAAGCAAATCCTACCTGCTCCTAAGCCTACCGCGCAGCAGAAAGGTAAAGGGATCGTCATCAACTCCATAGTAGGCGGACCTCACCCGGCAATCCGAAGCTTTAGGTCAATGGACCAATATGTGAATGCGGCCAAGCATCTAGATGTGAATGAAGGTGACGATTTGGAAGATGTTACCCCCATCAAACAACAAAAAACCATGTTCGATGACGTGGTGTTTCGCAGCCGAGACAACACGGGAATACAATCTCCCACCAATGATCCGTTGGTTATTACTACCACTATTGGGCCGGCTTTGGTCCATAAGGTATTAGTAGACAACGGAAGTTCCGTTAATATTTTGTTCAAGAAGTCATTTGATCAGATGAAGCTTGAGCCCGAAGATCTGAAACCTTGTGAAGGATGGATTAGAGGTTTCAACGGAGCGACGACAGCTCCTATGGGATACATAGAGTTGCCTGTGACCCTAGGGCAAGGAGAACGTAGAAGAGTGCGAATGCTTCAGTTTGTAGTACTGGACGTAGATTCGCCATATAACGCATTTTTAGGGAGGCCTGCCCTCGCTGAGTTTAGAATTTGTATCGCCCCTTGGTGCTTGTTACTAAAGTTCCCAACCGAAGCCGGGACTGGAGTAATAAGAGGGGATCAGGTTTCTGGACGGGCCTGCTATGTGGCCGAACTGAAGATGTTGATGAAAGGAGTTAATGCTGAGAGTAAGGATGCCTCATCTCCCTCAAAGGGGGACTCGGCATAGCAATTAGAGAGGTTGAACCCAAGGGAGTTGCGAAAAGGAACGCCTGAAGACCTGGATCCTAGAAAAGACGAGGAACCAGAGGCTAGAAATGCAGCTCCTAATGAAGCAACAGTGGAAATTCCTGTTGATAAAGCTGATCCGACAAAAGTTTTGAAGATCGGTTCCCAATTGGATCCACGTCGTGCTAAAGACCTGACGAACTTCTTGAAGGCGAACTTAGATGTGTTCGCCTGGACCCATGCTGACATGTGTGGGATATCGCCTTCCGTTATCAGTCACAAATTGAATGTAAATCCGAAGCATCCACCTGTAAAGCAAAAGAGACGCATGCTGGGCCCAGAGAGGTCGGCTGCCCTCAAAGAGGAAGTAGAGAAATTGAAGCAAAATGGATTTATTCGAGATTCGACCTATCCCGACTGGATATCGAATCCCGTCCTGGTAAAGAAGCCAAACGGAAAGTGGCGAACTTGTATTGACTTTTCAGATTTAAATAAGGCTTGCCCAAAAGATAGTTTCCCACTTCCCAGGATTGACCAGCTTGTAGACTCGACAGCAGGTCATGAACTTCTCTCTTTCATGGATGCATATTCTGGATACAATCAAATTCCTATGCATGTACCAGACCAAGAGCATACAAGTTTCATTACGAATTTGGGATTATATTGTTATGTTGTAATGCCGTTCGGATTAAAAAACGCTGGAGCTACTTATCAGCGGTTGGTAAATAGAATGTTTTATGATCAAATAGGAAAAACTATGGAAGTTTATGTGGATGATATGCTTGTTAAATCAAAGCAGTCCTCCAGTCATACGCAAGACTTAGCAGAAATGTTTGGTATCTTGCGAAAATACCATATGAAATTGAATCCTTTAAAATGTTCATTTGGAGTGGCGTCGGGAAAGTTCCTTGGCTTCATTGTGAGTTCCCGAGGAATTGAGATCAACCCTAGCCAGATAGCGGCGATTAGAAATATCAGGGAACCAAGGAGAATTAAAGACGTCCAAAGTCTGGCAGGGAAGGTAGCGGCGCTAAGTAGATTCATCTCCAAAGCCACCGATAAATGTGTTCCATTTTTTGATTTGATAAAAAGGGGAAAGAAGAACTTCCAGTGGACTCCCGATTGTGTCGAGGCTTTTCAAAATCTGTTAGAACTGTTGGAAAAACCGCCAATCTTATCAAAGCCCGTAGACCACGAAGAACTATTTGTTTATCTAGCAGTCTCGGCTCACGCTGTCAGCACAGTTCTGGTTCGAGAAGAAGACAAAGTACAAAGGCCAGTATACTATGTGAGTAAGAAATTAGCAGCGGCGGAGCGCAACTACCCAAAGATCGAGAAGCTTGCTTACAGCCTCCTGATTGCATCCCGAAAGCTTCGTCACTACTTCCAAGCCCATCCAATAACCATATACACCGATCAGCCGTTAAGACAAGTGTTGCAGAGACCCGAAGCGTCGGGAAGGTTGATTAAATGGAACATAGAACTAAGCCAGTTTGATTTGAATTTTCAACCACGAAAGTCAATCAGGGGGCAAGCTCTAGCAGACTTTATTGCGGAGTTCACCATTCCAGAGGAAGAAATAATCAATGACCGAGTGGTTAAATCCGAGGATAAGCTAAAGATGAATCCGTGGGAATTATATACAGACGGAGCTAAAAATGACCGAAGATCCGGAGCTGGAATTGTCTTAGTCACTCCGGAGGGACGGTCGTTATATTACGCCCTGCGATTAGAATTTTCGGCAACAAACAACGACTCTGAGTATGAAGCCCTGATTGCCGGGCTGAAACTCGCTAAAGACCTCGGAGTAAAAGTGATGGATATATTTTGTGACTCTAAGATTGTTGTTTGTCAAGTGCGAGAGGAGTTCGCGGCTCGAGGACCTCGACTTGTCGCTTACCTTAAGAAAGTGAAAGAGCTATTAAGTAGCTTAGAGCGGTACAACATAACACATATTCCCAGAGAAGAAAACCAGAAAGCGGATAGACTAGCAAAATTAGCTAGTTCTGACAATCCAGAAGGGACTGAGGTAATTCCAATTGAAACGTTGGAGTCGCGAAGCTTTGAGTCAATGGAAATGGAATTCGTTCTTGAAGCGGAACCAGAGAAGGAATCATGGATGACTCCAATCAAGAATTTTCTTAAGAATGGGACACTCCCATTAAAGAAGAGTGAAAAGAGAGCTGTAGTGCGCAGAGCTACCAGATATGTTATACAAGACGATATTCTCTATAGACAAGGATTTTCTATGCCCCTGTTACGATGTATCGCACACGACGACATCAAGCGTGTACTGAGAGAAGTGCACGAAGGTGAGTGTGGAGATCATACAGGAGGTCAAACTTTAGCGAAGAAAATATTGCGATACGGATACTTCTGGCCTACGATCAACAAAGATGCAGCTGATTATTCACGACGCTGCGATAAGTGCCAGAGATTCGCCAAAATCCCCAGGGCACCGTCAACCCAGCTTAAATCGATGGTGAGTCCTTGGCCATTTGCCACATGGGGAATCGATATCATTGGAGTTTTACCGATCGCTAAAGGAGGGGCTAAGTATGCCATAGTAGCCGTGGATTATTTTACAAAGTGGGTGGAAGCTGAACCCTTGACTAAGATCACCACAAGAAAGGTGATAAGTTTTGTGGTCAGAAATATTATATGCCGATTCGGGATCCCAAGGACGATTATTACCGATAACGGGACCCAATTTGATAACACTGAATTCAGAAACTTTTGCCAGAAATATAAGATAGACAAACGATATACTGCAGTTGCCTATCCACAATCTAATGGGCAAGTAGAGGCAATAAACAAGGTAATAAAATCCATCCTCAAAAAGCGATTAGAGCATGCAAAGGCAAAATGGGTTGATGAATTGCCCCTAGCTTTGTGGGCATATCGAACAACGTTTAAAACGGCTACCGGTCATACCCCTTTTTCCCTCTCCTTTGGCTCAGAAGCAGTAATTCCAGTTGAACTGGAAGTTCCTTCCCACAGGGTGACATATTATGACCCGATGACGAATCGGGCACTTTTACTTGAGTCTATTGATGAAGTCGAAGAGAAAAGAGACGAAGCAGACTTGCGTGCAGCAAGACATCGGCATCAGATGGCACGCTATTATGACAAAAAAGTTCGCCTCAGAACTTTTGAACCCGGAGATTTGGTGCTCAAGAGAGTTTTTCCATCCCTTCCTCACCTCGGCCCAAAATGGGAGGGAACCTTTGTCATCCAACGGAAACTTGATAAAGGAACATTCAAGTTAACGACCGTAGATGGCGAAGAAGTCCCTCGAGCATGGAATGCCCAACACTTAATGCGATATTTGGATTAGAAATGCTATACTTTTTGCTGTTCTTCCTGTAAACTTTGTAATAAGGCACGACTTGCCTTTGGAAAATATGACGATATGAATAAAGGACTATAAAGTGGACGTAGGCTATGACTTAGCTGAACCACTATAAAATATTGTGTGTTATTTACTTTTATGCATTTCCATTCGTTAGTTATTCTGTTATGATTATAAAATACAGGACAACTTAGAGCCTAAAAAGGTTGAAACAGTTTGGGCATAAAAAGAAGCACAATGATTATTTGTGCAATAAGACATAAAAGAATGAGAAAACGACATTCTTAACTCTAACTCTCCAGAGAAAGAGAGAGAGTATAAAAGCGTCTCAGACTGAGCGCTGAAAAAGAAATTCTATTCTGAACTCTAACTCTCCAGAGAAAGAGAGAGAGTATAAAAGCGTCTCCGACTGAGCGCTGAGAAAGAGGTTCAACTCCGAACTCTAACTTTCCAGAGAGAAAGAGAGTATAAAGGCGTCTCCGACCGAGCGCCGAGAAAGAAATCTTTTCCCGTTGAACGACCGGGGGATAAACAAATAACTGAACTCGAACTCTAACTCTCAAGAGAGTGAGAAAGAGTATAAAAGAAATGCCAGGAAAAACAACAGATATTGATGATACAGGAAATGCTATCCCGTTAGAGAATCGGGAGCATCCAGATTGCATAGTTAGGCACTGAATAACTTACGGAGATTGACTGGGGACACATACCCATACACATATCTCCCCTCTTCACAACTTTGTTTCATAACTATAGATATGCATTTTTACATAAGTGCAGAGCTGCTAACAGATAAACATTGCAAAAAGTGAATTATTTTTATTTACAAATGAATAAATTTGTACAGGGAAATGACTAAAAAAGAAAGTGCGGGAGCTGCTGTTGTGGCAGCACTTATTGATTTACAAAGATGCTAAAAGGACACAGGAGAACCCACTATTTGGGTTTGGGATGAGCCTTCGATTTCTTGGCAGCTTTTTCCGCATCCTTTGCTTCCCTCTCTGCTTCAGTCAAAATTCGCTTTGATTTCTTTTTCCCTGAAGGTGTAGCACTGGAGCCGGCAGACTTCTTCCCGGAAGGCTGGGCACTGGAATCAAAAGAAGATTTTTTAGCAAGTTCTTCGGTGATAGATCTAGTTGAGAGCTTAACCACTAACCTTGAACCTGCATCCACAACTGCAAGGGGCTTGAGGACCTCAGGGTCTAATTCTTCAGCCTTTAATTGCAAGCGCTTGTCTTGATCAGCCTTCATGGCAGCCAAGGTAATGTCCTCAGCGCTTTTCGACTCCCCGGTTATTGTAACTTCTGGTTCCTCATCATGCCCCTCGTCTCCTCCGTCGTCTTTTAAAGCTGCAATCATTTCTTCGTCATGGGGAGTAGTCACCTTAGTTGATTCACTTCTTTCCCCCAATTCTGTGGAAGCAGCCTTGTCTTCTCCTTCTTTGACCCTATCAGCGGGCTTTGTCCCAGTGGTAGCTCCTTGAACTACATCTGTCTTCGCGGAGGGTTCAACGCCTACAAAATGAGAAACATCGGTTATCAACTCAGGCGAGAGCAAAGGATTTCTCATTGAACGTTCAATCATGTAGCCAAAGGTAGTAGTAGCCTTGACAAGTTGAGGAGAAAAGACAGGGATACCTTCTGAAGACTTCTCAGCGGGGGTGACTACTACCTCTGGAGTTATTTCAGGAATGGGAGATAGTAAAGTTGATCGGGGAATTCCCGGGTTTTCGGGATCATACCCTTCCACTTCAGGAGTTACAGGAGCAGAAGAAGAGGAGCCAGCTTCAGGAATGGTTTTCTGTTTAGACTTCCGCCTCTCTTCTTCCATGGCCTCAGCAATTAGACGGCGACCTTCAGCTAGGCGCTCCGGTTCGTCGTCTCTCAAGTACTTCTCCATCAACTTATCTTCATCGAGGGAATCGACCTTAAGCTCTTCTTTTTCCCACTCAACGATTTGATTCCACACATGAACCAAAGTGGATGGATAGTCCTCGATCCAGGAAATGTTTCGACGACGAATAATGTGCGCGAAGAATTCGATCATTAGCTCCCCGAAGCCCTGAATATCGGCCTCCGCCTCTGATAGCTGTTTGCGGGTTTCCTCCGCAGATTTAATAGCGCATTCAACGTTGCCCTCAGCCAGAGCAGCCCTGTTTTCCGCCTCTAACAATTTTGAAGCCAAATCAGCGTTTTTCTTTTCTAACTCAGCACTCCTTTTCGCTAACTCGGCATTCTTCTGCTCAAGCTCAGCATAAGCGAGACGTGTCTTAGCAGCCTCTGACTTGGCTTCGTCAGCTTGCTTCTTCAACTCGGAACGTTCCTGAGTGTGGGATTCTAGCAAATCATGATAGCGCTTTTGCATGTCCTCAAACTGTTGTTTGAAGTTAGAAGCGTTCTTCTGAGCGATAGCTAGTTGAGCTTGAGTATCTTCTAAATTTTTTCCTAAGGTTTTCAGGGCCTTAGCATCTTCCTCTGCAGTTTTGTGCATTGAGTCAGCATTTGTCATTAGCGTGCGGATGATTCTAGAAAGAGTGCGGGAATACTTGAACATCTCGGTATATTGTTTTTCCACCAAATCAATCTTTGCTCTGGCCTCCTCTGCCCAATTAGAAGAAATAGGTTCAAGGGAAGGTAGAAAGGTCAGAGTCTTGAAGTAGTGCTCGGGAAATTGCTCCTTTAAATATGCCAGCCTTACTGCGGTTCCCGCATCTGGTGGAGGAGGGGCGAGGATGGTTAGTTCAGTGTCCCTTCCTGAAGAAGATTCTGTAGAACCCTTGTCTGTCCGAGGTCGCTTAGTGGCAGGGACTTTTTGCTTACTTCTAGACCCAGTTTCCTTTGGAGGTGTCTTCTCTCTACCCCGCTTTTCATAGGAGGAAGTGGAATCCCTAGATTGTGGTCTATCCTCCTCTCTGCGACCTTGATAGCTTTTGTATTTTTCCTGTTCCGGTCGAACTGGTGAGCGGGAGCGTGAGGATCGAGATCGATAAGGATCATAGGGTCTCCTTTCCTCCCTGCCGCGGTCATCCCGGCGGTTATATTCGGCATCCTGGGGAGGATTAGACATGCTGCGGTGAAGCTTTCTTATGTCATAAGAGGATCGAGACATTGTGCCTGCACGATAAGTTAAACGAAGTTTAGAATCGACGGATCCATGGAAAAAGAAGTGCAATGAATGCTAGTGCTACGGTGCAAAGTGCATCCTATGTGGTGTATGTGTCCCCCCAACCAACCCGAGTCTGAAGCTAGACTGGTGCGGGCAGACTCTTTGGCCTTAGCAGGAGTAGTCTCTTCAGAAGAAGTGAAGACTAGAGGGTCCTTTCTGAAATCTTCCGAAGTGTATATAGTCTCGGGTAAAGGGAGATCCCCCAAACCCTGAAATATGTGCTCGTCGGCGCTAGGAACATCCCCTTCGGAAGCGTGAAGTGGCGACCCTTGGGGAGATTTTGATTTGTCTACCGAGGTAGTTTCCTCGGGGGCAACATACCCTTCACGATGTTTTTTGGCCAGATTAGCCAGCTCATCTCTTGAGTGGAAGAGGGAGAGGGTGAAGTTTGAAGAGAAGCTGCAGGAATTCCCGAGCCTTCTCCTATTTCTGGAACTGTTTCCACTGGAGGAATATATGCATAAGGGACTGTCCCATGACCGATGCTACGGTAGACGGATAGCTTCCCGTGAAAATGAAGGTACTCATCTTTAAGAACCTCGTCAATAGTAAGGAATTTTTGGTCGCCATTGAGGAGACGGTGCATTCGATCAAAGAACACTTGGTCTGATACCTGTTTGGGATTATCGACTGCAAATAAAAAGGAAAAACAGGTCAGGGTGATGATTCAAGTGTATAGAGTCCAGGGTCAGAAAATCAGTGCTTTACTTGATTTTGTCCATCTTCTGGCGCATCCAGACTGTTGCTTTATATAGAACCACTCCAGTCTGGAATCTCCAGCCTTGCTGCTAAACGGTGTAGAGATTATCTTCCTCTTTGGGACCGACTCAAAGTAACAGAAAGAAGGGGTTTCCCTAGTCCGATGTTTGAAATTATAGAAGAAATGAACATCGTCAAACGTAAGCTCCACGCCTAGAATTTCACGATATGCTATGAATAAGGTATGCAGATAGGCATATGAATTGGGATGCAGCTGCATGGGGGCAATCCGCATTTGTCTTAAGAAGTCGACGATGAAAGGCGAGAAAGGAGGAATGGCGCCAACCATGCACATCAGACGAGTGACCGTCATATATCCTTCTGGAGGGTTATGTGGACGGTCAGAACGTGAGGGCACTAGAGTGTCTCTCTTCATTATTCCGTACTTCAAGCAAATTCTCACGAGTCGGTCATTGTCAATTGTTGATTCTACGGAATCTGGAGGTGATTCCAATATAATGGCTGAGTCAAATTCATCGGGTGCTCGGTTGTCACCAATCCCTCCTTCCTCCTCAAAGCCTAGGGAAACTTCATTTTCTGAAGACATTTCATCGCTTTCCCGATGACCAACTCCGTAATCCGGACCCTCGCTGTCCCATTCTGGGTCAGATGAAGAAGATATATCCTCGAGAGTGGTTTTGTTGGAAGTTTCTGGAGCTTCTTTCCTCTCAGCTAAACGAGAAGAGCGTCTGGGCCTCATTGTCATGGAACTATTGAAGAAGCAATAGCACGGATTAGAGTGAATTATCCCGTGTCCCCCTTTTTGTGTATGTGTGTGAACTAAAGTGTATGCAACAAATGTGGGAAATACAAAATAGAAGTACAGCAATGCAAGACGAAGCTTTAAAGAGAAAATAATAGTCAGATTTGTCCTTGATTCTCGTTTATGTTCGCAAGGCACTATCCTAACTGTTCGCGAAGCATATTCATCTAGAGTAAGCGTTAGTTGAATTAATTGGGTAGTCTTTATATGCCAAATTTGATATGTTCGGATCGGTTCGGATATGTGTATGATGGCTGGCTCAATACAAACACAGATAGTAATCGGTTCGGATGCGTCATTAGAGTAGGGCCAGTTCGAGACAAGGGAAGCAATGGGTTCGGAGGCAGGACTGATCTGATCGGATCGGATGGCCCGATCCGAACCGAACTAGCACCACTCAACCGATCCATTTACTTCGACCTTCACTTCCCCGACCCGAACCGACGTTTTCTGTCCTCCCTGTCTTTCTAAAGTGTGAAACCCGGACCGATCTCTTATCCTACTCCTTCCTTTCCGCTCCTTCGTCTTCTACCCGAGCCGACTCCAGTTGGTCACCACGCTCCTTGTCTTCTTCCTCTTCTCCCCCTTTCCCACGAACGAGTCCGTTTCATCGCCAAAGCTATTGTTAAGGGCAGAAATTTGCCCTCTCCAGCCTCGCGACGCCTCGAAGTGACGGCGCATCCACCAGTGACGACGTGGAATTCAAGCGAAGCTCTGTGTCTAAACCGTTCCAATCGACCGTAAAGTGAAATCAAGAACGTTTATTACGATGTTATTCGAGATTAAAAAGCTACCTATGTGCTTGATTTGAGGAATCTACAAGAAAGGAGTTCGGAGTTTTAGAGTTTTTAAGGTTTTCGATGCTTGGGTCCGAGCGGCAATAGAAACGAAGAAGAAAGAAATGAAGACGGCGATGGGTTTATATAAAGAATGGAGTTGACTCCTCGTCTCCCTATTTTGTCTCGCCCGATCGGACCGGAGTGGAAGCCCAGTAGCACAACTCTCTCTGAAGGCCCAATGTTTAAGAAATAAATCCACGAATACGCTTCGGATCGGAATCCGAACCGAGTGGAAACTTCACACGTTGATTTAGCATCCGACTCGAATTGAAGAGAAGGAGAGTAAAGGAGGAGTATACCTGCAAGAAGCATTACATGGCGAGATAAGTTCCCAAATCTGCTCAAAAATGAGGAAGATGTGTTCGGGTCGGACGCCGAACCGAACAGAAGTCCGTGCATTACTCTTGACAATTCTGGTTAAACGACATCAAAGCACGCTTTGTACAACGAAAGCATCCTTTGAGGGGGCAAAATGTTAGCCTACTTTGTGAACTAGGCAACACAAAGTCAAGAAACCAACCCTTGAAGAGTATTTTAAGTTATAAGACTCCGGTTCGGATCGGAAGAAAACACCACACTTCAGAGTGGTAGCAGCATATCGGTTCGGATTGGATAGAATTCTCTGTTCGGATCGGATATCTCCTACTGGATAAATTGGCGAAGCATATCTGATCGGATCGGAAGGTCAATAAATCTCAAGTAAATCGGAAAGCCATCTGCTTGCCATGAAGCTGGAGCGGAGCGGAGTATGATTAGAGAAGGAGAGACGTCCAAGCTACTCCGGTTCGGATCGGGTATTCCGATCCGAGCCCTCAACCTGCTCGTCTCCGACCCGCACCCATGATCCAGGAAAATCTCCTATAAAGTCGCCTGGAGAACCGGACCGGATGTGACTAATTCCTACCCCTAATGTCCATCTCATTGATGCGTTGTCAGCTTGATAGCCCATCCGAACCCGAAGAGAGTGCGATGGATGACACGTGTTCCGACCCGGATTGCATCTCAGGCAAATTCACACCTATAAATACCCCATCTAGAGACAAAGAGAAGGATCTTTTTTTCAGCACTTTCGAGAATCCAAGTACCTCCATCGTCCGAATTCCTTTACTCCCGGAAAATCCAAACCATCTCTCATTTCCTGTTTTTATCATTTTGAGTGAATAAAAGTGAGTTGTGAGCGAATCTTACACGGCATTTGTAACTGAACTACTGAATATAGTGAAAACTAAGTGGACGTAGGCATTTCTTCGCCGAACCACTATAAACCTTGTGTGTCCCTTTTTATTTCTGCCTTACTTTATCTTGTTTCTAATCAAGTTGGGTGTTAGAACCATATTTGGGTCTAACAAACATGCCAAACCCTTCACTGCTTTTCGTTCTCGTAACCTTAAAATAAAAATGAAGGTTCAATCCGAATAAATATATATTGAACTAAGTTTAGTTGAAGTCAAAAAGATATGATGCCGTTTCAATATAAGAGCACGCTGGCTCATCCTGGGTGTTCTCACATTACCTTACCATTTACTGAGTTTTAGCTATTTATTTCTTACCAACAACTCATAATAGAAATCGGTCCATGCACATTATGGTCAGGCATAATGGAAGGGTAACTAGGCACGTTAACTACACAGTCCACATGCCCCTTTTTAGTCACAATATATCATAACTAGGCACCCATAATTCTACTAGACATAATATATAAACTAGCTGGTTGGGTATATCATATTATATTAACCAAATTCTTAGATTAGGAACATATTATAATAAACGATCGGTTAGGCATTTGTAAACTAGACTGGGTACATTAGTTCACTGGCCACTTTAAAGAGGAGAAGTTCTCAAGACTTTGATATTGTATGATAATATTACTAATACCATAATATCTTAATCTCTACTTACTTTAATTAAATCTCCAATTAGGCATTAGTGTAACATGGTTGGGCATATTGTATTGATTAGGCGTAATGTCACTCACCAGTCCACTTTATATAACCAACCCAAATTAATAATATTACTAATACTTTATAATGATTATCTAACCCAATCTTTAATTAACGTTAAATAAACCTCATTAGGCATATTTTGATGGAGATTAGGCATTATTTAATATGGTTTAGACATATAATAATTTTCTACCTGCTTCTCGAAGCCCACGAACCCACATTAAAACATACTCAGCTCCAGGTATTTCTGCCCCATCTACTATCACCACAAATACACAGTAGCGCTTCTTTACATTTGCCATTCATCCTCATACGTTGTTCGCTCCCTCCTCACGAATACAAACTCCAGGCACCTCATCCGAATAAACAACCCACTTCCTTCCCACACGCATGAGCTTCCACTTCCCTTTCTAGTTTCGCATTTTCCTTCTTCTTCTTCTTTTTTTTTTTTTTTTTTTTTTTTAGGGGGAAAGGACCGAAGTCCACACTTCCCATGCAGCACACGTTCTGTGCTGCCTTCCTTCAGCTTCAAATGTTTTCAGCCATTCTTTCCCCTTTTTTTTTTTTTAAAGAAAACAAAGAAGAGTGCTTGCTGAAAAAAAAATGGTATGAAGGCGAGAGTATTTATAGGAGCGAGAGAAAGGAAACGTCATTTTCAGTGGGTACAACGTGGTCGGCAAGGCTTTGGAACATCTTTTCATGGAGTACAACTTGGTCGGCAAGGCTTCTATGATGTCATTTTCACTTGTTGGAAAACCCAGTGGTATTAGCTGTCACGGTTACTAGTTGGATTGAGGTGCAAGGATGTAAATGTGCGGACGTAAAAAAAAACTGAAAATAAAAGGGGCGCATGTCATAGAAACAAGCAACGCAAGTAAGAAAGGGCATTTTCCAAGTGAAGTGGGAAGGTTTTATTAATAAAATAATATAACCAAACTTGCGGTGAGTTTTCATGTTAAAAATCACCGCATACGATGTTCAATCGAGGCGAAAACTACTAATCCTAGCATAAAAAAATATTCCGGATCTAATGGGACAGGTTTCGTCGAATTCCGACACCGTTTGCGAAAATCCTTTAGAAAATATCGATGAAAAACACCGAGCATTAATTCCTTAAAATTACAGAAAAAATCCTAAAAATATGAGGCCTTGACGTTCCACTAGACCTCTTCCTAAGGTTTCGTATGAAACTTGTTTCGTTGAATTTTGAGTTCGTTTGACCAGTTAACCATTCAAATAAAGTTACCTACACCACTATGTATTCATGTACGAGCGTTGCAGACTGAAATAAAAATACAGTCGTGTTCAGTGAGGTGTCGCGATCCCAAAAATATAATAATACCGGTAGTTTAACTTATATTGTGAAATCCCAAAATGTTGTCACAGGGTGTAAAATACTCCAAATAAAAAGTTGCTTATTTAATTAATTAAAAATTACAGTAAAATTCTAAAAATTAAATTATAACTACGCCTCAAAAGAACCTTGTCCAGATTCGAAATCAGTATGCAGTTATTTCAAATAAACTGTTACGGTCGATAAATGATTACGCCGCTGTTTTTCTGCCAAATTGATTTGGGCATAACTTCCAATCTACACGACGAAATCCCGATTTTTCTCTTCCACTAGAAAAATATACTTCTCCAGCTCCGTACATTTCTTGTTTCACAGAAATCCGATTTAAAACGGACTATGTATATCCAGTTGAAGTTCAAAACTCTATTTTACGAACTGCAGCGCTGTTCTGAGCTCGTTTTATTTTATATATGAATATATATCGTTCAGCTTCGTTTAAATAGCGATTTAAAAATTAAAATTCATTTATATTCCAAATAAAATATTTAAAATAATAAATAAAATATTTGACGGTCAAAAATACGGGACGTTACATTCTTCCCCCCTTAAAATAATTTCGTCCTCGAAATTGCTAAGGTAAGAAAAGTGCTAAAAATCCCGTTAATTTCTAAATCTAATTTATCTTAAATCAACCAATTCGTTATTGTAAATAAATAATTTTAAAAATATCGAAAATTTTCTAACACTCTAAATTACTGGAGAAATTCGGCAGAGTCTCCCCTGCACGGAGTGACATCTGCGATATCGCAGGAACACATAATATATACATCGACCAACGGTCGGGAAACAAAAATCAAAACCCCAAAATTTTATATTTTCGCGTAGGCGTACCTTTTCGAGCACTATTGACCATATTTGCTCAATGTATATGCGATTTATTCAACCGATATCAATCTGCCTAGTCCTTTGGCACCTATACTTAACTCAATTCACATATCAGTAATAGATATATGAAATTCTGAGATAATATTTCACAGGTCAACGAATATAACTGCACTAAATTCCGAAATCAAACAAATAGCATTGATTCATTATCAATTACGGGGTTAAACCATAAGTTCCAATCCATATGCAGTTTCATCCCAGTTAAATTATAATGGAATTTATTCTTTAGTTTTGTAAACCATTTAATTCCAATTAATTCGTTGATTATTCCCAATCAAACCAATTATCATTCAACAACAACAATTCACAATCAACAACCAATACACAACCAAATAAACAAAATATATTGAATTCACATTCAATATTAATATTGATTTTGGCTTCACACATTTGATTACCATTCATTCATTTAATTTCCAATTTATTTAATTTAATTACAATATCATTCTGAATTTATTTACACTTAACCAAGTTAAGTACCAATTCAAATTTTTAATTTGATTTGAATCCCATTCAAATCGATCAAACACACTAATATCTCAATGATATAATAAAAATTTTCTTTTCTATACAAAAATATAATTTGGGTAAAATTATTTCATTTACCCTCTTTGCAAAACAATACTGTGTTAATGGTCAGTTCAAAGCTTCTCAACACTTGAACCGATCAACAAACACAATACAAAACATTTGTATATAAAATTTACAAATAC
Organism: Allium sativum; assembly: GCA_030737875.1. Classification (NCBI taxonomy): domain Eukaryota; kingdom Viridiplantae; phylum Streptophyta; class Magnoliopsida; order Asparagales; family Amaryllidaceae; genus Allium; species Allium sativum. Next base: position 480,756,322 of record CM060926.1, on the reverse strand, counting down.
GCTATCATATATATACACTGAATCTCGATCTAGGGTATTACTAACCCCATCTCTATCGAGTTACGCCACAGAGCCAAGGTTATTACTAAACCAATAGCTCTGATACCACTGTAACGACCCGGGGAATTCGACGCCCGAATTCCGACAATAATACACAAATCCTGTATCACTTGTCAGAACTCAAGTATCAAAACCACCAGATAGTTATGAGAAAGAAGTTAGAGGGTGAGATAAGAAAGAAAGAAATATAAGAATAGAAGAAGAAGAAGAACCAATACCACAAAACAGAAACAGAGTCTCACATCGCAGCGGAACAAAATATAATATGGAAATAAATCTTTATTGAGAGCTTTCAAAATTACTTACAGTATCAGAGTACATCAACATATCTGGACAGTTATATAACCTGTCCTCATATACAATCACACAGCGGAACAGTAGCTATATATATAACCATACGTTTGGACTCTTCCAGCTTGTCTCTGGACTTCGCAGCATCCGATAACCTGGACCTGTACACCCCGGTCTAACCCGAGCATTTACAAAACACCGGGTCAGTCTGGTGAACCAGAGTGAGATAAACTCGCACAGTATTAAGGTATCACACAACTTGATTTTAAAGTAAAAATCTTTTCAAAAGAAAAGGATAATCGTAAGACCGAATCCACACATAAATACGGACGGTTTTTACCTTACAATAACCCAAAACATTTTTGAAACCAATATCTTGTCTGATATTATAATAATGTCTACATACAGGTAAATATTAATCTAGTAGAACGCTTGCATCTCACGCTCTACATATATAGTATACAATCAAAACCGCGGGCGCTTATTGGAGATTGGATTTCCAACTTGACAAGGTATGGGACCACCTGCCGATAGTGTATCTCTAGAGGCGAATACACTGGGTTCAACAAGAACGTCTTGCAACCCGGCCCTCACATGACCGACCACTCATTTCGCTTGAGTGTATCGAATGTATATCACCAACGGTTGGACTCAAACCACCGTTCCCGAATGGGCAGAATCGATAGAGTAAGAAACAAAAGGAATTTCTCTAGATAGGTGATTATACACCCTAATGGGAGCGACCCACATAGCCATGCTGCCTGCCCGATTTTTGTCATTTCCTGGTTGATGAGGCTTGAGGTTTGAATTACCTTCTGAAACATCTGGTCACCATTTACTTTGAATGCCACATCGTCAGATCCATCAGAATCACTAATTTATGTCCACAACAATACATTACGTGTTGGCTAAAGAAGTTTCCTTCTCCGCTTCCACTCTTGGTATGGTTGAAGAAATCAATGTACGTGACCTTTTCTGGAAATACTTTGTCGGACATTCATCCATACAAGTCACCCAGGAACAGGATGAACCGAAGGTACCCCCCTACTGCATTCTAGGAATCACCCTGAGAATCAATAGCGAGAAGTCCTTGCGAATCCGTTGATTTCAACCACGACCGAATCACAGTTTATCTCTGGTTGAAAGTCAGAGATTTTAAGTAATCCTTCCGCTTATGAAGATCCACGGTCTTCAATAGCTCCATCTCGAATCAGCATCTTCATCGTATTCGTATTTGCTGGACGGAATGGTTTTCGAATATAAATTCGATCCCGGTCTTTCCGTACCAACAATCGCATGGGCCAATTTTGATAGTCGGTTATTTAACTATCAAATAAAACAACCATTCATCCATAAAAGAAAATGGATTCACTGATTCAATACTCAGTATCATTTAGCCTCTTTAACGAACCACCCGTTAATTTTATTCTTTAACTTTTCCAATATTTGGAACATCGCCTTTACTTTTTAGTAAAATAAGAATATTCTCCAAATTTATCTTACTCAACTTATAAACTTCTCGAAATCAGTTTATAATATTATCTACGGGAATCATAACTTATGTTTCCTTCAACTCTCTCGTTTATAAACTAATATCGTTCTTGGATAATCTTGTAATCGTTCAATTTGGGGTATTTTATTTACCTCTCAGACCTTGACCAATAACATTCATATCTTCAGAACAAATAGAAATTTATTAACCACACGTTCCTTTGAAAATCTGATTTAAATACCAACAAAGCTTCGATTCGATAAGAAATGGAATCCTTATGAAAATCCCTTAATATCTCTTTATTATAATGTTACAAATTATTTCAACAATTCAAATTCATTTGTTTAGAACCACATAAACAAAATTTTTATAAAGCTCATATTAATACCTTATACATTTGTTATATTGATATACTTTTCAAATTCTTATATTGATCGAAACAATTTAACTTATCATTTGTAACAACATTAAAGATTTCATTTCAAAGCCATTTTACTTCCACTTATCACATTCTCTTTAAATAATACTCGACTACTTATTTGTTATCTAAAATCAAATGATAATCCTTTAAAAACTTATGTCTAAAATAGTTCACCCTATTTATAACCAATGTTACAAAACACATTTACAAACCACTCACTTTATTTACTAACTCGAATTCATTTCCAAAACCTTAAATTCCCATTTACAAAATCTTTTGTAAATTAATTACGATAACTTACCATTCAGTTTCGCTTTCACATTGTTAACTGCATTTAAAAATTCCGTTTCCAATTCATTATAGACAACTAACATTCGTTGTCATTATTCAAATCTTTAACTTCATACCTTTAGTTAATATTCCGAACTTCAGAATATTGCATTCCGAACCTCGGAATAACTCACTTTCATTTATTTGACTAATCTCATTTATAAATTTCATTTATAAATAAATAGTCATAATTTCAACTTTGATTTCATTTAAAATATGAAATCCCATTCCCAAATCACCACTCATTTCCAATCCATTGATTTGTTAATCTCATTCAAGAAATGATATTAATCCACATTTCGTATTTATTTATTTGAAACTCCGTTTGTTGAAAACAATCATTTATTACAAAACATTTCCTTTTGAACTCTTTTACCCATTCCCGTGTATTCACAATCCAATGATCCTATTTTGAACTACTTAAACTTCCCATCCGACCGATAAGGCTTTTACAAAATCATTTCAACATTTAAATAGCCAATTCAACAAATTTATATCGTTTAAACACTTATTTGATAATCTCTTACATTTCTGTTAGTTATAAATTTTGTACATTTAGCTTCGACTATTATCTTTGCCATAAGAGTCGTATTTTAAAATCATATCAAAAATATATTTATAACTTTGAAACCGCTCAAAATCCATTTATTATTGATTTCGAAAATCATTCCTTTCAACCGACAGTACTAAAGAGGCAAATGACTACTGTAATACCAAACCGTGAAATATAAACTAATTTCACATTCAATAACAATAATTTTATCATATTGATAAACGTTACCAATATTATCCAACCTGTTATTCCCTGCAAAACAATGGTTACCACAATTCAAACCATCCAGTTCAATATTTGTTTCCATCTAGACAGATGAAATAAAACAGTTTAACAACAACAGTCAATAATAACTGTAACAGTGAATACTAGGATAATAACAGCAGTTCAAGGATTCAACTAATTGATCATAACGTTTATAGTGTTATAAATGTAACCACTGAGGTAAGTTACCTCACTTGGATATAATCGTTAGAAATAACGATTAGTTTCAATTAAATTAAACCGTCGTTCAATTTAACTGTTTCAGCCCATACAACGAACGAACAAACAACAACCATAAACAAGCATAGCACACAATTATAAAACCCGACTTATATAAAATATAAGAAGGGAGAACTGAGGGAGTTTAACTCACCTTGGGTTTCCCGTCTGATGTTAAAACGGTTCGATTTAATGTGTGGGATTTAATTAAATATCATAGCTGCTTCCATTCGTGATCAACAAGTTTCAACAGTTGTGCTTTCCGGTACGGTTCCATCGCTTCTGTCCTGGTCGATCCCTGATAACGCATGATCTTGTTATCAATATTTTTAAGCAAACTCTATTTAATTACATTAATAAATTGCCTAAAATAATTATGTATATAAGTCTAAATTAATATTTGAACATGCCAAACCCTTCACTGCTTTTCGTTCTCGTAACCTTAAAATAAAAATGAAGGTTCAATCCGAATAAATATATATTGAACTAAGTTTAGTTGAAGTCAAAAAGATATGATGCCGTTTCAATATAAGAGCACGCTGGCTCATCCTGGGTGTTCTCACATTACCTTACCATTTACTGAGTTTTAGCTATTTATTTCTTACCAAAAACTCATAATAGAAATCGGTCCATGCACATTATGGTCAGGCATAATGGAAGGGTAACTAGGCACGTTAACTACACAGTCCACATTCCCCTTTTTAGTCACAATATATCATAACTAGGCACCCATAATTCTACTAGACATAATATATAAACTAGCTGGTTGGGTATATCATATTATATTAACCAAATTCTTAGATTAGGAACATATTATAATAAACGATCGGTTAGGCATTTGTAAACTAGACTGGGTACATTAGTTCACTGGCCACTTTAAAGAGGAGAAGTTCTCAAGACTTTGATATTGTATGATAATATTACTAATACCATAATATCTTAATCTCTACTTACTTTAATTAAATCTCCAATTAAGCATTAGTGTAACATGGTTGGGCATATTGTATTGATTAGGCGTAATGTCACTCACTAGTCCACTTTATATAACCAACCCAAATTAATAATATTACTAATACTTTATAATGATTATCTAACCCAATCTTTAATTAACGTTAAATAAACCTCATTAGGCATATTTTGATGGAGATTAGGCATTATTTAATATGGTTTGGACATATAATAATTTTCTACCTGCTTCTCGAAGCCCACGAACCCACATTAAAACATACTCAGCTCCAAGTATTTCTGCCCCATCTACTATCACCACAAATACACAGTAGCGCTTCTTTACATTTGCCATTCATCCTCATACGTTGTTCGCTCCCTCCTCACGAATACAAACTCTAGGCACCTCATCCGAATAAACAACCCACTTCCTTCCCACACGCATGAGCTTCCACTTCCCTTTCTAGTTTCGCATTTTCCTTCTTCTTCTTCTTCTTTTTTTTTTTTTTTTTTTTTTTTTTTTTTTTTTTTAGGGGGAAAGGACCGAAGTCCACACTTCCCATGCAGCACACGTTCTGTGCTGCCTTCCTTCAGCTTCAAATGTTTTCAGCCATTCTTTCCCTTTTTTTTTTTTTTTAAAAGAAAACAAAGAAGAGTGCTTGCTGAAAAAAAAATGGTATGAAGGCGAGAGTATTTATAGGAGCGAGAGAAAGGAAACGTCATTTTCAGTGGGTACAACGTGGTCGGCAAGGCTTTGGAACATCTTTTCATGGAGTACAACTTGGTCGGCAAGGCTTCTATGATGTCATTTTCACTTGTTGGAAAACCCAGTGGTATTAGCTGTCACGGTTACTAGTTGGATTGAGGTGCAAGGATGTAAATGTGCGGACGTAAAAAAAAAACTGAAAATAAAAGGGGCGCATGTCATAGAAACAAGCAACGCAAGTAAGAAAGGGCATTTTCCAAGTGAAGTGGGAAGGTTTTATTAATAAAATAATATAACCAAACTTGCGGTGAGTTTTCATGTTAAAAATCACCGCATACGATGTTCAATCGAGGCGAAAACTACTAATCCTAGCATAAAAAAATATTCTGGATCCAATGGGACAGGTTTCGTCGAATTCCGACAATGTTTGCGAAAATCCTTTAGAAAATATCGATGAAAAACACCGAGCATTAATTCCTTAAAATTACAGAAAAAATCCTAAAAATATGAGGCCTTGACTTTCCACTAGACCTCTTCCTAAGGTTTCGTATGAAACTTGTTTCGTTGAATTTTGAGTTCGTTTGACCAGTTAACCATTCAAATAAAGTTACCTACACCACTATGTATTCATGTACGAGCGTTGCAGACTGAAATAAAAATACAGTCGTGTTCAGTGAGGTGTCGCGATCCCAAAAATATAATAATACCGGTAGTTTAACTTATATTGTGAAATCCCAAAATGTTGTCACAGGGTGTAAAATACTCCAAATAAAAAGTTTCTTATTTAATTAATTAAAAATTACAGTAAAATTCTAAAAATTAAATTATAACTACGCCTCAAAAGAACCTTGTCCAGATTCGAAATCAGTATGCAGTTATTTCAAATAAACTGTTACGGTCGATAAATGATTACGCCGCTGTTTTTCTGCCAAATTGATTTGGGCATAACTTCCAATCTACACGACGAAATCCCGATTTTTCTCTTCCACTAGAAAAATATACTTCTCCAGCTCCGTACATTTCTTGTTTCACAGAAATTCGATTTAAAACGGACTCTGTATATCCAGTTGAAGTTCAAAACTCTATTTTACGAACTGCAGCGCTGTTCTGAGCTCGTTTTATTTTATATATGAATATATATCGTTCAGCTTCGTTTAAATAGCGATTTAAAAATTAAAATTCATTTATATTCCAAATAAAATATTTAAAATAATAAATAAAATATTTGACGGTCAAAAATACGGGACGTCACAAGAAGTATGTTAAAAGGTTCCGAAGCAGAAGTTCGTCACAAATTAATAAACTGGATATAATATTATATGTGCATAGGAACTTGTAGTTGCTTAATCAATGAACTTGAAATACTTTATAATTTAAAAGCCTGAAGCTTTATTGAAACTGTGTGAAAACATAACATTAATAAAATTGATATCCAAAGATTTCACAATTTTCAAAATGAGTTATATCTTGCTTATATATTTATATTTACATATTATGTTGAAGAATAAATATTAACAACTTGAAGTTGTTTATATATTTTATTTGAACCAGAAGTTCAATACAGTGGAGTCAGAAGTTCAATACAATTGAACCAGAAGTTCAATACAGTTTAACAAACTTGAAATTGTTTATATATTATTTGAGCCAGAAGTTCAATATGGATTGACAACTCGAAGTTGTTCATATATTTCATTTGAACCAGAAGTTCAATACAGTTCCAAATCAGATATTTTGGATATTATGAAACAATCTTTAAGATTCACGTTGACATTGCTTGATAAGAAAAAATAATAATGATTGGAACATTATAAATAATTTGTTCTGAAATCAATAACTTGAATGAAAGAGAATATGCAAATCCATTACATATGTAATACGTGGATGCACATATACACACGTATATGCAAATATTTAATTAACAACCTGAAGTTGTCATGAGCGCATATTATAAATTATGCATATATTATTTTATATTTCAGATAGTCAATTGACATCAATATCGAATGACTTGAAGTCGCAATCATATTCAAATAATAGAAAATTCCTCCAAGTCATTAGATCATTGAAAGGGAATAAACAATACAATATGAATGCATCTTATCAACTAATAAGAGCATTATCCTCCTACAATTGAAATACATCTAATGTATTTTCTAGCTATGATGCTATAATGGATCAAAATTGAATCCAAAGTAGGTTTACTATTTAAAGTGACAATATTTTTCAACATTAAAGGGGAGGATAAAGGAATCATCGATGTTAAATATTTGCTTATGCAAGGTATTAAGTAAGTTGCATAAGTTATCAATTATGTCCCTAGTGGACTTTCTCCAATATACATCTGAATCCCCGAAGGATCAAAAGGTGTAAATCACAGCTGAAAATGTGGTTTAAAAGTCAGTTCAAAATATTTTTGGAGTAAGTCATAAAGATGCAAAATAAAGGTGGTGAGTGTTCCAAAAGAAACACTTAAGGGTTCTTTGAATGAAATCCATTACATGATTGTTAAAATAACCCTAAAAGTGGTTTAGGTAACTAAATCATGATAAGTGGTTTAGGTACGCAAATCCTATACATAAAGGAGCTAATGTAATAGAAAGAAACACATATCTAAATGAATGGAAATGTCCTCTCTCCCTTATTTATTCTGTTCTGAATTTATTTTTTTAACATGATAAATAATTTTCTATGGGATAAATCTAACATTTGATATGCATTTTCTTAGAACACAAAACCGTAGGATAAAGTATTAAAATTCAATATCAAGACCTGCGAATTAATGAAACAACCCTGCTATCTAATTGTAAAATAAAAATAAAAGTGAAGGCTTCAACGCAAGCTTAATAAGAAATCCAACACAAAATAAAGGGACAAAATATATTTCCAAAATTTAATACATTACAGTCCATTAGCTGGTATGCACTATATGACCATTAACTAGCAGACTTGTTATTAATCCACAATTAATCAAGCAATTGAAATATTTTCTATTGTTTTTCTTACTGAAAAAAATATAGGTAAAAAAGTTCACATGAAATTGTCTAAATTACAATATTGTGAAGTTCATAAGTTGGAACTTAAAAACTCCTTGGGGTTCATTTTTCATATTCTCATTATGTGACGAATGTATCTCAACAATTAATTCATTCATCATCAACTTCTTTTATAATATTGTGGTGAAGTTCAATCACTGATCGGGTCAAAATGATATTTGTCTGAAATCTAAAGAGGTATACGAAGACATGTAGAAAGGGAACAAAGTATCTAACCTCTCACCAAATAAATTCACAATTCTACATTCATGTACAGTTAGAATTTCGTAAGATATGAAACAAATCAAATCTATAAAAAGAATGATGGGGGTTTCCAACATTAATGCAAGGAAACAATGGACAATTTTCTATGACTTCCTTCAGAAGAGTTAAGCATTCCAGTTTTTTACTTTTTTTTTTAAATGAAGGAAATTTTTTAATCAATGGGACCAATGCATAAACAGAGGAACGATTAAATGACAACAGCATATTGCAAGGAGCTCATTTATTTAGTATTTGAATGCATAAGAGTAGGAATGATTGCCATTTATATCTTATACAAAAATCGATCATTATCTAAATTGAAGTCGGTATTAAAGCTCTATATGGTAGAGAAAGGCCAAAAAAAGTATAAAAAGACTGACTATTTAGCAAGATACTTTTATCACATCAAGGAATCATAGCAAAGATAGTTTCAAAGTCAATTTCTTGTAGCTTAATGTCAGTCATGAGATAATTTCCTTTGCTATTATTTCTTTGCTATGCTCCCATTTTTTGTACATGTAAGGTAGAGTTGATTATTTAAATTTGGTGTGAGTTTCATATTCCATTTGTAGACAAAGAAAATTTGCAATTAAATAAATGTTTAAATATATCAAATATAAGCATGTATTTGTAATAACAAAAATTAGGGATAACATTTCTATCCTTGTTTTAGATTTTTGGGACCAATGCTTATAATGGAACAGGACTAACCTATTACAATTGATACAAATTAACACAGACTGAATGCATACATTAACAATAAAAAATTAAACAGATTTTTAATGCACATTACTGTTATTAATGGATATAATGAACGTTTTGCTTTTAGGAATTTCTAGTTTATTTTGAAATTTAAACCAGTAAAGATAATCCAACCGACAACCATTACATTGAATATCATTATATTATATCCTTTATCCTCAAGAATAAGTGATTCGATTTATAATGAATATACATCTAGCTATGTGCACTTGTTAGACTAGAATTTTATTTGATAACTTGTGGAAGGCTGAGTAAGGCTTCTCCTATTTAGACTAAAAAGAATGAAATATAATGGTTAACCTTAATGTGTAATTTTCAACCGAAGCTCCAAACAATCAATACTAGCTGCACAGTAGTGTGATCAGGCCATATTTTGCTACTCATAAAATTTGGTATTACACAGAGATATAAATCTGGAAGTATCAAATTATTAAAAATATGAATATTTTAACTTGGTATTAATTATTACTACAATTACAAAGTCAATTGATGACATCAATACAATTCGTTGACTGGCATATTAATGCTTCAATGCTCTTTCTCAAGAAGAACTAAATTAGGCTTTGGCAACAATAGCAAGATTAATGGTAAAACAGTGTTTATTTGATAGATTCTACGAGTCATTATAAAGGCTTCATTGAACCAAATGAGAATTCTTTATTTTTAGATACATAGATTGTAATAACCCGGAAAATACGAGCCAATTTAAAATTTTTAAATTGGTGATTTCAAAGGAATTTGAACAATTGAAATAGAATATTTCAATAAAATAGTGAATTAGAAATAGTGAGTCAGTTTGAAAATTTGAATTCAAACTTTGACTAACTGTGCATGGTGGAAAATATAACGGATTTTAGTAAAACAAAAAATATTTAAATCTGTTTATCAATACCTTTCTAACGAATTTGAAAAATCGAAGTTTCATAACGGGAATCAAAAGTTATGGCCGAATGAATTTTCAGAATGGTCACTATATAGAATATATAGCCTTGGAAAATTGATATTTTGCATACGACATCGGAATTCGACGAAACCACTTTTGTTGGGTCCGGGATGTCAAACTATTGTTAGGTTTCAAATTTCATAATTTATGAAGCTAGTATGTGAGCGTGGCAAAAGAAAATGCGTTTGGTCAATTTCTGTTAAATTGGATCGACCAGAAAAGGGCCATTTTTCAAGCGATCTCAGAAGTCGACGAAACTAGTTTTGTTGGGACCGTAGCGTCAAAACATAGCTAGATTTAATTTTCTGGAATTTTTCGAATCAGTTTGTGGCCCTGGCAAATTGAAATGTACATTCAAAGTTAAAAATTAAATGTTTTATACTTCAATTTGAAAAATAACTAACTGTAACAGTCGAATTGGCCAACGAAACATATCCCATTGTGTCCGGAATGGGGATATTTAGCTAGGGGCGACAGTCGTTGGGCTTGAAAAGGAGTTTTTTGGTGAAAACCCTAATTTTCTGAAATATATATATTCGGGCCAATCAGAATTTTTCTTTCATAATAAAAAAAAAGAAAACCCCAAAACCAACGGCGAAACCCGCTTCCCCCCTTCCAGGCCCGATCGTCGCCGCTGCCGCCGCTTTCAGCCTCCGCCACCACCGCCGCTCGAACCGCCTTCGCCTCCCCGTCAGATCCGACCCCAGCTCAACGCCGACCAACCCCTCCTCCGCCTGAATCGAGGATACAAAGCCCCGACCTTCCCAGCGCCGCCGCCGACGATCCTGACAACCGAACGCCACCAAACCACCTCCGACAGGAAGCCCTCTCTTCCCTCTTCCACATCCAACTCGCTGATCATCCTCTCGTGCCCTGGTTCTCGCGAAAACCGCAAACCTAGTTTTGAACCTTCGTGAAAGGTGAGTTCTTTTTGATCTTTACACTTTGAAAAATCATATCTTTTTGGTGTGTTGACGAAATTCGATGAAACAGGAAACATCGGGACTGCAAGGAAGCTCTCTACCCAATAGAAGAAGACGTGAATTTTTCGGAGTCATCTACGATTTTTAGCACTTTGCAAACCAATGTGAGAAATTTAAATTACATGAATTTGAATGAAAATGTCGTGTATAAATTATATTAGCGAAATATAAATTACATACGTGTTGTATACCTCATGTACATGCGTAGTGTAAGCTATATAAGCGAAGTATGAATTTTATATGCATAGAATAATTGACATATGTGTTGAAATGCAAGTGAAATATAGCAATTATATTATATATATATATATATATACACTCCCCTCGTCCACAAACCATGGACGATATTTATTGTGGTGAATTGGTGTGAAATATTGGATGAAAAATACGAATGGTTGAATAATTGTTTGTGGTTGAAAAATACCCATTGGTGATTGAAATGAATTCGAAATATTTGTGGAAATAAAAATAAACATGCCGCCTGCGTGCGAATTAGATGCATGAATCCCCATTGTCAAAAACCGCGAAGTTTTAAGGTAGAACGAGGAGCCGTACTAGGGACGGTGCCGGTTTTAACTACCCTGCCGTTATGCTGCCGAAATTTTGAATAATCTTTGTGTGTTAGAATTATTTTCATATGTTGAAATTATTTTCATGCGTTAAAATTAAAGTCATATGTTGAAACTACATCCATGTGTGAAAATGTTCATGTGTTGAAAAGCGTTATGTGAAAATTAAATTCATTTGTGAATGAATGAAGTGTTTAATCAATAAAAATCACATTTTTATAATATATATGAAGTATGAAAAATATTCGCCTTATATAAATAGTTTCAACAATAAAAATTCCATCTTTCTAATATGAACAACATAAATAAAATATCCATGTGTGGAAATGCTCATGTGTTGAGAAGTGTGTGTAGTGGAAAAGTTCATGTGTTGAATAAAGAGACCGAACAACAAAAACTACATTTTTATTGAAACTATGAAGTGTTGAAAACATCCATTTGTCGAATAAATATTTTAAACGATAAAAATATCATTTTTATCATATATGTGATATGCTAAAGATATGCGGACGTTGAAATAAATATTGGTGAAGGAATATTATTTTTAACATGCATAGGAACTAAATAAAATAGTCATGTGTTGAAATCTATTTTAGTTCGCCAAAATTATCATCTTTGAAATGTGAAGTGTTAAAAATATCCACTTGTTCAAATAAATGTGCATGAGTTGAAATATACATTAATTAGCTAATGATATGATTTTAGCCTATGCATGCAACATTAGAATGAATAGTGTTTTTAAACCAAAGTAAATCAAATATGAAATTGAATGGAAGATGTTAAGTGATAAAAATTGTATATATGTACATGCATATTTATTGAACAGGTTATAGCAAAGGGGCTAGAGAAGAGGAATAAAATTTTGTGCCCGACAAATAGGTACACATTTACTGTTTTGTTTTGGGTGATGGTTTTATAAGCCTGTTGGCTAGCCGCTTGGCTTTTTCTTTTTCTTTTTGATAAGAGACGCCCATGTGGCTATTTGGGAATTTTCCCAGACCCTCCCGTGCAAAGGAGGTTATGGCGAAATTTTCCGAAATTTAAAGGCGTTAGTGAAATAATTGAAGTGGAAACGATATAGGAATTTTTGAATGAACTATATTTATATAAATATATAAATAGAAATAAAATTAAAACGAAACGTGGTCGTGCAGTTCATGTTTTGAAACCGCAATTTCAAACGACTAGTGCGGGAAATCCGACCATTGGATTTTCCCAAAACCGCAACCGTTGGGTTCGCCTTGGAAATATCTTTCCTACGGCCCCAACTTTGTGAAGATCCGACGGTTGGATTGTCTGGAATGTTTAATTCAAATCTGAAGAAAAAAAGCGCCAGAAACGATTATATTTTTATATATATATATATATATAATTAAATTAAATCGAATAACGACGCTGCTGTTCGTAAATTGAAATCGTAACTTCAAACGACTAGTGCGGGAAATCCGACCGTCGGATTTTCCCGAAACTAAAACCGTTGGATTCATTTTGAAATGACCTTCCTAATGATATAAAATTTGAAAAGATCCAACAGTTAGATTTTCAGATATGTGTAAAACAAAATTAGTGAAAAGCAGCGCCAGTGCATCGACACGACCTGAAACGTCGTTTAATTAAATATGGTCGTTTTAAAATAAATAAAAATGGCGATATATCGTTATAAAATACTATAGACGATATAAAGTGAAAATAATCCCATTTTGTTGTGTTTGCTTGATATATGATGGTTGAATGTATTTAACATGAAAATTATAACTAAAGAACTGAAATGCGAATGTTGAATAGACCAACCATGTGACAAATTGATTTGAAAATCTAAATGTACGTGGATTATTTGAAAAGGCCGAATTTTCTCATTTCAAATAATCGATCGACGTCGAGAAGTCGAAGAATCGAAGACGGTTGAAGACCGACGATCTTCACATTGGATGGATGGGCGCTACTGATGCTCGTGATTGGAGTAGCTACCATGAAGGAACTGAAGTAGTGGCCGTCCAAACATACTGTCGATTGTACGGATATGCGAGGAATTGGTGCCACCGGTTTCGTTCAGACCCAGAACGGACTTGTAAACGGACTGTGTGTCTGACATTGGATTTCGTTGTGTGCTGATTGGTCTCTGTTAGATATATACCTGTTTGGCGGCGGAGAATTTATTCTCTTGCTTAACGCCCTTCTATGAGACGTACGAGCTCAGAGGTTATGTATTGATAGAAATCAGTCGCATGGAGTGGATTGCCTGTGTGGCACGCCTGAGTGGCATATGATCAAGGCTTCTGTTGCAAAGCAAAGTCTTGTGGTTGATGATCAAAGCATGGTCTGTGTGACGTAGCTTTGTCTATGACGTGAATTTGTGAGCCTCACACCCCGGTATGAATCAAAAACGGGAGACGGACCGCTGGGAGAGCACGACGTTTCTTTCTAGCTATGGTGGTGTCAGTGACCTACCAACCCTGACATTATATATACTTTTCACCTGTGTGGTTGTTGGAATGTGAGGCGCCTCGATTATAGGTCTGTAAGGACCGGGAAACGTGTGTTCAGGAATTGCCAATCCTCAAAAGTAAGAGAGGACCGGCCCAGCCGATTCCAAGGATCATAGTGGGGTCCTGGGACATTTGCTAGAGTGTCTCGAACGGAGAGGAGCTTGCCCCTTGCCTCAACTCATGGAGGAATCCAATTTCCAATATGAAATATGCGAATGTGATTGTATTACTAGTATGGCGACATAATATATGGTACCCATGCCGCCTAGGATTGATATTTATGATTGAATATGCTTTTGAAACATATATGCACTAGTAATAATATCAAACGCTTTTGTTTTATTCGTATGAAGCATCTTTGGCCATTATAAGGAAAAACTCTATCCTCCGGCTTGCGTTGCATTGTGTGATGGGACCTGAGTCTTATAATGGCTTCATTTTATAAAAAGCATTGCGATGATTTAATCATTTACTTTATTTCATGCACTAGCACTCATTAGAGTAAACCCGTTCCGTGAAAGTGGCGTGGTCCTTTGATTTGCCTTATTATTGTTGTTAATAAGTGAAGTAGATTTCTCATACCAGTCCCATGGCTGACTCGTAGTTTGTTTCACCTTGCAAACTCGGGTGCCCTCATTTTCACACGGGCAGCCTAGTTACAGGTTTTTGACGCACCTTTTGGCTCATGGCGAGGCTTGACTACACCGTGCTGACTTGGATTTTTTCCGCCATTATTATATCTATATTATGATTCCACCATTGGCGATGTAGACTGATATTTATTTTGAGTACTCTTTATGTATGATTCCGCCTCAGGCGATGGTGACTGACTATGTATCATTATGCACTAAGTAGTATCTTGTACTGTGCTTCTCTGATGTGATGATATTTATATGATTCCGCTGTCATATGTGTGTAAATTATTCTATTTTCTATTTATGCTATTATCTGTGATCTGCTAATGATGATTAATGTGTTATATTACAATGATTATCCTTAACACCATGTCACGGGGTTTTGGGATCGTCACATAGATTGATAGGTAAATTCGGAATTTTAAACAAAACAATGGACAAATCAAAGAATAGAACTTTTCCATCATGGATTTAGCATGTCGATCGCCTAATTTATCAATTTCTTGCCGTCAAAACAGTTTATTATTGGAAAGAAAAGAATGAAAGAGAGACATGGTACCAAATCATGCAAGTTTATAAAGACAATGAAAACACTATATTAAAATATCATCTAAAACATTAAACTATTACCACATTAAAGACATATGTTACAACGACATAATGCCACGACCCATATTAATTAATAAATAACATTCTTGTGATTAGCCTTGATTATCAATTGCAAGAGCAACAACCATTTATTTTGATAACTATAAGTGTACTAATATTAGACTTGCATTAATGTAAACATGGAAGGCAAAAATTATATATGGTAATATGGTAAACAAATTATATATGATATTTGGACAACTTTAGTGAGAACTTGACGAAGTTAATACCTTAATTTTGTTGGTTACTGACTGTGCAGTTGTCATTTCTCATTTTTAGATTTATAGAACGGAAAGAAAATAAATTTTGTTGCTTTCGTAAGATAACCAAAAAATATATATGTATATTTCAATAGATAGTGCTCTCACATTAATCAATAACGTCGAAGTCATTACAATTTGAATAGGGAGACTCTGGTAATCATTGTACACACAATGAGTCTCGTGTGAGTCGAACACAAATTTTCACAAATAAAAGGTACATGTCATTGCCGTAAATTTTGAAAACCTCAGATCTATAAAAGTGCAATTATGTGAAGATTAATCTTATAAAAACTTACTGATTGATAGTTAGAGTAAGACATCAAGCATAATTACAGAAACATAAAAACGATTGTAATGAATTGCTTAGGATATTTTCAATAATTGAATGTCAATTGGCTGATACACTTATCAAATGGAGACAAAAACTATTCATTAGAAAATAATAAGAAGAATAAACCTGCCACATTTGCTTTTCCTGTTGTTAAATGGTGTTGTAACTTTATATAATTTCCTCTACTAATAAAATTCACCTCTTTGCGTTTCTTTTCCATTTTTCAACCATGGCATTGCTCTAGTTTTCTTCTATAATCCACGAAGTATTCACACATTTAAAGCCAAAAAAAACATAACCTTGATAAAGCATGTGTGAGAAATGAAATTACAGTGAAATATTTATTCGTACTGTATATATACAAAGCCATACCTTTTATTTTGAATTCAACAATACATTCAAGGAACATCAGAATTTCCAAATTAAGTTTTAATTTTAACATGGTTGTCTTCACATTGGAAAACTCGAATTGGTATTAAACATCAGATTATAGATTTAACTTTGTCCTTTATGGGACCTTGATTTATCAAAATAAACAGAAAAACAATTTGGATTAACCAGTAGAATGCTATGATGAAATTGATTTCAAATCTGAAATTGTAAAACAAAATTTATTTTAAGTTATAGTGTGTTAATATAAAGTATGAATAATAAAGAGTGTATAAATTTTTTATCAAAATGATTATTTCCAATGAGGGATGAATATTAAACTGTAGAATGTACTTATACTTTCGCAAATGTGACTGATAAATCGTTAGACTTATTGCATTACGAAAAATATATTAAATATTAAATTGTTAATTAAATATCTATTACTTAGTTGAACTAAAATTTGTTATTATTTCACCATAATAATCCAGTAAGTGATAAATCAATAAGAATTGAGATGAACCAATTGCTACCAACAC
Organism: Allium sativum; assembly: GCA_030737875.1. Taxonomy (NCBI): domain Eukaryota; kingdom Viridiplantae; phylum Streptophyta; class Magnoliopsida; order Asparagales; family Amaryllidaceae; genus Allium; species Allium sativum. The sequence goes on along the minus strand of CM060926.1, from coordinate 480,739,217 downwards.
GAGACATGTTTTCTGTAGTACAGTGATAAATATGTTAAAGTTAGATGATACAAAATCACAAATAGATGGAAAGTAAATATTTGTTTAATATGGAAATGCACGAATTAATTGATTGCATTTGCATGTGATGGAAAGAAATAAATGCAAGCATTAATTTCTTCCATTTACCCTAAGGAAAGGGATTGATTTACTTTCTATGTGTGCACATTTGTTGCTATTGTAATTAGTCTCCATTATTTTATTACCATATGTTGGTAATTTAATTGATGACTCACATAGATTTGCATTGGCTAAATATTGAGGGATAGACTTCTTTGTAAACCCATCCTAGCATGGAGCCAGTGATCCCCAATGGTGTCTCTTCTTGTTAATCCTATTTGAGGTTTGGATATGTAAACTCTAATTTTGTAATATCTTGTAATTCTCTCATGTGGAATAAATTTTTTCATTTAGACTGGATGTACACTATCTCGATGATAATGGAACCAGTATAAATATTGTGCATCTCTTTGTTTCTCTGTTATAGTTATTTATTATTTGTTTGACGTAATAAAATAATTTCAATCGGATTAGATTAATGTTCAATGTAACACCCCGTGAATTCTATAACATTTAGCTTCGCAAATTAAAGTGTAATTAATTCTAAACGAAAGAATTAAGGGAAACAAGTTACGTCATTGCGTTCGTCTCGGAATTCTGCTTGAGATAGAGTCCGAGTTTGCATGAATCGGACTACGTATGAAGGAGTTATGACCTTCGGAAGTTTCAGAATAAAATTTAAAATTCAAACAGCTCGGTTTCAAATTCGAAATTTGAAAAACAGGTTCAAACTGTGCTGGGCCGAAAAACTCCCGCCCATGGACCTGGTCGACCATAGGGTCGACCATGAAGTCGACCTGGTCACCACAGGTCGACCATAGTGTCGACCTGGGTGTCGACCTGTCAGTCGACCTACCTGGTCGACCTAGCTGGCTGGGTCTGGCTCTGGCTCGAATTTCTGTGGCTCAGTGTGTCATTAGGGCTAACATGTCACCTCTTCATTAGCTCTTTGAACTTTGTATGGTCTAGATTCCCCCTGTCTTCATCCGACGGCTCAAAACAATTCAAAAATCTATAAATACACACTAAGTCTCAACTAAAAATTCACGCAAAAATTTAAGATTGGAGTCGTCATGCTGTGAGGAAGGAATTGAGCAAAGCCGTCAAGAGAGAGGAGCTTAGAGACGAATCAAATTAAGAAGAAGACTAAAGCCTAATCAAATTAATCAACGCAACGTTAATCTACCCAAAGGAACGCATCTCAATTTCAGAATTCAGAATCCAGAATTCAAGATTCTGCATTCATTGTAAGTATAGTGACCTTTCAGAATATGAATAAAAACTGTGACGTGATTCGATGTAATGAAAATAGAATTGTGTTATTGTATGATAATGATATAAATTCTTTGTATCGTAATGATTCTGTCATGACTTGTGTATTGATATTTGTGGCCTAAATTGATTGATGCAAGCCAATTGAACAATTGTATATGAAAACAATGGCACTTGCAACCTTGTGGCAAAAACTAGAATTTGATCCCTTTATGTTTATGTCTATGGCATGGACTATATACATTCTCTAAGCCTAAATTAAGGCTTATGTAAACATGTTCTAGATTTGAGAACTTTTATGCCTACTTGACCCAAAACCTATGAACATATTCTTATGTTTATTTGCAAGTATAATTGGACCTATGTTAAGTATCGTTTGGGTTACATAAACTATCCAAGTTCATGTGGACATAGGCTATATGATTAGATGTTAAAATTGGACATTTTGGTGAATATACAACATGTTAGTTTTGTAGTTGACATTATGCCAAGTTAAACATGTTTAAACCCAAGTTTGTATTAGCCTAAACTATGCCATTTCATATGTCACCTACTTAGTTATACTTTGATTTGAATGCAAGTTCACATGACCCATAATTTATGTTAGTTTCGCTAAATTGCAAGTTCATGCACCACACACCTTTATGTATTGTAAAATATTACATGTTCTTGATTTCCCCTTTTTCTCACGTTTATAAAGTTGGGCTGAATTGTGTCGAGCACAACACTTGTTATAATGTTGCAAACGTACAAACGGGGGTAATAACGTTGGGTGTAAAACATGAAAAAAATTATGTTGGCATGGTTGGCACATGCCAACGACAATGACATTTAAGCGGTATCAATTTTTATACCCAAGAATAAATAACATGACATTTACATATAATTGAGAAGTGATAAAATACGTAAATTTAGAAAACACGGTATGCTTAAACCGAGGTTGGATTGAGTTGTGACGTAAACCTGCCCGGACCAGCTCGGCTGTCCAGTAGTCACAACAATACCTATCCAATGTGGGTCGTTTAGCATTAAGCCCGATAAGGACCCGAGGCTAGACTGAGCTACGGTGTAAACCTGCCCGGAACCGACCGGCACATCCAGTAACCGTAGCAATATCTGTCTAATGTGAGTGGTTAGGTGCTTTAAATGGCTAAGGACAGATGGTAGGGTTAAGTCAACTATAAACACTTAACCAAATTCAACATGTTAACAAGAATTGATGGGTGGGGTTAGTAAATACATACACTTAACCACTTAACATGTTTGACTAGAAAACCCTAGTAACGAGGGACTCGTTTCAGCAGTAACCCAAGTTTGTTATCATGGTACCCTGAAACTAGGTAGGGTGGGGCACGATTACTGGGCTGATTGTAAGCGGTCAAAGCGACGGCGGTGGTTGCAACAGTGTAGGTTCTAACGGGGTGCGTGCATACACACACTTTGGAGCGGACAAACAGGGCACTGGGTGCACCAGTAGTATAACCTATGCCTTTTAGAATTGTGTCGAGGCTGCCACCATGGGTCTTGATACACCCCATGGTGGGATCAGCATATGTATCTACAATTCTTGGGGGCCGTATTACACATGTTTATGCAACTAGGATCCGATCTTTAGAAAATGGGGATCACTTCACCCTCAGCATGGGGTGCCAGTTAGAATAAGCTCAAGTAGGTGCAGAGATATAGTGTGGGTGCGATAGTACATTCGATTCTAAACGACACTCCCTTAGCTTGTGACACTTTCCTGTTTTTAGTTTATATCTATCATGCCCTTTTTCTTTACATACTGAAGAGTTACAAGATTTACTCAGGCTTTATGTCTGAATCTATTTTCTTTTCGTCTTCTTTTCTTTCGTTTCCCCCTCCCCCCCCAGGTCCACAGGGAGGAAACAACCCAGCCTAGTACTCGTTTGCAAGCTTCAAGACCGTAGACGTATGGTTTGGATCTCTTTTTCTCGGATCATGGCTTTGGATATCACTATGGGGATTTTTGTCACTTTATTTATGTTTTATGCTTCTTTAATAATCAAGACAGTAATGAGGTTGTAATGTTGGAAGTATTTTGAGACAATTATGGAAATGTTTTGTTTGAACACGTATTGATGAAATAAAAGTCTGTTTGGTTTCCGCTGCTTAAAATATGTGTATTTATATATGTCTTGTGTTTATCTATGGCTTTTACTTATAAACCTCCACCAAAGTTAAGGCACTCCCTTTGTGAGTGACCTTAACGGAGGTGGGGTGTTTCACTTGGTATCAGAGACTAGGTTTACCAGATTAGATAAAAGATTTTGAAACTATTTTCAAAAAGGAAGTTTAAAGAAGCATTTTTCAAGAAAAAGTGTTATATTTATAAAAAGACATAATTCCCCAAAGCCATGTGCCCTATCTATCACTCTCTATCCTTCGTTTTGAATCTTTCCTTTTTGTTTCAGCATGTCTGGAGACCTTAACCTTCCAGAAGGAGTACCGATACCCAGCTGGTTTAGGAGGTACTTAGAAGCAAGGGCCAATGGCACGGGCCCAGCAGACATCCCTCCTCCAGTGGCCGCGGTTCCTCCTACTCCTCCTCCTCCTCGTGGAAATGCCTTTGCAGAAACATGTAGAGACTTCAAGGCTATGGGTGGAAAAGACTTTTATGGGACAGAGTCCTTTGTAGGAGCAAGAAACTGGCTAAAGGAGACCGAGGATCTGTTTGTCATCTTCGGAGTTGATGACAGGTAAAAGATACAGCTAGCAGTGTGGTTGCTTAAAGATGAAGCTTCCTATTGGTGGGAAATTACCAATGCTCAGAGGGCGGTGGAAACATGGGAAGATTTCAGGATAAGGTTTGAGATGAAATTCCTCTCCCAAGCTGAAAGAAGCCTGCAAATGGAGAAGTTTCTAACTCTGAAACAGTGAAGTATGACAATCAGGGAGTATGTTAATTAGTTTAATCAGCTGGCCAGATTTGGGCTGGACTTAGTTAACACCCCAACACAAGAAGGCGCTTCGCTTCGTTAAGGGTTTGAATAAGCCTCTACCCAGCCTTGTTATGACCCATGTATCCACGGCAGCGACTTATGAAAGCTTGGTGGACATGGCGTTGCTACACAAGGAAGACAACGGCAAGAAAGATAATAAGGTGGAAGAAAAGAAAGAGGGTTTACAAGCTAAGAAAACAGACTTTAAGAAAGGAGGGAAGAACAATAAGCCCCGTGAGAGGAGAAGATGCAGTTTATGTGGCATTGTTGGACATATATCGAAAGACTGCCGAAAGAAGATGACGAAGATGGGTGGTTGCTTCCATTGTGGAGAGACTGTGCACCAAGCTAAGGACTGTCCAAAGAAGAAAGGGCAGGGACAGAAAGCCGGATCCACTTTAGGGCATCAGGTTCATGCGCTAGTGGCACCTCTGCAGGAATGAGGTAGTAATATTTCTGTAGAAAGTGTAGTCTGTCTTTACGATCATCCAGTTCGCATGCTTTTTGACTCTGGCGCATCACACTCCTTTATTTCATCTGCCTTAGTAGAATCTCAGCATCTAGACACTAGTATGGAAGAAGATCCCTTAGTAGTTTCAAATCCCATTGGGGGCTCAGCTTATTTGTCAATGGTTTGCTTGGGTTTGAAAATCTCTATTCTCAGCTTTGAGTTTAGTTGTAATACCTTTGTTTTGGGCTTCTTGGGATATGGTCTGATCTTAGGCATGGACAGGTTATCCAATAATGGTACCATTCTTGATTGTGGGAAAAGAGTAGTTAGACTCTTGACTCGGCTTGGTAACACTCTAGAAATTTCTTGTAATCCCTTGAATGCAGTTATGCTTAGTTATCTAGAGTCGCTTGATTCCTCTGATGAGAATTTGCAGTCAGTTAGAGTAGTCCGGGAATATCCGGATGTCTTTGAGGAGGTGAAAGGCTTACCTCCGAGGCGGGAAATAGACTTCCGCATATATCTTGTGGATAATGCAAAGCCTGTAGCTTTACCTGTCAGACACATGGCTCCAAAGGAGAGAAAGGAGCTCAGTAAGTAGGTTAAAGAACTTCTCGAAAAAGGGTTCATTAGATGGAGCATTTCGGAATGGGGTGCTCCAGTGGTGTTCGCAACCAAAGCGGACGGTTTGCTTCGCCTTTTCGTTGACTATAGGGAGTTAAACAAATTGACCAAGAAAAATAGGCACCCTCTTCTCCAAATCGACGATTTGTTTGATCAGCTTGTAGGAGTGTCGGTCTTCTCCCAACTTGATCTGGCAACTGGGTTCCATCAGCTAAGAGTTGTTGAAGACAACATTGATAAAACGGCGTTTAGAACCCAGACGGTTTCTTCGAGTGGCTTGTCATGCCTTTCGGCTTGACAAACGCACCCGCTTATTTCGTAGACTTAATGAGCAGGGTGTTCAGAGAATTCCTCAACAAATTTGTGGTTGTCTTCGTAGATGATATTTTGATCTTCTCAAAGAACGAGGAAGGGCATGCTCAGCATCTAAAAGAAATCATGGAAACTCTTCGAGTTTGTTGATACCGAAAATTGGTATAACAACCAAAATGGTATTTCTAAACACGTTACCTAATCGGAGGCGAGATGCTTAGAGAGCACGTCATCTTTTCAGAGGCGGGGCGTTAGAAAACCTTTAGAGTTATGTGAGGCCATATCTAACATTCAAAAGCATCAAAATACCAAAATAAAGAAAGAAGACAAGAATTTTATAGTGGTTCGACTCTTATTCGAGTCTACGTCCACTTTGAAGATTGGATTTCATTAATTACCAAAGATTACAACATTTGCTCCATTATACATTCATACAAGCTCCTTTGACATGCATTTATCCTCACAACCGATTGAAAGAATGGATGAAAGCTTGAAGTATTTTATGCCAATCCCTCCATAGGTGCCATGGATGAAAGCTCCTTAGGACTTTGGATGAATGATCAAGAAGAAATGAAGAAGTGCGTGAAATGCTTATGCTTGTTCCTCCATGCCAACTATGCTCCTCATGCTCCAACGTTCCCTAGACTTATGATTGATGATAGAGAAGAGATGTAAGAATGCTTGGAGAAATCCCGAAAGCAATTTGGCAGCACCTCCTCGTAGTTCCAGAAAAGTCCCCCCAAAATAATGGAGGTAGGGTCCTATTTATAGGCGGAGAAATGGCAGAAATCTTGTATTCAGGGGTCTGGTCGGTATTTTCGGTATTTACGGAAATGCCACTGCCAGTTGTCACCAGTTGTTTCCAGCTGTCACGCCATCACAGGTCATTTCTAGCGCTTTGACCGACCAGGAGCTTCCGCCAGAAGAAAGGACGACCAGGAGGCTAGAATGCGGAGCGAACTGACCAAAGAATACCCTCCAGAAATGTGCGACCAGGATTGAGACCACATCGGAATAGGTTCCCTCAAACATGGGGTCGGTCTTCAGAGAAGGACGACCAGCTGCCCTTTGTATTTGGAGCGATCAGAGACTAGCGAACTTCCAAGTTTGGAACGACCAGGTTTCTTTAGCTTTTGGAACGATCGGGTCAGCGCATAAAAGAGAGCGACCAGGAGTATCTATCCTCAGGAACAATCAGAATCCTTAGGACGATCAAGGTTCTTCCACTCTCTGGAGCGACCGGGTGCCTTTTGTCTCTGGAGCGACCAGATTTCCTTGGCTTCTGGAGCGACCAGCTTTAGGTCGACCAGGAAGCTTGCGCTACGGCCGCTCCCTTTTAATAACGGCAGGACCGATCCCTTCTTCAAAACGATTAAAACCGACCCATATTCACTAGGATCGATCAGATGGATAACATTTTTCCCCTCAAAGTTTCATAGTTTTTATAAAAACTGTGGGCTTCGAAATATTAGTGGATCGATCTGCTTCAATTAAGGTTCGGTCTTGGGCGCAGTTCTCATGGGTCGGTTCTAGAATTAGCTTGGGGGGTCGGTCTTTTCTCCAGTTTTGGAACGCACGAAAAAGCCAAATTATGGAAGACGAAGAGACAATTCCTAAAAAATCCGGAGAGACCAAATTTAACCTATATAATTAATTCATCCCGTCATTTCCTTCTCCATTTCTTCTTGGTCAAAATCTTCATCAATGGTGGCTTTCCATTCTTTAAAAAACAAATTGCTCGATCTTTAGCTTACTTCCTTGCCGATTCAAGCTGCTGCTTTACCAACCTGAACTATTCTTCCAAATCCCAGGTACGTTGTTTGCATTCCAACGTTGATTTTGAGTTTGGAGTAGAATGAGTTTGAGGAAGAAGTCACAATAAATCTTTGTAAACCTTCGTTGTTGACATCATTAATCATTTGAGTGCGGTTTTAACCGAGTCATCCTAATGGAATAGGGGAGTGATGATTTCAAAATGAGCAATTTCTATATCATTTTCGCAGCGATCACGACTTGTTTGTGCAAATGCTTGATTGACTGATGTGTATGAAATCTTTTCGTGATGCATGCTTTGATTTTCCTTCTAGAATCATCTACTGTGCATTCAAGTTTCCCTTCCTTTGCACGACCAGACTGGTCTTTTTTAAAACAGTGGTATGGTCGGTCTTTAGATGAGTCGATCCTCCTTCGACCGACCAGAACAGGCTATTTTTAGTTTTACCCGATATGAACGATCCAGATGGATTTAAATCTTGACCGACCAGGGTATGATTGTCTTTAGACTAATCGTAGAGCGACCAGCCTTGGGATGTTTTTATCGACCCAATCGAGGCTAGTTTTGCGAGATAAGGTTTTAACTAGCTTGGAACGACCAGGTACTCTTTCAGTCTTGAGCGACCGGGGCTCGACTGTCTTGAAGCGAACAGGTGCTCTATCAGCTTAGAGCGACCGGAACTTGACTGGCTTGGAGCGATCAGACGCTTTGCCAGTTTTGAGCGACCGGGGCTTGGCTGTTTTTGGAGCGACCAGGCGCTTTTCCAGTTTTGAGCGACCAGGTCTTAACCAGTTTTTGACTTTTAAAGCGATCAGCCTTAGATAATTTTCAGGTCGACCATTCTTGTTTGACTGATCATGACCGATCAGTTTAGCTCACAACACTGCTTGAACTTGATTGTTGACCAAAAAATTTGTGAAATTTCTGTACAGGATGACAGGTAAGCATGGTATGCCAGAAAACCCCCAACAAGAGGATAGTGATTCTAAAAGACAGCGCAGAGCTGGTAAATCTCCCGTGCCTGAAGCTTGTTCTGCAACTACTGATTCTGCTGTGAGAACCCCTTCCCTAAATGAACTTCAAGTTATCATAAATAGACCCCAATATTGTGTCTTGCCATGTCACCCTGAGCTTGCTGATCGGTTCAAAGGATACTGCCTGGATGGGGTGTTTATTAATCCTGATATACACCCGTCCGATTATAGAGTGCTTGCTGATGACGTGAACTCTATTCAGCTTGATGGGCTGACTCAGCTTGACAAAGTGAAAGATTGGCTTGAAAGACATTTTGACATGCTTAGCAATTACTTGGCTAAAGACTTGACAGGATGGCATGACCTTGTCAACAATCTTTCGGGGCTAAATCGTGAGCATCTCAAGCGTATAGCTCTTTTGGAGGAAGATAAGGCCCTCCTCATTCGAGCTCTCAAGTCTAGGGATAAGACGATTGTCGAACTTTTGGGCCAGGAAAGCGAGGTCCTTCCCCCTTCCCCTTGTGAAGGGGAGAAATCTCTTGGTAAGAATGCTTGACTTGGGGGTTTTAGATCCGGTGTTTGTAGATATTGTATGACTGGATGTATTAAGCGAGTGCCAGTCCTCGCTTCATGACCCTTTTTACCACCTACTTTTGGTTGTGTATGCGACACTGGTAGTTTTATTTTGGTATGTGTATGTGACGATGTTCTGTGTTTTGGTGCTTTTAACCCTGTTATTACTTTCTTCTGCGCATTCTGATTTGTACATTATGCTTGCATAACACACTTTACACATTTTGCTTATTTATGAATTTCTCACTTATAAATGGTTGAGATGATCCTTTGGTATGTGAGAAATCAAAGAGCTGCTTTTGCTATATGCCCCCGCACTAATGGGATATTTCAACTTTAATATATTGAAAATAGGTTTGAGATTTGGATGTTTTTTGAGCTGTGATCAGAATTTAGAAAGCGTCTGTCATTGCATTGTGACATTTGGAGCTTTTTCATTCTTCATACGACCTTCGCATGTGTCATCATCATCTCTCCTCCTTTGTATCTGAAGGTATTAGATATCTGAGAGGTGAGGAAGTGCTTCTTGAAGGTGTCTTAAGTTAAAGACTCAGTAATATCGTAGTCAAGTTTTATCTGACTTTGATTTATTGACTGAGCACCCTGGGAGAAGACTTAGTTTATTATTCGACTGAGAATCCTCGGAGAGGGTTTGGGTTAAGAAACTTGGTTATAATGCGATCAGATTTTGTCTTCCTTTGCGTTATTTGACCGAGCACCCCTGGAGAAGACTCAGTTTATTATTCGACCGAGAATCCTCAGAGAGGGTTTGGGTTAAGAAACTCGGTTATAACGCAATCAGATTTTGTCTGACTTTGGGTTATTTGACCGAGCACCCCTGGAGAAGACTCAGTTTATTATTCGACTGAGAATCCTCGGAGAGGGTTTGGGTTAAGAAACTCGGTTATAACGCGATCAGATTTTGTCTGACTTTGGGTTATTTGACCGAGCACCCCTGGAGAAGACTCAGTTTATTACGCGACTGAGAGTCCTCGAAGAGGGTTTGGGTTAAGAAACTCGGTTATAACGTGATCAGATTTTGTCTGACTTTGGGTTATTTGACCGAGCACCCCTGGAGAAGATTCAGTTTATTATGCGACTGAGAATCCTCGGAGTGGGTTTGGGTAAAGAAACTCGGTTATAACGCGATCAGATTTTGTCTGACTTTGGGTTATTTGACCGAGCACCCCTGGAGAAGACTCAGTTTATTATTCGACTGAGAATCCTCAGAGAGGGTTTGGGTAAAGAAACTCGGTTATAACGCGATAAGATTTTGTCTGACTTTGGGTTATTTGACCGAGCACCCCTGGAGAAGACTCAGTTTATTATTTGACTGAGAATCCTCGGAGAGGGTTTGGGTTAAGATTGCGCCTGCTTTTGGACCATATTTCTTCAGTTAAGCTATGGCGAGTTTTATGCCGGAAAACAGGATGACGAAGGTATCGTGTCCTGTAACCATAGCTGTGCATCTTTTGGATGTGAATATAAAGCTTTGACAGAATCAGAAGTGCTGCTGGATTTACATTCATGTAATTTCATACAAAGTATTTACCATACACATAGAAAAATACAAAAGAATATGAGTTAGAAAATCATTTAAAATAGCGACGAAGGTGATCACTGTTCCAGGCCCTTGGGAGTTCTATTCCATCTGTAGTTTTGAGCTTAAAGGTACCGTCGAGGAGCTTTTGGTCAATGACAAATGGACCTTCCCAATTGGGGCCAAAGACTCCTGTTGCGGTCATGATTTTCTTTAACACCAGGTCTCCCATTTCGAATGTTTTATGCCTGACCTTTTGATTGAAGTGTCGAGCAATTCTTCTCTGATGGGCGACCATTCTAAGTTCTGATTCAGTCCTTTTCTCCTCGAGTAAATCAAGAGCCTCAAGTTGCAGCTTTTCATTCTCTTCTTGGTTAAAATGAATTCTGCGGTGAGTTGGAACCTCTAACTCCACAGGTATCATTGCTTCCGAACCATATGTGTAACAACCCGTATTTTGATAACATGTTAAAACGAGAATCAAGGAAGAATTTCATTTTTAAATTCTGAATCAAGTAAAACGGGCTATGCCATTGCGTTCGTCTCGGAAAAATACGCGAAATAGAGTCTGATTTTTCGAGAATCGGAGTCCGTATGACCAAGTTATGGACCGACGAAGTTTTTAGAAAATTCAAGTTCAAAAACGAGTTCTAATTTTGGAAATTAGGGCTGGAGGGCTAGGCGGGAAAAATTCCCGCCAGGCTCCCCAAGTCGACAGCCCTGTCGACTTGGGAGTCGACATGGCTTGACCCAAGTCGACAGCCCTGTCGACTTGGGGGTCGACTTATGGTGGCCGGGCAGTTTTGCCTGGTGCACCTATTTTCTGCCTTAGCTAGGTTTTTGGGCCTGATTTGAAATCTGACGGTTCAGGTTGGTCCTAGGGTTAATCTAAGGGTCCTAACTAATCCTAATCTCTATAAATAAGCCTCTAACCTACCCCTAAACCCTCATTATTCATTCATGCAACTAAACTATGGCAAAAATTTTACTCTCATGGCCTCCACTCTCATTCTAAAATTCCTAAGTAAATTTCTATGAGAGGTTTCATGATCATGTGAGTGTTAGAGAGTCTCTATGTTAGTATGAGAGCTTCTCAAGTTGATTTCAAGGCTAAAGCTTTGATCTTGGTTCATCAAGATGGGGTTTTTATTGATTTGGAGCTTTCATCTTTGGGTTTTTGGATGATGGCATGCATAGGCTTTGTCTCAATCTTTAATTTAATCGATTTGTGCCTTCATAGCAATGTAAGCCCTTTCCCTACTCTTAGATATTAACTATGAAGTTAAATGTTCATGTTGCAAGTTTGGGTTTGATCAGGGAGTATGATGCATGCTATCATGTCATGCAAGTTTATGAAGTCATTATCTTGATCTTGTGGGCTAAAAGCTACAACCTTTATGTTGAAATGTTGCATTATGCAACATGAGAACCCTCATAACCTTTATGTCAACTTGCATATGAAGTCATAACCCTTATATGATGATATATGCGAGTTACTAGTCATCATTCCATGTCTTTTGTCACCATGATTCGCTTATGTGCCAAGTTTGGGTCTATGCATGTTTTTGAGGATTAAGAATGTAACATGCAAGTTAATGAACACATTTGTGCCTCACTTGCCACCATGATTAACTTGTGGCTTAATATCCAATTTTTTCATGCCTTTGCCAAGTCTCTTCTTTTAATCCATTACGTTGTTGCGAACGTATATGCGAGTTTAAATGCGTTGGGTTATGTTATGGGTAATTTCTTGTGACATGAAAATATGACTTGAAAACATGACTTGAAATATAACATGGAAGTTGACATGTGAGTATGTTTGAAAATATGAAATTGGGAATTTACCTTTTAAGTTAGGTCTACCCATATTCTTATGAACATGACACTAGACTAAACATGAAAGTGACCAACTCGAGGTTGGGTTGAGTTTGCAACGTAAAACTACCCGGAACCGACCGGCCTAACTAGTAGTTGCAAACAATAGGACCCAATGTGAGAAGTTGGCCATGTTGTGCTTGAACCCGAGGTTAGACCAAGTTGTGGTATAAAGCTACCCGGAACCGACCGGCTTAACTAGTAACCACAACAAAGTCTAATGTGAGAGGTTGAGGTGCATTAAGCAATTAATGCCACATGATAGGGTTAAGTTAATTTGATTAATGACTCTTAACCAAATACGACATGGAAAAATGGGTTAAGTAATTTGATTAAGCTAATGATACTTAACAAAACATGACAAGGTTGGGTAGGTTAAGTAACTTGATTTGCCTAATGACACTTAACCATTTTTATACGACTAGGGACGGGGTTAAGTTAACCAACACTTAATCAATCCAACACGATAAATTGGTAGGGTTAAGTAAGTTTTCTTAATGACACTTAACCGAAAAATACAGTTAATGGATGGGGTTAAGATTAGACTCAACGAGTCTAAACATGGAAATCGGATGGGGTTAAGTTAGCCTAGACTTAATTAATCCCACTTGGCAGTTTACTGGGGTTAAGTTAAACACTTAACTAATCTAACATGATGATTTGATGTGGTTAAGTGACCTATACTTAACCAATCTAACTCGTTAATTTATTGAGGTTAAGTTAACCTATACTTAACCAATCTAACGTGAAAACATGATAAGGCTATGTCACGAATCGCTTAAATACGTTTGACTGATTTGACTCAGTAATTTGATAGGGTCAAGTTAATATATACTTAACCAACTTGAGCATGGTTTGTAGGGTTAAGTCTTGAACCTGGATACTTAGCCAATTTTGACATGATTTGTAGACGGGTTAAGTCATGAACTTAAGTGACACTTAATCCATTATGTAAACACTAGTTCCGAGGATTATGTAGATAACCGTAGTTAACAAGGATAATCAGGAATAACGCTACGTGGTAAACCTTAGTTGAAGAATAACTAAGTAATGATTCTTAGTCAAGGAAATTTAGACCAGTTCATAGATAGATGAGTAACCTGCTACGGTAGGTCATCGTTTAAGTATACGAGTAGGAGCAAGTATCTGATTTAGATAAAGGCTCCAGCGAACTGGGTAACGAAGCAGCGGCTTCGGGGAACGTGAGGATATTCTTGGTATCCCTCTGTGAGCTGCCAGGTGATCATACTAGGCTCATGAGAGGTTAAGGTCTGCGTTAGAAGAACCAAGAGTATGTCTTGGTTGCTATACGAGCGACCTAAAGACGGGGATGGATAGGGGATAGTCGACGATACACGGTCGTACCCTAGATAGCATTTCGTCAGGCTACCTACCATCTTGGGTCAAGCGTGTACGTACAGAAAGGCAGAGAACACCCAAAAGACCATAATTGCTATCTCATTATGGTTGCGGTAAGGCTAGGATTGTGGGTTGGCCAGTAGTGTGTTCTCATACAGGATTTATCCTGTCTTGTCTTTCACTAGTTGAGGGAGTGGTCTCGTGGGACCATAGCCACGTATAGAAAAAAACAGACCTTAGCATCTGCATCGGCAGATAAATCGAAAGCTCCTGACCGAGTCCTGTATTTCCTGATCTGCCCTGTGACAGGACTCGGATAGCACGATGTGATACATGTGCATACAGTCATGGAAAAACGATTCACGATGAATGCGTGGGAAAAAGGGCGCGGTTGACGGTTAGCGTAATTCCTAGTGGCCCTGGGTGGTTGAACCAAAACCGAGATACGAAAACGTGCAATAGGTAAGCATAATCCCTAGTAGTCCTAGGTAGCATAAGTCCTAGTTGTACAAAAGATGATTCATGTTGAAAGACCCTAGTTAGATATAGGGTGACAGTCCAAAACGATCTTAAGGATCATGGAACTATGTTAAAGTAGTATAGAATCTCATGGGAAAGCCCGTATGGTCTACGGCAAGGGACTGAACATTTACATGGAATAAAACATACGAGTTGAGTAACCTATATATGCGATATATTAGGTTGACATGGACCATTACACGACTTTTGAGTAAGGGTCATTCATGGTTAACACATGATACGGTGGGGATACTAGTACGATAGGTGCAGAGCTAAAAGACAGGATAGATACCATGGGATGTTATACGTGATAGATATCTTAGGGATATTATACTTGATAGGAACCTAACGATGGGATACCTTGTTTATTTATCATGACACCTTAGGTTATCTGAGTTCAGTAGTTCATCCTGTTATTTTGATTTAGCTTATCTATCTTGTCATCATGCTTATGTTCATCTCAGTTTCTCATGTCAGTTAACTTTACTTGTTTTTATGCTGATAGTAGATAGGGCTTACTCAGTCTTTTTGATTGACCCGTTTTGTTTCGCCTCTTTTCTTCCGTTTCCCCCCAGGTTACAGGGAGGAATTACTGCTGTTTAGTTCGGACTTCTTCTGCTTGAAGGTCATCATGGATGGCTTGGACTTTTCTTGGCTATGGCTACTTTACTGCTTTTACTTGGGGAATAATTTATGAAAAAGTCTTTATGCTTCTTTACTATTGCAAGACAGGTTTTGATGTACTCTGATGTAAAAAGGCTTTAGACCTTAATTATTAATGTTTATGAAAGTTCGATTTTACTTCCGCTATTTTATATGTTCTGTCTTGTGATATTTCTGTGCATGTTTACCAATAATGCCCCTCTAAAGCTAGTGCATTCCTTTGCGAGTGACCCTAGCGGAGGCTGGGTGTTACATTTGGTATCAGAGCAGAAGGTTACCAGACTGGGCAAAAGTTTTTAAAGACCTTCTGAAAACTATTTGAAAATCGTTTATAAAGAAGCATTTTTCAAGAA
This sequence comes from Allium sativum, assembly GCA_030737875.1. NCBI lineage: Eukaryota > Viridiplantae > Streptophyta > Magnoliopsida > Asparagales > Amaryllidaceae > Allium > Allium sativum. Next base: position 480,723,866 of record CM060926.1, on the reverse strand, counting down.
AATTTTCTTTTAAAAGAAAAAGGCTATTCCCCAAAGGCCATTAGCACTATCCTCGTTTCCTTAATTGAATCTCTTTTCCTTTCTTTCCTCCATCTGTAGTCACAGTGGTTTTAACTGCGACTAGTCTTTTCTATCTACGAAAGTGCTTTCCATGCGATGGAGGTGGATTCTCGAGAGACCAGTGGCCGCGTTATAAGAAAGGATAGTGAGAAAGAGGATTAAGGATATGAGATTAAGGATGAGCAACTTGTGGGTATGGCTTAGTCCTCAAAGGAGGGAGAAAGATGAACAATGAAACCCATGACGAGAAAGTACCTTTGGCATGGTAAAACGGGGCGGATAGTTAAGTATTATGGGACAAGGACAAGATCATCGGAAGGGCAATAGTATGCTCTCATTTCTAGGGTACCTCGGAAGGAGGGTAACGATCTTGTTAAAGGTTTAGCTTTTCTTCTCTATCATCCTGTTAGGACTTTGTTTTGATCATCGTATCATTTAAGTCTGCTTCGATAGTTGAGTCTCTGCACCTTAAGTACTAGCGTAATAGAGAATCCCATTTTTGTCTCAAAGTCCTATTGAAGAATCAGTCCATTTATACATGACTTGTTTGGATTTGAGAATGTTTATGCCAAGTGTTAAGTTTGGAAATAATGCTTATGTTTATAAGCTAGGGATGGATTCTAGGGATAAAGTGGTTATCCAGTAGGGGGGTGCCACTCTCGGTTTTGATAGGAGGGTAGTTAGACCTTTTGACTAGCCTTGGAAATACCCTCGAAGTATCGTGTAACCTTTTTGAGGTTCTGTCATGACTAGTTACTTAGAATCCCTTGATGGCTTTATTGGAAATTTGAAGCCCGATCGAGTGGGGTTCGCCGATAAGACGGATGGTTTACTTCATTTATGCATGGGTTATAGAGATCACCCTAGTAAGTGCGCTTGATAACCTGGTTGACATCTGTTTACTTTCAAGAGAAAGTTCTTCTACATGGAATACCTTATAGTATATAAACGAGATCCAAGATTCACTAGTGAATTTTGGAAAGCTTGCATGAGATCATGAGTACGCAGTCATGATTGTGCCAAGTATTCTATAAAAAGGATAAGTGCAAGTGGAACGAGAGGCGACGAAGAAATGAGTTCCAGCTCAAGTTATGGAAACAGGAAATAAGAAGCTACGAAATCGCGAAGTTAAAAGACGGTCAAGGCACAATGGAATTAAGCTCAAGGAAATACGACTTTGATGGTCAAAGACTAGACACGCGCATGATATCTCTTTTTGGGAGTATATCCTTGATCCCTTTTTTTCTGTAGAGCTTACTTGTAGGCTATCTTTTGTGGACATCCTCTCGGTCCTATTTTCTGTTACAAACCCCGTAAGGAGTTTGTCTTGTTTATCTTCTCGACCCTGTTCCAGGGAATCCTAGGTAGAACCCTATGGATGTAAACATGTATTTGAAACATGTTATGATTGATATGGTTGCAAGTGGTTGCAAGTGGTTGCTCGTGGATGCGCGAATACACATTAGATACTAGCTCGACTCGGTCACATTTCATATTGCATATGCACGAGTATTTATACTTGTTTATGGATGAAATCGAATGTACTATCATGCGGTTGTTGCATATGAATGAATGATTGTGCACGCATATAGTATCTATATGACTAGGATTATTTGCATACATGTTGGATTCATGGCACTATACATATTTTGCATTAGAAAGATTATCCAGGCCTGATCATTAGCATTAGCTAAGGAACATGTACACACACGTTTTGCATATATTCATACAGCATTAGAAATCATCTAAGGACAATGGTTGCTTGTGGATGATGTTTTGAGTAGATGAATGATGGATGGTAGGATATGTTCTTCCTAACTTGGAGATTTCGGGGACGAAATCCTAAAAGGTGGGGAGAATGTAACAACCCGTAATTCGATAACATGTTAAAACGAGAATCAAGGAAGAATTTCATTTTTAAATTCTGAATCAAGTAAAATGGACTATGCCATTGCGTTCGTCTCGGAAAAATACGCGAAATAGAGTCTGAGTTTTCGAGAATCGGAGTCCATATGACCAAGTTATGGTCCGACGAAGTTTTCAGAAAATTCAAGTTCAAAAACGAGTTATAATTTCGGAAATTAGGGCTCGAGGGCTAGGCGGGAAAAATTCCCGCCAGGCTCCCCAAGTCGACAGCCCTGTCGACTTGGGAGTCGACATGGCTTGACCCAAGTCGACAGCCCTGTCGACTTGGGGGTCGACTTATGGTGGCCGGGCAGTTTTGCCTGGTGCACCTATTTTCTGCCTTGGCAAGGTTTTTGGGCGTGGTTTTAAATCTGACGGTTCAGGTTGGTCCTAGGGTTAATCTAAGGGTCCTAAGTAATCATAATCTCTATAAATAAGCCTCTAACCTACCCCTAAACCCTCATTATTCATTCATGCAACTAAACTATGGCAAAAATTTTACTCTAATGTCCTCCACTCTCATTCTAAAATTCCTAAGTAAATTTCTATGAGAGGTTTCATGATCATGTGAGTGTTAGAGAGTCTCTATGTTAGTATGAGAGCTTCTCAAGTTGATTTCAAGGCTAAAGCTTTGATCTTGGTTCATCAAGATGGGATTTTTATTGATTTGGAGCTTTCATCTTTGGGTTTTTGGATGATGGCATGCATAGGCTTTGTCTCAATCTTTAATTTAATCGATTTGTGCCTTCATAGCAATGTAAGCCCTTTCCCTACTCTTAGATATTAACTATGAAGTTAAATGTTCATGTTGCAAGTTTGGGTTTGATCATGGAGTATGATGCATGCTATCATGTCATGCAAGTTTATGAAGTCATTATCTTGATCTTGTGGGCTAAAAGCTACAACCTTTATGTTGAAATGTTGCATTATGCAACATGAGAACCCTCATAACCTTTATGTCAACTTGCATATGAAGTCATAACCCTTATATGATGATATATGCGAGTTACTAGTCATCATTCCATGTCTTTTGTCACCATGATTCGCTTATGTGCCAAGTTTGGGTTTATGCATGTTTTTGAGGCTTAAGAATGTAACATGCAAGTTAATGAACACATTTGTGCCTCATTTTCCACCATGATTAACTTGTGGCTTAATATCCATTTTTGTCATGCCTTTGCCAAGTCTCTTCTTTTAATCCATTACGTTGTTGCGAACGTATATGCGAGTTTAAAAGCGTTGGGTTATGTTATGGGTAATTTCTAGTGACATGAAAATATGACTTGAAAACATGACTTGAAATATAACATGGAAGTTGACATGTGAGTATGTTTGAAAATATGAAATTGGGAATTTACCTATTAAGTTAGGTCTACCCATATTCTTATGAACATGACACTAGACTAAACATGAAAGTGACCAACTCGAGGTTGGGTTGAGTTTGCAACGTAAAACTACCCGGAACCGACCGGCCTAACTAGTAGTTGCAAACAATAGGACCCAATGTGAGAAGTTGGTCATGTTGTGCTTGAACCCGAGGTTAGACCAAGTTGTGGTATAAAGCTACCCGGAACCGACCGGCTTAACTAGTAACCACAACAAAGTCTAATGTGAGAGGTTGAGGTGCATTAAGTAATTAATGCCACATGATAGGTTTAAGTTAATTTGATTAATGACTCTTAACCAAATATGACATGGACAAATGGGTTAAGTAATTTGATTAGGCTAATGATACTTAACAAAACATGACAAGGTTGGGTAGGTTAAGTAACTTGATTTGCCTAATGACACTTAACCATTTTTATACGACTAGAGACGGGGTTAAGTTAACCAACACTTAATCAATCCAACACGATAAATTGGTAGGGTTAAGTAAGTTTTCTTAATGACACTTAACCGAAAAATACAGTTAATGGATGGGGTTAAGATTTGACTCAACTAGTCTAAACATGGAAATCGGATGGGGTTAAGTTAGCCTAGACTTAATTAATCCCACTTGGCAGTTTAATGGGGTTAAGTTAAACACTTAACTAATCTAACATGATGATTTGATGTGGTTAAGTGACCTATACTTAACCAATCTAACTCGTTAATTTATTGAGGTTAAGTTAACCTATACTTAACCAATCTAACGTGAAAACATGATAAGGCTAAGTCACGAATCGCTTAAATACGCTTGACCGATTTGACTCAGTAATTTGATAGCGTCAAGTTAATATATACTTAACCAACTTGAGCATGGTTTGTAGGGTTAAGTCTTGAACCTGGATACTTAGCCAATTTTGACATGATTTGTAGACGGGTTAAGTCATGAACTTAAGTGACACTTAATCCATTATGTAAACCCTAGTTCTGAGGATTAGGTAGATAACCGTAGTTAACAAGGATAATCGGGAATAAGGCTAAGTGGTAAACCTTAGTTGAAGAATAACTAAGTAATGATTCTTAGTCAAGGAAATTTAGAACAGTTCATAGATAGATGAGTAACCTGATACGGTAGGTCATCGTTTAAGTATACGAGTAGGAGCAAGTATCTGATTTAGATAAAGGCTCCAGCGAACTGGGTAACGAAGCAGCGGCTTCGGGGAACGTGAGGATATTCTTGGTATCCCTCTGTGAGCTTCCAGGTGATCATACTAGGCTCACGAGAGGTTAAGGTCTGCGTTAGAAGAACCAAGAGTATGCCTTGGTTGCTATACGAGCGACCTAAAGACGGGGATGGATAGGGGATAGTCGACGATACACGGTCGTACCCTAGATAGTATTTCGTCAGGCTACCTACCATCTTGGGTCAAGCGTGTACGTACGGAAAGGCAGAGAACACCCAAAAGACCATAATTGCTATCTAATTATGGTGCGGTAAGGCTAGGATTGTGGGTTGGCCAGTAGTGTGTTCTCATACAGGATTTATCCTGTCTTGTCTTTCACTAGTTGAGGGAGTGGTCTCATGGGACCATAGCCACGTATAGAAAAAAAACAGACCTTAGCATCTGCATCGGCAGAAAAATCGAAAGCTTCCGACCGAGTCCTGTATTTCCTGATCTGCCCTGTGACAGGACTCGGATAGCACGACGTGATACATGTGCATACAGTCATGGAAAAACGATTCACGATGAATGCGTGGGAAAAAGGGCGCGGTTGACGGTTAGCGTAATTCCTAGTGGCCCTGGGTGGTTGAACCAAAACCGAGATACGAAAACGTGCAATAGGTAAGCATAATCCCTAGTAGTCCTAGGTAGCATAAGTCCTAGTTGTACAAAAGATGATTCATGTTGAAAGACCCTAGTTAGATATAGGGTGACAGTCCAAAACGATCTTAAGGATCATGGAACTATGTTAAAGTAGTATAGAATCTCATGGGAAAGCCCGTATGGTCTACGGCAAGGGACTGAACATTTACATGGAATAAAACATACGAGTTGAGTAACCTATATATGCGATATATTAGGTTGACATGGACCATTACACGACTTTTGAGTAAGGGTCATTCATGGTTAACACATGATACGGTGGGGATACTAGTACGATAGGTGCAGAGCTAAAAGATAGGATAGATACCATGGGATGTTATACGTGATAGATATCTTGGGGATATTATACTTGATAGGAACCTGACGATGGGATACCTTGTTTATTTATCATGACACCTTAGTTTATCTGAGTTCAGTAGTTCATCCTGTTATTTTGATTTAGCTTATCTATCTTGTCATCATGCTTATGTTCATCTCAGTTTCTCATGTCAGTTAACTTTACTTGTTTTTATGCTGATAGTAGATAGGGCTTACTCAGTCTTTTTGACTGACCCGTTTTGTTTCGCCTCTTTTCTTTCGTTTCCCCCCAGGTTACAGGGAGGAAATACTGTTGTTTAGTTCGGACTTCTTCTGCTTGAAGGTCATCATGGATGGCTTGGACTTTTCTTGGCTATGGCTACTTTACTGTTTTTACTTGGGGAATAATTTATGAAAAAGTCTTTATGCTTCTTTACTATTGCAAGACGGGTTTTGATGTACTCTGATGTAAAAAGGCTTTAGACCTTAATTATTAATGTTTATGAAAGTTCGATTTTACTTCCGCTATTTTATATGTTCTGTCTTGTGATATTTCTGTGCATGTTTACCAAAAATGCCCCTCTAAAGCTAGTGCATTCCTTTGCGAGTGACCCTAGCGGAGGCTGGGTGTTACAATATGCCAAAGAGAACGGAGTATGCCCAGTTGCAGTTTTATGAGTCGTACGATAAGCCCATAGGGCAAGTGGCAATTCTTCAATCCAGTTACCTTTAGCTTTCTCGAGACCCTTTTTAATGGTGGACTTCAGGATTTTGTTGATTGCCTCAACTTGCCCGTTGGCCTGCGGGTGGGCAACTGCTGCAAAACTTTTTGAATATGATATTTGTTGCAGAAATCCTTGAATTCATCACTTTCAAATTGCGTGCCATTGTCGGTGATATTTTTCTGTGGAACCCCAAACCTGCATATGATATTTTTCAACACAAAGTTGATTACCTTCTTCGATGTGATAGTTGCCAATGGTTCAGCTTCAGCCCATTTGGTAAAGTAATCCACGGCCACTATAGCATATTTGAAGCTCGATTTAGCGGTAGGTAGTGCTCCAATCAAGTCTATGCCCCAGACGGCGAATGGCCAAGGACTCAACATCTATGTCAACTCAGTTGACGGATCTCTTGGAATTTTTGCAAATTTCTGGCACTTGTCGCATTTCTTAGTGAATGTCATTGAGTCGAAGTTTACATCGGGCCAAAAATAACCATATCGAAGGACCTTTTTGGCAAGAGTCTGTCCACCAACATGACCTCCGCAATCTCCTTCATGTAGCTCCGCCAAAATCGCTTTAGATTCCTCCTTTGTTACACACCGCAGTAATGGCGTTGAATATCCCCTCCTGTATAAATGACCATCTTGGACAAGATATAGGCGAGACTTTCGGAGCAGTTTTCTGCGATCCTTTGGTTTCTCAGGAAGCGTTCCGTGAAGTATATAGTTTTTTATAGGGGTCATCCACGAGTCGTGCTCGTTGGTTGTTTCCATAACCCAGTCTATATCGGATTCCTCAATGCTGGAACTAGATAATACTTCCACAGGAACTAGATCGAAGATTTGAGGATCTCCAGTGCTAGCTAGCTTTGATAAGGAATCTGCCTTCCAATTTTCTCTGCGAGGAATATGAGAGAGAGAATAATATTCCAAGTTGTCGAGAAGTTCTTTGGCTTTAAGCAGATATGTCGGAAGCCTTCCCATCTTAGTCTGGAATTCACCTTTGATTTGGGAAACCATTAGCTGTGAATCGCTGAATATTAGTAGACTTTTCAAGCTTAATTCTTTTGCAACCCGCAATCCTCCGAGTAACGCTTCATACTCGGCCTTGTTGTTGGTGATGGGGAATTCGAATCGCAGAGCACAACATACATGTCGTCCTTCTGGGGTTTCGAATACTATCCCTGCCCCAGCACAATATTCATTCTTAGCGCCATCAACAAAAAGTTTCCACCTAATGACCAATTCGTTAGTTTCCTCCATTTCCTCTCCCCTATCAGTGAATTCAACAATAGAGTCGGCCAGAGCTTGCCCATTTATTGCTTTTCTGGGGTAGTAAGTGATATCATATTGGCTGAGTTCAATATTCCATTTCAGGAGTCTTCGTGAAGTTTCTGGACGGAACAACACCTGTTTCAAGGGTTGATCGGTAAGGACTTTAATAGAGTGGGATTGGAAATAGGGTATGAGCTTTTTTGATGCGATGAGTAAGGCATACGCAAGCTTTTCTATCCTTGGATAATTCATCTCTGCCCCAGTAAACCTTTTGCTAATGGAGTATACTGGCCACTGCACTTTGTCTTCCTCCCTAACGAGTGCTGCGCTCAACGCATGGGATGACACTGCAAGGTATAAGAGCAAGCTTTCTCCATCCCTAGGCTTCTATAGCATCGGAGGGGATTCCATGTGCTTGATGAGATCTTCAAATGCTTGCTGGCATTCGAGAGTCCACTGGAAGCTTTTCTTTTCCTTTTTTAATGCATCAAATAGGGGAATGCACCTGTCCGTTGCCCTTGAGATAAAGCGGCTCAATGCTGCTACCTTGCCATTTAAGCATTTGAGTTCTTTCTTGGTCCGTGGAGCTTGCATTTCTCGTAAAGCAATCACTTGTGCTGGGTTTGCTTCAATGCCCCGAGCATTTACCATGAAACCAAGAAATATTCCTGATGCTACGCCGAACGAGCACTTAAGTGGATTGAGCTTCATGCCGTATCTCCTCAGGATTTGGAACATTTCATCAAGATCCTCTATATGATTTTTTTCCTTTTTGGATTTTACCAGCATGTCGTCAACATAGACCTCCATAGTCTTTCCAATTTGAGTTTTGAACATCGCGTTCACCAAGCGTTGGTAGGTGGCACCTGCATTTTTCAAACCAAACGGCATTACCTTATAACAGTATAAACCACGATCAGTTATGAAACTGGTACTATCCTGGTCTGGCTCGTGCATCATAATCTGATTGTATCCAGAATATGCATCCATGAAAGACAATAGTTCATGCCCCGCTATTGTATCAACAAGTTGACCAATTCGAGGTAGGGGGAAGCTATCTTTTGGGCAAGCCTTATTCAAGTCAGAATAAACAACACACACTCGCCATTTGCCGTTTGATTTTTTCACACGGACCGGATTGGACACCCAATTAGGATAGGTGGATTCTCGAATGAAATTATTCGTCAATAGCCTATCCACTTCATCTTTCAAAGCTTCAGACCTTTCTGGGCCCTGTATCCGTCTTTTCTGCTTCACCGGGCGCACGTTGGGGTCAATATTTAGCTTATGCACTATTACGTCTGGAGGTATCCCGCACATATCTGAGTGACTCCAAGCGAAGACATCCAGATTTGCTTTCAAAAAACTAATCAATTCCTTTTGCAGCATAGGGTCCAATTGGGAGCCTATCTTTATTAGCTTATCTGTATCACTATCATGGATCTCTATGGAAATGGTAGCTTCAGCTGGTGCTACCTTTTCATCCCCTGCACTGATTTTTCGTGGGTCCATATCTTCCTGCATGCCGTTATATGTTCCAATGCAGGGGATGGTCATTAATTGCTATAAAGGAGCTTCATGGATGCAGAGAGGAGTCTCCGCATCCTTCTGAATTTCGTATTTCCAAGCTTCAATCAGTTCTACCATATAGCATTCTCTTGATTGCTGAGGATCCCCTTTGATAACTCCCACCCCATTTGCGGTCGGGAACTTCATCATCAATCACCAAGGAGCAAGAGCTATCCCGAAGTCGGCAAGTGCTGGCCTTCCCAAGAATGCATTGTACCCTGAAGTTGAATCAATTATAACGAAAGATTGTATCATGGAGACTTGCCTCTCTCCCTCACCTAGCTCTACAAGGAGATCAATCACACTGATTGGCTAAGTTGGTACGCCAGTGAACCCGTGTATTTTGTCTTTACTAGCTCGCACATTATCCATGGATAGACCCATTTTAGAGAAATTACTGTAAAACAGAACGTTCACGGATGCTCCGTTATCAATCAACACCTTCTTTACTATTGCTGGACCGAAGGCAATGGTGATCACCATTGGGTCAACAGTTGGAACCAACATTCCGTCGGAATCCCGATCCCGGAAGATAACATCTTCGCAGGATGTTTTAGGCATTTTTCGACGAAGAGAATTATTGCAAACCTCAAAACCGTCTCCTTTTAGAATGCTTCTTGGTTCATTAGTATACCTGATCATATCCTCCCAAGTATCCCCTGCAGGATGAGGTCCGCCACTGATTATATTGATAACAGGTCGAGGAATATTCGCAGGTGTTCTTCTATCTTGACTTGGATGGACCTGCTGCCCCTGGGCAGGCTCGGTATCTGATGAACGCTTCACATACTCCTGGAGATGATTTTGCCTTATCAATTCTTCAATCAAGTTTTTCAGGTGTCGACATTCATTAGTGTCGTGTCCCGGTCGATTGTGAAATCGACAGAACCTCCCTGAGTTTGCAGCTTCTTCGGACACCTTCACTGGCTTTGGGCTCGGATAGCCCTCTGCATCCTTCGTTGCCATATATATGTGCTCGATTGTATCATTCAACGGAGTAAAATCCGTTGGCTTGAAGAAACGCTGTTTCTTGGAGTCCTTATCATTTCTAGCATCATTACTGCCTCCTCTCTTTTGACCTTCCCCAAAATTTTCTTGACTATTCTTTTTGGGAGCTTCCTTCCTTTCCGAGACCACCTTAACTTTGACATTGCCAACAGAATAGATAGGATCATCTCCAAGACACATGTATTCCTCGGCTTTGTCATAAAAAATTTTTAGTGTCTCAGGTTTCTTTCTTTTTAGCCACCTTCCGAACTCAGACAGCTTATCAATGCCCCCCTTTAAGGCCATTAGAATTAGCCTTGGCTCTTGGGTCCCTACTTCTGCAGCAGCAGCATTAAAACGATTCAAGAAAGACCTTATCGTTTCACCAGGAGCTTGTTCTAGTTCATTGAGGGACATAATGTCTCTGACCTTTGTTGTTTGGAGGCGGAACTGGTCTCGGAAGGATCTTGCCAATGTGGCAAAGTCATCAATAGATCGCGGAGGCAACCTTGTGAACCATAATGACGCAACCCCTTCCAAATACACTGGGAAGTACAAGCACTTAAGTTCGTCAGTTGCCGGTGCCCCATCCATGTGTTGATCGTATCGAAACAAGAACACATTGGGGTCGCCTGTCCCGTTATAAGCTTGGATTGAAGGAGGTTTGAATTTGCGTGGGAAAGTTGTCTTTTTAATCCTTTCAGTGGGGGGGGGGGTTTGGACGGTGCAAATTCCCATTCAGCCTCATTATCGTTTCGAGATTGGCTTTCCTTCATAAGCTGTTGGACCAGTTTCTTGAGGCGTTCCTTCTCAGAGAGGCTATCTGCGGGGCGGACACCTTTGTCTTGACCGGAGGCTTGCTTGAGCAAACCATCGCGGTTGCGACTTAGGGGCCCTGGCCTTTCTTGGTTGGAAAGTGCCCCTTTGGCAGAATTGGCCGCTTGATGAGAAGTGATCCCTGCAGTACGGTTCCGATCAGCTTGCTTCGAAGTCTCATGCTTTCCTTTATCAGGATCGGAGATTTCTTGAAAAGATTTTTCCTGATTTGGACTAGAAGAAGAAGAACCAGCATCCTCTACACGAATGGGCTTAGAGGCCACCTTTGCCGTAGCGGCCTGAAGAGCAAAGAGAGAATCAAGTTTTGTAACCATGGCTTTGTTAGCTATCTCTAGCTGTTGCGTCAATCCAGCGACAACTTGATCAAGCTCGCCTTTTGTGACATTCACACCTCCATTAGATGTCTCTCCCACTTTAAATCGGTTAGCCACGGGGGTCTCATCCCGATTTTCTCCGTTAGAGATTCTAATTCTAGCTTCCTTATTTGCTTTTGGCGGCATTATTTCAGAAAGCAACTTGAACTTTGTAGAAAATCTGTCAGAAGGTCCAAATCGCAAGCAGGAGCGAGCTATGTTAAGGCTTAGCTTCAAGATCTCAAGATCTTTGTAGTATACTTGATGCCAGAAAGTAGATCTAGCCCCACGGTGGGCGCCTAATTGTTGATACCGAAAATTGGTATAACAACCAAAATGGTATTTCTAAACACGTTACCTAATCGGAGGCGAGATGCTTAGAGAGCATGTCACCTTTTCAGAGGCGGGGCGTTAGAAATCCTTTAGAGTTATGTGAGGCCATATCTAACATTCAAAAGCATCAATATACCAAAATAAAGAAAGAAGACAAGAATTTTATAGTGGTTCGACTCTTATTCGAGTCTACGTCCACTTTGAAGATTGGATTTCATTAATCACCAAGAGATTACAACATTTGCTCCATTATACATTCATACAAGCTCCTTTGACATGCATTTATCCTCACAACCGATTGAAATAATGGATGAAAGCTTGAAGTATTTTATGCCAATCCCTCCATAGATGCCATGGATGAAAGCTCCTTAGGTCTTTGGATGAATGATCAAGAAGAAATGAAGAAGTGCGCGAAATGCTTATGCTTGTTCCTCCATGCCAACTATGCTCCTCATGCTCCATCATTCCCTAGACTTATGATAGAGAAGAGATGTAAGAATGCTTCGAAAAATCCCGAAAGCAATTTGGCAGCACCTCCTCGTAGTTCCAGAAAAGTCCCCCCAAAATGATGGAGGTAGGGTCCTATTTATAGGCGGAGAAATGGCTGAAATCTTGTATTCAGGGGTCTGGTCGGTATTTTCGGTATTTACGGAAATGCCACTGCCAGTTGTCACCAGTTGTTTCCAGCTGTCACGCCATCACAGGTCGTTTCTAGCGCTTTGACCGACCAGGAGCTTCCGCCAGAAGAAAGGACTACTAGGAGGCTAGAATGCGGAGCGGACCGACTAAAGAATACCCTCCAGAAATGTGCGACCAGGATTGAGAACACATCGAAATTGGTTCCCTCAAACATGGGGTCGGTCTCCAGAGAAGGACGACAAGCTGCCCTTTGTATTTGGAGCGATCAGAGACTAGCGGACGACCAAGTTTGGAACGACCAGCTTTCTTTAGCTTTTGGAACGATCGGGTCAGCGCATAAAAGAGAGCGACCAGGAGTCTCTATCCTCAGGAACAATTAGAATCCTTAGGACGATCAAGGTTCTTCCACTCTCTGGAGCGACCGGGTGCCTTTTGTCTCTGGAGCGACCATATTTCCTTGGCTTCGGGAGCGACCAGCTTTAGGTCGACCAGGAAGCTTGCGCTACGGCCGCTCCCTTTTAATAACGGCAGGACCAATCCCTTCTTCAAAACGATTAAAACCGACCCATATTCACTTGGATCGATCAGATGAATAACAGAGTTCATCAGTTAAAAGCCAAATTCTCCAAGTGCCACTTTTGGAGAAAGGATGTAGGATTTCTGGGGCATATAGTGTCCAAAGAGGGGTTGGCTGTGGACCCCGCGAAAGTGGTGGTATTGCAAGATTGGAAGACACCAAGAAATGCAACTGAAGTCCGAAGCTTTCTTGGGCTAGCCGATTTTTACCAAAAGTTTATTAGGGATTTCACGAAAATCTCAGCTCCACTCACAAGACTAACGAAGAAGAATCTGGCGTTCACTTGGGATTTGGACTGTGAGTTTGCTTTCCAACTATTAAAAAGGGCTCTCACAACCGCCCCAGTTCTGACTTTGCCAGATGGGAGCAAAATGTTCAAGTATACACAGATGCATGTGGAACGGGACTATGTGCTGTTCTAATGCAAGAACGAAGGGTAGTAGCTTATAGTGGAAAGCAATTGAAAGTTCATGAAAAGAATTACCCAACCCATGATCTCGAGTTAGCCGCCATCGTATTTGCGCTTAAGTCTTGGCGCCATTATCTCCTAGGTGAGAAGTTCGAATTATACACTGACCATAAATCTTTGAAATATCTCTTCTCGCAGAAGGACCTTAACTTGAGGCAGCAAAGATGAATGGAATTTCTTTCCTCATATGGCTTTGAAATTTCCTTTACTCCCGGAAAAGGCAACGTAGTAGCGAACGCATTGAGCCGAAAGAAACTGACCTTAAGCCTGCTCTTTGTGGAAAGGCAAAGCTTGGAGTATATAGCGAGTTTTAACTTTAGGCCCTCCTCGGACTTTGTACCTGGTTTGTTAGCAATTCTCGAAGTACGCCCTAATATCTTGGACTCAGTAGGGGCTGCAAATGTGAAGACCCTCAACTTGTTGATGTGATTGATAAACTTATTAGGGGTGAGACTTCTAGTCACCTCAGTAGATACGCCATCGATGATAACGGCTGGCTGACGCGAGATGGAAGATTATGCGTCCCACAAGCAAGGGAGTTGACAAAGAAGGTTCTCGAGGAAGCACATCATTACAAGATGACTATACACCCTGGCGTTGATAAGATGTACAAGGATATAAAAAGAACTTTCTTTTGGAGCGGCATGAAGCAGGACGTGGTGAATTTCGTTTCTAAGTACATGACCTGCCAACGGGTCAAAGCGGAACAGAAGAAGCCTGGAGGACTACGTCATCCTTTAGAGGTCCCACAGTGGAAGTGGGATAGCATTTCAATGGACTTCATTGATGGACTACCTAGGTCGAGAAGAGGCAATACTAGCATTTGGGTAATAGTGGATAGGCTTACTAAGAGCGCCCACTTCATACCTATCAAAAGTAGAAGGACTGCCTTATCTCTAGCATCTCTTTATCTCAAGGAAATAGTTCGACTCCATGAGATACCCTCCAGGATTGTTAGTGACTGAGACCCTATCTTCACAAGCGAGTTTTGGCGGAGTCTGCAAGAAGCTGTAGGCACACAGTTATGTTTGAGCACGGCCTATCACCCCCAAACCGATGACCAGACGGAAAGGGTTAGAGGATCTTTTGAGACTTTGCGTTCTTGACTTTGGAGGGACTTGAGAAGATCACCTTCCTTTAGTTGAATTTGCCTACAACAACAGCTACCAAGCTACCATAGGCATGGCACCCTTCGAAGCCTTGTATGTAGGACTGTGCAAATCACCAACTTATTGGTGGGAGTCTACAAATAAACTTATACTTGGGCCGGACATGATTCGAGAGACTTCGGAGAAAGTGGACTTGATACGAAGGAGAATGAAGACTGTCCAAGACAAACAGAAATCCTACGCCGACAAAAGAAGGACCGACCTTGAGTTTGAGGTTGGGGACAGGGTTTTCCTTAAGGTATCTCCTTTAAGGAACGTCGTTCGCTTTGGATCCGTAGGAAAGCTAGCACCAAGATTTGTAGGACCGTTTCCTATCAACGAGAAGGTTGGGAAGATGGCCTATAGATTAGAGCTACCCGAGAGACTAGACGGAGTTCACAACGTCTTTCATGTTTCTCACCTCCGGAAGTGTTTGCATGAGTCTGCAGAAGTGGTGGAACCTAGCATTCTAGAGGAAACCGAAGTGTAACGTGAAGAAACTGTGAGGAGAGTTCCAACCCGCATCTTAGGAAATGAAGTGAAAAAGCTACGCAACCACGAAGTCAAACTCGTTAAAGTTCAGTGGAGCGACGCTGAGGAAGACGCGACTTGGGAAAGTGAGGACAGAATACGCGCCGCTTACCCTTTTCTTTTTGAGGGTACATCTTTGATCTCTCTTTTTCCATAAGTTATGCCTTATCTATCTTTTTAGGTATATATCCTCGGTCCTTTTCCTAACTCCTTAGGTAGAAAACAAATGGATGCAAACATGTATTTGAAAACATGTTATGAATGATGGCTGCAAATGGTTGCTAGTGATTGCTAGTGGTTGCTCGTGGATGCATACACACACAAACCCTAGGTTTTAGATCGGCTCAGTCACTTCATATTGCATATGCATATATGTATTCTCATTTGTATGTGGTTGAAACTTGATATGTTGTCATATGGATGTCGCATTTGTATGAATAAGTTGTGCACTCGTGTAGAATTATGAGTAGGAAAAATTTGCATACATAATAGATTCATGACACTTACATGATTCACATTAAGGGAGTCAACTTTATCAGTAGACTGCCTGATTTCTGCATTAGATATGGACATGTACACACAGTATGCATATAATCATGAAGCATTAGAAGTCTTTTAAGGACAGTGGAAGCATGTGTTTGTTCGTTGAGTAGATGGATTGTTGGATGGTAGGATATACATTCTTCCTAACTTGAAGATTTCGGGGACGAAATCCTTTTAAGGGGGGGAGAATGTAACACACCGTGAATTCTATAACATTAAGCTTCACAAGTTAAAGTGTAATTAATTCTAAATGAAAGAATTAAGGGAAATGGGTTATGTCATTGCGTTTGTCTCGGAATTCTTCTTGAGATAGAGTCCGAGTATGAGTGAATCGGACTCCGTATGAAGGAGTTATAATCTTCGGAAGTTTCAGAATAAAATTTAAAATTCAAACAGCTCGGTTTCAAATTCGAAATTTGAAAAACAGGTTCAAACTGGGCTGGGCGGGAAAATTCCCGCCTAGGGACCAGGTCGACATAGGGTCGACCATGGTGTGTACCTGGTCACCCCAGGTCGACCATAGTGTCGACCTGGGTGTCGACCTGCCTGTCAACCTACATGGTCGACCTGGCTGACTGGATCTGGCTCTGGCTCGAAGTTATGTGGCTTGGTGTGTCATTAGGGCTGACATGTCACCTCTTGATTGGCTCTCTGAACTTTGTATGGTCTAGATTCCTCATGTTTTCATCTGAGACTCAAAACAGTTCAAAAATCTATAAATACACCCTAAGTCTCAACTAAAAATTGACATAAAAATATAAGATTGGAGTCGTCATGCTGCCAGGAAGGAATTGAGCAAAGCCGTTAAGAGAGAGGAGCTTAGAGACGAATCAAATTAAGAAGAAGACTAAAGCTTAATCAAATTAATCGACGCAACGTTAATTTACCCAAAGGAACGCATCTCAATTTCAGAATTCAGAATCCAGAATTCAAGATTCTGCATTCATTGTAAGTATAGTGACCTTTTAGAATATGAATAAAAACTGTGACGTGAATCGATGTAATGAAAATAGAATTGTGTTATTGTATGATAATGATATAAATTCTGTGTATCGTAATGATTCTTTCATGAATTGTGTATTGATATTTGTGGCCTAAATTGACTGATGCAAGCCTATTGAACAATTGTATATGAAAACAATGGCACTTGCAAGCTTGTGGCAAAAACTAGAATTTGATCCCTTTATGTTTATGTCTATGGCATGGACTATATACATTCTCTAAGCCTAAATTAAGGCTTATGTAAACATGTTCTAGATTTGAGACCTTTTATGCCTACATGACCCAAAACCTATGAACACATTCTTATGTTTATTTGCAAGTATAATTGGATCTATGTTAAGTATCGTTTGGGTTACATAAACTATGCAAGTTCATGTTGAAATAGGCTATATGATTAGATGTTAAAATTGGACATTTTGGTGAATATACAACATGTTAGTTTTGTGGTTGTCATTATGCCAAGTTAAACATGTTTAAACCCAAGTTTGTATTAGCCTAAACTATGCCATTTCATATGTCACCTACGTAGTTATACTTTGATTTGAATGCAAGTTCACATGACCCATAATTTATGTTTGTATCGCTAAATTGCAAGTTCATGCGCCACACACCTTTATGTATTGTAAAATATTACATGTTCTTGATTTCCCCTTTTTCTCACATTTATAAAGTTGGGCTGAATTGTGTCGAGCCCAACACTTGTTATAATGTTGCGAACTTACAAACAGGGGTAATAACGTTGGGTGTAAAACATGAAAAAAAATATGTTGGCATGGTTGGCACATTCCAATGCCAATGACATTTAAGCGGTATGAATTTTTATACCCAAGAATAAAGGACAGGGCATTTACATATAATTGAGAAGTGATAAAATATGTAAATTTAGAAAACATGGTATGCTTAACCCGAGGTTGGATTGAGTTGTGACGTAAACCTGCCCCGACCCGCCCGACTGTCCGGTAGTCACAACAATACCTATCAAATGTGGGTGGTTATTGCTTCAATGCGATGTTTTTGTGTATATTGCTTCAATGCGATGTAGTACACACAAAAAACTACGTTCAAATGGAAATCCGATTAAAAGGGACTGAGCATGAAGGCTGCTGTCCAACATTTCGATATGATTGCCCTTCTCCTAACATAGTTACATATTAACTATGAATAAATGTCATGTTCCCGTATAAGTTAATTTATTTTTTAAATTTACCTTTTTCAACTTTTTTTTCCTTTACATACTGCAAAAGTTGCTTAGTTGGTCTATGTGCATGTTTCACCTAAAATGACGAAGTTCCTACCTGTTACATTATGCACTAAGTACATGTTACGTTAAGTAACTATTACATTACCTTTTACCTACCAATTGCTTCTATTGAGGTCGGTATTGCACATAATATCAGTGCATTTCATTATTTTCTTAGTAACATTTGAGTACAAATATGTCCCATATCTGATCTTTCGGTGATTGGTCATGTAAACAAAAATATAATGACATATGCTGCCAATTGATATTTTCTTTATCCTACATACTTTCTCAAATATCATGTTCCTATATAAGGCAATTTTTTTAATTTTTTTTACTACTTTTCAACTTTTTTTTCCTTTACACACTGCAAAAGTAGCCTAGTTGATCTATACGCATTTTCACCTAAAATGACAAAGTTCCTACCTGTTACATCAATGTACTAAGTATCTTTTACATTAAGTACCTGATACCTACTTGTTGCTTCTGTTGATGATGGTAATGCATATAACATCAGCGCATTTCATTAATTTTTGAGTAATGTTTGAGTACAAATATGTCCCATATCTGATCTTGCCTGTGGTTGTCCATGTAAAAAAAAAAGATAAAGGCATATGCTTCCAATTGACATGTTCTTATCCTACATACTTTCATTTTCCAGCCGATAAGATCTACGAGGGAAATAAAATGTAAATGTTTTTGTGTGGATTACTTCAACGTGACATAGTACACACAAAAAACTACATTCAAATGAAAATTTGGTCAAAAGGGGATGGGCATGAAGGCTGATGTCTGACAGTTCGATACGACTGCCCTTCTCCTAACATAGCTGCATATTAACTATGCTCAGTTATCATGTTCCTGCATAAGGTAATTTTTTTTCAAATTTATTTATTTTCAACTTTTTTCCCCTTTACACACTACAAAAGATGCTTAGTTGATCTATACGCATGTTTCATGTAAAATGACAAAGTTTGTACCTGTTACATCAGTGCACTAAGTACCTTCTACATTACATGTTACCTACCTGTTGCTTTTTTTGAGGTCGGCATTGCACATAACATTAGTGCATTTCATTATTTCGCGAGTAAAGTTGGAGTACAAATATGTCCCATATTTGATCTTGCCCATGAATGGTCATGTAAACAAAATTATAATGACATATAGTGCCAGTTGACATTTTCTTTATCCTGCATACATTCATTCTATAGTCGATAAGATCTAGGAGGTAAATCAAATGCAGATGTTTTTGTCTGTATTGCTTGAATGCGACGTAGTACACACAATGTTCACCTTTGAATCAAATTACGGGTGCAGGCACTAATGAAATTTTAGGAAAAGAACCTATTGCAGCCAATGATATTAGAGGAAACTCCTATCTTCACGAGGCACGAAACCAGTTTTGATAAGAGACGTAGAAAAGTGGTACACGATTGTAATGTTCCGTATTTTTACGGTATTATAATTAATTAATTTAATTATATAAATAGTGATTTGAGAATATAATGGGTGTTTAATTAAATTATATGAATTATTTAATTTATATAAATAATATAATAATATATTTAATTCAAAAATAATAAAAAAGATTGGAATTCACAATATTGTGTAATTTGGATTATTTAAAATATATAATTCAGTTTAGAGCTGAATTATATTCACGAATATATTATATAAACGAAGTTTGAATGAATAATTATATTATAATAAAATCGAGTTTGAAATGGCGCAGCAGTTCGTTATTTGGCGATTCGAACTTCAAATGAATATACATAATCCGTTTTAAATCGGATTTCTATGAAACAAGAAAGGTTTGAATCTGTTGAACGATATTTTTCTAATGGAAGAGAAAAATTAGGACTTCATTGTGTATATTTTGAGTTATGTCCAAATCTAATTTTAGAGAAGCCGCTATGGAATTCCTTTATAATTTATAATGATTTATTTATATTTAAAACAGATTTTCAATATAAATTGAATACTGATTTAACACTGGATTTGAATTATCGAGTTATACATTCAGTTAGAAATATTTTGTGAGCTGAATGATATTCCACTGTGAATATATATGATAATATTTATTTATAAATATTTAATTTAATTATTTTTAAATATATTTATATTTAAATTGGTTTATTTAGAGCTTTAAAAATTTCCAGTTTTTCAAAGTAACTCCATTTTCAACAAAACTAATTTTGTCGGATCCATAATATTAAATTATTGTTAGATTCTAAGTTTTGTGATTTTTAGAGTCAGTGTATGGCCGCACGGATTTTTAATGTGAAAAACAATCAGTATTTTGATAGCTAAAAATATGTTGTGTGAGAAAACGGAGACGGAATTCAACAAAACCAGTTTTGTTAGGTCCGTAATGTCGAATTCTTCGTGTATGTCCATTTTCATGATTTTTGGATGTTGTAGGAATTTTCAAAGTGATAAATGGAGCTAATTATCAAATATAAATTAATATGAAATTCATGAAGCTTCTTCTGCAAGCTAAATAAATATCCTATAAATACTCCACTAACTTACGACTCTAGTTTTTCATTTCCACAGTCAATAGAAATCGCGCCATCACATTTTCTTCTCCAAAACACAAAATTCCACCTTCGTAAATCCATTAAAATTCAAATAAATTCCTAAAATTCTTAAAAAAACTTTATATGGATTCCCTGAGTAATGGCCTTCGAATCTATAACCATTTTGTTGAGTTCGATGTCCTTTCCAAACATTGTATATTAACCAGCTAGTCTAGGGCTGACAGTATTGGGAGTATAAAGCATCAATTGGTAGAACGAGGGGTGCTTTCGAGTCTGGCTTGGGATTCTGCACCTTGCTTCCAAGTCTTGTTCGATTCTCTGGTAATTGGTGTCGTGTGCAACACCCCACCTCCGTTAAGGTCACTCTCAAAGGGAATGCCTTAACTTCGGTGGAGCATTTTAAGATACAAGATACTAATAAATTACAAGACAGAAAATTTATGCACCGGAAAAAGATCAATATTGTTTCATAAATACTTGTTCAACACAACAATTCAACAACTGTTTCAACCTTCCAAATTATTACAACTTTTCATCTGTCTTGAAAACATAAAGAAGCAATACTAAAAATAAAATGACATAAATCCCCAATAAATGCTTGACCATAGCCATAGCTCAAAAAGGAAAGTCCAAGCCTTACATCTACCGTCTTCAAGCTTTGGCTAACCTGGACAAAGCAGAAGTGTTTCCTCCCTACGGACCTGGGGAGGGGGGAACGGAAGAAAAGAAGCGAAAGGAAAATGGGTCAGACATAAGACTAGTAAGCCCAGTTATCTAATAGCGTGTCAAAAAGTAAAAGAATATGACATGAATAAACTAAACTTAGAATGATACCACAAGGATAGGGTAGTCCTATAACGAGGTAAAGTAAGATTAAACTAGATTTGGCTATCGCACCCACTTTTACTTCTCTGCACCCACTAAGAGCTGTTTAACTAGCAATGTATGTTTGTGATAAAGTGATCCATTCATGTATTGATCGGCTTCTACTCGCATTCATGTATTCCCAGTGTCATGTGGCCCCCACGTGATTTTTAAGTACTTGCGCCGGTTCCAGTATAGGGTGTATCAAGTCCTATAATGGCAACCCTGACACGATTCAAAGATGCACAAGTGTACGCCTGGTGCCCAGTGCATGCTTTTTCTAATTCGGAGCCTGTGCACGCCCTTACTCCGTCGGAACCTACACTGACGCACCTAACCGCCGCCCTTTTGACTGCTTATATTCAGCCAAGTAATCGTGCCCCACCCTGCCTAGTTCAGGGTACCTTGATACATCCATGTGGGTTACTACTGAAACGGATCCCCGTTACTAGGGGTTTTCTAGTCAACATGCTAAATTGGTTAAGTGTCCTTTGTTTGACTTAACCCCTATCAATCTTGTCTAGTTAACATGTTAAGTTTGTTAAGTGTTTCCTCAATTACTTAACCCCACCAATCTTGTCTTGTTAACATGTTAAGTTGGCTAAGTGTTCCCTAATTACTTAACCTCACCATTTCTAGCTTGATTGTTCATGAGCTTTAATTAATTAAAGCACCAACCACTCACATTAGACAGGTATTGTTATGGTGACTGGATGTGTCTGTTCGTTCCGGCTAGTTTTACACCACAACTCAGTCTAACCTCGGGTCTTTCTGGGCTTGATGCACTAACCTCTCGCATTAGACAGGTATTGTTGTGGTTACTGAATGTGCCGGTCGGTTCTGGGCAAGTTTACACCCAAACTCAGTCTAACCTCGGGTTAGGCTTATTCATCTTTTACATTTTATATATGTGAATTTTCTACAAGTGTTTCATGTCACATATTTTAATTATGTTCAAGACTAATGGTATAAAATATACAATTCATGGCCTTAACCATTTACATGGTTTTGTGCCCACCTACATTATTAACATGTTTTGATTTAATAATTATCCCAAGGTTACCCCCGTTTGTTCATTCGTATTAATCACAAGAAGTCATTGGGCCTGCATATTAGCCCAATTTATAAACAAGAGGCAAAGAAGGGAACATGCATAATATAGATTCAACCGAACATGTAAATTTTGCATAAAACTTTATTCATATAATATAACATGTCACATGAACTTGCATATAATTTATTATCACCATCTAGAGAAATTCCTTTTGTTTTCTCATCTCTTTTTCACTGCTGCAGGATTCGGTAGCAGTTGCTCATCCCAAACGTAGTGGTGGCAATGTATTCGTTACGCTCAAGATAAATGAGTGGACGGTCATGTGAGGCCGGGTTGCAAGACGTTCTTGTTGAACCCCAGTGTATCCTCTCTAGAGTACACTGATCGGCAGGTGTTTCCCTACCTTGTCTGTTGGAATCTAATCTCCAATAAGCGCTCTGCGATTTAAGATTTTATACTATATACGCGAACATGAGATGCAAGCGTTTCACTAGATGATTATTTATTTGATAAAAACTATTATAATATCAATTGTTTTAATATAAAATAATTGGGTCATTATTAGTTATGGATTGGTCTAAAGATTTCTAAAGTAAATGAATCTGTCAATATGGAAAATGTTATTCCTTATTTCCCTGTATACAATCTTTTTAACTGTGTTTACTCACACCAATCCCCTGACTGACCCAGAGTTTATTATCTGTGTTTCCTAAACTCTTGGGTACTCATAACTATTATTATGGGTATACAAGTGATCCAGGTGATGAATGGAAATCCTTTGAAGTATTTTGGACAAGGAAGTCATAGAGTCAACTTATCAGTTATATCTATATCTAAGTATCAAGATGAATGTTTGTGTTGGGCCAGTATCCATGTAAGATGTATGAACTATTCTATGATGTAACAAACTCTGGTATGTAATATATGATGTGATATTATATTTGTTAAATTCCGCTGTGAGTGTAACACCCCACCTCCGTTAAGGTCACTCACAAAGGGAATGGCTTAACTTTGGTGGAGCATTTTAGTAAACAGAACAGAAACTTACAAGACAGATAAAATAGTACTTGAAAAATTTATAACTTTATTTTAACAGAAACCAAAATAAACTTGGTTACATCCTTTCAAATCACATTATCAAAATTCAAGTACAAAATATCAGTCTTGTACAAAAGCCTTCAGAATGCATAGTTTAAAATCATAATCCCCATAGAACGGAAGCTATACAGAGCCAAGCCATACTTTAAGCACATCAAGTAGAAGAAATCCGGATCAAGCTAAAGTATTCCCTCCTTGGATAACCTAGGGGGAAACGGAAGAAAGGAGGCAAAACAACAAGGGTCAGACAAAAAGTCTAGCAAGTCCAGTGATTTTCTGTTATGAACAGATAATAATAACATGACATGAAAATAAAACTGGATGAGAGATAACTGTCACAGGTGTAACAGATATAACAGAAGAACAAAATGATATAAGCTATTGTTTTACACTTCTCTATACTAATACTAGTATAACAGAATTAGGTGTCACCCTAATGTTTAAACTGAAACAGAAACGGGTACAGAATAATTTAACAAAAACAAAATGCTAATAATTGGCCTTTACTACCCGATCAGAAACAGACAGAAGCAGAATGCACCATCAACACCCCTCGCCATTTTCAGAATGAACCGCTTATAATTAGTTCAGTAAGCGTGCCCGGACCCTACTTACTGTTGGGTCAAAGTTTTGATACCAGAAAGGGTTACTGACTAATATGGGTCCCAAACAACAGATGACACAAGTAATTCCCCTCTTAACCTTGTGTCCCCAGACAAACAGATTTCAGCTTAACTTGTTTACAAGTTTCAGACATACAAAATTTAGATTAACTAGTTCACAGATCAGACAATCAAGTTAACAGGTTTTCAAACTAACGGATCAGATGTTCAGATTAACAGGCTTACAGATTAACTGGTTACAGATTAACAGACTTACAGATTAACTGGTGACATATTATCTAACTTTGTATTGGGCCTACGGATTCACGAAACGGGTTTATCAGATTCATTGATCCAATTGGTTTAGCCTTACCCAACACGTTTTAGACATCATAATTATCTCAGATTTTCATTAATTAAATATTAATGCCCAAACCGCTCACATTAGACTGACAGTTTGCCGCTACTGGTTAGGCTGGTTGGTTCCAGGCAGGTTTCTGTCGCAAACTGAGTCTAACCTCGGGTTTCAAGCACGTTATGACTAACTTCTCACATTAGAACCTATTGTTTGCGACCACTGGAATATGCCGGGCGGTTCTGGGCAGAATTACCCCGCAAACTCATTTTGACCTCGAGTTAGCCATGTTTATCTTTGCGGCCAATTAATTAATGATTCACCATTTGTACCCACGCCTAATATACATGTCAATTATTCATAACTATAGCCAATTCAGATTATGTCAATAGCGGAATAATTATATCAACTCAACAGATATTGGAAATAACAGATTTTTCAGATTAGGCGACTTAACGGATTTAGCAGATTAAGCAAACTAGCAGATCTAGCATTTTCAATAGACTTAGCAGATGAAAGATTTGGCAGATGAATAAATCTAGCAGACTAGGCAGTAGAGCAGAACTAGCAGATTAAGCAATATAACAGAACTATCAGATTAAGCAATATAGCAGAACTAGCAGATTAGGCAAATATAAAAGATTTAATCATTCCTTAAAGTTTCACAAACATATCTTGCCTAATTTTAAATTTGGCCTAAGCATGCCTAAATAATTGTCATGATTCACACTATGATCATATACCAATTATAACCATCGATTACTATGCATGTCATATATCCCAAAGATTCCTTACTTAGGTGTTTATTTACATTTAATAGATGTCCTACCTTAATGTAAATCTTTATACCTAAGCCATATTTTGTTTGTCTCAAGTCATATGTTAACATACCATGGTTCCTCTTCTTCCAATTCACAGAATATGCATAGATCTAAATCTAGTTTACAACCTATGTCCTTTTTCTTAAATCAGTCACAGATTAACCATGTCCTATTATTCCACATTCATTATTTGTCCCAAACATTTTAGCGTCCGTGCGTTAATCTCTTAGGAGATTGGCGCAGGCTCGTAGTAGCCTGGCTATAGAACAGAAAGAAGAAGAGATACAGAATAAAATAGATCAGAACAGAACATACACAATCTCAAATTCAGATTTACAATCATGTCACAATTATGATTAAAGTTTATATCGGAAAATAACTGCACTTGCCTTGGTTGGATTAAAGAAAGAACTTTAATTGTTGTAGAATCGTTGCAGAAGCTTTAATCTCTAATTTGAATTGAGCTGCTTAGGTTGATGTGGATTAGCTTCTAGTTTTGATTCCAGTAGAGTAGCGATGCCATTTCTATTTTTATTTAGAACAGAGGCAGAGAAGAAGCAGAATAGAATTTTTTGTAGAGAACGTTAGGTCTTAGGTTGTTTTATAGGTGTAGCAATTCATTTAAGCCATCAGATTAACCCTAAAACCAATCCGGACCATCAAAAATCGCCCCTGGGCTTCAAAAACATGTTCTGGACCGAAATAGACCGACCAGGTCGACCTGTAGGGGCGGAGGTGGACACTATAGTCGACCCCCATGGGGGAGGTCGACCTGCCCAGTTCTGTGCTGACCGAAACCTTCTGAATCTTTCACAGGCCATAACTTCTTCATCCGGACTCCGATTTTCGAAAACTCAGACTCTATTTCATGTAAAATTTCGAGAGGAACGCAATGGTGATGTCAATTTTACCTAATTTCTGATACTTAAATTAATTATCCTCATTTTACTATCTTTTCCGTTACACAAACCGTTATCGAACTAATTTTTCTTCTCTTTCATGTATTAATTAACTCTTCTTATGCATCACCATTATTTACCTCTCATAAGCATATTTTCATATATTTTATTTCATTTTTAATTATATTTAAAAATGCGGGTTGTTACATTCTCCCCTCCTTAAAGGATTTCATCCCCGAAATCTTCAAGTTAAGAAGAATGTGTCCTACCATCCAATCATCCATCTACTCAATCACCAATCACAGGCATTCATTGTCCTTAAGAGATTTCTAATGTTGTATGAACATATGAAAGAAGTGTGTGTATATGTTCCTTGTCTAATGCAAAGATCAGGCGGTCCACTGATTCAGTTGACCTCCTTAATGCGAATTATGCCAGTGCCATGAGTCCAACATGTATGCAATTTTCCTACTCGATACATATCATTTCTATATGAGTGCACAACCATTCAGTCATATGCAACATCCATGTGCTGATTCAATCATTTTGCATCCACAAAAATTAAAAATGCTCACACATCCATATGCAGTATGAGAGTGTTTTCGAGCCGATCTAGTGCCTAGTGTGTGTATATGCATCCACGGGCAACCACTAGCAACCACTTGCTTCCACTTGCAACCATCAAACGTAACATGTCTCAAACACATGTTTACACCCATTAGTTTCTACCTAAAGTTCGAAGATTCGATCGATAGGATACAGTCGAATGATGGAAGCGAGTACAGATAGAACAAAAACTTGGTTCCCATTAGGCATGGGTCCTAAGTATCGGCCCCGAAGACCGAAACCAACATCAAATTGACACCCAGAGGATTACCCTCTTTAGGCAATGTCAAAACTGGAAATCGAAGTATTCAGATATTTACAGACTACTGGTACAGATCAGGTTCCCTAATGGCTCTTAGGAAGTTAAGCATGATAAAATCATACCCCACGAAAACTCAGAATGTATGCATCATACTTGACGCCTAACACAGATATCCCTCAAACCCCAATCTCAAACAGATGAGCCATAACCCTTATATGTCTCAGTCCACGGCGGAATTTAGAAATAATACTAGTATTAAAGTGCAGAGTATCGATTACAAAATCAAAATACCAGAATCAGAAAAAGTCTTAACTCCATAATCAGATAAAGAAATTAAATCTACTATAGAAATTTTCCTATTTCTATCATAGCCACTAGCCTCAAGAGTGTTCGCCTGCCCTCCTTTCCCTCGTCTCTTTGGCAGTCCCTAGTGAAGTGTCCCATCTCTCCACAGTTAAAGCAAGTGCCTTTCCTTTTTCTGCAATCCTTGTTCAGATGAGTCGAGCTCCCACAAGTAAAGCACTTTTTCCCCTTCTTATCTTCAGACTTCTCATCCTTCTTTTGTGTTTCCTTTTTGGGCCATGCTTTCTTATTTTGTGGTTCTTCCTTCTTTGTCCCTTCGGGCCCTTATCTTCCTCGTGCATTAGTGCCATTTCCACCAATTTCTGGTAAGTCGCTCCCATGTGTACGTGGGTCATGGCTAAGCTGTGCAGTGGCTCATTCAATCCTTTAACAAAGCGAAGAGCCTTTTTATGTTGAGTGTTGACTAAATCCAATCCGAACCTAGCTAGTTGGTTGAATTGGTTGACGTATTCCTTGACTGTCATACTTCCTAGCTTAAGAGATAAGAACTTTTCCAGTTGTAAACTCCGTTCAGCTTGCGAGAGAAATTTTGTCTCAAACCTTGTTCTGAAATCCATTCATGTCTCAACCGGCCTCTCGGCGTTAGTGACTTCCCGCCAGTAGGAAGCTTCGTCTTTGAGCAGCCATACCGCCAACTGTACCTTCTACCTATCGTCCACCTCGAAAATAACGAATAGATCCTCAGTTTCTTTGAGTCAGTTCCTCGCTTCGACGAATGATTCAGTTCCCTTGAAATCCTTTCCACCCATGGCCCTAAAATCTCTACAGATCTTTGAGAAAGCAATTGCACGAGGAAGGAGCGGAGGAGGAGGGTGATCATTTGCTGGACCTGCGGCGGCGGTCCTAGCCTCAAGATATTGACGAAACCAACCGGGTACATGAACACCCTCTGGTATCTCAGATGCTTCAGACATGCTGAAACGAAAAAAGGAAAGATTCAATACAAAAAGGACTGAAGGAAAGATATATGGCTCTTGGGGATCATGTTTTTCAAAATAAGCTTTATTTTTGAAAATACTTCCTTTCAAAACCTTTTTAAAAATAGATATCCAAAAACTTTACCCAATCTGGTAACCTTCAGCTCTGATACCAAGTGTAACACCCCACCTCCGTTAAGGTCACTCACAAAGGGAATGCCTTAACTTTGGTGGAGCATTTTAGTAAACAGAACAGAAACTTACAAGACAGATAAAATAGTACTTGAAAAATTTATAACTTTATTTCAACAGAAACCGAAATAAACTTGGTTACATCCTTTCAAATCACATTATCAAAATTCAAGTACAAAATATCAGTCTTGTACAAAAGCCTTCAGAATGCATAGTTTAAAATCATAATCCCCATAGAACATAAGCTATACAGAGCCAAGCCATACTTTAAGCACTTCAAGCAGAAGAAATCCGGATCAAGCTAAAGTATTCCCTCCTTGGATAACCTTGGGGGGGGGGGAACGGAAGAAAGGAGGCGAAACGACAAGGGTCAGACAAAAAGTCTGGCAAGTCCAGTGATTTTTAGTTATGAAAAGATAATAATAACATGACATGAAAATAAAACTGGACGAGAGATAACTATAACAGGTGTAACAGATATAACAGAAGAACAGAATGATATAAGCTATTGTTTTACACTTCTCTGTACTAATACTAGTATAACAGAATTAGGTGTCACCCTAACGTCTAAACTGAAACAGAAACGGGTACAGAATAATTTAACAGAAACAGAATGCTAATAATGGGCCTTTACTGCCCGATCAGAAACAGATAGAAGCAGAAATAGATTAATCCCTACGGAAAAAGAATGTAGAATTAGGTGTACACTAGTAATGGGCCTTTACCACCCGAACAGACGGTACCACACAGAAACAGACAGGTGTTACCACCCAACAGAAACAGACGGTACCAATAGAAACAAACAGAACTAAGTGTACTCTAAAACCCTACCACAAGCGATCGGCTCCCTAATACATAAATATCCTGTGTCGGCCCCACAGTAGGGTGTATCACTCCCTAAAGTGACAACCAATTGGCACAGACCTATTTATATATGTCACGGTGTCTTACATCATCAAAGGCAGACTGGGATCCATGCACGCACATGACCCGGTTGGAACACACCATCAACACCCCTCGCCATTATCAGAATGAACCGCTTATAATTAGTTCAGTAAGCGTGCCCGGACCCTACTTACTGTTGGGTCAAAGTTTTGATACCAGAAAGGGATACTGACTAATATGGGTCCCAAACAACAGATGACACAAGTAATTCCCCTCCTAACCTTTTGTCCCCAGACAAACAGATTTCAGCTTAACTTGTCTACAAGTTTCAGACATACAAAATTTAGATTAACTAGTTCACAGATCAAACAATCAAGTTAACAGGTTTTCAGACTAATGGATCAGATGTTCGGATTAACAGGCTTACAGATTAACTAGATACAGATTAACAGACTTACTGATTAACTGGTTACGGATTATCTAACTTT
Source organism: Allium sativum (assembly GCA_030737875.1). NCBI lineage: Eukaryota > Viridiplantae > Streptophyta > Magnoliopsida > Asparagales > Amaryllidaceae > Allium > Allium sativum. The sequence goes on along the minus strand of CM060926.1, from coordinate 480,694,180 downwards.
GTACTGGGCCTACGGATTCACGAAAAGGGTTTATCAGATTCATTGGTCCAATTGGTTTAGCCTTACCCAACACGTTTTAGACATCATAATTATCTCAGATTTTCATTAATTAAATATTAATGCCCAAACCTCTCACATTAGACTGACAGTTTGCGGCTACTGGTTTGGCCGGTTGATTCCGGGCAGGTTTCTGTCGCAAACTGAGTCTAACCTCGGGTTTCAAGCACGTTATGACTAACTTCTCACATTAGAACCTATTGTTTGCGACCACTGGAATATGCCGGGCGGTTCCGGGCAGAATTACGCCGCAAACTCATTCTAACCTCGAGTTAGCCATGTTTATCTTTACGGCCAATTAATTAATGATTCACCATTTATACCCACGCATAATATACATGTAAATTATTCATAACTATATCCAATTCAGATTATGTCAATAGCGGACTAATTATATCAACTCAATAGATATTGCAGATAACAGATTTTTCAGATTAGGCGACTTAACGAATTTAGCAGATTAAGCAAACTAGCAGATCTAGCATTTTCAACAGACTTAGCAGATGACAGATTTGGCAGATGAACAAATCTAGCAGACTAGGCAGGAGAGCAGAACAAGCAGATTAAGCAATATAACAGAAATAGCAGATTAAGCAATATAGCAGAACTAGCAGATTAGGAAAATATAACAGATTTAATCATTCCATACAGTTTCACAAACATATCTTGCCTAATTTTAAATTTGGCCTAAGCATGCCTAAATAATTGTCATGATTCACACTATGATCATATACCAAATATAACAATTGATTACTATGCATGTCATATATCCCAAAGATCCCTTACTTAGGTGTTTGTTTACATTTAATAGATGTCCTACCTTAATCTAAATCTTTATATCTAAGCCATATTTTCTTTATCTCAAGTCATATGTTAACATACCATGGTTCCTCTTCTTCCAATTCACAGAATATGCATAGATCTAAATCTAGTTTACAACCTATGTCCTTTTTCTTAAATCAGTTAAAGATTAACCATGTCCAATTATTCCACATTCATTATTTGTCCCAAACATTTTAGCGTCCGTGTGTTAATCTCTTAGGAGATTGGCGCAGGCTCGTAGTAGCCTGGCTATAGAACAGAAAGAAGAAGAGATACATAATAAAATAGATCAGAACATACACAATCTCAAATTCTGATTTACAATCATGTCACAATTATGATTAAAGTTTATATCAGAAAATAACTGCACTTGCCTTGGTTGGATTAAAGAAAGAACTTTAATTGTTGTAGAATCGTTGCAGAAGCTTTAATCTCTAATTTGAATTGAGTTTCTTAGGTTGATGTTGATTAGCTTCTAGTTTTGATTCCAGCAGAGTAGCGACGCCATTTTTATTTTTATTTGGAACAGAGGAAGAGAAGAAGCAGAATAGAATTGTGTGTAGAGAAGGCTAGGTCTTAGGTTGTTTTTATAGGTGTAGGAATTCATTTCAGCCATCAGATTAACCCTAAAACCAATCCAGACCATCAAAAATGGCCTGTTCTGGACCGAAACATGCCGATCAGGTCGACCTGTAGGGGGGGAGGTCGACACTATAGTTGACCCCCATAGGGGAGGTCGACTCCCAGGTCGACCCCCTGTTCGACCTGGCCCCCAGGTCGACCCCCAGGTCGACCTGCCCAGTTCTGTGCTGACCGAAACCTTCTGAATCTTCCACAGGCCATAACTTCTTCATCCGGACTCCAATTTTCGAAAACTCAGACTTTATTTCATGTAAAATTTCGAGAGGAACGCAATTGTGATGTCTATTTTACCTAATTCCTGATTCTTAAATTAATTATCCTCAATTTACAATCTTTTCCGTTACACACACCGTTATCGAACTAATTTTTCTTCTCTTTCATGTATTAATTAATTCTTCTTATGCATCACCATTATTTACCTATCATAAGAATATTTTCATATATTTTATTTCATTTTTAATTATACTTAAAAATGCGGGGTGTTACAGTGAGATTCTGATGTTCTTCTTACTCTTATATTCTATTACTTCAATCTTTTCTATCTCATCTTCTAAATTGTAACAATAGTGACACGACTTTTGAGGCATCGAAAATCGTGCTGTTACATATGGTGCCATTCTAGATTGCAAGAGGAGGGTCGTTAGGCTTTTGACTTGTCATGGGAGGTTCCTCTGAATTTCTTGTGACCCACAAGGGTCAGCTGTGATTTGTTTCCTAGAGTTTCTTGATGCATCTATCGATGATCTGCAATCTGTTCCAGTAGTCCAGGATTACTATGATGTTTTTGAAGAGGTAGGGGCTTACCTTTGAGGCGCGAAATCGATTTCCATATATATCTGGTGGACAATGCAAAACCAGTTGCCTTACCAGTGCGCCATATGGCTCCAAGAGAAAGGAGGGAGCTGAGTAAGCAAGTAGGGGCGTTACTTGAGAAGGGTTTTATCAGACAAATCATATCTTAATGGCGTGCTCTAGTAGTATTCGCAACAAAGGCGGATGGTTCGCTTTGTTTGTGTGTTGACTATAGGGAGTTGAATAAACTCACCAAGAAGAATAGGCACCCTCTTCCGAGGATTGATGATTTATTTGACCAGCTTATTGATGCCTCGGTATTTTCCCAGTTAGACTTGGCCATGGGGTTTCATCGGTTGAGGGTGGCTGAGGACAGCATAAATAACACTACTTTTAGGACTCTGGATGGTTTCTTTTAATGGCTAGTTTTGCCTTTGGGCAGACGAATGCACCTTCCTATTTTGTTGATTTGATGAGCAGGGTGTTGCGGATGTTTCTAAACAAATTTGTCGTGGTCGTTGTTGATGATATCATGATCTTCTCCAAAAGTGAAGAAGAGCAAGCCCAACATTTGAGAGAAGTTTTGAAAACTCTCCACGACCATCAGCTTGTGGAAAAGTTCTCTAAATGCCATTTTTGGACAAAGGAGGTGAGATTCTTAGGGTGTGTGGTCTCCAAAGAAGGGATAGCTGTAGATCCCGTAAAGGTGTTTCGATGTAAGATCGGTAGATTCCTAAAAATGCAATAGAGGTGAGAAGCTTTCTTGGGCTGCAGGTTACTACTGGAAGTTCAATAAGGACTTCACAAAGATATCAGCCCAACTCACCAGGCAGACAAAGAAGAATTTGGCGTTTTCATGGAATATAGATGGTGCTGTTGCTTTCCAATAAATGAAGAGGGCTCTGACAACAGACCCAGTCTTGATGTTTCCTGATGGGAGTAAAGTGTTTACTGTTTGCACCGATGTGTGTGGTACAGGGCATGGTGCAATTCTAATGCAAGAAGGGAAAGTGGTGTGCTATAGGGGTAGACAGGTGAGAGTTCATGAGAATAACTACCCCACCCATGATCTAGAGCTAGCTGCCATAGTATTCACGCTTAAGACGTGGCGCCATTATTTACTTGGATAGAAGTTCGAGTTATACACCGATCATAAATCTCTCAAATATCTGTTCTCATAGAAGGATCTAAATTTAAGGCAACCAGAGTGGATGGAGTTCCTAGCTTCCTATGATTTTGAGATTGCTTAAACCCCTGGGAAGGGTAGTGTGGTGGCAGACGCACTAAGTAGGCAGAGGATGGCCTTGAGTCCTCTGTTTGTGGAAGAGCTTGGAGTTCATATCAGCTTTTGATTTTAGACCCTCCATCGAGATTTTGCCTAATTTGTTAACATCCTTGGTGATATGACCAACTCTTATGGATCAGATAGGAGCTTCGCAACAAGGTGACCCACATATTTTAGACAGATTGGAAAAGCTCAGAAAAGGGGAGACTTCTAATCACCTCATAAGATATGCCAAAGATGAAAAAGGGTGGTTGTGATGAGATGGAAGGCTTTGTGTTCCTCAAACTGGAAGCTTGATAAAGTAGTCCTAGAAGAAGCCCATCATTCTAAGATGACTATTCATCTAGGCGGTGACAAGATGTATATAGACATGAAAAGGGTTTTCTATTGGGCTGGGATGTAGAAAGATGTGGCGTAGTTCGTTTCTCAATGTTTAGTTTGCCAACAAGTTATAGCTGAGCAAAAGAAGCTCGGTGTTCTACTTCATCCTTTGGATATTCCTCGGTGTAAATGGGGGAGCATCTCTATGGATTTCATATATGGTTTGCCTAGATCGAACAAAGGCAACACCAGTATCTGGGTTGTGGTAGATAGACTCACTAAGAGTGCCCACATTATTCCAGTTAAGAGTAATAGGACGATATCATGGTAGGTAGCAATTTATGTTTGTGAGATAGTTTGTCTTCATGGAGTGCCTTCCAACATCGTAAGCAATCGTGACCCCTTCTTTGCCAGAGAATTTTGGAGGAGCTTACAAGAAGCATTCGGTACACAGTTGCGCTTGAGCGTCGCTTATCATCCTCAGACCGATGGACAGACGGAGACGGTGAACAGAACTCTAAAGGATCTTTTGAGGTTGTGTATCCTAGATTTCTGAGGGACTTGGGAAGAACACCTTCCTTTTGTAGATTTTGCTTATAACAACAATTGTCAATCCAACATCGGTATAACACCCTTCGAAGCATTGTATAGAAGACTATGTAGATCACCAACTTGTTGGTGGGAATCTACAGAAAGATTGTTACTAGGACCAGATATGGTTAGGGAAACGTCCGAAAAGATTGACCTCATTCGACAGCGGATGAAGACAACACAAGATAGGCAGAAATCCTATGCACACAAGAGGAGGACTGACATCGAATTTGAAGTGGGAGATTTGGTTTTTATTAAAGTATCACCTCTTAGGAATGTGGTTCACTTTGGGTTAGAAAGGAAGTTGGCACCTAGGTTTGTGGGATCATTTCCCATAACCGAGAGGATTGGCCAGATGGCCTATAGAGTAAAGCTTCTAGAAAATCTATCCAGTGTTCATGATGATTTCCACGTTTCCCATGTGCGGAAGTGATTGCATGACACCGCAGAAGTTGTTGAGCCAAGTATAGCAGGTTCCTTCCCGTATCCTTGGATCAGAAGTTAAGAAGCAACGCAATAAGGAGATCAAGTTGCTAAAGGTACAATGGGGAGATAACCCAGAGGATGCGACATGAGAGACCCAAGACAAGGTACGTGCTTCATACCCTTTCCTTTTTAAGGGTATGTTCTTAACTCCTTTTTTTAAAGTTTTATCTGTGCTTGTTTCTATCATTTGAATACATCTTATCCGTAGTATTTTCGACTATTAGATAGGAATTCAATGGATGTAAACATGTGTTTGAGACATGTTATGTTTGATGGATGCAAGTGGATGCAAGTGTTTGCCAGTGGCTGCCTGTGGATGCATATACACACACATTAGGCACTAGATCAGCTCAATCACTCTCATACTACATACGGATGTATGTGCATTTCCTTTTTCTTTTATGGATGGAAATTGATGTATTACCATATGGATGTTGCATTTGGGCGAATGAGTATGCACACATATGGAACTCGCATGTTGTAATAGGATTATTTGCATACATATTGGATTCATGGCACCAACATGCATTGCATTAAGGAGGTCAACTGAACCAGTAGACCACCTGATCTTTCGCATTTATTGGGACATATACACACACCTTTGTATATATTCATATAAGCATTAGAAAGTTTTAAGGACAATGGATGCCTGTGATTGGTGGATGAGTAAATGGATGATGAATGGTAGGATACATACTTTTTAAACTTAGAGATTTCGAGGATGAAATCCTTTGAGTAGGGGAGAATGTAACACCTCGTATTTTTAACAACACTAAAAGAGGATAAATTAAATAATAATTAATTTAATATTAATAATTAAGGAAAACAGACTGCAACTTTGCGTCCGTCTCGAAATTCTGGTCAAGATAGACATTTGTTTTACGTAATTTGGACACAGTATGAAGAAATTATGAGAGTTTTAAGTCTGTATACGCGTAGAAGAATTATATATATACACACGAGTCAAAGATGAGTCGGAATATTATTCAAAACAGTTCAAATTTGAAAAATAAAAAGTGGCGGCAGATTTCCCTCTCTAAGGGTCGACCCACCCACAGGGGTGTTGACACTCCTGGGGCTAACATGGCAGTCGATTTTAGAGAGTTTGGCAGCTATATATACATAGTCATTTCTCTTATTTTCTTCATTGATAATTCATGGTGGTCAAACTCTACTATTATCTGAACTTATCTGGATCTTTTATCAACTATCAACCTAAGCAAATCAATTAGGGATTCAAGATCCAACCTTTTCTAGTTCTATTTTCTAATCCTAACACTGTGAGTTTCTAGTTTCTTTTAGATTCGAATATTTAAAAGTAAATACGACACGACTATGACTTGGACTTGTTCATATGCCTAGATTATATCAGATCCATTGTAAATTTTGATTATTTGACATTCTAAATTTGTTTGGATTTGGATCTAAATCTCTATCTTGTTGGATCTATTATAACATTTGTTGCATTCTATGATGTGAATCTTAGACCTTAATCGTGTAGTTCTACTTTTAAACTATTGGATCTAAATTGTGTGGACATTTATTTTGTTAATCAGATCTAGTTTATCATCTTTTGCCTATTATGTTAGATCTGAATAGTTGTACATCTAAATGGTTAATTTAGATCTTATTATGCTCACTAACATCGTAATTATGTTAGAACTAGTATATCAAAATGGTTAATTTAGATCTTATTATGCTCACTGTGACATCATAGTTATGTTAGAACTAGTAACAGCTACAAGTTCATCATATTTATGCTCATATATCCACCTTATCACCATGCTAGTTTATGTTTATGCCATGTTAAAATAATCGCTTTGATTATATTCCAATTATTTTCCCTATTATCGTTTATGACTAGCCTATTGTCTAGCATAGGTATGCCTCCAATTTTGTGAGTGCACTAGTTAAGGAACGGGGGAAAAATGGTTAATATTGGCATAATTTGATTATAAACATCATTGGACATATAATTCAAATTGTTGGGTAAAATGGGCACTAACCGCTATAAGGGTATAGGTTTAATTAATTGATTAATTAATAATGAATGCCTAGGATTACAATTAGAAATTTTAATTGCACTTATGACACGAGGTTAGGTTGCATTAGTGGTGGAAGTCTGCCCGGACCCGACCGGCATATCCAGCAGCCACTGATGTTAAACCTAATTTGGGAGGTCTAAGTTCGCAAATACTAATCGGGCTATGACACGAGGTTAGGCCCAACTTGTGGAACAAGACTGCCTTTACTCGGCCGGCATATCCAGCAACCACAAGTTGTAGGCCTAATGTGGGGGGTCTAGCCCATTATAAACCATAAATGGACATGGTAATAAATTGGACTACTTAACCAAATCTATTCCATAGGGATTGTATGATTGTGAACTGAAGTTAGGGTTAAGAAAAATTGAGTGGATAGTGGATGGGTTAAGCAAATTGTGACGGCAAGGAAATTCGCTCGGTCCGAACCAGTCGCTAAACCGATCCAGGCCGTTCGAAACGCCATATCGTTTGAGAACAGGACAAAACAGAACGCATACGAAGAACATTTCATTGTATATTACAACAATGCACCAGATTACAAGAATATACAGAGTATAAATGAATTTTACACAGAAATATCAGAGATTTAAATTACATTTAAATACATAGCAGCGGAAAATAATACAATGCACAACTAGAAGAGATATACGGATACAAAGCTTTCCGGATATCATTCCAGCTGTAAACCAGGATCCTGTGAATATAAATCTGCAAAACCAAAACTACTAGCTGCCCGTGTCAAAATAGGGGCACCCAGAGTTTAGGTTAAAACAATAAACTCCAGGTCAGTCATGTGACTGGTGTGAGAACTAAAACAGTTATTAATCTTTATTTTAAATCATTAGGTAAATCAAGGGACCACGCCGTATAACACGGAACGGGTTTCCTCCCAAGAATACCAGTGCATGAGACAAACAGCGCAATGCTAAATAAAGAAAAATGAAACTGTTATAAGACCCAGGTCCTATCACACAATGCAACGCAAGCCGGGGGATAGGGTTTTCCCTTATAACAGCCAAAGAATGCTTGATACGTTTAAAACAAATCATTGATACTATTATAAGTGCATAGTGTATAAAACAACTTCAAATCATAAGTATCAATCATAGGCGGCATGAATGGCCCATAACACTATGTCGCCATATATAAGTTTACAATCAAAACCGCAAGACGTCGTATTGGAAGTTGGGTTATCATTTATGGTATGAACCGAGGCTAGGGGCAAGATCCTCACCGATTCGAGACTGTCTGGTCCGAGCCTCGGGCAAGTACTCTGTCAAGCCTTTGGATCGTCAGGGCCGGTCCACCGATGTGGATTAAAATGCCTGAACACTGCGTTTCCCCGCCCTTTGGGGCGTAAATCTGGCCCGTCAGCCGACCAGAAGCATCGGCCGAAACCGATATCACGAGGCGCCTCGCTTTTCAGCAAGTAATAGTAAGTAACATCCACATGAGTCAAACTCGTCAGCCAGTTCAAGCACTGACGCCACTCATAACTAGAAAGAAACGCATGCCCTCCCTGAGGTCCGTCTCCCGTTTTTGATTCATACCGGGTGTGATACTCGCGAATCAACGTTACACAAAGCTACGCCACAAAGGCCGTGCTTCGATCATCAACCAGAAGACTTTGCTTTTCAACAGAAGCCTTGATCATTTGCCTCTTAGCATGCCACACAGGCAATTCACTCCATGCGATTGATATCCATCAATATATAACCTCTGAGCTCGTACGTCTCAGAGAAGGGCGTTAAGCAAGAGAATAAATTCTCCGCCGCCAAACAGATATATATTTAATAGAGATCAATCACACGGACTAAAATCCAATGTCAGACACACAGTCCATTTACAAGTCCGTTCTGGGTCTGAACGAAACCGGAGGCACCTAGTACCTCGCATATCCATCGATCTCCAAGTACGTCTGGACGATCACTAACTGTTTCCATCTTCTTGGGTGTACAGCCCAATCAAGATCATCAGTAATTACCCAAACGACGTGAAGACCTCCGGTCTTCGACCATCGTCTTCATCTTCGACTTATCGTCGTATCAGTTATTCAGAATGGGATAAACCCGGTCTTTCCAAATAACTCGCGTATATTTAAATAAGTGTTACACAAACACAACATACGCCTCATTCCAATTCATCAGTCACTAACCGTAAATTAATCAAGAGAATAATTCCCCAAATATTAACCCCGAAGGCCGAAACCAACATCAGATCAATATCCAGAAAACCATTCTGCTTAGCTAACCGACAGTTAGTTTCTAAATTTCACATTCATAGGGAAAGATTCCCATTAATTTTATCAAAGATAAATTCTTGAATTTATTCTTTAATCTACTTTTGAATATCAATTCAAACTAGTCGGGATTAGCGAACCTTACCGAAGTAATCATTTGTTTTAATTTCCCAATCCCAACCTATTCATCCCATGAAGTAAAACTGGTAATACTTCATATCTAACACCACGGTGTTATCGGTAAATTCAATTACCATTTCACGTTCAAATCTAATTAAAGATTTAACTATCGCCTGGAGCAAAACTGGTGATACTCCACTTTCGATCATTTCAATCTAATTAAAGATTCATTAAAACTCCACTTAGTTTTAATCTCGACTGGGTTAAAGAATCAGTGTCATTTAAAACACGGTTCACGATAAACCCAAAATCACATTCCATTAATTATCGGGTTAAAGAACGAGTGTTATTTAAAACACTGTTCACGATCAACCCAAAAATCAATATCAATTCAATTCCAATTAAATATTATTTAATTGGTACACTTCATTAAATCTAAATAAAAAGATTTAATCTTTTCTCAACTGGGTTCAAGAACAGTGTTAGTGAAGACACCATTCACGACAAACCCAAATCACATTCGATATTCAATACAAGGCTCTGAATAGAAAATATATCCGCTTATATTCAATATCGAATTCTACGACTAACAAATGTCGTATTGGAAATAACGATATATATATATATATCTTTCAAATTTCCATAACAACACCTGTATAATCACGAAGTCCAACATCGAAATATTCCGAAGACAATTTCGATTCAAATCCACTCCAATGCAATCATTGGAAATTTTGGTTATTTTTAAAACCCTTTTTAAATTCAATTTATTTATTTAAAAATAAATAGAATTATATTTCTAGTTCAAAACTAGTTCATTTCGATAAAAATCCATTTTTATCTTTTCAAATATGGAGTTTTTCATCCCAATTCTTTCTAAATCATTTCTTATGATTTTACACAAATTATTGCTATTTTTAATAATTTTATCAAGGCCCGTACAGTCGATTTCCATCAATGGCCATCGAACTGCACTTACAGCGACCTTTTTCGAATTTGATTTGGACATAATTCCAAATCCAACCGTTAGATTTCAAATTTCTAATATTCGTTAGAAAGCTCTTTTCGATACGAACCCAACGGTTCCGGTTTTAGGAGAATCCGACGGTCGGATCTCCCGTAATGTCCGTTTGAAATAAATGGTCGAAATTCACGAACTGCCGCGGCGCGGCGCGTTCTATTCAGGCCATTATATTATATATATAATATATATAATATATATATCGTCGATTTCTATTTAAAACGGATTATATAAATAGTTTTACATTCGTTTCAAATTCTATTTCAACTTCTATTTCAATTTAAAGCAAAATTGAATTCTTCTTTATAAATTCGTTTTAAAATTCATTTCTATTCAATTCGAATTTCAATTCAATTTGAATTCATTTCAATTCGCTTTCAATTCCATTTGAATCCATTTTCAATTCAATTCATTTCGAAATCGTTTTCAATTCAATTCATTTCGAAATCGTTTTCAATTCAATTCATTTCGAAATCGTTTTCAATTCAATTCATTTCGAAATCGTTTTCAATTCAATTCATTTCGAAATCGTTTTCAATTCAATTCATTTCGAAATCGTTTTCAATTCAATTCATTTCGAAATCGTTTTCAATTCAATTCATTTCGAAATCGTTTTCAATTCATTTCATTTCGAAATCGTTTTCAATTCATTTCATTTCGAAATCACTTTCAATATTCATTTTAAAATGAATAAAATCGATATAAATATCGTTCACGTCAAAATGGCGTCAATCTAATCAACACGGCTTCATATATTGATGTTTTCAAATATTCCATTTCGAATATTTCTATTTCAAATATTTCTATTTTAAAACTGGAATGAGGCCCAATCAATAACCATATAAAGTTAATTATATGGATTCCATACAACAAATGTATATAATAGCAACGATAGATAATCAACCATCAACCAAAGTGCACTACACTGTATAAGCATCAAATATAGATATCTAACGCTTATAACAGCCTGTCAATCAATCGATCGACATATTTAATCAATCAGGATGAGTGAACTTCAAATTTCATCCCAACACCCGTGTGGGGTTTCAAACAATCAAACACAGATTTTATTTGTGCTGTTGGGCGATGTGTAAAATTTATCGTCCCAATCAATGTCATTCAAATAGGTGTACATAAACAAACCGTCTGGTTTGTAAATGAATATTCTATTTTATTCACTTCACGTTAAAAATTATATTTTTAACGATAAAACATTTTATTTCAACCTATGAATTTCTATTCAATTCATTTATTCAATAAAATGGTATTTTTATTTTTCTAACATATTTTAGAAAATTTCGGCGGCATAACGGCACGATACTAGAAACGGGACGAGGCCTAGCCTTATCCCCGGTCTAGTGAAGGCCCACGCCATTCACACATCAATCAAATCAATTCGTTATGCAAACCACAAAATTTGGAGTAAGAGTCTAACCTAGCCTTACTCTTTCGCCTTATAACGGCGCACGTCTAATCCTAACCAATTTATCGATTCGATTTTTCACACCACAAACCACATTCAAACCAATATCGCAATCAATCACCAAATAGCCAAACAAACAAGTCCATGGTCTGTGGACGATTGTGTCGGGTGCTACTAAGCACCGTCTGCATCCTAGTATATATATATATAACTAGAAAAAAAGGAAATTGAAAGGTGAGAAATTCTCACTTATAGCTATCCTAGCTCCACGGCTCTTCATTTGCAGAAGTCTTCGTCTTTTCGCCTTTTTGTCACCTTCGTTGCTGCTTTCACTACATACGTAAAAATCACATTTTTACTTCGCTATTCAATATATAAAAATCGAATTTTTAGTTCAAAGTTCAATATATAAAAATCGAATTTTTAGTTCAAAGTTCAATATATAAAAATCGAATTTTTAGTTCAAAGTTCAATATATAAAAATCGAATTTTTAGTTCAAAGTTCAATATATAAAAATCGAATTTTTAGTTCAAAGTTCAATATATAAAAATCGAATTTTTATTTCAAAGTTCAATATATAAAAATTGAATTTTTAGTTCAAAGTTCAATATATAAAAAAAACCTATTTTTATTTCCAATGCTATTTTCTATTCTAAATCCACGTATTTTTCTATTCTTATTTTCATGTATATTTCCACTCTTATTTTCGTAACAAAGTATATTTTTATTTTCAAATTCAAAATATATTTTTATTTTTAAATTCAAAGTATATTTTTATTTTCAAATTCAAAGTATATTTTTCTACTTTAAAAACAAAGTATATATTTCTACTTTAAAAACAAAGTATATATTTCTACTTTAAAAACAAAGTATATATTTCTACTTTAAAACAATCACATTTCTACTTTAAAAACAATCACATTTCTACTTTAAAAACAATCACATTTTTGATAACATAATATATATATATATATATATATATATATATAAAGATTTCAGATTTTAAAACAAAAATATATACTTTAATTTCAGATTTAAAACACTATATTATTCATACAAAATTTGACAAGTTTAACTAACTAAATTTATTATTAACAAATTAATTAAGTAGATTAATTACCTTAATCATCTTCTTCGTTAGTTCCTCTATATCGTTCAAAACCCATCGCCGAAATTTGAACCCGCTTGCCGCCGTCCATCCCCCACGTTGGACCCAGATCGGCCGACCTCCTGACGACCGCCTCCCTTCCCTCTGCAACCGCCCTTCCTCTCAGCAAACTCGACTCCACCGTGGGCCCAGGAAACGAGCACCACTCCGCTGACTTCCAGCTCCAAATTCGTCCTCCTCAGGCGATAAAACTCCATCTCGACTGTTGAGAAGAAAGATCTCAGGGTCCTCTTCCATTTGGTTTTAGTTTCATGAGTTAACTCGACATAAGAAAGGAGAATTTAACGATTTGATTTGGGAGGTTTTTAACCATTGACTGAAACATACGGCGGTTGTGTTATAGAGGATTAGGGTTGAGTATAGTATACGGTATTTATACCGTATTTTTCCTTTATTTTAATTCTATTTAATTTCAATTTAATTTCTATATCGCTCTCAAACCGAAATCAAACCCAACGAGTGTTGTCCCTAGGCAAATACCCCCCTTCAGGATGCAATGGAATATACCTCGTAACCCAATTCGGCTGTTACGATATATTTTTCTTTAAAATAAATTATAAACCATTTAATTATTAAATTCAAACGTACATTTTAAATTACCGGGGTCACATACTAACTAGAAAAATTCCCGAAAAATATTTTCTAGCTTCGTATTGACGATACGGTCCTAACAAAACTAGTTTCGTCAAATTCTGAGACCGTTTGAAAAATGGCCAATTTCCAGTCGATTAAAATCAACTGAAACTGGTCAAACGCGTTTTCCTTTGCCACGCCCACATATTGATTCGAAAAATTACGAAATTTGGAATCTAGCAATAACTCGACACTGCGGACCCAACAAAAGTGGTTTCGTCGAAATCCGAGGTCATTTGCAAAATGTCCATTTTTAAGGGCCTGAATTCCATAGCGACTATTCAGAATTTTCAACTGGACATAACTTTTGATTCCCGCTACTAACTTTTGATTTTTCGGATTCGTTGGAAAGATATTCACTATTAGATTCCATTATTTTTGGTTTCACTAAAATCTGGATTGTTTTGCACCCGGTACATTCAATTGAAGTTTGAAATCGAATTATCGAACTACCGCGCCATTTTCAATTCTATTTATAATTATATATAAATATTTCTATTCTAACGACGACGCGTATAATATATACGTTCGAATTATATTCAAAATAAATTTCTCGTCGATATTATTTAAAATAATTCATTTTAAATAATCAAAACTCGCTAAAATTGCAAAAATAAAAATTTCAAACTGGCTCGCATTTTACGGATTGTTACACAAATCTGGAGGGTGTGGGTAATATTTACATAGAGGCCCACAAACTTTACATGATAAGGTTATGTAATTAAAGACATCTAGTGGTATACATGAACGGTTGGAATAATAAAGTTATGTAATTATAGACACCTTTTAAAGTAAGCATAACTTGTAGAAATAATAGGGTTATTTAATTATAGACAACTACTGGTATACATAGCCAAAGAAAACCAAGTGGGGATACAAGACAAGGTGGAGAGCTTGTATCATCTTGTGTGGGATCCGTTTCATCTAGTAACCCAGAGTAGGAATCAAAACATGTACTCCGTACTAGGTTGGAGAAGGGGAATGCTTACTTGGTTGATTATAAGAGATCCAAACATGGAGGACGGTGTGTGCGGTGCAAACCGACTGGGCCATGCACGTGCATGAGCAAGGAAGAAGGGGATAAGACGACCGTGACACCTGTAGATATGGGGTTATTCACATCAGCGAGTGGTTGCCACTTCTGGACTTGATAGATCCTACGGTAGGGCTAGCATAAAGTATCTACGCGGATTAGGGAGCCGATCGATTAGGGTAGTAGATGGGATACGTTTGGACGTATTCCTAAGTCTACCACCCTGTAGTGGGAGAGATCATATCATTCTGGTTATACAAGTAATAGTTCAGAGTAATCATTAGAGAAGCGTATACACCTCATCCTGTATACCTTGTTACACCTGACATTCATGTAGTGGTCTCTCTTATCCACTTTATATGCCTATCATGCTACTTTTATTTATTTACTTGCTAAAAGTAACTAGACTCACCAGACTTTGTGTCTAACCCTTTTTTTCCTCTTCTTTCTTCCTTTCCCCCACCCTCCCTCAGGTTCTCAGGGAGGAAACACTTAGGCTTAGTCAGGACTCAGATATCATCTTGTTAGAGCTGCTTTCCAAGTATGGCTCAAATTCTTATCTCTACTATGTCTTTGTCTCTTTTATTTGGGGAATTATGTTTTCTTTTAAGTATTTATGTACTAGGATGGTAATGATAGAAGTTATATTGTTGTAATTTTTTTGTGACTTATGGTATTTTGGACAATGATGTATGATTTGTGTTTGAAATAAAAATTTGAATTTCCGCTGTATCTTATTTATATCTGTCTTGCAATATTTTGTTTCTTTTTACCTACAATGCTTCATGAAACTTAATGCATTCCCTTTGTGAGTGACATTAACGGATGTGGGGTGTCACAGTATGCGGGTAGTGGACTTTTACATTTGCTTTAGATGTAATATTTTGAAAATTAAGGTTACATAATTCAAAACTTTCTAGTTTGTTTCTAGTTGCCTAAATCCATGAAATTTATTTTTATCAACATGGGAAGTAAGTCGGTGAATTTTTAAATGTAAATCTTAATTCAGTCCACTCCTGCTTTGGTCTCAGTAAATAGTACAGAATAAACTTAGCATGACCCCTTTTCCCAACTTAATTCTTTTTCGGTAGTATTCTTTATTATGCTCTACTTTTTGGAACTGGTACATGCATACTGCCTTACCTGTTCATGATGTGTGTGTTTTCCATTTACATTTTGGTAGTTCACCAATTGTTATACTCGAATTATTTATTATGGCATTAGGATTAAACTTATTATATTTATGTGATATTTGAAGTTTGCTAATTTTAAATAAGTTAAATCCTGACCCGGGTGTTTTTTGTTTTGCATGGAATGCTCGGGTCAGGCCACATGTGTACAGATACAAGGGTTTTAACTCTTGAAGAGGAGAGGCACAAGAAGACGCATTTGCGCGTAGTGCTAGACAAAAACTGTAATTTATTAAAAGAATCTATGTATAAATCTTCCTTTTTTCCGGTATATAAAGATTTTAAAACTCTGATATTTTTATTAAAAAAAGTATTTCTTGTAGATATTGTGTACTATGGTTCTGTATTAGCCTTATTTAAATCGCGTAAGCCAATAACCATTCGTCCTTTTGAACGCTTCGAGTTGGTTTAATCATCGACTTTGGGCGGCCAAAATTGCGGGGTGTTACATTTAGTATCAGAGCAATGTTTTTTTATAAAGATTGGCTTACTGGGTTTAAAGTTCCTTAGAGATAAAGTGTATATACCCAAGAATGAGCGGAATTAATACTAGAATCGCTCTTGAGAGAGCACATTTTTAGGAAGAATAAAATATTTTAATGAGATTTTGGAAAAAAGAAATAAATGTAAATTACTATTTTGAAGAAATTTTGAAGATAAATATTTATATTTTGAAGGAAATATTTTCAAAATATAAGTTTCCTTATTCAAATTCCCATCTGGAAGCCCTTTGCAACAAGAATCTCCAATGTTTACCATCAAGGGAAAATATATAAGTTATTTTAGAAAGGAGATTTTTGGTTAAACATCAAGATGGGAAACAAGTATGGAGTTTTGAAAAATACTTAGAAATTTGACAAAGTGGAACTCAAACGATGCTCAATTTAAGAAAGAGTAGTTGAAACAAGAACTGAATCAATTTTGAAATTGACTCGGATCAATATTTGAAATAACTAAAAATACCGTTGACAGATAAGAACAACCAAGAGTAAATTAGTTACTTTTCTTTGATGGATATATAGTTTAAATTAAACGAAATTTTCGTTAAAATTTATGCGAAATTCTGTATAATGGGAATTTTGAGTAAGTGATTTGTTATACCAAGTGGTATGGTTTTTTTGGTAATAGTTTTCTGATTACTCTCTTGACTTCTCATATGGTGTAATGATACGGATTTCACTCGGACCTAATCGATCGCTAAATCGACCAAGACCGTTCAAACCCTTGATACACAAACTCTGTGCATAAAACGCATCAGAACAAATAACAGAAGGCTTTTATAAACATCATAATAATGTTACATCAGAGTACATAATATATCAGAGTATATCGAAATATAATACAATGGAAGATTAATTTACAACAAATGTAATACAATGCAGCGGAAAAAAATAAACTAACACAACAGAAGACTATCAATGCTCTGGACACAATCTTAAGCTTCAATCCAGAATCCTGGTTATATACCTACAAAATAAACTACTCGACTGCCCATGTGGAAAATAGGGGCACCAGAGTTTGCAAGGGAAAAACAAAATGCAAGTCAGTCATGGGAGTGGTGTGAGAAAATCTACATTTGAAATTAATTTATATAAATGATAAGGCAAATCACATGACCACGCTGCTAATGCGGAACGAGTTTACCCCCATGAATACCAGTGTAAAAACAACAATCATAATAGTCATATATGGATCTACTATGCATCAATCAACATGCAATATCCCAATTTACCCATTTAGATTAATCATCATACTTAGATTTTCCAAATCCAATTCAATGTACAGAAATTATCCCTTTGAACTTTATTTCCCGATTTCTATTTCAAATCATTTGAAATACGTATCTATCTTTTATATCAAAGTAGATTTCACATCGGGATCTCAAATAAAATCATTTGGAAATATGAATTCCAAATCATAATAATGCATACAAACAAGTACGCAACCAAATATCTATAGGTTTCTCCCATCAACAAGGCAAAGGGCATGCACCTAAGCAACTTCATATATATATATATATATGTGTGTGTGTGTGCGCGCACCTCCCACGATGGAGTAGACTACACTGACGATGCACCTCCCACGCATGGAAGCATACACCGCCCAAAGCCATTTAAGGCTATAACACCCATACTTTTAGTAACATGGGTTATCCGAATCTTTACCCACATACAAAATCATTTCAAATCCCGAAGTAGGGAAAATCATTTCACAACACAATAATCATAAGTACTTTCAAACTATAGTACTTCACATCAGCAATTCACACATATGATCAGTCACTATTAATCACGTAACCTTTGAGCTCGTATGTCTGAAAGAAGGGTGTTAAGCAAGAGAATACATTCTGCGCCATCAAACAGATACGTTATCAATAGCAACTAATCAGATACGCAACGAACCCCAATGTAAAACCATAATACACTTCCAAATCATTTCGAAATCATTGGCTTCAGCCCTCGAAATCCTTTCTATTTTATAAAACATTCCCTGTACAAATTTGGGAATACATTTCTTTTCAATTAAGAAAAATATCATTTCTAAATCATTCATTAAATTTGAAATGAACTCAACAACATCACTAAACATCTCATAGTCAAATCGTGAAGTATTTCACAAGATGTTAGCATACCAATATTTTTACCCAGCCCAATGCTAAATGTAAAAGCATATTTGGCTCATAAACTAGTCAAGCACAATCCAAATAGTCTAGCAACCATCAATAATGAATTTCAACAACCAAACATATTTGGTTTATACCACATCTCATGTTTTGGTAATTTAATTACCCTTCCTTCATTCAAATCTAATTGAAGATTTATTTTGACTCTCATTGGTTTCAATCTCTGAAATTCATTATTTTTTTATTGTTCAACTTTATGGAAATTAATCCTGTCATTAACTGGGTTAAAGAACCAATGTCATTTAAAATAAAGTTCACGATAAACCAAAATTCATCTTCCATCAAAATGAAATCTTCACGGAAATCATAATGGTATATAGTCGATATAAATTTCTGTATCAAACTAATACTATAAGTGGAATAGCGGGAAAGCCTTTTAAATTCCATAAATAGTAATGGTCTTTATTCACAAAAGCTCATCTCAATTATTACCAAATCGAATTCCATTCAATTCCAATTTAATAGATTAAGTTGGAAAACTATTCTTTGGAAAATTCCATTAATTTAAATTAAAAGATTTATAAATTTCAAACTTTGACTTCACTGTTATTCGGGTTATAGAACTCATGTTATTTAAAACATCATTCACGACAAACCCAAAATCCAATTCGATATTAAATACAAGGCTCTAAATAGAAATTATATCGACTTATATTCAATATCAAATTCAAAAACCAACAAATATAGTTTTGAAAATAACGATATATATATCTTCCAAATTCCTCAACAATATCCGTATAATCACGAAATCCAATATCAAAATATCCGAAGATAATTTCCATTCAAATCCACTCCATTTTAAATATTGAAAAAATTCTTGTTATATTAAAACCATTTTCAATTCAATTTATTAATTTAAAAACCACTGGATTTCTAATCTAGTTAATAACTAATTCATTTTGATAAAAATATTTTTATCTTTACAAACATGAAATTTTTCATCCCAATTCTTTCCAAATCATTAATTATGATTTTACACAAATTATTGATACTATTAATAATTTTATCAAGGCCCGTACAGTTGGTTTCCAATAACAAGCACTGAACTGCATTCATAGCGACCTTTTCTAAATTCCAAATCCATTCGTTATATTTCAAATATTTTATATTCATTGGAAAGCTCTTTTCGATATGAACCCAACGGTTTCAGTTTTAGGAGAATTCGATGATCGGATCTCCCGTAATGTCATTTGGAAGTCAATGGTTGAAATTCGCAAAAAGTCACTATGTGGCGCGTTCTATTCAGGCCATTATATATATATATATATATCATTTACTTCTGTTTAAAATGTATTTTATAAATTCGTTTTAAAAACGATTCCAACATCCGTTTCAATTTTAAATCAAAATTGAATATTCCATTAATGACAATTTTATATATCTCATATACATGCTAAAAATAATATTTTTAGCCAACCGATATTTATTTCCATCCGTGACAATTGTATATAGTCCATATACATGTTAAAAAAAATATTTTTGATGAATAAATAATTATTTCAATCCATGACAATTTTATATATTGCATATATAATTTTATACAACGCATATGTATATTGTACTTCGCAACGCAAAAATATAATTTCACAACGCATTTATATTGTAATACAACACATATATAATTTTCACATCACACACACACACACACACACACACACACACATATATATATATATATATATATATATATATATATATTTATATATATATATATATATGTGTGTGTGTGTGTGTGTGTGTATATATATATATTTCACAATGCATATATATATTTATATCGCACATATATTTTATTCACATTACATATACATATATATATTTTTTATTCACATCACATATATGTATATTATTTACATCACATATATATTTTACTCACATCACATATATATTTTATTCACATCGTATATATATTTTATTTACATTGCATATATATTTTATTTTATTTCACATCACAATAACAACACAATACGGTCAATTAAATTATCCATGGTCTGTGGAAAAATAATAATATCAGGAGGTACTAAGCACCTTCTGCAACCTATTATATAATAAATGTAAAATAATTTGAGTGAGAGAGAGAGTTCTCACCTTGATCGGTTTCAGAACTCATTAATAAACGATTATTTAATTAAATTAAACATGATGTTCAATTTAACCAAAATTCGTATGAGCTCCAAAATTTGTCCTGTCCATCTTTATTGCGTAGTATTCGTTCATACGGTTCCAACGGTACCTTGGTTGTACAATTCTGATTTAATATGGACGAGATATTATTTTTACAACTTTATACAAAAACTAATATAATTTAACTACACCATTTATCACACATTACAGTCATTAAGGGTTAATTACCATTCCACTTTGCAATGTTCTGCTTCAGGTTTCTTCATGAGCCGTAACCCAAAACACTACACCACCTTGACCTTACGCATTGGAATTCGCGCCTCCAGGAGTTGATCCACCACCGCATCGAGAAGCATTCCAGCCTGCTCCCCCCTCGCCGCGAACGATGGTCACCCCGATGGAGTAGATCACCAGCAATTCTTGCTTTAATGTTGCCTCCTTCCAATCAATTTACGACCACTTCAGGGCCTCGCGTCACCCAGAACGATTTTGCATCTGAGTGGTTTGCATATATATGAACGAAGGAGAAGAATGAAGCTGAAGAAGGAGGAGCAACAAGCACCATCCATTTCCTTTGGTTCAAATGGCGGCTGTAGAACTAAACTAGGGTTTTGATGGTTTGGTGGGATTATTTATAATAATTTATATAATTAATTAATTATTTTAATTACATTATTATAAAATTTCACATCTGAACTCCAAATTAAACCCAAAGAATGTCACCTCCAGCCAAATGCCCCATTCCAGGCACAGTGGAATATTTTTCATAAGCCAATTCGACTATTTCGACCAGTTTTGGCCAAAATTAAAATATAAATCAGTATACATTGAATTTGAATGTATATTTTAATTTACCGGGGCCACATACCGACTACAAAAATTTCAAAAATATAAATCTAGCTATGTTTTGATGACACGGTCCTAACAAGAATTTCATTGAATTTGGAGATCGCTTAAAAAATGGCTATTTTCTAATTGATCCAATTTAACTAAAATTACCTAACACGTTTAAATTCACCGAGCTCATATATTGATTCCAAAAATTATGAAAAATGGAATCTAGCAATAATTTGACATTTCGGATCCAACAAAAGTGGTTTCATTGAAAACGGAGGTCATTTACAAAATGGCTACATTTAAAGGCTTATATATTATTAAAATATATATAAATTCCATAGGACTAATCTAAATTTTAAACTGGACATAACTTTTAATTTATAAAATGAAATTTATATTTTTCACATCTGTAACTTCGCGCACTTTTTATCGATTTGTATTTGAATATTTAAATCAGTTTAAATATTGAATTCGTAATATAAGTGGATTTATATGTTAATTAAAATGAAGTTGAATGTATAAAAATATATATATATAAAATTGAGCCTGTAATATCGCGGTAGTTCGTAATTTAACATTCTGAACTTCAATTGAGTGTACAGGATTCGTTATAAATCGAATTTCTTTGAAACAAGAAATGTTGGAATCCATTGAACTGTATTTTTCTAACAGAGGTGAAAAACCAAGATCTCATGTTACAGATTGTGAGTTATGACCAAATCAAATTTCCAAATAGTCGCTATAGAATCATTTATCGACTGTAACAGTTTATTTAATATAACTAGATACCGGTTGCAAATCTGGACAAGATTCTTTTGAGATGTAGTGATAATTTAATTTTTAGAATTTTACTGTAATTTTTAATTAATTAAACATGCAACTTTGTATTTGGAAGTATTTTGCACCCCATATCAATATTTCGGGGTTTCACGATATGAGTTAACCTACCGATATTATATTTTTGGGATCGTGACGTCTCGCTAGACATGACCGTATTTTTATCTCTATCCATAGCGGATCTATTCTTTTTATTTAAAAAAAACAGTAAATCGTGTTCCCACCGAATGAAGAAATCTTATTCTAAAAACAAAGAAATGTTCCATCACACACTAGAAAAATCCATACGAATTAATCCGAATTGGTTAAGTATTTCATTCTATATGTTATCAACCTAAAGAACATATATTTTGGTTCCTTCTCAATGAAGCCTCAAGCTACCTGTACCTTAAAGTCATACATTGGAACTTTAAACTAAAATACATGACAAACATACCTTGTTACGTAACCAATTCAACCTAGCCTAAACTAATGCATACCATAACCTATTTCTTGTCTACATCAAGTTAAACAAACCATACGCCTACAGTACCTAGGCCTACCCTATGAAGCTATCCATGCTAACTATACATTAGAACGGTCTGCACGTTCCACCCAATTCCTTAGCAAGTAAGGAAATGAATCTATATATATTTTCGTACCATACATGTAGTATATAACTAGATGCCTATATCACTTTATACCAAAAGCTAAACCATAGCATGTCCTGCGGCGTCATCAATCACTGATGGAAAAAGTCATGAACAGCTACTACTCCTCCTCCCTAAAAACCCAAGCTTACCCCTAAAAATCTAAATCACATTGAGGAAAAATATATGGGAACACACATGCTAATATTGGGAGTTGAACCTATCCTATGTACCCTATACCATCTTCCCTTAACACTGAAGTTTACAGTTCGTATACAAATGGAAGAACAACTCGTTTCCCATTTCAGAAATCATGGCGTATATTTTACATCATTTCGAAAATTTTAAAACAATTAAAAATCCAAATAAAATATAGATCAACAAAAGGGGGCGTTATGTTTCGGTAGGGGTAGCTCAGGGTTGTTATGCAGCGTTTTTAGCTTGAAAGGAGGAAGATTATGGTGTAGTGGATGTTAAGTTTTACGTGAAGGATGGTGCCAGCGGTGTAAGAGGCGTGCGTTACTTGCTTCTTTGAAGTGGGTGCACGGGTGAACGAGTAAAGGGAAGAAAGAGGAGATTGTGATATGATGCAGATCGGTGAAGTGTTTTTTTTTTTAAATTTGCAAAGAAATAAAAGGTGGATGGTTTAAGAAGATGTGATAATGGTCATTTATAAAAGGATGCTGCAGCGGGTTCATAATATAGAAGACGGATGACTATTCATGTCAAGTGGATTCATGTATTGATGGTGGGCCATGTAAGATAATATGGATGTTGCATTTTTGGAGACAGTATACACATTTTGGGAAAAGGAGTGATACTTTGTTTTGGAAGGAACCAACCGGCTAACGTGGGTTTGGGAGCACTTTTGGAAGGAGATACTCCACGCGAGCATGGGGTTTCAAATGGAATGTTGGGCCGACCATTTCAAAGGCTAAGCCCAGTTTTTAAAAGAAAATAGGATAGAATTAAGGCCCAATTAAAAGTAAAAGAAAAGAAAAAGGGAAAAATTGTAATGAGCATGCAGCATTCAGAAAGACTGAAAGGAGGAGCTCAGCATGAAAGAAATAAAAAGAGAAAAGATGGGTCGACTGATGACTACATGGTGCATGATGACTTGGGGACACAAGTCGAAGTTAGCACTAGACTTCGTATGAGTGGCGTGCATCGAAAATTTTGATGGATTATTCGATGACGTACTGGAGCTGATTTGGAGCCGTTCGGGGATCGTCTGAATTTAGTTGTAATAACCCAGAAATCTGAGCCTATTTAAAACTTTTATTTTGGCAATTTTAATAAATTTTGAATATTTAAAATGGATTATTTTAAATAAAAACAACGAGAAATTTATTTTGAATAGAATTAGAACGTATATATTTATATAGGTCGTCGATAGAATATAAATATTTTATTTTAAATTATAAAAGGAATTGAAAATGGCGCGGTAGTTTGAAAATTCGATTTCAAATTTCAAATGAATGTACAAGATTCAAAATAAACCGGATTTTAACGAAACCAAAAATATTAGAATATATTTGAGAATATCTTTCCAACGAATCCGAAAAATTGAAATTTCATAGCGGGGATAAAAAGTTAATGCCCAGTTGAAATTTCATAATAGTCGCTATGGAATTCTGGCCCTTAAAAATGGAAATTTTGCAAACGACGTCGGTTTTCGACGAAACCACTTTTGTTAGATCCATGATGTCAAGTTATTGCTAGATTCCAAAATTCGCAATTTTTTGAATCAATATGTGAGCGTGGCAAAGGAAAACGCATTTGACTAGTTTTAGTTGAATTTAACCGAACGGAAAATGGCCAATTTTCAAACGGTCTCAGAATTTGACGAAATTAGTTTTGTTAGGACCGTATCGTCAATACGAAGCTAGAAAATATTTTTCGGGAATTTTTAGAGTCCCCATGTGGCCCCGGTAAATTGGAATGTGCATTCAAGTTGAATATATACTGATTTATAATTTAAATTTGAATATAATTGATCTTAACAATCGGATTAGCTATCTGGACATATCCCATTGTGTTCGTCATGTGGGTAATGAGCTAGGGGTGACAGTCATTTGATTTGATTTAGATTTCAAATTTAAATGTAACCTTTAGAAATTAATAATATAATTATATTAATGTGTTAAAGCCCCCTCCCTTTCATTACAGTCAAACCCAAAATAAAATAAAAAAACGATCGTGCCCTATTTCCCCGTCGCCCCCTTTTCTCGAAGCCATCGCCGTCCATCGGAGACGCCGTCGCCTCCACCTCGCCACCTCCCCCCTTTTTCTCCAATCGCCGATGCACAACAGCCACCGGAGGATAGCGCCACCCCTACCCCGCCACGAGCAACACATCCGCACCCCCTTGGCATCGCCCCCAACGACGAAACCCCCACCTGCACCGCCGGGCGCGACAGCACCCCCGCCCTCTTCTCCAGTCACCGACCGTGAGTTCTTTTTCTTTTTATTTTCTGTTTTTTTTATGTACAACATTTTAGAGTTATAATTATAAAAAAGATTTGATTTATGAAAAGGAAAAGATTGTATTTTTGAAAGTGAAAAGATTGTATTTTTAATACAGGAAAGGTGAGTTTTTTAAATGAGTAAAGTTTCGATTTTTATTATCTAGAAAGAGAGATAAACATATGATTTTTATCTATATAGAAGGGAAATAAAAATTCGATCTTTATATAAGAAGTAGTGAGATAAAATTATGATTTTTATATAGAAAGAAGCATGGTAAAAATATGATTTTTATAATAGTTAGCGATATAAAAATATTATTTTTAGTTAGGTAAAAATATAAATTTTATCGTATATATGAAATAATATTTAGAATAGAGTAAAAATAGAACTTTTACATATGGAATAGCGAAGTAAAAATAGAATTTTTATCTATATAGTAGTAGTATAAAAATGTGATTTTTATATACATAGTAACAATATAAAGATGCGGTTTTTATATATGTAGTGGGTAAAGTCAACAAAAGTGACAAAAGGCGAGCACGCCGAAGATTTTCTACATATGAAGAGTCATGGAGTTTAGTTTAGCTTCTAGGTGAGAACTCCTCACCATTAATTTATTTCTAGTTTGAAATATATACTATGATGCAGACGGTGCTTAGTAGCACCCGACACCCATCGTCCACAGACCATGGATGGCTTGTTTGTTTGATTGATGTGATGTGAAAATTGATTGTGTGATGTGGATTGAATAAATATTTTATAGTTAAAAATATAATTTTTAACGTGTGTATAAAATAAATATATATAAACAAATCGGACGATTTGTTTATATACACTGATTTGACTGATATTGATTGGGACGATAAATTTTACACATCGCCCAACTGCACAAATAAAATATGTGTTTGTTGATTTCAAACCCCACATGGGTATTGGGATGATATTTGACGTACACTAATCCCGATTGTTTAGTTTTATGTTAATCGATGGGTTGACAGGCTGTGTAAGCGTTAATTATTTATACATAATGCTTGTGCAGTTGTGTGGTGCACTCTGGATGATGGTTGATGATTTATCGTTGCTGTTATATAAATGTGTTGTAGGGAATCCATATAATTAACATTATATGGTAATTTATTGGGCCTCATTCCAATTTGGAAAATAAGGAATATAATAAAAATATATATTCATGTGTTGAATAGAATAAAAATTCATGTGTTGTATAGAAAGAAAATTCATGTGTTGAACAGAATAAAAATTCATGTGTTCAACAGAATAAAAATTCATGTGTTGAATAGAATAAAATCCATGCGATGAATAAAATATATATTCATGTGTTGAAGAAAATATTCATTTGTTGAATAGAATAACGAAGTTATTGAAATATATAAAGCCGTGTTGATTAGATATGCGCCATTTTGACGCGAACGATATTTATATCGATTATATTCGTTTTTATAATGAATATAGAAAACAAAGTGATTTCAAAATATAACATTTTGAAAATATTATCATTAATAGATTAATGATATGGAATATTCAATTTTGATTAGAAATTGAATATGAAGTTGAAATCGTTCAAAAATGAATTTAAAACGGTTTATAAAATACGTTTAAAAAGGAAATCAACGAAATATATATAATATATATATATATTATATATATAGAATGGCCTGAATAGAACGCGCCGCGGTAGTTCGTGAATTTCGACCATTGACTTCGAGTGGATATTATGGGAGATCCGACCATTAGATTCTCCTAAAACCGGAACCGTTGGGTTCGTATCGAAAAGTGCTTTCTAACGAACATTAGAAATTTGAAATCTAAAGGTTGGATTTGGAATTATGTCCAAATCAAATTTGGAAAAGTTCTTTGTAAGTGCAGTTCGATGTCCGTTGATGGAAATCAACTGTACGGGCCTTGATAAAATTATTAAAAATAGTAATAATTTGTGTAAAATCATAAGAAATGATTTGGAAAGAACTGGGATGAAAAACTCCATATTTGAAAAGATAAAAATAGATTTTTGTCGAAACGAACTAGTTTTGAACTAGAATTATAATCCATTTATTTTTGAAATAAATAAACTAGATTTGAAAAGGGTTTTAAAAGTAACCAGAATTTCCAATAATTGAATTGCGTTGGATTTGAATCGAAATTGTCTGTGGAATATTTCGATGTTGGATTTCGTGATTATAAAAATATTGTTATGGAAATTTGAAAGATAAATTTATATCGTTATTTCCAATATGATATTTGTTGGTCGTAGAATTTGAAATTGAATATAAGTCGATTTATTTTCCATTCAGAGCCTTGTACATAATATCAAATGTGATTTTGGGTTTATCGTGAATCGTGTTCTAGATGACATTGGTTCTTTAACCTAGTTAAAGACGGGATATTGATTTTTGGGAAGATTAAAAATAAGTAGAGTTTTAATGAATCTTTAATTATATTGAAATGATCGAGAATGGAGTATCACCGGTTTTGCTCCAAAGCGATAGTTAAATCTTTAATTAGATTTGAACGTGAAATGGTAAGTGAATTTACTGATAACACCATGGTATTAGATATTGTTAGCCTACTTTGTGAACTAGGCTACACAAAGAGCAAATAGTGAGAAAGACACCAATAGGTTCGGATCAGAGGAAGATAGTGCAGGAGGTGAGAAGAGATCAGAGACGCAAAGGTCATGTAGGATCGGATCGGTAATACGTCAGCAATATCAAAGGATAGCAAGTGGCCTTATCGGTTCGGAATGGAAGAGCACGTCAGCGACTTCAGATAACGAGAGGACTCATCGGATCGGATCAGAGGAATAAGGCAGCGACATCATACAACAACTGGCCTCATCAGATCGGATCAGAGGAGTATGCAAGAAACATCAAGGGATAACAAGCTGCCTCACCGGATCGGATCGGAGGCCCCGATCCGAACCCCTTTTTCCCTTTGAATATGTAGCCGTTGCTGCGCATATCTCCTGAAGACCCGGACTAGGCCTGACCATTTCTCTCACGATCTCCAACTAATCCAATGCGTTGTCATCATCTGGGAGCTTCCGAACCCGACTCTTATGGGATGGGTGCCACGCAATTCCGAACCGGAGCCACTTCGAAGATATTTTTCACCTATAAATACACCATCTAGAGGCAATTAAAAGGATCTTTTGGCAAATTCTCAGTCCATACTTCCTCCATAGCCAAATTCTACAATCTTATTCAGATCAAAATACTCTCTTAAAGTCCATTTTTGAGACATTTGAGTGAGTTTATGCATTGTAATTGTGAGGTTGAGTGAGAATCATTGCTGTATTTGTATTCAAATCATCATTTAAAAGAAAACAAAGTGGACGTAGGCTCGACACCGAACCACTATAAATTGCGTGTTCTTTATTGCTTTTTGTTTCTATTTTATTGAATTCTTATCTAGTTTGGGTGTTAGAGCCAATTTTTGGTCTAACATTTTGGTGCTTTCATTGAGAGCCTTTCGAATTCTCAGCCTTTTCGGGATTATCATTCTACTATTTGGACCTTCAAGTTCAAAGAAGTAATCCCTTCTCTCCGACATCTTTCAGTACTTGTTGATTAACCGTTGAAGAATCAAGTGTTATGGATAAGACCAAAGGAAAAGAAGTGCAAGGCGCTAGGCGAAATGATGCTACAGAAAATCATCAAGCTATCATGTTAACAAGGTCACAAGCTCAAAACTCTGGAGCAGATCACTCCAACCAAGAGGATCCGAACCAAATCGGAGGTGCCGATCCGAACCGAGAGGAAACAAACCGGATCGTGTTAACACCGATCCGAACTAATGATCCAATCCAAACTGATGGTGTCAGGGGCTCTCACTCTCTCCATCCGAACCGGCCCGACCAAGCTGCTGTGAGCTGATCCGATCTGAATCAGAAAGAAACTAGAACTTCTACTTGAGCTCCCTCCAATGCTCCGATTCCAGCCACGATGACTAATGTTCAACCTGATCCCTCTGCACCCATTACTCAGGGAGATTTTTCACGTCTTCTTTACTTGCTTTAGAGCACTAAAGAAGCATTGGAAGCCCAAAGGCGTGACAACCTTCGCATGCAGGAAAACATGAACACCATGGGTACAGAATTACAAGAGCTCCGGAGGCAGAGAACTCCTTCCCCACCGCGCCGCATTCCTACAGGTGATTCATCTTCTTCGGAGGAGGAACGTCCTCGCGAGAGAAGGCTGCTTGAACGACCTCAGAACCTTGATCAATTGACTTTTGGATCTTTAGGATCCCGAGAAGATGTTGCCCGTGTATTGGTCCGCGATGACCCGAGTCTGCAACAGGCTATGTTGCTACATATTCGCCGATCCCTCGTCTTACCCAGGGATCCTAATATTACGAACCCCACACAGCAACAACTTCTCCAACCTCTACCTCTAGAGATCGACCGGGAGCGCAGAGAGCAACGTAGAGCTACTACCGCCAAAAACAGAAGGTTATCCCCTAATTAGGAACCCAGGGGTAATCCGAACATCAGATCTAGTGAGCCAGTGCAGACATTAACTAACGTCGATGTATGGGCAATGGTGCGCCAGATTATGTTTGAAAGCCGGCGGTATACTAATGAATGTTGGGGCATTCAGCGAAGTCTTACCCCTTTCACAGATGACATCCTGAATTTTCAGTTCCCCCGACGATTCAACTTGCCTCAGATGCATCGATATTCAGGAAGAACAGACCTAGGGCCGCATCTGATGAGATATGCATGGTTCATGAACGCGGCAGCAGCTCCAGATGCCGTAAAATGCAAAGCTTTTCACATTTATCTTAAAGATGTAGCGTTAATGTGGTTCACTCGACTTCCTCCTAGGTCGGTGTCAAATTTCACAGAATTAAGTGAGTGTTTCATGAATCAGTTCCAACTCCATGCTCAAAAGTCCAAGACCGTCATAGAATTGACACGAATTAAACAGGGCCTAGGAGAATCTTTGAAGTCATATTTGGATCGCTTCAACCTGGTCATCACTGAAGTCACTGATCCCTATGGGCCCACTATTCAGATGGCCTTGATAGTAGGAGTAGATCCCGACACAGAGTTCGGGGATTACTTGGCTGGAAAACCACCTTCTACAAGAGAATTATCCTATGAAAAGGCTAATGTCCGTTTAAGTCGAGAAGAAGCTAAGGCAAATCGGAAGAGAAAGTCCAAAGGGGCCTCGAAAGAAGGTGTCCAGAGCAATGTCGCCGTGAAACAGTCTGGTGACAATTCAGGAAAAGTGAAAGTAAACGTTGGCAACCAGAGTGGTGGTAATAGCAACGAAAAGGGGAACGACAATAGAAGGAACAGAAACCGAGGGAATAGTTCTAATAAAAGACCCAGATTCTAGATTTTTGAAAATTACACACCATTAAATGATACATTGGAGAACATTTATCTAGACACATACAGCATATTGCAGTACGAAAAACCACAACCCAGAGATTCTACTGAGAAGCAAATTGAAACAGGAAAGTTTTGCTTGTTTCATGGTACACACGGTCATTCCACCAATGAGTGTTTTCATTTGAGGGATATCGTCGAAAAATTTCTACGAGAAGGGAAGTTGGACGAGTGCAAAGCCGCCCCAAGGGACATGAGGCAAGGGGGACAAGCCCCGAACCAAGAACAACCTACTTCAAAACCCATGGCTCAGCAAAAAGGTAAGAGGATCGTCATTAACTCCATTATAGGCGCGCCACACTTGGTTGGTCGTAGTTTTAAAGAAATGGACCAGTACGTCAACGCCGCCAAGCATTATAAATTAGGAGAATGCAGTAGACTTGAAGACATCACTCCAATAAAACAGCAAAAAACGATGTCAGATGATGTCATATTCCGCAACAGAGAGGATTTTGGAGTTCAATCTCCAACTGACGATCCATTAGTGATTACCACGACAATTGGACCTGCCTTAGTCAATAAAGTATTAGTAGACAACGGAAGCTCGGTTAATATCCTCTTCAAGAAAGCTTTCGAACAAATGAGGCACGAAGCAAAAGACTTAAAGCCATGTCAAGGATGGATAAGTGGTTTCAACGGAGTATCCACAGCTCCGATGGGTTTTGTGGGATTACCGGTCACTCTAGGGCAGGGAGATCGCCAAAGAGTAAGGATCCTGCCATTTGTAGTGTTGGATTTAGAGTCATCCTACAATGCCTTCCTAGGCCAACCGGCCCTTGCTGAATTTAGGGCATGTAGCGCACCTGGGTGCTTGCAACTAAAATTCCCGACTGACTCGGGAGTGGGGACGATGAGGGGCGACCAAGCTACGGTACGAGCATGTTGCATGGCAGAGTTAAAGATGTTAATGGAGGGGCTGAATATATATGCTAAAGATGATTCCGCCTCTCCAAAGAAGGCCTCAATATAGCAACTAAGGGGTCCTGCCCCAAGAGAGTCGCCATCAGACGTGCTCGAGGATATAGATCCTAGAGGGGATAGAGAACCCGGGGACATGAGGGAAACTCCCAACGAAATAACAGTTGATATACCTATTGATGAAACAGATCCAATAAAAGTACTAAAGATTGGCTCGCAATTGGATCCAGTTAGAGCGAGGGAATTGGCTGATTTCTTAAAGGCAAATCTGGATGTGTTTGCCTGGAATCACGCTGACATGTGTGGGATTTCGCCTACCATCATAAGCCACTCGTTGTGTATTAATCCAAAGCACCCACTAATCAAGCAGAAAAGATGGATGTTGGGCCCAGAGTGGTCAGTAGCTCTGAAGGAAGAAGTAGAGAAATTAAAAGGTAATGGATTCATTAAGGATTCAAAATATCCCGACTGGATATCGAATCCTGTCCTAGTCAAAAAGTCAAATGGGAAGTGGAGAACATGCATCAACTTTTCTGGTTTGAACAAGACTTGCCTGAAGGATAGCTTTCCTCTCCCCAGAATTGATCAACTAGTAGATTCAACTGTCGGGCATGAACTCTTATCCTTTATGGACGCTTATTCCGGATACAATCAAATTCCCATGCACATACTAGATCAAGAGCATACAAGCTTTATTATAGACTTGGGATTGTATTGTTACGTCGTAATGCCGTTTGGATTAAAAAATGTGGGAGCCACATATCAGTGTCTGGTCAACCGCATGTTTTACAATCAAATTGGAAAGACTATGGAATTTTACGTAGATGATATGCTAGTAAAATCCAAGCAATCTCCCAATCATACGAAAGACTTAGCAGAAATGTTCGGCATACTACAAAGGTATGGGATGAAGTTGAACCCCTTGAAATGTTCTTTTGGCGTGGCATCAGGAAAGTTCCTTGGCTTTATCGTGAGATCCAGTGGAATTCAAATCAACCAAGACCTAATAGTAGCAATCCGGAATATAGAGGAGCCGCGAAAGATTAGGGATGTTCAGAGCTTAGCTGGGAAGGTTGCAGCATTGGGCAGGTTCATCTCCAAAGCAACAGACAAGTGTGTGTGCCTTTCTTCGATCTCATAAAATGGCGAAAGAGAAATTTTGAGTGGACTCCCAACAGTGTGGAGGCATTCCAGAATCTGTTAGACTTCTTAGAAAATCCTCCAGTATTATCAAACTCGTGCAACATGAGGATTTGTTCGTCTACTTGGCGGTATCATCCCATGCCGTCAGTGCAGCACTAGTACGTGAAGAGGATAAAGTCCAGAAACCTGTGTATTACGTAAGCAAAAAACAAGCTGCTGTAGAACGCAACTACCTAAAGATAGAGAAGCTTGCTTATAGCCTCCTGATTGCTTCCCGCAAACTCTGCCATTATTTTCAGGCACACCCAATAGTTGTGTATACCGACCAACCTTTGAGACAAGTGTTGCAGAAACCTGAAGCATCAGGGCGGCTACTTAAATGAAATATCGAGCTGAGCCAGTTTGATTTGAACTTTCAGCCGCGAAGATCAATAAGGGGGCAGGCCTTGGCTAACTTTATAGTTGAATTTACAATTCTCAAAGAAGAAACGGTGGGTGACAAGATAGTTACTTTGGATCAAGAGTTAGAGCTTAGTCCGTGGAAATTATATACGGACGGAGCCAAGAATGATAGAAAGTCCGGCGCCGGAGTTGTTTTAATAACTCCTGAAGGACGATCTATCTACTATGCATTGCGGTTAGAGTTTGCTGCTACTAATAACGAATCTGAGTATGAAGCCCTGATTGCCAGGCTAAAACTTGCCAAAGATTTGGGAGTGAAGACTCTAGATATATATTGCGATTCCAAGATAGTTGTATGTCAAGTTCGGGAAGAATTTGCTGCTAAAGGACTTCGACTCATCACTTATCTCAAGAAGGTAAAGGAGTTGTTGGAAGATTTGAAGCATTATAGCATAACACACATTCCGAGAGCGAAAAATCAGAAAGCAGATCGACTAGCAAAGCTAGCAAGTTCTAATGACCCTAAAGAAACCGAAATAGTTCCGATAGAGGTGTTGAAATCACCGAGTTTAGACCTAATGGAAGTAGAGCTAGCCTTGGAAGTTGAACCAGAAAGAGAATCCTGGATGACATCAATTAAGAGTATTCTCAAAAATGAAACCCTTCGGTTGAAAAAGAGCGAAAGACGAGCTGTAAGATGTAAGGCAACAAGATATGTCTTACAGGACTACGTCCTTTATCGTCAAGGGTTTTCAATGCCCCTGCTATGGTGTATCGCACACGACGACATCAAACATGTACTAAATGGGGTGCATGAAGGTGAGTGTGGAGATCTCTCTGGGTGCCAAACCTTAGCAAAGAAAGTGTTACGGTACAGATATTTCTCGCCTACCGTGAACAAAGACGTGGCTGCTTATTCACGACGCTGCAATAGATGTCAAAGATATGCCAAACTTCCCAGAGCGCCTCCGACTCAACTCAACACAATGGTAAGTCTGTGGTTATTTGCCATGTGGGAAAATGACACTACTGGAGTGCTACCCATTGCCAGAGGAGGAGCTAAGTACGCGATCATTTCCGTGGACTACTTCACAAAATGGGTGGAAGCTGAACCTCTAACAACCATCATGGTAAGGAAGGTCATCAGTTTTGTGGTCAGAAACATTATTTGTTGATTTGGGATTCCGAAGACCATCATAACCGATAATGGGACACAATTTGACAGCATCGAATTCCAAAACTTCTGCCAGAAATACAAGATTGATAAACGATACACTGTAGTAGCTCATCCGCAGTCAAATGGACAGGTCGAAGCCATAAATAAAGTCATTAAATCAATTCTAAAAAAGCGGCTGAAGCAGGCCAAAGCCAGATGGGTACATGAGTTGCCATTAGCTTTATGGGCCTGCAGGACGACCTTTAAGATGGCTACCGGCCATACTCCTTATTCACTTACCTTTGGGTCTGAAGTGGTGATCCCGGTAGAATTGGAAGTCCCTTCTCATCGAGTTGCATACTATGACCCGATGATGAATAAAGCGCTCCTCCTAGAATCTCTTGATATGATTGAAGAAAAAAGAGATGAAGCCGACTAGCATGCCTCAAGACATCGACATAAAGTAGCACGTTATTATGAACCGAAGGTTTGCCTCAAAACCTTTGAACCAGGAGACCAAGTACTGAAGCGAGTCCTCCCGCCTTCAACCTTGTTGGGTCCAAAATGGGAATGGCCATACACCATCCAACAAAAGCTTGATACAGGAGCATTCAAGCTAACGACCGTAGACGGTGAGGAGATTACCAGAGCATGGAACGCTCAACACCTACGACGATATCTGAGCTAAATATGAAATGTCATTTCTTTTTTTTTCATAAGCTATGTAAAAAAGGCATGAATTGCCTTAAAAAGTCTGTTTATGTGAACAAAAGATTATAAAGCGGATGTAGGCTATGACTTAGCCGAACCACTATAAAAATATCGTGTGTCATTTACTTTCCTGCATTATTTATGTCTTCAACTATTACTCTATTATAACTGTGAAACACGAAATGTTAAACTAAAGTTGGAGATGATCTATATGCGGGGACAAACAAAATGACTGTTTGTATGATAAGACATAGAAGAATGGGAAGACGACATTCTTAACTCTAACTCTCAAAAATCAAGAGAGAGTATAAAGACGGGAAGGCGACGTCCTCTGAGGCGTGAAGGTGCACCCAGATGAGAGACCGCTTCAACAAAAACTCTAACCTGGATATGAGACAGGAGAGTATAAAGATGCCAGAAAGAATTGGCATTAATGACGAAAGGAATTTGGCCCCTTCAGAGAATCGGGGACATTTGGACCTTTTAATTTAAATTAATCCTGAATGGTTCTTGCTCAGTTATCCAAAATTGACTGGGTGCATACATGTGCATACATACTCCCCTCCACCATGACCACATTACATAACTTTAGTATGACATACTTTTGTAATTTTACTTAAGTTCTGAACTAACGACTATCAGACATTGCAGGAAATAAGCTATTTTTATTTACAAACGTATGAGTTTGTACAAGGAAAACAAGCAAAAAAGAACATGCGAGGGCCGCACTCGCTACAACAATTGCGAACCAATTAAATGCCAAAATTAAACGAAGCGCTTCATTATTTGGACTTTGGATCAGACTTGGAATTTTTGGCAGCTTTCTAAGCAGCCTTAGCTTCCTTTTCAGCTTTGATCATAACGCGTTTCAACTTTTTTTCCCTGTAGCCGAAGTGCTAGAATTAGTTGGTTTTTTCCCAGGAGATGGAAAGCTGGAATGAAGAGAAGACTTTTTAGCAAGCTCTTCTGTAATAGATCTAGTTAAAAGCTTAACAACTAACCTTGATCCAGGGTTCACTACTGCAAGAGGCTTAAGGCTTTCAGGGTCCAGGTCTTCAATCTTTAGCTGCATACGTTTATCTTGTTCAGCTTTCATTTCAGCCAAAGTGATGTCATCAGCGCTTTTTGGATCGCTAACTATAGCCACATCAGGTTCTTCCTCATGCCCCCATGCCACCGCCATCATCTTTTAAGGCGTCTATCATCTCGTCATCGTGAGGAGCATCAGCCTTATCCTTTTCTCCTTCAACCTACTCCGATGATTTTGCTCCGGCGGTGGTTCCCTGAGGCACGTCTGTCTTATTGGACGGTTCAACACCTACAGAATGAAAAGCAACAGTTATCAACTCAGGAGAAAATAAAGGATCCTTCATTGATTGCTCGATTATGTGATGAAAATTGGAGACAGCTTTGACGAATTGGGGAGAACAAGTAGAAATACCTTCCGATGATTTCTCAGCTGGAGTGACTGTCGTCTCTTACGCCGTCTTGGGAATGGGGGATAAAAGAGATGCCTAAGGGATCTTCGGGTTTTCGTGGTCGTATCCCACAACTTTAGAAGTTTTAGCGGCAGTAGAAGAAGAACCAGCCTCAGAGAGATACTTCTGTTTGGTCATCCTCTTTTCCTCCTCGATAGTAGCAGCGATGAGGCGACGCCTCTCAGCCAGACGTGCCGGCTCATCATCTCTTATATATTTTTCCATGAGCTTGTCTTCATCGACGTAATCTGCCCTGAGTTCCTCTTTCTTCCATTCAGTATTTTGGCTCCACACATGAACCAAGGTAGTTGGATAATCTTCGATCCAAGAGATGTTTCGGCGATGAATTATATGAGCAAAAAATTCGATCATTAATTCGTCGAAACCGTGCACATCCTCCTGGGCCTCTGACAGCTGCTTGCGGGTCTCTTCGGCGGATTTAATAACACTTTCAATAATACCCTCCACTAGGGCAACCCAATTCTCGGCCTCCATCAACTTGGAAGCCAAGTCAGTGTTTTGCTTCTCCAATTCAGCGTTCTTCCTCGCTAACTCGGCCTTTTCTCGATCAAGAGCAGCGTAAGCAAGTAGTATTTTGGCGTTATCTGACTTAGCATCTTCTGCTTGCTTTTTCAGCTCTGAGCGCTCTTGACTATGAGACTCGAGCAAGTCGTGATAACATTTTTGTAGCTCTTCAAATTGTTGCTTGAAGTTGGTAGCATCCCGTTGAGCGATGACAAGTTGGGCCTGTGTATCCTCAAAATCTTTCCCCAAATATTTCAAGGCTTTTGCGTCCGCTTCTGCCGTCTTTTTCATCGAGTTAGTATCCGTGATTAGAGTTTGGATGATTCTGGAGAGGTTACGTGAATACTAGAACATCTCCGAATATTGTTTTTCGACTGCGTCAATTTTTGCTTCGCCCTCATCTGCCCACCTCGAGGAAATAGGCTCGAGAGCAGGTAAGAAAGTCAGATTTTCAAAATAGTGTTCGGGGAATTGTTTCTCCAGGTATGCCTGCTTAACTTTAGCTTCAGCATCCAACGGTGGAGGTGCGCAATATGTTAGCTCTGTGTCCTTATGTTTAGTGGGCACGATGGCCTCCTCACCCTTCCTAGGCCACTTAGCAGAAACCTTATGCCATCCTCGTGAGTCAGTATCTTTCGGCGGGCTCCTTTCCCTACTGCGTTTTTCTTGAGGAGAGGTTTGATCTTTTGACTGCGACGTCTCTTCTCCGCGACGACCTTGGTAGCTTTTGTATCATTCTGGATCCGACAGAATGGGGGAGCGAGAGCGCGAGGTCCGCGACTGGTTAGAGTCACGAGGCCTTCTATCCTCTCTACCCCGGCTTTCACGGCGATCATGCTCAACATCAGAAGGGAGCCTAGTCATGCTGCGACGAATTTTCCTAATGTCATAATGAGGGCGAGACATTGTACCTGCGCAACAATGCAAGTGGAATTCAGAATCAATATTCTCATGAGAAGTAAGTGCTGTGAAGTGTGGTGCTATTATGTTAAGTGCATCCTAAGTGGTGTGCCCCCCGACAAACCCAAGTCCGAAGCCAAGCCAGTGTGAGTGGGCTCTTTGGCCTTAACAGGAGTAGTCTCCTCTGAAGAAGTAAAAACTAAAGGATTTGTGCCAAAATCCTCGGAAGTATAGATAGTTTCAGATAGGGGGAGATCTCCTAAGCCTTGAAATGTAGGATCATCGTTAGTAGGGGCATCTCTTTGGGAAGCGTCTGTTGGCAGCTCTTTAGGAGATAATGATTTCTCAGGAGAAATAGCATCCCTAGGGACAATGTACCCTTCTCGGTGTTTTTCGGCTATGTTGGCCAGCTCATCGTCTTGAGTTGAAGATGGAGAAGGTGAAGTTCGAAGTGGCACTATGGGAGTTTTTGAGCTCTCGCCCGTTTCTGGAATTACTTCCACCGGGGGGATGTATACACAGGGACCCGACCTATGACCTATGCTACGGGTGATGGACAGCAACCCATGAAGATGAAGATATTCATCCTTAAGGACTTCATCGATGGTTATAAATTTTTGTTTGCCGTTTAGAAGCCGGTTCATCCGATCAAAGTACACTTGACCTGATATTTGTTTTGGATTATCAACTGCAAACATGAAGAAAACGGATTAATGTGTTGGCGTGAACATTCAGAGTTGAGATTTAGAAAACCAATGCTTTACTTGATTTTGTCCATCTCCTGGCACATCCCGGTTGTTGCCTTGCTGCTGAATGGCGCAGAAATTATTTTCCTTTTTGGGACTGATTCGAAGTAAGAGAAAGAAGGAGTTTCTCGAGTCCGATGCTTGAAGTTATAAAAGAAATGAATGTTGTCGA
This sequence comes from Allium sativum, assembly GCA_030737875.1. NCBI lineage: Eukaryota > Viridiplantae > Streptophyta > Magnoliopsida > Asparagales > Amaryllidaceae > Allium > Allium sativum. Next base: position 480,655,168 of record CM060926.1, on the reverse strand, counting down.
AAGTAAGCTTTGTACCTAAAATCTCGCGGTATGCTACATATAAGATATATAGGTAAGCATAGGAGTTGGGATGTGCTGCATGGGGGCAATCCGCATCTGTCTTAGAAAATCGACAACAAAAGGAGAAAATAGTGGAATAGCCCTAACCATGCACATCAATCGGGTGATTTCCATAAATCCTTCTGGAGGACTGTGAGGACGGTCAGTTTTCGATGGCACCAGACTGTCCCTTTTTAATATCCTGTACTTTAGACATATGCGAGCAAGTCTGTCATCGTTAATCGTCAATTCAACAGAGTCTTTGAGTGATTCCAAGATAATGGCAGACTCAAATTCGTCAGGAGCTCGATTATCTCTAATCCCTCCTTCCTCTTTATAGCCTAGAGAAACTTCGCTGTCAGAAGGCGTTTCGTTGTTATGCGCTCCTACTTCATAATCTGAGCCCTCTTCATCCCATTCAGGGTCTAAAAAAGAAGATATGTCATCGAGAGTATATTTCTCAAAAGTTTCTGCAATTTCCATCTTCTTTGCTAATCTAGAAGAACGTCTATCGACCATGATCGCTAGACTATTGAAGAAACAATGGCAAGGATTAGAGTAAAGTTGCCCGTGTCCCTCGTGTGTGTATGTAAACTAATGTGTGTGCTATGTGTGAAAAAGATGCAAAGAAAATACATGAAAGAATAATGTAAAGGTCCAAGGAAGCAGTAATGTTCAGAACGGTTCTTGATATTTGCTTATGTTCTCAAGGCACTATCCTAACTATCCATTAAGTTGAATATTATATTAAGAATTGGTTTAACCAGCTAAGCAAGGTCTTATGTGCAATCTTGGACTGTTTTTTGGTTCGGTTTGGATATACGCACTAGGGTCGGATCGGGGAGAAAGTCTTGTGCTAGCCTGGGACAAGAGTTGGTGCCCAGTGACCAAAGTCGGATCGGTTCGGAGGTGAGTACCTGGACGGTCCGGATCGAATTGAACAGCCATGCTTCTCCCCTTCTTTGTTTCACATTCCGATCCGGTCCGGTCAAGTGAATCTTGTTCTTCTCTTGGCTCGCAAGACCGACCCGAACCGGTCTGTTGAACCCCATTTTCGTCTCTGTCGTGTCACCAGAACTGATCAACTGCATTTATCCTCTCCCTTTTTCCCTCCTCTTTGGGGTCAAGCCCGATCCTATGTTGAAAGTCCCAACTGAAATCGAGTAATGATGCATTCAAACGCTCAACGAAGAATCTTAACCCCCTCCACCGCCGCCTCGATAGAGATTTAACGCCATTAACGATGATGGCGAAGTGGAGGAGGTCATGGCGACGGAATCCATTGAATACCTCGCTGGAATCGTTCAAGGAAACCACGAATCTAAGCTAAAAGCAATTATAAAGATGAGATTCAAGATCATAAAACTACCTATGTGTTGGATTCAGGGATTAAAATGAGAGAGTTTCAGAGTTTTTAAAATTCTAGGGTTTTGATGCAAATTCATTGGAAGATGACAATAAAAAAGGAAGAGGAAGAAGGAGACCGGGGGGATACTTATATGAAATCGTAGTGACCACTCGTATTCCCAGTTTCTCCCAACCCGTTCGGACCAGAAGTCAAGCCCACAAAGTCCCTATGGCATGTTGATCCATGGGGAAGTGATACCGGTGTATCTGTTCGGATGTGCCACTGGAGGAAATCCAATCAGATCAGATTCCGAACCGAAAGAGGCTATTACACTGATTTGACACGCGGGGTGAATTTGAGGAAAAGTAAAGAAAAAGCTTACCTAGAAAAATCACTGGACGTTAAATAAAAGCTCTCAAAGTTGTTTGAAAATGAAGAAAGTAACTCATATGGATTATGGATATATATAAGCAGCAAAAGCCACAACTTCATGAAGTGATACTACAAGTAGATGGAAGTGATCGTTCAACGATTCTAATTCAAAGGATGTTTTTTGAACTGCTTCGAAGCACTTTATCTCAGATAAGAGTGTACTTCGAGGGGGAAAAATGTTAGCCTACTTTGTGAACTAGGCTACACAAAGAGCAAATAGTGATTAAGACACCAATCGGTTTGGATCGAATAAGATAGTGCATGAGGTGAGAAGAGATCAGAAATGCATAGGTCTTGTCGAATCGGATCGGTAATACGTCAGCAAAATCAAAGGATAGCAAGTGGCCTTATCGGTTTGGAACGGAAGAGCACGTCAGCGACATCAGATTATGAGTGGAGTCATCGGATCAGATCGGAAGAATATGGCTGCGACATCACACAACAACTGGCCTCATCGGATCGGATCGGAGGAGTACGCAAGCAACATCAAGGGAGAGCAAGCTGCCTCACCGGATCGGATCAGAGGCCCCCATCCAAAGCCCTTTTTCCCTTTGAATTTGTAGCCGTTACTGCGCATATCTCCTGAAGACTCAGACTAGGCCTGACCATTTCTTTCACGATCTCCTACTAATCCAATGCACTGTCATCATCTGGGATCCTCCGAACCCGACTCTCATAGGATGGGTGCCACGCAATAACAAACCGGAGCCACTTCGAAGAGATTTTTCACCTATAAATACACCATCTAGAGGCATTTAAAAGGATCTTTTGGCAAATTCTCAGTCCACACTTCCTACATAGCTGAATTCTACAATCATATTCAGATCAAAATCATCTCTTAAAGTCCATTTTTGAGAGATTTGAGTGAGTTTAGGCAATGTAATTGTGAGGTTGAGTGAGAATCATTGCTGTATTTTTATTCAAATCATCAATTAAAAGAAAACAAAGTGGACGTAGGCTCGTTAACGCCGAACCACTATAAATTGTGTGTTCTTTATTGTTGTTTGATTCTATTTCATTGAATTCTTATCTAGTTTGGGTGTTAGAGCCAATTTTTGGTCTAACAGATATGAAGTATTACCATTTTTACTTCATGGGATGAATAAGTTGAGTTTGGGAATTAAAATAAATTATTACTTCGGTGTGGTTCGCTAATCCCTACTAATTTGAATTTATATTCAAAATAAGATTAGAGAATAAATTTAAGGAATTTATCTTTGATAAAATTAATGGGAACCTTTCCCAAAGTATAAGAATATTTGAATAAAAGAATATTCTGAATTGGAATCAGGCGTATGTTGTCTTTGTGTAACACTTATTTATTATGTACGCGAGTTATTCAGAAAGACCGGGTTTATCCCATTCTGAATAACTGATTCGATGATGTGTCGAGAATGAAGACGGTGGTCGAAGACCGGAGGTCTTCACATCATTTGAGTGATTACTGATTATCTTGATTGGGATGTACACCCAAGAGGAGGGAATCAGTTAGTGGTCGTCCAAACGTACTTGGAGATCGATGGATACGCGAGGTACAAGGGGCCTCCGGTATCGTTCAGACCTAGAACGAACTTGTAAATGGACTGTGTTTCTGACATTGGATTTTATTCTGTGTGATTGATTTCTATTAAATTTATACCTGTTTGGCGGCGGAGAATTTATTCTCTTCTTAATGCCCTTCTCTAAGACGTATGAGCTTAGGGGTTATATATTGATGGATATCAAACGCATGGAGTGAATTGCCTGTGTGGCATGCCCAAGTGGAAAATGATCAAGGCTTTTGTTGAAAAGCAGAGTCTTGTGGTTGATGATCAAAGCACCGCCTGTGTGGCACAGCTTAGTGTACCGTTGATTCGCGAGCCTCACACCCCAGTTGTGAACCAGAAACGGAAGAGGAATTCAAGGAGGGCATGCGTTTCTTTCTAGCTAGGGTGGTGTCAGTGACCTACCAGCCCCGGCATTTATATTATTTTCACCTGTGTGGTTGTTTCTTTTGCGAGGCGCCTCGGTTATGGAGTCATTTGGCTCATTTACGCCCCTTGACCGGGGAGACGTAGTTTAATCAACATCGAGTGGACCAGTCCTCCAAGGCTTGCCTGCGCGCTTGCCTGAGACATGGTAGGCTAGATTGTCTCGAAGCGGTGAGGACGATCCCTGGCCTCGGTTCACAGATGAAAATCCAATTTCCAAATAAGTGACTTTGCGGTTTAGATTGGAGAGCCTAGTATTGCGACATGATATATGGTACCCATGCCGTCTATGATTGATACATATGATTGAAATTGTTTTGACACTATACACTTATAGTAATAATAAAAGATGAAATTTAGCGTATCAAGCATTCTTTGGCTATTATAAGGTAAAACCCTATCCTCCGGCTTGTGTTGCATTGTATGATGGGACCTGGGTCTTATAATAGCTTCATTGTTCTTTATTTATCATTGCGCTGTTGTTTTATGCACTGCTATTCTTGGGGGGAAACCCGTTCCGTGTTATACGGCGTGGTCCTTTGATTTACCTAACTTTAAAATAAAGATTAATAACTATTTTCTTTCTCACACCAGTCACATGACGGACCTGGAGTTTATTGTTTTAACCTAAACTCTGGGTGCCCTTATTTTGATATGGGCAGCTAGTAGTTTTGGTTTTGTAGATTTATATTCACAGGAACCTGGTTTACAGCTGGGATAATATCCGGAAAGCTCTATATCCGTATATCTCTTTCAGTTGTGTATTGTATTATTTTTCCGCTGCTATGTAATATATTGTAATCTCTGATATTTTGTGATGTATATTATTTATTCATACTCTGTATATCCTTGTATTCTGATGGAATTGTTGTAATTAACCTTGAAATGTTCTTCTGTTTGCATTCTGATTCGTCTTGTCCTCAGTACAATCCGCGATTTCCCGTAAGGGGAAGTTTGGGTTGTTTCAGCTTGTGGTATCAGAGCTTTCGTTTACAAAGCTCGGAGAACAAGACATATTAGAACCATACGAAAGAATTCATTAGAATTGGATTAGTAATATCCAATGAGGATGACTCGTTAGAGATAGGATCAGCAGTATCCTAGAACGAGTGTTAAGAGTATATTTTTAAAATAAAATTGAAAAAAAAAAAATTTGTTTTGAAAATATAAATCAATTATATGTATTTGATTATTTATTTTATATTGATTTGCGCAATCAAGTATATAAAGATTTTGCGTATACATCTGATCCGCGTGTATTTGAAGTTTTAATATACTGGATGGATATAAAATCACACTCTAGCCGCTCGGGGATAACACTAATGATGTCCGGACATAATTAATGTTTATGTTCGTGTTTCGAAGGTGGGATTTCTATATGATTCCAATTGACTGGTGTGAGAACCAAAATTAGACAGGGTCTATTGTTGTGATTTGGCATCAAAAATCAGATTTTTGGACTTTATATCCAAGTTACAAATTTGAAAAGCTAATCAACTAATTGATTGCTGATTGTGTTGTTTGATTACTGTTTTGATTAATTGAATGTTGAACCTTTAGCCAAATTGAACCAAATAGTGAGATGTATTGAAAATTAGATGCATTTGCATGCATATACATGTACTTACACTGAACAGGTCATAGGAAGGAGGCTAGAGAAGAGGAATAAAATTGTTTGCCCAACAAATAGGTACACGTTTATTTAATTTCTTCGGTTTTTGGATGATTTTATGAACCGATTGACTAGCCGCGTAGCTTTTTCTTTTTCTTTTGGATTGGTGAGGGCCATTGGAGGCTATTTGAAATATCCCGAAGCTCTCGATGCAGGGGAGGTTATGGCGAAATTTTTCGAAAATTTAGGGTGTTAGCCAAATTTTTGAAGAATTTGAAAAGTTCTTAGAAACAGTAAAGTTGAAGAACTTAAGCCGTGAAGAAAATAATGGAAGTTGAGTTGATTTGTAAAACAACTTTCGGCTTCGTTCCTTTCCGAGAAGGAAAGGTTTTAAGTGGGGAGATTGTAATAACCCAGAAATCGGAGCTAATTTAAAAATTCTATTTTGGCAATTTTGATGAATTTTGAATATTTAAATAGCATTATTTTAATTAATAACGACGAGAAATTTATTTTGAATAGAATTAGAACGTATATATTTATATAGGTCGTCGTTAGAATATAAATATTTTATTTTAAATTATAAAAGGAATTGAAAATGGCGTGGTAGTTTGAAAATTCGATTTCAAATTTCAAATGAATGTATAGGATCCAAAATAAACCGGATTTTAATGAAACCAAAAATATTAGAATCTATTTGAGAATATCTTTCCAATTAATCTGAAAAATTGAAATTTCATAGTGGGAATAAAAAGTTATGCCCAGTTGAAATTTTAGAATATTCGCTATGGAATTCTAGCCCTTAAAAATGGAAATTATGCAAACGACCTCGGTTTTCGACAAAACCACTTTTGTTGGATCCGTGATGTCAATTTATTGCTAGATTCCAAAATTCGCAATTTTTTGAGTCAATATGTGAGCATGGCAAAGGAAAACGCATTTGACATGTTTTAGTTGAATTTAATTGACAGGAAAATGGTCATTTTTCAAACGGTCTCAGAATTTGACGAAATTAGCTTTGTTAGGACTGTATCGTCAATACGAAGCTAGAAAATATTTTTCAAGAATTTTTAGAGTCTGCATGTGGCCCCGGTAAATTAGAATGTGCGTTCAAGTTGAATATATACTGATTCATATTTTAAATTTGAAGAAAATTGATCGTAAAAATCGAATTGGCTAGCGGGACATATCCCATTGTGTTCGACATGTGGGTACTGAGCTAGAGGCGACAGTAGTTGGGTTTGATTTGGAGTTCAAATTTAAAAGTAACATTTAGAAATTAATTAAATAATTAAATATAATTATATTAATGAGTCAAAGCCCCCTCCCTTTCATTACAGTCAAACACAAAATAAAATAAAAAATGATCGTGCCTTATTTCCCCGTCGATCCATTTTCTCGAAGTTATCGCCATCTATCGGAGACGACATCGCCTCCACCTAGCCATCTCCCCCCTTTTACTCCAATCGCTGAATCACGATAGCCACCGGAGGACTGCGCCACCCCTACCACGCCACAAGCACCACCTCCGCAACCCCTTGGCCTCGCCACCAACGGCGAAATCCCCACCTGCGCCGCCGGGCGCGACAGCACCCCCACCCTCTTCTCCAGACTCCGACCGTGAGTTCTTTTTCTTTTCTTTTCTGTTTTTTTATATACAACATTTTAGAGTTATAATTATAAAAAGATTTGATTTATGAAAAGGAAAAGATCGTTTTTTTGAAAGTGAAAAGATCGTATTTTTAATATAGGAAAGGTGAGTTTTTTAAATGAGTAAAGATTCAATTTTTATTGTCTTGAAAATAAAGTAAAGATTCGATTTTTATTATCTAGAAAGAGAGATAAAAATATGATTTTTATCTATATAGAAGGGAAATAAAAATTCGATCTTTATATAAGAAGTAGTGATATAAAAATATAGTTTTTATATAGAAAGAAGCGTGGTAAAAATATGATTTTTATAATAGTTAGCGATATAAAAATATTATTTTTAGTTAGGTAAAAATATAAATTTTATCGTATATATGAAAAAATATTTAGAATAGAGTAAAAATAGAATTTTTACATATGGAATAGCGAAGTAAAAATAAATTTTTTATCTATATAGTAGCATTATAAAAATGTGATTTTTATATACTAGTAACAGTATGAAGATGCAGTTTTTATATATGTAGTGGATACGGTCAACGAAAGTGACAAAAGGCGAGCACGGTGAAGATTTTCTACATATGAAGAGTCGTGGAATTTGGTTTAGCTTCTAGGTGCGAACTCCTCACATTTAATTTATTGCTAGTTTGAAATATATACTAGGATGCAGATGGTGCTTAGTAGCACCCGACACTCGTCGTCCACAGACCATGGATGGGTTTTCGGTTTGATTGATGTGTTGTGAAAATTGATTGTGTGATGTAGATTGAATAAATATTTTATAGTTAAAAATATAATTTTTAACGTGTATATAAAATAAATATTTATAAACAAATCGGATGATTTGTTTATATACACTGATTTGACTGATATTGATTGGGACGATAAATTTTACACATCGCCCGACTGCACAAATAAAATTTGTGTTTGTTGATTTGAAACCCCACACGGGTATTGGCATGATATTTGATGTACACTAATCCCGATTGTATAGTTGTATGTCAATCGATGGGTTGACAGACTGTGTAAGCGTTAATTATTTATATTTAATGCTTATGCAGTTGTGTGGTGCACTCTGGATGATGGTTGATTGTTTATCATTGCTATTATATACATGTGTTGTAGGGAATCCATATAATTAACATTATATGGTAATTGATTGGGCCTTATTACAACTTGGAAAATAAGGAATACAATAAAAATATATATTCACGTGTTGAATAGAATAAAAATTCATGTGTTGAGTAGAAAGAAAATTCATGTGTTGAATAGAATAAAAATTCATTTGTTGAACAGAATAAAAATTCATGTGTTGAATAGAATAAAATCCATGTGTTGAATAAAATATATATTCATGTGTTGAAGAAAATATTCATTTGTTGAATAGAATAACGAAGTTATTGAAATATATAAAGCTGTGTTGATTAGATATGCGCCATTTTGACGTGAACGGTATTTATATCAATTATATTCGTTTTTATAATGAATATAGAAAACGAAGTGATTTCAAAATATAACGTTTTTAAAATATTATCATTTATAGATTAATGATATGGAATATTCAATTTTGATTAGAAATTGAATATAAAGTTGAAATCGTTTCGAAAACAAATTTAAAACGGTTTATAAAATATGTTTTAAAAGGAAATCGACGAAATATATATAATATATATTATATATAAATAATGGCCTGAATAGAACGCGCCGCACCGCGGCAGTTCGCGAATTTTGACCATTGACTTCGAATGGGTATTACGGGAGATCCGACCATCGGATTCTCCTAAAACTGGAACCTTTAGGTTCGTAGCGAAAAGAGCTTTCTAACGAATATTAGATATTTGAAATCTAACGGTTGGATTTAGAATTATGTCGAAATCAAATTTGGAAAAGGTCGTTGTAAGTGTAGTTCGATGGCCGTTGATGGAAATCGACTGTACGAGCCCTGATAAAATTATTAAAAAAAAAAGTAATAATTTGTGTAAAATCATAATAAATGATATGGAAAGAATTGGGATGAAAAACTCCATATTTGAAAAGATAAAAATAGATTTTTATCGAAACGAACTAGTTTTGAACTAGAATTATAATCCATTTATTTTTGAAATTAATAAAGTGGATTTGAAAAGGGTTTAAAAAGTAACCAGAATTTCCAATAATTGAATTGGAATGGAGTTGAATTGAAATTGTCTGTGGAATATTTCGATGTTGGATTTCGTGATTATACAGTTATGGAAATTTGAAAAATATATTTATATCGTTATTTACAATACGATATTTGTTGGTCGTCGAATTTGATATTGAATATAAGCCGATATATTTTCTACTCAGAGCCTTGTATTTAATATCAAATGTGATTTTGGGTTTATCGTGAACCGTGTTTTAGACGACATTGGTTCTTTAACCCAGTTAAAGACGGGATATTGATTTTTGGGAAGATTAAGACTAAGTGGAGTTTTAATGAATATTTAATTAGATTGAAATGATCGAGAATGGTGTATCACCAGTTTTGCTCCAAAGCGATAGTTAAATCTTTAATTAGATTTGAACGTGAAATGGTAAGTGAATTTACCGATAACATCGTTGTGTTAGATATGAAGTATTACCAGTTTTACTTCATGGGATGAATAGGTTTGGATTGGGAAATAAAATAAATGATTACTTCGGTGTGGTTTGCTAATTTGAATTGATATTCAAAAGAAGTTTAAAGAATAAATTTAAAGAATTTATCTTTGATAAAATTAATGGGAACCTTTACCAAAGTATAAGAATATTTGAATAAAAGAATATTCTGAATTGGAATGAGTCGTATGTTGTGTTTGTGTAACACTTATTTATTATATACGCGAGTTATTCAGAAAGACCGGGTTTATCCCATTCTGAATAACTGATTCGACGTTGTGTCGAGGATGAAGACGGTGGTCGAAGATCGGAGGTCTTCACATTGTTTAGGTGATTACTGATGATACTGACTGGGCTGTATACCCAAGAGGAGGGAATTAGTTAGTGGTCGTCCAGACGTACTTGGAGATCGATGGATATGCGAGGTACAATGTGCCTCGGGTTTCGTTCAGACTAGAAACGAACTTGTAAATGGACTGTGTGTCTGACATTGGATTTTATTCTTTGTGATTGATTGCTATTAAATATATATATGTTTGGCGGTGGAGAATTTATTCTCTTGCTTAACGCCCTTCTCTGAGACGTATGAGCTCAGCGGTTATATATTGATGGATATCAATCACATGGAGTGAATTGCCTGTGTGGCATGCCTAAGTGGCAAATGATCAAGCCTTTTTTGTAAAGAAGAGTCTTGTGGTTGATAATCAAAGCACCGCCTGTGTGGCGCAGCTTTGTGTAGAGTTGATTCGCGAGCCTCACACCCCGGTTGTGAACCAGAAACGGAGATGACTTCAGGGCGGGCATGTGTTTCTTTCTAGCTAGGGTGGTGTCAGTGACCTACCAGCCCTGACATTTATATTATTTTCACCTCTTTGGTTGATGCTGTTGCGAGGCACCTCGGATATGGAGTCATTTGGCTCATTTACGCCCCATGGGGTGGGGAGACGTAGTGTCCGGTGTTTAAATTTAATCCACATCGAGTGGACCGGCCCTGTTGCTCCAATGCTTTCCTTCGCGCTTGCCTAAGACATGGTAGGCTAGATTGTCTCGAAGCAGTGAGGACGATCCCTGGCATTGGTTCACAGACGGAAATCCAATTTTCCAATACGTGACTTTGCGGCTTTGATTATAGAGCCTAGTATGGCGACATGATATATGGTACCCATGTCGTCTATGATTGATACTTATGATTGAAATTATTTTGAAACTACACACTTATAGTAATAATAAAAGACGAAATTTAGCATATCAAGAATTCTTTGGTAATTATAAGGTAAAACCCTATCCTCCGGCTTGTGTTACACTGTGTGATGGGACCTGGGTCTTACAATAGCTTCATTGTTCTTTATTTAGCATTGCGTTGTTGTTTTATGCACTGGTATTCTTGGGAGGAAACCCGTTCTGTATTGTACGGCGTGGTCCTTTGATTTACCTAACTTTAAAATAAAGATTAGTAACTGTTTTAGTTCTCACACCAGTCACAGGACTGACCTGGAGTTTATTGTTTTAACCTAAACTCTGAGTGCCCTTATTTTGACACGGGCAGCTAGTAGTTTTGGTTTTGCAGATTTGTATTCATAAGAACCTGGTTTACAGCTGGGATGACATCCGGAAAGCTCTGTATCCGTATATCTCTTTCAGTTGTGTATTGTATTATTTTTCCGCTGCTATGTAATCTATTGTAATCTCTGATATTTTGTGATGTATATTATTTATTCATACTCTATATATCCTTGTATTCTGATGGAATTGTTGTAATTAACAATGAAATGTTCTTCTGTTTGCGTTCTGATTCGTCTTGTCCTCAGTACAATCCGCGATTTCCCATAAGGAGAAGTTTGGGTGGTTTAATAGGCCAAATAAACCGCTCATCCAAATCAGCTGTGACGATCCCAAAACCCCGTGCTACGGTGTTAAGGATAATCATTGGAGTATAACACGTTAATCATCATTAGCAGAGTATAGATAATAGCATAAGTAGGAAATAGAATAATTTACACAATATGACAAAGAATCATATACATATAACAAAATCAGAGAGCACAGTGCAGGATACAACTTATTGCATAAAAATAAATGATCAGTCTATATCGCCATAAGCGGCACATATACATAGAGAGTACATAAATGAAACATCAGTCTACATCGCCGGATGCGGAATAATATACATATACAATAATGCCGAAAAAATCAATAGTCGGCACTGTGTAGTCATGCCTTGCCATGAGCCAAAAGATGCACCTCTGCACCGGTGCAAAGCCAAAATATGCCAGCTACCTGTTACTGGGTTGCCCATGTGAAAATAAGGGGCACCCGAGTTTGCAAGGTGAAACAAACTACGAGTCAGTCATGCGACTGGTATGAGAAATCTAGTTAACTAATTAAACAACAATAATAAGGCAAATCAAGGGACCACGCCACTTTCGCGGAACGGATTTACTCCAAAGATTACTAGTGCATGAAATAAAGTAAATTATTAAATCATCGCAATGCTTTTTATAAAAATGAAGCCATTATAAGACTTAGGTCCCATCACACACTGCAACGCAAGCCAAAGGATAGAGTTTTACCTTATAATGGCCAAGAAATGCTTCATACGGATAAAACAAAAGTGTTTGATATTATCACTAGTGCATATATGTTTTAAAAGCAATTTCAATCATAAACATCAATCCTATGCGGCATAGCTACCATCTACTATGTTTCCATACTAGTAATACAATCACATCCGCATATTTCGTATTGGAAATTGGATTCCATCATGAGTCGAGGCAATGGGAAAGCTCCTTTCCGTTTCGAGACACTCTAGCAAATGCCTCAAGACCACACACAGCGATCCCTGGATCCTCCAAGACCGGTCCTCTCTTACTTTTGAGGATTAGCAATTCCTGAACACATGTTTCCCGATCCTATAGGACCTATAATCGAGGCGCCTCGCATTCCAACAACCACATAGGTAAAAGGTATATATAAATGTCAGGGCTGGTAGGTCACTGACATCACCCATAGCTAGAAGGAAACGTCGTGCACTCCCTGGGTTCTTATCCCGTTTTTGACTCATACCGAGGTGTGAGGCTCGCGAATCCACGCTATACACAAAGCTATGCCACATAGGCTATGCTTTTATCATCAACCACAAGACTTTGCTTTTCAACAGAAGCATTGATCATATGCCACTTAGGCGTGCCACACAGACAATTCACTCCATGTGACTGATTTCTATCGATATATAACCTCTGAGCTCGTACGTCTTAGAGAAGGGCGTTAAGCAAGAGAATAAATTCTCCGCTGCCAAACATATTTATATTTAATAGAGATCAATCAGCACAAAACAAAATCCAATGTCAGACACATAGTCCATTTACAAGTTCGTTCTGGGTTTGAACGAAGCTGGAGGCACCATATTCCTCGCATATCCGTACAATCAACAATACGTCCAGATCGCTACTACTTCAGCTCCTTCAAGGTAGCTACTCCAATTATGAGCATCTGTAGCGCCCATCCATCCAATGTGAAGATCGTCGGTCTTGAACCGTCTTCAACTCTTCGACTTTTAACCGTCGATCGATTATTTGAAATGAGAATTAACTCGGCCTTTTTAAATAATCCACGTATATTTATATTTTCAAATCAATTCTTCACATGGTTAAATTATTCGACATTAACATTTCAGTTCTTTAGTATAATTTTCATGTCAAACACATTCAACCACCAAATATCAACCAAACCAAGCAGAATCGGTTTTTTACCATTCTACATCGTCTATCATATTTTATAACGAGATATCGCCATTTTTATTTATTTAAAAACGGCCCTATTTAATTAAAGGACATTTCAGGTCATGCCGAAGCACTGGCGTTGTTTTTCCCTAAATTTGTTTTACACATATCTGAAAATCTAACCGTAGGATCTTAACAAAGTTTATATCGTTGGGAAAATATTCCCAAAGCGAACCCAACGGTTCGAGTTTCGTGAAAATCCGATGGTTGGATCTTTAGGTATAATCGTTTGAAGTTACGATTTCAAAACGCAAACTGCATGGTCTTGATTCGTTTTAATATAATATATATATATATGTATATATATATATATATATATATATATATATTTCATTCGGTGATTTCTTTATCGTTTTCACTCCAAATATTTACTAACACCTTTATATTTCGAAAAATTTCTCCATAACTTCCCTTGTACGGGAAGGGATTTGGAAATTTATTGGGACATATTAGGTACCCAATAAATCCTAATAAGCATGCACATATTTATAATGATATATTCCGGTGTCCATAGGGGAGTGTGTATAGATCATAACTCCAGAGAATAAATTCTCTATACCCTATAAATGGTTTTTATGCCTTAATGACCAGAGAGACATGTTTATTGTCATCTCCAGACACGTATGGGTATTTTATTAATCTTGCAATTTACTGTTACAATTAACATAGTCCAGATCAGTCATCAGTTCAACCTGTAATATATAGTCATCGCCATACAAGCCTCTCGCTCGTATGGTAAATCTTCAACCTCGTCACACAAGCTCCAAATGCTTATGTGGTATATGATGAAGTATGCCTATCGTCAAGGAGTATGCCATGTAGTGTAGTTCAAAACTAATTGTTACTATCCTATGGCGAAGTTTATTATTACACACAAAACAACCAGCACCCGCATCAAATGGCATTCACAGGAGTTTATATAATAATAAAATTGCACATCCAACTCATTAAGGTTTACCTATTGGTCGGACACGCAATTAAATTCTTTACTCAACAGCTAATCCACTTCCTGTTCAACACATGTATATATATGTGTAAAACTAAGCTAAAAATAATATTTCTAGCGAACAAAGGTTTATTTACACATACGGTTATTTTTAACACTTCACGTTTCGCATAAAAATGATATTTTTGGCGAACAAAAAACAAATTTCAACACATGACTATTTTATTTAGTTCGCCTACATGTTAAAAATAATATTCATAGCAAATAAATATTTGTTTGAACACTTGTACATTTTAAGCGAGTCGTCTACATGATAAAAATGATATTTTTATCATCTAAAGTATTTATTCAACACATGAACATTATTAGCACTTCTTATTCACAATAAAAATGTAAATTTTATTGTTCAATCTATGTATTCAACACATGAATATTATCCACTTCACACATACGATAAAAATATGATTTTTATCGTTCTAATCCTTTATTCAATACATGAATAATTATTATAGTTTATATATATAATAAAAATTTGATTTTTAATGTTAAAACAATTCATTTAAAAGAAGAATAGTTTATATAGTTTAGATATGTAATAAAATGTTATTTTTATTTTTCAAATAATTTTATTCATCACATGAATTTCTATTCAACACATGAATTTCTATTCAACACATGAATACTGGTTAACCACATGAATTTCTATTCAACACATGAATATAGTTTCAACATATGAAAATAGCTTCCATACTTGAATATAGTTTCAACGTATGAAAATAATTCTAATACATGAATATTATTGAAAATTTCAGCAGCATAACGACAGGGTATTTAAAACGGCACCGTCCCAAGTACGGCTCCTCGCTCTACCTTAAAACCTCGTGGTTTTTGACAATATGGATTTCATACATCTAATTCGTACACAGGCAAGTATTATTTTCTTTTCCCCAATTTATTCAAATTTTTGTTTCAATCACAAATGGGTATTTTCAACCACAATGGTATTTCTCAACCACAATCCAAACAATATCAACCACAAACAATCTTATCAACCATTCGCATTATTCACCAAATTTTCCACGCCAATTCACAATCAATAAATATCGTCCATAGTTTATGGACGAGGGGAGTATATATATATATATATATATATATATATATATATATATATATATATATATATATATATATATATATATATATATATATATATATCCGTATATAAATATATTTTATTTCCATTCCAACACACATATGATTTATACAATGCATGTATAATTCAAACTTCGCTCATATAACTTATACAACGCATGTACATGAGGCATACAACACGTACATAATTTATATTTTGCTGATATAATTTATATATCACATTTCTTCACATTTCAGTTTAGAAATCTCATATTGGTTGTTGCTTTGCTAAAAATCGTAGCGTGCTCAGAAAAATCTTCGGACACTTCTAGACTGTATAGAGCGTCCTTGCGGTCACGATGTTTCCTATTTCATCAAACTTCGTTAATACACAATAAAGATACGATTTTTCAAAGTTTGCTACACTTAAAAGTGTTATTTTTCAATTTTGAAAATCAAAGCCGCTACCTTTCAAAAAGGGTTTGAAACTAGGTTTCGATTTTTAGGTAAATCCATAGGGCATGGACAGGATCGGGCTGCACCACCTGGAACGGCTTGGAACGGCGCTCTGGTGGAGGTAAGTGGGGTCCACTTCGACGCAGGGAGAAGGGCGGGCGGCGCTTCAAAGGTCGGAACTTCCAGGGCGTGGATCTCGAGGTAGTAGCAACGATACGGGGTCTAACAGGTATTGATTTGAAGAGGAAGGAGGGAGCTTTAAAAAGTTCAACTGTGGATGGGCTAATGGTGGCTATGGCGGTCGGAAAATGATCGGGAAGGGAGGGACATCATGCGTTGTCGAAGTCGAGGGAGGGGGGGTTTCTGAAGTTTTTTTATTTTAAATTATGAATGGAATTTTCCATTGGCCGAGGATTTATTTAATTTTTAAAATAGTGTTTCTTCATACGAACACAAATCCAAACCCAACGACTGTCGTCCCTTGCTAAATACGCCCATCCCGGACACAATGGGATATGTTTCATTGCCCAATTCGACTGTTACAGTCAGTTATTCTTCAAATTAAAATATAAAACATTCAATATTCATTTTGAACATAATTTCAATTTGCCAGGACACAAACTGATTCGAAAAATTCCAAAAAAATATATCTATCTATGTTTTGACGCTACGGTCCTAATGAAACTAGTTTAGTCGAATTCTGAGACTTTTTGAAAAAAGGCCATTTTCTGGTCGATCCAATTTAACAGAAATTGACCAAACACATTTTCTTTTACCACGCTCATATACTAGCTTCAAAAATTATGAAATTTGAAACCTAGCAATAATTTAACATCTCGGATCCAACAAAAGTAGTTTCGTCAAATTTCGAGGTCGTTTACAAAATGTCTATTTTCAAGGGTTATACATTCTCTATAGCGACCTATTTGAAAATTCATTTGACCATAACTTTTGATTCCCGCTATGAAACTTCGATTTTTCAGATTCGTTAGAAAGATACTCATAAACCGATTTAAATATTTTTGGTTTCACTAAAATCCGTTTTATTTTGCACCCGATACAGCCAGTCAAATTTTGAATTCAAATTTTCAGACTGCTGCACCATTTCTAACTCATTATTTTATTGAAATATTCTATTTTAATTGTGTAAATTCCTTTGAAATAACCAATTTAAATTTTTTTAATTGGCTCGTTTTTTCCGGATTGTTACAATCTCCCACACTTAAAACTTTTCGTCCCCGAAAAGGAAACAGCAATACAGTAGGAAATAGAAATGGAAATGCAAAGTATTGTAAAGGTACCTTGCACCGAAGTTAGTCAGAGATGTCCACTCTGCATTTGGGGTAAGCTTGCTTAATGCTTTCCTCAGTCTCTCAAATACAGTCTCTGGGATCACTAATCCACTGCACTTTAACTAAATGAACCTTCTTACTCCTTAGCTCTTTAGTTTCTTTGCCAACAATTTTTAACGGCTCTCTTCTGACTGCTAATTCTGGAGTAATTTCCAAGTCCTGTTGCATTGCTTCTTCTACAACAAGATCCGGATCATGCACATGTCTTCTAAGTTGAGATACGTGAAACACATTATGCACTCCAGGCAACCAATCAGGTAATGAAACCTTATAAGTAAGAGTTCCAATTCGTTCAAGTATAGGAAAGGGGCCAATAAATCTGGGTGCCAACTTAACAGTTTTACCGAATCGGATTACTCCTCTCATCGGAGAAACTTTCAAATAAACATAATCACCCACTACGAATGCTAAATCTCTTCTTCTAGAATCCGCATAACTTTTTTGTCGGCTTTGCGCGGTTTTCAATCGTTTCTTGATGAAATCGACTTTGTTAGATGCTTCTCGAATCATATCGGGTCCCAACACAAGTCTGTTGCCAGGTTCTACCCAACATGCGGGAGATCTGCACGGTCTACCGTATAATGCTTCAAATGGAGACATTTCCAAACTTGCATGATAGCTGTTGTTATAAGAGAATTCTGCCAAATGCAAGCGATCTTCCCATGACCTGCCAAAATCAATAATACAAGCCCGTAGTAAATCTTCTAGAATTATATTCACCCACTCAGTTTGGCCATCTATCCGAGGATGATAAGCGGTGCCCATATTCAGTTTTGTCCCCAATTCTGCTTGGAATGCCTCCCAGAATTTGCTAGCAAATATTGGGTCTCTATCACTGACTATGCTGATGGGAATTCCATGCAACTTAAAAATTTCTTTGAAATATATTTGTGCTAGACTTTGGGCGGTTCTATTTGATCTGACAGGTATGAAATAGGTGGTCTTCGTGAAGTGATCTATGATCACCCTAATACTGTCATTACCTTTCTTGGTTCGGGGCAAACCATCTATGAAATCCATGGAAATCTATTCCCATTTCCAACTTGGGACTTCCAACGGTTGCAACAATCCGGCCAGCTTTTGTTGGTCACTCTTGACTAGTTGGAAAGTAGGGAACCTGCTAACATATAAAGAAATGCCCCTCTTCATTGTCCTCCACCAGAAGGTGTGCTTAATATCAATATACATTTTGCTCAAACCGGGATGTATACTAAGTTTGGACTTATGGCATTTATCCATGACTTCTCTTCAAAGCTCTAGAATATTCGGGATGCAAATCCTGCCTTTCAATCTAATAACTCCCTTATCATCAATACGGAAACTTGTGGTTTCACCTTCCTTGATCCTCTGACTGATTCTCTGAATAAATTCATCGTCTTTCTGAAGGACTGAAATCTTGTCAATCAATGAAGATGTAACAGTTAGGCTGGCGATGATTTCATTCTTTCTACTGAGCGCATCAGCTACTACGTTAGCCTTTCCCGGCGTATACAGGATATCTAGATCATACGCTGCAAGAAATTCTAGCCAACGCTGCTGTCTCAAGTTCAGATCTTTCTGGGTGAATAAATACTTTAATGATTGATGGTCTGTAAACAGTTCGAATTTCTTACCCATCAAGTAATGCCTCCAGATTTTTAAAGCAAAAATGATGGCTAGCAACTCATGATCACGAGTTACATAATTCTTCTCATGCGGTTTCAGCTGGCGGCTTGCATAAGCGACTACTTGGCCTCTTTGCACTAATACTGCGCCAAGACCTCTAACAGAAGCATCCGTCCAAACCGTCAAATCCTGACTGCCTTCGATAATGGTTAATACAGGAGCGGTTGTCAATTTCAATTTCAATTCCTGAAAAGCTTCCTCATAGTCGGAAGTCCACTTAAATTTCTCGTGCTTCTTTGTAAGCTTTGTTAATGGACCGGATATCTTCGAAAAATCCTTAACGAATTTTCGATAATAACTAGCCAACCTCATAAAACTTCTGACCTCTGTGGGTGTAGTAGGCTGTTTCTAGTCTTGAATTGCTGTAATTTTGCTCCGATCTACAGAAATTCCTTCCTTTTGCACGACATGGCCAAGGAACTTCACCACTTCCTACCAGAAGACACATTTAGAGAATTTAGCTTTAAAGACATTCTTTCTTAGAATCCCCAATACTTGTTCTAAATGTCTTTCATGCTCGGGTTATGACTTGGAGTAGATTAAAATATCATCAATGAATACCAAAACAAATTTATTTAGAGCTTCCTTGAACACGCTATTCATTAAATCCACGAAGTATGCTGGAGCATTGCGTAAGCCGAATGACATTACTAACCATTCGTAAAATATGTCTGGACCTCTGAAAGCTGTCAAAGGAACACACTCTTCTGCAATTCTCAGTTGATGGAAACCAATAGCTGGGTCCATTCTGGAAAATACTCTCGCCCCATTTAATTGGTCTAACAGATCGTCATTGCAGGGTAATGGGTATTTGTTTCTGAGCGTCTGTTTGTTGATGTCACGATAACCAACACACAATCGGAGAGTACCATCTGACTTAGGGACAAACACTACAGCTGCACCCCAACTGTAAAAGCTAGGTCTGATCAGACATTTCCATAGCATTTGAGGAGTTTGATTGCCTAATTCTTCTTTTTCTTTTGTAGTCATTCTTCGAATTGGATGTACCAATGGTCTGGCATTTGGAATTAGATCGATTCTGAATTCAATTTCTCTTTGCGGAGGTAAGTTTTCAACTTCTTCTAACACATCCGCATAGTTTCTTACAACAGGAATCTTTTCTAAGGAAGCGGGAATAACTTCTAGCGCAGACCAAAATTCTTTTCTATCTGGATTTGAACCATGGCATAGTACAGTAATATATCAAAGTTTAGTTTTAATTTTTACTCTTCTTTCCGCACAATTTACTTCGGCCTCATATTGCATTAACCAATCTAGCCCGAGAATGATATCGAACTCAGGATAATCCATAACGACTAGATTAAAAGGAAACTTGTAGAAAGAATAAGAGACTGGCACTCTACAATATGAACTGAGGATAATTGAACCCCCTATTGGATTATGAACCCTAAACAATTCTGTAAGATTTCTCTAATTTAACTTTAACTTGTTAACAGTATTAATTGCAATAAAATTACGTGATGCACCCGTATTAAATAATATAGAAACAAGAATATTTTTAATTGTAAGGGTACCTCCCAAAACATCGGGTTTACCTGCTCCATTAGAAGCGGACAGCGGGTTCGCCCCGTCGTACACATGAGCAACCTCCAACTTCTTAAGCAATGGACAATCTTTGATGAGATGTCCGGTTCTGTGGTAGTTAAAGCATGAACGAGGGTTTGGAGAGTTTTAGCTTGAGCCATGGGAGTTGGTCTTCTGCTGTTTTGGGGCTGTGCACACATTAGAATAGTGCCCTATCTTTCCACAATTGAAGCAGCTTCCCTTTGGCGCCCTGCTAGTTTGCGGATTTGTGGATGCCGCGTTGCTTGACTCTGCCTGGTTCGTAGTGGGCTTGCGTTTGCTCCCTGCTTGACTCTTAGCGCGGTCATGATCAAGGGTTCTTTGGTCAAGGTTCTCATAATTGCATGCCGTCTCCACTAAGTCTGAAAATGCCAGTTTGATGTGGCTCATGGCCCTATCTTGATATTTACGCTTTAGCCCGTGGATGAACCTCTTGTTCTTGGACTTAGCTGTAACACCCCGTATTTTCTGTGAACATAAAAAAAATTCAAGGTATAATTAATTTTTAGAAAAATAATTAGGTGAAACGGGTTGCGCCATTGCGTTCATCTCGGAATTCTGCTTGAGATAGAGTCCGAGTTTGCGTAAATTGGACTATGTATGAAAAAGATATCCTTAAATTAAATATTGCAGCAAAACATGGAAAAAGAGGAATGAGAAAAGAATAATGTTTAGCATTGTTCTAAGAATTGTAAGCAAAAGACATAATAGCTCATTTGGTTGGATGCAAACAAGAGGTGCAGAGTTCGATCCCCGCCAACGCCATATTTTTGTTTTAGGGCAATGGCTAAAAAGCGGCTTAGTGTGAACGCGGTTAAAAAAAATTAAATATATATATATATTGAATATATATATGTATATATATATAATTGAGAAGATAAATACAGTCAATTTATTTGGAGGGAAAGATTTATGCATAAGTAGATATGTATGTATGTAGGTAACTTCATTATGCATTGATTTTGCATGTTGCAAGGAAAGTAGAGAAAAAAAAAGGGGAAATTAAATTATATGCTCGATTTCCTATTTTTCAGGCAAGCAATTAATTTGCATTATTTGAATTCATGAATAGGTGCGTGTGTGTATATATATATATTTATATATATATGGGCAGTTAATGTAAACATGAATAGAAGTTTATTAATTTGCTGAGTGTTTGCTGAGTCACTTCTGACTCATTGCTGAGTCAATAAGATAAACCCCATCTTGTCTGAATGGCTGCGGTTATTTCTAGGTTAAATCTAATGGCCTAAATGAATCCTAAATTCTATAAATAAGTGGGTAGTCTCTCATTCTAATTCATATGAAAAATTAGAGAAGCCGCCGTCATGTCGTCGCCATGGAACTCCGAGTAGCCGCCGCAAATCAAAGTAGAAGAAAGCTAATCTAATCCAATTCTAATCAATTCTAAAAGCAATCTAGACTCTACCTTCTTCTTAAATTGTGAGTATGATGATTCTCACATGATTATTAGCAAACTAATTTGATTAAGATGTAAATGGAACATAAGAAAATGATGTGAATTGTCATATATGTTATTGTAAAATCTTATGTTATCATGTATGTTCTAAATGTTTTGTTATGCTATGATGAAAATCATGCTATGCTATGTTATGCTATCATGCCATGCTATGATGAAAATCATGCTATGCTATGTTATGCTATCATGCTATGCTATGTGTAAATCATGCTATGTTATGTCATAAATCTTATATATGTTGTAGATCTCATGTTAACACATATGTTGGAAATCCATAAGTTATATGATTATGATATCATGTTAAGTTGTGTTGAATCGTACAAGTTGTAAAATCATGATGTTGTTATTTATGCAAATTGGATCATGTTTTAAAGTTTATGTTTTTTTTTCTAAAAATTAAATGGATCATGATTATGGGAATTTGCCTATTAAGTTAGGTGTACCCATATGCATGAATCTATGACTAAATGAATTTTTATTATGGGAATTTGTCTATTAAGTTAGATGTACCCATATACATGATTCTTAATTATCCTTGGATTTTGATAATGGGAATTTGTCTATTGAGTTAGATGTACCCATATATATGATTATCCCTGCATCTTGATTATGGGAATTTGTCTATTAAGTTAGATGTGCCCATATACATGAACCTATGTTATTAAGTTAGATGATGATATGTTGTAAATGATGTCACATATGTTACATAGTCACGATGTTAGTATCCATGTTGGTTAGTTCATGTTAGTCAAATCATGATATTATATATGTTTGGGCTATGATGATTCATACATGTACCTATGCAAGTTTTGGCACTGATTAATAAAAATTGTGTAGGTTTCATGACACTTATTTTAGATCTAAAATTAGATCCATGACATGTGTGAGTTCTATACTAGTTCACACCACCATTATGTTGCAAGTTTATACATGAATTTGGGTTATATTATGTAGACTATGACATTTAACCAAACAAGTTGACACCTTTAACATGTGTAGCTTATGCAAGTTATAGTCTTAGCCTATGCAAGTTTAAGTGTTGGACCTCTATCACATATGCAAGTTTCACCCCTTTTTATGAGTAGATCTATTTTAGTCATATACATATATGTTGTTGTTGTGATAATTTATCTTTGTGCTATGAGTTAGACTATTCGAGTCTAACATATATTTTACGTTTAACGTGTGAACGTACAACGTGGGATAGGGGTGATATTAAAAGAAATAATATTGAGAATTTGCACGAAATAGCCTTAAAAAGGCATATAACAAATTTGAGATATGTGAATTGCCTTAAAAGGCGAAAAATGGAATTAAGACATTAATTGGAAAATTAATGTGTAGAAATGGTCATAGGTTAATTAAGGATTAATTTGAATTTGAATAGGGATTGAGAAATTGGTATAAAATGTCTTTAATGGCATATAATGAATTTGTGGTGAAAAAGGGTATGATTTATCATACCATAAATGGATGTACATAATTGAGTCAATTATGGACATCATTAAATTTTGAATAAATTATTAATTTGGATAGGGAAGTTAATTCAAATTTGGGAAAGATTAATTAATTAATCACTTAAGATAATTAACATTCTTTCTATCTACATATACCAGAAGGTTCTAGGGTGACAGAGAGTATAGTGTCTAGGCTTGGGTTTGGAAAACAAGTTTCCTGCCCTCCCTGGCTATCCCTATCTGACCCAATGAACGGGATGGTCTTGAATTTAGAAAGAAAACATGTGGTGGGACATGGGAATCTAGTGGGTGCTTTGGGTGGCATGAGCAATCTAGTGGTTGCCTTTAGTGGCATTTGAAATACGATTAGTAAGACTTAACCAAACACACATGCAAATGAACATGACTAAGAAGAGGGTTAAGTAGGTGCCTTGGGTGGCATGAGAAAATACGATTAGTAACACTTAACCAAATTAAATATGTAAGTGGGACATAGGGGTTAAGTGGGTGCCTTGGGTGGCATGTGGAATTACTAATAGAAACCCTTAACCAAATTTAAAACATGTAAGTGGACATGAAGGGGGTTAAGTGGAATGTGTTAGAGGGGACCAAGCCTAGGTGGGAAGCTTGGTGGGAGGCCCATTTCAACCAGTATCCCAAACGTATCTTTGTGAGCTCGACCCAAGTCGAGGACGGGACACGCATACTGGGCTTGACTATAAGAGGCCAAAACGGGTTAGCGGTGGCAACGCAAGTCCGACGGGTTCATATGCGTGAGTGGACCCGGGCTGGTAGGTAAGACGTTGTTGCTCCGTGTAGGTATAAGCCGTGCATCCTTATGTTGTATCGGGTTGCCACTTTAGGGGAGTGATACACCCCACTGTGGGGCCAGCACGGGTATCTACGAGTTAAGGAGCCGATCGAATGGGGCAGGGTAGTGGGTACACCTAGTAGTACACGAAGCTACCATAATTAATTAAGTATTAAAAGGGTACACCTAGTGGAGATAGGGGCAGACGGCACCTATGACGTCAGCTAGGAGTACGTGGAATTACCATTATTAAGGGGGTACGTCTAGTAGGGATAGGTACACGTTGGGTACCTAGTATAGCAACTAGAGATACACAGTCAATCGTGGAGGATAGTGGGTACATCTCGTAGTACATGAAGTAATCATCATTCTATTTAGGGATCAAAGTGACTAATAGGGGTGCAGTTAGTGCTAGTACAGTACATCACGGTACAGTACGGTAGAGTATAGTAATTATCCTATATTGATTGGGAAGCGTCATTAACGTTAGTGATTAGTAACGGGTGTGGTGCAGCGTAGTAATTATTCTTTAGTAGGTATGCCTTTAATGTTACCATGGTTAACCTCATTTCCTTTGCCTGTTCTGTCACACCCAATAGTTCATAGGCATTTCCTTATTCTCCAGCTTATGCCTTAGTCTGATTACTTTGAAAATAGTATTGTTAGAATTGTCATACTCGCCAGACTTTATGTCTGACCCCCTCTATTTCTATCTTTCCCCCCTCCAGGTCCCCAGGTTGAGCCCAGCTCTAGTGGTGTTTGATTGGATTGCTTATCTCTTTTGGAGAGCTTGGACTGCTAAAGTAAAGTCCAGCTTGTTATCTTTTGTTTAATGGCTATTTATGTTATGGGATTATGTATTTTGTTTTATCAAGATAGATATTGTACTTGACTCTGATTTATGGTATTATGATGTAATCAAACATGTTTTGACTTCTGCTGCAATGAAATAAAGTTTTAAATTTCCACGTACTATTTTATATCTGTCTTTTTGTAATTTTACTGTTCTATACTCACTTAAAACCTCCATGGAAGTTAATGCATTCCTTTTGTGAGTGACATTAATGGACGTGGGGTGTTACACGTGGTATCAGAGCTTAAGGTTACCAGAACAGATAAGATATTTTGAAAAACTATTTTTCAAAAGCATTTTTATAAAGAATACTTTCAAAAATATGTTTGTATAAGAGTATTTTTGAAAGAAAGGTTTATTTTGAGAACATAATTCCCAAGAGCCATATATCCTTCCTTCGATTCTCCGTTTTGAATCTCTTCCTCTTTCTCTTTTTGAATTTCCCCTCTGCGTATAGATGCTTTTTCTAAGATAAATAAGGACTTCTATACGAAGGACGGAAGAACCACTTCAAGGGACTTAGACGTTTGTCGGGCTAGAAGTTAGTCCAAGGAGGTGGAGGGTTTTGGGAACCTTTAAGATGGACGATGGGAGGAAGGTTCAAATAGCTGTTAGGTTAATAAAGGACGAAACCTCATCTTGGTGGGAGGTCACGAATGGAGAATGTGAAGAAGAAGGCTAGTTGTTTTGGAGAAATAGGACACCTTATTAGGATTGTCCAAAGAGGCAAGAATAAAGTACAGGATCTTCTGGAGGGTTGTTGTATTCCCTCACGGCGGGTATACCTGATGGGGGTAGGACCTTCTAGGTTGAAATTTGGTTTTCTTTATCATCCTGTTCGAACCTTGTTTGATTCTGGCGCTTCATACTTGTTAGTATCTGCTTCGTTAATTGAAACACTTCACCTAAATACTAGTCTAGTTAAGGATCCCATCCTAGTCTCAAATCCTGTTGGTGGTTCGGCTCATCCTTCAATGGTTTTTCGGGATTTGAGTGTGTCTATCTTGGGCGTTGGGTTTGAATGTAGCGCCTTCATTCTTGGTTTCACGGTCTATAGTTTGATTCTAGGGATGGATTGGCTAGCCAGGCGTGGTGCCATCCTAGATTGGGGAAGGAGGGTAGTTAGACTATTGGTTCGTTATGGAAAGACCCTCATATTTCTTGTGACCATAGGAGTTTAGTGATGCTTAGTTGGCTAGAATCTTCTAATGTATCCAACGATGATTTGGGATCTGTTTGTGTGGTCCGTGAGTATGGGGATGTCTTCGATGTAGAGCGGGGTTTACCTAGAGGAGCAAACTAAGCTTTCGTGTGTGCCTAGTAGATAATGCAAAGCCAGTTATGAGATCAACGATGGTTTTGGAGCAAGACTGGAAAGGACAGCCAGAGTCCGTTAAGTGCTCAGTTATTTGGCCGTTTTACTAGTATCATCTCATGTATGTCATCTGAATTCGAAGGAGGTATCCCTTGGGTGTTTGTCTGATATTGGTTTAGGCCTTTGGGGCTTGCACTTGGGGGATGTCGAGTTCGACTAGGATGGTCTGCGTGAGTGATGGACAGTTGTGACAAATTTTGCATGGAATAATATCCTGGTTTTCTCTAGAAGCGGAGAAGAGCATGCCCTACATCTTAGGGAAGCCTCTGTGGAAGGGTGATGTGTTATGGAGGAAGACTATCGAAAGTCCATGAGGGGAATTACCCTACCCACGACTTAGGAGTTGCTTTCAGACCATAAGTTGCTAAGGTATTTGTTCTCTCAGAAAGATGTGAACTTGAGGCAGCAAAGGTGGATGGAGTTCTTGGCGTCCTACGATTTCGAAATAGCATATACCCCTGGCAAGGGTAACGTTGTGGTGGGGGTCTTAAGTAGAAAAGGGTTGACACTGAGTCCTTGGTCTGTTGAGCGGCGTAGCTTAGAGTTTATCTCTACCTTTGACTTTCGACCATCCATTGATTTTGTACTTGGTTCGCTAGCATCCTTAGTGGTTAGACCTATGCTTTTGGGACGGATTGGAGAGGCACAGCGAGCTGACCCACAGTTGGTTGAGTTAGTAGAGAATCTCACAAGAGGGGAGTCATCAAGCCATCTTAGTAGGTATACCCTAGATGATAAGGGTTGGTTGCGGGACGAAAGTTTGAGGAAGTGTTTACATGATACGGCGAAAGTGGTGGAGCCGAACACGCTTAAGGAAGTGGAAGTAGAGCGAGATGCCACGATCAGACTAGCTCCTACAAGCATTCTTGGGTCGGAGATTAAGAAGTTGAGAAACCGAGAGGTCAAGCTAGTCAAAGTGCAATGGGAAGAAGATCAAGGAGACGCTACTTGGGAGACGGAAGAGAAGATTCGTTTGTTGTACCCCTTCCTTTTCGGGGTTATGTCTTTTATATTCTCCTTTATCGCCTAGCTTATACTTGTCCTATCTTTAGTACATCCTCTTGTTTAAGTCTTTGACCTTTCGAAGGGTAGTCCTATGGTTGAAACATGTGTTTGAGACATGTTATGTTTGATGGATGCAAGTGGATGCAAGTGTTTGCTAGTGGTTGCTCGTGGATGCATATACACACACTTTAGGCACTAGATCGGCTCAGTCACTCTCATATTGCATATAAATATGTGTGCATATTTAAATTAATGAATGAATAGTGGTTGTATTATCATATGGATGCTGCATTAAGATGAATGGTTGTGCACGCATATAGAAATAATATGTATCATTAGGAATCTTTTGCATACATAATGGACGCATGGCACTATCATGGTTCGCATTAAGTAGGTCAACTGAATCAGTAGATCGCCTGATTTTTGCATTGGATAAGGACATGTACACACACTATGCATATAAACATGAAAGCATTAGAAGTCACTTAAGGACAATGGATGCCTGTGCCTGATGGTTGAGTAGATGGATGATTGGATGGTAGGACACATTCTTCCTAACTTGAAGATTTCGGGGACGAAATCCTTTAAGGAGGGGAGAATGTAACACCCCGTATTTTCTGTGAACATAAAAAAAATCAAGGTATAATTAATTTTTAGAAAAAAAATTAGGTGAAACGGGTTGCGCCGTTGCGTTCATCTCGGAATTCTACTTGAGATAGAGTCCGAGTTTGCGTAAATTGGACTCCGTATGAAAAAGATATCCTTAGATTAAATATTGCAGCAAAACATGGAAAAAGAGGAATGAGAAAAGAATAATGTTTAGCATTGTTCTAAGAATTGTAAGCAAAAGACATAATAGCTCATTTGGTTGGAACATGTGACTTGCATACAAGAGGTGCAGAGTTCGATCCCCGCCAACGCCATATTTTTGTTTTAGGGGAATGGCTAAAAAGCGGCTTAGTGTGAACGCGGTTCAAAAAAAATTAAATATATATATATATATATATATATATATATATATATATATATATATTGAATATATATATGTATATATATATAATTGAGAAGATAAATACAGCCAATTTATTTGGAGGGAAAGATTTATGCATAAGTAGATATGTCTGTATGTAGGTAACTTCATTATGCATTGATTTTGCATGTTGCAAGGAAAGTAGAGAAAAAAAAGGGGGAATTAAATTATATGCTCGATTTCCTTTTTTTCAGGCAAGCAATTAATTTTCATTATTTGAATTCATGAATAGGTGCGTGTGTGTATATATATATATATTTATATATATATATATGGGCAATTAATGTAAACATGAATAGAAGTTTATTAATTTGCTGAGTGTTTGTTGAGTCACTTCTGACTCATTGCTGAGTCAATAAGATAAACCCCATCTTGTCTGAACGGCTGCGGTTATTTCTAGGTTAAATCTAATGGCTTAAATGAATCCTAAATTCTATAAATAAGTGGGTAGTCTCTCATTCTAATTCATATGAAAAATTAGAGAAGCCGCCGTCATGCCGTCGCCATGGAACTCCGAGTAGCCGCCGCAAATCAAAGTAGAAGAAAGCTAATCTAATCCAATTCTAATCAATTCTAAAAGCAATCTAGACTCTACCTTCTTCTTAAATTGTGAGTATGATGATTCTCACAAGATTTTTAGCAAACTAATTTGATTAAGATGTAAATGGAACATAAGAAAATGATGTGAATTGTCATATATGTTATTGTAAAATCTTATGTTATCATGTATGTTCTAAATGTTTTGTTGTGCTATGATGAAAATCATGCTATGCTATGTTATGCTATCATGCCATGCTATGATGAAAATCATGCTATGCTATCATGCCATGCTATGATGAAAATCATGCTATGCTATGTTATGCTATCATGCTATGCTATGTGTAAATCATGCTATGTTATGTCATAAATCTTATATATGTTGTAGATCTCATGTTAACACATATGTTGGAAATCCATAAGTTATATGATTATGATATCATGTTAAGTTGTGTTGAATCGTACAAGTTGTAAAATCATGATGTTGTTATTTATGCAAATTGGATCATGTTTTAAAGTTTATGTTTTTTTTTCTAAAAATTAAATGGATCATGATTATGGGAATTTGCCTCTTAAGTTAGGTGTACCCATATGCATGAATCTATGACTAAATGAATTTTTATTATGGGAATTTTTCTATTAAGTTAGATGTACCCATATACATGATTCTTAATTATCCTTGGATTTTGATAATGGGAATTTGTCTATTGAGTTAGATGTACCCATATACATGATTATCCCTGCATCTTGATTATGGGAATTTGTCTATTAAGTTAGATGTAACCATATACATGAACCTATGTTATTAAGTTAGATGATGATATGTTGTAAATGATGTCACATATTTTACATAGTCACGATGTTAGTATCCATGTTGGTTAGTTCATGTTAGTCAAATCATGATATTATATATGTTTGGGCTATGATGATTCATACATGTACCTATGCAAGTTTTGGCACTGATTAATAAAAATTGTGTAAGTTTCATGACACTTATTTTAGATCTAAAATTAGATCCATGACATGTGTGAGTTCTATACTAGTTCACACCACCATTATGTTGCAAGTTTATACATGAATTTGGGTTATATTATGTAGACTGTGACATTTAACCAAACAAGTTGACACCTTTAACATGTGTAGCTTATGCAAGTTATAGTCTTAGCCTATGCAAGTTTAAGTGTTGGACCTCTATCACATATGCAAGTTTCACCCCTTTTTATGAGTAGATCTATTTTAGTCATATACATATATGTTGTTGTTGTGATAATTTATCTTTGTGCTATGAGTTAGACTATTCGAGTCTAACATATATTTTACGTTTAACGTGTGAACGTACAACGTGGGATAGGGGTGATATTAAAAGAATTAATATTGAGAATTTGCACGAAATAGCCTTAAAAAGGCATATAACAAATTTGAGATTTGTGAATTTGCACGAAATAGCCTTAATGGCATATAATGAATTTGTGGTGAAAAAGGGTATGATTTATCATACCATAAATGGATGTACATAATTGAGTCAATTATGGACATCATTAAATTTTGAATAAATTATTAATTTGGATAGGGAAGTTAATTCAAATTTGGGAAAGATTAATTAATTAATTAATCACTTAAGATAATTAACATTCTTTCTATCTACATAGACCAGAAGGTTCTAGGGTGACAGAGAGTATAGTGTCTAGGCTTGGGTTTGGAAAACAAGTTTCCTGCCCTCCCTGGCTATCCCTAACTGACCCAATGAACGGGATGGTCTTGAATTTAGAAAGAAAACATGTGGTGGGACATGGGAATCTAGTGGGTGCTTTGGGTGGCATGAGGAATCTAGTGGTTGCCTTTAGTGGCATTTGAAATACGATTAGTAAGACTTAACCAAACACACATGCAAATGAACATGACTAAGAAGAGGGTTAAGTAGGTGCCTTGGGTGGCATGAGAAAATACGATTAGTAACACTTAACCAAATTAAATATGTAAGTGGGACATAGGGGTTATGTGGGTGTCTTGGGTGGCATGAGGAATTACTAATAGAAACCCTTAACCAAATATAAAACATGTAAGTGGACATGAAGGGGGTTAAGTGGAATGTGTTAGAGGGGACCAAGCCTAGGTGGGAAGCTTGGTGGGAGGCCCATTTCAACCAGTATCCCAAACGTATCTTTGTGAGCTCGACCCAAGTCGAGGACGGGACACACATACTGGGCTTGACTATAAGAGTCCAAAACGGGTTAGCGGTGGCAACGCAAGTCCAACGGGTTCATATGCGTGAGTGGACCCGGGCTGGTAGGTAAGACGTTGTTGCATCGTGTGGTTATAAGCCGTGCATCCTTAAGTTGTATCGGGTTGCCACTTTAGGGGAGTGACACACCCCACTGTGGGGCCAGCACGGGTATCTACGAGTTAAGGAGCCAATCGAATGGGGCAGGGTAGTGGGTACACCTAGTAGTACACGAAGCTACCATTATTAATTAAGTATTAAAAGGGTACACCTAGTGGAGATAGGGGCAGACGGCAACTATGACGTCAGCTAGGAGTACATGGAATTACCATTATTAAGGGGGTACGTCTAGTAGGGATGGGTACACGTTTGGTACCTAGTATAGCAACTAGAGATACACAGTCAAACGTGGAGGATAGTGGGTACATCTAGTAGTACACGAAGTTATCATCATTCTATTAAGGGATCAAAGTGACTAGTAGGGGTGCAGTTAGTGCTAGTACAGTACAACACGGTACAGTACGGTAGAGTATAGTAATTATCCTATATTGATTAGGAAGCGTCATTAACGTTAGTGATTAGTAACGGGTGTGGTGCAACGTAGTAATTATTCTTTAGTAGGTATGCCTTTAATATTACCATGGTTAACCTCATTTCCTTTGCCTGTTCTGTCACACCCAATAGTTCATAGGCATTTCCTTATTCTCCAGCTTATGCCTTAGTCTGATTACTTTGAAAATAGTATTGTTAGAATTGTCATACTCGCCAGACTTTATGTCTGACCCCCTCTATTTCTATCTTTTTTCCCCCTCCAGGTCCCCAGGTTGGGCCCAGCTCTAGTGGTGTTTGATTGGATTGCTTATCTCTTTTGGAGAGCTTGGACTGCTAAAGTAAAGTCCAGCTTGTTATCTTTTGTTTAATGGCTATTTATGTAATGGGATTATGTATTTTGTTTTATCAAGATAGATATTGTACTTGACTCTGATTTATGGTATTATGATGTAATCAAACATGTTTTGACTTCTGCTGCAATGAAATAAAGTTTTAAATTTCCACGTACTATTTTATATCTGTCTTGTTGTAATTTTACTGTTCTATACTCACTTAAAACCTCCATGGAAGTTAATGCATTCCTTTTGTGAGTGACATTAATGGACGTGGGGTGTTACATTAGCAGTCGCGATGAGCTCTGGGGCATAGCGAGATAACTGTGTAAACTTATTGAGATAATCTTGCACAGAGAGGTCTCCTTGCTGGAGATTTGCAAATTTATCATGCATGCGCTCAATTGCTTGCTCTGGGATGAACTTCTGTTTGAACATTTCTTTGAAGTCATCCCATGTCCTTCCTGCATTTTGATTCTCCGTCGTTATGGCTTCCCACCACAATTCTGCTTCGTCTTGAAAGAGCCAGGCGCCCATGAATGCTTTGTCCTGATCTCCGAGCCTTAGGCCTCCCAAGATCTTTTTGCATGTCTTCAACAATGCCAAAGCCTCAATCACTGTATCGGTTCCTGAGAATGTTTTGCCTCCTAGATTCTTATATCTTTTGGCCACTCGGTCGAGCTCGAATGGCTGGACGGCTAGTGGTTGTATTAATGGTCCATCTGCAGCGGGGTTATCTCCTCGGCCTCTGCCTCGGCCTCCACGGCCTCCTCTAGCTGATGCAGCTCTGGTAGCCATTTATCAAGTTCTGTATAAGCAAGGAAAGAGTCAGCTCTTAGAAACGATAATCTTATTATATGGCACAGTAGAAGAACTTAAGGAAAGACAATGATGTACTGATCAAATTATTTTGGCTATTTTGCTTAGCTCATTCTAGGACATTACTAGTCCTATCTCTAATGAGCTACTCGCCTTAGAATACTACTGATTCTATTCTGACGAGGTGTTTAATGTGTTAAATTGTGGAACCAAGGTTAACCAAAGCTCTGATACCACCTGTGACGATCCCAAAACCCCGTGCTACGGTGTTAAGGATAATCATTGGAATATAAAACATTAATCATCATTAG
This sequence comes from Allium sativum, assembly GCA_030737875.1. Lineage (NCBI taxonomy): Eukaryota > Viridiplantae > Streptophyta > Magnoliopsida > Asparagales > Amaryllidaceae > Allium > Allium sativum. The sequence goes on along the minus strand of CM060926.1, from coordinate 480,621,805 downwards.
CAGAGTACAGATAATAGCATAAGCAGGAAATAGAATAATTTACATAATATGACAGCGGAATCATATACATATCACAACATTAGTGAGCACAGTGCAGGATACAACTTAGTGCATAAATATACATGATCATTCTACGTCGCCATAAGCGGCACATATACATAGAGAGTACATAAATGAAGCATCAGTATAGATCGCCAAAGGCGGAATCATATACATATACAGTAATGGCGGAAAAATCAATAGTCGACACTGTGTAGTCAAGCCTCGCCATGAGCCAAAAAGTGCACCTCTGTTGCAATGAAAAGCCAAAATACACCATCTACCTGTTACTGGGCTGCCCGTGTGAAAATAAGGGGCACCCGAGTTTGCAAGGTGAAACAAACTACGAGTCAGTCATGGGACTGGTATGAGAAATCTACTTAACTAATTAAACAACAATAATAAGGCAAATCAAGGGACCACGCCACTTTCGCGGAACGGGTTTACTCCAAAGATTACTAGTGCATGAAATAAAGTAAATTATTAAATCATCGCAATGCTTTTTATAAAAATGAATCCATTATAAGACTCAGGTCCCATCAAACAATGCAACGCAAGCCGGATGATAGAGTTTTACCTTATAATGGTCAAGAAATGCTTCATATGAATAAAAAAAAGTGTTTGATTTTATTACTAGTGCATATATGTTTCAAAAGCAATTTCAATCATAAATATCAATCCTAGAAGGCATAGCTACCATCTACGATGTCGCCATACTAGTAATACAATCACATCCGCATATTTCATATTGGAAATTGGATTCCATCTTTAGTCGAGGCAAGGGGCAAGCTCCTCTCCATTTTGAGACACTCTAGCAAATGCCTAAGGACCACACACATCGATCCCTAAGTCCTCCAAGGCCGGTACTCTCTTACTTTTGAGGATTAGCAATTCCTGAACACACATTTCCCGGTCCTATAGGACCTATAATCGAGGCGCCTCGCATTCCAACAACCACACAGGTAAAAAGTATATATGTACAATCCTTGGGTCCTTATCCCCTTTTTGACTCATACCGAGGTGTGAGGCTCGCGAATCCAACGCTATACACAAAGCTATGCCACATAGGCTATGCTTTGATCATCAACCACAAGACTTTGCTTTTCAACAAAAACCTTGATCATATGCCACTTAGGCGTGCCGCACAGGCAATTCACTCCATGCGACTGATTTCTATCGATATATAACCTCTGAGCTTGTACGTCTCAGAGAAGGGTGTTAAGCAAGAGAATAAATTCTCCGCCGCCAAACATATATATATTTAATAGAGATCAATCAGCACAGAACAAAATCCAATGTCAGACACACTCTCCATTTACAAGTTCGTTATGGGTTTGAATGAAGCCGGAGGCACCATATTCCTCGCATATCCATACAATCAACAATACATCCGGACGGCTACTACTTCAGCTCCTTCGAGGTAGCTACTCCAATCATGAGCATTAGTAGCGCCCATCCATCCAATGTGAAGATCGTCGGACTTGAATTGTCTTTAACTCTTCGACTTTTAACCGTCGATCGATTATTTGAAATGAGAGTTAACTAGGCCTTTTCAAATAATCCATGTATATTTAGTTTTTCAAATCAATTCTTCACATGGTTAAATTATTCGACATTCACATTTCAGTACTTTAGTATAATTTTCATGTCAAACACATTCAATCACCAAATATCAACCAAACCAAGCAAAATCGGTTTATTACCATTCTATATCTTCTATAATATTTTATAACGATATATCCCCATTTTTATTTATTTAAAAACGGCCCTATTTAATTAAACCAAGTTTCAGGTCGTGCCGAGGCACTGGCGATGTTTTTACCTAAATTTGTTTTACACATATCTGAAAATGTTACCGTTGAATCTTAATAAAGTTTATATCGTTGGGAAGATATTCCCAAAGAGAGCCCAACGGTTCCAGTTTCATGAAAGTCCGATGGTCAGATCTTTTGGTATAATCGTTTGAAGTTACGATTTCAAAATGCGAACTGCAAGGCCTCGATTAGTTTTAATTTAATTTATATTTGTATATATATATAAAAAAATATAATTCATTCGGCGATTTCTATATCGTTTTCACTTCAAATATTTCACTAACACCTTTATATTTCGAAAATTTCGCCATAACCTCCTTTGTACGGGAAGGGGTTTGGAAATTTATTGGGTTGTATTAGGTACCCAATAAATCCTAATAAGCATGCACATATTTATAGTGATATATTCCGGCATGCACAAGGGAGTGTGTATAGATCATAACTCCAGAGAATAAATTCCCATCACCCTATAAATGGTTTTTGTGCCTTAATGACTAGAGAGATGTGTTTATTGTCATCTCTAGACCCGTGTGGGTTTTTTTTATTAATCTTGCAATTTACTGTTACAATTTATATATTCCAGATCAGTCATCAGTTCAACCCGTAATATATAGTCATCGCCATACAAGCCACTCGCTCGTATGGAAAATCTTCAACCTCGTCACACAAGCTCCAAATGTTTATGTGGTATATGATGAAGTATGGCTATCGTCAACGAGTATGCCATGTAGTGTAGTTCAAAACTAATTGTTACTATCCTATGGCGACATTTATTATTACACACAGAACAACCAACACTCCACATCCAATGGCATTCACAGGAGTTGATATAGTAATAAAATTGCACATCCAACTCATTAAGGTTTACCTATTGGTCAGGCACGCAATTAAATTCTTTACTCAACAGCTAATCCACTTCCTGTTCAACACGTGTATACATATGTGCAAAACTAAGCTAAAAATAATATTTCTAGCGAACAAAGGTTTATTTACACATAAGGTTATTTTTAACACTTCACGTTTCGCATAAAAATGATATTTTTAGCGAACAAAAATATATTTCAACACATGACTATTTTATTTAGTTCGCCTACATGATAAAAATAATATTAATAACAAACAAATATTTGTTTCAATACTTGTACATTTTAAGCGAGTCGTTTACATGATAAAAATGATATTCTTATCATCTAAAATATTTATTCAATATATGAACATTATTAGCACTTCTTCTTCACACTAAAAATGTAAATTTTATTGTTCAATCTATATATTCAACACATGAATATTATCCACTTCACACATACGATAAAAATATGATTTTTATCGTTCTAATCCTTTATTCAACACATAAATAATTTCTATAGTTTATATATATAATAAAAATGTGATTTTTAATGTTAAAATAATTCATTTAAAACACGAATAGTTTATATAGTTTAGATATGCGATAAAATGTTATTTTTATTTTTCAAAGAATTTTATTCATCACATGAATTTCTATTCAACACATGAATACTGGTTCAACACATGAATTTCTATGCAACACATGATTATAGTTTCAACATATGAAAATAGCTTCCACACTTGAATATAGTTTCAACATATGAAAATAATTCTAACACATGAATATTATTGAAAATTTCGGCAACATAACGGCAGGGTATTTAAAACCGGCACCGTCTCGAGTACGGCTCCTCGCTCGACCTTAAAACCTCGTGATTTTTGACAATGGGGATTTCATACATCTAATTCGCACGCAGGCGAGTATGATTTTCATTTCCACAATTTATTCAAATTTTGTTTCAGTCACAAATGGGTATTTTCAACCACAATGTTATTTTTCAACCACAACCACAAACAAACTTATCAACCATTCGCATTATTCACCAAATTTTTCATGCCAATTCACAATCAATAAATATTGTCCATGGTTTGGGGACAAGGGGAGTATATATATATATATATATATATATATATATATTCGTATATAAATATATTTTATTTCCATTCCAACACACATATGATTTATACAATGCATGTATAATTCATACTTCACTCATATAACTTATACAACGCATGTACATGAGGCATACAACACGTATATAATTTATATTTCGCTTATATAATTTATACATCAGATTTCTATTCACATTTCAGTTTAGAAATCTCACATTGGTTGTTGCTTTGCTAAAAATCGTAGCGTGCTCAGAAAAATCCTCGGACACTTCTAGACTGTAGAGAGCGTCCTTGCGGTCAAGATGTTTCCTGTTTCATCGAATTTCGTTAATACACGATAAAGATATGATTTTTCAAAGTTTGCAACACTGCAAAGTGTTATTTTTCAATTTTGAAAATCAAAGCCGCTACCTTTCAAAGAGGGTTCGAAACTAGGTTTCGATTTTTAGGTAAATCCGTAGGGCTTGGATAGGATCGGCCTGCACCACCTTGATGGGCTCGGAACGACGCTCTAGCGGAGGTAGGTGGGGTCCACTTCGATGCAGGGAGGAGGGCGGGGCGGCGCTTCAAAGATCGGAAATTCCAGGGCATGGATCTCGAGGTAGGAGCAACGAGACGAGGTCTAACAGGTATTGATTTGAAGAGGAAGGAGGGAGCTTTAAAAAGTTCAACTGGGGGTGGGGCTAATGGTGGCTGTGGCGGTCGGGAAATGGTCGGGAAGGGAGGGAAATCGTGTGTCGTCGACTTCGAGGGAGGCCGGGGGGAATTTCTGAAGTTTATGAATGGAATTTTTTCATTGGCCGGGGATTTATTAAATTTTTAAAATAATGTTTCTTCATACAACACCAATCCAAACCCAACAACTGTCGTCACTAACTAAACACCCCCATCCCAGACACAATGGGATATGTTTCGTTGACCAATTCGACTGTTACAGTCAGTTATTCTTCAAATTAAAATATAAAACATTCAATATTCGTTTTGAACGTACATTTCAATTTGCCAGGGCCACAAACTGATTAGAAAAATTCCAGAAAAATAAATCTAGCTATGTTTTGTTGCTATGGTCCCAACAAAACTAGTTTCGTTGAATTCTGAGACTGTTTGAAAAATGGCCATTTTCTTGTCGATCCAATTTAATAGAAGTTGACCAAACACAATTTCTTTTGCCAGGCTCACATACTAGCTTCAAAAATTATGAAATTTGAAACCTAGCATTACTTTAACATCCCAGAGCCAACCAAAGTGGTTTCGTCGAATTCCGAGGTCATTTGCAAAATGTCTATTTTCAAGGGTTATATATTCTCTATAGCGATCTTTCTGAAAATTCATCTGACCATAACTTTTGATTCCCGCTATGAAACTTCGATTTTTTAGTTTCGTTAGAAAGATATTCATAAATAGATTCAAATATTTTGGTTTCACTAAAATCCGTTTTATTTTGCACCCGGTACAGTCGGTCAAAGTTTGAATTCATTTCAAACTGCCACACCATTTCTAACTCATTGTTTTATTGAAATATTCTATTTCAATTGTATAAATTCCTTTGAAATAACCAATTAAAATTTTTTAAATTGGCCCGTATTTTCCGGGTTGTTACATCAGCCGACGCAAATCGTTATTTAACAGTTAACGCGAAAAAGTGAGTAAATTCGCTAGCTCTGATATATTTTAAAATATTATATTTATATTTTAGTAATGGTTGAATGTTGTGTGATAGTCGTTTAGGTAAATTTCAGCTAAATTGGTTGAATTGTAGATATATCGTTGCATATATACATCATTATTTGGATAACAATTGTATCGGTTAAAATATTCCCTAGTATGGAATTAGTGTAAATTGTGTTGGCTAACATCTATGGATGCAGGGAACCGGTTGGAGGAATCCAACTGGATTCCTCAATATTTATATGTACTGGTTGTTTTATATTATTTATATATGCACTGTTTCAACCCAGATGACATTAGAACCCTTATATGGAAATTGACGTTGAATGGAAATTCAACGTTATTTTGATAAAATCAATAAACGATATCAATTATGAAAGTGGCATCATCGACCATAAACCTGTATCTTTGTTAAAAAGTTGATTTGTCGGTAGGCGAATCAACGAAGTTAAAAGAATTATATTTTTATAATTAAAGCGAAGTTTCAAATTATAATAGACATTCTATTATAAACTGGTATTTTATAAAGTAAATATAAACGATTATTTGATAAGTTACAAATTTGTAATTATCCTGCAAATAAATATTGGATAATTATTTTAAAGACAACCGGTTAAAGAATATTACTGGATTAATTATATTAATCAAATAAAGAGAAGTAATTAAAATCAGTTAATAAATTAACTGATGGTTTGAAGCTGATTAAATCAACTGTTTATTTGAAATTGATTTTTAGATTAATTGGTCTTCAATTGATCTAATGAAAATAGTTTAGAAATAAATTAATCAAATTTAATAAGATTTAATTACCTTTTTAATTAATGAAGTTTAAATAATTATTTGAACTAGTATAATTAGTATTGTTCATTAATAATGAAGTAATCTGTTTTACGTTAGCAAATGATCAAGTTAATCACTATTTAATGAATTTCATGGTAGTGAGTTTATGATGAGATATTTACCAGAATTGGGTATAATAGTTCGAATAAAACGGAAGTGGTCAAAAGACAAAGAACGTTATTGACTTTTGATAAGAGAACTTTTAAACGGATTTGTAAAAGGAAGATGAAGCGAAGAGTTAATGACTAATGTAAATAATTATAAACAACAAAATTTTCAAAATAAGGATATAGGATCATAACCCATATTTAAAATAAAGCAAGAAATACAGTTTAATTGATATTATTAGTAATAAGGAGTTTAGAGTTACATACTTATATTTGTTCTAAGATAAGAACATTGTCGATCAAGGTCTTGGAGGTAAATAAAATACCCCAACTTGAACGACTCCGCTATTATCAAGGGATGGTAGTAGTTTGTGACAGAAAGAGATGTCGAGATTAGTTATGGAAGGGGAATATGGCAGCGTATTGCATTAGGTATAAAAGGGGAATATGGCAGCGTATTGCATTAGCTATAAAAAGGGGAATATGGCAGTGTACTGCATTAGCTATAAAAAAGGGAACATGGCAGCGTATTGCATTAGCTATAAAAGGGGGAATATTACAACGTATTGCATTAATTATAAATGGGGGAATATTATAGCATATTGCAAGTTAAAATTATAACGATAAATTAACGTTGTTAACCAAGCTTAAGTGTGATTTTTATATAGCACTATTCCCTAGGAAATGGAAACAGTTTGGTTTGAAATCCACTTATTCTAAAGTAATAAACAACGATGTTTGTCCAAAGAAATATAGGAGTGTTATTTTGGGTAGGGAACAAGACGAATAATTGAGATTTAATATATTCCCCATATTAAATGGAAATATTTAATGTTTGGAGATTGATAAAAATAACATTAATGATAAATTATGTCACTCAACATTGGTTTTTAGTCAAATAAGAAATATGGAAAAGAGGGGAATGTTTTCGAACGTTAATAACATATATTTTGAATAAGGGGAAAACAAGAGTTAAAATAACTAGAAATGTTTTCAAAGAAATGTGAAGACTTAAACGGGTTTGGGAAAATAACTATAATGATATAAGAAACCAGAAAATATATGTTCAATTAAAAAGGGTTAGTTATTATGTACTGTTTAGTTGTACATTTGAATGGATGTTTTGTTTTTACTTCGATAGTCAAATAACCGAATATCGAAGTGTTTTGACCATCGTTGTCGATACGGAGAGACCGGTGGGATTTATTATCCGAAAACCACTCCGTATAGGCATAAGCACTACGAAATAGCTCATGCTGAAGATAATTGAAGACAGAGTGAAATGCAAGGGTCGTTCTGTTCCAGAATGGTGCTTTTTGTTTGTCCAGTCCCAGGACAACTTGTATGGAAGAGTGTCCGATAGAGTATACCTAACAAATCACGTACGATTGATCTCTTAAAGGTATTACGTCTGGTGGCGGAGGAATTTGTTCCTCTTAGCTTTTAATACACGTGATATTTTTGGAAATCATTTAGTGAATTGACGGGTATGACGATGTGGCATTCAAAGTGAATGGTGATCAGATGTTCTGAAGATAGACATAGCCTATAGCCTCACAACTAGGAAATGACAAAAATCGGGCAGGCAGCATGGCTTTGTGGGTCATTCCCATTAGGGTGTATTGACACCATTTAGAGAAAACTCATATTTGTTCTTCATTTGTTTCTGTATCTTCAGATAACGGTTATGTGGGCCCAACCGTAGCTGGCAATATATTCGATACACTCAAGAGAAATGAGTGGTCGGTCATGTGTGGGCCGGGTTGCAAGATGTTCTTATTGAACCCCATTGTATCCCCTTTAGAGTACATTGATCGGGAGGTGGTCCCATACCTTGTCATAGTTGGAATACAATCTCCAATAAGCACCTTGCGGTTTTTGATTTTATACTATATATGTGGAACGTGAGATGCAAGCGTTCAGCTATTTGGTAATTTACTTGATTAGACATTATTATAATATCACTGGATTTTTATATCAAAAATGGTTTGGTTATAGTAAGGTAAAAACCGTCCATGTTTATGTGTGGGTTGGTCTTATAATTATCTTTTTGTTTCAAAAGGATTTTCGAAGTTAAACGATATGGTTGGAATTTACTCACACCCGTCCCATGACTGACCCAGAGTTTATTTTGTTGTATTTCCCCTAAACTCTTGGGTGCCCAAATTTGTACGGGCAGTCAAGTGTTCAGGCTTTGCATATTCACTTAAAGGAGCTCAAAGCAGGAAGCTTCACCGCTAGTTATTAGAGATTTTTTAGCTGTGATATATATGAGTTATATTCTGATATGGTATGTATATACAAATTCATATTTGTATTTCAAAGTGGTATATAATATATTTTATTCATTTCGCTGTGAGATTCGTGTTTACTCTGATTATGTTCAGCTATGTTCTTCTTCTTCTATTCTATTAGTTCTATATTATCTTTCTCACTCTCTAACTTCTTTATAATAATGATCCGGTGTTTCTGATATCTGGATATTCGACTTGGGTTTTATGTCGATTTTCAGGGTCGAAAATCTCGTGGTCGTTACAGTGGTATCAGAGTTGAAGGTTAGTTTATCACCTTGGCTCTATGGCGTAAATCAATCGAGATGGAGTTAGTAATACTCTAGATTGAATTTGAGTGTATAGATATGAGCGCGTATTTGTAAATTAATATAAAAACTGTTTTATATTGTATTGATTGGTTTGACGAGTGGTATATGAATTCTGGTCGATACTGGATTGCAAACTGTATCGATAGGTGTTTCTAAACTCTTGAACTGAGTTATTCGACACAATATTTGTAACACCCCGGATTTTTGAATAATCAAATTAACTAAATTAAAGAATAAATGTTTATCATTTTTCAAAGGTTTGTAAGCAAAAGACATAGTAGCTCATTTGGTTGGAACATGTGACTTGCATACAAGAGGTACAGAGTTCGATCACTACCAACGCCATATTTTTGTTTTAGGGGAATGGCTAAAAAGCGGCTTAGTGTGAACGCGGTTCAAAAAGTAGTTTAGTGTGAAAATGTATAATTAGGAAGATAGAAATATATATATAGATATATGTATAAAAATAAAATAAAATTCAACCTAAAATTTAAGAAAAAAATTCAAAACAGCGGAAGCGGCAAGGAGAAACACCAAACCAACCTATTTTATTGGTCGACCAATATCCGCTGGGTCGACCCCAGGGTCGACTCAGGAGGTTTGGAATTGGTCACATCGGCCCTAAATGGTCTATGACGAAATTTTATGTTTTAGGGCTTAGGTGGCGATTTCCGGTTGGTCTGTTGACATCATTTCTTGGTTTCTAAGGCCTAGATGGATCTTAGAGTGATCCGATGGCTTAAATTAATTCAAAGCTCTATAAAAAGACCCATAGACTCAAACCCTAAATAAGAATTAAAGCTAAAATTATGGTCGTCATGCTGTCGTCTTGAACCCTAGAGTATCCGCCACCAATTAGAAGAAGATTAAAGCAGCTCAATTCAATCCAACAGCAAATTCAACTACAAAAAAGGGACGCTAATAAATTCCAGAACTTCAGTTGAATGGTGAGTTTGATTACTTTAACAAAATAATTGCTAAATTATGATGTGATATACATTGGATTATAAGTTGTGGTTGTGAATCTAATTCATATGTTTAATCATGTATGTTAACTTGATTCATAGTATATGATGTTATGCAAGTTTTATATACGATGTTATGCAGGTTTCATATATGATGTTATGCAAGATTAATATGATTAGGCAAGTTAATGTGATTATGCAAGTTTCATATATGATGTTATGCAAGTTAATATGATTATTCAAGTTACATATATGATGTTATGCAAGTTAATATGATTATGCAAGTTTCATATATGATGTTATGCAAGTTAATATGATTATGCAAGTTGTACATATGATGTTATGCAAGTTAATAGGATCACGCAAGTTGTATGCGAGTTATATGATGTTATGTAAGTTTGGATCTAAAATATATGCTAGTAGTTCATGATGTTAACTTGTGTCAATGAATCCCTTTTTATAATCCAATCACCTAGGTTCATAACATCAGTTTTTATGTGAATATGGATGTGAAACATATGCTAGTTCGTGTAAGTATTATGTTCATATGCAGGTTTAAGTGATAATTGGGTTCACATATATACAAGTTCACACCTTTAAAGTTTAGATCCATATTCAAGTTGACATTTTTATGTTGAAACTATGATATGCATAGTTATGCAAGTTGACACCTTTATGTGGATCCATAGTTTACTCAGGTTAACACCTTTTATTGGATCCATAGTTATGCAAGATGACACCTTTATGTTTAGGTTGACGACATACATAGTTTAGGTAAGTTTGTGATAATTACCTAGGCTAGTTGGGTGTAAAACTATGTTCATACATGCAAGTTCACACCTTTTAGATCTACGATTTTTGGATCCTTGATAATACAAAGACTATGCAAGTATGTTGTTATTCTTAATTGCAAGTTAGATGCGAATTAGATCCATTATTGTGTGTATGTGACTTTGTGATGTTTATTTCCTTTTTTTTAAGTATTAGACTATTTGATAGTATAATATGTATATGTCATGCTAAGCGAACGAATGACGGGGGTACGATGGGAATAATAGTGGATACACACATATTGTGAATTTGGCATGTAATGGCCTAAAAAGGCATGTAATTAATTTTAAGGAATAAATTAATTAATGATGAAATTGGTATAATTTATATACCATAAATAGATGAGCATAATTTAGGTGATAAATTATGTACATAAATAAATATGGAAATTTGAATAGGGAAAGTAATTCAATTTTGGGGAAAATTAATTATGTATAATTAATTGCCTAAGACACGAGGTTGGACTCATTTATGGTGTAAGACTGCCCGGACCCGCCCGGCAAATCCAGCAGCCACAAATGGTAGCCCAATGTGAGAGGTCAAAGGCCCAAACTAAATGCGTAACAATTGTATGGACACGAGGTTAGGCTCGTTTTTGGTGTAAGACTGCCCGTACCCGCCCGACAAATCCAGCAGCCACAAATGCAAGTCTAATGTGAGAGGTCCTACAGGGGTTACGGTAGTAATAAATTAAGAAACACTTAACCAAAATAAAACATGTGGTGGGGCATGGGGGTTAAGTGGGTGCCTTGGGTGGCATAAGTAAATACGATTAGTAACACTTAACCAAGGTAAAACATGTAAGTGGGACATATGGGTTAAGTGGGTGCCTTGGGTGTCATGTGGAATTACTAATAGAAACCCTTAACCAAATTTAAAACATGTAAGTGGACATGAAGGGGGTTAAGTGGGATGTACTAGAGGGGACCAAGCCTAGGTGGAAAGCTTGTGTCAAGCATGGGGGGGCCTTTTAGTCCAGTAGCCCATTAAGTATCTTTGTGAGTTCGACCCAAGTCGAGGACGGGTCTGATTGTTAGAGGCCAAAACGGGTTAACGGTGGCAATGCAAGTCCAACAGGGTCACGTGCGTATGTGGGTCTGAACTGGTAGGTAAGACGTTGTTGCATCGTGTAGTTATAAGCCGTGCATTCCTTGTGCGGTATAAGGTTGCCATATTGGGGAGTGATACACCCCACTGTGGGACCTGCACGGGTAACTACGAGTTAGGGAGCCGATCGAATGGGGCAAGGTAGTGGGTACACCTAGTGGAGATAGGAGTAGACGGCACCTATGTAGTCAGTTAGGGGTACACGAAGCTACCACTAATATTAATAATTATTAAGGGGTTACACCTAGTGGAGATAGGAGCAGGCGGCACCTATGACGTCAGATAGGAGTACATGGAATTACCATTACTACTTATTGAAGGGGAACATCTAGTGGGGATAGGTACACGCTGGGTACCTATGATAGCAACTAGAGATATACAGTCAAACATGGGGGATATTGGGTACATCTAGTAGTACACGAAGCTATCATCGTTCTATTTAGCCAAGAGGGATCAAATTTCTAGAGTGACTAGTAGGGGTGTTAGTGTTAGTACAGTACAGTACGGTACAGTAAGGTAGAGTATAATAATTATCCTATATTGATTAGGAAGCGACATTAACGTTATCTTTGTTTGTCTTGATTGCCCTGCCATACCCATGTGGTTCACACAGTCATTACCTTATTCTCCAGCTTATATCTTATCATATTGCTTTAATAATTATGTTGTTAGAGTTATCGGACTCGCCAGACTTTATGTTTGACCCCCTTTGTTTCCACCTCTTTTCTTCCTTCCCCCCCCCTTCCCCTAGGTTCTAAAGGTGGGACTAGTACTAGTGGAGCTTGATTGGGATCTCTTTAGGGCACTTAGATTTGGATTACTGAAGTAAAGTTTAGCCTATCATTTTATTTATGGCTATTTGTAGTAGTGGGATTATGTACTTTGTTTTATCAAGATGGATTTTATGTACTTGACTTTGGTTTATGGTTTTTGATGATGTAACCAAACATATTTACCTTGTGCTGCAATAAATAAAGTTTTAAATTTCCAAGTACTGCTTTAAATCTTTCTTGTTGTGAGTTTCTGTTGTATATTCACTTAAAATGCTCCATGGAAGTTAATGTATTCCCTTTGAGAATGACATTAATGGACGTGGGGTGTTACAATATTGTTCATAAAGATTGGGTAAATGAAATAATTTTATCTGAAAATATATTTTGGTATAAAGAAAGCATATATATTGGAATTATCTAATATACATTGAATATGTTGGTTGAAATTATAATTGAATTGGGTTATAATTGAATTGGTTATAAATAACCAATAATAAATCACATGAGCATAATATGTAAATCAGGAGAATCGAATCTGAATTTAAAAACCAAAATTAAAATAAAATTCTAGAAACATGAAAATGTTGTAAATGAACTTTGGATTGAAAGTTGAGAATTTTAAGATTGTGGTTTAATTTTGGAATGTTTCCCGAACATTGTAAAGAATATTTTTAAGTAATTTCAAAAATAAAAGTGTTTGAAAATTAGTTTTGATAGTGATATAGTATTGAACTCACTTCGATCGCTGGAAAATAACACCGATGATGAACCACGGCATTATCGGTATTCATTTTCGAGTTTCTAAGTGATGGATTACTACCAAAGATTTTGTTTTTGAATTATTATAAGGAAACAAATTGTCAGAAATTCAAATGTTTTTAATTATATATGATTTCAAACTGATTTGAAATAAAAGCTCCAGGATTTTGAATTCTGGAATTTAAATTTAACTTATGAAGTAAATAAATAGAAATTTAACTAAGTCAAATAAAATTGGTTTGGATTAGAGATAATCTGGAATATAATTGAGTTTGGAATTGGAGTTTGATTGGAGATGATGTAGTTTGAGGATAATTTTAATGGAAATCGAGTGGAAATGAAATGGTATATGCTGATTGGACATAAAATGGAAGAGATAGAGTGGGATGCCAGACAAAAAAATACATATTCATTTTTATATTGGATATGAGTCTTCTATGAGTATATTGTGCAAGCCACTTGGCCGTTTGAATTTCTTTCGGATTGGAAAATGTCCAGAGATGCAAGTTGTAATAGTACCGAATGAGCCATGCAGAGGAGATGCTGGCAAAATTCTCCAAAAATTTAGTTGTTAGGAGATTTTCAGAATTTCTGAAAATATTTATTGATAAGAAGAAATTTATGTTTTAATTAGAATCATTTCTGTTGAAATTTAATTTAAGGAATTAAATAAAAGATTTTTGACCTGATTATAATACGGATTGTAGCGTTTTCCCTACCTTAGCAATTTCGAGGACGAAATTATTTTAAGGGGGAAGGAATGTAACGTCCCGCACTTTATAATGGTTTGTATTTGAATATTTAAATCAATTTAAATAATGAATTAGTAATATAAGTGGATTTATATATCAATTAAAATGAAATTGAACGTATAAAAATATATATTAAATAAATTGAGCCCGAAATATCACGGCAGTTCGTAATTTAACGTTCTGAACTTCAATTGAGTGTAAAGGATTCGTTATAAATCAAATTTCTTCGAAACAAGAAACGTTGGAATCTGTTGAACTATATTTTTCTAACAAAAGTGAAAAACCAAGATTTCATGTTATAGATTGTGAGTTATGCCCAAATCAAATTTCAAAATAGTCGATATAGAATCGTTTATCGACCGTAACAGTTTATTTGATATAACTAGATACTGCCTTCAAATCTGGACAAGATTCTTTTGAGATGTAGTGATAACTTAATTTTTAGAATTTTACTGTAATTTTCAATTAATTAAATACACAACTTTTTATTTGGAGTATTTTGCACCCTATATCAATATTTTGGGGTTTCACAATATGAGTTAACCTACCAATATTATTATATTTTTGGGATCGTGACACTTCGCTGGACATGACCGTATTTTTATCTCTGTCCGTAGCAGCTCTATTTTTTTGATTTAAAACAAATAGTAAATCTTTTTCCAATCGAATGAAGAAATCTTATTCTAAAAATAAAGAAATGGTCCATCACACAATAGGAAAATCCATACGAATTGGTTAAGTATTTCATTCTATATGTTATCAACCTAAAGAACATATATTTTGGTTCCTTCTCAACGAAGCCTCAAGCTACCTGTACCCCAAAGCACTGTTTCAAATATCGCAAATATCGCCCGAGATCTCCTCCGAGTTCTCTTTTTGGTCTCCTTCCAAGACAAAACTGTAAATATCACTCTAAATCTCCTTTCGGATATATTGCCCGAGATATTATAGTATTGAATGATATATCGACCGAGACGAAATACAGGAATATCGTCCGAAGTCTTACATTTTTTGGTTAAAACTCAAATTTGTGCCTGAACTAGAACTATAATTAAAAAACTCAAATCTAGCCATATCAATCTTTTGTTATTTTACATTTTGCATGTTAAATGACAATATTGTATGTTCGTATATGTTTTACAATGCTTATGATTTACATATTCGTCTTTTTACATACATGTTACTTATGAAATTATGAATTTTATGGTCTATTTATGCTGAATTTTTTAAGTTTTGGATCCTTTTAATGTTTCCTGTCTAACAATATTCCTGTTTTAAGCATATTACAATTTAGAATATGAATGATTATTTGCAAAATAAAGGATAATAAAGTTATTTTGCATTTTAAGTTAAAGTTACTATGTTTTTGATAGCATTCATAAAAATCATTTTGTTAAAATATCATTTTTAACATATCATGTACCCCGAGATTATTCCGATATGAACTTTGAGACCCGAGACGAAAATCCCAGACGAACTCCCGAGATAGACTCATCTCGTCCGAGATCTCCACCGATACGAGACCGAGTCTATAAAATCCCCGAGACGAAACGTGACTGATATCTGAGATTTAAAATCTTGCCTCAAAGTCATACATTGGAAATTTAAACTAAAATACACGACAAACATACCCGATTACGTAACCAATTCAACCTAGCCTTAACTAATGCATACCATAACCTATTTCTTGTCTACATCAAGTTAAACAAACCATACGCCTAAAGTACCTAGGCCTACCCTATGAAGCTATCTATGCTAACCTATACATTAGAATAGTTTGCAAGTTCGACCCAATTCCTTAGCAAGTAAGGAAATGAATCTATATATATTTTTGTACCATACATGTAGTATGTAACTAGATTCCTGTATCACTTTATACCAAAAGCTAACCCATAGCTTGCCCTGTGGCGTCATCAATCATTGATGGAAAAAGTCAGAAATAGCTACTACTACTCCTCCCTAAAAATGCAGGCTTACCCCTAAAAACCTAAATCACGCTGAGGAAAAATATATGGGAACGCACGTGCTAATATTGGGAGCTGAACCTATCCTATGTACCCTATACCATCTTCCCTTAACACTGAAGTTTACAGTTCCTATATAAACCCAAGAACAACTCGTTTCCCATTTCAGAAATCACGGCGTATATTTTACATCATTTCAAAAATTATAAACTAATTAAAAATCCAAATAAATTATAGACCAACAAAAGGGGGGCGTTATGTTTGGTGTGGGTAGCTCAAGTTTACTGTGCAGCGTTTTTAGCTTAAAGGGCGCAAGACTATGGTGCAATGGATGTTAAGTTTTACGTGAAGGATGGTGGCATCGGTGTAAGTGGCGTGCGTTACTTGCTTCTTTGAAGGGGGTGCACGGGTGATCGAGTAAAGGGGAGAAAGAGGAGATTGTGATATGATGCAGATCGGTGAAGTGTGTTTTTTAAATTTGCAAAGAAATAAAAGGTGGATTGTTTAAGAAGATGTGATAATGGAAATTTATAAAAGGAAGCTGCAGCGGGTTCATAATATAGAAGACGGATGACTGTTCATCTCAAGTGGATTCACGTATGGATGGTGGGCCGTGTAAGGTAATATGGATGTTGCGTTTTTGGAGATAATATATACATTTTGGGAAAAGGAGCGATACTTTGTTTTGGAAGGAAACCTGCTAACGTGGGTTTCAGAGCACTTGTGGAAGGAGATACTCCACGCGAGCATAGGGTTTCAAACGGAATGTTGGGCCGACCATTTCAAAGGCTTTGCCCAGTTTTTAAAGAAAAATAAAAGAATTAAGGCCCAATTGAAATTAAAAGAAAAGAAAAGGGGAAAAATTGTAATGAGCATGCAGCGTTCACAAAGACTAAAAAGAGGAGGTCAGCATGCAAGAAAAAAAGAGAAAAGATTGGTCGACTGATGACTACATGGTGCACGATGACTTCGGGACACAAGTCGAAGTTAGCACTAGATTTCGGATGAGTGGCGAACATCGGAAATTTTGATGGAGTATTCGACGACGTACTGGAGCTGATTTGGAGCCAGTTGGGGGCCATCTGAATTTAGGCAAAATAAACCGATCAACCAAATCAGCCGACGCAAATCGTTATTTAATGATTAACGCAAAAAGGTAAGTAAATTCACTAACTCTGAACTATTTTAAAATATTATATTTTTATTTTAATAATGGTTGAATCATGTGTGATGGTCGTTTAGGTAAATTACAGTTAAATTGGTTGAGTGATAGATATATCGGTGCATATATACATCATTAGTTGGATACCAATTCTATCGGTTAAAATATTCCCTAGTACGGAATTAGTGTAAATTGTGTTGGCTAACATCTGTGGATGCAGGGAACCAGTTGTAACAATCCAATCAGATTCCTCAATATCTATATGTACTGGTTGTTTTATATTATTTATATATGCACTGTTTGAACCCAAATGACAATAAAACCCCTATATGGATATTGATGTTGAATGGAATTTAATGTTATTTTGATTAAATCAATAAACGATATCAATTATGAAAGTGGCAGCACCGACCGTAAACCCATCTCATTGTCAAAAAGTTGATTTGCCAGTAGCGAATCAACAAAGTTAAAAGAATTATATTTTTATAATTAAAGCAAAGTTTCAAATTATAATATACATTCTATTATAAACTGGTATTTTATAAAGTAATTATAAACGATTATTTGATAAGTTACAAAGCTGTAATTATCCTTCGATTAAATATTGGATAATTATTTTAAAGACAATCGGTTAAAGAATGTTATTGGGTTAATTATATTAATCAATTGAAGAGAAGTAATTAAAATCAGTTAATAAATTAACTGATGGTTTGAAGTTGATTATAACAACTGTTTATTTGAAATTGATTTTTAGATGAATTGGTCTTCAATTAATCTAATGAAAATAGTTTAGAAATAAATTAATCAAAATTAATAAGATTAATTACCTTTTTAATTAATGAAGTTTAAATAATTATTTGAACTAGTATAATTAGTATTGTTCATTAATAATGAAGTAAGCTGTTTTACTTTAACAAATGATCAAGTTAATCACTATTTAATGAATTTCATGGTAGTGAGTTTATGAGGAGATGTTTACCGGAATTGGATATAATAATTTGAATAAAAAGGAAATGGCAAAAGGCAAAGAACATCATTTATTTTTAATAAGAGAAGTTTTAAACGGATTTGTATAAGGAAGATGAAGCGAAGAGTTAATGACTAATGTAAATAATTATAAACAACAAAGTTTTTAAAATAAGGATATATGGTCATAACCCATATTTAAAATAAAGCAAGAAATACAATTTAATTGATATTATTAGTAGTAAGGAGTTTAGAGTTACGGACTTATATCTGTTCTAAGGTAAGAACGTTGTTGATCAAGGTCTGAGAGGTAAATAAAATACCCCAACTTGAACGACTCCGCTATTATCAAGGGATCGTAGTAGTTTGTAACGGACATAGACATTGAGATTTATTATAAAAAGGGAATATGGAAGCGTATTGCATTAGTTATAAAAGGGGAATATGGCAGCGTATTGCATTTATTATAAAAAGGGGAATATGACAGCGTATTGCATTATCTATAAAAAGGGGAATATGGCAGCGTATTGCATTAGCTATAAAAAGCGGAATATTACAGCATATTGCATTGGTTATAAATGGGGGAATATTACAGCGTATTGCAAGTTTAAAATATAAAGATAAATTAACGTTGTTGACCAAGCTTAAGCATGATTTTTATATATAGCACTATTCCCTAGGAAATGGAAACGGTTTGGTTTGAAATCCACTTATTCTAAATTAATAAATAACTTTGTTTGTCCAAAGAAATATAGGAGTGTTATGTTGCGTTGGGAACAAAGACGACTAATTGAGATTTAATATATTCCCCGTATTAAATGGAAATATTCAAAGTTTAGATATTGATAAAAAGAACATTAATGATAAATTATGTCACTCAATAGTGGTTTTAAGTCAAATAAGAAATGTTGGAAAGAGGGGAACGTTTTCGAACGTTAATAACATATATTTTGAATGAGGGGAAAACAAGAGTTAAAATAACTAGAAATGTTTTCCAAGAAATTTGAAGACTTAAACGGGTTGGGATAATATCTAGGAAGATATAGGAAACCGGAAAATTCATGTTCAAATAAAAAGGGTCAATTATTGTGTACTGTTTAATTGCACATTTGAATTGATGTTTTGTTTTTACTTCGATAGTCGAATAACCGACTATCAAAGTGTTTTGACCATCGCTGTCGATACGGAGAGACCGGTGGGATTTATTATCCGAAAACCACTCCGTATAGGCGCAAGCACTGCGAATTAGATCATGCTGACGATAACTGAAGAGAGAGTGAAATGCAAGGGTCATTCTGTTCCGGAATGGTGATTTTTGTTTGTCCAGTCCCAGGACAACTTGTATGGACGAGTGTGTGACCGAGTATACCTAACAAATCACGTACGATTGACCTCTTAAAGGTATTACGTCTGGTAGTGGAGGAATTCGTTCCTCTTAGCTTTTTATACCCGTGATATTTTTGGTAATCGATTAGTGAATTAACGGGTTTGCAATGTGGCATTCAAAGTGAATGGTGATCAGATGTTCTGAAAATAGACGTAGCCTCTAGCGTCACAACCATGAAATGACAAAAATCGAGCAGGAAGCATGGCTACGTCGGTTATTCCCATTAGGGTACGTTGTCACCATCTAGAGAAAATTCATATTTGTTCTTCTTTCGTTTCTGTATCTTTGGATAATGGTTATGTGGGCCCAACAGTTGCCGACAATATATTCGATACACTCAAGAGAAATTAGTGGTCGGTCATGTGTGGGTCGGGTTGCAAGATGTTCTTGTTGATCCCCAGCGTATCCCCTCTATAGTACACTAATCGGAAGGTAATCCCATACCTTGTCATAGTTGGAATCCAATATCCAATAAGTGCCTTGCGATTTTTGATTTTATACTATATATGTGGAATGTGAGATGCAAGTGTTCTGCTATTTGGTAATTTACTTCAATAGACATGATTATAATATCACTGGATTTTGATATTAAAAATGGTTTGGTTATAGTAAGGTAGAAAATGTCCATGTTTACGTGTGGGCCGGTCTTGCTACTATATTTTTGTTTCAAAATGATTTTCAAAGTTAAACGATATGGTTGGAATTTACTCACACCAGTCCCATGACTGACCCAGAGTTTATTTTGTTTGTATTTTCCATATACTCTCAGGTGCCCAAATTTGTACGGCCAATCAAGTGTTCAGGCTTTGCAGATTCACTTGGAGGAGCTCAAAGCAGGAAGCTTCACCGCTAGTTATAAGAGATTATTTCCGCTGTGATATATATGAGTTATATTCTGATATGGTATGTATATACAAATTCAGATTTGTATTTCAAAGTGGTATATAATATATTTTATTCGTTCCGCTGTGAGATTAGTGTTTACTCTGATTATGTTCGGCTGTGTTCTTCTTCTTCTTCTATTCTATTAGTTCTATCTTATCTTTCTCACCCTCTAACTTCTTTCTAATAATGATCCGGTGTTTCCAATATCTGAATATTCGACATGGGTTTTGTATCGATTTTTGAGGGTCAAAAATCTCATGGTCGTTATAGTGGTATCAGGGCTGAAGGTTAAGTTATCACCTTGGCTCTGTGGCGTAAATCAATTGAGATGGAGTTAGTAATACTCTAGATTGAGTTTCAGTGTATAGATATGAGTGCATATTTGTAAATTATTATAAAAACTGTTTTACATTATGTTGATTGGTTTGACGAGTGGTTTATGAATTCTTGTCGATATTGGATTGCAAACTGTATCGATAGGTGTTTTTATACTCTTGAACAGAGTTATCCAACAAATATTGTTTATAAAGATTGGGTAAATGAAATAATTTTACCTGGAAATATATATCGATATAAAGAAAGCATATATATTGGAATTATGTAATATATATTGAATATGTTATTTGAAATTATAATCGAATAGGGTTATAATTGATTTGTTTATAAATAACCAATAGGAATTCACATGAGCATAATATGTGAATCAGGAGAATCGAATCTGAATTTAAAAACCAGAATTGAAATAAAATTCAAGAAACATGAAAATGTTGTAAATGAACTTTTGAATTGAAAGATGAGAATTTTAAGATCCTGGGTGAATTTAGGAATGTTTCCCAAACATTGTAAAGAATATTTTGAAGTAATTTCAAACATAAAAGTGTTTGAAAATTAGTTTTGATAGTGATATAGTATTGAACTCACTTCGATCGCTGGAAAATAACCCTGATGATGAACCGCAGCATTATCGGTGTTCATTTTCGAGTTTCTAAGTGACGGATTACTACAGAAGATATTGTTTCCGAATTACTGTGAGGAAACAAGTTGTCAAAAATTCAAATGTTTTGAATTATATATGATTTCAAACTGATTTGAAATAAAAACCCCAGGAATTTGAATTTCGGAATTTAAATTTTACTTATGAAGTAAATAAATAGAAATTTAACTAAGTTAAATAAAATTGGTTTGGATTAGAGATAATCTGGAATGGAATTGAGTTTGGAATTGGAGTTTGAATGGAGATGATGTGGTTTGACGATAATTTTAATGGAAATCAAATGGAAATGAAACGACCCAAACTCGCCCTTTCGGGAAATTCTGGATTGTTATGAGAACATGACAAATCAGAACACAAATAAAAGAACATTTTATTGCTTTAAAAACAATTACATCAGAGTACATGAATGTTACAGAGTATGAATAAATATTACACATAGGAAATACAATATCAGAGATTTAATAATTTACAAAGCAGCGGAAAATAATACAAAGCGCAGTGGAAAATATAATAAATGCTTCGGACACAACTTTAAGCTTCAACCCAAAATCCTACTGAAAATAAGTATCTGCGATAACCAAAACTACTAGCTGCCCGTGTGGAAAATAAGGGAACCCAGAGTTTAGGTTAAAACAATAAACTCCAGGTCAGTAATGGGACTTGTATGAGAACTAAAACAGTTATTAAGTTTGATTTTAAAGTTGGATAAATCAAGGGACCACGCCGCGAACGCGGAACGGGTTTCCTCCCAAGAATACCGTGCACGAAACAATGTAGTGCTTTTTAGAAAATTTAACCATTATAAGACTCAAGTCCCATCACACAATGCAAGCGCGGGCCGAAGGAAAGATTTTTACCTTATAATGGTCAAACATGCTTGGTACGCGAAAATCATCTTTTATTATTACGAGTGCATAGTGTAGAAATCAATTTCGAATATAAATGTATCAATCATAGGCGGCGTAGGTACCATTATACTACGTCGCCAAATACTCGGTTCTACAACTAAAACCGTACAAGTGTCGTATTGGAAGTTGGATTCCATCTATGAACCCAAGCTCAGGGATCGTCCTGTGCATATTAAGGACACACTAGCACTGTGCCCAAGATTCAGCCGTAACTGCACCTTAGGATCCTACAGGGCCGGTCATCCGTCAATGATTGGTTATACCATAAACTATATGTCAGCCGGTTATATCGAACCTCTAATTGCTCTAGGGCCACTTGGGATCCTATCCACTAACTCAAATCCATCCAAGGTACCCTGCTCCGCTTTCCGTAGTAATGATAATAATCCACATGATTAAATGTTAGGGTTTGTAAAGCGCTAACACCACCCATAGCTAGAACTAACATATGTCCATTTCCCTGCGTTCCTCTCCCGTTTCTGGTTCATACCGGGATGTGAAGCTCGCGAAGTAACGTTTACACAAAGCTATGATAATTAAAGATGTGCTTTGGTCTTCAACCACAAGGCCATACTTTTCAACAAAAGCCTTGATTATTGCATCTTAGCATGCCACATTGTCAGAACATACCATATCATTGACCATTTACCAACATATATATAACCTCTAAGCTCATACGTCTTAGAGAATGGTGTTAAGCAAAGAATAAATTCTCCGCCTCCAATAGAAATATATAATTAGTAGAGTTCAACAAATACAGTATAAAGGAATACAATGTCAGACACACAATCCATCTACAAGTCCGTTCTGGGTCTGAATGAAACCATATCCGGTTGATCTCCAAGTACGTTTGGATGATCACCAATTTTTCCATCGTCTTGGGTGTACGACCCAATCAAGATATCAATAATCATCATTCCAACATGGACATTTCCAGGTCTTCTATCGCCGTCTTCATCATCGATCTTCAATCTTCGTATGGATTATTCAGAATGGGTTAAACCAGTCTTCCTGAATAATTCGCGTATTTAAAATCATGTGCTAAAGAAAACACAACAAATGCCTCATTCTAATCAAGATCATTCTTTTATTTAATTGATCTTTTCTCTGGGAAATGTTCGCACTAATTTTATCAAAGATAACATTCCTTTAAACATATAGTTTAATAATCTTTTGGATATCGTTTTCAAAAGATTTAATGTTTTCTTTCAACATAAATTCATTTAAGCTTTATTAAAACTTCATTTAGTTTTAATCTTATAAAAATCATTACTAAATGATTATTCTATTTCAAGAAATCAATCTTGCCTTTAATTGGATTAAAGAACAAATGTCAATTAAAAACATCGTTCACCATAAACCAAAAATCACATTCCATTTAATTTCAATAGTTTAAGTTGAACAACCTCTTTCTAGAAAGTGTCATTAAATCTTAATTAAAAGATTTATAAATTTAAAAATCTAATTTCATCGATAATCGGGTTTTAAGAATCAATGTCATTTAAAACATGGTTCATAATCTGTAACGACCCAGCGGATTTCGGCCCCGAAAATCGACATAAATACCTTTACCGTAACTCATGCCGACCTTCCAACACCGAAAACACTGGATAGTATTAGAAAGAAATTAGAGGGTGAGATAAGAAAGAAAGAAATATTAGAATAGTAGAAGGAGAAGAAACAACACAACACAGAGTCTCACATCGCAGCGGAACAAAAATATAATATAGAAATAAAACTTTATTGAGAGCTTTTAAAAATACTTACAATATCAGAGTTCAACACACATCTGGACAGTTTTGATAATCTGTCCTCATATATATAATCACACAGCGGAATATCATTCATCTGAACATCTTCAGCTCGTCTCCGAGTTTCTCAGTATCTGATAACCTGAACCTGTACACCTCGGTCTAACCCGAGCATTTACAAAACACCGGGTCAGTCTGGTGAACCAGAGTGAGATAAACTCGCACAGTATTAAGGGTAAATCCTCCAACAAGATTTTAAAGTTCAAAATCTCTTCAACGAAAAGGATAATCGTAAGACCAAATCCACACATAAACACAGACGGTTTTTCCCTTACGATAACCCAAAACATCTTTTGAAATTATATATTGATCTGATATTATGATAATGTCTAGATACAAATAAATATCAATCTAGTGGAACGCTTGCATCTCACGCTCCACATATATAGAATACAATCAAAACCGCAGGCGCTTATTGGAGATTGGATTTCCAACTATGACAAGGTATGGGACCACCTTCCGCTCGTGTATCTCTAGAGACGAATACACAGGGTTCAACAAGAACGTCTTGCAACCCGGCCCTCACATGACCGACCACTCATTTCGCTTGAGTGTATCGAATGTATATCACCAACGGTTGGACTCAAACCACCGTTCCCGAATGGGCAGAATCGATAGAATAAGAAACAAAAGGAATTTCTCTAGATAGGTGATTATACACCCTAATGGGAGCGACCCACATAGCCATGCTGCCTGCCCGATTTTTTTGTCCTTTCCCGGTTGAAGAGGCTTGAGGTCAGCATTATCTTCTGGACACCTGGCTACCATTCACTTTGAATGCCACATCGTCAGATCCTCCAGATATCACTAATTGACGTCCACAAAAATACTCTAGTTGGGAGCTAACCAACTATGGCACGTTTGAAGAAATCAACGTACGCGATCCCTTCGGAAATACTCTGTCAGACACTCGTCCATACAAGTCATCCAGGAACAGGATGAACCGAAGGTACTCTCCTACTGCATCTCATATAGGAATCACCCCATGGATCAGTAGCGAGAAGTCCTTGCAACCCGTGGATTCCAACCACGACAGAATCACAGTGTATCTCGGGCCGCTAAACCAGAGATTATAAGTAATTCTTCCGCTTATGAAGATCCACGGTCTTCAATGCTCCATCTCGACCGTCTTCTGATATCTTCACGTATTTGTTGGTCGGAATGGTTTTCGAATATAAATCCGATCCCGGTCTTTCCGTACCAACAATCGTATGGGTCCGATTTGATAGTCGGTGATTTAACTATCAAAATAATCAGTGTTTCAATCATGACAATCCAATGAGTTCACTGGCTCAGTATTCAGCACCATTTGGCCTTTAACAACTGATTTACTTTTGTTAAACCAAAACTTCTAGCTCTTTTAACATTCAAATTACGATATTTGAATAACTCTAATTCGATTAAACTCAAATTGATTAACTCTAATAGATTAACTTTAACTGGTTAACTCTAACTGATTAACTCTACTTGTTTAACTTCTATCGATTAACTAATACTCGACTTACATCCATTCGCTTGACTCTAGATCACAGCGATCACAATGGTTACGCCTGATTCCCTCAGGAAACATCCGACCCCCGTAGGCTATCAGCAGCCCTGCGAATTACGCCAGCAGTCGTACGAAATGGCAACTCATCTTTTAAATTCGGAAATCCATTAGTTTTAACAAAGAAATTTATAGCACATATGTTATAACAATAGCATTATAATTACTATTTAGATTTGCAAAACAACAGTGCTATAATCGCTGTTTAGATCACAAAAACATTTACTGTAGCAATAGCGCTAAATCGCTATTTAGATTTACAAAACATATATTATAACTATAGCGCCAAAATCGCTGTTTACAAAATACTTATTAAAGTTTAACCATTCACCTCATTTCTTATGCTCATAATTGTAGATCTGATTAACATCAGAACATATCGAAGTCTTAAATAAATAAAATATTTATTTACTTATTTACTTTTCTTTTATAAACCTTTATTCAAAATAATATATTCAAAATCCAACTCCAGTTATAAATTTTATAACTTCAACTTTTCAGTTCACCTGGCTGTGAATCAATATTTATGACATGATTGATTTTATAGGCCTTACGCTGCCAAATACCCAACCAATATCACCCATTGGTTTAAACCAAACAGATGTTAAATGTCCAGTCCAAATCAATAATCAAATCAATCAACCAAACAGGATAGTTTATATGTGAAAATATAAAATAAATAATATATTTGAGGAATCCGGTTGGATCCCTCCAACCTGTTCTTCCCTGTATACAGAATGGTTATCTCAAATCAGACTATTCAGTTTTGTTTAACCGATAAACTAAATAACGACCATTTAACATCAACCATAAGCAATTCAAACAATGCAACCATTTAAATACGTTTATAAATAAATGTGACCAACCAAGGTGAGTCACCTTTATTGGAACCAATCGTTAAAAATAACGATTTGGTATTTCACTGAAATTAAACGACGGTTTAATTTCATTAGTTAAATCAACAAGCAAACAGTCAACCATTGGCAAGCAGAGCACACAAAATAAAAACCCAATTTATATAAAAATATAAATAGGAAAAAACTGAGTGAGTTTAACTCACCTTAGTTCCATTTGACATTAAACGATTTGTTTCCAACTGCGTCCAGTTTTGTCCCAAACAGCTCTACAATGTCGTGCTTTCTGCTTTTGTCGAATTCTGATAATTATCGAATACATTACTAAACTCACATGGTTACGGATTTAATTTAACCTAGAAGAACCAACGAACCGACTAAATTAAAATTCTACGGTCTACAAACTTCTAATAGGAAATAACCCCGTGCCCATATGGTTTGTATTTAAATATATATAGTCGTAGTATATTAGTTCGGCTATAGGATAATCGAATCTAGATATTAAATTTGAAAATCATATCATATAGTTAGATTGGCACTATATGTTCAATACATGCTTTCGGACTTTCTCTGATGCTCATGAATAAAATCTTCCTGAAATGTTAACATGTGGTACATTACAGACTACGTACCAACTAAATCAGACAAGTTAAAACATTGATTAGGCTAATTAACAATTTTACTGGATCACGTGTATTTAAAAGCTAAATTAGGCATCACTAAATGGATTGGCAAAACATAATCTTTCCAGTGTTAACATTAATACGATTGAATTAGGTATTAAAAGTGATTATGCATATTAGAAATTTTCTACACTAAACGTGAACCAACATAGGAATGTAGGCCACGACACAAACACAGAAGTGGTTAGACCCAATAAGCAATAGGATTAGGCAAAAGATTAGGCTTATTTAAGCTTGTAGTTGGTTACGTTTAAGCACGTTGAAATATTCCAGACCACCAGGTAAACGAACTATTCATGTCATTATGTTTGACGGCTCATTCAAATGGGTTTAGACAAAAAAAGATTAGGCACTTAACTAAAACGTGATTAGGCCAAACATATACGTACCCTGTTCATCATTATGTATTTCGATCCAAGCCTGCACCTGAAGGCTTGACGGCTCCTCCATACAACCGCTCCAGACCACCATTTCCAGTACCCCATTCTTCACCTGCCACTTCATATGATTTGTCCCACTGCACTAATTCCGGTCACGTTCTCCTTTTATACATCGTTAACTGCACTTCACCATCCCGCCTGCATCGCCCTCCAGCGACCTTAAAGTCTGTCACCGCCATCACCATAACAACGCTACAGGAACTCTTTATACATGTATTTCTTCCACCTCCTAACATGCTGCTATTCCCACCATTGCACCCCATTTGTTCACGCTAAACCCCACTGCCATGCTCCAATGTTATAACGTCCCTCCTTCCTCTCCATGCTCACGCTTCCACTCTGCCCCATCTTCCCTCTTAAACAGCCGCCGCCAACTGATAAACCCCGGTCACCCCCCTCACTTGAAACCCACACTAGTCTATACCCTTCCGCATGCACCATTGTTCCCTCACCCAAACTACTATATACTGATGGCATCCAGGCGGACTTGACCGCCAAAAGTCACCACTGGAGAACCCGAGCTCGGCCTTCACTTCAACGCAGACCTCTACAGTGAACTGCACCTTGTCCGGACCTCCCGAGCACCAACTCCCTCAGCCTCTTCAAGTTTCAATCCATCACGCCTTTATATATATACTTCCCTGTTGACACAACAGCATGGACTCGCCATGCAGTCCTACCCCCAACGTCACCTTCCACTCAAGCAGCTTCCGCCACTTCAAAAGTATAACACGCCGTCAACTTGGAGCCTGACTTTTCCAAGCATGCTTTGTTTCTAGAGAAGAGGCTTTGTATTAATTTGTGAGTGGACAGAAAATTCATGCTTCTTGGAGGGATGGATTTTAACTTGTTTCCGTGGGGAGATCTGGGTTTCAGTGGTATTGAGCGAGCGAAGGTTCCTCTGGGAAGAAGGAAGATTTTGCCAACGTATTTATAAGCAAAATTACGTGGTGACCACGGTAAACTTTTACTTGGCAGGCACGGTTCCATGCTACAGTACAATGTTTGGGCGTCACGTTTTTGACAGGGGCTAGGTAGGCTTAGCTGGTGTGGTCCATGTGGGTACGAGATTCAAAAACGTGGTTACCACGGTAGTAGTAAATTGGTCTCCAAGTAAATGAATTGTTTGGTCCCCACGGTATTCAAAAGCAAAAGGAATTTGGCTGAGAAAATTTTAAAAGTTTAAATATGTATAATATTATATTATGTTGAAACTTTGTCATGAAGTAATGCGTAAACCATCCTACAAACGACTTCTGTTTTCTGATAAAAAGACTAATCTTGATGTAAAAAGATATTCCAGACCCAATGGGACAAGTTTCGTCGAAATCCGGGGTCATATGAAAAAAATTCCTTTATGAAACCGGAAATGAACACGCATTTAATTTTTCCACGGTCACTAGATAAATCAAATCAACTTGAAACTGCGAACATCGATAATAACTTTCCGATACGAACCCAACGGCACTAATTTCGTCGCATTCTGAGACTGTTGCCCCGGTAGGCTATTTTTACCTCGAACCGCCCTACCCTTTTTAACGCCAAATTTCTCGATCTCTAAAAATAACAAACTATATACATATCCTGACTCTAATCAACGATACGAACTCAACGGCACTGGTTTCGTGGCCTAATTCGATCGTCTGCTCCAGTTGTATCCCCATAACCCTTTATTGAATTAATAACGCGCTATATAAATTGAACGGACGTTTACAACTACCGTGGTCACATATGACACCTGTTTGCCACGCCATTCAACATCGTACAATAATTTAATGATACGGTTCCAATGAAACTGATTTCGTCGAAATCTGAGTCCGTTTGCAAAATGGCTATTTTAACGGCCTATATTTTAATAACGATTTTCCATAGCGACTATTTCAAATTTTGATTTGGCCATATCTAACAACCTATAACACGGAAATCTGGATTTTTCTCTTTCATATGAAAACTATCGTCACTACGGTTCCAACGTTTCTCGTTTCACAGAAATCCGACTTATATTGGACTCTGTATATCCATTTGAAGTTCAAAACTCCAAATTACGAACTGCACGCCATTTTCAAGCTCGTTTTATATTTAAATAAATATATATCGTTTAAACTTCGTTTAAATAGCGATTTAAAATATAAAAATCCATTTATATTCCAAATAAAATATTTAAAACCAATTTAAATATTCAGATTTAAATAGTCGAAAAACACGGGTCGTTACATTCTTCCCCCCTTAAAATAATTTCGTCCTCGAAATTGCTAAGGTAAGAAAGAACGTTACTAACTCATTAATTTTCAAATCCCATTTATTATATTTCAAATCAAAACCCAATTCACAATCAACAATCAATACACAAACAAATCAACCAAATCAACTGAATTCATATTCAATATTTTTATTTTGGTTTCACAAATTTGATTATAATTTAACTTCCGATTTCCAAATTTAATTTCAATATCCTTCTTAATTTAACTTTACTTAACAAAGTTAAGTCTCAATTCAAATTTCAATTCGATTTGAATCCCATTCAAATCGATCAAACACACTAGTAATTCAATAGTTTGATAAAATTATAAAAATATAATTTGGGTAAAATTATTTCATTTACCCTCTTTTTACCAAAACGATACTGCCTTCATTGTCAGTTCTATGCTTCTCAACACTTGAACCGATCAACAACGCAATACAAAACGTTTGTATATAAAATTTACAATTACGCTCTCATATACATATACACTCAGTCTCGATCTAGGGTATTGCTAACCCCATCTCTATCGAGCTACACCACAGAGCCAAGGTTATTACTAAACCAATTTCTCTGATACCACTGTAACGACCCAGCGGATTTCGGCCCCGAAAATCGACATAAATACCTTTACCGTAACTCATGCCGACCTTCCAACACCGAAAACACTGGATAGTATTAGAAAGAAATTAGAGGGTGAGATAAGAAAGAAAGAAATATTAGAATAGTAGAAGGAGAAGAAACAACACAACACAGAGTCTCACATCGCAGCGGAACAAAAATATAATATAGAAATAAAACTTTATTGAGAGCTTTTAAAAATACTTACAATATCAGAGTTCAACACACATCTGGACAGTTTTGATAATCTGTCCTCATATATATAATCACACAGCGGAATATCATTCATCTGAACATCTTCAGCTCGTCTCCGAGTTTCTCAGTATCTGATAACCTGAACCTGTACACCTCGGTCTAACCCGAGCATTTACAAAACACCGGGTCAGTCTGGTGAACCAGAGTGAGATAAACTCGCACAGTATTAAGGGTAAATCCTCCAACAAGATTTTAAAGTTCAAAATCTCTTCAACGAAAAGGATAATCGTAAGACCAAATCCACACATAAACACAGACGGTTTTTCCCTTACGATAACCCAAAACATCTTTTGAAATTATATATTGATCTGATATTATGATAATGTCTAGATACAAATAAATATCAATCTAGTGGAACGCTTGCATCTCACGCTCCACATATATAGAATACAATCAAAACCGCAGGCGCTTATTGGAGATTGGATTTCCAACTATGACAAGGTATGGGACCACCTTCCGCTCGTGTATCTCTAGAGACGAATACACAGGGTTCAACAAGAACGTCTTGCAACCCGGCCCTCACATGACCGACCACTCATTTCGCTTGAGTGTATCGAATGTATATCACCAACGGTTGGACTCAAACCACCGTTCCCGAATGGGCAGAATCGATAGAATAAGAAACAAAAGGAATTTCTCTAGATAGGTGATTATACACCCTAATGGGAGCGACCCACATAGCCATGCTGCCTGCCCGATTTTTTTGTCCTTTCCCGGTTGAAGAGGCTTGAGGTCAGCATTATCTTCTGGACACCTGGCTACCATTCACTTTGAATGCCACATCGTCAGATCCTCCAGATATCACTAATTGACGTCCACAAAAATACTCTAGTTGGGAGCTAACCAACTATGGCACGTTTGAAGAAATCAACGTACGCGATCCCTTCGGAAATACTCTGTCAGACACTCGTCCATACAAGTCATCCAGGAACAGGATGAACCGAAGGTACTCTCCTACTGCATCTCATATAGGAATCACCCCATGGATCAGTAGCGAGAAGTCCTTGCAACCCGTGGATTCCAACCACGACAGAATCACAGTGTATCTCGGGCCGCTAAACCAGAGATTATAAGTAATTCTTCCGCTTATGAAGATCCACGGTCTTCAATGCTCCATCTCGACCGTCTTCTGATATCTTCACGTATTTGTTGGTCGGAATGGTTTTCGAATATAAATCCGATCCCGGTCTTTCCGTACCAACAATCGTATGGGTCCGATTTGATAGTCGGTGATTTAACTATCAAAATAATCAGTGTTTCAATCATGACAATCCAATGAGTTCACTGGCTCAGTATTCAGCACCATTTGGCCTTTAACAACTGATTTACTTTTGTTAAACCAAAACTTCTAGCTCTTTTAACATTCAAATTACGATATTTGAATAACTCTAATTCGATTAAACTCAAATTGATTAACTCTAATAGATTAACTTTAACTGGTTAACTCTAACTGATTAACTCTACTTGTTTAACTTCTATCGATTAACTAATACTCGACTTACATCCATTCGCTTGACTCTAGATCACAGCGATCACAATGGTTACGCCTGATTCCCTCAGGAAACATCCGACCCCCGTAGGCTATCAGCAGCCCTGCGAATTACGCCAGCAGTCGTACGAAATGGCAACTCATCTTTTAAATTCGGAAATCCATTAGTTTTAACAAAGAAATTTATAGCACATATGTTATAACAATAGCATTATAATTACTATTTAGATTTGCAAAACAACAGTGCTATAATCGCTGTTTAGATCACAAAAACATTTACTGTAGCAATAGCGCTAAATCGCTATTTAGATTTACAAAACATATATTATAACTATAGCGCCAAAATCGCTGTTTACAAAATACTTATTAAAGTTTAACCATTCACCTCATTTCTTATGCTCATAATTGTAGATCTGATTAACATCAGAACATATCGAAGTCTTAAATAAATAAAATATTTATTTACTTATTTACTTTTCTTTTATAAACCTTTATTCAAAATAATATATTCAAAATCCAACTCCAGTTATAAATTTTATAACTTCATCTTTTCAGTTCACCTGGCTGTGAATCAATATTTATGACATGATTGATTTTATAGGCCATACGCTGCCAAATACCCAACCAATATCACCCATTGGTTTAAACCAAACAGATGTTGAATGTCCAGTCCAAATCAATAATCAAATCAATCAACCAAACAGGATAGTTTATATGTGAAAATATAAAATAAATAATATATTTGAGGAATCCGGTTGGATCCCTCCAACCTGTTCTTCCCTGTATACAGAATGGTTATCTCAAATCAGACTATTCAGTTTTGTTTAACCGATAAACTAAATAACGACCATTTAACATCAACCATAAGCAATTCAAACAATGCAACCATTTAAATACGTTTATAAATAAATGTGACCAACCAAGGTGAGTCACCTTTATTGGAACCAATCGTTAAAAATAACGATTTGGTATTTCACTGAAATTAAACGACGGTTTAATTTCATCAGTTAAATCAACAAGCAAACAGTCAACCATTGGCAAGCAGAGCACACAAAATAAAAACCCAATTTATATAAAAATATAAATAGGAAAAAACTGAGTGAGTTTAACTCACCTTAGTTCCATTTGACATTAAACGATTTGTTTCCAACTGCGTCCAGTTTTGTCCCAAACAGCTCTACAATGTCGTGCTTTCTGCTTTTGTCGAATTCTGATAATTATCGAATACATTACTAAACTCACATGGTTACGGATTTAATTTAACCTAGAAGAACCAACGAACCGACTAAATTAAAATTCTACGGTCTACAAACTTCTAATAGGAAATAACCCCGTGCCCATATGGTTTGTATTTAAATATATATAGTCGTAGTATATTAGTTCGGCTATAGGATAATCGAATCTAGATATTAAATTTGAAAATCATATCATATAGTTAGATTGGCACTATATGTTCAATACATGCTTTCGGACTTTCTCTGATGCTCATGAATAAAATCTTCCTGAAATGTTAACATGTGGTACATTACAGACTACGTACCAACTAAATCAGACAAGTTAAAACATTGATTAGGCTAATTAACAATTTTACTGGATCACGTGTATTTAAAAGCTAAATTAGGCATCACTAAATGGATTGGCAAAACATAATCTTTCCAGTGTTAACATTAATACGATTGAATTAGGTATTAAAAGTGATTATGCATATTAGAAATTTTCTACACTAAACGTGAACCAACATAGGAATGTAGGCCACGACACAAACACAGAAGTGGTTAGACCCAATAAGCAATAGGATTAGGCAAAAGATTAGGCTTATTTAAGCTTGTAGTTGGTTACGTTTAAGCACGTTGAAATATTCCAGACCACCAGGTAAACGAACTATTCATGTCATTATGTTTGACGGCTCATTCAAATGGGTTTAGACAAAAAAAAGATTAGGCACTTAACTAAAACGTGATTAGGCCAAACATATACGTACCCTGTTCATCATTATGTATTTCGATCCAAGCCTGCACCTGAAGGCTTGACGGCTCCTCCATACAACCGCTCCAGACCACCATTTCCAGTACCCCATTCTTCACCTGCCACTTCATATGATTTGTCCCACTGCACTAATTCCGGTCACGTTCTCCTTTTATACATCGTTAACTGCACTTCACCATCCCGCCTGCATCGCCCTCCAGCGACCTTAAAGTCTGTCACCGCCATCACCATAACAACGCTACAGGAACTCTTTATACATGTATTTCTTCCACCTCCTAACATGCTGCTATTCCCACCATTGCACCCCATTTGTTCACGCTAAACCCCACTGCCATGCTCCAATGTTATAACGTCCCTCCTTCCTCTCCATGCTCACGCTTCCACTCTGCCCCATCTTCCCTCTTAAACAGCCGCCGCCAACTGATAAACCCCGGTCACCCCCCCTCACTTGAAACCCACACTAGTCTATACCCTTCCGCATGCACCATTGTTCCCTCACCCAAACTACTATATACTGATGGCATCCAGGCGGACTTGACCGCCAAAAGTCACCACTGGAGAACCCGAGCTCGGCCTTCACTTCAACGCAGACCTCTACAGTGAACTGCACCTTGTCCGGACCTCCCGAGCACCCACTCCCTCAGCCTCTTCAAGTTTCAATCCATCACGCCTTTATATATATACTTCCCTGTTGACACAACAGCATGGACTCGCCATGCAGTCCTACCCCCAACGTCACCTTCCACTCAAGCAGCTTCCGCCACTTCAAAAGTATAACACGCCGTCAACTTGGAGCCTGACTTTTCCAAGCATGCTTTGTTTCTAGAGAAGAGGCTTTGTATTAATTTGTGAGTGGACAGAAAATTCATGCTTCTTGGAGGGATGGATTTTAACTTGTTTCCGTGGGGAGATCTGGGTTTCAGTGGTATTGAGCGAGCGAAGGTTCCTCTGGGAAGAAGGAAGATTTTGCCAACGTATTTATAAGCAAAATTACGTGGTGACCACGGTAAACTTTTACTTGGCAGGCACGGTTCCATGCTACAGTACAATGTTTGGGCGTCACGTTTTTGACAGGGGCTAGGTAGGCTTAGCTGGTGTGGTCCATGTGGGTACGAGATTCAAAAATGTGGTTACCACGGTAGTAGTAAATTGGTCTCCAAGTAAATGAATTGTTTGGTCCCCACGGTATTCAAAAGCAAAAGGAATTTGGCTGAGAAAATTTTAAAAGTTTAAATATGTATAATATTATATTATGATGAAACTTTGTCATGAAGTAATGC
The DNA here is from genome assembly GCA_030737875.1 of Allium sativum. Lineage (NCBI taxonomy): Eukaryota > Viridiplantae > Streptophyta > Magnoliopsida > Asparagales > Amaryllidaceae > Allium > Allium sativum. The sequence goes on along the minus strand of CM060926.1, from coordinate 480,586,119 downwards.
GTAAACCATCCTACAAACGACTTCTGTTTTCTGATAAAAAGACTAATCTTGATGTAAAAAGATATTCCAGACCCAATGGGACAAGTTTCGTCGAAATCCGGGGTCATATGAAAAAAATTCCTTTATGAAACCGGAAATGAACACGCATTTAATTTTTCCACGGTCACTAGATAAATCAAATCAACTTGAAACTGCGAACATCGATAATAACTTTCCGATACGAACCCAACGGCACTAATTTCGTCGCATTCTGAGACTGTTGCCCCGGTAGGCTATTTTTACCTCGAACCGCCCTACCCTTTTTAACGCCAAATTTCTCGATCTCTAAAAATAACAAACTATATACATATCCTGACTCCAATCAACGATACGAACTCAACGGCACTGGTTTCGTGGCCTAATTCGATCGTCTGCTCCAGTTGTATCCCCATAACCCTTTATTGAATTAATAACGCGCTATATAAATTGAACGGACGTTTACAACTACCGTGGTCACATATGACACCTGTTTGCCACGCCATTCAACATCGTACAATAATTTAATGATACGGTTCCAATGAAACTGATTTCGTCGAAATCTGAGTCCGTTTGCAAAATGGCTATTTTAACGGCCTATATTTTAATAAAGATTTTCCATAGCGACTATTTCAAATTTTGATTTGGCCATATCTAACAATCTATAACACGGAAATCTGGATTTTTCTCTTTCATATGAAAACTATCGTCACTACGGTTCCAACGTTTCTCGTTTCACAGAAATCCGACTTATATTGGACTCTGTATATCCATTTGAAGTTCAAAACTCCAAATTACGAACTGCACGCCATTTTCAAGCTCGTTTTATATTTAAATAAATATATATCGTTTAAACTTCGTTTAAATAGCGATTTAAAATATAAAAATCCATTTATATTCCAAATAAAATATTTAAAACCAATTTAAATATTCAGATTTAAATAGTCGAAAAACACGGGTCGTTACATAATCAGCCCAAATTTACTTTCCACTTAATGTTTATTAATCGGAAAATCTCCTTTTTAACTCATAATTAAAAGACTTAATCCTTTCTAAATTATGTTCAAGAACAGTGCAATTTAAGACACCATTCACGACAAAGCCAAAATCTTATTTGATATTAATTATAAGGCTTTGAATAGAAATTATGTCGTCTTAATTTTAATATCAAATTCTAAAACCAACGAATATTATATCGGAAATAATGATGTTAAATATCTTCCAAAGTCCCAAAATAATATCTGTATAATTACGGAATCCAATACTGATATGATCCGAAGATAATTCCCTTTCAAATCTATTTCAATATATTCATTGGAAATTCTTGGTTATATTAAAACAATCTTAAATCCTCTTTATTTATTTATAAATTAAATAAATCACTTATTCTGATAAAAATATCTTTTACCTTTATAACCATGGAAATTTTCATCAAAAACCCTTTTTAAAGCATTGATTATGATTTTCATATTTGTAACAACCCGCAAAATCAGAACCAATTTAAAATTTTTATTTTAGAAAATTTTAATGAATTTTGACAATATAAAATAATTTATTTAAATAATAATGATCAAATTTGACTTAAATCGAAGTTAGAATGAATGATTTAATTTTTATTAACAAAAGAGTTAGAAATGACGCGTAGTTTGAAAAGTCAAACTTGAACTTTGACTGACCGTACAGGATGCAAAATTTAACGGATTTTAGTGAAACCAAAAATATTAGAATCTATTTAAATTTATCTTTCCAACGAATCCGAAAAATCGAAATTTCATAACGGGAATCAAAAGTTATGGCCAATTCAATTTTTAGAAGGTCGCTATGAAATTTATAAGGGCCAAAATGCTAAATTTTGCAGAATAAGGAATTAGGACCCGAAACCATCTCCATTGGTTTTAGAATGTTGTTTACATATAAAAATGACTATAAGAACTTATATTTTTGAGTTTCGGAAAAATTCCACTATTTTTGGTATTTTTAAATATTAAATATATTAGCCTTAAAAATAGTCATTTTTCAAACGACCTCTGTTTTCGACGAAATCACTTTTGTTGGAACCGGAATGTCAAATTATGGCTAGGTTTCAATTTTCAGAATTTTTCGAATTAATATGTGAGCGTGGCGAAATAAAATGTGTTTTGACTATTTCAGTTAAATTTGAACGCCTTAAAAATAGCCATTTTTCAAAAAGTCTCGGAATTCGACGAAATAAATTTTGTTAGAACCGTATTGACATAAGAAAGCCAAAAATAATTTTTCTGGATTTTTCTGAGTTAATTTGTGTCCCCGGTAAAATTATTTGTACGGAAAAATTAGAAATAAAGGACTTAAATTTTAAAACTGCGAAACGGAGGCCTAGATGACAGTTTGGGCTGACGAGACATGTCTAGATGAGTTCGAAATGGGGGCTAAATGGTAGGAACGACAGTCGTTGGACCTAAATCCGAGTTCGGGCCAAAACGGGTTTAAACGGGCTAATTAAATAATAATTAGATTAACCTAATATAATAATAATATTATAAAGTCGGCCTTCTTCTTCCTCAACGTGATTCAGCCGCACCTTGAACCCATAATGGCCGAAACTTCTCTCCTCCCTATCTCCCAAACCACTAAGAATTAGACCATGTCGTAGTGAAACTTTTTGAAGCTCTTCTCTTCCTCTTTCTTCTCCAACAAACCTCACATCAAACCGTTGCCCGTAGCTCTCGATTCACCTCCCCGAAACCGCCGCCTTTATGCTGCCGCTGCCCTTCATACGTGTAGCCGCACCTCCCCATTTTTTCGGTGAAGATAGCCCTCTCGTAGCTCTTCAATCTCCCGCAAACCGTTCGTAAAACCGTCGACTATAGCTCCCGAAATCCGCATTCAAAGTTTTGAACATTTCTGAAAATTTGAGGTACATAGCTTCAGATTTTGTCACGCTTTTAAGCGTCACTGTGTCAGTTGTTAAAGGCCAGAATTCTAATTTATGCATAAATTTCAATTTGAAACCTTTCAGATCCGTAACCGATGTGATGCCAAACACGAGATCTGATTTAAATCGCTTCATTTCAGAAACAAGCAAGGTGAGATTCTATATTTTATTTTTTTATAATTAATTTAATTTAATTATATTATCATTATGCAAAATGAATGTTGTATGGATTGAATGGTGAAAATTGATGTTTGTGGCTTGTATTGCTATTGACGTATTATATGATTGGTGTTGGAATTGATTGCGGAAATTGTTATTCGATGTCTAGTAGAAAGATCATAATAAATTTTTTTTTTTAATCTTTTGTTTTGATTTATAGGTAAAAGTTTAATCTTTTATCATGATTGACAAATCAAAGTTTTGATTTTTATTTTGAAATGAATAACATTAATAAAGATTCGATCCTTAAAATGAATCTTTGTTTTTGTTTATTTAAAATGAATCTTTGTTTTATTTATAAAACATGAAATCTTTTATTTTTATTTATAAAGATTAAAACTTTATAAAAATTTAAACTTTGCTTTTGTTAACAAAGATTACAACTTTGATTTTGTTTGCAAAGATTGAAACTTTGATTTTGGCTAAAAAAATTACAACTTTGTTTATTTGATTGTAATAAAAAAAAAAAAAAGGCTAAATCTTTTATGTTTGAAAATAAGGAGACAATATTTTTATGTTTAAAATAAAGAGACAATCTTTTTATATTGAAAACAAAAAGATGAAATTTTGACGATGAAAATAAAAAGACAATCTTTTTATATTTAAAATAGAAGAAGTTATTATTTTTCATTGTAAAATAGAAATAGTCATATTTTTCATTGTAAAATAGAAGAAGTTATTATTTTTCATCGTAAAATAGAAAAAGTCATATTTTTACGTTGCAAATAGGAAAATGAATATTTTTACATTGTAAAATAGTAAAGCTGATATTTTTACTTTGTAAAATATAAAAGATCATATTTTTACATCGTAAAATAGTAAAGTGAATATATTATAAATATAAAAAGATGATATTTTTCCATTGTACATAAAAAGAAGATGTTTTTGCATTGTGTGAAATAAAACATATTTTATTATGGAATTTATGAATAAATTTCCACAGCATGAAATAAATAACATTTTTATATGTTATTTATGAATGATTTTTCATCGTATGAAATAAATAACATTTTTATATGTTATTTATGAATGATTTTTCACCGTATGAAATAAGTTACATTTTCTATATGTCATTTATGAATGAATTTCCACCGTATGAATAAAATTACATTTTTTTAGACGTAATTAAAAAGGTGGATTTACTTTGCATAACAAAAGTTACATTTTTATATGTGCTTTATATATGAATTTGCACTGTATGACAAAAATTGCATTTTTCTATGATATAAAAATGTAAATTTACATTGCATGATTTAAATTACATTTTTCTATGTAATTTAGAGATGAATAATAACGGTAGAATGAAAATTACATTTTTTCCATGTAATTAAAAATGTGAATTTGCGTTGTAGGATAAAACTACATTTTTAGATATAATTTAAATATGAATTTATGTCGTATGAGAGGAATTACATTTTTTCTATGTAATTAAAATATGAATTCCTATCGCATAATGAAGATTACATTTTTCTATGTAATTTAGAGGTGAATTAGAACGATAAAATAAAAATGATATTTTTCTATGTAATTTATATATGAGTTATAACGGTATGATAAAAATGTAGAAATATATTTGTTTACATTTTCTTATGTAAGTAAAAGAATATAAATTGAAAATACATTTATTTACATTTTCTTATATGAATAAAAAGAATAGAATTTAGAAATATATTTATTTACATTTTCTATAGTAGGAAAAATTGAATTGTTAATGTTGAATATTTTATCGTCATTTTGAATGCGGTAAAAATAGAATTGTTAATGTTGAGTATTTTATCGTCATTTTGAATGCGGTAAAAATAGAATTGTTAATGTTGAATATTTTATCGTCATTTTGAACGCGGTGAAAATAGAATGGTTAATGTTGTCATTTTTATCGACATTTTTAGTGCGATAAAAGTAGACAATGTTAGTGATTCATTTTTATCGACATTTTTAGTACGATAAAAATAGACAATGTTAGTGATTCATTTTTATCGACATTTTTAGTACGATAAAAATAGACAATGTTAGTGATTCATTTTTATCGACATTTTTAGTGCGATAAAAATAGACAATGTTAGTGATTCATTTTTATCGACATTTTTAGTACGATAAAAATAGACAATGTTAGTGATTCATTTTTATCGACATTTTTAGTACGATAGAAATAGACAATGTTAGTGATTCATTTTATTCGACATTTTTTATGCGATATAAATAGCGATGTTAATAGTACATTTCTATCGTCTTTTAGTTGTGATAAAAAAGAACAAAATAATGATAATCTTTTTATTTACATTTTATATGGTAATGAAAAAGAACAAAATAATGTGAATCCTTTTATTTACATTTTCTATTGTAAAGAAAAATAACAAAATTGTGTGAACCATTTTATTTACATTTTCTATTGTAAAGAAAAGTAAAAAAGAGAGTTATATTTCTTATTTGCATTTTTAGTTGCAAATAAAGCATAGAAAGAAAATTATACTTTTATTTGTCATTGTTTTGTTAAATAAAAGTAAAAGAGTTAAAAAGACATTTTATTTACCATTGTTTTGTTAAATAAAAGTACAAGATATAAAAGAACATTTTTATTAACATTGTTTTGTCAAATAAAAAGACAAATACATGAGATACACTTTTATTTGTGTTTTATGTACAAATAAAAGTACAAGATTAGAAACACACTTTTATTTACATTGTATTTGTTGAAATAGAATCGTTAACAAAATGAGTATATCACTTTCACTCATCTTGGTAGGAAACACAATTTATGTGCAAATATAAGGATTACTTTTATTTGCATAATATACAGTAGAAATTGGTTAAACCTATTAACCAATCATGTATTTACTTATTTATATGAACTGTTGTTGGCTGAAAACCCCACACGGGTATTGGGACGATACTTGACTGACACAAATCCCAATGTTTAATTATATGTCTATCGATTGATCGACAGGCTGCGATGAGCGTTATTGTTTTATTTTAATGCTCACACAGTTGACATTGTCACTCTGGTTGTTAATGGATGGATTGAGAATTATTTTCTTGTTATTACACTATACATGAAATGTATGAAATCCATATGACCCAAATTATATGGTACATGGTTGAGTTGCATTCCAATGCAGAATTTCTTTTTAAATAAGAATTTTTATATAATGAGAAGATTTTTGTAAAATAAAAGATTTTGTATTATAAAGTATATTTTACATTCAGAATCTTTTATATATAGAATATTTCATTGATTATTTTAAAATGTGTTTTTTTTATAGTAATGAATTAATATCTTTAAGATAAATCTTTTAATTAAGATTATTAGATTTTAATAATTATGTTTGGTGATTGATATGTAGATTGGATTTGTAGTGGGCGATGTTTTAAATCACATTTATCCTTTAATCCAATTTACATTGAAATTACTATTTGAAATTTATAAATCTATTTTATAAATTAAATCAAAATTGGAATATTAATACATCTTTTTAGAAAGATTAAAATTTAATTTATTTTATCTTTGATAAAATTAATGAGGACCTTTAAACATAAATAATAATTTTTATTTAAAAGGATATTCAAAGTTGGAATGTGGCGTATGGTTGATTTTAATTACAAATACGCGAGTTATTCAGAAAGACCGGGTCTAACCCATTCTGAATAATCATCACGACGATCAAGAGTCGAAGATGAAGACGGTGACTGAAGACCGGAGAGCTTCACATCGTTTGGTTGATGGTGACTAATATCTTGAATTGGGACTGATCCCCCAAGGCAAGGTAAAAGTGATGATCTTCCAGACGTACTGGAGATCGACGGATACGTTGTTTCGTTCAGACCCAGAACGGACTTGTAAATGGATAGCATGCCTGACATTGAAATTTATTTCATGTAATTAAATTGGTTTTTATTTAATATATAAATGCATGGTGGCGGAGGATTTATTCTCTTGCTTAACACCCTTTTGTATGTTAAATATTTACCGATCGCATGATATGAGTTGTTGATGTGGTATGCCAAGTTGCACTTGATCAAGGCTTATTGTTGCAAAGCAGAGCCTTGTGGGATGATCAAAGCATAGTCTTTTAGGCATAGCTTTGTGTATGACGTGACCTCACGAGCCTCACAGCCCGGTAGAGTCTAAAACGGGAGAAGGGAACGCAGGGAGGGCACACGTTTCTTTCTAGCTAGAAGTGGTGTCGGTGCTTAAACTGGCTGACATTTTACATTGTGGTTGTTGGATTGTTCGAGGCCTCGGTTTATGCGGTCGCTACTGGCCGTAGTATAGGTCCAAAAGGACCGGGAAGCGTGTGTTCAGGAATTGCCAATCCACAAAAGTAAGTGTGGACCGGCCCTGCAGGATCCAAGGGTTGGACAGAGTACCAATCCTGGGGCATTGCTAGAGTGTCTCGAATCGGTAAGGATCTCCTCCCTAGCCTTGACTCAGATGGAAACCCAAATTTCCAATACGACATCACGCGGTTTTGATTGTATACCTATATATGGCGACATAGTGGGATGGGGCACTCATGCCGTCTAGGATTAATACATTTACTTTGATGTATTTCAAATTGGTTGCACACTATTATTATATAATACCGTGTTTATCGTATCAAGCATTTTTTGATCATTATAAGGTAAAACCCTATCCTCCGGTTTGCGTTGCATTGTGTGATGGGATTTGGGTCTTATAATGGTTTCATTTTTCTAAAAAGCATTGCGCTATTTTGACGATTTACTTTAGTCATGCACTGGCAATCCATAGGAGAAAACCCGTTCCGCGAAAGTGGCGTGGTCCTGTGATTAGCCTTATTATATTATATAGGTTAAGTAGAATTCTCACACCAGTCCCATGACTGACCTGTAGTTTTGTCCACTGGCAAACTCGGGTGCCCATATTTTCCACACGGGCAGTCGAGTAGCTATTTTTGCAGATATATTAAACAGGATTCTGGGTTGAAGCTTAAAGCTGTGTCCAGAGATAGAAAGTCTCCCGCTGTGTTTTCTTCCGTTGCAGTATATCATTTTTTTTTTTTTTTTTTTGTATTTATCTTCCGCTGTAATTATATTCCAATGTACTCTGATATGTATATTCTGTACTCTGATGTAACATTTATTATAGTGTTATAAAAGTCTTCTGTTGTTGTTTTAATATGTTGTATGCCCAAAGTTAAAGTATTCGTAGATTTTTCACTTTTTGGGTCAGACCTGTGTGGTTTATGGTCGATTCAAAGGGTGGGAATTTGCGGGTCTTTACAGTTGGTATCAGAGCTCAGGTTAGCTCAAATCTTTGGGGTACAACTTGTTAGAACTGAACAGAAGACTCATCAGAGATTGGATTAGTAATGTCCAATAAGAATACTCATTAGAGATAGGATCAGCAGTATCCTAGAATGAGTAAACTCGTTAGAGATGGGGTTAGTAATGCCCTAGAACGAGTTCAGAGTTACGAATTTATAATTAACGTATTTTTGATATTTATAATCTATTCTTTGTAATATGATTTTTATATATATAAAGTTATGTATATATTTTGAAAGGATAATCTACCATTAAAATTTAAAATTAAGATAGTTAATTTTATAATTTTTAGCAACGTTCCTTTTCGAGGACGAAAAGTTTTTAAGTGGGGGCGATTGTAACAACCCGCAAAATCAGAACCAATTTAAAATTTTTATTTTAGAAAATTTTAATGAATTTTGACAATATAAAATAATTTATTTAAATAATAATGATCAAATTTGACTTAAATCGAAGTTAGAATGAATGATTTAATTTTTATTAACAAAAGAGTTAGAAATGACGCGTAGTTTGAAAAGTCAAACTTGAACTTTGACTGACCGTACAGGATGCAAAATTTAACGGATTTTAGTGAAACCAAAAATATTAGAATCTATTTAAATTTATCTTTCCAACGAATCCGAAAAATCGAAATTTCATAACGGGAATCAAAAGTTATGGCCAATTCAATTTTTAGAAGGTCGCTATGAAATTTATAAGGGCCAAAATGCTAAATTTTGCAGAATAAGGAATTAGGACCCGAAACCATCTCCATTGGTTTTAGAATGTTGTTTACATATAAAAATGACTATAAGAACTTATATTTTTGAGTTTCGGAAAAATTCCACTATTTTTGGTATTTTTAAATATTAAATATATTAGCCTTAAAAATAGTCATTTTTCAAACGACCTCTGTTTTCGACGAAATCACTTTTGTTGGAACCGGAATGTCAAATTATGGCTAGGTTTCAATTTTCAGAATTTTTCGAATTAATATGTGAGCGTGGCGAAATAAAATGTGTTTTGACTATTTCAGTTAAATTTGAACGCCTTAAAAATAGCCATTTTTCAAAAAGTCTCGGAATTCGACGAAATAAATTTTGTTAGAACCGTATTGACATAAGAAAGCCAAAAATAATTTTTCTGGATTTTTCTGAGTTAATTTGTGTCCCCGGTAAAATTATTTGTACGGAAAAATTAGAAATAAAGGACTTAAATTTTAAAACTGCGAAACGGAGGCCTAGATGACAGTTTGGGCTGACGAGACATGTCTAGATGAGTTCGAAATGGGGGCTAAATGGTAGGAACGACAGTCGTTGGACCTAAATCCGAGTTCGGGCCAAAACGGGTTTAAACGGGCTAATTAAATAATAATTAGATTAACCTAATATAATAATAATATTATAAAGTCGGCCTTCTTCTTCCTCAACGTGATTCAGCCGCACCTTGAACCCATAATGGCCGAAACTTCTCTCCTCCCTATCTCCCAAACCACTAAGAATTAGACCATGCCGTAGTGAAACTTTTTGAAGCTCTTCTGTTCCTCTTTCTTCTCCAACAAACCTCACATCAAACCGTTGCCCGTAGCTCTCGATTCACCTCCCCGAAACCGCCGCCTTTATGCTGCCGCCGCCCTTCATACGTGTAGCCGCACCTCTCCATTTTTTCGGTGAAGATAGCCCTCTCGTAGCTCTTCAATCTCCCGCAAACCGTTCGTAAAACCGTCGACTATAGCTCCCGAAATCCGCATTCAAAGTTTTGAACATTTCTGAAAATTTGAGGTACATAGCTTCAGATTTTGTCACGCTTTTAAGCGTCACTGTGTCAGTTGTTAAAGGCCAGAATTCTAATTTATGCATAAATTTCAATTTGAAACCTTTCAGATCCGTAACCGATGTGATGCCAAACACGAGATCTGATTTAAATCGCTTCATTTCAGAAACAAGCAAGGTGAGATTCTATATTTTATTTTTTTTATAATTAATTTAATTTAATTATATTATCATTATGCAAAATGAATGTTGTATGGATTGAATGGTTGAATGGTGAAAATTGATGTTTGTGGCTTGTATTGCTATTGACGTATTATATGATTGGTGTTGGAATTGATTGCGGAAATTGTTATTCGATGTCTAGTAGAAAGATCATAATAAATTTTTTTTTTAATCTTTTGTTTTGATTTATAGGTAAAAGTTTAATCTTTTATCATGATTGACAAATCAAAGTTTTGATTTTTATTTTGAAATGAATAACATTAATAAAGATTCGATCCTTAAAATGAATCTTTGTTTTTGTTTATTTAAAATGAATCTTTGTTTTATTTATAAAACAAGAAATCTTTTATTTTTATTTATAAAGATTAAAACTTTATAAAAATTTAAACTTTGCTTTTGTTAACAAAGATTACAACTTTGATTTTGTTTGCAAAGATTGCAACTTTGATTTTGGCTAAAAAAATTACAACTTTGTTTATTTGATTGTAATAAAAAAAAAGGCTAAATCTTTTATGTTTGAAAATAAGGAGACAATATTTTTATGTTTAAAATAAAGAGACAATCTTTTTATATTGAAAACAAAAAGATGAAATTTTGACGATGAAAATAAAAAGACAATCTTTTTATATTTAAAATAGAAGAAGTTATTATTTTTCATTGTAAAATAGAAATAGTCATATTTTTCATTGTAAAATAGAAGAAGTTATTATTTTTCATCGTAAAATAGAAAAAGTCATATTTTTACGTTGCAAATAGGAAAATGAATATTTTTACATTGTAAAATAGTAAAGCTGATATTTTTACTTTGTAAAATATAAAAGATCATATTTTTACATCGTAAAATAGTAAAGTGAATATATTATAAATATAAAAAGATGATATTTTTCCATTGTACATAAAAAGAAGATGTTTTTGCATTGTGTGAAATAAAACATATTTTATTATGGAATTTATGAATAAATTTCCACAGCATGAAATAAATAACATTTTTATATGTTATTTATGAATGATTTTTCATCGTATGAAATAAATAACATTTTTATATGTTATTTATGAATGATTTTTCACCGTATGAAATAAGTTACATTTTCTATATGTCATTTATGAATGAATTTCCACCGTATGAATAAAATTACATTTTTTTAGACGTAATTAAAAAGGTGGATTTACTTTGCATAACAAAAGTTACATTTTTATATGTGCTTTATATATGAATTTGCACTGTATGACAAAAATTGCATTTTTCTATGATATAAAAATGTAAATTTACATTGCATGATTTAAATTACATTTTTCTATGTAATTTAGAGATGAATAATAACGGTAGAATGAAAATTACATTTTTTCCATGTAATTAAAAATGTGAATTTGCGTTGTAGGATAAAACTACATTTTTAGATATAATTTAAATATGAATTTATGTCGTATGAGAGGAATTACATTTTTTCTATGTAATTAAAATATGAATTCCTATCGCATAATGAAGATTACATTTTTCTATGTAATTTAGAGGTGAATTAGAACGATAAAATAAAAATGATATTTTTCTATGTAATTTATATATGAGTTATAACGGTATGATAAAAATGTAGAAATATATTTGTTTACATTTTCTTATGTAAGTAAAAGAATAGAAATTGAAAATACATTTATTTACATTTTCTTATATGAATAAAAAGAATAGAATTTAGAAATATATTTATTTACATTTTCTATAGTAGGAAAAATTGAATTGTTAATGTTGAATATTTTATCGTCATTTTGAATGCGGTAAAAATAGAATTGTTAATGTTGAGTATTTTATCGTCATTTTGAATGCGGTAAAAATAGAATTGTTAATGTTGAATATTTTATCGTCATTTTGAACGCGGTGAAAATAGAATGGTTAATGTTGTCATTTTTATCGACATTTTTAGTGCGATAAAAGTAGACAATGTTAGTGATTCATTTTTATCGACATTTTTAGTACGATAAAAATAGACAATGTTAGTGATTCATTTTTATCGACATTTTTAGTACGATAAAAATAGACAATGTTAGTGATTCATTTTTATCGACATTTTTAGTACGATAAAAATAGACAATGTTAGTGATTCATTTTTATCGACATTTTTAGTGCGATAAAAATAGACAATGTTAGTGATTCATTTTTATCGACATTTTTAGTACGATAAAAATAGACAATGTTAGTGATTCATTTTTATCGACATTTTTAGTACGATAGAAATAGACAATGTTAGTGATTCATTTTATTCGACATTTTTTATGCGATCTAAATAGCGATGTTAATAGTACATTTCTATCGTCTTTTAGTTGTGATAAAAAAGAACAAAATAATGATAATCTTTTTATTTACATTTTATATGGTAATGAAAAAGAACAAAATAATGTGAATCCTTTTATTTACATTTTCTATTGTAAAGAAAAATAACAAAATTGTGTGAACCATTTTATTTACATTTTCTATTGTAAAGAAAAGTAAAAAAGAGAGTTATATTTCTTATTTGCATTTTTAGTTGCAAATAAAGCATAGAAAGAAAATTATACTTTTATTTGTCATTGTTTTGTTAAATAAAAGTAAAAGAGTTAAAAAGACATTTTATTTACCATTGTTTTGTTAAATAAAAGTACAAGATATAAAAGAACATTTTTATTAACATTGTTTTGTCAAATAAAAAGACAAATACATGAGATACACTTTTATTTGTGTTTTATGTACAAATAAAAGTACAAGATTAGAAACACACTTTTATTTACATTGTATTTGTTGAAATAGAATCGTTAACAAAATGAGTATATCACTTTCACTCATCTTGGTAGGAAACACAATTTATGTGCAAATATAAGGATTACTTTTATTTGCATAATATACAGTAGAAATTGGTTAAACCTATTAACCAATCATGTATTTACTTATTTATATGAACTGTTGTTGGCTGAAAACCCCACACGGGTATTGGGACGATACTTGACTGACACAAATCCCAATGTTTAATTATATGTCTATCGATTGATCGACAGGCTGCGATGAGCGTTATTGTTTTATTTTAATGCTCACACAGTTGACATTGTCACTCTGGTTGTTAATGGATGGATTGAGAATTATTTTCTTGTTATTACCCTATACATGAAATGTATGAAATCCATATGACCCAAATTATATGGTACATGGTTGAGTTGCATTCCAATGCAGAATTTCTTTTTAAATAAGAATTTTTATATAATGAGAAGATTTTTGTAAAATAAAAGATTTTGTATTATAAAGTATATTTTACATTCAGAATCTTTTATATATAGAATATTTCATTGATTATTTTAAAATGTGTTTTTTTTATAGTAATGAATTAATATCTTTAAGATAAATCTTTTAATTAAGATTATTAGATTTTAATAATTATGTTTGGTGATTGATATGTAGATTGGATTTGTAGTGGGCGATGTTTTAAATCACATTTATCCTTTAATCCAATTTACATTGAAATTACTATTTGAAATTTATAAATCTATTTTATAAATTAAATCAAAATTGGAATATTAATACATCTTTTTAGAAAGATTAAAATTTAATTTATTTTATCTTTGATAAAATTAATGAGGACCTTTAAACATAAATAATAATTTTTATTTAAAAGGATATTCAAAGTTGGAATGTGGCGTATGGTTGATTTTAATTACAAATACGCGAGTTATTCAGAAAGACCGGGTCTAACCCATTCTGAATAATCATCACGACGATCAAGAGTCGAAGATGAAGACGGTGACTGAAGACCGGAGAGCTTCACATCGTTTGGTTGATGGTGACTAATATCTTGAATTGGGACTGATCCCCCAAGGCAAGGTAAAAGTGATGATCTTCCAGACGTACTGGAGATCGACGGATACGTTGTTTCGTTCAGACCCAGAACGGACTTGTAAATGGATAGCATGCCTGACATTGAAATTTATTTCATGTAATTAAATTGGTTTTTATTTAATATATAAATGCATGGTGGCGGAGGATTTATTCTCTTGCTTAACACCCTTTTGTATGTTAAATATTTACCGATCGCATGATATGAGTTGTTGATGTGGTATGCCAAGTTGCACTTGATCAAGGCTTATTGTTACAAAGCAGAGCCTTGTGGGATGATCAAAGCATAGTCTTTTAGGCATAGCTTTGTGTATGACGTGACCTCACGAGCCTCACAGCCCGGTAGAGTCTAAAACGGGAGAAGGGAACGCAGGGAGGGCACACGTTTCTTTCTAGCTAGAAGTGGTGTCGGTGCTTAAACTGGCTGACATTTTACATTGTGGTTGTTGGATTGTTCGAGGCCTCGGTTTATGCGGTCGCTACTGGCCGTAGTATAGGTCCAAAAGGACCGGGAAGCGTGTGTTCAGGAATTGCCAATCCACAAAAGTAAGTGTGGACCGGCCCTGCAGGATCCAAGGGTTGGACAGAGTACCAATCCTGGGGCATTGCTAGAGTGTCTCGAATCGGTAAGGATCTCCTCCCTAGCCTTGACTCAGATGGAAACCCAAATTTCCAATACGACATCACGCGGTTTTGATTGTATACCTATATATGGCGACATAGTGGGATGGGGCACTCATGCCGTCTAGGATTAATACATTTACTTTGATGTATTTCAAATTGGTTGCACACTATTATTATATAATACCGTGTTTATCGTATCAAGCATTTTTTGATCATTATAAGGTAAAACCCTATCCTCCGGTTTGCGTTGCATTGTGTGATGGGATTTGGGTCTTATAATGGTTTCATTTTTCTAAAAAGCATTGCGCTATTTTGACGATTTACTTTAGTCATGCACTGGCAATCCATAGGAGAAAACCCGTTCCGCGAAAGTGGCGTGGTCCTGTGATTAGCCTTATTATATTATATAGGTTAAGTAGAATTCTCACACCAGTCCCATGACTGACCTGTAGTTTTGTCCACTGGCAAACTCGGGTGCCCATATTTTCCACACGGGCAGTCGAGTAGCTATTTTTGCAGATATATTAAACAGGATTCTGGGTTGAAGCTTAAAGCTGTGTCCAGAGATAGAAAGTCTCCCGCTGTGTTTTCTTCCGTTGCAGTATATCATTTTTTTTTTTGTATTTATCTTCCGCTGTAATTATATTCCAATGTACTCTGATATGTATATTCTGTACTCTGATGTAACATTTATTATAGTGTTATAAAAGTCTTCTGTTGTTGTTTTAATATGTTGTATGCCCAAAGTTAAAGTATTCGTAGATTTTTCACTTTTTGGGTCAGACCTGTGTGGTTTATGGTCGATTCAAAGGGTGGGAATTTGCGGGTCTTTACAATATTTTTTTCCTATTTTTATTTAGTTAAAAAATAGGCCTATTTAATTAAATGATGTTACTGGTCATTTAATTTCAACGACACTGTTTTATTCCAATTTGATTTAAACATTTCTAAAAATCTAACCTTTGGATTTCAAATCTCTTATTATCATGTGAAAGCTCTTTCCGATATGAACCCGTATGTTCCGGTTTCAGAAGAATCCGACAGTCGGATCTTCCGCTATGTCCAATTGAAGTTAACGGTCGAAATTCACGAACGGTCGCTGCGCGAACGTTCTATTCAAACCATTATAAATATATAATATATTTCATCGATTTCCTTTTTAAATGTATTTTAAAACGTTTATAAATTCGTTTCAAAACGATTCCAACTTTTATTTCAATTTTAAATCACAATTAAATATTTTATATTATTCTCCCACTACAATAATATATTTTCAAAATATTATATTTGAAAATTACTTCTTTTTTCAATATTCATTAATATATCCTTTTATGTTTTATAATGGGCCAGACCTCTCACATTAGGCCTGCAACTCGTGGATGCTGGATATGCCGGTCGGTTCCGAGCAGACTTATCCCACAAGTTGGGCTTAACCTCGTGTTATAGCCTGCTTCGTATTTGCGCACTTAGAGCTCTCAGATTTGGTTCAACATTAGTGGCTGCTGGATATGCCGGTCGGGTCCGGGCAGACTTCCACAACAAATGCAACATAACCTCGTGTCAAAGTGCAATTAAATTGTATTTGCGTACTTAGACCTCTCACATTAGGTTCAACATTAGTGGTTGCGGGATATGTCGGTCGGGTCCGGGCAGACTTCCACCGCAAATGCAACCTAACCTCGTGTCCAAGCACAATTATAATTATAATTATTTTACTAAAACATATTATTTTTAAAATATTCCTTATATTATAAATGATCTCCATTTTAAATTGTTATTTAATTGATCAAATCCTTTGTTTTCAAAATCTTCTAACTTATATTCCAATTTTAATAAAAATCTGAACTTTTCATATTATTAAAATAATATAATAATAATCTTTTAAAAATGTTCAATTTTGAAAACAAATCTATTTATTTTAACATACTGATAATAAAACGTAATCTTTTCAATTCAATCCTTTTAATTCAAAATTGGAATGAGACTAAATAATTACCATATAATTTAATTATACGGATTTCATACATCGCATTTATTTCATAATAATGAAAAAACATTCAAATAACAGCCAGAGTGCATATAAAATTAAACACAAGGGAGACGTGTGTTAGAATATCATCGCAAGACCTGTGTGGGGTTTCAACCAACACATAATTTTGTGCACTTGGGTGATGTGTAAAAATAATCATCCCAATCAACATCAACAAGTCAGTTAACTTGTTAATGGCAGTGTACTTTCTTCTAAGTAACATAAATAATAAAACATTACTTTTACATGCTGAATATTTCAATTTCAAACATAACATGACATCCAAATCCACAATCCATTCAACAAACAATTACTTTCATCACCAATAATTAATTTACATTTATAAAAGTATTTAACTATTCAAAAATTGAGTGAGAAAAAGAGTTCTCACCTTGATTGGTTTTCTAAATAACGCTGAACGTCGATCGACTAAACCTGACATTTTCTTTCACCAAAAATAGTCACGACCTCCAAATCTCTAAAAATTAGTTTCATTGCGAAGCTCTCGTCGATACGGTTCCAACGCATCTTGAATCACTGATTTCCGAGTTCATATGAAAAAGTTATGCTTTTTATAAGATTGTACGTACATATAAGTCATTAACCATTAACATAATTAATTAATTACCCTTCATTAACTTCCTTAATCTCTCCCTCATCTTATCCTCCTCCAAATGCAGCAAGCATCAGTCCAAATGCCACAGCCCCATTTTCCTCTCGACATTTTTCATCACCGAATTCTCTCAAAATTTGCATACAAGCTTGTTTTCAACCTCTCAATCGAACTACAACAACTAAAACACAAACCGTTGCTTCAAATCGCCATAAATTGGAACCCTAGCTCACACGAACCGACGGTGGAAAAATTAGAGCGCACCAAAACTCAAACAAATCGATATATGTGGAACTTACACTCATACTAGTTCAAAGATCTAAGCTTTCCCGTTTGTAGAATTCAATTTGATTTGTTATGGATTTTAGAAGTTGCATTTAGGCTTAGGAAATGTGGAGAAAATGGGCTACGATGAATGAATGATTATGTAACACCCCGAATTTTCTGTTAACAGTAAATTAACAAATTAAAGTATAATTAATTCTAAATGAAAGAATTAAGGGAAACGGGTTATGCCAATGCGTTCATCTCGAAATTCTGCTTGAGATAGAGTCCGATTTTGCGTAAATCGGACTCCGTGTGAAGGTGTTATGACCTCCGGAAGTTTCAGAATTAGATTAAAATTCAAACAGCCCGAAAAACATGTTCAAAATTCAAAACTGGGCCAGAACTGGGCTGGGTGGGAATTTTCCCGCCCAGGACCCAGGTCGACTAGGGGGTCGACCTGGGAGTCGACCTGGGTCCCAGGTCGAATATGTAGTCGAACTGGGGGTCGACCTACAGGTCGACCTGCTTAGTCGACCTGACCTGCATGGTCTGGTCCTGGGTCGGTTTCTGGGGCTTGGGCGTATCACTAGGGCTGATTTGTCACTTTTTGATTGGCTTCTCTTGAGACGGATGGCCTTGATTAACTCTAGCTTCATCGACGGATCTAATTAGTTTGAAATTCTATATAAAAAACCTTAGTCTCCAACCTAAATTCACAAAAATAAATTAGTGCTAGAGCCGTCAGGCTACTGGAAGGAAACCAAGAGTAGCCTCCACTTGAAGAAAGATTAGAGACGAGCAAAACTAAAGTAAAAACAAGAATCAAACAACGTTTATCTTCCCAAAGGAAAGAATTGCAAATTCAGAACTCAGAATCAAGAATTCAAGTTCGTCATTTGTTGTAAGTACAGTGATTTTTCCGATGGGAATAAAATTAAGATTCGATACGATGTAAAATGTAAATTGAATTGTGCTATTGTATAACGACGATGTTAATTCATATCTCTGTTTTGCAATGATTGTGTTGTGAATGGTATTGGATGTTTGTGGTATAATTGACTTGATGTTGGATCCATTAAACTGTTTGTTGATTAATCTAGTTGATGTTGGATCTATTCAAATTCGCATACAAGTTATGTGATTAAGATCTCATGTATATACTTTATGCTAAACCTCTATGCCTAAATGATTAAGTTCATAATTGGATCCATGCCAAAATCCACTTTAATACATGTTTCATGTTATAAATTGACATATGATTGGATCTAGTTCACACATGTGATAAACTTATACATACTTTATGGACATGTCATATTCTTGTCATATGCTAGTGATGTTCAATGTTATGCCTAGATCTAAACATGTTTAAGCTTATGTTGTCTAAATCATATGCTAATTCATGTGACACCTATTTAGTTAGATCCCTATTTCAATGCAAGTTCACATATATGTAAGTTGATTTAGGCAATGTTGCAAGTTCACATATATGTAAGTTGATTTAGCCAATGTTGCAAATTCACATATATGTAAGTTGATTTAGTCTATGTTGCAAATTCACATATATGTAAGTTGATTTAGCCTATGTTGCAAATTCACATATATGTAAGTTGATTTAGTCTATGTTGCAAATTCACATATATGTATGTTGATTTAGCCTATGTTGCAAGTTCACACCTATGATGTTCAAATTGATTATGCCAATAATGCCAAGTTTACACCTATGTCATGTTTATGTTAATGAATTTATTTATGCCAATTTTGTGTACGGTAAATTAGGCTAAGTTTTTAGCCTAATATTATATGTTAAAAATCATGCGGTCGAAAAATTAGGCTAAGATTGTTAGCATAATATTTAGACGGGGTAACGTTGGGAAAAATTCGTAATTATAGGGAAATTGACATAAATTGGTGAAAAATATATGTATTGGCATGTTTGGCACCTGCCAATAACTTGTGGCACTTTAATGGTATAAAATTCTTATACCAAAAATGAAGAACTTGGAAAGTGGGCCACAACATTTAATTGTTAACAAATTTACATATAACAAGTAATAGAGACAAATATGTAAATTTAGAAAATACGAGTATGCTTAACCCGAGGTTGGATTGAGTTGTGATGTAAACCTTCCCGGACTCACCCGGCTGTCCAGTAATCACAACAATACCTATCCAATATGAGAGGATAAGAATTGAGCCCAATAAGGACCCAAGGTTAGACTAAGTTACGGTGTAATCCTACCCGGAACCGACCGGCACATCCGGTAACCATAACCATACTTGTCTAATGTGAGTGGTCGGTGCATTAAAAAAAGCTAAGGACAGACAAGTCAGGATGGTGGAGTTAAGTTAACTAAAAAACATAACCAATTCAACATGTTAATTAAACTGATGGGTGAGGTTAGGTTAATATAGACACTTAACCACTTCACATGTTTGACTAGAAAACCCTAGTAACGGGGACCATTTCAGCAGTAACCCAATTAGGTATCATGGTACCCTGAAACTAGGCAGGGTGGGGCACGATTACTGGGATGATTGTAAGTGGTCAAAAGCGACAGCGGTAGGTGCACTAGTGTGAGTTCTAACGGAGTGCGGGCGTGCACACACTTCGGAGCAGACAAACAGGGCACTGGGCACTAGTAGTATAACCTGTGCATTCTAGGATTGTGTCGGGCCGCCACCATGGGACTTGGTGCACCCCATGGTGGGACCAGCATAGGTATCTACAATCATTGGGGGCTGTATGACACATATGATTTTGCGAATAGGAGCCGATCTTCAGGCAGGGGATCACTTTACCCCGATCTTGGGGTGCCAGTTGAGACAATGCAAGTAGGTGTAGAGATTTAGTGTGGGATGCGATAATATATTCGGTTCAAAACTGCTTTATCTTAGTTTATGGTACTTTCCTGTTTCCAATTTATACTTATCATGCCCTTTTTCTTATTCTCATACTGAAGAGTCACTAGACTTACCAGGCTTTATGTCTGACTCTATTTTTCTTTCGTCTTCTTTTCTTTCGTCCCTCCTCCCGGTTCACAGGGAGGAAACAACCCAGCTTAGTCAGGCTCTTTGCAAGCATCAAGATAGTAGATGTATGGTTTGGACTCTCATTCCTTAGCTATGGCTTTTGGACACGTTCTATGGGGATTTATGCAGCTTTTATTATGTTTTATGCTTCTTTATATAATAATCAAGACAGAAATGATGATGTAATATTTTGGAAGTTATTATGAGACAATTATGGAAATGTTTTGTATGAACATGTATTTATGAAATGAAAGTTTGTTTTTTTTCCGCTGCTTATACATATGTATTTATATATGTCTTGTGTTTGATCTGTGACTTTTACTTATAAACCTCCACCGAAGATAAGGCATTCCCTTTGTGAGTGACCTTAATGGACGTGGGGTGTTTCACTTGGTATCAGAGCACATATTTACCAGATTAGATAAAGGTTTTTGAAACTATTTTCAAAAGAGAAGTTTAAAGAAGCATATTTTTTTCAAGGAAAAGCATTGTTTTTAAAAGGCATAGTCGCACAAAGCCATAAGGACTATCTCTCTATCCTTTTGTCTTGAATACTTTCCTTTTTTGTTCCAGCATGTCTGGAGATCTTAACCTTCCAGAAGGAGTACCGATACCTGGCTGGTTCCGAAGGTACCTAGAGGCTAGGGCCAACGGTGCGGGCCCAGCAGACATTCCTCCTCCCACAGTGGCAGTGGTTCCTCCTCCTCCTCCTCCTCGTGGAAATACTTTCGCTAAGACGCGTAGAGACTTCAAGGCAATGGGCGGAAAGGACTTTTATGGAATTGAATCCTTTGTGGTAGCAAGGAACTGGCTGAAGGAGACCGAAGATTTGTTCGTCATCTTCGATGTTGACGAGAAGCAAAAGATACAACTAGCAATGTGGTTGCTTAAAGATGAAGCTTCCTATTGGTGGGAAGTTACCCATGCATAGAGGCCAGTGGAAACTTGGGAAGATTTCAGGATGAGGTTTGAGATGAAATTCCTCTCCCAAGCTGAAAGTAGCCTGCAGATGGAGAAGTTCCTAACTCTTAAACAAGGGAGTATGACGATCAGGGAGTACGTCAATCAGTTTAATAAGCTGGCCAGATTTGGGCTAGATTTAGAAAACACCTAACACAAGAAGGCCCTCCGCTTCGTCAAAGGTCTGAATGAGCCTCTACACTGCCTTGCTATGACCTATATACCCATGGGAGCGACATATGAAAGCTTAGTGGACATGGCGCCGCTACACGAGGAAGATAAAGGCAAGAAAGGGGCGAAAGAAGAAGTGCCTCAAGACAAGAAGGGGGAAGGGTCACAGAATAAGAAGACTAATTCAAAAGAAAGGTGGGAAGAACAACAAACCCCATGAAAAAAGAAAGTGTAATTTCTGTAGCATTGTTGGACATATAGTGAAAGACTGCAGAAAGAAGAAGGCAAAGATGAATGGTGGTTGTTTCCATTGTGGCGAGATGGACACATGGCTAAGGACTTCCCAAAGAAGAGGTGGCAGGGACAGGGAAATGGATCCACTTCGGGGGGACAGGTTCACGCGCTAGTGGCACCTCTGCAGGAACGAGGTAGAAATATTTCTGTAGAAAGCTTAGTTTATCTCTATGATCATCCAGTTCGCACTCTCTTTGATTCTAGTGCATCACACTCCTTTATTTCATCTGCTTTAGTAGAATCTCTGCACCTAGACACTAGTATGATAGAAGATCCCTTGGTTGTTTCAAATCCAATTGGGGGCTCGGCTTATTTGTCAATGGTTTGTTTGGATTTGAAAATCTCTATTCTAAGTGTTGAGTTTAGATGTAGTGCCTTTGTTTTGGGCTTCTCGAGATATGGACTAATCTTATGCATGGACTGGTTATCCAGTAATGGTGCAATTCATGATTGTGAGAAAAGAGTGGTTAGACTCTTGACTCGGCTCGGTAACACTCTAGAAATTTCTTGTAATCCCTTGAATGTGTGACGACCCCAAACCCCGATAGGACGGTGCAAGGGTAATCTTTGGATATAACACATAAACAGATAACAACAGAACAGAAATAATTAAATACACCAGATAATGTACAATAGAATACACTGGATAGACATAATCATCAGAGTTACACAGTATACAGGATCATACTTAGTACAAAATACAGTTCAGCTATACATAAATGTCTACAGCGGAAAACAAAACATAATATGTACAACAGGAGCTGAACAACATAAAAAGAGATAAATGATAGAATCTATCTTCAGCTCCAGCAATCCAGAAAGAGTCTGCTAAAACCTAAATACAAGGCTGCCCGTGTACAAATAGGGGCACCCGAGTTTGCAAGTGAAACAAACTACGAGTCAGTCATGGGACTGGTATGAGAAATCTACTTAACACATTTTCTAATATGGCTAATCACAGGACCCCGCCACTTTCGCGGAGCGGGTTTACTCCATTGGATTGCCAGTGCTTTAAAACAAATAAATCCTTTACACATCGCAATGCTTTTTGTAAAGAATAAGCCATTATAAGACACGGTTCCCATCACAAAATCCAACACAAACCGGAGGATAGAGTTTTACCTTATAATGGCGAAAATATGCTTGATACGAGCAAAACAAATCATCAAAAATGTAAATTTTATCATTTAATTCTTAATCAGACTCCAACCATAAACTAGTAGGAGAACGATTCACTAAGTATTAACCCCGAAGGCCGAAACCAACATCAGACCAATACCCAGGAAACCATCCGTCCTAGCTTGTTTCCAGTTAGTTTCTAATTTTAGATGCAATCATAAATATCAATCATAGACAGCACCATATATCATGTTGCCATATATATATATATATATATATATATATATATATATATATATATATATATATATATAATCAAAACCGCACGATTTCGTATTTGGAAATTGGATTTCCGTCATGAACCGAGGCCAGGGATTGTCCTCACCGCTTCGAGACAATCTAGCCTGCCATGTCTCAGGAACAGCCGCAACTGCACCTTGGATCGTCAGGGTCGGTCCATCGATGTGGATTATTATGCCTGAACACTATGTTTCCCCGCCCTTTGGGGCGTAAATGAGCCAACAAATGACTCCATCGGCTTCACAAAGTCACCGATATACCCAGGCGCCTCGCAACAGCAATAACCACACAGGTGAAAATAATATAAATGTCACCCAGCTTAAGCACTGGCACCACCTCTAACTAGAAAGAAACGCATGTCCTCCCTGAAGTCCTCTCCCGTTTCTGGTCCATACTAGGGTGCGAGGCTCGGGAATTTACGTTATACACAAAGTTATGCCATACAGGCCAGGTAGTGCTTTGATCATCCACCTCAAAGCTCTGCTTTTCAACAAAAGCTTTAATCATTGCATCTCAGCATGCCACACAGGCAATTCACACCATGCAACTGACGTCTATGAATCACACAGAATGAAATCCAATGTCAGACACACAATCCATTTACAAGTCTGTTCTGGGTTTGAACAAAACCGGAGGATCTTTATTCCTCGCATATCCGTACAATCAACATGTTCGTCCGGACGGCTACTACTTCAACCCCTTCTAGGTAGTTATTCCTATCATGAGCATCAATAGCACCCCTCCATTCGACGTGAAGATCATTGGTCTTACATCATCTTCATATCTTCGACTTTCAATCATCGATCAATTATTTGAAATGAGAATTGACTCGGCCTTTTCAAATAATTCATGTATATTTAGAATTTCAAATCAATTCATTTCAATGGTTAAATTATTTGACATCACCAATTATGTTCTTTAATGTAGTTTTCACGCCAAACACATTCAACCATCAAATATCACATAAACCGATCAAATTCAGTTTATTTCCATTCCATATCGTTTATAATATTTTATCATGATTTATCGCTATTCATATTTAATTAAAAATAGCCAATTCATTCAAACGACGCTTCAGGCCATTACACGGCCGTGGTGCTGTTTTTCTCTAGATTTGATTTACACATATCTGAAAATCTAACCGTTGGATCTTCACAAATTTTATATCATTAGAAAGACCTTTTCAAAACAAATCCAACGGTTCCAGTTTTGGGAAAATTCGACAGTCGGATCTCCCGCACTAATCGTTTGAAGTTACGATTTCAAAATACGAACTGCAGCGTCGTTATTCGATTTAATTTAATTATATATATATATATAATCGATTCTGGCACTGATTTTCTTCAGATTTGAATTAAACATTCTAGACAATCCAACCGTTGGATATTTACAAAGTTCGTATCGTTGGAAAGATATTTCCAAAGCAAACCCAACGGTTGTGGTTTCGGGAAAATCCGATGGTCGGATCTCTTGCACTAATCGTTTTAAGTCATAGTTTCAAAACACGAACTGCAGCTTCGTTATTTGATTTATTTTAATTATATTTATATATATACATAAATATAATCCTCTTCGATTTCAAAACCATATTCATTTCATACATTTGATAAAAATGTTATTTTTATCCAACAAACATTTATTTCAACACTTCACTATTTTTAACAATTCATGTATATAATAAAAATGTGATTTTTATTGTAAAACAATTTATTTCAAAACACGACGATTTTATATAGTTCATATAGATGATAAAAATGTGATTTTTATTGTAAAACAATCTATTTCAAAACACGACTTTTTATATAGTTCATATAGATGATAAAAATATGATTTTTATTATAAAGCAATTTGTTTGAAACACGAATACCATTCAACATATGAATTTCTATTCAACAAATGAATTTCTATTCAACACATGAATGTTTTCTATAGTTCGTATATATAATAAAAATGTGATATTTATTGTTAAAGCAATATATTTTAAAACACGAATACCATTCAACACATGAATTTCTATTCAACGAATGTATTTCAGTTTCAACACATGAATATAATTTCAACAAATGAAAATAATTCTAACACATGAATATAATAGAAAATTTCAGCAGCATAACGGCAAGGTAGTTAAAAGAGGGACCATATCGAAGTACGGCTCCTCGCACTACCTTAAAACATTGCAGTTCTTGACAATGGGGATTTCATGCATCTAATTTGCACGCAGGCGAGCATGTTTTCTTTTATTTCCACAACTTATTCTAATTTTGTTTTCAACCACAAATGGGTATTTTTCAACCACAGTCAATCATTCTTAACCACAAACAATTCTATTAACCATTCGCATTATTCCCCAAATTTCAAATCAACCTAATAATCCAAACAATATCACAACCAATAAATATCATCCATGGTCTGCGGACGAGGGCAGTGGATGTATATATATATATGTATGTATGTATGTATGTATGTATATATATATATATATATATTCGTATACAAATATATTTCAATTCACTTCAATTCATTTCAATGTCATTTCATCGCATATATAATTTTTACAACGCATATATAACTTATACATTGAACATACAACTTATACAACGCTTATACATGAGGTGTACAACGCTTATATAACTCATACATCGACTATATAATTTATACATCGTTGTTTTCCATATCGTTTATAAATTAGAAATCTCACATTGGGTTCCACTCCACCAAAAATTGCAGAAGGCTCAGAAAAATATGTGGTCTCTTCAAGAATGTATAAGACATCGACACGAGTCCATTGTCTCTTGTTTCACTGAATTTCGTCAAGAAATGAAAAAGATATGATTTTTATAGTGAATTCAAAAACCGTAGTGCTTTAAATTGCTATTAAATAGTTTAATATAATTTAGGCCGTTACCTTCAAAATTCGTTCAAAACTAGGGTTGGATTTTCTGGCCAAAGCATGTAGCGTGGTGACGATCAGACCTCGCCACGTTGGAGAGCTAGGTGGCGCGCACCCGAAGAGGTAGGTGGGGCCCAGATCGACTGTGCCAGTCGACGGCTGCGACGAGATGAACTTTCGAACTTTGAAGGCTTGATTCCGGCGCTACAGGTGATGATAGGAGGTGGGGTTAGGTCGGATTTGAAGAGGAAGGAGAGGGCTACAAAAAGATCAACAGGGGTGCGGTCAACAATGAACGAGGCCGCCGGAATATGGCCTGGAAGCGGCGAACAGTCTTTCGCCTTCAATCGGAGGATAGACAGAATGTCGGGGTGGGAGAAACTTATGTGGCCAAATGATATTTTCTTATTTTTTTTATATATTTTTAAATTTCCCAAATACCCCTTGTCACATACGAACTCCAATCCAAACCCAACAACTGTCATCCCTAGCTAAATACCCCCATTCCGAACACAATGGGATATGTTTCGTAGGCCCATTCGAATGTTTCGACTAGTTTTTCTTCAAATTAAAATATAAAACATTCAATATTCGATTTGAACATACATTTCAATTTGCCGGGGCCACATACTGATTCTAAAAATTCCTGAAAAATAAATCTAGCTATGTTTTGACGATACGGTCCCAACAAAACTAGTTTCATCGAATTCTGAGACCGTTTTAAAAATGGCCCTTTTCTGGTCGATCCAATTTAACAGAAATTCATCAAAACACATTTTTCTTCGCCAGGATCACCTATTAGCTTCAAAACTTATAAAATTTGAAACCTAGCAGTAATTTGACATCCCGGATCCAACAAAAGTGGTTTTGTCGAATTCCAGGGTTGTTTGCAAAATGTGTATTTTCAAGGGCGATATAATCTCTATAGCGACCTTTTTTGAAAATTCATTTTGCCATAAATTTGACTCTCGCTACGAAACTTCGAATTTCGGATTTGATATTCACTAACAGATTTAAATATTTTTGGTTTCACTAAAATCTGTTTTATTTTGCGCCTGGTACAGTCAGTCAAAGTTTGAATTGAAATTTTGAAACTGCCCCACCATTTCAGGCCTTGTTTATAATTCAAAGTAATTATATTTATTTTCAAACGTCGATTCAAACACGATTTTCATCCTTATTATTTAAAATAATTATTTTAAATATTTAAAATCCACCAAAATAGCCAAATTAAAAATTTAAAACTGGTTCAGATTTTCCGGGTTGTTACAATCTCCCCCACTTAAAACTTTTCGTCCCCGAAAAGGAACAACGTCGAAAGTGGTTTGATTAATCAACTCTACATTCAATCTGGCTTCCATTCTCCAACTTTTCAGTTTCTGAGAATTTTCAAATTCTTCAAAAATTTGGATAACACACTAAATTTTCGAAAAATTTCGCCATAACCTCCTTTGTACGGAGAGGAGTTTGGAAACTTATTGGGCCGTATTAGGTACCCAATAAATACTAATAAGCATACACATATTTATAGCGATATATTCTAGTGTCCACTAGGGAGTGTGTATAGATCATAACTCCAGAGAATAAATTCTCGTCACCCTATAAATGGTTTTTGTGCCTTAATGACCAGAGAGACGTGTTTATTGTCATCTCCAGACCCGTGTGGGGTTTTTGTTAATCTGGTAATTTACTATTATATTTTATATGGTCCATATTAGTCATCAGTTCAACTTGTAAAATATAGTCATCGCCATAAAAGCCTCTCGCTCGTATGGTAAATCTTCAACCTCGTCACACAAGCTCCAAATGCTTATGTGGTAAATGATGAAGTAGTCCTATCTTCACGAAGTATGCCATGTAGTGTAGTTCAAAAGTAATTGTTACTATCCTATGACGACGTTAATTATTACACACAGAACAACCAGCACTCCACATCCAATGGCATTCACAAGAGTTGATATAATAATAAAATTGCACATCCAACTCATTAAAGTTTACCTATTTGTCCCGCACGCAAATAAAATCTTTACTCAACAGCTAATCCATTTTCCTGTTGAAACATATATAATGCACATGTATATATTTCTATCTATTCCCTAATTTGTTCAATGTGTGATTTAATCAAATAAATTCAACCATTCATTCTCTTATTGATTAATTTAATTACCATTATAATAGTTTAATAAATCAAATCCCCAATCACACAACACAAACATCAATCAATTTATTTTTAACTTTTCAAAAATGTATCAATTAATTCATATACTCTTTTCAATTAATCAGACTATATAATTAAAAAGTTTACATCAATGCAAAGAAAACAACAGTAAAATGGAGAACATAACGGAAATGCAAAATATGGTAAATGTACTTTGCACCAGAGTCAATCAGAGATATCCACCCAGCACTTAGGATAGGCTTTCTTAATGCTTTCCTTTGTTTCCCAAGTACAATCTCGTGGATCTCCACTCCATTGCACTTTTACTAAGTGAACCTTTTTGTTCCTCGGCTCTTTGGTCTCTTTGCCAATTATCTTTAGCGGCTCTCTTCTCACAGCCAATTCTGGAGTGATTTCTATATTCTGTTGCGCTTCTTCTTCCACGATCAAGTCTGGATCATGAATGTGCTTTCGAAGTTGAGATACGTGAAATACATCATGCACTCCAGGCAACCAATTAGGCAATTGAACCCTATATGCGAGAGTTCCAATCCGTTCTAGAATATGAAACGGACCAACAAATTTGGGTGCCAATTTCCCTATTTTACCAAACCGGATAACTCCTCTCATCGGAGATGCCTTCAAATATACATAGTCGCCAACAGCAAATGATATATCTCTTCTTCTCTTATCTGCATAGCTTTTCTGTCGACTTTGGGCGGCTAATAATCGTTTCTTAATGAAATCGATTTTATTTGCAGCATCGTGAATCATATCAGGCCCCAATACAAGTCTATTACCAGGTTCAACCCATCAAGCAGGGGATCGGCACGGTCTACTATACAATACTTCGAATGGAGACATTTTCCAGCTTACCTGGTTGCTGTTATTATATGAGAATTCAGCCAAATGTAAATGATCTTCCCATGATCTGCCAAAATCAATAATACAAGCCTACAATAGATCTTCAAGAATATGATTCACCCTCTCAGTTTGACTATCTGTTTGAGGAAGATAAGCGGTGCTCAGGTTCAGTTTTGTTCCCAATTCTGCTTGGAATGCTTCCCAGAATTTACAGGAAAAAATCGGGTCATGATGACTAACGATGCTCATGGGAACTCCGTGCAGTCTAACAATTTCCTATTAATATACCTGCGCCACACATTGAGCAGTTATATTCGATTGACAGGTACGAAATGGGCGGTCTTCGTTAAACGATCTACGATCACCCAAATATTGTCATTTCCTTTCCGGGTTCTAGGCAAACCATCTATGAAATCCATAGAAATCTGTTCCCACTTTCCACCTGGAACTTCTAAAGGTTGCAATAGTCCAGCGAGCTTCTGCTGATCGATTTTGACTTGCTGACAAGTAGTACACCGGCTAACATATAAGGAGATGTCTCGTTTCATAGATCTCCACCAGAAAGTGCGTTTGATATCATTATACATCTTGCTCACTCTTTGATGGATACTAAGCTTGGCTATGTGACATTCATCCAATAATTCTCTTCGAAGTTTAGCAACGTTCGACACATATATTCGGCCTTTCAACCTTAGGATTCCCTCGTCATATATCTGAAAACTCAAGGTCTTGCCTTTCTGTATTCTTTCTTTGATTCTTTGAATGAAGTGATCATCCTTCTGAAGAGCAGATATGTTATCAATCAATGGCGTCGTAATGATAAAATGGCGATTATTACATTCTTTCTACTCAGCGCATCAGCCAATACATTGACTTTCCCTAGAGTGTACAAAATCTCAAAATCTTACGCCGCAAGAAATTCTAGCCAACGCTGCTGCCTCAGATTCAAGTCTTTCTGAGTGAATAAATATTTCAATGACTGATGGTCCGTATACAGTTCGAATTCCTCACCCAAAAGGTAGTGCCTCCATATTTTCAAAGCTAATACGATGGCTAACAACTCGGTATCATGAGTGACGTAATTCTTCTCATGCGGTTTCAGCTGACATCTAGCATAAGCAATCACTTGACCTCTTTGCATTAACACTGCACCAATGCCTTCTTTAGAAGCGTCAGTCCAAACTTTTAAGTGCTCATTGCCATCTATTATTGTTAACACTGGAGAAGTCGTCAGTTTTAATTTCAGCTTCGGGAAAGCTTCCTCACATTCTGAAGTCCAATTGAATATCGAATGTTTCTTAGTCAGTTTTGTTAAGGAACTAGATGTCTTCGCAAAATCCTTGATGAATTTCCGATAATAACTAGCTAACCCGAGAAAACTTCTGACTTCTGTGGGTGTACGAGGCTGTTTCCAATTCTGAATAGCAGTGATTTTACTGGGATCCACTGAAATTCCTTGCATTGACACGACGTGGCCAAGAAATTTGACTTCTTCTTGCCAGAATATACATTTGGAAAATTTTCTTTTAAAACATTCTTTCTGAAAATTTCTAACACTTGTTCCAAATGTTTTTCGTGTTTGCTTTCTGATTTAGAGAAGATCAGTATATCATCAATGAAAACCAGAACAAATTTATTCAATACTCCTCTGAATACCCTGTTCATTAGATCGACAAAATAAGCCGGAGCGTTACATTTGCCGTACGACATTACTAACCACTCGTAGAATAAGTCTGGACCCCTGAATGCTGTCAAAGGAACACACTCTTCGGCAATACAAAGCTGATGGAAACCTGTAGCTAGGTCCATTCGAGAAAATACTTGTGCGCCATTTAATCGATCCAACAAATCATCAATCCGCGGCTATGGATATTTGTTTTTCAGCATCTACTTATTGAGATCTCGGTAATTAACACAAAGTCGTAGAGTACCATCTGATTTCGGGAAAAATACTACTACTGCCCCCCCCAATCAGAAAAGCTTGGCCTGATCAGACCTTTCCATACTAGCTGTCGCGTTTGATTATCTAACTCGTCTTTCTCTTTCAAGGTCATTCTTCGAATAGCATGAACTATTGGCCTTGCATTTGGAACTAAAGCGATCTTGAAATCAATTTCCCTCTGCGGAGGTAAGCTAACAAATTCTTCGAAACATATCCGCAAAGTTCTTGACAATTAGGATATTTTCAATGTCGACCGGAATATCCTCTGCGACGACAGGAATAGGTTCTATCCGAGCAGGAGAAACATCTAAAGCTGCCTAGAAGTCTTTTCTATTAGAATTCGGTCCTTCACATGGAATGGTTATATATTCCCCGAACTTTGTATTTGCCTTAACAACTCTCTCAGCGCATTTAACTTCGGCTTCATATTGGGTTAACCAGCCCAATCCCAGAATGAGATCGAATTCGGTAAAACTCATAACGATCGCGATAGTGGGGAACCGATAATGAGAAAAAGAAACAGGAATTCCACAAACCCAAATAAGATCGAGGGAACCCCCAACCGGATTATGAACAGTCATTGGTTCTTTAAGCTTTCTCAAATTCAAATCCAGCTTCTTAACCGCATTCTTTGCTATAAAGCTTCACGACGCGCCTGTATCAAACAGTACTTTAACTGGAATATATTTGATAATCAGCGTTCCTTCTAAAACATCTGACTTTCTTTGACTAGCGGAGGGTTCTGAAGTTTCTGCTACTTCATTTACTTGAGCCACTTTGGCCGCTTTCAAGAGCCAGCAGTCTTGCTTTACATGACCAGCCTGGTGACAAAGATTGCATTTTCTCTTCTCCTGCAACTGGTTCTTGGATTTAGCTCCCTTATTCTTTCGCTTGTTCGAAAATTCACAGTTCCTCATCATATGCCCTTGCTTATTACACTTTAAACATACGACTGCTTTAACCTTTTTCTAATCGACTCTAGGCTTCTTTCTGAACTCAGACTTCGTATTGGCCGCAGGCTGTGTACATATTTCTGGGCTATTAATTTCGAATTTTCTTTTGCCACTAGAACTGAATTCCTCTTCGTCTCGTAACATACCGTTCCAATTGAGATCCTCATACCGGTAGGCCACGTATATCATTTTTGAAAAAGGAAGCTTCACATACCCCATTACTTTATTCTGGTATTTTCTTTGAAGACCATTTATAAACCTTATATTCTTCCGCTTTGGATCTTGAATCAGATGCGGAGCAAAATGAGAAAGTTCATTGAATCTCTTATGATATTCTAGGATATTCATATCTCCTTGTATCATATAGTAGAATTCATCACACAACTGTTCAGTTGCTTCTGGAGGAATAAATTTTTCACTCAAAAGCTCTTTGAATCTATCCCAGGTGATATCACCTTCTGGATTATCCTTAATAATCGAATCCCACCAGAGCAAACTTCTTCTTTGAGTGCCCAAGATGCCCGTAATCTTTTTTGGTCATCCCTCAGCTTTAAACCTTCAAAGATTTTATCAGCGGAACGAATCCAAGCTTGTGTTTTAGCAATAGATTCTTCGCTTAAGAATAGTGCTCCACCCGGATTTCTATATTTCATAAATAGAGCTTCTATATCTGGGTCTGCATTCCTTCTGTTTTTTGCACTCATTTTCTAGTACTTCTACAAATAGCAGACCAAGTGTCAGGTCAACAGAAAAGATATAATAAAGCATAGGGACATATACTTGAATGTAAATGTGACTATCTAGGTGTATTTCATTCTGCTATACTCATACTAGGATATTACTGATCCTATCTGCAATGAGTTACTCGTCCTAGAACACTACTGGTTCTATTTCTGACGAGTTCTTTAATATGTTATATTCCAGAACTAAGCTTAACCAAAGCTCTGATACCACATTTGTGATGACCCGAACCCCGATAAGACGGTGCAAGGGTAATCTTTGGAATATAACACATATACAGATACCAACAGAACAGAAATAATTAAATACACCAGATAATGTACAATTGAATACACAATAGAATACACTGGATAAACATAATCATCAGAGTTACATAGTATAAAGGATCATACTTAGTACTAAATACAGTTCAGCTATACATAAATGTCTACAGCGGAAAACAAAACATAATATGTACAACAGGAGATGAACAACATAAAATGAGATAAATGATAGAATCCATCTTCTGCTCCAGCTATCCAAAAAGAGTCTGCTAAAACCTGAATACAAGGCTGCGCGTGTAGAAATAGGGGCATCTGAGTTTGCAAGTGAAACAAACTACGAGTCAGTCATGGGACTGGTATGAGAAATCTACTTAACACAATTTCAAATATGGCTAATCACAGGACCCCGCCACTTTCGTGGAACGAGTTTACTCCATTGGATTGCAGTGCTTTAAAACAAATAAATCTTTTAAACATCGCAATGCTTTTTATAAAGATGAAGCCATTATAAGACTCAGTTCCCATCACACAATGCAACACAAACCGAAGGATAGAGTTTTACCTTATAGTGGCCAAAATATGCTTGATACGAGCAAACCAAATCATTAAAAATGTAAATTTTATCATTTAATTCTTAATCAGACTCCAACCGTAAACTAGTAGGAGAACGATTCCCTAAGTATTAACCCCGAAGGCCGAAACCAACATCAAACCAATACCCAGGAAACCATCTGTCCTAGCTCGTTTCCAGTTAGTTTCTAATTCTAGATACAATCATAAATATCAATCGTAGACGGCATGGGTACCATATATCATGTTGCCATATATACACACACACACAATCAAAACTACACGATGTCGTATTTGGAAATTGGATTTCCGTCATGAACCGAGGCCAGGGATCGTCCTCCCCGCTTTGAGACAATCTAGCCTACCGTGTCTCAGGAACATCCGCAAATGCACCTTGGATAGTCAGGGCCGGTCCACCGATGTGGATTATTATGCCTGAACACTACATTTCCCCGCCCTCTGGGGCGTAAATGATCCAACAAATGACTCCATCAGCTTCAAATAGTCACCATATAGCTGAGGCGCCTCGCAACAGCAATAACCACACAGGTGAAAATAACATAAATGTCATCCAGTTTAAGCACTGACACCACCTCTAGCTACAAAGAAACACATGTCCTCCCTAAAGTCCTCTCCCATTTCTGGTCCATACCAGGGTGTGAGGCTCGCGAATTTACATTATACATAAAGCTATGCCACACAGGCAGTGCTTTGATCATCGACCTCAAAGCTCTGCTTTTCAACAAAAGCTTTGATCATTGCATCTCAGCATGCCACACAGGCAATTCACGCCATGCAACTGACGTCCATCTATCACACAGAATGAAATCCAATGTCAGACACACAATCCATTTACAAGTTCGTTCTGGGTCTGAACGAAACCGTAGGATCTTTATTCCTCGCATATCCGTACAATCAACATGTACGTCCGGACGGCTACTACAACAACCCCTTCTAGGTAGTTACTCCTATCATGAGCATCAGTAGCACCCCTCCATTCGACGTGAAGATCATCGTTCTTGCATCGTCTTCATATCTTCGACTTTCAATCGTCGATCAATTATTCGAAATGAGAATTAACTCGGCCTTTTCAAATAGTTCACGTATATTTAGAATTTCAAATTAATTCATTTCAATGGTTAAATTATTCGACATCACCAATTTTGTTGTTTAATGTAGTTTTCACGCCAAACACATTCAACCATCAAATATAACATAAACCAAGCAAATTCAGTTTATTTTCATTCCATATTGTTCATAATATTTTATCATGATTTATCGCTATTTTTATTTATTTAAAAATAGCCAATTCATTCAAACGACAGTTCAAGCCATAACGCGATCGTGGCGTTGTTTTTCTCCAGATTTGATTTACACATATCTGAAAATCTAACCATTTGATCTTCACAAATTTTATATCATTAGAAAGATCTTTTCAAAAGGAATCCAACGGTTCCAATTTCGGGAAAATCCAACGGTCGGATCTCCCGCACTAATCGTTTGAAGTTACGATTTCAAAATACGAACTACAGCGTCGTTATTCGATTTAATTTAATTATATATATATAATCGATTCTGGCGCTATTTTACTTCATATTTGAATTAAACATTCCAGACAATCTAACCGTTGGATCTTTACAAAGTTGGTGTCGTTGGAAAGATATTTCCAAAGCGAACCCAACGGTTGTGGTTTCGGGAAAATCTGATGGTCGGATCTCC
Organism: Allium sativum; assembly: GCA_030737875.1. Lineage (NCBI taxonomy): Eukaryota > Viridiplantae > Streptophyta > Magnoliopsida > Asparagales > Amaryllidaceae > Allium > Allium sativum. Next base: position 480,550,358 of record CM060926.1, on the reverse strand, counting down.
CGCACTAATCATTTGAAATCACGGTTTCAAAACACGAACTGCAGCTTTGTTATTCGATTTATTTGAATTATATATATATATATATATATATATATATATATAATCCTCTTCAATTTCAAAACCATATTCATTTCATACATTTGATAAAAATGACATTTTTATCCAATAAACATTTATTTCAACACTTCACTATTTTTAACAATTCATGTATGTAATAAAAATGTGATTTTTATTGTAAAACAATTTATTTCAAAATATGACTATTTTATGTAGTTCATATAGATGATAAAAATGTGATTTTTATTATAAAACAATTTATTTCAAAACACGACTATTTTATATAGTTCGTATAGATGATAAAAATATGATTTTTATTATAAAACAATTTGTTTAAAACACGAATAACCTTCAACACATGAATTTCTATTCAACATATGAATGTTTTCTATAGTTCGTATATATAATAAAAATGTGATTTTTATTGTTAAAGCAATTTATTTAAAACACGAATACCATTCAAGACATGAATTTCTATTCAACGAATGAATTTCTGTTCAACACATGAATTCGGTTTCAATACATGAATATAATTTCAACAAATGAAAATAATTCTAACACATGAATATCATTGAAAATTTCGGCAGCATAACGGCAGGGTAGTTAAAACCGGGACCGTATCGAAGTACGGCTCCTCGCTCTACCTTAAAATCTTGCGGTTTTTGACAATGGGGATTTCATGCATCTAATTCGCACACAGACGAGCGTATTTTCTTTTATTTCCACAACCTATTCTAATTTTGTTTTCAACCACATATGGGTAGTTTTCAACCATAGTTAATCATTCTCAACCACAAACAATTCTATTAACCATTTGCATTATTCACCAAATTTCACATCAACCAAATAATCCAAACAATATCACAACCAATAAATATCGTCCATGGTCTATGGACGAGGGGAGTGTGTGTGTATATATATATATTCGTATATAAATACATTTTAATTCACTTCAGTTCATTTCAATGTCATTTCATTCCATATATAATTTTTACAACGCATATATAACTTATACATCGAACATACAACTTATACAACGCTTATATCACTCATACATCGACTATATAATTTATACATCGTTGTTTTCCATATCGTTTATAAATTAGAAATCTCACATTGGGTTCGACTCCACCAAAAATTGCAGAAGGCTCAGAAAAATATGCAGTCTCTTTTAGAATGTAGAAAACGTCCACACGAGTCCATTGTCTCTTGTTTCACTGACTTTCATCAAGAAACGAAAAAGATATGATTTTTATAGTGAAATCAAAAACCTTAGCGCTTTAAAGTGCTATTGAATAGTTTAATATAGTTTAGGCCGTTACCTTCAAAATTCGTTCAAAACTAGGGTTGGATTTTTTGGCCAAAGCATGTAGCGTGGTGACGATCAGACCTCGCCACGTTGGAGAGCTAGGAGGCGTGCACCCGAAGAGGTAGGTAGGGGCCAGCTCGACTGTGCCAGTCCACAGTGGCGCCGAGATGAACATCCGAACTTTTGAGGCTCGATTCCGGCGCTACAGGTGATGATAGGAGGTGGGGTTATGTCGGATTTGAAGAGGAAGGAGAGGGCTACAAAAAGCTCAACAGGAGTGGGGGTCAACAATGAACGAGGAGGCCGGAATATGGCCTGGAAGCGGCGAACGGTTTTCCATCTTCAGTCGGAGGATAGAGAGAGAATGTCGGGGTGAGAGAAACTTATGTGGCCCAATCATATTTGTTTAATTTATTTATATATTTTTAAATTTCCGAAATACCTTTGTCACATACGAACCCCAATCCAAACCCAATGACTGTCGTCCCTAGCTAAATACCCCCATTCCGAACACAATGGGATATGTTTCGTAGGCCTATTCCACTGTTTCGACTTGTTTTTCTTCAAATTAAAATATAAACATTCAATGTTCGATTTGAACGTACATTTCAATTTGTCGGGGCCACCTACTGATGCTAAAAATTCCTGAAAAATAAATCTGGCTATGTTTTCACGATACGGTCCCAACAAAACTAGTTTCGTCAAATTCTGAGACCGTTTGAAAAATGGCCCTTTTCTGGTCGATCCAATTTAATAGAAATTCATCAAAACACATTTTTCTTCGCCACGCTCACCTATTAGATTCAAAAATTATAAAATTTGAAACCTAGCAATAATTTGACATCCCGGATCCAACAAAAGTGATTTCGTAGAATTCCGAGGTCGTTTGCAAAATGTCTATTTTCAAGGGCGATATATTCTCTATAGCGACCTTTATGAAAATTCATTTGGTCATAACTTTTGACTCACGCTACGAAACTTCAATTTTTTGGATTCGTTAGAAAGATATTCACTAACATATTTAAATATTTTTGGTTTCACTAAAATCCGTTTTATTTGCACCCAGTACAGTCAGTCAAAGTTTGAATTGAAATTTTGAAACTCCCGCGCCATTTCAGGCCTTATTTATAATTCAAAGTAATTATATTTATTTTCAAACGTTGATTCAAACATGATTTTCGTCGTTATTGTTTAAAATATTTATTTTAAATATTTAAAATCCACAAAAATAGCCAAATTAAAAAATTTATGTTGGTTCGGATTTTTCGGATTGTTACAGAATGCTGTTATGCTTAGTTATCTAGAGTCGCTTGATGCTTCTGTTGAGAATTTGCAGTCGCTTAGTGTGGTCCGTGAATATCCATATTTCTTTGAAGAGGCAAAGGGCTTACCTCCGAGTTGGGAAATAAACTTCCGCATATATCTTGTTGATAATGCAAAGCCCGTAGCTTTACCTGTTAGACACATGGCTCCAAAGGAGAGAAAGGAGCTTAGTAAGCAAGTTAAGGAGCTTCTCGAGAAGGGGTTTATAAGGCGGAGTATCTCAAAATGGGGTGCTCCAGTGGTGTTTGCCACCAAAGCAATGGCTAACAATGTCTTTGTGTGGACTATAGGGAGCTAAAAAAGCTGACTAAGAAGAATAGACACCAGCTTCCCAGAATAGACGATTTGTTTGATCAACTTGTAGGTGCTTCGGTCTTCTTCCAACTTGATCTGGCTACTGGGTTCCGTCAGCAAAGGGTAGATGAAGATAGCATTGCTAAGACGGTGTTCAGAACCCCATATGGTTTTTCAAGTGGCTTGTCATGCCTTTTGGCTTGACAAGCGCACCCGCTTATTTCGTAGACCTAATGAGCAGGGTGTTAAGAGAATTCCTCAATAGGTTCGTGGTGGTCTTCATAGACGATATTTTGATCTTCTCAAAGAATGAGGAAGAACATGCTCAACATCTGAAGGAAATCAAGGATACTCTCCGTGCACATCAGCTAAAAGCAAAATTCTCCAAGTGCCGCTTCTGGAGAGAAGAGGTAAGGTTTCTTGGACATGTAGCATCCAAAGAGGGGTTAGCTATGGACCTCGCGAAAGTGGTAGCAGTGCAAGATTGAAAGACACCAAGAAATGCAACCGAAGTCCGAAGCTTTCTTGGGCCAGCCAATTTTTACCGAAATTTCATTAGAGATTTCGCGAACATCTCAGCTCCACTCACAAGGCTAACAAAGAAGAATCTAGCGTTCACTTGGGATTTGGATTGTGATATTGCTTTCCAACGCTTAAAAAGGGCTCTTACAGCAGCCCTATTTCTGACTTTGCCTGATGGAAGCAAGATATTCATAGTATACATGGGTGCTTGTAGTACAGGACTAGGCACTGTTCTGATACAAGAAGGGAAGGTAGTAGCTTATGGTGGAAGACAATTGAAAGTTCACGAAAAGAACTACCCAACCTACGATCTTGAGTTGGAAGCCATCGTGTTTGCGCTTAAGTCTTGGCACCATTATCTCCTAGGTGAAAAGTTCGAATTGTATACTGACCATAAATCGTTGAAGTATCTTTTCCCACAGAAAGATCTTAACTTAAGGCACCAAAGGTGGATGGAGTTCCTTGCCTCGTATGATTTTGAGATTTCTTATACTCCTGCCAAGGGCAATGTAGTAGCATACGCCTTGAGTAGAAAGAAGCTAACCTTAAGCCCTCTCTTTGTAGAAAGGCAAAGTTTGGAGTATATAGCCAGTTTTGACTTTAGGCCCTCCTCTGATTTTGTACCTAGTTTGTTAGTATCACTAGAAGTAGGGACCACTCTTTTAGACTCAATAGGGGTCGTACAACATGAAGACCCTCAGCTTGTGGATGTCATTGATAAACTAATTAGGGGCGAAACTTCCAGTCACCTCAATAGGTACTCCATCGACGATAAGGGTTTGCTAAGGCGGGATGGAAGACTATGCGTCCCATAAGCAAGGGATTTAGTAAAGATGGCTCTCGAGGAAGCACATCATTCCAAGATGACAATACACCCAGGTGGAGACAATATGTACAAGCACTTAAAGAGAGTTTTCTATTGGAGCGACATGAAGAAGGATGTGGAATATTTCGTTTCTAAGTGCGTGATATGCCAACAAGTCAAGGCGGAACAAAAGAAGCCTGGAGGATTGCTTCATCCTCTAGAAGTCCCGTAATGGAACTGGGATATCATTTCAATAGACTTCATTGATGGGTTGCCTAGGTCAAAAAAGGGAATACTAGCATTTGGGTAATAGTGGACAAGCTCATAAAAAGCGTCCACTTTATACCTATCAAGAGTAGAAGGACTACCTCGTCTCTAGCTTCTCTTTACCTTAAGGAAACAGTTCGAATCCATGGAATACCCTCCAGCATAGTGAGTGACCGAGATCATATCTTTACAAGTGAATTTTGGCGGAGTCTGCAAGAAGCTGTTGGCACACAACTATGCTTGAGCACGGCCTATCACCCCCAAACTGATGGTCAGACGGAAAGGGTGAACAGAGTACTAGACGATCTTCTGAGACTGTGTGTTCTTGACTTTGGAGGAACATGGGAAGATCATCTTCCTTTAGTGGAATTTGCCTATAACAACAGCTACCTAGCCACCATCGGCATGGCGCCCTTCGAAGCATTGTATGGAAGACCGTGCCAATCACCAACTTGTTGGTGGGAGTCTACCGACAAGCTTATACTTGGGACAGACATGATTAGAGAGACTTTAGAAAAAGTGGACTTGATACGAAGGAGAATGGAGACTGCCCAAGATAGACAGAAATCCTAGGCAGACAAAAGAAGGACCGACCTTGAGTTTGAGGTTGGGGACAGGGTTTTCCTTAAGGTATCTCCCTTAAGGAATGTTGTTCGCTTTGGATCTGCATGAAAGCCAGCACCAAGATTTGTAGGACCATTCCCTATCATCGAGAAGATCTGAAAGATGGCTTATAGAGTAGAGCTGCCTGAAAGGTTGGCCGGAATTCACAATGTCTTTCACGTTTATCATCTTTGGAAATGTTTACATGAATCTGCGGAAGTGGTGGAGCCAAGCATTCTAGAATAAGCCGAAGTAGAACGCGAAGCAACTATGAGGAGTGTTCCAACCCGCATCCTAGAACTGAAGTGAAAAAGCTTTGCAACCGCGAAGTCAAGCTTGTCAAAGTTCAGTGGAGCGACGCCGAGGAAGACGTGACTTGGGAAACTAAGGACAGAATACGCGCGACCTACCCTATTCTTTTTTAGGGTACATCTTTGATTTATCTTTTTCCTTAAGTTGTGCTTGTATCTATATTTTTGGTTATATCTCCTCGATATTATCCTTTATCCTTAGGTAGAAACCCCTTTGGATGTACACATGTAATTGAAACATGTTTTGATTGATGGCTGCAAGTGGTTGCTAGTGGTTGCTCGTAGATGCATATACACACACAACCTAGGTTTTAGATCGGCTCAGTCACTTCATATTGCATATGCATATATGTATTCATATTTGTATATGGTTGAAACTTGATATGTTGTCATATGGATGTCGCATTTGTATGAATGACTGCGCACTCATGTAAAATTATGAGTAGGGAGAATTTGCATACATATTGGGTTCATGACACTTACATGATTCACATTAAGGAGGTCAACTGAGTCAGTAGACCAACTAATTTTTGTAGTAGATAAGGACATATACACACACTACGCATATGATCATGAAGCATTAGAAGTCTTTTAAGGACAGTGGACGCCTATGTTTGTTGGTTGAGTAGATGGACGATTGGATGTTAGGATATACATCCTTCCAGACTTGAATATTTCGGGGACGAAATCATTTAAGGAAGGGAGAATGTAACACCCCGAATTTTCTGTTAATAGTAAATTAACAAATTAAAGTATAATGAACTCTAAATGAAAGAATTAAGGGAAACGAGTTATGCCATTGTGTTAGTCTCGAAATTCTTCTTGGGATAGAATCTGAGTTTGCGTAAATCGGACTCCGTATGAAGGAGTTATTACCTCCGGAAGTTTCAAAAATTGATTTAAAATTCAAACAGCCCGAAAACATGTTCAAAATTCAAAACTGGGCTGGGCGGGAATTTTCCCGCCTAGGACCTAGGTCGACCGAGTCGACCTGGGTACCCGTGTCCACTATGTAGTCGACCTGGTGGTCGACCTACAGGTCGACATGCTTGGTCGACCTGACCTGCTTGGTCTGGTCCTGGCTCGATTTCTAGGGCTTGGTTGTGTACTAGGGCTAATTCGTCACTTTTTGATTGGCTTCTCTTGAGACGGATGTCCTTGATTAACTCTAGCTTCATCGACGGCTCTAATTATTTGAAATTCTATATAAACAACTTTAGTCTCCAACCTAAATTAACACAAGTAAAATAGAGCTAGAGCCGCCATGCTGCTGGAAGGAAGCCAAGAGTAGCCTCCACATGAAGAAAGATTAGAGACGAGCAAAACTAAAGTAAAAACAAGAATCAAACAACGTTTATCTACCCAAAGGAAAGCATTGCAAATTCAAAACTCAGAATCCAGAATTCTAGTTCGTCATTTGTTGTAAGTATTGTGATTTATCCAATGGGAATAAAATTAAGATTTGATTCGATGTAAAATGGAAATGGAATTGTGCTATTGTATAACGACGATGTTAATTCATATCTACGTGTTGCAATGATTGTGTTGTGAATGGTATTGGATGTTTGTGGTATAATTGACCTGATGTTGGATCCATTAAAATGTTTGTAGATTAATCTAGTTGATGTTGGATCTATTCAAATTCACATACAAGTTATTTGGTTCATATCTACACCTATATGTTTATGTGATTATATAGGTTGTATGTGATTAAGATATCAAGTATATACTTTATGCTAAACCTCTATGCCTAAATGATTAAGTTCATAATTGGATCCATGCCAAGATCCACTTTAACCCATGTTTCATGTTATAATTGGACATATGATTGGATCTAGTTAACACATGTGATAAAATTATACATACTTTATGGACATGTCATATTCTTGTCATATGCTAGTGATGTTTGATGTTATGCCTAGATCTAAACATGTTTAGGCTTATGTTGTCTAAATCATATGTTAATTCATGTGACACCTATTTCTATTTCAATGCAAGTTCACATATATGTAAGTTGATTTAGCCTATGTTGCAAGTTCACATATATGTAAGTTGATTTAGCCTATGTTGCAAATTCACATATATGTAAGTTGATTTAGTCTATGTTGCAAATTCACATGTATGTAAGTTGATTCAGCCTATGTTGCAAATTCACATATATGTACGTTGATTAAGCCTATGCTGCAAGTTCACACCTATGATGTTCATATTGACTATGCCGATAATGCCAAGTTTACACCCATGTCATGTTTATGTTAATGAATTTCTTTATGCCAATTTTGTGTATGCTAAATTAGGCTAAGTTTTTAGGCTAATATTATATGTTAAAAATCATGCGGTTGAAAAATTAGGCTAAGATTGTTAGCCTAATATTTAGACGGGTTAACGTTGGGAAAAATTGGTAATTATAGGAAACTTGACATAAATTGGTGAAAAATATATGTATTGGCATGTTTGGCACATGCCAATAATTGGTGGCACTTAAATGCTATAAAATTCTTAAACCAAAAATGATGAACTTGGAAAGTGGGCTACAACATTTAATTATTAACAAATTTACATATAACAAGTAATAGAGACAAATATGTAAATTTAGAAAATACGAGTATGCTTAACCCGAGGTTGGATTGAGTTGTGATGTAAACCTGCCATGACCCGCCCAGCTGTCCAGTAATCGCTACAATACCGATCCAATGTGAGAGGTTAAGCATTGAGCCCAATAAGGACCCGAGGTTAGACTGAGTTATGGTGTAAACCTGCCCGGAACTAATCGGCACATCTAGTAACCATAACAATACCTGTCTAATGTGAGTGGTCGGTGCTTTAAAAAAAGCTAAGGACAGACAAGTCAGGATGGTAGGATTAAGCTAACTAAAACCCTTAACCAATTCAACATGTTAATTTAACTGATGGGTGGGGTTAAGTAAATACAGACACTTAACCACTTAACATGTTTGACTAGAAAACCCTAGTAACGGGGACCCATTTTAGCAGTAACTGTGACAGCCCGCCTCGCACCAGCCTGCATTTCCTCCAAAAGTGCGCTGTACACATGCCCGACTAGCACAAGACGGTCGTCAGAAGAAAGGAAAGAAGGGAATGAACTAATCAAAGAACCTGTAGAATGTCTCACAGCGCATGGGACAAAATATAATAATAACATACTCGGCATAAAACAGGCGAGACAGTGCATAAGCTGATAACTAAAACCAACATCAATCTCAAAGCAGCGGAAATCCAAATACAGCTTATTACAATTTTTCCAAATTTACTGTCTCTAAACAAAAGAAAGCTAAAGTAGAAGATACACCAACAATGCCCAAGCAGTGATCTTCAACAACACAGGGAGAATATTATGTATATAGTACGTGGAAGCCTCCTGCTCGTCTCCGGATCATCTACCCGTGCATCACCAGCTAACCTGTCTCTAGTCTGCTCGTGTGAGCACCCAGAGTAATAAGAAGAGACATAAAACTCTGGGTCAGACATAAAGCCTGGTATGAGCGATAAGCATCTAAACAGAGAAATAACAGGTATACTAAACCATACCTGAACCTGGACCTGCAACCAAAGAGTTAGTACCACATACCGTACAATACTCCAAGGTGCCATAATAAATAGTATAAGAATACGGGGGTGGGGTGTACATGTCACAACGATAGCAAACAAATCATCCATAGCAACCATCCTCGCATCTCTCACTCAGTGCGTAAAGCGTACGACATCTACCACTTTGGAACACTAGACAAACTGAGGCAACGACGAATCCCGACTTGTAGAAACCCTGCTGTGACCAAGCCAAACACTTGGAGTCATGACCAAACATTTCAATGACCCACTTCATTGGTCATAGCCCTTGGTTCTACCCATGCCATAATGGCCCTGAATCCGCCTTCGTACCTCCTACCATAGTGGTCCAAAGCTATAGGTGTCGATAACTCCTTAGCACGCGTCCCGCAACAAAGCCCAACCATGAAGTGAACTCGTTGATTCCCATCTGAATCTTAAGCTCTAACTTCTCATTTGGACCTCCTTTGCATATCGGGTTTGGTCGAATTGGAGTGGGTCTTCAGAAGAGTTGTCGTACATTAACAGTCCTAGAGTTCTGTTCGGTTCGGTAGTCATCACCATCACCGGGTCGGGTCGGTGTCTCCCTCCGGGTCGGGTCGGTTCAATGATTCTCCCCCTTCAGTTCGGTTCGGCAATCATTGCCCTCGTCTGTTCGGTTCGGGTTTCTTCACTCCGGGTCGGGTCGGGTTGCTATCCTCCTTCCAGTTCATGCTCCTTCTTCGATCAGCTCCCTCGTTTCTTCTACTCCGATCCGATCACTTCGCTTTACTTCAGTCCGATCCACTCCGCTCCCTAGCCTACTCCGATCCGATCCCCTTGTCCACTCCAACTCTAAGTAAACAGCCTTCCTTTTTGCCAAGTCTTCTATGTGCCAAACTCCAGTTCGGGTCGGGTTTCTCGCCCAGTTCACATATCCGATCCGAGCCCCTACTCCGATCCGATCCGGTTCGGAACATGCACTTTTCTGCAACTTTTCCAGCAACTTGTTTACGCCGTTCGACGACGTTTTTGACAAATCTAACTATTCTAATCAATCACAATTCATGTCAAATAGTCATAGCAACATGTAAGAACAACCACAAACACCTAACAACAATTCAAATGAACCAAAATGGATCAAAAGTGGCTAAAACCTCACATTTTCCTATAATCCTTCTTAATCATGTTTAAGCATACGATTAGCAAAACACATCGAAATTAACCCAAATTTCTAACAGAGCCTTAAAACATTATTTTAGAATTTTAAGAATTTTTCCAGAATTTATTTACGTATAAATTCGCTAATCTTCACTAATTACCCCTAATCACCGTAATTAGTGCAAAAACTATGCAAATCACTCACCTTGGCCACAAATGAAATTCTCAGAACTGAAACTCCTCTGATTTGGGGTGGATACTGATGTCTAACAGCGGCTCCAACCTTGCTTTGGTGCTTTTCTCCTTAATTTGGTGTTGCTAAGCCTAATCTTCAATTAGAGAGTGATTTGGGGTGTTTTAGATGTAGGAAGCCATTACTAAGGTCTTCAAGGAGGTTTGTGGCGGCTCAAAACTGAAATGAAAGTGATAACCTAACCCTAATCAGACCTCCTAACCCTCTAAACCCGAAATTCCCCTTGGGCCTAGCTGCTAATCACCCGTTCAAGCCCAATTAAGCTGTTTTTCACCATCTGAAACTTGTTTCAGCCATATCTCCCAAACGGTAAGTCCGTTTGGCTAATGTGACCACTCTACGGAAAGAGAAACCATCATCCGAAGCCAATGGAAGTGGTTTCAGGTCAAAATTCCTTTCCAGTCAAAAGTTATGGCCAAAACAGTGCCAACTAGGGGTAAAATGGTCATTTAAAAATCGGGAAAAATCATGAACATGGGAAATGACCCCAATAGTCGTCTCCCAAAGTTACATGACCATACGACTTCGTATGTGAAAGAAATAAATATTCTACGATCCTATGGTGCGTAGAATGCGGGTCGTTACACTCTCCCCCCCTTAAGAAATTTCGTCCCCGAAATTCCTTAACCCAAAACATACAAAGGATCCCGCATGCCTAACAACCACATATAACAAAAATCAAACATGCAAAACAAGCAAACAAGCCTATCCTAGCATGCGGAAAAACTAAATCGAAGTCAAAATCTTACCAGGCAAAGAGTTCAGGATAAGTCTTCCTAATGTTCTCCTCTGTCTCCCAAGTACAATCATTCTCGTCCTCACCCCACTGAACCTTGATTAGTTTCACCGCCTTCCTTCGAAGTTGCTTCATGTCGTGCTCGACAATACGGGCCGGCTTGCGGTTCCCAACCGCCTCGGGTTCTACTTCGAAGTCCTCCAACTGATCAGGTGAAATAGTCATATCTGAGTCGTGAACGAACTTCCTTAGTTGGGAAACATGAAATACGTTATGAACTCCCGCCATCTTCTTCGGTAAGTCAATTCTATATGCCAAATTCCCGACTAACTCAAGAACATGGAATGGGCCAACAAACCTTGGTGCCAACTTGCCTCTCCTGCCAAATCGTATCACGCTCTTCAACGGAGAAATCTTGACAAACACCAAGTCGCCAACGGAGAATTTTAAGTCTCTCCTCCTCTTATCAGCATAACTCTTCTGCCTATCCTGGGCAGCCTTCATTCGTTGTTGAATGACCTTGATCTTATCCGACGTTTCTCTCACCACCTCTGGTCCAAGCACAAACTTCTCGCCAGTCTCTATCCAACATGATGGTGAGTTGCATGGCCTTCCATACAAAGCTTCAAACGGAGCCATACCGATACTGGATTGGTAACTATTATTATATGCAAACTCTACTAGATGCAAATGGTCATCCCATGATCCACCAAAGTCCAACATACATGCTCTCAAGAGATCTTCCAAAATACGATTCACCCTTTCCGTCTGACCGTCGGTCTGAGGATGATATGCGGTACTGAGATGTAACTCTGACCCTAGAGCTTCTTGCAAGCTCTTCCAAAACCCACTAGTGAACAACGGGTCTCGGTCGCTCACAATGCTTTTAGGTACTCCATGAAATCTCACTACCCACTTCATATACAATTCTGCTAACTTAGCTGTCGTTCTTGTCGATTTGACTGGTATAAACCTTGCACTTTTAGTCAGTCGGTCTACAATCACCCAAATGCTATCATATCCCGATCTAGTCCTTGGTAAACCATCGACGAAATCCATCGAGACTTGCTCCCATTTCCATTCGGGAATTTCTAATGGCTGTAACAGACCACTAGGCTTCTTTTGCTCGGCTTTAACTAGCTGGCAATTCATGCACTTGGATATAAACTTCCCAACGTCTCGTTTCATTCCTTCCCAGTAGTAGGTCTGCTTCATATCTCGATACATCTTATTACCACCGGGGTGTATAGTCAGCTTTGAGTGATGACATTCTCTAAGCACTTCATCTCTCAATCCATTGACATTGGGTACAACAAGCTTTCCATTCTTTCTAAGCCATCTATCTCGATCAAGCCCATACTTGTTCATCTCCTCATCGATACCCATCTCTAACTTGGAGATGATTTCCAATAGGTTAGGATCGTCCCTCTGACTAGAGCCGATCCGCTCAATCAAAGTGGGTCTGATCGTCAAACTCGCTAACATTTCTGGATCCAATTCGCACTTTGGTCTGAAATCAAACCCCGCGATAAACTCCAGTTGCTTCCATTCAAGGAACATAGCCCCTAAGCTGGCATGTCTTCTACTCAATGCATCAGCCACCGCATTGCCCTTTCCTGGTGTATATGCGATGTCAAAATCATAGGAAGCTAAGAACTCTAACCACCTCTGCTGACGGAGATTTAAATCCTTCTGGAAGAAGAGATATTTTAACGACTTATGATCTGTAAACAGCTCAAATCTTTCTCCCAAGAGATAGTGTCTCCACATCTTTAACGCGAACACGATCGCTGCCAATTCTAAATCATGGGTAGGGTATCTTCTCTCGTGCGGTTTCAATTGCCGACTTGCATAAGCTACAACCCTACCGCCTTGCATCAATACAGCACCCAGTCCGGTACCACAGGCATCCGTGTATACCGTCATCTCTTCATCCCCCTTAGGAATGACTAACACTGGTGCGCTTGTCAACTTGTCCTTTAGGCTTTTGAATGCATTCTCGCACCTTTCATCCCAGACAAAAGCTTGATTCTTCTTGGTCAACTGGGTCAATGGTGCTGCTATCTTGGAGAAACCTTGGATAAACTTACGATAATATCCCGCTAACCCCAAGAAACTTCTTACATCAGTTGCATTCTTGGGCGTAGGCCAATCCTGTACCGTAGCCACCTTTGCTGGGTCCACGGCAATACCACTCTCTGATACAACATGGCCCAAGAACCTCACTTCCCTCTTCCAGAAGTGACACTTAGAAAACTTTGCTTTCAATTGGTGTCTTCTCAACACCTCCATCGCTACCCTTAAATGTTCCTTGTGTTCCTCCTCTGTCCTCGAATAGACCAAAATATCATCAACGAACACAAGGACAAACTTATTCAACTGATCTCTGAATACCCTATTCATAAGATCCACAAAATATGCTGGGGCATTGGTCAGCCCGAATGGCATGACCAACCACTCATAAAACCCAGACGGCGTCCGAAATGTCGTTTTAGCTATACTCTCAGCTTCCACTCTAAGCTGATGAAAACCTGTCGCGAGATCCAACTGAGAAAATACTCTCGCGCCACTCAACTGATCGAACAAATCATCTATCCGCGGTAGAGGATACTTGTTCTTCCTCGTCACTTTATTCAATTCGCGGTAGTCTACACACAAACGAAGGGAACCATCCGCCTTGGTAGCAAACACAACTGGTGCTCCCCATTCAGAAACACTCCTTCTGATAAATCCCTTCTTCAAAAGATCGCTGACTTGCACCTCGAGCTCTCGCTGCTCCCTTGGTGCCATACGACGAAGTGGCATCACTATAGGTCTGGCATCCTTTACCAAATCAATACGGAACTCAATCTCCCGGTGTGGTGGAAGTCCGGTCACTTCTTCGAAAACATCCGGATACTGGCCAACCACGGGCAAACCTGACAACTCACTATGCGGAATGTCGAGGGAGTTTAGAAAACTAGCCAATACCCCCTTACTGGGTAGACCACCAAACACTATCCTCCGCCCATCATCCGCTCTAGCTGTCACCAACAAGCCCTCACAGTCTACCACCACCCCGTATCTTTGGAGCCAATCTACTCCCAAAATAATGCCAAACCCAGTAAAGCCCAAAACAAAGCAATCACAAACAAACATGCATCCATGACTCGATAGAACCACATTACGACAAATCATGCTAAGACTAGTCGAACCACCAATCGGGTTCGTCACTACCAAAGGTCTATCGACAATCTCGGGCTCCAATCCCAACCTATCTACCAGGTCACTAGATATGAAAGAACTGGAAGCTCCGGTATCAAACAAAACTCTAACAGGAACATCATAAATAGAAAGCATACCTTGAATGACGACAGTCTTTCCCTTCTCCGCCGCAGTTGGGGCATTCGACGAAGAAGGAATAGCATTAAGAGCATATGCTTTCACCATTTGCTTTTCCTTAGGGGGCTGTGGACACTTGTCCTTGTGATGTCCCAATTGGCCACAATTGAAGCACTTCCTATCCGCTGGCTTGGCCCGACAATTACTAGCATAATGGCCCTTCTTACCACAGCTGAAGCACTCCACATCTTGCTTATTCTTTTTCTTCTGGCCATCCTTAGCCTGATTCTGCTTTCTCTTACTCTGGGAACCACCCTTGCCTCCACCACTTGCTTGTGGTTTTGGCTCTTCTGCAGATGCAACCTCAGTCTTCGACTTAGGGTAAAGACTTTCTGATCTTAACGCTTTCCCCACAATCGACTCAAACGTCTCATCGATGTGGTTAATAAGCCTTTCCCCTAAGTACTGATCTAACCCAGTTATGAATTTCTCATTCTTCTTCTCGGCAGTATCAATAAGAGATAACCCATACTTTGACAGAGTGTCGAATTCCGCAATATAATCAGAAACTGCCCTTCCATTCTGCTTGAGTTCCAAGAACCTCTTGAACAACACTGACTTCTGGGCCGCTGGAATGAACTTCTCACTAAAGCGAGCCTTGAACTGAACCCAAGTAATCTGGTCTTCGGGAGTAGCTGCTTTTATAGCATTCCACCAATTCATTGCCCGCCCTTGCAGCTGACGGGACGCTAGCTTTCTCTTCATCGCATCCTCGATGCCCAAATCCTCGAAGATACGTTCGCAGCTATCCAACCAATCTTGAACATCTGTGGCCGACTCCGTTCCGTGGAACGGCTTCCCACCAAGGCTAGTATAATCCTTATTCAGCTTGGCGAAGTCGACCCTCGGCGCCTGCACCATTGGACCACCACCATTTCCGCCATTGGGAGCTGCCCTCTGAACATCCCTAAGCATCTCTCTCATGAGGTCTGTAAACATCGCCCTCATGTCAACAGCATTCCCATTATTGGCTCCCCTACCAACACCTCTAGTATCTCGGCTCATCGTCAATCTGAAAAAGGAAATGATTAACGACTCCATAGTGGTGCTAGTGCAGTACGACTTCATCCTTATACTACTAATAGTATATATATATATAGCTTTTAAAAACCAAAGTAATCACAAATACGCTCTCTCGTATACGTATATTATCTCTCCCTGATAACTTCCCTAGGCTAACTACGCAACCTAGAGCTCTGATACCAAGTGTGACGGCCCGCCTCGCACCAGCCTGCATTTCCTCCAAAAGTGCGCTGTACACATGCCCGACTAGCACAAGACGGTCGTCAGAAGAAAGGAAAGAAGGGAATGAACTAATCAAAGAACCTGTAGAATGTCTCACAGCGCATGGGACAAAATATAATAATAACATACTCGGCATAAAACAGGCGAGACAGTGCATAAGCTGATAACTAAAACCAACATCAATCTCAAAGCAGCGGAAATCCAAATACAGCTTATTACAATTTTTCCAAATTTACTGTCTCTAAACAAAAGAAAGCTAAAGTAGAAGATACACCAACAATGCCCAAGCAGTGATCTTCAACAACACAGGGAGAATATTATGTATATAGTACGTGGAAGCCTCCTGCTCGTCTCCGGATCATCTACCCGTGCATCACCAGCTAACCTGTCTCTAGTCTGCTCGTGTGAGCACCCAGAGTAATAAGAAGAGACATAAAACTCTGGGTCAGACATAAAGCCTGGTATGAGCGATAAGCATCTAAACAGAGAAATAACAGGTATACTAAACCATACCTGAACCTGGACCTGCAACCAAAGAGTTAGTACCACATACCGTACAATACTCCAAGGTGCCATAATAAATAGTATAAGAATACGGGGGTGGGGTGTACATGTCACAACGATAGCAAACAAATCATCCATAGCAACCATCCTCGCATCTCTCACTCAGTGCGTAAAGCGTACGACATCTACCACTTTGGAACACTAGACAAACTGAGGCAACGACGAATCCCGACTTGTAGAAACCCTGCTGTGACCAAGCCAAACACTTGGAGTCATGACCAAACATTTCAATGACCCACTTCATTGGTCATAGCCCTTGGTTCTACCCATGCCATAATGGCCCTGAATCCGCCTTCGTACCTCCTACCATAGTGGTCCAAAGCTATAGGTGTCGATAACTCCTTAGCACGCGTCCCGCAGCAAAGCCCAACCATGAAGTGAACTCGTTGATTCCCATCTGAATCTTAAGCTCTAACTTCTCATTTGGACCTCCTTTGCATATCGGGTTTGGTCGAATTGGAGTGGGTCTTCAGAAGAGTTGTCGTACATTAACAGTCCTAGAGTTCTGTTCGGTTCGGTAGTCATCACCATCACCGGGTCGGGTCGGTGTCTCCCTCCGGGTCGGGTCGGTTCAATGATTCTCCCCCTTCAGTTCGGTTCGGCAATCATTGCCCTCGTCTGTTCGGTTCGGGTTTCTTCACTCCGGGTCGGGTCGGGTTGCTATCCTCCTTCCAGTTCATGCTCCTTCTTCGATCAGCTCCCTCGTTTCTTCTACTCCGATCCGATCACTTCGCTTTACTTCAGTCCGATCCACTCCGCTCCCTAGCCTACTCCGATCCGATCCCCTTGTCCACTCCAACTCTAAGTAAACAGCCTTCCTTTTTGCCAAGTCTTCTATGTGCCAAACTCCAGTTCGGGTCGGGTTTCTCGCCCAGTTCACATATCCGATCCGAGCCCCTACTCCGATCCGATCCGGTTCGGAACATGCACTTTTCTGCAACTTTTCCAGCAACTTGTTTACGCCGTTCGACGACGTTTTTGACAAATCTAACTATTCTAATCAATCACAATTCATGTCAAATAGTCATAGCAACATGTAAGAACAACCACAAACACCTAACAACAATTCAAATGAACCAAAATGGATCAAAAGTGGCTAAAACCTCACATTTTCCTATAATCCTTCTTAATCATGTTTAAGCATACGATTAGCAAAACACATCGAAATTAACCCAAATTTCTAACAGAGCCTTAAAACATTATTTTAGAATTTTAAGAATTTTTCCAGAATTTATTTACGTATAAATTCGCTAATCTTCACTAATTACCCCTAATCACCGTAATTAGTGCAAAAACTATGCAAATCACTCACCTTGGCCACAAATGAAATTCTCAGAACTGAAACTCCTCTGATTTGGGGTGGATACTGATGTCTAACAGCGGCTCCAACCTTGCTTTGGTGCTTTTCTCCTTAATTTGGTGTTGCTAAGCCTAATCTTCAATTAGAGAGTGATTTGGGGTGTTTTAGATGTAGGAAGCCATTACTAAGGTCTTCAAGGAGGTTTGTGGCGGCTCAAAACTGAAATGAAAGTGATAACCTAACCCTAATCAGACCTCCTAACCCTCTAAACCCGAAATTCCCCTTGGGCCTAGCTGCTAATCACCCGTTCAAGCCCAATTAAGCTGTTTTTCACCATCTGAAACTTGTTTCAGCCATATCTCCCAAACGGTAAGTCCGTTTGGCTAATGTGACCACTCTACGGAAAGAGAAACCATCATCCGAAGCCAATGGAAGTGGTTTCAGGTCAAAATTCCTTTCCAGTCAAAAGTTATGGCCAAAACAGTGCCAACTAGGGGTAAAATGGTCATTTAAAAATCGGGAAAAATCATGAACATGGGAAATGACCCCAATAGTCGTCTCCCAAAGTTACATGACCATACGACTTCGTATGTGAAAGAAATAAATATTCTACGATCCTATGGTGCGTAGAATGCGGGTCGTTACAGTAACCCAATTAGGTATCATGGTACCCTGAAACTAGGCAGGGTGGGGCACGATTACTGGGCTGATTGTAAGCGGTCAAAAGCAACGGCGGTCGGTGCAGCAGTTTGTGTTCTAACGGAGTGCGGGCATGCACACACTTCGGAGCAGACAAACAGGGCACTGGGCACCAGTAATATAACCTATGCATTCAAGGATTGTGTTGGGCCGCCACCATGGGACTTGATACAACCCCATGGTGGGACCATCATAGGTATCTACAATCATTGGGGTCCGTATGACATATGATTTTGCGAATAGGAGCCGATCTTTATAAAGGGGATCACTTCACCGCGATCATGGGGTGCCAGTTGAGACAATGCAAGTAGGTGCAAAGATATAGTGTGGGGTGCGATAGTATATTCGGTTCAAACTGCTTTATCTTAGTTTATGATACTTTCCTATTTCCAGTTTATACCTATCATGGCCTTTTTCTTAATCTCATACAGAAGAGCCACTAGACTTACCAGGCTTTATGTCTGACTCTATTTTTCTTTCGTCTTCATTTCTTCTGTTCCCCCCCCCTCTCCTAGGTCTACAGGGAGGAAACAACCCAGCTTAGTCAGACTCTTTGCAAGCTTCAAGATAGTAGATGTATGGTTTGGACTCTCTTTCCTTGGCTATTGGTTTTGGACATGTTCTATGGGGATTTATGCAGCTTTTATTATGTTTTATGCTTCTTTATCTAATTGTCAAGACAGAAATGATGATGTAATGTTTTGGAAGTTATTATGAGACAATTATGGAAATGTTTTGTATGAACACATATTTATGAAATGAAAGTTTGTTTTTTTTTCCGCTGCTTATACATATATATTTATATCTGTCTTATGTTTTATCTGTGACTTTTACTTATAAACCTCCACCGAAGTTAAGGCATTCGCTTTGTGAGTGACCTTAATGGAGGTGGGGTGTTTCAGATTAGAATTAGGTTTTGGACGTGTTTAGGATATTTTATAGTGGGGGGAAATTTTCTTTTCAACCCTTGCACGTTTAATTATTCTCAATTATACTTCCGTTTATTTTCCTTTTCATTAAAGGTGAAAACATTTATTATGTTCAAATTGACTGCAACCATTTGAATTTCAAATGACGTTCACATTTGCTATAGTTAAAATCTCATATTACAATTTATTACATTAAATTTAATTGCAAATTTTTTTTATTATAAAATGACACCAAATATAGAGCATGGATGCATGCGCTTGAAATAAAGAATGGAAAACGCATTGAAAACTGCTGCAACTTTCCACATTTCAAAATTAGTGAATGTTATAGTTTGAATAGATAGGGAAAGTGTTATATTTAAGAAATATTCTTACCATTAAAGAATTTTGTAAAGAAAACGGTATGTGAGTATCAATCGTAGACATTCAAGTAATAAAAGGTATATAAATCTGTTAAAAAGGAAACGCAGTAAATGAATTTATTTAATGGGGATGTTCATATATGAGCCTAAATTGATATTGTTTGAATACAATTACAATGGATGTAATGGTCTATACAATTAATTGAAAAATTATAAGGTAATAAATATTTTGAATTGGAAATGGTGGTATTAGCTGTGGTAATTGAAAATTTATTCCTAAACGAGCTGCATGCATCATGCTTATATATAAAATAAATAAATAAATAAATAATAGGAAAGAAATTGGTAAATTGAAGGATAGAAATAAATAATGCATTCAAGGACAACGAAGAGGGAATGATATTCGTTTTATACAGCGTTCATACTTGAAACAAATTCATGGAAAGCTTACCACAAATCACATTTATTAAACAATAAAAGAATTCCAACATTGAATATTCAAATTTGTTAATGTTGTAAATTATGCTAGAATGTTACATTAGAAAAAATAAATTTACAAAAGTATTTTCAATTCCAAAGTGAATACTATGTTCAAATAGATATTTCTAATATAAAATCGGTAAATACAATGGTTCACAACACAAATAGATTTCAGTTGAAACAGATAAATATGTTAAGTAAGACAGCAAAATTAAAAGACTAAAATTTGTCAAATACAAGTAATGTAATCGAAAAGAAGAATGTTAGGTATAAATACAAAGGAGCACGAACAAACAAAGAATAAAATTATATAAAGCTAAACACACTAATTCCATACTAATTTATTATCACATTTACTTCTCTCAAAACTACATGGTTATAATTCTTAATATTCCATTTATTACATGTAATAGTAACATATAACCATAATAAATGGAGAACATTTCAAATTCCAAGCCAACCTAAACCTTTACCTATTTAGTAACGATAACTAGCTTTATTACACATGTTTTGGACGAATAAAGTATGTGTGTTTGTGAATTAATGCACTTATTACCCATATTTATCTCCTATCATTGTATATATATATATATATATATTAATTTATTAATTTTAACTATTTTATATTCTAGTGCAAAAAATTGACTAGAACCATCTCTTTGTGTTCTGCGTTGCCTAAAAACTCAAAATTCAACAAAAAGGTCTTTTAGTATAATTATGTTATATTTTCTCAAACATTTGAAAGGAGGAAATATTGAATTATTTAAATTAAAATGAGCATATGTTCTTTTATTTGGAATAGATAGTGTATACTATGCACCAAATAATTAAATTTGCACATCTCTTCCTTTTGTTTCTTTACACGCTCCTTATAATTTCAAATACGGTATTTTTGTAGAAAAACAAAAAGGACTATTTTAAAAAAATCCTAAAAAAATAATTAAAAATACAGATAGATTTAGATTAAAAAGGACAATATACATGAGTTTTGCAATTACACCCATTGTAAAAATTTGGGATATAACAATCTTAATATCTGAGGGACTGATTTTCAGATTTAGGTGCAAATACAAACAAGAGATATAGATAAGATAAAAGCTTTAAATATTTTAAATAAAATAAAATGGTTACGTATAAGAAAATTTAGAAATATTAGTTAAAGTAAAACCGTAAAATTAATTTGGATAAAATAAATTCTTTTAGTATAAAATAGGCAAGTCAATATATGTTTGCATAATTGAAATAAGAAGACAAGTTTGATAAAATGGGTTAACATAGAAAGTTAAGATACTGTAAACTGGTAAACACAAATAATTAAATCAAAAATAGATTAAATTCCAAAATATTGGTAAAACCCAATATAAATACTCATTTCGACGTTGAGTCTTAATTAAATTTATAATTTAATTGCCAAACTTTTCTGGGTCATTACAGGAAATGAAATGGTATATTCTGATTGGACAGCAAATGGAAGAGATAGAGTGGGATGCCAGACAAAAAGATACATATTCATTTTTTATGGGATATGAGACTTCTATGAGTATATTGGGCAAGCCACTTGGTTGTTCGAACTTCTTTTGGATTGGAAAATGCCTAGAGAGGCAAGTTGTTGTAGTACCGAATGAGCCGTGCAGAGGAGATGCTGGCGAAATTCTTCAAAAATTTAGTTTTTAGGAGATTTTCAGGATTTCTGTAAATATTCATTAATAAGAAGAAATTAATATTTTAATTAGAATTAGTTCCGTTGAAATTGAATTTAAGGAATTAAATAAATGATTTTTGACCTGATTATAATATGGATTGTAGCGTTTTCCTACCTTAGCAATTCCGAGGATGAAATTATTTTAAGGGGGAAGGAATGTAACGTCCTGCACTTTTTATCGGTTTTTATTTGAATATTTAAATCATTTTAAATGTTGAATTTGTAATATAAGTGGATTTATATATTAATTAAAACGAAGTTGAATGTATAAAAATATATATTAAATAAATTGAGCCCGTAATATCGCGGTTGTTCGTAATTTAATGTTCTGAACTTCAATTGAGTGTACAAGATTTGTTATAAATCGAATATCTTCGAAACAAGAAACGTTGGAATCTGTTGAACTGTATTTTTCTAACAGAAGTGAAAAACCAAGATTTCGTGTTACAGATTGTAAGTTATGCCCAAATCAAATTTCCAAATAGTCGTTATAGAATCCTTTATCGACCGTAACAGTTTATTTAATATAACTAGATACCGGTTGCAAATCTGGACAAGATTCTTTTGAGACGTAGTGATAATTTAATTTTTAGAGTTTTACTGTTGTTTTTAATTAATTAAATACGCAACTTTTTATTTGGAGTATTTGGCACCCTATATCAATATTTTGGGGTTTCACAATATAAGTTAACCTACCAATATTATTATATTTTTGGGATCGTGACACCTCGCTGGACATGACCGTATTTTTATCTCTGTTCGTAGTCGCTCTATGCTTTTGATTTAAAATAAACAGTAAATCGTTTTTGCACCAAACGAAGAAATCTTATTCTAAAAACAAAGAAATGGTCCATCACACACTAGGAAAATCCATACGAATTAATCCGAATTGGTTAAGTATTTCATTATATATGTTATCAACCTAAAGAGCGTATATTTTTGTTCCTTCTCAACGAAGCCTCAAGCTGCCTGTACCTCAAAGTCATACATTGGAACTTTAAACTAAAATACATGACAAACATACCCTGTTACGTAACGAATTCAACCAAACCTAAACTAATGCATACCATAACCTATTTCATGTCTACATCAAGTTAAACAAACCATACACCTACAGTACCTAGGCCTACCCTATGAAGCTATCTATGCTAACCTACACATTATAATGGTTTGCACGTTCCATCCAATTCCTTAGCAAGTAAGGAAATGATTCTATATATATATATATATATATATATATATATATATATATATATTTGTACCATACATGTAGTATATAAGTATATAACGAGATGCCTGTATCACTTTATAACAAACGCTAACCCATAGCCTGTCCTGTGGCGTCATCAATTAATGATGGAAAAAGCCATGAACAACTACTACTACTCCTCCCTAAAAACGCAGGCTTACCCCTAAAAATCTAAATCAATCTGAGGAAAAATATATGGGAACGCACATGCTAATATTGGGAGTTGAACCTATCCTATGTACCTATACCATCTTCCCTTAACACTAAAGTTTACAGTTCCTATATAAACGCAAGAACAACTCGTTTCCCACTTTAGAAATCACGGCGTATATTTTACATCATTTCGAAAATTTTAAAACAATTAAAAATCCAAATAAAATGTAGATCTACAAAAGGGAGGCATTATGTTTCGGTAGGGGTAGCTCAGGTTTGTTGTGCAGCGTTTTTAGCTTGAAGGGCGGAAGACTATGGTGCCATGGATGTTAAGTTTTACGTGAAGGATGGTGGCAGCGGTGTAAGTGGCTTGCATTACTTGCTTCTTTAAAGGGGGTGAGCGAGTAAAGGGGAGAAAGAGGAGATTGTGATATGATGCAGATCGGTGAAGTGTGTTTTTTTAAATTTGCAAAGAAATAAAAGGTGGATGGTTTAAGAAGATGTGACAACGGACATTTGTAAAAAGAAGCTGTAGCGGGTTCATAATATAGAAGACGGATGACTGTTCACCTCAAGTGGATTTAGGTATGGACGGTGGGCCATGTAAGATAATATGGATGTTGCGTTTTTGGAGACAGTATATACATTTTGGGAAAAGGAGTGATACTTTATTCTGGAAGGAACCAACCTGCTAACATAGGTTTTGGAGCACTTGTGGAAGGAGATACTCCACGCGAGCATGGGGTTCCAAATGGAATGTTGGTCCGACCATTTCAAAGGCTAAGCCCAGATTTTAAACGAAAAAGAAAAGAATTAAGGCCCAATTAAACATAAAAGAAAAGAAAATGGGAAAAATTGTAATGAGCATGCAGCGTTCTCAAAGACTGAAAGGAGGAACTCAACATGAAATAAATAAAAAGAGAAAAGACAGGTCGACTGATGACTACATGGTGCGTGATGACTTGGGCACACAAGTCGAAGTTAGCACTGGACTTCAAATGAGTGGCGTGCATCGGAAATTTTGATGGAGTATTCGACGACGTACTGGAGCTGATTTGGAGCCATTTGGGGGTCGTCTGAATTTAGGCAAAATAAACTTCTCAACCAAATCAGTCGACGCAAATTGTTATTTAATGGTTAACACGAAAAGGTGAGTAAATTCACTAACTCTGATCTATTTTAAAATATTATATTTATATTTTAATAATGGCTGAATGTTGTGTGACGGTCTTTAGGTAAATTACAGCTAAATTGGTTGAATTACAAATATATCGTTGCATATATACACCATTAGTTGGATACCAATTCTATCGGTTAAAATATTCCCTAGTATGGAATTAGTGTAAATTGTGTTGGCTAACATCTGTGGATGTAGGGAACCGGTTGGAGGAATCCAACCGGATTCCTCAATATTTATATGTACTGGTTGTTTTGTATTATTTATATATGCACTATTTGAACCCAAATGACACTAAAACCCCTGTATGGATATTGATGTTAAATGGAAATTCAACGTTATTTTGATTAAATCAATAAACGATATCGATTATGAAAGTGGCAACACCGACTGTAATCCCATCTCTTTGTTAAAAAGTTGATTTGCCGGTAGGCGAATAAACGAAGTTAAAAGAATTACGTTTTTACAATTAAAGCGAAGTTTCAAATTATAATAGACATTTTATTATAAAATGGTATTTTATAAAGTAAATATAAATGATTATTTGATTAGTTACAAAGCTGTAATTATCCTGCGAGTAAATATTGGATAATTATTTTAAAGACAACCGGTTAAAAAATTATATTGGATTAATTATATTAATCAAATGAAGAGAAGTAATTAAAATCAGTTAATAAATTAACTGATGGCTTGAAGTTGATTAATTCAACTATTTATTTGAAATAAATTTTTGGATTAATTAGTCTTCAATTAATCTAATGAAAATAGTTTAGAAATAAATTAATCAAAATTAATAAGATTTAATTACCTTTTTAATTAATGAAGGTTAAATAATTATTTG
The DNA here is from genome assembly GCA_030737875.1 of Allium sativum. Classification (NCBI taxonomy): domain Eukaryota; kingdom Viridiplantae; phylum Streptophyta; class Magnoliopsida; order Asparagales; family Amaryllidaceae; genus Allium; species Allium sativum. Next base: position 480,525,089 of record CM060926.1, on the reverse strand, counting down.
AACTAGTATAATTAGTATTATTCATTAATAATGAAGTAAACTGTTTTACTTTAGTAAATGATCAAGTTCATCACTATTTAATGAATTTCATGGTAGTGAGTTTATGATGAAATGTTTACCAGAATTGGATGTAATAATTCGAATAAAAAGGAAATGGTCAAAAGATGAAGAACGCTATTGATTTTTGATAAGAGAAGTTTTAAATGGATTTGTATAAGGAAGATGAAGCGAAGGGTTAATGACATATAAATAATTATAAACAACAAAGTTTTCAAAATAAGGATATAGGCCTTAACCCATATTTAAAATAAAGCAAGAAATACGGTTTAATTGATATTATTAGTAATAAGGAGTTCAGAGTTACGGACTTATATCTGTTCTAAGGTAAGAACGTTGTCGATCAAGGTCTGAGAGGTAAATAAAATACCCTAACTTGAATGACTCTGCTATTATCAAGGGATGGTAGTTGTTTGTAACGGACAGACACATCAAGATTAGTTATAAAAGGGGAATATGGCAGCGTATTGCATTAGTTACAGAAGGGGAATATGGCAGCATATTGCATTAGTTATAAAAAGGGGAATATGGCAACGTATTGCATTAGCTATAAAAAGGGGAATATGGCAGCGTATTGCATTAGCTATAAAAAGGCGAATATGGCATCATATTGCATTATCTATAAAAGGGGTAATATTACACCGTATTGCATTAGTTATAAAAGGGGGAATATTACAGCATATTGCAAGTTAAAATGTAACACCCCACGTCCATTAATGTCACTCACAAAGGGAATGCATTAACTTCCATGGAGGTTTTAAGTGAATATAGAACAAAAAAATTACAACAAGACAGATAATAAGTAGTACTTGGAAATCTAAAACTTTATTTCATTACAGCGGAAATTAAACATATTTATTACATCATAAAACCATAAATCAGAGTCAAGTGCAATATTCATCTTGATAAAACAAAATACATAATCCCATTACATAAATAGCCATTAAAGAAGATAACAAGCTGGACTTTACTTCAGCGGTCCAAGCTTTCCAAAAGAGAGAATAAGCAATTCAATCGGACTCCACTAGAGTTGGGTCCACCCTGACGACCTGGAGGGGGAAAAAAGATAGAAATAGAGGGGGGTCAAACATAAAGTCTGGCGAGTATGATAATTCTAACAATACTATTATCAAAATAACTAGACTAAGGCATAAGCCGGAAAACAAGGAAATGTCTATGAACTATTGGGTATGGAAGAGCAGATAAAGATAACGTTAAAGGCACACCTAATACTAACGAATAATTAATACACTGCACCACACCAATCACCCTAAAGGTTGATCCCACTTGCTTCACTTAGAAATTTTATAAATAACTTCATGTACCCCTAGCTGACTACATAGGTGCCGTCTGCCCCTATCTCGGCTAGGTGTACCCCCACTACCCACTTTCGATCGGCTCCCTACTCGTAGATACCCGTGCTAGTCCCACAGTGGGGTGTATCACTCCCCTAAAGTGGCAACCCGATACAGCCTAAGGATACATGGCTTATACCTACATGATGCAACGTCTTACCTACCAGCCCGAGTCCACACACGCATATGAAACCCGTTGGACTTGCGTTGCTACCGCTAACCCGTTTGGCCTCTTATAGTCAAGCCCAGTATGCGTGTCCCGTCCTCGACTTGGGTCGAGCCCACAAAGATACGTTTGGGTTACTGGTTGAAATGGGCCCCCAATTACTTACCACAAGCTATCCACCTAAGCTTGTCCCCACTAGTATATCCCACTTAAGCCTCTTCTTAGTCATGTTCATTTACATGTGTGTTTGGTTAAGTCTTACTAATCGTATTTCAAATGCCACTAAAGGCACCCACTAGATTCCTCATGCCACCCAAGGCACCTAGTTAACCCCCATGTCCCACTTCACATGTTTATCTGGTTAAGTATTTCTTAATTCATTCAGGCTATAACCTAATAATGACCTCTCACATTAGACTGGCATTTATGGCAGCTGGATTCGCCAGGCGGGTCCGGGCAGTCTTACACCATAAAAGAGTCTAACCTCGTGTCTTTACAACTGTTATGCTTTTATTTGGGCCTAGGACCTCTCACATTGGGCTTACATTTGTGACTACTGGATTCGCCGGGCGGGTCCGGGCAGTTTTACGTCACAAACTAGTCCAACCTCGTGTCCTAAGCATTGATTAACACTTATAATCTTTTACCCCAGTTTTAAATATATCCCTATTCAAATCATTAATTAATTCCAATTTTAATGATGTCCATAATTGACTCAATTATGGCCATCCACTTACGGTATGCAAAATCATATCAATTGCACCCCAATTTCTTAATATGAAATCCTTAATATTACCCTACCCCACATTATACGTTCGCTTATTCAAAGCAAAATATACATTAGACTCGAATAGTCTAACTCATAGCACAAAGATAAATTATCACAACATATAGACAAATAAAATAGATCTAATCATAATAGGGGTGAAACTTGCATAAAACTACACATGTCATGGATCTAAAGGTGTCAACTTGTTTGGTTAAATGTTACAACTTACATAATATGATCATAACCCAAGTTCATGTATAAACTTGCATATGTGGTTTATGCAACATAATGATGGTGTGAACTAGCATCCAACACATAGAACTCACACATGTCATAGCATAATTCTAGATCTAAATAGATGTCATAATTCTAGATCTAAATAGATGTCATACAATATGTGAGATTGTACATATTAATAAATCTAAACTTGCATAAGTACATGTGATTTATCATGTGAATCATCATAGCCCAAATATATATAATCAACATCATGATTCATAAGCTAACTACAACATAATAACATCATGGCTTTGTAACATCGCAACTTAGCATAGAAACATGCAACATATATAATATCATCATAGCATGATCTACAACATATAGGATATCATCATCACATAACATAGGATTTACAACATACATGATAGCATAAGGTTTACAACAACATATATGACAATTCACATCATTTTCTTATGATCCATATCACATCTTAATCTAATTAGTTTGCTAATAATCTTATTAAGATCACCATACTCACAATTAGAAAAGAAAGAGAGTCTTGATTTGCTTTAGAGTTGAGTAGAATTAGAGTTTTGATTAGCTTTCTTCCTTCTTAGTTGGCGGCGGCTACACTGAGTTCCATGGCGACGGCATGACGGCGGCTATTCTAGTTTTTTATGTGATTTTAGAATGAGAGACTACCCATGTATATATAGAATTTAGGATTAGTTTAGACCGTCCGATCAACTCAGAATGAACCTGAACCGCTAAATTAGCCAACTCAGCCATAAAGACACATCAGCAGCTCAAGATTGGGCTCGGTCCAAACCTGGCCGACTTGACCAGGTCGACACCCAGGTCGACACCCAGGTCGACACTACAGTCGACCTGGGGGGGAGGGGAGGTCGACTCTAGTGTCGACTCCCCAGTCGACCTGCCTGGGCGGGAATTTTCCCGCGCAGCCCGCTTCTGCACTTCTAGTTTGAATTTTTAAATTTTCCTGCGAGCTGTTTTGAATTTTCTGAAACTTCCGATGGCCGGATCTCCTTCATACGAAGTCCAAATTACGCAAACTCGGACTCTATTTTGTCCAGAATTCCGAGACGAACACAATGGCGCAACCCGTTTCCCACAATTCTCACGTCTGAGATTAGTTATTCTTTAATTTGTGAATATTTATATTAACAGAATTACGGGGTGTTGCATAAAACTATAATGATAAATTAACGTTGTTGACCAAGCTTAAGGGTGATTTTTGTATATAGCACTATTCCGTAGGAAATGGAAACAGTTTGGTTTGAAATCCACTTACTCTAAAATAATAAATAACGATGTTTGTCCAAAGAAATAAAGGAGGGTTATGTTGGGTTGGGAACAAAGACGAATAATTGAGATTTAATATATTCCCCATATTAAATGGAAATATTCAAAGTTTGCAGATTGATAAGAAGAACATTAATGATAAATTATGTCATTCAACATTGGTTTTAAGTCAAATAAGAAATGTGGGAAAGTGGGGAATGTTTTCGAACATTAATAACATATATTTTGAATGAGGGAAAACAAGAGTTAAAATAACTAGAATTGTATTCTAAGAAATGTGAAGACTTAATCGGGTCTGGGAAAATATCTTGGAGGATATAGGAAACCGAAAAATTTATGTTCAAATAAAAAGGGTCAGTGATTGTGTACTATTTAGTTGTACATTTGAATGGATGTTTTGTTTTTACTTCGATAGTCAAATTACCGACTATCAAAGTGTTTTGACAATCGTTGTCGATACGGAGAGACCGGTGGGATTTATTATCCGAAAACCACTCCATATAGGCATAAGCGCTGCGAATTAGATCAGGCTGAAGATAATTGAAGAAGGAGTGAAATGCAAGGGTCATTCTATTCTAAAATGGTGCTTTTGTTTGTCTAGTCCTTGGACAACTTGTATGGACGAATATCTGATGGAATATACCAAACAAATCACGTATGATTGATCTCTTAAAGGTATTACATCAGGTGGCAGAGGAATTCGTTCCTCTTAGCTTTTTATACCCGTGATATTTTTGAAAATTGATTAGTGAATTGACGGGTTTGACAATGTGGTATTCAAAGTGAATGGTGATGAGATGTTCTGAAGATAGACGTAGCATCTAGCCTCACAACCAGGAAATGACAAAAATCGGGCAGGCAGCATGGCTATGTGGGTCATTCCCATTAGGGTGTATTGTCACCATCTAGACAAAATTCGTATTTGTTCTTCTTTCATTTATGTATCTTTAGATAACGGTTATGTGGGCCCAACTGTAGCTGGCAATATATTCGATACACTCAAGAGAAATGAGTGGTCGGTCATGTGTGGGTCGGGTTGTAAGATGTTCCTATTGAACCCCAGTTTATCCCCTCCAGTGTACACTGATTGGGAGATGGTCCCATACCTTGTCATAGTTGGAATCCAGTCTCCAATAAGCGCCATACGGTTTTTGATTTTATACTATATATGTGGAACGTGAGATGCAAGCGTTCTGCTATTTGGTAATTTACTTGATTAGACATTATTATAATATCACTGGATTTTGATATCAAAAATGATTTGGTTATAGTAAAGTAAAAACTGCCCGTGTTTATGTGTAGGCTAGTCTTACTATTATCTTTTTGTTTCAAAAGGGTTTTCAAAGTTAAACGATATGGTTGGAATTTACTCACACCAGTCCCATGAATGACCCAGAGTTTATTTTGTTTGTATTTTCCTTAAACTCTTTAGTGCCCAAATTTGTACGGGCAGTCAAGTGTTCAGGTTTTGCAAATTCGCTTGGAGGAGCTCAAAGCAGGAAGCTTCACCGCTAGTTATTAGAGACAATTTCCGCTGTAATATATATGAGTTATATTCTGATATGGTATGAATATACAAATTCAGATTTGTATTTCAAAGTGGTATATAATATATTTTATTCGTTTCGCTGTGAGATTCATGTTTACTTTGATTATGTTCAGTTGTGTTCTTCTTCTTCTTCTATTCTATTAGTTCTATCTTACCTTTCGCACCATCTAACTTCTTTCAAATAATGATCCAGTGTTTTCGATATCTGAATATTCGACATGGGTTTTGTGTCGATTTTCAGGGTCGAAAATCTCGTGGTCGTTACAACATCCGTTAGAAAAATATTGTTAAACTGGTTCAAATATTTCTTGTTTCGTCAATTCTGATTTAAAATGAATATTATACATTCAATTGAAATTCAAAATCCAGTTTTCAAACTACCACGTCATTTCCAGTTCGTTTTATATTTAAAATAAATTTATTTGTTCTAACTTCGATAAAAATAAATTTTTATTCGTTATTATTTATAATATATCATTTTAAATACTCAAAATCCATTAAAATAACTAAAATAAAAATTTTAATTGGTTCTAAAATTACGGGTTGTTACAATCTCCCCCACTTAAAATCTTTTCATCCTCGAAAAGGGATGGAGCTGAAAGTGATTTAGCCAACCAACTCAACTTTCATTCTGGATTTCATTATTCAACTTTTCAGTTTCTAAAAATTTTCTAATTTCTCAAAAATTTGGCTAACTCCCTAAATTTAAAAAAAAAATTCGCCATAACCTCCTTTGTATAGGTTGATGTTTAAAACTGCAAGTTGCTTCACAGGCCCGTCATCAATCCAAAAGAAAAAAGCCCAAGCGGCTAGCCTATCGGCTCATAAAATCATCAAAACTCAAGAAATACAGTAAATATGTACCAATTTGTCGGGTATAAAATTTTATTTCTCTTCTTGGCTTCCATGCTATGACCTGTTTATTATGTATACATGTACATATGTGCAATTCTAATCAATTTTCAATTCAGTTCGATATTAATTCAATTTCGCTAAATTTAATTCATTTATTGGTTTTATCATTCCAATATTTTATTAGTTAAATTAATAATCACACATCACAACCAGCAATCAATTAGTTGATTAGATTTTCAAATTTATAACTTTTATATATTTAAAAATCATATTTTCTAAGATCGGATTATATATGCAATCACAAATACGTTAATTATAAACTTGTCACTTTCAACTCATTCTAGGGCATTAGTAACCCTATCTCTAACGAGTTATCTCATTCTCGGATACTAGTGATCCTATCTCTAATGAGTTTTCTTTCATAGGATATTAACAATCCAATCTCTGATGAGTCTTTTATTCTGTTCAAACGAGTTGTACCCCAAATATTTGAGTTAACCAAAGCTCCGATACCAGGTGTAACGATACGGATTTCGCTCCGACCTAATTGATCGCTAAATCGACCAAGACCATTCAAAACCCGAATATGCTAACTCTGGGCATACAACACATCAGAATAATAACAGAAGACTTTTATAAACAACACAATAATGTTACATCAGAGTATAGAATATATCATAGTATATCGGAATACAATACAACAGAAGATTTATTTACAATAAATGTAACACAATGCAGCGGAAACAAATAAACCAACACAGCAGAAGACTATAAATGTTCTGGACCCAGTTTTAAGCTTCAATCCAGAATCTTGGTTATATATCTACAAAATAAAATACTCGACCGCCCATGTGGAAAATAGGGGCACGCGAGTTTGCAAGGGAAAAACAAACTATAGGTCATGGGACTGGTATGAGAAACTATGCATTTAAAATTTACTTGTATAAATGATAGGGCAAATCACAGGACCACGCTGCTAACGCGGAACGGGTTTAACCCCATGAATGCCAGTGCATAAGCAACAATCATAATAGTCATATATGGGTCAACTATGCATCAATCAACATGCAATATCCCAATCTACCAATTTATATTAATCATCATACTTAGATTTTACAAATCCAATTCAATGTATAGAAATTATCCCTTTGAACTTTATTTTCCAATTTCTATTTCAAATCATTTGAAATACATACCTAGCTTTTATATCAAAGTAGATATCTCTTTGGGATTCCAAATCAAATAATTTGGAAATATGAATTCCAGATCATAACAATGCATATAAACAAGTATGCAACCAAATATCGGGAGGTTTCTCCTATCAACAAGGCAAAGGTCACACACCTAAGCAACTCGATATATATGTGCACCTCCCACGATGGAGCAGGCTACACTGATGATGCACCTCCCATGCATGGAAGCATACACCACCCAAAGCCATTTAAGGCTATAACACCCACATTTTAGTCATATGGGTTACCCAAATCTTTAGCCACATACTAAATCATTTTATATCCCGAAGTAGGGAAAATCATTTCACAGCACAATAAGCACAAGTACTTTCAAACTATAGTAGTTCACATCAGCAATTCACACATATGATCAGTCAATATTAATCACATAACTTTTCAGCTCGTACGTCTCAAAGAAGGGCGTTAAGCAAGAAAATAAATTCTCCGCCACCAAACAGATGTGTTATCAATAGCAACTAATTGGATACGCAATGAATCGCATGTAAAAACATAATACACTTCCAAATCATTTCGAAATCATCGGGTTTAGCCCTCGAAATCCTTTCTGTTTTATAAAACATTCCCTATCCAAAATCGGGAGTACTTTTCTTTTCAGTGAAGAAAAATATCATTTCAAAATTATTCATTAAATTTGAAATGAACTCAACAACATCGCTAAACATCTCATAGTCAAATCGTGAAGTGTTTCATAAGATGTTAGCATACCAGTATTTCTACCCAACCCAATGTAAATGTAAAAGCATATTTTGCTCATAAACTAGTCGATCACAATCCAAATAGTCCATCAATCATCAATAATGAATATCAACAACCTAGCATATTTGGTTTATACTACATATCATGTTTTGGTAATTTAGTTAACTTTCGTTCATTCAAATCTAATTAAAGATTTATTATAACTCTCATTAGTTTCAATCCCTGACATTCATTATTTATTGATTGTTCAACTCTCTGGAAATTAATCCTATCATTAACCGGGTTAAAGAACTAATGTCATTTAAAACATAGTTCATGATAAACCCAAAATCATGTTCCATCAAAATGGAATCGTCACGGAAATCATAACAGTATATGATTGATATAAATTTCCATATCAATCTAATTCTATAAGTGGAATAACGGCAAGGCCTTTTAAATTCCATGAATAGTAACGGTCTTTATTGACAGAAGATCATCTCGATTATTACCAAACCGAATTCCATTCAATTCCAATTTAATAGATTAAATTGGAAAATTTTACTTTGGAAAATTCCATTAATCTAAATTAAATATTTATAAAATCCAAATCTTAACTTCACTGTTAATCGGGTTAAAGAACCCATTTTATTTAAAACATCGTTCACGGCAAACCCAAAATCCAATTCGGTATTAAGTACAAGGCTCTAAATAGAAATTATATCGTCTTATATTCAATATCAAATTCTGAAACCAACAAATATCATTTTGGAAATAACGATATACATACATATATATATATATATATATATATATCTTCCAAATTCCTCAACAATATCTGTATAATCACAGACTCCGATATCGAAATATCTCGAAGATAATTTCCATTCAAATCCATTCCAATTTATATATTGGCAAAACTCTGGTTATATTAATACCATTTTCAATTCAATTTACTTATTTAAAAACAACTGGATTTCTAATCTAGTTAATAACTAGTTCATTTCGATAAAAATATATTTTTATCTTTACAAATGTGGAATTTTTCATCCCAATTATTTCCAAATCATTTATTATGATTTTACACAAATTATTAATGCTTTTAATAATTTTATTAAGGCCCGTACAGTCGGTTTCCAGTAATGGCAACCGAACTACATCTATAGCGACCTTTTACAAATTTGATTTAGACATAATTCCAAATCCAACCGTTAGTCTGACAACCCCAATTTTGACAGACCGATTTTTTTTTTATAATTCCAATCTATCAAAATTCGGATTGGTTTGCTCTGTTATCCTGCAGAAAAGGCAGAGACATAAAATATGTCAGAGCTTAGAAAATATCTCACAGCGGAATGGATAAAATATAATATAAATCAACTACCATATTAATAATACTGCCTAACCACTATCCAAAGCTATAATGTCTAATGTCTCAGCCACAATTCTAACTTGCGAGTATGTTATGAGGAGGGGGGCAGAACACAAGTTCTGGTGACTGGATTTAAAATATACACTTCGGATAATCCTGCATATACCGTTCAATCATATTTTCTTAGTTATTAGGTTACTAGGGTTAACGTCACTCAAGGATTACACACTCGTCGTACCCATTTGCTTCCCGGTGGATAAACCTAATACAGTATACATGTAGCTACCGCCAATATTGAGGTGCACCCCATGGTACCCCACTCGCGTGGACACCACCGTAACAATATCGAAATATACACAGTCCCTTATCCTACGACGTAGTGACACTCGGATCACAATATTAAGTTCCACATATATTTATCATTACTATTCTATGTAAATGTACTGACTTCCACCTTTGTTCGAATCAGACGCTATACCGGAGTAATGCCCTCAAGTCTACAATACACCACCCAGAGCCGACATGCATGTATCTAGACTGTAACACCCCACCTCCGTTAAGGTCACTCACAAAGGGAATGCCTTAACTTTGGTGCAGCATTTTAGTAAATAGAACAGAAACTTACAAGATAGATAAAACAGTACTTGAAAAATTTTAACTTTATTACAGCGGAAACAGAAATCAATATGGTTGCATCCTTTCAAATCTCAGAATTCAAGTACAAAATATCAGTCTTGTACAAAAGCCTTAAAAATGCATGGTTTAAAATCATAATCCCCATGGAACGGAAGCTATACAGAGCCAAGCCATACTTTAAGCACTTCAAGCAAAGAGAAATCCGGATCAAGCTAAAGTATTCCCTCCTCGGATAACCTGGGGGGGGGGGGGGGAACGGAAGAAAGGAGGCGAAACAACAAGAGTCAGACAAAAAGTCTGGCAAGTCCAGTGACTTTCAGCATATGAACAGATAATAATAATAATATGACATGAACATAAAACAGGATGAGGGATAACTAAAACAGGTGTAGCAGATATAACAGAAGAACAGAATGACATAAACTATTGCTTTACACTTCTCTGCACTAATACTAGTATAACAGAATTAGGTGTCACCCTAATGTCCAAACTGAAACAGGAACGGGTATAGAATAATTTAACAGAAACAGAATGCTAATAATGGGCCTTTACTACCCGATCAGAAACAGACAGAAGCAGAAACAGATTAATCCCTACGGAAACAGAATGTAGAATTAGGTGTACACTAGTAATGGGCCTTTACCACCCGAGCAGACGGTACCACACAGAAACAGGCAGGTGTTACCACCGAACAGAAACAGACGGTACCAACAGAAACAGACAGAACTAAGTGTACCCTAAAACCCTACCCCAAGCGATCGGCTCCCTAATACATAAATATCCTGTGTCGGCCCCACAGTAGGGTGTATCACTCCCTAAAGTGACAACCAATTGGCACAGACCTATTTACAGATGTCACGGCATCTTACATCCTCAGAGGTAGACCGGGATCCATGCACGCACATGACCCGGTTGGAACGCACCATCAACATCCCTCGCCATTATCAGAATGAACCGCTTATAATTAGTTCAGTAAGCGTGCCCGGACCCTACTTACTGTTGGGTCAAAGTTTTGATACCAGAAAGGGTTACTGACTAATATGGGTCCCAAACAACAGATGACACAAGTAATTCCCCTCCTAACCTTGTGTCCCCAGACTAACAGATTTCAGCTTAACTTGTCTACAAGTTTCAGACATACAAAATTTAGGTTAACTAGTTCACAGATCAGACAATCAAGTTAACAGGTTTTCAGACTAACGGATCAGATGTTCGGATTAACAGGCTTACAGATTAACTGGTTCCAGATTATCTAACTTTGTATTGGGCCTACGGATTCACGAAACGGGTTCATCAGATTCATTGGTCCAATTGGTTTAACCTTACCCAACACGTTTTAGACATCATAATTATCTCAGATTTTCATTAATTAAATATTAATGCCCAAACCTCTCACATTAGACTGACAGTTTGCGGCTACTGGTTTGGCCGGTTGGTTCTGGGCAGGTTTCTGTCGCAAACTGAGTCTAACCTCGGGTTTCAAGCACGTTATGACTAACTTCCCACATTAGAACCTATTGTTTGCGACCACTGGATTATGTCGGGTGGTTCCCGGCAGAATTACGCCGCAAACTCATTCTAACCTCGAGTTAGCCATGTTTATCTTTGCGGCCAATTAATTAATGATTTACCATTTATACCCACGCCTAATATACATGTCAATTATTAATAACTATAGCCAATTCAGATTATGTCAATAGCGGACTAATTATACCAACTCAACAGATATAGCAGATAACAGATTTCTCAGATTAGGCGACTTAGTAGATTAAGCAAACTAGGAGATTTAGTATTTTCAACAGACTTAGCAGATGACAGATTTGGCAGATGAACAAATCTAGCAGACTAGGCAGTAGAATAAAACTAGCAGATTAAGCAATATAATAGAACTAGCAGATTAGGCAATGTAACACAACTAGCAAATTAGGCAAATATAACAAATTTACTCATTTCTTAAAGTTTCATACCTTGCCTAATTATAAATCTTGCCTAAGTTCACGTGCATAAATAATAGTCTTGATTCACAATATTATCATATACCCTATGTTTGTATTAAATTTACATAGCACAGATTATGGTCATAACTTTACCATATATCATATGTTCCAAATTTTTATTAAACTTGCATAGTACAGAAGATCCATATAATTTATACCAAATATAGCCATAGATTACTATGCATGTCAAATATCACAAAGGTCCCTTACTTAGGTGTTTATTTACATTAATAGATATCCTACTTTCATGTAAATCTTTATACCTAGGCCATATTCTCTTTATCCTAAATCATGTGTTCAATACAGTCTATATTTATGTTCAATTATATACCTTTTTACGTCATGTCCACAAATCATATGTTCAATACCTTTTTATGTTATAAATATAACATGTCCAATCATATGTCTCAGATTCATGTTCTAGCTACAGTCCTTGTTCTTTCCTCAAATTAGTCACCTATTGGTCATGCCCAATTTATGCATCATTCATTTTACTGTCCCAAACATTTTAGCGCATGTTAATCTCTTATGAGATTGGCTCAGGCTCGTGGTAGCCTGGCTATAGAACAGAAAGAGGAAAGAGGTACAGAATAAGATAAATCAAATCAGAACAGAACAGATATAATCTCAGATTCAGATTCACAATTCATGTCAAAATCCGAATTAACGTTTATAGCGGAAAATAACTGTACTTTCCTTAATTGGATTAAAGAAAGAACTCTAGTTGTTGTAGAACCGTTGCAGAAGCTCTAATCTCTAATTGAATTTAGGTTGATGTTGATGGTCTTCTAGTTTTGATTCCAGCAGACTAGCAACGCCATTTTTATTTTTAATTTAGAACAGTGGCAGAGTAGAAGCAGAATAAAATTGTGTGCAGAGAAGGCTGGGTTTGGGGCTGTTTAAATAGGTTTAGGAAGACGAATCTAGATAGAAAACGAGACCAGATACATCAGAACGCACCCAGGCAGAAAAGCAGATTCGGGAGGCAGGTCGACCCCTAGGTCGACACTAGGGTCGACTCTAGGGTCGACCCCCTGTGGGCAGGTCGACTCTAGGGTTGACTCTAGGGTCGACCCCCTGGGGGCAGGTCGACTCTAGGGTCGACCCCTGGGGGCAGGTCGACTCTAGGGTCGACTCCCCAGTCGACCTGGTTTGTGATGTTAAATTTTTTTCTGAACTTTGGAAGGCCATAACTTGGTCATATGGACTCCGATTTACGAAATTTCGGACTCTATTTCACGTATTTTTCCGAGACGAACGCAATGGCACAGCCCGTTTCCCTTGATTCTGATTTTATATTTTAATTATACTCAGATTTGTAATTCTTAAGTTCATAGAAAATACGGGGTGTTACATTCTCCCCTCCTTAAAGGATTTCGTCCCCGAAATCTTCAAGTTAAGAAGAATGTGTCCTACCATCCAATCACTCATCTACTCAGTCATCATCCACAAGCATCCATTGTCCTTAGAAATTTCTAGTGTTGTATGAACATTTGCAAAAGTGTGTGTATATGTTCCTTATCTAATGCAAAGATCAGGCGGTCTACTGATTCAGTTGATCTCCTTAATGCGAATTATGTCAGTGCCATGAGTCCAATATGTATGCAATTTTCCTATTTGATACATATCATTTCTATATGAGTGCACAACCATCCACTCATATGCAACATCCATGTGCTGATTCAACCATTTTGCATCCAAAAAAATTTAAAATGCTCACACATCCATATGCAATATGAGAGTGTTTTCGAGCCGATCTAGTGCCTAGTGTGTATATGCGTCCACGAGCAACCACTAGCAACCACTTGCATCCACTTGCAACCATCAAACATAACATGTCTCAAACACATGTTTACACCCATTAGGATTCTTATCTATAAGTTGAACACTCAATCGATAGGATACAGTCGAGTGATGGAAGCGAGTACAGATAAAACAAAAACTTGATTCCTATCAGACGTTGGTTGAGAAAATAATTCCCCTAAGGGTCAACCCCGAAGACCGAAATCAACATCAGATTGACACCCAGAGGGTTACCCTCTTTAGATAATGTCAAAACTGGAAATCTTATCAGAAGTATTCAGATATTTATAGACTACTGGTACAGATCAGGTTCCCTAATGATTCTTCGGAAGCTAAGCATGATAAAAATCATATCCCACAAAAACTCGGAATGTATGCGTCATACTTGACGTCTAACACAAATATCCCTCAAACCCCAAACTCAAACAGATGAGCCACAACCCTTATGGGTCTGAGTCTACAGCGGAATTTAGAAATAATACTAGTATTAAAGTGCAGAGTATCGATTACAAAATCAAAATACCAGAATCAGAAAAAGTCTTAACTCCATAATCAGATAAAGAAATTAAACCTACTATAGAAATTTTCCTATTTCTATCCTAGCCACTAGCCGCAAGAGTGTTCGCCTGCCTTCCTTTTCCTCGTTTCTTCGGGCAGTCCCTAGTGAAGTGTCCCATTTCCCCACAGTTGAAGCAAGCGCCCTTCCTTTTTCTGCAATCCTTGTTCAGATGAGTCAAGCTTCCACAAGTAAAGCACTTTTTCCCCTTCTTATCTTCAGACTTCTCATCCTTCCTTTGTGTTTCCTTTTTGGGCCCTACTTTCTTATTCTGTGGTTCCTCCTTCTTTGTCTCTTTCGGGCCCTTGTCTTCCTCGTGCAGTAGTGCCATATCCACCAATTTCTCATAAGTTGCTCCCATGGGTACATGTGTCATGGCTAGGCTGTGCAGTGGCTCGTTCAATCCTTTAACAAAGCGGAGAGCCTTTTTATGCTGAGTGTTGACTAAATCCAATCCAAACCTAGCTAGTTGGTTGAACTGGTTGACGTATTCCTTGACCGTCATACTTCCTTGCTTAAGAGATAAGAACTTTTCCAGTTGTAAAATCCGTTCAGCTTGCGAGAGAAATTTTGTCTCAAACCATGTTCTGAAATCCATCCATGTCTCAACCAGCCTCTCGGCGTTAGTGACTTCCCACCTGTAGGAAGCTTTGTCTTTGAGCAGCCATACCGCCAACTGTACCTTCTGCCTATCGTCCACCTCTAAGATAACGAATAGATCCTCAGTTTCTTTGAGCCAATTCCTCGCTTCTACGAATGATTCAGTTCCTTTGAAATCCTTCCCACCCATGGCCCTAAAATCTCTACAGATCTTTGAGAAAGCAATTGCACGAGGAGGGGAAGGGGGAGGGGGATCATTTGCTGGACCTGCAGTGGCGGTCCTAGCCTCAAGATATTGACGAAACCAACCGAGTACATGAACACCCTCTGGTATCTCAGATGCTTCAGACATGCTGAAACGAAAAAGGAAAGGTTCAATACAAAAAGGACTGAAAGAAAGATATATGGCTCTTAGGGATTATGTTTTTCAAAATAAGCTTTATTTTTGAAAATACTTCCTTTCAAAACCTTTTTGAAAATAGTTTTTCAAAACTTTTTTATAAAATTTGGTAACCTTCAGCTCTGATACCAAGTGTAACACCCCACCTCCATTAAGGTCACTCACAAAGGGAATGCCTTAACTTTGGTGGAGCATTTTAGTAAACAGAACAAAAACTTACAAGACAGATAAAACAGTACTTGAAAATTTTTAACTTTATTACAGCGGAAACAGAAATCAATATGGTTACATCCTTTCAAATCTCAGAATTCAAGTACAAAATATCAGTCTTGTACAAAAGCCTTAAAAATGCATGGTTTAAAATCATAATCCCCATGGAACGGAAGCTATACAGAGCCAAGCCATACTTTAAGCACTTCAAGCAAAGAGAAATCCAGATCAAGCTAAAGTATTCCCTCCTCGGATAACCTTGAGTGGGGGGGGGGGGGAACGGAAGAAAGGAGGCGAAACAACAAGGGTCAGACAAAAAGTCTGGCAAGTCCAGTGACTTTCAGCATATGAACAGATAATAATAATAATATGACATGAACATAAAACTGGATGAGGAATAACTGTAACAGCTGTAGCAGATATAACAGAAGAACAGAATGACATAAACTATTGCTTTACACTTCTCTGTACTAATACTAGTATAAAAGAATTAGGTGTCACCCTAATGTCTAAACTGAAATAGGAACGGGTACAGAATAATTTAACAGAAACAGAATGCTAATAATGGGCCTTTACTACCCGATCAGAAACAGATTAATCCCTACGGAAACAGAATGTAGAATTAGGTGTACACTAGTAATGGGCCTTTACCACCCGAACAGACGGTACCACACAGAAACAGACAGGTGTTACCACCCAACAGAAACAGACGGTACCAACAGAAACAGACAGAACTAAGTGTACCCTAAAACCCTACCCCAAGCGATCGGCTCCCTAATACATAAATATCCTATGTCGGCCCCACAGTAGGGTGTATCACTCCCTAAAGTGACAACCAATTGGCATAGACCTATTTACAGATGTCACGGCATCTTACATCCTCAGAGGCAGACCGGGATCCATGCACGCACATGACCCGGTTGGAACGCACCATCAACACCCCTCGCCATTATCAGAATGAACCGCTTATAATTAGTTCAGTAAGCGTGTCCGGACCCTACTTACTGTTGGGTCAAAGTTTTGATACCAGAAAGGGTTACTGACTAATATGGGTCCCAAACAATAGATGACACGAGTAATTCCCCTCCTAACCTTGTGTCCCCAGACTAACAGATTTCAGCTTAACTTGTCTACAAGTTTCAGACATACAAAATTTAGGTTAACTAGTTCACAGATCAGACAATCAAGTTAACAGGTTTTCAGACTAACGGATCAGATGTTCGGATTAACAGGCTTACAGATTAACTGGTTCCAGATTATCTAACTTTGTATTGGGCCTACGGATTCACGAAACGGGTTCATCAGATTCATTGGTCCAATTGGTTTAACCTTACCCAACACGTTTTAGACATCATAATTATCTCAGATTTTCATTAATTAAATATTAATGCCCAAACCACTCACATTAGACTGACAGTTTGCGGCTACTGGTTAGGCCGGTTGGTTCCGGGCAGGTTTTTGTCGCAAACTGAGTCTAACCTCGGGTTTCAAGCATGTTATGACTAACTTCTCACATTAGAACCTATTGTTTGCGACCACTGGATTATGCCGGGCGGTTCCGGGTAGAATTACGCTGCAAACTCATTCTAACCTCGAGTTAGCCATGTTTATCTTTGCGGCCAATTAATTAATGATTTACCATTTATACCCATGCCTAATATACATGTCAATTATTCATAACTATAGCCAATTCAGATTATGTCAATAGCGGACTAATTATACCTACTCAACAGATATAGCAGATAACAGATTTCTCAGATTAGGCGACTTAGCAGATTAAGCAAACTAGCAGATTTTGTATTTTCAACAGACTTAGCAGATGACAGATTTGGCAGATGAACAAATCTAGCAGACTAGGAAGTAGAGCAGAACTAGCAGATTAAGCAATATAACAGAACTAGCAGATTAGGCAACGTAACACAACTAGAAAATTAGGCAAATATAACAAATTTACTCATTTCTTAAAGTTTCATACCTTGCCTAATTATAAATCTTGCCTAAGTTCACGTGCATAAATAATAGTCTTGATTCACAATATTATCATATACCCTATGTTTGTATTAAATTTACATAGCACAGATTATGGTCATAACTTTACCATATATCATATGTTCCAAATTTTTATTAAACTTGCATAGTACAGAAGATCCATATAATTTATACCAAATATAGCCATAGATTACTATGCATGTCAAATATCCCAAAGGTCCCTTACTTAGGTGTTTATTTACATTAATAGATATCCTACTTTCATGTAAATCTTTATACCTAGGCCATATTCTCTTTATCCTAAATCATGTGTTCAATACAGTCTATATTTATGTTCAATTATATACCTTTTTACGTCATGTCCACAAATCATATGTTCAATACCTTTTTATGTTATAAATATAACATGTCCAATCATATGTCTCATATTCATGTTCTAGCTACAGTCCATGTTCTTTCCTCAAATTTGTAACCTATTGGTCATGCCCAATTTATGCATCATTCATTTTACTGTCCCAAACATTTTAGCGCATGTTAATCTCTTATGAGATTGGCTCAGGCTCGTGGTAGCCTGGCTATAGAACAGAAAGAGGAAAGAGGTACAGAATAAGATAAATCAAATCAGAATAGATATAATCTCAGATTCAGATTCACAATTCATGTCAAAATCAGAATTAACGTTTATAGCGGAAAATAACTGTACTTGCCTTAATTGGATTAAAGAAAGAACTCTAATTGTTGTAGAACCGTTGCAGAAGCTCTAATCTCTAATTGAATTTAGGTTGATGTTGATGGTCTTCTAGTTTTGATTCCAACAGAGTAGCAACGCCATTTTTATTTTTAATTTAGAACAGAGGCAGAGTAGAAGCAGAATAAAATTGTGTGCAGAGAAGGCTGGGTTTGGGGCTGTTTAAATAGGTTTAGGTAGACGAATCTAGACAGAAAACGAGACCAGATACATCAGAACGCACCCAGGCAGAAAAGCAGATTCGGGAGGCAGGTCGACCCCCAGGTCGACAGTAGGGTCGACTCTAGGGTCGACCCCCTGTGGGCAAGTCGACTCTAGGGTCGACTCTAGGGTCGACCCCCTGGGGGAAGGTTACATAGACTATCCACCATACGTATCTTCAATTGTAGCTCGATGCCTCAATCGCAGTCCTCTAATGTGCAACGAGTTCTGTGGCAGGGCAATACAAGAAGTACGGAACTCGATCGGGAGCTTTTCCATATCTGTACTAGCCCATCTTTAAAGAGCTTCTATATACAGATATACCTAGGGTCTTTTTTGTGGTGGCTATAGCCCCACCTCGGCCCCTCCCTTAACTAGTAAAGACTACCGGAGCTAAGAGACTGCCCCTACGCAAACAATCTAAACATCCATGTGGAATCTCCCCTCAACCCCTTATCCCGATAATGAAGGGTGAAATGGTATCTTGGGTTTTTCTCGAGTCTTTCGGCATCCCACTGGCTGCCGATGACGGGAATCCGACGGTCTATGTAACACCCCGAATTTTAGTTAATACTAAAATTCACTAATTACAGGATAAATAATCTCAGATGTGGGAATTGGGGGTAACGGGCTGCGTTATTGCGTTCGTCTCGGAAAAATACGCGAAATAGAGTCCGAGTTTTCGAAAATCGGAGTCCGTATGGCCCAGTTATGGCCCAATGAAGTTTGCAGAAAATTTAAAACTAAAACAGATTTAAAAATTTAAAATGTTCAGATTTGGAATGGGCCAGGCGGGGTCAGGCGGGAAGCTTCCCGCCCAGCCCATGTCGACAGGGCTGTCGACAGGCCTGTCGACAGGGGTGTCGACATGCCTGTCGACTTGCCTGTCGACAGGGTGGCACCGTTCTGTGAACCTGGGTGCACCAGTTTGCACCAGGTTGGGTTTCAGGCTGGCTAGGAGGGCTGGTTCTAGAGATTTCCTAAATCTAAGGGTCCTAATCTAATCTAGGGTTAATCTAAGGGCCTAAAACACTCACCTAATCCTATAAATAAGACCATAACCCTACCCTAATTCATTCATAATTAAGTCTTGTAACTAAACTATGGCAATTTGAAATTTGAGCATGGCCTCCACTAGTTCATGAAGGAAGTTGCAAGCTAATCCCTCTCAAATCATTCTCTAATCATCATTATCTTCATAGTTGCAACTAATTCTACTTCATAAGGTTGCTAATCTTAAGTTTGGTGAGTTTCTATCACTTTAACATCAATTGTTAAAGTAAGTAGAATGGGTGTAATGAGACTTATGGTCTTAAATGCGGATTAGTGAGTTTGAATCATGTATAATGATATACTACTCTATGTTGTTCTATGTTTATGCATATTTGATAAGTTGGTTTATGCATGCTTAATAAGTTGATTTATGCATGTTTAACAAGTTGATATATGCATGTTTAATAAGTGGATTTATGCATATTTAATAAGTGGAATTATGCATGCTTAGCAAAGTGAGATATGCAAGTTAAGTGTATGTTTAAATGCAAGTTGAAAGTGATATGCAAGTTAAGTGTATGTTTAAATGCAAGTTGAAAGTGATATGCAAGTTATGCATGCTTATGCAAGTGTATGGATGCTTATGCAAGTCATATATATGTTTAAATGCAAGATTTATGTGATATGCATGTTATGCATGCTTATGCGAGTATATGAATACTTATGCAAGATATGTATATGCTTAAATGACATGATATGCAAGTTATGCAAGTATGTGAATACCTATGCAAGTATGTGGATGCCTATGCAAGTATGTGAATGCTTATGCAAGTTATGTGTATGCTTAAATGCATGTTTAACATGCTATGCAAGATTGAGAATGCCTATATGCAAGTTTAACATGTTATGCAAGATATGTGTATGATAATATGCAAGCTCATATGCAACATGTTATGCAAATCATGTGTATGATAATATGCAAGTTTGGGTTGTATGTCGTTGGGTTATTATATGCTCATATATGCAAGTTGACATCCTCTTAACCCATGACAAAGTTGTATGCTAAACCCATGATATTTGTGATGATCTTCCCCTTATTATGTCATGTAACGAGAACGATTTACGTGGGGAACGATGGGGTTGGTAAATATATTAATAAATGAATGTTTGGGTATGATTAAGCATACCATAAAAAAAAATTTACCATAAGTGGGAATTTACCTATTGAGTTAGGTCTACCCCATGGGAATTTACCTATTGAGTTAGGTCTACCCATGTTATGGAAAACTTGATATTAATTAGGGATAATTAATATGGGGGAGATTAATTAGGTGTAATTAATCGACTAAGACACGAGGTTGGACTCATTTGTAGTGTAAAACTGCCCGGACCCGACCGGCTTAACCAGTTGCTACAAATGTCAGCCCAATGTGAGAGGTCTTAGCCATAAATTAAATACGTGATTAAGGTAAAGACACGAGGTTAGACTCTGTTATGACGTAAGACTGCCCGGATTCTACCGGCTTAACCAGGCGGTCATAACAGCCAGTCTAATGTGGGAGGTCTTTACGGGAGATCACGGTCTTAATTAATTAAGAAACACTTAACCATAATAACATGTAGTGGGACATGAGGGGTTAAGTGGGTGCCTTGGGTGGCATGAGGAAATTTGGTGGTTGCCTTGGGTGGCATGTGGAATCTAGTGGGTTGCCTTGGGTGGCAATAGAAAATACGATTAGAATACTTAACCAAGTGGAAACATGTAATTAAACATGATTAAAGGGTTAAGTGGGATACACTAAATATTTGACAAGCTTAAGTGGGTAGCTTGTGGGGGGCCCATTTCAACCAATATCCCAAACGTATCTTTGTGGGCTCGACCCATGTCGAGTGACGGGACACGCATATTGGGCTTGATTATAAGAGGCCAAAACGGGTTAGCGGTGGCAACGCAAGTCCAACGGGCTTCATATGCGTGTGTGGGCCCGGGCTGGTAGATAAGCCGTTGTTGCATCGTGTAGATATAAAGCCGTGCACCGTTAGTATTGGGTAGCCACTTTAGGGGAGTGATACACCCCACTGTGGGACCAGCACGGGTATCTACGGTAGGGAGCCGATCGCTTGGGGAGTAGTGGGTACACCTAAGGAAGATAGGGGCAGACGGCACCTATGTAAGGGTACACGAAACTACTGGGTAAGAATTACTGGGTACACCTAGTGGAGATAGGGGAAGACGGCACCTATGTAGTGGGCTAGGGGTACATGAAACTACTGGGGAAATTTTCTAAGCTTTTGGAAGGGATCAACCTTTAAGTAGGAATGACTGGTGTGGTGCAGTTAGTAATTATCCTTGGGTGGGTAGATGCGTCCTGACGATTATCTTAGTTTACCCTAAGTCTTCCAAGCTGCTTTGTGTAGCCATTCATCCCCAGATATTACCATAGGTCAAGTTTATGTCTTCTCTGGTTACTTTAATGATTGTATTGTTAAAGTTATAGGACTCACTCAGACTTATGTCTGACCCCGCTGTTTTTATCTTTTTCCTAACCCTCAGGTCCTACGGTGGATCCTAGCGGTAGTAGAGCTTGATCGGATTTCTGTTTCCAGTCTTGAGGAGCTTGGGTAGATGTAAAGCTCCAGTCATCCAGTTATCTTTTCTTTTCTTATGGCTATTGTATGAGAGAGTGGGATTATGTACTTCTTTATTTTGACAGATATTGTACTTGACTTTTATCATGGTTTTATGATGTAACCAGACATTTTTATTTCCGCTGTTATGAGATGATGTTTTAAATTTCAAATACTGTTTATATCTGTCTTGGTGTAATTTTTCTGTTCTATATTCACTAAAATACTCCACCGATGCTATGGCATTCCCTTAGTGAGTGACTATAGCGGGCGTGGGGTGTTACACGTGGTATCAGAGCAAAGGTTACCGGAACAGATAAAATTTTTTAGAAAACTATTTTTCTAAAACATTTTTGGAAAAGATATTTTCAAAAACATGTCTTTTAAGAGAAAAGTTTTTGAAAGAAAAGCATAATCCCCAATAGCCATATCTATATCCTTCGAATTCTCCGTTTTGAATCTTTCCTTTTTCGTTTCAGCATGGCTGAGGATCTTAACTTTCCGGAGGGTGTGACGGTACCAGTATGGTATAGGAGATTGATGGAAGCTAGGGCCACCACTGCGGGTCCAGCAAATATTCCTCCACCAACCGTAGCACCCGATCTTCCTCCTCCCCCTCCTCCTCGCACGGATACTTTTGCTAAGACCTGCAAGGAATTTAAAGCTATGGGAGGGAGACCTTTTCAAGGATCTGAAACCTTTGTGGAGGCTAGAGATTGGCTTAAGGAGGTGGAAGAGTTGATAGATATCTTTGAGATGGAAGAAGGGAAGAAAGTCAAGTTGGCTGCTTGGTTAATGAAGGGAGAGGCCTCATTCTGGTGGGAGGTTACTAATGGAGAACGCCCCGTTGACTCTTGGGCGGATTTTAAGCAAAGATTTGTGGCAATGTTTCTCTCAAGGGCGGAGGAAAACTTGTATATGGAAAGATTCTTGACTCTAAAGCAAGGAAATCTTTCGGTGAAGGAATATGTTAACAAGTTTAATCAATTGGCAAGGTTTGGCCTAGACATGGTGAATACACCGGAGAAGAAGGCTTTGAGGTTTGTGAAAGTCTTGAATGAACCTATGCATGGGTTGGCTATGACTCACATCCCTATGGGGGCCACCTTTGAGAAGCTAGTTGATATGGCACTCATGTATGAGGAAGAGAAGGGTCCTAATGCTAATAAGGCAACCGAGAAGAAGGGAGATCAAAAGAGACCTCAACAACAGCAAAGCAAAGGTGGGAAAGGCAACGGTGGCAAGGGCAAGAAGAAGAAGTGTTTCAATTGTGGGACACCTGGCCACCTAACTAAGGATTGTCGCAAGAAGAAGAAGACCGGCTGCTTCCACTGTGGCGAAGCAGGGCACTTAGTGAAGGATTGCCCTAAGAAGGGGCAAAGGACGGGATCTACCTCAGGAGGACAGGTGCAAGCTCTTATGGCACCGAGTCAGGCTAGGGGGCAAGTACAGGCTCTCGCGGTTCCACCGATTCAAGAGAGAGGTAGAACTATTTCCGTTGAAAGTCTGGTTTTTCTATTTGACCATCCTGTCCGTACATTGTTTGATTCAGGCGCATCGCATTCGTTTATTTCATCATCATTAGTTGAGTCACTGCACCTAGACACCAGTCTGGTAGATGATCCCTTGGTTGTTTCAAACCCAATTGGGGGCTCCACTTATTTATCCATGATATGTTTGGGTTTGAAGATTTCTATACTTAGCATTGAGTTTAGATGTGATGCTTTTGTGTTGGGCTTCACGGGCTATGGGTTGATTTTGGGCATGGACTGGTTATCCAGTAATGGTGCCGTTCTTGATTGCGAAAGGAGAGTTGTTAGGCTCATGACCCGCTTGGGTAACACTCTCGAGATTTCTTGTAATCCCATGGACTCTGTTATGCTAAGTTATCTTGAATCGCTTGACGCTTCGGTCGAGAGTTTGCAATCTATGAGAGTGGTCCGGGAATATCCGGATGTGTTTGAGGAGGTGAAGGGCTTACCTCCGAAGCGGGAGATTGACTTCCGAATATATTTGGTGGATAATGCTAAACCGGTATCTTTACCAGTGCGCCACATGGCTCCTCGTGAGAGGAGGGAACTCCATAAGCAAGTAGGGGAGTTGCTTGAGAAGGGGTTCATAAGACGGAGCATATCGGAGTGGGGTGCTCCAGTAGTATTTGCTACGAAGGCGGATGGCTCCCTCAGACTTTGTGTAGACTATAGAGAACTCAACAAGCTCACAAAGAAGAATAGACACCCATTGCCGAGGATTGATGATCTTTTCGATCAGTTGGTTGGCGCTTCAGTATTTTCTCAGTTGGACTTAGCCACGGGGTTTCATCAGTTGAGGGTGGCTGAGGATAGCATAGACAAGACTGCCTTTAGGACTCCGGATGGTTTCTATGAGTGGCTGGTGATGCCATTTGGGTTGACGAACGCCCCTGCATACTTTGTTGATTTGATGAGTAGGGTGTTCAGGGAGTTCCTTAATAAATTCGTGGTGGTCTTTGTGGATGACATCTTAGTGTTTTCTAAGAGTGAAGAAGAGCATGCCCTACATCTTGGGGAAGTATTGAAGACTCTTCGAGCACATAGCCTTAAGGCTAAGTTCTCTAAATGTCACTTCTGGAGGAGGGAAGTGCGGTTCTTGGGGCATGTGGTCTCCAAGGAAGGGATAGCTGTGGATCCCGCGAAGGTAGTATCAATTCAGGATTGGAAGGTTCCGAAGAATGCTACCGAAGTAAGAAGTTTCTTGGGGTTGGAGGGCTATTATAGGAAGTTTATCAAAGACTTCGCGAAGATATCAGCCCCATTAACCCGCTTAACAAAGAAGAATCTTGTTTTCACATGGGACGTAGATTGTGATGATGCGTTCCGACGGTTAAAGAGAGCTTTAACCACTGCTCCAGTTTTAGTGTTGCCAGATGGGAGCAAGCCATTTGTTGTCTATACCGATGCCTGTGGGATAGGCCTTGGCGCAGTCTTAATGCAAGAGGGAAGGGTAATAGCCTACGGTGGAAGGCAGTTGAGGGCACATGAGAAAAATTACCCTACCCATGATTTAGAATTGGCCGCTATTGTTTTTGCGCTTAAAATTTGGCGCCATTATCTTCTTGGTGAGAGATTCGAGTTGTTCACTGACCATAAATCATTGAAGTACTTATTCTCTCAGAAGGATTTAAACTTAAGACAGCAAAGGTGGATGGAGTTCTTAGCATCCTATGACTTTGAGATATTGTATACCCCTGGCAAGGGTAACGTGGTGGCGGACGCCTTGAGTAGGAAGAGGTTGTCCTTGAGTCCATTGTTCGTGGAACGACGAAGCTTGGAATTTATCTCGATGTTTGATTTCAGACCTTCCATTGACTATGTACCCGGTTTGCTAGCTTCTTTAGAAGTTAGACCTACTCTTTTCGGGCGGATTGGAGAAGCACAGAGGGACGACCCACAGTTGGTTGAGTTGATAGAGAAGCTCATAAGGGGGGAGTCGTCCAGCCATTTGAGTAGGTACACCCTAGACGGCAGGGGGTGCTTGCGTAGAGACGGTAGACTTTGTGTACCGCTAGATGAAGGGTTGAGGAAGGCTATTCTTGATGATGCACACCGTTCTAGGATGACCATTCATCCCGGTGGGGATAAGATGTACCAAGATATGAAGAGGGTTTTCTTCTGGGCCGGTATGAAGAAAGATGTGGCCGAATATGTAGCTCGATGCTTGGTATGTCAGCAAGTGAAGGCGGAGCAAAGGAAACCAGGTGGGTTTCTTTACCCATTGGAGGTTCCGCAATGGAAGTGGGATAGCGTCTCGATGGATTTTATTGACGGGTTACCCAGGTCGAGGAAGGGTAATACAGGAATTTGGGTAGTAGTAGATAGACTTACTAAGAGCGCCCATTTCATACCTGTGAAGAGCAAGAGGACTGCTCCATGGCTAGCTTCAGTATATCTTCGAGAGATAGTTCGATTACATGGGGTACCCTCTAGCATAGTGAGTGATCGAGATCCTATCTTCACTAGCGAGTTCTGGAGAAGTTTGCAAGAAGCAGTGGGGACTCAATTGTGTCTGAGCACTGCTTATCATCCTCAGACAGACGGCCAGACTGAGAGGGTGAATCATGTTCTAGAAGACCTTTTGAGGCTTTGTATCTTAGATTTTGGAGGTACATGGGAAGAGCATCTTCCACTGGTGGAGTTCGCATATAATAACAGCTTTCAGTCCAGTATTGGTATGGCTCCTTTCGAAGCTCTCTATGGAAGGCCTTGTCGATCACCTACATGTTGGTGGGAATCTACGGAGAAAATCTTGCTTGGGCCCGATATGGTTAGGGAGACTTCTGAGAAGATTGACTTGATTCGAAGAAGGATGAAAGCAGCGCAGGATAGGCAAAAATCTTATGCGGACAAGAGAAGGACGGATCTTGAATTTGAGGTTGGGGATATGGTTTTTGTCAAGGTATCTCCGTTAAGAAATGTTGTTCGCTTCGGATCCGTTGGGAAGTTAGCACCGAGGTTTGTTGGGCCGTTTCCTATCAAGGAAAGGATTGGATGGATGGCATATAGAGTGGAGTTGCCTGACAGACTTAGTGGTGTCCATTATGTATTCCATGTGTCCCATTTGAGGAAGTGCTTACATGAGACGGCAGAGGTGGTAGAGCCGAGCTTGCTTAGAGATGTAGAGGTTGAGCGTGATGCGACGATTCGACGAGCTCCTACTCGCATCCTTGGGTCAGAGACTAGGAAATTGAGGAATCGAGAGGTTCAGCTAGTCAAAGTGCAATGGGGAGAAGATGAGAGCAACGCGACTTGGGAGACGGAAGCGAAGATGCGTTCATTGTACCCATTTCTTTTTGAGGGTATGTCCTTACTTTCTCCTTTATCTCTTGTCTAGTACTTATCTTATCTTTAGTATGTCCTCTCGTTAGTACCTTTGACCTTTAGATAGGGTAAACCTATGGTTGAAACATGTGTTTGAGACATGTTATGGTTGATGGATGCAAGTGGATGCAAGTGTTTGCTAGTGGTTGCTCGTGGATGCATATACACACACTCTAGGAACTAGATCGGCTCAGTCACTTCATATTGCATATTGCATAAAATTGTGTGTAGGAAAATATATTTATGGATGTATAATGGTTGTGTTATCACATGGATGATGCATTTTGGTGAATGATTGTGCACTCATGTAGATATTGTATGTGTCGATAGGGTTTTCTCGCATACATAATGGATGCATGGCACTATCATGGTTTGCATATGTTCATACATTAGATAGGGAACATATACACACACTTTTTGCATATGCTCATACATCATTAGAAATTATTTTAAGGACAATGGATGCCTCTGGTTGATGATTTGAGTAGATGGTTGTTTGGATGGTAGGATATGCATTCTCCTTAGCCTAGAGATTTCGGGGACGAAATCCTTTAAGGAGGGGAGAATGTAACACCCCGAATTTTAGTTAATACTAAAATTCACTAATTACAGGATAAATAATCTCAGATGTGGGAATTGGGGGTAACGGGCTGCGTTATTGCGTTCGTCTCGGAAAAATACGCGAAATAGAGTCCGAGTTTTCGAAAATCGGAGTCCGTATGGCCCAGTTATGGCCCAATGAAGTTTACAGAAAATTTAAAACTAAAACAGATTTAAAAATTTAAAATGTTCAGATTTGGAATGGGCCAGGCGGGGTCAGGCGGGAAGCTTCCCGCCCAGCCCATGTCGACAGGGCTGTCGACAGGGGTGTCGACATGCCTGTCGACTTGCCTGTCGACAGGGTGGCACCGTTCTGTGAACCTGGGTGCACCAGGTTGCACCAGGTTGGGTTTCAGGCTGGCTAGGAGGGCTGGTTCTAGAGATTTCCTAAATCTAAGGGTCCTAATCTAATCTAGGGTTAATCTAAGGGCCTAAAACACTCACCTAATCCTATAAATAAGACCATAACCCTACCCTAATTCATTCATAATTAAGTCTTGTAACTAAACTATGGCAAATTGAAATTTGAGCATGGCCTCCACTAGTTCATGAAGGAAGTTGCAAGCTAATCCCTCTAAAATCATTCTCTAATCATCATTATCTTCATAGTTGCAACTAATTCTACTTCATAAGGTTGCTAATCTTAAGTTTGGTGAGTTTCTATCACTTTAACATCAATTGTTAAAGTAAGTAGAATGGGTGTAATGAGACTTATGGTCTTAAATGCGGATTAGTGAGTTTGAATCATGTATAATGATATATTACTCTATGTTGTTCTATGTTTATGCATATTTGATAAGTTGGTTTATGCATGCTTAATAAGTTGATTTATGCATGTTTAACAAGTTGATATATGCATGTTTAATAAGTGGATTTATGCATATTTAATAAGTGGAATTATGCATGCTTAGCAAAGTGAGATATGCAAGTTAAGTGTATGTTTAAATGCAAGTTGAAAGTGATATGCAAGTTAAGTGTATGTTTAAATGCAAGTTGAAAGTGATATGCAAGTTATGCATGCTTATGCAAGTGTATGGATGCTTATGCAAGTCATATATATGTTTAAATGCAAGATTTATGTGATATGCAAGTTATGCATGCTTATGCGAGTATATGAATACTTATGCAAGATATGTATATGCTTAAATGACATGATATGCAAGTTATGCAAGTATGTGAATACCTATGCAAGTATGTGGATGCCTATGCAAGTATGTGAATGCTTATGCAAGTTATGTGTATGCTTAAATGCATGTTTAACATGTTATGCAAGATTGAGAATGCCTATATGCAAGTTTAACATGTTATGCAAGATATGTGTATGATAATATGCAAGCTCATATGCAACATGTTATGCAAATCATGTGTATGATAATATGCAAGTTTGGGTTGTATGTCGTTGGGTTAATATATGCTCATATATGCAAGTTGACATCCTCTTAACCCATGACAAAGTTGTATGCTAAACCCATGATATTTGTGATGATCTTCCCCTTATTATGTCATGTAACGAGAACGATTTACGTGGGGAACGATGGGGTTGGTAAATATATTAATAAATGAATGTTTGGGTATGATTAAGCATACCATAAAAAAAAATTACCATAAGTGGGAATTTACCTATTGAGTTAGGTCTACCCATGTTATGGAAAACTTGATATTAATTAGGGATAATTAATATGGGGGAGATTAATTAGGTGTAATTAATCGACTAAGACACGAGGTTGGACTCATTTGTAGTGTAAAACTGCCCGGACCCGACCGGCTTAACCAGTTGCTACAAATGTCAGCCCAATGTGAGAGGTCTTAGCCATAAATTAAATACGTGATTAAGGTAAAGACACGAGGTTAGACTCTGTTATGACGTAAGACTGCCCGGATTCTACCGGCTTAACCAGGCGGTCATAACAGCCAGTCTAATGTGGGAGGTCTTTACGGGAGATCATGGTCTTAATTAATTAAGAAACACTTAACCATAATAACATGTAGTGGGACATGAGGGGTTAAGTGGGTGCCTTGGGTGGCATGAGGAAATTTGGTGGTTGCCTTGGGTGGCATGTGGAATCTAGTGGGTTGCCTTAGGTGGCAATAGAAAATACGATTAGAATACTTAACCAAGTGGAAACATGTAATTAAACATGATTAAAGGGTTAAGTGGGATACACTAAATATTTGACAAGCTTAAGTGGGTAGCTTGTGGGGGGCCCATTTCAACCAATATCCCAAACGTATCTTTGTGGGCTCGACCCATGTCGAGTGACGGGACACGCATATTGGGCTTGATTATAAGAGGCCAAAACGGGTTAGCGGTGGCAACGCAAGTCCAACGGGCTTCATATGCGTGTGTGGGCCCGGGCTGGTAGATAAGCCGTTGTTGCATCGTGTAGATATAAAGCCGTGCACCGTTAGTATTGGGTAGCCACTTTAGGGGAGTGACACACCCCACTGTGGGACCAGCACGGGTATCTACGGTAGGGAGCCGATCGCTTGGGGAGTAGTGGGTACACCTAAGGAAGATAGGGGCAGACGACACCTATGTAGGGGTACACGAAACTACTGGGTAAGAATTACTGGGTACACCTAGTGGAGATAGGGGCAGACGGCACCTATGTAGTGGGCTAGGGGTACATGAAACTACTGGGGAAATTTTCTAAGTTTTTGGAAGGGATCAACCTTTAAGTAGGAATGACTGGTGTGGTGCAGTTAGTAATTATCCTTGGGTGGGTAGATGCGTCCTGACGATTATCTTAGTTTACCCTAAGTCTTCCAAGCTGCTTAGTGTAGCCATTCATCCCCAGATATTACCATAGGTCAAGTTTATGTCTTCTCTGGTTACTTTAATGATTGTATTGTTAAAGTTATAGGACTCACTCAGACTTATGTCTGACCCCGTTGTTTTTATCTTTTTCCTAACCCTCAGGTCCTACGGTGGATCCTAGCGGTAGTAGAGCTTGATCGGATTTCTGTTTCCAGTCTTGAGGAGCTTGGGTAGATGTAAAGCTCCAGTCATCCAGTTATCTTTTCTTTTCTTATGGCTATTGTATGAGAGAGTGGGATTATGTACTTCTTTATTTTGACAGATATTGTACTTGACTTTTATCATGGTTTTATGATGTAACCAGACATGTTTATTTCCGCTGTTATGAGATGATGTTTTAAATTTCAAATACTGTTTATATCTGTCTTGGTGTAATTTTTCTGTTCTATATTCACTAAAATACTCCACCGATGCTATGGCATTCCCTTAGTGAGTGACTATAGCGGGCGTGGGGTGTTACAGTCTACTATCCTTGTTGGTCGTAACCCGCTGCCTCCCTCTGCCTCCTTGTGAGGAAACCACCGAACCACCTTGGTGTTACCTCGTCATAGCATTCTGACTGCCTAGCTACATCTGCAGTCAAGGCCCACCCACCAAGTAGTTAAGCGCAGTCCCAACCTCTACGGGCACAGCCTAAGATATTTGCCGCCACACATAGGACAACTAGGGGCACCTTACGTTCATTGGGAAGCCGTGTGCTTCCTCTTCCTGTACTTCGGAGCAATCAGAAAAATCAGATGAATGTGCGCTCCCCTTCGCACCTTATAACACCTCGATGATCTGCCCCGTTGGGTTATTCACCCTCAACTTCCCGGACTGGTCTAAGCGCCTTACTTTAGCATGTTGTTAGACCTTATGTCTAAACATTCTTTTACGCGCTTGTCTCACTTCATCAGGTTTCCAGTTACTTGGTTATTCCCATTCATTTTGAATTTTTATTCAAATTACCTAGTTTCTATTGCTTATTAATTTTAGTCATATAACATAATATATTTAAGTTTATTAATAAGCCCACAACATGTTATTCTCCAAATTGTGGCCCAAGGTCTGTAATTTTAACTACCCGAACTCCCCTGGTCTCCGAAGAGAAGAGAAAGAACGAATTGTTTTGAGAACTAGTCACAACAGAACGCAGACAGAAGAACGTTTTATTGTATATTACAACAATCCATCAGATTACAAGAATATACAGAGTATAAATGAATATTACACAACAGAAAATATCAGAGATTACAATAAATTACATAGTAGCGGAAAATAATACAATACACAACTAGAAAAGATATACGGATACAAAGCTTTCCGGATATCGTTCCAGCTGTAAACCAGGATCCTGTGGATATAAATCTGCAAAACCAAAACTACTAGCTGCCCGTGTCAAAATAAGGGTACCCAGAGTTTAGGTTAAAAAAATAAACTCCAGGTCAGTCATGGGACTGGTGTGAGAACTAAAACAGTTATAAATCTTTATTTTAAAGTTAGGTAAATCAAGGGACCACGCCGTATAACACGGAACGGCTTTCCTCCCAAGAATACCAGTGCATAGAACAATAGTGCAATGCTAAATAAAGAAAAATGAAGCTATTATAAGACCCAGGTCCTATCACACAATGCAACGCAAGCCGGGGGATAGGGTTTTCCCTTATAACAGCCAAAGAATGCTTGATACGTTTTAAAACAAATCATTTGATACTATTATAAGTGCATAGTGTATGAAACAACTTCAAATCATAAGTATCAATCATAGACGGCATGGGTACCATATATCATGTCGCCATACTAGTTCTACAATTAAAACCGCAATATCACATATTTGGAAGTTGGATTTCTATCTATGAACCGAGGCAAAAGATAGTCCTCAACTTATTCGAGACTCTCTAGCCCGAGCCTCAGGTCAGAGCTCGAGTGACCTTGGAGCGACAGGGCCGGTCCACCGATGTGGGTTAAACTTAAATCCTGAACACTGCATTTCCCCGCCCTTTGGGGCGTAAGTGAGCCAACGAATGACTCCATCAGACCCGGATCGTCCGTTCAAACCGAGGCGCCTCACAACAGCAACAACCACACAGGTGAAAAGTATATAAATGTCAAGGCTGGTAGGTCACTGACACCACCCTAGCTAGAAAGAAACGCATGCCCTCCCTGAGGTCCTCTCCCATTTTTGGTTCACAACCGGGGTGTGAGGCTCGCGAATCAACGCTACACAAAGCTATGCCACACAGGCCTTGCTTTGATCATCATCCACAAGACTTTGCTTTTCAACAGAAGCCTTGATCAATTGCCATTTAGGCATGCCACACAGGCAATTCACTCCATGCGATTGATATCCATCAATATATAACCCCTGAGCTCGTACGTCTCAGAGAAGGGCGTTAAGCAAGAGAATAAATTATCCGCCGCCAAACAGATATATATTTAATAGAAATCAATCACACAGAATAAAATCCAATGTCAGACACACAGTTCGTTTACAAGTCCGTTCCGGGTCTGAACGAAACCGGAGTCACCTAGTACCCCGCATATCCATCGATCTCCAAGTGCGTCTGGACGATCACCAACTGTTTCCATCTTCTTAGGTGTACAGCCCAATGAAGACCATCAGTAATTATCCAAACGACGTTAAAGAATCAGTGTCATTTAAAACACGGTTCACGATAAACCCAAAATCACTTTCCATCAATTATCGGGTTAAAGAACAAGTGTTATTTAAAACACTGTTCACGATAAACCCAAAAATCAATATCAATTCAATTAAATATTATTGAATTGGTACACTTCATTAAATCTAAATAAAAAGATTCAATCTTTTTCTCAACTGGATTCAAGAACAGTGTTAATGTAGACACCATTCACGACAAACCCAAATCACATTTGATATTAAATACAAGGCTCTGAATAGAAAATATATCGGCTTATATTCAACATCAAATTCTACGATCAACAAATATCGTATTGGAAGTAATGATATATATATATATATATATATCTTTCGAATTTCCATAACAACATCTGTATAATCACGAAATCCAACATCGAAATATTCCAAAGACAATTTCGATCCAAGTCCGTTCCAATTCAATTATTGGAAATTCTGGTTATATTTCAAAACCATTTCAAACTCACCTTATTTATTTTAAAAATAAATAAATTACTATTCTAGTTCAAAACTACTTCATTTCGATAAAAATCTATTTTTATCTTTTCAAATATGAATTTTTTCATCCCAATTCTTCACAAATCATTTCTTATGATTTTACACAAATTATTACTATTTTTAATAATTTTATCAAGGCCCGTACAGTCGATTTCCATTAATGGCCATCGAACTGCACTTACAGCAACCTTTTCCAAATTTTATTTGGACATAATTCCAAATCCAACCGTTAGATTTTAAATTTCAAATATCCATTAGAAAGCTCTTTTCGATACGAACCCAACGGTTCTGGTTTAGGAGAATCCGACGGTCGGATCTCCCGCAATATCCGTTCGAAGTCAATGGTCGAAATTCGCGAACTGCCGCGGCGCGGCGCATTCTATTTAGGCCATTATATTATATATATAATATATACTTTGTCGATTTCAATTCAAAACGTGCTTTATAAATCGTTTTAAATTCATTTTAAAAACGGTTTCAACTTCATATTCAATTTCAAATCAAAATTGAATATTCCAATATAAATTCGTTTTAAATTCATTTCAAATTCATTTCAAATTGATTTCAATTCAAATCGATTTTGAATTCACTTTCAATTCGTTTTCAATTCAATTTCAATTCTAATTCATTTATATTCAATTTCAATTCGAATTCATTTATATTCAATTTCAATTCGAATTCATTTCTATTCAATTTCAATTCGAATTCATTTCTTTTCAAAAATCAGATTTTGAAATCACTTTCGATATTCATTATAAAATGAATAAAATCGATATAAATATCGTTCACGTCAAAATGGCGTCAATCTAATCAACACGGCTTCATATATTTCTATTTTCAAATATTCTATTTCAAATATTTCTTTTTCAAATATTTCTTTTTCAAATATTTCTATTTCAAAACTGGAATGAGGCCCAATCAATTACCATATAATGTTAATTATATGGATTTTCTACAACACATGTATACAATAACAACGATAAATAATCAACCATCATCCAAAGTGCATTCTACACTGTATAAGCATCGAATATAAATATTCAATGCTTATAGCAGCCTGTCAATCAATCGATCGACATACAACTAATTATTGGGATTAGTGTACGTCAAATATCATCCCAATACCCGTGTGGGGTTTCAAACAATCAAACATAGATTTTATTTGTGCAGTTGGGCGATGTGTAAAATTTATCGTCCCAATCAATATCAGTCAAATGTGTGTATATAAACAGATCGTCCGATTTGTTTATTTTTATTTCATTTCATATACATGTTAAAAAATTCTATTTTTAACGATAAAATATTTCTAACTATAAAAATATTTTATTTCATTTCACATCACATCACGCAATCAGCTACACATCAAAATCAAACAACTAAGCATACAAGCCGTCCATGGTCTGCGGACGACGGGTGTCGGGTGCTACTAAACACCGTCTGCATCCTAGTATATATTTATAACTAGAAAAATTAAATTAAAAGGTGAGAAGTTCTCACAGATTTGCTAATCCAACGCCATGACTTTTCTTTGTAGAAATCTTCGCCGTTCTTCCCTTTCTTCACTTTCGTTGCGCGTAGCCACTTCATATATAAAAATCACATTTTTATATTCTTGCTATGTATATAAAAATTATATTTTTACTTCGTTATTCAATATATAAAAATCGAATTTTTACTTTGCTATTCAATATATAAAAATCGAATTTTTACTTTGCTATTCAATATATAAAAATCGAATTTTTACTTTGCTATTCAATATATAAAAATCGAATTTTTACTTTGCTATTCAATATATAAAAATCGAATTTTTACTCTGCTATTTAATATATAAAAATCGAATTTTTACTCTGCTATTCAATATATAAAAATCGAATTTTACTTTGCTATTCAATATATAAAAATCGAATTTTTTCTTTGCTATTCAATATATAAAAATCGAATTTTTACTTTGCTATTCAATATATAAAAATCCCAATTTTTCGTTCTACGCTTCTTCTTTTTATAGATATATATATATATATAAATTCTCTTTTCAGTTCTTTAAAAAAAACAATAACCAATGTATTTTAGTTTAAAAAACAATTACTACATAAGAAAATTACTGAAAAAAAAATAAACAAAGCAAAGAAACTTACAGTATTTTCTTTTTTTTTAAAGTGGGAGGGCTTAGGTCACGGCCAAATCAGAAGAGGAGGGGTGCTGTGAGGGTTCGGAGCTGCGGAGGAGCTTCAGAGGGCGGCGCTGGCGAAGTTGGCCAGCCTCCGGCGGTCTCAGTCGAGGGGATGACAAACTGGGACACCGCGGGGTCTTCGTGGGGCTGTGCGTCGAGTTTTGAGAGGGGGCGGATTCGAGGTCGCGAGAAGGAGGGGAGGAGGAAGGAAGGCGGAGCAAGTGGAGGAGGATAAAGAAGAAGCGGCAGCCGCAGAGGGGGGGGGGCGACGCGATTTGGGATCTCCTTTTTTTTCTTCTTTCTGAAATTGAATCAGGGGGATAGGGGGGCCTGAAGGGTTAAGGAGAGGGAAGGGATATTATTTTTAATTTATTTTATTTTATTTACAAAAAGGTTGACTTTTTATTTCGACCTCGAAACGAGGCCTACCGCCTGTTGTCCATAGCTAATTACCCCCATTCCGAACACAATGGGATATGTATTGTAAGCCGATTCGATCGTTTGGATCAGTTTTCATCAAAATCAAAATATAACTCTATATATTGAATTTTGAACTCGCATTTCAATTTAGTGAGATCACATACTAACTCGAAAAATTCCCGGAATATATTTTCTAGCTTCGTATTGACGATACGGTCCTAACAAAACTAGTTTCGTCGAATTCTGAGACCGTTTGAAAAATGGTCATTTTCCAGTCGATTAAAATCAACTGAAATGGTCAAACGCGTTTTCCTTTGCC
The DNA here is from genome assembly GCA_030737875.1 of Allium sativum. Lineage (NCBI taxonomy): Eukaryota > Viridiplantae > Streptophyta > Magnoliopsida > Asparagales > Amaryllidaceae > Allium > Allium sativum. The sequence goes on along the minus strand of CM060926.1, from coordinate 480,488,398 downwards.
ACGCTCATATATTGTTTCGAAAAATTATGAAATTTGAAACCAAGCAACAACTTGACATCACGGATCCAACAAAAGTGGTTTCGTCGAAAACCGAGGTCTTTTGCAAAATGGCCATTTTTAAGGGCCAAAATTCCATAGCGACTATTCTGAAATTTCAACTGGACATATCTTTTTATCCCCGCTATGAAATTTTGATTTTTCGGATTCGTTGGAAAGATATTATCAATTAGATTCAAATATTTTTGGTTTCACTAAAATCCGGTTTATATTGAATCCTGTACATCCATTCGAAGTTTGAAATTGAATTATCGAACTACCGCGCCATTTTCAATTCCCTTTATAATTATAAATAAATATTATAAACTAACGACGATCTATATAAATATATACGTTCGATTTCTATTCAAAATAAATTTCTCATCGATATTATTTAAAATAATCTATTTTAAATATTCAAAATTCATTAAAATTGCCGATTTAAAAATTTTAAACTGGCCCAGATTTTCGGGTTGTTACAATCTCCCCCACTTAAAACATTTCGTCCCCGAAAAGGAACAAAGTCGAAAGTGGTTTGATTAACCAAATCTACTTTCATAATTTTGATTACTGCTTAAGTTCTTCAACTTTTCAGTTTCTAAGAACTTTTCAAATTTTTCAAAAATTTGGCTAACACCCTAAATTTTCGAAAAATTTCGCCATAACCACCCCTGCATCGGGAGCACGGGAAAATCCCGAAATTTCCATACAGGCCCTCTGATCTCAAAAAGAAAAAGAAAAAGCCAAGCGGCTCATAAAATCATCATCACCCAAACAAAACAGTAAATTATGATAAACATGTACCTATTTGTCGGGCAAACAAATTTTATTCTTCTGCTCTAGCCTCTTTGCTATGACCTGTTCAATGTAAGTACAAGTATATGCAAGCAAATGCGACACATTTTCAATACAACTCACTTTTTGGTACAATTTGACTAAATGGTTCAAATTTTAATTAATCCAACAATAATCAAACAACACAACCATGAATCAATTTGTTGATTAGCATTTCAAACACATAATTTTGTTATATGGTCAAAAATCACATTTTTGATGCCAAATCATAACAATAGGCCCTATCTAATTTTAGTTCTCACACCAGTCAATAGGTAATATATAAATATCACACCTTCGACACTCGAACACTAATTCTGATGATGTAGCTACAATCATCAGAATCATCTTCGGGCGACTAGAGTGTGAATCTATATCTATCCAGTATATTAAAATTTCAAATACACGCAGATCAGACGTATATGCAAAATCTATATATACTGGATTGTCCACATCAATATAAAATAAATAATCAAATACGAATAATTGATTTAAATTTTCAAAACAAAATTTGTTTTCATTTTCAAAAATATACTCTTCACACTCGTTCTAGGATACTACTGATCCCAACTCTAACGAGTCATTCTAATTGGATATTACTAATCCAATATCTGATGAATTCTTTCGTATGGTTCTAATGTGCCTTGTTCTCTGAGCTTTGTAAACCAAAGCTCTGATACCACGGTTTAACGACCCGAACTCCCCCGTCTCCGAAGAGAAGAGAAAGAACGAATTGTTTTGAGAACAAGCCACAACAGAATGCAGATGGAAGAACGTTTTATTGTATATTACAACAATCCATCAGATTACAAGAATATACAGAGTATAAATGAATATTACACAGTATAAAATATCAGAGATTACAATAAATTACATAGCAGCGGAAAATAATACAATACACAACTAGAAAAGATATACGGATACAAAGCTTTCCGGATATCATTCCAGCTGTAAACCAGGATCCTGTGGATATAAATATGCAAAACCAAATCTACTAGCTGCCCGTGTCAAAATAAGGGCACCCAGAGTTTAGGTTAAAACAATAAACTCCGGGTCAGTCATGGGACTGGTGTGAGAACTAAAACAAGTTATAAATCTTTATTTTAAAGTTAGGTAAATCAAGGGACCACGCCGTATAACACGGAACGGGTTTCCTCCCAAGAATACTAGTGCATAGAACAACAGCGCAATGCTAAATAAAGAAAAATGAAGCTATTATAAGACCTAGGTCCTATCACATAATGCAGCGCGAGCCGGGGGATAGGGTTTTCCCTTATAACAGCCAAAGAATGCTTGATACTTTTTAAAACAAATCATTTGATACTATTATAAGTGCATAGTGTATAAAACAACTTCAAATCATAAGTATCAATCATAGACGGCATGGGTACCATATATCATGTCGCCATACTATTTCTACAATTAAAACCGCAAAATCACGTATTTGGAAGTTGGATTTCCATCTATGAACCGAGGCAAAAGATAGTCCTCAACCGATTCGAGACTCTCTAGCCCGAGCCTCAGGTCAGAGCTCGAGTTACCTTGGAGCGACAGGGTCGGTCCACCGATGTGGGTTAAACTTAAATCTTGAACACTGTGTTTCCCCGCCCTTTGGGGCGTAAGTGAGCCAACGAATGACTCCATCGGACCCGGATCGTCCGATCAAACCGAGGCGCCTCGCAATAGCAACAACCACACAGGTGAAAAGTATATAAATGTCAGGGCTGGTAGGTCACTGACACCACCCTAGCTAGAAAGAAATGCATGCCCTCCCTGAGGTCCTCTCCCGTTTTTGGTTCACAACCGGGGTGTGAGGCTCGCGAATCAACGCTACACAAAGCTATGCCACACAGGCCTTGCCTTGATCATCATCCACAAGACTTTGCTTTTTAACAGAAGCCTTGATCAATTGCCATTTAGGCATGCTACACAGGCAATTCACTCCATGCGATTGATATCCATCAATATATAACCCTGAGCTCGTATGTCTCAGAGAAGGGCGTTAAGCAAGAGAATAAATTCTCTGCCGCCAAATAGATATATATTTAATAGAAATCAATCACACAGACTAAAATCCAATGTTAGACACACAGTCCATTTACAAGTCCGTTCTGGGTCTGAACGAAACCGGAGGCACCTAGTACCCCGCATATCCATCGATCTCCAAGTACGTCTGGACGATCACCAACTGTTTCCATCTTCTTGGGTGTACCGCCCAATGAAGACCATCAGTAATTATCCAAACGACGTGAAGACCTCCGGTCTTCAACCACCGTCTTCATTTTCGACACCACGTCGAATCAGTTATTTAGAATGGGATAAACTCGGTCTTTCTGAACAACTCAAGTATATATATAATAAACACGTGTTACACAAACATAACATACGCCTCATTCCAATCCAGAATATTCTTTTATTCCAATATTATTATATTTTAGGAAAGGTTCCCATTAATTTTATCAAAGATAAATTCTTTAAATTTATTCTTTAATCTCCTTTTTGAATATCAATTTGAACTAGTTGGGATTAGCGAATCGCACCTGAATAATCATTTATTTTATTTCCCAATCCCACCTATTCATCCCATGAAGTAAAACTGGTAATACTTCTTATCTAACACAACGGTGTTATCGGTAAATTCAATTACCATTTCACGTTCAAATCTAATTAAAGATTTAACTATCGCCTGGAGTAAAACTGTGATACTCCATTCTCAGTCATTTCAATCTAATAAAAGATTCGTTAAAACTCCACTTAGTTTTAATCTTCAACTGGGTTAAAGAATCAGTGTCATTTAAAACACGGTTCACGATAAACCCAAAATCACTTTCCATCAATTATCAGGTTAAAGAACAAGTGTTATTTAAAACACTGTTCACGGTAAACCCAAAAATCAATATCAATTCAATTAAATATTATTTAATTCGTACACTTCATTAAATCTAAATAAAAAGATTCAATCTTTTTCTCAACTGGATTCAAGAACAGTGTTAATGAAGACACCATTCATGACAAACCCAAATCACACTTGATATTAAATACAATGCTCTGAATAGAAAATATATCGGCTTATATTCAACATCAAATTCTACGATCAACAAATATCGTATTGGAAGTAACGATATATATATATATATATATATATATATATATATATATATATATATATATCTTTCAAATTTCCATAACAACATCTGTATAATCACGAAATCCAACATCGAAATATTCCAAAGACAATTTCGATCCAAATCCGTTCCAATTCAATTATTGGAAATTCTGGTTATATTTCAAAACCATTACAAACTCACCTTATTTATTTTAAAAATAAATAAATTACTATTCTAGTTCAAAACTAGTTCATTTCGATAAAAATCTATTTTTATCTTTTCAAATATGGAGTTTTTCATCCCAATTCTTCACAAATCATTTCTTATGATTTTACACAAATTATTACTATTTTTAATAATTTTATCAAAGCCCGTACAGTCGATTTCCATCAATGGCCATCGAACTGCACTTACGACGACCTTTTCCAAATTTGATTTGGACATAATTCCAATCCAACCGTTAGATTTCAAATTTCAAATATCCATTAGAAAGCACTTTTCGATACGAACCCAACGGTTCCGGTTTTAGGAGAATCCGACGGTCGGATCTCCCGTAATATCCGTTCGAAGTCAATGGTCGAAATTCGCGAACTGCCGCGACGCGGCGCGTTCTTTTCAGGCCATTATATGATATATATAATATATATAATATATACTTCGTCGATTTCAATTCAAAACGTGCTTTATAAATCGTTTTAAATTCATTTTCAAAACGGTTTCAACTTCATATTCAATTTCAAATCAAAATTGAATATTCCAATATAAATTCATTTTAAATTCATTTCAAATTGATTTCAATTCAAATAGATTTTGAATTCACTTTCAGTTCGTTTTCAATTCAATTTCAATTCGAATTCATTTATATTCAATTTCAATTCGAATTCATTTATATTCAATTTAAATTCGAATTCATTTTTGTTCAATTTCAATTCGAATTCATTTCTTTTCAAAATATCAGATTTTGAAACCACTTTCGATATTCATTATAAAATGAATAAAATCGATATAAATATCATTCACGTCAAAATGGCGTCAATCTAATCAACACGGCTTCATATATTTCTATTTTCGAATATTCTATTTCAAATATTTCTTTTTCAAATATTTCTATTTCAAAACTGGAATGAGGCCCAATCAATTACCATATAATGTTAATTATATGGATTTTCTACAACACATGTATACAATAACAACGATGAATAATCAACCATCATCCAAAGTGCATTCTACACTGTATAAGCATCGAATATAAATATTCAACGCTTATAGCAGCCTGTCAATCAATTGATCGACATACAACTAATTATTGGGATTAGTGTACATCAAATATCATCCCAATACCCGTGTGGGGTTTCAAACAATCAAACACAGATTTTATTTGTGCAGTTGGGCGATGTGTAAAATTTATCGTCCCAATCAATATCTGTCAAATGTGTGTATATAAACAAATCGTCCGGTTTGTTTATTTTTATTTCATTTCATATACATGTTAAAAATTCTATTTTTAACTATAAAATATTTCTAACTATAAAAATATTTTATTTCATTTCACATCACGCAATCAGCTACACATCAAAATCAGACAACCAAGCATACAAGTCGTCCATGGTCTGTGGACGACGGGTGTCGGTTGCTACTAAACACCGTCTGCATCCTAGTATATATTTATAACTAGAAAAATTAAATTAAATGGTGAGAAGTTCTCACAGATTTGCTAATCCAACGCCACGACTTTTCTTTGTAGAAATCTTCGCCGTTCTTGCCTTTCTTCACTTTCGTTGCCCGTAGCCACTACATATATAAAAATCACATTTTTATATTCTTGCTATGTATATAAAAATTATATTTTTACTTCGCTATTCAATATATAAAAATCGAATTTTTACTTTGCTAGTCAATATATAAAAATCGAATTTTTACTTTGCTATTCAATATATAAAAATCAAATTTTTACTTTGCTATTCAATATATAAAAATCGAATTTTTACTTTGCTATTCAATATATAAAAATCGAATTTTTACTTTGCTATTCAATATATAAAAATCGAATTTTTACTTTGCTATTCAGTATATAAAAATCGAATTTTTACTTTGCTATTCAATATATAAAAATCGAATTTTCACTTTGCAATTCAATATATAAAAATCGAATTTTTACTTTGCTATTCAATATATTAAAATCGAATTTTTACTTTACTATTCAATATATAAAAATCGAATTTTTACTTTCTATTCAATATATAAAAATCCCAATTTTTCGTTCTATGCTTCTTTTATATATATATATATATATATATATATAAATATATAAATTCTCTTTTCAGTTCTTTAAAAAAAAACAATAACCAATGTATTTTAGTTAAAAAAACAATTACTACATAAGAAAATTACTGAAACAAAATAAACAAAGCAAAGAAACATACAGTATTTTCTTTTTTAAAAAAGGGGAAGGGCTTAGGTCACGGCCAAATCAGAAGAGGAGGGGTGCTGTGGGGGTTCGGTGCTGCGGAGGAGCTTCAAAGGGCGGCGCTGGCGAAGTTGGCCAGCCTCCGGCGGTCTCAGGCGAGGGGACGGCGAACTGGGACACCGCGGGGTCTTCGTGGTGCTGTGCGTTGAGTTTTGGGAAGGGGGCGAATTCGAGGTCGCGAGAAGGAGGGGAGGAGGAAGGAAGGCGGAGCAGGTGGAGGAGGATAAAGAAGAAGCGGCTGCGGCAGCAGCAGAGGGGGGGCGACGCGATTTGGGATCTCCTTTTTTTTCTTTCTAAAATTGAATAGGGGGTGGGGGGCTGAAGGGTTAAGGAGAGGGAAGGGATTTTATTTTTAATTTATTTTATTTTATTTAATTTACAAAAAGGCTGACTTTTTATTTCGACCTCGAAACGAGGCCTACCGCCTGTCGTCCATAGCTAATTACCCCCATTCCGAACACAATGGGATATGTATCATAAGCTGATTCGATCGTTTGGATCAGTTTTCGTCAAAATCAAAATATAACTCTATATATTAAATTTTGAACGTGCATTTCAATTTACTGAGGTCACATACTAACTCGAAAAATTCCCAAAAAATATTTTCTAGCTTCGTATTGACGATACGGTCCTAACAAAACTAGTTTCGTCGAATTCTGAGACCGTTTGAAAAATGGTCATTTCCAGTCGATTAAAATCAACTGTAACTGGTCAAACGCGTTTCCCTTTGCCACGATCACATATTGATTCGAAAAATTATGAAATTTGAAACCTAGCAATAACTTGACATCACGGATCTAACAAAAGTGGTTTCGTCGAAAACCGTGGTCTTTTGCAAAATGGCCATTTTTAAGGGCTAAAATTCCATAGCGACTATTCTGAAATTTCAACTTGACATATCTTTTTATCCCCGCTATGAAATTTTGATTTTTCGGATTCGTTGGGAAGATATTATCAATCAGATTCAAATATTTTTGGTTTCACACAAATCCGGTTTATTTTGAATCCTGTACATCCATTCGAAGTTTGAAATCGAATTATCGAACTACCGCGCCTTTTTCAATTCCCTTTATAATTATAAATAAATATTATAAACTAACGACGATCTATATAAATATATACATTCGATTTCTATTCAAAATAAATTTCTCATCGATATTATTTAAAATAATCTATTTTAAACATTCAAAATTCATTAAAATTTCCAATTTAAAAATTTTAAACTGGCCCAGATTTTTGGTTTGTTACAGTAATCCACAATTCCTTTTTATGCTCTTGTTGATTTTATTATTACAATAACTTGTTTTACTTAATATGTAATTAAATATTCCAATTTACATGTTTTCTAATTAACATGTCACTTAACATTTATGATTAAATATAACTTATTTCATCTTATAAGTTTTCCTTATCCTTTCTCATTTAATCATAATTCCATTTTACATTGTGTAACACCCCACACCCGCTAAGGTCACTCACTAAGGGAATGCCTTAACTTCGGTGGAGTATTTTAAGTGAATATAGAACAGAAAAATTACAACAAGACAGATATAAATAATACTTGAAATCTAAAACATCATTTCATTGCAGCAGAAGATAAACATGTTTGGTTACATATCAAAACCAACTAAACAAGAGTCAAGTACTAAATATCCATCCTAATAAAACATAAGTACATAATCCCACTACATAACTAATAGACATAATAGAAAAGATAAGTTGGGCTTTACATCGCGGTCCAAGCTCCAAAAGATAGAAAAAGAAATCTGATCAAAGCCCACTAGTGCTAGGCCCAACCTGAGGACCTGAGGGGAAAAATAAAAATAAAAACAACAGGGTCAGACATAAGTCTGAGCGAGCCCTATAACTTTAACAATACAATCATTAAAGTAATTAGGGTATGATATAAACTTGGTACGGTGATGACTGGGGATAAATAACTACACTAAGCAGCCAAGTAGACATAAGATGAACTAAGATAACGGTCAAGACGCATCTACCCACCAAAGGGTAATTACTACACTGCACCACACCAGTCATTCCTACTTAAAGGTTGATCCGTCCCCAGGACTTAGAAAATTTAACTAGTAGTTTCGTGTACCCCTAGCTCACTACATAGGTGCCATCTGCCCCTATCTCCACTAGGTGTACCAACTACTCCCCAAGCGATCGGCTCCCTAACGTAGATACCTGTGCTGGCCCCACAGTGGGGTGTATCACTCCCCAAAGTGGCAACCTGATACAACCAATGGTGCACGGCTTATACCTACATGATGCAACAACGTCTTACCTACTAGCCCGGGTCCACACATGCATATGAAACCCATTGGACTTGCATTGCCACCGCTAACCCGTTTTTGGCCTCTTATAGTCAAGCCCAGTACGCGTGTCCCGTCCTCGACATGGGTCGAGCCCAATAAGATACATATGGGTTACTGGTTGAAATGGGCCCCCACAAGCTACCCACCTAAGCTTGTCCCTTTTTCTAGTGCATCCCACTTAACCCTTTAATCATGTTTAATTACATGTTTCCACTTGGTTAAGTATTCTAATCGTATTTTCTATTGCCACCCAAGGCAACCCACTAGATTTCCACATGCCACCCAAGGCACTTACTTGATTTCTACATGCCACCCAAGGAACCCACTTAACCCCTCATGCCCCCACTACATGCTTATCTGGTTAAGTGTTTCTTAATTGATTAAGATCACAACCTTTGTAAAGACCTCTCACATTAGACTGTCTTTTATGGCAGTTGGAATTGCCGGTCGGTTCCGGGCACCCTTACGCCATAACAGAGTCTAACTTCGTGTCTTTACACTTGTCACTTATTTAGTTTATGCCTAAGACCTCTCACATTGGGCCAATCATTTGTAGCCGCTGGATTTGCCGGTCGGTTTCGGGCAGTTTTATGCTACAAAAGGGTCCAACCTCGTGTCTTAGTCGATTAATTACACCTAATTAATCACCCCCATAATTTGTATTAATTATCCCTAATTAATTACAAATTTAACGATGTACATAATTTACTCAATTATGTCCATCCACTTTATGGTATGCATAATCATACCAACTTCACACCATTTTATTAACATGAATATGAACCCCATTGTTCCCCACGTAATTCGCTAACATGACATACTTAAGAGGGAAGATTCATCACAAATACAATGGGTTCAACTTGCATAACATTAGCATCAACATGGGTTTTAAAGGTGTCAACATGCATATATGACCATAGCATCAAACCCAACCAGCATAAATAATCAACCCAAACTTGCATGAATCACATATGTCATAAAGAGGGTAACTTGCATAAGTTACTTATGTCATACAAAGGGGTAAACTTGCATATGTATGTATAACATACAAAGGTGTAAACTTGCACATGTTACTTGCATAAAATCAAACACCAAACTTGCATAACATGTCATATATGAACTTGCATATAATCAAACGCAAAACTTCCATAACATGGTGTCATAATGGATCAATGTTTATCATAGCGATTTGCATAACTAGCATCATGAACACATAGCCTAAAACTTGCATAACTTGCATATCATGATCATATAGCATATAACTTGCATAACTTGCATAACATCATGAACATATAGCATATGACTTGCATAACTTGCATATCATCATGAACACATAGCATATGACTTGCATAACTTGCATAACATCATGAACACATAGCATATGACTTGCATAACTTGCATAACATCATGAACACATAGCATATGATAACATAACTTGCATTGATCCACATACATAACCATAACCTCATTATATCCTATCATAATTAGTTTAGCAATTGCTTGCTAAAGGCATAGAAACTCACAACTTGTTGATTAGCACTCCTATGAAGAAGATTAAGTTGCTAGAGTTGATTAGAAGTTGATTTGAGAAGCTATCTTCCTCTTTAATTTGATGGAGGCTCCTTCAAGTTGCATTTTGACGGCATAACGACGTTGTATCTATTTTAGTATGAATTAGGGTAGTCTTAGGGTGTATTTATAGATTTAGGATGTAGTTTAGGCCCTTAGATTAACCCTAGATTAGGTTAGAGCCGTCAGATTTCGTCACAAGCCACCAAAACCCAGCCCAAAGCTCAAACCAGTGCACCCAGGCCAAACTTGGCCGACAGGGGGGGACGACCCCTTAGGGGGGGGGTCGACACCCATGTCGACCCCTGTGTCGACACCCTCTGTCTGGCGGGAATTTTCCCGCCTCTTCTGAAACTAGAATTTGAATATTTTAAATCTGTTTTGAATTTTCTGAAAACTTCTTCGGGCCCTAACTGGGTCATACGGACTCCGATTTTCGAAAACTTGGACTCTATTTCGCGTATTTTTCCGAGACGAACGTAATGGCGTAGCCCGTTTCCCCTGATTCAGATTATAAAATTTAATTCTGCCCTGATTTATATTATCACAAGTTATTCAACATACGAGGTGTTACATTCTCCCCTACTTAAAAGGATTTCGTCCCCGAAATCACTAAGTCAAGAAGAACGTATCCTACCATCCAAACAACCATCTACTAAACCATCAAACACTGGCATCCATTGTCCTTAAAGTTTCTAATGTTGTACGAACATATGCAAAGAGTGTGTGTATATGTTCCCTGTCTAATGCAAAATCAGGCGGTCTACTGATTCAGTTGACCTCCTTAATGCAAACCATGATAGTGCCATGCATCCAATATGTATGCGAAAGAACCCTATCGACACATATTATCTCTACATGTGTGCACAACCATACACCAAAATGCATCATCCATATGATAACACAACCATTATACATCCATTAATATAGCTACATACACACAATTATATGCAATATGCAATATGAAGTGACTGAGCCGATCTAGTGTCTAAAGTGTGTGTGTATGCATCCACGAGCAACCACTAGCAAACACTTGCATCCACACGCATCCATCAATCATAACATGTCTCAAACACATGTTTCAACCATAGGTTTACCCTATCTAAAGGTCAAAGGTACTAATGAGAGGACATACTAAAGATAAGATAAGTACTAGACAAACGATAAAGGAGAAGTTAAAAGACATACCGTCAAAAAGGAATGGGTACAATGAACGCATCTTCGCTTCTGTCTCCCAAGTAGCATTGCTCTCATCCTCTCCCCATTGCACTTTGACTAGTCGAACCTCTCTATTTCTCAACTTCCTAATCTCTGACCCAAGGATGCGGGTAGGAGCTCGTTGAATAGTCGCATCACGCTCTACCTCCACTTCTCTAAGCAAGCTCGGCTCTACCACCTCTGCGGTCTCATGTAGGCACTTCCTCAAATGTGACACATGGAATACGTCATGTACGCCACTAAGTCTCTCGGGTAAATCCACTCTATATGCCATCTGTCCAATCCTTTCCTTAATAGGAAACGGTCCTACAAACCTTGGTGCTAACTTCCCCACGGACCCATAGCGAACAACATTCCGTAATGGAGATACTTTGACAAAGACCATGTCCCCAACATTACACTCAAGATCTGTCCTCCTCTTATCCGCGTAAGATTTCTGCCTATCTTGCGCTGCTTTCATCCTTCTTCGAATCAAATCAATATTTTCCGAAGTCTCTCTAACCATATCAGGCCCAAGCAAGATCTTATCCGTAGATTCCCACCAACATGTAGGTGATCGACAAGGCCTTCCATAAAGAGCCTCGAAAGGAGCCATGCCAATACTAGATTGAAAGCTGTTATTATATGCGAACTCCACTAATGGAAGATGCTAAGATGCTCCGCCCATGTACCTCCAAAATCTAAGATACATAGCCTCAAAAGGTCTTCTAGAACACGATTCACCCTCTCGGTCTGGCCGTCCATCTGAGGATGATATGCGGTGCTCAAACACAACTGAGTCCCTACTGCCTCTTGCAAACTCTTCCAAAACTCGCTAGTGAAGATAGGATCTCGATCACTCACTATACTAGAAGGTACCCCATGCAATCGAACTATTTCTCGAAGGTAAACTGAAGCTAGCCATGGAGTAGTCCTCTTGCTCTTCACGGGTATGAAATGGGCGCTCTTAGTAAGTCTGTCTACCACAAACCAAATTCCCGTATTACCCTTCCTCGATCTCGGTAACCCATCAATAAAATCCATCGAGATGCTATCCCACTTCCATTGCGGAACCTCCAATGGGTGAAGCAACCCACCGGGTTTCTTTTGCTCCGCTTTTACTTGTTGGCACACCAAGCATCTAGCGACATACTCGGCCACATCTTTCTTCATACCGGCCCAAAAGAAAACTCGCTTCATGTCTTGGTACATCTTGTCCCCACCGGGATGAATGGTCATCTTTGAACGATGCGCATCATCAAGAATAGCCTTCCTCAAACCCTCGTCTTGCAGTACACAAAGTCTACTGTCTCTACGCAAGCAACCCATGTCGTCTAGGGTGTACCTACTCAAATGGCTGGACGACTCCCCCCTTATGATCCTCTCTACCAACTCAACCAACTGTGGCTCGTCCCGCTGTGCCTCGCCAATCCGTCCCAAAAGAGTAGGTCTGACCTCTAAAGATGCTAGCAAACCGGGTATAAAGTCAACGGAAGGTCTGAAATCAAACATCGAGATAAATTCCAAGCTTCGTCGTTCCACGAACAATGGACTCAAGGACAACCTTTTTCTTCTCAAGGCGTCCGCCACCACGTTACCCTTGCCAGGGGTATACGCTATCTAGAAATCATAGGATGCTAAGAACTCCATCCACCTTTGCTGTCTTAAGTTCAAATCCTTCTGAGAAAACAAGTATTTCAATGATTTGTGGTCAGTGAACAATTCGAACCTCTCTCTAAGAAGATAATGGCGCCAAGTCTTAAGCGCAAAAACAATAGAGGCCAACTCTAAATCATGGGTAGGGTAATTTTTCTCATGCTTTCTCAACTGCCTTCCCCCATAGGCTATTACCCTTCCCTCTTGCATTAAGACTACGCCCAGTCCTGTCCCACAAGCATCGGTATAAACAACAAATGGCTTACTCCCATCTGGCAACACTAAGACTGGAGCTGTGGTTAAAGCTCTCTTTAACCGTTGGAACGCATCATCACAATCTATGTCCCATGCGAAGACTAGATTCTTCTTTGTCAAGCGAGTTAATGGGGCTGATATCTTCGCGAAGTCCTTGATAAACTTCCTATAGTAGCCAGCCAACCCCAAGAAACTCCTCGCCTCGGTAGCATTCTTTGGAACCTTCCAATCTAGGATGGACACTACCTTCGCGGGATCCACAGCTATCCCTTCCTTAGTGACCACGTGCCCTAAGAACCGCACTTCCTTCCTCCAAAAGTGACATTTAGAGAATTTAGCCTTAAGGCTATGTGCTCGAAGAGTCTCTAACACTTCCCTAAGATGTAGGGCATGCTCTTCTTCACTCTTAGAAAAGACTAAGATGTCATCCACAAAGACCACCACGAACTTATTAAGGTACTCCCTGAACACCCTACTCATCAAATCGACAAAGTATGCAGGGGCGTTCGTCAAACCAAATGGCATCACAAGCCACTCATAGAAACCATCCGGAGTCCTAAAGGCAGTCTTGTCTATGCTATCCTCAGCCACCCTCAACTGATGAAACCCCGTGGCCAAGTCCAACTGCGAAAACACTGAGGCGCCAACCAACTGATAAAAAAGATCATCAATCCTCGGCAATGGGTGTCTATTCTTCTTTGTGAGCTTGTTGAGTTCTCAATAGTCTACACAAAGTCTGAGGGACCCATCCGCCTTCGTGGCAAAAACTACTGTAGCACCCCACTCCGATATACTTCGTCTTATGAACCCCTTCTCAAGCGACTCCCCTACTTGCTTATGGAGTTCCCTCCTCTCACGAGGAGCCATGTGGCGCACTGGCAAAGATACTGGCTTAGCATTGTCCACCAGATATATTCGGAAGTCTATCTCCCGCTTCGGAGGTAAGCCCTTCACCTCCTCAAACACATCCGAGTACTCTCAGACCACTCTAACAGATCGCAAACTCTCGACCGAAGCGTCAAGCGATTCAAGATAACTTAGCATAACAGAATCCATAGGATTACAAGAGATCTCGAGAGTGTTACCCAAGCGGGTCATGAGCCTAACAACTCTCCTTTCGCAAACAAGAACGGCACCATTACTGGATAACCAGTCCATGCCCAAAATCAACCCATAGCCCGTGAAGCCCAAAACAAAAGCATCACATCTAAACTCAACGCTAAGTATGGAAATCTTCAAACCCAAACATATCATGGACAAATAAGTGGAGACCCCAATTGGATTTGAAACAACCAAGGGATCATCTACTAGACTGGTGTCTAAGTGCAGTGACTCAACTAATGATGATGAGATAAACGAATGTGATGCGCCAGAGTCAAACAAAGTACGGACATGATGATCAAACAGAAAAACCAGACTTTCAACGGAAATAGTTCTACCTCTTTCCTGAATCGGTGGAACCGCGAGAGCCTGAACTTGACCCCTTGCCTGACCTGGTGCCATAAGAGCTTGCACCTGTCCTCCTGAGGTAGATCCCGTCCTTTGCCCCTTCTTAGGGCAATCCTTCACTAGATGCCCTGCTTCACCACAGTGGAAAGCAGACAGTCTTCTTCTTCTTCCGACAATCTTTGCTTAGGTGGCCTGGTGTCCCGCAATTGAAGCACTTCTTCTTTCCCTTCCCACCGTTTCCTTTCCCACCCTTGTTTTGTTGTTGCTATTGAGGTCTCTTCTGATCTCCTTTCTTTTCGGGTGCCTTATTAGCATTGGGACTCTTCTCTTCCTCATGCATGAGTGCCATGTCTACTAGCTTCTCAAAGGTGGCCCCCATAGGGATGTGAGTCATAGCCAATCCATGCATTGGTTCATTCAAGCCTTTAATGAACCTCAAAGCCTTCTTCTCTGGTGTATTTACCATGTCTATGCCAAACCTTGCCAATTGATTAAACTTGTTGACATATTCCTTCACTGATAGGTTTCCTTGCTTTAGAGTCAAGAACCTTTCCATATACAAGTTTTCCTCCGCCCTTGAGAGAAACTTTGCTACAAACCTTTGCCTGAAATCCACCCAAGAGTCAACAGGGTGTTCTCCATTAGTGACCTCCCACCAGAACGAGGCCTCTCCCTTCATTAACCAAGCAGCTAACTTGACTTTCTTTCCTTCTTCCATCTCAAAGATATCTATCAACTCTTCCACTTCCTTAAGCCAATCTCTAGCTTCCACAAAAGTTTCTGATCCTTGAAAAGGTTTCCCTCCCATAGCCTTAAATTCCTTGCAAGTCTTAGCAAAAGTATCCGTGCGAGGAGGAGGAGGGGGAGGAAGATCGGGTGCTACTGTTGGTGGAGGAACATTTGCTGGACCCGCAGTGGTGGCCCTAGCCTCTATCAACCTCCTATACCATACTGGTATCGTCACACCCTCCGGAAAGTTAAGATCCTCAGCCATGCTGAAACGAAAAAGGAAAGATTCAAAATGGAGAATTCGAACGATAAAGATATGGCTATTGGGGATTATGCTTTTCTTTCAAAAACTTTTCTCTCAAAAGACATGTTTTTGAAAATACTTCTTCCAAAAATGTTTTTTAGAAAAATAGTTTTCTGAAAATTTTATCTGTTCCGGTAACCTTCAGCTCCGATACCACGTGTAACACCCCACACCCGCAAAGGTCACTCACTAAGGGAATGCCTTAACTTCGGTGGAGTATTTTAAGTGAATATAGAACAAAAAAATTACAACAAGACAGATATAAATAATACTTGAAATCTAAAACATCATTTCATTGCAGCAGAAGATAAACATGTTTGGTTACATATCAAAACCAACTAAACAAGAGTCAAGTACTAAATATCCATCCTGATAAAACATAAGTACATAATCCCACTACATAACTAATAGCCATAATACAAAAGATAAACTGAGCTTTACATCACGGTCCAAGCTCCAAAAGATAGATAAAGAAATCTGATCAAAGCCCACTAGTGCTAGGCCCAACCTGAGGACCTGAGGGAAAAAAAACAACGGGGTCAGACATAAGTCTAAGTGGGCCCTATAACTTTAACAATACAATCATTAAAGTAATTAGGGTATGATATAAACTTGGTACGGTGATGACTGGGGATAAATGATTACACTAAGCAGCCAACTAGACATACGATGAACTAAGAAAACGGTCAGGACGCATCTACCCACCCAAGGGTAATTACTACACTACACCACACAAGTCATTCCTACTTAAAGGTTGATCCCACCCCAGGACTTAGAAAATTTAACTAGTAGTTTCTTGTACCCCTAGTTGACTACATAGGTGCCGTCTGCCCCTATCTCCACTAGGTGTACCCACTATTCCCCAAGCGATCGGCTCCCTAACGTAGATACCCGTACTGGCCCCACAGTGGGGTGCATCACTCCCCAAAGTGGCAACCCGATACAACCAATGGTGCACGACTTATACCTACACGATGCAACAACGTCTTACCTACCAGCCCGGGTCCACACACGCATATGAAACCCGTTGGACTTGCGTTGCCACCGCTTACCCGTTTTTGGCCTCTTATAGTCAAACCCAGTACGCGTGTCCCGTCCTCGACATGGGTCGAGCCCAATAAGATATATATGGGTTACTGGTTGAAATGAGCCCCAACCAGCTACCCATCTAAGCTTGTCCCTTTTTCTAGTGCATCCCACTTAACCCTTTAATCATGTTTAATTACATGTTTCCACTTGGTTAAGTATTCTAATCGTATTTTCTATTGCCTCCCAAGGCAACCCACTAGATTTCCACATGCCACCCAAGGCACTTACTTGATTTCTACATGCCCCCCAAGGCACCCACTTAACCCCTCATGCCCCACTACATGCTTATCTGGTTAAGTGTTTCTTAAAACCTTTGTAAAGACCTCTCACATTAGACTGTCTTTTATGGCAGCTGGATTTGCCGGTCGGTTCCGGGCAGCCTTACACCATAACAGAGTCTAACCTCGTGTCTTTACACTTGTCACATATTTAGTTTATGCCTAAGACCTCTCACATTGAGCCAATCATTTGTAGCCGCTGGATTTGCCGGTCGGTTCCGGGCATTCTTATGCTACAAAAGGGTCCAACCTCGTGTCTTAGTCGATTAATTACACCTAATTAATCACCCCCATAATTTGTATTAATTATCCCTAATTAATTACAAATTTAACGATGTACATAATTGACTCAATTATGTCCATCCACT
This sequence comes from Allium sativum, assembly GCA_030737875.1. Lineage (NCBI taxonomy): Eukaryota > Viridiplantae > Streptophyta > Magnoliopsida > Asparagales > Amaryllidaceae > Allium > Allium sativum. The sequence goes on along the minus strand of CM060926.1, from coordinate 480,470,739 downwards.
TTATGGTATGCATAATCATACCAACTTCACACCATTTTATTAACATGAATATTAACCCCATCGTTCCCCACGTAATTCGCTAACATGACATACTTAAGAGGGAAGATTCATCACAAATACAATGGGTTCAACTTGCATAACATTAGCATCAACATGGGTTTTAAAGGTGTCAACATGCATATATGACCATAGCATCAAACCCAACTAGCATAAATAATCAACCCAAACATGCATGAATCACATATGTCATAAAGAGGGTAACTTGCATAAGTTACTTATGTCATACAAAGGGGGTAAACTTGCATATGTATGTATAACATACAAAGGTGTAAACTTGCACATGTTACTTGCATAAAATCAAACACCAAACTTGCATAACATGTCATATATGAACTTTCATATAATCAAACGCCAAACTTGCATAACATGGTGTCATTATGGATCAATGTTTATCATAGCGATTTGCATAACTAGCATCATGAACACATAGCCTAAAACTTGCATAACTTGCATATCATGATCATATAGCATATAACTTGCATAACTTGCATAACATCATGAACATATAGCATATGACTTGCATAACTTGCATATCATCATGAACACATTGCATATGACTTGCATAACTTGCATAACAGAATGAACACATAGCATATGACTTGCATAACTTGCATAACATCATAAACACATAGCATATGATAACATAACTTGGATTGATCCACATACATAACCATAACCTCATTATATCCTATCATAATTAGTTTAGCAATTGCTTGCTAAAGGCATAGAAACTCACAACTTGTTGATTAGCACTCCTATGAAGAAGATTAAGTTGCTAGAGTTGATTAGAAGTTGATTTGAGAAGCTATCTTCCTCTTTAATTTGATGGAGGCTCCTTCAAGTTGCATTTTGACGGCATAACGACGTTGTATCTATTTTTAGTATGAATTAGGGTAGTCTTAGGGTGTATTTATAGATTTAGGATGTAGTTTAGGTCCTTAGATTAACCCTAGATTAGGTTAGATCCATCAGATTTCGTCACAAGCCACCAAAACCCAGCCCAAAGCTCAAACTAGTGCACCTAGGCCAAACTTGGCAGACAGGGGGGGCGACCCCTGGGTCGACACATGGGTCGACCCCTTGGGGGGGGTCGACACCCATGTCGACCCCTGTGTTGACACCCTCTATCTGGCGGGAATTTTCCTGCCTCTTCTGAAACTAGAATTTGAATATTTTAAATCTGTTTTGAATTTTCTGAAAACTTCTTCGGGCCCTAACTGGGTCATACGGACTCCGATTTTCGAAAATTCGGACTCTATTTCGCGTATTTTTCCGAGACGAACGCAATGGCATAGCCCCTTTCCCCTGATTCAGATTATAAAACTTAATTCTGCCCTGATTTATATTATCACAAGTTATTCAACATACGGGGTGTTACACATTGTCAATACAACTTATCGCTGTTTACTTATTAACTTAGTTCTATGAACTAAGGACCATTAAGAAGTTTCTCTACCCGTTTATTATAACCTATGTAATAATTTCCTCTTGTCCCTAGGACAAGCCTAACCATTCTTATCAACGGGTTTCAAATTTCCAAGCTTATAGGTTAATTAAATTATAATTAAGTACAACTTCTCATATTCCATATATATTTCCCCCTTTTTTCAACTTGTTTCGGGCTTTCCCCATTTATTGATTACTTATTTTATAATTAAGTGTCTCTTATCTCATCTCACCAGTTACCCTATTTCCTTATTAGTTTATTATAATTCAAGTTATAATATTCACTTGTCCATAGGACAAGTGTTCCTATTATACAACGTTTTCATTAATGTTATTTATTTATAATAGGTGATTATCATTCCTACAAGTTATGCTTAACGTAAAAGGTGTCTTTAATTATATAACCTTATTATTTCTACCAGTTATGTGTACCACTAGGTGGCTTTAATTACATAACCTTATCGGGCTAAGTTGCGAGCCTATATGTAAATATTACTTGCCTAGCCCACCCATTGTCCAACCAATTTTTACTTAACCTGTAACGACCCATCTTTTAGCGATATAATAATTAATTTATTTAATTATATAAATAGCGATTAAGAGAGTTTAATGGTTGTTTAATTAAATTATATGGATTATTTAATTTACATAAATAATATAATAATATATTTAATTCAGAAATAATCAAAATTTGTGGAATTCACAATATTTTGTAAATTGGATTATTTAAAATATATAATTCAGTTTAGAATTGAATTATATTCACGAATATATTATTTAAGCGAATTTTAAACGTATAATTATACTATAATTGTAATCGAGCCCATAACATCGCGGCAATTTGCTATTTGGCGATTTGAACTTCAACTGAATGTACAGGGTCCGTTTTAAATAAAATTTCTATGAAACAAGAAACGTATGGAGCTGGTGAAGTATATTTTTCTAGTGGAAGAGAAAATTTGGGATTTCATCGTGTAGATTTTGAGTTATGTCCAAATCAAACTTTAGAAAAGTCGCTATGGACTTCCTTTATAATATATATCGAATTATTTATATCTAATGGATTTTAAATATATATCGAATATCGATGTAACATTGGATTTGAAATATCGAGTTATAAATCCTGATATGGAGCTGTGTGATATTCTATGTGAATATATACGATAATATTTATTTTTAAATATTTCATTTAATTATTTTTAAATATATTTATATATTTAAATGGTTTATTTAGAGCTTTAAAAATATGCAGTTTTGCAAATGACCTCCGTTTTCGATGAAACTAATTTTTTTGTATCCGCAATATTAAATTATTGTTAGATTTCAATTTCCGTGATTTTTGTGGTCATTGTGTGGCCGTATGGATTTTTAGTGTGAAAAACAGTCAGTATTTTGACGGTTAGAAATACGCTGTGTGAGCAAACGGAGTCAGAATTCGACGAAACCAGTTTCGTTGGGTCCGTAATGTCAAACTCTAGATGCATTTCAATTTTCATGATTTTTGGGTATCGCATGTGATCACAGGAATTTTTAAAGACAGATATAGACATTGTTAAGTTAAATATTAATTAAATAGTCAAATAAAAAAATATTAAAACTTCCCTATATATACCCTTTAACAATGTCCCTAAACCTAGAAAATTCATTCTTCTGGTCTACGATAAAACCACCGTTGTTCTTCTTAAAGCAGCATTTTTTTGTGGCCTTCAAAAATCCAGAATCAATCTAATCAAATATCTAAAATCATAAAACATATGTACATGTATTACTGCCTACCTGCTCTTCAATTTCATATGGTTTTCGATGGGTTCGGAAAAAAATTTGTTCGTGGTTTTGTTGACAGCGTAGTCTAGGGTTACCGATTTCCGTCGATTAAGGATGAGTTGGGTGTTTTCGATTTCGTACTTGAGTTCGCGATGATTAGTAGCATCTCGTGAGTATTTTAGTGATTTTTCCTGAATTAAAAGGTGTCGATTGTCTTCTGAAACACGATGATCAGGGAGTTCAACGGGTTTGGTGAAGGACATTTGAGTTTGAAGTTTTTGTCACAAGGAGATAGAGATTTGGAAGTGGATTGAAATGGTGGTGTTCTTGTTAAAGGTGATGGAGAGATGGAGGGTGCCGTCAACGTTGAAGTTAGCTATAATGGTGAATGGTGTAGGGGAATCTGCGTTATTCGGTTCTGGAGGAAAAAGCTTATATTTGCCGGTTTGGGCTCCGAAATTGAGAATGGGCTGGGAATAAAGGGTACAAGCCCAATTAGAGAATAATAATTATTATTATTTTAAATTTAAACAGTATGTTAACATTGTAAAATTCATAACTTGTTCGTCCAATATCAGAATTCAGTAAAACAAGATCCGTTTGGATCGTATGGACGAGAGCTTCACAATGGAACTGATTGGGAATGGATCGGAGCTCGTTACAATTTATAGTGAAATAAATTGTCAGAATCAAATCAACGACAACTATCTATATTTAACGATGATCATCCAATGTGAGTAAAACTCACCAACTCTATCAGTTCATATTTTTATAACATATATTTAGATCTGACAAATGATGACTGATTGTTGTGTGTTGACTATTTGGTTGAACTGCTTATGTATTGGTTGAAATTATAGATAACGACATACATATATATATATATATATCGTTAATCAAATATTGATTATGTTTATCAGAATATTTCATATCGAAATGAAATCGATGTTATTACATGGTTTAACATCTGTGGATGCAGGGAAACAGGTTGGAGGGATCCAAATAGATTCCTCAATATTTATAATACTGTTGTTTTCATATATTGTAATATATGATGTGATATATAATCTGTGTTGATTATGTGTGTTTGAATGATATCAATCATTGTTATTTGGTATTTTAAATACCGTAAGAAATATTGGGATGTAGAAAAAAGGGATTTTCAAAGTGTATTTTGATAATAAATTATTTATATAAAATCAATGGATTTTATGTATAAAAGTAAAAGGATTTTATAAAAGAAAAAAATTATGAAATCAACAGGGTTTTGAAAAGGAAAATATTTGTTAAAGGATTTTATAAAAGAAAACAGTTATAAAACCAAAAGGTTTTGGAAAAGGAAATATTTGTAAACCAAATATAAAGGAAAATATTTTTAAAACAAATAGAAAAGGAAATATTTTTAAGCCAAATATAAAGGAAAATATTTGTGGAACAAATAGAATAGAAAAGGAAATATTTATTTAGAAAATAAATAGAATTATAAAGGAAATATTTTATAAAATAAATAGAAAGATAAAAGAAATATTTATTTATGAAACTAAATAGAAAGATAATAGGAATATTTATTTAGAAAATAAATAAGATATCAAAAAGGAAACATTGGAAAGTAAGTAGGATCATAAAAAGAGTTAGAGTTAATCACATAGAGTTAATCAGTTAGAGTTAATCAGTTGGAATTAACCAATTAGAGTTAATCAGTTAGAATTAATTAGTTAGAGTTAATAAAATAGAGTTAAAGGAGTTAATCAAATATAATTTATTCGAATAGAGTTAAAAGAAGTAATCGAATATAGTTTATTCGAATAGAGTTAAAGGAGTTAATCGAATATTAGTTATTCGAATAGAGTTAATTGAATTAGAGTTAGTCGGATTAGAGTTATTTGAATATAGTTTATTCAAAGAAAGAGTTATCGAATAAGTTTCTTCGAAAAAGCGAATTAATTAAATATAGTTTATATGAAAAGAGGTTATTGAATATTAGCTATTCGAAGAGGAGTTATCGAATATTGTTTATTCGAAAAGGAGTTAATCGAATGGAGTTATTCGAAAAGGAGTTAATCGAATATTGGTATTCGAAAAGGAGTTAATCGAATAGAGTTATTCGAAATGAGTTAATCGAATATTAGTTTATTCGAAAGGATTTATCGAATAGAGATTATTCGAAAGGGATTTATACGTTGAAATTCTTATATATCGAATTCGGGAAAGTACTGTTCACTTTCCGATTCTAATCAAGAATTATTTATTTATTTATAGTTTGTCTATTTAGTTATTTAGTTGAATTAAGAAATAAAACTTGTAATTTGAAGTTAGATATTTCATAAGTAGGGATTATAACGCCATTGTTATAATCAATGTTTAAATAAAGAAGTGGATTCATAAATATAATCCGAGAGTTACCTAAAGAAGTTTGTTAAACATTTAAAGGGTGAACTTTGTCTATTCCGAGATTAGAAATGTTGTTTAGTTAAGGTCTGAGAGGTAGTTATACCCCAACTTGATTGGCTTCATTTTTAACCAAGGGATCGTTAAGGTTCGACAGTGAAGATTGGTTAAAGGAATTTAGTTGACGAGTATAATGGTTCGAGTTGGCATAGCGATGTTTGATTTAAACAACTGTTTAAATCCAATGTTGGAGTTTGGAAATGTTTTCCAAATAAGAAATCAGAAATGTTTTCTAATGTAGAAAATAGGAAATGGAAATGTTTTCGAATGTTAATAACGTATAGTTTTTAAATTTATAAAATAAGAAATAATGAATATACAGAAACAAGAAATGAAAAATGAATAGATTAATGATCTAAAGAGATAAATGTTAAATGATGATTGATAGATATAATTTCCATTTGGAAATAATATCGTGGTTTGCACATGTGTTTTTCATTGATAGTTAACTCACCGACTACCGAAGTTTCTGACCATTTTTCCATTGTCAAGACGTAGAGACCAGGATTAGATTCATTATCTGAAAACCACTCTATATGTGTATTAGCGTTGCGATCAAATATGATGAAGATAATTGAAGATGGAGTGATGCAAGTGCTGTCTTGTTTACAGAATAGTGCCCTCGGTTTGTCCAGTCCTAGGACGACCTGTATGGAAGAATGTCTGATAGAGTATATTTAATTGATCGCGTAAGTTGATCTCTTCAAACGTATATACATTTGGTGGCGGAGGAATTCGTTTCTCTTAGCTGTATACCCGATGTATTTTTAGGGAAATCAATTTGTGATTTGGTGGGTATGATGATGTGACATTCAAAGTGAAAGAAATGTGTGATCTATCAGAGATAAGAGTGACCTCTAGCCTCACAACCGGGAAATGGAAAAAATCGGGTAGGAAGCATGGCTAAGTGGTTGGCTGCCAAGTAGGGTGTATTATCACCTATCTAAAGGTATTCATTTCATTCTTTAATCTGTTCGATGTTGTCCCATTCGAGAAACAGTTGTTGATCCTAACCGTTGGTGATATACATTCGATACGCTCAGGCGAAATGAGTGGTCGGTCATGTGTGGTCGGGTTGCCAAATGTTCTAGTTGAACCCAGTGTATTCCTCTCTAAAGTTACACTATCGGAAGGTGGTTCCATACCTTGTCATAGTTGGAAACCCATTATCCAATATGTGCTCGCAGTTTTGATTGTATACAATGTATGTAGAACGTGAGATGAAAGCGTTCTGCTAGATGATTATTATATTGTGGTTGATAGACACTATTATAATATCAAAAGAATTTTGATGTAAATATTATTTTGGATTCTCATAAGGGAAAAACCTTTTCCGTTATACGGCGTGGTCTTATGAGATATCGTTTTATTTCTCAAACTATTTTAAACTGTTTTACTTAAACAGTCTCATGACTGACCCAGAGTTTGTTTTTTTTTTGTTTTCCCTAAACTCTTGGGTGCCCAATTTTGTATGGGCAGTCAAATATTCAGGATTTTACAGATATACTGGGAGAGCTTGGAGCAGGTGGCTTCAGGAATATATAGCTATAGTTTATTTCCGCTGTGTTGTAAGTGTTATACTCTGATAATGTTACCTTATACATATACTTATTCTTTACCAAAGTTATGTATTTTTTATATATTATTCGTTCCGCTGTGAGATTCGTGTTTACTCCAATGTTGTATGTTCTCCTTCTTCTAATCAAAGTTTCTATCTTATCTATTCCCACCCTCTAATTTCTTTCATGGACTATCTGGTGTTTCCGTTGCTTGGATAGTCGACATTGAGTTTATGTCGATAACCAGGATCGCGGAAACCCGGGTCGTTACAGTGGTATCAGAGCTTACGTTTAAGTTATCACCTTCGCTCTGTGGCGTAACTCGGTAGAGGTGGGGTTAGTAATGCTCTTGATGGGGAAGAATGTAACGACCCATATTTTAGCGATATAATAATTAATTTATTTAATTATATAAATAGCGATTCGGAGAGTTTAATGGTTGTTTAATTAAATTATATGGGTTATTCAATTAATATAAATAATATAATATATATTTATTTCGGAAATAATCAAAATTAGTGGAATTCACAATATTGTGTAAATTGGATTATTTAAAATATATAATTCAGTTTAGAGTTGAATTATATTCACGAATATATTATTTTAGCGAAGTTTGAATGTATAATTATATTATAGTTATAATCGAGCCCGTAACGTCGCGGCAGTTCCCTATTTGGCGATTTGAACTTCAACTGAATGTAACGGTACGTATTAAATCAGATTTCTGTGAAACAAGAAAAGTATGGAGCTGGTGAAGTATATTTTTCTAATGGAAGAGAAAAATCGGGTCTTCGTCGGGTAGATTTTGAGTTATGTCCAAATCAAATTTTAGAAAAGTCGTTATGGAATTCCTTTATAATATATATTGATTTATTTATATTTTAAATGGATTTTAAATATAAATCGAATATCGATGTAACACTGGATTTGGAATATCGAGTTATAAATCCCGATATGGAGCTGTGTGATATTCTATGTGAATTTATACGATAATATTTATTTTTAAATATTTAATTTAACTATTTTTAAATATATTTACAAATTTAAATGGGTTATTTAGAGCTTTAAAAATAGCCAGTTTTGCAAATGACCTCCGTTTTCGATGAAAATGATTTTTTTGGATCCGCAATATTAAGTTATTGTTAGATTACAATTTCCATGATTTTTGGGGTCACTATGTGGCCGTATGGATTTTTAATGTGAAAAAAAGTCAGTATTTTAATGGTTAAAAATACACTGTGTGAGCAAACGGGGTCGAAATTCAATAAAACCGGTTTTGTTGGGTCCGTAATGTCAAATTCTAGCTGCCTGTCAATTTTCAGTATTTTTGGGTATCGCAAGTGATCATAGGAATTTTTAAAGACAAATATAGAAAGCATTAAGTTGAATATTAATTAAATAGTCAAATAAAAAATATATTAAAACTTCCCTTTATATACCCTTAACAATCTCCCTAAACCTAGAAAATTCATTCTTCTGGTCTACGATAAAACCGCCGCTGTTCTTCTCAAAGCAGCATTTTTTTCATGTCCTTCAAAAATCCAGAATAAATCAAATCAAATATCTAAAATCATAAAACATATGTATATGTATTACTGTCTACCTACTCTTCACATTCATATGATTTTCGATGGGTTCGAAGAAATTTGTGTTCGTTGTTTTTTTGACAGCGTAGTCTAGGTATACCGATTTCCGTCGATTGATGATGAGTTGGGTGTTATTGATTTCGTAGTCGAGTTCACGATGATTTGTAGCATCTCGTGAGTATTTTTGTGATTTTTATAAATTGAAAGGTGTCGATGTCTTCAGAAACGCGATGAGCAGGGAGTTCGACCGGTTGGGTGAAGGATGTTCGATTTTGAAGTTTTTGGCACTAGGAGATAGAGATTTGGAAGTGGATTGAAATGACGGTGTTCTTGGTGAAGGCGATGGAGAGATGGAGGGTGTGGTCAAGGTTGAAGTTAGCTGTAATTGTGAATGGTGTAGGGGAATCCGCGTTATTCAGTTCTGGAGGAAGAAGCTTATTTTAGCGGGTTTGGGCTCCGAAGGTGGGAATTAGCTGGGAATAAAGGGTACAAGCCCAATTAGAGAATAATTAAGTTTTATTTTTAAATTTAAACAGTATGTTAACATTGCAAGATTCATAACTTGTTTATCCGATATCAGAATTCAGTAAAACAAGATCCATTGGGATTGTATGGATGAGAGCTTCACAATGGAACTAACTGGAAATGAATCGGAGCTCGTTACAATTTATAGTGAAATAAATTGTCAGAATCAAATCAACGACAACTATCGTTATTTAACGATGATCGTCCAATGTGAGTAAAACTCACCAACTCTATCAGTTTATATTTTTATAACGTATATTTAGAATTAATAAATGATGACTGATTGCTTGACTGTTTGGTTGAACTGCTTACGTATTTGGTTGAAATTATTGATAACGATTTATATATATAAATCGTTAATCAAATATTGATTCTGTTTATCAGAATATTTCATATCGAAATGAAATCGATGTTATTATATGGTTTAACATCTGTGGATGTATGGAAACAGGTTGGAGGGATCCAACTGGATTCCTCAATATTTATAATATTGTTCTTTTCATATATTGTAAGATATGATGTGATATATAATCTGTGTTGATTATGTGTGTTTGAATGATATCAATCATTGTTATTAGGTATTTTAAATACCGTAAGAAATACTGGGATGTAAAAAAAGGGGATTTTAAAAGTATATATTGAAAATAAATTATTTACATAAAATCAATGGATTTGATATATAAAAGGAAACAGATTTTATAAAAGAAAATAATTATAAAATCAAAAGTGTTTTTCAAAAGGAAAATATTTGTAAAAGGATTTTATAAAAAACAGTTATAAAATTAAAAGGGTTTTGAAAAGAAATAGTTGTAAACCAAATATAAAGGAAAATATTTGTAAAACGAATAGAAAATGAAATATTTGTAAACCAAATATAAAGTAAAATATTTGTAGAACAAATAGAATAGAAAAGGAAATGTTTATGTGGAAAATAAAATGAATTATAAATGAAATATTTTATAAAATAAATAGAAAGATAAAAGAAATATCTATTTATGAAAATGAATAGAAAGATAAAAGGAATATTTATTTATAAAATAAATAAGATATCAAAAAGGAAATATTGGAAAATAAGTAGGATTATAAAAAGAGTTAGAGTTGATCAAATAGAGTTAATCAGTTAGAATTAAACAGTTGGAGTTAATCAATTAGAATTAATCAGTTAGAGTTAACTAGTTAGAGTTAATCAATTAAAGTGAAAGGAGTTAATCAAATATAATTTATTCGAACAGAGTTAAAAGAAATAATCGAATATAGTTTATTCGAATAGAGTTAAAGAAGTTAATCGAATCTTAGTTATTCGAATAGAGTTAATTGAATTAGAGTTAGTCGGATTAGAGTTATTCGAATATAGTTTATTCGAAGAAAGAGTTTTCGAATAAGGTTATTCGAAGAAGAGAATTAATCGAATATAGTTTTTTCGAAAAGAGGTTATCGAATATTAGTTATTCGAAGAGGAGTTATCAAATATAGTTTATTCGAAAAGGAGTTAATCGAATAGAGTTATTCGAAAAGGAGTTAACCAAATAGAGTTATTCCAAAAGGAATTATCGAATGTACTTATTTGAAAGGAGTTAATCAAATATTAGTTTATTCGAAAGGAGTAATCGAATAGAGATTATTCGAAAGAGAGTTATACGTTGAAATTCGATTATATCGAATTCGGGAATGTACTATTCACTTTCCGTTTTTAATCAAGATTTATTTATTTAGTTATAAATTGTCTATTTAGTTATTTAGTTAAATTAAGAAATAAAACTTGTAATTTGAAGTTAGATATTTCAGAAGTAGAGATTGTAACGCTATAATTATAATCAATGTTTAAATAAACAAGTGGATTCGTAAATATAATCTGAGAGTTACGTAAGGAAGTTTGTTAAACATTTAAAGGGTGAACTTTGTCTATTTCGAGGTTAGAAATGTTGTTCAGTTAAGGTCTGAGAGGTAGTTATACCACAACTTGGTTGGCTTCGTTTTAACTAAGGGATGGTAAAGGTTCGATAGTGAAGATTAGTTAAATGAATTTAGTTAATGAGTATAATGGTTCGAGTTGGCATAGGGATATTTGATTTAAACATCTGTTTAAATCCAATGTAGGAGTTTGGAAATGTTTTCCAAATAAGTAATCAGGAATGTTTTCTAATATAGAAAATAGGAAATGGAAATGTTTTCCAATGTTAGTAACGTATATTTTCTAAATTTAGAAAATAAGAAATAATGAATATAAGGAAACAGGAAATGAAAAATGAATAGATTAATGAACTAAAGAGATAAATTTTAAATGATTATTGATTGATATAATTTCCATTTGGAAATAATATTGTTGTTTGCACAGTGTTTTTCTTTGATAGTTAACTCAACGACTATCAAAGTTTCTGACCATTTTTCCATTGTCAATACGGAGAGATCGGGATCAGATTCATTATCTAAAAACCACTCTGTATGGGCATTATCATTGCAATCAAATATGATGAAGATAATTGAAGATGGAGTTATGCAAGGGCTATCCTATTTATAGAATAGTGCCTACCGTTTGTCCAGTCCCAGGATGGCCTGTATGGATGAAAGTCTGACAGAGTATATTTAATAGATCGCGTAAGTTGATTTCTTCAAACGTTTATACATTTGGTGTTGGAGGAATTCGTTTCTCTTAGCTGTATACCCGTTGTATTTTTAGGGAAATCAATTTGTGATTTGGCGGGTACGACGATGTGACATTCAAAGTGAAAGAAATGTGTAATCTGTCAGAGATAAGCGTGGCCTCTAGCCTCACAACTGGGATATGACAAAAATCGGACAGGCAACATGGGTAAGTGGTTGGCTGTCAAGTAGGGTGTATTATCACCAATCTAGAGATATTCATTTCATTCTTTAATCCATTCAGTGCTGTCCCATTCGGGAAACGGTTGCTGATCCCAACTGTTGGTGATATACATTCGATACACTCAAGCAAAATGAGAGGTCGGTCATGTATGGCCAGGTTGCAAGATGTTCTTGTTGAATCCAGTGTATTCCTCTCTAGAGGTACACTATTGGAAGATGGTTCCATACCTTGTCATAGTTGGAAACCTATTATCCAATAAGCGCTCGCGGTTTTAATTGTATACTATGTATTAAAACGTGAGATGAAAGCATTTTTCTAGATGATAATTATATTGTGGTTGATAGACACTATTATAATATCAAAAGAATTTTGATATAAAGATTATTTTGTATTCTCATAAGGTAAAAACCCGTTCCGTTATATGGCGTGGTCTTATGAGATATCGTTTTATTTCTCAAACTGTTTTAAACTGTTTTACTCACATCAGTCCATGACTGACCCAAAGTTTGTTTTGGTTTCCCTAAACTCTTGGGTGCCCAATTTTGTATGGGCAGTCAAGTAGTCAGGATTTTACAGATATACTGGGAATGCTTGGAGCAGGAGGCTTCAGGAACATATAGCTATAGTTTATTTTTGTTGTGTTGTAAGTATTAAACTCTGATAAAGTTACCGTATACATATCATTAATATTTCCCAAAGTTGTGTATCCATTATATATTGTTCGTTCCGCTGGGAGATTCATGTTTACTCTGATGTTGTATTTTCTTCTTCTTCTATTCTAAGTTTATATCTTATCTATTCTCACCCTCTAATTTCTTTCATGGACTACCCAGTGTTTCCGATGCTTGGATGGTCGACATTGAGTTTATGTTAATATCCAGGATCGCAAAAACCCGGGTCGTTATATAACCCTAACTTTAGTTCATATTCATACAATCCCTATGGATTAGATTAGGTTAAGTAGTCCAATTCATTACCATGTCCATTTATGGTTTATAATGGGCTAGACCTCCCACATTAGGCCTACAACTTGTGGATGCTAGATATGCCAGTCGGGTTTGGGCAGACTTCTTCCACAAGTTCGGCCTAACCTCGTGTCATAGCGCGTCTCGTATTTGTGCACTTAGACCTCTCACATTAGGTTCAACATTAGTGGCTGCTGGATATGCCGGTTGGGTCCGGGAAGACTTCCACCACTAATGCAACCTTCTAAATGTAATCCTAGGCATTCATTATTAATCAATTATTTAATCCTATGCCTTTATAGGTGTTAATGCCCTTTTACCCAATTATATTCATGATGGGTTATATGTCTAAATTCATATTATTCGAATCATGCCAATTCATATTTTACATATGATCCCATTTGGGTCCAAATTGTTTTTCTACACTTATGATCCAATTTAAGATCTTTAAACATAATTTGGTCGGTGCCCCAAACCCATATTTATTCTATTCTACGTTAACATGAATCCATATAGTCATATACTTACTCCAGTTATTCCCTGTATATATTTGGGACAAATTTACATGTAAACTTTCAGCACTCCAACAAATCCAATATACGAATTTTTCCCATATGTTCAAATTAATATTATAACACGTAAACATTCCAACATTTCAACTGATTCAATATATGAATTATTCATATTAACCATTTAACGTTATATCATGCTAATAATTCCGCTAATTCAATAGATTCAACATATGAATTTCCTGATCTATTCATATTAACGTCTCAACTTGTTATAATAGCAGTTTATAATTAAGCTGGCAATTTCACAATTTATTAAATGGGGAACGCTAAACGATAAAGGTACTATTATTCAAAAATTATATTTTAAACCCACTCACCTTTCATGCTTTCCCAAATTTTGGATCTGATCCGTTTTATCATCCATCGTTTTCCTTTCCCCTTTAATTTTATTTCAAACCTAATAACGTGGATCGAATATTTTCATTAGGAGAGAAGGGAAAGAATTAGGAAGAATATGAATAGATTGGATCTGGGACATTACCTTGCTTTTCATGTAACTCTGAATGCCTTTTAATAAAAACACCAATCTCTTCCCTCCAAATCTTAATTTAAGATTTTTCTAATTTACAAATCTAAATTTCTGAATATGCTTGAGGGGGGAGAGAGAGAGAGGGAGTAATGGCGGAGCTCCAGCGTAGCCGCCAAATTATGAGATTTAAGGTTAGGCCCAGGGTCTTATTTATAGGAGTAACAGAGGAACCAGGACCCTCAGATCAAAATTTAAGATATCAGAACCGAACACGTCAGAAGAACTTTCTAGATCCTCGGGTGGGTCGACCCCTAGGTCGACACCCTGTTGGTGGGTGGACCCCTAGGTCGACCCCATGTTGGTGGGTCGACCCCCAACAGTCCAATTTCCCTCCGAACTTTCCTTCCTACCATTTTGAATTTTGAACTGATTTTCGAATTTTCTGGATATATTTATCTAGTATATATACACATATAAGCTCCTTATATGTATAAAAACTTCTAATGCTCATAACTTCTTCATACAATGTCCATTTTATGCAAACTAGGTCTCTGTCTTGACCAGATTTTCGAGACGGACGCAATGGCGCAATCCATTTTAATTAATTCTGAATATATAATTAAGTTATTCTTATTTAATTATCTTAAAAATACGTAGTGTTATAGTTAGATTTCAAATCTCTTATATTCGTTGGAAAGCTCTTTTCGATACGAACCCAACGGTTTCGGTTTTAGGAGAATCTGACGGTCGGATCTCTCATAATGTCAATTCGAAGTCAATGTTCGAAATTCATGAAAGTTCGTTGTGCGCCACATTCTATTCAGGCCTTTATATATATATATATATATATATATATATATATATATAATATTTTGTCGATTTCCATTTAAAACGTATTTTATAAATTTGTTTTAAAAATGATTCCGACTTCCATTTAAATTTTAAATCGAAATTGAACATTTCATTACATGACAAATTTGTATATCTCATATATATGCTAAAATAATATTTTTAGGAAATCAATAATTATTTCCATCCATGATAATTTTATGCAGTCCATATACATGTTAAAAATTATATTCTTAACGAATAAATAATTATTTCAATTTAAGACAATTTTATATATTGCATATACAATTTTATGCAATGCATATGTATATTTTATTTCACAACGCATATATATAATTTCACATCGCATTTATATTTTAATACAACGCATATATAATTTTCACATCACATATGTATATTTCACAACGCATATCTATTTTTTTACATCGCATATATATTTTATTCACATCACATATATATTTTATTCACATCGCATATACAGATATTTTATTTACATCAAATATATATATATATATATTATTCACATCACATATTTATTTTATTCACATCGCATATATATTTTATTTACATCATATATATATTTTATTTCATTTCACATCACAATCACAACATAATACAGCCAATTAAATTGTCCATGGTCTGTGCAAAAAAATAGTACCAGGAGCAACTAGGCCCCGTCTGCAACCTATTATATAATAACTGTAAAATAATTTGAGTGAGAGAGAGTTCTCACGTTGATCGGTTTCTGAAATTGTTGATAAATGATTATTTAAATAAATTAAACATGATGTTTAATTTAACCAAAATTCGTATAAGCTCCAAAATTTGTCCAGTCCATCTCTGTTGCATTGTATTCGTTCATATGGTTCCAATGATACCATAGATGTGCAATTCTGATTTAATATGGACGATGTAAAAACCCGGAAATGCGAGCCAATTTAAAAATTTTATTTTGGTGATTTTAGTGAATTTTGAATATTTAAAATGGATTATTTTAAATAAAAACGACGGAAAATTTAATTTCGACGAAGTTAAAGTGAATAATTTTGTTTTAATTATATAACGAGCCTGAAATGGCGTTGTAGTTCGATAATTCGATTTCAAACTTCAAATGAATGTACGGGATTCAAAATAAACCGGATTTTAGCGAAACAGAAAATAATAGGATCTAATTGAGAATATCATTCCAAAGAATCCGAAAAATCAAAATTTCATAGCGGGGATCAAAAGATATGTCCAAATGAAAATTCAGAATAGTCGCTATGGAACTCTGGCCCTTAAAAATGGGAATTTTGCAAATGACCTCGGATTTCGACGAAACCACTTTTATTGGATGCATGATGTCAAGTTATTGCTAGATTCAAATTTTCATAATTTTTCGAATCAATATGTGAGCGTGGCGAAGTAAAACACGTTTGACCAGTTTCAGTTGATTTTAATCGACTGGAAATTGGCCATTTTTCAAACGGTCTCAGAATTTGATGAAATTAGTTTTGTTAGGACCGTATCGTCAATATGAAGCTAGAAATAATTTTTCTTGAATTTTCAGAGACTGTATGTGGCCCCGGTAAATTGAAATGTACGTTTAAATTGAATATATAAAGATTCATATTTTAAATTCAATGGAAACCTATCGTAACAGCCGAATTGGGTTACGAAACATATCCCATTGTGTTCAGAATGAGGGTAATTAGCTAGGGACGACAGTCGTTGGGGTTGAATCCAAGTTCATAATAAAAGTCAACTCTTTGAAAGAAAAATTATAATATAATAGTAAAATATAAATATATAAGATACTCTCCCTTTACCCTAACCCTATCACTCAGAAAACCCGCCCCCTAAAATTGAAAACCCCATCGCCCCCCAGTATTCCAACGCCGCCCCCTCCTAGCGCGTTGCCAACGCCGCCGCCGGTCAGGTCCGGACCACCATGCTCCCCTCCTTCCTCCTCCACTCTTCTCCTTCTCTCCCCCTTCACCGATTTCGAACCCAAATCCATCTTTACCCCCACGCCACCACCTGACCCAATTCCACCGACCACCAAACGAACCGACGCAGCACCCCTGGCCGTCAGCACCCCCACGCCACCTCCACCGACCACCACCGACCCCGGTGAGCCTCTTCATCAACAAAAATCCCATTTTTATTTAATTTCAGTGTTCGTTTAAATCCCCCCCCCCCCCCCCCGACTTTCCCGAGCCACCCCGTGCGAGCACAAGCACAAGCACCCCATGCATCTCCTCCGACCACTCGAAACAATGTAAAAGCATTGTGAGTTTTATTTCGTTTATTTTATTCATATAGCGAGAAAGAAAATAGGAATTTTGGTTATAAAATATTATGATTTTTGTTAATGAAAAGATTACTTTTTTAAAATGAAAAAGATTATATTTTTATAAAAGGAAAGATTAGATTTTTAGTTTAGTAAAGATCCGATTATTATCGCTCGAAAGATATGATTTTTATATTATAGAAAGAGTAAAAATACAATTTTTATAATATAGAAAAGTTAAAAATATAATTTTTATTATGAACAGCGTAGTAAGGACTGCATTAAAATATCAAATAGATCTAGACGGCTCAATAGTTCAAAAGCAAAGCACCGCAGAGTGGAACCCTCTATGAGAACACCTCACCTTTAATTTAATTTTCTAGTTAAAATTTATACTAGGATTCAGACGGTGTTTAGTAGCACCCGACACCCGTCGTCCACAGACCATGGACGGCTTGTATGCTTGTTTGTTTGATTTTGCTGTGTAGTTGATTGTGTGATGTGATGTGAAATGAAATAAAATATTTTATAGTGGAAAATATTTTATAGTTAAAAATAGAATTTTTAACGTGTATTTAAAATAAATTAATATAAACAAATCATTCGATTTGTTTATATACACACATTTGACTGATATTGATTGGGACGATAAATTTTCCACATCGCCCAACTGCACAAATAAAATCTGTGTTTGATTGTTTGAAACCCCACATGGGTATTGGGTTGATATATGACATGCACTAATCCCAATAATTAGTTGTATGTCTATCGATTGATTGACCAACTGTTAGAAGCGTTGAATATTTATATTTGATGCTTATACAGTGTAGAATGCACTTTGGATGATGGTTGATTATTTGTCGTTGTTGATAAATACATGCGTTGTATGGAAGTCCATAGAAATAAAATCTATGGATGGTGCCTCATTCCAGTTTTGAAATAGAATATTTGAAGAGAACTATTTGAATAAAATATTTGAATAGAAATATTTGAAAAAGAAATATTTGAAATAGAATATTTGAAAATAGAAATATATGAAGCCGTGTTGATTAGATTGACGCCAGTTTGACGTGAACGATATTTATATCGTTTTTATTCATTTTATAATGAATATCGAAAGTGATTTCAAAATCGAATATTTTGAAAATGAATTCGATTCGAATTGAAATTGAATAGAAATGAATTCGAATTGAAACTGAATAGAATTGAATAGAAATGAATTTGAATTGAAATTGAATAGAAATGAATTCGAATTGAAATTGTATAGAAATGAATTCAAATTGAAATTGAATAGAAATGAAGTCGAATTGAACTTGAATTGAAAACGAACTGAAATTGAATTAAAAATCGATTTGAATTGAAATCAATTTGAAAAGAATTTAAAACAAATTTATAAGGAAAAATTCAATTTTGATTTGAATTTGAAAAGAAGTTGAAATCAATTAGAAAACAAATTTAAAACGATTTATATAATACGTTTTAGAAGGAAATCGATGAAGTATATATTATATATATAATATAATGGCCTGAATAGAAAGCGTCGCGCCGCGATAGTTCATGAATTTCGACCATTAACTTCGAATGGATATTACGGGAGATCTGACCGTTGGATTCACCTAAAACCGGAACCTTTGGGTTCGTATCGAAAAGCGCTTCCTAATGAATATTAGGGATTTGAAATCTAACGGTCGGATTTGGAATTATGTTCAAATCAAATTTGGAAAAGGTCGCTGTAAGTGTAGTTCGATGGCCGTTGACGGAAATCGACTGTATGGGCCTTGACAAAATTATTAAAAATAGTAATAATTTGTGTAAAATCATAAGAAATGAATCGGGAAGAATTGGGATGAAAAACTCCATATTTGAAAGGATAAAAGTAGATTTTTATCGAAATGAACTAGTTTTGAACTAGAATAATAATTTGTTTATTTTTTTTAATAAATAAATTGGATTTGAAATGGTTTTGGTAGTAACCAGAATTTCCAATAATTGAATTGGAATGGATTTGAATCGAAATCGTCTTTGGAATATTTCGATGTTGGATTTCGGGATTATACAGACATTGTTATGAGAATTTGAAAGATATATTTTTATCGTTACTTCCAGTACGATATTTGTTGGTCATAGAATTTGATATTGAATATAAGCCGATATATTTTCTATTCAGAGCCTTGTATTTAATATCAAATGTGATTTAGGTTTGTCGTGAACGGTGTCTTCATTAACACTATTCTTAAGCCCAGTTGAGAAAAAGATTAAATCTTTTTATTTAGATTTAATGAAGTGTACCAATTAAATAATATTTAATTGGAATCGAATTGGTATTGATTTTTGGGATTATCGTGAACAGTGTTTTAAATAACACTTTTTCTTTAACCCGATAATTAATGGAATGTGATTTTGGGTTTATCGTGAACCATGTTTTTAAATGACATTGATTCTTTAACCCAGTTAAAGATTAAAACTAAGTGGAGTTTTAATGAATCTTTAATAAGATTGAAAAGATAGAGAATGGAGTATCACCAATTTTACTCCAGGCGATAGTTAAATCTTTAATTAGATTTAAACGTGAAATGGTAATTGAATTTACCGATAAAACCGTGGTGTTAGATATGAAGTATTACCAGTTTTACTTCATGGGATAAGTAGGTTGGGATTGGGAAATAAATGATAACTTCGGTGTGGTTCGCTAATCCCGTCTAGTTTGAATTGATATTCGCAGAACATTAAAGAATAAATTTAAAGAATTTATCTTTGATAAAATTATTGGGAACCTTTCCCAAAGTATAAGAATATTTGAATAAAAGAATATTCTGAATTGGAATTAGGCGTATGTTGTGTTTGTGTAACACATGTTTAATATATACGCGAGTTATTCAGAAAGACCGGGTTTATCCCATTCTGAATAACAGATTCAACGTGGTGTCGAAGATGAAGACTATGGTTGAAGACCGGAGGTCTTCACGTCATTTGAAAATAACTGATGATCTTGATTGGATCGTACACCCAAGAGGAGGGAATCAGTTGGTGATCGTCTAGACATACTTGGAGATCGATGGATATGCGGGGTACTAGGTGCCTTCTGTTTCGTTCAGACCCAGAACGAACTTGTAAATGGACTGTGTGTGTGACATTGGATTCATTCTGTGTGATTGATTTCTATTAAATATATAACTGTTTCGCGGCGGAGAATTTATTCTCTTGCTTAACGCCCTTCTTTGAGACGTTCGAGCTCAGGGGTTATATATTGATGGATATCAAACGCATGGAGTGAATTGCCTATGTGGCATGCCTAAGTGGCAATTGATCGAGGCTTCTGTTGAAAAGCAAAGTCTTGTGGTTGATGATCAAAGCACGGCCTATGTGGCATAGCTTTGTGTAACGTTGATTCGCGAGCCTCACACCCCGATTGTGAACCAGAAACGGGAGAGGATATCAGGGAGGACATCTGTTTCCTTCTAGCTAGAAGTGGCATCAGTTGTTTTACACGCCCTGAAGAGTTTGACTTATGTGGTTGTTGCAATTGTGAGGCGCCTCAGATATATCGGTCGATCCGAGACCGATGGAGTCATTGGACTCATTGACACCCCATAGGGTAGGGAAACGCAGTGTTCATGCATTTTAATCCACATCAGTGGACCTGCCCTGATGATCCAAGGGCTCACCTGAGTCTGGGTCCTGAGACACGGGATAGAGCGTCTCGAATCGGTAGAGGACTGTCTTTTGCCTCGATCCACAGATGGAAATCCAACTTCCAATACGTGACTTTGCGGTTTTATTTGTAGAGCCTGGTATGGCGACATAGTGGGATGGGGCGCTTATGCCGTCTATGATTAATATTTATGATTGAAATTGTTTTGACACTATACACTTATTATTGTATCAAATAATGTGTTTTTAAACGTATCAAGCATTCTTTGGCTGTTATAAGGTAAAATCCTGTCCTCTGGTTTGTGTTGCATTGTGTGATGGGACCTGGGTCTTATAATAGCTTCATTGTTCTTTATTTAGCATTGCGCTGTTGTTTTATGCGCTGGTGTTCTTGGGAGGAAACCCGTTCCGTGTTATACGGCGTGGTCCCTTGATTTATCTAACTTTAAAATAAAGATTAATAACTGTTTTAGTCCTCACACCAGTCCCATGACTGACCTAGAGTTTATTGTTTTAACCTAAACTCTTGGTGCCTTTATTTTGACATGGGCAGCTAGCAGTTTTGGTTTTGTAGATTTATATTCACAGGAACCTGGTTTATGGCTGGAACGATATCCGGAAAGCTTTGTATTCGTATATCTCCTTCAGTTGTGTTTTGTATTATTTTCCGCTGCTATGTAATGTTTTGTAACCTATGATATTTATCGGATGTATTTTATTCATTTATCCTCTGTATATTCTTATATTCTGATGAAATTATTGTAATATACAATGAAATGTTCTTCTGTCTGCGTTCTAATTGGTCTTGTCCTCAAAGTAATTCGTTCTTTCTCTTCTCCTCGGAGACCGGGGAAGTTCGGGTCGCTTCATTTGGTATCAGAGCTTTGATTTACAAAGCTCAGAGAACAATGCACCTTAGAACCATATGAAAGAATTCATCAGAGATTGGATTAGTAATATCCAATAGGAATGACTCGTTAGAGATGGGATCGGTAGTACCCTAGAACGAGTGTGAAGGGTATATTTTTAAGGTGAAAACAAATTTTGTTTTGAAAATTTATATCAATTATTCGTATTTGATAGTTTATTTATATTGATTTCGTATATCAGGTATATAGAGATTTTAATATACGTCTGATCCACATTTATTGGAAGCCTCCAATATACTGGATGGATATAGAGTCACACTCTAGTCGCCCGGAGATGATTCTATTGATGACTACGTAGCATCGGCAGTTTGTATTCGAGTTTCGAAAGTGAGATATCTATATATTTCCATTAGACTGGTGTGAGAACCAAAATATAGCTAGAATACACTGTTGTGAATTGGCATAAAAAACATGATTTTCTGTATATATATTAAAATTATGAATTTGAAACGATAGTCAACTAATTGATTGATAGTTGTGTTGTTTGTTTATTTGTTTGAAATTTTGAACCATTTAGCCTAATTGAACCAAATAGTGAGTGTATTGAAAATTACTAGCATTTGCTTGCATATACATGTACTTACATTGAACAGGTCATAGCAAAGAGGCTAGAGCAGAAGAATAAAATTGTTTGCCCAACAAATAGTTACATATTTACCATAATTTACTGTTTTGTTGGGTTGATGATGATTTTATGAGCCGATTGGCTAGCCGCTTGGCTTTTTCTTTTTCTTTTTGACTGAAAAAGGCCATGGGAGGCTATATGAAACATCCCGAAGTCCCCGGTGCAGGGGAGGTTATGGAGATTTTTTTTGAAAATTTAGGGTGTTAGCCAAATTTTTGAAAAATTTGAAAAGTTCTTAGAAACTGGAAAGCTGAAGAACTTAAGCCATAATGAAAATAATGGAAGTTGAGTTGATTAGTTAAACAACTTTCGGCTTCGTTCCTTTTCGGGGGCGAAAACTTTTAAGTGGGGGAGATTGTGATAACCCGGAAATGCGAGCCAATTTAAAATTTTTATTTTGGTGATTTTAGTGAATTTTGAATATTTAAAATGGATTATTTTAAAATTAAAACACTGAAAATTTAATGTCGACGAAGTTAAAACAAATAATTTTATTTTAATTATATAACGAGCCTGAAATGGCGCTGTAGTTCAATAATTCGATTTCGAACTTCAAACAAATGTACATGATTCAAAATAAACCGGATTTTAGCAAAGCTGGAAATAATAGAATCTAATTGAGAATATCTTTCCAACGAATCCGAAAAATCAAAATTTCATAGCGGGGATCAAAAGATATGTCCAAATGAAAATTCAGAATAATCGCTATGGAATTCTAGCCCTTAAAAATGGGAATTTTGCAAACGACCTCGGATTACGATGAAACCTCTTTTGTTGGATCCATGATGTCAAGTTATTGTTATATTCCAATTTTCATAATTTTTCGAATCAATATGTGAGTGTGGCGAAGAAAAACGCGTTTGACCAGTTTCAGTTGATTTTAATCGACTGGAAATTGGCCATTTTTCAAACGGTCTCAGAATTTGATGAAATTTGTTTTTTAGCACCATATCGTCAATACGAAGCTAGAAATAATTTTTTTGGAATTTTCAAAGACAGTATGTGGCCCCGGTAAATTGAAATGTACGTTTAAATTGAATATATAAAGATTTATATTTTAAATTCAACAGAAACCAATCGTAACAGCCGAATTGGGTTACGAAACATATCCCATTGTGTTCAGAATGAGGGTAATTAGCTAGGGATGATGGTCGTTGGGTTTAAATCCGAGTTCATAATAAAAATCAACTCTTTGAAAGAAAAATTATAATATAATAATAAAATATAAATATATAATATACTCTCCCTTCACCCTAACCCTATCACTCAGATAACCTGCCCCCTAAAATTGAAAACCCCGTCGCCCCCCAGTCTTCCAATGCCGCCCCCTCCTAGCGCGTTGCCAGCGCCGCCGCCGGTCAGGTGTGGTCCATCATGCTCCCCTCCTTCCTCCTTCACTCTTCTCCTTCTCTCCCTCTTCACCGATTTTGAACCCAAATCCATCTTTACCCACGCGCCACCACCTGACCCAATTCCACCGACCACCAAACTAACCGACGCAGCACCCCTGGCCGTCAGCACCCCCACGCCGCGTCCACCGACCACCACCGATCCCGGTGAGCCTCTTCATCAATAAAAATCCCAATTTTATTTAATTTCAGTGTTCGTTTAAATCCCCTCCCCCCCCCCCCCCCCCCCGCCCCCGACTTTCACGAACCACCCCGCGCGAGCACAAGCACCCCATGCATCTCCTGTGACCACCCGAAACAAAGGAAAAGCAATGTGAGTTTTATTTCGTTTATTTTATTCATATAGCGAGAAAGAAAATAGGAATTTTGGTTATAAAATATTATGATTTTTGTTAATGAAAATATTACTTTTTTAAAATGAAAAAGATTATATTTTTATAAAAGGAAAGATTAGATATTTAGTTTAGTAAAGATCCAATTTTTATCGCTCGAAAGATATGATTTTTATATTATAGAAAGAATTAAAATATAACTTTTATAATATAGAAAAGTTAAAAATATAATTTTTATTATGAACAGCGTAGTAAGGACTGCATTGGAATATCAAACAGATCCAGATGGCTCACCAGTACAAAAGCAAAGCACCGCGGAGTGGAACCCTCTTTGAGAACTCCTCACCTTTAATTTAATTTTCTATTTAAAATATATACTAGGATGCAGACGGTGTTTAGTAGCACCCGACACCCATCGTCCATAGACCATGGACGGCTTGTATGCTTGTTCATTTGATTTTGCTGTGTAGTTGATTGTGTGATGTGATGTGAAATGAAATAAAATATTTTATAGTGGAAAATATTTTATAGTTAAAAATAGAATTTTTAACATGTATTTAAAATAAATTAATATAAACAAATCGAACGATTTGTTTATATACACACATTTGACTGATATTGATTGGGACGATAAAATTTCCACATTGCTCAACCACACAAATAAAATCTGTGTTTGATTGTTTGAAACCCCACACGGGTATTGGGATGATATATGACATGCACTAATCCCAATAATTAGTTGTATGTCGATCGATTGATTGACAAACTGTTATAAGCATTGAATATTTATATTTGATGCTTATACATTGTAGAATAAACTTTGGATGATGGTTGATTATTTGTCGTTGTTGATATGTACATGCATTGTATGGAAGTCCATAGAAATAAAATCAATGGTAATTGATTGGGCCTTATTCTAGTTTTGAAATAGAATATTTGAAGAGAACTATTTGAATAAAATATTTGAATAGAAATATTTGAAAAAGAAATATTTGAAATAGAATATTTGAAAATAGAAATATATGAAGCTGTGTTGAATAGAATGAAGCCATTTTGACGTGAACGATATTTATATCGATTTTATTCATTTTATAATGAATATCGAAAGTGATTTCAAAATCGAATATTTTGAAAATGAATTCGATTCGAATTGAAATTGAATAGAAATGAATTCGAATTGAAACTGA
Organism: Allium sativum; assembly: GCA_030737875.1. Taxonomy (NCBI): domain Eukaryota; kingdom Viridiplantae; phylum Streptophyta; class Magnoliopsida; order Asparagales; family Amaryllidaceae; genus Allium; species Allium sativum. The sequence continues at coordinate 480,445,267 of CM060926.1, read as the reverse complement.
ATATAATTGAGTAGAAATTAATTTGAATAGAAATGAATTCGAATTGAAATTGAATAGAAATGAATTCAAATTGAAATTGAATAGAAATGAATTTGAATTGAAATTGAACAGAAATGAATTCGAATTTAAATTGAATTGAAAACGAATTGAAATTGAATTATAAATCGATTTGAATTGAAATCAATTTGAAAAGAATTTAAAAAAATTTATAAGGAAAAATTCAATTTTGATTTGAATTTTGAAAGAAGTTGAAATCAATTAGAAAACGAATTTAAAACGATTTGTACAACACGTTTTAAAAGGAAATCGACGAAGTATATATTATATATATAATATAATGGCCTAAATAAAACGCGCCGCGCCGCGGTAGTTCGTGAATTTCGACCATTGACTTCGAATGGATATAACAGGAGATCCGACCGTCGGATTCTCCTAAAACCGAAACCGTTGGGTTTGTATCGAAAAGAGCTTCCTAGTGAATATTAGTGATTTGAAATCTAACGGTTGGATTTGGAATTATGTCCAAATCAAATTTGGAAAAGGTTGTTGTAAGTGCAGTTCGATGGCCGCTGACGGAAATCGACTGTACGGGCCTTGACAAAATTATTAAAAACAGTAATAATTTGTGTAAAATCATAAGAAATGATTCGGGAAGAATTGGGATGAAAAACTCCATATTTGAAAGGATAAAAGTATATTTTTATCGAAATGAACTAGTATTGAACTAGAATAATAATTTGTTTATTTTTTTAATAAATAATTTGGATTTGAAATGGTTTTGGTAATAACTAGAATTTCCAATATTTGAATTGGAATGGATTTGAATCGAAATCGTCTTTGAAATATTTCGATGTTGGATTTCGGGATTATACAGACATTGTTACGGGAATTTGAAAGATATATTTATATCGTTATTTCCAATACGATATTTGTTGGTCGTAGAATTTTATATTGAATATAAGCCGATATATTTTCTATTCAGAGCCTTGTATTTAGTATCAAATGTGATTTGGGTTTTTCGTGAACGGTGGCTTCATTAACACTGTTCTTAAGCATAGTTGAGAAAAAGATTAAATCTTTTTATTTAGATTTAATGAAGTGTACCAATTAAATTATATTTAATTGGAATCGAATTGGTATTGATTTTTGGGTTTATCGTGAATAGTGTTTTAAATAACACTTGTTCTTTAACCCGATAATTAATGGAATGTGATTTTGGGTTTATCGTGAACCGTGTTTTTAAATGACACTGATTCTTTAACCCAGTTAAAGATTAAAACTAAGTGGAGTTTTAATGAATCTTTAATTAGATTGAAAAGATTGAGAATGGAGTATCACCAGTTTTACTCCAGACAATAGTTAAATCTTTAATTAGATTTGAAAGTGAAATGGTAATTGAATTTACCGATAACACCGTGGTATTAGATATGAAGTATTACCAGTTTTACTTCATGGGATGAATAGGTTGGGATTCGGAAATAAATGATAACTTCGGTGTGGTTTGCTAATCCCGTCTAGTTTGAATTGATATTCAAAGAAGATTAAAGAACAAATTTAAAGAATTTATCTTTGATAAAATTAATGGGAACCTTTCCCAAAGTATAAGAATATTTGAATTAAAGAATTTTCTGAATTGGAATGAGACGTATGTTGTGTTTGAGTAACACATGTTTATTATATACGCGAGTTATTCAGAAAGACCGGGTTTATCCCATTCTGAATAACTGATTCGACGTGGTGTCGAAGATGAAGACGGTGGTTGAAGACCGGAGGTCTTCACGTCGTTTGGAAAATTACTGATGATCTTGATTGGGCCGTACACCCAAGAGGAGGGAATCAGTTGGTGATCGTCCAGACGTACTTGGAGATCGATGGATATGCGGGGTACTAGGTGCCTTCGGTTTCGTTCAGACCCAGAACGAACTTGTAAATGGATTGTGTGTCTGACATTGGAGTTCATTATGTGTGATTGATTTCTGTTAAATATATATCTGTTTGGCGGCGGAGAATTTATTCTGTTGCTTAATGCCCTTCTCTGAGACGTACGAGCTCAGGGGTTATATATCGATGGATATCAATTGCATGGAGTGAATTGCCTATGTGTCATGCCTAAGTGGAAAATGATCAAGGCTTCTCTTGAAAAGCAGTGTCTTGTGGTGGATGATCAAATCACTGCCTGTGTGGCATAGCTTTGTGTAACGTTGATTTGCGAGCGACACATCCCGGTGTTTGACAAGAAACGGGAGAGGACTTTAGGGAAGGCATGCATTTCCTTCTAGCTAGAAGTGGCGTCAGTGGTTTTACACGCCCTAACGAGTTTGACTTATGTGGTTGTTGCTGTTGCGAGGCGCCTCGGATATATCGGTCGATCCAGGACCGATGGAGCGATTGGACTCGTTTACGTCCCAAAGGGTGGGGAAACGTAGTGTTCAGGCATTTTAATCCACATCGGTGGACCGGCCCTGACGATCCAATGGCTCACATGTGTCTGGGTCCTGAGACACGGGCTAGAGCGTCTCGAATCGGTAGAGGACTGTCTTTTGCCTCGATCCACAGATGGAAATCCAACGTCCAATACGTGACTTTGCGGTTTTATTTGTAGAGCCTAGTATGGCGACATAGTGGGATGGGGCGCTTATGCCGTATATGATTAATATTTATGATTGAAATTGTTTTGACACTATATACTTATTATAGTATCAAATAATGTGTTTTTAAACGTATCAAGCATTCTTTGGCTGTTATACGGCAAAACCCTATCCTCCAGTTTGTGTTGCATTGTGTGATGGGACCTGGGTCTTATAATAGCTTCACTATTCTTTATTTAGCATTGCACAGTTGTTCTATGCACTGGTGTTCTTGGGAGGAAACCCGTTCCATGTTATACGGCTTGGTCCCTTGATTTACCTAACTTTAAAATAAAGATTAATAACTGTTTTATTTCTCACAACGGTCCCATGACTGACCTGGAGTTTATTGTTTTAACCTAAACTCTGGGTGCCCTTATTTTGACATGGGCAGCTAGTAGTTTTGGTTTTGCAGATTTATATTCACAGGAACCTAGTTTACGGCTGGAACGATATCCGGAAAGCTTTGTATCCATATATCTCCTTCAGTTGTGTTTTGTATTATTTTCCGCTGCTATGTAATGTATTGTAACCTCTATTATTTTTCGAATGTATTTTATTCATTTATACTCTGATGAAATTGTTGTAATATACAATGAGATGTTCTTCTGTCTGCGTTTTGATTGGTCTTGTCCTCAAGGTAATTCATTCTTTCTCTTCTCTTCAGAGACCGGGAAAGTTCGAGTCGCTTCAGACGAGATATTATTTTTACAATTTTATATGCAAATTAATATAATTTAATTACACCATTTATCACTAATTACAGTTATTAAAGGTTAATCACCCTTCCACTTTGTAACGTTCTACTTTAGGTTTCTTTATGAACCGTAACCCAAAACACGCCACCATCCTTACCTCGTGCATCGGAATTCGCGCCTCCAGGAATTGATCCACCACCGCATCGAGAAGCACACCAACCTGCTCCCCCTCGCCACGAACGATGATCACCTCGATGTCCTAGTTCGCTAGTAATTCTTGCTTTAGCGCCGCCTCTTTCTAGTCAATTTACGACCACCTTAGGGCCTCAATGTCGATCTCAGCTAGTCAACTTCTAGATCGCGTCACCTAGAACGATTTTGCATTTGGGTGGTTTGGGTACAGATGAATGAAGGAGAACAATAAAGGTGAAGAAGGAGGAGCAGCAAGCGCCATCCATTTCTTTCAGTTCAAATGGCGGCTGTAGAACTAAACTAGGGTTTTGATAGTTTGGTGGGAGTCAGTGGCGGAACTAGGAATTCAATGTTGCAGGGGTCAAAACCTTGAGGGGCAACATACACCAGAGTTTGATGAAAATGATCCACTTTTCTTTAAATTTTTCCATTTTTCATCAATTTTTTCTTTTGAAAAACTTTTTTTTTGTTTGGGGAGGAGGGCCATGCCCCCCCCCCCCCACCGGTCTCAAAGTAGTTCCGCCCTTGGTGGGAGTATTTATAATAACTTATATTATTATTTAATTATTTTAACTACATTACTATAAAATTTCGCATCTGAACTCCAAATTAAACCCAATGATGTCCTCCCCACGCAAATACCCCCATTCCGGACGCGATGGAATATGTTTCGTAAGCCAGTTCGACTGTTTCGATTAGTTTTGGTCAAAATTAAAATATAAATCAATATATATTGAATTTGAATGTACATTTTAATTTATCGGAGCCACATACCGACATTAAAATTACAGAAAAATAAATCTAGCTATGTTTTGATGATACGGTAATAATAATACTAATTTCATTGAATTTGTAGACCGTTTGAAAAATGGCCATTTTCTGGTCGATCCAATTCAACTAAAATTACCAAATACGTTTAAATTCACCGAGCTCACCTATTGATTCCAAAAATTATGAAAATTGGAATCTAGCAATAATTTGACATTCCAAATCCAATAAAAGTGGTTTCGTCGAAAACGAAGGTCGTTTGCAAAATGGCTATTTTTAAGGGCTTATATATTATTAAAATATATATAAATTCCATAGCGATTATTCTAAATTTTAAATTGGACATAACTTTTAATTTATAAAACAAAATTTATATTTTTCACATTCGTTAGAAAGATATTGTTAAGCTGATTCAAATATATCTTGTTTCGTCCAATTCTAATTTAAAATGAATTTTATACCTTCAACTAAAATTCAAAACTGAATTTTCAAACTACCGTGTCATTTCGAATTCGTTTTATAATTAAAATAAATTTATTCGTTCTAACTTCGATAAAAATCAATTTTTAGTTGTTATTATTTAAAATAAATCATTTTAAATACTCAAAATCCATTAAAATAGCTAAAATAAAAAATTTAAATTAGTTCTGAAATTATGGGTAGTTACATATGGAACATTCGGTTATTTTTATATTCTTTGTTATTGATATTTGCTTCCTAAATTAGTTAAGTAACGTAATGCAATATAGGATGCATGTGTTATAATTATAATATTTTAAAGTATACAATTTACGGATTGAAGTTGTAATCTCCCGGGTTTTTGTCGACCTTGGCTATCGCCATAAACTCAATGATGACTAACCAAACATCGAAAAATACAGGATGATAAATGAAAGAAATTAGACGGTGAGGAAAGATAAGGTAGAAACTTAGAATACGAGAAGAAGAACAACACAACATCAGAGTAACACGAATCACACAGCGGAACGAAACAACATATAATAGATAACATATCCTTGAAATAAAATCAGTGTATGTATACAATAACATTATAAGAGTACAACACTTACAACACAGTGGAAATAAGCTATAGCTATATGATTCTGAAGCCTCCTGCTCCAGCTCTTCAAGTATCTGTAAAATCACGACTACTTGACTACCCATACCAATTTAGGCACCCAAGAGTTTAGGGAAAACAAAACAAAATAAACTTCGGGTCAGTCACGGGACTGGTGTGAGTAAAACAGTTTCAAACAGTTTGAACAAGTAAACGATATCTCATAAGACCACGCTGTATAACGAAACGGGGTTTTTCCTTTATGAGAATCCAAATTATCTTTATATCAAAACCTTTTGATATTATAATAATGTCTATCAACCACTATATAATAATCATCTAGCAGAAACGCTTTCATCTCCCTTTATACATACATAGTATACAATCAAAACCGCAAGCACGTATTGGGTAATGGATTTCCAACTATGACAAGGTATGGAACCACCTTTCGCTAGTGTACCTCTAGAAAGGAATACACTAGGTTCAACAGGAACATCTTGCAACCCGGCCACACATGACCGACCACTCATTTTACTTGAGTGAATCGAATGTATATCACCAACGGTTGGGATCAGCAACCGTTTCCCGAATGGGACAGCATCAACAATAGATTTTTAGAAGTAAATGAAACTCTAGATCAGGTGATTATACACCCTACTTCGGAGCGACCGACTTAGCCATGCTGCCGGCCTGATTTCTGTCATTTACCGGTTGATGAGGCTTGAGGTTACGCTTCATCATCACATCAGATTCACTTCGAATGCCACATTGTCAGATCCATCAAAAATCAGTAATTGACGTCTACAATAGTACATTACGTGTTAGCTAAAGAAGTTTCCTTCTCCGCTTCCACTCTTGGTACGGTTGAAGAAATCAATGTATGTGACGTTTTTGAAAATACTCTGTCAGACATTCATCCATACAAGTCATCCAAGAATAGGATGAACCGAAGCACTATTCAGTACATCCATCTTAGGCACTGTTATACAAGACTTGTACAATAGCCCTTGCAATTTACTCCGTCTTCAACTATCTTTGGCATATATGATTCGCAACGCTTATGCCAATACAGAGTGATTCTTTGGATAATAATCCAACCGGTCTATCCATATTAACAACATTAAAATGGTCAAAACTTCGATAGTCTGTGATTTAACTATCAAAGAAAATCACGTGTGCAAACAATGATATTATTTCCAAATGGAAATTCTATCAATCAATCATCAATCATATATATATATATATGTAATAACCCGGAAATCTGAGCCAATTTAAAATTTTTATTTTGGCAATTTTAGCGAATTTTGATCATTTAAAATGAATATTTTATATAATAATGACGAGAATTTTATTTTGAATAGAATTAGAATGTATATATTTATATAGATCGTCGTTAGAATATAAATAATTATTTTTAATTAAAAAAGGAATTGAAAATGGCGCGGTAGTTCGAAAATTCGATTTCAAACTTTAAATGAATATACCAGGTGCAAAATAAACCGGATTTTAGCAAAACCAAAAATAATAGAATCTATTTGTGAATATCTCTCCAATGAATCAGAAAAATTGAAATTTCATAGCGGGGATAAAAAGTTATGTCCAGTTGAAAATTCAGAATAGTCGCTACGGAATTTCGGCCCTTAAAAATGACCATTTTGCAAACGACCTCGGATTTCGACGAAACCACTTTTGTTGGATCCGTGATGTCAAGTTATTGCTAGATTCCAAAATTCATAATTTTTGAATAAATATGTGAGCGTGGCAAAGGAAAACACGTTTGGCCAGTTTTAATTGATTTTAGTCGACTGGAAAATGGCCATTTTTCAAACGGTCTCTGAATTTGACGAAATCGGTATTGTTAGGACCATATCGTCAATACGAAGGTAGAAAATATTTTTTGGGAATTTTTAGAGTTCGTATGTGGCCCTAGTAAATTGAAATGCACGTTCGAATTCAATATATATAGTTATATTTTGATTTTGACGAAAACTGATCGAAACGGTCGAATTAGCTTTCGATACATATCCCATTATGTTCGGAGTGGGGGCAATTAGCTATGGATGACAGATCATGGGTTAGATTTTGAGGTTGAAATTATAAGTTGCTTTTTAAAATAATAAAAAAAACCTCTCTCTCTTCCTATACACCGTTGACCCCCCCCTTCTCTTTCAGTTAATCGATCGAAGGAAAAAAAAGGCTTCGAGCCCTAATACCGTCGCCGCGCCGCCTGGACCCCAGACCCTCCCCCTCCGGTGCACCACCAGCACCGGCGCTAGCCCCTCTACTCTCACCCTCCATCCCTTTCTTCTCCGTTCTCCCTCTCATTCCCTTCCCCCCATCTGCTTTCGAACGGCGAGAAACAACACCCCCCCCCCCCCCACACTAATCTCCAATGACCACCGAAGCTCCCTCCTCCCCTTCTTCTTCTCCGACCCCGGCGCAAGGAAACCCCCTCTTCCATTTTAATTGTAAGTATTTTGATTTTATAAAGTTATAGTTCTAAAAATTTTATATGGTTAAAATCTGAATTTTTATATAGTAAATTGAATAGAAAGGCGATATTTTTCTAAGTAGACAGGTGATATTTTTCTAAGTAGAAAGGTGATATTTTTCTAAGTAGAAAGGCGATATTTTTATACGTAGAAAGGCGAAATTTTTATATGATGTAAATAATGAAAATATGATTTTTATATTTTATAGATAATAAAAATTCGATCTTTATTATGAAGGAGATATAAAAATATGATTTTTATTATGTAGAAGAAGAAAAGATGTGATTTTTATATGAGTGGCGAGATAAAAATATAATCTTTATTATATGAACATCGGTGTAAAAATAGAATTTTTATCTATATAGTAGCGGTATAAAAATAGAAATTTTATCCATATAGCGTAGCTATAAAAATGTGATTTTTATATACATAGCCACAATATAAAAATGTGATTTTTATATATGTAGTGGCTACGGATAATGAAATTGACAAAAGGAGAGCACGATGAAGAATTCTATATAAGAAGAGTTGCGGCATTTGGTTTAGCTATTCGGTGAGAACTCCTCACCTTTAATTTAAATTTCTAGTTTGAAATATATATTAGGATGCAGACGGTGTTTAGTAGCACTCGACACCCATCGTCCACAAACCATGGACGGCTTGTATGCTTGTTTGTTTGATTTTGATGTGTAGTTGATTGTGTGATGTGATGTGAAATGAAATAAAATATTTTATAGTGGAAAATATTTTACAGTTAAAAATATAATTTTTAACGTGTATATGAAATGAATATTTATAAACAAATCGACGATTTGTTTATATACACTGATTTGACTGATATTGACTAGGATGATAAATTTTACACATCGCCCAACTGCACAAATAAAATATGTGTTTGTGTAAAGACCCGCAACTTCCCCATAAAGGAAAGCGTCGGATAGTTCGAGAACAGGACAAAACAGAACGCATACAGAAGAACATTTCATTGTATATTACAACAATGCATCAGATTACAAGAATATACAGAGTATAAATGAATATTACACAGAAATATCAGAGATTTAAATTACATTTAAATACATAGCAGCGGAAAATAATACAATACACAACTAGAATGAGATATACGGATACAAAGCTTTCCGGATATCATTCCAGCCGTAAACCAGGATCCTGTGAATATAAATCTGCAAAACCAAAACTACTAGCTGCCCGTGTCAAAAATAGGGGCACCCAGAGTTTAGGTTAAAACAATAAACTCCAGGTCAGTCATGTGACTGGTGTGAGAACTAAAACAGTTATTATTCTTTATTTTAAATCATTAGGTAAATCAAGGGACCACGCCGTATAACACGGAACGGGTTTCCTCCCAAGAATACCAGTGCATAAAACAAACAGCGCAATGCTAAATAAAGAAAGATGAAGCTGTTATAAGACCCAGGTCCTATCACACAATGCAACGCAAGCCGGGGGATAGGGTTTTCCCTTATAACAGCCAAAGAATGCTTGATACGTTTAAAACAAATCATTTGATACTATAATAAGTGCATAGTGTATAAAACAACTTCAAATCATAAGTATCAATCATAGGCGGCATGGGTACCATATATCATGTCGCCATATATAGGTTTACAAATAAAACCGCAAATGTCACGTATTTGGAAATTGGATTTCCATCTATGAACCGAGGCAAAAGATAGTCCTCAACCGATTCGAGACGCTCTAGCCCGTGTCTCAGGAACAGAACGCATCGTCCCTTGGAGCGACAGGGCCGGTCCACCGATGTGGATTAAGAATGCCTGAACACTACGTCTCCCCACCCTATGGGGTGTAAGTCTGGTCCGTCAGCCGACCAGAATGCATCGGCCGAAACCGATATAACCGAGGCGCCTCGCAACCGCAACAACCACATAAGTCAAACTCGTCAGGGCGTGTAAAACCACTGACGCCACTTCTAGCTAGAAAGAAACGCAAGTCCTCCCTGAGGTCCGTCTCCCGTTTTTGGTTCATACCGGGTGTGAAACACGCGAGGTAAACGTTACACAAAGCTACGCCACAAAGGCCGTGCTTTGATCATCAACCACAAGACTTTGCTTTTCAACAGAAGCCTTGATCATTTGCATCTTAGCATGCCACACAGGCAAACCATCCTATGCAACCGATATCAGTCACACAGAATGAAATCCGATGTCAGACACACAGTCCATTTACAAGTCCGTTCTGGGTCTGAACGAAACCGGAGGCACCTAGTACCCCGCATATCCATCGATCTCCAAGTACGTCTGGACGATCACTAACTGTTTCCATCTTCTTGGGTGTACAGCCCAATCAAGATCATCAGTAATTACCCAAACGACGTGAAGACCTCCGATCTTCGACCATCGTCTTCATCTTCGACTTATCGTCGTATCAGTTATTCAGAATGGGATAAACCCGGTCTTTCCGAATAACTCGCGTATATATTATAAAAGTGTTACACAAACACAACATACGCCTCATTCCAATTCATTAGTCACTAACCGTAAATTAATCAAGAGAATAATTCCCCGAATATTAACCCCGAAGGCCGAAACCAACATCAGATCAATATCCAGAAAACCATTCTGCTTAGCTAACCGACAGTTAGTTTCTAAATTTCACATTCAAATCTAATTAAAGATTTAACTATCGCCTGGAGCAAAACTGGTGATACTCCATTCTCGATCTTTTCAATCTAATTAAAGATTCATTAAAACTCCACTTAGTTTTAATCATTATCTGGGTTAAAGAATCAGTGTCATTTAAAAACACGGTTCACGATAAACCCAAAATCCCATTCCATTAATTATCGGGTTAAAGAACAAGTGTTATTTAAAACACTGTTCACGATAAACCCAAAAATCAATACCAATTCAATTCCAATTAAATATCATTTAATTGGTACACTTCATTAAATCTAAATAAAAAGATTTAATCTTTTCTCAACTGGGTTCAAGAACAGTGTTAGTGAAGACACCATTCACGACAAACCCAAATCACATTCGATATTCAATACAAGGCTCTGAATAGAAAATATATCGGCTTATATTCAATATCGAATTCTACGACTAACAAATGTCGTATTGGAAATAACGATATAAATATATATCTTTCAAATTTCCATAACAACACCTGTATAATCACGAATTCCAACATCGAAATATTCCGAAGACAATTTCGATTCAAATCCACTCCAATGCAATCATTGGAAATTTTGGTTATTTTCAAAACCATTTCAAATTCAATTTATTTATTTAAAAATAAATAGAATTATAATTCTAGTTCAAAACTAGTTCATTTCGATAAAAATCTATTTTTATCTTTTCAAATATGGAGTTTTTCATCCCAAACTTTCACAAATCATTTCTTATGATTTTACACAAATTATTACTATTTTTAATAATTTTATCAAGGCCCGTACAGTCGATTTCCAACAACGGCCATCGAACTGTACTTACAGCGACCTTTTTCGAATTTGATTTGGACGTATCTCCAAATCCAACCGTTAGATTTCAAATTTCTAACATTCATTAGAAAGCTCTTTTCGATACGAACCCAACGGTTCCGGTTTTAGGAGAATCCGACGGTCGGATCTCCCGCAATGTCCGTTTGAAATAAATGGTCGAAATTCACGAACTGCCGCGGCGCGGCGCGTTCTATTCAGGCCATTATATTATATATATAATATATATAATATATACTTCGTCGATTTCTATTTAAAACGAATTATATAAATAGTTTTAAATTCGTTTCAAAAGCAATTTCAACTTCCTTTTCAATTCAAATCAAAATTGAATTCTTCTTTATAAATTCGTTTCAAAATTCATTTCTATTCAATTCAAATTTCAATTCAATTTGAATTCATTTCAATTCGTTTTCAATTCAATTCATTTCGAAATCGTTTTCAATTCAATTCATTTCGAAATCGTTTTCAATTCAATTCATTTCGAAATCGTTTTCAATTCAATTCATTTCGAAATCGTTTTCAATTCAATTCATTTCGAAATCGTTTTCAATTCAATTCATTTCGAAATCGTTTTCAATTCATTTCTATTCGAAATCGTTTTCAATTCATTTCTATTCGAAATCGTTTTCAATTCATTTCTATTCGAAATCGTTTTCAATTCAATTCATTTCGAAATCGTTTTCAATTCATTTCTATTCGAAATCGTTTTCAATTCATTTCTATTCGAAATCGTTTTCAATTCAATTCATTTCGAAATCGTTTTCAATTCAATTCATTTCGAAATCGTTTTCAATTCAATTCATTTCGAAATCGTTTTCGAGATTACTTTTCAATATTCATTTTAAAATGAATAAAATCGATATAAATATCGTTTACGTCAAAATGGCGTCAATCTAATCAACACGGCTTCATAAATTTCTATTTTCAAATATTCTATTTCAAATATTTCCTATTATCAAAATATTTGTTATTATCAAAATATTCTTTATTTTCACGATTGGAATGAGGCCCAATCAATCACCATATAAAATTAATTATATGGATTTTCATACAACACATGTATATAATAACATTGAAAATAATCAACCATCAACCAAAGTGCACTACACTGTATAAGCATCAAATATAGATATTCAACGCTCATAACAGCCCGTCAATCAATCGATCGACATATTTAATCAATCAGGATGAGTGAACTTCAAATTTCATCCTAACACCCGTGTGGGGTTTCAAACAATCAAACACAGATTTTAGTTGTGCAGTTGGGCGATGTGTAAAATTTTATCGTCCCAATCAATGTCATTCAAATAAGTGTACATAAACAAACCATCTGGTTTGTAAATGAATATTTATTTATTCACTTCACTATTTTCATATTCACGTTAAAAAATATATTTTTAACGATAAAACATTTTATTTCAACCTATGAATTTCTATTCAATTCATTTATTCAATAAAATGATATTTTTATTTTTCTAACATATTTTAGAAAATTTCGGCGGCATAACGGCACGATACTAGAAACGGGACGAGGCCTAGCCTTATCCCCGGTCTAGTGAAGGCCCACGCCATTCACACATCAATCAAATCAATTTTATTTTGCAAACTACAAAACTTGGAGTAAGGGTCTAACCAAGCCTTACTCCTTCGCCTTATAACGGCGCACGTCTAATCCTAACCAATTTATCGATTCGATTTTTCACACCACAAATCACATTCAAACCAATATCGCAATCAATCACCAAACAGTCAAACAAACAAGTCCATGGTCTGTGGACGGGTGTCGGGTGCTACTAAGCACCGTCTGCATCCTAGTGTATATATATAACTAGAAAATAAATTTGAAAGGTGAGAAATTCTCACAGATTAGCTATCCTAGCTCCACGGCTCTTCATTGATGGAAATCTTCATCCCTATCGCATCTTCGTCGCTGTAGCCACTACATATGTAAAAATCGAATTTTTGTTTCAAAGTTCAATAGATAAAAATCGAATTTTTGTTTCAAAGTTCAATAGATAAAAATCGAATTTTTGTTTCAAAGTTCAATAGATAAAAATCGAATTTTTGTTTCAAAGTTCAATAGATAAAAATCGAATTTTTGTTTCAAAGTTCAATAGATAAAAATCGAATTTTTGTTTCAAAGTTCAATAGATAAAAATCGAATTTTTGTTTCAAAGTTCAATAGATAAAAATCATATTTTTAATTCGAAGTTCAATATATAAAAATCATATTTTTAATTCGAAGTTCAATATATAAAAATCATATTTTTAATTCGAAGTTCAATATATAAAAATCATATTTTTAATTCGAAGTTCAATATATACAAATCATATTTTTAATTCGAAGTTCAATATATACAAATCATATTTTTAATTCGTTATTTCTATTTTAAAACAAAGCAAATTTTCTATATTTTTCAAATAAAGTAAATTTTGTTTTGAAAGCAAAGCAAATTTTGTTAAAAAAAAACATACGCTATTTTATTTTCAAAAACATATGCTATTTTATTTTCAAAAACATATGCTATTTTATTTTCAAAAACATATGCTATTTTATTTTCAAAAACATATGCTATTTTAAAAAAAACTGACTTAAAAATCTAATTACATTTAATTAACTAATTAAATAATTTCTGAAATTAACAATTAAATTAACTTCACTAACCCCTCCCTGACGTCCTTCACGAACATTGCTCCCCCTAGGGTTTCCGTCGCGCTGCCAAGAGAAGACATCGGAGATGGATCCGACCCCGCCATTGTGTTCGCCGTCGAAGGCTCCTCCAACGCGTTGACTGGCGTGCAACTCGAGGGGGCCACCACGCCTGAAACGGCGTGCGAACGGGAGCACTTCGAGCTCCTGCTTCCTCCTCCACAGACCACGATAAACCTTCAACCAAGTATGGATTTGAAGATCGAAAAACACTCTTTAATTTTCCCTAAAGAACCTAGGGTTAATTCTAAGTGGATGGGGGAATTTTTGGCTCGAAATTGGTGAGCAATTTCCGCCGTTTAATCATGCTGGAGGCGGGTTTGGGAAGTTTGAGTGGGAATGAGTAGTTTGACCTACTGTTTTAAACCTTATATATTATTTTTTTTTATTTTTTTATTTTTAAAGTTCTTTTAATTTGAAAATCCTTTTGTTTGTTCATGCTAACTCCAATCAGAACCTAGCGACTGCCGTCCCCAGCTAAATACCCCCATTCTGAACACAATGGGACAGGTCTGGTGAGCCAACTCGACTGTTTCGATCAGTTTTCGTTCAAATTAACATTTAAATCACTATATTGAATTTTAAACGTACATTTCAAATTGTCGGGGTCACATACTAACTAGAAAAATTCCAGAAAAATATTTTCTAGCTTCGTATTGACGATACGGTCCTAACAAAACTAGTTTCGTTGAATTCTGAGACCGTTGGAAAAATGGCCAATTTCCAGTCGATTAAAATCAACAGAAACTGGTCAAACGCGTTTTCTTTTGCCACGCTCACATATTGATTCGAAAAATTATGAAATTTGGAATCTAGCAATAACTTCACATCCCGGACCCAACAAAACTGGTTTCGTCGAAATCCGAGGTCGCTTGCAAAATTGCTATTTTTAAGGGCCTTATATATATAAAAATATATATAAATTCCACAGCGACTATTTCTAATTTTAAACTGGACATATCTTATCATTTCTAAAATGAAATCTCAGTTTGTTAACTTCGTTACACAGATATAGTTATACAGATTCAAATATTTCTTGTTTCGTTCAATTCTGACTTATATTGAATTCTGTATATTCATTTGAAATTAGAAATCGAATTTTCGAACTACCGCGCCATTTTCTATTCCTTTTATAATTATATATAATTATTATATATTCTAACGATGACGCGTATAATATATTCGTTCGAATTCCATTCAAAATAAATTTCTCGTCGATATTATTTAAAATAATTCATTTTAAATAATCAAAATTCGCTAAAATTGCCAAAATAAAAATTTTAAACTGGCCCAGATTTTCCGGGTTGTTACAATCTCCCCCACTTAAAACTTTTCGTCCCCGAAAAGGAACAAAGTCGAAAGTGGTTTGATTATTCAACTCTACGACCGATCAGGCTTCCATTCTCCAACTCTTTAGTTTCTGAGAATTTTCAAATTTTCAAAAATTTGGCTAACACCCTAAATTTTCGAAAAATTTCGCCATAACCTCCCCTGCACCGGGAGCATCGGGGAATTTCAAATAGCTTCCCCGGTCCTTCAGATCTCAAAAAGAAAAAGAAAAAGCCAAACGGCTAGCCAATAGGCTCACAAAATCATCATCACCCAAACAAAACAGGAAATTATGTAGTAAACATGTACCTATTTGTCGGGCAAACAAATTTTATTCTCTGCTCTAGCCTCCTTGCTATGACCTGTTCAACGATATATATGTATATGCTAGCAAACACAACCAAATTTCAATACAATTCATTATTCGATCACATTAGGCATAATGGCGCTAAATTATCAAACAAACAAACAAACTACACAAACATCAATCAATTAGTGAATTAGAGCTTCAAATTCATAATTTTGATACATACACAAAAATCAGATTCTTGATGCCAAATCACAACAATAAATCCTATACAGCTTTGGTTCTCACACCAGTCAATAGGAAATATATAGAAATCTCCCTTTCGTTACTCGAACATAAATTCTGATGATGATGCATCAATCATCAGAGTTCTCTCCGGGCGACTAGAAGGTGATTCTATATCTATCCAGTATATTGAAATTTCAAATACACGTTTGCAAGGCGTATATGCAAAATCTTTATATACTGGACCGTCCAAATCAATATAAATAAATAATCAAATACGAATAATTGATTTAAAATTTTCAAAACAAAAGTTTGTTTTCATTTTAAAAATATACTCTTCACACTCGTTCTAGGATACTACTGATCCTATCTCTAACGAGTTATTCCATTGGATATCGCTAATCCAATATCTAATGAATTCTTTCGTATGGTTCTAATGTGTCTTGTTCTCTGAGCTTTGTAAACCAAAGCTCTGATACCACGTGTAAAGACCCGCAACTTCCCCATAAAGGAAAGCGTCGGATAGTTCGAGAACAGGACAAAACAGAACGCATACAGAAGAACATTTCATTGTATATTACAACAATGCATCAGATTACAAGAATATACAGAGTATAAATGAATATTACACAGAAATATCAGAGATTTAAATTTCATTTAAATACATAGCAGCGGAAAATAATACAATACACAACTAGAATGAGATATACGGATACAAAGCTTTCCGGATATCATTCCAGCCGTAAACCAGGATCCTGTGAATATAAATCTGCAAAACCAAAACTACTAGCTGCCCGTGTCAAAAATAGGGGCACCCAGAGTTTAGGTTAAAACAATAAACTCCAGGTCAGTCATGTGACTGGTGTGAGAACTAAAACAGTTATTATTCTTTATTTTAAATCATTAGGTAAATCAAGGGACCACGCCGTATAACACGGAACGGGTTTCCTCCCAAGAATACCAGTGCATAAAACAAACAGCGCAATGCTAAATAAAGAAAGATGAAGCTGTTATAAGACCCAGGTCCTATCACACAATGCAACGCAAGCCGGGGGATAGGGTTTTCCCTTATAACAGCCAAAGAATGCTTGATACGTTTAAAACAAATCATTTGATACTATAATAAGTGCATAGTGTATAAAACAACTTCAAATCATAAGTATCAATCATAGGCGGCATGGGTACCATATATCATGTCGCCATATATAGGTTTACAAATAAAACCGCAAATGTCACGTATTTGGAAATTGGATTTCCATCTATGAACCGAGGCAAAAGATAGTCCTCAACCGATTCGAGACGCTCTAGCCCGTGTCTCAGGAACAGAACGCATCGTCCCTTGGAGCGACAGGGCCGGTCCACCGATGTGGATTAAGAATGCCTGAACACTACGTCTCCCCACCCTATGGGGTGTAAGTCTGGTCCGTCAGCCGACCAGAATGCATCGGCCGAAACCGATATAACCGAGGCGCCTCGCAACCGCAACAACCACATAAGTCAAACTCGTCAGGGCGTGTAAAACCACTGACGCCACTTCTAGCTAGAAAGAAACGCAAGTCCTCCCTGAGGTCCGTCTCCCGTTTTTGGTTCATACCGGGTGTGAAACACGCGAGGTAAACGTTACACAAAGCTACGCCACAAAGGCCGTGCTTTGATCATCAACCACAAGACTTTGCTTTTCAACAGAAGCCTTGATCATTTGCATCTTAGCATGCCACACAGGCAAACCATCCTATGCAACCGATATCAGTCACACAGAATGAAATCCGATGTCAGACACACAGTCCATTTACAAGTCCGTTCTGGGTCTGAACGAAACCGGAGGCACCTAGTACCCCGCATATCCATCGATCTCCAAGTACGTCTGGACGATCACTAACTGTTTCCATCTTCTTGGGTGTACAGCCCAATCAAGATCATCAGTAATTACCCAAACGACGTGAAGACCTCCGATCTTCGACCATCGTCTTCATCTTCGACTTATCGTCGTATCAGTTATTCAGAATGGGATAAACCCGGTCTTTCCGAATAACTCGCGTATATATTATAAAAGTGTTACACAAACACAACATACGCCTCATTCCAATTCATTAGTCACTAACCGTAAATTAATCAAGAGAATAATTCCCCGAATATTAACCCCGAAGGCCGAAACCAACATCAGATCAATATCCAGAAAACCATTCTGCTTAGCTAACCGACAGTTAGTTTCTAAATTTCACATTCAAATCTAATTAAAGATTTAACTATCGCCTGGAGCAAAACTGGTGATACTCCATTCTCGATCTTTTCAATCTAATTAAAGATTCATTAAAACTCCACTTAGTTTTAATCATTATCTGGGTTAAAGAATCAGTGTCATTTAAAAACACGGTTCACGATAAACCCAAAATCCCATTCCATTAATTATCGGGTTAAAGAACAAGTGTTATTTAAAACACTGTTCACGATAAACCCAAAAATCAATACCAATTCAATTCCAATTAAATATCATTTAATTGGTACACTTCATTAAATCTAAATAAAAAGATTTAATCTTTTCTCAACTGGGTTCAAGAACAGTGTTAGTGAAGACACCATTCACGACAAACCCAAATCACATTCGATATTCAATACAAGGCTCTGAATAGAAAATATATCGGCTTATATTCAATATCGAATTCTACGACTAACAAATGTCGTATTGGAAATAACGATATAAATATATATCTTTCAAATTTCCATAACAACACCTGTATAATCACGAATTCCAACATCGAAATATTCCGAAGACAATTTCGATTCAAATCCACTCCAATGCAATCATTGGAAATTTTGGTTATTTTCAAAACCATTTCAAATTCAATTTATTTATTTAAAAATAAATAGAATTATAATTCTAGTTCAAAACTAGTTCATTTCGATAAAAATCTATTTTTATCTTTTCAAATATGGAGTTTTTCATCCCAAACTTTCACAAATCATTTCTTATGATTTTACACAAATTATTACTATTTTTAATAATTTTATCAAGGCCCGTACAGTCGATTTCCAACAACGGCCATCGAACTGTACTTACAGCGACCTTTTTCGAATTTGATTTGGACGTATCTCCAAATCCAACCGTTAGATTTCAAATTTCTAACATTCATTAGAAAGCTCTTTTCGATACGAACCCAACGGTTCCGGTTTTAGGAGAATCCGACGGTCGGATCTCCCGCAATGTCCGTTTGAAATAAATGGTCGAAATTCACGAACTGCCGCGGCGCGGCGCGTTCTATTCAGGCCATTATATTATATATATAATATATATAATATATACTTCGTCGATTTCTATTTAAAACGAATTATATAAATAGTTTTAAATTCGTTTCAAAAGCAATTTCAACTTCCTTTTCAATTCAAATCAAAATTGAATTCTTCTTTATAAATTCGTTTCAAAATTCATTTCTATTCAATTCAAATTTCAATTCAATTTGAATTCATTTCAATTCGTTTTCAATTCAATTCATTTCGAAATCGTTTTCAATTCAATTCATTTCGAAATCGTTTTCAATTCAATTCATTTCGAAATCGTTTTCAATTCAATTCATTTCGAAATCGTTTTCAATTCAATTCATTTCGAAATCGTTTTCAATTCAATTCATTTCGAAATCGTTTTCAATTCATTTCTATTCGAAATCGTTTTCAATTCATTTCTATTCGAAATCGTTTTCAATTCATTTCTATTCGAAATCGTTTTCAATTCAATTCATTTCGAAATCGTTTTCAATTCATTTCTATTCGAAATCGTTTTCAATTCATTTCTATTCGAAATCGTTTTCAATTCAATTCATTTCGAAATCGTTTTCAATTCAATTCATTTCGAAATCGTTTTCAATTCAATTCATTTCGAAATCGTTTTCGAGATTACTTTTCAATATTCATTTTAAAATGAATAAAATCGATATAAATATCGTTTACGTCAAAATGGCGTCAATCTAATCAACACGGCTTCATAAATTTCTATTTTCAAATATTCTATTTCAAATATTTCCTATTATCAAAATATTTGTTATTATCAAAATATTCTTTATTTTCACGATTGGAATGAGGCCCAATCAATCACCATATAAAATTAATTATATGGATTTTCATACAACACATGTATATAATAACATTGAAAATAATCAACCATCAACCAAAGTGCACTACACTGTATAAGCATCAAATATAGATATTCAACGCTCATAACAGCCCGTCAATCAATCGATCGACATATTTAATCAATCAGGATGAGTGAACTTCAAATTTCATCCTAACACCCGTGTGGGGTTTCAAACAATCAAACACAGATTTTAGTTGTGCAGTTGGGCGATGTGTAAAATTTTATCGTCCCAATCAATGTCATTCAAATAAGTGTACATAAACAAACCATCTGGTTTGTAAATGAATATTTATTTATTCACTTCACTATTTTCATATTCACGTTAAAAAATATATTTTTAACGATAAAACATTTTATTTCAACCTATGAATTTCTATTCAATTCATTTATTCAATAAAATGATATTTTTATTTTTCTAACATATTTTAGAAAATTTCGGCGGCATAACGGCACGATACTAGAAACGGGACGAGGCCTAGCCTTATCCCCGGTCTAGTGAAGGCCCACGCCATTCACACATCAATCAAATCAATTTTATTTTGCAAACTACAAAACTTGGAGTAAGGGTCTAACCTAGCCTTACTCCTTCGCCGTATAACGGCGCACGTCTAATCCTAACCAATTTATCGATTCGATTTTTCACACCACAAATCACATTCAAACCAATATCGCAATCAATCACCAAACAGTCAAACAAACAAGTCCATGGTCTGTGGACGGGTGTCGGGTGCTACTAAGCACCGTCTGCATCCTAGTGTATATATATAACTAGAAAATAAATTTGAAAGGTGAGAAATTCTCACAGATTAGCTATCCTAGCTCCACGGCTCTTCATTGATGGAAATCTTCATCCCTATCGCATCTTCGTCGCTGTAGCCACTACATATGTAAAAATCGAATTTTTGTTTCAAAGTTCAATAGATAAAAATCGAATTTTTGTTTCAAAGTTCAATAGATAAAAATCGAATTTTTGTTTCAAAGTTCAATAGATAAAAATCGAATTTTTGTTTCAAAGTTCAATAGATAAAAATCGAATTTTTGTTTCAAAGTTCAATAGATAAAAATCGAATTTTTGTTTCAAAGTTCAATAGATAAAAATCATATTTTTAATTCGAAGTTCAATATATAAAAATCATATTTTTAATTCGAAGTTCAATATATAAAAATCATATTTTTAATTCGAAGTTCAATATATAAAAATCATATTTTTAATTCGAAGTTCAATATATACAAATCATATTTTTAATTCGAAGTTCAATATATACAAATCATATTTTTAATTCGTTATTTCTATTTTAAAACAAAGCAAATTTTCTATATTTTTCAAATAAAGTAAATTTTGTTTTGAAAGCAAAGCAAATTTTGTTAAAAAAAAACATACGCTATTTTATTTTCAAAAACATATGCTATTTTATTTTCAAAAACATATGCTATTTTATTTTCAAAAACATATGCTATTTTATTTTCAAAAACATATGCTATTTTAAAAAAAACTGACTTAAAAATCTAATTACATTTAATTAACTAATTAAATAATTTCTGAAATTAACAATTAAATTAACTTCACTAACCCCTCCCTGACGTCCTTCACGAACATTGCTCCCCCTAGGGTTTCCGTCGCGCTGCCAAGAGAAGACATCGGAGATGGATCCGACCCCGCCATTGTGTTCGCCGTCGAAGGCTCCTCCAACGCGTTGACTGGCGTGCAACTCGAGGGGGCCACCACGCCTGAAACGGCGTGCGAACGGGAGCACTTCGAGCTCCTGCTTCCTCCTCCACAGACCACGATAAACCTTCAACCAAGTATGGATTTGAAGATCGAAAAACACTCTTTAATTTTCCCTAAAGAACCTAGGGTTAATTCTAAGTGGATGGGGGAATTTTTGGCTCGAAATTGGTGAGCAATTTCCGCCGTTTAATCATGCTGGAGGCGGGTTTGGGAAGTTTGAGTGGGAATGAGTAGTTTGACCTACTGTTTTAAACCTTATATATTATTTTTTTTTTATTTTTTTATTTTTAAAGTTCTTTTAATTTGAAAATCCTTTTGTTTGTTCATGCTAACTCCAATCAGAACCTAGCGACTGCCGTCCCCAGCTAAATACCCCCATTCTGAACACAATGGGACAGGTCTGGTGAGCCAACTCGACTGTTTCGATCAGTTTTCGTTCAAATTAACATTTAAATCACTATATTGAATTTTAAACGTACATTTCAAATTGTCGGGGTCACATACTAACTAGAAAAATTCCAGAAAAATATTTTCTAGCTTCGTATTGACGATACGGTCCTAACAAAACTAGTTTCGTTGAATTCTGAGACCGTTGGAAAAATGGCCAATTTCCAGTCGATTAAAATCAACAGAAACTGGTCAAACGCGTTTTCTTTTGCCACGCTCACATATTGATTCGAAAAATTATGAAATTTGGAATCTAGCAATAACTTCACATCCCGGACCCAACAAAACTGGTTTCGTCGAAATCCGAGGTCGCTTGCAAAATTGCTATTTTTAAGGGCCTTATATATATAAAAATATATATAAATTCCACAGCGACTATTTCTAATTTTAAACTGGACATATCTTATCATTTCTAAAATGAAATCTCAGTTTGTTAACTTCGTTACAAAGATATAGTTATACAGATTCAAATATTTCTTGTTTCGTTCAATTCTGACTTATATTGAATTCTGTATATTCATTTGAAATTAGAAATCGAATTTTCGAACTACCGCGCCATTTTCTATTCCTTTTATAATTATATATAATTATTATATATTCTAACGATGACGCGTATAATATATTCGTTCGAATTCCATTCAAAATAAATTTCTCGTCGATATTATTTAAAATAATTCATTTTAAATAATCAAAATTCGCTAAAATTGCCAAAATAAAAATTTTAAACTGGCCCAGATTTTCCGGGTTGTTACAGTTTGATTTTTTGAAACCCTACACGGGTATTGGGATGATATTTGATGTACACTAATCCCGATTGTTTAGTTGTATGTCGATCAATTGATTGACAGACTGTTATAAGCATTAAATATTTATATTTGATGCTTATGCAGTGTAGAATGCACTTTGGATGATGGTTGATTATTTGTCATTATTGAGATATACATGTTTTGTAGAAAATCCATTTAATTAACACTATATGGCAATTGATTGGGCCTCATTTCAATTTGGAAAATAATAAAATAATTTCACATGTTGAATAAAAGCCATGTTGATTAGATTGATGCCATTTCGACGTGAACGATATTTATATCGATTTTATTCATTTTATAATGAATATCGAAAGTGATTTCAAAATTTGATAAATTGAAATGAATTGAAATTCGAATTAAATTGAAATGAATTGAAACTCGAATTATATTGAAATGAATTGAAATTTGAATTAAATTAAAAAGAATTGAAATTCGAATTAGATTCAAACAGAATTGAAATTGTTTTGAATTGAATTTAAAACGTACTGAAATTGAACTGAAATTGATTGGAATTTAAACCAATTCGAATTAAACTGAAATTGAATTGAAATCGATTTGAAATGAAATTAAAATGAATTTATATAGAAAAATTTGATTTTGATTTGAATTTGAAAAGGAAGTTGAAATCGTTTTGAAAATGAATTTAAAACGATTTATAAAATACGTTTTAAAAGGAAATCGTTGAAGTATATTATATATATATATATATATATATTATAATGGCCTGAATAGAACGCGTTGCGCTGCGGCAGTTTGCGAATTTCGACCATTGACTTCGAGTTGATGTTGCGGAAGATTCGACCGTCGGATTCTCCTAAAACCTAAACCGTTGGGTTCGTATCGAAAAGAGCTTTCAAACGAATATTAGAAATTAGAAATCTAATGGCTGGATTTGGAATTATGTCCAAATCAAATTTGAAAAAGGTCGTTGCAAGTGCAGTTCGATGGCCTTTGATGGAAATTGACTGTACGGGCCTTGATAAAATTATTAAAAATAGTAATAATTTGTGTAAAATCATAAGAAATGATTTGGGAAGAATTGGGATGAAAAGCTCCATATTTGAAAAGACAAAAATAGATTTTTATCGAAATGAACAAGTTTTGAACCAGAATTTCCAATAGTTGAATTGGAATTGATTTTTGGGTTTATCGTGAAAAATGTTTTAAATAAGACTTGTTCTTTAACCCGATAATTAATGGAATGTGATTTTGGGTTTATCGTGAACCTTGTTTTAAATGAAACTGATTCTTTAACCCAGTTAAAGATTAAAACTAAGTGGAGTTTTAATGAATCTTTAATTAGATTGAAAAGATCGAGAATGGAGTATCACCAGTTTTACTCCACGCGATAGTTAAATCTTTAATTACATTTGAACGTGAAATGGTAATTGAATTTACCGATAACACCGTGATGTTAGATATGAAGTATTACCAGTTTTACTTCATGGGGTGAATAGGTTAGGATTGGGAAATAAAATAAATGATTACTTCGGTGTGGTTCACAAATCCCGACTAGTTAAGGAGATTAAAGAATAAATTTAAAGAATTTATCTTTGATAAAATTAATGGAAACCTTTCCCAAAGTGTAAGAATATTTGAATAAAATAATATTCTGAATTGGATTGAGGCGTATGTTGTGTTTGTGTAACACTTGTTTATTTTATACGCGAGTTAATTGGAAAGACCGGGTTTATCCCATTCTGAATAACTGATTCGACGTGGTGTCGAAGATGAAGACGGTGGTCGAAGACCGGAGGTCTTCACATCGTTTGGGTGATTACTGATGATATTGATTGGGCCGTACACCCGAGAGGAGGGAATCAGTTAGTGCTCGTCCAGACGTACTTGGAGATCGATGGATATGCGGGGTACTAGGTGCCTCCAGTTTCGTTCAGACCTAGAATGGACTTGTAAATGGACTGTGTGTCTGACATTGGATTTTAGTCTGTGTGATTGATTTCTATTAAATATATAGCTGTTTAGCAGCGGAGAATTTATTCTCTTGCTTAATGCCCTTCTCTGAGACGTACGAGCTCAGGGGTTATATATCGATGGGTATCAATTGCATGGAGTGAATTGCCTATGTGGCACGCCTTAGTGGAAAATGATCAAGGCTTCTGTTGAAAAGCAGTGTCTTGCGGTAGATGATCAAAGCATTGCCTCTGTGGCATAGCTTTGTGTAACGTTGATTTGCGAGCGTCACATCCCGGTAGTGGACAAGAAACGGGAGAGGACTTCAGGGAGGGCATGCGTTTCCTTCTAGCTAGAAGTGGCGTCAGTGGTTTTACACGCCCTAACGAGTTTAACTTATGTGGTTGTTGCTGTTGCGAGGCGCCTCGGATATATCGGTCGATCCGGGACCGATGGAGCCATTGGACTCTTTTTACGCCCCAAAGGGTGGGGAAACGTAGTGTTCAGGCATTTTAATCCACATCGGTGGACCGGCCCTGATGATCCAACGGCTCACCTGTGTCTGGGTCCTGAGACTCGGGCTAGACAGTCTCGAATCGGTAGAGGACTATCTTTTGCCTCGGTTCACAGATGGAAATCCAATTTCCAAAAACGTGACTTCGCAGTTTTGTTTGTAGAGCCTAGTATTGGCGACATGATATATGGTACCCATGTTGCCTATGATTTATACTTATGATTTGAAATTATTTTGACACTATACACTTATAATAGTATCAAATGATTTGTTTTTAAAACGTATCAAGCATTCTTTGGCTGTTATAAGGTAAAACCCTATACTCCGGCTTGCGTTGCATTGTGTGATGGGACCTGGGTCTTATAACTGCTTCATTTTTCTTTACATAGCATTGCGCTGTTTGTTTTATGCACTGGTATTCTTGGGAGGAAACCCGTTCCGTGTTATACGACGTGGTCCCTTGATTTATCGAACTTTAAAAATAAAGATTAATAACTATTTTAGTTCTCACACCAGTCACATGACTGACCTGGAGTTTATTGTTTTAACCTAAACTCTGGGTGCCCTTATTTTGACACAGGCAACTAGTAGTTTTGCGTTTTGCAGATTTATATTCACAGGGTCCTGATTTACCGCTGGAACGATACTCGGAAAGCTCTGTATCCGAGTATTACTTCTAGTTGTGTATTGTATTATTTTCCGCTGCTATGTAATTTATTATAATCTCTGATATTTTCTGTTTTGTAATATTTATTCATACTCTGTATATTCTTGTATTCTGATGGAATTGTTGTAATATACAATGAAATGTTCTTCTGTCTGCGTTCTATTTTGTCGTGTTCCCAAGATCATCTGGGCTTTCCTTACCGGGGAAGTTACGGGTTTTTCCTTATTTTCTTTGTTTAGAAAATATACGTTATTAACACTAGAAAACATTTCCACTGTTATTTACATATCGCTATCATTTCACAACTATCAGTCCCTGACTGTAAACTAGTAGGAGAAAAATTCTCTAAGTATAAACCCCGAAGGCCGAAACCAACATCAGATCGATACTTAGAAAACTATTCACTTAACTAATCTCTAGTCAGTTTCTAATCTGGTTTAACTCTATTTCTTTTAACTATGTTTGATTAACTTCTTTTGAATAACTATGTTCAATTGACTCCTATTTGATGACTCTATTTGATAACACTAATCGACTAACTCTTTTCTATCTCGTTAATTCCTTTTATAATCCTACTTATTTATCAACTAAATATTCCTTTATTCTATTTATTTATCAACTAAATATCCCTTTATTCTATTTTTTTACTTTATACGTAAATATCTTTCTTTATTCTTCTATTTATTTTTAAATAAATATCGTTTTACACTTCTATTTACTTGCTAAGTAAATAATCGTTTTATAAAATTCATTGATTTTATAATTATTCCCTTATCAACATTCCGGTATGTTATGGTATTCAACATATCAAATAACGATGATCAATATTGTCCAAACACATATAATTGAAAACAGATTATATATCACATCATATATCACAATATATGAAAAACAGTAAAATAAATGTTGAGGAATCCAGTCGGATTCCTCCAACCTGTTTCCCTGCATCCACAGATGTTACACAATAAAATCAACATCACTTTCAATTCCATATGATATATTCTGTTAAACAGAATCAATATAGATATTCATCTAACTGACTAGCAGTTCAATCAAACAGTCAATACACAGTCAATCAGCCAATATTTAACAGTTCTAAAAATACAACATGAAATTACAAGCTGTTCAGAGTTATTGAGATTTACACACTTTGGCAGTTCATCGTTAAAGAACGATAAACTGTTGTGTGATTTGAATCAAACAATTTATTTCACCATAAATCGTAACGGGGGCCGATTCACTCCCGGTTAGTCTCATTGTGTTGCTCCCGTCCATACGATCCTATCTGATCTTGTTTCGCTGAAAACCAATATCGTACGATAAAGTTATCGTCATTACAAGTTATAAGTGTATTTAAATTAAATTAAAACATAAGTTTAACTTTAATTGGGCTTTCCCTTAATTTAAAAGCCCAAACCCATTTTAAATATCCAACCCGCTCCCTCTTTCCCTTTCTTCTTCCACGCCGTGAACTCCAGTAATATCACAGCCATTTCTCCTCCTTCCTCCTGCCGTATCTCCCTCTCCAGACCACTGTTCAACACATCGACATCGCCGTTCATTTTCTCTTCGAGTCCTCTACCCCTCCATACCAAAATATCTGAACTCGCACTTCCCGGGCCATTTCCGTCGAGAAGCTCTTCACGCACCCAGTTGATGTCGAGCGACATCTTTTTGTGAAAAATTCAACCAAATGTTGCCGACAGGTCCTAATCGAAGCTAGGAACCTGCATCTAACCTTAACTTCATGAATTAAACATTAGAATCCCCGAATTGTTCAACCCTAGGCAGCGCTGTTTGCTAGTCAAGTTCTGTAAATGTGCGTCGAACAGAAAACAACACCCACTAAGATGAAGAGAATCTCAACAGCAATCTAAAAATACATATATTATGATTTATATATTTTCCTATGAATATATCTCGATTTTTGAAGTTTATGAATTTTACTAGAAAAGAAGATTGGCGACTAGAACGAGATTGACTAGAAAAATGAAAGTGAATTAGGTTTAGGATTTTAAGGGGGGTATTTATAGTGTTTTCAAAATATCTAGATATTTTTGTATTGAGATATTTTAGTTATATATTAATTTTATATTCGTTCTTTCCTTCTAAAAATTCCTGTGACCATATACGATACCCAAAAATCACGAAAATGGACATGCAGTTACAGTTCGATATTACGGTCCCAACGAAACTGGTTTCGTCGAATTCCGACTCCGTTTTCTCGTACAGCGTATTTTTAACTGTCGAAATACTAACGGCTTCTCACTCTCAAAATCCATACGACCACACAGTGACTCTAAAAATCACGAAACTGGAAATCTAACAACTATTTGACCTTGCGGATTCAACAAAATTAGTTTCGTCGAATTCCGACTTCGTTTGCAAAAGTGGCTATTTTTAAAGTCCTAAATAACCCATTTAAATATATAAATATATTTGAATATAATTAAATTAAATATTTATGAATAAATATTATTGTATATATTCATAGTGGAATACCATACAGCTCTAGAATATTTCTATATGAATTTCCAACTTGATATTTCAAATCTGGGTCAACCCGATATTCGATTTATATTGAAATTCCTTTTTAAAATATAAATAATTCCTTTATAAATTATAAAGGAATTCCACAGTGACTTTTCTAAAATTTGATTTGGACGTAAATCAAAATCTACCCGATGAAATCCAGATTTTTCTCTTCCACCAGAAAAATATACTCCACCAGCTCCGCACGTTTCTTGTTTCACAGAAATCCGGCTTAAAACGAATCTTGTACATTCAGTTGAAGTTCAAATCGCCAAATTACGAACTACAGCGCCATTTCAAGCTCGATTTTAATTATAATATAATTAAACGTTCAAACTGTCATTCAAATATTATATTCGTTATTCTAATCAAATTGTAAACTGAATTAAATATCCCAGATGATCCAGTTCACGCCATATCGCCATTTCAGCCAATTCTGATTATTTCAGAATTAAATATATTATTTAATTTATTATTTTAATTAAATATTCACCATTATTTAATTCAACAACCATTAAATACTTTTAATCACCATTCAAAATATTAAATTAATTAATTATTATACCACTGAAAATACGGGTCATTACATTCTTCACCACTTAAAACAATTTCGTCCTCGAAATTGCTAAAGCTAGAAGATGACCCTATTACTGCTTAGAACTTATTTGTTCACTTCTTAACTTCAGTTTCCACTGAACTAATTTAATTTCAATTTAATTATTAATTAATTCTCATCAACGAAAATTTTCAAAAATCCTGAAAATTTCCTTACGCCTTAACTTTTTGAAAAATTTCGCCAGCACCTCCTTTGTACTGGTCAATCGGTCAAACTCCAACTCGCCTCTCTGGGCCTTCTTCAACCCAAAAGAAAATCAAACAGCCAAGCGGCTTGCCAATTCGGCTCATAAATTGTAACAGCCCTGAATTTTGGGGTATATTTAAAAATTTATTTTTAAGTAATTTTAATGAGATTTGGCCATTTAAAATAATTTATTTAAAAAAATCATTTTCTATCTTTATGTTTTGAGGTGTTAATAAGTAGCAAACATATATAATATTAGGATATTATGTGAGATTTTTGAACTTTAAAATAAAGATCTATTATTCATTTCAATATAAAGTTATATATGTGTGAACTGATTGTAGCGACTTGTTGGATTTACTTGGATGTGATAGAATTATGATCAAAATTGCACGTAAAATAAAAATGTCCTTTTTATTGTATATATTAATGATAGAGTTGTGTACAAATAAAGAAATTTCCTTTTCATTTGTAATGTAAACATTAGAATGGTACACCAACATAAAAATTCCTTTTTATTTGGTATGTGAAAAAAAAATTATTTTATCGATAAATGATATGTATAAATAAATTTGCCACTTATGTAGAAAACATACTTTGTAGATAAATATGTCACTTATTTAGATTGTATTCATGCCATGAATAAAAATGTTCTTTTTATTTGCATTTGAAATATAGGATTTGTCATAAGAACATTTTTATTAGCAATGTTTATGTTAAAATAAAAAGGTTTGATAGGAATGCACATTTTATATGTAATTGAAAGATTAAATAGAAATTTACATTTTATATGTAAATAAAGGATGAAATAAAAGTTACACTTCTATATGTAAATAAAATGTGAAATAGACATTTATATTCTCAATATAAAAATTGGAATTTAATAGGAATAAATTTTGATTTACTAAGTAAGATTAAATTTTATTTTGATTAAAATAAAGTTGGCTAATAATTATAATATTTGCTTGAAAACTATAGATTTATGAATATGATTGGAATTACTTTAAAATAACAACCGTTATGTTTCATTTCTTTATCTATTTTAAATCAGTATGAAATTTATGAGATTTAAATGTTAGATAATATACTTTTAGATAATAATTTTATCATGAATTTTAACTAATGTTTATTGTTTTCATAGAGACTTATAACTTGTTGATTTGTAATTGGAAAGATAATTAACATTGATATCGTTAATAATAAAATTGGAAATTAAAATAATCGATTAATATTGGTTTAAATGGAAATTTAAGAAAGAAGAATTTGATTCGATTCTAAACTTTTTCCTAATGATATAACAAGTAGAGTAGTTAATATAACTATGATTTTGGGATGCTAATAAATTTGAAATGGGAAATTCAACAGGTTAATTAATTACTTCAAAATGGAAACTACAAATATAAAAGTCTTATAAATAAATGTAATTGTAAATGATCTATTTTGGGTCCTCATAAATAAGATTTATAACTAGAACCATTTTAATCATATTTGGAATTTCATATATGTTGAAAATTTTAAATTAACTTATATGGTAATAATATACTTTCGTTGTTTGTGTAATGAAGTTCCACGGGAAATAAGCATCATTATTTACGTGAAATTAAAATTTAAATTATCAATTGATTTATATGGTAATTATTGAGAGTTGGGATTAAATATTAAATTATTTATGTTAAATTGGGCTAATAAATTCATAATTTAATTTTGTAATTGATTGTGGAAATTTATTGGTGTAATTAATAATTGAAATACAATTTTGTATTTGTAATTAATGAAATCCAACTTACTTGAAAAATAGTAACTTTATTTATCATATTTGAAATTAAAATTTGGTTTGTTTTGGTGAGTATTAAAATTTATATTTATGTATTTGAATGAAATGGAATCAATTAATTTATAATTGGAATTAAAATTGAATGTTCAATCAAAATTGTAATTAATAGGAATCAATGCAATGGAATAATTGTTTATTTCTCCTACTGGACCATCTACACATATGCCAAATAAATTCAGTTCCACCTCGTCAGCCAATTTTCATTGTACGTATATTCTCCATCTGCTCGTTTCTTTCTCTAATGGCAGATCAAAACATAACTTGAAAATCAATCTATGCGTTTCGGTGAACGCCTTATACTTGGAACAAAGATGATGAGGGCGGCCTGAATTTGGATTAAGAAGTTAAAGGGAAAATTTAGTTCATTATTAAAATTAATTATTTACTA
The DNA here is from genome assembly GCA_030737875.1 of Allium sativum. Classification (NCBI taxonomy): domain Eukaryota; kingdom Viridiplantae; phylum Streptophyta; class Magnoliopsida; order Asparagales; family Amaryllidaceae; genus Allium; species Allium sativum. Next base: position 480,413,622 of record CM060926.1, on the reverse strand, counting down.
AATTATCAAATGTGTAATTTATCGTATCTTCTTCGTACGAGATCCAATTTACAAACCATAAGTTGTGTTGCACTCGAATCAGAGAGATCTACAACTTGGGACAGGCTAGTTCTGAAATAGAGCAGATCAAATTTAGACTAAATCTCAAGTGAGGTGAGAATTCTTTTCTTTTAAAATAATTAAACTTTGTTAATTATAATTATGTTAAAAAAATCATTTTTGATCTGCTGTTAAATTAAGATTGTTGTATATGTAATTTGATTTGGTTTGTTTGATGTTGTTAGAATGATCTGTTAAGGAGATTGATTATTATGTTAGAAATAAAATTATCATTTATTTATGTTTTTTGAATTAGATTATGGTCAGATTTAAAAATACCATTATATTATAGAAATGTTATGCTAGGAAAAAAAACATTTTAGTTATATGTTTAGTCGATTAAAAATAACATTTATTTTATAGAAATGTTATATTAGATTTCTAAAGCCATTTTGATTAGAAATATGTTCTGTAAATCAAAAACATCACTTGGATAGAATCATGACATGTAAATTACAAATACCATTTGTGTTAGAGAATTAAATTTGTTATTTTATATAGAATTGTTTTTCATTAAAATGAATCAATTATTGATGAAGTATTATGTATGGATTTGAATCATGATAGATTTGTTGGTACCAAAGATATAATTTTGGTTACATGTTTTAGGTTAGAACATGAAATGAATGTGACACCATAACATAATTTTTGTTTCATGTTTTAAATCCCGATGCGAAAATTTATACCTTATGTTTAAACCAAATTATATAATGTTCTCATAAGTAGTGGTTGTGACATTTGACACCAAATTATATGTTGTTCTAATATGTTGTTATGAAATTGACACCAAAATTATAAGTCCTCCTCATATGTAGGTGAAAATAGAAAAAATATCATATATCTAGCGCGTTAATGAAAATAAGGAAAAATATCATATCTCTAACGCGTTAACGAAAATAAGGAAAATTATCATATTTCTAGCGCATTAATGAAAGTAGGAAAATTTATAAAATCTTTAGCGCTTTCATGAAGATAGAAAATTTATCATATTTTTAACGTATTCATGAAATTAGAAAAATAAACATATTTTTAGCGTCGTAGTTAAAATATGAGAATAAACTTATGTTTACCTTAAGTGTAGTAACATGAAAATATTCATTTATTTTGATTAAAAGAAAAGCACATTATTTACATAGTCATTTTTGTCAAATTACAAAGAAGGAATTTCCACCGTCACTTTTGTCAAATTACAAAAGTGATATTTTCACCGCCATTTTTTTTTTTCAAATTAAAAAGATGATTTCACTATCATTTTTGAAAAAATAACGAAAAATTTTTATTTCACCGTCAGTTTAGTGGTAGTGAAAAGAATGGGTCTTAAAGTATCATTATTGTTGTCATTTTATATGCAAAAAGAATAGAAGAGTTTAAAGTACATTTATGTCATAAAATGTTGAAATAGAATAAAAGTAGTCGTTCATGTTAGAAAGTAAAGCAAACATTTATGTTATTATAAAAAGTTGTCATTTATGTTAATTAAAAGTCGTCATTTATGTTAGAATTCAAGAATGTCATTTATGATTAGAAAGCACATTTATGTTAGAAAGAACATTTATGTTAGAAATAAACATTTATGTTAGAAATAAACATTTATGTTGGGATTCAAAAATATTAGTACATTAAAAATTTATCTTTTTATTGTAATATAAAAGAAAATGAAAGTGACTTCAAGTTGTTGACGCTAATGAAAATCATTTCTTGGATTATACTTTTGTACACCAACAATATAACCTTTCATATGCTAATGAAAACAAGATAATCATTTATTGAATTCAATACTTTTACACTAAAAATGCTACCTTCAATAGGTTATGAAAATAAAATAATCATTTTATGTAAGGGTACGTTTCTATATGAAAAAGAAACATATTTATATAAAAGAAACTGTAATAACCCGGAAATTCTGAGCCAGTTTAAAATTTTTATTTTGGCAATTTTAATGAATTCTGAATATTTATAACGGATTATTTTAAATAATATCGACGAGAAATTTATTTTGAATATAATTCGAACGAATACATTTATATAGGTCGTCGTTAGAATATAAATAATTATATATAATTATAAATAGAATTGAAAATGGCGCGGTAGTTCGATAATTCGATTTCAAACTTCAATTGAATGTACCGGGTGCAAACCAATCCGGATTTTAGTGAAACCAAAAACAATAGGATCTATTTGATAATATCTTTCCAACGAATCCGAAAAATAGAAATTTCATAGCGGGAATCAAAAGATATGTCCAGTTGAAAATTCTGAATAGTCGCTATGGAATTCAGGCCCTTAAAAATGGGAATTTTGCAAACGACCTCGGATTTCGACGAAACCACTTTTGTTGGGTCCGCGATGTAAAGTTATTGCTAGATTCCAAATTTCATAATTTTTCGATTCAATATGTGAGCGTGGCAAAGGAAAACGCGTTTGACCAGTTTCAGTTGATTTTAATCGACTGGAAATTGGCCATTTTTCAAACGGTCTCAGAATTCGACGAAACTAGTTTTGTTAGGACCGTATCGTCATTACGAAGCTAGAAAATATTTTTATGGGATTTATAGAGTTAGTATGTGACCCCTGTAATTTGAAATGTACGTTTAAAATTCAATATAGCGTTTTAAATGTAAATTCAACGGAAACTGATCGAAACGATCGAATAAGCCTACGATACATATCCCATTGTGTTCGGAATGGGGGTAAAACGCTATAGACGACAGGCGGTGGACCTCGTTTAGAGGTCGTATGTAAAAGTCAACTTTTTAATAATTAAATAATAAAAAAAATATTCTCCTCTCCTCCTCCCTTTATCTTTCTGCCACCCCCCCACTTTCGTTTCATTTCAGGAATCAAAGGAAAAAAAATGGAAACCACGATCGACATCGCCGCCCCCCCCCCCCCCAATCGATCATCGCACCCTCTGATGGCCGCGCCATCGCCTGGCGTGCGCACCCCCCTCGCCCTCCCCAGGTGCCGCGACCCCCTCCCCCTTCGATCGTGACCCCACGCACCCCCTCGTCCTGATGGTCACCGCACTGCCTCCCCTCAGCAATCGAAGGACCGACGCACCCCTAAACCCCCCCTCCCCCCCCCCCCCCGTCAGCCGCCACTAGCCTCGCCCCCTCCTCGATTTCCGCCCAGACCTGCCAGCACCGGCGAACTCCAGCCCTCCGATCCCTCTTCTCCCCCATCCGCTGTAAGTCCTCTTCTTCTTTTTTTATTATTATTATGTTTGTTTATATATAACTGTTTTTTTTATATATTAAAATCGATTTTTAGGGATTATAAAAACTAATTTTATATAGTAATTAAAACTGATAATGAAATGATAAAGATTTGATTTTGAAATAAATGAAAATTATAATTTTTATGTAAGTAGGATATTAAAAATATGATTTTTATATTTTTAAAGTAGTAAAAATACAATCTTTTATATTGTAGAAAGATAAAAATATGATCTTTACTATATAGAAGTAGTAAAAATATGATTTTTATATTTTTAAAGTATTAAAAATATAATTTTTACATGATAGGAATATTAAAAGTATCATCTTTGTATATGTAGCAAAATAAAAATCTGATTTTTATTTTATATACGTTGAAATAAAGTGATGATTTTTATAATGATGAAATCTATATTTTTGAAAAGGCGAACTCTTTATAGTTGAAAGGGCGAGACCTTTATATATTGAATAACATAGTAAAAATTTGATTTTTATATATTGAATAGCAAAGAAAAAAATCGATTTTTATATATTGAATAACATAGTAAAAATTCGATTTTTACATATGTAGTGAAAGCGGACAACGAAGGTGACAAAAATGCGATAACGATGAAGATTTCTATAAATGAAGAGTCATGATATTGGATAGCTATCGGTGAGAATTTCTCACCTTTCAATTTCATTTTCTAGTTATATATATATATACTAGGATGCAGACGGTGTTTAGTAGCACCCGACACAATCGTCCACGAACCATGGACTTGTTTGTTTGGTTGCATAAATTAGTTAGATGATTTGATTTGAATTTGGTTGTTTGGTGAATTTGATTGATGTGTGAATGGCGTGGGCCTTCACTAGACCGGGGATAAGGCTAGGCCTTGTCCCGTTTCTAGTATCATGCCGTTATGCCGCCGAAATTTTCTAAAATAAGTTAGTAAAATAAAACTATCATTTTATTTAAAGAATGAACTGAATAGAAATTCATATGTTAAAATAAAATGTTTTATCATTAAAAATATAATTTTTAACGTGAATATGAATATATTGAAAGTGAATAAAATAAAATATTCATTTACAAACCGGACAGTTTGTTTATGTACACCTATTTGAAGGACATTGATTGGGACGATAAATTTTACACATCGCCCAACTGCACAAATAAAATCTGTGTTTGTTGATTTGAAACCCCACACGGGTGTTCGGATGAAATTTGAAGTTCACTCATCCTGATTGATTGAATATGTCGATCGATTGATTGACAGGCTGTTATAAGCGTTAGATATCTATATTTGATGCTTATACAGTGTAGTGCACTTTAGTTGATGGTTGATTATTTTTCAATGCTATTATATACATGTGTTGTATGGAAACCCATATAGTTAACGCTATATGGTAATTGATTGGGCCTCATTCCAATTTAGAAAATAAAGAATATTATAAAATAAAGGTTCATGTGTCGACTGTACTCATCCGTTGAGATTAGTCATGTGTTGGACGAAATATTTTAACAATAAAATTTATATCTTTATCACTATAAAATAAAGGTTCATGTGTTGACTGTACTCATCCGTTGAGATTAGTCATGTGTTGAACGAAATATTTTGATAATAACAAATATTTTGATAATAGGAAATATTTGAAATAGAAAATTTGAAAATAGAAATATATGAAGCCGTGTTGATTGGATTGACGCCATTTAGACGTAAACGATATTTATATCGATTTTACTCATTTTAAAATGAATATTGAAAAGTGATTTCGAAATCGCGATTTCGAAATGAATTGAATTTAAAACGATTTCGAAATGAATTGAATTGAAAACGATTTCGAAATGAATTGAATTTAAAACGATTTCGAAATGAATTGAATATAAAACGATTTCGAAATGAATTGAATATATAATGAGTTTGATTTGAATACGAAATGAATTTGATTCAAATAGAAAACGAATTTGAATCAAATTGAATAGAAAACGAATTTGAATCAAATTGAATAGAAAACGAATTTGAATCGAATTGAATAGAAAACGAATTTGAATCGAATTGAATAGAAAACGAATTTGAATCGAATTGAATAGAAAACGAATTTGAATCGAATTGAATAGAAAACGAATTTGAATGGAATTGAATTGAAAACGAATTCAAATTGAATTGAAAGCGAATTGAAATGAATTCAAATTGAATTGAAATTTGAATTGAATTGAAATGAATTTTAAAACGAATTTATAAGAAGAAAATTAATTTTTGAATTGAAATAGCAGTTGAAATTGTTTTTAAAACAAATTTAAAAACAATTTATAAAAATTCGTTTTAAATAGAAATCGACGAAATATATATTATATATATTATATATAATATAATGGCCTGAATAGAACGCCGCGCCGCGGAAGTTCGTGAATTTCGACCATTTATTTCAAACGGACATTACGGGAGATCCGACCGTCGGATTCTCCTAAAACCGGAACCGTTGGGTTCATATCAAAAAGAGCTTTCTAACGAATATTTGAAATCTAACGGTTGGATTTGGAGTTACGTCCAAATCAAATTTGAAAAAGGTCGTTGTAAGTGCAGTTCGATGGCCATTGTTGGAAATCGATTGTACGGGCCTTAATAAAATTATTAAAAATATCAATAATTTGTGTAAAATCATAAGAAATGATTTGGGAAAAATTGGGGTGAAAAACACCATATTTGAAAAGATAAAAATGGATTTTTATCGAAATGAACTAGTTTTGAACTAAATTTAAAACCCAATTATTTTTAAATAAATAAATTAGATTTAAAAAAGGGTTTTAAATAATCGGAATTTCTAATATATTTGATTGGATTTGAAATGGGTTTATCGTGAACGGTGTTTTAAATAACACTAGTTCTTTAACCCGATAATAAATAGAATGTGATTTGGGTTTGTCGTGAACTGTGTTTTAAATAACACCTAGTTCTTTAACCCTGTAAAAGGAGTTTTAACGAATCTGCAATTAGGTTGAAATGTGAATCTATAATCTAAATTATCAAATTTAGAAATGAGCGAGAATGGAGTATCGCCAGTTTTGCTCCAAAGCGATAGTTAAATCTTTAATTAGATTTGAACGTGAAATGGTAATTAATTTTACCGATAACACCATAGTATTAGATATGGAGTATTACCAGTTTTGCTTCATGGGATGAATAGATTGGGATTGGGAAATAAAATAAATAATTACTTCGGTATGGTTCGCTAATCTCGACTAGTTTGGGAAACCATAATTTGGTTTGAAATGACATCCAAAGGAAGATTAAAGGATAAATTTTAAAGAATTTATCTTGGATAAAATTAATGGGAACCTTTCCCTGAGAATATGAATTGGAATGAGGCGTATGTTGTGTTTGTGTAACATTTGTTTTTAATATACGCGGGTTGTTCGGAAAGGCCGGGTTTATACCCATTCTGAATAACCGATTCGACGATGTGTCAAAGATGAAGACGGTGGTTGAAGACCGGAAGTATTCACATCGTTTGGATTATTACTGACGATCCTGATTGGGCTGTACACCCAAGAGGATGGAAATAGTTGGTGGTCGTCCAAACGTACTTGGAGATGGATGGATATGCGAGAAAGTGCCTCTGGTTCCGTTCAGACCCAGAACGGACTTGTAAATGGATTGTGTGTCTGACATTGGATTTTATTCTGTGTTGATTGATTTCTATTAAATATACATCTGTTTGGCGGCGGAGAATTTATTCTCTTGCTTAACGCCCTTCTCTGAGACGTACGAGCTTAGAGGTCGTATATCGATGGACATCAGTCGCATGGCATGAATTGCCTGTGTGGCATGATGAGTTGCATGGATCAAGGCTTTTGTTGAAAAGCAAAGTCTTGTGGTTGATGATCAAAGCACGGCCTACGTGGCAGCTTTGTGTATAACGTGAATTCGCGAGCCTCACACCTCGGTATGAGTCAAAAACGGGATACGGACTGCAGGGAGAGCACGACGTTTCTTTCTAGCTTTGGTGGTGTCAATGACTTACCAGCCCTGACATTTATATACTTTTCACCTATGTGGTTGTTGGAATGCGAGGCGCCTCGATTATAGGTCTGTAAGGACCGGGAAACGTGTGTTCAGGAATAAATAATCCTCTAACGTAAGTGAGGACCGGCCCTGAAGCATCCAGGGGTTGCCCAGAGTGCGTAGCCCTGGGACATTTGCTAGAGTGTCTCGAACGCGGAGAGGAGCTTGCCCCTTGCCTCGACTCATGACGGGAATCCAATTTCCAATACGTGTATTTCGGCTTTATTTGTAGAGCCTAGTATGGCGACATAGTGGGATGGGGCACTTATGTCGTCTATGATTTATATTTATGATTGAAATTGTTTTGACACTATACACTTATTATAGTATCAAATGATTTGTTTTAAACGTATCAAGCATGTTTGGCTATTATAAGGGAAAACCTTATCATCCGGCTTGCATTGCATTGTGTGATGGGACCTGGGTCTTATAATAGCTTCATTTTTCGAAAAAGCATTGCGTTGTTTATTCTATGCACTGGTATTCTTGGGAGGAAACCCGTTCCGTGTTATACGGCGTGGTCCCTTGAATTACTCTCTTTTAAAGTAAAGTTTTAAATAACTGTTTTAGTTCTCACACCAGTCACATGACTGACCTGGAGTTTATTGTTTTAACCTAAACTCTAGGTGCCCCTATTTTCCGCACGGGCAGCTAGTAGTTTTGGTTTTGCAGATTTATATTCACAGGATCCTAGTTTACAGCTGGAATGATATCCGGAAAGCTCTGTATCCGTATATCACCTTCAGTTGTGCTTTGTATTATTTTCCGCTGCTATGTAATTTATTGTAATCTCTGATATTTATCGAATGTAATTTATTCATTTATACTCTGAATATTCTTGTATCTGATGGAATTGTTATAATAGCAATGAAATGTTCTTCTGTTTGTGTTCTGATTTGTCCTGTTCTCAAACGATCAGGGGTTTCGAACGGTCTAGATCGGTTTAACGACTGATTCGGATCGAGCGAAATTCCTTGCCGTCACATAAATATATCTATGTAAGAGTACATATTTATGTAAAGGTACATTTTTATATATATAAAGAGGTTACATTAAAAGACTGGGCTTTACTATTACAATAGAAAGATTGGAATATATAAAGAGCATTTTTGGTATGAGGATTATTTTAATAAAGAACGTTTAATATAATTTTCGTTAAAGTATTTATAATCATAATTAAAACTTACAATTGTACTTGGACCCGAGGTTAGGTCACATTTGTGGTGGAAGTCCGCCCGGACCCGACCGGCATATCCAGCAGCCACAAATGTTGGGCCTAATGTGAGAGGTCCAAGTGCACAAATACGAATTGGACCAAGACACGAGGTTAATCCCAACAAGTGGAATAAGTCTGTCCGGAACCAACCGGCATATCCAGCATCCACAAGTTGCAGGCCTAATGTGAGAGGTCTGGCCCATATTAAAATGCAAATAGTTAAATAGAATATGAACATTATTTTCTCCGTCATGTTTAAAAGAAAGAAAATTACATCTTTATGTAATTAAAACCAAAATAAGAAATTTACATTTTTTGTGAAATTAAGATTAAAGGTAAAAGTTACATTTTTTTATGTAATTGGTATAAATAAAGAAAAGTTTACATTTTAATGTAAATTAGATTAAAAAGGGGAAAATTTCATTCTTTCATGCATGTAGATTAAAAGTGTGAAATTACATTTTTATGTAATTGGATTTTAACTAAAAAGAATAGGGATATGAAATTTATATGTTAATGAATTAGATTAAAGATATGGAAATTTCATTTTCATGTAAACTGATTAGCACACAAAATTATCGTTTTGTTTGTAATGGAAAATTATTATTTTTGTGTTTTGCATTGAAATGATAACAAAATTATCAATTTTGTTGCATTGAAATAAACAAACAAAAATACTCATTTTTGTAGAAGTAAAAGTGGATGAACAAAAATATTCGTTTGTTGAAATTGAGATGAAACACAAGAATGCCTTTTTTTTAGAATTGGTATGATACACAAAATACATTTTGTGTAATTCGAAGGATGAAACAAGAAAATATACATTGTTATGTATAAGATGTGTATGTGTACGAAAATAAAAATAAACATTATGGTGTGTACATTGTACGTTAATATTGTATATACGAATAGGAATGTTTTTCGTTAGCAAAATGTAATGAAATAAAATAAATTTCATTACACATTATAAACATTTCGATAGGTTGTGAAGCAAAACATTCACTACTTGTTATGTAATTACGTTAATGAAATGGAATTTAATTATTTTTATATATTTAAAAATAAAGATAAATCGTTACAAATTACTAATAACGATATGAAATGATTTCCAACTTATATATATACGAGAATTATTTGGAAAGTCCGAGTCTATCTCATTCCAAATAATTTGAACGACGTTTAAATTTCAAGAGTTGAAGACGCCGATTGAAGACCGGCGATCTTCACATCGAATGGATGACAACTGCTGATGCCCGTGATTGGATTAGCTACCTTGAAGGGGCTACAGTGGTGGCCGTCCGGACGTAATGTTGATTTGTACGGATTTGGCTTTCGCTCAGACCCAAGCATAAGCTTATAAATGGATTGTGTGTCTGACATCGTACTCCATTAAATATCATGTTATTAATATTCTGTCGAATGTATGGATGTTTGGTGGCGGAGAATTTATTCTCTTACTTAACACCCGTTCATATAATTCGGCAAAGGATTGGTAGTGTGATATGGAGTGACGATGTGGCATGCTAAGGTGCACATGATCAAGGCTTTGTTGAAAAGCAGGCCTTGTGGGATGATCTAAGCATAGCCTGTTTAGGCATATCTTTGTGTATAGCGTGACTTCGCGAGCCTCACACACCAGCGAAGTCTAAAACGGGGTAATGGAACGCAGGGAGAGCAGAACGTTTCTTTCCAGCTAGAAGTGGTGTTTGGGCTTTAACACGACCCGACATTTTACTTATGCGGATGATGGAATGAGGCGCCTCGAATGATAGGTCCTATAGGACCGGGAAACGTGTTTTCAGGAATTGCAAATCCACGAAGCTGTATGTGTGGATCGGCCCTGCAAGATCCAAGGGTTAACTGCGGGGAATCCTGAGACATTAGCTATATTGTCTTGAATCGGTAAGGAGCTCCTCCCTAGCCTTGACTCATGATGGAAACCCAATTTCCATTACGACCTCATGCGGTTTTGACTGTATTACTAGTATGGAAGCATTGTATTATGGTATCTATGTGTCCTAGGATTGATATATTATGATTGAACTATTTTTGAAAAGTTATATACACTAATAAAAATATCAAATTCGTTTTTATCGTACCAAGCATGTTTAATCACCATAAGGTAAAACTCTATCCTTTGGTGTGCGTTGCATTGTGTGATGAGACCTGAGTCTTATGGTGATTTCATTTTTCCAAAAAGCATTGCGTGTTTAACGATTTACTTTAAGTTATGCACGGCGATCCATTGGAGTAAACCCGTCCCGCATTAGAGGCATGGTCCTTGGATTTGTTTTATTACTATTAGTTAAATTAGTTAAGAATTCTCACACCAGTCCCATGACTGACCCGTTGTTTGTTTCCACCTTTGCAAACTTGGGTGCCCTCTTTTCCAAACGAGCAGTCGAGTAGTTTTTCTACAGGTCCTTATCTCGAGCAAGATTCTGGATTGAAGCTTAAAGCTGTGTCCAGAGAGTAGTTGCCTTCCGCTGCCTTAGTTATTTTATTTCCACTACACTGTATTGTACCATAATTTATTGTAATTTATCTTCCGCTGTAATTTTATTCGATACACTCTGATATTCTGTACTCTGATGTAACATTATTGTAATGTTTACAAAAGTCTGTTGTTGTTCTGATGTGTTCCCAGAGTTAACGTATGCGGATTTTGAACGGTTTTAGTCGATCTATCGATCGATTAAGGTTGGGCAAAATGCGTGTCATTACAGTTGGTATCAGAGTTTTGGTTAGCTCAAAATCTTTGGGGTACAACTCGTTAGAAATGAACAAAATATTCATCAAAGATTGGATTAGTAATATCCAATAAGAATACTCATTAGAGATAGGATCAGCAGTATCCTAGAATGAGAAAACTCATTAGAGATGGGGTTAGTAATGCCCTAGAATGAGTTGAGAGTGCCAAGCTTATAATTAACGTACTTGTGATTATATATTTAATCTATTTTAGAAAATATGAATTTTGAATATATATAAAAGTTATATATTTTAAAAAGTTAATCAACTAATAAAATTATGTAAACCAATGAAAAATTGAGTAGGATAATTAAACACTTTTAGTTTCATTCCTTTTTGAGGACGAAAAGATTTTATGTGGGGGAGACTGTAACAGCCCTGAATTTTGGGGTATATTTAAAATTTTATTTTTAAGTAATTTGAATGAGATTTGGCCATTTAAAATAATTTATTTAAAAAAAAATCATTTTCTCCCTTTATGTTTTGAGGTGATAATAAGTAGCGAACATATGTAATATTAGGATATTAGGTGAGATTTCTGGACTTTAAAATAAAAATCTATTATTTATTTCAATATAAAGTTATACATGTGTGAACTGATTGTAGCGACTTGTTGGATTTACTTGGATGTGATAGAATTAGGATCAAAATTGCACGTAAAATAAAAATGTCCTTTTTATTGTATATACTAATGATAGAGTTGTGTACAAACTAAGAAATTTCCTTATCATTTGTAATGTAAACATTAGAATCGTACACCAACATAAAAATTCCTTTTTATTTGGTATGTGAAAATAAAAATATTATTTTATCGATAAATGATATGTATAAATAAATTTGCCACTTATGTAGAAAACATACTTTGTAGATAAATATGTCACTTATTTAGATTTTATTCATGCCATGAATAAAAATGTTCTTTTTATTTGCATTTGAAATATAGGATTTGTCATAAGAACATTTTTATTAGCAATGTTTATGTTAAAATAAAAAGGTTTGACAGGAATGCACATTTTATATGTAATTGAAAGATTAAATAGAAATTTACATTTTATATGTAAAGAAAGGATGAAATAAAAGCTACACTTTTATATGTAAATAAAATGTGAAATAGACATTTACATTCTCAATATAAAAATTGGAATTTAATAGGAATAAATTTTGATTTACTAAGTAAGATTAAATTTTATTTTGATTAAAATAAAGTTGGCTAATAATTATAATATTTGCTTGAAAACTATAGATTTATGAATATGATTGGAATTGGTTAAAATAACAACCGTTATGTTTCATATCTTTATGTATGAAATTTATGAGATTTAAATGTTAGATAATAAATTTTTAGATAACAATTTTATAATGAATTTTAACTAACGTTTATTGTTTTCATAGAGACTTATAACTTGTTGATTTGTAATTGGAAAGATAATTAACTTTGATATCGTTAATAATAAAATTGAAAATTAAAATAAACGATTAATATGGATTTAAATGGAAATTTAAGAAAGAAGAATTTGATTCGATTCTAAACTTTTTCCTAATGATATAACAAGTAGAGTAGTTAATATAACTATGATTTTGGGATGCTAATAAATTTGAAATGGGAAATTCAACAGGTTAATTAATTACTTCAAAATGGAAACTACAAATATAAAAGTCATATAAATAAATGTAATTGTAAATGATCTATTTTGGGTCCTCATAAATAAGATTTATAACTAGAACCATTTTAGTCATATTTGGAATTTCATATATGTTGAAATTTTAAAATTAACTTATATCGTAATAATATGCGTTCGTTGTTTGTGTAATGAAGGTCCATCAGTAATAAGTATCATTATTTATGTGAATTTAATATTTAAATTATCAACTGATTTATATGGTAATTATTGAGAGTTGGGATTAAATATTAAATTATTTATGTTAAATTGGGCAAATAAATTCATAATTTAATTTTGTAATAGATTGTGGAAATTTATTGGTGTAATTAATAATTGAAATACAATTTTGAATTTGTAATTAATGAAATCCAGCTTACTTGAAAAATAGTAACTTTATTTATCATAATTGAAATTAAAATTTGGTTTGTTTTGGTAAGTATTAAAATTTATATTTATGTATTTGAATGAAATGGAATCAATTAATTTATAATTGGAATTAAAATTGAATGTTCAATCAAAATTGTAATTAATAGGAATCAATGTAATGGAATAATTGTTTATTTCTCCTATTGGACCATCCACACATATGCCAAATAAATTCAGTTCCACCTCGTCAGCCAATTTTCATTGTACGTATATTCTCCTTCTGCTCGTTTCTTTCTCTAATGGCAGATCAAAACATAAATTGAAAATCAATCTATGCGTTTCGGTGAACGCCTTATACTTGGAACGAAGATGATGAGGGCGGCCTGAATTTGGATTAAGAGGTTAAAGGGAAAATTTAGTTCATTATCTAAATTAATTATTTACTAAATTATCAAATGTGTAATTTAACGTATCTTCTTCGTATGAGATCCAATTTACGAACCGTAAGTTGCGTTGCACTCGAATCAGAGAGATCTACAACTTGGGACAGGCTAGTTCTGAAACAGAGCAGATCAAATTTAGACTAAATTTCAAGCGAGGTAAGAATTCTTTTCTTTTAAAATAATTAAACTTTATTAAATATAATCATGTTAAAAAAAATCATTTTTAATCTGCTGTTAAATTAAGGTTGTTGTATATGTAATTTGATTTGGTTTGTTTGATGTTGTTAGAATGATCTGTTAAGGTGATTGATTATTATGTTAGAAATAAAATTATCATTTATTTATGTTTTGTTGAATTAGATTATGGTCAGATTTAAAAATACCATTACATTATAGAAATGTTATGCTAGGAAATAAACATTTTAGTTAGATGTTTATTCGATTAAAAATAACATTTATTTTATAGAAATGTTATATTAGATTTCAAAAGCCATTCTGATTAGAAATATGTTGTGTAAATCAAAAACATCAATTGGATGGAATCATGACATGCAAATTACAAATACCATTTGTGTTAGAGAATTAAATTTGTTAGTTTATATAGAATTGTTTTTCATTAAAATGAATCAATTATTGATGAAGTATTATGTATAGATTTGAATCATGATAGATTTGTTGGTACCAAAGATATAATTTTTGTTACATGTTTTAGGTTAGATCATGAAATGAATGTGACACCATAACATACTTTTTGTTTCATGTTTTAAATCACGATGCGAAAATTTATACCTTATGTTGACACCAAATTATATAATGTTCTCATAAGTAGTGGTTGTGACATTTGACACCAAATTATATGTTGTTCTAATAGGTTGTTATGAAATTGACACCAAAATTATAAGTCGTCCTCATATGTAGGTGAAAATAGAAAAAATATCATATCTTGAAACACCCCACCTCCGTTAGGGTCACTCTTAAAGGGAATGCCCTAATTTTGGTGGAGGTTTATAAGTATAAGTCACAGATATACAAGACAGATATAAGAACACATATTTGTAAACAGCGGAAAATCAACAAACTTTTATTTCATGAAAGCAAATACGTGCTACAACAACATCATCATAATTGTCTTACATCTTTTCCAAAACATAACATAACTCTTTCATAATCTGTCTTGATTACATTATTTAAAGAAGCATAAATAAAACATAGATAATACTGCAAAAGCCCCATAGAGTTTGTCCAAAGCCATAGTTTCAAACGAAAAGGTCCAAGCAATACATTTCTCTTCTTCAAGCTGGATGTTAAAGCTGGTCAAGCTGCTGTGTTCCCTCCCTGTGGACCGGGGGGGGGGAACGGAAGGAAAGAAGACGAAAGAAAAGTAGAGTCGGACATAAAGCCTGAGTAAGTCTAGTACTATTCTGTCTATGAATAAAGAACTGGGTATGATAAGTATAAACAAGAAGTGGGAAAGCACTAAAAACTTGGTTAAGTCGTCTAGGGTCGAATATACTATCGTACCCCATGTTAATCTCTGAACCCATATAAACTAGTTTCCAATTGGCACCCGATAATCAGGGTGATGTGATCCATTCAATGATGATCGGCTCCTACTTGCATAGTTACATGTGTCTTACGGCCCCCGATGTTGTAGTTACCTATGCTGGTCCCACCATGGGGTGTATCAAGTCCCATGGTGGCGGCCCGACACAATCCTAGAATGCACAGGTATGCTACTGGTGTCCAGTGCCTTATTTTTCTGCGCCGGAGTGTGTGCACGCCCGCACCCCGTTAGAACCTACACTGCTACACCACCGCCGTCGATTTGACCTCTTACAATCAGCCCAGTAATCGTGCCCCACCCTGCCTAGTTTCAGGGTATCCTGATACACCTTCTAGGGTTACTGCTGAAAAGGGTCCCCCGTTACTAGGTTTTCTATCTCTAGCCAACATGCTAAGTTGGTTAAGTGTTTTCTAACCTAACCCCCACCAGTCCGTTTAGTTTAGCATGTTCCATTTTGATTAAGTCTTTAGTTCACTTAATCCTAACAATCCTGACTCAGCCTTAATTGTCTTATTAAGGCCCTGACCTCTCACATTAGACAGGTATTGTTGTGGCTGCCTATTGCCGGTTGGTTCCGGGCAGTCTTACGCCACAACTCAGTCTAACCTCGGGTCCTTATTGGGCTCCATGTTTAACCTCCCACATTGGATAGGTATTGTTGTGACTACTGGACAGCCGGGCGGTTCCGGGCAGGTTTACATCACAACTCAATCCAACCTCGGGTTAAACACATCGTATGTTCTACATTTACATATTTTGTCTTTCTTCTTTATTTTCTTATATGTAAATATTTGCGGCCCATTTTTAAGTTAATGGTGTAAAGGTCACACCAATCATGGGCCCAACCCATACTTGAATTTGGGCCCTTCTATTTTATATTTTCATTCATTAGTAATTTTAACCCAACGTTATTTTCCCCCGTTTAACACGTCCGTTTATTATCTGTATGTTGGGCTTAGCCT
The DNA here is from genome assembly GCA_030737875.1 of Allium sativum. NCBI lineage: Eukaryota > Viridiplantae > Streptophyta > Magnoliopsida > Asparagales > Amaryllidaceae > Allium > Allium sativum. Next base: position 480,397,296 of record CM060926.1, on the reverse strand, counting down.
TTTTAAGCCCAACTTAGCCATGCGAAAGGGGAGGCTTAAAGCGTGATTACATACACAAAAAGGGAAATGTGTGCGTATGAACTTGCAACATAACGTTGGAACTACAAAATAGAAACTGGTGTACTTGCATAGTGGTAACATATACTTTGGTCATAAAGCATAGGTGACATGAATCAAAACATGTAAACTTGTAGTTGAGATAAGAATCTAAATTGGGTACCATTATTGACACATAGTCATAACTACAACATGAACCTATATTTTTATTTAGGCATAATGTCAAACATAAGCATGGCATAAATATTTCTAACATAAGCATGGCATAATGTCAAACATAAGCATGGCATAATGTCAAACATAAGCATGGCATAAGTATAGTTAAATTTGTTCACATAACCATGGCATAAATATTTCTAACATGAAATCGTGATTTTTACTTTAGTCATGCAAACTTGCAAAAAGGGATTTTTGAATCTAACCTAGCTATGTACCACATATGTCATCATAAAATTCTTGTTAACAATATGGATTTCAATTATGCAAAATATCAATCATAGCCTAGTCATATCCATAAGTTTGCAAATAGGTTTTCTAGTACAAAAGCATGGCTTAATACATGATGCCAAATTTTCAACATAATTTCATATGGATTATGATAACCCAAACTTATTCCAATTACTTCAGAAAAATGATGTTTGTATAAAAATGCACATTATGACGGCATAATAGCAAAGCCCCAAACTTGCATGAATTTTAATTAATCAACTACATACATGTAGCTTCAACAAGGATTGCATAATTTGCGAATATTCCAAACGTATACTTGCATAGGACTACCGCATGTAGTTCTTTATAACATAATATGAGGATATCCAAACGTATACAATATTCCAAATCGATAAGAATCATAGTAACGCACAAATTATGAATTATTTATCACCACAATCAAGTATACAAACCAACACAGTTATTTGTTCATACCAAAGTAATACTCTACTTACAATGGTGCGGCGAATTCTCTAATTTAGGGATTTGAAGATGCGGTTTGATTTGATTGAGTTGCTTTATGCCTTAGAATTTTGCCTCCTAATCCTCTCTCCAATTGGTGGCTACCCCTAGTCGTTCCTCAGCAACATGGCGGCTTTGTTCTTATTTTTGAATGAATAGATTAGGGTTAGTCTAGGGTTGTTTTTATAGGGGAAATGAACTGATTAGGACCATTGATGTTGCTTGAATTGATCGTAGCCATTCATCCTAAGGAGAGACCAATTAGAGCCTGCCACCTAGCCCTAATGACAAAGCAAGCTTCTGAAAATCGGCCAAACACAGACCTGGCCAGCCAGGGCTAGACCAAACCTGGCCAGCAGGTCATTTTTGACCTGGGCGCACTTGGCCGGTGCGCCAGGTCAAAAATGTACTGGCGCACTTCACAGGTGCGCCAGTTCATTTTTGTTCTGGCGCACTTCCCAAGTGCGCCAGTGCATTCTGACCCTTCTCCGGTTTTTCGCCTAACTTCGTTCGTCCATAACTTCTTCATACGATATCCGTTTTTCGAAAACTCAGACTCTATTTCGCGTATTTTTCCGAGACGGACGAAATGGCGTATCCTGTTTCCCTTAGTTCCTTGATTTGAAATTAATTATACTTTAATTTGTGAGTTTCACAGTTATAGAATTCACGGGGTGTTACATTCTCCCCCACTTAAAAGGATTTCGTCCCCGAAATCTTCAAGTTAGGAGGAATGTATATCCTAACATCCAATCATCCATCTACTCATCCATCAAACACGAGCATCCATTGTCCTTAAAAGACTTCTAATGCTTCATGATCATATGCGAAGTGTGTGTGTACATGTACTTATCTAATGCAAAATCAGGCGGTCTACTGATTCAGTTGACCTCCTTAATGCGAATTATGTAAGTGCCATGAATCCATTATGTATGCAAATTTTCCTATTCATGATTCTACATGAGTGCACAATCATTCAATACCAATGCAACATCCACATGACAACACATTAAAGTTCAACCATATACGAATGCAAACATATATGCATATGCAATATGAAGTGACTGAGCCGATCTAAAACCTAGATTGTGTGTGTATATGCAACCACGAGCAACCACTAGCAATCACTTGCAACCACTTGCAACCATCATCCATAACATGTTTCAACTACATGTTTCCATCCAAAGGGTTTCTACCTAAAAGATAAGGTCGAGGAAGTATACCTAAAAAGATAGATAAAAGCGCAACTTAAGGAAAAGGAAAGATCAAGGATGTACCCTCGAACAGAAAAGGGTAGGCAGTGCGGATTCTAGCTTCAGTTTCCCAAGTCGCGTCTCCCTCGGCGTCGCTCCACTGAACTTTGACGAGCTTGACTTCGCAGTTGCGTAGCTTCTTCACTTCCGTTCCTATTATGCGGGTTGGAACTTTTCTGTAACAACCCGGAAAATCTGGGCCAGTTTAAAATTTTTATTTTGGCGATTTTAGCGAATTTTGAATATTTAAAATGAATTATTTTAAATAATATCGACGAGAAATTTATTTTGAATATAATTCGAACGTATATATTATACGCGTCGTCGTTAGAATATAAATATTTATATATAATTATAAATAGAATTGAAAATGGCGCGGTAGTTCGATAATTCGATTTCAAACTTCAATTGAATGTACCGGGTGCAAAACAATCCGGATTTTAGTGAAACCAAAAATAATGGAATCTAATAGTGAATATCTTTCCAACGAATCCGAAAAATCAAGATTCCATAGCGGGAATCAAAAGATATGTCCAGTTGAAAATTCTGAATAGTCGCTATGGAATTCAGGCCCTTAAAAATGGACATTTTGCAAACGACCTCGGATTTCGACGAAACCTGTTTTGTTGGGTCCGAGATGTAAAGTTATTGCTAGGTTTCATATTTCATAATTTTTCGAATCAATATGTGAGCGTGGCAAAGGAAAACGCGTTTGACCATTTCCTTTGATTTTAATCGACTGGAAATTGGCCATTTTTCAAACGGTCTCAGAATTCGATGAAACTAGTCTTGTTAGGACCGTATCGTCAATACGAAGCTAGAAAATATTTTTCTGGAATTTTTCTCGTTAGTATGTGGCCCCGGTAATTTGAAATGTACGTTTAAAATTCAATATAGTGATTTAAAAGTAAATTTAACAGAAACTGATTCAAACAGTCGAATCAGCTTACGTGGCATATCCCATTGTGTTCGGAATGAGGGTTAAACGCTATGGACGACAGGCGGTGGGCCTCGTTTAGATGACATATGTGAAAGTCAACTTTTAAAAAAAATATTTAAATAATAAAATAATAAATATATATATATTTTTCATATAGCCCCCCTCCCTCATCGTTTCATTCAACAGAATCGAAAATAAAAAAAATAAAAAAAAAGAAAAAGAAAAGAGGAGAGCGACGGGGGAGGAGCCGCCGCCCCTCCCCGATGATCCGTCGCCGCCGCGATGAAGCCACCCGCCTCCATCTCCTGACCGCGCCTCTCTCCTCTCCTTCTTGCTCCTCCAGGCCACCACCTCGCTCGAAACCCCAAACCCTGCGCCCTACCTCCACCGCACCCGCCTCCCTTCGACTCCGACCAAGCCCCTTCCTCCCCAGCCCAGTTCGACGCCCCCAACACCCCTTACCAAACCCTAGATCGACGGAAGAAGCCACCCCGAGCCACCGCAATAGCCCCAGCGAGCACCGCCGAGCTCGACAGTCACCCCCCCTTCTTCGCGACATGTGAGCTTCTTCCTTTCTTTTTTTCATTTTATTTTACATAATTAGTTTATTTAATTTAGTAAGTAAAGCAGTAATTAAATTTTTTGAAAAGCCATGATCTAGTTTGAAAAAAAAACTGAATTTATATATAGTATTGATTTAAAAATGATTTTTTTTTAAGAGATATAAAAACAGTTTTTTTTTAAAAGATATAAAAACAGCTTTTTTTAAGAGATATAAAAATAGTTTTTTTAAAAGAGATAAAAACAGATTTTTAAAAGATATAAAAACAGATTTTTAAAAGATATAAAAACAGTTTTTTTTAAAGATATAAAAACAGATTTTTAAAAGATATAAAAACAGATTTTAAAAGGTATTGAAAACTGATTTTTAAAAGGTATTGAAAACTGATTTCTTTAGAAAGAAAAATCATATTTTTATATATTGAAAGTCGAGATAAAAATCATATTTTTATATATTGAAAGTCGAGATAAAAATCATATTTTTATATATTGAAAGTCGAGATAAAAATCATATTTTTATATATTGAAAGTCGAGATAAAAATCATATTTTTATATATTGAAAGTCGAGATAAAAATCATATTTTTATATATTGAAAGTCGAGATAAAAATCATATTTTTATATATTGAAAGTCGAGATAAAAATCATATTTTTATATATTGGAAGTCGAGATAAAAATCATATTTTTATATATTGAAAGTTGAGATAAAAATCAGATTTTTATATATTGAATAGCATCGTAAAAATTCGATTTTTACATATGTAGTGAAAGCGGACAACGAAAGCGACGAAAGGCGAGTTGGCGAAGATCTCTACAATAGAAGGGCCGTGGAGCTAGGATAGCTATTGGTGAGAATTTCTCACTCTTCAATTTATTTTCTAGTTATATATATATACTAGGATGCAGACGGTGTTTAGTAGCACCCGACACAATCGTCCACAGACCATGGACTTGTTTGTTTGGCTATTTGGTGATTGATTGCGATATTGGTTTGAATGTGGTTTGTGGTGTGAAAAATCGAATCGATAAATTGGTTAGGATTAGACGTGCGCCGTTATAAGGCGAAGGAGTAAGGCTAGGTTAGACTCTTACTCCAAGTTTTGTGGTTTGCATAACGAATTGATTTGATTGATGTGTGAATCGCGTGGGCCTTCACTAGACCGGGGATAAGGCTAGGCCTTGTCCCGTTTCTAGTATCGTGCCGTTATGCCGCCGAAATTTTCTAAAATATGTTAGAAAAATAAAAATATCATTTTTATTGAATAAATGAATTGAATAGAAATTCATAAGTTGGAATAAAATGTTTTATCGTTAAAAATATAATTTTTAACGTGAATGTAAATAAATAAATATTCATTTACAAACCGGACGGTTTGTTTATGTACACCTATTTGAAGGACATTGATTGGGTCGATAAATTTTACACATCGCCCAATTGCACAAATAAAATATTTGTTTGATGGTTTGAAAACCCCACACGGGTGTTGGGATGAAATATGAATGTCACTCATCCTGATTGATTAAATATGTCGATCGATTGATTGACAGGCTGTTATAAGCGTTGAATATCTATATTTGATGCTTATACAGTGTAGTGCACTTTGGTTGATGGTTGATTATTTTTCAATGTCATTGTATACATGTGTTGTATGAAAATCCATATAATTAACTTTATATGGTAATTGATTGGGCCTCATTCCAATTTGAAAAATAAAGAATATTATAAAATAAAAGTTCATGTGTTGACAGTACTCATTCATTGAGATTGGTCATGTGTTGAACGAAATATTTTAGTAATAAAATTTACATCTTTATCGATATAAAATAAAAGTTCATGTGTTGACAGTACTCATTCATTGAGATTGGTCATGTATTGAACTAAATATTTTGATAATAACAACTATTTTGAAAAAGAAATATTTGAAATAGAATATTTGAAAATAGAAATTTATGAAGCCGTGTTGATTAGATTGACGCCATTTTGACGTGAACGATATTTATATCGATTTTATTCATCTTAAAAATGAATATTGAAAAGTGATTTCGAAATCGAATATTTTGAAATGAATTGAAAACGAATTCAAATTGAATTGAAAATGAAATGAAATGAATTGAAAACGAATTCAAATTGAATTGAAAACGAATTCAAATTGAATTGAAAACGATTTCGAAATGAATTGAATTGAAAACGATTTCGAAATGAAATGAATTGAAAACGAATTCAAATTGAATTGAAAACGATTTCGAAATGAAATGAATTGAAAACGAATTCAAATTGAATTGAAAACGATTTCGAAATGAATTGAATTGAAAACGATTTCGAAATGAATTGAATTGAAAACGATTTCGAAATGAATTGAATTGAAAACGATTTCGAAATGAATTGAATTGAAAACGATTTCGAAATGAATTGAATTGAAAACGATTTCGAAATGAAATGAATTGAAAACGAATTCAAATTGAATTGAAAACGATTTCGAAATGAAATGAATTGAAAACGAATTCAAATTGAATTGAAAACGATTTCGAAATGAAATGAATTGAAAACGAATTCAAATTGAATTGAAAACGATTTCGAAATGAAATGAATTGAAAACGAATTCAAATTGAATTGAAAACGATTTCGAAATGAAATGAAGTGAAAACGATTTCGAAATGAAATGAATTGAAAACGATTTCGAAATGAATTGAATTGAAAACGATTTCAAAATGAATTGAAAACGAATTCAAATTGAATTGAAAACGAATTGAAATGATTTCAAATTGAATTGAAATTTGAATTGAATAGAAATGAATTTTAAAACGAATTTATAAAGAAGAATTCAATTTTGATTTGAATTGAAATGAAAGTTGAAGTTGCTTTTGAAACGAATTTAAAACTATTTATATAATTCGTTTTAAATAGAAATCGACGAAATATATATTATATATATTATATATATAATATAATGGCCTGAATAGAACGCGCCGCGCCGCGGCCGTTCGTGAATTTCGACCATTTATTTCAAACGGACATTACGGGAGATCCGACCGTCGGATTCCCCTAAAACCGGAACCGTTGGGTTCGTATCGAAAAGAGCTTTCTAACGAATAATAGAAATTAGAAATCTAACGGTTGGATTTGGAATTATGTCCAAATCAAATTCGAAAAAGGTCGCTATAAGTGCAGTTCGATGGCCGTTGATGGAAATCGACTGTACGGGCCTTGATAAAATTATTAAAAATAGTAATAATTTGTGTAAAATCATAAGAAATGATTTGTGAAGAATTGGGATGAAAAACTCCATATTTGAAAAGATAAAAATAGATTTTTATCGAAATGAACTATTTTTGAACTAGGAATATAATTCTATTTATTTTTAAATAAATAAATTGAATTTGAAAAGGGTTTTAAAAATAACCAGAATTTCCAATGATTGCATTGGAGTGGATTTGAATCGAAATTGTCTTCGGAATATTTCGATGTTGGAATTCGTGATTATACGGATGTTGTTACGGAAATTTGAAAGATATATATTTATATCGTTATTTCCAATATGACATTTGTTAGTCGTAGAATTTGATATTGAATATAAGCCGATATATTTTCTATTCAGAGCCTTGTATTGAATATCAAATGTGATTTGGGTTTGTCGTGAATGGTGTCTTCATTAACACTGTTCTTGAACCCAGTTGAGAAAAGATTAAAACTTTTTATTTAGATTTAATGAAGTGTACCAATTAAATGATATTTAATTGGAATTGAATTGATATTGATTTTTGGGTTTGTCGTGAACAGTGTTTTAAACAGCACTCGTTCTTTAACCCGATAATTAATGAATGTGATTTTGGGTTTATCGTGAACCGTGTTTTAAATGACGCGGATTCTTTAACCCAGTTAACGATTAAAACTAAGTGGAGTTTTAATGAATCTTTAAATAGATTGAAAAGATCGAGAATGGAGTATCACCAGTTTTACTCCAGGCGATAGTTAAATCTTTAATTAGATTTGAACGTGAAATGGTAATTGAATTACCGATAACACCGTGGTGTTAGATATGAAGTATTACCAGTTTTACTTCATGGGATGAATAGGTTGGGATTGGGAAATTAAAACAAATGATTACTTCGGTAAGGTTCGCTAATCCCGACTAGTTTGAATGGATATTCAAAAATGGATTAAAGAATAAATTTGAGGAATTTATCTTTGATAAAATTAATGGGAACCTTTCCCTATGAATGTGAAATCAGAAACTAACTGTCGGTTAGCTAAGTAGAATGGTTTTCTGGATATTGATTTGATGTTGGTTTCGGCCTTCGGGGTTAATATTTGGGGAATTATTCTCTTGATTAATTTACGGTTAGTGACTGATGAATTGGAATGAGGCGTATGTTGTGTTTGTGTAACACTTATTTAAATATACGCGAGTTATTCGGAAAGACCGGGTTTATCCCATTCTGAATAACTGATACGACGATAAGTCGAAGATGAAGACGATGGTCGAAGACCGGAAGTCTTCACGTCGTTTGGGTGATAACTGATGATCTTGATTGGGCTGTACACCCAAGAAGATGGAAACAGTTGGTGATCGTCCAGACGTACTTGGAGATCGATGGATATGCGAGGTACTAGGTGCCTCCGGTTTCGTTCAGACCCAGAACGGACTTGTAAATGGACTGTGTGTCTGACATTGGATTTTAGTCCGTGTGATTGATCTCTATTAAATATATATCTGTTTGGCGGCGGAGAATTTATTCTCTTGCTTAACGCCCTTCTCTGAGACGTACGAGCTCAAGGGTTATATATTGATGGATATCAAACGCATGGAGTGAATTGCCTGTGTGGCATGCCTAAGTGGCAATTGATCGAGGCTTCTGTTGAAAAGCAAAGTCTTGTGGTGATGATCAAAGCACGGCCTTTGTGGCATAGCTTTGTGTAACGTTTACCTCGCGTGTTTCACACCCGGTATGAACCAAAAACGGGAGAGGACGTCATGGAGGGCATGCGTTTCTTTCTAGCTAGAAGTGGCGTTAGTTTTTTTACACGCCCTGACGAGTTTGACTTATGTGGTTGTTGCTGTTGCGAGGCGCCTCGGTTATATCGGTTTCGGCCGATGCATTCTGGTCGGCAGACAGACCAGACTTACACCCCATAGGGTGGGGAGACGCATGTTCAGGGTTTAAGTTTAATCCACATCGGTGGACTAGCCCTGAGGATCCAAGGCTTGACTGAGTACTTGCCTGAGACACGGGCTAGAGCGTCTCAAATTGGTGGAGGACTATCTTTTGCCTCGGTTCATAGACGGAAATCCAATTTCCAAATACGTGACTTTGCGATTTCGATTGTATAACCTATATATGGCGACATAGTGGTATGGGGCATTCATGCCGCCTATGATTGATACTTATGATTTGAAGTTGTTTTATGCACTATACACTTATAATAGTATCAAATGATCTGTTTCAAACGTATCAAGCATTCTTTGGCTGTTATAAGGGAAAACCCTATCCCCCGGCTTGCGTTGCATTGTGTGATAGGACCTGGGTCTTATAACAGCTTCATTTTTCTTTATTTAGCATAGCGTTGTTTGTTTTATGCACTGGTATTCTTGGGAGGAAACCCGTTCCGTGTTATACGGCGTGGTCCCTTGATTTTACCTAATGATTTAAAATAAAGATTAATAACTGTTTTAGTTCTCACACCAGTCCCATGACTGACCTGGAGTTTATTGTTTTAACCTAAACTCTGGGTGCCCCTATTTTGACACGGGCAGCTAGTAGTTCTGGTTTTGCAGATTTATATTCACAGGATCCTGGTTTACAGCTGGAACGATATCCGGAAAGCTTTGTATCCGTATATCTCATTCTAGTTGTGTATTGTATTATTTTCAGCTGCGATGTATTTAAATGTAATTTAAATCTCTGATATTTCTGTGTGATATTCATTTATACTCTGTATATTCTTGTAATCTGATGCATTGTTGTAATATACAGTGAAACGTTCTTCTGTATGTGTTCTGCTGTGGTTTGTTCTCGAACTTTCCGACGCTTTCCTTTACGGGGAAGTTACGGGTTTCCACAGTTGGTATCAGAGCTTTGGTTTACAAAGCAGAGAACAAGGCACATTAGAACCATATGAAAGAATTCATCAGATATTGGATTAGTAATATCCAATTAGAATGACTCGTTAGAGATGGGATCAATAGTATCCTAGAACGAGTGTGAAGAGTATATTTTTGAAAATGAAAACAAATTTTTGGTTTTGAAGATTTAAATCAATTATTCGTATTTGATTATCTATTTATATAGATGTGGACAATCCAGTATATATAGATTTTGCGTATACGTCTGATCCGCGTGTATTCGAAATTTTAATATATTGGATAGATATAGCATCACACTCTAGTCGCCCGAAGATGGTACTGATGATTGTCATGACATCATCAGTATTTATGTTCGTGTTTCGAAGGTGTGATTTTCTATATATTTCCATTAGACTGGTGTGAGAACCAAAACTAATATAGCTAGAATACATTGTTGTGATTTGGCATCAAAAATCTGATTTTTGACTATGTATCAAAGTTATGAATTTGAAACTCTAATTCACTAATTGATTGATGTTTGTGTTGGTTGTTTAATGGTTTGATAATTTTGAACCCTTATGCCTAACTAAATCAAATATTGAACTATATTGAGAATTGGTCGCATTTGCTTGCATACATATACTCACATTGAACAGGTCATAGCAAGGAGGCTAGAGCCGAAGAATAAAATTTGTTTGCCCGACAAATAGGTACATGTTTACTACATAATTTCCTGTTTTGTTTGGGTGATGATGATTTTATGAGCCTATTGGCTAGCCGCTTGGCTTTTTCTTTTTCTTTTTGAGATCTAAAGGACCGGGGAAGCTATTTGAAATTCCCCGATGCTCCCATTGCAGGGGAGGTTATGGAAAAAAATTTCGAAAATTTAGGGTGTTAGCCAAATTTTTGAAATTTTGAAAATTCTCAGAAACTAAAGAGTTGGAAAATGGAAGCCAGATCGAACGTAGAGCTGAATAATCAAACCACTTTCGACTTTGTTCCTTTTCGGGGACGAAAAGTTTTAAGTGGGGGAGATTGTAACAACCCGGAAAATCTGGGCCAGTTTAAAATTTTTATTTTGGCGATTTTAGCGAATTTTGATTATTTAAAATGAATTATTTTAAATAATATCGACGAGAAATTTATTTTGAATATAATTCGAACGTATATATTATACGCGTCGTCGTTAGAATATAAATATTTATATATAATTATAAATAGAATTGAAAATGGCGCGGTTGTTCGATAATTCGATTTCAAACTTCAATTGAATGTACCGGGTGCAAAACAATCCGGATTTTAGTGAAACCAAAAATAATGGAATCTAATAGTGAATATCTTTCCAACGAATCCGAAAAATCAAGATTCCATAGCGGGAATCAAAAGATATGTCCAGTTGAAAATTCTGAATAGTCGCTATGGAATTCAGGCCCTTAAAAATGGACATTTTGCAAACGACCTCGGATTTCGACGAAACCTGTTTTGTTGGGTCCGGGATGTAAAGTTATTGCTAGGTTTCAGATTTCATAATTTTTTGAATCAGTATGTGAGCGTGGCAAAGGAAAACGCGTTTGACCATTTCCGTTGATTTTAATCGACTGGAAATTGGCCATTTTTCAAACGGTCTCAGAATTCGATGAAACTAGTCTTGTTAGGACCGTATCGTCAATACGAAGCTAGAAAATATTTTTCTGGAATTTTTCTAGTTAGTATGTGGCCCCGGTAATTTGAAATGTACGTTTAAAATTCAATATAGTGATTTAAAAGTAAATTTAACAGAAACTGATTCAAACAGTCGAATCAGCTTACGTGGCATATCCCATTGTGTTCGGAATGAGGGTTAAACGCTATGGACGACAGGCGGTGGGCCCCGTTTAGATGAAATATGTGAAAGTCAACTTTTAAAAAAAATATTTAAATAATAAAATAATAAATATATATTTTTTTTTCATATAGCCCCCCCCCCTCATCGTTTCATTCAACAGAATCGAAAATAAAAAAAATTAAAAAAAAAAAGAAAAAGAAAAGAGGAGAGCGACGGGGGAGGAGCCGCCGCCCCTCCCCGATGATCCGTCGCCGCCGCGATGAAGCCACCCGCCTCCATCTCCTGACCGCGCCTCTCTCCTCTCCTTCTTGCTCCTCCAGGTGTGACGGCAAGGAATTTCGCTCGGTCCGAACCAGTCGCTAAACCGACCCAGACCGTTCGAAGACGCCCTATCGTTTGAGAACACGACAAAATAGAACGCATATAAAAGAACATTTCATTGCTTATTACAACAATGCATCAGATTTCAAGAATATACAGAGTAACAATGAATATTACACAGAAATATCAGAGATTTAAATTACATTTAAATACATAGCAGCGGAAAATAATACAATACACAACTAGAATGAGATATACGGATACAAAGCTTTCCGGATATCGTTCCAGCTGTAAACCAGGATCCTGTGAATATAAATCTGCAAAACCAAAACTACTAGCTGCCCGTGTCAAAATAGGGGCACCCAGAGTTTAGGTTAAAACAATAAACTCCAGGTCAGTCATGTGACTGGTGTGAGAACTAAAACAGTTATTAATCTTTATTTTAAATCATTAGGTAAATCAAGGAACCACGCCGTATAACACGGAACGGGTTTCCTCCCAAGAATACCAGTGCATAAAACAAACAGCGCAATGCTAAATAAAGAAAAATGAAGCTGTTATAAGACCCAGGTCCTATCACACAATGCAACGCAAGCCGGGGGATAGGGTTTTCCCTTATAACAGCCAAAGAATGCTTGATAAGTTTAAAACAAATCATTTGATACTATTATAAGTGCATAGTGTATAAAACACTTCAAATCATAAGTATCAATCATAGGCGGCATGAGCGTCCCATGCCACTATGTCGCCATATATAGGTTTACAAATAAAACCGCAAAGTCACGTATTTGGAAATTGGATTTCCATCTATGAACCGAGGCAAAAGATAGTCCTCAACCGATTCGAGACGCTTTAGCCCGTGTCTCAGGATCAGAGCTCGAGTGACCCTTGGATCGTCAGGGCCGGTCCACCGATGTGGATTAAAATGCCTGAACACTGCGTTTCCCCACCCTTTGGGGTGTCAATGAGCCAACAAATGACTCCATCGGTTCGAGAACGACCGATCAATCCGAGGCGCCTCGCAACAGCAACAACCACATAAGTCAAACTCGTCAGGGCGTGTAAAACCACTGACGCCACTTCTAACTAGAAAGAAACGCAAGTCCTCCCTGAGGTCCGTCTCCCGTTTTTGGTTCATACCGGGTGTGAAACACGCGAGGTAAACGTTACACAAAGCTACGCCACAAAGGCCGTGCTTTGATCATCAACCACAAGACTTTGCTTTTCAACAGAAGCCTTGATCATTTGCATCTTAGCATGCCACACAGGCAAGCCATCCTATGCAACCGATATCAGTCACACAGAATGAAATCCGATGTCAGACACACAGTCCATTTACAAGTCCGTTCTGGGTCTGAACGAAACCGGAGGCACCTAGTACCCCGCATATCCATCGATCTCCAAGCACGTCTGGACGATCACTAACTGTTTCCATCTTCTTGGGTGTACAGCCCAATCAAGATCATCAGTTATCACCCAAACGACGTGAAGACCTCCGGTCTTCGACCATCGTCTTCATCTTCGACTTATCGTCGTATCAGTTATTCAGAATGGGATAAACCCGGTCTTTCCGAATAACTCGCGTATATATTATAAAAGTGTTACACAAACACAACATACGCCTCATTCCAACTCATTAGTCATTAACCGTAAATTAATCAAGAGAATATTTCCCCAAATATTAACCCCGAAGGCCGAAACCAACATCAGATCAATATCCAGAAAACCATTCTACTTAGCTAACCGACAGTTAGTTTCTAAATTTCACGTTCAAATCTAATTAAAGATTTAACTATCGCCTGGAGCAAAACTGGTGATACTCCATTCTCGATCTTTTCAATCTAATTAAAGATTCATTAAAACTCCACTTAGTTTTAATCTGTGACTGGGTTAAAGAATCAGTGTCATTTAAAACACGGTTCACGATAAACCCAAAGTCACATCCCATTAATTATCGGGTTAAAGAACAAGTGTTATTTAAAACACTGTTCACGATAAACCCAAAAATCAATATCCATTCAATTCCAATTAAATATTATTTAATTGGTACACTTCATTAAATCTAAATAAAAAGATTTAATCTTTTCTCAACTGGGTTCAAGAACAGTGTTAGTGAAGACACCATTCACGACAAACCCAAATCACATTCATTAATTATCGGGTTAAAGAACAAGTGTTATTTAAAACACTGTTCACGATAAACCCAAAAATCAATATCAATTCAATTCCAATTAAATATTATTTAATTGGTACACTTCATTAAATCTAAATAAAAAGATTTAATCTTTTCTCTACTGGGTTCAAGAACAGTGTTAGTGAAGACACCATTCACGACAAACCCAAATCACATTCATTAATTATCGGGTTAAAGAACAAGTGTTATTTAAAACACTGTTCACGATAAACCCAAAAATCAATATCAATTCAATTCCAATTAAATATTATTTAATTGGTACACTTCATTAAATCTAAATAAAAAGATTTAATCTTTTCTCTACTGGGTTCAAGAACAGTGTTGGTGAAGACACCGTTCACGACAAACCCAAATCACATTTGATATTCAATATAAGGCTCTGAATAGAAAATATATCGGCTTATATTCAATATCGAATTCTACGACTAACAAATGTCGTATTGGAAATAACGATACAAATATATATCTTTCAAATTTCCATAACAACACCTGTAATATCACGAATTCCAACATCGAAATATTCCGAAGACAATTTCGATTCAAATCCACTCCAATGCAATCATTGGAAATTTTGGTTATTTTCAAAACCATTTCAAATTCAATTTATTTATTTAAAAATAAATAGAATTATAATTCTAGTTCAAAACTAGTTCATTTCGATAAAAATCTATTTTTATCTTTTCAAATATGGAGTTTTTCATCCCAAACTTTCACAAATCATCTCTTATGATTTTACACAAATTATTACTATTTTTAATAATTTTATCAAGGCCCGTACAGTCGATTTCCATCAACGGCCATCGAACTGCACTTACAGCGACCTTTTTCGAATTTGATTTGGACGTATCTCCAAATCCAACCATTAGATTTCAAATTTCTAACATTCATTAGAAAGCTCTTTTCAATACGAACCCAATGGTTCCGGTTTTAGGAGAATCCGACGGTCGGATCTCCCGCAATGTCCGTTTGAAATAAATGGTCGAAATTCACGAACTGCCGCGGCGCGGCGCGTTCTATTCAGGCCATTATATTATATATATAATATATATAATATATACTTCGTCGATTTCTATTTAAAACGAATTATATAAATAGTTTTAAATTCGTTTCAAAAGCAATTTCAACTTCCTTTTCAATTCAAATCAAAATTGAATTCTTCTTTATAAATTCGTTTCAAATTTCATTTCTATTCAATTCAAATTTCAATTCAATTTGAATTCATTTCAATTCGTTTTCAATTCCATTTGAATTCGTTTTCAATTCGAATCATTTCGAAATCGTTTTCAATTCAGTTCATTTCGAAATCGTTTTCAATTCGATTCATTTCGAAATCGTTTTCAATTCGATTCATTTCGAAATCGTTTTCAATTCAATTCATTTCGAAATCGTTTTCAATTCGATTCATTTCGAAATCGTTTTCAGTTCAATTCATTTCGAAATCGTTTTCAATTCAATTCATTTCGAAATCGTTTTCAATTCAATTCATTTCGAAATCGTTCTCAATTCAATTCATTTCGAAATCGTTTTCAATTCAATTCATTTCGAAATCGTTCTCAATTCAATTCATTTCGAAATCGTTTTCAATTCAATTCATTTCGAAATCTTTTCAATTCAATTCATTTCGAAATCGTTTTCAATTCAATTCATTTCGAAATCGTTTTCAATTCAATTCATTTCGAAATCTTCGATTTCGAGATTACTTTTCAATATTCATTTTTAAAATGAATAAGATCGATATAAATATCGTTTACGTCAAAATGGCGTCAATCTAATCAACACGGCTTCATAAATTTCTTTATTTTCAAATATTCTATTTCAAATATTTCTTTTTCAAATATTTCTTTTTAAAAACTGGAATGAGGCCCAATCAATTACCATATAAAATTAATTATATGGATTTTCATACAACACATGTATCATAGCATTGAAAAATAATCAACCATCAACCAAAGTGCACTACACTGTATAAGCATCAAATATAGATATCTAACGCTTATAACAGCCTGTCAATCAATCGATCGACATATTTAATCAATCAGGATGAGTGAACTTCAAATTTCATCCCAACACCCGTGTGGGGTTTCAAACAATCAAACACTGATTTTAGTTGTGCAGTTGGGCGATGTGTAAAATTTATCGTCCCAATCAATGTCATTCAAATAAGTGTACATAAACAAACCGTCCGGTTTATAAATGAATATTTTATTTTATTCACTTCACGTTAAAAATTATATTTTTAACGATAAAACATTTTATTTCAACCTATGAATTTCTATTCAATTCATTCTTTAAATAAAATGATATTTTTATTTTTCTAACTTATTTTAGAAAATTTCGGCGGCATAACGGCACGATACTAGAAACGGGACGAGGCCTAGCCTTATCCCCGGTCTAGTGAAGGCCCACACCATTCACACATCAATCAAATCAATTCGTTATGTAAACCACAAAATTTGGAGTAAGAGTCTAACCTAGCCTTACTCCTTCGCCTTATAACGGCGCACGTCTAACTCTAACCAATTTATCGATTCGATTTTTCACACCACACACCACATTCAAACCAATATCGCAATCAATCACCAAACAGTCAAACAAACAAGTCCATGGTCTGTGGACGATTGTGTCGGGTGCTACTAAGCACCGTCTGCATCCTAGTATATATATATAACTAGAAAAGAAAATAGAAAGGTGAGGAATTCTCACAGATAGCTATCCTAGCTCCATGGCACTTCTTTGATAGAAATCTTCATTGTTTTCGCATCTTCGTCAGCTTCGTCGTCCGTAGCCACTACATATATAAAAATCGAATTTTTACTTCGCTATTCAATATATAAAAATCCATTTTTTTCTATCGAAGTTCAATATATAAAAATTATATTTTTCTATCGAAGTTCAATATATAAAAATTATATTTTTCTATCGAAGTTCAATATATAAAAATTCTATTTTTCTATCGAAGTTCAATATATAAAAATTCTATTTTTCTATCGAAGTTCAATATATAAAAATTCTATTTTTCTATCGAAGTTCAATATATAAAAATTATATTTTTATTTCGAAGTTCTACATATAAAAAAATCATATTTTTATTTCGAAGTTCTACATATAAAAAAAAACATATTTTTATCTCGACTTTCAATATCTAAAAATCTGATTTTTACTTCTAAAACAAAATCAGTTTTTATTACTTTTTAAAAATATCAGTTTTAACTTTTAAACTTTTCAGTTTTTATTTCTTTAACATAATCAGTTTTTACATCTAAACATTTTCAGTTTTTATTTCTTTAACATAATCAGTTTTTACATCTAAACATTTTC
Source organism: Allium sativum (assembly GCA_030737875.1). Lineage (NCBI taxonomy): Eukaryota > Viridiplantae > Streptophyta > Magnoliopsida > Asparagales > Amaryllidaceae > Allium > Allium sativum. The sequence continues at coordinate 480,379,813 of CM060926.1, read as the reverse complement.
AGTTTTTATTTCTTTAACATAATCAGTTTTTACATCTAAAGTAAAAATCAGAAAGAAAAAAAAAACAGTAAAACTAAAAATTAGAAGAAAAAAAAAAGTAAACTTACAGGGGGGGTACGGGGTTGGTTGGTGGCGCGCGGTGGCTGTCGTAGTCGGAAGGGGGAGGAGAAGCGGAGGAAGAAGGAGAAGGGGGGGCTCGAGCAGCTACTGGCGGCGCTAGGGCTGAAATCGAAGGGGAGAGGGCGTGTTCGAAGGAGGAGCGATGGAGGGTGGCTGGGTCTCGTCGGCGCTAGGCGCGACACTTAGGAGGGCGACGGTGGAGGAGGAGGAGGGAGCGGTCGTGGGGGAAACGAGATCCAGCGCCTTTCTTCCCTTTTTTTTTTTCTTTTCTTTCTATTTAATGAAAACGAGGAAAAAAGGGGGGGCCTATATATTTTTAATTAATTTTTTTATTAATTTAATTAATTTAATCGCAAACAGTTGACTTTTACATACGACCTCTAAACGAGGCCCACCGCCTGTCGCCCATAGCGTTTTACCCCCATTCCGAACACAATGGGATATGTATTGCAAGCTGATTCGGCTGTTACAATCAGTTTTCGTTAAATTTATATTTAAATCACTATATTGAATTTTAAACGTACATTTCAAATTACCGGGGTCACATACTAACTCTAAAAATTCTCGAAAAATATTTTCTAGCTTCGTATTGACGATACGGTCCTAACAAAACTTGTTTCGTCGAATTCTGAGACCGTTTGAAAAATGGCCAATTTCAAGTCGATTAAAATCAACTGAAACTGGTCAAACGCGTTTTCCTTTGCCACGCTCACATATTGATTCTGAAAATTATGAAATTTGAAACCTAGCAATAATTTAACATCACGGACCCAACAAAACTGGTTTCGTCGAAATCCGAGGTCATTTGCAAAATGTCCATTTTTAAGGGCCTGAATTCCATAGCGACTATTCAGAATTTTCAACTGGACATATCTTTCAATTTTTAAAGTGAAATCTCAGTTTCTTACATCCGTTAGAAAGATATTATCAATTAGATCCTAATGTTTTTAGTTTCACTAAAATCCGGATTGTTTTGCACCCGGTACATTCAATTGAAGTTTGAAATCGAATTATCGAACTACCGCGCCATTTTCAATTCTATTTATAATTATATATAAATATTATATATTCTAACGACAACGTATATAATATATACGTTCTAATTCTATTCAAAATAAATTTCACGTCGATATTATTTAAAATAATTCATTTTAAATATTCAAAATTCGCTAAAATTGCCAAAATAAAAATTTCAAACTGGCCCAGATTTTACGGGTTGTTACAATCTCCCCCACTTAAAACTTTTCGTCCCCGAAAAGGAACAAAGTCGAAAGTGGATTGATTAATCAGCTCTACGTTCGATTCGGCTTCCATTCTCTAACCTTTAAGTTTCTGAGAATTTTCAAAATTTCAAAAATTTGGCTAACACCCTAAATTTTCGAAAAATTTCGCCATAACCTCCCCTGCACCGGGAGCATCGGGGAATTTCAAATAGCTTCCCCAGTCCTTCAGATCTCAAAAAGAAAAAGAAAAAGCCAAGCGGCTAGCCAATAGGCTCATAAAATCATCATCACCCAAACAAAACAGGAAATTATGTAATAAACATGTACCTATTTGTCGGGCAAACAAATTTTATTCTCTGCTCTAGCCTCCTTGCTATGACCTGTTCAATGATATATATGTATATGCAAGCAAACGCAACCAATCTTCGATATAATTCAATATTTGGTTCTGTTAGGCTAAATGGCTAAAAATTAGCAAACAAATAAACAAACAACACAAACATCAATCCGTTAGTGAATTAGAGTTTCAAATCCATAATTTTGATACATATACAAAAATCATGTTTTTGATGCCAATTCACAACAATGTATTCTAACTATATTAGTTTTGGTTCTCACACCAGTCTAATGGAAATATATAGAAAACACACCTTCGAAACACGAACATAAATACTGATGATGCACGTGCTATCATCAGTACCATCTCCGGGCGACTAGAGTGTGATTCTATATCTATCCAATATATTAAAACTTTGAATACACGCGGATCAGACGTATACGCAAAATCTATATATACTGGATTGTCCACATCAATTAAATAAATAATCAAATACGAATGATTGATTTAAATTTTTCAAAACAAAAATTTGTTTTCATTTTCAAAAATATACTCTTCACACTCATTCTAGGATACTACTGATCCCATCTCTAACGAGTCATTCTCATTGGATATTACTAATCCAATATCCGATGAATTCTTTCGTACGGTTCTAATGTGTCTTGTTCTCTGAGCTTTGTAAACCAAAGCTCTGATACCAACTGTGAAATAGCCGACGAAATCCGGTAGGCTTTGCAACCATCCCTTCATCCCACAAGCAGCAGGTAATACCCACCGTGGCTTCCACATGGTCCCCCAGTCCCTTGTTTTACGGCGACCCTCTCGAGTCTCGTGCCTATTGGCGAACCAACGCCCTCCCCGGCGCCATGTAGGGGTAAGAGTCTCCCGTTCGCCACCAAACCGCGAAGCGAGAACCCCCTATCATGTGTACCCGGCCTACTCAGGGCCAGCAACAAGAACTGGTGATACTCCATTCTCGATATTTTCAATCTAATTAAAGATTCATTAAAACTCCACTTAGTTTTAATCTGTGACTGGGTTAAAGAATCAGTGTCATTTAAAACACGGTTCACGATAAACCCAAAGTCACATCCCATTAATTATCGGGTTAAAGAACAAGTGTTATTTAAAACACTGTTCACGATAAACCCAAAAATCAATATCCATTCAATTCCAATTAAATATTATTTAATTGGTACACTTCATTAAATCTAAATAAAAAGATTTAATCTTTTCTCAACTGGGTTCAAGAACAGTGTTAGTGAAGACACCATTCACGACAAACCCAAATCACATTCATTAATTATCGGGTTAAAGAACAAGTGTTATTTAAAATACTGTTCACGATAAACCTAAAAATCAATATCAATTCAATTCCAATTAAATATTATTTAATTGGTACACTTCATTAAATCTAAATAAAAAGATTTAATCTTTTCTCTACTGGGTTCAAGAACAGTGTTAATGAAGACACCATTCACGACAAACCCAAATCACATTCATTAATTATCGGGTTAAAGAACAAGTGTTATTTAAAACACCATTCACGATAAACCCAAAAATCAATATCAATTCAATTCCAATTAAATATTATTTAATTGGTACACTTCATTAAATCTAAATAAAAAGATTTAATCTTTTCTCTACTGGGTTCAAGAACAGTGTTGGTGAAGACACCGTTCACGACAAACCCAAATCACATTTGATATTCAATATAAGGCTCTGAATAGAAAATATATCGGCTTATATTCAATATCGAATTCTACGACTAACAAATGTCGTATTGGAAATAACGATACAAATATATATCTTTCAAATTTCCATAACAACACCTGTAATATCACGAATTCCAACATCGAAATATTCCGAAGACAATTTCGATTCAAATCCACTCCAATGCAATCATTGGAAATTTTGGTTATTTTCAAAACCATTTCAAATTCAATTTATTTATTTAAAAATAAATAGAATTATAATTCTAGTTCAAAACTAGTTCATTTCGATAAAAATCTATTTTTATCTTTTCAAATATGGAGTTTTTCATCCCAAACTTTCACAAATCATCTCTTATGATTTTACACAAATTATTACTATTTTTAATAATTTTATCAAGGCCCGTACAGTCGATTTCCATCAACGGCCATCGAACTGCACTTACAGCGACCTTTTTCGAATTTGATTTGGACGTATCTCCAAATCCAACCGTTAGATTTCAAATTTCTAACATTCATTAGAAAGCTCTTTTCGATACGAACCCAATGGTTCCGGTTTTAGGAGAATCCGACGGTCGGATCTCCCGCAATGTCCGTTTGAAATAAATGGTCGAAATTCACGAACTGCCGCGGCGCGGCGCGTTCTATTCAGGCCATTATATTATATATAATATATATAATATATACTTCGTCGATTTCTATTTAAAACGAATTATATAAATAGTTTTAAATTCGTTTCAAAAGCAATTTCAACTTCCTTTTCAATTCAAATCAAAATTGAATTCTTCTTTATAAATTCGTTTCAAATTTCATTTCTATTCAATTCAAATTTCAATTCAATTTGAATTCATTTCAATTCGTTTTCAATTCCATTTGAATTCGTTTTCAATTCGATTCATTTCGAAATCGTTTTCAATTCAATTCATTTCGAAATCGTTTTCAATTCGATTCATTTCGAAATCGTTTTCAATTCGATTCATTTCGAAATCGTTTTCAATTCGATTCATTTCGAAATCGTTTTCAATTCGATTCATTTCGAAATCGTTTTCAATTCGATTCATTTCGAAATCGTTTTCAATTCAATTCATTTCGAAATCGTTTTCAATTCAATTCATTTCGAAATCGTTTTCAATTCAATTCATTTCGAAATCGTTCTCAATTCAATTCATTTCGAAATCGTTTTCAATTCAATTCATTTCGAAATCGTTCTCAATTCAATTCATTTCGAAATCGTTTTCAATTCAATTCATTTCGAAATCTTTTCAATTCAATTCATTTCGAAATCGTTTTCAATTCAATTCATTTCGAAATCGTTTTCAATTCAATTCATTTCGAAATCTTCGATTTCGAGATTACTTTTCAATATTCATTTTTAAAATGAATAAGATCGATATAAATATCGTTTACGTCAAAATGGCGTCAATCTAATCAACACGGCTTCATAAATTTCTTTATTTTCAAATATTCTATTTCAAATATTTCTTTTTCAAATATTTCTTTTTAAAAACTGGAATGAGGCCCAATCAATTACCATATAAAATTAATTATATGGATTTTCATACAACACATGTATCATAGCATTGAAAAATAATCAACCATCAACCAAAGTGCACTACACTGTATAAGCATCAAATATAGATATCTAACGCTTATAACAGCCTGTCAATCAATCGATCGACATATTTAATCAATCAGGATGAGTGAACTTCAAATTTCATCCCAACACCCGTGTGGGGTTTCAAACAATCAAACACTGATTTTAGTTGTGCAGTTGGGCGATGTGTAAAATTTATCGTCCCAATCAATGTCATTCAAATAAGTGTACATAAACAAACCGTCCGGTTTATAAATGAATATTTTATTTTATTCACTTCACGTTAAAAATTATATTTTTAACGATAAAACATTTTATTTCAACCTATGAATTTCTATTCAATTCATTCTTTAAATAAAATGATATTTTTATTTTTCTAACTTATTTTAGAAAATTTCGGCGGCATAACGGCACGATACTAGAAACGGGACGAGGCCTAGCCTTATCCCCGGTCTAGTGAAGGCCCACGCCATTCACACATCAATCAAATCAATTCGTTATGTAAACCACAAAATTTGGAGTAAGAGTCTAACCTAGCCTTACTCCTTCGCCTTATAACGGCGCACGTCTAACCCTAACCAATTTATCGATTCGATTTTTCACACCACACACCACATTCAAACCAATATCGCAATCAATCACCAAACAGTCAAACAAACAAGTCCATGGTCTGTGGACGATTGTGTCGAGTGCTACTAAGCACCGTCTGCATCCTAGTATATATATATAACTAGAAAAGAAAATAGAAAGGTGAGGAATTCTCACAGATAGCTATCCTAGCTCCATGGCACTTCTTTGATAGAAATCTTCATTGTTTTCGCATCTTCGTCGTCCGTAGCCACTACATATATAAAAATCGAATTTTTACTTCGCTATTCAATATATAAAAATCCATTTTTTTCTATCGAAGTTCAATATATAAAAATTATATTTTTCTATCGAAGTTCAATATATAAAAATTATATTTTTCTATCGAAGTTCAATATATAAAAATTCTATTTTTCTATCGAAGTTCAATATATAAAAATTCTATTTTTCTATCGAAGTTCAATATATAAAAATTCTATTTTTCTATCGAAGTTCAATATATAAAAATTATATTTTTATTTCGAAGTTCTACATATAAAAAAATCATATTTTTATTTCGAAGTTCTACATATAAAAAAAACATATTTTTATCTCGACTTTCAATATCTAAAAATCTGATTTTTACTTCTAAAACAAAATCAGTTTTTATTACTTTTTAAAAATATCAGTTTTAACTTTTAAACTTTTCAGTTTTTATTTCTTTAACATAATCAGTTTTTACATCTAAACATTTTCAGTTTTTATTTCTTTAACATAATCAGTTTTTACATCTAAACATTTTCAGTTTTTATTTCTTTAACATAATCAGTTTTTACATCTAAAGTAAAAATCAGAAAGAAAAAAAAAAAAAAAACAGTAAAACTAAAAATCAGAAGAAAAAAAAGTAAACTTACAGGGGGGGTACGGGGTTGGTTGGTGGCACGCGGTGGCTGTCGTAGTCGGAAGGGGGAGGAGAAGCGGAGGAAGAAGGAGAAGGGGGGGGGGGCTCGAGCAGCTACTGGCGGCGCTAGGGCTGAAATCGAAGGGGAGAGGGCGTGTTCGAAGGAGGAGCGATGGAGGGTGGCTGGGTCTCGTCGGCGCTAGGCGCGACACTTAGGAGGGCGACGGTGGAGGAGGAGGAGGGAGCGGTCGTGGGGGAAACGAGATCCAGCGCCTTTCTTCCCCTTTTTTTTTTTTTTCTTTCTGTTTAATGAAAACGAGGAAAAAAGGGGGGCCTATATATTTTTAATTAATTTTTTTATTAATTTAATTAATTTAATCGCAAACAGTTGACTTTTACATACGACCTCTAAACGAGGCCCACCGCCTGTCGCCCATAGCGTTTTACCCCCATTCCGAACACAATGGGATATGTATCGCAAGCTGATTCGGCTGTTACAATCAGTTTTCGTTAAATTTACATTTAAATCACTATATTGAATTTTAAACGTACATTTCAAATTACCGGGGTCACATACTAACTCTAAAAATTCTCGAAAAATATTTTCTAGCTTCGTATTGACGATACGGTCCTAACAAAACTTGTTTCGTCGAATTCTGAGACCGTTTGAAAAATGGCCAATTTCAAGTCGATTAAAATCAACTGAAACTGGTCAAACGCGTTTTCCTTTGCCACGCTCACATATTGATTCTGAAAATTATGAAATTTGAAACCTAGCAATAATTTAACATCACGGACCCAACAAAACTGGTTTCGTCGAAATCCGAGGTCATTTGCAAAATGTCCATTTTTAAGGGCCTGAATTCCATAGCGACTATTCAGAATTTTCAACTGGACATATCTTTCAATTTTTAAGTGAAATCTCAGTTTCTTACATCCGTTAGAAAGATATTATCAATTAGATCCTAATGTTTTTAGTTTCACTAAAATCCGGATTGTTTTGCACCCGGTACATTCAATTGAAGTTTGAAATCGAATTATCGAACTACCGCGCCATTTTCAATTCTATTTATAATTATATATAAATATTATATATTCTAACGACGACGTATATAATATATACGTTCTAATTCTATTCAAAATAAATTTCACGTCGATATTATTTAAAATAATTCATTTTAAATATTCAAAATTCGCTAAAATTGCCAAAATAAAAATTTCAAACTGGCCCAGACTTTACGGGTTGTTACACCAGGCCACCACCTCACTCGAAACCCCAAACCCTGCGCCCTACCTCCACCGCACCCGCCTCCCTTCGACTCCGACCAAGCCCCTTCCTCCCCAGCCCAGTTCGACGCCCCCAACACCCCTTACCAAACCCTAGATCGACGGAAGAAGCCACCCCGAGCCACCGCAATAGCCCCAGCGAGCACCGCCGAGCTCGACAGTCACCCCCCCTTCTTCGCGACATGTGAGCTTCTTCCTTTCTTTTTTTCATTTTATTTTACATAATTAGTTTATTTAATTTAGTAAGTAAAGCAGTAATTAAATTTTTTGAAAAGCCATGATCTAGTTTGAAAAAAAAAACTGAATTTATATATAGTATTGATTTAAAAATGATTTTTTTTTAAGAGATATAAAAACAGTTTTTTTTAAAAGATATAAAAACAGTTTTTTTTAAGAGATATAAAAACAGTTTTTTTAAAAGAGATAAAAACAGATTTTTAAAAGATATAAAAACAGATTTTTAAAAGATATAAAAACAGTTTTTTTAAAAGATATAAAAACAGATTTTTAAAAGATATAAAAACAGATTTTAAAAGGTATTGAAAACTGATTTTTAAAAGGTATTGAAAACTGATTTCTTTAGAAAGAAAAATCATATTTTTATATATTGAAAGTCGAGATAAAAATCATATTTTTATATATTGAAAGTCGAGATAAAAATCATATTTTTATATATTGAAAGTCGAGATAAAAATCATATTTTATATATTGAAAGTCGAGATAAAAATCATATTTTTATATATTGAAAGTTGAGATAAAAATCATATTTTTATATATTGAAAGTCGAGATAAAAATCATATTTTTATATATTGAAAGTCGAGATAAAAATCATATTTTTATATATTGGAAGTCGAGATAAAAATCATATTTTTATATATTGAAAGTCGAGATAAAAATCATATTTTTATATATTGAAAGTCGAGATAAAAATCAGATTTTTATATATTGAATAGCATCGTAAAAATTCGATTTTTACATATGTAGTGAAAGCGGACAACGAAAGCGACGAAAGGCGAGTTGGCGAAGATCTCTACAATAGAAGGGCCGTGGAGCTAGGATAGCTATTGGTGAGAATTTCTCACTCTTCAATTTATTTTCTAGTTATATATATACTAGGATGCAGACGGTGTTTAGTAGCACCCGACACAATCGTCCACAGACCATGGACTTGTTTGTTTGGCTGTTTGGTGATTGATTGCGATATTGGTTTGAATGTGGTTTGTGGTGTGAAAAATCGAATCGATAAATTGGTTAGGATTAGACGTGCGCCGTTATAAGGCGAAGGAGTAAGGCTAGGTTAGACTCTTACTCCAAGTTTTATGGTTTGCATAACGAATTGATTTGATTGATGTGTGAATGGCGTGGGCCTTCACTAGACCGGGGATAAGGCTAGGCCTTGTCCCGTTTCTAGTATCGTGCCGTTATGCCGCCGAAATTTTCTAAAATATGTTAGAAAAATAAAAATATCATTTTTATTGAATAAATGAATTGAATAGAAATTCATAAGTTGGAATAAAATGTTTTATCGTTAAAAATATAATTTTTAACGTGAATGTAAATAAATAAATATTCATTTACAAACCGGACGGTTTGTTTATGTACACCTATTTGAAGGACATTGATTGGGTCGATAAATTTTACACATCGCCCAATTGCACAAATAAAATATTTGTTTGATGGTTTGAAAACCCCACACGGGTGTTGGGATGAAATATGAATGTCACTCATCCTGATTGATTAAATATGTCGATCGATTGATTGACAGGCTGTTATAAGCGTTGAATATCTATATTTGATGCTTATACAGTGTAGTGCACTTTGGTTGATGGTTGATTATTTTTCAATGTCATTGTATACATGTGTTGTATGAAAATCCATATAATTAACTTTATATGGTAATTGATTGGGCCTCATTCCAATTTGAAAAATAAAGAATATTATAAAATAAAAGTTCATGTGTTGACAGTACTCATTCATTGAGATTGGTCATGTGTTGAACGAAATATTTTAGTAATAAAATTTACATCTTTATCGATATAAAATAAAAGTTCATGTGTTGACAGTACTCATTCATTGAGATTGGTCATGTGTTGAACGAAATATTTTGATAATAACAACTATTTTGAAAAAGAAATATTTGAAATAGAATATTTGAAAATAGAAATTTATGAAGCCGTGTTGATTAGATTGACGCCATTTTGACGTGAACGATATTTATATCGATTTTATTCATCTTAAAAATGAATATTGAAAAGTGATTTCGAAATCGAATATTTTGAAATGAATTGAAAACGAATTCAAATTGAATTGAAAACGAAATGAAATGAATTGAAAACGAATTCAAATTGAATTGAAAACGAATTCAAATTGAATTGAAAACGATTTCGAAATGAATTGAATTGAAAACGATTTCGAAATGAAATGAATTGAAAACGAATTCAAATTGAATTGAAAACGATTTCGAAATGAAATGAATTGAAAACGAATTCAAATTGAATTGAAAACGATTTCGAAATGAATTGAATTGAAAACGATTTCGAAATGAATTGAATTGAAAACGATTTCGAAATGAATTGAATTGAAAACGATTTCGAAATGAATTGAATTGAAAACGATTTCGAAATGAATTGAATTGAAAACGATTTCGAAATGAATTGAATTGAAAACGATTTCGAAATGAAATGAATTGAAAACGAATTCAAATTGAATTGAAAACGATTTCGAAACGAAATGAATTGAAAACGAATTCAAATTGAATTGAAAACGATTTCGAAATGAAATGAATTGAAAACGAATTCAAATTGAATTGAAAACGATTTCGAAATGAAATGAATTGAAAACGAATTCAAATTGAATTGAAAACGATTTCGAAATGAAATGAAGTGAAAACGATTTCGAAATGAAATGAATTGAAAACGATTTCGAAATGAATTGAATTGAAAACGATTTCGAAATGAATTGAAAACGAATTCAAATTGAATTGAAAACGAATTGAAATGAATTCAAATTGAATTGAAATTTGAATTGAATAGAAATGAATTTTAAAACGAATTTATAAAGAAGAATTCAATTTTGATTTGAATTGAAATGAAAGTTGAAGTTGCTTTTGAAACGAATTTAAAACTATTTATATAATTCGTTTTAAATAGAAATCGACGAAATATATATTATATATATTATATATATAATATAATGGCCTGAATAGAACGCGTCGCGCCGCGGCCGTTCGTGAATTTCGACCATTTATTTCAAACGGACATTACGGGAGATCCGACCGTCGGATTCTCCTAAAACCGGAACCGTTGGGTTCGTATCGAAAAGAACTTTCTAACGAATAATAGAAATTAGAAATCTAACGGTTGGATTTGGAATTATGTCCAAATCAAATTCGAAAAAGGTCGCTATAAGTGCAGTTCGATGGCCGTTGATGGAAATCGACTGTACGGGCCTTGATAAAATTATTAAAAATAGTAATAATTTGTGTAAAATCATAAGAAATGATTTGTGAAGAATTGGGATGAAAAACTCCATATTTGAAAAGATAAAAATAGATTTTTATCGAAATGAACTAGTTTTGAACTAGGAATATAATTCTATTTATTTTTAAATAAATAAATTGAATTTGAAAAGGGTTTTAAAAATAACCAGAATTTCCAATGATTGCATTGGAGTGGATTTGAATCGAAATTGTCTTCGGAATATTTCGATGTTGGAATTCGTGATTATACGGATGTTGTTACGGAAATTTGAAAGATATATATTTATATCGTTATTTCCAATACGACATTTGTTAGTCGTAGAATTTGATATTGAATATAAGCCGATATATTTTCTATTCAGAGCCTTGTATTGAATATCAAATGTGATTTGGGTTTGTCGTGAATGGTGTCTTCACTAACACTGTTCTTGAACCCAGTTGAGAAAAGATTAAATCTTTTTATTTAAATTTAATGAACTGTACCAATTAAATGATATTTAATTGGAATTGAATTGATATTGATTTTTGGGTTTGTCGTGAACAGTGTTTTAAACAACACTCGTTCTTTAACCCGATAATTAATGAATGTGATTTTGGGTTTATCGTGAACCGTGTTTTAAATGACGCGGATTCTTTAACCCAGTTAACGATTAAAACTAAGTAGAGTTTTAATGAATCTTTAAATAGATTGAAAAGATCGAGAATGGAGTATCACCAGTTTTACTCCAGGCGATAGTTAAATCTTTAATTAGATTTGAACGTGAAATGGTAATTGAATTACCGATAACACCGTGGTGTTAGATATGAAGTATTACCAGTTTTACTTCATGGGATGAATAGGTTGGGATTGGGAAATTAAAACAAAAGATTACTTCGGTAAGGTTCGCTAATCCCGACTAGTTTGAATGGATATTCAAAAATGGATTAAAGAATAAATTTGAGGAATTTATCTTTGATAAAATTAATGGGAACCTTTCCCTATGAATGTGAAATCAGAAACTAACTGTCGGTTAGCTAAGTAGAATGGTTTTCTGGATATTGATCTGATGTTGGTTTCGGCCTTCGGGGTTAATATTTGGGAAATTATTCTCTTGATTAATTTACGGTTAGTGACTGATGAATTGGAATGAGGCGTATGTTGTGTTTGTGTAACACTTATTTAAATATACGCGAGTTATTCGGAAAGACCGGGTTTATCCCATTCTGAATAACTAATACGACGATAAGTCGAAGATGAAGACGATGGTCGAAGACCGGAAGTCTTCACGTCGTTTGGGTGATAACTGATGATCTTGATTGGGTTGTACACCCAAGAAGATGGAAACAGTTGGTGATCGTCCAGACGTACTTGGAGATCGATGGATATGCGAGGTACTAGGTGCCTCCGGTTTCGTTCAGACCCAGAACGGACTTGTAAATGGACTGTGTGTCTGACATTGGATTTTAGTCCGTGTGATTGATCTCTATTAAATATATATCTGTTTGGAGGCGGAGAATTTATTCTCTTGCTTAACGCCCTTCTCTGAGACGTACGAGCTCAGGGGTTATATATTGATGGATATCAAACGCATGGAGTGAATTGCCTGTGTGGCATGCCTAAGTGGCAATTAATCGAGGCTTCTGTTGAAAAGCAAAGTCTTGTGGTGATGATCAAAGCACGGCCTTTGTGGCGTAGCTTTGTGTAACGTTTACCTCGCGTGTTTCACACCCGGTATGAACCAAAAACGGGAGAGGACGTCAGGGAGGGCATGCGTTTCTTTCTAGCTAGAAGTGGCGTTAGTTGTTTTACACGCCCTGACGAGTTTGACTTATGTGGTTGTTGCTGTTGCGAGGCGCCTCGGTTATATCGGTTTCGGCCGATGCATTCTGGTCGGCAGACGGACCAGACTTACACCCCATAGGGTGGGGAGACGCATGTTCAGGGTTTAAGTTTAATCCACATCGGTGGACTGGCCCTGAGGATCCAAGGCTTGACTGAGTACTTGCCTGAGACACGGGCTAGAGCGTCTCGAATCGGTGGAGGACTATCTTTTGCCTCGGTTCATAGACGGAAATCCAATTTCCAAATACGTGACTTTGCAATTTCGATTGTATAACCTATATATGGCGACATAGTGGTATGGGGCATTCATGCCGCCTATGATTGATACTTATGATTTGAAGTTGTTTTATGCACTATACACTTATAATAGTATCAAATGATCTGTTTCAAACGTATTAAGCATTCTTTGGCTGTTATAAGGGAAAACCCTATCCCCCGGCTTGCGTTGCATTGTGTGATAGGACCTGGGTCTTATAACAGCTTCATTTTTCTTTATTTAGCATAGCGCTGTTTGTTTTATGCACTGGTATTCTTGGGAGGAAACCCGTTCCGTGTTATACGGCGTGGTCCCTTGATTTTACCTAATGATTTAAAATAAAGATTAATAACTGTTTTAGTTCTCACACCAGTCCCATGACTGACCTGGAGTTTATTGTTTTAACCTAAACTCTGGGTGCCCCTATTTTGACACGGGCAGCTAGTAGTTTTGGTTTTGCAGATTTATATTCACAGGATCCTGGTTTACAGCTGGAACGATATCCGGAAAGCTTTGTATCCGTATATCTCATTCTAGTTGTGTATTGTATTATTTTCCGCTGCGATGTATTTAAATGTAATTTAAATCTCTGATATTTCTGTGTGATATTCATTTATACTCTGTATATTCTTGTAATCTGATGCATTGTTGTAATATACAGTGAAACGTTCTTCTGTATGTGTTCTGCTGTGGTTTGTTCTCGAACTATCCGACGCTTTCCTTTACGGGGAAGTTACGGGTTTTCACATTTTCTTATGGTTGCTTCGCGTTCCACTTCGGCCTCTTTGAGGATATTTGGCTCTACCACCTCAGCAGACTCATGTAGACATTTTCGGAGATGTGAAACGTGAAAAACGTTGTGGACTCCAGCCAACTTCTCGGGTAGCTCTAATCTATAGGCCATTTTCCCAATTTTCTCGATGATAGGGAATGGCCCTACGAACCTTGGTGCTAGCTTTCCTGTGGTTCCAAAACGAACAACGTTTCTTAGCGGTGATACCTTGAGAAAAACTCTGTCTCCAACCTCAAATTCAAGGTCGGTCCTTCTCTTGTCGGCATAGGACTTTTGTTTGTCTTGGGCCGTCTTCATCCTTCTTCGTATTAAGTCTACCTTCTCTGAAGTCTCTCGGATCATATCCGGTCCAAGTATGAGCTTATCAGTAGACTCCCACCAACAAGTGGGTGATCGGCACGGTCTTCCATATAAAGCTTCGAAGGGCGCCATTCCGATGGTTGCTTGATAGCTGTTGTTGTAGGCAAATTCCACCAAAGGCAGGTGGTCTTCCCATGTCCCTCCGAAGTCAAGGACGCATAGCCTTAAGAGGTCTTCCAAAACTCTGTTCACTCTCTCTGTTTGGCCGTCGGTTTGGGGATGATAGGCTGTGCTCAAGCATAACTGCGTTCCTACTGCTTCTTGCAGACTCCGCCAAAACTCACTGGTGAAGATGGGGTCTCGGTCACTAACAATGCTAGATGGTATTCCATGGAGTCGAACGATTTCCTTAAGGTAAAGTGATGCTAGGGATGAGGCAGTTCTTTTACTTTTGATAGGTAAAAAGTGGGCGCTTTTAGTAAGCCTATCCACTATTACCCAAATGCTAGTGTTGCCTCTCCTAGACCTAGGCAGCCCATCGATGAAGTCCATTGAGATGCTATCCAACTTCCACTGCGGGACCTCTAGAGGATGTAGCAGTCCGCCAAGCTTTTTCTGTTCCGCCTTAACCTGTTGGCACACCATGCACTTAGAAACGAACTCTGCCACGTCCTTTTTCATGCCGTTCCAGAAGAAAGTCCTTTTTATGTCTTTGTACATTTTATCTCCGCCTGGGTGTATTGTCATCTTGGAGTGATGTGCTTCCTCGAGAACCTTCTTTATTAAATCTTTTGTCTGTGGGACGCATAGTCTTCCGTCTCGCCTTAGAAACCCCTTATCGTCGATGGAGTATCTGTTGAGGTGACTTGAAGTCTCACCCCTAATTAGCCTATCAATTGTTTCCACAAGCTGAGGGTCTTCGCGTTGTGCTGTCCCTACTGAATCCACTAAAGTTGGGCACACTTCGAGAGATACTAGCAAGCCTGGTACGAAATCGGAGGAAGGCCTAAAGTCGAAGCTGGCTATAAATTCTAAGCTTTGTCTTTCAACAAACAACGGGCTTAGGGTCAATTTCTTTCGGCTCAACGCGTCTGCCACTACGTTGCCTTTGCCCGGAGTGTAGGAGATTTCGAAATCGTACGAGGCAAGAAACTCCATCCATCTTTGTTGCCTCAAGTTAAGATCCTTCTGCGAGAAAAGATATTTCAACGATTTATGGTCAGTGTAAAGTTCGAACTTCTCACCTAGGAGATAGTGTCGCCAAGACTTGAGTGCAAAGACGATGGCGGCTAACTCAAGATCGTGGGTTGGGTAGTTCTTTTCGTGCACTTTCAACTGCCTGCCACCATAAGCTACTACCCTTCCTTCTTGCATTAAGACGGCGCCTAGCCCTGTCCCACATGCATCCGTATAAACAGTGAACATCTTGCTCCCATCTGGCAGCGTCAAAACTGGGGCTGTTGTAAGAGCCCTTTTCATTCGTTGGAAAGCAAACTCGCAATCCAAATCCCAATTGAACACTAGATTCTTCTTAGTCAATTTCGTGAGCGGAGCTGAGATTTTCGCAAAATCCCTTATAAACTTTCGATAGAAACCCTCTAGTCCTAGAAAACTTCGGACCTCAGTTGCATTCCTTGGTGTCTTCCAATCTTGTACCACCACTACCTTAGCAGGGTCCACTGCTAACCCTTGTTTGGATACTATGTGCCCAAGGAACCTCACCTCTTCTCTCCAAAAGTGGCATTTGGAGAATTTGGCTTTTAGTTGATGGACTCGCAAAGTTTCCATGATTGCCCTTAAGTGTTGAGCATGTTCCTCTTCACTCTTTGAGAAGATAAGGATATCATCTACGAAGACCACTACGAATTTGTTGAGGAAATCTCTAAATACCCTACTCATCAGGTCCACGAAGTAAGCAAGTGCATTTGTCAAGCCGAAAGGCATGACAAGCCATTCAAAGAAGCCGTCTGGGGTTCTAAATGTCGTTTTATCGATGCTATCTTCAGCCACCCTTAGCTGATGAAAAACGGTTGCTAAATCGAGTTGGGAGAAAACAGACACTCCTACAAGCTGGTCAAACAAATCGTCAATTCTAGGGAGAGGGTGCCTATTCTTTTTCGTTAGCTTGTTGAGCTCCCTATAGTCAACACATAGACGGAGTGAACCATCCGCCTTTGTAGCGAACACCACTGGAGCGCCCCATTCTGAAATGCTTCTCCTAATGAACCCCTTTTCTAGAAGCTCTTTAATCTGTTTACTGAGCTCTTTCCTTTCTCGTGGAGCCATGTGTCTAACGGGCAACGCAACGGGCTTTGCATTATCTACGAGATATATGCGAAAGTCTATTTCCCGCTTCGGAGGCAAGCCCATCACCTCTTCGAAGACATCCGGATATTCCCGGACCACTCTAACTGATTGCAAATTTTCAACAGAGGCATCTAGCGATTCAAGATAACTAAGCATAACCGCATACGAGGGATTACAAGAAATTTCCAAAGTATTACCGAGATGGGTTAGGAGCCTAACAACCCTTTTCTCACAATCAAGGATGGCCCCATTACTGGATAGCCAATCCATACCCAAAATCAAACCATACCCCGAAAAGCCCAAAACAAAGGCACTACATTGAAATTCCACACTTAGAATAGAAATTTTCAATCCCAAACAGATCATAGACAAATGAGCTGGGCCCCCAATTGGGTTTGAAACAATTAAGGGGTCCTCTACCATACTAGTTTTTAGGTGCAGAGATTCTACTAAAGCAGACGAGATAAAGGAGTGTGATGCGCCAGAATCAAATAAAGTGCGAACGGGGTGATCATAAAGATAAACTACACTTTCTACAGAAGTATTTATACCTCGCTGCTGCAGAGGTGGCGCTTCCAGCACATGAACCTGTGCCCCTGGGGTGGATCCAGCCCTTTGCCCCTGTCCTCGTTTCTTTGGGCAGTCCTTAGCCCTATGGCCTGTCTCACCGCAAGAAAAGCACCCACCATTCTCCTTGGCCTTTTTTTCCGGCAGTCCTTTACTAAGTGCCCCACTTTGCCACAGAAATTGCACTTCCTCTTCTCTTTGTTGCCTTTCCCGCCCTTCTTAAAGTCTGTCTTCTTAGGCTGCAAACCCTCTTTCTTCCCTTGAGAGCTTTCTGCCTTTGTCTCCTTCTTGCCCTTATCCTCTTCATTCAGCAATGCCATTTGCACCAATCTTTCATACGTGGCTCCCATGGGTATATGGGTCATGGCCAAACTGTGTAATGGCTCATTCAACCCTTTGACGAAACGGAGAGCCTTCTTGTGCGGGGTGTTGACTAGGTCAAGCCCAAACCTAGCCAGCTCATCGAACTGAGTCACATACTCTCTGACTGTCTTGTCCCCTTGTTTAAGAAATAAGAATTTTTCCAACTGCAAACTTCTTTCCGCATCTGAGAGAAATTTAGTCTCAAACCTTGCCCTAAAGTCCTCCCATGTCTCCACTGGTCTTTCAGCATTAGTGACTTCCCACCAGTAGGAAGCCTCGCCCTTCAATAGCCACACTGCCAATTGTACTTTGTGTCTATCCTCTACCTCAAAGATGATGAATAGGTCCTCCGTTTCTTTCAGCCAATTTCTAGCTGCCACGAAGGACTCAGTTCCATGGAAATCCTTTCCTCCCATAGCTTTAAAATCTTTACATATCTTAGCAAAACTGTTTCCCCGAGGAGGAGGTGGAGGAAAAGGTGCCGCTGCAGCTGGATGATTTCCGGCAGCTGGGGGAGGAGGAATGGTAGGACCTGGCTGAGTGGCTCTTGCTTCTAAGAACCGTCTAAACCAACCAGGTATTGGCACCCCTTCCGGCAAGTTAAGTTCTTGGGACATGCTGAAACAAAAAGGATAGATTCAAAACGAAGGATAAGAGATAGTACCTATGGCTTTGGGGAGTGGACTTTGCCTTTTTTTTAAAAAAAATAAAATAATATTTTTCTTTTATAAATGCTTCTTTAAATTTCCTTTTTGAAAATAATTTTTCAAAACTTTTTATCTTATCTGGTAAACCTATGCTCTAATACCAAGTGAAACACCCCACCTCCGTTAGGGTCACTCTCAAAGGGAATGCCCTAATTTTGGTGGAGGTTTATAAGTATAAGTCACAGATATACAAGAGAGATATAAGAACACATATTTGTAAACAGCGGAAAATCAACAAACTTTTATTTCATGAAAGCAAATACGTGCTACAACAACATCATCCTAATTGTCTTACATCTTTTCCAGAACATAACATAACTCTTTCATAATCTGTCTTGATTACATTATTTAAAGAAGCATAAATAAAACATAGATAATACTGCAAAAGCCCCATAGAGTTTGTCCAAAGCCATAGTTTCAAACGAAAAGGTCCAAGCAATACATTTCTCTTCTTCAAGCTGGATGTTAAAGCTGGTCAAGCTGCTGTGTTCCCTCCCTGTGGACCTAGGGGGGGAACGGAAGGAAAGAAGACGAAAGAAAAGTAGAGTCAGACATAAAGCCTGAGTAAGTCTAGTACTATTCTGTCTATGAATAAAGAACTGGGTATGATAAGTATAAACAAGAAGTGGGAAAGCACTATAAACTTGGTTAAGTCGTCTAGGGTCGAATATACTATCGTACCCCATGTTAATCTCTGAACCCATATAAACTAGTTTCCAATTGGCACCCCATAATAAGGGTGATGTGATCCATTCAATGATGATCGGCTCCTACTTGCATAGTTACATGTGTCTTACGGCCCCCGATGTTGTAGTTACCTATGCTGATCCCACCATGGGGTGTATCAAGTCCCATGGTGGCGGCCCGACACAATCCTAGAATGCACAGGTATGATACTAGTGTCCAGTGCCTTATTTTTCTGCGCCGGAGTGTGTGCACGCCCGCACCCCGTTAGAACCTACACTGCTACACCACCGTCGTCGATTTGACCTCTTACAATCAGCCCAGTAATCGTGCCCCACCCTGCCTAGTTTCAGGGTATCCTGATACACCTTCTAGGGTTACTGCTGAAAAGGGTCCCCCGTTACTAGGTTTTCTATCTCTAGCCAACATGCTAAGTTGGTTAAGTGTTTTCTAACCTAACCCCCACCAGTCCGTTTAGTTTATCATGTTCCATTTTGATTAAGTCTTTAGTTCACTTAATCCTAACAATCCTGACTCAGCCTTAATTGTCTTATTAAGGCCCTGACCTCTCACATTAGACAGGTATTGTTGTGGCTGCCTGTTGCCGGTTGGTTCCGGGCAGTCTTACGCCACAACTCAGTCTAACCTCGGGTCCTTATTGGGCTCCATGTTTAACCTCCCACATTGGATAGGTATTGTTGTGACTACTGGACAGCCGGGCGGTTCCGGGCAGGTTTACATCACAACTCAATCCAACCTCGGGTTAAACACATCGTATGTTCTACATTTACATATTTTGTCTTTCTTCTTTATTTTCTTATATGTAAATATTTGCGGCCCATTTTTAAGTTAATGATGTAAAGGTCACACCAATCATGGGCCCAACCCATACTTGAATTTGGGCCCTTCTATTTTATATTTTCATTCATTAGTAATTTTAACCCAACGTTATTTTCCCCCGTTTAACACGTCCGTTTATTATCTGTATGTTGGGCTTAGCCTTTTTAAGCCCAACTTAGCCATGCGAAAGCGGAGGCTTAAAGCGTGATTACATACACAAAAAGGGAAATGTGTGCGTATGAACTTGCAACATAACGTTGGAACTACAAAATAGAAACTGGTGTACTTGCATAGTGGTAACATATACTTTGGTCATAAAGCATAGGTGACATGAATCAAAACATGTAAACTTGTAGTTGAGATAAGAATCTAAATTGGGTACCATTATTGACACATAGTCATAACTACAACATGAACCTATATTTTTATTTAGGCATAATGTCAAACATAAGCATGGCATAAATATTTCTAACATAAGCATGGCATAATGTCAAACATAAGCATGGCATAATGTCAAACATAAGCATGGCATAAGTATAGTTAAATTTGTTCACATAACCATGGCATAAATATTTCTAACATGAAATCGTGATTTTTACTTTAGTCATGCAAACTTGCAAAAAGGGATTTTTGAATCTAACCTAGCTATGTACCACATATGTCATCATAAAATTCTTGTTAACAATATGGATTTCAATTATGCAAAATATCAATCATAGCCTAGTCATATCCATAAGTTTGCAAATAGGTTTTCTAGTACAAAAGCATGGCTTAATACATGATGCCAAATTTTCAACATAATTTCATATGGATTATGATAACCCAAACTTATTCCAATTACTTCATAAAAATGATGTTTGTATAAAAATGCACATTATGACGGCATAATAGCAAAGCCCCAAACTTGCATGAATTTTAATTAATCAACTACATACAT
The DNA here is from genome assembly GCA_030737875.1 of Allium sativum. Lineage (NCBI taxonomy): Eukaryota > Viridiplantae > Streptophyta > Magnoliopsida > Asparagales > Amaryllidaceae > Allium > Allium sativum. Next base: position 480,359,017 of record CM060926.1, on the reverse strand, counting down.
GTAGCTTCAACAAGGATTGCATAATTTGCGAATATTCCAAACGTATACTTGCATAGAACTACCGCATGTAGTTCTTTATAACATAATATGAGGATATCCAAACGTATACAATATTCCAAATCGATAAGAATCATAGTAACGCACAAATTATGAATTATTTATCACCACAATCAAGTATACAAACCAACACAGTTATTTGTTCATACCAAAGTAATACTCTACTTACAATGGTGCGGCGAATTCTCTAATTTAGGGATTTGAAGATGCGGTTTGATTTGATTGAGTTGCTTTATGCCTTAGAATTTTGCCTCCTAATCCTCTCTCCAATTGGTGGCTACCCCTAGTCGTTCCTCAGCAACATGGCGGCTTTGTTCTTATTTTTGAATGAATAGATTAGGGTTAGTCTAGGGTTGTTTTTATAGGGGAAATGAACTGATTAGGACCATTGATGTTGCTTGGATTGATCGTAGCCATTCATCCTAAGGAGAGACCAATTAGAGCCTGCCACCTAGCCCTAATGACAAAGCAAGCTTCTGAAAATCGGCCAAACACAGACCTGGCCAGCCAGGGCTAGACCAGACCTGGCCAGCAGGTCATTTTTGACCTGGGCGCACTTGGCCGGTGCGCCAGGTCAAAAATGTACTGGCGCACTTCACAGGTGCGCCAGTTCATTTTTGTTCTGGCGCACTTCCCAAGTGCGCCAGTGCATTCTGACCCTTCTCCGTTTTTTCGCCCAACTTCGTTCGTCCATAACTTCTTCATACGATATCCGTTTTTCGAAAACTCAGACTCTATTTCGCGTATTTTTCCGAGACGAACGCAATGGCGTATCCCGTTTCCCTTAGTTCCTTGATTTGAAATTAATTATACTTTAATTTGTGAGTTTCACAGTTATAGAATTCACGGGGTGTTACATATCTCTAGTGCATTAATGAAAATAAGGAAAAATATCAATCTCTAGCGCGTTAATGAATATAAGGAAAATTATCATATTTCTAGCGCATTAATGAAAGTAGGAGAATTTATAAAATCTTTAGCGCGTTCATGAAGATAGAAAAATTATCATATTTTTAACGTATTCATGAAATTAGAAAAATAAACATATTTTTAGCGTCGTAGTTAAAATATGAGAATAAACTTATGTTTACCTTAAGTGTAGTAACATGAAAATATTCATTTATTTTGACTAAAAGAAAAGCACATTATTTACACAGTCATTTTTCTCAAATTACAAAGAAGGAATTTCCACCGTCACTTTTGTCAAATTACAAAAGTGATATTTTCACCGCCAATTTTTTTATTGTCGAATTAAAAAGATGATTTCACTATCATTTTTGAAAAAAAAAAGAAAATTTTTTATTTCACCGTCAGTTTAGTGGTAGTGAAAAGAATGGGTCTTAAAGTATCATTATTGTTGTCATTTTATATGCAAAAAGAATAGAAGAGTTTAAAGTACATTTCTGTCATAAAATGTTGAAATAGAATAAAAGTAGTCGTTCATGTTAGAAAGTAAAGCAAACATTTATTTTATTATAAAAAGTTGTCATTTATGTTAATTAAAATTCATCATTTATGTTAGAATTCAAGAATGTCATTTATGATTAGAAAGCACATTTATGTTAGAAAGAGCATTTATGTTAGAAATAAACATTTATGTTGGGATACAAAAATATTAGTACATTAAAAATTTATCTTTTTAATGTACTATAAAAAAATGAAAGGGAATTCAAGTTGTTGATGCTAATGAAAATCATTTCTTGGATTATACTTTTGTACACCAACAATATAACCTTTCGTACGCTAATGAAAACAAGATAATCATTAATTGAATTCAATACTTGTACATTAAAAATGCCACCGTCAATAGGTTATGAAAATAAAATAATCATTTTATGTAAGGGTACATTTCTATATGAAAAAGAAACATATTTATATAAAAGAAATATATTTATGTAAGAGTACATATTTATGTAAAGGTACCTTTTTATATATATAAAGAGGTTACATTAAAAGACAGGGCTTTACTATTACAATAGAAAGATTGGAATATATAAAGAGCATTTTTGGTATGAGGATTATTTTAATAAAGAACGTTTAAAATAATTTTCATTAAAGTATATATAATCATAATTAAAAATTACAATTGTACTTGGACCCGAGGTTAGGTCACATTTGTGATGGAAGTCTGCACGGACCCGACCGGCATATCCAGCAGCCACAAATGAGACGACCCGAATTCCCGTTCAGACGGAAACAGGGCTATCTTTGGAATATAACACAGAAACATATAATAGCAGAACAGAATTAAAAAAATACACCAGATATGAACAATATAATATACTGGATAAAAATAATCATCAGAGTTACACAGTATACAGGATCTTACTTAGTACAAATAGAGTTCAGCTATACATAAATGTCTACAGCGGAAATAAACAAAATATGTACAATAGGAGCTGAACAGCATAAAAAGAGATAAATGATAGAATCCATCTTCAGCTCCAGCTATCCAGAAAGAACCAGCTAAACCTGAATACAAGGCTGCCCGTGTAGAAAAGGGGCGCCCGAGTTTGAAAGTGAAACAAACTACGAGTCAGTCATGGGACTGGTATGAGAAATCCACTCAACACATATATAATTGGCTAATCACAGGACCACGCCACTTTCGTGGAACGGGTTTACTCCATTGGATCGCCAGTGCTTTAAAACAAATCTTTCTTTTAAACATCGCTATGCTTTTTATAAAAATGAAGCCGTTATAAGACTCAGTTCCCATCACACAATGCAACGCAAACCGGGGGATAGAGTTTTTACCTTATAACAGCCAAATATGCTTTATACGAATAAAACAAAGGCATTTGATATTATTGCTAGTGTTTATATGTTTTGAAAACAATTTCAAATCATAACTCTCAATCATAGACGACATGAGCGTCCCATGCCACTATGTCGCCAAATATATATATATACAATTGAAACCGCACGATCACGTATTTGGAAATTGGATTTCCATCATGAACCAAGGCAAAAGATAGTCCTTACCGAATTCGAGACTGCCTAGCCCGAGCCTCAGGGTCAGAGCGCATCGACCCGTGGATCGTCAGGGCCGGTCCACCGATGTGGATTAAAATGCCTGAACACTGCGTTTCCCCACCCTTTGGGGCGTAAATGAGCCAACGAATGACCCCATCGGACCCGGATCGTCCGATCAAACCGAGGCGCCTCGCAACAGCAACAACCACATAGGTGAAAAGTATATAAATGTCAGGGCTGGTAGGTCACTGACACCACCCTAGCTAGGAAGAAACGCAGGCCCTCCCTGATGTCCTCTCCCGTTTTAGGTTCATACCGGGGTGTGAGGCTCGCGAATTCACGTTATACACAAAGCTACGCCACACAGGCGGTGCTTTGATCATCACCACAAGACTTTGCTTTTCAACAGAAGTCCTGATCACTGCATCTTAGCATGCCACACAGGCAATTCACACCGTGCAACTGATGGCTATCAATCACACAGAACAAATTCCAATGTCGGACACACAGTCCATTTACAAGTCCGTTCTGGGTCTGAACGAAACCGGAGGCACTAAATACCTCGCAAACCCTTCGATCAACACGTACGTCTGAACGATCACCACTCATTATCCATATTTCGGGATGCCTCCCAATCAGGACCTCGGTTACCATCCAAACGAGGTGAAGATCTCCGGTCTTCGACCACCGTCTTCATCTTCGAATTTCAATCGTCGGTCAATTATTCGAAATGAGAATTAACTCGGCCTTTTCAAATAATTCACGTATATTTAGAATTTCAATTCGATTTATTTCAATGGTTAAATTATTCGACAACACCAATTTTGTTCTTTAATGTAATTTTCACACCAAACACATTCATCCATCAAATATCACATAAATCAAGCAAATTCAGTTTACTTCCATTCCATATCGCTTATGATATTTTATAACTATTTATCGCTATTTTTATTTATTTTAAAATAGCTAATTTATTCAAAACGACGCTTCGGGCCATAAGGCGGCCGTGGCGCTGTTTTTCTTCAGATTTGATTTACACAAATCTGAAAATCTAACCGTTGGATCTTCACAAAGTTTACATCATTAGAAAGGTCTTTTCAAAACGAACCCAACGGTTCCAGTTTCGGGAAAATCCGACGGTCGGATCTCCCGGTACAATCGTTTGAAATTTCGATTTCAAAATACGAACTACAGCGTCGTTATTCGATTAAATATAATTATATTTATATATATAAATAAATATAATCGTTTCTGGCGCTGTTTTTCTTCAGATTTGAATTAAACATTCCAGACAATCCAACCGTTGGATTTTTACAAGGTTGGTGCCGTTGGAAAGATTATTCCAAGGCGAACCCGACGGTTGAGGTTTCGGGAAAATCCAATGGTCGGATTTCCCGCACTAGTCGTTTGAAATCACGGTTTCGAAATACGAACTGCACGGCTTCGTTTCGTTTTAATTTTATTTATATTTATATATTTATATAAATATAGTTCATTCAGTGATTTCCATATCGTTTTCACTTCAAATATTTTTCTAACACCTTAAAATTTTGGAAAATTTCGCCATAACCTCCCCTGCACCTGGAGAATCGGGAAATCGCAAGTAGCTTTCCCGGTCCTTCTAATCTCAAAAAGAAAAAGAAAAAGCCAAGCGGCTAGCCAACAGGCTCAAAATCATCACCCAAACAAATCAGTAAATGTGTACCTATTTGTCGGGCACAAAATTTTATTCCTCTTCTCTAGCCCCTTTGCTATAACCTGTTCAATGAATATTGCATGTACATATATATACAGTTCTTATCATTTATCAATTTCTATTCGACTTCATATTCGATTTCTATTTGGTTTAAAAAACCCATTCATTCTAATGTTACATAAATAGGTGCAAATCATTTCATTAGCTAATTAATGAATATTTCATCTCATATATGTTTATTTCGAACAAGTGGCTATTTTTAACACTTCACATTTCAACGATTTATGCATACAATAAAAATGCGATTTTTATTGTAAAACGATTCATTTCATAACACTATTTTTCTATATAGTTCATATAGTCGATAAAAGGTGATTTTTATTATCAAACAATTTATTTCAAAATATGAATACCATTCAACACATGAATTTCTAATCAACGAATGAATATCAATTCAACACATGAATGTTTTCTATAGTTTCTATATATAGATAAAAATGTGATTTTTATTATCGAACAATTTATTTCAAAATATGAATAACATTCAACACATGAATTTCTAATCAACGAATGAATATCAATTCAACACATGAATGTTTTCTATAGTTTCTATATATAGATAAAAATGTGATTTTTATTATCGAACAATTTATTTCAAAATATGAATACCATTCAACACATGAATTTCTAATCAACGAATGAATATCAATTCAACACATGAATGTTTTCTATAGTTTCTATATATAGATAAAAATGTGATTTTTATTATCAAACAATTTATTTCAAAATATGAATACCATTCAACACATGAATTTCTAATCAACGAATGAATATCAATTCAACACATGAATGTTTTCTATAGTTTCTATATATAGATAAAAATGTGATTTTTATTATCGAACGATTTATTTCAAAATATGAATACCATTCAACACATGAATTTCTAATCAACGAATGAATATCAATTCAACACATGAATGTTTTCTATTCAATGAATAAATATAGTTTAAGCAAATGAAAATAATTCAAACACACGAATATTATTCAAAATTTCGGCAGCATAACGGCAGGGTAGTTAAACCGGCACCGTCCCTAGTACGGCTCCTCGCTCTACCTTAAAACCTCGCGGTTTTTGACAATGGGGATCATGCATCTAGTTCGCACGCAGGCGGCATGTATATATTTATTTCATTTCCACAAACTAATCCTATGTGGTTTCAACCAAATATTTCACAACCACAAATGGGTATTTTTCAACCACAATCAACCAATATCAATCACAAACAATCCCAAACAATCATTCGCTATCAATCAATTTTCACAACAATTTCAACCAATAAATATCGTCCATGGTTTGTGGACGAGGGGCGTATATATATATATATATTTATATATAGCAATTCACTTTCATTTTCAACACATATATATAATTTTTAAATCAGAAATCTCACCAATAGCTATCCAACTGCACGACACTTCCTTAGAGAAATCTTCGCCTTTCTGTCGCTTTCGCCCGTATTCTCTACATATGTAAAAATCGAATTTTTACTACGCTATTCAATATATAAAAAATATGATTTTTACTTTTACTTTCAATATATAAAAATCTGATTTTTCCTTTAAAACAAAATCAGTTTTTATAGCTTTTTAAAATCAGTTTTAACTTCTTTTGAAAATACGTTTTTACTTTTTGAAGTTTATATCCTTTACTTTTTTTTAAAGTTTAAATCCTTTAAAACCCTTTTAAAAATCAGTTTTAAAATCATTCAAAATCAGTTTTTATTTTTAACCAAAATCAGTTTTTATTTTTAAAACAAAATCAGTTTTTATTTTTAAACAAAATCAGTTTTTATTTTTAACCAAAATCAGTTTTTATTTTTAACCAAAATCAGTTTTTATTTTTACAACAAAATCAGTTTTTATTTTTAACCAAAATCAGTTTTTATTTTTAAACAAAATCAGTTTTTATTTTTAACCAAAATCAGTTTTTATTTTCCTTTATAAAATTCAGTTTTAAATCCTGTTTTTATAAAATAAAAATAAAAAGAAATACTTACAGAGGGGGGGGTGGTTTCTGCGGTTCGTTGAAGGTGGCTTCGAGGTAAGGGCGGCGCTGCTTCGAGGGGTCGGCGTCGATGTCGGCAGCAGGAGGAAGAGTCGGCGAAGCGGAGGGTGGAGCGATGGCTTCGAGGGGTCGCGATTTGATTCGACGGGGGGGGGGGGGGGGGGGGGGGGGTGGCTTCGAAGGGGACTGCGGTGGTGGCGTCGCCGTCGAGTTTTAGGGTTTCTTTTTTTTTCTTTTTCTTTTTCTTTTTGGTTGATTGAATTTTGAAGGGGGGGGCCAGTACGAAGGAGATGGGGAGGGAAATTATATTATTTTATTTTTTTTATTTTTTTATTTTTTTATTTCTATTTTTGCAAAAAGGTTGACTTTTTCATACGACCTCGAAACGAGGCCCACCGCCTGTCGCCCATAGCGTTTTACCCCCATCCCGAACACAATGGGATATGTATCGCAAGCTGATTTGATCGTTACAATCAGTTTCCGTTGAATTTACATTTAAATCACTATATTGAATTTTAAACGTACATTTCAAATTACCGGGGTCACATACTGACTCGAAAAATTATGAAATTTGAAACCTAACAATTACTTGACACTGCGGATCCAACAAAAGTGGTTTCGTCGAAATCCGAGGTCGTTTGCAAAATGTCCATTTTTAAGGGCCTGAATTCCATAGCGACTATTCAGAATTTTCAATTGGACATACCTTTTGATTCCCGCTATCAAATTTCGATTGGTCGGATTCGTTAGAAAGATATTACCAATTAGATCCTAATGTTTTTGGTTTCACTAAAATCCGAATTGTTTTGCACCCGGTATATTCAATTGAAGTTTGAAATCGAATTATCGAACTACCGCGCCATTTTCAATTCTATATATAATTATAATTAATTATATTCGTTTTCCATTGTCGATTCGAACTCAGTTTTCATCGCCTTTATTTAAAATATTTATTTTAAATATTTAAAATCCATTATTTTAGCCAATTTAAAAAATTTTAATTGGTTCAGATTTTCTGGGTCGTTACAATCTCCCCCACTTAAAACTTTTCGTCCCCGAAAAGGAACAAAGTCGAAAGTGGTTTGATAAATCTACAATCACACAATACAACAACCAACTCCAATTGTTTTTAACCTTTCAAATATATATCTTTTATATATTCAAAAATTATATTTCTAAAACCAGACTATATATATATAATCACAAATACGTTATTTAAAAACATATTACTCTCGACTCGTTCTGAGGCACTTCTGACCCCATCTCTAACGAGTTGTTCTGATTCTGCTATACTCATACTAGGATATTACTGATCCTATCTGTATGGGGTTACCCGTCCTAGAACACTACTGGTTCTATTTCTGACGAGTTCGTTCAAATGTTATATTCCAAAACTAAGCTTAACCAAAGCTCTGATACCACGATGAGACGACCCGAATTCCCGTTCAGACGGAAACAGGGCTATCTTTGGAATATAACATAGAAACATATAATAGCAGAACAGAATTAAATAAATACACCAGATATGAACAATAGAATATACTGGATAAAAATAATCATCAGAGTTACACAGTATATAGGATCTTACTTAGTACAAATAGAGTTCAGCTATACATAAATGTCTACAGCGGAAATAAACAAAATATGTACAATAGGAGCTGAACAACATAAAAAGAGATAAATGATAGAATCCATCTTCAGCTCCAGCTATCCAGAAAGAACCAGCTAAACCTGAATACAAGGCTGCCCGTGTAGAAAAAGGGGCACCCGAGTTTGAAAGTGAAACAAACTACGAGTCAGTCATGGGACTGGTATGAGAAATCCACTCAACACATATATAATTGGCTAATCACAGGACCACGCCACTTTCGTGGAACGGGGTTACTCCATTGGATCGCCAGTGCTTTAAAACAAATCTTTCTTTTAAACATCGCTATGCTTTTTATAAAAATGAAGCCGTTATAAGACTCAGTTCCCATCACACAATGCAACGCAAACCGGGGGATAGAGTTTTTACCTTTTAACAGCCAAATATGCTTGATACGAATAAAACAAAGGCATTTGATATTATTGCTAGTGTTTATATGTTTTGAAAACAATTTCAAATCATAACTATCAATCATAGACGACATGAGCATCCCATGCCACTTTGTCGCCAAATATATATATACAATTGAAACCGCACGATCACGTATTTGGAAATTGGATTTCCGTCATGAACCAAGGCAAAAGATAGTCCTTACCGAATTCGAGACTGCCTAGCCCGAGCCTCAGGGTCAGAGCGCATCGACCCTTGGATCGTCAGGGCCGGTCCACCGATGTGGATTAAAATGCCTGAACACTGCGTTTCCCCGCCCTTTGGGGCGTAAATGAACCAACGAATGACTCCATCGGACCCGGATCGTCCGATCAAACCGAGGCGCCTCGCAACAGCAACAACCACATAGGTGAAAAGTATATAAATGTCAGGGCTGGTAGGTCACTGACACCACCCTAGCTAGGAAGAAACGCAGGCCCTCCCTGATGTCCTCTCCCGTTTTAGGTTCATACCGGGGTGTGAGGCTCGCGATTTCACATTATACACAAAGCTACGCCACACAGGCGGTGCTTTGATCATCACCACAAGACTTTGCTTTTCAACAGAAGTCCTGATCACTGCATCTTAGCATGCCACACAGGCAATTCACACCGTGCAACTGATGGCTATCAATCACACAGAACAAATTCCAATGTCGGACACACAGTCCATTTACAAGTCCGTTCTGGGTCTGAACGAAACCGGAGGCACTAAATACCTCGCAAACCCTTCGATCAACACGTACGTCTGAACGATCACCACTCATTATCCATATTTCGGGATGCCTCCCAATCAAGACCCCGGTTACCATCCAAACGAGGTGAAGATCTCCGGTCTTCGACCACCGTCTTCATCTTCGAATTTCAATCGTCGGTCAATTATTCGAAATGAGAATTAACTCGGCCTTTTCAAATAATTCACGTATATTTAGAATTTCAATTCGATTTATTTCAATGGTTAAATTATTCGACAACACCAATTTTGTTCTTTAATGTAATTTTCACACCAAACACATTCAACCATCAAATATCACATAAATAAAGCAAATTCAGTTTATTTCCATTCCATATCGCTTATGATATTTTATTACTATTTATCGCTATTTTTATTTATTTTAAAATAGCTAATTTATTCAAAACGACGCTTCGGGCCATAAGGCGGCCGTGGCGCTGTTTTTCTTCAGATTTGATTTACACATATCTGAAAATCTATCCGTTGGATCTTCACAAAATTTACATCATTAGAAAGGTCTTTTCAAAACGAACCCAACGGTTCCAGTTTCGGGAAAATCCGACGGTCGGATCTCCCGGTACAATCGTTTGAAATTTCGATTTCAAAATACGAATTGCAGCGTCGTTATTCGATTAAATATAATTATATTTATATATATAAATAAATATAATCGTTTCTGGCGCTGTTTTTCTTCAGATTTGAATTAAACATTCCAGACAATCCAACCGTTGGATTTTTACAAGGTTGGTGCCGTTGGAAAGATTATTCCAAGGCGAACCCGACAGTTGAGGTTTCGGGAAAATCCAATGGTCGGATTTCCCGCACTAGTCGTTTGAAATCACGGTTTCGAAATACGAACTGCACGGCTTCGTTTCGTTTTAATTTTATTTATATTTATATATTTATATAAATATAGTTCATTCAGTGATTTCCATATCGTTTTCACTTCAAATATTTTTCTAACACCTTAAATTTTGGAAAATTTCGCCATAACCTCCCCTGCACCGGGAGCATCGGGAAATCGCAAATAGCTTTCCCGGTCCTTCTAATCTCAAAAAGAAAAAGAAAAAGCCAAGCGGCTAGCCAACAGGCTCAAAATCATCACCCAAACAAATCAGTAAATGTGTACCTATTTGTCGGGCACAAAATTTTATTCCTCTTCTCTAGCCCCTTTGCTATAACCTGTTCAATGAATATTGCATGTACATATATATACAATTCTTATCATTTATCAATTTCTATTCGACTTCATATTCGATTTCTATTTGGTTTAAAAACCCCATTCATTCTAATGTTACATAAATAGGTGCAAATCATTTCATTAGCTAATTAATGAATATTTCATCTCATATATGTTTATTTCGAGCAAGTGGCTATTTTTAACACTTCACATTTCAACGATTTATGCATACAATAAAAATGCGATTTTTATTGTAAAACGATTCATTTCATAACACTATTTTTCTATATAGTTCATATAGTCGATAAAAGGTGATTTTTATTATCAAACAATTTATTTCAAAATATGAATACCATTCAACACATGAATTTCTAATCAACGAATGAATATCAATTCAACACATGAATGTTTTCTATAGTTTCTATATATAGATAAAAATGTGATTTTTATTATCGAACAATTTATTTCAAAATATGAATACCATTCAACACATGAATTTCTAATCAACGAATGAATATCAATTCAACACATGAATGTTTTCTATAGTTTCTATATATAGATAAAAATGTGATTTGTATTATCGAACAATTTATTACAAAATATGAATACCATTCAACACATGAATTTCTAATCAACGAATGAATATCAATTCAACACATGAATGTTTTCTATAGTTTCTATATATAGATAAAAATGTGATTTTTATTATCGAACAATTTATTTCAAAATATGAATACCATTCAACACATGAATTTCTAATCAACGAATGAATATCAATTCAACACATGAATCTTTTCTATTCAATGAATAAATATAGTTTAAGCAAATGAAAATAATTCAAACACACGAATATTATTCAAAATTTCGGCAGCATAACGGCAGGGTAGTTAAACCGGCACCGTCCCTAGTACGGCTCCTCGCTCTACCTTAAAACCTCGCGGTTTTTGACAATGGGGATCATGCATCTAGTTCGCACGCAAGCGGCATGTATATATTTATTTCATTTCCACAAACTAATCCTATGTGGTTTCAACCAAATATTTCACAACCACAAATGGGTATTTTTCAACCACAATCAACCAATATCAATCACAAACAATCCCAAACAATCATTCGCTATCAATCAATTTTCACAACAATTTCAACCAATAAATATCGTCCATGGTTTGTGGACGAGGGGCGTATATATATATATATATATATATATATATATATATATATATATATATATATATATTTATATATAGCAATTCACTTTCATTTTCAACACATATATATAATTTTTAAATCAGAAATCTCACCAATAGCTATCCAACTGCACGACACTTCCTTAGAGAAATCTTCGCCTTTCTGTCGCTTTCGCCCGTATTCTCTACATATGTAAAAATCGAATTTTTACTACGCTATTCAATATATAAAAAATATGATTTTTACTTTTACTTTCAATATATAAAAATCTGATTTTTCCTTTAAAACAAAATCAGTTTTTATAGCTTTTTAAAATCAGTTTTAACTTCTTTTAAAAATCCGTTTTTACTTTTTGAAGTTTATATCCTTTACTTTTTTTTTAAGTTTAAATCCTTTAAAACCCTTTTAAAAATCAGTTTTAAAATCATTCAAAATCAGTTTTTATTTTTAACCAAAATCAGTTTTTATTTTTAAAACAAAATCGGTTTTTATTTTTAAACAAAATCAGTTTTTATTTTTAACCAAAATCAGTTTTTATTTTTAACCAAAACCAGTTTTTATTTTTACAACAAAATCAGTTTTTATTTTTAACCAAAATCAGTTTTTATTTGTAAACAAAATCAGTTTTTATTTTTAACCAAAATCAGTTTTTATTTTCCTTTATAAAATTCAGTTTTAAATCCTGTTTTTATAAAATAAAAATAAAATAATAAAAATAAAAAGAAATACTTACAGAGGGGGGGGTTTCTGCAGTTCGTCGGAGGTGGCTTCGAGGTAAGGGCGGCGCTGCTTCGAGGGGTCGGCGTCGATGTCGGCAGCAGGAGGAAGAGTCGGCGAAGCGGAGGGTGGAGCGATGGCTTCGAGGGGTCGCGATTTGATTCGACGGGGGGGGGGGAGGGGGGGCGATGGCTTCGAAGGGGACTGCGGTGGTGGCGTCGCCGTCGAGTTTTAGGGTTTCTTTTTTTTTTCTTTTTCTTTTTCTTTCTGGTTGATTGAATTTTGAAGGGGGGGTGCCAGTACGAAGGAGATGGGGAGGGAAATTATATTATTATTATTATTATTTTATTTTATTATTTCTATTTTTGCAAAAAGGTTGACTTTTTCATACGACCTCGAAACGAGGCCCACCGCCTGTCGCCCATAGCGTTTTACCCCAATTCCGAACACTATGGGATATGTATCGCAAGCTGATTTGATCGTTACAATCAGTTTCCGTTGAATTTACATTTAAATCACTATATTGAATTTTAAACGTACATTTCAAATTACCGGGGTCACATACTGACTCGAAAAATTATGAAATTTGAAACCTAACAATTACTTGACACTGCGGATCCAACAAAAGTGGTTTCGTCGAAATCCGAGGTCGTTTGCAAAATGTCCATTTTTAAGGGCCTGAATTCCATAGCGACTATTCAGAATTTTCAATTGGACATACCTTTTGATTCCCGCTATCAAATTTCGATTGGTCGGATTCGTTAGAAAGATATTACCAATTAGATCCTAATGTTTTTGGATTCACTAAAATCCGGATTGTTTTGCACCCGGTATATTCAATTGAAGTTTGAAATCGAATTATCGAACTACCGCGCCATTTTCAATTCTATATATAATTATAATTAATTATATTCGTTTTCCATTGTCGATTCGAACTCGGTTTTCATCGCCTTTATTTAAAATATTTATTTTAAATATTTAAAATCCATTATTTTAGCCAATTTAAAAAATTTAAATTGGTTCAGATTTTCTGGGTCGTTACAACAAATGTTGGGCCTAATGTGAGAGGTCCAAGTGCACAAATACGAATTGGACCAAGACACGAGGTTAAGCCCAACAAGTGGAATAAGTCTGCTCGGAACCATCCGGCATATCCAGCATCCACAAGTTGCAGACCTAATGTGAGAGGTTTGGCCCATATTAAAATACAAATAGTTAAATAGAATATGAACATTATTTTCACAGTCATGTTTAAAAGAAAGAAAATTACATCTTTATGTAATTAAAACCAAAAGTAAGAAATTTACATTTTTTTGTGAAATTAAGTTTAAAGGTAAAAGTTACATTTTTTTTATGTAATTGGTATAAATAAAGAAAAGTTTACATTTTAATGTAAATTAGATTAAAAAGGGGAAAATTTTATTCTTTAATGCATGTAGATAAAAAGTGTAAAATTACATTTTTATGTAATTGGATTTTAACTAAAAAGAATAAGGATATGAAATTTATCTGTTAATGAATTAGATTTTCATTAAAAAGATTAAAGATATGGAAATTTCATTTTCATGTAAATAGATTAGCACACAAAATTATCGTTTTGTTTGTAATGGAAAATTATTATTTTTGTGTTTTGCATTGAAAAGATAACAAAATTATCAATTTTGTTACATTGAAATAAACAAACAAAAATACTCATTTTTGTAGAAGTAAAAGTGGATAAACAAAAATTTTCGTTTGTTGAAATTGAGATGAAACACAAGAATGCCTATTTTTGTTAGAATTGGTATGATACACAAAATACATTTTGTGTAATTCGAAGGATGAAGAAAATATACATTGTTATGTATAAGATGTGTATGTGTATGAAAATAAAATTAAACATTATGGTGTGTACATTGTACGTTAATAATGTATATACAAATAGGAATGTTTTTCGTTAGCAAAATGTAATGAAATAAAATAAATTTCATTACACATTATAAACATTTCGATAGGTTGTGAAGCAAAACATTCACTACTTGTTATGTAATTACGTTAATGAAATGGAATTTAATTATTTTTTGAGACGACCCCAAATCCCGTTCTGACGGAAACAAGGGTTATCTTTGGAATATAACACAGAAACAGATAATAGCAGAACAAAATTTAATAAATACACCAGATAATGAACAATAGAATATACTGGATAAAAGTAATCATCAGAGTTACACAGTATACAGGATCTTACTTAGTACAAATAGAGTTCAGCTATACATAAATGTCTACAGCGGAAATAAACAAAATATGTACAATAGGAGCTGAACAGCATAAAAAGAGATAAATGATAGAATCCATCTTCAGCTCCAGCTATCCAGAAAGAACCAGCTAAACCTGAATACAAGGCTGCCCGTGTAGAAAAAGGGGCACCCGAGTTTGAGAGTGAAACAAACTACGAGTCAGTCATGGGACTGGTATGAGAAATCTACTCAACACATATATAATATGGCAAATCACAGGACCACGCCACTTTCGTGGAACGGGTTTACTCCATTGGATTGCCAGTGCTTTAAAACAAATCTTTCTTTTAAACATCGCTATGCTTTTTATAAAAAATGAAGCCGTTATAAGACTCAGTTCCCATCACACAATGCAACGCAAACCGCAGGATAGAGTTTTACCTTATAACGGCCAAAATATGCTTGATACGAATAAAACAAAGGCATTTGATATTATTGCTAGTGTTTATATGTTCTGAAAACAATTTCAAATCATAACTATCAATCATAGACGGCGTGGGTACCATATATCATGTCGCCATATATATATATATATATATATATATATATATATATATATATATATATTCAATCAAAACCGCACGATGTCGTATTTGGAAATTGGATTCCGTCATGAACCAAGGCAAAAGATAGTCCTTACCGAATTCGAGACGCTCTAGCCCGCCCCTCAGGATCAGAGCTCGAGTGACCCTTGGATCGTCAGGGCCGGTCCACCGATGTGGATTAAAATTCCTGAACACTGCGTTTCCCCGCCCTTTGGGGTGTAAATGAGCCAACGAATGACTCCATCGGACCCGGATCATCCGATCAAACCGAGGCGCCTCGCAACAGCAACAACCACATAGGTGAAAAGTATATAAATGTCAGGGCTGGTAGGTCACTGACACCACCCTAGCTAGAAAGAAAGCATGCCCTCCCTGATGTCCTCTCCCGTTTTAGGTTCATACCGGGGTGTGAGGCTCGCGAATTAACGTTATACACAAAGCTACGCCACACAGGCGGTGCTTTGATCATCACCACAAGAATTTTCTTTTCAACAGAAGCCCTGATCACTGCATCTTAGCATGCCACACAGGCAATTCATGCCATGCGACTGATGTCCATCGATATACAACCTCTGAGCTCGTGCGTCTCAGAGAAGGGCGTTAAGCAAAAGAATAAATTCTCCACCGCCAAACAGATGTATATTTAATAGAGATCAATTGACACAGAATAAAATCCAATGTCAGACACACAGTCCATTTACAAGTCCGTTCTGGGTCTGAACGAAACCGGAGGCACTAAATACCTCGCAAACCCTTCGATCACCACGTACGTCTAGACGATCACCACTCATTATCCATATTTCGGGATGCCTCCCAATCAGGACCTCGGTTACCATCCGAACGAGGTGAAGATCTCCGGTCTTCGACCGTCGTCTTCATCTTCGACTTTCAATCGTCGGTCAATTATTTGAAATGAGAATTAACTCGGCCTTTTCAAATAGTTCACGAATATTTAGAATTTCAAATCAATTTATTTCAATGGTTAAATTATTCGACAACACCAATTGTGTTCTTTAATGTAATTTTCACACCAAACACATTCAACCATCAAAAGCCACATAAATCGAGTAAATTCAGTTTATTTCCATTCCATATCGTTTATGATATTTTATAATGATTTATCACTATTTTTATTTATTTTAAAATAGCCTATTTATTCAAAACGACGCTTCGGGCCATAAAGCGGCCGTGGCGCTGTTTTTCTTCAGATCTGATTTACACATATCTGAAAATCTAACCGTTGGATCTTGACAAAATTTACATCATTAGAAAGGTCTTTTCAAAACGAATCCATCGGTTCCAGTTTCGGGAAAATCCGACGGTCGGATCTCCCGGTACAATCGTTTGAATTTTCGATTTCAAAATACGAACTGCAGCGTCGTTATTCGATTAAATATATAATTATATATATATAATTATATATATATATATAACTATAATCGCTTCTGGCGCTGTTTTTCTTCAGATTTGAATTAAACATTCCAGACAATCCAACCGTTGGATTTTTGCAAGGTTGGTGCCGTTGGGAAGATATTTCCAAGGCGAACCCGACGGTTGAGATTTCGGGAAAATCCAACGGTCGGATTTCCCGCACTAGTTGTTTGAAAACACGGTTTCAAAACACGAACTGCACGGCCTCGTTTCGTTTTAATTTTATTTATATTTATATAATTATATAAATATAGTTCATTCAACAATTTCAATATCGTTTTCACTTCAAATATTTCACTAACGCCTTAAAATTTTGGAAAATTTCGCCATAACCTCCCCTGCACCGGGAGCATCGGGAAATCGCAAATAGCTTTCCCGGTCCTTCTAATCTCAAAAAGGAAAAGAAAAAGCCAAGCGGCTAGCCAACAGGCTCATAAAATCATCACCCAAACAAAACAGTAAATGTGTACCTATTTGTCGGGCACAAAATTTTATTCCTCTTCTCTAGCCCCTTTGCTATAACCTGTTCAATGAATATGCATGTACATATATATACAGTTCTTATCATTTATCATTTTCTATTCAACTTCATATTTGATTTCTATTTGGTTTAAAAACACCACTCATTCTAATGTTACATACATAGGTGCAAATCATTTCATTAGCCAATTAATGAATATTTCAACTCATATATGTTTATTTTGAACAATTGGCTATTTTTAACACTTCACATTTCAACGATTCATGCATACAATAAAAATGTGATTTTTATTGTAAAACAATTCATTTCAAAACACTATTTTTCTATATAGTTCATAAAGGTGACAAAAATAGGATTTTTATCATAAAACAATTTCTTTTAAAACGAGATTATTTTACACAGTTCATATAGTCGATAAAAGGTGATTTTTATTATCCAACAATTTATTTCAAAATATGAACACCATTCAACACATGAATTTCTATTCAATGAATAAATATCGATTCAACACATGAAGGTTTTCTATTCAATGAATAAATATAGTTTAAGCAGATGAAAATAATTCAAACACATGAATATTATTCAAAATTTCGGCAGCATAACGGCAGGGTAGTTGAAACCGGGACCGCCCCTAGTACGGCTCCTCGCTCTACCTTAAAACCTCGCGGTTTTTGACAATGGGGATCATGCATCTAGTTCGCACGCAGGCGGCATGTATATATTTATTTCATTTCCACAAACTAATCCTATGTGGTTTCAACCAAATATTTCTCAACCACAAACGGGTATTTTTCAACCTCAATCAATCAATATCAACCACAAACAATCCCAAACAATCATTCGCTATCAATCAATTTTCACAACAATCTCAACCAATAAATATCGTCCATGGTTTGTGGACGAGGGGCGTATATAAATATATATATATATATATATATATATATATATATATAGCAATTCACTTTTATTTCGACACATATATATATAGCTAGAAAAAGAAACTGAAGAGTGAGAAATTCTCACCGATAGCTGTCCAATTTCACGACACTTCTTTTATAGAAATCTTCGTCGTTCTGCCTCTTGTCACTTCATTGCTTGTATTCTCTACATATGTAAAAATTGAATTTTTACTTCGTTATTCAATATATAAAAATCGAATTTTGACTTCGACTTTCCATATAGAAAAATCTAATTTTTACTTCGACTTTCAATATAGAAAAATGTAATTTTTACTTCGACTTTCAATATAGAAAAATCATATATTTACATTTTTACAACTATGTTATTTATTTTAAAAACAAAACCATTTATATTTTTAAAACAAAGTTGTTTATATTATAAAAACAACATTTTCGAAACAAAGTACATTTTCCTTTTCTATAACAAAGTATATTTACTTTTTCTATAATGAATTATATTTTCTTTCATTAAAAATTAAACTTTTTCGATGTTAAAAATCATCACTTTTCGATGTTAAAAATCATCACTTAATTTTTCAGTTTTATATAAAATAATTAATTAAAAGAAACTGAAATAAACAAAATAAAATAATTAAACTTTACCTTTGCTGTCGCCTGAAGAGGGGGGGGTGCTTCTGGTTCACGGATCGAGGAAGGGGGGTTTATGCGCTGGTGGTGGCGGGGCTTGTGGAGGAGGGCAGTGGTCGTTGGCCTCGGCGGCGCGGTTGGAGGAGGGACAGGCGGAGGCGGGGTGGCTCGACGTCGGAGGTTCTAGGTTAGGGCGTGGGTGAGTTTCGAGCGGCTAACAGGGTGGAGGGAGAGAATTGAATAGAGGAGGGAGGAGCGAACGGGGTGGTGGGCTCGTGGGTGGTGGCGCCGCCACGATGGGCGTCGGCGGTTCTTGAAGGGGCTCGAGCGATTTCCCCCTTTTTTTTCAATTTTCTGAGTCAACGGTTATGAGGAGAGAGAGTGTAGGTGAGTGTATATAATAATATATTTATTATTTTATTTTAAATTTTCCTTTATAAAGCCACCTTTAATCTCGACTTCGAAACGAGACCCACCGCCTGTCGTCTATAGCGTTTTACCCCCATCCCGAACACAATGGGATATGTATCGCAAGCTGATTTGATCGTTACAATCAGTTTCCGTGGAATTCATATTTAAATCACTATATTGAATTTCAAACGTACATTACAAATTACCGGGGTCACATACTAACTAGAAAAATTCCAGAAAAATATTTTCTAGCTTCGTATTGACGATACGGTCTTATCGAAACTAGTTTCGTCTAATTCTGAGACCGTTGGAAAAATGGCCAATTTCCAGTCGATTAAAATCAACTGAAACTGGTCAAACGCGTTTTCCTTTGCCACGCTCACATATTGATTCGAAAAATTATGAAATTTGAAACCTAGCAATAACTTCACATCCCGGACCCAACAAAAGTGGTTTCGTCGAAATCCGAGGTCGTTTGCAAAATGTCCATTTTTAAGGGCCTGAATTCCATAGCGACTATTCAGAATTTTCAACTGGACATATCTTTTGATTCCCGCTATCAAATTTTGATTTGTCAGATTCGTTCGAAAGATATTCACTAATAGATTTAAATATTTTTGGTTTCACTAAAATCCGGATTGTTTTGCACCCGATACAGTCCGACAAAGTTTGAATTCAATTTTTGAACTGCAGCGCCATTTCAGGCCTTGTTTATAATTATAATTAATTATATTCGTTTTCAATTGTCGATTCAAACTCGGTTTTCATCGCCATTATTTAAAATATTTATTTCAAATATTTAAAATCCATTATTTTAGCCAATTAAAAATTTTTAAATTGGTTCAGATTTTCTGGGTCGTTACATTTTTATATATATAAAAATAAAGATAAATCATTACAAATTACTAATAACGATATGAAATGATTTCCAACTTATATATATACGAGAATTATTTGGAAAGTCCGAGTCTATCTCATTCCAAATAATTTGAACGACGTTTAAAATTCAAGAGTTGAAGACGGCGATTGAAGACCGGCGATCTTCACATCGAATGGACGACAACTGCCGATGCCCGTGATTGGAGTAGCTACCTTGAAGGGGCTACAGTGGTGACTGTCCGGACGTAGTGTTGATTTGTACGGATTTGGCTTTCGCTCAGACCCAGAGCATAAGCTTATAAATGGATTGTGTGTCTGACATCGTACTCCATTAAATATCATGTTATTAATCTTCTGTCGAATGTATGGATGTTTGGTAGCGGAGAATTTATTCTCTTGCTTAACACACGTTCATATATTTCGGCAAAGGATTGGTAGTGTGATATGGAGTGACGATGTGGCATGCTAAGATGCATATGATAAAGGCTTTGTTGAAAGGCAGACCTTGTGGGATGATCAAAGCATAGCCTGTTTAGGCATAGCTTTGTGTATAGCGTGAGTTCGTGAGCCTCACACACCGGCGGTGAGACGACCCCAAACCCCGTACTGACGGTGGCAAGGGTAATCCTTGGAATATAACACATAAACAGATAATAACAGAAAAAAATTAAATAAATACACCAGATATTGCACAATAGAATATACTGGATAAACGTAATCATCAGAGTTACACAGTATACAGGATCATACTTAGTACAAATACAGTTCAGCTATACATAAATGTCTACAGCGGAAAACAAACATAATGTACAATAGGAGTTGAATAGAATAAAAAGAGATAAATGATAGAATCCATCTTCAGCTCCAGCTATCCAGTGAAAGCCATCTAAAACCTGAATACAAGGCTGGCCGTGTAGAAAAAGGGGCACCCGAGTTTGAAAGTAAAACAAACTACGAATCAGTCATGGGACTGGTATGAGAAATCTACTCAACACATTTAAAATATGGCTAATCACAGGACCACGCCACTTTCGTGGAACGGGTTTTCTCCATCGGATTGCCAGTGCTTCAAAAACAAATAGATCTTTTAAACATTGCAATGCTTTTTATAAAAATGAAGCCATTATAAGATTCAGTTCCCATCACACAATGCAACGCAAACCGGAGGATAGAGTTTTACCTTATAATGGCCAAAATATGATTGATGCGAATAAAACAAAAGCATTTGATATTATTACTAGTGTTTATATGTTTCAAAAACAATTTCAAATCATAACTATCAATCATAGACGGCATGGGTACCATATATCATGTCGCCATATATATATATACAATCGAAACCGCACAG
The DNA here is from genome assembly GCA_030737875.1 of Allium sativum. Taxonomy (NCBI): domain Eukaryota; kingdom Viridiplantae; phylum Streptophyta; class Magnoliopsida; order Asparagales; family Amaryllidaceae; genus Allium; species Allium sativum. The sequence continues at coordinate 480,337,411 of CM060926.1, read as the reverse complement.
TCACGTATTTGGAAATGGGATTTCCGTCATGAACCAAGGCAAAAGATAGTCCTTACCGAATTCGAGACTGCCTAGCCCGAGCCTTAGGATCAGAGCTCGACTGATCCTTGGATCGTCAGGGCCGGTCCACCGATGTGGATTAAAATTCCTGAACACTGCGTTTCCCTGCCCTATGGGGCGTAAATGAGCCAACGAATTACTCCATTGGTCCCGGATCGACCGATATTTTCGAGGCGCCTTGTAATAACCCGGAAACGTGGGCCAGTTTAAAATTTTTATTTTGGCAATTTTAGCGAATTTTGATTATTTAAAATGAATTATTTTAAATAATATCGACGAGAAATTTATTTTGAATATAATTCGAAGGTATATATTTATATAGCCCGACATTGGAATATAAATATTTATTTAAAATTTAAAAGGAATTGAAAATAGCGTGGTAGCTCGATAATTCGATTTCAAAATTCAAATGAACATACCGGGTGCAAAATAAACCGGATTTTAGTGAAACCAAAAATATTTGAATCTATTTGTAAATATCTTTCCAACGAATCTGAAAAATCAAAATTTCATAGCGGGAATCAAAAGATATGCCCAGTTGAAAATTCTGAATAGTCGCTATGGAATTCAGGCTCTTAAAAATGGAAATTTTGCAAACGACCTCGGATTTCGACGAAACCACTTTTGTTGGATCCGCGATGTCAAGTTATTGCTAGGTTTCAAATTTTGTAATTTTTCGAATCAATATGTGAGCGTGGCCAAGGAAAACGCGTTTGACCAGTTTTAGTTGATTTAATCGACTGGAAAATGGCCATTTTTCAAACGGTCTCAGAATTCGACGAAACTAGTTTTGTTAGGACCGCATCATCAATAAGAAGCTAGAAAATATTTCTCTGGAATTTATCTAGTTAGTATGTGGCCCCAGTAAATTGAAATGCGTGTTCAAGTTCAATATATAGAGTTATATGTTGATTTTGACGAAAACAATCGAATTAGCTTACGATACATATCCCATTGTGTTCAGAATGGGGGTATTACGCTAGGGACGACAGTCGGTGAGTTCGATTTAGGGTTCAAACGAAAGGTCAACATTTATAGAAAAAAATTAGAAAAATAAAATAAATCATATATATGTAGCCCCCCCTTTCTCTTCAGTTCAGAATAAAATAAAATAAAAAAGAAAAGAAAAACCCTAATCGACAAGCGCCCTCCCCTCCCGTTCAGTTCGCCATCGCCGCTCCAGGTGGGGAGCCACCACCGCACCCCTCCCCTTCTGATCCACCTCCTCCCGTTCTCCTTCCTCCCCTCCCTTCTGCTTCCTTGCGACCGTGAAGAACCCGCACCCCCAAAACCCATCGCAGCCCCAAAACTCCGCCTGCCTCCACCTGTTGCCGCCCCCTCCGACGCCGACGAGCATCTCCAGCACCCCCACGCAGCAGCTCCGCCGCTTTTGTGCCCGATTCGAAGTACGTATTTCAATTTGAAGTGTATTCGCAAATTTTTAATTATTGTATGATGATAAAGACCCGATCTTTATATAGTTATTAGTGAAATAAAAATTCAATTTTATTTTTATTTTTATACGTATGAAAGCAAATGAAAAATGGGTTTTTATATAGGAAAAAGGTTGTATTTTTTATAGAGGAAGTTTAGATTTTGATTGATATGAAGTTACGAATTTTAATCAAAGAAAGCTATGATTTTTATAGGTAGAAAGAACGATTTTTATATATTGAATAGCGAAGTAAAAATTCGATTTTTATATATTGAATAGAGAAGTAAAAATTCAATTTTTATATGTTGAATAGCAAAGTAAAAATTAGATTTTTCTATATTGAATAGCGAAGTAAAAATTCGATTTTTCTATATTGAATAGCAAAGTAAAAATTCGATTTTTCTATATTGAATAGCGAAGTAAAAATTCGATTTTTCTATATTGAATAGCGAAGTAAAAATTCGATTTTTATATGTTGAATAGCGAAGTAAAAATTCGATTTTTATATATTGAATAGCAAAGTAAAAATGTGATTTTTACATATGTAGAGAATACGGGCAAAGAAAGTGACAAGAGGCAAGAACGGCAAAGATTTCTACATAAGAAGAGCCGTGATATTGGATTAGCTAATCAGTGAGAATTTCTCACCTTTTATTTAATTTTTCTAGTTATAAATATATACTAGGATGCAGACGGTGTTTAGTAGCACACGACACCCGTCGTGCACAGACCATGGACGGCTTGTATGCTTGTTTGTTTGATTTTGATGTGTAGTTGATTGTGTGATGTGATGTGAAATGAAATAAAATAAAACATTTATATAGTTGAAATAAAATATTTTATGGTGGAAAATATTTTATAGTTAAAAATAGAATTTTTAACGTGTATATGAAATGAAATAAAAATAAACAAATCAGACGATTTGTTTATATACACACATTTGACTGATATTGATTGGGACGATCAATTTTACACATCGCCCAACTGCACAAATAAAATCTGTGTTTGATTGTTTGAAACCGCACACGGGTATTGGGATGATATATGACATACACTAATCCCAATAATTACTTGTATGTCGATCGATTGATTGACAGACTGTTATGAGCGTTAAATATTTATATTTGATGCTTATACAGTGTAGAATGCACTTTGGATGATGGTTGATTATTCATCGTTGTTATTGTGTACATGTGGTGTAGAAAATCCATATAATTAACATTATATGGTAATTGATTGGGCTTCATTCCAGTTTTGAATAGAAATATTTGAAATAGACATATTTGAAATAGAAATATTTGAAATAGAAATATTTGAAAAAGAAATATTTGAATAGAAATATTTGAAAAAGAAATATTTGAATAGAAATATTTTAAAAAGAAATATTTGAAATAGAATATTTGAAAATAGAAATATATGAAGCCGTGTTGACTAGATTGACGTCATTTTGACGTGAACGATATTTATATCGATTTCATTCATCTTATAATGAATATCGAAAGTGATTTCAAAATCTGATATTTTGAAAAGAATTGAAATTCGAACTGAAACTAAATAGAAATGAATTCGAATTGCATTTGAATACAAATGATTTCGAATTGAAATTGAATTGAATTGGAAACGAACTGAAATTGAATTAGAAATCAACTTGAATTGAAATCAATTTGAAAGGAATTTAAAACGAATTTATAAGGAAAATTTCAATTTTGATTTGAATTAGAAAAGAAGTTGAAATCGTTTTGAAAACGAATTTAAAACGATTTATAAAATACGTTTTAAAAGGAAATCGACGTAGTATATATTATATATATACTATATATAATATAATGGCCTGAATAGAATGCGCCGCGCCGCTGCAGTTCGCGAATTTTGACCATTGACTTCGAATGGATATTGCGGGAGATCCGACCGTCGGATTCTCCTAAAACTGGAACCGTTGGGTTCGTATCGAAAAGAGCTTTCCAATGAATATTAGAAATTAGAAATCTAACGGTTGGATTTGGAATTATGTCCAAACCAAATTTGGAAAAGGACGCTGTAAGTGCAGTTCGATGGCCGTTGACGGAAATCGACTGTACGGGCCTTGATAAAATTATTAAAAATAGTAATAATTTGTATAAAATCATAAGAAATGATTTGGGAAGAATTGGGATGAAAAATTCCATATTTGAAAAGATAAAAATAGATTTTTATAGAAATGAACTAGTTTTGAACTAGAATAGTAATTTATTTATTTTTAAAATAAATAAAGTGAGTTTGAAATGGTTTTGAAATATAACCAGAATTTCCAATAATTGAATTGGAAGGGATTTGAATCGAAATTGTCTCCGGAATATTTCGATGTTGGATTTCGTGATTATACAGATATTGTTATGGAAATTTGAAAGATACATATATCATTATTTCCAATACAATATCTGTTGGTCGTAGAATTTGATATTGAATATAAGCCGATATATTTTCTATTCAGAGCCTTGTATTTAATATCAAATGTGATTTGGGTTTGTCGTGAATGGTGCTTTCATTAACATTGTTCTTAAGACCAGTTGAGAAAAGATTAAATCTTTTTATTTAGATTTAATGAAGTGTACCAATTAAATAATATTTGATTGAATTGATATTGATTTTTGGGTTTATCGTGAACAGTGTTTTAAATAACACTTGTTCTTTAACCCGATAATTAATGAATGTGATTTTGGGTTTATTGTTGGTTGAGTTTTAAATGACATTGGTTCTTTAACCCAGTTAAAGACAGGATATTGATTTCTGTGAAGATTAAAACTAAGTGGAGTTTTAATGAATCTTTAATTAGATTGAAATGATCGAGACTGGAGTATCACCAGTTTTGCTCCAGGTGATAGTTAAATCTTTAATTAGATTTGAACGTAAAATGGTAATTGAATTTACCGATAACACCATGGTGTTAGATATGAAGTATTACCAGTTTTACCTCATGGGATGAATAGGTTGGGGTTGGGAAATTAAAATAAATGATTACTTCGGTGTGGTTCGCTAATCCCGACTAGTTTTAATTGATATTCAAAGGAGATTAAAAAATAAATTTAAAGAATTTATCATTGATAAAATTAATGGGAACCTTTCCCAAAATATAAGAATATTTGAATAAAAGAATATTCTGAATTGGAAAGAGGTGTATGTTGTGTTTGTGTAACTCGTGTTTATTATATATATACGCGAGTTGTTCAGAAAGACCGGGTTTATCCCATTCTGAATAACAAATTCGACGTGGTGTCGAAGATGAAGATGGTGGTTGAAGACCAGAGGTCTTCACGTCGTTTGGGTAATTACTGATGATCTTGATTGGGATGTACACCCAAGAAGATGGAAACAGTTGGTGATCGTCCAGACGCACTTGGAGATCGATGGATATGCGGGGTACTAGGTGCCTCCGGTTTCGTTCAGACCCAGAACGGACTTGTAAATAGACTGTGTGTCTGACATTGGATTTTAGTCTGTGTGATTGATTTCTATTAAATATATATCTGTTTGGCAGCGGAGAATTTATTCTCTTGCTTAATGCCCTTCTCTGAGACGTACGAGCTCAGGGGTTATAAATTGATGGATATCAAATGCATAGAGTGAATTGCCTGTGTGGCATGCTAAGATGCAAATGATCAAGGCTTCTGTTGAAAAGAAAAGTCTTGTGGTTGATGATCAAAGCACCGCCTGTGTGGCATAGCTTTGTGTAACGTGAATTCGCGAGTCTCACACCCCGGTTGTGGACCAGAAACGGGAGAGGACCTCAGGGAGGGCACGCGTTTCCTTCTAGCTGGGGTGGTGTCAGTGACCTACCAGCCCTGACATTTATATACTTTTCACCTGTGTGGTTGTTGCTGTTGCGAGGCGCCTCGGTTAGATCGGACGATCCGGGTCCGATGGAGCCATTCGTTGGCTCATTTATGCCCCAAAGGGCGGGGAAACGCAGTGTTCAGGCATTTTAATCCATATTGGTGGACCGGCCCTGACGATCCAAGGGTCACTCGAGCTCTGATCCTGAGACATGGGCTAGATTGTCTCGAATCGGTTGAGGACTATCTTTTGCCTTGGTTCATAGATGGAAATCCAATTTCCAAATACGTGACATTTGCGGTTTTATTTGTAGAACCTAGTATGGCGACATAGTGGGATGGGGCGCTTATGTCGTCTATGATTGATACTTATGATTTGAAGTTGTTTTATACACTATGCACTTATAATAGTATCAAATGATTTGTTTTAAACGTATCAAGCTTTCTTCGCTATTATAAGGTAAAAACCCTATCCTCCGGCTTGCGTTGCATTGTGTGATGGGAACTGGGTCTTATAATAGCTTCATTGTTCTTTATTTAGCATTGCATTGTTTGTTTCATGCACTGGTGTTCTTGGGAGGAAACCCGTTCCGTGTTATACGGCGTGGTCCCTTGATTTACCTAACTTTAAAAATAAAGATTAATAACTGTTTTAGTTCTCACACCAGTCCCATGACTGACCTGGAGTTTATTGTTTTAACCTAAACTCTGGGTGCCCTTATTTTGACACGGGCAGCTAGTAGTTTTGGTTTTGCAGATTTATATTCACAGGATCCTGGTTTACAGCTGTAATGATATCCGGAAAGCTTTGTATTCGTATATCTCTTCTAGTTGTGTATTGTATTATTTTCCGCTGCTATGTAATTTATTGTAATATCTGATAATTTGTGATGTATATTATTTATTCAAACTCTGTATATTCTTGTATTCTGATGGAATTATTGTAATTAACAATGAAATGTTCTTCCGTCTGCGTTCTATTTTGTCGTGTTCTCAAAACAATTCGTTCTTTCTCTTCTCTTCGGAGACCGGGGAAGTTCGGGTCGTTTCATCGTGGTATCAGAGCTTTGGTTTACAAAGCTAGAGAACAAGGCACATTAGAACAATACGAAAGAATTCATCAGATATTGGATTAGTAATATCCAATTGGAATGACTCGTTAGAGATAGGATCAGTAGTATCCTAGAACGAGTGTAAAGGATATATTTTTAAAATGAAAACAAATTTTGTTTTGAAAATTTGAATCAATTATTCGTATTTGATTATTTATTTATATTGATTTTGGACAATCCGATATATAAAGGTTTTGCATATACGTCTTGCAAACGTATATTCGAAGTTTTAATATACTGGATAGTTATAGAATCACACTCTAGTGCCTAGGGATAATTCTGGTGATGGGCCACCGTCGCCAGTATTTATTTTCGAGTTTCGAAAGTGAGATTTCTATATATCTCCAATTGACTGGTGGGAGAACCGAAACTAGATAGGGCTTATTGTTATGATTTGGCATCAAAAATCTGATTTTTGACTATATATTAAAGTTATGAATTTGAAATGATAATTCACTAATTGATTGATGGTTGTGTTGTTTGATTATTGTTTGATTAATTAAATGTTGAACCATATAGCCAAATTGAATCAAATATAGAATTGTATTGAAATTGGTCGCATTTGCATGCATATACATGTACTTACATTGAACAGGTCATAGCAAGGAGGCTAGAGTAGAGAAATAAAATTGTTTGCCCGACAAATAGGTACATGTTTACCATAATTTACTGTTTTGTTTGGGTGATGATGATTTTATGAGCCGATTGGCTAGCCGCTTGGCTTTTTCTTTTTCTTTTTTGAGATCAGAAGGCCTGTATGGCAATTTCGGGATTTTCCCGTGCTCCTGATGCAGGGGTGGTTATGGTGAAATTTTTCGGAAATTTGCCAAATTTTTTGAAAAAATTGAAAAGTTCTTAGAAACTGAAAAGTTGAAGAACTTAAGCCGTAATCAAAATAATGGAAGTTGAGTTGAATTGTGAAACAACTTTCGGCTTTGTTCCTTTTCGGGGACGAAAAGTTTTAAGTGGGGGAGATTGTAATAACCCGGAAATGTGGGCCAGTTTAAAATTTTTATTTTGGCAATTTTAGCGAATTTTGATTATTTAAAAAGAATTATTTTAAATAATATCGACGATAAATTTATTTTGAATATAATTCGAACGTATATATTTATATAGCTCGACGTTGGAATATAAATATTTATTTAAAATTTAAAAGGAATTGAAAATAGCGCGGTAGTTCGATCATTCGATTTCAAAATTCAAATGAACATACCGGGTGCAAAATAAACCGGATTTTAGTGAAACAAAAAATATTTGAATCTATTTGTGAATATCTTTCCAACGAATTCGAAAAATCAAAATTTCATAGCGGGAATCAAAAGATATGCCCAGTTGAAAATTCTGAATAGTCGCTATGGAATTCCGGCCCTTAAAAATGGAAATTTTGCAAACGACCTCGAATTTCGATGTAACAACCCGCAAAAATCAGGACCAATTTAAGAATTTTATTTTAGAAAATTTTAATGAATTTTGACAATATAAAATAATTTATTTAAATAATAATGATCACAAATTTGATTCAAATCGAAGTTAGAATGAATGATTTAATTTTTATTATGAAAAGAGTTAGAAATAACGCGGTAGTTTGAAAAGTCAAACTTGAACTTTGACTGACCGTACAGGATGCAAAATTTAACGGATTTTAGTGAAACCAAAAATATTAGAATCTATTTAAATTTATCTTTCCAACGAATCCGAAAAATCGAAATTTCATAACGGGAATCAAAAGTTATGTCAAAATTAAAATCTAGAATGGTCGCTATGAAATTTATAAGGGCCAAAATGCTACATTTTGCAGAATAAGGAATTAGGACCCGAAACCATCTCCATTGATTTTAGAATGTTGTTTACATATAAAAATGACTATAAGAACTTATATTTTTGAGTTTCGGAAAAATTCCACTATTTTTGGTATTTTTAAATATTAAAAATATACGCCTGAAAAATGGAATTTTTGCAAACGAACTCCGAATTCGACGAGACCAGTTTCTATGGATTCGGAATATTAAATTAAGGTAAAATTCTAAAATTTATAATTTTTGGAATTATTTTGTGGCCTGTATAATTTTTACAGTGGAAATACAGCATATTTTCAGACTTCGGAAATTTATAATAAATTCATACGGAATCGGAAAATTACGAAATCAGGTTCGTTGGGTTCGTAATGACCTGAAATAATTATGTTTAAAATTTTATTAATTTTGAAATCAGCATGTATTTATAAGAATTTTTGAACTGAAGAAAACAGTTGAAAATTGAGTAATTGGGCACATAATGATATTTGGGCCCAAACCAAAATTAAACCCATGGTATATATTATCTTTTTTCTGAGTTTTAGGGTTGAAATTCGAAATGCACAGCAGCCACTCTCTTTTCCATCATTTTTTCTCAATTTCCATGGCGGCTCCCTCTTCCTCTAAAATTCATAAAAAAATAAAATCTCTTCAAACCATAGCAAATTATATGTTTTCTCGAAGGTCTCGACGATACGAAGCTAATGGTGTAGTCGGTTTTGTCAAACAGCGCTCGGATTCGCCGGAATCTCGTCTTAAAGCTCGCTGTTTTCGAAATTCAGAAACTCAAAACGTAAATCAAGAAATTCCCGTGAATCGAGGAAGAATTAGACGAAGTCACGAACACGGAAGTTCTTCGTCTACGCAAGACGAAGATGCTCAGAAAATTTCAGGCAGTTTGGAGGTGTGAGGCGGCCTGTGGGACCCGCGAGGCGAAATCCTTTCTAGGCGATTTCCCGATGATCGGAGAAGCTTTAGGGGCGGCTCTTTCTGGTGGTGGTGCGTCTCGCCAAGACGAAGACATTGGCGGTGGTCCCGTGGCGTCAGGTGGCCCGAGGCAGCGGCAAAGTGCGGTCAAAGTTCGGCGGTGAACAGTGTTTTTCGGTCAATGGGCTTGAGGGTATTTTCTATTTTATTTTTAATTATTTAATTAATTTCCAGAACTTTAAAATTGCATAACTCACTCATACGATGTCGAAAATCGACGATTTCAGGTGCGTTGGGATCGTGGCGACGAGATAGACGCGTGGACACTAATTTTGTCCAATTCTGAGACAGTGAAATTTTTAGGTATTTTTCACGAATATTAATTAATTATTTAATTATGTCCAACTTTAATAAATCATAACTCTCTCGTACGAGGTCCGATTGACGAACCGTAAATTGCGTTGGACTCGTCTTTCCGAGCTCTTCGCGTTGGCGCAGACCAGAGCTGAATCCGAGACAGTCAAATTTTCAGCAAAAATCAATGTGAGATTCTATTTTTAATTTAATTTAATTTAATTATTATTTTTTTGTTATTTAAATAATTTAATGAGAAGTGAACTAGATCCGTGATGTATGACTACATGTTGATGCTTGGGTTTGGATTTGTGTTTGGATGATTGTCATATGAATTGCGTTGTTGGAATCTACACGAATGGATTTGATCCCTTTTTATGTTGTTTTGACAGAAAAAAAATTTAGATTTTGTGTTTTATGTTGTTTTGAGAATAAAAATTTGATCTTTTATTTTATGATGTGTTAAGAATAAAGATTAGATCTTTATTTAAAATTTATAAAGATAGGATTTTTATATTATAAAAGAAAGTTTAAATCTTTTAATTATATATATAAATCAAGTTAGGATTTTTATAACACGTATAAAAAAAAATCTTATTTTATTTAGATTTAGAAAAAAAACAAAGTTGGGATCTTGACACAAAAATGCGACACTACATCTTATGATGTTATTATATGCGATGTCATGAAGATTTAATACCATATTGTATGTGGTCATTATTGTTTGTCGACATGAATGCTTAACATTAATCTACATGTTGCCCATTGAATGGTTTGGAATGGGTTTGAACACCCCATATTATGTTATTTATCATTTTATTGATATGCAAGCGCGACACCATATTCTGTGTGTTATTAATTTTCGTATGCGGTCATGTGAATTGGAAGATGACCATAATTTTAGTGCGGTCATGTAAATAGGAAAATAACCACATTTTAGTGCGTGAGTGTAAATAGAAAATTTATATTATATTTTTAGCACTTAAGTAAGAATAAGATTATTAAAATAGTCTTAGCGTCTTAATAAAATTTAAGAAAATAAACTTATTTTCATAGTTAATGTCACAATATGTGAAGACCCGTAACTTCCCCGTAAAGGAAAGTGTCGGATAGTTCGAGAACAAACCACAACAGAACGCATATAAAAGAACATTTCATTGTATATTACAACAATGCATCAGATTACAAGAATATACAGAGTATAAATGAATATTACACAGAAATATCAGAGATTTAAATTACATTTAAATACATAGCAGCGGAAAATAATACAATACACAACTAGAATGAGATATACGGATACAAAGCTTTCCGGATATCGTTCCAGCTGTAAACCAGGATCCTGTGAATATAAATCTGCAAAACCAAAACTACTAGCTGCCCGTGTCAAAATAAGGGCACCCAGAGTTTAGGTTAAAACAATAAACTCCAGCTCAGTCATGTGACTGGTGTGAGAACTAAAACAGTTATTAATCTTTATTTTTAAAGCTAGGTAAATCAAGGGACCACGCCGTATAACACGGAACGGGTTTCCTCCCAAGGATACCAGTGCATAAAACAAACAGCGCAATGCTAAATAAAGAAAAATGAAGCTGTTATAAGACCCAGGTCCCATCACACAATGCAACGCAGCCGAGAATAGGGTTTTCCCTTATAACAGCCAAAGAATGCTTGATACGTTTAAAACAAATCATTTGATACTATTATAAGTGCATAGTGCATAAAACAACTTCAAATCATAAGTATCAATCATAGGCGGCATGAGCGCCCCATCCCACTATGTCGCCATATATAGGTTATACAATCCAAATCGCAAAGTCACGTATTTGGAAATTGGGTTTCCATCTATGAACCGAGGCAAAAGATAGTCCTCAACCGATTCGAGACAATCTAGCCCATGTCTCCGGAACAGCCGCAACTGCCCCTTGGATCGTCAGGGCCGGTCCACCGATGTGGATTATAGTGCCTGAACAATACGTCTCTCCGCCCTTTGGGGCGTAAGTCTGGTCCGTCAGCCGACCAGAATGCATTCGGCCGAAACCGATATAACCGAGGCGCCTCGCAACAGCAACAACCACATAAGTCAAACTCGTCAGGGCGTGTAAAACCACTGACGCCACTTCTAGCTAGAAAGAAACGCAAGTCCTCCCTGAGGTCCGTCTCCCGTTTTTGGTTCATACCGGGTGTGAAACACGCGAGGTAAACGTTACACAAAGCTACGCCACAAAGGCCGTGCTTTGATCATCACCACAAGACTTTGCTTTTCAACAGAAGCCTTGATCATTTGCATCTTAGCATGCCACACAGGCAAACCACTCTATGCAACCGATATCAGTCACACAGAATGAAATCCAATGTCAGACACACAGTCCATTTACAAGTCCGTTCTGGGCCTGAACGAAACCGGAGGCACCTAGTACCCCGCATATCCATCGATCTCCAAGTACGTCTGGACGATCACTAACTGTTTCCATCTTCTTGGGTGTACAGCCCAATCAAGATCATCAGTTATCACCCAAACGACGTGAAGACCTCCGGTCTTCGACCATCGTCTTCATCTTCGACTTATCGTCGTATCAGTTACTCAGAATGGGATAAACCCGGTCTTTCCGAATAACTCGCGTATATTTTAAATAAGTGTTACACAAACACAACATACGCCTCATTCCAATTCATTAGTCACTAACCGTAAATTAATCAAGAGAATAATTCCCCAAATATTAACCCCGAAGGCCGAAACCAACATCAGATCAATATCCAGAAAACCATTCTGCTTGGCTAACCGCCAGTTAGTTTCTAAATTTCACATTCAAATCTAATTAAAGATTTAACTATCGCCTGGAGCAAAACTGGTGATACTCCATTCTCGATCTTTTCAATCTAATTAAAGATTCATTAAAACTCCACTTAGTTTTAATCTGTGACTGGGTTAAAGAATCAGTGTCATTTAAAACACGGTTCACGATAAACCCAAAGTCACGTCCCATTAATTATCGGGTTAAAGAACAAGTGTTATTTAAAACACTGTTCACGATAAACCCAAAAATCAATATCAATTCAATTCCAATTAAATATCATTTAATTGGTACACTTCATTAAATCTAAATAAAAAGATTTAATCTTTTCTCAACTGGGTTCAAGAATAGTGTTAGTGAAGACACCATTCACGACAAACCCAAATCACATTCATTAATTATCGGGTTAAAGAACAAGTGTTATTTAAAACACTGTTCACGATAAACCCAAAAATCAATATCAATTCAATTCCAATTAAATATCATTTAATTGGTACACTTCATTAAATCTAAATAAAAAGATTTAATCTTTTCTCAACTGGGTTCAAGAACAGTGTTAGTGAAGACACCATTCACGACAAACCCAAATCACATTCATTAATTATCGGGTTAAAGAACAAGTGTTATTTAAAACACTGTTCACGATAAACCCAAAAATCAATATCAATTCAATTCCAATTAAATATCATTTAATTGGTACACTTCATTAAATCTAAATAAAAAGATTTAATCTTTTCTCAACTGGGTTCAAGAACAGTGTTAGTGAAGACACCATTCACGACAAACCCAAATCACATTTGATATTCAATACAAGGCTCTGAATAGAAAATATACCGGCTTATATTCAATATCAAATTCCACTACTAACAGATATCGTATTGGAAATAACGATATAAATATATATCTTTCAAATTTCCATATCAACATCCGTATAATCACGAATTCCAACATCGAAATATTCCGAAGACAATTTCGATTCAAATCCACTCCAATGCGATCATTGGAATTTTGGTTACTTTTAAAACCCTTTTCGAATTCAATTTATTTATTTAAAAATAAATAGAATTATAATTCTAGTTCAAAACTAGTTCATTTCGATAAAAATCTACTTTTATCTTTTCAAATATGGAGTTTTTCATCCCAATTCTTTCTAAATCATTTCTTATGATTTTACACAAATTATTACTATTTTTAATAATTTTATCAAGGCCCGTACAGTCGATTTCCAACAATGGCCATCGAACTGCACTTACAGCGACCTTTTTCGAATTTGATCTGGACATAATTCCAAATCCAACCGTTAGATTTCAAATTTCTAATATTCGTTAGAAAGCTCTTTTCGATACGAACCCAACGGTTCCGGTTTTAGGAGAATCCGACGGTCGGATCTCCCGCAATGTCCGTTTGAAATAAATGGTCGAAATTCACGAACTGCCGCGGCGCGGCGCGTTCTATTCAGGCCATTATATTATATATATAATATATATAATATATACTTCGTCGATTTCTATTTAAAACGAATTATATAAATAGTTTTAAAATCGTTTCAAAACCTATTTCAACTTCCATTTCAATTCAAAGCAAAATTGAATTCTTCTTTATAAATTCGTTTCAAAATTCATTTCTATTCAATTCAAATTTCAATTCAATTTGAATTCATTTCAATTCGCTTTCAATTCCATTTGAATTCGTTTTCAATTCAATTCATTTCGAAATCGTTTTCAATTCATTTCGAATTCGTTTTCAATTCATTTCATTTCGAAATCGTTTTCAATTCAATTCATTTCGAAATTGTTTTCAATTCATTTCGAATTCGTTTTCAATTCAATTCATTTCGAAATCGTTTTCAATTCATTTTGAATTCGTTTTCAATTCAATTCATTTCGAAATCGTTTTCAATTCATTTTGAATTCGTTTTCAATTCAATTCATTTCGAAATCGTTTTCAATTCATTTTGAATTCGTTTTCAATTCAATTCATTTCGAAATCGTTTTCAATTCATTTTGAATTCGTTTTCAATTCAATTCATTTCGAAATGAATAAAATCGATATAAATATCGATTCACGTCAAAATGGCGTCAATCTAATCAACACGGCTTCATAAATTTCTATTTTCAAAATAGTTGTTATTATCAAAATATTTCGTTCAACACATGACCAATCTCAATGAATGAGTACTGTCAACACATGAACTTTTATTTTATAATATTCTTTATTTTTCAAATTGGAATGAGGCCCAATCAATTACCATATAAAGTTAATTATATGGATTTTCATACAACACATGTATATCATAGCATTGAAAAATAATCAACCATCAACCAAAGTGCACTACACTGTATAAGCATCAAATATAGATACCTAACGCTTATAACAGCCTGTCAATCAATCGATCGACATATTTAATCAATCAGGATGAGTGAACTTCAAATTTCATCCCAACACCCGTGTGGGGTTTCAAACAATCAAACACAGATTTTATTTGTGCAGTTGGGCGATGTGTGAAATTTATCGACCCAATCAATATCAGTCAAATCAGTGTATATACAAACAAATCATTTATTCACATTCACGTTAAAAATTATATTTTTAACGATAAAACATTTTATTTCAACCTATGAATTTCTATTCAATTCATTTACACAATAAAATGATATTTTTATTTTCTAACATATTTTAGAAAATTTCGGCGGCATAACGGCACGATACTAGAAACGGGACAAGGCCTAGCCTAATCCCCGGTCTAGTGAAGGCCCACGCCATTCACACATCAATCAAATCAATTCGTTATGCAAACCACAAAATTTGGAGTAAGGGTCTAACCTAGCCTTACTCCTTCGCCTTATAACGGCGCACGTCTAATCCTAACCAATTTATCGATTCGATTTTTTTTTTTACACCACAAACCACATTCAAACCAATATCGCAATCAATAACCAAACAGCCAAACAAACAAGTCCATGGTCTGTGGACGATTGTGTCGGGTGCTACTAAACACCGTCTGCATCCTAGTATATATATATAACTAGAAAATAAATTTGAAAGGTGAGAAATTCTCACTTATAGCTATCCTAGCTCCACGGCACTTCACTGATAGAAAACTTCATCGCTATCGCACCTTCGTCATCTTCGTTGCCCGCTTTCACTACATAAGTAAAAATCATATTTTTACTTCGCTATTCAATATATAAAAATCGAATTTTTACTTCGATGTTCAATATATAAAAATTCTATTTTTCTATCGAAGTTCAATATATAAAAATTCTATTTTTCTATCGAAGTTCAATATATAAAAATTCTATTTTTCTATCGAAGTTCAATATATAAAAATTCTATTTTTACATCGAAGTTCAATATATAAAAATTCTATTTTTCTATCGAAGTTCAATATATAAAAATTCTATTTTTACATCGAAGTTCAATATATAAAAATTCTATTTTTACTATATATAAAAATTCTATTTTTCTATCGAAGTTCAATATATAAAAATTCTATTTTTCTATCGAAGTTCAATATATAAAAATTCTATTTTTCTATCGAAGTTCAATATCTAAAAATTCTATTTTTACATCGAAGTTCAATATATAAAAATTCTATTTTTCTATTGAAGTTCAATATATAAAAATTCTATTTTTACATCGAAGTTCAATATATAAAAATTCTATTTTTCTATCGAAGTTCAATATATAAAAATTCTATTTTTACATCGAAGTTCAATATATAAAAATTCTATTTTTACTATATATAAAAATTCTATTTTTACTATATATAAAAATTAGTTTTCACTTTATTTAAAATTCAGTTTTCACTTTAATATAAAATCCAGTTTTCACTTTTATATAAAATTTCAGTTTTACTTTAATATAAAATCCAGTTTTACTTTTATATAAAATTTCAGTTTTTATACTTTTAAACATTTCAGTTTAAAACTTTAAAATAAAAATAAAAAATCAGTTTTGAACTTTAAAATAAAAAAATCAGTTTCGAACTTTAAAATAAAAAAATCAGTTTCGAACTTTAAAATAAAAAAATCAGTTTCGAACTTTAAAATAAAAAAATAAAAAATCATATAAACTTACAGTTTTTTCTGCTTTTCTGTGCGAAGAAGGGGGGAGAGGTTCAGGGTGGCGGTGGATGGCCTGAGGGGGCGCAGGGGTCGGAGGATGGTGCGGTTGGCGGTTTCAGGTGGGGGTGGTCTCGCGTCGCCGAGCAGCAGGGGGGGTTGGGCGCGGGGTCTCTGAGGAAGAGGAGGGTGAGCGCGAGAGGAGGGGAGGAGATAGGGGAGGTAGGCGGCGAACGGAGGAGGCAGGTGGTGGATCGGCGGCGTCAATCGATAGTCTTAGGGTTTTCTTCTTTTTTTTTTTTTTTTTTTCTGCCGATTATTGGATCGGTAATGAACTACGGGGGGGGGGGGGGGGCAAGGTATAGAGGGGAGAGAAATATTTTTTTTTTTTATTATTATTATTAATTAATTAATTTATTTTATCCTAAAGAGTTGACCTTCACATACGACCTCGAAACGAGGCCCACCGCCTGTCGTCCATAGCGTTTTACCCCCATTCCGAACACAATGGGATATGTATCGCAAGCTGATTTGATTGTTACAATCAGTTTCCGTTAAATTTACATTTAAATCACTATATTGAATTTTAAACGTACATTTCAAATTACCGGGGTCGCATACTAACTGGAAAAATTCCAGAAAAATATTTTCTAGCTTCGTATTGACGATACGGTCCTAACAAAACTAGTTTCGTCGAATTCTGAGACCGTTTGAAAAATGGCCAATTTCCAGTCGATTAAAATCCACTGAAAATGGTCAAACGCATTTTCCTTTACCACGCTCACATACTGATTCGAAAAATTATGAAATTCGAAACCTAGCAATAATTTGACATCCCGAACCCAACAAAACTGGTTTCGTCGAAATCCGAGGTCGTTTGCAAAATTGCTATTTTTAAGGGCCTTATATATATAAAAATATATATAAATTCCACAGCGACTATTCAGAATTTTCAACTGGACATATCTTTTGATTCCCGCTATCAAATTTCGATTATTCGGATTCGTTGGAAAGATATTATCAATTAGATCCCATTATTTTTGGTTTCACTAAAATCCGGATTGTTTTGCACCCGGTACATTCATTTGAAGTTTGTAATCGAATTATCGAACTACCGCGCCATTTTCAATTCTATTTATAATTATATATAAATATTTATATTCTAACGACGACGCGTATAAATATATACGTTCGAATTATATTCAAAATAAATTTCTCGTCGATATTATTTAAAATAATTCATTTTAAATAATCTAAATTCGCTAAAATTGCCAAAATAAAAATTTTAAACTGGCCCAGATTTTACGGGTTGTTACAATCTCCCCCACTTAAAACTTTTCGTCCCCGAAAAGGAACAAAGTCGAAAGTGGTTTGATTATTCAGCTCTACGTTCAACCTGGCTTCCATTCTCCAACTCTTTAGTTTCTGAGAATTTTCAAAATTTCAAAAATTTGGCTAACACCCTAAATTTTTGAAAAATTTCGCCATAACCTCCCCTGCACCGGGAGCATCGGGGAATTTCAAATAGCTTCCCCGGTCCTTCAGATGTCAAAAAGAAAAAGAAAAAGCCAAGCGGCTAGCCAATAGGCTCATAAAATCATCATCACCCAAACAAAACAGGAAATTATGTAGTAAACATGTACCTATTTGTCGGGCAAACTAATTTTATTCTCTGCTCTAGCCTCCTTGCTATGACCTGTTCAATGTAATATATGCATATGCAAGCAAATGTGACCAATTTCAATACAAGTCAATATTTGATTCAGTTAGGCATAATGGTTCAAAATTATCAAACAAATAAACAAACAACACAAACATCAATCAATTAATGAATTAGAGTTTCAAATTCATAATTTTGATACATATAAAGAAAATCATGTTTTTGATGCCAATTCACAACGATAAATCTATCTATATTAGTTTTGGTTCTCACACCAATCTAATGGAAATATATAGATATTACACGTTCGTCACTCGAATATAAATTCTGATGATGATATATCAATCATCAGAATCACTCCCGGGCGACTAGAGCGTAATTCTATATCTATCCAGTATATTAAAATTTCGAATACACGCGGATCAGACGTATACGCAAAATCTATATATACTGGATTGTCCACATCAATATAAATAAATAACCAAATACGAATAGTTGATTTAAATTTTCAAAACAAAATCTGTTTTCATTTGAAAAATATACTCTTCACACTCGTTCTAGGATACTACTGATCCTATCTCTAACGAGTCATTCCCATTGGATATTACTAATCCAATATCTGATGAATTCTTTCGTATGTTTCTAATGTGTCTTGTTCTCTAGCTTTGTAAACCAAAGCTCTGATACCAACTGTGAAGACCCGTAACTTCCCCGTAAAGGAAAGTGTCGGATAGTTCGAGAACAAACCACAACAGAACGCATATAAAAGAACATTTCATTGTATATTACAACAATGCATCAGATTACAAGAATATACAGAGTATAAATGAATATTACACAGAAATATCAGAGATTTAAATTACATTTAAATACATAGCAGCGGAAAATAATACAATACACAACTAGAATGAGATATACGGATACAAAGCTTTCCGGATATCGTTCCAGCTGTAAACCAGGATCCTGTGAATATAAATCTGCAAAACCAAAACTACTAGCTGCCCGTGTCAAAATAAGGGCACCCAGAGTTTAGGTTAAAACAATAAACTCCAGGTCAGTCATGTGACTGGTGTGAGAACTAAAACAGTTATTAATCTTTATTTTTAAAGCTAGGTAAATCAAGGGACCACGCCGTATAACACGGAACGGGTTTCCTCCCAAGGATACCAGTGCATAAAACAAACAGCGCAATGCTAAATAAAGAAAAATGAAGCTGTTATAAGACCCAGGTCCCATCACACAATGCAACGCAGCCGAGGATAGGGTTTTCCCTTATAACAGCCAAAGAATGCTTGATACGTTTAAAACAAATCATTTGATACTATTATAAGTGCATAGTGCATAAAACAACTTCAAATCATAAGTATCAATCATAGGCGGCATGAGCGCCCCATCCCACTATGTTGCCATATATAGGTTATACAATCCAAATCGCAAAGTCACGTATTTGGAAATTGGGTTTCCATCTATGAACCGAGGCAAAAGATAGTCCTCAACCGATTCGAGACAATCTAGCCCATGTCTCCGGAACAGCCGCAACTGCCCCTTGGATCGTCAGGGCCGGTCCACCGATGTGGATTATAGTGCCTGAACAATACGTCTCTCCGCCCTTTGGGGCGTAAGTCTGGTCCGTCAGCCGACCAGAATGCATTCGGCCGAAACCGATATAACCGAGGCGCCTCGCAACAGCAACAACCACATAAGTCAAACTTGTCAGGGCATGTAAAACCACTGACGCCACTTCTAGCTAGAAAGAAACGCAAGTCCTCCCTGAGGTCCGTCTCCCGTTTTTGGTTCATACCGGGTGTGAAACACGCGAGGTAAACGTTACACAAAGCTACGCCACAAAGGCCGTGCTTTGATCATCACCACAAGACTTTGCTTTTCAACAGAAGCCTTGATCATTTGCATCTTAGCATGCCACACAGGCAAACCACTCTATGCAACCGATATCAGTCACACAGAATGAAATCCAATGTCAGACACACAGTCCATTTACAAGTCCGTTCTGGGCCTGAACGAAACCGGAGGCACCTAGTACCCCGCATATCCATCGATCTCCAAGTACGTCTGGACGATCACTAACTGTTTCCATCTTCTTGGGTGTACAGCCCAATCAAGATCATCAGTTATCACCCAAACGACGTGAAGACCTCCGGTCTTCGACCATCGTCTTCATCTTCGACTTATCGTCGTATCAGTTACTCAGAATGGGATAAACCCGGTCTTTCCGAATAACTCGCGTATATTTTAAATAAGTGTTACACAAACACAACATACGCCTCATTCCAATTCATTAGTCACTAACCGTAAATTAATCAAGAGAATAATTCCCCAAATATTAACCCCGAAGGCCGAAACCAACATCAGATCAATATCCAGAAAACCATTCTGCTTGGCTAACCGCCAGTTAGTTTCTAAATTTCACATTCAAATCTAATTAAAGATTTAACTATCGCCTGGAGCAAAACTGGTGATACTCCATTCTCGATCTTTTCAATTTAATTAAAGATTCATTAAAACTCCACTTAGTTTTAATCTGTGACTGGGTTAAAGAATCAGTGTCATTTAAAACACGGTTCACGATAAACCCAAAGTCACGTCCCATTAATTATCGGGTTAAAGAACAAGTGTTATCTAAAACACTGTTCACGATAAACCCAAAAATCAATATCAATTCAATTCCAATTAAATATCATTTAATTGGTACACTTCATTAAATCTAAATAAAAAGATTTAATCTTTTCTCAACTGGGTTCAAGAACAGTGTTAGTGAAGACACCATTCACGACAAACCCAAATCACATTCATTAATTATCGGGTTAAAGAACAAGTGTTATTTAAAACACTGTTCACGATAAACCCAAAAATCAATATCAATTCAATTCCAATTAAATATCATTTAATTGGTACACTTCATTAAATCTAAATAAAAAGATTTAATCTTTTCTCAACTGGGTTCAAGAACAGTGTTAGTGAAGACACCATTCACGACAAACCCAAATCACATTCATTAATTATCGGGTTAAAGAACAAGTGTTATTTAAAACACTGTTCACGATAAACCCAAAAATCAATATCAATTCAATTCCAATTAAATATCATTTAATTGGTACACTTCATTAAATCTAAATAAAAAGATTTAATCTTTTCTCAACTGGGTTCAAGAACAGTGTTAGTGAAGACACCATTCACGACAAACCCAAATCACATTTGATATTCAATACAAGGCTCTGAATAGAAAATATACCGGCTTATATTCAATATCAAATTCCACTACTAACAGATATCGTATTGGAAATAACGATATAAATATATATCTTTCAAATTTCCATATCAACATCCGTATAATCACGAATTCCAACATCGAAATATTCCGAAGACAATTTCGATTCAAATCCACTCCAATGCGATCATTGGAATTTTGGTTACTTTTAAAACCCTTTTCGAATTCAATTTATTTATTTAAAAATAAATAGAATTATAATTCTAGTTCAAAACTAGTTCATTTCGATAAAAATCTACTTTTATCTTTTCAAATATGGAGTTTTTCATCCCAATTCTTTCTAAATCATTTCTTATGATTTTACACAAATTATTACTATTTTTAATAATTTTATCAAGGCCCGTACAGTCGATTTCCAACAATGGCCATCGAACTGCACTTACAGCGACCTTTTTCGAATTTGATCTGGACATAATTCCAAATCCAACCGTTAGATTTCAAATTTCTAATATTCGTTAGAAAGCTCTTTTCGATACGAACCCAACGGTTCCGGTTTTAGGAGAATCCGACGGTCGGATCTCCCGCAATGTCCGTTTGAAATAAATGGTCGAAATTCACGAACTGCCGCGGCGCGGCGCGTTCTATTCAGGCCATTATATTATATATATAATATATATAATATATACTTCGTCGATTTCTATTTAAAACGAATTATATAAATAGTTTTAAAATCGTTTCAAAACCTATTTCAACTTCCATTTCAATTCAAAGCAAAATTGAATTCTTCTTTATAAATTCGTTTCAAAATTCATTTCTATTCAATTCAAATTTCAATTCAATTTGAATTCATTTCAATTCGCTTTCAATTCCATTTGAATTCGTTTTCAATTCAATTCATTTCGAAATCGTTTTCAATTCATTTCGAATTCGTTTTCAATTCATTTCATTTCGAAATCGTTTTCAATTCAATTCATTTCGAAATTGTTTTCAATTCATTTCGAATTCGTTTTCAATTCAATTCATTTCGAAATCGTTTTCAATTCATTTTGAATTCGTTTTCAATTCAATTCATTTCGAAATCGTTTTCAATTCATTTTGAATTCGTTTTCAATTCAATTCATTTCGAAATCGTTTTCAATTCATTTTGAATTCGTTTTCAATTCAATTCATTTCGAAATCGTTTTCAATTCATTTTGAATTCGTTTTCAATTCAATTCATTTCGAAATGAATAAAATCGATATAAATATCGATTCACGTCAAAATGGCGTCAATCTAATCAACACGGCTTCATAAATTTCTATTTTCAAAATAGTTGTTATTATCAAAATATTTCGTTCAACACATGACCAATCTCAATGAATGAGTACTGTCAACACATGAACTTTTATTTTATAATATTCTTTATTTTTCAAATTGGAATGAGGCCCAATCAATTACCATATAAAGTTAATTATATGGATTTTCATACAACACATGTATATCATAGCATTGAAAAATAATCAACCATCAACCAAAGTGCACTACACTGTATAAGCATCAAATATAGATACCTAACGCTTATAACAGCCTGTCAATCAATCGATCGACATATTTAATCAATCAGGATGAGTGAACTTCAAATTTCATCCCAACACCCGTGTGGGGTTTCAAACAATCAAACACAGATTTTATTTGTGCAGTTGGGCGATGTGTGAAATTTATCGACCCAATCAATATCAGTCAAATCAGTGTATATACAAACAAATCATTTATTCACATTCACGTTAAAAATTATATTTTTAACGATAAAACATTTTATTTCAACCTATGAATTTCTATTCAATTCATTTACACAATAAAATGATATTTTTATTTTCTAACATATTTTAGAAAATTTCGGCGGCATAACGGCACGATACTAGAAACGGGACAAGGCCTAGCCTAATCCCCGGTCTAGTGAAGGCCCACGCCATTCACACATCAATCAAATCAATTCGTTATGCAAACCACAAAATTTGGAGTAAGGGTCTAACCTAGCCTTACTCCTTCGCCTTATAACGGCGCACGTCTAATCCTAACCAATTTATCGATTCGATTTTTTTTTTTTACACCACAAACCACATTCAAACCAATATCGCAATCAATAACCAAATAGCCAAACAAACAAGTCCATGGTCTGTGGACGATTGTGTCGGGTGCTACTAAACACCGTCTGCATCCTAGTATATATATATATATATAACTAGAAAATAAATTTGAAAGGTGAGAAATTCTCACTTATAGCTATCCTAGCTCCACGGCACTTCACTGATAGAAAACTTCATCGCTATCGCACCTTCGTCATCTTCGTTGCCCGCTTTCACTACATAAGTAAAAATCATATTTTTACTTCGCTATTCAATATATAAAAATCGAATTTTTACTTCGATGTTCAATATATAAAAATTCTATTTTTCTATCGAAGTTCAATATATAAAAATTCTATTTTTCTATCGAAGTTCAATATATAAAAATTCTATTTTTCTATCGAAGTTCAATATATAAAAATTCTATTTTTACATCGAAGTTCAATATATAAAAATTCTATTTTTCTATCGAAGTTCAATATATAAAAATTCTATTTTTACATCGAAGTTCAATATATAAAAATTCTATTTTTACTATATATAAAAATTCTATTTTTCTATCGAAGTTCAATATATAAAAATTCTATTTTTCTATCGAAGTTCAATATATAAAAATTCTATTTTTCTATCGAAGTTCAATATATAAAAATTCTATTTTTACATCGAAGTTCAATATATAAAAATTCTATTTTTCTATCGAAGTTCAATATATAAAAATTCTATTTTTACATCGAAGTTCAATATATAAAAATTCTATTTTTCTATCGAAGTTCAATATATAAAAATTCTATTTTTACATCGAAGTTCAATATATAAAAATTCTATTTTTACTATATATAAAAATTCTATTTTTACTATATATAAAAATTAGTTTTCACTTTATTTAAAATTCAGTTTTCACTTTAATATAAAATCCAGTTTTCACTTTTATATAAAATTTCAGTTTTACTTTAATATAAAATCCAGTTTTACTTTTATATAAAATTTCAGTTTTTATACTTTTAAACATTTCAGTTTAAAACTTTAAAATAAAAATAAAAAATCAGTTTCGAACTTTAAAATAAAAAAATCAGTTTCGAACTTTAAAATAAAAAAATCAGTTTCGAACTTTAAAATAAAAAAATCAGTTTCGAACTTTAAAATAAAAAATAAAAAATCATATAAACTTACAGTTTTTTCTGCTTTTCTGTGCGAAGAAGGGGGGAGAGGTTCAGGGTGGCGGTGGATGGCCTGAGGGGGCGCAGGGGTCGGAGGATGGTGCGGTTGGCGGTTTCAGGTGGGGGTGGTCTCGCGTCGCCGAGCAGCAGGGGGGGTTGGGCGCGGGGTCTCTGAGGAAGAGGAGGGTGAGCGCGAGAGGAGGGGAGGAGATAGAGGAGGTGGGCGGCGAACGGAGGAGGCAGGTGGTGGATCGGCGGCGTCAATCGATAGTCTTAGGGTTTTCTTCTTTTTTTTTTTTTTTTCTGCCGATTATTGGATCGGTAATGAACTACGGGGGGGGGGGGGGGGGCAAGGTATAGAGGGGAGAGAAATTTTTTTTTTTTTTTATTATTATTAATTTATTTATTTATTTTATCCTAAAGAGTTGACCTTCACATACGACCTCGAAACGAGGCCCACCGCCTGTCGTCCATAGCGTTTTACCCCCATTCCGAACACAATGGGATATGTATCGCAAGCTGATTTGATTGTTACAATCAGTTTCCGTTAAATTTACATTTAAATCACTATATTGAATTTTAAACGTACATTTCAAATTACCGGGGTCGCATACTAACTGGAAAAATTCCAGAAAAATATTTTCTAGCTTCGTATTGACGATACGGTCCTAACAAAACTAGTTTCGTCGAATTCTGAGACCGTTTGAAAAATGGCCAATTTCCAGTCGATTAAAATCCACTGAAAATGGTCAAACGCATTTTCCTTTACCACGCTCACATACTGATTCGAAAAATTATGAAATTCGAAACTTAGCAATAATTTGACATCCCGAACCCAACAAAACTGGTTTCGTCGAAATCCGAGGTCGTTTGCAAAATTGCTATTTTTAAGGGCCTTATATATATAAAAATATATATAAATTCCACAGCGACTATTCAGAATTTTCAACTGGACATATCTTTTGATTCCCGCTATCAAATTTCGATTATTCGGATTCGTTGGAAAGATATTATCAATTAGATCCCATTATTTTTGGTTTCACTAAAATCCGGATTGTTTTGCACCCGGTACATTCATTTGAAGTTTGTAATCGAATTATCGAACTACCGCGCCATTTTCAATTCTATTTATAATTATATATGAATATTTATATTCTAACGACGACGCGTATAAATATATACGTTCGAATTATATTCAAAATAAATTTCTCGTCGATATTATTTAAAATAATTCATTTTAAATAATCTAAATTCGCTAAAATTGCCAAAATAAAAATTTTAAACTGGCCCAGATTTTACGGGTTGTTACACAATAGGAATGCAACCTTATTTCCAGCGTTTATGTAAAAATATGAGTGTTGGTATATTTTTAGCGCGTTAAGTGAAAGTAGAAAATAAATATATTTTCATTGTTTAAGTTAAAATAAGATTGATAACTTATTTTTAGCGCGTTAGGTAAATTTAGAAAATAATTATAATTTCATTGTTGTTAATAAAATAAGAATGCAAACTTAATTGCATTGTTTTTTTTAAAATATAAATGCAACATTATTCGCATTGTTTTGATAAAAATATGAATGCAAACATTATTTACACTTTTTGATAAAATATAAATGCAAACTTTATTTGCATCGTTCTGTTAAAATATGAATGAAACTTTATTTTTATTGTTTTAAGAAAAATATGAATGAAACTTTATTTTTATTTACATAAAAATATGAATGCAACTTTATTTTTATTGTTATGTCAAAAACATGAATGCAAGTTTATTTTAAGCGTTTTAAGTAAAATATGTAAATAAATATATTCGTAGTGTTTCTGATTAAAAATATAAAAAAATTTATATATGGATATTGCACATGAAAGTGAATATATAATTAGCGTTATTGAGGAACTTGAAATATTTTCATTATTTACTCAATTAATGGAATTAATGGACGATTTAATTAAGAAGATTGCACATTTAAAAAGGATGAAATAAAAAGTTTAAATTGGTAAGATTTCATTCCAATTATAATAATGAAGATTTGAATTGAAAAATCTCGTTTTTATGTTAACTTGTAAATTTAGAAGATTTGATTTTAAAATTTAACATAAATGGATTAATTGAGGAAGATTTCATTTAATATCAAAATGGTAAGTTTTGATATTACAATTGAAACATTTTGGGAATAGTTTTATGATATTAATATGGAAAGATTAATGTTTACTGAAATGAAAGGATAAGTAAAAGAATGAATGATATTTTAGAAATTAAATATTCTAAAATATGAAATGTTTTAAAATAATACTTTTAGGAGATAATTATAATTATAATTATTAATGTACCTGGACACGAGGTTAGGTCACATTTATGGCGGAAGTCTGCCCGGAACCAACCGGCATATCCAGCAGCCATAAATGTTGGGCCTAATGTGAGAGGTCCAAGTGCGCAAATACGAATTGGGTCAAGACACGAGGTTAAGCCCAACCTGTGGTAGAAGTCTGCCCGGAACCAACCGGCATATCCAGCATCCACAAGTTGTAGGCCTAATGTGAGAGGTCTGGCCCGCTATTAAATAATAAAATGTAAAGATAAACATAATAAATGGATAAGGAAAATGAATTGGGCTATTCAGTCCATTTTAAAAATAGTAACTCCATTTTAACCCGTATAAATTATGTTATACATTTTATAAAGGAAATCGAAGATGATTAATATTTTATATAAGATTAAATGAAATACTCTGAAATAAATGATGTCTAATTATATATATTAAATGGGAAATTTATGAAATTTAAATTTGGGTTTATCGTGAATTATGTTTTAAATAACATTTATTCTTTAACCCGAATTTATGATAGAATTAATTCCCTAGAAATTGAATAATCATTTAATAATGACTTTGGAAGATTAAAACTAAATAAAATTTTAATTAAATCTTTAATTAGATTGAAAGGGAATTAAGTAGTTAAGATCACTGAATTAAGAAAGTGATCGAAAATGGAAAATGAACCATAAAGCAATGAATATTTTCATGTTATAAATGAATAAATGAATGAAAACATGAAATGGTTATTTTATTTATATATTTTATATAAATAAAAGTAATGAAACTTTTATTTACTTTTCACATGTAAATAAAAAGAATGAAAATAAGAATGAAATTTTTATTTACATTTCACATGCGAATAAAAAGATATAAATATGAAATGAAACATGATTTAGAAGCATGAACCGCATATGAAAATTTAACATGTTTTAAAAAGCATGAAGTCGCATATGAAATGCATAATCAAGAAACCGCATATGAAATAAAAATTCATATTTAGAGTAGTATTACTGCATATGAAATGAATGGACGATATATTTATATGCATGAAATGAATGGACGATATATCTAAATGCATGAAATGAATGGACGATATATATACATGAAATGAATGGACGATATTTATAAAAGAATAAATAACGATATAGAATGGTTTGCAAATTTATACATGCGAGAATTATTTGGAAAGTCCGAGTTTACTCTCATTCCAAATAATGATACGACGTTCGAAGAGTTGAAGACGGTGATTGAAGACCGACGATCTTCACATCGAATGGGTGTGTTGCTATTGAGACCCATGATGGGAGTAGCTACCTTGAAAGGGCGACAGTAGTAGCCGTCCGGACGTAGTGTTGATTGCACGGATGTGACTTTCGCCCAGACCCAGGGCATAAGTTTATAAATGGAATGTATGTCTGACGTTGTAGTCCCTTATACTACATTCGTTGATCTCTCTTAATATATATCTGTTTGGTGGTTAACACCCTTCTCTGAGACATACGAGCTTAGAGGTTATATATTGGTAGAAATCAATGGTATAGTATGGACTGACAATGTGGCATACTAAGATGCATTGATCAAGGCTTTTGTTGAAAAGCAGGCCTTGTGGTGATGATCAAAGCATAGCCTATTACGGCATAGCTTTGTGTATATCGTGACTTCGCGAACCTCACACCCCGGTATGAGTCAAAAACGGGATACGGACTGCAGGGAGTGCACACGTTTCTTTCTAGCTAGAGTGGTGTCAGCGACCTGCCAGCCCTGACATTTTACTTATGTGGATGATGGATTTTGAGGCGCCTCGTTTTTTTATAGGCCGTTGGTGGTCATACTATAGGTCCAAAGGGACCGGGAAACGTGTGTTCAGGCATAACTAATCCACTGCCCATAGGCGGGGACCGGCCCTACCGCTTCCAAGGGTTCACTGCGGGGAATCCTGAGGCATTTGCTAGAGTGTCTCGAATCGGAGAGGATCTTGCCCCTAGCCTCGACTCATGATGGAATCCAAATTTCCAATACGCCCTTGCGGTTTTGATTGTATAACTAGTATTGGCGACATGCTATATGGTAACCATGCCGTCTAGGATTGATACTTATGATTCAAATCTTTTTATTAAAACATATATACACTAATAATAATATCAAATCCGTTTTATACGTATCAAGCATCTTTTGACCATTATAAGGTAAAACCCTATCCTCTGGTGTGCGTTGCATTGTGTGATGGGACCTGGGTCTTATAATGGTTTCATTTTTCCAAAAAGACATTGCGTTATTTCTCGATTTACTTTGGTTTATGCACTGGCAATCCATAGGAGTAAACCCGTTCCGCGAAAGTGGCGTGGTCCTTGGATTTGTCTTATTAGTTAAACTAGTTAAGAGTTCTCACACCAGTCCCATGACTGACTCGTAGTTTGTTTCACTTTGCAAACTCGGGTGCCCTCTTTTCCATACGGGCAGTCGAGTAGCTTTTTGCAGATATCTCTCTCTTTAGCAGGATCCTGGATCGAAGCCTAAAGCTGTGTCCAGAGCTTAGAAGTCTTCCGCTGTTTAATGTATTAAATCTGTTGTAATTTATTTTCCGCTGTAGTTTACTTTATTTGTACTCTGATATTCTGTACTCTGATGTTATATTATTGTAATGTAATAAAGGTCTGCTGTTATTGTTCTGATGTATTGTATTCCCAAAGTTAACGTATGCGAGTTTTGAACGGTCTTGGTCGATTTTGTGATCGATTAAGGTCGGGCAAAATCCGTGTCGTTACAGGTGGTATCAGAGCTCTGGTTAGCTCAAATCTTTGGGGTACAACTCGTTAGAACTGAACAAAAGACTCATCAGAGATTGGATTAGTAATGTCCAATAAGAATACTCATTATAGATAGGATCAGCAGTATCCTAGAATGAGAAAACTCATTAGAGATGGGGTTAGTAATGTCCTAGAACGAGTTAAGAGTTACGAATTTATAATTAGCGTATTTTTGATTATATAATCTATTTCTGAAAATATGATTTTTAAATATATAAAAGAGTATGTATATTTGATAAGTTAGTCAACAAATGAAATTAATAAGAGAAATTAAAATTTAGTTAGTTAATTAAACAACTTTTACTTTAGTTCCTTTTCGAGGACGAAAAGATTTTAAGTGGGGGCGATTGTAACAACCCGCAAAAATCAGGACCAATTTAAGAATTTTATTTTAGAAAATTTTAATGAATTTTGACAATATAAAATAATTTATTTAAATAATAATGATCACAAATTTGATTCAAATCGAAGTTAGAATGAATGATTTAATTTTTATTATGAAAAGAGTTAGAAATAACGCGGTAGTTTGAAAAGTCAAACTTGAACTTTGACTGACCGTACAGGATGCAAAATTTAACGGATTTTAGTGAAACCAAAAATATTAGAATCTATTTAAATTTATCTTTCCAACGAATCCGAAAAATCGAAATTTCATAACGGGAATCAAAAGTTATGTCAAAATTAAAATCTAGAATGGTCGCTATGAAATTTATAAGGGCCAAAATGCTACATTTTGCAGAATAAGGAATTAGGACCCGAAACCATCTCCATTGGTTTTAGAATGTTGTTTACATATAAAAATGACTATAAGAACTTATATTTTTGAGTTTCGGAAAAATTCCACTATTTTTGGTATTTTTAAATATTAAAAATATACGCCTGAAAAATGGAATTTTTGCAAACGAACTCCGAATTCGACGAGACCAGTTTCTATGGATTCGGAATATTAAATTAAGGTAAAATTCTAAAATTTATAATTTTTGGAATTATTTTGTGGCCTGTATAATTTTTACAGTGGAAATACAGCATATTTTCAGACTTCGGAAATTTATAATAAATTCATACGGAATCGGAAAATTACGAAATCAGGTTCGTTGGGTTCGTAATGACCTGAAATAATTATGTTTAAAATTTTATTAATTTTGAAATCAGCATGTATTTATAAGAATTTTTGAACTGAAGAAAACAGTTGAAAATTGAGTAATTGGGCACATAATGATATTTGGGCCCAAACCAAAATTAAACCCATGGTATATATTATCTTTTTTCTGAGTTTTAGGGTTGAAATTCGAAATGCACAGCAGCCACTCTCTTTTCCATCATTTTTTCTCAATTTCCATGGCGGCTCCCTCTTCCTCTAAAATTCATAAAAAAATAAAATCTCTTCAAACCATAGCAAATTATATGTTTTCTCGAAGGTCTCGACGATACGAAGCTAATGGTGTAGTCGGTTTTGTCAAACAACGCTCGGATTCGCCGGAATCTCGTCTTAAAGCTCGCTGTTTTCGAAATTCAGAAACTCAAAACGTAAATCAAGAAATTCCCGTGAATCGAGGAAGAATTAGACGAAGTCACGAACACGGAAGTTCTTCGTCTACGCAAGACGAAGATGCTCAGAAAATTCCAGACAGTTTGGAGGTGTGAGGCGGCCTGTGGGACCCGCGAGGCGAAATCCTTTCTAGGCGATTTCCCGATGATCGGAGAAGCTTTAGGGGCGGCTCTTTCTGGTGGTGGTGCGTCTCGCCAAGACGAAGACATTGGCGGTGGTCCCGTGGCGTCAGGTGGCCCGAGGCAGCGGCAAAGTGCGGTCAAAGTTCGGCGGTGAACAGTGTTTTTCGGTCAATGGGCTTGAGGGTATTTTCTATTTTATTTTTAATTATTTAATTAATTTCCAGAACTTTAAAATTGCATAACTCACTCATACGATGTCGAAAATCGACGATTTCAGGTGCGTTGGGATCGTGGCGACGAGATAGACGCATGGACACTAATTTTGTCCAATTCTGAGACAATGAAATTTTTAGGTATTTTTCACGAATATTAATTAATTATTTAATTATGTCCAACTTTAATAAATCATAACTCTCTCGTACGAGGTCCGATTGACGAACCGTAAATTGCGTTGGACTCGTCTTTCCGAGCTCTTCGCGATGGCGCAGACAAGAGCTGAATCCGAGACAGTCAAATTTTCAGCAAAAATCAATGTGAGATTCTATTTTTAATTTAATTTAATTTAATTATTATTTTTTTGTTATTTAAATAATTTAATGAGAAGTGAACTAGATCCGTGATGTATGACTACATGTTGATGCTTGGGTTTGGATTTGTGTTTGGATGATTGTCATATGAATTGCGTTGTTGGAATCTACACGAATGGATTTGATCCCTTTTTATGTTGTTTTGACAGAAAAAAAATTTAGATTTTGTGTTTTATGTTGTTTTGAGAATAAAAATTTGATCTTTTATTTTATGATGTGTTAAGAATAAAGATTAGATCTTTATTTAAAATTTATAAAGATAGGATTTTTATATTATAAAAGAAAGTTTAAATCTTTTAATTATATATATAAATCAAGTTAGGATTTTTATAACACGTATAAAAAAAAAATCTTATTTTATTTAGATTTAGAAAAAAAACAAAGTTGGGATCTTGACACAAAAATGCGACACTACATCTTATGATGTTATTATATGCGATGTCATGAAGATTTAATACCATATTGTATGTGGTCATTATTGTTTGTCGACATGAATGCTTAACATTAATCTACATGTTGCCCATTGAATGGTTTGGAATGGGTTTGAACACCCCATATTATGTTATTTATCATTTTATTGATATGCAAGCGCGACACCATATTCTGTGTGTTATTAATTTTCGTATGCGGTCATGTGAATTGGAAGATGACCATAATTTTAGTGCGGTCATGTAAATAGGAAAATAACCAAATTTTAGTGCGTGAGTGTAAATAGCAAATTTATATTATATTTTTAGCACTTAAGTAAGAATAAGATTATTAAAATAGTCTTAGCGTCTTAATAAAATTTAAGAAAATAAACTTATTTTCATAGTTAATGTCACAATAGGAATGCAACCTTATTTCCAGCGTTTATGTAAAAATATGAGTGTTGGTATATTTTTAGCGCGTTAAGTGAAAGTAGAAAATAAATATATTTTCATTGTTTAAGTTAAAATAAGATTGATAACTTATTTTTAGCGCGTTAGGTAAATTTAGAAAATAATTATAATTTCATTGTTGTTAATAAAATAAGAATGCAAACTTAATTGCATTGGTTTTTTTAAAATATAAATGCAACATTATTCGCATTGTTTTGATAAAAATATGAATGCAAACATTATTTACACTTTTTGATAAAATATAAATGCAAACTTTATTTGCATCGTTCTGTTAAAATATGAATGAAACTTTATTTTTATTGTTTTGATAAAAATATGAATGAAACTTTATTTTTATTTACATAAAAATATGAATGCAACTTTATTTTTATTGTTATGTCAAAAACATGAATGCAAGTTTATTTTAAGCGTTTTAAGTAAAATATGTAAATAAATATATTCGTAGTGTTTTTGATTAAAAATATAAAAAAAATTATATATGGATATTGCACATGAAAGTGAATATATAATTAGCGTTATTGAGGAACTTGAAATATTTTCATTATTTACTCAATTAATGGAATTAATGGACGATTTAATTAAGAAGATTGCACATTTAAAAAGGATGAAATAAAAAGTTTAAATTGGTAAGATTTCATTCCAATTATAATAATGAAGATTTGAATTGAAAAATCTCGTTTTTATGTTAACTTGTAAATTTAGAAGATTTGATTTTAAAATTTAACATAAATGGATTAATTGAGGAAGATTTCATTTAATATCAAAATGGTAAGTTTTGATATTACAATTGAAACATTTTGGGAATAGTTTTATGATATTAATATGGAAAGATTAATGTTTACTGAAATGAAAGGATAAGTAAAAGAATGAATGATATTTTAGAAATTAAATATTCTAAAATATGAAATGTTTTAAAATAATACTTTTAGGAGATAATTATAATTATAATTATTAATTTACCTGGACACGAGGTTAGGTCACATTTATGGCGGAAGTCTGCCCGGAACCAACCGGCATATCCAGCAGCCATAAATGTTGGGCCTAATGTGAGAGGTCCAAGTGCGCAAATACGAATTGGGTCAAGACACGAGGTTAAGCCCAACCTGTGGTAGAAGTCTGCCCGGAACCAACCGGCATATCCAGCATCCACAAGTTGTAGGCCTAATGTGAGAGGTCTGGCCCGCTATTAAATAATAAAATGTAAAGATAAACATAATAAATGGATAAGGAAAATGAATTGGGCTATTCAGTCCATTTTAAAAATAGTAACTCCATTTTAACCCGTATAAATTATGTTATACATTTTATAAAGGAAATCGAAGATGATTAATATTTTATATAAGATTAAATGAAATACTCTGAAATAAATGATGTCTAATTATATATATTAAATGAGAAATTTATGAAATTTAAATTTGGGTTTATCGTGAATTATGTTTTAAATAACATTTATTCTTTAACCCGAATTTATGATAGAATTAATTCCCTAGAAATTGAATAATCATTTAATAATGACTTTGGAAGATTAAAACTAAATAAAATTTTAATTAAATCTTTAATTAGATTGAAAGGGAATTAAGTAGTTAAGATCACTGAATTAAGAAAGTGATCGAAAATGGAAAATGAACCATAAAGCAATGAATATTTTCATGTTATAAATGAATAAATGAATGAAAACATGAAATGGTTATTTTATTTATATATTTTATATAAATAAAAGTAATGAAACTTTTATTTACTTTTCACATGTAAATAAAAAGAATGAAAATAAGAATGAAATTTTTATTTACATTTCACATGCGAATAAAAAGATATAAATATGAAATGAAACATGATTTAGAAGCATGAACCGCATATGAAAATTTAACATGTTTTAAAAAGCATGAAGTCGCATATGAAATGCATAATCAAGAAACCGCATATGAAATAAAAATTCATATTTAGAGTAGTATTACTGCATATGAAATGAATGGACGATATATTTATATGCATGAAATGAATGGACGATATATCTAAATGCATGAAATGAATGGACGATATATATACATGAAATGAATGGACGATATTTATAAAAGAATAAATAACGATATAGAATGGTTTGCAAATTTATACATGCGAGAATTATTTGGAAAGTCCGAGTTTACTCTCATTCCAAATAATGATACGACGTTCGAAGAGTTGAAGACGGTGATTGAAGACCGACGATCTTCACATCGAATGGGTGTGTTGCTATTGAGACCCATGATGGGAGTAGCTACCTTGAAAGGGCGACAGTAGTAGCCGTCCGGACGTAGTGTTGATTGCACGGATTTGACTTTCGCCCAGACCCAGGGCATAAGTTTATAAATGGAATGTATGTCTGACGTTGTAGTCCCTTATACTACATTCGTTGATCTCTCTTAATATATATCTGTTTGGTGGTTAACACCCTTCTCTGAGACATACGAGCTTAGAGGTTATATATTGGTAGAAATCAATGGTATAGTATGGACTGACAATGTGGCATACTAAGATGCATTGATCAAGGCTTTTGTTGAAAAGCAGGCCTTGTGGTGATGATCAAAGCATAGCCTATTACGGCATAGCTTTGTGTATATCGTGACTTCGCGAACCTCACACCCCGGTATGAGTCAAAAACGGGATACGGACTGCAGGGAGTGCACACGTTTCTTTCTAGCTAGAGTGGTGTCAGCGACCTGCCAGCCCTGACATTTTACTTATGTGGATGATGGATTTTGAGGCGCCTCGTTTTTTTATAGGCCGTTGGTGGTCATACTATAGGTCCAAAGGGACCGGGAAACGTGTGTTCAGGCATAACTAATCCACTGCCCATAGGCGGGGACCGGCCCTACCGCTTCCAAGGGTTCACTGCGGGGAATCCTGAGGCATTTGCTAGAGTGTCTCGAATCGGAGAGGATCTTGCCCCTAGCCTCGACTCATGATGGAATCCAAATTTCCAATACGCCCTTGCGGTTTTGATTGTATAACTAGTATTGGCGACATGCTATATGGTAACCATGCCGTCTAGGATTGATACTTATGATTCAAATCTTTTTATTAAAACATATATACACTAATAATAATATCAAATCCGTTTTATACGTATCAAGCATCTTTTGACCATTATAAGGTAAAACCCTATCCTCTGGTGTGCGTTGCATTGTGTGATGGGACCTGGGTCTTATAATGGTTTCATTTTTCCAAAAAGACATTGCGTTATTTCTCGATTTACTTTGGTTTATGCACTGGCAATCCATAGGAGTAAACCCGTTCCGCGAAAGTGGCGTGGTCCTTGGATTTGTCTTATTAGTTAAACTAGTTAAGAGTTCTCACACCAGTCCCATGACTGACTCGTAGTTTGTTTCACTTTGCAAACTCGGGTGCCCTCTTTTCCACACGGGCAGTCGAGTAGCTTTTTGCAGATATCTCTCTCTTTAGCAGGATCCTGGATCGAAGCCTAAAGCTGTGTCCAGAGCTTAGAAGTCTTCCGCTGTTTAATGTATTAAATCTGTTGTAATTTATTTTCCGCTGTAGTTTACTTTATTTGTACTCTGATATTCTGTACTCTGATGTTATATTATTGTAATGTAATATAGGTCTGCTGTTATTGTTCTGATGTATTGTATTCCCAAAGTTAACGTATGCGAGTTTTGAACGGTCTTGGTCGATTTTGTGATCGATTAAGGTCGGGCAAAATCCGTGTCGTTACATTCGACGAAACCACTTTTGTTGGATCCGCGATGTCAAGTTATTGATAGGTTTCAAATTTTGTAATTTTTCGAATCAATATGTGAGCGTGGCCAAGGAAAACGCGTTTGACCAGTTTTAGTTCATTTAATCGACTGGAAAATGGCCATTTTTCAAATGATCTCAGAATTCGACGAAACTAGTTTTGTTAGGACCGCATCGTCAATACGAAGCTAGAAAATATTTCTCTGGAATTTTTCTAGTTAGTATGTGGCCCCAGTAAATTGAAATGCGTGTTCAAGTTCAATATATAGAGTTATATGTTGATTTTGACGAAAACTGATCGAAACAATCGAATCAGCTTACGATACATATCCCATTGTGTTCGGAATGGGGGTATTACGCTAGGGACGACAGTCGGTGGGTTCGATTTAGGGTTCAAATGAAAGGTCAACATTTATAGAAAAAGAAATAGAAAAATAAAATAAATCATATATATCTTGGCCCCCCTTTCTCTTCAGTTCAGAATAAAATAAAATAAAAAAGAAAAGAAAAACCCTAATCGACAAGCCCCCCCCCCCCCCCCCCCCCCCGATCAGTTCGCCGTCGCCGCCCCAGGTGGGGAGTGATTGAGCCGTTGAAAGGAGGAGAGGTCTGTTGATGGGAATTTGGGTATTGCGAGAAGTAAACGGAGGTTGGTGTGTGTGGAGATGAAGGGGATGGCGATGGACTTGACTGGGGATGGGGGTTGCGATGATATGGGATTGCGGCAAAAGAAATATTTAGCAAAGAGGAGGAAAATTTGGAAGGAAGAAATTTGTAATACTGCAGTCAAGAGAAAAAGAGACTTGTATTACTTTTTTTTTTGGTGAAACTTGTAGAGGAGGAAAAGAAAGTGTATTGAAAACAGAAAAGTGAATAAGGAAGGAAAGAAATAGATGAAAAAAAGAAGAAAAGAAATCGAAAAAGTTGGCAAGATTTTATTTTTCTCTTGATTTTAGAAGATCACAGTATCAATCACTAATACCAAACCATCCAATCAAATTTTTTTTTTAAAATATATGTATATATATATATAAACAACAAAAACAAGAAAAACAAAATAAAAATAAACTAACCCGAATCAGAAACTAAATAAATAAAAAAATTTAATTGTTACCTCCCCGGCAACGGCGCCAAAAACTTGATCGACGCTAATCTATGAATTAGAAAAGCGCGATATTTTAAATAATTACTGCAAGCATACAGGTGTGTAGCATACATGTCGAACACAGGGAGATGTAATTAAAAATTAATTATTTATCTAATCTCTTGGGCGAGTTAGACAAAACTTTGGAGGTTGATTTTGAAAATAAAACAAAACAAAATTAAAACTGTAATTTGATTCAGAACAGATCTAACTGAACCGACGATCAAATCACAATTTCAATGGAAAAGCAATGAAACTATGAGTCAGATTCAAATCTAATCAAATCCAATTTAAACTATGAACGCGATTAAAATACAGAAAATAAAAGTGCAGAATATAAATAACAACAGGAAATAAAATTAGGATTACCGCTGAGTCTAATCAGACGGTCAATCACTAATGAAAAGAAGTGCAAAATACAACTAGTGTTCTACCGAATCTAATCGTGTAGACAACACTAATTGCTAAGAAATAGAAAATTGCATAAAAAGAAAAATGAGTTTTATTAATGAAGAAGAGAATAGAATGAGATATAGGATAGGATGGTGGCTACAATGCCATTACAAGGGTATATATAGGGTAGATAGCCAAACCCTAACCCTAACCCTAATGATAACTGGGCCTGGTCATTATATCACTAATTAGTTTACAATGAGAAACATAAATGGGCCTTAGATAAATAAAGCAAATTTGGGCCTTTTCTCTTTTCCTCTGGCTTCCTTGACACTTCTTCATTGATTTGTGATGTGCAAAGCCTTGTTATCAATCCTTTTCTTGTCCAACGGCAACTAGATGTGATATCTTCACCTACAATTCTTCAAAATGCAAATATACAGCAGATTGAACTCTATTTCTCTACATTTCTGGTTGCATGCGGGCTGGGTTGGAATATCTGTAAAAGTAACAGAACAATACCCAAGTAATATTTATTTATATACAAAAGATAAGATATAAGAGCATAAAATAAACACATTTCTATGTCAATCAGGGAGCCATCACCGCACCCCTCCCCTTCCGATCCACCTCCTCCCGTTCTCCTTCCTCCCCTCCCTTCTGCTTCCTTGCGACCGTGAAGAACCCGCACCCCCAAAACCCATCGCAGCCCCAAAACTCCGCCTGCCTCCACCTGTTGCTGCCCCCTCCGACGCCGACGAGCATCTCCAGCACCCCCACGCAGCAGCTCCGCCGCTTTTGTGCCCGATTCGAAGTACGTATTTCAATTTGAAGTGTATTCGCAAATTTTTAAATATTGTATGATGATAAAGACCCGATCTTTATATAGTTATTAGTGAAATAAAAATTCAATTTTATTTTTATTTTTATACGTATGAAAGAAAATGAAAAATGGGTTTTTATATAGGAAAAAGGTTGTATTTTTTATAGAGGAAGTTTAGATTTTGATTGATATGAAGTTACGATTTTTAATCAAAGAAAGCTATGATTTTTTTAGGTAGAAAGAACGATTTTTATATATTGAATAGCGAAGTAAAAATTCGATTTTTATATATTGAATAGCGAAGTAAAAATTCGATTTTTATACGTTGAATAGCAAAGTAAAAATTCGATTTTTCTATATTGAATAGCGAAGTAAAAATTCGATTTTTCTATATTGAATAGCAAAGTAAAAATTCGATTTTTCTATATTGAATAGCGAAGTAAAAATTCGATTTTTCTATATTGAATAGCGAAGTGAAAATTCGATTTTTATATGTTGAATAGCAAAGTAAAAATTCGATTTTTATATATTGAATAGCAAAGTAAAAATGTGATTTTTACATATGTAGAGAATACGGGCAAAGAAAGTGACAAGAGGCAAGAACGGCGAAGATTTCTACATAAGAAGAGCCATGATATTGGATTAGCTAATCAGTGAGAATTTCTCACCTTTTATTTAATTTTTCTAGTTATAAATATATACTAGGATGCAGACAGTGTTTAGTAGCACCCGACACCTGTCATCCACAGATCATGGACGGCTTGTATGCTTGTTTGTTTTATTTTGATGTGTAGTTGATTGTGTGATGTGATGTGAATTGAAATAAAACATTTATATAGTTGAAATAAAATATTTTATAGTGGAAAATATTTTATTGTTAAAAATAGAATTTTTAACGTGTGTACGAAATGAAATAAAAATAAACAAATCGGACGATTTGTTTATATACACACATTTGACTGATATTGATTGGGACGATAAATTTTACACATCGCCCAACTGCACAAATAAAATCTGTGTTTGATTGTTTGAAACCCCACACGGGTATTGGGATGATATATGACATACACTAATCCCAATAATTAGTTGTATGTCGATCGATTGATTGACAGACTATTATGAGCGTTAAATATTTATATTTGATGCTTATACAGTGTAGAATGCACTTTGGATGATGGTTGATTATTCATCGTTGTTATTGTGTACATGTGGTGTAGAAAATCCATATAATTAACATTATATGGTAATTGATTGGGCTTTATTCCAGTTTTGAATAGAAATATTTGAAATAGACATATTTGAAATAGAAATATTTGAAATAGAAATATTTGAATAGAAATATTTGAAAAAGAAATATTTGAATAGTAATATTTGAAAAAGAAATATTTGAAATAGAATATTTGAAAATAGAAATATATGAAGCCGTGTTGATTAGATTGATGCTATTTTGACGTGAACGATATTTAAATCAATTTCATTCATTTTATAATGAATATCGAAAGTGATTTCAAAATATGGTATTTTGAAAAGAATTGAAATTCGAACTGAAACTGAATAAAAATGAATTCGAATTGAAATTGAACACAAATGAATTCGAATTGAAATTGAATTGAATTGGAAAAGAACTGAAATTGAATTAGAAATCAATTTGTATTGAAATTAATTTGAAAGGAATTTAAAACGAATTTGTAAGGAAAATTTCAATTTTGATTTGAATTAGAAAAGAAGTTGAAATCGTTTTGAAAACGAATTTAAAACGATTTATAAATTACATTTTAAAAGGAAATCGATGAATTATATAATATATATATATAATATAATGGCCTGAATAGAACGCGCCGCGCCGCGGCAGTTCGCGAATTTCGACCATTGACTTCGAATGGATATTGCGGGAGATCCGACCGTCGGATTCTCCTAAAACCGGAACCGTTGGGTTTGTATCAAAAATAGCTTTCCAATGAATATTAGAAATTAGAAATCTAACGGTTCGATTTGGAATTATCTACAAATCAAAATTGGAAAAAGTCGCTGTAAGTGCAGTTCGATGGCCGTTGATGGAAATCGACTGTACGGGCCTTGATAAATTTATTAAAAATAGTAATAATTTGTGTAAAATCATAAGAAATGATTTGGGAAGAATTGGGATGAAAAATTCCATATTTGAAAAGATAAAAATAGATCTTTATCGAAATGAACTAGTTTTGAACTAGAATAGTAATTTATTTATTTTTAAAATAAATAAAGTGAGTTTGAAATTGTTTTGAAATATAACCAGAATTTCCAATAATTGAATTGGAAGGGATTTGAATCGAAATTGTCTCCGGAATATTTCGATGTTGGATTTCGTGATTATATAGATATTGTTATGGAAATTTGAAAGATACATATATCGTTATTTCCAATACGATATCTGTTGGTCGTAGAATTTGATATTGAATATAAGCCGACATATTTTCTATTCAGACCCTTGTATTTAATATCAAATGTGATTTGGG
Organism: Allium sativum; assembly: GCA_030737875.1. NCBI lineage: Eukaryota > Viridiplantae > Streptophyta > Magnoliopsida > Asparagales > Amaryllidaceae > Allium > Allium sativum. The sequence goes on along the minus strand of CM060926.1, from coordinate 480,296,065 downwards.
TTTGTCGTGAATAGTGTTTCCATTAACACTGTTCTTAAGCCTAGTTGAGAAAAGATTAAATCTTTTTATTTAGATTTAATGAAGTGTACCAATTAAATAATATTTAAATAAATTGATATTGATTTTTGGGTTTATCGTGAACAATGTTTTAAATAACACTTGTTCTTTAACCCGATAATTAATGAATTTGATTTTGGGTTTATTGTGGGCCGTGTTTTAAATGACATTGGTTCTTTAACCCAGTAAAAGACAGGATATTGATTTCTGTGAAGATTAAAACTAAGTGGAGTTTTAATGAATCTTTAATTAGATTGAAATGATCGAGAATGGAGTATCACCAGTTTTGCTCCAGGCGATAGTTAAATCTTTAATTAGATTTGAACGTGAAATGGTAATTGAATTTACCGATAACACCGTGGTGTTAGATATGAAGTATTACCAGTTTTACCTCATGGGATGAATAGGTTGGGATTGGGAAATTAAAATAAATGATTACTTCGGTGTGGTTCGCTAATCCCGACTAGTTTGAATTGATATTCAAAGGAGATTAAAGAATAAATTTAAAGAATTTATCTTTGATAAAATTAATGGGAACCTTTCCCAAAATATAAGAATATTTGAATAAAAGAATATTCTGAATTGGAAAGAGGCGTATGTTGTGTTTGTGTAACATGTGTTTATTATATATATATACGCGAGTTATTCAGAAAGACCGGGTTTATCCCATTCTGAATAACAAATTCGACGTGGTGTCGAAGATGAAGACGGTGGTTGAAGATCAGAGGTCTTCACGTCGTTTGGGTAATTACTAATGATCTTGATTGGGCTGTACACCCAAGAAGATGGAAACAGTTGGTGATCGTCCAAACGCACTTGGAGATCGATGGATATGCGGGGTACTAGGTGCCTCCGGTTTCGTTCAGACCCAGAACGGAATTGTAAATGGACTGTGTGTCTGACATTGGATTTTAGTCTGTGTGATTGATTTCTATAAAATATATATCTGTTTGGCGGAGGAGAATTTATTCTCTTGCTTAATGCCCTTCTCTGAGACGTACGAGCTCAGGGGTTATAAACTGATGGATATCAAATGCATAGAGTGAATTGCCTGTGTGGGATGCTAAGATGCAAATGATCAAGGCTTCTGTTGAAAAGCAAAGTCTTATGGTTGATGATCAAAGCACCGCCTATGTGGCATTGCTTTGTGTAACGTGAATTCGCGAGCCTCACACCCCGGTTGTGAACCAGAAACGGGAGAGGACCTTAGGGAGGGCATGCGTTTCCTTTTAGCTTGGGTGGTGTCAGTGACCTACCAGCCCTGACATTTATATACTTTTCACCTGTGTGGTTGTTGCTGTTGCGAGGCACCTCGGTTAGATCGGACGATCCGGGTCCGATGGAGCCACTCGTTGGCTCATTTACGCCCCAAAGGGCGGGGAAACGCAGTGTTCAGGTATTTTAATACACATCGGTGGACCGGCCCTGACGATCCAAGGGTCACTCGAGCTCTGATCCTGAGACATGGGCTAGATTGTCTCGAATCGGTTGAGGACTATCTTTTGCCTCAGTTCATAGATGGAAATCCAATTTCCAAATACGTGACATTTGCGGTTTTATTTGTAGAACCTATTATGGCGACATAGTGGGATGGGGCGCTTATGCCGTCTATGATTGATACTTATGATTTGAAGTTGTTTTATACACTATGCACTTATAATAGTATCAAATGATTTGTTTTAAACGTATCAAGCGTTCTTGGCTATTATAAGGTAAAAACCCTATCCTCTGGCTTGCGTTGCATTGTGTGATGGGAACTGGGTCTTATAATAGCTTCATTGTTCTTTATTTAGCATTGCGCTGTTTGTTTCATGCACTGGTGTTCTTAGGAGGAAACACATTCCGTGTTATACGGCGTGGTCCCTTGATTTACCTAACTTTAAAAATAAAGATTAATAACTGTTTTAGTTCTCACACCAGTCCCATGACTGACCTGGAGTTTATTGTTTTAACCTAAACTCTGGGTGCCCTTATTTTGACACGGGTAGCTAGTAGTTTTGGTTTTGCAGATTTATATTCACAGGATCCTGGTTTACAGCTGGAATGATATCCGGAAAGCTTTGTATCCGTATATCTCTTCTAGTTGTGTATTGTATTATTTTCCGCTGCTATGTAATTTATTGTAATCTCTGATAATTTGTGATGTATATTATTTATTCAAACTCTGTATATTCTTGTATTCTGATGGAGTTGTTGTAATTAATAATGAAATGTTCTTTCGCCTGCGTTCTATTTTGTCATGTTCTCAAAATAATTCGTTCTTTCTCTTCTCTTCGGAGACCGGGGAAGTTTGGGTCGTTTCACGCCTCGCTATCCATCATCCACATAAGTAAAACGTCAGGCCGTGTAAAAACACTGACACAACTCCTAGTTAGGAAGAAACGCATGCCCTCCCTGATGTCCTCTCCCGTTTCTGGTTCATACCGGGGTGTGAGGTTCGCGAATTCATGTTATACACAAAGCTACGCCACACAGGCGGGGCTTTGATCATCACCACAGGACTTTGCTTTTCAACAGAAGCCCTGATCACTGCATCTTAGCGTGTCACGCAGGCAATTCACACCATGCAACTGATGGTTATCAATCACACAGAATAAATTCCAATGTCAGACACACAATCCATTTACAAGTCCGTTCTGGGTCGGAACGTAATCGGAGGCACTATATACCTCGTAAACCCATCGATCTCCACGAACGTATGGACGATCACCACTCATTATCCATATTTCGGGATGCCTCCCAATCAGGACCTCAGTTACCATCCAAACGAGGTGAAGATTTCCGGTCTTCAACCACCGTCTTCATCTTCGATTTCTTATCGTCGATTCAGTTATTCAGAATGGGATAAACCCGGTCTTTCTGAGCAACTCGCGTATATAATAAACACGTGCTATACAAACACTACATACACATCATTTCAATTCATTAGTCACCAACCGTCAATCAGTAAGAGAATGATTTCCCAATTATTAACCCCGAAGGCCGAAACCAACATCAGATCAAAATCCAGGGAACCATTCGACTTAGCTAACCTTCAGTTAATTTCTAAATTTCACATCCATATCATTTATAATATTTTATAATGACTTATCACTATTTTTATTTATTTTAAAATAGCCAATTTATTCAAAACGACGCTTCGGGCCATAACGCGGCCGTGGCGCTGTTTTTCTTCAGATTTGATTTACACATATCTGAAAATCTAACCGTTGGATCTTCACAAAATTTACATCATTAGATAGATCTTTTCAAAACGAATCCAATGGTTCCAGTTTCGGGAAAATCTGACGGTCGGATCTCCCGGTATAATCGTTTGAAGTTTCGATTTCAAAATACGAACTGCAGCATCGTTATTCGATTAAATATAATTATATATATATATATATATAATCGATTCTGGCGCTGTTTTTCTTCATATTTGAATTAAACATACCAGACAATCCAACCGTTGGATTTTTACAAATTTGGTGCCGTTGGAAAGATATTTCCAAAGCGAACCCAACGGCTGTGATTTCAGGAAAATCCGATGGTCGGATCTCCCGCACTAATCGTTTGAAATCATAGTTTCAAAATACGAACAGCAGCTTCGTTATTCGATATATTTCAATTCTTTTGTATATTTATATCGATTCTTCGATTTCAAAACTATATAATTTTCATACCTTTGATAAAAATGATATTTTTATCTAACTGTCTTCTATTTCAACACTTCACTATTTTTAACAATTCATGTATATAATAAAAATGTGATTTTTAATGCAAAACAATTTATTTCAAAACTCGACTATTTTATATAGTTAATATAGGTGATAAAAATAGGATTTTTATTATAAAACAATTTATTTCAAAACAAGATTATTTTATATAGTTCATATTGATGATAAAAATAGGATTTTTATTATAAAACAATTTCTTTCAAAATATGAATACCATTCAACACATGAATTTCTATCCAACGAATGAATATCGATTTAACACATGAAGGTTTTCTATAGTTTGTATATATAGATAAAAAGGTGATTTTTATATTTGAAACACGAATACCATTCAACACATGAATTTCCATCCAACGAATGAATATTGATTCAACACATGAAGGTTTTCTATAGTTTGTATATATAGATAAAAAAGGTGATTTTTATATTTGAAACACGAATACCATTCAACAAATGAATTTCTATCCAACGAATGAATACCGGTTCAACACATGAAGGTTTTCTATAGTTTATATATATAGAGTAAAAATGTGATTTTTATTGTTAAAACAATTTATTTAAAACACGAATACCATTCAACACATGAATTTCAATTCAACGAATGAATTTCGATTCAACACATGAAGGTTTTATATAGTTTATATATATAGAGTAAAAATGTGATTTTTATTGTTAAAACAATTTGTTTAAAACACGAATACCATTCAACACATGAATTTCAATTCAACGAATGAATTTCGATTCAACACATGAAGGTTTTCTATAGTTTATATATATAGATAAAAAGGTGATTTTTATATTTAAAACACGAATACCATTCAACACATGAATTTCTATTCAACGAATGAATATCGATTCAACGCATGAAGGTTTTCTATTCAACGAATAAATATAGTTTCGACAAATGAAAATAATTCTAACACATGAATATTATTCAAAATTTCGGCAGCATAACGGCAGGGTAGTTAAAACCGGGACCGTCCCTAGTATGACTCCTCGCTCTACCTTAAAGCCACGCAGCTTTTGACAATGGGGAATCATGCATCTAGTTCGCACGTAGGCGGCATGTATATTTTTTTCATTTCCACAAACTAATCCTATGTGGTTTCAACCAAATATTTCTCAACCACAAACGGGTATTTTTCAACCACAATCAATCAATTTCAACCCCAAATAATTTCAATCAACCATTCGTAATCAACCAATTTTCACACCAATCACAACCAATAAATATTGTCCATGGTTTGTGGACGAGGGGCGTGTGTGTGTGTGTGTATATATATATATATATATATATATGCATTTCACTTCTATTCAACACATATATAATTTTTACAACGCATATATAACTTATACATCGAACGTACAACTTATACAACGCTTATACATGAGGTGTACAACGCTTATATAACCCATACATCAACTATATAATTTATACATCGTCGTTTTCCATATCGTTTATAATTTAGAAATCTCACATTGGGTTCCACTCCACCAAAAATAGCAAAAGGCTCAGAAAAATATGCGGTCTCTTCTAGAATGTAGAAGACGTCCACTTGAGTCCACTATCTCTTGTTTCACTGAATTTCGTCAACACATGAAAAAGATATGATTTTTAGAAGTTCGCTATGCTTTTAAATGTTAAAATCAGTTTAAAATTATCATAGCCGTACCTTTCAAAATCTGTTCGAACTAGGGTTCGGATTTTTCGATCAATCCATTCAGTGGTTGGCCGATCAGGTTACGCCATAATGGAGTGCTCCGAACGACGCGCCAGGGGGTGCCAACCGCGGCCAGCTCGAGCTCAGATCGGGGGAGTAAATCAGGCGCGAACGGCGGCACTTCCCAGCCTAGATACTTGCGATTTACGAAGGGATAGGGGTTGAGAGTGGTATGGATTTGGAGATGGAGGAAAACTCTACAAAAAGCTTAACTGGAGTAGTGGCTACTATTGCGTGGAGGAGGAGAAAACGTGGGGAGGAATGAAGAACAGCCGTCGTCGGTTGAGGGGTTTCGGAGAAGAAGACGAGGAGAGAGAGTGCTGCATTGGCCCTGATGATTTTTTTTATTTATATATTTTAAAATCTCTAAAATACCCTCTTCCACACACGAACACCAATTCAAACCCAACGACTGTCGTCCCTAGCGTTTAACCCCCATTCTGAACACAATGGGATATGTTTCGTAGGCCCATTCGACTATTTCAGTCAGTTTTCCTTCAAATTAAAATATAAAACATTCAATAATTAATTTGAACGTACATTTCAACTTGCCAGGGCCACAAACTGGTTCGAAAAATTCCAAAAAAATAAATCTGACAATGTTTTGATGATACGGTCCCAACAAAACTAGTTTCGTCGAATTCTGAGACCGTTTGCAAAATGGCCCTTTTCTGGTCGATCCAATTTAACTATAACTGACCAAAACACGTTTTCCTTTGCCCACTCACATATTAGCTTCAAAAATTATGAAATTTGTAATCTAGCAATAACTTCACATCCTGGATCCAACAAAAGTGGTTTCTTCGAATTCCGAGGTCGTTTGCAAAATGGCCAATTTCACGGGCTATATAAATTCCATAGCTACCTTTCTGAAAATTCATTTGGCCATAACTTTTGCTTTCCGCTATGAAATTTCGATTTTTCAGATTCGTTAGAAAGGTATTCACTAGCAAATTTAAATATTTTTGGTTTCACTCAAATCCGTTTTGTTTTGCACCCGGTACAGTCAGTCGAAGTTTGAATTCAAATTTTGAAACTACCGCGCCATTTCAGGCCTTGTTTATAATTAGAATTAATTATATTCCTTTTCAATTGTCGATTCAAACTTACTTTTCATCATTATTATTTAAAATGTTTATTTTAAATATTTAAAATCCATTATTTTAGCCAATTTAAAAAATTTAAATTAGTTCAGATTTTCCGGGTCGTTACAGGCGGAGTCTAAAACGGGAGAAGGGAATGCAGGGAGAGCAGCACGTTTCTTTCTAGCTAGAAGTGGTGTTTGGGATTTAACATGGCCCGACATTTTACTTATGTGGATGATGGAATGAGGCGCCTCGGATGATAGGTCCTATAGGACTGGGAAACATGTGTTCAGGAATTGCCAATCCACGAAGATGTAAGTGTGGACCGGCCCTGCAGGATCCAAGGGTTAACTGCAGGGAATCCTAATGCATTAGCTAGAGTGTCTCGAATCGGTAAGGAGCTCCTCCCTAGCCTTGACTCATGATGGAAACCCAATTTCCAATGCGACCTCATGCGGTTTTGATTGTATTACTAGTATGGAAGCATAGTATTATGGTATCTATGTGTCCTAGGATTGATATATTATGATTGAACTGTTTTTGAAAATTTATATACACTAATAATAATATCAAACTCGTTTCTATCGTACCAAGCATGTTTAATCACCATAAGGTAAAACTTTGTCCTCTGGTGTGCGTTGCATTGTGTGATGGGACCTGAGTCTTATGGTGATTTCATTTTTCCAAAAAGCATTACGTATTTAACGATTTACTTTAAGTTATGCACGGCAATCCATTGGAGTAAACCCGTTCCGCGTTAGTGGCATGGTCCTTGGATTTGCTTTATTACTATTAGTTAAATTAGTTAAGAATTCTCACACCAGTCCCATGACGGACCCGTTGTTTGGTTCCACCTTTGCAAACTTGGGTGCCCTCTTTTCCACACGGGCAGTTGAGTAGTTTGTCTACAGGTACTTATTTCGAGCAGGATTCTGGAATGAAGCTTAAAGCTGTGTCCAAAGAGTAGTTTCCTTCCGTTGCCTTAGTTATTTTATTTCCGCTGCACTGTATTGTACCATAATTTATTGTAATTTATCTTCTGCTGTAATTTTATTCAATACACTCTGATATTCTGTACTCTAATGAAACATTATTGTAATGTTTATAAAAGTCTGCTGTTGTTGTTCTGATGTTGTTGTATTTCCAAAATTAAAGTATTAGTGGATTTCCAACTTTTTGGTCAGACTTGTGTGGTTTAAGGTCGATCCAAAGAGCAGAAATTTACGGGTCTTTACATAAATCTTATATCCGATAGAAATATAAACTTGTACCTTTTGTCAGCATATCATTATATCCTTTCCACATGTTATCAATTCAGCGGATACAAGGGTCATCCCAATCAAATTCCAATCTGCTTTTATCCACAACACAACCATTCGCTTATATCCGAGCCAAATATCATTTCAACTCGAGTTTCTTCTCGATTCCCAACTCTTAACTTGATTACCACATTACACATCAAATTTGAATCTCACAATCCAATTTGTCTTGATATCATTCTAATTCAATCTCAGTTACCACTTTACTGGTTTTACTTTTAATTCAAATTTGCTTTCACAAATTTCTATTAATTTTTTTTTAATTCAAACAGTCTTTCCCTGGGAGTTTTTAAACAGTTTACACTTTTCAAAAATCAAATTTTCCTTTTTGAAATTCGACAGAAATTGTCTTTCCCAAAAAAATTCAAAACAGTATCTCTAGTAGTAATTCGTCACTTACAACTCGAAAATGAATACCGATGATGCAGCTGTCATCATCAGATTCTATTTTCCAGCAATCGAAGTGAGTTCAATACTATAAAACCATTTCTAAACATTTCCACTTTGAAATTCATTTCAAAATATAATTCACACTGCTTGTAAAACATATTAAAATCTCCCAGAATCTTAAATTTTCCTTATTTTTAATCCAAGTCTATTTACAAACTCTGTTCCAAATTTCCAGGGTTTTAATTCAATTTCTCGTTTAAATTTCAGATTTAACTCTTCTGATTTCACGTATTTCACTTATATGAATTCTGATTGGTTATTTATATAACCATTTAATTTATAATCTTACTCGATTATAATCACAACCAATATATCCAATATATTATAATCATTCCAATATAGATCCTTTATATCAAAACATAATCTGGGTAAAATTATTCCATTTACCCTCTTTTCAAAACATACCATGACAGTTCATCGTATTCAAGTGTTTATCAACTCCTACCGATACAGTGGATCAAACTGATCGACCAGAACTCATAAACAACTCAACCAATAAATCTCCACAATATAAAACAATTTTTATGTCAATAACAAATACGTTCACTTTTATATATACACTCAACTAAATCTAGGGTATTACTAACCCTATCTCTACTGAGTCATGCCACAGATCCAAGGTAATTCACTTAACTTAAGCTCTGATACCAACTGTAATGACCCGGGTTTTTGTCGACCTTGGTTATCACCATAAACTCAATGATGACTAACCAAACATCGAAAAATACCAAATGATAAATGAAAGAAATTAGAGGGTGAGGAAAGATAAGTTAGAAATTTAAAATAGGAGAAGAAAAACACAACATCAGAGTAACACGAACCTCACAGTGGAACGAAACAACATATAATAGATAACATATCCTTGAAATAAAATCAGTATATGTATACAATAACGTTATCAGAGTACAACACTTACAACACAGCGGAAATAAACAATAGCTATGTGATCCTGAAGCCTCCTTCTCTAGGTCTTCAAATATATGTAAAATCCCATCTACTTGACTGCCCGTACAAATTTAGGCACCCAAGAGTTTAGGGAAAACAAAACAAAATAAACTCCGGGTCAGTCATGGGACTGGTGTGAGTAAAACAGTTTTAAATAGTTTGAACAAGTAAATGATATCTCATAAGACCATGCCGTATAACAGAACGGGTTTTTCCCTTATGAGAATCCAAGTTATCTTTATATCAGTACCTATTGATATTATAATAATGTCTATCAACCACAATATAATAATCATCTAGCAGAAACGCTTTCATCTCACGTACTACATACATATTATACAATCAAAACCGTAAGCACATATTGGGTAATGGATTTCCAACTATGACAAGGTATGGAACCACCTTTCGCTAGTATACCTCTAGAAAGGAATACACTGGGTTCAACAAGAACATCTTGCAGCCCGGCCACACATGACCGACCACTCATTTCGCTTGAGTGTATCGAATGTATATCACCAACGGTTGGGATCAGCAACCGTTTCACGAATGCGAAAACATCAACAATAGATTTTTAGAAGTAAATGAAACTCTAGATCAGTGATTATACACCCTACTTCGGAGCGACCGACTTAGCCATGCTGCCTGCCCAATTTCTGTCATTTACCGGTTGATGAGGCTTGAGGTTACGCTTCATTTTCACATCAGATTCACTTCGAATGCCATATTGTCAGATCCATCGAAAATCACTAATTGACGTCTACAACAGTACATTACGTGTTAGCTAAAGAAGTTTCCTTCTCCGCTTCCACTCTTGGTACGGTTGAAGAAATCAATGTATGTGACCTTTTTGGAAATACTCTGTCAGACATTCATCCATACAAGTCATCCAGGAACAGGATGAACCGAAGGCACTATTCAGCACATCCATCTTAGGCACTGTTATCTAAGACTTATACAATAGCCCTTGCATTTTACGCCATCTTCAATTATCTTTGGCATATATGATTCGCAACACTTATGCCAATATGGAGTGGTTCTTTGGATAATAATCCAACCGGTCTCTCCATATTAACAATTTTAAAATGGTCAAAACTTCGATAGTCTTTGATTTAACTATCAAAGAAAAACACGTGTGCAAACAACGATATTATTTCCAAATGGAAATTCTATCAATCAATCATCAGTCATATATATATATATATATATATATATATATATATATATATGGTTCCTTATTTTCTATGTTTAGAAAATATACGTTATTAACACTGGAAAACATTTCCATTGTTATTTACATATCACTATCATTTCAAAACTATCAGTCCTTGACTGTAAACTAGTAGGAGAACAATTCTCTAAGTATAAACCTCGAAGGATAAAACCAACATCAGATCGATACTCAGAAAACTATTCACTTAACTAATCTCTAGTCAGTTTCTAATCTGGTTTAACTCTATTTCTTTTAACTATGTTTGATTAACTTCTTTTGAATAACTATGTTCAATTGACTCCTATTTGATGACTCTATTTGGTAACTCTAATCGACTAACTCTTTTCTATGTCGCTAATTTCCTTTTATAATCCTATTTATTTATCAACTAAATATTCCTTTATTCTATTTATTTATCAACTAAATTTTCCTTTATTCTATTTATTTATCAACTAAATATTCCATTATTCTATTTATTTAATTTCTACGTAAATATCTTTCTTTATACTTCTATTTACTTCTTAAATAAATATCGTTTTACACTTCTATTTACTTGCTAAGTAAATAATCGTTTTATAAAATTCTTTGATTTTATAATTATTCCCTTATCAACATTCCGGTATGTTATGGTATTCAACATATCAAATCACGATGATCAATATCGTCCGAACACATATAATTGATAACAGATTATATATCACATCATATATCACAATATATGAAAAACAGTAATATAAATGTTGAGGAATCCAGTCGGATTCCTCCATCCTGTTTCCCTGCAACCGCAGATGTTACACAATAAAATCAACAACACTTTCAGTTCCATATGATATATTCTGTTAAACAGAATCAATATAGAAATTCAACTAACCGACTAGCAGTTCAATCAAACAGTTAATACACAGTCAATCAGCCAATATTTAACAGTTTTAAAAATACAACATGAAATTATAAGCTATTCAGAGTTAGTGAGATTTACTCACTTTGGCAGTTCATCGTTAAAGAATGATAAACTGTTGTTTGATTTGAATCAAACAATTTATTTCGCCATAAATTGTAACGGGCGTCGATTCGCTCCAGGTCAGTCTCATTGTGTTTCTCTCGTCCATACGATCCTATCGGATCTTGTTTCGCTGAAAACCGATATTGTACGATAAAGTTATCGTCATTCCAAGTTATAAGTGTATTTAAATTAAATTAAAACATAAGTTTAACTTTAATTGAGCTTTCCCTTACCTTAAAAGCCCAAACCCGTTTTAAATATCCAAACCGCTCCCTCTTTCCCTTTCTTCTTCCACGCTGTGGACTCTAGTAATACCACAACCATTTCTCCTCCTTCCGTATCTCCCTCCCCAGACCACCGTTCAACACATCGACACAACCGTTCCTTTTCTCTTCGAGTCCTCTACCCCTCCATACCAATAGATCTGAACTCGCACTTCCCAGGCGATTTCCGTCGAGAAGCTCTTCACGCACCCAGCTGATGTCGAGCAACATCTTTTTGTGCCAAATTCCACCAAATGTTGCCGACAGGTCCTAATCGAAGCTAGGAACCCGCATCTAACCTTCACTTCACAAATTAAACCCTAGAGTCCCCAAATTGTTCAACCCTTGGCAGCGCTGTTTGATAGTCGAGTTCTGTAAATGTGCGTCGAACAGAAAACAACACCCACCAGGCTGAAGAGAATCTCAACAGCACTCTAAAAATACATATATTATGATTTATATATTTCCCTATGAATATATCTCGATTTTTGAAGTTTATGAATTTTACTGGAAAAGAAGATTGGCGGCTAGAACGAGATTGACTAGAAAATTGAAAGTGAATTAGGTTTAGGATTTTAAGGGGGGTATTTATAGTGTTTTCAAAATATCTAGATATTTTTGTATTGAGATATTTTTAGTTTTATATTCATTTTACATTTGTTCTTTCCTTCTAAAAATTCCTGTGACCATATACGATACCCAAAAATCACGAAAATGGACGTGCAGTTACAGTTCGATATTACGGTCCAAACGAAACTGGTTTCGTCGAATTCCGACTCCATTTGCTCACACAACGCATTTTTAACTGTCGAAATACTGACTGTTTCTCACTCTAAAAATCCGTACGACCACACAGTGACTCTAAAAATCACGAAACTGGAAATATAACAACTATTTGACCTTGCGGATTCAGCAAAATCAGTTTCGTCGAATTCCGACTTCGTTTGCAAAAGTGGCTATTTTTAAAGTCCTAAATAACCCATTTAAATATATAAATATATTTAAATATAGTTAAATTAAATATTTATGAATAAATATTATTGTATATACTCACAGTGGAATACCATATAGCTCTAGAATATTTCTATATGAATTTCCAACTTGATATTTCAAATCTGGGTCAACTCGATATTCGATTTATATTGAAATTCCTTTTTAAAATATAAATAATTCCTTTATAAATTATAATGGAATTCCACCGCGACTTTTCTAAAATTTGATTTTGATGTAAATCAAAATGTACCCAATAAAATTCAGATTTTTCTCTTCCACTAGAAAAATATACTCCACCAGCTCCACACGTTTCTTGTTTCATAGAAATCCGGCTTAAAACGAATCCTGTACATTCAGTTGAAGTTCAAATCGCCAAATTACAAACTGCAGCGCCATTTAAAGCTCGATTTTAATTATAATATAATTATACGTTCAAACTGTCATTCAAATAATATATTCGTTATTCTAATCAAATTCTAAACTGAATTAAATACCACAGACGATCCAGTCCACACCATATCGCCATTTCAGCCAATTCTGATTATTTCAGAATTAAATATATTATTTAATTTATTATTTTAATTAAATATTCACCATTATTTAATTCAACGATCATTAAATCCTTTTAATCACCTTTTAAATAAATAAATAAATAAATTATTATACTGCTGAAAATGCGTGTCATTACAGAAGTAGTATTGGCCATTTTTTTGTTTGACATGTTTTTATGTCATTTGTATAATTCTTGTCCTATATTACAAGTAGTATGACTTGATTTATTTTATCATATTGTTCTTATATATGATAAAGTGGAATATCGATTTTGTTTCGAGTTGTGATTATATTTTGCCTTCTATGTGATGGTTTATTTCTTCAAGTCATGATTGAGTTTTTAAAGTGTTTTGACATTTCAAATACTTTGAACTTCATGGCAAGTTTTATATAAAATAGCATTTCAAAAATCATTTTGATTTTGGATTGGGATAGATTGGACTCTATTGTACCAATGGACCAAAATTCCATCTTGATCGACCTATTGGTGGTTTTAAATTTTGCCCATCTACCACCAAAGGTCAACGGTCTGCTACATTGGGCAATTTTGTTGTTTCGATTGGGATTCCGGATCGGCGGGTCACGGACTACAGATGGAGGCGTGGGGGTCCCACGTGTAGTGTAGTGAACATGTAGCTTACAGCATTTGCCTTAGACCGTCTTGCTTATCCTGGGTTGTTCGCCAGGTGTGCTATGGCGCTATGACTAGATTACGGTGCTGATGTCTCGATGTGCGCTCGAGCTCTACCACTATGATTTTACAATTTAGTGTCTGTTTATTTGGTATATGTTATGAGTTGGGTTATATTTATCCCATAATCCCCTAATATTGTATTACATTACTATAATTGATCAATTTTATTATCATATTGGTTTATATATGATACTCTGATTTGATTTATTTTATCATATAGATTTATATGTAGTAATTGTTACGAGTATCTATTGATTTATATATATTATACTCTGATTTGATTTACAAATGGTAAATTCCATGAAGATTTTATTAACTTGATTAATTGTCATAAGATATTTATTTACAGTATCTTATTGTTCTGTATATGTATTTGTTATGAGTATCGTATTGATTTATATATGGTACTCTGTTTTGGGTTTTTTTATCATATTGTTTTTATATATGCTAAATGTCATGTGGATTTCATTAGTTTATGATACTTTGACTGAATTATTAAAAGTACCCTATTAATTTATATATGATTTGTTGAGAGCTTCGCATTGATTTATATGTGATACTCTGTTTTGATTTAATTTATCATACTGATTTATATATGATATTTGTTAAGAGCATCGCATTGGGTTATATGTGATACTCTGACATGAATTTTTGCATATTATTAATGCAACGGAGATTTTATTGATTTGTATGCGCTATCCTAACTTGATTAATTTTTAATATCGTATTGGTACATATATGACACACTAATTAAATTATTTTATCAAATTTTTTTATATGATAAATGTCAAAAAGATTTTATTGGTTGCAACTCGATTTGTTATTTTGGGCACTATAATGATTACATATGATACTCTAGTATAGTATTTTTATGAGTGTCGCATGATACTCTGATTTGATTAATTGATCATATTGTATTTACATATGATATATGCATTAAAGATTTATTGGCTTACAGATAACTCTTTAACTTAATTAGTTAACATCTTGTATGTGATTTTATGGATATCATATTGGTTTATATATGATATCCTGTCTAATTTATCATATTTTCTAAAATTACTATAAATAGAATCGTATTGATTTATATATAATACCTTCATATTAAAAATGTGCCGCGTTCCACCCCCTTCCTCCTATCCTTCCTTCTCCTCCTCCGCCTCATCGTTCTCCCCCTCCTTCGGTCCATCGTCCTCCTTCTTTCATCCGCTCTCGCCCTGCTCCGCCTCATCGTCCTCCCTCATCTTCTCTTCATTGTCCTCCTTCTTCCTTCCGCTCTCGCCCCCCATATCATCCTCATTCTCCATATCAACCTCATTCTCGCTCAGTTTTTCGTAAACCTACCTTTTCCTCCTCCCACCGTCCCCTTGCCTCATCTTGTCATGTTGGTCATTCGTTTTCTCCTCCCGCTTCAAAAAGCTTCTCTCGTCAAAGTTTAAGTCATCCATCTTCTCAAGGGTTTACCTGTAATAACCGTTTTGACGCTCTGAAAAATCTTTCAGACGATATGCCAAAAAAATCCTATGCGGAGGTAGCTTCATCTCCTCCGTTGGATCCACCTGATCGCACGACTGCGAGAAAATCATCAAGATTACCTGCTTTCTCTTCAATTCTGAATACGGTCAATTTTCTGAAGAGCGATCGTCGCTGTATTCAATGTGCAGATAGAGGCCACGTGGCAAGTGCCTGCAGGAATTCCAAAATTTGTTTTTTTTGCTTAGGCTACGGCCATTTATGTACACGTTGCCCTAAAAAAAGAATGCAAAGAGGCATCTCAAAACATGTGCGTAAAGGTGTCCATTGGAATGACGCACCTTCTGCTGCGTGGGTCCCTCGTGCATCAACTCAATCTGATCGAACCCAGAAAAGTCCACATCGTTCCAGCTGCCGGCAATCCACGCCCCCTCCAACTCCTATTCCCTCCTCATCCATCTCTCCCACACTAAACACTGAAAATATGAATCATTTTGTAATGGAAGACTCATCAAATTACATTGTTGGTACCGTGATTTCTGGTGGTTGGAGTATTACATCGCTCCACTTCATCCTATCTAATGCTTTCAATTATCACGAATGGCCCATGTGGATATATAGAAAAAACTCTTTCATCGTCTCTTGCCCAAACGCATGGATCAGAGACCAAGTCTTGTTCTGGAAACTCTTTGCGAAGCCGGGAGGATCTATATACTTTGAGCCTTGGTCTGAGGCTGAATGGGAACCGGAAGCGGTGTTAGAGTGCGAATCATGGGCAAAGGTGGTAGGTTTTCCAGAATTTCTAAGGTACAATTCTGCTGCAGTTAAAAATATTCTTAGTCCTTTGGGAAATGTTGTAGCTTTAGATGACTGTGAATGGGCTCACTTCGACCACAGAAACTTATTTATCAAAATTCAATTTTTTGAGGGGATTGACCTGAACACTTTTCTTGTGGTTAACATCAATAAGAAGAAACATCTCATAAAAGTCCAACGCTGCATCCATGAACACCCAGGAGTTAAGCCCGAATCCTTACTTATTGGTAATATTGATGAGCTTACGATTCCCTGCATGCATGACAACTTTGATGATTCTGTTGAAATCGCACCAAATGATATATCTGCTATGGCCATACCTGATGTGGATCCCGAAGTAGATCAAGCCCCTCATCAGAACATGAACCACCTTTTCAACACTGACATGCTCTTTCAAAACATCCCTATGTCCTTCCCGTTCTCTATCCCCCTCCCAATTGCCCCTCTCCAAATTGATGACCCCATATCAATTGCCCCTCCCAACGTGATCCCTCAAGACAATCAGTCGCCACCTCAACCTATTCTCCCCCTCCAACAAATCCTCCTAGCTGATGCTACCCATAATGCAGAAGAAGAGAACTGGACCCAGTTTCTTTCGCCGGTCATTGTCAGACGTAGTGCAAGGATCAAGAATAGAGTGGACCATCCTGAAGGCTCGGGTAGCTTTTTTACTCCTGTTGTTTTTTCTTCTGCTAATAAAAGTCTATGTAGAAAAATGTCACGTTGCATGGGTGTTAACTTACGTGAATCACACTATATTTCCATGCATGATTTGGAATTTGAGCGTATTAATGGTGCCAAATGAAAATCGTTTCATGGAATGTTAGGGGCTTGGGCAACCCCTCAAAATGCCATGCAATTAGTCTGGTTTTACTCCCTTTAAAAATCGATATTCTTTTCCTCCAAGAAACTAAGCTTGATGACCCTTCTCCAAACTTCTTTAGATTAGTGGGGGGCTCCTTCCTTTCTGGTTGGACTTTTATTAAGGCAATTGACACACGTGGAGGTTTAATTACAGCTTGGAATGAATCAATTTGGTCCTTAAGTTGGTCTATTCAAAATAAATCAGCACTTCATGTTGCACTACGTCATATCCCCTCAAACCAAATTTACTTCTTCTCTAATATTTACGGCCCTCAAGATGTATCTGATAGATCCCTTCTCTGGTCGGATTGTTGCTCTCTTGCATCCCAATTCTCGGGCCCTTGGGTGATTGGTGGAGATTTTAACACTACCAAATTTGTTTTTGATAGAAATTCAGGAAATCTATCCCAGAACTCTGATGACTTCAATTCTTTCATTTTTGACTGCTCCTTGATCGATCCACCGATAAGTAACCGTTCCTTCACCTGGTCAAACCATAGATCACTACCATCGTTGGCTAAACTTGACCGTTTTCTATATAATGGCGCTTGGGATGAGCTTTTCCCTTTGACTGTTGTGTACGGTTTGGCTTCAGTTATATCAGATCATTGCCCCATTCTACTAAATTCTGACATTTCTGCATGCATCAATCGCCCCTTCAGATTTGAAAGGTTGTGGCTACTCGAACCCTCGTTTGATGACTTCATTCATTCAATTTGGTCTCAAAACTTAAATGTAGCATCAGCATCTCAAAGGATAGTCCTAAAATTGAGAACCCTTAGAAAAATTATTAAACCATGGGCTAAAAACATATGGGGTTCTATCCGTTCCCGCATCTCCTCTATTCAAAATGAAATTATTGACATCAATATTTTAGAAGAACAGCGCCCTCTTCTTGAAGCTGAACATGAAAAATTACGTGCTTTAGAAGACGAGTTGGATAAATTGATGAAACAAGAAGAAACTGGTTGGAAGCAAAGATCCAAAGCCAAATGGTTGGAGGAAGGTGATAGGAATACATCATATTTTCACCGAATGGCTAATGGCGGGCGGAGATCAACATTCATATCGGAAATAATTAAAGATGGCCTCTCTTTTTCTGATCAAAATGTCATCCTCTCTCTCTTTTCTGATTTCTTCCGATCCCAGCTTGGTCGCTCTCATTCAAATGCACCTGATGTTGAATGGCATCTTCTTTATCCGAACCCTGCGCCTATTCATATTGATCATCCTTTCTCTGAATCAGAAATTTGGGCTGCATTGAAGGATATGTCGGATGATAAGGCCCCTGGACCTGATGGGTTCGGCCCAGTTTTCTTTAAGCATTTTTGGGCCTTGGTCAAATATGATATAATTGACATGTGCAACGAATTTTACAACGATCCTACCTCAATTGCCAGACTAAACTATGCCAACATTATCCTCATTCCTAAGCATTCGGGGGCCAATACATTATCTTCTTTCCGCCCTATCAGCCTGCTAAACACTACATTTAAAATCATTACAAAGGTGTTAGCTAATCGTCTTCAGTCTGTTATTGCCACTCTTGTTGGACCAGAATAGTCTGCTTTCATTTTGGGGAGGAACATTCACGACTGTATCGCTGCAACTCAAGAAATAATCTCCTTCTGTCATCATTCATCTACCCCTGGTGTTTTACTAAAGCTAGATTTTTCCAAAGCATTTGACTTAGTAAGTTGGCCCTTTGTCATGGATGTTTTTAAACACAGGGGCTTTTTAGATAAATGGTGTTCACGGATTGATAATATACTTAACTCTAGCTGCTCATACGTTTCAGTAAATGGTGCTTCTGGAAACCTTTTCAAATCTAAATGTGGGCTTAGACAAGGCGACCCTCTTTCCCCTTTGATTTTTGTGCTTGTTGCTGATGTGTTTAACCAAATGGTTAAACAAGCTTCTTCTCATGGTTACTTGGATGGTATCTCTCTCCCAAATTCTCCCCTATGCATCAACAATTTACAATTTGCAGATGACACAATTATTTTCTCTTCACCTAATCCTTTCCATATCCAGTGTCTCAAAATCCTGTTATATGTACTCGAGTTGATATCTGGTCTTTCCATTAATTTTAATAAAAGTGTTATCTACATGCTTGGTAAGTCTGATCATCTTGGTGACTCAATTTCTTCTACTCTCAACTGCAAAGTAGCAAAATTCCCATTGACCTACCTCGGTTTACCTCTCAGACCCTCTAAGCTTCATAAAAATGATTGGTTTCCCCTTATCAATAAGATTGAATCTAGATTAGCATCTTGGAAGGCAAATTCATTATCATCTATGGGCCGTTTAACTCTAGTTAAATCTGTGCTTTCGGCTATCCCTACACATTGGATGTCTTTTCACAAACTCCCCAAGTGGGTAATTTGCAAGATTGATTCAATTCGAAGTTCATTTCTTTGGAATAGTCATAAAATCAAGAAATTAATCAACTGGAGGACGGTATGCCTTCACTCTGATCAAGGAGGGCTTGGTGTTCTTGACCTTCACCATTTCAATACTGCTTTGTTGGCCAAATGGGTTTGGAGACTCCTAAGCATAGGGAATTTCATTTGGAAAAATTGGATTTTAGCTCGCTACTTTTCTTCTAACCCCCATCTTGTTTTGCATCATCGTCCTTCCTCTAGAATCTCTCCCTTCTTGCATGGGATTCTATCTTGTCTTCCTCGTCTTAAATTCTTGTTTCATGTCTCTTTGGGGTGTGGTTCATCCTGTTTATTTTGGCACGATATTTGGTTTGGTCAGTTACCTCTCTCTCTTTCCTTTTCTTTACTCTTTTCTCTTCAAACTAATCCTTCGCTTTCTGTTGCTGATGCTTTTAATGATGATTATGTAAGCTTAGTTCCAGGTTCACTTTTTGATAGGAGTATTCTTTTGCAGTTGCTTAATATCTTTGCTCTCATTAGCAACACTCAGTTAAATAACTTGGATGATCATTTTGTTTGGGTTCTCTCTCCTTGTAGAGGTTTTTCTGTTTCCTCATGTTACAATTACCTGAATTTTTCGGGTAGACGGTTTAAATTCTCAAGACTATGGAAATGCAAGCTGGCTCCGAGAATTCTCTTCTTCCAATGGTGTTTGATTCACGAAAAGGTCAATACAAGAGAAAAACTCTTCAAATGCAACGTCGCTCCTGATCCCAATTGCCCTTTCTGTAATTCTCATTCTGAATCCATTCATCATCTCTTCTTCTCCTGCGAATTTTCCTTCCCAATCTGGGCTGCAGTGAGTTCCCATTTAATTGGTTGCATCCCCATCATATCTTCTTTTTTTGCCCATTGGGAATCTGATCCTTGTCCTTCTCTTGATATCTTACTGGCTGCTTATAGTTGGTGTATTTGGAAAGAAAGAAACGCACGAATTTTTAACAACAAGGCTAATTCGATCATATCTATCTGTCACCGTATCATTCATATATATTCATCCTCATCAGGTTCTGGAGTCAATCATGCTGATACATTCCGGTTTGCTCTGCCGGCGGCCTCTTCTCCAGCTACTTCGGTCGATAGCAATGATACAGAGTCTAGTATGGAACTCATGTGATGACTGATGATGCCGCTTTACCTCTCAGCATAGTACTTGTATAATTATGATGGTTTACAGTTTGCTCTGATCGCTTTTGTAGTTGTACCCACATTACTCTCTATGTGTGTTGTATGATGTATCTTAAACTTTGTGATGATTGTATTTTGGACCACCAACTGGGTATGTCAGTTGGATATATACTGTTATCTATTAATTAACCGGCTGTGTAGCCACGCGCTACATATCCGTTTGCTCTAAAAAAAAAACGGGTAGTAGGTATCCTAATAGGTGTATTTAACTTGGGATAAGAGATGAAATTTCAACAAAATTGAGTAATCAAAGCTATAAATTTTCTATTACAATGTAAATAAGATGGCGAGGAAGTTAAAATGCAACATTGGGGCTTTGCAATGTTGAATAAGTAAATTACGAGGACGCAATTTCTTTATAGGGGGAAGTCTGTAACAACCCGAATTTTCAGAGGGTGATAGCAACGACTTAGAAATTTTGATGTTTAAAATATAAAATAAATTAAGATTTAACATAGAAATAAATATTTGTATTGGGAATTTTATCTATTTTTAACGATATTTGAGTTTATTATTAAATGATTCCTTTCGTAAACGTTTGCAAGTTTTGTCTAATAAACGTGATTTACATAAATGTTGGGATACTTTTGTTACTTTAATACAAACGTTATAGAAATAAATAAATGTTATTAATTTGAATTTATTTGAATATTCAAAAATGTGACCATGGAAATGAATCTAAAGTTTGAAATAAGGATCCTATAATTTAATTAAAAAATTTACTCTTGAAAATGTGGTTCTATATATGTTTAATATTTGATTCTGATTATGAATTTAGTTTATTTTTAACTCAAGAATTAATTAAATTTTCTAAGTGTAAATTGGAAATTTAATATTTAATATTTGAATTTAAGTTATTTGTTAAATTAAACAATGCCAATATTTTATAACTAATTGGTATGTGTAGCAGAAATTATAAACTTGATTACTCAATATAAATTATTTTACTTTATTTTATCTAGTTTTGAATCTTGGTTTCAAAAATATAAAATATACTGGTATGGTTGTATAGTCATGGTGTTGTAGTGGGTATACACTCTTTAAAATGTTTATGTTTGCCACTTGTTAATTTGACTAAAATTGGGTGACACTTGGTTGAACTTTACTGGAAAAATATACACATGTCCTGATTTTTGCTTCTACGCGTCCTTCTCTTATAATCCCATTCTTTCTTTTATTAGGGTTCACCCGGATAAATTACTTTTCCCCCAAAAATTGAATTGTCCTGAAATCAATGTCTCCACCGAAACCATTCCTCGAAATTTGGCATGGCCTCCCTCGTAAGATCGAAGTCGCTCGTAACACCCCATCTCCAATGTTTGTCCCTGAATCCCTTCGACGCCGCTCCCCTACCGCGCATCAGTCTCCACCACCACTCATCACCACTTCAAGCCGCCAACATCCAACCCTTTCTTCTCTTTGAAACCGCAGCCAAGCTCAGTCTTGGAGCCACCAACGACACACTAGGCGCTGTTTACATCATCCACTGCCCCTAAACCAACTGATGACAGACGATCGCCTCCACCATTCTCGTAGTAGCTAAATCGAAATCGATAACCATTCGATTCTTTTTTTTGAGTCATGCCCCTCTCCTTTGTTGGTCGTCGTACCCATGCCCTTGATTCGTCGACTCAAAGTAAGTCTTATTTACGATTTAAAATTGTTAACAAGTTTGCAAATTTTGGATTTTGTTTTGCGTTTTTTGGGTATGGGTAACACTCTGAACATGAGAACACTTCATGCATGACATGGTTGAGTAATTTTCTTTTTTGTCAGACAACCTGTACTCATTTGCAAAACCCAATTAGTCTTTGGCCTGTATTCCCTTTTAGTGTTTTTTTCTTTTGAGAGGATCCGTGATACCTGATTCCATCTTTGATTTGAGATTTCATGCTAGATTGCTTCACATTGGACCATATAATTTTCAAAACCCCTCAAATTTCTGCTCTGATTTCTCCTGCTAAGAACTGGTGGCCCGACCGGTCGGATGTAGGAGCCATTCCGTGACTCTGTTCGGACCATCGATCCTAATCTTGTTTTTTTATTGTACTTGTGTCTATTCCCTTAATTCAAATTGTACCAGTTCATGTGCACTTATATATTCATTCATTTCGCTCTATATATTTGCTTCACTGCCTTTGTCCATGCACTTAACCATATTATGCCTTTACTCCTTGTTTTGGATTTCAGTAGACATGCTTAAGCATTAAAATTGAAACTTCCTTATTTAAAATTGTGGCAGCTTGTTCACTGTACTATGTGTATATATGCATTTATATACATTTGCATGCGTCCATGTCTTTTTGCATAATGTCTAGTGAACCTATTCAAACTACTACGATCGAGTTCATGGCTATGTGTAATATCTCATAATGTCTAGTGAGCTTGTTCACTAGAATTGAAACTTTCTTGTTGATCTCATAATGAGATTCGTGTATTTATGTTCAAAGTCAACCACAGTTTGAGTGTTTTGGTAACCAATTTAAACTAATTATAATTATTTGAGTATGCAAGCAGTGGACTTTTACATTTGGTTAAGATGTAATATTTTGATACATAAGTTTCTAGAATTCAAAACTTACTAGTTTGTTTCTAGTTGTCTAGATCCATGAAATTAATTCTTATTAACAGGGGAAGTAAGTCGGTGAAGTTTAAAATGTAAATCTTAATTTTGTCCACTCCGGCTTTTATCTAATTATACGGTATAGAATAAACTTAGCATGACCCATTTTCCCAGCTTAATTTTTTTGTGGTAGTATTCTTTATTATGCTCTACTCTTTGAACGGCTACATCCATAATGCCTTGTGTGTTCATGATGTGTGTTTTTTCCATCTATATTTTGGCAGTTCACCGATTGTTATACTCGAATTATTTACTATGCTGTTGGGATTAAATTTATTATATTTATGTGATATTCAAAGTTTGCTAATTTGAAATAAGTAAAATCCTAACCCAGGTGTTTTGTGTTTTGCATGGAATGCTCAGGTCAGGCCCAACTTGTACAGATATATGGGCTTAGATCTTAAAGCGGAGAGGTGCAAGAAGACGCATGTGCGCGCAATGCTCGACAAAAGCTGTAATTTATTACATGAAGCTATGTATAAATTTTCCTTTTCTCCATTTTATGAATATTGCAAAACTTTGATATTTTTATATAAAAATATATTCCGTTACAGATATTGTGTACTATGGTTATGTGTTAATTCTGTTTAAACCCCGTAAGCCAATAACAATCCGTCCTTTTGAACACTTCGAGTTGGTTTAATCACCGACTTGGGGTGGTCAAAATGGCGGTTTGTTACAAAGTTAATAGTAAATAGATTTTACTTAAAGTAAGTTTTAGTTTCACTTTTGTTGTAACACCCCACATTTTTGAAAAATTAAATAAAGCGTATGTGAATATATTAGCTTAGACATAAACATTTGAAATAAGAAAATATTAATGCAAATAGAAATGTAATGCATGTATTAAAAGAAAGAAATGATCAGCTGCATGCAGTGTAAATATGTTGCATGCAATGATTTACAAATATTATGCATTAATAATAAAGGAGAAATAAAAGAAAACGATTTATGCAATGGTCTAAATGAAATATTGTAATAAACAAGAAAAAGAGGAGTAAGAAGAGAACAATAATTACCATTGTTCTAAGCCTTGTTAACAATAGCCTTAGTATTCTAGTTGGTTAGAGCATGTAGCTTCCATACAAGAGGTACAGAGTTCGATCCCCACCGATGTCATATTTTTGTTTTAGGGGAATGGCTAAATTAACACATGTTCTAAAGAGAAAATATGTATAAACGTACATATAAGGAAGCAAAGGAAATATGTGTGTGTGTGTGTGTATATATATATATATATATGAAAATATATATGTATATATGAAACGACCCTGAAATCGCCCTTGCGGGAAATCGCCGGATACGCTTACTTTGGGCTACAACACATCAGAATAACAACAGCAGACTTTTATAACATCATAGTAAATGTTACATCAGAGTACAGAATATATATCAGAGTACATTAAATAAATTTACAGCGGAAGATAATTTTACATTACTTAAATACAGTGCAGCGGAAATAAGATAACTAAGACAGCGGAAGACTTTTCTATGCTCTGGACAAAGCTTTGAGCTTCAATCCAGGATCCTGCTAAAGAGATAAATATTTGCAAAAAGCTACTCGACTGCCCGTGTGGAAAAGAGGGCACCCGAGTTTGCAAAAGTGGAAACAAACAACGGGTCAGTCGTGGGACTGGTGTGAGAATTCTTAACTAATATAACTAATAGTAATAAGGCAAATCCAAGGACCACGCCACTAAAGCGGAACGGGTTTTATTCCAATGGATTGCCGTGCATAATTTAAGTAAATCGTCAAAACAACGCAATGCTTTGTAGAAAAATGAAACCATCATAAGACCCAAGTCCCATCACACAATGCAACGCAAACCGGAGGATAGGTTTTACCTTATAATGGTCAAACATGCTTGATACGATAAAAACGATATTATTATTAGTGTGTATATGTTTTAAAACATTTCAAAGTAAATGTATCAATCCTAGGAAGCATAGGTACCATATGCTATGCCTCCGTACTAGTAATACAATCAAATCCGTAGGGTCGTATTTGGAATTTGGATTTCCATCTGAGTCAAGGCTAGGGAGGAGCTCCTTACCGATTCGAGACACTCTGGCTAATGTCTCAGGATTCCCCGCAGTTAACCCTTGGATCCTGCAGGGCCGGTCCACCATACGAGTTACGGATTAGTTATTCTTAAACACACGTTTCCCAATCCTATAGGACCTATCATCTGAGGCGCCTCATTCCATCATCCACATAAGTAAAATGTCAGGGCTGGTAGGTCACTGACACCACTCTAGCTAGAAAGAAACGTGCTGCTCTCCCTGCGTTCCCTTCTCCCGTTTTAGACTCCGCCGGTGTGTGAGGCTCGTGAAGTCACGCTATACCCAAAGCTATGCCTAAACAGGCTATGCTTTGATCATCCCACGAGGCCTGCTTTCCAACAAAGCCTTGATCATATGCATCTGAGCATGCCACATCGTCAATCAATACCATACCATTGATTTCTACCAACATATAACCTCTGAGCTCATACGTCTCAGAGAAGGGTGTAAAAACCAAACAGATATATGTTTAGCAGAGATCAACGAATACAGTATAAAGGAATACAATGTCAGACATACAATCCATTTACGCGCTTATGCTCTGGGTTTGAGCGAAAGCCAAAACCGTGCAATCAACACTACGTCCGGACGGCTACTACTGTCGCCCCTTCAAGGTAGCTACTCCCATCATGGGTCTCAATAGCAACACACCCATTCGATGTGAAGATCGTCGGTCTTCAATCACCGTCTTCAACTCTTCGAACGTCGTATCATTATTTGGAATGAGAGTAAACTCGGACTTTCCAAATAATTCCCGGATATATAAATTTGAAAACAATTTCATATTGTTAATATTAATTTATAACGATCAGTCATTATTTTTATTTATATATAAAAATAATTAAATTCTATTTAGCAACACTTCATACAAACAGGAGACAATGGCGTTGTTTTTACCCAAATTTGTTTTACGCATTACTCTAAATCTAACCGTGGGATTTTGACACAATACATATCATTGGAAAGATCTTCCCAAGGCGAACCTAACGGTTTCAGTTTTGGGAAAATCCGATGGTCGGATATTTTGGTATGATCAATTAAAAGTACGATTCTAAAATGTGAACTACCACGCTTGATTCAAGTACTCTTAAGTTATATATATATATATATATATATATATAATTTATATAAATATAATTCCTCGTCCATTTCATTTTACTATATTTTGCTAACAACAAATCTTCTTATTTATATCCAATATTGATATATATATCATCACACGTAACAATGTTTTATTTTATTTTTCAATTTCTATAAATATACTATACACACAATGTATATCTTGTGTATCACTTCGAATTACAACAAAAATAGGTATTTTTGTGTTTCATCCCCATTACAACAAAAATGAATATTTAACAAAAATGAGTATTTTGTGTCATTTCAACCCCTAATCAAAAATGCAATATATTTTGGTGTCAACTTCATTTCTATACAAACGAATATATTTTTGTTTGTTTAATTTCAATGTAACAAAAAAAAAAATTGCTATTCTTTTAATGTCAACAAAAATAGTAATTCTTATCTCTTTCAATGCAAAACCAAAATGATCTTGACTTTTTTTTTATATATAATGGCAATGTAAATTCTATTCCTAGGCGACGTCATAAAAATATAATTTTAATTTAAAAGGTAATATCATACCTTAATTACATAATAAAAATGTAATTCTAATTTACAGTGCAAATTCCCATTTATAGTTACATATAAAAATGTAAATCTTGTTCGCTTGCCAAATTTCATATCATAGTTTCAAATAAAAATGTAATTTTTATTTGCAATTCAAGTTCTCATTCTAAGTTACATAATAAAAATGCAATCTTTATTATCAATGCACATTTCTACTTTTGTTTACATATAAAAATGCAAATTTTATTTACGATGCAAGTTCATACTTTTGTTTTACATAATAAAAATGTAAATTTCATTGCTACCATTTCTCATTGACAAAAATATGATCTTAACCATGCATTTCATTTCATATGCAGTATATAACAAATAAATATATTTCCTTCATATGCAATACATGACATTACCAAATAAATATATCTTCTTTATATGCAGCATAACAATGAACTTTTTATTAACAAAAAGAAATGCAGCAAAAATGCAAGTTTGAAATGTATTCATTTTATCGTAACTCAAATGACGATAAGAATGAAATGTTAACATCGCTATTTTTATCGCACCAGAAATATCGATAAAAATGTGATATTAACATTTCTCTTTTACCGCGTCAAAATATTGATAAACATATAAACATTCCAATTTATACTTTTGTTTACGTCTGACATGTAAATAAAAATACGACTTTTCAAACCATGCTTTTACTTACATCTAAAAGGTAAGTAAAATGCTACTGCTAAATTCATATTTTTTTAACCAAAAATGTAAGTAAACAATGCAACTCTTTAATTCATCAATTTTGACACTAAAAAGGTGTCTACTTTTATCTAAACTATCATGACACAAAAAGGATTTTTTTTATTTTACATTGAAAAGAAATAAAAATAAAATGATTCTTTTTAATGTTAAAAAGAATCAGCGACAGAAATGTTCCTTTTTACCATTAAGAAGAAATAGTGGCAAAATGTTTCCTTTATCGACAAAAGAAATATTGACAAAAAGGGTTTCTTTTTATCGACAAAAAGAAATAAATAATGTTTCCTTTTAATCGACACAAAGAAATAAAAATATATAAAAAATTGTTTTGTCCTTCTTTTGCAGTTGATAAAAAAGTATATTTTATCTTCTACATTTGATAGAGAAGTATAATTTTGGTTCACGCTTTTTTTTCATTCACATTACAATAAAATATAATTTTAATTGTCTATTATCACATTTACATAAAATGTACTTTTCTATCTAATGCTATAATTTTCATAAGATGTAAATTCTATTTCTCATATAACATATTACATAAAGTGTAACTTCTATTGTCTTTCTATTTTCTTTTCTTGTTAACATAAAAAAAAAATCTATGTTAAATCTTCCCAATCTGTAATAACCCGGAAATTCTGAGCCAGTTTAAAATTTTTATTTTGGCAATTTTAATGAATTTTGAATATATAAAATGAATTATTTTAAATAATATCGACGAAAATTTATTTTGAATATATCTAGAACGTATATATTTATACGCGTCGTCGTTAGAATATAAATAATTATATAATTATAAAAGGAATTGAAAATGGCGCGGTAGTTCGATAATTCGATTTCAAACTACAATTGAATGTACCGGGCGCAAAACAATCCGGATTTTGGCGAAACCAAAAATAATAGGATCTATATGAAAATATCTTTCCAACGAATCCAAAAAATCGAAATTTCATAGCGGGAATCAAAAGTTATGCCCAGTTGAAAATTCAGAATAGTCGCTATGTAAATTCTACATGGCCCAAAAAGTCAAATTTTGCATATGAATAGATTTGGACTCGAAACCACTTCCATTGAGTTCAAAATGCTGTTTAGAACTACGAAAAGTATAAGCTTTGATATATTCCGATATCCGGAATAGTGCCAATTGACAGGAGCTTTTCGGTTAACAAAACATAGCCCTTAAAAAGTGAAATTTTGCATTCGAGCTCAGAATGCGACGTGATAAATTTTTATAGATTCATAATGACAAATCATTGTTGAGTTCCAAATGGCGCGTCGAACGGAGTTAATACGTGGCCGTGCGAGCTGAAACAGTTCCGGGTAAAGCGAGTAGTCATTTTACAAAGGAACATTATTGATACGACCTCAGAATTCGATTTCGTTTTTTTTTATGGATTTGTATCGTCTAATAATGGTTAAATCCAAGAGGGCTTGATTTTTTGAGTTAGCATGTGAGCATGCGAGAAGAAAAGGTGCGCCAAAATAGCATTTTTAGAGCTTATCTAAGCATTTTCGTGATTTTTTTTGAACGGTCAAACGAACTCGGAATTCGACGAAACTTGTTTCGTTGGACTCGTCTTCACGTCTACTATCTCATGTCCGAAATCCGCGGCGATTGGAGATCGTTAGCGTTCAGGCTATACGCGAGAAACTAGCATATAATCACTTTTACTCCATTTCTCTCTTCATAATTTCACTTCTCTCTTTCTCTTCAAAAAACTCAAAAATGGCCTCCACCCACCACCGCCGCTGCCGCCCCTCCTCCGCTGCCACCACCCACCGCCACCGCTCCTCCTCCCCTCCGGCGCCACCTCTTTCTCCTCCTCTCTCTCCTCTCTCCATTTGCAAATCCCTAAACCGCAAGCAACCACCGCCACCACCACGGGCCCCACCACCACCGCCACCACCCATCAGCGAGCTCCCCACGCCCAATTAGGTCCGGCGCCCAACCCTAGCCACCCAACTCCGCCCGTGGGCCCCGCTACACTCAAAACTCATTTTCACCAAAATTCCCGTTTTGCACAAAACACCCCGGACTGTCTTGGCCTATATCTCTCAAACGGTGCGCTTTTGGCCAAAGTCCCTCTAAAGCAAAGTTGTAGAGCACGAAATTCTCTTTGAATTGGCTATATGGAAGTCATGTTTTGGAGTTCGGAGCTGCTCGGAAAACGCGTTCGAAGTCTGCTGTTCAAAAGCGGTATAATTCGTGTACTTTCGCGAATTCTGGCGAATTGGTGCATTTTCGGCAAAAAGACCCTTAGGCGAAAGTTGTCCGGAATGGCGCGTTTAAGCTAGAAAAAAGATGGTGTAAAGATTGAAGCTCGTTTGTAAACTCTAGGACCCGAACAGCGAATCCGGGCGTTAGAAAAAAAGTGAGTTTTCTCCATTTTAAAGCTTCTACAGTTTTTGACATATGAAGTAAATAAAAATATGATCTTT
Organism: Allium sativum; assembly: GCA_030737875.1. Taxonomy (NCBI): domain Eukaryota; kingdom Viridiplantae; phylum Streptophyta; class Magnoliopsida; order Asparagales; family Amaryllidaceae; genus Allium; species Allium sativum. The sequence continues at coordinate 480,265,767 of CM060926.1, read as the reverse complement.
ATATTATAGAGAGGATAAAAATCCAATTTTTAACTTATAGAAGATATAAAGATAAGATTTTTATATAATGTAGACAATAAAAATGTGATTTTTATACATGTAGTGGCTACGGGCAACGAAAGTGACAAAAGGCGAGAACGACAAGATTTTCTACATAAGAAGAGTCGAGATGATTGGATTAGCTAGTTGGTGAGAATTTCTCACTCTTTAATTTCTTTTTCTAGTTATATATATATATATATATACTAGGATGCAGACGGTGTTTAGTAGCACCCGACACCCGTCATCCACAGTCCATGGATGACTTGTTTGTTAAATTGTTTGGATGTGTAGTTGGTTAGTTTATTTGGTTTGAATTGAATTGTTTGGTGAAATGAATGGATTTGATTGATGTGTGAATGGCGTGGGCCTTCACTAGACCGGGGATAAGGCTAGGCCTTGTCCCGTTTCTAGTATCGTGCCGTTATGCCGCCGAAATTTTCTAAAATATGTTAGTAAAATAAAAATATCATTTTTATTGTGTAAATGAACTGAATAGAAATTCATGTGTTGAAATAAAATATTTTATCGTTAAAAATATAATTTTTAACGTGGAAGTGAATAAAATAAAATATTCATTTACAAACCGGACGGTTTGTTTATGTACACCTATTTGATGGACATTGATTGGGACGATAAATTTTACACATCGCCCAACTGCACAAATAAAATCTGTGTTTGTTGATTTGAAACTCCACACGGGTACTGGGATAAAATACGGCATAAACTAATCCCAATATTTAGTTGTATGTCGATCGATTGATTGACAGGTTGTTATAAGCGTTAGATGTCTATATTTGATGCTTATACAGTGTAGTGCACTTTGGATGATGGTTGATTATTTATCGTTGCTATTATATACATGTGTTGTATGGAATCCATATAATTAACTTTATATGGTAATTGATTGGGCCTCATTCCAATTTACAAGATAAAGAATATTATAAAATAAAGGTTCATGTGTTGACAGTACTCATCCGTTGAGATTAGTCATGTGTTGAACGAAATATTTTGATAATAAAATTTACGTCTTTATTATTATAAAATAAAGGTTCATGTGTTGACAGTACACATCCATTGAGATTAGTCATGTGTTGAACGAAATATTTTAATAATAAAATTTACATCTTTATCATATATAAGATCAGAAACTAATTGGAAAATAGATAAGATGAGTGGTCTCCTGGATATTGATCTGATGTTGGTTTCGGCCTTCGGGGTTAATATTTAGGGAATCGTTCTCTTACTAATTTACGGTTGGAGTCCGATTTAATATCAAACGATAGATACCTTAATTTTCATAAAATATATTAAATAACAAAAGTAGTCACACGTGGAAAGTACTCATTCGTTGAGATTAGTCATGTGTTGACAAGAATAAATATTTATTTGTTGAATATAATAACGGAATTATTGAAATATATAAAGCCGTGTTGATTAGAGATGCGCTATTTTGATGCGAACGATATTTATATCGATTATATTCGTTTTTATAATGAATACTGAAAGGAGATAAAAATCGAATATAATAGAAAACGAATTCGAATTGAATTGAATATATAACGAATTCGAATTAAGTTGAATAGAAAACCAATTTGAATTGAATCGAATAGAAAATGAATTCGAATCGAATTAAAATCGATTTGAATTAAAATCCAATAGAAATGAAAGTAAAAAGGATTTATAATAGAAAATTCAATTTTGGTTTGATTTTGAAATAAAGGTTGAGATTGTTTTTGAAACGAATTCATTATAAAATTCGTTTTAAAAGGAAATCAACGAAATATATATTATAAGTATTATATATATAATATAATGGCTTGAATAGAACGCGCCGCGCCGCGGCAGTTCGCGAATTTCGACCATTGACTTCGAACGAACATTACGGGAGATCCGACCGTCGGATTCTCCTAAAACTGGAACCGTTGGGTTCGTATCGAAAAGAGCTTTCTAAAGAATATTAGAAATTTGAAATCTAACGGTTGGATTTGGAGATACGTCCAAATCAAATTTGGAAAAGGTCGTTGTAAGTGCAGTTCGATGGCCGTTGATGGAAATCGACTGTACGGGCCTAGATAAAATTATTAAAAATAGTAATAATTAGTGTAAAATCATAAGAAATAATTTGGGAAAAATTCGGATGAAAACTCCATATTTGAAAAGATAAAAATAGATTTTTATTGAAATGAACTAGTTTTGAACTGAAATTAAAACCCATTTATTTTTAAATAAATGAACTGGATTTGAAATGGGTTTAAATAGAATTGATTCATGGGTTTATCGTGAACTGTGTTTTAAATAACACTAGTTCTTTAACCCGAAAATAAATAGAATGTGATTTGGGTTTATCGTGAATTGTGTTTTAAATGACACTAGTTCTTTAACCCAGAAAAAGAAGTTTTAATGAATCTAAAATTAGATTGAAATGTCAATTGATAATTTAAATTATCAACTTTAGAAAGTGAGCGAGAATGGAGTATCGCCAGTTTTGCTCCAAAGCGATAGTTAAATCTTTAATCAGATTTGAACGTGAAATGGTAATTAATTTTACCGATAACACCGTGGTGTTAGATATGGAGTATTACCAGTTTTGCTTCATGGGATGAATAGGTTGGGATTGGGAAATAAAATAAATAATTACTTCGGTACGGTTCGCTAATCTCGACTAGTTTAGAAAACCACAATTTGGTTTGAAATGACATCCAAAGGAAGATTAAAGGATAAATTTTAAAGAATTTATCTTGGATAAAATTAATGGGAACCTTTCCCTATGAATGTGAAACTTAGAAACTAACTGTCGGTTAGCTAAGCAGAATGGTTTTCTGGATATTGATCTGATGTTGGTTTCGGCCTTCGGGGTTAATATTTGGGAAATTGTTCTCTTGTTGATTTACGGTTAGTGACTAATGAATTGGAATGAGGCGTATGTTGTGTTTGTGTAACATTCGTTTTAATATACGCGGGTTGTTCGGAAAGTCCGGGTTTATACCCATTCTGAAAAACCGATTCGACGATAAGTCGAAGATGAAGACGGCGGTCGAAGACCGGAAGTCTTCACATCGTTTGGATAATTACTGACGATCCTGATTGGGCTGTACACCCAAGAGGATGGAAATAGTTGGTGGTCGTCCAGACGTACTTGGAGATCGATGGATATGCGAGGAAAGTGCCTCCGGTTTCGTTCAGACCCAGAACGAACTTGTAAATGGATTGTGTGTCTGACATTGGATTTTATTCTGTGTTGATTGATTTCTGTTAAATATATATCTATTTGGCGGCGGAGAATTTATTCTCTTGCTTAACGCCCTTCTCTGAGACGTGCGAGCTTAGAGGTTATATATCGATAGATATCAATCGCATGGCATGAATTGCCTATGTGGCACGCTGAGATGCGATGATCAAGGCTTCTGTTGAAAAGCAAAGTCTTGTGGTTGATGATCAAAGCACGGCCTACGTGGCAGCTTTGTGTATAACGTGAATTCGCGAGCCTCACACCTCGGTATGAGTTAAAAACGGGATACGGACTGCTGGGAGAGTACGACGTTTCTTTCTAGCTTTGGTGGTGTCAGGGACTTACCAGCCCTGACATTTATATACTTTTCACCTTTGTGGTTGTTGGAATGAGGCGCCTCGATTATAGGTCTGTAAGGACCGGGAAACGTGTGTTCAGGAATTGCTAATCCTCTAACGTAAGTGAGGACCGGCCCAGCCGATCCAGGGTTGCCCAGAGTGCGTAGTCCTGAGACATTTGCTAGAGTGTCTCAAAGCGGAGAGGAGCTTTCCCCTTGCCTCGGCTCGTGACGGAATCCAATTTCCAATACGTGATATTGCGGTTTTAATTGTAGAACTAGTATGGCGACATAGTAGATGGTAGCTATGCCGCCTATGATTTATATTCATGATTGAAATTGTTTTGACACTATACACTTATTATAGTATCAAATGTTTTGTTTTAAACGTACCAAGCATGTTTGGCTGTTATATGGTAAAACCCAGTCCTCCGGCTTGCGTTGCATTGTGTGATGGGACATGGGTCTTATAATAGCTTCATTTTTCGAAAAAGCATTGCGTTGTTTATTCTATGCACTGGTATTCTTGGGAGTAAACCCGTTCCGTGTTATACGGCATGGTCCCTTGATTTACCTAACTTTAAAACCAATATTAATAACTGTTTTAGTTCTCACACCAGTCACATGACTGACCTGGAGTTTATTGTTTTAACCTAAACTCTGGGTGCCCCTATTTTCCGCACGGGCAGCTAGTAGTTTTGGTTTTGCAGATTTATATTCACAGGATTCTGGTTTACAGCTGGAATGATATCCGGAAAGCTCTGTATCCGTATATCACCTTCAGTTGTGCTTTGTATTATTTTCCGCTGCTATGTACTTTATTGTAATCTCTGATATTTATCGAATGTAATTTATTCATTTATACTCTGTATATTCTTGTATCTGATGGAATTGTTGTAATTAAAAATGAAATGTTCTTCTGTTTGTGTTCTGATTTGTCCTGTTCTCAAACGATCGGGGGTTTCGAATGGTCTAGATTGGTTTAACGACTGATTCGGATCGAGCAAAATTCCAGGCCGTCACATTTGGTTTCAGAGCTTTGGTTTACAGAGCTCGAGAACAAGACGCATTAGAACCATACGAAAGAATTCATCAGATATTGGATTATTAATATCCAATTAGAATGACTCGTTAGAGATAGGATCAGTAGTATCCTAGAACGAGTGTGAAGAGTATATTTTTCAAATGAAAACAATTTTGTTTTTAAAATTTAAATCAATTCTACATATTTGAATATTTATTTATTTTCAATTTGGACAATCCGATATATAAAGATTTTGCATATACGCGTCATGAACGTATATTCGAAGTTTTAATATACCGGATAGATATAGAACCACACTCTAGTCGCCCGAAGATGATGCTACTGATGACTATATAGCATCAGTAGTGTGTGTTCGAGTTTCGAAGGTGTGATTTTCTATATATTTCCATTAGACTGGTGTGAGAACCAAAACTAATATAGCTAGAATACTTTGTTGTGATTTGGCATCAAAAACATGATTTCTTGTATATACATCAAATTTATGAATTTGAAAACTCTAATCCACTAATTGATTGACGTTTATGTTGTTTGTTTATTTGTTTGATAATTTTGAACCATTTAGCCTAATTGAACCAAATATTGAATTGTATCGAAAATTAGTCGCATTTGCTTGCATATACATATACTTACATTGAACAGGTCATAGCAAGGAGGCTAGAGCAGAGAATAAAATTTGTTTGCCCGACAAATCGGTACATATTTGCTATAATTTACTGTTTTGTTTGGGTGAAGATGATTTTATGAGCCGATTGGCTTTTTCCCTTTCTTTTTGAGATCAGAAGGCCTGTATGGCAATTTCGGGATTTTCCCGTGCTCCCCGTACAAAGGAGGTTATGGCGAAATTTTTCGAAAATTCCGGGTGTTAGCCAAATTTTTGGAAAATTTGGAAATTCTCAGAAACTAAAAAGTTGGAGAATGGAAGCCAGAATGAACGTAGAATTGATTAATCAAACCACTTTCGACTTTGTTCCTTTTCGGGGACGAAAAGTTTTAAGTGGGGGAGATTGTAATAACCCGGAAATTCTGAGCCAGTTTAAAATTTTTATTTTGGCAATTTTAATGAATTTTGAATATATAAAATGAATTATTTTAAATAATATCGACGACAATTTATTTTGAATATATTTAGAACATATATATTTATACGCGTCGTCGTTAGAATATAAATAATTATATAATTATAGAAGGAATTGAAAATGGCACGGTAGTTCGATAATTCGATTTCAAACTTCAATAGAATGTACCGGGTGCAAAACAATCCGGATTTTGGCGAAACCAAAAATAATAGGATCTATATGAAAATATCTTTCCAACGAATCCGAAAAATCGAAATTTCATAGCGGGAATCAAAAGTTATGCCCAGTTGAAAATTTAGAGTAGTCGCTATGTAAATTCTACATGGCCCAAAAAGTCAAATTTTGCATATGAATAGATTTGGACTCGAAACCACTTCCATTGAGTTCAAAATGCCGTTTAGAACTCCGAAAAGTATAAGCTTCGATATATTCCGATATCCGGAATAGTGGCAATTGACAGGAGCTTTTCGGTTAACAAAACATAACCCTTAAAAAGTGAAATTTTGTATATGAGCTCAGAATTCGACGAGATAAATTTTTGTGGATTCATAATGACAAATCATTGTTGAGTTCCAAATGGCACGTCGAACGGATTTAATATGTGGCCGTGCGAGCTGAAACAGTTCCGGGTAAATCGAGCAGTCATTTTACAAAGGAACATTATTGATACGACCTCAAAATTCGATTTCGTTTTTTTTTGTGGATTCGAATCGTCTAATAATGGTTAAATCCAAGAGGGCTTGATTTTTTGAGTTAGCACGTGAGCGTGCGAGAAGAAAAGGTGCGCCGAAATAGCATTTTTAGAGCTTATCTGAGCATTTTCGTGATTTTTTTGAACGGGTCAAACGAACTCGGAATTCGACGAAACTTGTTTCGTTGGACTCGTATTCACGTCTACTATCTCGTGTCCGAAATCCGCGGCGATTGGAGATCGTTAGCGTTCAGGCGATACGCGAGAAACTAGCATATAATCACTTTTACTCCATTTCTCTCTTCATAATTTCACTTCTCTATTTCTCTTCAAAAAACTCAAAAATGGCCTCCAACACCGCCGCTGCCGCCCCTCCTCCACTGCCACCACCCACCGCCACCGCTCCTCCTCCCCTCCGGCGCCACCTCTTCCTCCTCCTCTCTCTCCTCTCTCCATTTGCATATCCCTAAACCCCAAGCAACCACCGCCACCACCACGGGCCCCACCACCACCGCCACCACCCATTAGCAAGCTCCCCACGTCCAATCAGGTCTGGCGCCCAACCCTAGCCACCCAACTCCGCCCGTGGGCCCCGCTACACTCAAAAACTCATTTTCACCAAAATTCCCATTTTGCACAAAAAACCCCGGACTGTTTTGGCCTATATCTCTCAAACGGTGCGCTTTTGGCCAAAGTCTCTCTAGAGCAAAGTTGTAGAGCACGAAATTCTCTTCGATTTGACTATATGGAAGTCATGTTTTGGAGTTCGGAGCTGCTCGTAAAACGCGTTCGAAGTCCGCTGTTCAAAAGCGGTAAAATTCGTGTACTTTCGCGAATTCTGGCGAATTGGAGCATTTTCGGCAAAAAGACCCTTAGACGAAAGTTGTCCGGAATGGCGCGTTTAAGCTAAAAAAAAGATGGTGTAAAGATTGAAGCTCGTTTGCAAACTCTAGGACCCGAACAGCGAATCCGGGCGTTAGAAAAAAAGTGAGTTTTCTCCATTTTAAAGCTTCTACAGTTTTTGACTTATGAAGTAAATAAAAATATGATCTTTATATTATAGAGAGGATAAAAATCCGATTTTTAACTTATATAAGATATAAAGATAAGATTTTTATATAATGTAGATAATAAAAATGTGATTTTTATACATGTAGTGGCTACGGGCAACGAAAGTGACAAAAGGCGAGAACGACAAGATTTTCTACATAAGAAGAGTCGAGATGATTAGATTAGCTAGTTGGTGAGAATTTCTCACTCTTTAATATATTTTTCTAGTAATATATATATATATATATATATATATATATATATATATATATATATATATATATATATATACTAGGATGCAGACGGTGTTTAGTAGCACCCGACACCCGTCATCCACAGTCCATGGATGACTTGTTTGTTAAATTGTTTGGATGTGTAGTTGGTTAGTTTATTTGGTTTGAATTGAATTGTTTGGTGAAATGAATGGATTTGATTGATGTGTGAATGGCGTGGGCCTTCACTAGACCGGGGATAAGGCTAGGCCTTGTCCCGTTTCTAGTATCGTGCCGTTATGCCGCCGAAATTTTCTAAAATATGTTAGTAAAATAAAAATATCATTTTTATTGTGTAAATGAACTGAATAGAAATTCATGTGTTGAAATAAAATATTTTATCGTTAAAAATATAATTTTTAACGTGGAAGTGAATAAAATAAAATATTCATTTACAAACCGGACGGTTTGTTTATGTACACCTATTTGATGGACATTGATTGGGACGATAAATTTTACACATCGCCCAACTGCACAAATAAAATCTGTGTTTGTTGATTTGAAACTCCACACGGGTACTGGGATAAAATACGGCATAAACTAATCCCAATATTTAGTTGTATGTCGATCGATTGATTGACAGGTTGTTATAAGCGTTAGATGTCTATATTTGATGCTTATACAGTGTAGTGCACTTTGGATGATGGTTGATTATTTATCGTTGCTATTATATACATGTGTTGTATGGAATCCATATAATTAACTTTATATGGTAATTGATTGGGCCTCATTCCAATTTAGAAGATAAAGAATATTATAAAATAAAGGTTCATGTGTTGACATACTCATCCGTTGAGATTAGTCATGTGTTGAACGAGATATTTTGATAATAAAATTTACGTCTTTATTATTATAAAATAAAGGTTCATGTGTTGACAGTACTCATCCATTGATATTAGTCATGTGTTGAACGAAATATTTTAATAATAAAATTTACATCTTTATCATATATAAGATCAGAAACTAATTGGAAAATAGATAAGATTAGTGGTCTCCTGGATATTGATCTGATGTTGGTTTCGGCCTTCGGGGTTAGTATTTAGGGAACCGTTCTCTTACTAATTTACGGTTGGAGTCTGATTTAATATCAAATGATAGATACCTTAATTTTCATAAAATATATTAAATAACAAAAATAGTCACACGTGGACAGTACTCATTCGTTGAGATTATTCATGTGTTGACAAGAATAAATATTCATTTGTTGAATAGAATAACGGAATTATTGAAATATATAAAGCCGTGTTGATTAGAGATGCGCTATTTTGACGCGAACGATATTTATATCGATTATATTCGTTTTTATAATGAATACTGAAAGGAGATAAAAATCGAATATAATAGAAAACGAATTCGAATTGAATTGAACATATAACGAATTCGAATTAAATTGAATAGAAAACCAATTTGAATTGAATCGAATAGAAAATGAATTCGAATCGAATTAAAATCGATTTGAATTGAAATCAAATAGAAATGAAAGTAAAAAGGATTTATAATAGAAAAATCAATTTTGATTTGAATTTGAAATAAAGGTTGAGATTGTTTTTGAAACGAATTCATTATAAAATTCGTTTTAAAAGGAAATCGACAAAATGTATATTATATATATTATATATATAATATAATGGCTTGAATAGAACGCGCCGCGCCGCGGCAGTTCGCGAATTTCGACCATTGACTTCGAATGAACATTACGGGAGATCCGACCGTCGGATTCTCCTAAAACTGGAACCGTTGGGTTCGTATCGAAAAGAGCTTTCTAATGAATATTAGAAATTTGAAATCTAACGATTGGATTCGGAGATACGTCCAAATCAAATTTGGAAAAGGTCGCTGTAAGTGCAGTTCGATGGCCGTTGATGGAAATCGACTGTACGAGCCTTGATAAAATTATTAAAAATAGTAATAATTAGTGTAAAATCATAAGAAATGATTTGAAAAAAATTGGGATGAAAACTCCATATTTGAAAAGATAAAAATAGATTTTTATCGAAATGAATTAGTTTTGAACTGAAATTAAAACCCATTTATTTTTAAATAAATGAACTGGATTTGAAATGGGTTTAAATAGAATTGATTCATGGGTTTATCGTGAACTGTGTTTTAAATAACACTAGTTCTATAACCCGAAAATAAATAGAATGTGATTTGGGTTTATCGTGAATTGTTTTTAAATGACACTAGTTCTTTAACCCAGAAAAAGAAGTTTTAATGAATCTGAAATTAGATTGAAATGTCAATTGATAATTTAAATTATCAACTTTAGAAAGTGAGTGAGAATGGAGTATCGCCAGTTTTGCTCCAAAGCGATAGTTAAATCTTTAATCAGATTTGAACGTGAAATGGTAATTAATTTTACCGATAACACCGTGGTGTTAGATATGGTGTATTACCAGTTTTGCTTCATGGGATGAATAGATTGGGATTGGGAAATAAAATAAATAATTACTTCGGTACGGTTCGCTAATCTCTACTAGTTTAGAAAACCATAATTTGGTTTGAAATGACATCCAAAGGAAGATTAAAGGATAAATTTTAAAGAATTTATCTTGGATAAAATTAATGGGAACCTTTCCCTATGAATGTGAAACTTAGAAACTAACTGTCGGTTAGCTAAGCAGAATGGTTTTCTGGATATTGATCTGATGTTGGTTTCGGCCTTCGGGGTTAATATTTGGGAAATTGTTCTCTTGTTGATTTACGGTTAGTGACTAATGAATTGGAATGAGGCGTATGTTGTGTTTGTGTAACATTCGTTTTAATATACGCGGGTTGTTCGGAAAGTCCGGGTTTATACCCATTCTGAATAACCGATTCTACGATAAGTCGAAGATGAATACGGCGGTCGAAGACCGGAAGTCTTCACATCGTTTGTATAATTACTGACGATCCTGATTGGGCTGTACACCTAAGAGGATGGAAATAATTGGTGGTCGTCCAGACGTACTTGGAGATCGATGGATATGCGAGGAAAGTGCCTCCGGTTTCATTCAGACCCAGAACGAACTTGTAAATGGATTGTGTGTCTGACATTGGATTTTATTCTGTGTTGATTGATTTCTGTTAAATATATATCTGTTTGGCGGCGGAGAATTTATTCTCTTGCTTAACGCCCTTCTCTGAGACGTACAAGCTTAGAGGTTATATATCGATAGATATCAATCGCATGGCATGAATTGCCTATGTGGCACGCTGAGATGCGATGATCAAGGCTTCTGTTGAAAAGCAAAGTCTTGTGGTTGATAATCAAAGCACGACCTACGTGGCAGCTTTGTGTATAACGTGAATTCGCGAGCCTCACACCTCGGTATGAGTTAAAAACGGGATACGGACCGCTGGGAGAGCACGACGTTTCTTTCTAGCTTTGGTGGTGTCAGTGACTTACCAGCCCTGACATTTATATACTTTTCACCTTTGTGGTTGTTGGAATGAGGCGCCTCGATTATAGGTCTGTAAGGACCGGGAAACGTGTGTTCAGGAATTGCCAATCCTCTAACGTAAGTGAGGACCGGCCCAGCCGATCCAGGGTTGCCCAGAGTGCGTAGTCCTGAGACATTTGCTAGAGTGTCTCGAAGCAGAGAGGAGCTTGCCCCTTGCCTCGGCTCATGACGAAATCCAATTTCCAATACGTGATATTGCGGTTTTAATTGTAGAACTAGTATGGCGACATAGTAGATGGTCGCTATGCTGCCTATGATTTATATTCATGATTGAAATTGTTTTGACACTATACACTTATTATAGTATCAAATGATTTGTTTTAAACGTACCAAGCATGTTTGGATGTTATAAGGTAAAACCCTATCCTCCAGCTTGCGTTGCATTGTGTGATGGGACCTGGGTCTTATAATAGCTTCATTTTTTGAAAAAGCATTGCGTTGTTTATTCTATGCACTGGTATTCTTGGTAGTAAACCCGTTCCGTGTTATACGGCGTGTCCCTTGATTTACCTAACTTTAAAACCAATATTAATAACTGTTTTAGTTCTCACACCAGTCACATGACTGACCTGGAGTTTATTGTTTTAACCTAAACTCTGGGTGCCCCTATTTTCCGTACGGGCAGCTAGTAGTCTTGGTTTTGCAGATTTATATTCACAGGATCCTGGTTTACAGCTGGAATGATATCCGGAAAGCTCTGTATCCGTATATCACCTTCAGTTGTGCTTTGTATTATTTTCCACTACTATGTAATTTATTGTAATCTCTGATATTTATCGAATGTAATTTATTCATTTATACTCTGTATATTCTTGTATCTGATAGAATTGTTGTAATTAAAAATGAAATGTTCTTCTGTTTGTGTTCGGATTTGTCCTGTTCTCAAACGATCGGGGGTTTCGAATGGTCTAGATCGGTTTAACGACCGATTCGGATCTAGCGAAATTCCAGGCCATCACACAATCATTTCTTCCTAACATAAAAATATATATTTTATGTTAAATCTCTCTTACCAATTTCTTTTAACATAAATAATTTATGCTAAATCCTTCTTAACATTCTTATTTGTTCATTTACATAAAATGTAAATTTTCTTCCTTCTATTTGTTCTATTTACATAAAATGTAAATCAATAGTTTATTTACATAAAATGTAAATTTTCCTTTTCAATTATCTTATTTACATAAATGTAAATTTCTTTTCTAATTATTCAATTTACATAAAATGTAAATTTTCTCTTTTTAATTCTATTTACATAGAAAATGTAAATTCTGTCTTACATACCAAATTAACAAAAATTGTTAATTTTGTCTTGTCGTCAATTCTAACACAACAAAATATAGTTTGATTTCGTCGTCAATTCCAACACAACAAAATATAAGGTGTTATATTTATCAGTTTAATGTCCATAAGGTAAACATGACAAAATATGACATTTTATTTGGATTAAAGATTCTAATCTGATCTAATTCCCAAACAAGATAGTATATTTAATTGGATTAAAAATTCTAGTTTAATCCACTTTGCAAAACATGATGATTTTTATTGTATTCATCAGATCAGAATAACACAACAACAGATCGAAACAGCACAATCCAATTCATCAGAACCACAATCACAATTCATCACAGCGCAAATTTAATTAAATAAGATACAAACAATTATCTAACAGCGATAAAATAATTAATTTAATTGATTAAATTTAGAATTTCTCACATTGATTTTTGGCTGAAATTTGACTGTCTCAGATTCAGCTCTGGTCTGCGCCATCGCGAAGATCTCGGAAAGACGAGTCCAACGCAATTTACGGTTCGTCAAACGGACCTCTACGAAGAAGTTATCGATTTTTAAAGATTGCATAAATTAAATGTTAAATTAATTAAATAATATTAAAATCTGGACCTTTTCTTCCTCGTTGAAACGTTACCGCCGAACCCACCTTCCACCGATGATCCTTCTGCACGCACCTCCCTACACCGCAGCGGACCACGATCAAACACCGCCACACGAACTGCCTTGCCATGAGCCACTCACGCCACCAACCGCCTGAAGCTCGGCCCCACCTAGGACCCGCAATTCACCAAAAACCGCAGTCCATTCAGGTTGAGAATTCGCGAAATCCATGAACTAAAACCTGATTTTGTCCATATAGATTTGAAGCTCTCGAAATTCTCTTCGATTTGATATATAGTATGTTGATTTTCGTTGAACGGATCAAAAGTTATTGATGTTTGAATTCTGGAGCAATTCTGGCCATTGAACACTGGCGGAGGCTGGCCATTAGGGTTTCAGCCCGAAAATTAAATATTATTTTATTAATAAATCTCGAAATTTGTGCTAAAAAGGTGGATTTTTGGACTTTGTCCGATTTGGGCCTGCTTACTGTCGATCTTAACGTTTTGAGGCCTTCTAAACGCGATGGGGTATGTCCCGGGCTCCAATTCTGATGTCTGTAACGATTTTTTTGGTTTTAATTTAAAAATGCAATATTAAATAAATAATTTAATTTCTACCGTACATTTAAATATGCCGGGGCCACATACAACCTCAGAAAATTCTAAAAAAAAAAAAACATTTTTAGCTTTCTTATGACGATACGAATCCAACAAAATTATTTTCATCGAATTCTGAGACTTTTTGAAAAATGGACTTTTTCAAGGCATATATATTTAATATTAAAAATACATTTTTAAACAAATAATTTCCGAAACTCGAAATATATAAGTGTTTACTGTTTTTCAATGCAGAAACGTCATTCTGAACTCAATGGAAGTGGTTTCGTGTCCAAATTCCTTCGTATGTGAAAAGTAGCATTTTTGACCTTTATATATTTCATAGCGACCTTTCTAAATTTTAAACTAGGCATAACTTTTGATTCCCGCTATGAAATTTTGATTTTTCGGATTCGTTAGATAGATATTTTTAAATAGATTCTAATATTTTTGGTTTCACTAAAATCCATTAAATTTTGCATCCTGTACGGTCAGTCAAAGTCCAAGTTTGACTTTTCAAACTACAGCCCTATTTCTAACTCCTTTTATAATTAAAATTAAATTATTCATTCTAACTTCAATTCTTAATCATTATTATTTTAAATAAATCATTTTAAATATCAAAAACTCATTATAATTACTCAAAATAAATTTTAAATTTACCCCCAAAATTCCGGGTTGTTACAGTCTCCTCCACTTAAAAACTTTTCGTCCTCGAAAAGGAACGAAGCTAAAAGTGTTTAATTATCCTACCCCATTTTCCACTCTTATTGGTTTAAATAATTTTATAGTTGATTAACTTTCAAATATATAATCTTTTATCCATTCAAAATCATATTTTCTAAAATAGATTATAATTACAAATACGTATATTATAGTCTTGTTACTCTCAACTCATTCTAGGGCATTACTAACCCCATCTCTAATGAGTTTTCTCATTCTAGGATACTGCTGATCCTATCTCTAATGAGTATTCTTATTGGATATTTCTAATCCAATCTCTGATGAGTCTTTTGTTCAGTTCTAATAAGTTGTATCCCAAAGATTTGAGCTAACCAAAGCTATGATACCAAAATGAAACGACCTGGAAATCGCCCTTGCGGGAAATCACCGGATACGCTTACTTTGGGCTACAACACATCAAAATAACAACAACGGACTTTTATAACATCATAGTAAATGTTACATCAGAGTACAGAATATATATCAGAGTACATTAAATAAATTTACAGCTGAAGATAGTTTTACATTACTTAAATACAGTGCAGCGGAAATAAGATAACTAAGACAGTGGAAGACTTTTCTATGCTCTGGACACAGCTTTGAGCTTCAATCCAGGATCCTGCTAAAGAAATAAATATCTACAAAAAGCTACTCGACTGCCCGTGTGGAAAAGAGGGCACCCGAGTTTGCAAAAGTGGAAACAAACAACGGGTCAGTCGTGGGACTGGTGTGAGAATTCTTAACTAATATAACTAGTAGTAATAAGGCAAATCCAAGGACCACCCCAATAAAGCGAAACGGGTTTTATTCCAATGGATTGCCGTGCATAATTTAAGTAAATCGTCAAAACAACGCAATGCTTTGTAGAAAAATGAAACCATCATAAGACCCAAGTCCCATCACACAATGCAACGCAAACCGGAGGATAGGGTTTTACCTTATAATGGTCAAACATGCTTGATACGATAGAAACGATATTATTATTAGTGTGTATATGTTTTAAAACATTTCAAAGTAAATGTATCAATCCTAGGAAGCATATGTACCATATGCTATGCCTCCGTACTAGTAATACAATCAAATCCGTAGGGTCGTATTTGGAATTTGGATTTCCATCCGAGTCAAGGCTAGGAAGGAGCTCCTAACCGATTCGAGACACTCTAGCTAACGTCTCAGGATTCCCCGCGGTTAACCCTTGGATCCAGTAGGGCCGATCCACCATACGAGTTGCAGATTAGTTATTCCTGAACACACGTTTCCCAGTCCTATTGGACCTATCATCCGAGGCGCCTCATTCCATCATCCACATAAGTAAAATGTCAGGGCTGGTAGGTCACTGACACCACTCTAGCTAGAAAGAAAAGTGCTGCTCTCCTTGCGTTCCCTTCTCCCGTTATAGACTCCGCCGGTGTGTGAGGCTCGTGAAGTCACGCTATACTGTAACGACCCAGAAAATCTGAACCAATTTAAAATTTTTAAATTGGCTAAAATAATGGATTTTAATTATTTAAAATAAATATTTTAAATAATGGCGATGAAAACTGAGTTAAAATCGACATTTGAAAACCAATATAATTAATTATAATTATATATAGAATTGAAAATGGCGCGGTAGTTCGATAATTCGATTTCAAACTTCAATTGAATATACCGGGTGTAGAACAATCCGGATTTTAGTGAAACCAAAAATAATGGAATCTAATTGATAATATCTTTCCAACGAATCTGACCAATCGAAATTTGATAGCGGGAATCAAAAGATATGTCCAGTTGAGAATTCTGAATAGTTGCTATGGAATTCAGGCCCTTAAAAATGGACATTTTGCAAATGACCTCGGATTTCGACGAAACCACTTCTGTTGGATCCGCAGGGTCAATTTATTATTAGGTTTCAAATTTCATAATTTTTCGAATCAATATGTGAGCGTGGCAAAAGAAAACGCGTTTGACCAGTTTCCGTTGATTTTAATCGACTGGAAATTGGCCATTTTTCAAACGGCCTCAGAATTCAACGAAACTAGTTTTGTTAGGACCGTATCGTCAATACGAAGCTAGAAAATATTTTTCTGGAATTTTTCTAGTTAGTATGTGACCCCGGTAATTTGAAATGTGCGTTTAAAATTCAATATAGTGATTTAAATGAAAATTCAAAAGGAAACTGATTGTAACGATCAAATCAGCTTGCGATACATATCCCATTGTGTTCGGAATGCGGGTGAAACGCTTTAGGCGACAGGCGGTGGGCCTCGTTTCGACATCATATGTAAAAGTCAACCTTTTTGCGAAATTTAATAATTAAATAATAAAAAAATATACTCTTCCCTCCTTTATCTCCTTCTGGCCCCCCCCCCGATTCAATTAAAAAAAAAAAAACCTAACCTAGACATCGCCGCCCCTCTTACCCTCGACGTCGACGAACATCATCGCGCCGCCCTCACCTCGAAGCCGCCAACCTCCTCCTTCCAACGCCTTCATCGCGACGCCCCCAGTTCGAGCCCCGAAGCCACCGCCTCCCAGTTCGAGCCCCGAAGCATCGCCTCCCCCGTTCGAACCCCGAGCCGCCCCCTCGAAGCGCCTCCGATCTTCTTCACCCCCTCTGTAAGTTTTATTTTATTTTATTTTATTTATTTATTTTTGTTTTAATTCTGATTTTATTTACTTAAGAAAAGAATGCTGTTTTTTTTAGTTTAAATACTGTTTGTTTTTTTTAGGTTTTAAAACCGATTTTTAAAAAAGAATGGAAAACTGTTTTTTTTAAAAGTGAAAACTGATTTTTTTTATAAGGTGAAAACTGTTTTTTTTTAAAAGTATAAAACTGTTTTTTTAAGTGTATAAAACTGTTTTTTTAAAAGTATAAAACTGTTTTTTTATAAGGGTTAAAACTGATTGGAAAAGCATTTTTAAACTGATTTGAAAAGCATTTTTAAACTGATTTGAAAAGCATTTTTAAACTGATTTGAAAAGCATTTTTTAACTGATTTGAAAAGCATTTTTAAACTGATTTGAATAGAAATAAAAACTGATTTTGTTTTAAAAATAAAAACTGATTTTGTTTAAAAGTAAAAACTGATTTTGTTTAAAAGTAAAAACTGATTTTTGTTTAAAAGTAAAAACTTTAAATAGGAAAAAGGTTTAATCTTTAAAGAGAAAAAGGATTTGAACTTTAAGAAGTAAAAATCAGATTTTTATATATTGAAAGTAGAAGTAAAAATAAGATTTTTATATATTGAAAGTCGAAGTAAAAATCAGATTTTTATATATTGAAAGTCGAAGTAAAAATCATATTTTTATTTATCGAATAGCGAAGTCAAAATTCGATTTTTATATATTGAATAACATCGTAAAAATTCGATTTTTACATATGTAGAGGATACGGGCGAAAGCGACAAAAGGCGAAGATTTCTATAAGTGAAGTGTCGTGCAGTTGGATAGCTATTGGTGAGATTTCTGATTTAAAAATATAAATTTATATGTGTGAAATGAAAGTGAATTGCTATCTATAAATATATATCTATATAAATATATATATATACACGCCCCCTCGTCCACAAACCATGGACGATATTTATTGGTTGAAATTGTTGTGAAAATTTGATTGATAGCGAATGGTTGGTTGGGATTGTTTGTGATTGATATTGGTTGATTATGGTTGAAAAATACCCATTGGTGGTTGTGAAATATTTAGTTGAAACCACATAGGATTAGTTTGTGGAAATGAAATAAATATATACATGCCGCCTGCGTGCGAACTAGATGCATGATCCCCATTGTCAAAAACCGCGAGGTTTTAAGGTAGAGCGAGGAGCCGTACTAGGGACGGTGCCGGTTTAACTACCCTGCCGTTATGCTGCCGAAATTTTGAATAATATTTGTGTGTTTGAATTATTTTCATATGCTTAAACTATATTTATTCATTGTATAGAAAACATTCATGTGTTGAATTGATATTCATTCGTTGTTTAGAAATTCATGTGTTGAATGGTATTCATATTTTGAAATAAATTGTTCGATAATAAAAATCACATTTTTATCTATATATAAAAACCATAGAAAACATTCATGTGTTGAATTGATATTCATTCGTTGTTTAGAAATTCATGTGTTGAATGGTATTCATATTTTGAAATAAATTGTTTGATAATAAAAATCACCTTTTATCGACTATATGAACTATATAGAAAAGTAGTGTTTTGAAATGAATTGTTTTACAATAAAAACCATATTTTTATTGTATGCATAAATCGTTGAAATGTGAAGTGTTAAAAATAGCCACTTGTTCAAAATAAACATATATGAGTTGAAATATTCATTAATTAGCTAATGAAATGATTTGCACTTATTTATGTAACATTAGAATGAATGGAGTTTTTAAACCAAATAGAAATCAAATATGAAGTCGAATAGAAATTGATAAATGATAAGAACTGTATATATATGTACATGCAATATTCATTGAACAGGTTATAGCAAAGGGGCTAGAGAAGAGGAATAAAATTTTGTGCCCGACAAATAGGTACACATTTACTGATTTATTTGGGTGATGATTTTGAGCCTGTTGGCTAGCCGCTTGGCTTTTTCTTTTTCTTTTTGAGATTAGAAGGACCGGGAATGCTATTTGCAATTTCCCGATGCTCCCGGTGCAGGGGAGGTTATGGCGAAATTTTTCCAAAATTTAAGGCGTTAGAAAAATATTTGAAGTTAAAACGTTATGGAAATCATTGAATGAACTATATTTGTATAAATATATAAATATAAATAAAATTAAAACGAAACAAGGCCGTGCAGTTGGTATTTTGAAACTGTGATTTCAAACGACTAGTGCGGGAAATCCGACCATTGGATTTTCCCGAAACCTTAACCGTCGGGTTCGCCTTGGAATGATCTTTCCAATGGCACCAACTTTGTAAAAATCCAACGGTTGGATTGTCTAGAATGTTTAAATCAAATTTGATGAAAAACAGCGCCAGAAGCGATTATATTTATATATATATATAAATATAATTATATATTAAATCGAATAACAACGCTGCAGTTCGTATTTTGAAATCGAAATTTCAAACGATTGTACCGGGAGATCCGACCATCGGATTTTCCCGAAACTGGAACCGTTGGATTCGTTTTGAAAAGGCCTTTCTAATGATGTAAATTTTGTGAAGATCCAACGGTTAGATTTTCAGATATGTGTAAATCAAATCTGAAGAAAAACAGCGCCACGGCCGCCTTATGGCCCGAAGCGTCGTTTCGAATAAATTAGCTATTTTAAAATAAATAAAAATAGCGATAAATAGTTATAAAATATCATAAGCGATATGGAATGGAAATAAACTGAATTTGCTTGATTTATGTGATATTTGATGGTTGAATGTGTTTGGTGTGAAAATTACATTAAAGAACAGAATTGGTGTTGTCGAATAATTTAACCATTGAAATAAATCGAATTGAAATTCTAAATATGCGTGAATTATTTGAGAAGGCCGAGTTAATTCTCATTTCAAATAATTGACCGACGATTGAAAGTCGAAGATGAAGACGATGGTCGAAGACCGGAGATCTTCACCTCGTTTGGATGGTAACCGAGGTCCTGATTGGGAGGCATCCCGAAATATGGATAATGAGTGGTGATCGTTCAGATGTACGTGTTGATCGAAGGGTTTGCGAGGTATTTAGTGCCTCCGGTTTCGTTCAGACCCAGAACGGACTTGTAAATGGACTGTGTGTCCGACATTGGATTTTATTCTGTGTTGATTGATCTCTGTTAAATATACATCTGTTTGGCGGCGGAGAATTTATTCTCTTGCTTAACGCCCTTCTCTGAGACGTACGAGCTCAGAGGTTGTATATCGATGGACATCAATCGCATGGCGTGAATTGCCTGTGTGGCATACTAAGATGCAGTGATCAGGGCTTCTGTTGAAAAGCAAAGTCTTATGGTGATGATCAAAGCACCGCCTGTGTGGCGTAGCTTTGTGTTTAACGTGAATTCACGAGCCTCACACCCCGGTATGAACCTAAAACGGGAGAAGGACCTCAGGGAGGGCATGCGTTTCTTTCTAGCTAGGGTGGTGTCAGTGACCTACCAGCCCTGACATTTATATACTTTTCACCTATGTGGTTGTTGCTGTTGCGAGGCGCCTCGGTTTGATCGGACGATCCGGGTCCGATGGAGTCATTCGTTGGCTCGTTGACGCCCCAAAGGGCGGGGAAACGCAGTGTTCAGGAATTTTAATCCACATCGGTGGACCGGCCCTGACGATCCAAGGGCCCACCTGTGTCTGGGTCCTGGGACACGGGCTAGAGCGTCTCGAATTCGGTAAGGACTATCTTTTGCCTTGGTTCATGACGGAAATCCAATTTCCAAATATGACATCGTGCGGTTTTGATTGTATATATATATGGCGACATGATATATGGTACCCATGCCGTCTATGATTGATAGTTATGATTTGAAATTGTTTTCAAAAACATATAAACACTAGCAATAATATCAATTGCCTTTGTTTTATTCGTATCAATCATATTTTGGCCATTATAAGGTAAAACTCTATCCTCCGGTTTGCGTTGCATTGTGTGATGGGAACTGAGTCTTATAATGGCTTCATTTTTATAAAAAGCATAGCGATGTTTAAAAGAAAGATTTGTTTTAAAGCACTGGCAATCCAATGGAGTAAACCCGTTCCACGAAAGTGGCGTGGTCCTGTGATTAGCCATATTATATATGTGTTGAGTAGATTTCTCATACCAGTCCCATGACTGACTCGTAGTTTGTTTCACTCTCAAACTCGGGCGCCCCTTTTTCTACACGGGCATCCTTGTATTCAGGTTTAGCTGGTTCTCTTTCTGGATAGCTGGAGCTGAAGATGGATTCTATCATTTATTTCTTTTTATGCTGTTCAGCTCCTATTGTACATATTTTGTTTATTTCCGCTGTAGACATTTATGTATAGCTGAACTGTATTTGTACTAAGTAAGATCCTGTATACTGTGTCACTCTGATGACTACTTTTATCCAGTATATTTTGTTGTTCATTCTGGTGTATTTATTTAATTCTGTTCTGCTATTATATGTTTCTGTGTTATATTCCAAAGATAACCTTGTTTCCGTGAGAACGGGAAATCGGGTCGTCTCATATACCCAAAGCTATGCCTAAACAGGCTATGTTTTGATCATCCCACAAGGCCTGCTTTTCAACAAAGCCTTGATCATATGCATCTTAGCATGCCACATCATCAATCCATACCATACCATTGATTTCTACCAACATATAACCTCTGAGCTCATACGTCTCAGAGAACGGTGTAAAACACCAAACAGATATATGTTTAGCAGAGATCAACGAATACAGTATAAAGGAATACAATGTCCGACATACAATCCATTTACGCGCTTATGCTCTGGGTTTGAGCGAAAGCCAAAACCGTGCAATCAACACTACGTCCGGACGGCTACTACTTTCGCCCCTTCAAGGTAGCTACTCCCATCATGGGTCTCAATAGCAACACACCCATTCGATGTGAAGATCGTCGGTCTTCAATCACCGTCTTCAACTCTTCGAACGTCGTATCATTATTTGGAATGAGAGTAAACTCGGACTTTCCAAATAATTCTCGCATATATAAATTTGAAAACAATTTCATATCGTTAATATTAATTTATAACGATCAGTCTTTATTTTTATTTATATATAAAAATAATTAAATTCTATTTAGCAACACTTCATACAAACAGGAGATAATGGCGTTGTTTTTACCCAAATTTGTTTTACGCATTTCTCTAAATCTAACCATGGGATTTTGACACAATACACATCATTGGAATTCCCAAGGGCGAACCTAACGGTTTCAGTTTTGGGAAAATCCGACGGTCAGATATTTTGGTATGATCAATTAAAAGTACGATTCTAAAATGTGAACTACCACGCTTGATTCAAGTACTCTTAATTTATATATATATATATAATTTATGTAAATATAATTCCTCGTCCATTTCATTTTACTATATTTTGCTAACAACAAATCTCCTTATTTATATCCAATATTGATATATATATATCATCACACGCAACAATGTTTTCTTTTATTTTTCAATTTCCATAAATATACTATACACACAATGTATATCTTGTGTATCACTTCGAATTACAACAAAAATAGGTATTTTTGTGTTTCATCCCCATTACAACAAAAATGAATATTTAACAAAAATAAGTATTTTTGTGTCATTTCAACCCCTAATCAAAAATGCAATATATTTTGGTGTCAACTTCATTTCTATACAAACAAATATATTTTTGTTTGTTTAATTTCAATGTAACAAAAAATAATAATAATAATTTTGCTATTCTTTTAATGCCAACAAAAATAGTAATTCTTATCTCTTTCAATGCAAAACTAAAATGATCTTGACTTTTTTTTTATAATGGCAATGTAAATTCTATTCCTAGGTGACGTCATAAAAATATAATTTTAATTTAAAAGGTAATATCATACCTTAATTACATAATAAAAATGTAATTTTAATTTACAGTGCAAATTCCCATTTATAGTTACATATAAAAATGTAAATCTTGTTCGCTTGCCAAATTTCATATCATAGTTTCAAATAAAAATGTAATTTTTATTTGCAATGCAAGTTCTCATTCTAAGTTACATAATAAAAATGTAATCTTTATTATCAATGCACATTCCTACTTTTGTTTACATATAAAAATGCAAATTTTATTTACGATGAAAGTTCATACTTTTGTTTTACATAATAAAAATGTAAATTTCATTGCTACCATTTCTCATTGACAAAAATATGGTCTTAACCATGCATTTCATTTCATATGCAGTATATAACAAATAAATATATTTCCTTCATATGCAATACATGACATTACCAAATAAATATATCTTCTTTATATGCAGCATAACAATGAACTTTTTATTAACAAAAAGAAACGCAGCAAAAATGCAGTTTTGAAATGTATTCAGTTTATCGTAACTCAAATGACGATAAGAATGAAATGTTAACATCGCTATTTTTATCGCACCAGAAATATCAATAAAAATGTGATATTAACATTTCTCTTTTACCGCATCAAAATATTGATAAACATATAAACATTCCAATTTATACTTTTGTTTACATCTGACATGTAAATAAAAATACGACTTTTCAAAACATGCTTTTACTTACATCTAAAAGGTAAGTAAAATGCTACTGCTAAATTCATATTTTTTAACCAAAAATGTAAGCAAACAATGCAACTCTTTAATTCATCAATTTTGACACTAAAAAGGTGTCTACTTTTATCTAAACTATCATGACACAAAAAGGATTTTTTTTTTTTTACATTGAAAAGAAATAACAATAAAAATCATTCTTTTTAATGTTAAAAAGAATCAGTGACAGAAATGTTCCTTTTTACCATTAAGAAGAAATAGCGACAAAATGTTTCCTTTATCGACAAAAGAAATATTGACAAAAAGGGTTTCTTTTTATCGACAAGAAGAAATAAATAATGTTTCCTTTTCATCGACACAAAGAAATAAAAATATAAAAAAAATTGTTTTGTCCTTCTTTTACAGTTGATAAAAATCTATATTTTTATCTTCTACATTTGATAGAGAAGTATAATTTTGGTTCACGCTCTTTTTTTCATTCACATTACAATAAAATATAATTTTAATTGTCTATTATCACATTTACATAAAATGTACTTTTCTATCTAATGCTATAATTTACATAAGATGTAAATTCTATTTCTCATATAACATATTACATAAAGTGTAACTTCTATTGTCTTTCTATTTTCTTTTCTTGTTAACATAAAAAAAAATCTATGTTAAATCTTCCAAAACATTTCTTCCTAACATAAAAAATATATTTATGTTAAATCTCTCTTACCAATTTCTTTTAACATAAATAATTTATGCTAAATCCTTCTTAACATTCTTATTTGTTCATTTACATAAAATGTAAATTTTCTTCCTTCTATTTGTTCTATTTACATAAAATGTAAATCAATAGTTTATTTACATAAAATGTAAATTTTCCTTTTCAATTATCTTATTTACATAAATGTAAATTTCTTTTCTAATTATTCAATTTACATAAAATGTAAATTTTCTCTTTTTAATTCTATTTACATAGAAAATGTAAATTCTGTCTTACATACCTAATTAACAAAAATTGTTAATTTTGTCTTGTCGTCAATTCTAACACAACAAAATATAGTTTGATTTCGTCGTCAATTCCAACACAACAAAATATAAGGTGTTATATTTATCAGTTTAATGTCCATAAGGTAAACATGACAAAATATGACATTTTATTTGGATTAAAGATTTTAATCTGATCTAATTCCCAAACAAGATAGTATATTTAATTGGATTAAAAATTCTAGTTTAATCCACTTTGCAAAACATGATGATTTTTATTGTACTCATCAGATCAAAATAACATAACAACAGATCTAAACAACACAATACAATCCAATTCATCAGAACCACAATCACAATTCATCACAGCGCAAATCTAATTAAATAAGATACAAACAATTATCTAACAGCGATAAAATAATTAATTTAATTAATTAAAATTAGAAATTCTCACATTGATTTTTGGCTGAAATTTGACTGTCTCAGATTCAGCTCTGGTCTGCGCCATCGCGAAGATCTCGGAATGACGAGTCCAACGCAATTTACGGTTCGTCAAACGGACCTCGTACGAAGAAGTTATCGATTTTTAAAGATTGCATAAATTAAATATTAAATTAATTAAATAATATTAAAATCCGGACCTTTTCTTCCTCGTTGAAACGTTACCGTCGAACCCACCTTCCACCGATGATCCTTCTGCACGGACCTCCCTACACCGCACCGGACCACGATCAAACACCGCCACATGAACTGCCTTGCCATGAGCCACTCACGCCACCAACCGCCTGAAGCTCGGCCCCACCTAGGACCCGCAATTCACCAAAAACCGCAGCCCATTCAGGTCGAGAATTCGTGAAATCCGTGAACTAAAACTGTAACACCCCGCAAATTCTATAACTGTGAAATTAACAAATTAAAGTATAATTAATTTCAAATCAAAGAATTAAGGGAAACGGGATACGCCATTGCGTTCGTCTCGGAAAAATACGCGAAATAGTGTCCGAGTTTTCGAAAAACGGAGTCCGTATGAAGAAGATATGGCCTTCGGAAGTTTCTGAATTAAATTTAAATTTCAAACAGAATAAAACAATTTAAAAAAAAATTAAAAGTGGGGCCCAATGGGCCAGGGCGGAAGAACACCCGCCTCACGCACCCAGGTCGACTGGGCTGTCGACCTGGTCTAACCAGGTCGACAGGCCTGTCGACAGGGCTGTCGACAGGGGTGTCGACCTGGTCCAGACCAGGTCGAACCCAGTCTAACCCGGCTGGCCTATTCTCTGTTGGTCGATTTTCTGTGGTCTGCTTTGTCATTAGGGCTAGGTGGCAAGCTCTAATTGGTCTCTCCTTAGGATGAATGGCTACGATCAATCCAAGCAACATCAATGGTTCTAATCAGTTCATTACCCCTATAAAAAGGACCCTAGACTCTACCTAGGTTTCTTGTACAATTCTCTAGCCTCCATTGCTCTCTTCTTCTAATAAAAAAATAAAAATGGCGTCTCTGCTCTGCTGGAATTAAAACTAGAAGATAATCAACATCAGCCTAAGCAACTCAATTCAAGCTAGAGATTAAAATTTCTGCAAAGATTCGACAACAAGTTCTTTCTTTAATCCAATCAAGGCAAGTACAGTTATTCTCCGCTATAAACGTTAATTATAATTTTGATATGCATTTAAATCTGAGTTTGAGGTTGTATTCTCTTCTGTTAGATCTGTTTTCTGTGATGTTCTATATTCCTTTCTTCTTTTCTGTTTCTATAGCCAGGCTACCACGAGCCTGTGCCTAATCTCATAAGAGATGAACGTATGAACGCAAGTTTTGGGATGAATGATGAGAAATTTGACAAAACCAAATTGAATGTATGACTTTAGGTCTGAGGCATAAAATATATTGGACATATGACTTGGGATTGGATGCATAAATTTGACTATGAACATATAATTTATGCATGTTGTATGCATAGTTATGTTGTAATTTAGACCTGTAATTAATTAGAAAAAAAATATCATATGTTATAAACTAGTTTTAGACCTATGCATATTTTGTGATAAAAGAAGAAGAGGAACCACTGTAAAGATTGCATATGATTTGAGACTTTGGACAAAATGCATATAAAAAGGCAAGATCTGATTTTTAGAAGATATGGTTTAAAGATTTATATTATTGGGGATAGTTTGCATAATAATTCACGACATGAAAAGAAGGAAGATATGGAAACTTAAGATTTACATTAATTAGGATATCTAGTATGGTAATTACACCTAAATAGGGATTTTTGGATATATGGCATGCATTGGAATTAATGGTTATATTTGGTATAATTTATATGTGAATCTGCTGTAAAATGCTAGTTTAACAAAAATTGGAACATATGTTAAATTATGTAAGCATATGAATTTAGGCCAATTTATGATTGGGCAAGGCATGTAAATAGAACTTTTAGAAATGTTAAATTTGCTAAATCTGCTAATTTGTCAAGTTGCCTAAACTACTAGTTTTGTTATATTGCCTAGACTGCTAATTAGATTGAAATGCCTAATCTGTTAAATTTGTCGGTTGAAATGCCTAACCTGTTATATGCCAAAATCTGCTAAGTTGCTAAATCTGTTAAATCCGTTAAGTCATATAAAATCTATTATCTGCTATGTTGATATAATCATCCTGTTATTGATATAATCTGAATTGGCATACATATTGGGCGTGCGTATAAACGGTAAATTATTAATTAATTGGCCGCAAAGATAAACATGGCTAACTCGAGGTTAGAATGAGTTTGCGGCGTAAATCTGCCCGGAACCGCCCGGCACATCCAGTGGCCGCAAACAATAGGTTCTAATGTGAGAAGTTAGTCATAACATGCGTAAGACACGAGGTTAGGTCTGGCTTGTGGCAGAAGTCTGCCCGGAACCGCCCGGCATATCCAGCGGCAACAAGCTACCGACCTAATGTGAGAGATCTGTGCATTAATAATTAATTAATGCAAATCTAAGATAAGAATGACGTCTAAAACGTATTGGGGAAAATAGGGTTAAACCAATGGGATTAATAGATGTAGTAAAACCCGTCCATGAATCTGTAGGCCCAATACAAAGTTAGACAAATCTGAAAAATCTGTACATCTGACCGTTAGTCTGAAAACTTGTTAACTTAATTTGTGAATTAGTAAACCTGAATTCTGTATGTCTGAACTTGTAAACGAGTTAATCTGAAATCTGTTAGTCTGGGGACACAAGGTTAGGAGGGGAATTACTAGTGTCATCTGTTGTTTGGGACCCATATTAGTCAGTAACCCTTTCTGGTATCAAAACTTTGACCCAACAGTAGGTAGGGTCCGGGCACGCTTACTGAACTAATTATAAGTGGTTCATTCTGATAATGGCGAGGGGTGTTGATGGTGCGTTCCAACCGGGTCATGTGCGTGCATGGACCCCGGTCTGCCTCTGAGGATGTAAGACGCCGTGACATCTGTAAATAGGTCTGTGCCAATTGGTTGTCACTTTAGGGAGTGATACACCCTACTGTGGGGCCGACACAGAATATTTATGTATTAGGGAGCCGATCGCTTGGGGTAGGTTTTTTAGGGTACGCTTAGTTCTGTCTGTTTCTGTTGGTACCGTCTGTTTCTGTTGGGTGGTAACACCTGTCTGTTTCTGTATGGTACCATCTGTTCGGGTGGTAAAGGCCCATTACTAGTGTACACCTAATTCCACATTCTGTTTCCGTAGAGATAAATCTGTTTCTGTTTCTATCTGTTTCTGATCGGGTAGTAAAGGCCCATTATTAGCATTCTGTTTCTGTTAAAGTATTCTGTACCCATTCCTGCTTCAATTTAGACATTAGGGAGACACCTAGTTCTGCTATACTAGTATTAGTGCAGAGAAGTGTAAAACAATAGTTTATATCATTCTGTTTTTCTGTTATATCTGCTACACCTGTTATAGTTATCTCACATCTAGTTTTATGTTCATATCATATTATTATTATCTGTTCATATGCTGAAAGTCACTGGACTTGCCAGACTTTTTGTCTGACCCTTGTTGTTTCGCCTCCTTTCTTCCGTTCCCCCCCAGGTTATCCAAGGAGGGAAATACTTTAGCTTGATCCAGATTTCTCTTTGCTTGAAGTGCTTAAAGTATGGCTTGGCTCTGTATGGCTTCCGTTCCATGGGGATTATGATTTTAAACTATGCATTTTGAAGGCTTTTGTACAAGACTGATATTTTGTACTTGAATTCTGAAATTGAAAGGATGTAACCATATTAATTTTCTGTTTCCGCTGTAATAAAGTTAAAATTTTTCAAGTACTGTTTTAACTGTCTTGTAAGTTTCTGTTCTGTTTACTAAAATGCTCCACCAAAGTTAAGGCATTCCCTTTGTGAGTGACCTTAACGGAGGTGGGGTGTTACAAAAACCCGATCTTGTCCATATAGATTTGAAGCTCTCAAAATTCTCTTCGATTTGATATATAGTATGCTGATTTTCGTTGAACGGATCAAAAGTTATTGATGTTTGAATTCTGGAGCAATTCTGGCCATTGAACACTGGCGGCGGCTGGCCATTCGGGCTTCAAATATTATTTTATTAATAAATCTCGAAATTTGTGCTAAATAGGTGGATTTTTGGACTTTGTCCGATTTGGGCCTGCTTACTGTCGATCTTAACATTTTGAGGCCTTCTGAACGCGATGGGCTATGTCCCGGGCTCCAATTCTGATGTCTGTAACGTTTTTTTTGTTTTAATTTAAAAATGCAATATTAAATAAATAATTTAATTTCTACCGTACATTTAAATATGCTGGGGCCACATACAACCTCAGTAAATTCTAAAAAACCATTTTTAGCTTTCTTATGACGATACGAATCCAACAAAATTATTTTCGTCGAATTCTGAGACTTTTTGAAAAATGACCTTTTTCAAGGCGTATATATTTAATATTAAAAATACGTTTTTAAACAAATAATTTCTGAAACTCGAAATATATAAGTGTTTACTGTTTTTCAATGCAGAAACTTCATTCTGAACTCAATGGAAGTGGTTTCGAGTCCAAATTCCTTCGTATGTGAAAAGTAGCATTTTTGACCTTTATATATTTCATAGCGACCTTTCTAAATTTTAAACTGGGCATAACTTTTGATTCCCGCTATGAAATTTCGATTTTTCGGATTCGTTAGAAAGATATTTTTAAATAGATTCTAATATTTTTGGTTTCACTAAAATCCGTTAAATTTTGCATCCTGTACGGTCTGTTAAAGTTCAAGTTTGACTTTTCAAACTACATCGCTATTTCTAACTCCTTTTATAAATAAAATTAAATTATTCATTCTAACTTCAATTCTTAATCATTATTATTTTAAATAAATCATTTTAAATATCAAAAACTCATTAAAATTACTAAAAATAAATTTTAAATTTACCCCCAACATTCCGGGTTGTTACAATATATGTACATAAATATATATAAATAAGAGATAAATATGCACAAAATAAAATAACTGTACAACACTGTTTGAAATTTGAAAACCAAATAAAAGTCGTTCATATATATATGCACAAAATAATCATTAAAAGATTTGTATACGTATAAGAAGATTATATGTGAATATTCCAGTTAAATAAATTTGAGAAATCCAAACATTTGAAAATCAAATTTCTACACCAAAATAGCTCGCGGGACACACAGGGGTTCGATACCCTTGTAGGGGGTCGACACCGGGGTTGACATCCCCAGATCCGGGAAGATTCATCAACGTATACGGACTCTTTTCTTAACTAAATTCAATGCTGATTCAACGCTGCCTGTACGATAAGATCCTGAACACCTATAAATAGGCTAGCATAGCCCAGCCTGAATCATATATTTTTAAGACAAGGTCTATAATCTGTCATTTTTCTTCCTCCTCAAATCTCTTTAAAAAATTAAGATAATTAGTTTAGAAAACTTCTGAATTAAGATATAGTGGAAAAGAATGAATATTAATAAGAAGGTGTTCAGAATCATATTCGAAGTGAGATAATTTTTTCGATCTGGTCTATTTCAATTTTCTCCTCTTTCTTCCCTTTTTCTTTTAGTAATAATTGTGTATCCATGGTTGCTAGGTTCTAAATTCAGTTAGGAGAACCATGGAATACTAAGATCTGGACCAGATTCAGGATTTGAAAGCAAATTTAGGTTAGTGGATTTAAGTTTATGATTTTTGATAATGGTATATTATCATTTAACATTCCCCGTTAATATGCAATGCAAATCTGCTAGTACGATTAAAGTGATGAAATGCTAATATGACATGTTGAAATATTAATATGATAAAATAATAGTATGCTGGAAAATTCATATGTTGAAATGCTTAATGTACTGAAATGTTCACCTATGGAAATGTAAACTTGTTAAAAAATACGTGTAGCGATTACTGTTTTTATAATTAAATGTTAGCTTGTGACAATTATGTACTTGAATTCTTAATTGTAGAAATGGGAATAATTACATGTTAAATTAGAGAAATTACATGATTTGACGATCACATGTTACTTTGAGATGAAAATAATTATATGTTAGGAAGAACATATGACACAAAATGGGTTTAATACGATGACATTTAAATATAGATTATAGTAAAAATTAGAAAGAATGGACACGTCTAAATTATATAGAAAATTGACATAAAATAGAAAATTGTAACTGCACTTAGACACGAGATTAGATTTGTAACAATCCAGAATTTTTAACCAACTTAAAAATTGGAATTTTTATTACTTATTTTGAATTTAATTTTGAATTTGACATAAATATATGTGGTTTAGAATATTTAATAATTTTGATAATTTATATGATAGATTTTACTTGAATTATAAATGAGAATGATTATTAATGAGTTTGGATTTTATAACGACCCGAACTTCCCCGGTGAGGAAAGCACGGATTGCTTTGAGGACAAGGCAAATCAGAACACAAATAGAAGAACATTTCATTGCTTATTACAACAATTCCATCAGAATACAAGAATATACAGAGTATGAATTAGTATTATGCAACAGAGAATATCAGAGATTTAAATTACATTACTGTAGCAAAAAAATAATACAAAACACAACTGAAACGAGATATACGGATACAGAGGTTTCCGAATATCATTCCAGCTGTAAACCAGGATCCTGTGAATATAAATCTGCAAAACCAAAACTACTAGCTGCCCGTGTCGAAAATAAGGGCACCCAGAGTTTAGATTAAAATAATAAACTCCAGGTCAGTTGTGACGATCCCGAAACCCCATGCTACGGTGTTAAGGATAATCATTAGAATATAACACATTAATCATCATTAGAAGAGTACAAATAATAGCATAAGAAGGAAACAGAATAATTTACACAAATATGACAACGGAATCATACATATCACAACATCAGAGAGCACAGTGCAGGATACAACTTAGTGCATAAAGATACATGATCATTCTACATCGCCAGAGGCGGAATCATATACATATAATAACAATGGCGGAAAATCAATAGTCAAAACTATGAAGTCAAGCCTCGCCATGATCCAAAAGGTGCATTCCTGCTGCAGTGCAAAGCCAAAATAGGTCCAGCCACCTGATAATAGGCCACCCGTGTGAAAATAAGGGCACCTTAGTTTGCAAGGTTAAACAAACTACGAGTCAGTCATGGGACTGGTATGAGAAATCTACTTTACTAATTAAACAATAATAATACGGCAAATCAAAGGACCATGCCACTTTCGCGGAACGGGTTTACTCCAATGATTGCTTGTGCATGAAATAAAGTAAATTATTAAATAATCGCAATGATTTTTATAAAAATGAAGCCATTATAAGACTTAGGTCCCATCACACAATGCAAAGCAAGCCGGAGGATAGAGAACTTATAATGACCAAGAAATGCTTCATACGTATAAAATAAAGGTGTTTGATATTATTACTAGTTCGTATATGTTTCAAAAACGATTTCAATAATAAATATCAATCATAGACGGCATGGGTACCATATATCATGTCGCCATGCTAGTAATACAATCAAATCCACAATTTCGTATTGGAAATTGGATTCCATCATGAGTCGAGGCAAGGGGCAAGCTCCTCTCGGTTCGAGACACTCTAACAAATGTCTCAGGATCACACACAGCGATCCCTGGATCCTCCAAGGCTGGTCCTCTCTTACTTTTGAGGATTATCAATTCCTGAACAAATGTTTCCCAATCCTATAGGACCTATAATTGAGGCGCCTCGCATTACAACAACCACACAGGTAAAAAGTATATATAAATGTCAGGGCTGGTAGGTCACTGACATCACCCATAGCTAGAAAGAAACGTTGTGCACTCCTTGGGTCCTTATCCCGTTTTTGACTCATACCGAGGTGTAAGGCTCGCGAATCATCGCTATACACAAAGCTACGCCACGTAAGCCATGCTTTGATCATCAACCACAAGACTTTGCTTTTCAATAGATGCCTTGATCATCTGCCACTTAGCGTGCCACACAGGCAATTCACTCCATGAGAATGATTTCTATCGATATACAACCTCTGAGCTCAAACGTCTCAGAGAAGGGAGTTAAGCAAGAGAATATATTCTCCGCCGCCAAACAAATATATATTTAATAGAGATCAATCAGCACAAAACAAAATCCAATGTCAGACACACATTCCATTTACATGTTCGTTCTGGGTTTGAACGTAGCCAGAGGCACCAAATTCCTCGCATATTCATACAATCAACAATACGTCCAGACGGCTACCACTTCAGCTCCTTCAAGGTAACTACTCCAATCATGAGCATCAGTAGCGCCCATCCATCCAATGCAAAGATCGTCGGTCTTGAACCGTCTTCAACTCTTCGACTTCTAACTGTCGATCGATTATTTGAAATGAGAAGGCCTTTTCAAATAATCCACCTATATTTAGATTTTCAAATCAATCCTTCACGTGGTTAAATCATTCGACATTCACATTTCAGTTCTTTAGTATAATTTTCATGTCAAACACATTCAACCACCAAATATCAAGCAAACCAAGCAGAATTGGTTTATTTGTATTCTATATCGTCTATAATATTTTATAACGACACATCGCCATTTTTATTTATTTAAAAACGACCCTGTTTAATTAAACGATGTTTCAGGTCGTGCCGAGGCACTGGCGCTATTTTTCCCTAAATTTGTTTTACAAATATTTGAAAATCTAACCGTTAGATTTCAACAAATTTCATATCATTGGGAAGATATTCCTAAAGCAAAACCAACGGTTCAAGTTTCGTCAAAATCCGATGGTCGGATCTTTTGGTATAATCGTTTGAAGTTATGATTTCAAAATGCGAACGACACGGCTTTGATTCGTTTTAATTTAATTTATATATATATATATATATATAGTTCATTCAGAGATTTCAATATCGTTTTCACTTTAAATATTTCACTAACACCTTTATATTTCGAAAAATTTAGCCATAACCTCCTTTGTACGGGAAGGGGTTTGGAAATTTATTGGGCCGTATTAGGTACCCAATAAATTCTAATAAGCATGCGCATATTTATAGTGGTATATTCCGGTGTCCCCAGGGGTGTGTGTATAGATCATAACTCCAGAGAATAAATTCTCGTCACCCTATAAATGGTTTTTTGTGCTTTAATGACCAGAGGGACGTGTTTCTTGTCATCTCCAGACCCGTGTGGGGGTTTTATTAATCTTGCGATTTACCGTTACAATTTATATAGTCCAGATCAGTCATCAGTTCAGCCTATAATATATAGTCATCGCCGCACAAGCCTCTCGCTCGTATGGTAAATCTTCAACCTCGTCACACAAGCTCCAATTGCTTATGTGGTATATGATGAAGTACGCATATCTTCAAGAAGTATGCCATGTAGGGTAGTTCAAAATTAATTGTTACTATGCTATGGCGATGTTTATTATTACACACAGAACAACCAACACTCTGCATCCAATGGCATTCACAGGAGTTGATATAATAATAAAATTGCACATCCAACTCATTGAGGTTTACCTATTTGTCGGGCACGCAAGTAAATTCTTCACTCAATAGCTAATCCACTTCTTGTTCAACACATGTATATATAAGTGCAAAACTAAGCTAAAAATTAATATTTCTAGCGAACAAAGGTTTATTTCAACATATGGTTACTTTAACACTTCCTACACATGTTAAAAATAATATTTTCAACCCACACATATTTATTTGAACAAGTGGTTATTTTTAACACTTTATGTTTCGCATAAAAATGATATTTTTGGCGAGCAAAAATATATTTCAACACATGACTATTTTATTTAGTTCGCCCACATGTTAAAAATAATATTCATAGAAAACAAATATTTGTTTCAACAATTGTATATTTTTAGCGAGTAGTTTACGTGATAAAAATGGTATTTTTATAATCTAAAAATATTTATTCAACACATGAACATTTTTAGCACTTCATCTTCACAATAAAAATGTAAATATTGTTCAATCTATATATTCAACACATGAATATTATCCACTTCACAAATACGATAAAAATATGATTTTTATTGTTCTAATCCTTTATTCAACTCATGAATAATATCTATATTTTATATACATAATAAAAATGTGATTTTTAATGTTAAAACAATTTATTTAAAACACGAATAGTTTATACAGTTTAAGTATGTGATAAAATGTTAATTTTATTTTTCAAAGAATTTTATTCATCACATGAATTTCAATTCGACACATGAATTTCTATTCAACACATGAATACGGTTTCAACGCATGAATTTATACTCAACACATGAATATGGTTTCAACATATGAATATAATTTCAACACATGAATATAATTTTAACATATGAAAATAATTCTAACACATGAATATTATTGAAAATTTCGGCAGCATAACGGCAGGGTATTTAAAACCAGCACCCTCCCGAGCACGGATCCCCTCTCTACATTAAAACCTCATGGTTTTTGACAATGGGGATTTCATACATCTATTTCGCATGCAGGCGAGTATGTTTTTCATTTCCACAATTTATTCTAATTTTGTTTTAATCACAAATGGGTATTTTTCAACCACAATCCAAACAATATCAACCACAAACAATCCTATCAACCATTCGCATTATTCATCAATTTTTTCACACCAATTCACAATCAATAAATATCGCCCATGGTTTGTGGACGAGGTGAGTGTGTGTGTGTGTATATATATATATATATATATATTCGTATATAAATATATTTTATTTCGATTCCAATGCACATATCATTTATACAATGCATGTATAATTCATACTTCGATCATATAACTTATACAACGCATGTACATGAGGTATACAACACATATATAATTTATATTTTGCTTATATAACTTAGACAACACATGTCCATTCACATTTCAGTTTAGAAATCTCACATTGGTTAATGCTTTTATAAAAATCCTAGCAAGCTTAGAAAAATCCCGGACACTTCTAGACTGTAGAGAGCGTCCTTGCGGTAATGATGTTTCCTGTTTCATCAAATTTCGTTAATACACGATAAAGATACGATTTTCCAAAGTTTGCAACACTTAAAAGTGTTATTTTCAGTTCTGAAAATCAAAGCCGTATACCTCCTTTGAACCTTCGAAACTAGGTTTCGAATTTGCGGCAAATCCGTGAAGTATCGCCTCGATCAGGTGGTGTGACATGACAGAGGGAAGAGAGACGCTCCTGGGGGTGGCGGCGCTGGCGACTCAGTTGTCGGAATAGGGTAGGGCGACGGCGGAAAGGTCTGGACTTTGGGGAGGTCGTTCGCACGAAATACTAGACGATAGGGGGAGTGGTAGGTATGGATTTGAAAAGGAGAAGGAGAGCTACAAAAAGTTGAACTGGGGGTGCGGCTAGTGGTGGCTGTGGCTGTCGGAAAATGGCCGGGAAGTGAGGAATACTGTGCGTCGTCGAGAGCAGATGGGGGGGCAGGGGTTTTCTGAAGTTTTTTTTAATTATGAATGGAATTTTTTTTATCGGCCGGGGCTTTATTTAATTTTTAAAATAGTGTTTCTTCATACGAACGCCAATCCAAACCCAACGATTGTCATCCCTAACTAAATACCCCATCCTGAACACTATGGGATATGTTTCATAGGCCCATTCGACTGTTACAGTCAGTTATTCTTCAAATTAAAATATAAAACATTCAATATTTGATTTGAACGTACATTTCAATTTGCCATGGACACAAACTGATTCAAAAAATTCCACAAAAATAAATCTTGCTATGTTTTGACTCTACGGTCCCAACAAAACAAGTTTCGCCGAATTCTGAGATCGTTTGAAAAATGGCCATTTTCTGGTCGATCCAATTTAACAGAAATCAACCAAACACGTTTTCTTTTGCCACGCTCACATACTAGCTTCAAAAATTATGAAATTTGAAACCTAGCAATAATTTAACATCCCAGAACCAACAAAAGTGATTTCGTCGAATTCCTAGGTCGTTTGCAAAATGTCTATTTTCAAGGGCTATATATTCTATATAGCGACCTTTTTGAAAATTCATTTGGCCATAACTTTTGATTCCTGCTATGAAACTTCGATTTTTCAGATTCGTTAGAAAGATATTCATAAAAATATTTAAATATTTTTGGTTTCACTAAAATCCGTTTTATTTTGCACCCGGTACAGTCAGTCAAAGTTTGAATTCAAATTTTCAAACTGCCGCACCATTTCTAACTCATTATTTTATTGAAATATTCTATTTTGTTTGCTCAAATTCCTTTAAAATAACCAATTTAAAAATTTTAAATTGGCTCGTATTTTCCGGGTTGTTACCATCTCCCCCACTTAAAATTTTTCGTCCCCAAAAAGGAAACAGCAGTACAGTAGGAAACAAAAATGGAAATGCAAAGTATTGTAAAGGTACCTTGCACCGGAGTTAGTCAGAGATGTCCACTCTGCATTTGGGGTAAGCTTGCTCAATGCTTTCCTCAGTCTCCCAAGTACAGTCTCTAGGATCACTACTTCACTGCACTTTAACTAAATGAACCTTCTTTCTCCTTAGCTCTTTAGTTTCTTTGCCAATAATTTTTAATGGCTCTCTTCTGACTGCTAATTCTGGAGTAATTTCCAAGTCCTGTTGCATGTCTTCTTCTACAACAAGATTCGGATCATCCACATGTCTTCTAAGTTGAGATACGTGAAACACATTATGCACTCCAGGCAACCAATCAGGTAATTGAACCCTATAAGCAAGAGTTCCAATTCGTTCAAGTATAGGAAAAGGACCAATAAATCTGGGTGCCAACTTCCCAGTTTTATCGAATCGGATTACTCCTCTTATTGGAGAAACTTTCAAATAAACATAATCACCAACAGCGAATGTCAAATCTCTTCTTCTAGAATTCGCATAACTTTTCTTTCGGCTTTGCGCGGTTTTCAGTCGTTTCTTGATGAAATCGACTTTATCATATGCTTCTCGAATCATATCGGGTCCCAAAACAAGTTTGTTGCCAGGTTGTACCCAACATGACGGAGATCTGTACGGTCTACCATATAATGCTTCAAATGGCGACATTTTCAAACTTGCTTGATAGCTGTTGTTATATGAGAATTATGCCAAATGCAAGTGATCTTCCCATGACTCGCCAAAATCAATAATACAAGCCCGTAGAAAATCTTCTAAAATTCTATTCACCCGCTCAGTTTGGCTATCTGTCTGAGGGTGATAAGCGGTGCTCAGGTTCAGCCTTGTTCCCAATTCTGTCTGGAATGCTTCCCAGAATTTGCTAGCAAATGTTGTGTCTCTATCACTGACTATGCTGATGGGAACTCCATGCAGCTTACCAATTTCTTTGAAATAAATCTGTGCTAGATTTTGGGTGGTTATATTAGATCTGACAGGTATGAAATGGGCGGTCTTCGTGAAGCGATCTACGATCAGCTAAATACTGTCATTACCTTTCTTGGTTCGGGGCAAACCATCTATGAAATCCATGGAAATCTGTTCCCACTTCCAACCTGAGACTTCCAACGGTTGTAACAGTCTGTCTAGCTTTTGTTGGTCGCTCTTGACTAGTTGACAAGTAGGGCATCTGCTAACATATAAAGAAATGTACCTCTTTATTGCTCTCCACCAGAAGGTGCACTTAATATCATTGTACATTTTACTCACCCTGGGATGAATGCAAAGCTTGGATTTATGACATTCATCCAGCAACTCCCTTTTGAGCTCTGGGATGTTGGGAACACAGATCCTCCCTATTAATCTCAGAACTTCTTCCTTATCCACTTGAAAACTCGAGGGCTCGCCTTTCTGTATTCTCTCTCTGATCCTTTGAATGAAGTGATCATTCTTATGGAGAGCAGATATTTTATCAATCAATGAAGGCGTAATTATAAGGTTGGCAATGATTGCCGTTTTTCTGCTAAGCGCATCAGCTACAACGTTGGCTTTCCCTGGGGTATACAGAATATCAAGATCATATGCTGCGAGAAATTATAGCCAATGCTATTGTCTCAAGATCACATCTTTCTGGGCGAATAAATACTTCAATGATTGATGATCTATAAATAGTTCGAGTTTCTCACCCAATAATTAATGCCTCCATATTTTAAAAGCCAAAACGATGGCTAGCAACTCAAGATCGTGAGTTACATAATTCTTCTCACACGGTTTCAGTTGGCGGCTTGTATAAGCGACTACTTGGCCTCTTTGCATTAATACTGTACCAAGACCTCTAATAGAAGCATCCGTCCAAACCGTCAAATCCTGATTGCCATCAATAATGGTTAATACTGGATCGATTGTCAATTCCTGAAAAGCTTCCTCACAGTTGGAAGTCCACTTAAATTTCTCGTGCTTCTTTGTAAAGCTTTGTTACTGGACCGGATATCTTAGAACCTTAACGAATTTTCGATAATAACTAGCCAACCCCATAAAACTTCTGACCTCTGTGGGTGTATAGGCTATTTCCAGTCTTGAATTGCTGTAATTTTGCTCAGATCTACAGAAATTCCTTCCTTTGACATGACATGGCTAAGGAACTTCACCTCTTCTTGCTAGAAGATACATTTAAAGAATTAGGCTTTGAAGACGTTCTTTCTCAGAATCCCCAATACTTGTTCTAGATGTATTCCATGCTCGTCTTCTGACTTAGAGTAGATTAAAATATCATCGATGAATACCAGGACAAATTTATTTAGAACTTCTGTGAACACTCTATTCATTAGATCCACGAAGTAGGCTAGAGCGTTGCATAAGCCGAACGACATTACTAACCATTCGTAAAATATGTCTGGACCTCTGAAAGTTGTCAAAGGAACACAATCTTTGGCAATTCTAAGTTAATGGAAACCTGTAGCTAGGTCCATTCTGGAGAATACTCCCACCCCATTTAATTGGTCCAACAGATCATCGATGCGGGGTAACGGGTATTTGTTTTTGAGCATCTATTTGTTGAGGTCTCGGTAATCAACACAAAATCGGAGAGTACCGTCTGACTTAGGAAGAAACACTACAGCTGCACCCCAACTAGAAAAGCTAGGTCTGATCAGACCCTTCCATAGCAGTTGATGAGTTTGATCACCTAATTCTTCTTTTTCTTTTGGAGTCATTCTTCGAATTGGATGTACCACTGGTCTGGCATTTGGAATTAGATCGATTCTGAATTAAATTTCTCTTTGTGGAGGTAAGTTTTTGACTTCTTCAAACACATCCGCATAGTTTCTAACAACAAGAATCTTTTCTAGGGAAGTGGGGATAACTTCTAGCGCAGACCAAAATTCTTTTATATCTGGATTTGAACCATGGCATGGTACAGCAATATATCCAAGTTTTGTTTTAATGTTTACAATCCTTTCCGCACAATTTACTTTGGCCTCGTATTACGTTAACCAATCTAGCCCGAG
Organism: Allium sativum; assembly: GCA_030737875.1. NCBI lineage: Eukaryota > Viridiplantae > Streptophyta > Magnoliopsida > Asparagales > Amaryllidaceae > Allium > Allium sativum. The sequence goes on along the minus strand of CM060926.1, from coordinate 480,225,345 downwards.
AATGATACCGACCTCAGGAAAATCCATAACGACTAGATCAAAAGGAAACCGGTATCGAGAAAAAGAAGCAGGTACTTTACAATATGAACTGAGAATAATAGAACCCCCTATTGGATTATGAACCCTAACCGATTCTTTAAGAACTCTTATCTTTAACTTTAACTTGTGAACAATGTTACTTGCAATAAAACTACGTGACGCACCCATGTCAAATAATAAGGAAACAGGAATATTTTTAATTGTAAGGGTACCTCCCAAAACATTGGGTTTACCTGCTCCATCGGAAGCAGCAGGCGAGTTCGCCCCGTCGTACACATGTGCAACTTCCACCTTCTTAAGAAATGGACAATCTTTGACGAGATGTTCGGTTCTACGGCAGTTGAAGCATGAACGAGAATTCTACGAGTTCTGGCTTGAGCCATCGGAGTTGGTCTTCTACCGTTTTGGGAATGTGCACACATTAGAATAGGGCCCCATCTTTCCACAATTGAAGCAGCTTCCCTTTGGCATCCTGCTAGTTTGCGGATTTGTGGATGCCGCGTTGCTTGACTCAGCCTGGTTCGTAGAGGGCTTGTGTTTGCTCCCCGCTTGACTCTTAGCGCGGTCCAGATCAAGGTTTCTTTGGGTGAAGGTCCTCATAATTGCATGCCATCTCCACTAAGTCTGAAAATGCCAGTTTGATGTGGCTCATGGCCCTGTCTTGATATTTTCGCTTTAGTCTGTGGATGAACCTCTTCTTCTTGGACTTAGCAGTTGCGATGAGCTCTGGGGCATAGCGAGATAGTTGTGTAAACTTATTGAGATAATCTTGCGCAGAGAGGTCTCCTTGCCGGAGATTTGAAAATTCATCATGCATGCGCTCAATTGCTTACTCTGGGATGAACTTCTCTTTGAACATTTCTTTGAAGTCATCCCATGTCCTTCCTGCATTTTGATTCTCTGCGGTGATGGCTTCCTACAACAATTTTGCTTCGTCTTGCAAGAGCCAGGCGCCCATGAATTCCTTGTCCTGATCTCCGAGCTTCAGGCCTCCCAAGATCTTTTCGTATGTTTTCAACCATTCCAAGGCCTCAATCATTGTGCCTGTTCTGGAGAAGGTTTTGCCTCCTAGATTCTTATATCTTTTGACCACTCGATCGAGCTCGAATGGCTAGGCGGCTGGTGGATGTATTAATGGTCCTTCTGCAGTGGGGTTATCTCCTCGGCCTCTGCCTCGGCCTCCTTGGCCTCCACGGCCTCCTCAAGCTGCTGCAGCTCTAGTAGCCATTTATCAAGTTCTGTATAAGCAAGAAAAGAGTCAGCTCTCAAAAACGATAATTTTATTGTATGATACAGCGGAAGAACTTAAGGAAAGACAACGATGTACTGATCAAATTATTTTTGCTATTCTGCTTAGCTTATTCTAGGACATTTCTAGTCCTATCTCTAATGAGCTACTCGCCTTAGAATACTACTGATTCTATTCTGACAAGGTGTTTAATGTGTTAAATTCCAGAACTAAGGTTAACCAAAGCTCTGATACCACCAGTGACGATCCCAAAACCCCATGCTACGGTGTTAAGTTTAATCATCGGAATATAACACATTAATCATCAGTAGCAGAGTACAGATAATAGCATAAGCAGGAAATAGAATAATTTACACAAATATGACAGCGAAATCATACATATCACAACATCAGAGAGCACAGTGCAGGATACAACTTAGTGCATAAAGATACATGATTAGTCTACATCGCCAGAGTCGGAATCATATACATATAATAACAATGACGGAAAATCAATAGTCGAGACTGTAAAGTCAAGCCTCGCGATGATCCAAATGGTGCACTCCTGCTGTAGTGCAAAGCCAAAATAGGTCCAGCCACCTGATACTAGGCTGCCCATGTGAATATAAGGGCACCCGAGTTTGCAAGGTGAAACAAACTACGAGTCAGTCATGGGGCTGGTATGAGAAATCTACTTAACTAATTAAACAACAACAATAAGGAAATTCAAAGGACCACACTACTTTCGTGGAATCGGTTTACTCCAGTGATTCCTAGTGCATGAAATAAAGTAAATTATTAAATCATCGCAATACTTTTTTTAAAAATGAAGCCATTATAAGACACAGGTCCAATTACACTATGCAACGCCAACCGGAGGATAGAGTTTTACCTTATAATGACCAAGAAATGCTTCATACGTATAAAACAAAGGTGTTTGAAATTATTACTAGTGCGTATATGTTTCAAAAACGATTTTAATCATAAATATCAATTATAGACGGCATGAGAACCATATATCATGTCGCCATACTAGTAATACAATCAAATCTGTAATTTTGTATGGGAAATTGGATTCCATCTTGAGTAGAGGCAAGGGGCAAGCTCCTCTCCGTTCGAGACACTCTAGCAAATGTCTCAGGATCACACACAGCGATCCCTGGATCCTCCAAGGCCGGTCCTCCCTTACTTTTGAGGATTAGTAATTCCTGAACAAACGTTTCCCGGTCTTATAGGACCTATAGCCGAGGCACCTCGCATTCCAACAACCACACAGGTAAAAGTATATATAAATGTCAGGGCTGGTAGGTCATTGACATTGTAACACCCCGTAATTCTGTAACACTAGGATTCAAAAATCAAGGCAGTATTAAATTTTAGTATCAAAATTAGGGGAAACGGGCTGCGCCATTGCGTTCGTCTCGGAATTCTACATGAGATAGAGTCCGAGTTTGCGTTAATCGGACTCCGTATGAAGGAGTTATGGTCTTCAGAAGTTTCAGAATTCGATTTAAAATTCGAACATGTCAGAAAACGAGTTCAAAATTCAAAATCGGACCCAGATTGGGCTGGGCGGGAATTTTTGCGACGGCCCGCCCCGCACCAACCGACATTTACTCTAAAAGTGCGCTGCACACATGTCCAGTTAGCACGGAACGGGTCGTCAGAAGGAAAAGGAAGAAGGAAATGAACATACAAAGAACCTGTAGAATGTCTCACAGCGCATAGTATAAAATATAATAACAACATACTTGACATAAAACAGGAGAGACAGTGCATAAGCTGAAAATCAGAACTAAACATCATAGCAGCGGAAATTCAGAATACAGCTTATTACAACTTTCAAACTGTCTCAAAGCAAAAGTAAGGTAAATGAGGTACACTACTAATGCCCAAGTAGCGACCACCAACGACACAGGGAGAATGTGTATATATATATAATACGTGGAAGCCTCCTGCCCGCCCCCGAATTAGCTACTCGCGCACCACCAGCTAACCTATCTCTAGTCTGCTCGTGTGAGGACCCAAAGTAATAAGAGGAGACATAAAACTCTGGGTCAGACATAAAGCCTGGTATGAGCGATAAGCATCTAAGTGAATAATAACAGGTAGACTAAAACATACCTGAACCTGGACCTGCAATCAAAGAGTTAGCACTACATACTGTACAGCACTCTAAGGTACCATATCAAACAGTGTAAAGATACAAGGTGGGGGAGGTGTGCATGTCATAATAATGGCAACAATCAAGCATATCATCCATCCTCACATCTCTCACTCAGTGCGTAAAGCATACGATATTCACCACTTCGATCACCCAACATTCCTTGCTATGATCACTTTGCCCCATGAAGTCATAAATGGCTTCACTACACTGATAACGTAGGCACAAATCCTTCGCTATGTCCACCTTGCCCCATGGAGTCACAAGAACCCCACTGCACTGGCTCATAGCCTTACCAATCCTTACTATGTCCACTTTGCCCCGTGGAGTCACAAGAACCCCACTGCACTGGCTCATAGTCTTACTACCCATCACCTTGCCCCTCGGGTCATAATGACCCTACTGCACTGATAACGTAGTCTTGCTACCATCACCTTGCCCCTCAGGTCATAATGACCCTACTGCACTGATAAGTAGCCCATCATTCCTTTTTAGTGGTGAATCGAAGTTATGAACGTCGACAACTCCTTAGCACACGTCCCGCAGCAAAGTCCAACCATGAAGTGAACTCATTGGTTCCCAACTGGTTCCGGGGTCCTGAGCTCTAACTTCCATTTGGACTACCTTTGCATCTCGGGTTATTGGTCATCACCATCGAATCAGATCGTGGCCTTCAGAACGGATCGGTTCAGAGCCTTCGTCACCACGGTTCGGATCGAGCTCCTTCATTCGGATCGAGTCACGCCATCAACTCGTGGTCCTCCAATTCCATCGGATCGGTTCGAGTACCCTTCAGCGGATCGGGTCGGGGTCTCCAAGTCCATCGTCGCGGATCGGTTCATGATAAGCTTCTTCGGATCGGATCGTGGTCCTTCAAGCGGTTCGGGTCGGAAAGCACTTCTCCAGGTCGACGGATCGTGCTCACCCTTCATGGACGGATCGGGTCGTAATGCTCATTCGCGATCCGGATCGGAGTACTTCAGTTTGGGCACGGCGCTGCATCGATTCGTCTTGTAACACCCCGAATTTTAGTTAATACTAAAATTCACTAATTACAGGATAAATAATCTCAGATGTGGGAATTAGGGGAAACGGGCTGCGTCATTACGTTCGTCTCGGAAAAATACGCGAAATAGAGTCCGAGTTTTCGAAAATCGGAGTCCGTATGGCCCAGTTATGGCCCGATGAAGTTTGCAGAAAATTCAAAACTAAAACAGATTTAAAAATTTAAAATATGCAGATTTGGAATGGGCCAGGCGGGGTCAGGCGGGAAGCTTCCCGCCCAGCCCATGTCGACAGGGCTGTCGACAGGCCTGTCGACAGGGGTGTCGACATGCCTGTCGACTTGCCTGTCGACAGGGTCCAGGCGCCCAGTGAACCTGGGTGCACCAGGTTGCACCAGGTTGGGTTTCAGGCTGGCTAGGAGGGCTGGTTCTAGAGATTTCCTAAATCTAAGGGTCCTAATCTAATCTAGGGTTAATCTAAGGGCCTAAAACACTCACCTAATCCTATAAATAAGACCCTAACCCTACCCTAATTCATTCATAATTAAATCTAGTAACTAAACTATGGCAAATTGAAACTTGAGAGAGCCTCCACCAAAATTAGAGAAGGGATAGCATTCCAAATCAACTTCTAGCCTCTTAATCTTCTTCATTAGCTTGCTAATTGTGTTTTGGTGAGCTTCTATCCCCTTAATAATCAATTGTTAAATTGATTAAGATAGGATATGATGATGTATGGTTATGTTTGTGGATCAATGTGTTTATGCAAGCTTAATATTGTATATGTCATGTGTTTTGCAAGTTGTATGCTCTATGTCATGCAAGTTTAGTATATGTGTTCATAACATTTTTATGCAAGTTTAATGTCATATCTTTATGCAAGTTTGGTGCTATGGTTCATGATGATTATGATGCAAAACACTAAGTTGGACATTGATCTACTATGCAACATGTTATGCATGCATATGAAGTTATGTGAATAAACATGCAAGTTATGTGTATGTTTAAATGCAAGATTAATATGTTATGCATGCATATGAAGTTATGTGAATGATGATGCAAGTTATGTGTATGTTTAAATGCAAGATTAATATGTTATGCATGCATATGAAGTTATGTGAATAATGATGCAAGTTACGTGTATGTTTAAATGCAAGATTAACATGTTATGCATGCATATGAAGTTATGTGAATAAATATGCAAGTTAGGTGTATGCTCAAATGCAAGATTACCATGTTATGCATGCTTATGAGGTCATGTGAATAATTATGCAAGTTATGTAGATGCTTAAGAGCAAGTTGGGTTAATATGTGTTCATATATGCAAGTTGACATCCTCTTAACCCATGACAAAGTTATATGCTAAACCCATGATATGTGTGATGGATCTTCCCCTTTTATTATGTTATGAAATGCGAACGATTTACGTGGGGAACGATGGGGTGGGTAAATATGTTAATAAATGAATGATTGGGTATGATTAAGCATACCGTAAAAATAAATTACCATAAGTGGGAATTTACCTATTGAGTTAGGTCTACCCCATGGGAATTTACCTATTGAGTTAGGTCTACCCATGTTATGGTAAACTTGATATTAATTAGGGATAATTAATATGGGGGGGTGATTAATTAGGTGTAATTAATCGACTAAGACACGAGGTTGGACTCATTTGTAGTGTAAAACTGCCCGGACCCGACCGGCTTAACCAGTTGCTACAAATGTCATCCCAATGTGAGAGGTCTTAGCCATAAATTAAATACGTGATTAAGGTAAAGACACGAGGTTAGACTCTGTTATGACGTAAGACTGCCCGGATTCTACCGGCTTAACCAGGCGGTCATAACAGCCAGTCTAATGTGGGAGGTCTTTATGGGAGATCACGGTCTTAATTAATTAAGAAACACTTAACCATAATAGCATGTAGTGGGACATGAGGGGTTAAGTGGGTGCCTTGGGTGGCATGAGGAAATTTTGTGGTTGCCTTGGGTGGCATGTGGAATCTAGTGGGCTGCCTTGGGTGGCAATAGAAAATACGATTAGAATACTTAACCAAGTGGAAACATGTAACTAAACATGATTAAAGGGTTAAGTGGGATACACTAGATATATGACAAGCTTAAGTGGGTAGCTTGTGGGGGCCCATTTCAACCAATATCCCAAACGTATCTTTGTGGGCTCGACCCATGTCGAGTGACGGGACACGCATATTGGGCTTGATTATAAGAGGCCAAAACGGGTTAGCGGTGGCAACGCAAGTCCAACGGGCTTCATATGCGTGTGTGGGCCCGGGCTGGTAGATAAGCCGTTGTTGCATCGTGTAGATATAAAGCCGTGCACCGTTAGTATTGGGTAGCCACTTTAGGGGAGTGATACACCCCACTGTGGGACCAGCACGGGTATCTACGGTAGGGAGCCGATCGATGGGGAGTAGTGGGTACACCTAGTGAAGATAGGGGCAGACGGCACCTATGTAGGGGTACACGAAACTACTGGGTAAGAATTACTGAGTACACCTAGTGGAGATAGGGGCAGACGGCACCTATGTAGTGAGCTAGGAGTACATGAAATTATTGGGGAAATTTTCTAAATCCTTGGAAGGGATCAACCTTTAAGTAGGAATGACTGGTGTGGTGCAGTTAGTAATTATCCTTGGGTGGGTAGATGCGTCCTGACGGTTATCTTAGTTCATCCTATGTTGTTGGCTACTTAGTGTAGTTATTATCCCCAAAGGTACCGTACCGAGTTCATGTCATACCCTAATTACTTTAATAATTGTATTGTTAAGGTTATAGGGCTCACTCAGACTTATGTCTGACCCCGTTGTTTTTATCTTTTTCCCAACCCTCAGGTCCTACGGTGGATCCTAGCGGTAGTAGAGCTTGATCGGATTGCTGTTCCAGCCTTTGGGAGCTTGGGTAGATGTAAAGCTCCAGTTATCCAGTTATCTTTTCTTTTGTCATGGCTATTGTATGAGAGAGTGGGATTATGTACTTCTTTATTTTGACAGATATTGTACTTGACTTTTATCATGGCTTTATGATGTAACCAGACATGTTTATTTCCGCTGTTATGAGATGATGTTTTAAATTTCAAGTACTATTTATATCTGTCTTGGTGTAATTTTTCTGTTCTATATTCACTAAAATACTCCACCGATGCTATGTCATTCCCTTTGTGAGTGACCATAGCGGGTGTGGGGTGTTACACGTGGTATCAGAGCAAAGGTTACCGGAACAGATAAAATTTTTAGAAAACTATTTTTCTAAAACATTTTTGGAAAATATATTTTCAAAAACATGTCTTTTAAAGAGAAAAGTTTTTGAAAGAAAAGCATAATCCCCAATAGCCATATCTATATCCTTCGAATTCTCCGTTTTGAATCTTTCCTTTTTTCGTTTCAGCATGGCTGAGGATCTTAACTTTCCGGAGGGTGTGACGGTACCAGTATGGTATAGGAGATTGATGGAGGCTAGGGCCACCACTGCTGGTCCAGCGAATATTCCTCCACCAACCGTAGCACCCGATCTTCCTCCTCCCCCTCCTCCTCGCACGGATACTTTTGCTAAGACTTGCAAGGAATTTAAAGCTATAGGAGGGAAACCTTTTCAAGGATCTGAAACCTTTGTGGAGGCTAGAGATTGGATTAAGGAGGTGGAAGAGTTGATGGATATCTTTGAGATGGAAGAAGGGAAGAAAGTCAAGTTGGCTGCTTGGTTAATGAAGGGAGAGGCCTCATTCTGGTGGGAGGTCACTAATGGAGAACGCCCTGTTGACTCTTGGGCGGATTTTAAGCAAAGATTTGTGGCAAAGTTCCTCTCAAGGGCGGAGGAGAACTTGTATATGGAAAGATTCTTGACTCTAAAGCAAGGAAATCTTTCGGTGAAAGAATATGTTAACAAGTTTAATCAATTGGCAAGGTTTGGCCTAGACATGGTGAATACACCGGAGAAGAAGGCTTTAAGGTTCGTGAAAGGCTTAAATGAACCGATGCATGGGTTGGCTATGACTCACATCCCTATGGGGGCCACCTTTGAGAAGCTAGTTGACATGGCACTCATGTTTGAGGAAGAGAAGGGTCCTAATGCTAATAAGGCACCCGAGAAGAAGGGAGATCAAAAGAGACCTCAACAACAGCAAAGCAAAGGTGGGAAAGGCAACGGTGGCAAGGGCAAGAAGAAGAAGTGTTTCAATTGTGGGACACCTGGCCACCTAAGCAAGGATTGTCGCAAGAAGAAGAAGACTGGCTGCTTCCACTGTGGCGAAGCAGGGCATTTAGTGAAAGATTGCCCTAAGAAAGGGCAAAGGACGGGATCTACTTCAGGAGGACAGGTGCAAGCTCTTATGGCACCGAGCCAGGCCAGGGGGCAAGTACAGGCTCTCGCGGTTCCACCGATTCAGGAGAGAGGTAGAACTATTTCCGTGGAAAGTCTGGTTTTTCTATTTGATCATCCTGTCCGTACATTGTTTGATTCAGGCGCATCGCATTCGTTTATCTCATCATCATTAGTTGAGTCACTGCACTTAGACACCAGTCTTGTAGATGATCCCTTGGTTGTTTCAAACCCAATTGGGGGCTCCACTTATTTATCCATGATATGTTTGGGTTTGAAGATTTCTATACTTAGCATTGAGTTTAGATGTGATGCTTTTGTGTTGGGCTTCACGGGCTATGGGTTGATTTTGGGCATGGACTGGTTATCCAGTAATGGTGCCGTTCTTGATTGCGAAAGGAGAGTTGTTAGGCTCATGACCCGCTTGGGTAACACTCTCGAGATTTCTTGTAATCCCATGGACTCTGTTATGCTAAGTTATCTTGAATCGCTTGACGCTTCGGTCGAGAGTTTGCAATCTATGAGAGTGGTCCGGGAATATCCGGATGTGTTTGAGGAGGTGAAGGGCTTACCTCCGAAGCGGGAGATTGACTTCCGAATATATTTGGTGGATAATGCTAAACCGGTATCTTTACCAGTGCGCCACATGGCTCCTCGTGAGAGGAGGGAACTCCATAAGCAAGTAGGGGAGTTGCTTGAGAAGGGGTTCATAAGACGGAGCATATCGGAGTGGGGTGCTCCAGTAGTATTTGCTACGAAGGCGGATGGGTCCCTCAGACTTTGTGTAGACTATAGAGAACTCAACAAGCTCACAAAGAAGAATAGACACCCATTGCCGAGGATTGATGATCTTTTCGATCAGTTGGTTGGCGCTTCAGTATTTTCTCAGTTTGACTTAGCCACGGGGTTTCATCAGTTGAGGGTGGCTGAGGATAGCATAGACAAGACTGCCTTTAGGACTCCGGATGGTTTCTATGAGTGGTTGGTGATGCCATTTGGGTTGACGAACGCCCCTGCATATTTCGTTGATTTGATGAGTAGGGTGTTCAGGGAGTTCCTTAATAAATTCGTGGTGGTCTTTGTGGATGATATCTTAGTATTCTCTAAGAGTGAAGAAGAGCATGCCCTACATCTTGGGGAAGTGTTGAAGACTCTTCGAGCGCATAGCCTTAAGGCTAAATTCTCTAAATGTCACTTCTGGAGGAAGGAAGTGCGGTTCTTGGGGCACGTGGTCTCCAAGGAAGGGATAGCTGTGGATCCCGCGAAGGTAGTATCAATTCAGGATTGGAAGGTTCCGAAGAATGCTACCGAAGTAAGAAGTTTCTCGGGGTTGGCAGGATATTATAGGAAGTTTATCAAAGACTTCGCGAAGATATCAGCCCCATTAACCCGCTTAACAAAGAAGAATCTTGTTTTCACGTGGGACGTAGATTGTGATGATGCGTTCCGACGGTTAAAGAGAGCTTTAACCACGGCTCCAGTTTTAGTATTGCCAGATGGGAGCAAGCCATTTGTTGTCTATACCGATGCCTGTGGGACAGGACTTGGCGCAGTCCTAATGCAAGAGGGAAGGGTAATAGCCTATGGTGGAAGGCAGTTGAGGGCACATGAGAAAAATTACCCTACCCATGATCTAGAGCTGGCCGCTATTGTTTATGCGCTTAAGATTTGGCGCCATTATCTTCTTGGTGAGAGATTCGAGTTGTTCACTGACCATAAATCATTAAAGTACTTATTCTCTCAGAAAGATTTAAACTTGAGACAACAAAGGTGGATGGAGTTTTTAGCATCCTATGATTTCGAGATAGCGTATACCCCTGGCAAGGGTAACGTGGTGGCAGACGCCTTGAGCAGGAAGAGGTTGTCCTTGAGTCCATTGTTCGTGGAACGGCAAAGCTTGGAATTTATCTCGATGTTTGATTTCAGACCTTCCATTGATTATGTACCCGGTTTGCTAGCTTCCTTGGAAGTTAGGCCTACTCTTTTGGGGCGGATTGGGGAAGCCCAGAGGGACGACCCACAGTTGGTTGAGTTGATAGAGAAGCTCATAAGGGGGGAGTCGTCCAGCCATTTGAGTAGGTACACCCTAGACGATAGGGGGTGCTTGCGTAGAGACGGTAGACTTTGTGTACCGAAAGATGAAGGGTTGAGGAAGGTTATTCTTGATGATGCACACCGTTCTAGGATGACCATTCATCCCGGTGGGGACAAGATGTACCAAGATATGAAGAGGGTCTTCTTCTGGGTCGGTATGAAGAAAGATGTGGCCGAATATGTAGCTCGATGCTTGGTATGTCAGCAGGTGAAGGCGGAGCAAAAGAAACCAGGTGGGTTGCTTCACCCATTGGAAGTTCCGCAATGGAAGTGGGATAGCGTCTCGATGGATTTTATTGACGGGTTACCCAGATCGAGGAAGGGTAATACAGGAATTTGGGTGGTGGTAGATAGACTTACTAAGAGCGCCCATTTCATACCTGTGAAGAGCAAGAGGACCGCTCCATGGCTAGCTTCAGTATATCTTCGAGAGATAGTTCGATTGCATGGGGTACCCTCTAGCATAGTGAGTGATCGAGATCCTATCTTCACTAGTGAGTTCTGGAGAAGTTTGCAAGAGGCAGTGGGGACTCAATTGTGTCTGAGCACCGCATATCATCCTCAGACAGACGGCCAGACTGAGAGGGTGAATCGTGTTCTAGAAGACCTTTTGAGACTTTGTATCTTAGATTTTGGAGGTACATGGGAAGAGCATCTTCCATTGGTGGAGTTCGCATATAATAACAGCTTTCAGTCCAGTATTGGTATGGCTCCTTTCGAAGCTCTCTATGGAAGGCCTTGTCGATCCCCTACATGTTGGTGGGAATCTACGGATAAGATTTTGCTTGGGCCTGATATGGTTAGGGAGACTTCAGAGAAGATCGATTTGATTCGAAGAAGGATGAAAGCAGCGCAGGATAGGCAAAAATCTTATGCGGACAAGAGAAGGACGGATCTTGAGTTTGAGGTTGGGGATATGGTTTTTGTTAAGGTATCTCCGTTGAGAAATGTTGTTCGCTTCGGATCCGTTGGGAAGTTAGCACCAAGGTTTGTTGGGCCGTTTCCTATCAAGGAAAGGATTGGACGGATGGCATATAGGGTGGAGTTGCCCGACAGACTTAGCGGTGTTCATGATGTATTCCATGTATCACATCTGAGAAAATGCTTACATGAGACTGCAGAGGTGGTAGAGCCGAGCTTGCTTAGAGATATGGAGATAGAGCGTGATGCGACTATTAGACGAGCTCCTACTCGCATCCTTGGGTCAGAGACTAGGGAGTTAAGAAACAGAGAGGTTCAACTAGTCAAGGTGCAATGGGGAGAAGATGAGAGCAACGCAACTTGGGAGACGGAAGCGAAGATGCGTTCATTGTACCCATTTCTTTTTGAGGGTATGTCTTTACTTTTTCCTTTATCGTTTGTCTAGTACTTATCTTATCCTTGGTATGTCCCCTCGTTAGTACCTTTGACCTTTAGATAGGGTAAACCTATGGTTGAAACATGTGTTTGAGACATGTTATGGTTGATGGATGCAAGTGGATGCAAGTGTTTGCTAGTGGTTGCTCGTGGATGCATATACACACACTCTAGGCACTAGATCGGCTCAGTCACTTCATATTGCATATTGCATAAAATTGTGTGTAGGAAAATATATTTATGGATGTATAATGGTTGTGTTATCACATGGATGATGCATTTTGGTGAATGATTGTGCACTCATGTAGATATTGTATGTGTCGATAGGGTCTTCTCGCATACATAATGGATGCATGGCACTATCATGGTTTGCATATGTTCATACATTAGATAGGGAACATATACACACACTGTTTGCATATGCTCATACATCATTAGAAACTGTTTAAGGACAATGGATGCCCGTGGTTGATGATTTGAGTAGATGGTTGTTTGGATGGTAGGATAGGCATTCTCCTTAGCTTAGAGATTTCGGGGACGAAATCCTTTAAGGAGGGGAGAATGTAACACCCCGAATTTTAGTTAATACTAAAATTCACTAATTACAGGATAAATAATCTCAGATGTGGGAATTAGGGGAAACGGGCTGCGTCATTACGTTCGTCTCGGAAAAATACGCGAAATAGAGTCCGAGTTTTCGAAAATCGGAGTCCGTATGGCCCAGTTATGGCCCGATGAAGTTTGCAGAAAATTCAAAACTAAAACAGATTTAAAAATTTAAAATATGCAAATTTGGAATGGGCCAGGCGGGGTCAGGCGGGAAGCTTCCCGCCCAGCCCATGTCGACAGGGCTGTCGACAGGCCTGTCGACAGGGGTGTCGACATGCCTGTCGACTTGCCTGTCGACAGGGTCCAGGCGCCCAGTGAACCTGGGTGCACCAGGTTGCACCAGGTTGGGTTTCAGGCTGGCTAGGAGGGCTGGTTCTAGAGATTTCCTAAATCTAAGGGTCCTAATCTAATCTAGGGTTAATCTAAGGGCCTAAAACACTCACCTAATCCTATAAATAAGACCCTAACCCTACCCTAATTCATTCATAATTAAATCTAGTAACTAAACTATGGCAAATTGAAACTTGAGAGAGCCTCCACCAAAATTAGAGAAGGGATAGCATTCCAAATCAACTTCTAGCCTCTTAATCTTCTTCATTAGCTTGCTAATTGTGTTTTGGTGAGCTTCTATCCCCTTAATAATCAATTGTTAAATTGATTATGATAGGATATGATGATGTATGGTTATGTTTGTGGATCAATGTGTTTATGCAAGCTTAATATTGTATATGTCATGTGTTTTGCAAGTTGTATGCTCTATGTCATGCAAGTTTAGTATATGTGTTCATAACATTTTTATGCAAGTTTAATGTCATATCTTTATGCAAGTTTGGTGCTATGGTTCATGATGATTATGATGCAAAACACTAAGTTGGACATTGATCTACTATGCAACATGTTATGCATGCATATGAAGTTATGTGAATAAACATGCAAGTTATGTGTATGTTTAAATGCAAGATTAATATGTTATGCATGCATATGAAGTTATGTGAATGATGATGCAAGTTATGTGTATGTTTAAATGCAAGATTAATATGTTATGCATGCATATGAAGTTATGTGAATAATGATGCAAGTTACGTGTATGTTTAAATGCAAGATTAACATGTTATGCATGCATATGAAGTTATGTGAATAAATATGCAAGTTAGGTGTATGCTCAAATGCAAGATTACCATGTTATGCATGCTTATGAGGTCATGTGAATAATTATGCAAGTTATGTAGATGCTTAAGAGCAAGTTGGGTTAATATGTGTTCATATATGCAAGTTGACATCCTCTTAACCCATGACAAAGTTATATGCTAAACCCATGATATGTGTGATGGATCTTCCCCTTTTATTATGTTATGAAATGCGAACGATTTACGTGGGGAACGATGGGGTGGGTAAATATGTTAATAAATGAATGATTGGGTATGATTAAGCATACCGTAAAAATAAATTACCATAAGTGGGAATTTACCTATTGAGTTAGGTCTACCCCATGGGAATTTACCTATTGAGTTAGGTCTACCCATGTTATGGTAAACTTGATATTAATTAGGGATAATTAATATGGGGGGGTGATTAATTAGGTGTAATTAATCGACTAAGACACGAGGTTGGACTCATTTGTAGTGTAAAACTGCCCGGACCCGACCGGCTTAACCAGTTGCTACAAATGTCAGCCCAATGTGAGAGGTCTTAGCCATAAATTAAATACGTGATTAAGGTAAAGACACGAGGTTAGACTCTGTTATGACGTAAGACTGCCCGGATTCTACCGGCTTAACCAGGCGGTCATAACAGCCAGTCTAATGTGGGAGGTCTTTATGGGAGATCACAGTCTTAATTAATTAAGAAACACTTAACCATAATAGCATGTAGTGGGACATGAGGGGTTAAGTGGGTGCCTTGGGTGGCATGAGGAAATTTTGTGGTTGCCTTGGGTGGCATGTGGAATCTAGTGGGCTGCCTTGGGTGGCAATAGAAAATACGATTAGAATACTTAACCAAGTGGAAACATGTAACTAAACATGATTAAAGGGTTAAGTGGGATACACTAGATATATGACAAGCTTAAGTGGGTAGCTTGTGGGGGCCCATTTCAACCAATATCCCAAACGTATCTTTGTGGGCTCGACCCATGTCGAGTGACGGGACACGCATATTGGGCTTGATTATAAGAGGCCAAAACGGGTTAGCGGTGGCAACGCAAGTCCAACGGGCTTCATATGCGTGTGTGGGCCCGGGCTGGTAGATAAGCCGTTGTTGCATCGTGTAGATATAAAGCCGTGCACCGTTAGTATTGGGTAGCCACTTTAGGGGAGTGATACACCCCACTGTGGGACCAGCACGGGTATCTACGGTAGGGAGCCGATCGATGGGGAGTAGTGGGTACACCTAGTGAAGATAGGGGCAGACGGCACCTATGTAGGGGTACACAAAACTACTGGGTAAGAATTACTGAGTACACCTAGTGGAGATAGGGGCAGACGGCACCTATGTAGTGAGCTAGGAGTACATGAAATTATTGGGGAAATTTTCTAAATCCTTGGAAGGGATCAACCTTTAAGTAGGAATGACTGGTGTGGTGCAGTTAGTAATTATCCTTGGGTGGGTAGATGCGTCCTGACGGTTATCTTAGTTCATCCTATGTTGTTGGCTACTTAGTGTAGTTATTATCCCCAAAGGTACCGTACCGAGTTCATGTCATACCCTAATTACTTTAATAATTGTATTGTTAAGGTTATAGGGCTCACTCAGACTTATGTCTGACCCCGTTGTTTTTATCTTTTTCCCAACCCTCAGGTCCTACGGTGGATCCTAGCGGTAGTAGAGCTTGATCGGATTGCTGTTCCAGCCTTTGGGAGCTTGGGTAGATGTAAAGCTCCAGTTATCCAGTTATCTTTTCTTTTGTCATGGCTATTGTATGAGAGAGTGGGATTATGTACTTCTTTATTTTGACAGATATTGTACTTGACTTTTATCATGGCTTTATGATGTAACCAGACATGTTTATTTCCGCTGTTATGAGATGATGTTTTAAATTTCAAGTACTATTTATATCTGTCTTGGTGTAATTTTTCTGTTCTATATTCACTAAAATACTCCACCGATGCTATGGCATTCCCTTTGTGAGTGACCATAGCGGGTGTGGGGTGTTACACGTCTCGTGGGATTTGCGCAGAGGGTTCGGTTCGGAGGAGATGACTCGACTCGTGGTGATGTCGCACGGTCCCATAGGGCGATCCGATCGACCCTCAATCCCCTATGCGATCCGAATCCCTGCACCTTGTCCAGCGAGCGGTTTACGCCCCTCGACGGCGTTTTTGACCATTCCAACTATTCTAATCAATCACAAAGCATACCATACAGTCATAGAAACATGTAGAATCAACCACAAACATCAAAACAACAATATGATAGGTAAAAATGGATCAAACATAGCCAAAACCCCCTATTTTCCCCTAAGCATGTTTAGGTGAAACTTATGATATAATTAGCAAAACTTAACCAAATTAACCCAAATTCATATCAGAGGTCTAAAACATCATTTCGAATTTTATAAACATTTTTCCAGAATTTTATCATGTTTAAATTCGCTAATTAACACTAATCACCCCTAATTAGCCATAATTAGTGTAAAACTATGCAAATCACTCACCTTAGCCACAAAATAAACTAAGATTCGAAATAATTCTCTGATTTGATGTGAATCTCAATGCCAAACAGCAGCTCCTTTGTTAATTTGGTGAAGATCCTCCTTGATTAGGGGTCGCTAAGCCAAATCCTTGACCAAAAGATGATTTGGAGGTGATTTAGAGGTTGGAGGCCATTTTTAGGGATCCTTGGTGATAAGTGGAGGCTAGAAAACTGAAATGGAATGATTCTCCATCTCATCTCAGCCCTCCCATAACCCTAATCCCGAAATGGGTTATGGGCCTACTTACTAATCACCCGGTTTGGCCCGGTTAAGCAGTTTTTCACCCTCCAAACCTTGTTTCAGCCATATCTCCCAAACGGTAAGTCCGTTTGGCTAAAGTAACCACTCTACGGAAAGGTAAACCATCAAACGAATCTAATGGAAGTGGTTTCAGGTCAAAATTCTTTTCCAATCAAAAGTTATGGCCAAAACAGTACTAACTAGGGGCAAAATGGTCATTTAAAATTCGGCAAAAATCATGAACATGGGAAATGACTCTAATAGATATTTCCCAAAGTTATATGACCATACAACTTCACATGGAAAAAAAAAATAAATATTCTACAATCCTATGATGTGTAGAATACGGGTCATTACACTCTTCCCCCCTTAAGAAATTTCGCCTCCGAAATTCCCTAATCCAATCATACACAAAGGTCCCGCATGCCTATCAACCATAAAACAACCATCAAACATGCAAAGCAAGTAAAATAAGTCTATCCTAGCATGCGGAATAACTAAATCGCAAAGTAAATCTTACCAGGTAAAGAGTTCTGGGTGCATCTCCCTAATGCTCTCCTCTGTCTCCCAAGTACAATCATTCTCGTTCTCGCCCCACTGAACCTTGACTAGCTTCACCGCCTTCCTTCGAAGTTGCTTCGTATCGTATCCCACAATACGAATCGGCTTGCGGTTCCCAACCGCCTCGGGTTCTACTTCGAAGTCCTCTAACTGATCAGGTGAAATAGTCACATCTGAGTCGTGAACGAACTTCCTTAGTTTGGAAACATGAAGCACATTGTGAACTCCCGCCATCTTCTCTGGTAAGCCAACTCTATAAGCCAAATTCCCGACTAGTTCAAGAACAGGGAATGGGCCAACAAATCTTGGTGCCAACTTGCCTCTCCTGCCAAATCGTATCACGCTCTTCAACGGGGAGATTTTGACAAACACCAAGTCACCAACGGAGAATTTCAAGTCTCTTCTCCTCTTATCAGCATAGCTTTTCTGCCTATCTTGAGCAGCTTTCATTCATTGCTGAATGACCTTAATCTTATCTAAAGTTTCCCTCAGCACATCTGGTCCAAGCACAAACTTCTCGCCAGTCTCTATCCAACATGATGGTGAGTTGCACGGTCTTCCGTACAAAGCTTCATATGGAGCCATAACGATACTGGATTGGTAGCTATTATTATATGCAAACTCTACTAGATGCAAATGGTCATCCCATGATCCACCAAAATCCAATATACAAGCTCTCAAGAGATCTTCCAATATACGATTCACCCTCTCCGTCTGACCGTCGGTCTGAGAATGATATGCGGTACTAAGATGTAATCTTGACCCTCGAGCCTCTTGTAAGCTCTTCCAAAACCCACTAGTGAACAACGGGTCTCGGTCACTCACAATGCTTTTGGGTACTCCATGAAATCTCACTACCCACTTCATATACAATTCTGCCAACTTGGCTGCTGTCCTGGTCGATTTGACTGGTATAAATCTTGCGCTCTTAGTCAATCGATCCACAATTACCCAAATGCTATCATATCCCGATCTAGTCCTTGGTAAACCATCGATGAAATCCATCGAGACTTGTTCCCATTTCAATTCGGGAATTTCTAATGGTTGCAACAACCCACTAGGCTTCTTTTGCTCGGCTTTAACTAGCTGGCAATTCATGCATTTGGATATAAACTTCCCAACGTCTCTTTTCATCCCTTCCCAGTAGTAAGTCTGTCTCATGTCTCGATACATCTTATTACCACCGGGATGTATAGTCAGTTTTGAGTGATGACATTCTCTAAGCACTTCATCTCTCAAACCATTCACGTTGGGCACAACTAGTCTTCCATTCTTTCGAAGCCATCCATCTCGATCAAGCCCATACACATTCATCTCCTCATCGATACCCATCTCTAACTTAGAGATGATTTCCAATAGATTAGGATCGTCCCTCTGGCTGAAACCAATCCGCTCTATCAAAGTGGGTCTGATCGTCAAACTAGCTCGCATAACTGGATCCAACTCGCATTTTGGTCTGAAATCAAACCCCGCGATATACTCCAGTTGCATCCATTCAAGAAACATTGCCCCTAAGCTGGCATGTCTCCTACTCAAGGCATCGGCTACCGCATTACCCTTCCCAGGTGTATATGCGATATCAAAATCATACGAAGCCAAGAACTCTAACCATCTTTGCTGACGGAGATTCAGATCTTTCTGGGAGAAGAGATACTTCAACGATTTATGATCGGTAAACAACTCAAATTTTTCTCCCAAGAGATAATGTCTCCACATCTTCAGCGCAAATACAATCGTTGCTAATTCCAAATCATGGGTAGGATACTTCTTTTCATGCGGCTTTAGCTGTCGACTAGCATAAGCTACAACCCTACCTCCTTGCATCAATACTGCACCCAGTCCGGTACCACAAGCATCCGTATATACCGTCATCTCTTCATTCCCTTTAGGAATGACTAACACTGGCGCACGCGACAACCTCTCTTTTAGACTCTTGAAGGCATCCTCACACACTCCGTCCCAGACGAAGGACTGATTCTTCTTAGTCAACTGAGTCAACGGTGCCGCTATCTTGGAGAAGTCTTGGATAAACTTACGATAATATCCAGCTAATCCCAAGAAACTTCTTACATCTGTTGCATTCTTGGGTGTAGGCCAATCCTGTACCGTAGCCACCTTCGCAGGGTCCACGACAATACCACTCTCTGAAACAACATGACCCAAGAATCTCACTTCCCTTCTCCAAAAATGACACTTAGAGAATTTCGCTTTCAATTGGTGTTTTCTTAACACCTCCGTCACTATCCTCAAGTGTCCCTTGTGTTCCTCCTCTGTCCTTGAATAAACCAGGATATCATCCACGAACACAAGAAGAAACTTATTCAACTGATCTCTGAATACTTGATTCATAAGATCCACAAAATAGGCTGGTGCATTGGTCAACCCAAACAGCATGACCAACCACTCATAAAATCCAGACGGCGTCCTAAATGCCGTTTTCGGAACACTCTCATCTGCTACTCGAAGCTGATGAAATCCTGTCGCGAGGTCCAACTGAGAGAACACTCTAGCTCCTTCCAGCTGATCAAACAAATCATCTATACGCGGTAGGGGATACTTATTCTTCCTCGTCACCTTATTCAACTCGCAATAGTCCACACACAAACGAAGGGAACCATCTGCCTTAGTGGCAAACACAACTGGTGCTCCCCACTCAGAGACACTCCTTCTAATAAATCCCTTCTTCAAAAGATTGCTGACTTGCACCCCAAGCTCTCACTGCTCTCTTGGTGCCATACGACGAAGTGGCATCACTATAGGTCTGGCATCTTTCACTAAATCAATACGGAACTCAATCTCTCGGTGTGGTGGAAGCCCGGTCACCTCCTCGAAGACGTCCGGATACTGGCCAACCACGGGCACATCTGACAACTCATCCTGCGGGATGTCGAGGGAATTTACAAAACTAGCCATAACCCCGTCACTAGGTAGACTACCAAACACTACCCTCCATCCATCATCCGCCCTCACTGTCACCAAAAAGCCCTCACAGTCTACCACCACCCCGTATCTTTGGAGCCAATCGACTCCCAATATAATGCCATACCCAGTAAAGCCCAAAACAAAGCAATCACATACAAACATACATCCATGACTCGATAAGACCAAATTCCTGCAAATCATACTAAGGCTAGTCGAACCACCAATTGGGTTCGTCACTATCAATGGTCTATCGACTATCTCGGGTTCCAGTCCCAACCTATCTACCAGGTCACTAGATATGAAGGCACGGGAAGCCCCAGTATCAAGCAAAACTCAAACCGGTATATCATAAATAGAAAGCATACCTTGAATAACAACATTTTTTCCTTTCTCCGCCGCAGTTGGGGCATTCGACGAAGAAGGAACAGCATCAATAGCATATGCTTTCACAATTTGCTTCTCCTTAAGAGGTTACGGACACTTATCTTTCTGATGTCCCACTTGGCCATAGTTGTAGCACTTCCTTTCCGCTGGCTTGGCCCGACATTCCTTAGCATAATGGCCCTTCTTACCATAGCTGAAGCACTCAACATCCTTCTTGCTCTTTTTCTGGCCACCTTTTGATTGGTCTTGCTTCCTCTTGTTCTGAGAATTATTCTTCCCTCCACCGCCTGCTTGCGGCTTTGGCCCTTCTGCAGATGCAGCCTCAGTCTTTGACTTAGGGTAAAGACTCTCTGATCTCAAAGCTTTCCCCACGATCGATTCAAAAGTCTCATCGATGTGATTGATAAGTCTTTCCCCCAAGTACCCATCCAAACCGGTAATGAACTTCTCATTTTTCTTCTCAGGAGTATCAATGAGAGACAGTCCATACTTCGACAAAGTGTCGAACTCAGCAATATAGTCAGAAACCGCCCTTCCGTTCTGCTTGAGTTCCAAGAACCTCTTAAACAACACTGACTTCTGGGCAGCTGGGATAAAATTCTCGCTAAACCGAGCCTTGAACTGATCCCAAGTAACTTGATCCTCAGGAGTAGTTGTTCTAATGGCATTCCACCAATTCATTGCTCGCCCTTGCAGCTGACGAGACGCTAGCCTTCTCTTCATCGCATCCTCAAGACCTAAGTCATCAAAGATACGGTCATAGCTATCCATCCAATCTTGAACATCTGTGGCCGACTCCGTTTCGTGGATCGGCTTCCCACCAAGATTAGTGTAATCCTTGCACAACTTGGCGAAATCGACCCTAGGCGCCTGCACTACTGGGCCAATACCAACTCCGGGATTGGGAATTTCCCCTTGCACTTCTCTAAGCATGTCTCTCATGAGGTTAGTAAACATTGCCCTCATGTCAGCGGCATTCCCTTGGTTGGTCCCTCTACCAGCACTCCTCGTGTCTCGGCTCATCGTTAATCTGTAAAAGAGAAACGATTAACGACCCCATAGTGGTGCTAGTGCAGTGCGACTTCATCTTTATACTACTAATAGTATATACATACATAGCTTTTGAAAACCAAAGTAATCACAAATACGTGCTCTCATATACGTACTAACTCTCCCTAGTGTCTTTCCTTAGGTTAACTACGCAACCTAGAGCTCTGATACCAAGTGCGACGGCCCGCCCCGCACCAACCGACATTTACTCCAAAAGTGCACTGTACACATGTCCAGTTAGCACGGAACGGGTCGTCAGAAGGAAAAGGAAGAAGGAAATGAACATACAAAGAACCTGTAGAATGTCTCACAACGCATAGTATAAAATATAATAACAACATACTTGACATAAAACAGGAGAGACAGTGCATAAGCTGAAAATCAGAACTAAAAATCATAGCAGCGGAAATTCAGAATACAGCTTATTACAACTTTCAAACTGTCTCAAAGCAAAAGTAAGGTAAATGAGGTACACTACTAATGCCCAAGTAGCGACCACCAACGACACAGGGAGAATGTGTATATATATATAATACGTGGAAGCCTCCTGCCCGCCCCCGAATCAGCTACTCACGCACTACCAGCTAACCTGTCTCTAGTCTGCTCGTGTGAGGACCCAAAGTAATAAGAGGAGACAAAACTCTGGGTCAGACATAAAGCCTGGTATGAGCGATAAGCATCTAAGTGAACAATAACAGGTAGACTAAAACATACCTGAACCTGGACCTGCAACCAAAGAGTTAGCACTACATACTGTACAGCACTCTAAGGTACCATATCAAACAGTGTAAAGATACAAGGTGGGGGAGGTGTGCATGTCATAATAATGGCAACAATCAAGCATATCATCCATCCTCACATCTCTCACTCAGTGCGTAAAGCATACGATATTCACCACTTCGATCACCCAACATTCCTTGCTATGATCACTTTGCCCCCATGAAGTCATAAATGGCTTCACTGCACTGATAACGTAGGCACAAATCCTTCGCTATGTCCACCTTGCCCCATGGAGTCACAAGAACCCCACTGCACTGGCTCATAGCCTTACCAATCCTTACTATGTCCACTTTGCCCCATGGAGTCACAAGAACCCCACTGCACTGGCTCATAGTCTTACTACGCATCACCTTGCCCCTCGGGTCATAATGACCCTACTGCACTGATAACGTAGTCTTGCTACCATCACCTTGCCCCTCAGGTCATAATGACCCTACTGCACTGATAAGTAGCCCATCATTCCTTTTTAGTGGTGAATCGAAGTTATGAACGTCGATAACTCCTTAGCACACGTCCCGCAGCAAAGTCCAACCATGAAGTGAACTCATTGGTTCCCAACTGGTTCCGGGATCCTGAGCTCTAACTTCCATTTGGACTACCTTTGCATCTCGGGTTATTGGTCATCACCATCGAATCAGATCGTGGCCTTCAGATCGGATCGGTTCGGAGCCTTCGTCACCACAGTTCGGATCGAGCTCCTTCATTCGGATCGAGTCACGTCATCAACTCGTGGTCCTCCAGTTCCATCGGATCGGTTCGAGTACCCTTCAGCGGATCGGGTCGGGGTCTCCAAGTCCATCGCCGCGGATCGGTTCATGATAAGCTTCTTCGGATCGGATCGTGGTGCTTCAAGCGGTTCGGGTCGGAAAGCACTTCTCCAGGTCGACGGATCGTGCTCACCCTTCATGGACGGATCGGGTCGTAATGCTCATTCGCGATCCGGATCGGAGTACTTCAGTTTGGGCACGGCGCTGCATCGATTCATCTCATGGGCTTTGCGCAGAGGGTTCGGTTCGGAGGAGATGACTCGACTCGTGGTGATGTCGCACGGTCCCATAGGGAGATCCGATCGACCCTCAATCCCCTATGCGATCCGAATCCCTGCACCTTGTCCAGCGAGCTGCTTACGCCCCTCGACGGCGTTTTCGACCATTCCAACTATTCTAATCAATCACAAAGCATACCATACAGTCATAGAAACAGGTAGAATCAACCACAAACATCAAAACAACAATATGATAGGTTAAAATGGATCAAACATAGCCAAAACCCCCTATTTTCCCCTAAGCATGTTTAGGTGAAACTTATGATATAATTAGCAAAACTTAACCAAATTAACCCAAATTCATATCAGAGGTCTAAAACATCATTTCGAATTTTATAAACATTTTTCCAGAATTTTATCATGTTTAAATTCGCTAATTAACACTAATCACCCCTAATTAGCCATAATTAGTGTAAAACTATGCAAATCACTCACCTTAGCCACAAAATAAACTAAGATCTGAAATAATTCTCTGATTTGATGTGAATCTCAATGCCAAACAGCAGCTCCTTTGTTGATTTGGTGAAGATCCTCCTTGATTAGGGGTCGCTAAGCCAAATCCTTGACCAAAAGATGATTTGGAGGTGATTTAGAGGTTGGAGGCCATTTTTAGGGATCCTTGGTGATAAGTGGAGGCTAGAAAACTGAAATGGAATGATTCTCCATCTCATCTCAGCCCTCCCATAACCCTAATCCCAAAATGGGTTATGGGCCTACTTACTAATCACCCGGTTTGGCCCGGTTAAGCAGTTTTTCACCCTCCAAGCCTTGTTTCAGCCATATCTTCCAAACGGTAAGTCCGTTTGGCTAATGTAACCACTCTACAGAAAGGTAAACCATCAAACGAATCTAATGGAAGTGGTTTCAGGTCAAAATTCCTTTCGAGTCAAAAGTTATGGCCAAAACAGTACCAACTAGGGGCAAAATGGTCATTTAAAAATCGGCAAAAATCATGAACATGGGAAATGACTCTAGTAGATATTTCCCAAATTTATATGACCGTACAACTTCACATGGGAAAAAAAATAAATATTCTACAATCCTATGATGTGTAGAATACGGGTCATTACAATTTTCCCGCCTAAGACCCAGGTCGACTGGGTAGTCGACCTAGGGCACCCAAGTCGACTGGGTAGTCGACCTGGGGGTCGAGCCCTCCCCCGCTTTTTCCAGATCTGCAGCCTGGTTCGTTTTTCTGTATCTGGACGCCATTCTGACCAGATTCGTTGACTTCTACACTATATAAACAGCCCTAGTCTCCTTCTCTATTCACAATTCTTTTCTATCCTTATGCCGCCTCTGAGAAAATGTATAAATAAATAAAAATAAGCAAATAATACGAAAATCCAAGACAAGGAAATGCTGCTTAAGACTTTCAAGAGGAGATTCAAAACAAGCTAGGATTCAAGTGAAGATTCAAACGACTTCAACTACTGTTTTTCTACGATAATCTCTGTAAGTCGGTTACTTTTTAGATTTGAACATTTCTCTCTGTTCGTGACATGAAATTAAACGAATAAAAGAATATGCCAAATCTTTCTATTCGAATCAGTGCCTATACTCTTGGACCTAATTAAGAACTGTTATGATTCGAGGACAAATAAGACTGTGACTATGAAACTATGGACCTTAAAACCATATGCCTCTTTGACTATGAACATTGCCTATGACTTTGACTCATGACTGTGAGAACTATTTTCCTTTGACTATGAACATCACCTATGACTGTGATTCATTAACCGTGAGGATTTATTGCCTATGACTATGGATATAGGATTATTATTTATGCCCATGGCACTATAGTTACAAAACCATGTTGTACCCCAAACTGGCATTATATTGGACCTAGGCTTGACTTTCTATTTCAGTTTATTCTTAGATCTTGATCATGGGAATTTACCTATTAAGTTAGGTCTACCCATGTTCTTGAATCTATAACATTCAACCCTTTTCATGTCGTAATCTATATGCCTATGAATTACCATCTTATTCCAGTTGTTATGTCCGTTCTTTCATGGCATTTTGGCTCATTCCCTTTTATCGACGAATCTAGCTTTATTTATGATCTAGGTTGAATCACGATTATACGAACGATGGGAATACGTTTTGGGGAAAACATGAAATTGACTAGACTTGGAAATTTGCATAATTCGGGAACATGCATTATAGCACGACTATTAAGATGAAAATTAGAATAACAAGTCTAGTTTTGACTTGAAATGAAATTAGAATATTAAATCAGAATTGGGTGGCTAAATGAAGCATGATAAGCATATTAGCACAATTTACATACATTGGGCGTAAATGGTTAAATGGGCCACAAAATAGGTAATTGGTATGCAAATTAAGTTTTGGGCATAAACGGTGAACTAGAATATGAAATCTAGTTTGACATAAATTGTAAACTAGAATATAAAATCTAGTTTTGGCATGAACGGTAAATGGGGGTGTTGGATCTAAATTGCTATAAACTGTAAGATAGGCAAATCACGATTTGGGCCTAGAATTCAAGTCCGTTAGTAGGCATGGCAAATGTATAGGGTATAGGCCAAATTTATTTTAAAAAGGGAAAGTGGACTTTGAGGATAAGTGGTTAAACTTTGAGGATAAATGGTTAACAATTTATTTATATACAAAAGAAAGGTTTATTAATGACATCTCTTTTAATAATACATACACCAGAAAGTTCTAGGGTGACAGAGAGGATAGTGTCTAGGCTTGGGTTTGGAAACTACAAGTTTCCTGCTCTCCCTGGCTTTCCCTAACTCATCCGATAGACGGGATGGTTACTTTCAAAACCTGATTTGAAAATTAATCAAAACCCTTTGAACTTAGAAAACACGAATATGCCTAACCCGAGGTTAGACTGAGTTGCGACGTAAACCTGCCCGGAACCAACCGGCACATCCAGTAATCGCAACAATATCTGTCTAATGTGAGTGGTAGCGGCTTTAATTTATTTAGTTAAAGCTAGAACAAGAATGGTAGGGTTAAGTTAAACAAGACACTTAACCAATTCAACATGATAACCAGACCGGTGGGTGGGGTTAGGTTCATACAGACACTTAACACAGTTAAGCTAGAATGGGAGGGTTAAGTCCATAGGAAACTTAACCAACTTAACATGGTAACAAGACAAGATTTGTAGGGGTTAAGTAACTAAGAAAACACTTAGCCAAATTAACATGTTAACTAGACTGGAAGGTGAGGTTAAGTAAAGTTAATACACTTAGCCGAATTAACATGTTAACTAGACTAGAGGTTGGGGTTAAGTAAAATTTAATACACTTAGCCAATTTGATATGTTAGCTGGATTAGACCGCAGGGTTAAGTAAACTTGAACACTTAACCGTCAGATTGTGATGAAGGAATATGGTTAAGTTTAAACATGAAGGGATAATACTTAACCATTAATAATATGTTAGTTAAAACAGACGGGCAAGGTTAAGTTAAAAGGGAACACTTAACCAATACAGGATGAACGGGTAGGGTTAAGTAATAAGAAGTACTTAACCAATATAACTTGGTTTGTGGTAGGGTTAAGTCAACATGAATTACTGATAACACTTAACCAGTTTAACATGATAAATGAAGAGGGTTAAGTTAGCTTGAATTGACTAATGACACTTAACCAATCCAAATTGACGGGAGAGAGAACTAAGTAGTAAACCTTAGTTAAAAGGAGCTAAGTAGTAAACCTTAGTTAAGAAAACAACGATTCTGGAAACTAAGTGGTAAAACTTAGTTGTCAAAACTAAGTAGTAATTCTTAGTATAATACGGGAAGGAGCGAACGTCCGTCTGATTAAAACAAAGGCTCCAACGAATTGGGGTACGAAGCCCGAGGCTTCGAGGGGACATGAGGGTACTCTTGGTATCCCTCTGTGAGGCTGCAGATGATCCTCCTGGGCTCACAGAGGTTAAGGTCTACGTTAGAAGAACCAAGGGTAAGCCTTGGTTGCGAAATATGGAAACCTAAAGACTAGGATGAACCAGCGTGATTCGGCGAGAAACCGGTAGCCCTGTGATAGCAACTCGTCGTCTACCATCCATCATCAGTCAATCGAGATACGTGAAGCGGAAAGGCGGAGAACTCCAAAAGACCATATACTTGCTATCTAATTATGGTTGCAGATGGCCATAGGACAGTGGGGCATAGGGGGGCCTGCGTATAGTTCTCATTTTTCAAGGTGTGCCTTTCATTAGTTGAGGGAGGGGTCGAGTGGGACCATAGCCACTGGAATAAAAACAGACCTTAGCATCTGCATCGGCAGATATCTGAAAGCTCCCGACCGAGTTCTGTGTTCCTTGATTTTCCCTGCCACAGGACTCGGGCCGCACATTACAGGACATGTGCATCTAGACAAGCGATAACGATTCGCGATACATGCATGGGGAAGTATAGGAACATATACCACTCTAGGTAGTGTGTCCTAGACTTGGAGGCATCGTTCGACAGGTAACATAATCCCTAGTTGGACTAGGTGGCATAAACCCTGAATCCGAGAAGCGTTCAGCAGATAGCGTAAACTCTAGTTGAATCTAGAAAGCATTTGATAGAAAACCCTAGATTAGATCTAGGTAACAAATAATAAATGTCTGCCTGAAGGCAATGGAAACTACAGGGATTGGGATCACGTTATCGTTACTAGTTGGGACTCTAGTTAGGCGGTGCAGAGATATAGAAACCAATATAACAAGGAAATAGCGAAGCGGCGACAGTATTAGAGCATATCCAATCTATCTTATCTTAGCATATCTTGTGTTAATCTTGTTGACCCTATCATCATGGTGTTATCTTATATTCAGTTAATTCATGTCGTCTTGTTTTTCCATGTTCACATGCTAGAAGTTACTGAACTTACTCAGGCTTTATGTCTGACTCTGTTTTTCTTTCGTCTTCTTTTCTTCCGTTCCCCCATATAGTAAAGGAGGGAATAGTATAGCTCAGGTTAAGTTGGACTGTCACTCTTTCCTAGCTTGAAGATTTGTCGAAGTTTTGCTTGGATTCTATTTTCAGATGCTATGGTTGGCTCCTGCTAAAATTGGGGAATATAAATGTTATTTTATGCTTCTTTATTTTGTAAGATAGATGATACTCTGATATTATAAAGAAATCGTTGTACAAACTATTTTATCAATAAAGCAAAGTTTTATTTTTCGCTGTTTTAATTTCTGTCTGTCTTGTAATTTATCTGCATCTTTTACCCTAAATACTCCACAGAACTTAGTGCATTCTCTTCGTGAGTGACACTAACGGATGTGGGGTGTTACATGTGGTATCAGAGCTGAAGGTTACCAGATCAGATAAAGGACTTGAAAAATTATTTTCAAAATGGTTTTAAAAGAAGCGTATTCAAGAGAAAAGATTTGTTTTAAAGGCATATTCCCCAAAGCCATACGCACTATCTTCACTTCCTCTGTTTGAATTCTTGTCTCCTTCTTTCTTGAGTCTCTGGGGCTCCTGGCTTTCCGGGAGGTAACCTCATCGATGGGCGAAGTAGTGCCCCGGCTTCCATCCATAGCCGTAGTTGTTTCACCTACGGCCAGTTTTCTTTCAAGCTTATAGGGTTTCCTGTACGATGGAAGAAGCTTTCGAGAGATTTGTCAACATGACTACACACGGAAGGGGATGAGGAGTTTGGCTAACCCTAGGATGAGGAATTCATGGATGTAGATTTAGCTCACGAAGGAGGAAGAAATTATAAAACCTAAGACAAGAGGAAGTATCTTTACTAGGGTATGATAGGGCATATAATTAAGGATAAGGGAAAGAACGAGGAACAAGATTTTAAAAAGGGAAAGTACCTACTTTTGCCACCAAGCGTACCTAGGAGAAAGGTAGTATAGTTCTGTTGGAAGAATCTAGTTTTGCTGTTCGTTTTAGCGCTTCGCATTTGTTCATATCCACTTCCATAGTTGAGTCTCTGCACCATAGTACTTGTATAGTAGAAAGATCCCACTAGAGTCTCAAATCCAATTGGTGGTCCGACCAGTTTATTTTTGGTTAGTAGGGATTTGAGAATAGCTATCGAGTTTGCTTATATCATCTCACGTAGATTGTCTAAATTCGGAGGAGAAATTCCTTGGGTGCTTGTCTGATATTGGTTTAGGCCTTTGGGGCTTGTACTTGAGGAATGCCGAGTTCGACTAGGATGGTTCGTGTGAGAGATGAATAGTTGTGGCAGGCACTCCAAAAAGCACATAGTAACCTTTCGACCCTTATAGTTATGGCATGGCGGATAAGAGGGAGACCTCCAATCATCTTAGTACATATACTTGGTACCGTGATTGACATCTGTTTATGTTGGAAATGGAGATCAGGAACTTCACAATCTGAAGTTAAATTAGTTAAGATACAGTGGAGTAAAGCTCAAGAAGGCTAGATACTAGCATCATACCCTTTTCCTTAAGGGTGCATCCTTGATTTCTTTGTTTAGGAGCTTTACGCATAATTGTTTCTGTCTTTCCAAAGTATATCCTCTAGGTTGTATCTTCGATCCTTAGGTAGAAGCCAATGAATGTAAACATGTATTTGAAACATGTTATGGTTGATGTGGTTGCTAATGGTTGCTCGTGAACACATATACATACGTATTAGGTACTAGATCAGTTCGGACGCTTTCATATTGCATTTACAGATATGTATTTGTTTGTAAGTTGAAATTGATATGTTATCATATGGATGTTGCATATGGATGAATGGCTATGCACACATGTAGTATTTACATAACTAGGGATGCTTGCATACATGATTGGACGCATGGCACTGACATGATTCGTATTAAGGAGGTCAACTGAATCAGTAGACCGCCTGATTTTGCATTAGATAAAGACATATACACACACTATGCATATGAATATGAAAGCATTAGAAATCTTTTAAGGACAATGAATGCCTGTGATTGAATGGTTGAGTAGATGGGTGATTGGATGGTAGGACACATTCTTCCTAACTAGAAGATTTCGGGGACGAAATCCTTTTAAGTGGGGGAGAATGTAACACCCCGTAATTCTGTAACACTAGGATTCACAAATCAAGGCAGAATTAAATTTTAAAATCAAAATCAAGGGAAACGGGCTGTGCCATTGCGTTCATCTAGGAATTCTTCATGAGATAGAGTCCGAGTTTGCATTAATCGGACTCCGTATGAAGGAGTTATGGTCTTTAGAAGTTTCAGAATTCGATTTAAAATCCGAACAGGTCAGAAAACGAGTTCAAAATTCAAAATCGGACCCAGATTGGGCTGGGCGGGAATTTTCCCGCCCAAGACCCAGGCCGACTGGGTAGCCGACCCCCCTCCCCCCCCGCTTTTTCCAGATCTGCAGCCTGGTTCGTTTTTTTGTATCCGGACGCCATTCTGACCAGATTCGTTGACTTCTACACTATATAAACAGCCCTAGTCTCCTTCTCTATTCACAATTATTTTCTATCCTTATGCTGCCTCTGAGAAAATGTATAAATAAATAAAAATAAGAAAATATAACGAAAATCCAAGACAAGGAAATGCTGCTCAAGACTATCAAGAGGAGATTCAAAACAAGCTAGGATTCAAGTGAAGATTCAAACGACTTCAACGACTGTTTTTCTACGATAATCTCTGTAAGTTGGTTACTTTTTAGATTTGAACGTTTCTCTCTGTTCGTGACATGAAATTAAAGGAATAAAAGAATATGCCAAATCTTTCTATTCGAATTAGTGCTTATACTCTTGGACCTAATTAAGAACTGTTATGATTCGAGGACAAATAAGACTGTGACTATGAAACTATAGACCTTAAAACCATATGCCTCTTTGACTATGAACATTGCCTATGACTGTGACTCATGACTGTGAGAACTATTTTCCTTTGACTATGAACATCACCTATGACTGTGATTCATTAACCGTGAGGATTTATTGCCTATGACTATGGATATAGGATTATTATTTATGCCCATGACACTGTAGTTACAAAACCATGTTGTACCCCAAACTGGCATTATATTGGACCTAGGCTTGACTTTCTATTTCAGTTTATTCTTAGATCTTGATCATGGGAATTTACCTATTAAGTTAGGTCTACCCATGTTCTTGAATCTATACTATTCAACCCTTTTCATGTCGTAATCTATATGCCTATGAATTACCATCTTATGCCAGTTGTTATGTACGTTCTTTCATGGCATTTTAGTTCATTCCCTTTTATTGACAAATCTAGCTTTATTTATGATCTTGGTTGAATCACGATTATACGAACGATGGGAATATGTTTTGGGGAAAAACATGAAATTGACTAGACTTGGAAATTGGCATAATTCGGGAACATGCATTATAGCATGACTATTAAGATGAAAATTAGAATAACAAGTCTAGTTTTGACATGAACTGAAATTAAAATATTAAATCAGAATTGGGTGGCTAAATGAAGCATGATAAGCATATTAGCACAATTTACATACATTGGGCGTAAATGGTTAAATGGGCCACAAAATAGGTAGTTGGTATGCAAATTAAGTTTTGGGCATAAACGGTGAACTAGAATATGAAATCTAGTTTGGCATAAACTGTAAACTAGAATATAAAATCTAGTTTTGGCATGAACGGTAAATGGGGGTGTTGGATCTAAATTGCTATAAACTGTAAGATAGGCAAATCAAGATTTGGGCCTAGAATTCAAGTCCGTTAGTAGGCATGGCAAATGTATAGGGTATAGGCCAAATTTATTATAAAAAGGGAAAATGGACTTTCAGGATAAGTGGTTAAACTTTGAGGATAAATTTATAACAATTTATTTATATACAAAAGAAAGGTTTATTAATGACATCTCTTTTAATAATACATACACCAGAAAGTTCTAGGGTGACAGAGAGGATAGTGTCTAGGCTTGGGTTTGGAAAATACAAGTTTCCTGCTCTCCCTGGCTATCCCTAACTGATCCGACGGACGGGATGGTTACTTTCAAAACCTGATTTTAAAATTAATCAAAACCCTTTGAACATAGAAAACACGAATATGCCTAACCCGAGGTTAGACTGAGTTGCGATGTAAACCTGCCCGGAACCAACCGGCACATCCAGTAATCGCAACAATATCTGTCTAATGTGAGTGGTAGCGGCTTTAATTTATTTAGTTAAAGCTAGAACAAGAATGGTAGGGTTAAGTTAACCAAGACACTTAACCAATTCAACATGATAACCAGACAGGTGGGTGGGGTTAGGTTCATACAGACACTTAACACAGTTAAGCTAGACTGGGAGTGTTAAGTCCATAGGAACGCTTAACCAACTTAACATGGTAACAAGACAAGATTTGTAGGGGTTAAGTAACTAAGAAAACACTTAGCCAAATTAACATGTTAACTAGACTGGAAGGTGAGGTTAAGTAAAGTTATTACACTTAGCCAAATTAACATGTTAACTAGACTAGAGGTTGGGGTTAAGTAAAATTTAATACAATTAGCAAATTTGATATGTTAGCTGGACTAGACCGCAGGGTTAAGTAAACTTGAACACTTAACCGTCAGATTGTGATGAAGGAATAGGGTTAAGTCTAAAACATGAAGGGATAATACTTAACCATTAATAACATGTTAGTTAAAACAGACGGGCAAGGTTAAGATAAAAGGGAACACTTAACCAATACTGGATGAACGGGTAGGGTTAAGTAATAAGAAGTACTTAACCAATATAACTTGGTTTGTGGTAGGGTTAAGTCAACATGAGTTACTGATAACACTTAACCGGTTTAACGGGATAAATGCAGAGGGTTAAGTTTGCTTGAATTGACTAATGACACTTAACCAATCCAAATTGACGGGAGAGAGAACTAAGTAGTAAACCTTAGTTAAAAGGAGCTAAGTAGTAAACCATAGTTAAGAAAACAACGATTTTGGAAACTAAGTGGTAAACCTTAGTTGGCAAAACTAAGTAGTAATTCTTAGTATAACACGGGAAGGAGCGAACGTCCGTCTGATTAAAACGAAGGCAATAATGAATTGGGGTACGAAGCCCGAGGCTTCGAGGGGACGTGAGGGTACTCTTGGTATCCCTCTGTGAGGCTGCAGATGATCCTCCTGGGCTCACAGAGGTTAAGGTCTGCGTTAGAAGAACCAAGGGTATGCCTTGGTTGCAAAATATAGCAACCTAAAGACTAGGATGGACCAGCGTAATTTGGCGAGAAACCGGTAGCCCTGTGATAGCAACTCGTCGTCTACCATCCATCTTCAGTCAATCGAGATACGCGAAGCGGAAAGGCGGAGAACTCCAAAAGACCATATACTTGCTATCTAGTTATGGTTGCGGATGGCCATAGGACAGTGGGGCATAGGGGGGCCTGCGTATAGTTCTCATTTTTCAAGGTGTGCCTTTCATTAGTTGAGGGAGGGGTCGAGTGGGACCATAGCCACTGGAATAAAAACAGACCTTAGCATCTGCATCGACATATATCTGAAAGCTCCCGACTGAGTTCTGTGTTCCTTGATTTTCCCTGCCACAGGACTCGAGCCGCACATTACAGGACATGTGCATCTAGACAAGCAATAACGATTCACGATACATGCGTGGGGAAGTATAGGAACATATACCACTCTAGGTAGTGTGTCCTAGACTTTGGGGCATCGTTCGATAGGTAACATAATCCCTAGTTGGACTAGGTGGCATAAACCCTGAATTCGAGAAGCGTTCAGCAGATAGCGTAAACTCTAGTTGAATCTAGAAAGCACTTGATAGAAAACCCTAGATTAGATCTAGGTAACAAATAATAAATGTATGCCTGAAGGCAATGGAAACTACAGGGATTGGGATCACGTTATCTTTACTAGTTGGGACTCTAGTTTGGCGGTGCAAAGATATAGAAACCAGTATAAAAAGGAAATAGCGAAGCGATGATAGTATTAGAGCATATCCAATCTATCTTATCTTAGCATATCTTGTGTTAATCTTGCTGACCCTATCATCATGGTGTTATCTTGTATTCAGTTAATTCATGTCGTTTTGTTTTTCCATGTTCACATGCTAGAAGTTACTGAACTTACTCAGGCTTTATGTCTGACTCTGGTTTTCTTTCGTCTTCTTTTCTTCCGTTCCCCCCCAGGTAGTAAAGGAGGGAATAGTATAGCTCAGGTTAAGTTGGACTGTCACTCTTTCCCATCTTGAAGATTTGCCAAAGTTTTGCTTGGATTCTCTTTTCAGATGCTATGGCTGGCTCTTGCTAAAATTAGGGAATATAAATGTTATTTTATGCTTCTTTATTTTGTAAGACAAATGATACTATGATATTATAAAGAAATCGTTGTACAAACTATTTTATCAATAAAGCAAAGTTTTATTTTCCGCTGTTTTAATTTCTGTCTGTCTTGTAATTTATCTGCATCTTTTACCCTAAATGCTCCACAGAACTTAGTGCATTCCCTTTGTGAGTGACACTAACGGATGTGGGGTGTTACAGACATCACCCATAGCTAGAAAGAAACGTCATGCACTCCTTGGGTCCTTATCCCGTTTTTGACTCATACCTAGGTGTGAGGCTCGCGAACCAACGCTATGCACAAAGCCATGCCACGTACGCCGTGCTTTGATCATCAACCACAAGACTTTGCTTTTCAACAGAAGCCTTGGTCATCCGCCACTTAGGCGTGCCACACAGGCAATTCACTCCATGCGACTGATTTCTATCGATATATAACCTCTGAGCTCGTACGTCTCAGAGAAGGGCATTAAGCAAGAGAATAAATTTTCCACCGCCAAACAGATATATATTTAATAGAGATCAATCAGCACAGAACAAAATCCAATGTCCGACACACAGTCCATTTACAAGTTCGTTCTGGGTTTGAATGAAGCCGGAGGCACCAAATTCCTCACATATCCGTACAATCAACAATACGTCCGAACGACTACCACTTCAGCTCCTTCAAGGTAGCTACTCCAATCATGAGCATCAGTAGCGCCCATCCAACCAATGTGAAGATCGCCGGTCTTGAACCGTCTTCAACTCTTCGACTTCTAACCGTTGATCGATTATTTGAAATGAGAATTAACTCGTCCTTTTCAAATAATCCACGTATATTTAGATTTTCAAATAAATTCTTCACATGGTTAAATCATTCGACATTCACATTTCAGTTCTTTAGTATAATTTTCATGTCAGACACATTCAACCACCAAGTTTCAAGCAAACCAAGCAGAATCAGTTTATTTCTCTTCTGTATCGTCTATAACATTTTGTAACGATACATCGCCATTTTTATTTATTTAAAAACGGCCCTATTTAATTAAATGACGTTTCAGGTTGTGCCGAGGCACTGGTGCTATGTTTCCCTAAATTTATTTTACACATATCTGAAAATCTAGCCTTTGGATTTCAACAAAGTTTATATCATTGGGAAGATATTCCTAAAGCGAACCCAACGGTTCCATTTTCGTCAAAATCCAATGGTCGTATCTTTCGGTATAATCGTTTGAAGTTATGATTTCAAAACGCGAACAGCACGGTCTCGATTCGTTTTAATTTAATTTATATTTATACATATATAAATATAATTCATTCGGTAGTTTCAATATCGTTTTCACTTCAAACATTTCACTAACACATTTATATTTTGGAAATTTTCGCCATAACCTCCTTTGTACGGGAAGGGGTTTGGAAATTTATTAGGCCGTATTAGGTACCCAATAAATCGTAATAAGCATGCATATATTTATAGTGATATATTATGGTGTCCACAGGGGTGTGTGTATAGATCATAACTCCATAGAATAAATTCTCGTCACCTTATAAATGGTTTTTTGTGCCTTAATGACCAGAGAGACGTATTTATTGTCTTCTCCAGACCCGTGTGGGGTTTTTATTAATCTTGCAATTGTATCATTACAATTTATATAGTCCAGATCAGTCATCAGTTCAACCTGTAATATATAGTCATCGCCACACAAGCCTCTCGCTCGTATGGTAAATCTTCAACCTCATCACACAAGCCCCAATTGCTCATGTGGTATATGATGAAGTATGCCTATCTTCAAGAAGTATGCCATGTAGTGTAGTTCAAAATTAATAGTTACTATACTATGGCGATGTTTATTATTACACACAAAACAACCAGCACTCCGCATCCAATGGCATTCACAGGAGTTGATATAATATTAAAATAGCACATCCAACTCATTAAGGTTTACCTATTTGTCGGGTAAGCAAATAAATTCTTTACTCAACAGCTAATCCACTTCTTGTTCAACACACGTATATATATGTGCAAAACTAGCGAATAAAGGTTTATTTCCACATATGGTTATTTTTAACACTTCCTACACATGTTAAAAATAATATTTTCAACCCACACATATTTATTTGAACAAGTGGTTATTTTTAACACATTACGTTTCGTGTAAAAATGATATTTTTGGCGAACAAAAATATATTTCAACACATGACTATTTTATTTAGCTCGCCCACATGTTAAAAATAATATTCATAGCAAACAAATATTTGTTTCAACACTTGTATATTTTTAGCGAGTCGTTTACATGATAAAAATGGTATTTTTATCATCTAAAAATATCTATTCAACACATGGACATTTTTAGCACTTCATCTTCACAATAAAAATGTAAATTTTATTGTTCAATCTATATATTCAACACATGAATATTACCTACTTCACACATACGATAAAAATATGATTTTTATCGTTCTAATCCTTTATTCAACACATGAATAATTTCTATAGTTTATATACATAATAAAAATGTGATTTTTAATGTTAAAATTTTTATTTAAAACACGAATAGTTTATACAGTTTAAGTATGTGATAAAATGTTATTATTATTTTTCAAAGAATTTTATTCATCACATGAGTTTTTATTCAACACATGAATTTCTATTCAACTCATGAATACGGTTTCAAAACATGAATTTCTATTCAACACATGATTGACATAGAAATGTGTTGATTTTATGCTCTTATATCTTATCTTTTGTATATAAATAAATATTACTTGGGTATTGTTTTGTTACTTTTACAGATATTCCAACCCAGCCCGCATGCAACCAGAAAAGTAGAGAAATAGAGATGAAATTGATATATATTTACATTTTGAAGAATTGTAGATGAAGATCTCACATCTAGTTGCCATTGGACAAGAAAAGGATTGATAAAAAGGCTTTGCACATCACAATTCAATGAAGAAGTGTCAAGGAAGCAAGAGGAAAAGAGAAAAGGCCCAAATTTGCTTTATTTATCTAAGGCCCATTTATGTTTCTTATTGTAAACTCTCTTGTGATTTCGCTAAGGCCCAGTTATCATTATATTAGGGTTAGGATTAGGGTTTGGCTATCTATCCTATAAATACCCTTGTAATGTCATCATATATCCTATCCTATATCTCATTATATTCTCTTCTCCATTAATAAAACTCATTTTTCTTTTTCTGCAATTTTCTGTTTCTTAGCAATCGGTGTTGTCTTCACAATTAGTTTTGGAAGAACACCAATTGTATTTTACACTTTTTTATAATGATTAGTCATTTCATTAGTTTCAACGACAATACTAATTTTACTTTTTGTTGTTCTTCTTATTCTGCATTTTTTTCTACATTTTATTCCTGTTTTGCTATTTACTTTCATTAGGATTAATCGTTTGATTAGATTCAACGATAATCCTAATTGTTGCAATTTTAATTGTTCTGTTATTCAACAAAATCTCCAGGCTTCTTCTAACTCGCCCAAGAGATTAGGTAAATAATTTAATTTTAATTTACCTCCCTGTGTTCGACCTGTATGCTACATACTTGTGTGCTTGCAGAATTTTATTACAAATATCGCGCTTTTCTATTTCATAGATTAGCGATGATCAAGTTTTTGGCGCCGTTGCCGGGGAGGAAACGATTAAATTTTATTATTTATTTAATTTCCGATTCGTGTTAGTTTTTGTTTATATTTTCCTTTGTTTTTGTGCATATATGAAAAAAAAAATCTTGAGTAGCTGATTTGGTATTTCTCAATGATACTATAATCTTCTATGCAAGAGAAAAAATAATCTTGCTAGTTTTTCTTTGATTTCCTTTCTTTTTATTTCTCAATCTCTTTCCTTTCTTGTACAAACTCTTCCTTCTTTCCAATTCAAAAAAAAAAAAAAAAAACTTGCTTCTTTTTTCTTTTATTTCTTTCTTTCTTACCATTCTTTACATCTACTTTCCTTTCTCTTCTATTCCAAAAAAAACACAACAAAAAAAAAACATTTTCTTTTATTTCTTTCCAATTAGAGCTCACTTTCCTTTTCCTATAAATCTCTTATCCTCTGCAAAAAAATAAAAATAAAAAGAAAAAAGAAAAAAAATTAATACAAACTTTCTTTCTCTATTTTCTCTGAAAAAAATTACAAACTTTCCTTTACTGTCTTCTCTCTCCACAGACCTTTTCACTTGAACAACCACCATATCAATACCACATCAAAACTTCATCACCGTCTGTTTGCTCTCCACCCTCAATCTTCAAATCATCACAAACATCCCTAAAACTTGTGTCACCAACTTCATCCTGTCACAACCGTATTGCCTTACATCAAACCCAATTTCTTCAACCGATCTTCAACGCCCTTGCCATTCATCGCCACATCTTCTCCGCAAGCAAGACCCACGTTCACTTTCCATCCAGTTTTGCCTAGAACAACCCCACATCACCACAATCAAAACGCACAGAGTGACAGAGCAAACGAACTTCACATCTCATTTCCATCTCCACAGTGCAACACCATCCCAAACCCGCGAGAAACACCACATTGGAACACAAAAACCCAAACCTTACCAATTGTCTCACGCATCACATACCAGACTTCACCATACACAAACCCACCCAGATCAACAATACCCCACTTCTATCAGAAAACCAATAC
The DNA here is from genome assembly GCA_030737875.1 of Allium sativum. NCBI lineage: Eukaryota > Viridiplantae > Streptophyta > Magnoliopsida > Asparagales > Amaryllidaceae > Allium > Allium sativum. The sequence continues at coordinate 480,185,975 of CM060926.1, read as the reverse complement.
CCATCCTCAGTTCATCCCACTCTGTCTACAAATCCGCCCTCACGTTTTACAGAAAAGCCATCATCCCTCAATCCCCGACCACCCACCTTCACGCAGCAGTCACTACCAATTCTGCAAAAAAAAAAAAAAAAAATCATCAAATAACACCATTGCCAAATCGAAGAACCCACAGCAGATCCAAAAATACAATCACAATTCCCTTCTCCAACTCCAGACAACACAACCCACAAAGACTACCCAACCGCCACTTCTCTCCTTTGAATAACCCACCGCCTCATATCAATCAATACCGAACTGCAAACCCCAACGTTGTCTGTCACAACAAATCGCGATTCCCAATTTGCAATACAACTGCTAGCCTTTATCGAAGCTGATTCTCGAAGACCCAATCAATCCAGATCCGAAGAACACCTCGACAAACCCCTATTCATCCTGCCTCCTAGATCCGATCTTTCATCACAAACCACAATTCTCTACCATCACCAACGCACAAATCACCTATTTCAGAACACCACGCAATTGCAACAGCAATTCGCCCCAATCCTGAAATCAGATTCTCCAATCGAAAGCCCATTTGACCAAACCCCAATTCGTAATCAGAAACCCAGAACCGAACTTTCCTCTACCCAATTCGAAATTGCAGCACACCAAATCGCGAAACCCAAATCGAAGCATGTACTTTCGCTTTCCTTATTATTATTTTCAGATCCGAGTGATTTCGAAAAGAAAAAAGGAGAGCGGCTTTGCTTAATTGTTGTTGAGGAAAAAGGGGCGCAAGAATAGCTCCATCTGTTTGTTTTTCTTGAGCTGTATAATTGTCTGGTTTTGGCCTGTATTGTGGTGTGCTCGGAAACAAAAGAAAGAAAGAGGGGCTGGAGTTCAGTTTTTGTTCTGTTGATTTTTTTTATTATATTATTTTTGTGTGGGAATTTAAGCCGTAAGGTGGCGTGAATACTTATATTCTGCGTGGTTCGACTATGGTTGGCATCGGGAGGGCAATTGTTTTGGGTTAACAGTTGGGTCTTTGTTCAGTTTTTGTGTGTTAGCCTGTTTTTGTTGAGCTTGATTCATTTTTTTTCTAGGTTATGTTGAGTCAAGTTTGTTAGATAGCTCCTTGAGATTATTATTTTTCTACCTGAATTATTTAGTTTAATTGTTTTGTTAGTTTTGCTTTTATTTTATTTCTTCCTTCCGATTTAGTTTTTTTTCTAATTTAAAAAAAACTTCTTTCTAGCCATAGGCCAAGGTGAAGGATCAGATTCAAGAAAAAAAAAAAATTCGACGGTCAAGCTATTTTCAATCGGTTGAGTTGAATTTTCAGTACTACTCAAATTTTCTGGAAGGACCGCTATACCCCGCTGTAATAATTTCTAAACTCTACTGGTGCTGAAGGTGCTTTGAAAATATAGAAATTGCTTGTAAAAATCTTCTGCAGGGGCAGCGACTTGCTTGTACAATTTTTTAATTTTGTTATTGTTTTTGTGGTTGTTCTGTGCCTGATATTTCTGAATTTGTTTGTGCGGCACGAATTTACATAACTGAAGTGATCACTCTCGTTGATTTCCAATTATAAAACTTGATTTGACTTTTGAAATAATATAATTGAAAAGTGGTGCTTTGTGAAGTTAACTGTCTCGTATAATTAGATCGCGGATATATATTAGTTCAATTTTTTTGAACTATTAGCAAAAGAGGTTGCATACTACCCGTAAAACATTGGTCGTATCCCTTAGTTTTATACTATACGTGACCGGCCATTAGACCCTCTTGCCCCTTCTACTTGAGTCAGTTAATTAATAGAGCACTACTCGACATTTTATATTATTTTGAAGTGAGAATAAATTCTGTCTTTCCGTGACTTCTTTAAAATGCCAGATTCAAAAAAATCATTGAGAGAAATGTGGGATAATAACCGAAGTAGACGTCCTCTTGAAGAGTATGAGTATGAAATACAACTCATGAAGCAAGATTTTCCAAAATTTCGTGAGCCCAATGTCAACAATTTTTAAAATTTTCCAACTGACCAACATTTTCAAAATCATAGATATAATCGAAACGACGATTTCAATTTAAATTTCAATAACTTCAATTATGGGCCACATCCACGTCAAAACGGTTTCGAATCGCAACGTACCTTTCATCAACATCAATTTGGGGTTGGAAACTAATTCGAAAATAATTTTGAAAATAATTTTCAAATCGATCAAAATTTTCAAAACTATAACCCATATCCACATCTTAAGAATGACCAAAATTGTAATTTTCCCACCAATTTTAACAATTTTGGTTACGAACCTAATTTTCAAAATCAAAATGATTTCCAATCTCAATTTCAATTTTCTGAAAATTCAAACTATTTTGAAAATCAAGAAATCCAAAGCGAGAGCTCTCAAATCAACGACTCTGAAGTATGTAATTTTGATGAGAGGGTGGAAAGACTAAATAAAAAGGCCGATGAACTTCTTTGTTTATTGACATCTTTGAAGGAACAACGAGAGCAACAGAATCAAATTCAAACAAGCGATGAATCAGAAAATAGTCCATTCTTTACTGATAGTGAAAATTTTCAAATAACGACTTTGGAAATTGAGAATAATCATCTTAATGAAGTTGTTCAAAATTCGATAAATGATTTGGATTTCAACTCTTTTCGGGAAAAAGATTTAAACTCAGATTTTGATCTTCCTCTTTCAGGCTGCGAGAAACTTGAAATTCTAGAAATTGAGCAGAATAAAATTTTTGAATTTTTCAATTCAAATTTGGAAATGGATTTTAATGAGCAGGAATTTTTTGGATTGTACGAGGATGAATTGCCAAACGAGGAAGAAGTGGATTCACATCACGAGTTCGAAAATTTCAACTTTGAGAAAATTTGTCAGTGTCTTGAACAACTTTGAGAAATGTGATCATACAGTCTTGAACAACACTCAGAATTCAAATTTCACTGAATTTATATATGATCACAAATTCTTGAAAAATTACACTGATAAATTTGTTGAACACATGAATTATTTTTGGAATGTTAGTTTGATTGAAAAACTTCATGTTAGGATGACCCTGGATATTTATCTCCTAAACTATAAATCTAGGTTTAAATATGAGATGGTTTTCAAAAACCTTTGCTTATTAGAAAACATGCCTAGACATAGTGGGAATGGGACTCATCGGGCAAGAACCAAGTGTAGGGGGAAAAGTTGGTGGAATTCTTTGCATCGCATACATCGCAAACACATATATCATTGTACATATGATCCATTCTTACATATAGTTAGATTGAATTTCATTTTACAAGTCATTTTACATTTAATCCATCTTTGGATACGACCTTTCAAATTTAGGAAACGTTTGCAGTGTGGACACTGTTTAGTTCTAGTGTGGGGGGGAGTCTGCATTTCATTCATTTTCGTTTTTTTTCTTTATTTTTCTTTCTTTTCATTTTCAGCAATTTAAATAGGACCGTCATGCATTTAGATCATACTAACGTGCCTTTTTTTGGTAAATATGACTCATTTTAGATTGATACAACAAAATAAGTTAAGGATTTTTAATCAGTTTATAGTATTTTTTTCTCTCAGCTTAGATCAAATAAGGAATATAATGAAAAGTTTAATTTTGAGGATAATAGTGCAACCGGCACATAGGGAGATTCTTAGGTGATGGCCATGAAATCTATTCTATATTGTAGACTTTGTTTAAATAAGTGGAGGACTTAAAATACTTATATTGACTTTTCAAATCTTTAAAACTAAGTTGTGTTAAGTTGAAGTCACGTAACTTTCTTTTTGTGCTTATAAATTCAATAATAATAATAGTAATCCAAGGGTATCCAACATTGCTTGTATATCGAGCGTTGGTGTGCAAACCCGCCAAGCTCTATCCGACACGTTGTTGACAAAGTCAGCGTTGGAATATCTTGGTCTCATTTTATGAGATTGGACACCTAAGGATTACCGTCACGTTGTTGACAAAGTCAAAGTCGGCCTGCACAATCCGCCAAGCTCTTTACCCACTCTCCGTTAGTCCGCGAGGCAGTGCATGGGTGGTAAACCTTGGTCTTCTAAGTTAGGTGTATGTACTTAATCATAAATTTTAAAATTTTATAGAATAAAGAATAAGCGATGATGCCCAAACACTTCTTGACCTTATTGATTTGACTAGCCATACATGAGAAAATTAGAATACCACTTTGCAAACTGTGCCAAGCAAACTAAGAATTTATTTCATGGCTGCACTATGTTATCAACCGAACTAACTGGCCAAACTGGAATTTAACATTCGAAAACTTGATTTATATCGAAAATTTGTGACAAGTTGAGGTATCTAAAATAAAATCAACTGGCTAGAAATTGTTAAATTAATTTGTTGTACCACTTCAGAAACAAGTCTTGTTTTCATTTTTGCTTTTATTTTGCATATGTCCATTGCATTCACGTGGTTTCATTAGAATCATAGCATACTGCATTTGGATTTTGTGGGTAGTATCCGCTGAAAACCCTCACGAGACACCATTCGTCCTACTAGGGACACCTCGAGGTTTAACGGCTTGTTGCATACGCTCAATGCAATCGTGTTTCCTACGAAAGTGTGACCTATCTAGTTAGTTTTAATTTTTGTATTACTCGAGGACGAGTAAAAGATAAGTGTCGGGGTATTTGATTGACATAGAAATGTGTTGATTTTATACTCTTATATCTTATCTTTTGTATATAAATAAATATTACTTGGGTATTGTTTTGTTACATTTACAGATATTCCAACCCAGCCCGCATGCAACTAGAAAAGTAGAGAAATAGAGATGAAATTGATATATATTTACATTTTGAAGAATTGTAGATGAAGATCTCACATCTAGTTGCCATTAGACAAGAAAAGGATTTATAAAAAGGCTTTGCACATCACAATTCAATGATGAAGTGTCAAGGAAGTAAGAGGAAAAGAGAAAAGGCCCAAATTTGCTTTATTTATCTAAGGCCCATTTATGTTTCTTATTGTAAACTCTCTTGTGATTTCGCTAAGGCCCAGTTATCATTATATTAGGGTTAGGGTTAGGGTTTGGCTGTCTATCCTATAAATACCCTTGTAATGTCATCATATATCCTATCCTATATCTCATCCTATTCTCTTCTCCATTAATAAAACTCATTTTTCTTTTTCTGCATTTTTCTATTTCTTAGCAATCGGTGTTGTCTTCACAATTAGTTTTGGAAGAACACCAATTGTATTTTACACCTTTTTATAGTGATTAGTCGTTTGATTAGTTTCAATGACAATCCTAATTTTACGTTTTGTTGTTCTTCTTATGCTGCATTTTTTTCTGCATTTTATTCCTGTTTTGCTATTTACTTTCATTAGTATTAATCGTTTGATTAGATTCAACGATAATCCTAATTGTTGCAATTTAAATTGTTCTGTTATTCAACAAAATCTCCAGTCTTCGTCTAACTCGCCCAAGAGATTAGGTAAATAATTTAATTTTAATTTACCTCCCTGTGTTCGACCTGTATGCTACACACCTGTGCGCTTGCAGAATTTTATTACAAATATCGCGCTTTTCTAATTCATAGTTTAGCGACGATCAACACATGTATATGGTTTCAACTCATGAATATAATTTTAACACATGAATATAGTTTTAACATATGAAAATAATTCTAACACATGAATATTATTGAAAATTTCGGCAGCATAACGACCGGGTATTTAAAACCGACACTGTCCCGAGTACGGCTCCTCGCTCTATCTTAAAACCTCGCGGTTTATGACAATGGGGATTTCATACATCTAATTTGCACGCAAGCGAGTATGTTATTCTAATTTTGTTTCAATCACAAATGGGAATTTTTTCAGCCAAAATGGTATTTTTCAACCACAATCCAAACAATATCAACCACAAACAATCCTATCAACCATTCGCATTATTCACCAAATTTTTCACACCAATTCAAAATCAATAAATATCGCCCATGGTTTGTGGACGAGGGGAGTATATACATACATACATACAAATATATTTATATATATTCATATATAAATATATTTTATTTCCATTCCAACACACATATCATTTATACGATGCATGTATAACTCATACTTCACTCATATAACTTATACAACGCATGTACATGAGGTATACAACACATATATAATTTATATTTCGCTTATATAACTTATACAACACATGTCCCTTCACATTTCAGTTTAGAAATCTCACATTGGTTGTTGCTTTTCTAAAAATCCTAGCAAGTTCAGAAAATCCTCGGACACTTCTAGACATGAGAGAGCATCCTTGCGGTCACGATGTTTCCTGTTTCATCGAATTTCATTAATACATGATAAAGATACGATTTTTCGAAGTTTGAAACACTTAAAAGTGTTATTTTAAGTTCTGAAAATCAAAGCCGTATACCCCCTTTGAACCTTCGAAATTAGGTTTCGAATTTGCGGCAAATCCGTGAAGTATCGCGTCGATCAGGTGGTGCGACGTGACAGGGGAAAGAGAGGCGCTCCTAGGGGTGGCGGCGCTGGCGACTCTGTGGTCGGAATAGGGTAGGGCGGCGGCGGAAAGGTCTGGACTTTGGGGAGGTTGTTCGCACGAAATACTAGGCGATAGGGGAAGTGACAGGTATGGATTTGAAGAGGAGAAGGAGAGCTACAAAAAGTTGAAGTGGGGGTGGGGCTAATGGTGGTTGTGGCGGTCGGAAAATGGCCGAGAAGGGAGGAATACTGTGCGTCATCGAGAGCAGAGGGGGGAGGGCGGGGGTTTTCTGAAGTTTTTATTATTATGAATGGAATTTTTCTATTGGCCGGGGCTTTGTTTAATTTTTAAAATAGTGTTTCTTCATGAGAACACCAATCCAAACCCAACGACTGTCGTCCCTAGCTAAATACCTCCATCCCGAACACAATGGGATATGTTTCGTAGGCCCATTCGACTGTTACAGTCAGTTATTCTTCAAATTAAAATATAAAACATTCAATATTCAATTAGAACGTACATTTCAATTTGCCAGGGCCACAAACTGATTTGAAAAATTTCAGAAAAATAAATCTAGCTATGTTTTGACTCTACGGTCCCAAGCAAACTAGTTTCATCGAATTCTGAGATCGTTTGAAAAATGGCCTTTTTCTGGTCGATCTAATTTAACAGAAATCAACCAAACACGTTTTCTTTTGCCACGCTCACATACTAGCTTCAAAAATTATGAAATTTGAAACCTAGCAATAATTTAATATTCTGGATACAATAAAAGAGATTTCATCGAGGTCGTTTGCAAAATGTCTATTTTCAAGGGCTATATATTCTCTATAGCGACCTTTCTGAAAATTAATTTGGCCATAACTTTTGATTCCCGCTTTGAAAATTCGATTTTTCAGATTTGTTAGAAAGATATTCATAAACAGATTCAAATATTTTTGGTTGCACTAAAATCCGTTTTATTTTGCACCCGGTACAGTCAGGCAAAGTTTGAATTCAATTTTTCAAACTGCCGCACCATTTCTAAGTCATTATTTTATTGAAATATTCTATTTCAATTGCTCACATTCCTTAAAATAACCAATTTAAAATTTTTAATTTGGCTCGTATTTTCCGGGTTGTTACATCAGTCACGGTACTAGTGTGAGAAATAAAACAGTTATTAATTTTTATTTTAAAAGAGAGTAATTCAAGGGACCACGCCGTATAACACGGAACAGGTTTCCTCCCAAGAACACTAGTGCATATATCAAAATAGCGCAATGCTTTTTGGACAAATGAAGCTAATATAAGACCCAGGTCCCATCACATAATGCAACGCAAGTCGGAGGATAGGGTTTTCCCTTATAATAACCAAACATGCTTGGTACGTTTAAAACAAATCATTTAATACTATTATAAGTGTATAGTGTCAAAACAATTTCAATCATAAGCATCAACCATAGGCGGCATGGGTACCATATATCATGTCGCCATACTAGTTCTACAATTAAAACCGCAATGTCACGTATTGGAAATTGGATTTCCGTCATGAGTCGAGGCAAGGGGCAAGCTCCTCTCCATTTGTGACACTCTAGCAAATGTCTCAGGACCACACACAGCGATCCAGGATCTTCAGGGCCGGTCCCGTTTTACTTTTGAGGATTGGCAATTCCTGGACACACGTTTCTTAGTTCTTTCAGACATATATCCAAGGCGCCTCGCCTCCAACAACCACACAGGCAAAAAGTATATAAATGTCAGAGCTGGTAGGTCACTGACATCACCCATAGCTAGAAAGAAACGTCGTGCTCTCCTTGCAGTCACTATCCCGTTTTTGACTCATACCGAGGTGTGAGGCTCATGAATTAACGCCATACACAAAGCTATGCCACAAAGGTCGTGCTTTGATCATAAACCACAAGAGCCTCGATCATTTGCCACATAGGAAATTCACTCCATGCAACTGATGTCCATCGATATACAAACTCTGAGCTCGTACGTCTCAGAGAAGGGCGTTAAGCAAGAGAATAAACTTTCCGCCGCCATACAGATGTATATTTAATAGAGATCAATCAACATAGATTAAAATACAATGTCAGACCAACAGTCCATTTACAAGTTCGTTCTAGGTCTGAACGAAACCGGAGGAACATTATTACTTGCATATCTGTCAATCTCCAAGTACGCCTGGACGACTTCCAACTTATTCCCTCATCTTGGTTGTACAACCCAATCAAGATTGTCAGGAATCAACCAAAAAACGTGAAGAACCCCGGTCTTCAACCACCATCTTCACCTTCGACATATCGTCGAATCGATTATTCAGAATGGGTATAAACCCGACTTTTCTAAATAACCCACGTCTAAAATAAACAAGTGTTACACAAACACAACATACGCCTCATTCAAATTCAGAATATTCTTTTATTCAAATTTTCACATTCTTAGGGAAAGGTTCCCATTAATTTTATCAAAGATAAATTCTTATAAATTTATTCTTTAATCTTCCTTTGGATATCATTTCAAACCTTGTTAAGGTTTTCCAAACTAGTCGGGATTAGCGAACCACACCGAAGTATTTATTTATTTTATTTCCCAATCCCAACCTATTCATCCCATGGAGTAAAACTGGTAATACTTCACATCTAACACCACAGTGTTATCGGTAAATATTAATTACCATTTCACGTTCAAATCTAATCAAAGATTTAACTATCGCTTGGAGCAAAACAGGTGATACTCCATTCTCGATCACTTTAATCTAATGAAAGATTCATTAAAAATACACTTAGTTTTAATCTTCCCAAAAATCAATATCCCATCTTTAACTGGGTTAAAGGACCAATGTCATCTAAAACACGGTTCAAGATAAGCCCAAAATCAATTTCCATTATTAATCGGGTTAAAGAACATGTGTTATTCAAAACATTGCTCACGATAAACCCCAAAAACCAATTTAAATTCAATTCCAATTAAATACTAGTTAACTGGACAATTTCACTAAATCTTAATTAAAAGATTTATTCTTTTCTAAACTGGGTTCAAGAACAGTGTTATTTAAGATACCATTCACGACGAACCCAAAATCCCATTTGATATTAAATACAAGGCTCTGAATAGAAAATATATCTGCTTATATTCATTATCAAATTCTGAAACCAACAAATAACGTATTGGAATAACGATATAAATATATCTTTCAAATTTCCACAACCATATTTGTATAATCACGAAATCCAACATCGAAATATTCCGAAGATAATTTCGATTCAAATCCGTTCCAATTCGTATATTGGAAATTCTGATTATTTTTAAAACCACTTTAAATCTAGTTTAAAACTAGTTTATTTAGATAAAAAATATATTTTTATCCTTACAAATGTGGAATTTTTCATCCCAGTTCTTTCCATTTCATATATTATGATTTTACACAAATTATTAATATTTTTAATAATTTTATCAAGGCCCGTACAGTCGATTTCCAATAACGGTCGTCGAACTGCACTTACAAAGACCTTTTCCAAATTTGATTTGGACATAATTCCAAATCCAACCGTTAGATTTCAAATTTATGATATTCATTGGAAAGCTCTTTTGGATACGAACCCAACTGTTCTGGTTTCAGTAGAATCCGACGGTCGGATCTCCCATAACGTCAACTCAAAGTCAATGGTCTAAAGTCGTGAACTGCCGCAGTGCAGCGCGTTCTATTCAGGCCATTATTATATATAATATATACATTATATATATTTTGTCGATTTCAAATCAAAACGTATTTTATAAATTGTTTTAAATTCGTTCCAAAACAATTTCAATTTCATATTCAATTTCAAATGAAAATTGAATATTTCATATCATTAATATATGAATGAAAATATTTTCAAAACTTTATATTTTGAAATCACTTCCTTTTCTATGTTCATTATAAAAACGAATATAATCGATATAAATATCGTTCGCATCCAAATGGCGCATCTCTAATCATCACGGCTTTACATATTTCAATAACTTCGTTATTCTATTCAACAAATGAATATTTTCTTCAACACAGGAATATATATTTCTTTCAACACATGAATATTCTCAAAACATGAGTATCGTCAACACATGACTATTTTTGTTATTTAATATATTTCATAAAATGTGATTTTTTTTGTTAAAACATTTCGTTCAACACATGATAAGTTTCAACACATGAATATTCTCAACACATGACTTGTAACAACCCGTATTTTAAACAACACGTTATAACTTAAATCATGGCAGAATTAAATGATAAAATCTGAATCAGGAAAAACGGGTTTTGCCATTGCGTTCGTCTCGGAAAAATACGCGAATAGAGTCCGAAATTTCGTAAATCGGAGTCCGTTTGATCGAGATATGGCCTCGCAAAGTTTCACGAAAATTCAAATCCGAAAACAGATTTGAAATCGAGCCCAGAAAGAGAAGGCGGGAAAATTCCCGCCAGACACACAGTGTGTCGACCCCTGGGTCGACCCCTCCCCAGGGGGTCGACATGGATGTCGACCCCTGGGTCGACCCCTCCCCAGGGGGTCGACATGGGTGTCGACCCCTGGGTCGACCCCCCCTGTAGAACCCCGACCTCGTGCACCTGTTTTGGCTCCTGGGTCTTGTTTTGGGGGCTTGTGACGATCTTGGATGGCTCAGATCTATTCTAGGGTTAATCTAAAAGCTGAAATCAATTGCATACAACTATTTAAAGACCCTAAGACCTAGCCTAAATCATACTATTTCATTTTAGCACTCATGCAGCCGCCATTAAACCTAGAACTCTAAATTAAAAATACAAAGAACAAAAATTAAAGAAGACGAAGGATGATTCTTGAAGGCTACAACTAGAAGCTACAACAACTACGACGCTTTAGATAACGGATTTGGGGCTATTTGATTTAAAGTTTTGATTTGGATTGCTTGCTTCATATTGTAAGTTCTATGTCACTTTTTAGGCAAAAACGCTAAAATAACATGGACATGCTATGAATTGAAACCGGATTTAAGAACTATTATTAATCCATGTTTATATTGTTTAACTTTGAATCAAAATTTGGGAATATTGCTATGTTAATGTTGCAAGTTAAACTTATCATGACGTTGATGTTGTTATGAATCACTTAGGCTTAATTTTATTGCAAGTTGAACAAATACATGTCCATGGAATCATTATGTTCATTGAAATCCTCATGTTGATTAAACCATGCCTATGATGCTAATTAAACCATGTCCATGATATTAATGAAACTATGCATGTGATGTTAATATACCTATCATGTTAATGACAAATTGGGAATTGCTAGGTCATGATGAAAAGTTGGAATCATTATGTTTATAATGCTAGATGAGAATCATTATGTTAAAAATACTAAATTGGAATCCACTATGCCTATTAGAATTACCATGCCTTTAATGTTTCATGTTTGTAATAAAATTATTATTATGCCCGCAATGATTATTATGCCTATGATGTAAAGTTGAATTCATCATGTTGAACTAAGTTGGAACCACTACTATGCCAAGTTATCATCATGCTATAACATAGCCTGTTTATTATGCAAATGATGGTGGAATTGTCAAATATGCCTATCACATGTTTGGTGTTATTCCCCTTTATCTCTTGAATTGTTTATGCTTGTGAACGAAGTACGTTTATATGCGTTGGGGATACGATTGGGTAGAATAGGCAAAACTTGAATTGGTTATAATCATAAACCATGAAATTTGGCATAAGTAGAACATGAAATATGGAACGAAAAACTTGACTTGAATATTCTATGACTTGACTTGAAACATGCCTTAGTTGGGCACGAAATTGACATATGAACATGCTATGAAAATAGCACGAATCTGATAAGAACATGGGCATGGCTTTAGAAAACAAGAAAGTGGCCAACTCGAGGTTGGGTTGAGTTTGTAGTGTAAATCTGCCCGGAACCGCCCGGCAAATCCAGTTGCTACAAACAATAGGATCCAATGTGGGTAGTTGGTCACATCGCGCTTAAAACCCGAGGTTGGGTTGAGTTCGTAGCGTAAACCTGCCCGGAACCACCCGGCAAATCCAGTGGCTACGAACAATAAGATCCAATGTGAGTGGTTCGGTGCATTAACGAATCAATTAATGCCAATTAGGGTTAAGTCATGAACATGAAAAGATAACTTAACCAACTTGAAACGATTTGTAGGGCTAAGTCATTGACTTGAAACGACAACACTTAGCCAACTTGACATGACACGTAAGCGGGTTAAGTCACGAATTTAAATGAAATACTTAACCATCTTGACATGACTAGACTGGAAAAGGATTAGGTCATGAATTACATGACTTAATCGGTTAGGCGGGCTAGGTCACGAATTACATGACCTAATCTGTTAGGCGAAACCCTAGACACGACCCCTTTCAGCAGTAACCCTCTAGATGTATCAAGGTACCCTGGGGCTAGGCCGGGTGGGGCACAATTACTGGGCTGATTGTAAGAGGTGAACGACGGCAGTGGGGTACGCCAGTGTAGGTTCGGTGGGTTACAGTCGTGCACGTATTCCGGGGCAGACACTGGGTATCCGTAGATTTATCTGTGCATCTTGAAACGTGTCAGGGGTTGACACCCTAGGGCTGATACACCCGAAGGTGGACCCAGCACAGGTGACTACATTCGTGATTAGCCATATGACACGGACACTTGACGAGCTAGAACTTGTAGGGAGCCGATCGACTAGATAATCGCTCCGTAGGACCCCGTACTTGGGTCAGACCCCGTTTCAGGGTCATTTCAAGATATTGGGCAGTGGGATTTATTTCGTGATTAACTTGTGATATGGGCTTAGTATACTAGTACAGTCGATGCAATGAATCTCGAACATGTGATGCTTTACTTGACTTCGTCTTGACTTGTCTTGACTTATCCTAATCACCTTTGTCTATCTTGTTCACCTTGACACCATTCTTAAGTTTAGTTCCAGTTCATACATGACAGGTTGTTTTAACCGTTTTTACACTGAAAGTCACTAGGACTTACTCAGTCTTTATGACTGACCCTTTTCCTTTCTCCTCTTTTTCTTCCGTTCCCCCCCACCCCCTAGGTTCTCAGGGAGGAAACACTAGCTCTTAGCTTGGATATCACTTGCTTTGGCTCAGCATGTACGGTTTGCTATGGCTGCTTCATTTTACTGCACTTGGGGAATAAGCTGTTATTCTTTTTTTAAGTTATTGCTTCTTTGGCTATTATTACAAGACAGTTGTAATGAAGTTATTTGAAATGTTTGTAAAAGACATGTTTTATTTTGGAATGAAAAGAAGTTCTGTTTTGCTCATAAATTCTTCCGCTGTTTACTTAATTATTTATTTGTGTTCTGTCTTGTGATAATTGTGTGATGTTATCTCGACAATACCTCTCCAAAACTAGTGCATTCCCTTTGTGAGTGACCCTAGCGGAGGTGGGGTGTTACACTTGGTATCAGAGCAGAAGGTTACCAAGACTGGGCAAAAGTTTTGAAAACCTTTTGATTTTTTTTTTCAAAACCATTTACAAAGAAGCACTTTTCAAGAAAAGTTGGTTTATTTTAAAAGGCTATTCCCCAAAAAGCCATTAGCACAATCTTTGTTTCCTCGTTTGAATCTTTTCCTTTTTCGTTTTCAGCTTATCAGGGCCGACGATCTTAATCTTCCCGAGGGTGTCAATATACCCACTTGGTTCCGTCGTTTCCTCGAGGTTCGGGCTAATGTTGCAGGCCCAGCCAATCCTCCTCCTCATCCTCCTCAACCTCCGCGAGAAACCGCTTTTTCAAAGATATGCAAGGACTTTAAGGCCATGGGCGGAAACGATTTCCTAGGGACTGAGACTTTTGTTGAGGCACGGAATTGGTTGAAGGAAACCGAAGACTTGTTTGTTATCTTTGATGTAGAGGACAATAGGAAAGTAAAGTTGGCGGCGTGGCTCATGAAAGAGGAAGCTTCTTATTGGTGGGAAGTCACCAACGCTACTAGGCCCATTGAGACTTGGGCGGACTTTAGAGGGAGATTTGGGCTTAAGTTCTTGTCATCGGCAGAGGAGAGTCTACAAATGGAACGGTTTCTGGCCCTTGAACAAGGAAATATGACAGTTAAAGAATACGTGAACCGTTTCAATTAGCTTGCTCGCTTCGGATTGGAGTTAGTCAACACTCCTCAGAAAAAGGCGCTACGTTTTGCACGAGGCTTGAACGAGCCACTACATGGTTTGGCCATGACTCATGTGCCCATGGGGGCGACCTTTGAAAGCTTGGTGGATATGGCCCTACTGTATGAGGAAGATAAGAAGGGCAAGAAAGAGGTCAAGCCCAACGATTCTCAGAATAAGAAGGTAGACTCCGAGAAAGGAGGCAAGAACGACAACTCACGTGATAAAAGAAAATGCAATTTCTGTGGTACAGAAGGGCACATAGCTAAGGATTGTGGAAAGAGGAAGAGAAAGCAAGGTGAATGTTTTCATTGTGGGGAGAATGGACACATCAGCAAGGACTGCCCTAAAAAGCAGATCGGACCTTCTGGGGGTACATCGTTAACTTCTTTTTCTAGATGCTTTGTTTTATCTTGTTTCTCTCCTCGATCCTATCTTGAGAACCATAGGTAGAATCTTTTTGGTTGTAAACATGTAATTGAAACATGTTATGATTGCAAAATGGTTGCAAGTGGTCGCAAGTGGTTGCTCGTGGATGCATGAATACACATTAGGCACTAGATCGGCTCAGTCACAGTTTCATACTTGCATATGCATGAGTGTTTATTTTGGAAACTTGGTTGTGCTATCATTTGGTTGTTGCATATGATTGAATGTTTGTGCACTCATGTAGAAATTATGAATTATAATAGGAAAAAAATTTGCATACATATTGGATTCATTTCACTAAACATATTTTGCATTTGAGAAGATCAATCAGGCCTGATCATTTGCATTAGATAAGGAACATATACACACACTTTCTGCATATGTTCATACAGCATTAGAAATCTTTCAAGGACAATGGCTGCCTGTGGATGATGCTTTGAGTAGATGGATGATGGATGGTAGGATACGTTCTTCCTAACTTGAAGATTTTGGGGCCGAAATCCTTTAAGGAGGGGAGAATGTAACAACCCGTATTTAAACAACACGTTATAACTTAAAACATGGCAGAATTAAATGATAAAATCTGAATCATGGAAAACGGGTTGTGCCATTGCATTCGTCTCAGAAAAATACGCGAAATAGAGTCCGAAATTTCGTAAATCGGAGTCCGTTTGATCGAGATATAGCCTCGCAAAGTTTCACGAAAATTCAAATCCGAAAACAGATTTGAAATACAGCCCAGAAAGAGAAGGCGGGAAAATTCCCGCCAGACACACAGGATGTCGACTCCTGGGTCGACCCCTCCCCAGGGGGTCGACATGGGTGTCGACCCCTGGGTCGACCCCTCCCTAGGGGGTCGACATGGGTGTCGAACCCTGGGTCGACCCCCCCTGTAGAACCCCGACCTGGTGCACCTGTTTTGGCTCCTGGGTCTTGTTTTGGGGGCTTGTGACGATCTTGGATGGCTCAGATCTATTCTAGGGTTAATCTAAAAGCTGAAATCAATTGCCTACAACTATTTAAAGACCCTAAGACCTAGCCTAAATCATACTATTTCATTTTAGCACTCATGCAGCCGCCATTAAACCTAGAACTCTAAATTAAAAATACAAAGAACAAAAATTAAAGAAGACGAAGGATGATTCTTGAAGTCTACAACTAGAAGCTACAACAACTACGACACTTTACACAACGGATTTGGGGCTATTTGATTTAAAGTTTTGATTTGGATTGCTTGCTTCATATTGTAAGTTCTATGTCACTTTTTAGGCAAAAACGCTAAAATAACATGGACATGCTATGAATTGAAACCGGATTTAAGAACTATTATTAATCCATGTTTATATTGTTTAACTTTGAATCAAAATTTGGGAATATTGCTATGTTAATGTTGCAAGTTAAACTTATCATGACGTTGATGTTGTTATGAATCACTTAGGCTTAATTTTATTGCAAGTTGAACAAATACATGTCCATGGAATCATTATGTTCATTGAAATCCTCATGTTGATTAAACCATGCCTATGATGCTAATTAAACTATGTCCATGATATTAATGAAACTATGCATGTGATGTTAATATACCTATCATGTTAATGACAAATTGGGAATTGCTAGGTCATGATGAAAAGTTGGAATCATTATGTTTATAATGCTAGATGAGAATCATTATGTTAAAAATACTAAATTGGAATCCACTATGCCTATTAGAATTACCATGCCTTTAATGTTTCATGTTTGTAATAAAATTATTATTATGCCCGCAATGATTATTATGCCTATGATGTAAAGTTAAATTCATCATGTTGAACTAAGTTGGAACCACTACTATGCCAAGTTATCATCATGCTATAACATAGCCTGTTTATTATGCAAATGATGGTGGAATTGTCAAATATGCCTATCACATGTTTGGTGTTATTCCCCTTTATCTCTTGAATTGTTTATGCTTGTGAACGAAGTACGTTTATATGCGTTGGGGATACGATTGGGTAGAATAGGCAAAACTTGAATTGGTTATAATCATAAACCATGAAATTTGGCATAAGTAGAACATGAAATATGGAACGAAAAACTTGACTTGAATATTCTATGACTTGACTTGAAACATGCCTTAGTTGGGCACGAAATTGACATATGAACATGCTATGAAAATAGCACGAATCTGATAAGAACATGGGCATGGCTTTAGAAAACAAGAAAGTGGCCAACTCGAGGTTGGGTTGAGTTTGTAGTGTAAATCTGCCCGGAACCGCCCGGCAAATCCAGTTGCTACAAACAATAGGATCCAATGTGGGTAGTTGGTCACATCGCGCTTGAAACCCGAGGTTGGGTTGAGTTCGTAGCGTAAACCTGCCCGGAACCGCCCGACAAATCCTGTGACTACGAACAATAAGATCCAATGTGAGTGGTTCGGTGCATTAACGAATCAATTAATGCCAATTAGGGTTAAGTCATGAACATGAAAAGACAACTTAACAAACTTGAACACGATTTGTAGGGCTAAGTCATGGACTTGAAACGACAACACTTAGCCAACTTGACATAACACGTAAGCGGGTTAAGTCACGAATTTAAATGACATACTTAACCATCTTTACATGACTAGACTGGAAAAATATTAAGTCTCAAATTACATGACTTAATCGGTTAGGCGGGCTAGGTCACGAATTACATGACCTAATCTATTAGGCGAAACCCTAGACACGACCCCTTTCAGCAGTAACCCTCTAGATGTATCAAGGTACCCTGGGGCTAGGCCGGTTGGGGCACGATTACTGGGCTGATTGTAAGAGGTGAACGACGGCAGTGGGGTACGCCAGTGTAGGTTCGCTGGGCTACGGTCGTGCACGTATTCCGGGGCAGACACTGGGTATCCGTAGATTTATCTGTGCATCTTGAAACATGTCAGGGGTTGACACCCTAGGGCTGATACACCCGAAGGTGGACCCAGCACAGGTGACTACATTCGTGATTAGCCGTATGACACGGACACTTGACGAGCTAGAACTTGTAGGGAGCCGATCGACTAGATAATCGCTCCGTAGGACCCCGTACTTGGGTCAGACCCCGTTTCAGGGTCATTTCAAGATATTGGGCAGTGGGATTTATTTCGTGATTAACTTGTGATATGGGCTTAGTATACTAGTACAGTCGATGTAACGAATCTCGAACATGTGATGCTTTACTTGACTTGTCTTGACTTGTCTTGACTTATCCTGATCACCTTAGTCTATCTTGTTCACCTTGACACCATTCTTAAGTTTAGTTCTAGTTCATACATGACAGGTTGTTTTAACCGTTTTTACACTGAAAGTCACAAGGACATACTCAGTCTTTATGACTGACCCTTTTCCTTTCGCCTCTTTTTCTTCCGTTTCCCCCCCCCCCAGGTTCTCAGGGAGGAAACACTAGCTCTTAGCTTGGATATCACTTGCTTTGGCTCAGCATGTACGGTTTGTTATGGCTGCTTCATTTTACTACACTTGGGGAATAAGCTGTTTTTCTGTTTTTAAGTTATTGCTTCTTTGGCTATTATTACAAGACAGTTGTAATGAAGTTATTTGAAATGTTTGTAAAAGACATGTTTTATTTTAAAATGAAAAGAAGTTCTGTTTTGCTCATAAATTCTTCCGCTGTTTACTTAATTATTTATTTGTGTTCTGTCTTGTGATAATTGTGTGATGTTATCTCGATAATACCTCTCCAAAACTAGTGCATTCCCTTTGTGAGTGACCCTAGCGGAGGTGGGGGTGTTACATGACTATTGTCAACACATGATTATTTATTCTATTCAACACATGAATCTTTATTTTATAATATTCTTTATTTTCCAAATTGGAATGAGGACCAATCAATTACCATATAATTTTAATTATATGGATTCAACCCAACACATGTATATAATAGCAATGATAAATAATCAACCATCATCCAAAGTGCACTACACAACTGTTTGTCAACCTATCGATTGACATACAACTAAACAATCGGGATTAGTGTACGTTAAATATCATCCCAATACCCGTGTGGGGTTTCAATCCACAAACACTGAATACTATTTGTGTAGTTGGGTGACGTGTAAAATTTATCATCCCAATCAATATCCTTCAAATGGGTGTACATAAACAGATCGTATGATTTGTAAATGAATATTTAGTTATTCACATCCACGTTAAATTCATATTTTTAATGATAAATAATTTATTTCAACACACGAATATATTTCCTATTCAACACATGAATATATTTCCTATTCATTCCACATCACAATCAATTTTCACCACACAACAAATTCAAACAAGTCGTCCACGGTCTGTGGACAACGGATGTCGGGCGCTGCTAAGAACCGTCTGCATCCTAGTATATATTTTTAACTAGAAAACAAGAGTTATAGTGAGAAGTTCTAGCCGATAAGCTAAACCAGACACCACGACTCTTCATATGTAGAAAATCTTCGTCGTGTTCGCCTTTTGTCACTTTCGATTCCGTAGCCACTACATATATAAAAATCACATTTTAATATTGTTGCTATGTATATAAAAATCACATTTTTATACTGCTAATATAGATAAAAATTCTATTTTTATGCCGCTACTATATAGATAAAAATTCAATTTCTATACCGCTACTGTGTAGATAAAAATTCTATTTTTATACCGCTACTATATAGATAAAAATTCTATTTTTATACCGCTACTATATAGATAAAAACTCTATTTTTATAACGGTGTTTATATAATAAAGATCATATTTTTATCACGCTAACTTCATAATAAAATTTATATTTTTATATCGCTTTTCTTCTAATAAAGATTATATTTTTATATCGCCAATCATATAAAAATCACATTTTTATATTCTCTAGTATATAAAAATCACATTTTTATATTCTCTAGTATATAAAAATCATATTTTTATGATGCTATTGTATAAAAAAAATCATACCTTTACATCGATATCGTATATCTAAAAATCTCCTCTTTCTTCATGGTAAAAATCTATCTTTTCTCTATATAAAAATCTCGCGTTTTTCTATTTAAAAATCTAATCTTTTTACACGATAAAAATCCCATTTTTCTCAAGCTCTAAATGATCTCATATATGCGATAAGATCCTATCTTTATCACGCCTTCATATATATAAAACTGAAATCTTTTCCTAAGTAAAAATTTCATTTTTATCTAACTAAAAAAACTATATTTTTATTTAATGAAAGTCAGGTTTTTCTCTCAATTAAAATCGGATCTTAAATAATAAAACAAATAAATAAAAAAGAAAAGAAAGAAAGAAAAAGAAAAACAAATCAAAGGGACTCACGATTTTGTTCAGCGAAGGGAGGGAGGGTGGCGATGCTCGCTGGTAGCGCGTCGGAGTCAGGGAGGTCATGGGGGAGGTGCGCAGGCGGAACGGGCCACGACGGCGGGGGTTTTGGGTTCCAAGGGCTAGGGTTTCGGTTGCATTGAAATTGGGTAAAGTGAGAGGGAGGAGGACGAGGCGCTGGAGGGGGTGCGTGAGTTTCGATGGCGGTGGACCCGCCTGGAGGTGGCGCGACAGTCCTATGGGGATGCAACGGAATCAAAGTCGACAAAGGCTTCATGGAGTTTTTTTTATCGTTGACCAATTCTGAAAAGGGAGGGAGAGAGAGTGTGAGAGGTGAGGGTAATATTAATACATATATATATATATATTATTATTATTTTTAAATCACAAAAAGCAACTTTTTATTTTGAACTCGAAATCGAACCCACCGACTATCGTCCCTAGCTAATTACCCCCATTCCGAACACAATGGGATATTTATCGTAAGATGATTCGACCGTTTCGATCAGTTTCCACCAAAATCAAAATATAAACCTATATATTGAATTTGAACGCGCATTTCAATTTACTAGGGCCATATACGGACTCTAAAAATTCCTGAAAAATATTTTCTAGCTTCGTATTGATGATATGGTTCTAACAAAACTAATTTCGTCAAATACTGAGACCGATTGAAAAATGTCCATTTTCTGGTCGATCGAAATTAACTAAAACTGTTAAAACACGTTTTCTTTCGCCACGCTCACATATTGATCCCAAAAATTATGAATTTTGAAACCTAGCAATAATTTGACATCCCGGATCCAACAAAAGTGGTTTCTTCGAAAATAGAGGTCGTTTACAAAATTTTCATTTTTAAGGGCCAGAATTCCATAGCGACTATTCAGAATTTCAACTGGGCGTAACTTTTTATTCCGGCTATGAAATTTCAATTTTTTGGATTCGTTAGAAACATTTTCTCAAATAGATTCAAATACTTTTGGTTTCGCCAAAATCCGGTTTATTTTGAATCTGGTGCATTCATTTGGAATTCGAAATCGAGATTTCAAACTACCGCGCCATTTTCAATTCCTTTTATATTTAAAATAAAATATTTATACTCTAACGACGATCTATATAAATATAAACATTCTAATTCTATTCAAAATAAATTTCTCGTCGTCATTATTTAAAATAAATCATTTTTAATATTCAAAATTCATTAAAATTGCCAAAATAAAATTTTTAAATTGGCTCAGATTTTCCAGGTTGTTATAAATTTATTGATATTATTTGTCGTTTGATCGGATTTGTCGTACCATAACATGAATTAGTAGCATTAGAACTAAGTGTTGTCCCTAGTTTTCATAGTGTTTTAAAGGAAATGCTACCAAAAGATCACTTTCCCTCCTTAAGACAAGTGTAAGAACACTTGTATTTTTGCATGCCTCCTTTCATGCATGGTTTCCACTTGTACCCTTATGTATATTTACCTCCTTACTCCTCCATTCCTATATAAGGAGTTCTTTACTTCACTTTTCATCATCCATTTTCATTTTTCCTATCTTCCTCCTTCTTCTTAAGCTTATGGCCATGGTTTCCATGGCATAAGTCTTCTTCTTTTCCACCATCACCTTGTCGAAGTAAATCGTCATTCTCCTCCTCCTCTTATGATATATATAGAGAGAGAGATTAGTATATATACATATATATTTGGTGAAGAAGACGTTGCACCGAAATACTGTCTGATGGTTCGCTCAACTAGGCTCGCCTACCGTGAAGATTTGGGAAGCTGTTAGGTGAGAACTTTTTGACCACGGTTTATATATTTAATTAGTAGTTAGACTAACTTAAATACAGTGATGAATTATTAGTGGTTAATGATGATTTATGTTTGTTGAGATTGATGATGGATGCGTAGTTTAGACCACAAACTATTAAGCGTTAGTGTTATAATGCTTGTGAACATTTATGATCTATTCAGTTATGTTGATGATGGTTGCTATGGATGTTTAAATGGTTGTTGATGTTGTTTTGCACACACTATGACACAACAATTATGGTATCACATTGGTGGTGGACAAATCTCCTTCGTAATTATAAGCAATATCATTATTGAATTTGAAGGTTAATAATTTGGAAAGACCATATGTATGAATTCATATATATTGATAAAGTCTTTTAAATGAATAAATAAATTCTGGAGCATTCTAGGATGACAAAGAGGATGGTGTCTAGGCTTGGGTTTGGAAATAAAGTTTCCTGCTCTCCCTGGCTATCCCTAAGTGATCAGAAGAATGGGATGGTTAATTTGAAGGTATTTGAATTTAGAAATTAATTGGAATTTGATTTATTAAGTTAAAAAAAAAGTTGAATTTTAGATCCAAAATAATTTGGAAAGTAAATTTAAAAGATTTTAAAAGGGTTATATAAGGATATAATGGTTTTCTAAGATATTTTGAAGTATCATAGATTAATGGTTATTATGGTCAAAATGAGCTTGTCGCACAACAGCAATCTGTGAATTTTAGATGCAAACTTTAAACGCTTATAACTTTTGCAATCTAAATCGGATTTCCATAAAATGAAAAACGTTTGATTTCCATTAACAAGAACTTTCAAATGAGTGAAAGCAGATTTTAATTTCGAGTTATAATTTCCAAGTTATGTTTGAAACCGTTTTGGAAAAGGTCGATGTAAGAACAATTGTTGACCATAACTATAAACAGCTGTTTTTAAATACTTTAAAAAATTGAAAAAAAAAAATTGTAAAACCATTACAAATTATGAAAAGGTGTTTTGAATTGTAAAGTTTTAGTTTTGGCTAAGATAAACGATATTTTGATCAAAATAGTTAAGATAACTATTTTGTAACACTTTTGAAATGCTATTGTAACGCTTTCTTCGGAAACAATCTATTTTGAAGTTTTAACCTGCAAACTTTCTTCCGAACTATAAGTAATGATTCGTGGAATGTTTTCAAAGGTTTAAAAGTATTGGAAATATATTAGATGGAATTTAAATTGATTTATTTAATATTAAAACAGTTTTCCAATTTTAAATAATTGGATATGGTTGGAGATAAATCTTTGGATGTTTGATATTAATTCGGTAGATGACGAGTCTTACTATTTGAGGAATTTAAAAGGTAGTTCACCATTATTCCGTTTATAGTGTGAGTTGGATATCGAGATTAATATTAAGTATAAGTCGGTGGTATATTTATCAAGATCTAATGTCAAAGAGTTGATAAATCTTTTAAGTAAGATATCGACTTTCCAAATTTGATTGGGATAAGTTGGATAGAAATAATCTTCGGATATTTGGTATGAAATTCTTTGGTACTATTTGGGGAATTTGTAAGATATTATTATTATATCGTTATTCCACTTACAATATTCGTTGATTATAAGAATTGATATCGAATAAAAGTAGATACAATTTCTGTGTAACTTATATTCAATATCGATTGATTTGTGTTTTGTCATGAATCATATCTTCAACAATATCATTCTTGAAGCCCAATGAGATTGAGTTATGGGAATTCATGTAGTAAATTGGGATGTAATCAAATCTTTGATTTGAGAAAATTAAAAATAAGAAATTGGGAACCAATTATAATCTATTATTTAAGATTAAAGAATTGAATGTTGGAAAATCAATTTAGTTGGAAACTATGGTTGAAATATGGATTAAAGGATTTTCAAAGGAAACTGGGTTTTGAAAACGAGTTATCAAATGAAAAATTAATTAAGGCCTTAGGGCTAAATTATCTTTGATTTAAGGGATGTGTTGTAAAAGAGAAAGGTTAAATATGGATTTTGTTATGATTTGAGAATGGGTTTAAATTTAACAAAATCTAAGATGGAAGGAGATTTGGTTGAAAGCCTGTGTGTTCTGTAATTGTGTTTTAAAAATTATGCCTAGTATTTGGGAAGAACGGGATCCGATGTATGTCCAAAAATCATTCCAAGTAATAATATGACGTTGTGGAGCAACTGAAGACGCTGAAAATGGTACTAAAGACCGGGGCCCTTCATATCGTAAGGACGACTTGTGGAATATCTCAAATGGGTAGCTCCCATTTGCAGATGGATTTTATATCAACTAAGTGGCATGAAGCCCAAACGTATGTAAAGGAATTTTGGACCGTTGTTTCGTTCAGACCAAGAACGAACATTTATGGATTGTGTGTCTGACATTATAATTGACTGCGTAACACTGATCTCTATTAAATATATATCTATTTGGTGGTGGAGAATTTATTCTCTTTCTTAACACCATTCTCTAATACATATGAGCTTAGAGGTAATATATCGATGGAAATCAGTGATGCATTGTGAATGGATAATGTGGCGTACTTATGTTATGTGGTGAGCTTTGGATGATCAGAGCATGGCTTATTTAAGCGTAGCTTTGTGTATATCGGGACCTCGGCAAGCCTCACACCCTGGTAAATGGCCTAAACAGGAAGAAATGCTACAGGGTTATGGGGTGTTGTCTGCTTGTAGATAAAAGGTGCACTATGGTATGCAGCCCAGGTATTAACCTATGCAGTAAAAGAATCTACCTTTGTGGTTGTTGTTGGCGCACGCTCGGAAAGGTCGGTAACGACCGGGAGATGACATACTCTGGCGTACTCTAAGTTATCTAGTTAAGGGGTAACCCGGCCTTGTGTGGGGATAAAGAGAATCACTATTGATCCTCGGACAAATTTCTAGAGGTGTTCAAAATTCGGTTCGGGAGAAAGTTCCTTTGCCTGGTCGTTGTTGGAAACCCAATCTTCGCTACGAGCCCGTACGATTTTGATTGTATACCATACGTCAGTATAGTATATGGTACCTATGCTGGCTAGGATTTATACATTTTCTTTCGAAATTGTTTTCACACTATATTATAGTATTGAAAGAGGATTTTCACATATTTAGCATTTTTACAGCATAAGGAGAAACCTCGCCCTTGTGTGTGTTTGCATTGTGTGTGTGCCACGAGACCTTATGTTAGTTTCACTTTTCAAAAAGTCATTGCAAATTTCTTTGCACTGGTACTCACATGGACTAAACCCGTTCCGCATTAGCAGCGTGGTCCAGTGAATTACCTAACTTTAAAATAAACCCTAAAAACAATTGTTTTGAGTTCTCACACCAGTCCCATGACTGACCTGGAGTTTATTGTTCCCACACCTAAACTTTGTGTGCCAATAATTTTTTCACAGGCCGCCTAGTAGTTTGGTTTGCAGTTTAGACTTGGAGTGGTTGGAGTATGATGCTGGTTTTGCTAGAACTATTATATCTTGGAGCATGCATATTCTTCCGCTGAGTTTAGTATCTTTTCCGTTGTGTAACCGATGTACTCTGATGTACCTCTTGTAACTCTAATGTAATATTATTTAAATGATAACGGAAAAGTTCCTTTTATTTTGTGCAAATGTGTAAGTACCCTTAACAATCTGTCTTTATGAATGGTTTAAGTTAGTTTAATTACCAGCGAAAACCGAGCAAAAAGTCGGGTCGTTACAAGATTCAACTTGTGGCAGAAGTCGGCCCGGAACTGTCCGGCGAATCCAACATCCATAAGTTGTTAATTTAATGTGAGGGGTCTAGTGCATAAATGAAACATGTAACAGTGCTAAGACACAAGGTTAAGTCAGTTTGTGGAAGAAGTCTACGCGGAACCCCTCGACAAATCCTGCATCCGAAAGTGGTAGGCTTAATGTGAGAGGTCTAGTACATAAGCATATATATATATATATATATATATATATAAATGGATAAATAAAAATGGCACTAATTGTGATTAGTGGAAATGAACAGAAATGAATAAGGAAATGAATGAAAGTTACAACAGTAAAAGAAGTGGAATGAACGGGGAATGATAATAACCTATTATAATTAAATTTCATTAATGAGAAAGTTATATAATAGTTAGGCTTGTCCTAGTAACAAGTGGGTATTATAGATTAGGTTAAAATAAACAATAAAGAAATTGGAATAACTTATGTAATGAGATAAATTGTACTTAATTGTAAATTAAGTTATTTGTGGGAACGAGAATCTGAAATCTACAGACGAGGACAAGATAAGTTATATTTATAGGGAGAGAAACTTATTATTAAACCTTAGTTAAGAGAACTAAGTTAATAAGTAAACAACGATAAGTGGTAGTGACAGTATAAGATGGAATTATGATTAAATAAGGAAGAATGAGGCAAACTCATGAAATGAAATAAGTTATATTTAATCATAAATAACAAGTGACATGTTAAATAGAAAACATGTGAATTGAGATATACTTAGTTGCATATTAAGTAGAACGTTTTATTGGACAATGAATAATATGAGGAGATTGTAGATTACAGACCTTAGATCACAATCTAGAGAACAACATGTTATGGGCTTATTAATAAACTTAAACGGGTTAAGTTATATGACTGAAATTAATAAGGAAGAGGAACTTGGTAACTTGATTAAGAAATCAATATGAATAGGAATAACCAAGTTAAATGGAAAACCCGATGAGGTAGAGCAAGCATGTAATTGAATGTTTATACATAGGGTTTAATAACATATTAAAATAAGGCGCTTGGACCAGTCCACATGTATAAGTTGAATAAAACAATGGGGTAGATCATTACGGTGTCATGAGGCATGTGAGGAGTGCACATCCATCTGATTATTCTATTAGCTCCGAAGGACAGGATGTTGAAGCACGTGATTTCCTAAGATATGTAAGGTGCTTCTTGTAGTCCTTTGTGCTATGGCAGATGTTTAGTCTGTGCTTGCAGAGGTTGGGTCTGCGCGTTACTACCAAGTGGGTGGGCCTTGACTACAAAAGTAGCTTTGTAGTCATAATGTTGTGACAAGGTGACACTAGGTTGATTTGGCGATCGCCTCAACGGGGGGCAATTCAGGATCAACAAGGATAATAGTTCATCCGGTATCCATTATCGGTAGCCAGTGGGATGAGAAAAGACTAGAGCTATACCCAAGATACCATTACCCGTTCACTATCGAGGCATGGTGGTTAAGGGGGGACACCAACTGAATGTTTAGATTGTTTGTTAAGGGCAAGTCGCTTAGCTCTTGTAGTCTTTACTAGTTGAGGGAGGGGCCGAGGTAGGGTCATAGCCACCTTGAAAAATAGACCCGAGGGATGTTTGCATTTTGAGGCCCTTAAAGGCAGGCCTGTACAGATATGGAAAAGCTCCCGATCGAGTTCCATGTTTCTTGTATAGCCATGCCATTAAACTCGATACACATTAGAGGTTATGTGCAGTTAAGGCATAAAATACGATTGATGATACATGGGTGGGAAAGTACAGATACATGCATGTCTTCCCTGGGTGGTGTATCGTAGACATGAGGGCATTACTCTGTGATGGAATCTGATTCGATCGAAGGTGGCAGTTCGTACGCTTATGTAGCATAGTAATCACAAATATATGTAGAATGTAATATTGTTATATAGAGACCCATATGTCACTGTGGTGTAGAATGAGGGACTATGAACATTTCTATGCCATTATGGTGGAGACTATGCGAGTGATGTACCATGAGGTGTACTTCAATATTGGGGGGGGGGGTAGCTACATATATACTATTTTAGGTTAATCCACTGGGAAGTGGATGGGTATGACGTGTGTAAGCCTTGAGTGCTGATAACCCAAGTAACCTAATAAGCAAGAAAATGTAACTGAATAGTATGTGTAAGCTTGTCCAAAATGTATAGTTTAAATCCGGTCAGCAGAACTTGTGTTCTGACCCCTCCTCATAACATACTCACAGGTTAGATTTTTGGAAGAGATATGATAGCATTGGATACTGGTTAGGCAGTATTGTTTCTACCGTAAGGCTATATTTTGATTACATTATATTTTATCCATTCCGCTGTAAGATGTTTTTAAGAGCTAAAATATTTTATATCTCTGTCTTTTCTGCAGGATACCAAAGTAAACCGACACGAGTTTCGATAGATTAGAATTTTGAAAAAAATTCGGCCTGTCAGAATTCAGCTTGTTACATCTAGTATCAGAGCTCAGGTTTAGGATTCCTGTATAGATAGTGAGTGAACGTATTTGAATTTTTAAAAATAAAATTTTTATATACATATATATACCTAGATCCATAGAGGAATCCACTAAATAGGAAAAAGTATAATATGGTGATAATTGGGATGACCGTTTTGTAAGCTAAAGGAATGAATATGTAAATTTGAGACCCATAGGTAATTTAGGACGGAAGTGTACAATGTATTTTATATGGAAGGAAGCTGAATCTCGTATGATTTGTATTTTGGGTTAGTGGGTTTGGCAGTAAAACCTTATAAATTAGAAAAGGTTCAAAACAAAAAATTGGATTAGGAATATATAGTTCAGAGAATTGACCTTGTGGGAGTGTCTAGGAAAGCCTAGAAAATTTGAAACCCACTTTAAGTCTAACCCCATCGTTAACTTTTAAGAACTTGAAATTGTAAAAGTATTGGGAAAATGATTTATAGTGTTTTCAAGTTTTAATCCTAAAAGTTATAGTAAAATATGTAAAGTACACATATTGAGTTTTAAAGTAAATTGGGTATATATTGTAAATAGTGATTTCTTGTGAAAACTTTGTCCAAAGTAAAATTCTCTTAGTAAAAGATGCATATTATGGAACATGTATAGCTCCCTAGTTTTCTTGTTATATTGCATGAAAGGATTAAAAAGAAAAACTTAGAAAATATTGCATTTTGTTAAAATTCTTAGAAAAAAAGTTTTGATGTCTCTATTCTTTTGACAATCATTTTTTATAATTTGTTTTAAAGGAGAAAATTTTGGTTCAGTGGACAATGTGAGTTATTGAAATTAAGAATTGAGTAGATGTTTGCACCTTGTAGGAAGTAATTGAACCGACCTTATAGGTAAGAACAAGTCATAAACTCGATTGAGAAATAGTTATCCTTATCTACTCCAGCTTTTGTGATATTAAAAAAATGATTTACATTTTTATTATGTAAATGACATGTTTTATGGTTTGGAGAAAGTATGTTTTCATGAAGAAAATAAAGTTTTGACACTTTTAAATTTTTGGAAGAATATTTAAATGAAAAGGCCAAACTGTGTTTTAAAAGTATGAAGTAGGTAAGGATTAATGCCTAGGAAAGATGAGAAATGTTTTGAGGTTCCAAAATAAATACCGAGTATTATCATGGAATAATGGTAAGTTCCTATAGAAGCATAAGCATTGAAAATCCTAGGGTGTTGCTTGAGATAATTGTTGGTACACAACTAGGACTAGTGGTGACTACTGGATAGTAAAGGGAAAGTAAGTATATATATCATATTGCTAATATTCATGTTAGGGGTACAACTCGTTATTGCATTTTTGTTGGGATCGTTCTGTTATTTTGTCCTTGTTGGGTAGTTAGGGTAACACCTAAACCTATCATTGATCCTGTGGTTCAAGCTTACCGTCTGAGGGAGACATAGTCCCGAGATTTTTGGCCCTTAGTAGTAGCTGTGTAGATTGTATGTTTTCCTATTTTAGTTGAAGGCTTACTTGAAATTAAACTTAGATCAGATAATTAAATAGGTTAAAAAAAGAGAAATGGTACAACAAATTCAGTAAAGCAACAAACATGACAACTATAGAAAAATGGAGAATTATGAGAAAAAATGGATAAAAATAAAAATTTCGAAGATAAGATGAAAAACAAAATCAGTAACCAGGAAAATTTCTTATGTAGGCTGTGCTTGGATAGGAAAATAGGGAATCTTTATAAATAGTTACATAAAATCCAAGTACGGTTGGAAAAAGGTACGTAAAAGAAAAACAGAAGATTTGAAGTTTTTCGTTTTCCACCTTTTTGTAACATAAGAAATCAAATATAGAAAATTAGACTTTTTTGAAATTCGAAAAATAAAGTAGGTTGGTAGAATTTTCGATGCAACAATTGGATGAACTACGCTCTTAGGAAAATTTGGATGAAAATGTATTTTTATTTTCAAAATATTGCATTCATGTAGAACCGCCAGCATATTTAGGATGTAAGCATCATGTTTTTGAAGAATTTTTAAGAAATTTGCGTACACATAAGAGGAAATGCTTAGGCATACATGTATTAGTATGTTGTACTTCACTTTACACAAGCGCGCAATGTTTGCAAAAATTGGATGCACACATGATGGATGTATATTATGCGAAGGTTTAACTGATTTTTACCCTTACCAAATTTCGGGGACGAAATTTCCCAAGGTTGGAGGAATGTAACACGCCACATTTTGTAACAATTAAATAATTAAATAAGGCATATGTGTATATATATGCATAGACATAAACATTTAAAAGAAGAGTAATGCAAATAAAAGTGTAGTGCATGCATTAAAAGAAAGAAAGGATTGGTTGTATGCAATGTAAATATAATGCATGCATTGATTTACAAATATTATGCATTAACAATAATGGAGAAATAAAAGAAAAGGATTCATGCAATGACTTAAATGAAATATTGTAACAAACAGAAAAAGAGGAACAAGAGGAGAACAATAATTACCATTGTTCTAAGTCTTGTTAACAATAGTCTTAGTAGTCCAGTTGGTTTGAGCATATGGCTTGCATACAAGAGGTATGAGTTCGATCCCCACCGACGTCATATTTTTTTTAAGGGAACGGCTAAATTAACTCAAGTTCTAAAGAGAAAATATGTATAAATGTACATAAAGGAAGTAAATGAAATATATGTCCCTCTCTTTATATAAACGTGTGTGTGTATATCTGAGAATATATACGTGTATATGTGCAGAAATATATAAATGTACTAGAGATAAAGTTTAAGATAAGGTTGCAATAAGAGAAATATGGTAAGAATCAAATAACAATACAACACTGTTTGAATTTTGGAAATGAAATAAAAGTCGTGCGTTTATATATATATATATATGCGTAAAATGGTCATTAGAAGATTTGTATACGTATAAGAAGATTATATGTGAAAATAACCATTAAATAAATTCTAAAAATTCAAACGTTCGAAAATCAAATTTCTGCGCCAAAACAGCTCGTTGGACCTATAGGCAGGTCGACAACCTTGTAGGGGTTGACACCGGGGTCGACAGCCCCCAGATCTGGGCAGATTCATCAATGCATCTGGATTATTTTCTTAACTACGTTCAATGCTGACTCAACATTGCTTGTGCGTTAAGATTCTTAACACCTATAAATAGGCTAGCGGAGCTTAGCATGAATCTCATATTTCTGAGACAATGTCTATACTTTGCCATTCTTCTTCCCCTCAAATCTCTTTAGAAAAATAAGATAAATAGTTTAGGAAAATTCTGAATTAAGATCTAGAGGGAAAGAATGATTATTAATAAAAAGGTCTTTAGAATTGTATTCAAAGTGAGTAATTTCTTAGATCTGGTCTATTTCATTTTTATCCTCTTTCTTTCCTTTTTCTTTTAGTAAGAATTATGGATCCATTGTTGCTACATTCTAAATTCAGTTAGGAGGACCATGAAATACTAAGATCCAGACCAGATTCAGGATTTGGAAAACAAATTTAGGTGAGTGGATTTAACTTATTTCATTTTTGGTAATGTTGTATTATCGTTTAACGTTCCTCGTTAATATGCAATGTAAATCTGCTCGAATGATTAAAGAGATGAAATGCTAATATGACATGTTGGAATATTAATTTGATAAAATATTAATATGTTCGAAAATTCATATGCTGAAATGCTTAACGTGCTTAAATATTCATCTATGGAAATGTAAACTTGTTAAAAATACATATAGCGATTACTGTTGTTACAAGTACATGTTAGCTTATGACAATTATGTACTTGAACCCTTAATTGTATTAATGGGAATAATTACATGTTAAATTAGGAGAATTACATGATTTGACGATCATATTACTTTGAGATGAAATTAATTATATGTTTGGAAAACATATGACATAAAATGGGTTTAATATGATGACATGTAAAATATAGATTATAGTAAAAAAATTAATGAATGGTCACTCCAACATTATATAGAAAATTTGCAGCAAATAGATAACTGTAACTGCATTTAAACATGAGGTTAAATTCAACTTGTTATAGAAGTCTATCTGGAACCGCCCAGCAAATCCAACATCCACATGATGTTAATTTAATGTTAGGGGTCTAGTGCGTAAATAAAACATGTAACAGTGCTAAGTCACGAGGTTATGTCAACATATGGAAGAAGTCTGCCCGGAACCGCCCAGCTAATCCGGCATCCGCAAGTGGTAGGTTTAATGTGAGAGGTCTAGTACATAAGCATAAATATAAGTATATGTATATAAATGGATAAAGATAAATGGCACTAATTATGATTAATGGAAATGAATAGAAATGAATAAGGAAATGATTGAAAGTTACAACAGTAAAAGAAGTGGAATGAACGGAGAATTGCAATAACCTATTAAAAATAAATTACATTAATGAGATTTTTTTTTATAATAGGTTGGCTTGTCCTAGGGACAAGTGGGAATTATAACTTAGGTTATAATAAATAATAAAGAAATTGGAATAACTTATGTAATGACATAAATTGTATTTAATTGTAAATTAAATTATTCGTGAGAATGAAAATCTGAAATCTACGGATGAGGACAACATAAGTTATATTTATGAGGAGAGAAACTTATTAGTAAACCATAGTTAAGAGAACTAAGTTAATAAGTAAACAACGATAAGTGGTGGTGATAGTATAAGATGGAATTATGATTAAATAAGAAAGAATTAGGCAAACTCATGAAATGAAACTTGTTATATTTAATCATAAATAACAAGTTACATGTTAAACAGAAAACATGTGAATTGAGACATACTTAATTACATATTAAATAGAACGTGTTATTGGACATTGAATAATATAAAGAGATTGTGGATTACAGACCTTGGATCACAATCTAGAGAATAACATGCTATGGGCTTATTAATAAACTTAAATGGGTTAAGTTATATGACTGAAATTAATAAGCGAGAGGAACTTGGTAACTTGAATAATAAGTCAATGTGAATAGGAGTAACTAAGTTAAATGGAAACCCGATGAGGTAGAGCAAGCGCATAATTGAATGTTTAGACATAAAGTCTAATAGCATATTAAAATAAGGCGCTTGGATCAGTCTGCACGTTTATGGTGAATAACCCAAAATGGTAGATCATCGAGGTGTCATGAGGCACGAGGGGAGCGCATGTCTATCTGATTACGCTGTTAGCTCCGAAGGACTGGAAGGAGAAGAATGCGGCTTCCTGAGATACGTAAGGTTCTCGTGGAAGTCCTATGTGCGGTGGCAGATGTTTAGGTTGTGCTTATAGAAGTTGGATCTGCGTGTTACTACCAAGTGGGTGGGCTTTGACTACAAAAATAGCTTTGTAGTCAGTGTGTTGTGACGAGGTGACACTCGGGTGTTTCGGCGATCGCCTCAATAGGAGGCAGGTCAGGACCAACATGGATAGTCGATCGTCGGGTACCTGTCATCGATAGGCAGTGCGAAAAGACTAGAGCTTAACCCAAGATACCATTAACCTTTCACTATTGAGGGTTGGTAGGTGAGGGGAGACGCCAACTGGATGTTTAGATTGTTTGTTTGGGGCAAGTGGCTTAGCTCTTGTATTCTTTTCTAGTTGAGGGAGGGGCTGAGGTAGGGCCCTAGCCACCATGAATGTAACGTCCCGTATTTTATCGATATAATAATTAATTTATTTAATTATTTAAATAGTGAATTAGAGATTTAAATGGTCATTTAATTAAATAATATTGAATATTTAATTAATATAAATAATATAATAATTTATTTATTTCCGAAATAATCGGAAATAATAGAATTCACAATATTGTGTGATTGGACAATTTAAAATATGTAATTCTGTTTAGAATTGAATTATATTAACGAATTTATTTATAAATGCCAGTTGAACGTATACTTTATATTATAATTATAATCGAGAAGAAATGGCATGGCAGTTCGTAATTTGGCGATTCGAACTTTAAACGAATACACAGAACCCGTTTTAAGCCGAATTTCTGTGAAACAAGAAATGTTCGGAGCTGGTGAAGTATATTTTTCTAATGGAAGTGAAAATTCGGTATTTTGTTGTGTAGATATTGACTAATGATAAAATCAAATTTTCAAAAAGTCGCTATGAAATTCCTTTATAATTTATAATGATTTATTTATATTATAAATGGATTTTTAATATAAATTGAGTACTGATTTAATCTGGATTTGAAATGTCGAGTTATAAATTCAGACAGGAATATTTTGGAGCTATGTGATATTTTACTGTGAATAATTACGATAATATTAATTTATTAATATTAAATTTAATTATTTTAAATATATTAATATTTAAATGGGTTTATTTATAGCTTTAAAATTAGTCAGTTTTGCAAATGACCTCCGTTTTCGACGAAACTAATTTTGTTGGATCTAGAATATTAAATTATTGTTAGATTTCAATATTCATGATTTTTGGAGTCAGTATATGGCCGTATGGGATTTTTTTGTGAAAAACAGTCAATATTTTGACTTTAAAAATACGCTGTGTGAGCAAACGGAGTCGGAATTCGACGAAATTAGTTTGTTTGGATCCATAATGTTAAACTCTAGTTGTATGTCCATTTTCATTATTTTTGGATATGTTATATGATCATATAAATTTTTAGATGATAAATATAAGCAATAGTACTAAATAAATTAATATAAAAGTGAACATAAAATTAATATAATTGTTCTACAAATATCCTATCTTCCTCTAAACCTAATTTCAGTCTTCCTTAGTCCACAAAATTTTCCATCGTCTTCTTTTTCTTGTTCTTCAGCAAAATTCACGAGATATTAAATTCAAAACAAATGAAATATAATCCTATAAATTCCAGAATATATTGATTGGATTCGTATTAGCGTGAGCTTTAGACTCATGTAAATTTCAAAGACTTCGACCATGATTTCAATCGCTCAAAAAAATTGTACAACGTTCGTTTTCTTCTATTGTTGCTATGGTTGGAATTCATAAGTGATTTAAGCAACAATCTTCCGTTTGGGGATTGAAATTGAGTTGGTGGTAGGATGTGGAGCTTGTCGGCAAAAATTGGTGCAATTCGATGTAGAAAAGTTTCACGGATTTCTACAGGTTGCATTCGATATGGTAGAGCTCGAGATGTCATTACAACAGGCGAGTTCATTAGGTTTAGTATAGGATAGAGGAGAATTGCAAGGAGAGTAAAATGGTGAATTTCGTTTGGTTTTTTATGAAGTAAGGATGTTGTTTGTGTTGTGAAGAGGTGCGGTAATGACATGAGCATGAGTAGCAGGTTGCGTGAGGAAATGTTGGGGAAGAAGGAGTCAAATTTGGTTTGGGTTATGGGATTGTAATGCATGGCAAGAGGAGTGATTTATTATACTTGGTTCGATTTATTTATGATCATAGGAGGAGCTAAGGATATGGAAATGGCTTGAGAAAGAGCACCATTCGAATTTCTTTTTTTGGGAAAGAGAAGACTTGTAGCATTTGGAGACTGGTCAAGAATGGTTTAGGCCAGAGATTTCAAGGGTGATGCCCAATAGTTTAAAATAAATTAAGTTATTATTTAAATGTGTATACCTACTTGTAAATTTGATATTTTGATCATATGGCATCAGAATTATGAACAGTCTGATCCATTGGGATCATACGGACGACGGCTACACAATGGAACTGACTGCGATTGAATTGGAGTTCGTTACAATTTCTAGTGAAATAAATTGTATGTCTGAATAAACCGACAGTTATCATTATTTAACAATGACCGTCCAATGTGAGTAAATCTCACTAGCTCTGTATAGTTTATATTTTTATAAATAAAATCCAGTATTGATAAATGATGATTGATTGTTGTGTGTTGATTGTTTGGTTGAATTGCTGATTTATTAGTTGAAATTATTGATAACGATATATATATATAAATCGTTAATCAAATACTGATTTGGTTTATCAAAATATTTCATATTGAAATGAAATCGATGTTATTTATATTGTTTAACATCTGTGGATGTAGGGAAACAGGTTGGAGGGATCCAACTGGATTCCTCAATATTTATAATATTATTTGTTTTCATATATTGTGATATATAATCTGTGATTGATTATGAAGACACTGGACATGTTATTTGGTATTTTAAATATCATATGAAATATTGGAATGTAAAAAGGAAAATTCAATGTGAATATTGAAAATGAAGTATTTATATAAAATAAATAGAATTATATAAAAGGATTTATATAAAATAAATAGAATTTTATAAAAGGATTTATATAAAATGAATAGGATTATATAAAAGGATTTATATAAAATAAATAGAATTTTATAAAAGGATTTTTATAAAATGAACAGGATTATATAAAAGGATTTATATAAAATAAACCGAATTCTATAAAAGGATTTATATAGAATAAATAGAATTATATAAAGGGAATTATAATTGAGATTTAAGTGTTAGAAATAAAAAAAAGGAGATTTGTATGAAAAATTCTGCAAATAAAAGTATAAATAGAATTTGGGTTTGAGATATTGTTTTAAAATACGAAATCACACTGTTCTAATTATATAAAGAAATATTAATCGCATTCGATGTGAAAAATAGACTTAAGTAAATATTTTGCAAATAAAATATTATAAAGGAATCTGGGGTTTGAATTAGGAATTTGAATGGAATTACTAAAATTAGAAACTGACTGGAAATTGTTAAGTTGAATGGCTTTCTGGGTATCGACCTGATGTTGATTTCGGCCTTTGGGGTTTATGCTTGCGAAGCTGTTCTCTTACTAGTTTACAGTTAGAGACTGATAGAGGTGGGAAGGTATTGATGCGTCAATCGGAAATGGAATTGTTTTCCGAAGTTAATAATGTATATTTTCTAATTTTAGAAAATAAGGAATTTATGAATATATGGAAACGATAAATGGGAAAATAGGAAATGAAATGATGATTGATCGATAAGATTACCATTTGGGAATACATCCTTTGCTTGTGCACATGTTTTCCTTTGATAGTCAAATCACTGACTATCAAAGATTTTGACCTTTTCTGTTGTCAATACGGAGAGACCGGGATCAGATATATTATCTGAAAACCACTCCGTATCGCATTAGCATTGCGAATCAAATATGATGAAGATAGTTGAAGACCGAGTTAAGCAAGGGCTGTTTTGGCGATACTGGGTAGAAATTGCCTAAGGTGGATTTACAGAATAGTGCCTTCGGTCTGTCCAGTCCCAGGACGACCTGTATGGAAGAATGTCTGACAGAGTATATTTAAATAGATCGCGTAAGTTGATCTCTTCAAACATATTTATGTTTGGTGGTGGAGGAATTCGTTTCCCTTAGCTGTATACCCATGGTATTTTTAGGAAAATCAATTTGTGATTTGAGGGGTATGACAATGTGACATTCAAAGTGAATAAATGTGTGATCAGTCAGAGATAAGCGTGGCCTCTAGCCTCCCAACCAGGAAATGGTATAAAATCGGGTAGGTCACATGGCTGAGTGGATAACTGCCAATGAGGGTGTATTATCGCCTGATCTAGAGAAATTCCATTTGCTTCTATAATCTATTTCAATGTTGTCCCTTTCAGGAAACGGTTGCTGATCCTAACCGTTGGTGATAATACATTCGGTACACTCAAGCGAAATGAGTGACCAATCATGTTTAGCTTGGGTTAAAAGATGTTCTTGTTGAACCCGGTGTATTCCTCTCTAGAGATACACTGTCGGAAGGTGGTCCCATACCTTGCCAGTTGGAATTCATTACCCAATAAGTGCCCGCTATTTTTGATTATATATTATGTATGTGGAACGTAAGATGAAAGGGTTCTGCTAGATGATTATTATATTGTGGTTGATAGACATTATTATAATATCAAATGAGTTTGATACAAAGATTATCGTTTCTTTCATAAGGTTTTTGAATGTTAGACCAAGTGTTTTGGATTCTCAGAAGGAAAAAACCGGTTCCATTATACGGTGTGGTTTTATGAGATATCGGTTATTTTCTCAAACTGTTTTAAATTGTATATTCACACAAGTCCCATGATTGACCCGGAGTTTATTTTGTTTTGTTTTCCCTAAAATCTTGGTTGCCCAAATTTGTACTGGTAGTCAAGTAGTCAGGATTTTACAAATATACTGAGAGCTTGTAGTAGGAGGCTTTAGGATTTTATAGCAATTGTTTATTTCCACTGTGTTGTAAGTGTTTTACTTTAATAAATGTTATTGTGTATATATATGCTGGTTTTATTTCAAAGTTATGTTATATTTTATTCGTTCCGCGGTGAGATTCGTGTTACTATGATTCTGTTGTTGTGATCTTCTACTTCTTCTATTTTAATTTTCTGTCTTATCTATTCTCACCCTCTAACTTCTTTCTATTAACTATCCGACATTTCCGATGCTTGGACAGTCGACATTAATTTATGTCGATAACTAGGATGGAGAAAACCTGGGTCATTACCGTGGTATCAGAGCCGAAGGTTAAGTAATTACCTTGGCTCTGTGGCGTAACTCAGTAGAGATAGGGTTAGTAAAACCCTAGATTGAGTTGAGTGTGTGTATATATGAGCGCGTATTTGTTCTTCAATATAAAATGATTTTATATTGTGGAGATTAATTGATTGAGTTATTTATGAGTTCTGGTCGATCAGTTTTATCCACAATATCGGCAGGAGTTTATAAACACTTGAATACGATGGACCGATGAAACACCCCACCTCCGTTAGGCACTCTCAAAGGGAATGCCCTAATTTTGGTGGAGGTTTATAAGTATAAGTCACAGATATACAAGATAGATATAAGAACACATATTTTTGAACAGCGGAAAACAACAACTTTTATTTCAATAAAATACGTGTTACACCAACCATACAATAATTGTCTTACAATACTTCCAAAACATAACATCTTCATAACTTTCTTGATTACATTATTTAAAGAAGCATAAAGATAACATAAATAAACTGCAAAAGTAACATAGTTGCTGTCCAAAGCCATAGTCCAAAACGAAAAGATCCAAGCAATACATTCTTTCTCTTCAAGCTGGATATGAAGGCTGGTCAAGCTGCGGTATTCCCTCCCTGTGGACCTAGGGGGGGAAAAGGGAAGAGAAGAAGACGAAAGAAAAGTAGAGTCAGACATAAAGCCTGAGTAAGTCTAGGACTATTCAGTCTATGAATAAAGAACTGGGTATGATAAGTATAAACTAGAAGTGGGAAAGCACCATAAACTTAGTTAAGTTGTCTAGGGTCGAATATACTATCGTACCCCATATTAATCTCTGTACCCATACAAACTAGTTTCCAACAGGCACCCCATAATTAGGGTGAAGTGATCCATTTTATGATGATCGGCTCCTACTCGCATAGTTACATGTGTCTTACGGCCCCCGATGTTGTAGTTACCTATGCTGGTCCCACCATGGGGTGTATCAAGTCCCATGGTGGCGGCCCGACACAATCCTAGAATGCACAGATATGCTACTGGTGCCCAGTGCCTTATTTATCTGCGCCGGAGTGTGTGCACGCCCGCACCCCGTTAGAACCTACACTGCTGCACCACCGCCGTCGATTTGACCTCGTACAGTCAGCTCAGTAATCGTGCCCCACCCTGCCTAGTTTCAGGGTATCATGATACCTTATAGGGATACTGCTGAAAAGGGTCCCCCGCTACTAGGTTTTCTATTTCTAGCCAGCATGCTAAGTTGGTTAAATGTTTTATAAACCTAACCCCCAATCAGTCTGTTTAGTTTAGCATGTTCCATTTTGATTAAGTATTAATATAATTTACTTAATCCTATCAATCCTGAGTCAGCCTTAATTGTCTTATTAAAGCCTTGACCACTCACATAGACAGGTATTGTTGTGGCTGCCTGTTGCCGGTTGGGTCCGGGCAGTCTTACGCCACAACTCAGTCTAACCTCGGGTCCTTATTGGGCTCCGTGTTTAACCACCCACATTGGATAGGTATTGTTGTGACTACTGGACATCCGGGCGGTTCCGGGCAGGTTTACATCACAACTCAATCCAACATCGGGTTAAACACATCGTATTTTTCTACATTTACGTATTTTGTCTCTTTTCTTTTTATATGTAAATATTTGCGGCCCATTATTCAAATTCATCTTTATTGGTTAAATTTCATTTATGCCACTTAATTGTTCGTTCAGGGTTGTTGGCATGCGTTAAACATGCCAACACATATGTTCTATATTTTAGCCCAAACGTCATTACCCCCGTATTATACGTTCGCTCCAACGTAAGGTGTGTTGGGTTTAATACTTAAACCCAATTTAGCCAAATGAAAAGGGGAGGCTTATAACATGATGTTTATAAGATAACATGAAAAAGGGGAGTGTGAACGCATGTACTTGCAACGAACGATTCTATTAACATAAAATAGGCACATGTGAACTTGCAATTGTAACATCATATAATCATGGCATAACATGAATCATTTTATCCATATAATCATAGCATAAACAATACTTAAACATGAATCATTCTATTCGTATAATCATGGCATAAACAATACTTAAACATGAATCATTCTATTCATATGGTTAATGCATAGACAATACTTAAACATGAATCAATCTATTCATATGATTATGGCATAAACAGTACTTAAACATGAATCATTTATTCATATGACTATGGCATAAACAATACCTAAACATGAATTATTCTATTCATATGATTATGGCATAAACAATACCTAAGCATGAATTATTCAATTCATATGATTATGGCATAAACAATACTTAAACATGAATCATTTATTTATATGACTATGGCATAAACAATACCTAAACATGAATTATTCTATTCATATGATTATGGCATAAACAATACCTAAGCATGGATTATTCAATTCATATGATTATGGCATAAACAATACTTAAACATGAATCATAGGTTCAACTAACCATGTAAACTTGAAATTAAGAATCTAACTAAATTAGATATCATTATTATTGGCACATGGTCTTGACTAGAAATATAAGCCTATATTTTTATTTAGGCATAAACTAATCGTTTTCATAAAATCACTACATGTTAACAAAAGGGTACTTACTTTTGTCACTAATACAAAAGTATGGTTCAACTAGAATTATCCCAACCAAATTCTTATATGAATCATGGTTTTCATTCCATTCATAGAATTAT
The DNA here is from genome assembly GCA_030737875.1 of Allium sativum. NCBI lineage: Eukaryota > Viridiplantae > Streptophyta > Magnoliopsida > Asparagales > Amaryllidaceae > Allium > Allium sativum. The sequence continues at coordinate 480,144,418 of CM060926.1, read as the reverse complement.
AGCATAAACATATCTAAACTTACATCATGGTTTTTATTTTATCTATGTAAACTTGCAAGAGGAATGTAATTCTAATGTAACTTATAATAACAACATGAGCCTAAAAACATGTTTTTCAATTGGGCATAATAACGAACATAGTTTAGTCATGTTCATAAAATTAATAAAAATTTACAAAGATGCGTGCTTTTGTCAATATCACAAAAATATGATTTTTATACTTGAACTAGGATGCCAATTTCAACATAACCTTCATATGAATCATAATACTTAAGTGGATCAAATTACACTAAAGATGACCATAGAATTATGCATCATGTTGTCATAACAATAGATCATAGACTTGCATGAATTTCAAAATAAACTATTACAACATATAGTTGTTGTTTCAACATGAATCTTATACTTGCATTTACCAAATGGGTGTTGTAAATAACTACCACAAATATGTAGTTTTCAATATGAATCATATGCTTGCATAAGTCCCAATAAAAATTCAACAACATGTGGTTGTCAACATAAGCCACATACTTGTACGAATCAAACCACAGCATTGCCAAATCGTTTAGAATCAAAATAACATACAAATATAATTCATTTTCGCCACAATTCCATTTCGTTTCCAACGCAAATCGCGTACTTGCAAATATCCAATCGTTTACCATAATATTCCCAAATCGTTTTGCATCAAAGCAACATACAAATATAGATTATTATCGCCACAATTCCATTTCTTACATTACACAAATCAACACAATTATTTAATTCATATCGGAATAGCACTCTACTTACAGCGTATGGCGAATCTTCAATTCAGAAATCTGAATTCTGAATTTGGAGTTGCTATCCTTTGTTATAGGCGTTGCTTTGATTTGATTTACGTTGCTTTAAGCTTTGAATTATCTCCTAGTTGTCTCTCTATTTCTGACGGCTATCTTCAGTCTCTCCTCAGCAGCATGACGGTCTCATCTCCATTTTAGTTTATGTGAATTAGGGTTAGCCTTAGGTCCTTTTTATAGAGTTTGTGAGTTGATTTAGACCGTCGATGAAGCTTGGTTCAATAATAGCCGTTCGTTTGAAGGAGAGACCAACCAGGAGCTGACACCTAGCCCTAGTGACAAGGCAAGGCTCAGAAAATCGACCAAACACAGACCTGGCCAGCCAGGGTGGGCTGGGTTCGACCTGGCTCAGGGGCCAGGTCTACACCCCAGTAGACACCGTGTCGACTTGGCACTCGACACGGGTTACCCAGGTCGACTGCCCAGTCGACCTGGCTAGCCCCAGGTTGACTGCCAAGTCGACCTGGGTGCTTTGGGCGGGAATTTTGCCGCCTTAGCCAATTGGGCCCGATTTTGAATTTTGAATTAGTTTTTCTGAGCTGTTTTCGTCTGTTCGAATTTTAAACCTAATTCTGAAACTTCCGGAGGCCATATCTTGGTCATACGGACTCCGATTTTCGAAAACTCGGACTCTATTTCGCGTATTTTTCCGAGATGAACGCAATGGCGTATCCCGTTTCCCTTAATTCTTTGATTTGAAATTAGTTATACTTTAATTTAAGAATTTCACGGTTATAGAATACACGGGGTGTTACATTCTCCCCCACTTAAAAGGATTTCGTCCCCGAAATCTTCAAGTTAGGAAGAATGTATATCCTAACATCCAAACATCCATCTACTCATCCATCAAACACGAGCATCCATTGTCCTTAAAAGACTTCTAATGCTTCATGATCATATGCGAAGTGTGTGTGTACATGTACTTATCTAATGCAAAATCAGGCGGTCTACTGATTCAGTTGACCTCCTTAATGCGAATTATGTAAGTTCTATGAATCCATTATGTATGCAAATCCTCCTATTCATGATTCTACATGAGTGCACAATCATTCATATAAATGCAACATCCATATGACAACACATTAAAGTTCAACCATATACGAATGCAAACATATATGCACATGCAATATGAAGTGACTGAGCCGATCTAAAACCTAGATTGTGTGTATATGCAACCACGAGCAACCACTAGCAATCACTTGCAACCACTTGCAACCATCAATCATAACATGTCTCAAACACATGTTTACACCCAATTGTTCCTGTCTAAAGGTATAGTCGAATGATAGAAGCAAGTAAAGACTTTGTGCCCATTAGGCAATGTCAAAACTGGAAATCTATGCCATATATATATTGACTAGGAGAAGAATTCTCTAAGCATCAGCCCCGAAGACCGAAATCAACATCAGACTGACACCCAAAGAATTACTCAACCCAACCACTATATATGATTCTAGGAAACTAAGCATGATGGACTCCTTTTAGGTCACAAGGGAGTCCCTTCCTAAGACCAACCCGTATCCTATAAAACCCAAAAAGTTTGGTCAATCCAACGAACACCCTCAAGCCCCAACATGTGTTACTAACAGATGAGTCATACTCCCTATGGGGTTTGCAACAGAAATTGGATTGAGAATGGGACCGAGAGGATATACACAAAAGATAGCATGCAAGTAAGCTCTACAGGAAGAGAGGGATCAAGGATATACTCTTAAGAAGAGATATGATGCACGAATCTAGTCTTCAATCTTCTAAGTCGTATTTCCTTGAGCTTAACTCCATTATGCTTTGTCCGTCTTTAACTTCACAATTTCGTAGCTTCTTAATTCTTGTTTCCAAAATATGAGTTGGAACCTATTTCACTGTTGCCTCTCGTTCCTCTTTCACTTACTCTACTTCTAATATACTCAGCTCAAACATAACGGCGTACTCATGGTTTCATGCAAGCTCTCCAAAATTCACTAGTGAATCTTAGATCTCATCCACTTACTATCAGGTATTCCACGTAGCAGAACTATCTCTTGGAAATAAATGCCAGCCATGTTGCCAAATGTACTTACTAAGGTGATTCTCCACAACTCATGCATAAGCGAAATGAACCTTCTGCCTTAGTGGCGAACACTACTGGAGCGCCCCATTCTGAAATGCTCCTTCTAATGAAACCCTTCTCTAGAAGCTCTTTAATCTGTTTACTGAGCTCTTTCCTTACCCGTGGAGCCATGTGTCTAACGGGCGACACAACGGGCTTTGCATTATCTACAAGATGTATACGGAAGTCTATCTCCCGCTTCGGAGGCAAGCCCTTCACCTCTTCAAAGACATCCGGATATTCCCGGACCACTCTAATCGATTGCAAATTTTCAACAGAGGCATCTAGCGATTCAAGGTAACTAAGCATAACCGCATACGAGAGATTACAAGAAATTTCCAAAGTATTACCGAGCTGGGTTAGGAGTCTGACAACCCTTTTCTCACAATCAAGGATGGCCCCATTACTGGATAGCCAATCCATGCCCAGAATCAAACCATATCCCGAAAAGCTCAAAACAAAGGCACTACATTGAAATTCTATGCTTAGAATAGAAATTTTCAATCCCAAACAGATCATAGACAAATGAGCTGGGCCCCCAATTGGGTTTCAAACAATTAAGGGGTCCTCTACCATACTAGTTTTTAGGTGCAGAGATTCTAACTAAAGCAGACGAGATAAAGGAGTGTGACGCGCCGGAATCAAATAAAGTGCAAACGGGGTGATCATAAAGATAAACTACGCTTTCTACAGAAGTATTTATACCTCGTTTCTTTGGGCAGTCCTTAGCCATGTGGCCTGTCTCACCGCAAGAAAAGCACCCACCATTCATCTTGGCCTTCTTTTTCCAGCAATCTTTCACTAAGTGCCCCACTTTGCCACAGAATTTACACTTCCTCTTCTCTCGGGACTTGTTGTCTTTCCCGCCCTTCTTAGAATCTGTCTTCTCAGGGTAGTCTATGCTGATGTGTCCAGTCTCCCCACAACGAAAACATTCTCCTTGCTTTCTTTTCCTCTTTCTACAATCCTTGGCTATGTGCCCTTTCGTACCACAAAAATTGCATTTGGTTTTTTCTCGTTTCTTGTTATTACTATTACGATCCTTTCTTGTTTAACTATTATTCGTCTTCCTACTCTGGGACACTTCCGCTTGCTGGTTCACGTGGAGGAGGAGGAGTGAAAGCGTCAGCAGCTGGGGAGTAAGGTCTCCAGACATGCTGAAACAGAAAGGGTAGATTCAAAACGAAGGATAAGAGATAGTACTTATGGCTTTGGGGAGGGGACTTTGACTTTTAAAATAAAATAATATTTTATCTTTTAAAAATGCTTCTTTAAATTTCCGTTTTGAAAATAAATTTTCAAAACTTTTTATCTTATCTGGTAAACCTATGCTCTGATACCAAGTGAAACACCCCACCTCTGTTAGGGTCACTCTTAAAGGGAATGCCTTAATTTTGGTGGAGGTTTATAAGTATAAGTCACAGATATACAAGACAGATATAAGAACACATATTTTTGAACAGCGGAAAACAACAACTTTTATTTCAATAAAATACGTGTTACACCAACCATACCATAATTGTCTTACAATACTTCCAAAACATAACATCTTCATAACTGTCTTGATTACATTATTTAAAGAAGCATAAAGAAAACATAAATAAACTGCAAAAGTCCCATAGTTGCTGTCCAAAGCCATAGTCCAAAACGAAAAGATCCAAGCAATACATTCTTTCTCTTCAAGCTGGATATGAAGGCTGGTCAAGCTGCGGTATTCCCTCCCTGTGGACCTGGGGGGGGGGGGGGGAATGGAAGAGAAGAAGACGAAAGAAAAGTAGAGTCAGACATAAAGCCTGAGTAAGTCTAGGACTATTCAGTCTATGAATAAAGAACTGGGTATGATAAGTATAAACTAGAAGTGGGAAAGCACCATAAACTTAGTTAAGTTGTCTAGGGTCGAATATACTATCGTACCCCATATTAATCTCTGTACCCATACAAACTAGTTCCCAACAGGCACCCCATAATTAGAGTGAAGTGATCCATTTTATGATGATCGTCTCCTACTCGCATAGTTACATGTGTCTTACGGCCCCCGATGTTGTAGTTACCTATGCTGGTCCCACCATGGGGTGTATCAAGTCCCATGGTGGCGGCCCGACACAATCCTAGAATGCACAGGTATGCTACTGGTGCCCAGTGCCTTATTTTTCTGCGACGGAGTGTGTGCACGCCCGCACCCCGTTAGAACCTACAGTGCTGCACCACCGCCGTCGATTTGACCTCTTACAGTCAGCCCAGTAATCGTGCCCTACCCTGCCTAGTTTCAGGGTATCATGATACCTTATAGGGTTACTGCTGAAAAGGATCCCCCGCTACTAGGTTTTCTATTTCTAGCCAACATGCTAAGTTGGTTAAGTGTTTTATAAACCTAACCCCCAATCAGTCTGTTTAGTTTAGCATGTTCCATTTTGATTAAGTATTAATATAATTTACTTAATCCTATCAATCCTGACTCAGCCTTAATTGTCTTATTAAAGCCTTGACCACTCACATTAGACACGTATTGTTGTGGCTGCCTGTTGCCGGTTGGGTCCGGGCAGTCTTACGCCACAACTCAGTCTAACCTCGGGTCCTTATTGGGCTCCGTGTTTAACCACCCACATTGGATAGGTATTGTTGTGACTACTGGACAGCCGGGCGGTTCCGGGCAGGTTTACATCACAACTCAATCCAACCTCGGGTTAAACACATCGTATTTTTCTACATTTACATATTTTGTCTCTTTTCTTTTTATATGTAAATATTTGCGGCCCATTATTTAAATTCATCTTTATTGGTTAAATTTCATTTATGCCACTTAATTGTTCTTTCAGGGTTGTTGGCATGCGTTAAACATGCCAACACATATGTTCTATATTTTAGCCCAAACGTCATTACCCCCGTATTATACGTTCGCTCCAACGTAAGGTGTGTTGGGTTTAATACTTAAACCCAATTTAGCCAAATGAAAAGGGGAGGCTTATAACATGATGTTTATAAGATAACATGAAAAAGGTGAGTGTGAACGCATGAACTTGCAACGAACGATTCAATTAACATAAAATAGGCTTATGTGAACTTGCAATTGTAACATCATATAATCATGGCATAACATGAATCATTTTATCCATATAATCATAGCATAAACAATACTTAAACATGAATCATTCTATTCGTATAATCATGGCATAAACAATACTTAAACATGAATCATTCTATTCATATGGTTAATGCATAGACAATACTTAAACATGAATCAATCTATTCATATGATTATGGCATAAACAGTACTTAAACATGAATCATTTATTCATATGACTATGGCATAAACAATACCTAAACATGAATTATTCTATTCATATGATTATGGCATAAACAATACCTAAGCATGAATTATTCAATTCATATGATTATGGCATAAACAATACTTAAACATGAATCATTTATTTATATGACTATGGCATAAATAATACCTAAACATGAATTATTCTATTCATATGATTATGGCATAAACAATACCTAAGCATGGATTATTCAATTCATATGATTATGGCATAAACAATACTTAAACATGAATCATAGGTTCAACTAACCATGTAAACTTGAAATTAAGAATCTAACTAAATTAGATATCATTATTATTGGCACATGGTCTTGACTAGAAATATAAGCCTATATTTTTATTTAGGCATAAACTAATCGTTTTCATAAAATCACTACATGTTAACAAAAGGGTACTTACTTTTGTCACTAATACAAAAGTATGGTTCAACTAGAATTATCCCAACCTAATTCTTATATGAATCATGGTTTTCATTCTATTCATAGAATTATAGCATAAACATATCTAAACTTACATCATGGTTTTTATTTTATCTATGTAAACTTGCAAGAGGAATGTAATTCTAATGTAATTCTAATGTAACTTATGATAACAACATGAGCCTAAAAACATGTTTTTCAATTGGGCATAATAACGAACATAGTTTAGTCATGTTCATAAAATTAATACAAATTTACAAAGATGCGTGCTTTTGTCAATATCACAAAAATATGATTTTTATACTTGAACTAGGTTGCCAATTTCAACATAACCTTCATATGAATCATAATACTTAAGTGGATCAAATTACACTAAAGATGACCATAGAATTATGCATCATGTTGTCATAACAATAGATCACAGACTTGCATGAATTTCAAAATAAACTATTACAACATATAGTTGTTGTTTCAACATGAATCTTATACTTGCATTTACCAAATGGGTGTTTTAAATAACTACCACAAACATGTAGTTTTCAATATGAATCATATGCTTGCATAAGTCCCAATCAAAATTCCACAACATGTGGTTGTCAACATAAGCCACATACTTGTATGAATCAAACCATAGCATTGCCAAATCGTTTAGAATCAAAATAACATACAAATATAATTCATTTTCGCCACAATTCCATTTCGTTTCCAATGCAAATCGCGTACTTGTAAATATCCAATCGTATACCATAATATTCCCAAATCGTTTTGCATCAAAGCAACATACAAATATAGATTATTATCGCCACAATTCCATTTCTAACATTACACAAATCAACACAATTATTTAATTCATATCGGAATAGCACTCTACTTACAGCGTATGGCAAATCTTCAATTCAGAAATTTGAATTCTGAATTTGGAGTTGCTATCCTTTGTTGTAGGCGTTGCTTTGATTTGATTTACGTTGCTTTAAGCTTTGAATTATCTCCTAGTTGTCTCTCTATTTCTGACGGCTATCTTCAGTCTCTCCTCAGCAACATGACAGTCTCATCTCCATTTTAGTTTATGTGAATTAGGGTTAGCCTTAGGTCCTTTTTATAGAGTTTGTGAGTTGATTTAGACCGTCGATGAAGCTTGGTTCAATAATAGCCGTTCGTTTGAAGGAGAGACCAACCAGGAGCTGACACCTAGCCCTAGTGACAAGGCAAGGCTCATAAAATCGACCAAACATAGACCTGGCCAGCCAGGGTGGGCTGGGTTCGACCTGGCTTAGGGGCCAGGTCGACACCCCAGTCGACACCGTGTCGACTTGGCAGTGGACACGGGTTACCCAGGTCGACTGCCCAGTCGACCTGGCTAGCCCTAGGTCGACTGCCAAGTCGACCTGGGTGCTTTGGGCGGGAATTTTCCTGCCTTGGCCAATTGGGCCCGATTTTGAATTTTGAATTAGTTTTTCTGAGCTGTTTTCGTCTGTTCGAATTTTAAACCTAATTCTGAAACTTCCGGAGGCCATATCTTGGTCATACAGACTCCGATTTTCGAAAACTCGGACTCTATTTCGCGTATTTTTCCGAGACGAACGCAATGGCGTATCCCGTTTCCCTTAATTCTTTGATTTGAAATTAATTATACTTTAATTTAAGAATTTCACGGTTATAGAATACACGGGGTGTTACAACCGACACAATATGTTTTGAAAAAGGGGTAAATGATATAATTTTCCCGAATCATATACTGCATGTGTTGGTAGTGATTATAATCAGATAAGGCTATAAATTGAATGGTTATGTAAATAGCCAATCAGGATTCATATAAGTGTAGTTTATGAAATCAGATGAAATAAATCTGAATCTAAATCAGAATTGGAATTAAAACTCAGGAAATTTGAATAAGTGTTTGTAAATGGACTTGGATTGGATATAAGAGAATTTTAAAATCCTGAGAGATTTTTAAATTGTTTTACAAGCATTATGAATGGTATTTTGAGATATATTTCAAAGTGGAAATGTTTAGTAATGGTTTAAAATGTGATATAGTATTGAACTCACTTCGATCGTTGGAAAATAGATTCCTATGATGATAGCTGCATCATCGATTACGATTTTCTAAGTGACGGATAACAACCAATTTTTTTTGTTTTTAAATTGTTTTGCAGAAACACGTTGTTCAGAAATTCAAAAGTTTTGAATTATTATTATGATTACAAATTGATTTGAAATAAAAACCCAAGGATTAAAATTTTGGAAATTTAAATTTAACTTATGAAGTTAAATAGGATGAGATGGTAAAAGTAAATGAATAAATTAGAATTTAACTTGACATAAGTTAAATAAAAATGGAATTGATCGGAGAATAATCCGAAATGGAATTTAGTTGATAAGTTAAGAGTTTGGAATCGAGAATGGAACTCGAGTTTGAAATGAAATTCGATTTGGATATAAGTGACTGTTCAGGTTCAAGGATAAAACTGATTGGAATTTGATTCGAATGATATTGGTATATGCAGAATTGGTAATTGATGGAAAAGGAAATAATGGTATGCCCGACAAAAAGGTACCAGTTTATATTTATATGTGTATGAGTTTTTATGAGCCGAATTGGCCAGCCGCTTGGCTTTTTGATTTTCTTTTAGGTTAGAGAAGACCTAGAGAGGCGAGTTGTAGTTGTACCGATTGAGCCGTACAAAGGAGGTACTGGCGAATTTTTTTAGAAATTTAAAGTGTTAGAAAATATTCTGAACTTTTGAAAATTTTCGTTAATAAGAATGAATTAATAATTTAATTGAAATTAAATTGGATCAGCTGAAACAAAAGATAAAGAAGTAAACCAGATAATTTTTAACCCAGTTAACAATGTGTGTTTTTCACCTTAGCAATTTCGAGGACGAAATTATTTTAAGGGGGGTAGAATGCAACATCCCATATTTTATCGATGTAATAATTAATTAATTTAATTACTTAAATAGTTATTTAGAGATCCAAAGGGTCGTTTGATTAAATAATACTGAATATTTAAATAATATAAATAATATAATAATATATTTATTTTCGAAATAATTGGAAATAACAGAATTCATAATATTGTGTGAATTGGACAATTTAAAATATATAATTCAGTTTAGAATTGAATTATATTAACGAATTTATCTATAAATTCCACTTGAAAGTATAGTTTATATTATAATTATAATCGAGCTCGAAATGGCGCGGCAATTCGTAATTTGGTGATTCGAACTTTAAACGTATATACATAATCTGTTTTAAGCCGGATTTCTGTGAAACAAAAAAAGTTCGGAGCTAGTGAAGTATATTTTTCTAATGGAAGAGAAAAATCGAGATTTCATTATGTAGATTTTGATTTATGATCAAATCAAATTTCTAAAAAGTCGCTACGGAATTCCTTTATAATTTATAACGATTTACTTATATTATAAATGGATTTTTAATATAAATTGAATACTGATTTAATCTAGATTTGAAATGCCGAGTTATAAATTCAAATAGGAATATTTTGGAGCTATATGATATTTTACTGTGAATATATACAATAATATTAATTTATTAACATTAAATTTAATTATTTTTAAATATATTAATATTTAAATGGGTTTATTCAGAGCTTTAAAAATAGCCAGTTTTGCAAATGACCTCCATTTTCGACGAAACTAATTTTGTTAGATCCGGAATATTAAATTATTGTTAGATTTAGTTTTCGTAATTTTTAGAGTTATTGTATGGTCGTATGTGATTTTAATGTTAAATAAAGTTAATATTTTGACTTTAAAAATGCGTTGTGTGAGCAAACAGAGTCAGAATTCAACGAAACAAGTTTTGTTGGGTCCGTAATATCAAACTCTAGTTGTATGTCAATTTTCACGATTTTTGGAAATGTTATGTGATCATATAAATTTTTAGATGATAAATATAAGCAACGGTACTAAATAAATTAATATAAAAATGAATATAAAATTAATATAATTGTCCTATAAATACCCTATCTTCCTCTAAACCTAATTTCTATCTTCATTAGTCAACAAAATTTTCCGCTGTCTTCTTTTTCTTGTTCATCACCAGAAATCGCGAGATATTAAATTCAAAACAATCAAATATAGTCCTATAAATTCTAGAATAAATATGCTTGGATTCATATCAGCGTGAGCTTTAGACTCATGTAAATTTCAAAGACTTCGACCATGATTCCAATCGCTCAAAAAAATTGTACAATGTTCATTTTCTTCTAGGGTTGGAATTCAGAAGCGATTTAAGCAACAATCTCCCGTTTGGAGATTGAAATTGAGTTGGTGGTAGGATGTGGAGCATGTCTGCAAAAATTGGTGTAATTCAATGTAAAAAAGTGTCGCGGGTTTCTACAGGTTGCGTTCGAAGTGGTAGAGCTCGAGATATCATTACATCAGGCGAGTTCATTAAGTTTAGTATAGGATAGAAGAGAATTGAAAGGAGAGTAAAATGGTGAACTTCATTTGGGTTTTTATGAAGTAAGGAGGTGGTTTGTGTTGTGAAGAGTTGCGGTAATGACATGAGCACGAGTAGCAGGTTGCGTGAGGAAGTGATGGGGAAGAAGGCATCAAGTTTGGTTTGCGTAATGGGATTGTTAAGCATGGCAAGAGAAGTGATTTTATATACTTTGTTCGATTTAGTTTTTATCATGGAGGAGCTAAGGATGCGAAAATGGATAGAGAAAGAATAGCGTTCGAATTTCTTTTTTTGGGAAGGAGAAGACCTGTAGCATTTGAATACGGGTCAAGAAGGGTTTGGGCCAGAGATATCAAGGGTAAGGCTCAATAGTTAAAATAAATTTAAGTTATTATTTAAATGTGTATACAACCTTGTAAATTTGATATTTTGATAATATGACATCAGAATTGCAAACGGTCTGATCCGATGGGATCGTATGGACAGCGGCTACACATTGGAACTGACTACGACTGAATTGGAGCTCATTACAATTTATAGAAAAATAAATTGTCTGTTTGAATCAACCGACAGTTATCGTTATTTAACGATGAACGTCCAATGTGAGTAAATCTCACTAAATCTTTACTGTTTTCATTTTTATAAATATAATCTAGTATTGATAAATGATGATTGATTGTTGTGTATTGGTTGTTTGGTTGAATTACTGATTTATTGGTTGAAATTACAGATAACAATATATGTATAAATCGTTAATCAAATATTGGTTCCGTTTATCAGAATATTTCATATTGAAATGAAATCGATGTTATTTATATTGTTTAACATCTGTGGATGTAGGGAAATAGGTTGGAGGGATCCAACTAGATTCCTGAATATTTATAATACTATTTGTTTTCATATATTGTAATACATGATGTGATATATAATCTGTGATTGATTACGATGACACTGGTCATGTTATTTGGTATTTTAAACAAAAGAAATATTTTTATAAAATAAATAGAATTATATAGAAGGTTTTATATAAAATGAATAGGATTATATAAAAGGATTTATATAAAATATATATAATTTTATAAAATGATTTATATAAAATGAATAGGATTATATAAAAGGATTTATATAAAATAAATATAATTATATAAAAGGTTTTATATAGAATAATCAGAATTATATAAAGGGAATTATAAATGAGATTAAGTGTTAGAAATAAAAAAGGGGATTGTATGAAAAATTCTGCAAATAAAAATATAAATAGAATTTGGGTTTGAGATATTGTTTTAAAATATGAAATCAAACTATTTTGATTATATAAAGAAATATTAATCGCATTCGATGTGAAAAAAAGATTTAAGTAAATATTTAGCAAATAAAATATTATAAAGGAATTTGGGGTTTGAATTAGGAATTTAAATGGAATTACTGAAATTAGAAACTGACAGGAAATTGTTTGAGTTGAATGGATTTCTGGGTATCGATCTGATGTTAATTTCGGGGTTAGGGATTTATGCTTGGGAAGCTGTTCTCTTACTAGTTTACAGTTAGAGACTGATAGAGGTGGGAAGATATTGATGCATGAATCAAAAATGGAAACGTTTTCCAAAGTTAATAACATATATTTTCTAATTTTATAAAATAAGGAATTTACAAATATATGGAAACGATAAATGGGAAATTGGGAAATGAAATGATGATTAATCGATAAGGTTTCCATTTTGGAATACGACCGTTGTTTGTACACATGTTTTCCTTTGATAGTTAAATAACCGACTATCAAAGATTTTGACCATTTCTTTTGTCAATACGGAGAGACCGGGATCAAATATATTATCTGAAAGCCAATCTATATGGCATTAGCGTTACGAATAAAATATGATGAGGATAGGTGAAGAAGGAGTTACGAAAGGGCTGTTTTGGCGATCCTAGATAGAAATTGCCTAAGATGGATTTACATAATGTTGCCTTCGGTTTATCCAGTCCCAGGACGATCTGTATGGAAGAATGTTTGATAGAGTATATTTAAATAGATCACGTAAGTTTATCTCTTCAAAAATGTTTAAGTTTGGTGGCGGAGGAATTCGTTTCTCTTAGCTATGTACCCATGTTATTTTTAGCGAAATCAATTTGTGATTGGGCGGGTATGAAGATGTGACATTCAAAGTGAATAAATGTGTGATCTATCAGAGATAAGTGTGGCCTCTATCCTCACAACCAGATAAAATCGGGTAGGTCGATTGGCTAAGTGGTTAGCTGCCAATTAGGGTGCTTTGCCACCTGATCTAGGTAAATTCCATTTACTTCTATAATCTATTTCAATGTTGTCCCTTTCGGGAAACGGGTGCTGATCCAAATCGTTGGTGATAATACATTTGGTACACTCAAGCGAAATGAGTGACGGTCATGTTTAGCCTAGGTTACAAGATGTTTTTTTGAACCCCGTGTATTCCTCTCTAGAGATACACTGTCGGAAAGTGGTCCCATATCTTGGTAGCTGGAATTCATTACCCAATATGAGCCCACAGTTTTTGATTATATATTATGTATTTGGAACGTGAGATGAAAGCGTTCTGCTAGATGATTATTATATTATAGTTGATAGACATTATTATAATATCAAATGAGTTTGATTAAAGATTATCGTTCCTTTCAAAAGGTTTTTGAATGTTGAACCAAGTGTTTTGGATTCTCATAAGGGAAAAACCCATTCCGTTATATGGAGTGGTCTTATGAGATATCGTTTATTCTCTCAAACTGTTTTAAATTGTTAACTCGCTCCAGTCCCATTGCAGACCCGGAGTTTATTTTTTTTTTGTTCTCCCCAAACTCTTTGGTGCCCAAATTTGTACAGGCAGTCAAGTATTCAGGATTTTGCAGATATACTAGGAGCTTGGAGCAGGAGGCTTCAGGATTTTATAGCATTTGTTTATTTCCACTGTGTTGTAAGTGTTGTACTCTGATAAATGTTACTGTATATATATACTTGTTTTCTTTTAAAGTTATGTTATATTTTATTCATCCCGCTGTGAGATTCATTTTACTCTAATTCTGTTGTTGTGATCTTCTTCTTCTTCTATTCTAATTTTCTATCTTATCTATTCTCACCCTTTAATTTCTTTCTATTAACTATCCGGTGTTTCCAATGCTTGGATTGTCGACATTGAGTTTATGTCGATAACTAGGATCGTGAAAACCGGGTCATTACAATGAAAAACAGACCCGAGGGATATTTTTATTTTGAGGTCCTTAAAGGCAGGCCGGTACAAATATGGAAAAGCTCCCGACCGAGTTCTGTGTTTCTTGTATAGCCCTGCCACATAACTCGGTGCACATGAGAGGTTATGTGTGGTTAAGGCATCGACCACGATTGATGATACGTACGTGGGAAAGTCTAGATACATGCATGCCTGCTCTGGGTGGTGTATCGTAGACTTGAGGGCATTACTCTGTGATGGAATCAGATTCGATCGAAGGTGGCAGTCCGTACTCTTACGTAGCATAGTAATGATAGATATATGTGGAACGTAACATTGTTATATAGAGATCCGTACGTCACTCCGGCGCAGCATAAGGGACTGCGTACATTTTAGTGGCTTTATGATGGAGACCGTGCGAGTGGGGTACCATGGGGTGTACTTAAATATTGGAGGGGTAGCAACATATTTAGGTTAATCCATTGGGAAGTAGATGGGGTACGACGTGTGTGTAAGCCTTGAGTGCTGATAACCCAAGTAACCTAATAAACAAGAAAATGTAACTGAATGGTATATGTAGGATTGTCCAAAATGTATAGTTTAAATCCAGTCACCTGAACTTTGTTCTGACCACTTCCTCATAACATACTCATAGGTTAGATTTGTGGCAGAGATATGATAGCTTTGGATAATAGTTAGGCAGTATTATTACTACGGTAAGGCTATATTTTGATTACATTATATTTTATCCATTCCGCCATGAGATGTTTTTCTGGGTTCTGATATATTTTATATCTCTGTCCTTTCAGCAGGATACTAGAGTAAACCAAAACGAGTTTCAACAGCTTAGAATTTTGAAAAAATTCGATCTGGCGGAATTCGGGTTGTTACATTTGTTGTCATTTCATGAAAGTTTAATTATGTTTTAGAGTTTGATGGTTTAAGTTTGTTCTCTAATAACACAATTAGGTCGTGCTTATAATAAATGCACTAACTAATTGCACAAAAGATCAAATGAGATATCATGAAATCATTGTATGTTGATTTGTGTGGTCATGAGGCTGAAGTTGCCTCTAAATGGCTTTCATTTCCTTTGTTAACTTCTAACTTGTTATTTTTTTAGTTTAGTTGTAGTAGTTAATTAAAATTTAACTCAACATTGTTTTAATTTGATGGAATATAAATAAAATTACTTCTTTCCCTATGGATCCACTTGTACTCGCTAACGTACTACAAGTGTACGTCGTACGCTTGCGGTTTATTGCACTTCACGACTGTTTTCCAATCAATAGAATAATCATCAACGAACAAGTTTTTGGTGCCATAGATGGGGAATGAATTTAATTTTAGTTTTATTCTTCGAATAAATTTTCTAGTTAGTTGTTCGTCTATTAAAAAAAATCATTCATTTTGTGATTAGTTGACTTGTGTTTGTTCAATTGTGTGTTTGTTTTGCTTGATCTTTTTTAAATTTCATTTGTGTGTTTGGTTGAGTTTAGTTGTCCATTTTAGTTTTGCTTGTGTTTTATTTCTTTTTTTTTTAAATAATCTCATTTTCATTTTTGCTGCTCAAAATGATTTTTGTTCATTGATTCTAATTTTTATGTTTTCTCTTCATTTGTTTCTCATGTTCTGTTCTTGAATATTAATACTTCCATTTTCATTATTTTAGTTGTTGCTTCATCCATCAATAAACTTGTACAGATTCCATCCATTCACACAAAATGCCACAATACATTCCCCTTGTTAGCTTAATCTTACTATCCTCTTCTATATACAATCCCACCAAGCAAGCTGCTAAAACCATACAACCCATTCTACCCGCAATCAGCAACTATTCCCACCTACTTTAAACTCCTACTATCGCACTGATCATACATTTATCAACTTTTCGCGTATTCACAATTCACCTTCGAAACTGCATAACATCCTCCATCACAAACTCTGGCGCCGTCTCAACCATACAACAACTCAACAGCAGTATTTAACTTCACCTGTTATACCATAGCCGATCACATACAACTCCGTCCAGTCATTTTCTGCTCAAATATATAGTATCAGCAACACTATAGCCACACAAACCCGCGCAACTCTAGTCACACAAACCAAATCTCTAATCCTACCACACAGACAAATCATTAAAACTTGCTACCAGAAAAGCAATCAACACATAACTTCCCCTTACCACTGTCAAACTCCCTTTACATAACCACAGCCCCTACAACAGCCGACCAGACTCAACCAAGTACATACAACATTCTCCATAAACATTATACAACATCATTGCATTCGACAAACTCATAACCTGCAAGCAATCATCAAATATCCCAAACATATCCTTGAACTCCAATCACTAACTCAGTCATCCTAACTACGACAACCATGGGCCACACAATTCACATTTCCTCACAAAAACCAATTTCACAACTGCCACCCAAAATCACACTTTGAACAACTCTCTACCATAGTCTCCTTCTCACCAATTCAGCAGAAATCCACTGCCCTAAAACCCACAACTGCCATACATTCACATTACACTACCCATTCGCAACTTCAAGCACACTACGCATTCACGACCATAGCCTCAACTGCCAAAAATCCCACTAGTGTACTTACTGCATCACCAATTCATCCACCATACTGAGACTATATCAGCTATCCAACCTCCACCAATATCCATTCCATACCACAACAACTCTCCTAGCTCCACCTATACTGAAGTCCTATAACCCTCATTATTTCAGTTGCACCTTACACAAAATACTGTCGCGCTCACTCCTTTCCTTGCTACCCCCATTCACTTACCGCCACGCTCGAACAAATCATACATACAAATTGAAATCCCCTTCCATCCATTTGCCGATTCATAACTTCAATCTACTCAATGTCAAAAAGTGAAGCATACACAACCAAAATCGAAACCCTAATTCAAATTACTCAAATAAGATCAACATCGGAACTCTCCACGACCAAACCAAATCGTACCCAATTAACAATTAAAAAATCCTATTGTGCAAATCCCTAAATCGCGAAGCAACCCTGTCGCATACCGGACAACTAGAGGCCTAACTTTATATCCTTGCAAAGTATTGATTTTTATGTAGGAACGTACTTGCGTTTTGATCAAAAATTCTGAATAATTATCAGAGACATTTTTATTTTGGATTTTTCGTGTGTTTCCTGTTGCGTGATAATGCTATGAACAAATTTGGTGATGGAAAATCATACAATAATAATTTTTTAGCATACACCCGTGTTTTAATAAAGAAACCATGACTATGTTACCCTTATACTTAATTGCAATTTAAGCCCTTCCTCATAATGCCTCTAATTAAAACCTTAAAATCGATAATATATGATTAAATCTATAGAATTTTATGAAGTTAATAATACCTAAAATACTAATTTAGGTGACTTTTACAACTAAACACTCTATTGCAAATGTGTTCTATCATCTAAAATGGAGCTGATTTTTAAAATAAAAACAATCAACTAATTTATAATACTAATGTTAAAAATTAAGGGTTTTTAAAATTTTGGTAAATTTATTGTAATAAATTCTCATTTTTCTATAATTATGTTTTATGGTCAAAGAGGGAAGATGATGAAAATATATAGTTAATTTAGTGAATGACATGGTGTACAAAAACAAATTTTCGGTGTATACTATTTCATTTCACGGTGTGTATTAAGAAATTATGAGTGTATGAATAGCATTAGCCTTTTGTGATATGCTTGCTTTAGGCTTTGAGTTTAACCCGGCTTTGAGCCGTGAAGTTATATTTTGTTTTTGAGTTTGATGAATTTAGTTTTGGGCGAGTTGGGTTTTAGTTTTAGTTTGAGATCTAGTTATTTGTTTTAGTTATTTATTTGAGTTGGAAACAGAACATGTTTGGAAAAATGAATCTCGAGTACTCAATTGCTTTTTGTGCAGAAAATGCAAGAGGAATTGCTTGCTTGTTTGGATTTGCTATGCTTTCCTTGTGCCTCCTATAAAAATTGCCACTAAAAACAAATTGCTAATAAAATTCTGCACTCTCATGTATCGTGTTCTAACTCCTGTTTATTTCATTGCATTGTTGATTTCTTGCATTTGCATTCATAAAAAAATCCAAAATAAAAATTCATTCATAGTTGCATTGTTAATACACGTTTAATTTCTGTTTTGCATTCATCTCATTTTATTTTTAATTTATAAGTACATTGTTATATTTTGAAAACTTTTATTTCCTTTTAACAAATTATTTCTCGGTATCTAGACTACGGTAGAGAAATTACTGTTTATAAATAATACGGTGATTCGTAAATATTATAGAGGTTATTCCACTGAAGGTACTTTAACATTCGGTTGCTTTGCTAGGGCGATTCCTAGTGCACTGGTAATAAATGTCCGTTAAGTAGCTGAGATTTTTTTTTTTTGAAATTAATCTAACCTTTATTATATAATATTAGAAAATTGGTAAATAAGTAATTTGCATCCATATAGTTGCATTAGGTTCATGCATACATAAAAAAAAGAAAAAAAATTATTAAAAAAGAAAAAAGAAAAAATTATTCACTTTTATGAATATTCACTTCCTTTTTTTCTTTTAAAAAATCAAAATAAATCTTTCCGTTTTGTGAATATTTATTTCCTTTTTTCTTTTAAAAAGCAAAAAAAAGAACAATTTTCTTGAAAATGTCTTAACTTCCTTATTCCCACAGATTTTACGATAGTTGTGAAAATCAATACAATATACATAATTTCACACCAAATTCGTATGGATATTTTAATAACTGCTACTATACAAATAACTCAGATTTTGGACCACAAAATTTTCAAAACAACGATCAAACATCAGCTTTCGAAACAAGTATTAAATCTTTACTTGAAAATCAAAAAATGTACGAATTGTATATTTCATACTTGTGCAACAGTTCAAGTCAAATTTAAAAAATAATCAAAATACAAATTCAATTCCAAATTCAAATGATTTTGATTATAACCCTTGCCAACTCAATTTCGAACTCCAAAATGTTTTTCAAAGTCAAAATTGATATATTAGTTACCTTTCAAATGTTTTTTACAATGGGAATAATTCAATTATGATGCAAATGGAAACTTTTGTTCTTAACAAATTCAAATTGAAAATTCTCAAATAAATAATTATAAATTTGATTTTGATGAACATAATTACATGGATTTGGTGTATGAAACCTATTTGATTTTTCTTGATAAACACCATCAAGTCAAAATGAATGACAATTCGCGTAATAATTAACCTTTTCCCACAATGACGATTTTCAAATAAAATTTTTTGAAAATGAAAATGAAAATCTTAATGAAGTTTTTGAAAACATGGTAGTCGATTTGGATTTAAATTCTTTTGAGATGGTAGAACCAAATATTAGATTTGATGTTCCTTTTATGAAAATAATTAATTTTAAACCACAAAATTAGAATTTGAAAATGATTTATGCAATGAAATTATGAATAATTTAAAGGAAGACGAATCTGATGAATGCAATTTTTTTGGACTCTTCAAAGATGAGTTGTTGAATTTTTAAGGCGTAGATTTGAATCACCATTTTGATTTTGAAATCAATAATTTGAAATTTTCAATGATAATTTTGAAATTCAATTGGGTGAACATAAACTTAAAATTTAATCCCTTATTCAATCTACCCCAAAAATCATCAAAAATAAAACAACTCATTTGATTCTTAATAAAACAACATTAGTTTTTCCGAATCTACATTCAAAATCAAAATTTTCTACGATTTGGTTTTTCAAGCTTGAACTGTAACTCTCATACTTGAAGAGAAAAATGAATTAGTCTTTAGAAGACCGTTTCATTACTTCTTGTCAACATATTTTCTAATATACTATAAAAAAAATTAAAATATTGGGCATATTTTCAAAATTTTATTTATCTTTTCTCCTGACACTTGGGTTGACTATGGGGACATAGTCAAAATCAAGCGTGGGGGAGTTTCATATTTATTTTGGTTTTTCATATATTTCTCTTTTATTTTCTTTTTTCATCCTAAAAAAATTCTAAATTTCTTTTCCAAAAAAAGGCATGTTTAATTTACTTTTAAATCTTCACGATAAAGTAAATATACGGTTTTGGTCGTACAATTAAAATGTTTGGAATTTTACTTCACTTAATTGATAACGAAAGAAAAGTTTAAATTATGAGAAAATTTAGTATAATTGGTATATAGGGAGATTCGTAGGTGATGAGTATGGAATGTTTTCCAAATTTTAATCTGATTAATAGAATGGTTGATTTAGACTACTTGCGATAACCTTTAGATCTTTTAAGTGAAGTTGAGCTAAGATATTCTCCTTTAACTCTCTCTCTTTCAGGGAAAAAAGTAACGACCTGGATTTTTGGTCATTTTATTTTGAATATTTAATATGGTTTAAATATTAAGCTAATAAAATAAATGAATTTTTATATTAAGTTTTAATAATCGATATGCGATTTATTTAGAATATATTGAATTATCATAATTCGAAAATATTGAAATTTGAAACTAGAATTGAATCGAAATGATTCCAATTATCAATATAAATTGTGTAACACCACGTAATTTTAAAACACATTAAGATGATAAACTAAGGAACACTTAATTAAATATTGGAAATTAAGTAAAACGAACAATGCCGTTGCATTCGTCTGGGAATTCTGCTTGAGATAGACCCCGAGTTTGTGTAAAACGGACGTCATATGGAGAAGTTATTATGGTTTGAAGTTTTCACATATATAAGCTAATTATATATATATAATGTAACACCCCACGTCCGTTAGTGTCACTCACAAAGGGAATGCACTAAGTTCTGTGGAGCATTTAGGGTAAAAGATGCAGACAAATTACAAGACAGATAGAAATTAAACAGCGGAAATAAAACTTTGCTTTATTGATAAAATAGTTTGTACAACGGTTTCTTTACAATATCAGAGTATCATCTGTCTTACAAAATAAAGAAGCATTAAAACAACATTTAAATTCCCCGATTTAAGCAAGAGCCAGCCATAGCATCTGAAAAGAGAATCCAGGCAAACTTCGACAAAGCTTCAAGCTGGGAAAGAGTGGCAGTCCAACTTAACCTGAGCTAAAATATTCCCTCCTTTACTACCTGGGAAGGGGGGGGAACGGAAGAAAAGAAGACGAAAGAAAAACAGAGTCGACATAAAGCCTGAGTAAGTTCAGTAACTTCTAGTATGTGAACATGGAAAACAAAACGACATGAATTAACTGAATACAAGATTACACCATGACGATAGGGTCAACAAGATTAGACAAGGTAGTCACAAGATATGCTAAGATAAATTGGATACGCTCTAATACTTTCGCCGCTTCGCTATTTCCTTGTTATACTGGTTTCTATATCTCTGCAACACCTAACTAGTGTCCCAACTAGTAATGTTAACGTGATCCCAACCCCTGTAGTTTCCGTTGCCTTCAGGCATACATTTATTATTTATTAACTAGATCTAATCTAGGGTTTTCTATCAAGTGCTTTCTAAATTTAACTAGAGTTTACGCTATCTGCTGAACGCTTCTCGAGTTCAGGGTTTATGCCACCTAATCCAACTAGGGATTACGCTACCTGTCGAACGATACCCCCAAGTCTAGGACACACTACCTAGAGTGGTATATGTTCCTATACTTCCCCATGCATGTATCGCGAATCGTTATCGCTTGTCTAGATGCACATGTCCTGTAATGTGCGGTCCGAGTCTTGTGACAGGGAAAATCAAGGAATACAGAACTCGGTCGGGAGCTTTCAGTTATCTGCCGATGCAGATGCTAAGGTCTGTTTTTATTCCAGTGGCTATGGTCCCACTTGACCCCTCCCTCAACTAATGAAAGGCACACCTTGTAAAATGAGAACTATACGCCGGCCCCCGGTGCCCCACTATCCTATGTCCATCCGCAACCATAACTAGATAGAAAGTACATGGTCTTTTGGAGTTCTCCGCCTTTCCGCTTCATGTATCTCGATTGACTCAAGATGGATGGTAGACGACGAGTTGCTATCACAGGGCTACCGTCTTCTCGTTGAATCACGTTGGTCCATCCTGGTCTTTAGGTTGCCATGTATTGCAACCAAGGCATACTCCTGGTTCTTCTACGCAGACCTTAACCTCTGTGAGCCCAGGAGAATCATCTGCAGCCTCACAGAGGGATACCAAGAGTACCCTCACGTCCCCTTGAAGCCTCAGGCTTCGTAACCCAATTCGTTGGAGCCTTCTTTTTACTCAGACGGACATTCGCTCTCTTCCCGTGTTATACTAAGAATTACTACTTAGTTTTACTAACTAAGATTTATCACTTAGTTTACAGAATTGTTGTTTTCTTAACTAAGGTTTACTACTTAGTTCCCTTTCCTGTCAATTTGGATTGGTTAAGTGTCATTAGTCAATTCAAGCCGACTTAACCCTCTTCATTTCTCCTGTCAAACTGGTTAAGTGTTATCAGTAATTCATGTTGACTTAACCCCACCACAAACCAAGTTATATTGGTTAAGTATTTCTTATTCCTTATCCTTACCCATTCACCCTGTATTGGTTCAGTGTTCCTTTTTAACTTAACCTTGCCCGTCTGTTTTAACTAACCTGTTGTTAATGGTTAAGTATTATCCCTTCATGTTTTAGACTTAACCCTATTCCTTTATCAAAATCTGATGGTTAAGTGTTCAAGTTTACTTAACCCTACGTTCTAGCCCAGCTAACATATCAAATATGCTAAGTGTATTAAATCTTACTTAACCCCAACCTCTAGTCTAGTTAATATGTTAATTTGGCTAAGTGTTTTCTTAGTTACTTAACCTCTACAAATCTTGTCTTGTTACCATGAGTTTGGTTAAGTGTCCCTGTGGACTTAGCCCTCCGTTCTAGCTTAACTGTGCTTAAGTTGGTTAAGTGTTCCTATGGACATAACACTCCCATTCTAGCTTAACTGTATGAACCTAACCCCACCTACGAGTCTTGTTATCATGTTGAGTTGGTAAAGTGTCTTAGTTAACTTAACCCTAGCATTCTTGTTATAGCTTTAACTAAATAAATTAAAGCCACAACCACTCACATTAGACAGATATTGTTGCGATTACTGGATGTGCCGGTTGGTTCCGGGCAGGTTTACATCGCAACTCAGTCTAACCTCGGGTTAGGCCTATTCGCCTTTTCGAGTTCAAAGGGTTTTGATTAATTTTCAAATCAGGTTTTGAAAGTAACCATCCCGTTCTTCGGATCAGTTAGGGATAACCAGGGAGAGCAGGAAACTTGTATTTTCCAAACTCAAGCCTAGAGACTATCCTCTCTGTCACCCTAGAACTTTCTGGTTTATTATTAAAAGAGATTTCGTTAACAAACCTTTAATTTGTCTAAATTAACATTTCCTCATTCTATAAGTAAATTAATCCTAATTTACTTATTTCCCAATTACTCTTTTAATGTAAATTGTCAACATTTATTCCTACGGCCCATTTTCCCCTCTGTATCATGTTTATGCTTTTTGGTACGTAAACCATACCAAATGAAGTGTCACTGACCATGATTTTTGTAAATCCTGACAATTACTCCTAATTATGGCCAATTTCAAGTTTATGCCAATATACTTATCGAGCCAAATTAGCTAATCCAATTCTGATTTAACATTCTAATTCACGTCAAACTAGACTTATTACTCTAGTTCACTATTCATGTAAATACTAGATTTACACGTCAATACAAGATTCAAATTACACATCTTATAATTCATGTCAAATTTATCCAATTTGCATTTCTATGAACATGCCATAATACATGTTCTCAATTTATGCCAATTTCCAAGTTAAACTACGTTTTAGTAAATTTCATATTTTGCCCCAAATCGCATTCCCACCGTTCGTACAATCGTGTTTCAATCTAGATTATAGATAAATCTAGATTCGTAGCATATAGGGAATGAACCAAAGATTGCTATGAAAAGGATAGATATAACAACTGGCATAAAATGGTTTTGAATAACGACGTAGGTTCAAGAACATGGGTAGACCTAACTTAATAGGTAAATTCCCGAGGTCTAAAACCAAGAATAGACAGAGTAGGTTCAATAACATGGGTAGACCTAACTTAATAGGTAAATTCCCAAGGTCTAGAACCAAAGAAAACCAAGGACAGGCAGAATAAATAATCGGGTTTAGACCCAATCTCATAATCACAAAACTTAAGCAACACTTTCCTAGTCATGAATCATAGGTGTTTAATCACAGACGTCCTTGTTATGTCATAGTTAATAGATTATGTTTTCTAATCAAAGGCATAGGTTTAGTCAAGGAAATAATCCTCATAGTCACAGTCACAGTCATAGGCAATGTTCGTAGTCATAGGCAATGTCCACAATCATAGGAAATGTTCATAGTCATAGGCAATGTTCATAGTTCCAAGGCATATGGTTCCAAAGTCCATAGTTTCACAGTCACAGTCTTATTGGTCATCGAATCACAACAGTTCTTAATTAGGTCCAAATGTACAAGCACTGATTCAAGTAGAAAGATTAGGCATAGTCTTTTATCCCTTTAATTTCATGTCACGAATAAAAAAAAAATGTTCAAATCTAAAAATAACTGACTTACAGAGGTTTAGATTAGAAAAGAAAGATGGCGTTGCTATGATTCGTGTGACGTTGCTTGAAACCGTTGAATCAGCTTTTGATTCCCTTCTTGAAGCTTTAATCTTGATTTGAATCTCCAATTAGAAGAAGAACTATAACTTGTTTTAGTGGAGAATTAGATTTATTTTAATGGTGGAGGCTAAAGTAGAGAGAAGCAGTATGTAGATGCCTTAGAGAATTTGTGTGGAGGAACCCTTAGGTCTAGGCATTCTTTTATAGGTGTAGAGAGTGTTTTAGGGCCCTTAGATCATCACACGAGCCATCAGAATCGCACAGGTCGAATACACATCATCCAACCACTCAAAAAAGAGACACGTCAGCACAGAACACTCCAGAATTCGGTGCTGGATTAGTATGGGCGCACTTGGCAGGTGCGCCAGTGCATTTTTGTACGGGCGCACTTCACAAGTGCGCCAGTGCATTCTGGTTTGTTTCCGGTTTCTCTACCTAACTTCGTTCGTTCATATCTCCTTCATACGGAGTCTGATTTATGCAAACTCGGACTCTATCTCAAGCAGAATTTCGAGGCGAACACAATGGCGCAACCCGTTTCCCTCAATTCTTCTTTTAAAAATTAATTATACCCTGATTTTTGAATCTTAGTGTTACAAGATTACGGGGTGTTACATTCTCCCCCACTTAATAGGATTTTGTCCCCGAAATCTTCAATTTAGGAAGAATGTGTCCTACCATCCAATCACCCATCTACTCAACCATTCAATCACAGGCATTCATTGTCCTTAAAAGATTTCTAATGCTTTCATGTTCATATGCATAGTGTGTGTATATGTCTTTATCTACTGTAAAATCAGGCGGTCTACTGATTCAGTTGACCTCCTTAATGCAAATCATGTCAGTGCCATGCGTCCAATCATGTATGCAAGCGTCCCTAGTTATGTAAATACTACATGTGTGCATAGCCATTCATCCGTATGCAACATCCATATGATAACATATCAGGCTCAACTTACAAACAAATACATTCCCATAAATGCAATATGAAAGCATCCGAACTGATCTAGTGCCTAATACGTATGCATATGCATTCACGAGCAACCACTTGCAACCACCAACCATAACATGTTTCAAACACATGTTTACATCCATTGGCTTCTACCTAAAGATCGAAGATACGACCTAGGTGATATACTTTGGAAAGAGAGAAACAATTATGCGTAAAGCTCCTACACAAAGAAATCAAGGATGCACCCTTAAGAAAAAGGGTATGACGCTAGTATCTAGCCTTCTTGAGCTTTACTCCACTGTATCTTAGCTTATTTAACTTCACGATTGTGAAGTTTCTGACCTCCAATTCAAAATAAACAGATGTCAATCACGGTACCAAGTATATGTACTAAGATGATTAGAGGTCTCCCTCTTATCCGCCATGCCATAACTATAGGGGTCGAAAGGTTACTACGTGCTTTTTAGAGTACCTGCCACAACTATTCATCCTTCACGCAAACCATCCTAGTCGAACTTGACATTCCTCAAGTACAATGCCCCAAAGGCCTGAACCAATATCAGACAAGCACCCAAGGAATACCTCCTTCGAATTTTGACGATCTACATGAGATGATACAAGCAAACTCGATAGCTATTCTCAAATCCCCAACTAACCAAAAATAAACTGGTCGGACCCCCAATTGGATTTGAGACTCTAGTGGGATCCTTTTACAATACAAGTGCTATGGTGTAGAGACTCAGCTATGGAAGTGGGTATGAACAATTGCGAAGCGCTAAAACCGAAAGAGTACGGACAGAAAACTAAACTCTTCCAACAGAACTTTACTTCCTTTCACCTAGGTGTGCTTGTTGGTGAAAGTATGTACTTGCCCTTCTGAAAATTTTGTTCCTCGTTCTTGCCCTATCATACCCTAGTAAAGATACTTCCTCTTGTCTTAGGTTTTATAATTTCTTCTTCCATCGTGAGCTAAATCTACATCCATGAATTCCTCATCCTACGGTTATGCTCCTTAGCCAAACTCCTCATCCCCTTCCGTGTGTAACCATGTTGACAAATCTCTTGAAAACTTCCTCCATCGTCCGGAAAACCCTATAAGCTTGAAAGAAGACTGTCCGTAAGTGAAACAACTATGGTCATAGATCGAAGTCGGACTCTACTTTGCCCTTCGATGAGGTTACCTCCCAGAAAGCCAGGAGCCCCAGAGACTCAAGAAAGAAGGAGACAAGAATTCAAACAGAGGAAGAGAAGACAGTGCATATGGCTTTGGGGAATATGCCTTTAAAACAAAACTTTTCTTTTGAAAATGCTTCTTTAAAAACCGTTTTGAAAAATATTTTTTTTTTCAAATCTTTTATCTGATCCGGTAACCTTCAGCTCTGATACCACGTGTAACACCCCACGTCCATTAGTGTCACTCACAAAGGGAATGCACTATGTTCTATGGAGCATTTAGGGTAAAAGATGCAGATAAATTACAAGACAGATAGAAATTAAACAGCGGAAAATAAAACTTTTCTTTATTGATAAAATAGTTTGTACAATGGTTTCTTTACAATATCAGAATATCATCTGTCTTACCAAATAAAGAAGCATAAAAACAACATTTATATTCCCCGATTTTGGCAAGAGCCAGCCATAGCATCTGAAAAGAGAATCCAGCCAAACTTCGACAAATCTTCAAGCTGGGAAAGAGTGGCAGTCCAACTTAACCTGAGCTAAACTATTCCCTCCTTTACTACCTTGGGGGGGTGGGGAACGGAAGAAAAGAAGACGAAAGAAAAACAGAGTCATACATAAAGCCTGAGTAAGTTAAGTAACTTCTAGCATGTGAACATGGAAAACAAAACGACATGAATTAACTGAATACAAGATTACACCATGACGATAGGGTCAACAAGATTAGACAAGGTAGTCACAATATATGCTAAGATAAACCGGATACGCTCTAATACTTTCGCCGCTTCGCTATTTCCTTGTTATACTGGTTTCTATATCTCTGCAACACCTAAATAGTGTCCCAACTAGTAATGTTAACGTGATCCCAACCCATGTAGTTTCCGTTTCCTTCAGGCATACATTTATTATTTATTACCTAGATCTAATCTAGGGTTTTCTATCAAGTGCTTTCTAGATTTAACTAGAGTTTACGCTGTCTGGTGAACGCTTCTCGAGTTCAGGGTTTATGCCACCTAATCCAACTAGGGATTACGCTACCTGTCGAACGATACCCCCAAGTCTAGGACACACTACCTAGAGTGGTATATGTTCCTATACTTCCTCACGCATGTATCGCGAATCGTTATCGCTTATCTAGATGCACATGTCCTGTAATGTGCGGTCCGAGTACTGTGACAGGGAAAATCAAGGAAAACAGAACTCGGTCGGGAGCTTTCAGTTATCTGCCGATGTAGATGCTAAGGTCTGTTTTTATTTCAGTGGCTATGGTCCCACTTGACCCCTCCCTCAACTAATGAAAGGCACACCTTGTAAAATGAGAACTATACGATGGCCCCCGGTGCCCCACTATCCCATAGCCATCCGCAACCATAACTAGATAGCAAGTATATGGTGTTTTGGAGTTCTCCGCCTTTCCGCTCCGCGTGTCTCGATTGACTCAAGATGGATGGTAGACAACGAGTTGCTATCACAGGGCTACCGTCTTCTCACCGAATCACGCTGGTCCATCCTGGTCTTTAGGTTGCCATGTATTGCAACCAAGGCATACTCCTGGTTCTTCGACGCAGACCTTAACCTATGTGAGCCCAGGAGAATCATCTGCAGCCTCACAGAGGGATACCAAGAGTACCCTCACGTCCCCTCGAAGCCTCGGGCTTCGTAACCCAATTCGTTGGAGCCTTATTTTTACTCAGACGGACATTCGCTCCTTCCTGTGTTATACTAAGAATTACTACTTAGTTTTACTAACTAAGATTTACCACTTAGTTTACAGAATCGTTGTTTTCTTAACTAAGGTTTACTACTTAATTCCCATTCCCGTCAATTTGGATTGGTTAAGTGTCATTAGTCAATTCAAGCCGACTTAACCCTCTTCATTTATCCTGTCAAATTGGTTAAGTGTTATCGGTAATTCATGTTAACTTAACCCCATCACAAACCAAGTTATATTGGTTAAGTATTTCTTATTCCTTATCCTTACCCATTCACCCTGTATTGGTTCAGTGTTCCTTTTTAACTTAACCTTGCCCGTCTGCTTTAACTAACCTGTTATTAACGGTTAAGTATTATCCCTTCATGTTTTTGACTTAACCCTATTCCTTTATCAAAATCTGATGTTAAGTGTTCAAGTTTACTTAAACCTACGGTCTAGCCCAGCTAACATAGCAAATTGGCTAAGTGTATTAAATCTTACTTAACCCCAACCTCTAGTCTAGTTAACATGTTAATTTGGCTAAGTGTTTTCTTAGTTACTTAACCTCTACAAATCTTGTCTTGTTACCATGAGTTTGGTTAAGTGTCCCTGTGGACTTAGCCCTCCATTCTAGCTTAACTGTGCTTAAGTTGGTTAAGTGTTCCTATGGACTTAACCCTCCTATTCTAGCTTAACTGTATGAACCTAACCCCACCTACGAGTCTTGTTATCATGTTGAGTTTGTTAAGTGTCTTAGTTAACTTAACCCTAGCATTCTTGTTCTATCTTTAACTAAATAAATTAAAGCCATAACCACTCACATTAGACAGATATTGTTGCGATTACTGGATGTGCCGGTTGGTTCCGGGCAGGTTTACATCGCAACTCAGTCTAACCTCGGGATAGGCCTATTCCTGTTTTCTAGTTCAAAGGGTTTTGATTAATTTTCAAATCAGGTTTTTAAAGCAACCATCCCGTCCGTCGGATCAGTTAGGGATAGCCAGGGAGAACAGGAAACTTGTATTTTCCAAACTCAAGCCTAGACACTATCCTCTCTGTCACCCTAGAACTTTCTGGTTTATTATTAAAAGAGATGTCGTTAACAAACCTTTAATTTGTCTAAATTAACATTTCCTCATTCTATAAGTAAATTAATCCTAATTTACTTATTTCCCAATTACTCTTTTAATGTAAATTGTCAACATTTATTCTTACGGCCCATTTTCCCCTCTATATCATGTTTATGCTTTTTGGTATGTAAACCATACCAAATGAAGTGTCACTAACCATGATTTTTGTAAATCCTGAAAATTACTCCCAATTATGGCCAATTTCAAGTTTATGCCAATATACTTATCGAGCCAAATTAGCTAATCCAATTCTGATTTAACATTCTAATTCACGTCAAACTAGACTTATTACTCTAGTTCACTATTCATGTAAATACTAGATTTACACGTCAATACAAGGTTCAAATTATACATCTTATAATTCATGTCAAATTTACCCAATTTGCATTTCTATGAACATGCCATAATACATGTCCCCAATTTATGCCAATTTCCAAGTTAAACTACGTTTTAGTAAATTTCATATTTTGCCCCGAATCGCATTCCCACCTTTCGTACAATCGTGTTTCAATCTAGATTATAGATAAATCTAGATTCGTAGCAAATAGGGAATGAACCAAAGATTGCTATGAAAAGGATAGATATAACAACTAGCATAAAATGGTTTTGAATAACGACGTAGGTTCAAGAATATGGGTAGACCTAACTTAATAGGTAAATTCCCAAGGTCTAAAACCAAGAATAGACAGAGTAGGTTCAAGAACATGGGTAGACCTAACTTAATAGGTAAATTCCCAAGGTCTAGAACCAAAGAATACCAAGGACAAGCAGAATAAATAATCGGGTTTAGACCCAATCTCATAATCACAAAACTTAAGCAACACTTTCCTAGTCATGAATCATAGGTGTTTAATCAAAGACGTCCTTGTTATGTCATAGGTAATAGATTATGTTTTCTAATCAAAGGCATAGGTTTAGTCAAGGAAATAATCCTCATAGTCACAGTCACAGTCATAGGCAATGTTCGTAGTCATAGGCAATGTCCATAGTCATAGGCAATGTTCATAGTCATAGGCAATGTTCATAGTTCCAAGGCATATGGTCCAAAATCCATAGTTTCACAGTCACAGTCTTATTGGTCATCGAATCACAACAGTTCTTAATTAGGTCCAAATGTACATGCACTGATTCAAGTAGAAAGATTAGGCATAGTCTTTTATCCCTTTAATTTCATGTCACGAATAAAAACAAAATGTTCAAATCTAAAAATAACTGACTTACAGAGATTTAGATTAGAAAAGAAAGATGGCGTTGCAATGATTCGTGTGACGTTGCTTGAAACCGTTGAATCAGCTTTTGATTCCCTTCTTGAAGCTTTAATCTTGATTTGAATCTCCAATTAGAAGAAGAACTATAACTTGTTTTAGTGGAGAATTAGATTTATTTTAATGGTGGAGGCTAGAGTAGAGAGAAGCAGTATGTAGATGCCTTAGGGAATTTGTGTGGAGGAACCCTTAGGTCTAGGCATTCTTTTATAGGTGTAGAGAGTGTTTTAGGGCCCTTAGATCATCATATAAGCCATCAGAATCGCACAGGTCGAATACACATCATCCAACCACTCAAAAGGAGACACGTCAGCACAGAACACTCCAGAATTCGGTGCTGGATTAGTATGGGCGCACTTGGCAGGTGCGCCAGTGCATTTTTGTACGGGCGCACTTCACAAGTGCGCTAGTGCATTCTGGTCTGTTTCCGGTTTCTCTGCCTAACTTCGTTCGTCCATATCTCCTTCATACGGAGTCCGATTTATGCAAACTCAGACTCTATCTCAAGCAGAATTTCGAGACGAACGCAATGGAGCAACCCGTTTCCCTTAATTCTTCTTTTAAAAATTAATTATACCCTGATTTGTGAATCTTAGTGTTACAGGATTTCGGGGTGTTACATATAATAAACATTTTTGAAATTCAAAACTAGTTCGAAAATCGAATGCAGGACAACACACGAGTCAGGCCCATTGGGCGTCGACCCCTGCTAGGTGTGTCGACACATGGGTCAACACCATAAGGGAGGTGTCAACACCTATGTCGACACCCAGGTCGACACCCTCAGATCCGAGCCTGATACACTCCTACGTATGTGGACTTGTTTTCTGACCAGATTCGTGAACCCTAGGCAATAAATAAGACATCATTCTCATTGTTTTACTTATTCTAAAACAATAAAGAACTAGTTGATGCCTCTTCCTAGATTAAAATAGCCTATTCTTCCTCAACAAACAAGTTATTCAAGTTCAGAGATATGTTCTTCAATAGCTACAATCAAGTCTCATGTTCTTTAGATCCAATCACAGTGAGTCTGTGTCATTTTTAGATAGATATAGTTAAAATATAATCTTAACATGCGTATAAGTTTGGATCCATTCCTATACCTATTGAGTAATCAAAATCATAATAGATCTGCCATTATTTGTACATCTAATTCACTGTTTACATCTCATCATGCATGCTTGTGATGTCCCTATTCTGCTAGTTGCTTAATCATGTCACTATGCCTAATCAGCTCTGTTATCACATGTTCATCAGATCTATTCCAATAAGCATATCTTGTTATTATGGCCAATTCTGTCACTACATGCTAATTCTGTTGCTATGCCTATTTCTGCCATCATATGTCAATCTTGTTATTATGCTTATTTCTATTCTTTTCCCTCCTTCTATTCCCTTTTTATTTTATTTTACGGTCAGCCTATCTTCGATCTTAGGCATGCCGCTGAAACATACGAACTTGCGAAACTGGGAAGGATGGGAAAACGTTAAAATTAGGGCAAAACATGTATTGCGAAATTTGGGGCATAACCTGAATTGAAAACATGAACATGGATTTGGGGCATATACCAAAATGTGATTAAAGATCTTAATTTGGGGCTTCCGATACATGATAAATATGAATAGGAAAAGTGGCATGAAAACCAATAATGAATAGGAATAATTATTAAATAATGAAAATGCCTAGATTTACAGTAACTAGAAACTGTTATCGCGCTTAGACACGAGGTTAGATTACACTAGTGGTAAAAGTCTGCCTGGCCCCAACCAGCATATCCAGCGACCACAAGTGGTGAATCTAATGTAAGGGGCCTAAGTGCATAAAAATGTAATGGGCTAAGACATGAGGTTTAGTCTATCTTGTGGAAGAAGTCTACCCAGACCCGCCCGGCATATCCAACGTCCACAAGTTGTATGCTTAATGTTGGAAGTCTAGCATATAATAACCATAAGTGAATATATGGTAATGAAATTGTTATACCTAAACTTTTTGAATCCATAGGGATTACATGAACATATTAACTTGAGTAGGGGTTAAGTAAACTTTCTTGAAAAAGTGGGAGGGTTAAGTATATCTTGGGGTGGTGGGTAATATTTATATATAGGGCCGCAAATTTAACTTCTTGGGGTTATGTGTAACACCCCACATCCATTAATTTCACTCACAAAAGGAATGCATTAACTTCCATGGAGGTTTTAAGTGAATATAGAACAGAAAAATTACAACAAGACAGATAATAAGTAATATTTGGAAATCTAAAACTTTATTTCATTGCAGCGGAAATTAAACATGTTTATTACATCACAAAACCATAAATCAGAGTCAAGTACAATATCCATCTTGATAAAACAAAATACATAATCCCATTACATAAATATCCATTAAAGAAGATAACAAGCTGGACTTTACTTTGGCGGTCCAAGCTTTACAAAAGAGAGATAAAGCAATCCAATCAAACTCCGCTAGAGCTGGGCCCACCCTGAGGACCTGGTGGGGGAAAAAGATAGAAATGGAGGGGGTCAGACATAAAGTCTGGCGAGTATGATAATTCTAACAATACTATTATCAAAATAACTAGACTAAGGCATAAGATGGAAAACAAGGAAATGTCTATGAACTATTGGGTATGGAAGAGCAGATAAAGATAACGTTAAAGGCACACCTAATTACTAACGAATAATTACTACACTGCACCACACCAGTCACTCTAAAGGTTGATCCCACGTGCTTCAGTTAGAAATTATATAAATAGATTCGTGTACCCCTAACTAACTACATAGGTGCCGCCTGCCCCTATCTCCTCTAGGTGTACCCCACTACCCACTTTCGATCGGCTCCGTACTTGTAGATACCCGTGCTGGCCCCACAGTGGGGTGTATCACTCCCCTAAAGTGGCAACCCGATACAACTTGAGAATGCACGGCTTATACCTACACGATGCAACAACGTCTTACCTACCAGCCCGGGTCCACACACGCAAATGAAACCCGTTGGACTTGCGTTGCCACCTCTAACCCGTTTGGCCTCTTATAGTCAAACCCAGTATGCGTGTCCCGTCCTCGACTTGGGTCGAGCCCACAAAGATACGTTTGGGTTACTGGTTGAAATGGGCCCCCACAAGCTATCCACCTTAGCTTGTCCCCACTAGTATATCCGACTTAACTCTCTTCTCAGTCATGTTCATTTACATGTGTGTTTGGTTAAGTCTTACTAATCGTATTTCAAATGCCCCTAAAGGCACCCACTAGATTCCTCATGCCACCCAAGGCACCTACTTAACCCCCATGTCCCACCTTACATGTTTATCTAGTTAAGTATTTCTTAATTCATTAAGGCCATAACCTTATAAAGACCACTCACATTAGACTGGCATTTATGGCAGCTGGATTTGTCGGTCGGGACCGGGCAGTCTTACACCATAAAAGAATCTAACCTCGTGTCTTTACAACTGTTATGCTTTACGGTATGCAAAATCATATCAATTGCACCCCAATTTCTTAATATTAAATCCTTAATATTACAACTACCCCACGTCATACATTCGCTTATTCAACGCAAAATATATGTTAGACTCGAATAGTCTAACTCATAGCACAAAGATAAATTATCACAACATATAGACAAATAAAATAGATCTAATCATAATAGGGGCGAAACTTGCATAAAACTACACATGTCATGGATCTAAAGGTGTCAACTTGTTTGGTTAAATGTCACAACTTACATAATATGATCATAATCCAAATTCATGTATAAACTTGCATATGTGGTTTATGCAACATAATGATGGTGTGAACTAGCATCTAACACATAGAACTCACACATGTCATAGCATAATTCTAGATCTAAATAGATGTCATAATTCTAAATCTAAATAGATGTCATAGGATATGTGAGAATATACATACTAATCCATCTAAACTTGCATAGGTACATGTGATTTAACATGTGAATCATCATAGCCCCAAACATATATATAACCAACATCATGATTTGATCAAGCATAAGCTAACTATAACATAAATAATAACATCATGACTTTGTAACATCGCAACTTAGCATAGAAACTTGCAACAACATATATAATATCATCATAGCATGATTTACAACATATAGGATATCATCGTCACATAACATAGGATTTACAACATACATGATAGCATAAGGTTTACAACAACATATATGACAATTCACATCATTTTCTTACGATCCATATCACATCTTAATCTTATTAGTTTTCTAATAATCTTGTTAAGATCATCATACTCACCACTCAAAAGTAGTCGAATTAGCGCTCCTTTGATGAAGAATCGCTGTTAGGATTGGGTAGTTCTGATTTGGTTGCTGTTCTTTATCTTTAATTTGGTGGCGGCTGCTCTAGGGCTCAAAATAACAGCATGACGACCATGGTCTTTGTTTTTTTTTCTGATTTAGGGTTTGTGTATAGGGGTCTTTTTATAGAGTTCTAAATTAATTTAAGCCGTCGGATGTTCTTAGGGTTAATCAAAACCATTCAATTATGATAGGGTGATGAGTCAGCCCTAATGACTCAGCAAGGAGTCAAAATGGACTCAACAACATGTGTCAGCCTGAACCAGAAAGCTGTGCAGGCTCCAGCCTCGGCCTGGGCGCACTTGGCAGGTGCGCCAGTGTAAATATGTACTGGCGCACTTCCCAAGTGCGCCAGTTCATTTATATTTTTTTTCTATACTTTGCCACCAAACTTCATTCGTCCATAACTCTTTCATCCGGTACTTGTTTCCCGCAAACTCGGACTCTATCTCCACTAGAATTCCGAGACGAACACAATGGCACAACCCAATCCCCATAATTCTCACGTCTGAGATTTATTATTCTTTAATTTAGTTAAATCGATTATTCAAAAAAAATCCGAGGTGTTACATTCTCCCCTCCTTAAAGGATTTCGCCCCCGAAATCTCAAAGTTAAGGAGAATGTATATCCTACCATCCAAACAACCATCTACTCAACCATCAAACATGGCATCTATTGTCCTTATAAAATTTCTAATGTTGTATGAACATATGCAAGAAGTGTGTGTATAAGTTCCTTATCTAATGCAAAATTAGGCGGTCTACTGATTCAGTTGACCTCCTTAATGCAAACCATGCTAGTGCCATGCGTCCATTATGTATGCAAAAGTTCCTTAATGCTACATATTATCTCTACATGCGTGCACAATTATCATCTGAATGCAGCATTCATATGATAAAAAAAATCCTCATACATCCATTTTATTAAATACATCCATATATATGCAATATGCAATATGAAGTGACTGAGCCGATCTAGTGCCTAATAGTGTGTGTATATGCATCCACGAGCAACCACTAGCAAACACTTGCATTCACTTTGCATCCATCATACATAATATGTCTCAAACACATGTTTCAACCATAGGATTATCCTAACTAAAGGTCAAAGATACTAGAGAGAGGATACTCTAAAGTTAAGATAAGTACAACCTAAGTGATAAAGGAGAAATTAAAAGACATACCCTCAAAAAGAAAAGGGTACAACGAACGCATCTTCGCTTCTATCTCCCAAGTAGCGTTACTCCCATCATCTCCCCATTGCACTTTGACTAGTCTGACCTATCGGTTTCGCAGCTTCTTGATCTCCAACCCAAGAATGCGCGTAGGAGCTCGTCGAATCGTCGCATCACGCTCTATCTCCACCTCTCTAAGCAAGCTCGGCTCTACCACTTCCGCGGTCTCGTGCAAGCAATTCTTCAAATGTGACACATGGAATACGTCGTGTACACCACTAAGTCTCTCAGGCAACTCCACTCTATACACCATCTGTCCAATCTTCTCCTTAATAGGAAACGGCCCTACGAACGTTGGTGCTAACTTCCCAACGGACCCAAAGCGAACGACGTTTTGTAATGGAGACACTTTGACAAAAACCATGTCCCCAACCTCAAACTCAAGATCTGACCTCCTCTTGTCCGCATAAGATTTCTGTCTATCTTGCGTCGTCTTCATCCTTCTTCGGATCAAATCAATCTTTTCCGAAGTCTCTCTAATCATATCCGGCCCAAGCAAGATATATTCTGTAGCTTCCCACCAACATATAGGCGAACGACACGACCGTCCGTAAAGAGCTTCGAATGGTGTCATACCAGTGCTAGAGTGAAAGCAGTTATTATATGAATATTCTACCAACGGAAGATGTTCCTCCCATGTACCTTTGAAATCTAAGACACATAACCTCAACAAGTCTTCTAGAATACGATTCACCCTCTCGGTCTGGCCGTCCGTCTGAGGATGATATGCGGTGCTCAAACATAACTAAGTCCCTACCGCCTCTTGCAAGCTTCTCCAAAATTCGCTAGTGAAAATAGGATCGCGGTCGCTCACTATGCTAGAAGGAACACCGTGCAAACGAACTATTTCTCGAATGTATACGGAGACTAACCATGGAGCAGTCCTCTTACTCTTCACGGGAATAAAATGGGCACTCTTAGTAAGTCTGTCTACCACGACCCAAATACCCGTATTACCCTTCCTCGATCTCGGTAGTCCGTCAATAAAGTCCATCGAGACGCTTTCCCACTTCCATTAGGGGACCTCCAATGGATGAAGCAATCCACCGGGCTTCTTTTGCTCCGCTTCCACTTGTTGGCACACCAAGCATCTAGCGACATACTCAGCCACATCTTTCTTCATGCCGGGCCAAAAGTAAACTCGTCTCATGTCCATGTACATCTTGTCCCCGCCGGGATGGATGGTCATCTTCGAATGATGTGCATCATCAAGAATGTTCTTCCTTAGGTCATCATCTTTTGGTATACAAAGTCTACCGTCCCTACGTAACCAACCCTTATCATCTAGGGTATACCTACGGAGATGGCTCGATGAATCCCTCCTTTGAGCTTTTCTACTAACTCAACCAACTGTGGGTCGCCTCGTTGTGCCTCGCCAATCCGTCCTAAAAGCGTAGGTCTAACCTCTAAGGATGCTGGCATACTGGGTACGAAGTCAATGGAAGGTGTAAAATCAAACGTATAAATGAACTCTGAACTTCGCCGCTCAACAAATAAAGGACTTAAGGATAATCTTTTTCTACTTAAGGCATCGGCCACTACGTTACCCTTGCCAGGGGTATATGCTATCTCGAAGTCGTAGGATGCTAAGAACTCCATCTACCTTTGCTGCCTTAAGTTCAAGTCCGTCTAGAGAATAAGTATTTTAACGATTTGTGATCAGTGAATAATTTGAATTTCTCGCCAAGAAGACAATGACGCCAAGACTTAAGCGCGAAAACAATAGCGGCCAACTCTAGGTCATGTGTAGGGTAATTTCTTTCATGCACTCTCAACTTCCTTCCACCATAGGCTATTACCCTTCCCTCTTGCATTAGGACTGCGCCTAGTCCTGTCCCACAAGCGTCAGTATAAACGGTAAATGGCTTACTCCCTTCTGGCAATACTAAGACTGGTGCTGTGGTCAAAACTCTCTTTAAACGTTGGAACACATCATCACAATCTACGTCCCATGTGAAGACTAAGTTCTTCTTCGTCAAGCGTGTTAATGGAGCTGATATTTTTGCGAAGTCTTTGATAAACTTCCTATAGTAGCCAGCCAACCCTAAGAAACTTCTCACCTCGGTAGCATTTTTAGGAACCTTCCAATCTTGGATGGCCACTATCTTCGCGGGATCCACGGCTATCCCTTCTTTGGAAACCACGTGCCCTAAGAATCGCACTTCTTTCCTCCAAAAGTGACATTTGGAAAATTTAGCTTTAAGGCTATGTGCTCGAAGAGTCTCCAAAACTTCCCTAAGATGTAGGGCATGCTCTTCTTCATTCTTAGAAAAGATCAAGATGTCGTCTACAAAGACCACCACGAATTTTTTAAGTTACTCCCTAAACACCCTACTCATCAAATCAACAAAGTATGCGGGGGCGTTTGTCAAACCGAAGGGCATCACTAGCCATTCATAGAAACTGTCCGGAGTCCTAAAGGCAGTCTTGCCAATGCTATCCTCAGCCACTCTCAACTGATGGAATCCAGTGGCTAAGTCCAACTGCGAAAACACTGAGGCGCCAACTAACTGATCGAAGCGATCGTCAATCCTCGGCAGTGGGTGTTTGTTCTTCTTAGTAAGCTTATTAAGTTCTCTATAGTCCACACAAAGTCTAAGGGACCCATCCGCCTTCGTGGAAAATACTA
This sequence comes from Allium sativum, assembly GCA_030737875.1. Classification (NCBI taxonomy): domain Eukaryota; kingdom Viridiplantae; phylum Streptophyta; class Magnoliopsida; order Asparagales; family Amaryllidaceae; genus Allium; species Allium sativum. The sequence continues at coordinate 480,105,040 of CM060926.1, read as the reverse complement.
CTGGAGCACCCCACTCCGATATACTACGTCTTATGAACCCCTTCTCAAGCAACTCCTTCACTTGCCTATTGAGTTCCCACCTTTCACGAGGAGCCATGTGGCGTACTAGCAAAGATACTGGTTTTGCATTATCCACAAGATATATTCGAAAATCTATCTCCCGCTTCGGAGGCAAGCCCTTCACCTCCTCAAACACATCCGAATATTCTCGGACCACTCTAACAGATCGTAGATTCTCCACAGACACGTCAAGCGATTCTGGATAACTTAGCATAACGAAATTTATTTGTTCACAAAAGATTTCGAGAGTGTTACCAAGGCGAGTCATGAGCCTAACTACTCTCCTTTTGCAATCAAGAACAGCCCCATTTCTGGATAACCAATCCATTCCTAAAATTAGCCCATAGCCCGTGAAGCCCAAAACATAAGCATCACATCTAAACTCAACGCTAAGTATAGAAATTTTCAAATCCAAACACATCATGGACAAATAAGCTGAGCCCCCAATTGGATTCGAAACAACTAAGGGATCCTCTACTAAACTAGTGTTTAAGTGCAGTGATTCAACTAATGATGTAGAGATAAACGAATGCGATGTGCCCGAATCGAATATGGTACGGACAGGATGATCAAACAGAAAAACTAAGCTTTCAACAGAAATGGTTCTACCTCGTTCTTGCAGCGCTGGCACCGCGAGAGCCTGAACTTGTCCCCTTGCCTGCCCTGGTGCCATAAGAGCCTGCACCTGTCCTCCCGAGGTAGACCTTGCCCTCTGCCCCTTCTTTAGGCAGTCCTCCACTAGATGTCCCGCTTCACCACAGTCAAAACAGTCAGTCTTCTTTTTCTTTCTGCAATCCTTGCTGAGATGGCCTGGTGTCCCACTATTAAAGCATCTTTTCTTTCCTTTGTCATTATTGTCTTTACCACCCTTCTTGTTTTGCTGTTGTGGTTTCTTCTGATCCCCTTTCTTCTCGGGTGCCTTATTAGCATTAGCGCCTTTCTCCTCGTGCATGAGTGCCACGTCTACTAGCTTCTCAAAGGTGGCCCCCATAGGGATGTGGGTCATAGCCAACCCCTACAATGGCTCATTCAAACCATTAACGAACCTCAGAGCCTTCTTCTCCGGAGTGTTCACTAAGCCCAAGCCAAACCTTGCTAATTGATTAAATTTGTTGACATATTCTTTCACTGATGAGCTTCCTTGCTTCAATGTCAAGAACCTTTCCATATATAGATTCTCTTCTGCCCTTGAGAGAAACTTTGCCTCAAACCTACGCCTGAAATCCGCCCAAGAATCAACAGGACGCTCCCCATTAGTGACCTCCCACCAAACGAGGCCTCTCCCTTCATTAACCAAGCTGCTAATTTGACTTTCCTCCCTTCTTCTACTTCAAAGATTTCTAGCAATTCTTCCACCTCCTTAAGCCAATCTCTAGCCTCCACAAACATTTCTGACCCTTGAAAAGGTTTTCCACCCATAGCCTTAAATTCCTTGCATGTCTTTGCAAAAGTATCAGTGCGAGGAGGGGGAGGAGGAGAAGCGAGTGCAACTGGTGGTGGAGGAACATTGGCTGGACCTGCAGCGGCCCTAGCTTCTAATAAGCTCCTATACCATCTTGGTATCGTTACACCATCCGGAAGGTTAAGATCTTCAGCCATGCTGAAACGAAAAAGGAAAGATTCAAAATGGAGAATTCGAAAGATAAAGATATATGGCTATTGGGGATTATGTTTTTTTTTACAAAAACTTTCCTCTTTAAATTACTCATCAAGACATGTTTTTGAAAATACTTCTTCCAAAAATACTTTAGAAAAATAGTTTTTCTAAAAAAATTATCTGTTTTGGTAACCTTAAGCTCTGATACCACGTGTAACACCCCACGTCCATTAATGTCACTCACAAAGGGAATGCATTAACTTCCATGGAGATTTTAAGTGAATATAGAACAGAAAAATTACAACAAGACAGATAATAAGTAGTACTTGGAAATCTAAAACTTTATTTCATTGCAGCGGAAATTAAACATGTTTATTACATCATAAAACCATAAATCAGAGTCAAGTACAATATCCATCTTGATAAAACAAAATACATAATCCCATTACATAAATAGCCATTAAAGAAGATAACAAACTGGACTTTACTTCGACGGTCCAAGCTTTCCAAAAGAGAGATAAAGCAATCCAATCAAACTCCGCTAGAGCTGGGCCCACCCTGAGGACCTGGTGGGGGAAAAAGATAGAAATGGAGGGGGTCAGACATAAAGTCCGACGAGTATGATAATTCTAACAATACTATTATCAAAATAACTAGACTATGGCATAAGCTGGAAAACAAGGAAATGACTATGAACTATTGGGTATGGAAGAGCAAACAAAGATAACGTTAAAGGCACACCTAATTACTAACGAATAATTACTACACTGCACCACACCAGTCACTCTAAAGGTTGATCCCACTTGCTTCACTTAGAAATTATATAAATAGCTTCGTGTACGCCTAGCTGACTACATAGGTGCTGCCTGCCCCTAACTCCGCTAGGTGTATCCCACTACCCACTTTTGATCGGCTCCCTACTCGTAGATACCCATGCTGTCCCCACAGTGGGGTGTATCACTCCCCTAAAGTGGCAACCCGATACAACTTGAGAATGCATGGCTTATACCTACACGATGCAACAACGTCTTACCTACCAACCCGGGTCCACACATGCATATGAAACCCATTGGACTTGCGTTGCCACCGCTAACCCGTTTGGCCTCTTATAGTCAAACCCAACATGCGTGTCCCGTCCTCGACTTGGGTCGAGCCGACAAAGATACGTTTGGGTTACTGGTTGAAATGGGCCCCCACAAGCTATCCACCAAAGCTTTTACCCACTAGTATATCCCACTTAACCCACTTCTTAATCATGTTCATTTACATGTGTGTTTGGTTAAGTCTTACTAATCGTATTTCAAATGCCCCTAAAGGCACCCACTAGATTCCTCATGCCACCCAAGGCACCTACTTAACCCCCATGTCCGACCTTACATGTTTATCTGGTTAAGTATTTCTTAATTCATTAAGGCCATAACCTTATAAAGACCACTAACATTAGACTGGCATTTATGGCACCTGGATTTGTCGGTCGGGACCGGGCAGTCTTACACCATAAAAGAGTCTAACCTCGTGTCTTTACAACTGTTATGCTTTAGTTTGGGCCTAGGACCCCTCACATTGGGCTGACATTTGTGATTACTGGATTTGCCGGGCGGGTCCGGACAGTTTTACGTCACAAACGAGTCCAACCTCGTGTCCTATGTATTGATTAACACTTATAATCTTTTACCCTAGTTTTAAATATATCCCTATTCAAATCATTAATTAATTCCAATTTTAATGATGTCCATAATTGACTCAATTATGGCCATGCACTTACGGTATGCAAAATCATATCAATTGCACCCCAATTTCTTAATATTACATCCTTAATATTACCACTACCCCACGTCACACGTTCGCTTATTCAACGCAAAATATACGTTAGAATCGAATAGTCTAACTCATAGCACAAAGATAAATTATCACAACATATAGACAAATAAAATAGATCTAATCATAATAGGGGTGAAACTTGCATAAAACTACACATGTCATGGATCTAAAGGTGTCAACTTGTTTGGTTAAATGTCACAACTTACATAATATGATCATAATCCAAATTCATGTATAAACTTGCATATGTGGTTTATGCAACATAATGATGGTGTGAACTAGCATCTAACACATAAAACTCACACATGTCATAACATAATTCTAGATCTAAATAGTTGTCATAATTCTAGATCTAAATAGATGTCATAGGATATGTGAGATTATACATACTAATCAATCAAACTTGCATAGGTACATGTGATTTATCATGTGAATCATCATAGCCCCAAACATATATATATAACCAAAATCATGATTTGATCAAGCATAAGCTAACTATAACATAAATAATAACATCATGACTTTGTAACATCACAACTTAGCATAGAAACTTGCAACAACATATATAATATCATCATAGCATGATTTACAACATATAGGATATCATCATCGCATAACATAGGATTTACAACATACATGATAGCATAAGGTTTACAACAACATATATGACAATTCACATCATTTTCTTATGATCCATATCACATCTTAATCTAATTAGTTTGCTAATAATCTTGTTAAGATCATCATACTCACTACTCAAAAGCAGTCGAACTAGCGCTCCTTTGATGAAGAATCGCTGTTAGGGTTGGGTAGTTCTGATTTGGTTGCTGTTCTTTATCTTTAATTTGGTGGCGGCTGCTCTAGTGATCAAAATAACAGCATGACGACCATGGTCTTTGTTTTTTTTTTCCATCTGATTTAGGGTTTGTGTATAGGGGTCTTTTTATAGAGTTATAAATTAATTTAAGCCGTCGGATGTTCTTAGGGTTAATCAAAACCATTCATTTATTATAGGGTGATGAGTCATCCCTAATGACTCAACAAGGAGTCAGAATGGACTCAACAACACGGGTCAGCCTGAACCATAAAGCTGTGCAGCCTCGGCCTGGGTGTACTTGGCCGGTGCGCCAGTGTAAATATGTACTGGCGCACTTCCCAAGTGCGCCAGTGCATTTATAATTTTTTTTCCATACTTTGCCACCAAACTTCATTCGTCCATAACGCTTTCATCCGGTACTTGTTTCCCGCAAACTCGGTCTCTATCTCCACTAGAATTCCGAGATGAACACAATGGTGCAACCCAGTCCCCATAATTCTCACGTCTGAGATTTATTATTCTTTAATTTAGTTAAATCGATTATTCAAAAAAATCCGGGGTGTTACATTATGCAATCTTACTACACTAGTAGGCATAACCTATGGAAATCCTTGTAGTGGGAATGCAAGCCTACGGGAAGCTTGTATCATCTTGTGTATGGGACCCGTTTCAGTCAGTAACCCATATCTAGGTATCAAATGAGTACCCCGAACTAGGTCGGAGTCGGGGCATGCTTACTGAGCTGAGTGTAAGAGATCCAAAAGAGAGGACAGTGTGGGCGGCGCATTCCGATGAGGTCATGTGTGTGCATGGGTCCAGACTAGGGATGCTAAAACGCCATGACATCAGTAAATATGGTTGTGCACATCCTATAAAGGAAGGGTTGCCACTTTAGGGAGTGATACATCCTATTGTGGGGCCAGCACAGGGTATCTACGGAGTAAGGAGCCGATCGATTGGGGTAGTAATTAGGGTACATCTAGTCTCGCTTGTTTAGGAGCCCGTTATCATATTTAGCTGTAACACCAGTTTGTTCAGTTGGTCTTCCTGTTATTGTATGGGGTAAAACCTCTCACTAAAAGTATGCCTAAGTCTACCATCTTGTTGGATCAACTTGTTCATCTGGTACTAGTATTGGTGCATAGAAAAGAAGCGCTATAAATATGTTATATTTGGTTTATCCTATTTACCTTGTCATACCTACCTCATATGTTTTTGTCCCTCTTATCCAGTTCATATGCCTATCATGATGCTTATACTTATTTACATGCTAAAAGTAACTGGAATTGCCATACTTATGTCTGACCCATTTTGTTTCCTCTTCATTCTCTTCCGTTGCCCCGCTCTCCCTAGGTTCATAGGGTGGGAATACTTAAGCTTAATCAGGATTCTTCTTTCCTTCTACTTGAAGATGCTTAGTTGTACTTCTTGATTTCGTTTCTTCTTTACTATGGATATACATTTTGGTGACTGTACTTCTTTATTTATTGTAATCTAATGGTTTTAGTACAAGACAGAAGTTTTAAGTTGATGTACTAGGTTTTATATATTTCAGACTCATGTTGTAACTATGTTTTGAACCATGTTGTTTTCTAGCTTAAATAAAGTTTTAAATCCCGCTGCTATTTTATATCTATCTTGTAATATTTCTATTTCTGTTTACTTGTAACACTTCACGAAACTTAATGCATTCTCTTAAAGAGTGACATTAACGGACTGTGGTATCACACTTGGTATCAGAGCTGAAGGTTACTAAATCGAATAAAATATTTTGAAAATTATTTTCAATTTTTTTAAAGAAATCGTTTTAAAAAGAAAAAGTATGTTTTGAAAAATATATTCCCCAAATCCATATGTAATATTTTTCGATTCTCTAGTTGAATCCCTTTTTCCTTTTCGTTTCGGCATGTGTGGCGAATCTAATATTCCAGAGGACATTATGATACCGGGTTGGTTCATTATGTATCTAGGGGCCACGGTGCCTGCAGGTGGTCAAGCAATCTTTCATTCCCCAGTTGCACCCGTTATTCCTCCTCCTCCTCTGCGTGCTGATAATATCTCTCAGATATGCAAAGATTTCCATGCTATGGGCGGAAAGCCACTCCGAGGAATTGGACTTTTATAGAAGCAAGGATTTGGATTAATGAGACAGAGGATTTGTTTGGAATTTTCAAAGTTGACTATCGTAGGAAGATCCAATTGGCTGTTTGGCAGCTAAAATCTGAGGCTTCATTCTGGTGGGGGGTGACGCATGTGGGACGTCCATTTGAGACATGGGATGATTTCCGACAAAGGTTTGAAATGAAGTTTCTTTCTCAAGTCGAGCAAATATGCAAATGGAAAAGTTTTTGGTGCTTAAGTAAGGAAGCATGTCTGTGAAGGAATATGTTAAATTCAATCAATTGGCGATGTTTGGCTTGGAGTTAGTAAATACCCCACACAAGAAAGCTTTGAGGTTTGCTAGAGGATTGAATGAACCCCTTCATGGGTTGGTTGTGCCTCGTATTCAGATGGAAGCAAATTTTGAGAAGCTCGTTGATATGGTGTTAATGCACAAGGAAGATAAAGGTGAAAAGAAAGAGGCTAAGGTTGAGGAAATACAAAAAAGAAAGTGTGGCCTAAGTAAGGACAACAATAGAAAAAGAAGGGAGGAAAGGACGGCAAGGCTAGAGATAATAGGAAGTGCTGTAATTGCGGACGCAATGGTCACTTGATCAAGGACTACAAAAGAAAGAAGAATGCTTGTTTCAATTGTGGAGAGGTCAGACACCTTTCTAAGGAGCTCCCAAAGAAAAAAGGACAAGGTCAAAGGGTAGGATCTTCGGGAGGGCAGGCGCATGCTCTCGTGGCCGGTGCACGAAACAAAGGTAGGGAAGTTTACGTTAAAGGTTTGATTTCTCTTTCCAATCATCCAGTTAGAAGTCCTTTTGATTCGGGCGCTCAGCATTCTTTTATATCTAATTTTGTGGTTGAATCTCAGCACCTTAGTACTAGTATGGTTTTGGATCCCGTTGTTATCTCAAAAACCATTGGTGGTACGGCTCATTTGTCTATGATTTGTCGAGGTTTGAGAATATCTTTGTTAGGCATCGAGTTTGAGTGTGATGCATATATGCTTGGTTTCATGGGCTATTGTTTAATTCTAGGGATGGATTGGCTGGCCATGTATGATGCCATTCTGGATTGTGAGAGGAGGGTCATTAGACTTTTGACATGCCATGGGAGGAGCCTTGAGATTTTCTCTGACCCAAAGGGCATGTCATGTGTAGTTTCCTCGATTCACTTGATCCATCTGTCAATGTTATACGATCTTACAAGTAGTCTGTGAGTATCCTGATGTTTTTGATGAGGTTCGGGGCTTACCTTCATGACATGAGATTGATTTTCGTATATAGTTGGTGGACAATGCAAAGCCAGTTCCACATGACTCCAAGAGAAAGAATGGAGCTCAATAGGAAAGTAGAAGAGCTACTTGAGAAATGGTTTATTTTGCGAAGCATATCTAAATGGGATGCTCCGGTGGTATTCGCAACTAAGGCGGATGGTTCTCTTTGCTTATGTGTGGATTATAGAGAGTTGAATAAACTTACTAAAAAGAACAGGCACCCACTCCCGAGGATAGATGATCTGTTTGACCAGCTTGTTGTGCATTCGTTTTCTATCAATCAGACTTGGCCAAGGGGTTTCATCAGTTGAGGGTGGCCGAGGATAGTATAGACAAGACTGCTTTTAGAACTCCGTATGGTTTCTTTGATGGCTCGTCATGCATTATGGGTTGACTAATGCAACCTCCTATTTTGTTGATATGACTTGTAGGGTATTTCGTGAGTTTTTAAATAAGTTCTTTATGGTCTTTTTTGATGACACCTTGATTTTCTCGAAGAACGAGGAAGAGCATGCCTTACATTTAAGGGAGGTTTTGAAAACACTATATATGCACCAGCTTAAGGAGAAATTCTCCAAATGTCATTCTTTGAGAAAAGAAGTGAGATTTCTAGAGCATTTAGTCTCTAAAGATGGGATAGCAGTGGATCCCTCGAAGGTAGTTGCAGTTCATGATTGGTAGATGCCAAATAATGCAACGGCGTTGAGAAGTTTTCTTTGATTGGCTGGTTATTATAGGAAGTTCATTAAGGACTGTGCAAAGATATTAGCCCCACTCACAAGATGGAGGAATAAGAATCTGACCTTTTCTTGGGATGTAGATTGTGCGATACTTTCCAGCGATTGAAGAGGGCTCTAACAACAACCTCAGTCTTAACCTTGCCCAATGGGAATAAAGTTTTCACAGTATACATGGATGCACGTGGTACAGGGCTTAGTGCATGAAACACCCCATCTCCGTTAAGGTCACTCACAAAGGGAATGCCTTAACTTTGGTGGAGGTTTATAAGTAAAAGTCACAGATAAACACAAGACAGATATAAATACACATATTTTAAACAGCGGAAAACAAACTGGCTTTTATTTCACCAATATGTGTTCATACAAAACATTTCCATAGTTGTCTTAAAATACTTCCAACATTACAACCTCATTACTGTCTTGATTATTAAAGAAGCATAAAACATAAATAAAGTAACAAAAATCCCCATAATGATATCCAAAGCCATAATCCGAGCAAAAGAGATCCAAACCATACATCTACGGTCTTGAAGCTTGCAAAGAGTCTGACTTAGCTCGGTTGTTTCCTCCCTGTGGACCTAGGGGGGAGGGGGGAGGGGGAGGGGGAAACGAAAGAAAAGAAGACGAAAAGAAAATAGAGTTAGACAGAAAGCCTGAGTAAATCTAGTGACTCTTCAGTATGTGAATAAGAAAAAAGGGCATGATAGATATAAACTGAAAACAGGAAAGTATCACAAGATAAGGAAATGTAGTTTAGAATCGAATGTACTATCACAACCACACTATATATCTCTGTACCTACTTGAGCTTATTCTAACTGGCACCCCATGCTGAGGGTGAAGTGATCCCCATTTTCTAAAGATCGGCTCCTACTCGCATAAACATATGTGTCATATGGCCCCCAAGAATTGTAGATACCTATGCGGGTCCCACCATGGGGTTATCAAGACCCACGGTGGCAGCCCCGACACAATTCTAGAATATATAGGTTATGCTACTGGTGCCCCAGTGCCCTATTTGTCTACTTCCGTGTGTGTTCACGCCCACACCCCGTTAGAACCTACACTCTGCACCCACCGCCGTCATTTTTGACCACTTACAATCAGCCCAGTAATCGTGCCCCACCCTGCCTAGTTTCAGGGTACCATGATACCTAATTGGGTTACTGCTGAAATGGGTCCCCGTTACTAGGGTTTTCCAGTCAAACATGCTAAGTGGTTAAGTGTTTGTATTTAACTAACCCCACCCATCAATTTTATTAAAATGTTGAATTGGTTAAGTGTTTTAGTTAACTTAACCCTACCATCTGTCCTTAGCCTTTTAAAGCACCGACCACTCACATTATACAGATATTATTACGGTTACGGGATGTGCCAGTCGGTTCCGGGCAGATTTACACCGTAACTCAGTCTAACCTCGGGTCCTTATTGGGCTTCATGCTTAACCACCCACATTGGATAGGTATTGTTGTGACTACTGAACAGCCGGGCGAGTCCGGGCAGGTTTACATCACAACTCAATCCAACCTCGGGTTAAGCATACCGTGTTTTCTAAATTTACATATTTGTCTTTATTACCTGTTATATGTAAGTTTGTTAATCATTAAAGGTTATGGCCCACATTCCAAGTTTAATATTTTTGGTATAAGAATTTATACCGTTTAAATGTCACAAATTTTGGCATGTGACAAACATGCCAATTTCATATATTTTTATGACAAGTTTTATTAATATTCCCAACGTTACCCCGTTTAAACATTAGGCTAACAATCTTAGCCTAATTTTTCATTCTCATAGTTTTTAACATAGGATATTAGGCTAAAAACTTAGCCTAATTTAGCGCACACAAATAGGCATAAGGGAATTCATAAACATAAACATAACATAGGTGTAAACTTGGCATTTTTGGCATAGTCAATATGGACATCATAGGTATGAACTTGCAAAATAGCCAACATGAATGTCATGGACGTGATCTTGCAAAATAGTCAATATACATATATTTGAATTTGCAACATAGCCTAAATAAATTTTACATATATGTGAATTTGCAACATAGCCTAAATAAATTTTACATATATGTGAATTTGCATTGAAATAAGGGTCTAACCAAATAGGTGTCACATAAAATTGCATATTTAGACTTATACAAACTTGGGTTTAAATATGTTTAACTTGGCATAATGTCAACCACAAAACTAACATGTTGTATATTAACCAAAATGTCCAATTTTAAAATCTAATCATATAGCTTATTTCAACATGAAACTTGCATAGTTTACGTAACCCAAACGGTACTTAACATAGATCCAATTATACTTGCAAATAAACATAAGAATGTGTTCCTAGATTTTGAGTCATGTAGGCATAAAAGGTCTCAAATCTAGAACGTGTTTACATAGGCCTTAATTTAGATTTAGAGATTGTATATAGCCCATGCCATAGACATAAACATAAAGGGATCAAATTCTAGTTTTTGCACAAACTTGCATGTGCCATTGTTTTCATATACAATTGTCCAATAGGCTTGCATCAATCAATTTAGGCCACAAATATCAATACACAAGTCATGACAGAATCATTACAATACACAGAATTTATATCATTATTATACAATAACACAATTCTATTTTCATTTACATCGAATCACGTCACAGTTTTATTCATATTCTGAAAGATCATTATACTTACAACGAATGCAGAATCTTGAATTATGTATTCTGAGTTCTGAAATTGAGATGCGTTCCTTTGGGTAGATTAACGTCGCGTTGATTAATTTGATTAAGCTTTAGTTCTCTTCTTAATTTGATTCATCCCTAAGCTCCTATCCCTTGACGGCTATGCTCAATTCCTTCCCGGCAGCATGATGACTCTAATCTTATTTTTTTGTGTAGTTGAAACTTAGGGTGTATATACAGATTCTTAGATTGTTTTGAGCCGTCAGAAGAAGACAGGAGGAATCTAGACCATACAAAGTCCAAAGAGCCAATCAAGAGGTGACATGTCAGCCCCAATGACACATCGAGCCACAGAAATTCGAGCCAGAGCCAGACCCAGCCAGCCAGGTCGACCAGGTGGGTCAACTGGCAGGTCGATGGTCGACCTGGGGTGACCTGGTCGACACCATGGTCGACCCTATGGTCGACCTGGTCCCTAGGCGGGAATTTTCCCGCCCAGCCCAGTTTGAGCTTATTTATCGAATTTTGAACTTGAAACCGAGAAGTCTGAATTTTAAATTTTATTCTGAAACTTCTAAAGGTCATAACTCCTTCATACGAACTCGGACTCTATCTCAATCAGAATTCCAAGGCGAACACGATGGCGTAACCCGTTTCCCTTTATTCTTTCATTTACAATTAATTACACTTTAATTTTTGAAGCTTAATGTTATAGAATTCATGGGGTGTTACATTCTCCCCCTCTTAGAAGGATTTCATCCTCAAAATCTTCAAGTTAGGAAGAATGTATATCCTACCATCCAATCATCCATCTACTCAACGAACAAACACAGGCATCCACTGTCCTTAAAAGACTTCTAATGCTTCATGATCATATGCATAGAGTGTGTACATATCCTTATCTAATGCATAAATTAGGCGGTCTACTGATTCAGTTGACCTCCTTAATGCGAATCATGTAAGTGTCATGAATCCATTATGTATGCAAAATTTTCCTACTCATAATTCTACATGAGTGCACAACTATTCATACAAATGCGACAACCATATGACAACATATCAAGTTTCAGCCATATACAACGAGAATACATATATGCATATGCAATATGAAGTGTCTGAGCCGATCTAAAACCTAGGGTATGTGTGTATATGCATCCATGAGCAATCACTAGCAATCACTAGCAACCATTTGCAGCCATCATCCATAACATGTTTTCAAATACATGTTTGCATCCATTTGTTTTCTACCTAAGGAGTTCGGAAAAGGTCCGAGGGGATATACCTAAAAAGATAGATAAAGCATAACTTAAGGAAAAAGAGATATCAAAGATGTACCCTCAAAAAGAAAAGGGTAGGCAGCGCGTATTCTGTCCTCGGTTTCCTAAGTCGCGTCTTCCTCGGTGTCGCTCCACTGAACTTTAGCGAGTTTGACTTCGCGGTTGCGTAGCTTTTTCACTTCAGTTCCTAAGATGCGGGTTGGAACTCTCCTCACAGTTGCTTCACGTTCCACTTCGGCCTCTTCTAGAATGCTAGGTTCCACCACTTTTGCAGACTCATGCCAACACTTCCTGAGGTGAGAAAAGACGTTGTGAACTCCGGCTAGTCTCTCGGGTAGCTATAATCTATAGGCCATCTTCCCAACCTTCTCGATGATAGGAAACGGACCTACAAATCTTGGTACTAACTTTCCTGTGGATCCAAAGCGAACGACGTTCCTTAAAGGAGATACCTTAAGGAAAACCCTGTCCCCAACCTCAAACTCAAGGTCGGTCCTTCTTTTGTCGGCGTAGGATTTCTGTCTGTCGTGGGCTGTCTTCATTCTCCTTCGTATCAAATCCACTTTTTCTGAAGTCTCTCTAATCATGTCTGGCCCAAGTATAATCTTGGCAGTGGACTCCCACCAACAAGTTGGTGATCGGCAAGGTCTTCCATACAAAGCTTCGAAGGGCACCATACCGATAGTGGCTTGGTAACTGTTGTTATAGGCGAATTCCACTAAAGGAAGGTGATCCTCCCAAGTCCCTCCGACGTCAAGAACGCACAATCTTAGAAGATCTTCTAATACTATGTTCACCCTTTCTGTCTGACCATAAGTTTTGGGGTGATAGGCCGTGCTCAAACATAACTGTGTGCCGACAGCTTCTTGCAGACTCCGCCAAAATTCGCTCATGAAGATGGGGTCTCTATCACTCACTATGCTGGTGGGTATTCCATCGAATCGAACTGTTTCCTTGAGATAAAGAGAAGCTAGAGACAAAGCAGTCCTTCTACTCTTGATAGGTATAAAGTGGGCGCTTTTAGTAAACCTGTCCACTATTACCCAAATGCCAGTATTGCCTCTTCTTGACCTAGGCAACCCGTCAATGAAGTCCATTGAAATGCTATCCCACTTCCATTGCGGGATTTCTAGAGGATCAAGTAGTCCTCTAGGTTTCTTTTGTTCCTCCTTGACCTGTTGGCATGTCACGCACTTAGAAACGAAATCTGCCACGTCTTTCTTCATGTCGTTTCAATAGAAAGATCTCTTCACGTATTTGTACATCTTGTCTCCACCTGGGTGTATTGTCATCTTGGAATGATGGGTCTCCTTGAGAACCTTCTTCACTAAATCCCTAGCTTGTGGGACGCATAGTCTTCCATCTCACCTCATCCAACCCTTATCGTCGATGGAATATCTATTGTGGTGACTGGAAGTTTCACCCCTAATTAGTTTATCAATCACATCCACGAGCTGAGGCTCTTATCGTTGTTCGGCCCCTATTGAGTATAAAAGAGTGGGTCGTACTTCTGGGGATGCCAATAAACCAGGTATAAAATCCGAAGAGGGCCTAAAGTCAAAACCACCTATATACTCCAAGCTTTGCCTTTCTACAAAGAGAGGGCTTAAGGTAAGTTTCTTTCGGCTCAACGCATCTGCTACTACGTGTAACAACCTGTAAATTCTGGGCCAGTTTAAAATTTTTATTTTGGAAATTTTAGTGAATTTTGAACATTTAAATTGAATTATTTTAAATAATATCGATGAGAAATTTATTTTGAATAGAATTCGAACGTATATTTTATATAGATCGTCGTTAGAATATAAATATTTATTTATATATATAAAAGGAATTGAAAATGGCGCGGTAGTTCGATAATTCGATTTCAAAATTCAATTGAACATACCGGGTGCAAAATAAACCGGATTTTAGTGAAACCAAAAATAATAGAATCTAATGGAGAATATCTTTCCAACGAATCCGGGAAATCAAAAATTCATAGCGGGAATCAAAAGTTACGTCCAGTTGAAAATTCAGAATAGTCGCTATGGAATTCTGGACCTTAAAAATGGAAATTTTGCAAACGACATTGGATTTCGACGAAACCACTTTTGTTGGATCCGTGATGTCAAGTTATTGCTAAATTCCAATTTTCGTAATTTTTCGAATCAACATGTGAGCGTGGCAAAGGAAAACGCGTTTGACCAGTTTTATTTGATTTTAATCGACTGGAAAATGGCCATTTTTCAAACGCTCTCAGAATTCGATGAAATTAGTTTTGCTAGGACCGTATCGTCAATACAAAGCTAGAAAATATTTTTCAGGAATTTTTCTAGTTAGTATGTAGCTCCAGTAAATTGAAATGTGCGTTCAAATTCAATATATAGAGTTATATTTTGATTTTGACGAAAACTGATCGAAACAGTCGAATCAGCCTGCGATATATATCCCATTGTGTTCGGAGTGGAGGTAATTAGCTAGGGACGTCAGTCGGTGGGTTTGATTTCGAGATCGAAATAAAAAGTTGCATTTTGAAGTTAAATAATTAAATAAATAAAAAACCTTCCATCTCCTGTACCCTCAACCCCCCCTCCCCCCGTTCAGATTCACTTCAGAAGGAAAAGAAAAAAAACAAAAAAAAATCGATCACGTCGCCCCCCCTACCGCCACCGCCATTTCTTCTTCCACCTCCTCCGCCTTCCTTTCTCCCCCACCTTCCCTTCGTATTGATCTCCTCCTCCCCCTCTTTTGAAACCGACACGAGCCCCTCCCTTTCCCCACCAAGACCTGTCGCCTTGCCTCCCCCCGACCACCTAGATTCGCCGCTACCCTCCGCCGAACACTAGAGGCCGCCGACCCCCCCCCCCCCCCTCAACATAGTACGTTTTTTTATTTGTTTATTTATTCTTTTTCTTTTTAATAATGTATTTAACATTGTTTTATAAAAAAAACATTTGATTTGAATAGGATAGAAAAACTAGTGTTTTTAGTGTTCGAAGGTTTGATTTTTATACATGTATAGCATATATAAAAATATAATTTTTATACTAGTAGAAGGTTAAAAAAATATAATTTTTATAATATAGAAAAGTTAAAAATATAATTTTTATATAGGTATGATGATAAAAATTTGATCTTTATATATGTAGCGAAATAAAAATCTGATTTTTATTCTATATACGTTGAAGTGGAAAAGTGATTTATATAGCAATGATATAAAAATTCGATTTTTATATGTTGAATAGCAAAGTAAAAATTCGATTTTTATATATTAAATAGCAAAGTAAAAATTCGATTTTTATATATTAAATAGCAAAGTAAAAATTCGATTTTTATATATTGAATAGCAAAGTAAAAATTTGATTTTTATATATTGAATAGTAAAGTAAAAATTCGATTTTTGTATATTGAATAGCAAAGTAAAAATTCGATTTTTATATATTGAATTGCAAAGTAAAAATTCGATTTTTATATATTGAATAGCAAAGTAAAAATTTGATTTTTATATATTGAATAGGAAAGTAAAAATTCGATTTTTATACGTTGAATAGCAAAGTAAAAATTTGATTTTTATATATTGAATAGCAAAGTAAAAATTCGATTTTTATATATATGTAGTGAATACGGATGACGAAAGTGACGAAAGAAGAAACGGCAGAGATTTTCTACATATGAAGAGTCGAGGCATTGGGATTAGCTAGTCGGTGAGAACTCCTCACCTTTATTTTATTTCATTTCTAGTTAAAATATATACTAGGATGCAGACGGTGTTTAGTAGCACCCGACACCCATCGTCCACAGACCATGGACTGCTTGTATGCTTGTTTGTTTGATTTTGATGTGTAGTTGATTGTGTGATGTGAAATGAAATAAAACATTTATATAGTTGAAATAAAACATTTTATAGTGGAAAATATTTTATAGTTAAAAATAGAATTTTTAACGTGTGTATGAAACGAAATAAATAAATATAAACAAATCGGACGATTTGTTTATATACACACATTTGATTGATATTGATTGGGACGATAAATTTTACACATTGCCCAACTGCACAAATAAAATCTGTGTTTGATTGTTTGAAACCCCACACGGGTATTGGGATGATATTTGACGTACACTAATCCTGATTGTTTAGTTGTTTGTCGATCGATTGATTGACAGGCTATTATAAGCGTTGAATATTTATATTTGATGCTTATACAGTGTAGAATGCACTTTGGATGATGGTTGATTATTCATCGTTGTTATTGAATACATGCGTTGTAGAAAATCCATATAATTAACATTATATGGTAATTGATTGGGCCTCATTCCAGTTTTGAAAAAGAAATATTTGAAAAAGAAATATTTGAAATAGAATATTTGAAAATAGAAATATATGAAGCCGTGTTGATTAAATTTACGCCATTTTGACGTGAACGATATTTATATCGATTTTATTCATTTTATAATGAACATCGAAAGTGATTTCAAAATCTGATATTTTGAATAGTAATGAATTCGAATTGAAATTGAATAGAAATGAATTCGAATTGAAATTGAATAGAAATGAATTCAAATTGAAATTGAATAGAATTGAAATTGAATAGAAATGAATTCGAATTGAATTTAATTGAAAATGAAAAAAAAATTGAATTCAAAATCAATTTGAATTGAAATCAATTTGAAATGAATTTAAAACGAATTTGTAAGGGAAAATTCAATTTTGATTTGAATTTGAAAAAGAAGTTGAAATCGTTTTGAAAACGAATTTAAAACGATTTATAAAATACGTTTTAAAATGAAATCGACGAAGTATATATTATATATTATATATATATATAATATAATGGCCTGAATACAACGCGCCGCACTGCGGCAGTTCGCGAATTTCGACCACTAACTTCGAACAGACATTATGGGAGATCCGACCGTCAGATTCTCCTAAAACCGGAACCGTTGGGTTCATATCGAGAAGAGATTTCTAATGAATATAAGAAATTAAAAATCTAACGGGTGGATTTGGAATTATGTCCAAATCAAATTTGGAAAAGGTCGCTGTAAGTGCAGTTCGATGACCGTTGATGGAAATCGACTGTACGGGCCTTGATAAAATTATTAAAAATAGTAATAATTTGTGTAAAATCATAAGAAATTATTTGGGAAGAATCGGGATGAATAAATCTATATTTGAAAAGATAAAAATAGATTTTTATCGAAATGAACTAGTTTTGAACTTGGATTAAAATTCTATTTATTTTTATTAAATAAATTGGATTTGAAAATGGTTTTGAAAATAACCAGAATTTCCAATAATTGAATTGGAATAGATTTGAATTGAAATTGTCTTCGGAATATTTCGATGTTGGATTTCGTGATGACATAGATATTGTTATGGGAATTTGAAAGATATATTTATATCGTTATTTCCAATACGATATTTGTTAGTCGTAGAGTTTGATATTGAATATAAGCCGATATATTTTCTATTCAGAGCCTTGTATTTAATATCAAATGTGATTTGGGTTTGTCGTGAATGGTGTCTTCATTAACACTGTTCTTGAACCTAGTTGAGAAAAGATTAAATCTTTTTATTTGGATTTAATGAAGTGTACCAGTTAAATAATATTTAATTGGAATTGAACTGGTATTGATTTTTGGGTTTATCATGAACAGTGTTTTAAATAACACTTGTTCTTTAACCCGATAATTAATGAAATGTGATTTTGGGTTGTCGTGAACGGTATCTTCAATAATACTGTTCTTAGACCCAAAGGAGTTAAGGAAATCAAAAACTAACTGGAGATTGGTTAAGTTAAATGGTTTCAGAGCTAGTGATCTGATGTTGATTTCGGCCTTCGGGGTTAATACTTAGGGAATTGCTCGCTTGCTAATTCACGGTTAGGGACTGATTGAAATGTGATGTGATTTTGGGTTTATCGTGAACCGTGTTTTAAATGACACTGATTCTTTAACTCAGTCACAGATTAAAACTAAGTGGAGTTTTAATGAATCTTTAATTAGATTGAAATGATCGAGAATGGAGTATCACCAGTTTTGCTCCAGGCGAAAGTTAAATCTTTAATTAGATTTGAACGTGAAATGTTTTACCGATAACACCGTGGTGTTAGATATGAAGTATTACCAGTTTTACTTCATGGGATGAATAGGATGGGATTGGGAAAATAAATAAATGATTACTTCAGTAAGGTTCATTAATCCCCACTAGTTTGTAGTGAAATTCAAAAGGATTAAAGAATAAATTTAAAGAAATTTATCTTTGATAAAATTAATGGGAACCTTTCCCTAAGAATGTGAAATTTAGAAACTAACTGTCGGTTAGCTAAGATGAATGGTTTTCTGGATATTGATCTGATGTTGGTTTCGGCCTTCGGGGTTAATATTTGGGGAATTATTCTCTTGTTAATTTACGAATAGTGACTGATGAATTGGAATGAGGCGTATGTTGTGTTTGTGTAACACTTGTTTATAATATACGCGAGTTATTCGGAAAGACTGGTTTATCCCATTCAGAATAACTGATACGACGATATGTCGAAGATGAAGACGGTGGTCGAAGACCGGAGGTCTTCACGTCGTTTGGGTGATTACTGACGATCTTGATTGGGATGTACACCCAAGAAGATGGAATTAGTCGGTGATCGTCCAGACGTACTTGGAGATCGATGGATATGCGGGGCACTAGGTGCCTCCGGTTTCGTTCAGACCCAGAACGAAATTGTAAATGGACTGTGTGTCTGACATTGGATTTTAGTCTGTGTGGTTGATTTCTATTAAATATATATCTGTTTGGCGGCGGAGAATTTATTCTCTTGCTTAATGCCCTTTTCTGAGACGTACGAGCTCAAGGGTCATATATTGATGGATATCAAACGCATGGAGTGAATTGCCTATGTGGCATGCCTAAGTGGCAATTGATCAAGGCTTCTGTTGAAAAGCAAAGTCTTGTGGTGATGATCAAAGCACGGCCTTTGTGGCGTAGCTTTGTGTAGCGTTGTTTCGAGAGCCTCACACCCCATTGGTGAACCAAAAACGGGAGAGGACCTCAGGGAGGACATGCGTTTCTTTCTAGCTAGAAGTGGCCTCAGTGGCTTTACATGCCCTGACCAGTTTGACTTATGTGGTTGTTGCTGTTGCGAGGCGCCTCTGTTTGATCGGACGATCCGGGTCCAATGGAGTCATTTAGTTTGCTCACCTACGCCCCATAGGGCAGGGAGACGTATTGTTCAGGCATAATAATCCTCATCGGTGGACCGGCCCTGACGATCCATGGGGCAGTTGCGGCTGTTCCTGAGGCTCGGTCTAGACAGTCTCGAATCGGTTGAGGACTATCTTTTGCCTCGATTCATTGATGGAAATCCAATTTCCAAATACGTGACATTTGCAGTTTTATTTGTAGAGCCTAGTATGGCGACATAGTGGGATGGGGCGCTTTTGCCATCTACGATTGATACTTATGATTTGAAGTTGTTTTATACACTATGCACTTATAATAGTATCAAATGATTTGTTTTAAATGTATCAAGCATTCTTGGCTATTATAAGGTAAAAACCCTATCCCCCAACTTGTGTTGCATTGTGTGATAGGACCTGGGTCTTATAATAGCTTCATTTTTCTTTATTTACCATTGCGCTGTTTGCACTGGTATTCTTGGGGGGGGGGGGAACCCGTTTCGTGTTACGGCGTGGTCCCTTGATTTACCTAACTTTAAAAATAAATATTAACTGTTTTAGTTCTCACATCAGTCCCATGACTGACCTGGAGTTTATTGTTTTGACCTAAACTCTGGGTGCCCCTATATTGACACGGGCAGCTAGTAGTTTTGGCTTTGCAGATTTATATTCACAGGATCCTGGTTTATAGCTGGAACGATATCTGGAAAGTTTTTTATCCGTATATCTCTTCTAGTTGTGTATTGTATTATTTTCCGCTGCTATATAATGTATTGTAATCTCTGATATTTACTGTGAAATATTTATTTATTCACTATGTATATTCTTGTATTCTGATGAATTGTTGTAATATACAAAGAATTGTTCTCCCGTCTGCGTTGTTTTGTGGCTTGTTCTCGAACTATCCGCGTTTTCCTCACTGGGGAAGTTACGGGTTTTCACATTTGGTATCAGAGCTTTGGTTTACAAATCTCATAGAACAAGACACATTAGAACCGTACGAAAGAATTCATCAGATGTTGGATTAGTAATATCCAATGAGAGTGACTCGTTAGAGATGGGATCAGTAGTATCCTAGAACGAGTGTAAAGAGTATATTTTTGAAAGTGAAAACAAATTTTGTTTTGAAATTTAAATCAATTATTCGTATTTGATTACTTATTTATATTGATTTGGACAGTCTAGTATATAATGATTTTGCGTATATGTCTGATCCACGTGTATTTGAAATTTTAATATACTGGATAGATATAGAATTACACTCTAATCGCCCGGAGATGATTTTGATGATGGAGCTCCATCATTAGAATTTATGTTCGAGTGACGAAAGTGGGCTTTCTATATATTTCCTATTGACTGGTGTGAGAACCAAAATTAGATAGGGCATATTGTTGTGATTTGATATCAAAAATATGATTTTTGACTATATATCAAAGTTATGAATTTGAAATGATAATTCGCTAATTGATTGCTGATTGTGCTGTTTGATTATTGGTTGATTAGTTAAAAGCTGAAACATTTAGCCAAATTGTATCAAATAGTGAATTGTATTGAAAATTAGTCGCATTTGCATGCATATACATGTATATACATTGAGCAGGTCATAGCAAGGAGGCTAGAGCAGAAGAATAAAATTGTTTGCCCGACAAATAGGTACATGTTTACCATAATTTACTGTTTTGTTTGGGTGATGATGATTTCATGAGCCGATTGGCTAGCCGCTTGGCTTTTGCTTCTTCTTTTTGAGATCAGAGGGCCTATATGGCAATTTCGGGATTTTCCCGTGCTCCCGGTGCAGGGGAGGTTATGGCGAAATTTTTCGAAAATTTAGGGTGTTAGCCAAATTTTTGAAAAGTTTTTTGAAAAGTTGAAGAACTTAAGCCGTAGTAATAAAAATGGAAGTTGAGTTGAATTGTTAAACAACTTTCGGCTTTGTTCCTTTTCGGGGACGAAAAGTTTTAAGTGGGGGAGATTGTAACAACCCGTAAATTCTGGGCCAGTTTAAATTTTTTATTTTGGCAATTTTAGTGAATTTTGAACATTTAAAATGAATTATTTTAAATAATATCAACAACAAATTTATTTTGAATAGAATTCGACCGTATATTTTATATAGATCGTCGTTAGAATATAAATATTTATTTATATATATAAAAGGAATTGAAAATGGCGCGGTAGTTCGATAATTCTATTTCAAAATTCAATTGAACATACTGGGTGCAAAATAAACCGGATTTTAGTGAAACCAAAAATAATAGAATCTAATGGAGAATATCTTTCCAATGAATCCGGGAAATCGAAATTTCATAGCGGGAATCAAAAGTTACGTCCAGTTGAAAATTCAGAATAGTCGCTATGGAATTCTAGCCCTTAAAAATGGAAATTTTGCAAACGACCTCGGAATTCGACGAAAACACTTTTGTTGGATCCGTGATGTCAAGTTATTGCTAGATTCCAATTTTCGTAATTTTTTCGAATCAATATGTGAGCGTGGCAAAGGAAAACGCGTTTGACCAGTTTCAGTTGATTTTAATCGCCTGGAAAATGGCCATTTTCAAACGGTCTCAGAATTCGATGAAATTAGTTTTGCTAGGACCGTATCGTCAATAAAAAGCTAGAAAATATTTTTCGGAATTTTTCTAGTTAGTATGTAGCTCCGGTAAATTGAAATGCGCGTTCAAATTCTATATATAGAGTTATATTTTGATTTTGACGAAAACCGATCGAAACAATCGAATCAGCCTACGATATATATCCCATTGTGGTCGGAGTGGGGGTAATTAGCTATGGACGTCTGTCGGTGGGTTTGATTTCGAGGACGAAATAAAAAGTTGAATTTTGAAATTAAATAATTAAATTAAAAAAACCCTTCCATCTCCTATACCCTCAGCCCCCCCCCCCCCCCGGTTCAGATTCACTTCAGAAGGAAAAGAAAAAAAATCGATCGCGTCGACCCCCCTGCCGCCACCGCCGTTTCTTCTTCCACCTTCTCTGCCTTCCTTTCTCCCCCACCTCCCCTTCGTATCGATCTCCTCCTCCCCCTCTTCTGAAACCGACACGAGCCCCTCCCTTTCCCCGCTAAGACCGGTCGCCTTGCCTCCCCCCGACCACCCTGATTCGCCACCACCCTCCGCCGAACACCAGAGGCCGCCGACCCCCCTCAACATAGTACGCTTTTCTTATTGGTTTATTTATTCTTTTTCTTTTTAATAATGTATTTAACATTGTTTTATAAAAATAAAATTAAAAAAACATATGATTTGAATAGGATAGAAAAACTAGGGTTTTTAGTGTTCGAAGGTTTGATTTTTATACATGTATAGCATATATAAAAATATAATTTTTATACTAGTAGAAGGTTAAAAAATATATAATTTTTATAATATAGAAAATTTAAAAATATAATTTTTATATAGGTATGATGATAAAAATTTGATCTTTATATATGTAGCGAAATAAAAATCTGATTTTTATTCTATATACGTTGAAGTGGAAAAGTGATTTATATAGCGATGATATAAAAATTCGATTTTTATATATTGAATAGAAAAGTAAAAATTCGATTTTTATATATTGAATAGCAAAGTAAAAATTCGATTTTTATATATTGAATAGCAAAGTAAAAATTCGATTTTTATATATTGAATAGCAAAGTAAAAATTCGATTTTTTTATATATGTAGTGAATACGAATGACGAATGTGATGAAAGAAGAAACGGCGGAGATTTTCTACATATGAAGAGTCGAGGCATTGGGATTAGCTAGTCGGTGAGAACTCCTCACCTTTATTTTATTTCATTTCTAGTTAAAATATATACTAGGATGCAGACGGTGTTTAGTAGCACCCGACACCCGTCGTCCACAGACCATGGACGGCTTGTATGCTTGTTAGTTTGATTTTGATGTGTAGTTGATTGCGTGATGTGAAATGAAATAAAACATTTATATAGTCGAAATAAAATATTTTATAGTGGAAATTATTTTATAGTTAAAAATAGAATTTTTAACGTGTATATGAAATGAAATAAATAAATATAAACAAATCGGACGATTTGTTTATATACATACATTTGACTGACATTGATTGGGACGATAAATTTTACACATCGCCCAACTGCACAAATAAAATCTGTGTTTGATTGTTTGAAACCCCACACAGGTATTGGGATGATATTTGACGTACACTAATCCTGATAGTTTAGTTGTTTGTCGATCGATTGATTGACAGGCTGTTATAAGCGTTGAATATTTATATTTGATGCTTATACAGTGTAGAATGCACTTTGGATGATGGTTGATTATTCATCGTTGTTATTGTATACATGCGTTGTAGAAAATCCATATAATTAACATTATATGGTAATTGATTGGGCCTCATTCCAGTTTTGAAAAAGAAATATTTGAAAAAGAAATATTTGAAATAGAATATTTGAAAATAGAAATATATGAAGCCGTGTTGATTAGATTTACGCCATTTTGACGTGAACGATATTTATATCGATTTTATTCATTTTATAATGAACATCGAAAGTGATTTCAAAATCTGATATTTTGAATAGAAATGAATTCGAATTGAAATTGAATAGAAATGAATTCGAATTGAATTGAATTGAAAATGAACTTAAATTGAATTCAAAATCAATTTGAATTGAAATCAATTCGAAATGAATTTAAAACGAATTTGTAAGGGAAAATTCAATTTTGATTTGAATTTGAAAAGGAAGTTGAAATCGTTTTGAAAACGAATTTAAAACGATTTATAAAATACCTTCTGAAAAGGAAATCGACGAAGTATATATTATATACATTATATATATAATATAATGGCCTGAATAGAATGCGCCGCGCTGCGGCAGTGTGCGAATTTCGACCATTAACTTCGAACGCACATTACGGGAGATCCGATCGTCGGATTCTACTAAAACAGGAATCTTTGGGTTCGTATCGAGAAGAGCTTTCTAACGAATATAAGAAATTAGAAATCTAACGGTTGGATTTGGAATTATGTCCAAATCAAATTTGGAAAAGGTCGCTGTAAGTGCAGTTCGATGGCCGTTGATGGAAATCGACTGTACGAGCCTTGATAAAATTATTAAAAATAGTAATAATTTGTGTAAAATCATAAGAAATGATTTGGGAAGAATCGGGATGAAGAACTCCATATTTGAAAAGATAAAAATATATTTTTATCAAAATGAACTAGTTTTGAACTAGGATTAAAATTCTATTTATTTTTAAATAAATAAATTGGATTTGAAAATGTTTTTGAAAATAACCAGAATTTCCAATAATTGAATTGGAATAGACTTGAATCGAAATTGTCTTCGGAATATTTCGATGTTGGATTTCGTGATGACACGGATATTGTTACGGGAATTTGAAAGATATATTTATATCGTTATTTCCAATACGATATTTGTTAGTCGTAGAGTTTGATATTGAATACAAGCCGGTATATTTTCTATTCGGAGCCTTGTATTTAATATCAAATGTGATTTAGGTTAGTCGTGAATGGTGTCTTCATTAACACTGTTCTTGAACCCAGTTAAGAAAAGATTAAATCTTTTTATTAGGATTTAATGAAGTGTACCAATTAAATAATATTTAATTGGAATTGAACTAGTATTGATTTTTGGGTTTATCCTGAACAGTGTTTTAAATAACACTTGTTCTTTAACCCGATAATTAATGAAATGTGATTTTGGGTTGTCGTGAACGGTATCTTCAATAATATTGTTCTTAGACCCAAAGGAGTTAAGGAAATCAGAAACTAACTGGAGATTAGTTAAGTTGAATGGTTTCAGGGGTATTGATCTGATGTTGGTTTCGGCCTTCGGGGTTAATACTTAGGGAATTGCTCACTTGCTAATTCACGGTTAGGGACTGATTGAAATGTGATGTGATTTTGGGTTTATCGTGAACCGTGTTTTAAATGATACTAATTCTTTAACCCAGTCACAGATTAAAACTAAGTGGAGTTTTAATGAATCTTTAATTAGATTGAAATGATCGAGAATGGAGTTTCACCAGTTTTGCTCCAGGCGATAGTTAAATCTTTAATTAGATTTGAACGTGAAATGGTAATTGAATTTACCGATAACACCGTGGTGTTAGATATGAAGTATTACCAGTTTCACTTCATAGGATGAATAAGATGGGATTGGGAAATTAAAACAAATGATTACTTCGGTAAGGTTCATTAATCCCCACTAGTTTGAAGTGAAATTCAAAAGGAAGATTAAAGAATAATTTTAAAGGAATTTAACTTTGATAAAATTAATGGGAACCTTTCTGAAACACCCCACCTCCGTTAGGGTCACTCTCAAAGGGAATGCCCTAATTTTGGTGGAGGTTTATAAGTATAAGTCACAGATATACAAGACAGATATAAGAACACATATTTGTAAATAGCAGAAAAGCAGCAACTTTTATTTCATAAAAGTAAATACGTCTTACAGCAACATCACCATGATTGTCTTACATCCTTTCAAAAAAAAAAAAAAAACATAACACCTTCATAACTGTCTTGATTACATTATTTAAAGAAGCATAAAGAAAACATAAATAAACTGCAAAAGCCCCATAGCTGTTGTCCAAAGCCATAGTTCAAAACGGAAAGGTCCAAGCAATACATTCTTTCTCTTCAAGCTAGATATGAAGGCTGGTCAAGCTGCAGTATTCCCTCCCTGTGGACCTGGGGGGGGGGGGGGGGAACGGAAGAAAAGAAGACGAAAGAATAGTAGAGTCAGACATAAAGCCTGAGTAAGTCGAGGACTACTCTGTCTATGAATAAAGAACTGGGTATGATAAGTATAAACTAGAAATGGGGAAAGCACTATAAACTTGGTTAAGTTGTCTAGGGTCGAATATACTATCGTACCCCATATTAATCTCTGTACCCATATAAACTAGTTCCCAATAGGCACCCCATAACCAGGGTGAAGTGATCCATTTTACGATGATCGGCTCCTACTCGCATAGTTACATGTGTCTTACGGCCCCCGATGTTGTAGTTACCTATGCTGGTCCCACCATGGGGTGTATCAAGTCCCATGGCGGCGGGCCGACACAACCCTAGAATGCACAGGTATGCTACTGGTGCCCAGTGCCTTATTTTTCTGCGCCGGAGTGAGTGCACGCCCACACCCCGTTAGAACCTACCCTGCTGCACCACCGCCGTCGATTTGACCTCTTACAATCAGCCTAGTAATCGTGCCCCACCCTGCCTAGTTTCAGGGTATCATGATACACCTTATAGGGTTACTGCTGAAAAGGGTCCCCCGCTACTAGGTTTTCTACTTCTAGCCAACATGCTAAGTTGGTTAAGTGTTTTATGAACCTAACCCCCAATCAGTCTGTTTAGTTTAGCATGTCCCATTTTTGATTAAGTATTTAGTTTACTTAATCCTATCAGTCCTGACTCAGCCTTAATTGTCTTATTAAAGCCTTGACCTCTCACATTAAACAGGTATTGTTGTGGCTGCCTGTTGCCGGTTGGTTCCGGGCAGTCTTACGCCACAACTCAGTCTAACCTCGGGTCCTTATTGGGCTCCATGTTTAACCACCCACATTGGATAGGTATTGTTGTGACTACTGGACAGCCGGGCGGTTCCGGGCAGGTTTACATCACAACTCAATCCAACCTCGGGTTAAACACATCGTATTTTCTACGTTTACATATTTTGTCTTTCTTTTTTATTTTCTTATATGTAAATATTTGCGGCCCATTATTAAAAATCAATGGTGTGAAGGTTACACCAATCATGGGCCCAACCCATACTTGAATTTGGGCCCCTTTACTTTATATTTTCATTTATTAATTAATTTGGCCCAACGCTATTTTCCCCCGTTTAATACGTTCGTTTATTATATATATATGTTGGGCTTAACCTTTTCAAGCCCAACTTAGCCATGTGAAAAAAAGGGGAGGCTTAAAGCGTGATTACATACACAAAAAGGGGAATGTGAACGCATGAACTTGCAACATAACGTTGGAACTACAAAATAGAAACTGGTGTACTTGCATAGTAGCAACGTATACTTTGGTCATAAAGCATAAGTGACATGAATCAAAGCATGTAAACTTGTAGTTAAGTTAGAATCTAAATTGGATATCATTATTGACACATAGTCTTAACTACAACATAAACCTATATTTTTCTTTAGGCATAATGTCAAACATAAGCAAATCATGTTCATAAGGTTACTACATGTTTACAAGGGTGCTTACTTTTGTTACTAATACAAAAGTATAGTTCAACTAGAATTATTCCAACTTAATCATGATTTTAAATCTATTCACATAACCATGGCACACATATACTTATGGCATAAATATTTCTAAACATGAAATCATGATTTTTACTTTAGTAATGCAAACTTGCAAATGGGATTTTAAATCTAACCTAGCTATGTACCACATGTGTCATCATATAATTCTTGTTAACAATATAAACCTAACATGTTTTTCAATTATGCAAAATATCAATCATAGCCTAGTCATATTCATAAGTTCGCAAAGAGGTTTTCTAGTACAAAAGTATGGCTTAATATATAGATCATGATGCCAAATTTTCAACATAATTTCATATGAATTATAATAACCCAAATTTGTTTCAATTACACACAAAATGATTTTTGTACAGAAATACACATTATGATGGCATAGTAGTGAAACCACAAACTTGCATGAATTCCAATTAAAGAACCACATACATGTAGCTTCAACATGAATTACAAACTTTGCGAATATCCAAACGTATATTTGCATAAAACTACCGCAAACATGTAGTTTTTATAATGAATAACATACTTTGCGAATATCCAAACGTATACTTGCATAAAACTACCGCAAACATGTAGTTTTTATAATGAATAACATACTTTGCGAATATCCAATCGTTATATAATATTCCAAATCGATAAGAATCATAGTAACGCACAAATATGAATTACTTATCACCACAAATCAAGTGTACAAACCAACACAGTTATTTATTCATACCAAAATAATACTCTACTTACAATCGTGTGGCGAATTCTCCAATTCAGGAATTTGGAGATGCGACTCCTTTTGACGTAGGCGTTGATTTGATTTTTTTAAGTTGCTTTATGCTTTAGAATTTGCCTCCTAATCTTCTCTCAAATTTGTGGCTACTCCTAGTCGTTCCTCAGCAGCATGATGGCCTTGTTCTTATTTTTGAATGAATAGATTAAGTTGAGTCTAGGGTCATTTTTATAGGGGTTATGAACTGATTAGAACCATCGATGTTGCTTGGATTGATCGTAGCCATTCATTCGAAAGAGAGACCAATTAGAGCCTGCCACCTAGCCCTAATGACAAAGCAGACTTCTGAAAATCGACCAACATAGAATAGGCCAGCCAGGTTGGGCTGGGTTTGACCTGGCTCTGGACCAGGTAGACAGCCCTGTCGACAGCCCTGTCGACCTGGCTAGACCAGGTCGACAGCCCAGTCGACCTGGGTGCATTAGGCGGGAATTTTCCCACCCTGGCCAATTGGGCCCGGTTTTTAATTTTAAACTTGATTTTCTGAGCTGTTTTATTCTGTTCGAATTTTAAACTTAATTCAGAAACTTCCGAAGGCCATATCTTCTTCATGCGGACTCCGTTTTTCCAAAACTCGGACTATATTTCGCGTATTTTTCCGAGGCGAACGCAATGGCGTATCCTGTTTCCCTTAGTTCTTTGATTTGAAATCAATTATTCTTTAATTTGTGAATTTCACAGTTATAGAATTCGCGGGGTGTTACATTCTCCCCCACTTAAAAGGATTTCGTCCCCGAAATCTTCAAGTTAGGAGGAATGTATATCCTAACATCCAATCATCCATCTACCCATCCATCAAACACGAGCATCCATTGTCCTTAAAAGACTTCTAATGCTTCATGATCATATGCGAAGTGTGTGTGTACATGTACTTATCTAATGCAAAATCAGGCGGTCTACTGATTCAGTTGACCTCCTTAATGCGAATTATGTAAGTGCCATGAATCCATTATGTATGCAAATTTTCCTATTCTTGATTCTACATGAGTGCACAATCATTCAATACAAATGCAACATCCACATGACAACACATTAGAGTTCAACCATATACGAATGCAAACACATATGCATATGCAATATGAAGTGACTGAGCCGATCTAAAACCTAGATTGTGTGTGTATATGCAAGCACGAGCAACCACTAGCAATCACTTGCAACCACTTGCAACCATCATCCATAACATGTTTCAATTACATGTTTTCGTCCAAAGGGTTTCTACCTAAAAGATAAGGTCGAGGAAATATACCTAAAAAATAGATAAAAGCGCAACTTAAGGAAAAGGAAAGATCAAGGATGTACCCTCGAACAGAAAAGGGTAGGCAGTGCGTATTCTAGCTTCAGTTTCCCAAGTCGCGTCTCCCTCGGCGTCTCTCCACTGAACTTTGACGAGCTTGACTTCACGGTTGCATAGCTTCTTCACTTCCGTTCCTAATATGCGGGTTGGAACTTTTCTTATGGTTGCTTCGCGTTCCACTTCGGCCTCTTCGAGGATATTTGGCTCTACCACCTCGGCTGACTCATGTAGACATTTTCGGAGATGTGAAACGTGAAAAACGTTGTGGACTCCAGCCAACTTCTCGGGTAGCTCTAATCTATAGGCCATTTTCCCAATTTTCTCGATGATAGGGAATGGCCCTACGAATCTTGGTGCCAGTTTTCCTGTGGTTCCAAAACGAACAACGTTTCTTAGTGGTGATACTTTGAGAAAAACTCTGTTCACTCTCTCTGTTTGGCCGTCGGTTTGGGGATGATAGGCTGTGCTCAAGCATAACTGCGTTCCTACTGCTTCTTGCAGACTCCGCCAAAACTCACTGGTGAAGATGGGGTCTCGGTCACTAACAATGCTAGATGGTATTCCATGGAGTCGAACGATTTCCTTGAGGTAAAGTGATGCTAGGGATGAGGCAGTTCTTTTACTTTTGACAGGTAAAAAGTGGGCGCTTTTAGTAAGCCTATCCACTATTACCCAAATGCTAGTGTTGCCTCTCCTAGACTTAGGCAGCCCATCGATGAAGTCCATTGAGATGCTATCCCACTTCCGCTGCGGGACCTCCAGAGGATGTAGCAGTCCGCCAGGCTTTTTCTGTTCCGCCTTAACCTGTTGGCACACCATGCACTTAGAAACGAATTCTGCCACGTCCTTTTTCATGCCGCTCCAGAAGAAAGTCCTTTTTATATCTTTGTACATTTTATCTCCGCCTGGGTGTATCGTCATCTTGGAGTTATGTGCTTCCTCGAGAACCCTCTTTACTAAATCTTTTGTCTGTGGGACGCATAGTCTTCCGTCTCGCCTTAGCAAACCCTTATCGTCGATGGAGTATCTGTTGAGGTGACTTGAAGTCTCACCCCTAATTAGCCTATCAATTGTTTCCACAAGCTGAGGGTCTTCGCGTTGTGCTGTCCCTACTGAATCCACTAAAGTTGGGCGCACTTCGAGAGATGCTAGCAAGCCTGGTACGAAATCGGAGGAAGGCCTAAAGTCGAAGCTGGCTATAAACTCTAGGCTTTGTCTTTCAACAAACAACGGGCTTAGGGTCAATTTCTTTCGGCTCAACGCGTCTGCCACTACGTTGCCTTTGCCCGGAGTATAGGAGATTTCGAAATCGTACGAGGCAAGAAACTCCATCCATCTTTGTTGCCTCAAGTTAAGATCCTTCTGCGAGAAAAGATATTTCAACGATTTATGGTCAGTGTAAAGTTCGAACTTCTCACCTAGGAGATAGTGTCGCCAAGACTTGAGTGCAAAGACGATGGCGGCTAACTCAAGATCGTGGGTTGGGTAGTTCTTTTCGTGCACTTTCAACTGCCTCCCGCCATAAGCTACTACCCTTCCTTCTTGCATTAAGACGGCGCCTAGCCCTGTCCCACATGCATCCGTATAAACAGTGAACATCTTGCTCCCATCTGGCAGCGTCAAAACTGGGGCTGTTGTAAGAGCCCTTTTCAGTCGTTGGAAAGCAAACTCGCAATCCAAATCCCAATTGAACACTAGATTCTTCTTAGTTAATTTCGTGAGCGGAGCTGATATTTTCGCAAAATCCCTTATAAACTTTCGATAGAAACCTGCTAGTCCTAGAAAGCTTCGGACCTCAGTTGCATTCCTTGGTGTCTTCCAATCCTGTACCGCCACTACCTTAGCAGGGTCCACTGCTAACCCTTGTTTGGATACTATGTGCCCAAGGAACCTCACCTCTTCTCTCCAAAAGTGGCATTTGGAGAATTTGGCTTTTAGTTGATGGACTCGCAAAGTTTCCATGATTGCCCTTAAGTGCTGAGCATGTTCCTCTTCACTCTTTGAGAAGATAAGGATATCATCTACGAAGACCACTACGAATTTGTTGAGGAAATCTCTAAATACCCTACTCATCAGGTCCACGAAGTAAGCAGGTGCATTTGTCAAGCCGAAAGGCTTGACAAGCCATTCAAAGAAGCTGTCTGGGGTTCTGAACGCTGTTTTATCGATGTTATCTTCAGCCACCATTAGCTGATGAAAACCGGTTGCTAAATCGAGTTGGGAGAAAACAGACGCTCCTACAAGCTGGTCAAACAAATCGTCAATTCTAGGGAGAGGGTGCCTATTCTTTTTCGTTAGCTTGTTGAGCTCCCTATAGTCAACACATAGACGGAGTGATCCATCCGCCTTTGTAGCGAACACCACTGGAGCGCCCCATTCTGAAATGCTCCTCCTAATGAACCCCTTTTCTAGAAGCTCTTTAATCTGTTTACTGAGCTCTTTCCTTTCTCGTGGAGCCATGTGTCTAACGGGCAACGCAACGGGCTTTGCATTATCTACAAGATATATGCGGAAGTCTATTTCCTGCTTCGGAGGCAAGCCCTTCACCTCTTCGAAGACATCCGGATATTCCCGGACCACTATAACTGATTGCAAATTTTCAACAGAGGCATCTAGCGATTCAAGGTAACTAAGCATAACCGCGTATGAGGGATTACAAGAAATTTCCAAAGTATTACCGAGCTGGGTTAGGAGCCTAACAACCCTTTTCTCACAATCAAGGATGGCCCCATTACTGGATAGCCAATCCATACCCAAAATCAAACCATAACCCGAAAAGCCCAAAACAAAAGCACTACATTGAAATTCTACACTTAGAATAGAAATTTTCAATCCCAAACAGATCATAGACAAATGAGCTGGGCCCCCAGTTGGGTTTGAAACAATTAAGGGGTCCTCTACCATACTAGTTTTTAGGTGTAGAGATTCTACTAAAGCAGACGAGATAAAGGAGTGTGATGCGCCAGAATCAAATAAAGTGCGAACGGGGTGATCATAAAGATAAACTACACTTTCTACAGAAGTATTTATACCTCGCTGTTGCAGAGGTGGCGCTTCCAGCACATGAACCTGTGCCCCTGGGGTGGATCCAGCCCTCTGCCCCTGTCCTCGTTTCTTTGGGAAGTCCTTAGCCCTGTGGCCTGTCTCACCGCAAGAAAAGCACCCACCATTCTCCTTGGCCTTCTTTTTCCGGCAGTCCTTTACTAAGTGCCCCACTTTGCCACAAAAATTGCACTTCATCTTCTCTTTGTTGCCTTTCCCGCCCTTCTTAAAGTCTGTCTTCTTAGGCTGCAAACCCTCTTTCTTCCCTTGAGAGCTTTCTGACTTTGTCTCCTTCTTTCCCTTATCCTCTTCATTCAGCAATGCCATTTGCACCAATCTTTCATACGTGGCTCCCATGGGTATATGGGTCATGGCCAAACTGTGTAATGGCTCATTCAACCCTTAGACGAAACGGAGAGCCTTCTTGTGCGGGGTGTTGACTAGGTCAAGCCCAAACCTAGCCAGCTCATCGAACTGATTCACATACTCTCTGACTGTCTTGTCCCCTTGCTTAAGAAATAAGAATTTGTCCAACTGCAAACTTCTTTACGCATCTGAGAGAAATTTAGTCTCAAACCTTGCCCTAAAGTCCTCCCATGTCTCCACTGGGCTTTCAGCATTAGTGACTTCCCACCAGTAGGAAGCCTCACCCTTTAGTATCCATACTGCCAGTTGTACTTTCTGTCTATCTTCTACCTCAAAGATGATGAATAAGTCCTCGGTTTCTTTCAGCCAATTTCTAGCTGCCACGAAGGACTCAGTTCCATGAAAATCCTTTCCTCCCATAGCTTTAAAATCTTTACATATCTTAGCAAACGTGTTTCCCCGTGGAGGAGGTGGAGGAAAAGGTGCCGCTGCAGCTGGATGATTTCCTGCAGCTGGGGGAGGAGGAATGGTAGGACCCGGCTGAGTGGCTCTTGCTTCTAAGAACCGTCTAAACCAACCAGGTATTGGTACCCCTTCCGGCAAGTTAAGTTCTTCGGACATGCTGAAACAAAAAGGATAGATTCAAAACGAAGGATAAGAGATAGTACCTATGGCTTTGGGGGGACTTTGCCTTTTAAAGAAAAATAATATTTTTCCTTTTAAAAATGCTTCTTTAAATTTCCTTTTTGAAAATAATTTTTTAGAACTTTTTATCTTATCTGGTAAACCTATGCTCTGATACCAAGTGAAACACCCCACCTCCGTTAGGGCCACTCTCAAAGGGAATGCCCTAATTTTGGTGGAGGTTTATAAGTATAAGTCACAGATATACAAGACAGATATAAGAACACATATTTGTAAATAGCAGAAAAGCAGCAACTTTTATTTCATAAAAGTAAATACGTCTTACAGCAACATCACCATGATTGTCTTACATCCTTTCAAAAAAAAAAAAAAACATAACACCTTCATAACTGTCTTGATTACATTATTTAAAGAAGCATAAAGAAAACATAAATAAACTGCAAAAGCCCCATAGCTGTTGTCCAAAGCCATAGTTCAAAACGGAAAGGTCCAAGCAATACATTCTTTCTCTTCAAGCTGGATATGAAGGCTGGTCAAGCTGCAGTATTCCCTCCCTGTGGACCTGGGGGGGGGGGGAACGGAAGAAAAGAAGACGAAAGAAAAGTAGAGTCAGACATAAAGCCTGAGTAAGTCGAGGACTACTCTGTCTATGAATAAAGAACTGGGTATGATAAGTATAAACTAGAAATGGGGAAAGCACTATAAACTTGGTTAAGTTGTCTAGTGTCGAATATACTATCGTACCCCATATTAATTTCTATACCCATATAAACTAGTTCCCAATAGGCACCCCATAACCAGGGTGAAGTGATCCATTTTACGATGATCGGCTCCTACTCGCATAGTTACATGTGTCTTACGGCCCCCGATGTTGTAGTTACCTATGCTGGTCCCACCATGGGGTGTATCAAGTCCCATGGCGGCGGGCCGACACAACCCTAGAATGCACAGGTATGCTACTGGTGCCCAGTTCCTTATTTTTCTGCGCCGGAGTGAGTGCACGCCCACACCCCGTTAGAACCTACACTGCTGCACCACCGCCGTCGATTTGACCTCTTACAATCAGCCCAGTAATCGTGCCCCACCCTGCCTAGTTTCAGTGTATCATGATACACCTTATAGGGTTACTGCTCAAAAGGGTCCCCCGCTACTAGTTTTTCTACTTCTAGACAACATGCTAAGTTGGTTAAGTGTTTTATGAACCTAACCCCCAATCAGTCTGTTTAGTTTAGCATGTCCCATTTTTGATTAAGTCTTTAGTTTACTTAATCCTATCAGTCCTGACTCAGCCTTAATTGTCTTATTAAAGCCTTGACCTCTCACATTAGACAGGTATTGTTGTGGCTGCCTGTTGCCGGTTGGTTCCGGGCAGTCTTACGCCACAACTCAGTCTAACCTCGGGTCCTTATTGGGCTCCATGTTTAACCACCCACATTGGATAGGTATTGTTGTGACTACTGGACAGCCGGGCGGTTCCGGGCAGGTTTACATCACAACTCAATCCAACCTCGGGTTAAACACATCGTATTTTCTACGTTTACATATTTTGTCTTTCTTCTTTATTTTCTTATATGTAAATATTTGCGGCCCATTATTAAAAATCAATGGTGTGAAGGTTACACCAATCATGGGCCCAACCCATACTTGAATTTGGGCCCCTTTACTTTATATTTTCATTTATTAATTAATTTGGCCCAACGCTATTTTCCCCCGTTTAATACGATCGTTTATTATATATATATGTTGGGCTTAGCCTTTTCAAGCCCAACTTAGCCATGTGAAAAAAAGGGGAGGCTTAAATCGTGATTACATACACAAAAAGGGGAATGTGAACGCATGAACTTGCAACATAACGTTGGAACTACAAAATAGAAACTGGTGTACTTGCATAATAGCAACGTATACTTTGGTCATAAAGCATAAGTGACATGAATCAAAGCATGTAAACTTGTAGTTAAGTTAGAATCTAAATTGGATATCATTATTGACACATAGTCTTAACTACAACATAAACCTATATTTTTCTTTAGGCATAATGTCAAACATAAGCAAATCATGTTCATAAGGTTACTACATGTTTACAAGGGTGCTTACTTTTGTTACTAATACAAAAGTATAGTTCAAATAGAATTATTCCATCTTAATCATGATTTTAAATCTATTCACATAACCATGGCACACATATACTTATGGCATAAATATTTCTAAACATGAAATCATGATTTTTACTTTAGTCATGCAAACTTGCAAATGGGATTTTAAATCTAACCTGGCTATATACCACATGTGTCATCATATAATTCTTGTTAACAATATAAACCTAACATGTTTTTCAATTATGCAAAATATCAATCATAGCCTAGTCATATTCATAAGTTCGCAAAGAGGTTTTCTAGTACAAAAGTATGGCTTAATATATAGATCATGATGCCAAATTTTCAACATAATTTCATATGAATTATAATAACCCAAATTTGTTCCAATTACACACAAAATGATTTTTGTACAGAAATACACATTATGATGGCATAGTAGCGAAACCACAAACTTGCATGAATTCCAATTAAAGAACTACATACATGTAGCTTCAACATGAATTACAAACTTTGCGAATATCCAAACGTATATTTGCATAAAACTACCGCAAACATGTAGTTTTTATAATGAATAACATACTTTGCGAATATCCAAACGTATACTTGCATAAAACTACCGCAAACATGTAGTTTTTATAATGAATAACATACTTTGCGAATATCCAATCGTTATACAATATTCCAAATCGATAAGAATCATAGTAACGCACAAATATGAATTACTTATCACCACAAATCAAGTGTACAAACCAACACAGTTATTTATTCATACCAAAATAATACTCTACTTACAATCGTGTGGCGAATTCTCCAATTCAGGAATTTGGAGATGCGACTCCTTTTGACGTAGGCGTTGATTTGATTTGTTTAAGTTGCTTTATGCTTTAGAATTTGCCTCCTAATCTTCTCTCAAATTGGTGGCTACTCCTAGTCGTTCCTCAGCAGCATGATGGCCTTGTTCTTATTTTTGAATG
The DNA here is from genome assembly GCA_030737875.1 of Allium sativum. Classification (NCBI taxonomy): domain Eukaryota; kingdom Viridiplantae; phylum Streptophyta; class Magnoliopsida; order Asparagales; family Amaryllidaceae; genus Allium; species Allium sativum. Next base: position 480,068,024 of record CM060926.1, on the reverse strand, counting down.
AATAGATTAAGTTGAGTCTAGGGTCATTTTTATAGGGGTTATGAACTGATTAGAACCATCGATGTTGCTTGGATTGATCGTAGCCATTCATTCGAAAGAGAGACCAATTAGAGCCTGCCACCTAGCCCTAATGACAAAGCAGACTTCTGAAAATCGACCAACATAGAATAGGCCAGCCAGGTTGGGCTGGGTTCGACCTGGCTCTGGACCAGGTCGACAGCCCTGTCGACAGCCCTGTCGACCTGGCTAGACCAGGTCGACAGCCCAGTCGACCTGGGTGCATTAGGCGGGAATTTTCCCGCCCTGGCCAATTGGGCCCGGTTTTTAATTTTAAACTTGATTTTCTGAGCTGTTTTATTCTGTTCGAATTTTAAACTTAATTCAGAAACTTCCGAAGGCCATATCTTCTTCATACGGACTCCGTTTTTCGAAAACTCGGACTCTATTTCGCGTATTTTTTCGAGACGAACGCAATGGCGTATCCCGTTTCCCTTAGTTCTTTGATTTGAAATCAATTATTCTTTAATTTGTGAATTTCACAGTTATAGAATTCGCGGGGTGTTACACTTTCCCTAAGAATGTGAAATTTAGAAACTAACTGTCGGTTAGCTAAGCAGAATGGTTTCCTGGATATTGATCTTATGTTGGTTTGGCCTTCGGGGTTAATATTTGGGGAATTATTCTCTTGTTAATTTACGGTTAGTGACTAATGAATTGGAATGAGGCGTATGTTGTGTTTGCGTAACACTTGTTTATAATATACGCGAGTTATTCGGAATGACCGGGTTTATCCCATTCTGAATAACTGATACGACGATAAGTCGAAGATGAAGATGGTGGTCGAAGACTGGAGGTCTTCACGTCGTTTGGGTGATTACTAACGATCTTGATTGGGAAGTGCACCCAAGAAGATGGAAACAGTTGGTGATCGTCCAGACGTACTTGGAGATCGATGGATATGCGCGGTACTAGGTGCCTCCGGTTTCGTTCAGACCCTGAACGAACTTGTAAATGGACTATGTGTCTGACATTGGATTTTAGTCTGTGTGGTTGATTTCTATTAAATATATATCTGTTTGGCGGCGGAGAATTTATTCTCTTGCTTAACGCCCTTCTCTGAGACATACGAGCTCAGGGGTCATATATTGATGGATATCAAATGCATGGAGTGAATTGCCTGTGTGGCATGCCTAAGTGGAAATTCATCAAGGCTTCTATTGAAAAACAAAGTCTTGTGGTGATGATCAAAGCACGGCCTTTGTGGCGTAGCTTTGTGTAACGTTGTTTCGCGAGCCTCACACCCCGGTGGTGAACCAAAAACGGGAGAGGACTCAGGAAGGACATGCGTTTCTTTCTAGCTAGAAGTGGCGTCAGTGGTTTTACACGCCCTGACGAGTTTGACTTATGTGGTTGTTGCTGTTGCGAGGCGCCTCTGTTTGATCAGACGATCCGGGTCCGATGGAGTCATTTAGTTTGCTCACCTATGCCCCATAGGGCAGGGAGACGTATTGTTCAGGCATAATAATCCACATCGGTGGATCGGCCCTGACGATCCATGGGGCAGTTGCGGCTGTTCCTGAGGCTCGGGCTAGACAGTCTCGAATCGGTTGAGGACTATCTTTTGCCTCGGTTCATAGATGGAAATCCAATTTCCAAATACGTGACATTTGCGGTTTTATTCGTAGAGCCTAGTATGGCGACATAGTGGGATGGGGCGCTTTTGTCGTCTATGATTGATACTTATGATTTGAAGTTGTTTTATACACTATGCACTTATAATAGTATCAAATGATTTGTTTTAAACGTATCAAGCATTCTTGGCTATTATAAGGTAAAAACCCTATCCCCCGACTTGCGTTGCATTGTGTGATAAGACCTTGGTCTTATAATAGCTTCAGTTTTCTTTATTTAGCATTGTGCTGTTTGCACTGGTATTCTTGGAGGGGGGGGGGGGGAACCTGTTCCGTGTAATGGCGTGGTCACTTGATTTACCTAACTTTAAAAATAAAGATTAACTGTTTTAGTTCTCACACCAGTCCGATGGCTGACCTGGAGTTTATTGTTTTTACCTAAACTCTGGGCGCCCCTATTTTGACATGGGCGGCTAGTAGTTTTGGTTTTGCAGATTTATATTCACAGGAACCTGGATTACGGCTGGAATGATATCCGGAAAGCTTTGTATCCGTATATCTCTTCTAGTTGTGTATTGTATTATTTTCCACTGCTATATAATGTATTGTAATCTCCAATATTTTATGTGTAATATTTATTTATTCATACTCTATATATTCTTGTATTCTGATGAATTGTTGTAATATACAAAGAAATGTTCTCGCGTCTGCGTTGTTTTGTGGCATGTTCTCGAACTATCCGCGCTTTCCTCACTGGGGAAGTTACGAGTTTTCACACTACGTTGCCTTTGCCGGGGGCATAGGAAATTTCAAAATCATACGAGGCAAGAAACTCCATCCACCTTTGTTGCCTCAAGTTAAGATCTTTCTACAATAAAAAATACTTCAACGGTTTATGGTCAGTTTATAATTCGAACTTCTCACCTAGGAGATAATGGCGCTAAGCCTTAAGCGCAAAGACGATGGCGGCCAACTCAAGATCATGGGTTGGGTAGTTCTTTTCATGCACTTTCAATTGTCTTCCACCATAAGCTACTACCTTCCCTTCTTACATCAGAACAACACCTAGCCCCATACCACAAGCATCCGTATATACTGTGAACATTTTGCTTCCATTTGGCAAAGTCAGAACTGGGGCTGTTGTGAGAGCCCTTTTTAATCGTTGGAAAGCAAGCTCGCAATCCAAATCCCAAGTGAATGCCATATTCTTCTTTGTTAGCCTTGTGAGTCCAGCTGAGATTTTCGCGAAATCCCTAATGAATTTTTGGTAAAAACCGGCTAGCCCAAGAAAGCTTCGAACTTCGGTTGCATTTCTTGGTGTCTTCCAATTTTGCACTGCCACCACTTTCACGGGTTCCACAGCCAACCCCTTTATGGACACTATATGCCCCAGAAATATTACTTCCTTTCTCCAAAAGTGGCACTACATCTAAATTCAACAATTAGAATAGAGATTTTCAAATCCAAGCAAACCATCGACAAATAAGCCGATCCCCAATTAGATTTGAAACAACCAAGGGATCTTCTACCATACTAGTGTCTAGGTGCAGAGATTCTACTAAAGCAGATGAAATAAAGGAGTGTGATGCACCAGAATCAAAGAGAGTGCGAACTGGATGATCATACAGATAAACTAAGCTTTCTACAGAAATATTTTTACCAAAGGTTCTCAAGATAGAATTGAGAAGATAAGTAAGATAAAACAAAGCATCTAGGGGAAGAAGTAAAAGGTGTACCCCCAGAAGGTCCTGCTTGCGGGCCTTGCCCTTGCTTCTTAGGGAAGTTCTTGCTGATATGTCCAATATCACCACACTGAAAGCATGCCCCCATCTTCATCTTCTTCTTTCTACAATCCTGGACTATATGCCCAACAATGCTACAGAAATAACATTTCCTTTTCTCATGTGCCTTATTATTATTGTTGTGGTCCTTTCCACCTTGACTATTATCCATCTTCTTGTTCTGCGATTCTTCCGCTTGTTGTTTCACGTAGAGGAGGAGGAGGAGTAAAATCATCTCTAGCTGGGGAGTAGGGCCCCCAGTCATGTTGAAATGAAAAGGAAAGATTCAAGACAAAAGGATAGAGAGATAGTGCATATGGGTTTTGGGGGAATTATGCCTTTTAAAAACAACTCTTTTTCTTGAAAACAATGCTTCTTTAAACTTCTTTTTGAAAATAGTTTCAAAAACTTTTATCTAATCTGGTAAACCTATGCTCTGATACCATGTGAAACACCCCATCTCCGTTAAGGTCAATCACAAAGGGAATGCCTTAACTTTGGTGGAGGTTTATAAGTAAAAGTCTCAGATAAACACAAGACAGACATAAATACACATATTTTAAACAGTGGAAAACAAACATGCTTTTATTTCATCAATACGTGTTCATACAAACATTTCCATAATTGTCTTAAAATACTTCCAACATTACAACCTTATTACTGTCTTGATTATTAAAGAAGCATAAAACATAAATAAAGTAACAAAAATCCCCATAGTGATATCCAAAGCCATAATCCGAGCGAAAGAGATCCAAACCATACATCTACGGTCTTGAAGCTTGCATAGAATCCGACTAAGCTAGGTTGTTTCCTCCCTGTGGACCTGGGGGGGAGGGGACAAAAGAAGACGAAAAGAAAATAGAGTCAGACATAAAGCCTGAGTAAATCTAGTGACTCTTCAGTATTTGAATAAGAAAAAAGGTGCATGATAGATATAAACTAAAAACAGGAAAATATCACAAGCTAAGGAAATGCAGTTTAGAATCGAATGTACTATCGCACCCACACTTTATTTCTCTGCACCTACTTGAGCTTATTCTAACTGGCACCCCATGTTGAGGGTGAAGTGATCCCCATTTTCTATAGATCGGCTCCTACACGCATAAACATATGCGTCATACTACCCCCAAGAATTGTAGATACCTATGTTGGTCCCACCATGGGGTGTATCAAGACCTATGGTGGCGGCCATGATACAATTCTAGAATATATAGGTAATACTACTGGTGCCCCAGTGCCCTGTTTATCTGCTCCGTAGTGTGTGCACGCCCGCACGCCGTTAGAACCTACACTGTGCACCCACCACCGTCGTTTTTGACCGCTTACAACCCGCCCAGTAATAGTGCCCCACCCTGCCTAGTTTCAGGGTACCATGATACCTAATTGGGTTACTGCTGAAATGGGTCCCCGTTACTAGGGTTTTCCAGTCAATCATGCTAAGTGGTTAAGTATCTGTATTTACCTAACCCCACCCATCAATTTCATTAACATGTTGAATTGGTTAAGTGTTTTAGTTAACTTAACCCTACCATCTGTCCTTAGCCTTTTAAAGCACCGACCACTCACATTAGACAGATATTGTTACGGTTACTGGATGTGCCGGTCGGTACCGGTCGGATTTACACCATAACTCAGTCTAACCTCGGGTCCTTATTGGGCTTCATGCATAGCCACCCACATTGGATAGGTATTGTTGTAACTATTGGACAACCGGGCGGGTCCGGGCAGGTTTACGACACAACTCAATCCAACCTCGGGTTAAGCATACCATGCTTTCTAAATTTACATATTTGTCTTTATTACTTGTTATATGTAAGTTTGTTAACCATTAAAGGTTATGGCCCACATTCCAAGTTTAACATTTTTGGTATAAGACTTTATACCGTTTAAATGTCACAAATTTTGGCTTGTGACAAACATGCCAATTTCATATATTTTTATGACAAGTTTTATTAATATTCCCAACGTTACTCCGTTTAAACATTAGGCTAACAATCTTTGCCTAATTTTTCGTTCGCACAGTTTTTATCATATGATATTGGGCTAAAAACTTAGCCTAATTTAGCACACACAAATAGGGATAAGGGAATTCATAAACATAAACATAACATAGGTGTAAACTTGGCATTATTGGCATAGTCAATATAAACATCATAGGTGTGAACTTGCAAAATAGCCAACATGAATGTCATAGATGTGATCTTGCAAAATAGTCAATATATATATATATATATATATATATATATATATATATATATATATGAATTTGCAACATAGCCTAAATAAATTTTACATATATGTGAATTTGCATTGAAATAAGGGTCTAACCAAATAGGTGTCACATAAAATGGCATAGTTAGACTTATACAAACTTGGGTTTAAACATGTTTAACTTGGCATAATGTCAACCACAAAACTAACATGTTGTATATTCACCAAAATGTCCAATTTTAACATCTAATCATATAGCCTATTTCAACATGAAACTTGCATAGTTTACCTAACCCAAACGGTACTTAACATAGATCCAATTATACTTGAAAATAAACATAAGAATGTGTTCCTAGATTTCGAGTCATGTAGGCATAAAAGGTCTCAAATCTAGAACATGTTTACATAAGCCTTAATTTAGACTTAGAGAATGTATATAGTCCATGCCATAGACATAATCATAAAGGGATCAACTTTTAGTTTTTGCCACAAACTTGCAGGTGCCATTATTTTCATATACAATTGTCCAATAGGCTTGCATCAATCAATTTAGGCCACAAATATCAATACACATGTCATGACAGAATCATTACAATACACAAAATTTATATCATTATTATACAATAACACAATTTTATTTTCATTTACATCGAATCACGTCACAGTTTTATTCCTATTCTGAAAGATCACTATACTTACAACGAATGCAGAATCTTGAATTCTGGATTCTGAGTTCTGAAATTCAAATGCGTTCTTTTGGGCAGATTAACGTTGCATTGATTAATTTGATTAAGCTTTATTTCTCTTCTTAATTTGATTCGTCCCTAAGCTCCTTTCCCTTGACGGCTACGCTCAATTCCTTCCCGGCAGCATGACGACTCCAATCTTATTTTTTTTTGTGAATTTTTATTTGAGACTTAGGGTGTATATATAGATTTTTAGATTTTTTGAGCCGTCAGATGAAGATAGGAGGAATCTAGACCATACAAAGTCCAAAGATCCAATCAAGAGGTGACATGTCAGCCCCAATGACACACCGAGCCACAGAAATTCGAGCCAGAGCAAGACCCAGCCAGTCAGGTCGACTAGGTAGGTCAATTGGCAGGTCGATGGTCGACCTGGGTTAACCAGGTCGACACCATGGTCGACCCTATGGTCGACCTGGTCCCTGGGCGGGATTTTACCCACCCAGCCCAGTTTGAGCTTATTTTTCGAACTTTGAACTTGAAACCGAGATGTTTGAATTTTAAATTTTATTCTGAAACTTCCGAAGGTCATAACTCCTTCATACGGAGTCCAATTCACGCAAACTCGGACTCTATCTCAACCAGAATTCCGAGACGAACGCAATGGCATAACCTTTTTCCCTTAATTCTTTCATTTAGAATTAATTACACTTTAATTTTTGAAGCTTAATGTTACAGAATTCACTGGGTGTTACGGTGCGGTTCTGATGTAAGAGGGAAGGGTAGTATGTTACAGAGCCTGACAGCTAAGGGTTTATAAAAAGAAATACCGTACCCATGACTTAGAACTAACTACCATAGTATTCACGCTTAAGACTTGGTGCCATTATCTACTTGGAGAGAAGTTCGAGTTGTACACTGATCATAAATCTCTTAAGTACTTGTTCTCGTAGAAGGATCTCAGTTATGGCAACAAAGATGGATGCAGTTCCTCGCATCCTATGACTTTGAAATTGCTTATGCCTCTGGCAAGAGCAATGTGGTGGTATATGCATTGAGTAGGCAGAGAATGGACTTAAGTCCTCTATTTGTGGAGAGAAAAAGCTTGGAGTTTATATCGACTTTTGATTTTAGACCATCCACCGAGTTTATACCTGGTTTATTGGTATCACTAGAGGTGCGACCTACTCTTTCAGATCAGATAGGAACTTCGCAGTGAGGGGATTCACAGATTTTATACATCTTGGATAGGCTCAGTAGAGGGGGGACTTCTAGTCACCTCAGCAAATACTCCACCGATGATTAAGGGTGGTTGCGACGAGATGGAAGGCTTTGTGTTCCCGAGTTGGGAGTTTGTTAAAGACAATCCTTGAGGAAGCACATCATTCTAGGATGACTATTCATCCAGGCGGTGATAAGATGTATAGAGATATGAAGAGGGTTTTCTTATAGGAAGGGATGAAGAAAGATGCAGCAGAGTTTGTTTCTTGATGTTTGGTTTGCCAGCAAGTCAAAGCTAAGCAAAGGAAGCTCGATGGTTTACCTCATCCTTTGGAAGTCCTACAGTGGAAGTGGGAGAGCGTCTCGATGGATTTTATTGACAGTTTGCCTAGATCGAGGAAACGCAATGCCAATATGTGGGTTATAGTAGACAGACTTACTAAGAGCGCTCATTTCGTTCCATTTAAGAGTAAGAGGACGGCAGCATGGTTGACGACAGTTTACGTTCGTGAGATATTACATCTTCATGGAGTACCTTCTAGTATTGTAAGTGATCGTGGCCCTATTTTAACCAGTGAATTTCGGAGGAGCTTGCAAGAAGCATTAGATACATAGTTTTGTTTGAGCACCGCTTATCACCCTCAGGCAGATGGACAGGAAGAAAGGGTGAACAGAATTCTTGAGGATCTTTTAAGGCTTTGAATCCTAGATTTCAGAGGGACTTGGGAAAAGCATCTTCCTTTAGTAGAGTTCGCCTACAACAACAGTTATCGAGCTAGTATTTATATGTCCCCATTCGAAGCATTATACAGATGACCCTGTAGATCACCGACTTGTTGGTGGGAGCCTATAGAAAGACTTCTTCTTGGACCAGATATGATTAGAGAAACTTTAAAAATGATTGACCTTATCCGTAGACGCATGAAAACAGCTCAAGACAGGCAAAATTCCTACGTAGATAGAAGAAGGACTAACATTGATTTTGATGTAGGAGACATGGTTTTCATTAAGGTATCACCATTAAGGAATGTGATTTGCATTGGATCTGTAGGGAAATTGGCACCAAGATTTGTAGGGCCATTTCCCTTAATAGAAAGGATTGGCCAAATGGCCTATAGAGTAAAGCTACCAGAGAGACTGCCCGACGTTCTTGATGTTTTGCATGTTTCTCATCTACGGAAGTGTTTTCATGATGCTGCAGAAGTAGTTGAGCTGAGTACACTTGAGGTAGTAGAGGTAGAACAGAAGGCAACAGTTGGACGAGTTCCTACCCGTATTCTTGGATCAAAAGTCAGGAAGTTAAACAATAGAGAGGTCAAATTGATGAAAGTTCAGTGGGGATATAACCGTAGGATGCAACTTGGAAGACTGAAGACAACATTCGCGCTTCGTACCGTTTTCTTTTCAGGGGCATGTTCTTAACTTCTTTTTCCAAAGCTTTCATTCATGCTTGTTTCTATCGTTTAAGTATATCCTATCGATCAAATCATTGATGTTTAGGTAGGAATCCCATGAATATAAACATGTATTTGAGATATTTTATGTTTGATGGATGCAAATGTTTGCTAGTGGTTGCTCATGGATGCATATACACACACATTTGGCACTGGATCAGCTCAATCACCCTCATATTGCATATGGATGTGTATGCATTTTCTTCTTTTAATGGATGGAAGTGAGTAAACCATCATATAGATGGTGCATTTGGATGAATGACTATGCACACATTTAGAACTTACATGTTATAATAGGATTATTTGCATACATGTTGGATTCATGGCACTAACATACATTGCATTAAGGAGGTCGACTGAATCAGTCGACCACCTGATCTTTCACATTAGTATTGGGACATATACACACACCTTTGCATATGTCCATATAAGCATTAGAAATCTTTAAGGCTAACGAATGCCTATGATTTGTGGATGAGTAGATGGATGTTAGGATATACATTCTTCTTAACTTGGAGATTTTGGGGAAGAAATCCTTTTAGTAGGGGAAAATGTAACACCACTTAATTTTATAACACATTAAGATGATAAATTAAGGAATACTTAATTAAATATTTGGAATTAAGTAAAACGACTACGCCATTGCGTTCTTCTCAGAATTCTGCTTGAGATAGACTCCGAGTTTGCATACGGACATCGTATGAAGAAGTTATTAAGCTTTGAAGTTTGCACATATATAAGCTAATGATATATATATATATATTAAACATGTAACGACCCGTATTTTTATGGGTAATAATTACTTTATTTAATTATTTTAAATAGTGATTTAGGGAATTTAATCATTGTTTGATTAAATAACTTTGAATATTTAATTAAAATAATAATTAAATAATATATTTAATTCAGAAATAATAAAAAATAGTGGAATTCACAATATTGTGTGAATTAGATTATTTAATATATATAATTCAGTTTAGAGTTGAATTATATTCACGAATATATTATATAAACGAAGTTTGAACGTATAATTATATTATAATTAAAATCGAGCTCAAAATGGCGCGGCAGCTCGCTATTTTGCGATTTGAACTTCAACTGAATGTACAGGGTTCATTTTAAATCGGATTTCTGTGAAATACGAAACATATGAAGCTGGTGAAGTATATTTTTCTAATGGAAGAGACAGATCGAGGTTTCATCGTGTAGATTTTGATTTACGTCCAAATAAAATTTTAGAAAAGTCACTGTGGAATTCCTTTATAATTTATAATGATTTATTTATATTTTAAAACGGTATTTCGTTATAAATTGAATATCGATTTATAACGGGATTTGAAATATCGAGTTAGAAATTCATATAGAAATATTCTAGAGCTGTATGGTATTCCATTGTGAATATATACGATAATATTTATTTTTGAATATTAAATTTAAATATTTTTAAATATATTTATATATTTAAAAGGGTTATTTAGAGCTTTAAAAATAACCAGTTTTACAAATGACCTCAGAATTCGACGAAAGTAATTTTGTTAGATCCGCAATGTCGTATTATTGTTAGATTTCAATTTCCGTGATTTTTGAAGTTAGTATGTGGCCGTGGGCGATTTTAATGTGAAGAATTGTCAGTATTTTGATGGTTAAAAATAAGCTATGTGAGCAAACGAAGTCGGAATTCGACGAAACCAATTTCGTTGGGACTGTAATGTCAAACTGTAGCTGCATGCAATTTTTCATGATTTTTGGGTATCATATGTGATTATAGGAATTTTTATTCAACAATAAAATTAGCGGTAGCTTAAAAATAAAACAAAATAATCAAATAAAAGAATATAAAATCTATCTATATATATATATATATATCTATCCCTTAATCCTTCCTAAACCTAATTCATTTCTACTTCTCTGGTCAAACACCTTTCTAGCCGTCGATTCTTTTTCCAAACCAAAACCGTATAATTCAAAAATACAAAACAAACATAAATCAAGTTCTATAATTTCTGAAACTTGTTTATTGGAACCCTATGAGTTTACAGCTCCATTTCAGTATAGTTTTAAGTGGTGTAATACGGTTTTGGGTCTGCTGAGTTTCGACAGCGTGGGCTAGGGTTAGGGATTGGAACTGATGTAGGAGCTGTTGGGTTTGGGTAACGGTGGAGTTGAACTCGGGGTAGAAGGAGATGAAGGTCGGCGAAGCTTGGTCGGAGTTCATGCCTGAAGGTATCGCGCCATATTTGTATGGTTGCTTGAGGAACAGGAGGAGGACGTGATAAAAAGGTTGATTTCGAGTTCTGAGTAAGTGGGACGGATGTGACGAAGAGTCGAAGAGAGGATGAACGGTGGAACCGGTTGCTGGAACGATGAAGTTTTCGGTGAGGTTTGAGGCGCGTGAAGATTTGCAGATGTTTTCTGGAGTGCGGTTATGTGTGTTTAGGGAAGAAACACGTTGGCAGGCTGGTGTTGTTTCATTTGAAATGATCCAAGAAATTAGAGGGGGTAAGGCCCAATTGAATTAAAACTATAATTGTTTATTTAATTTAAATGCATAACTTGTGTAAATCATATCTTGATCATACGATATCAGAATTTTGAACCGTCAGATCCTTTGGGTTCGTATGGACAGTGGCTACGCAGTGGAACTGACTATAGGTGAAACAGAGCTCGTTACAATTTATAGCAAAATAAATTGTCCGTCTGAATCAAGTGATGGTTATCATTATTAACGATGATCGTCCAATGTGAGTAAAACTCACCAACTCTGAACAGTTATATTTTTAATGTATTCTTAGAACCGATAAGCATCTTTTTATTGCAATGTGTTAACTTTTTGGATGAACTGCTAGTCAGTTGGTTGAAATTATATATATATATATATATATAAATCGTTAAACATATATTGATTCTGTTTAGAAGAATATTTCATATGAAAATGTAATCGATGTTAAGTATATTGTTTAACATCTGTGATGCAGGGAAACACGTTGGAGGGATCCAACTGGATTCCTCAATATTTATAATACTGTTCTGTTCATATATTGTAATATATGATGTGATATATAATCTGTTGTGGATTATGTGTGTTTGAATGATATCGATCACTGTTATTCGGTATTTTAAATACCCTAAGAAATACCGAGATGTAAAAAGGGGATTTTCAAAGTATATTGTGAAAATAAATTATTTACAGAAAATCAATGGATTTTGTATATAAAAGGAAAAGGATTTTATAAAAGGAAATAAGCATAAAATCAAAGGGTTAAAAGACAATATTTGTGAAAACAAATACAAAGGAAATAAGTATAAAATCAAAGAGTTAAAAAGAATATATTTGTAAAAACAAATATAAGAAAAAATATTTGTAAAACAAATATAAAGGAAATTATTTCTAAAAACAAATATATAGGAAAAATATTTGTAAAACAAATATAAAGGAAAATATTTGTCAGATAAATAGAAAGAGAAATATTTGTAAACCATTTACAAATAAAATAGAAAGATAAATATTTGTAAACCATTTACAAATAAAATAGAAAGATAGAAAAGGAATATTTATTTGTTAAACAAATAGAGTTGAAAAGAATTATTTATTTGTTAAATAAATAGAAGTATGAAGGAAATATTTGTTTAGTAAATAAATAGAAGTATAAAGGAAATATTTATTTAGAAAATAAACAGAAGGATAAAAGGAATATTCATTTGGGAATTAAATAGAAAAGATAAAGGTAATATTTATTGGTTAAATAAATAGAATTGAAAGGGAATGGTTATTTGTTAAGTAAACAACCAGAAAAGGAATTATTTGTATAAACAAACAGAAAAGGAATTGAGCAAAGGAGTTAATCAAAAAGAGTTAATCGAAATGAGTTAATCGAAATGATTTAATCGAATATTAGTTATTCGATTAGAATTAATCGAATAGAGTAAATGAGTTAGAGTTAACCAGTTAGGGTTAATCAATTAGGGTTGACCAGTTAGAGTTGATCAGTTAGAGTTAACCAGTTAGAGTTAATCTGTTAGAGTTGACCAGTTAGAGTTAACCAGTTAGCGTTAATCAGTTAGAGTTGATCAGTTAGAGTTAACCAGTTAGAGTTAGAGTTAACCAGTTAGAGTTAAAGTTAACCAGTTAGAGTTAGAGTTAACCAGTTAGAGTTAAAATTAACCAGTTAGAGTTAGAGATAACCAATAGAGTTAATCGAATTAGAATAAATCGATTAGAGTTAGTTGAATTAGGAGTTATCAAATATTAGTATTCTAATAAAGTTAAAAGGAGTTATCGAATATTAGTTATTCGAATCGAGTTAAAAGGAGTTATCGAATATTAGTTATTCAGATCGAGCTAAAGGAGTTAATCGAATTTAGTTATTCAAAAGGAGTTATCGATTAGTTTAATCGAAAGGAGTTAATCAAGTTTTGTTATTCGAAAGGAGTTATTGATTAGTTTAATCAAAAGGAGTTAATCGAATTTAGTTATTCGAAAAGGAATAACTGAATATAGTATTAGAAAAGAGAGATTATCGAATATCGTTTATTCGAAAGAAAGAGTAATCGAACATTGGTTTTTCGAAGTGAGTTAATTGAATATTAGTTATTCAAAGAGAGTTAATCGTCGAATTCGATTATACTGAATTCGGGAAAGTACTTACACTTTCCGGTGTTTAAATCAAGATTTATTTATTTATAAATCAGGTGTTCAGTTATTTATTCACATTAAAGAATAAAAGTTATAATTGAAGTTAGATATTTCGAAAATAGGGATTATAACATTATCGTTACAACCAATGTTTTCAATAAAGAAGTGGATTTGTAAATAGAATCCGAGATTTTAGTATGGAAGTTTGTTAAAGATTTAAAAGATAAACTTTGACTATTTCGAACTTGAAACGTTGTTCAGTTAAGGTCTGAGAGGTAATTATACCCCAACTTGATTGACTTCCTTCTTAACTAAGGAATGGTAAGGTTTGATAGTGAAGGAGTTTTGGAAATGTTTTCCAAATACGAATCAGAAATGCTTTCTAATAATAGAAAAATAAGAATTTAGAATATATGGAAACAGGAGATAAGTAAATTAATGAACTAAGGAGATAGATGTTAAATGATGACTGATCGATATAATTTCCATTTGGAAATAATATCGTTGTTTGCACACGTGTTTTTCTTTGATAGTTAACTCACCGACTATCAAAGTTTTGACCATTTTAACGTTGTTAATATGGAGAGTCCAGTTTGATTATTATCCGAAGAACCACTCCGTATTGGCATAAGCGTTGCGAATCATATATGCCAAAGATAATTGAAGACGGAGTAAAGTGCAAGGGTTGTTGTATAAATATTAGGTAAAGATTGCCAAAGATGGTTGTACTAAATAGTGCCTTCGGTTTGTACAGTCCCAGGACGACTAGTAAGGAAGAATATCAGAAATAGTATATCTAAAGGATCGCGTAGGTTGGTCTCTTCAAACGTATTATGTTTGGTGGCGGAGGAATTCGTTTCTCTTAGCCGTATACCCATGGTATTTTTGGGGAAATCAATTTGTGATTTGGCGGTTATGACGATGTGATATTCAAAGTGAATAAATGTGTGATCTAGCAGAGATAAGCGTGGCCGCTAGCCTCACAACTGGGAAATGAAAAAAATCGGGCAGGCAGCATGGCTATGTAGGTCGCACCTATTAGGGTGTATAATCACCTGATATAGAGTTTCATTTACTTCTAAAATTCTATTGTCGATTCTGTCCCATTCGGGAAACGATTGCTGTAATAACCCGGAAATCCGAGCCAATTTAACATTTTTATTTTGGAAATTTCGGTGAATTTTGATAATTCAAAATGAATTATTTTAAATAATAACGACGGGAAATGTATTTTGAATAAAATTCGAACGAATTTACTTATATAGATCATTGTTAGAATATAAATAATTATTTATAATTATAAATGGAATTGAAAATGGCGCGGTAGTTCGATAATTCGATTTCAAATTTCAAATGAACGTACCGGGTTCAAAATAAACCGGATTTTAGCGTTAATAGAATCTAATCTAGAATATCATTCCAACGAGTCCGAAAAATCAAAATTTCACAGCGGGAATCAAAAGTTATGTCCAAATGAATTTTCAGAATAGTCGCTATGGAATTCTGGCCCTTAAAAATGGAAATTTTGCAAACGACCTCGGTTTTCGACGAAACCACTTTTGTTAGGACCGTAACGTCAATACGAAGCTAGAAAATATTTTTCTGGAATTTTTTGAGCAAGTACGTGTCCCCGGTAAATTGAAATGCACGTTCAAATTCAATATATAGAGTTATATGTTGATTTTGACGAAAACAGATTGAAACGATCAAATCAGCTTACGATACATATCCCATTGTGTTCGGAATGGGGGTAATTAGCTACGGACGACAGGCGGTGGGTCCTGTTTCGAGGTCGAAATAAAAAGTACCTTTTTGAAAATTAAATTAATTAAATAAAAAGAAAAACCCTCTCACCCCTCTTTCCTTTCTCTCAGGCCCCCCCACAATTTCATTTTCAACAGAAAAAAAAGACAACAAAGACGAGATTGCGCCTCTCCCTCCCCGCGTCGATGGCCACGCCACCACATCCAAGGTCGGCCTCCGCCCAGTCGCCCTCCGATCATCCACGCTCCGCCCCAGCTCCCCCACCGTGCCGCTTCCCTCTCCTTTCCCCCTTCTCCAATCACCTCCGCGCCCTAGCACCCCCAAGCCGATCAGATCCGCCTCCGCCACCCAATGGCTCCGCCACCAGTCATCCGCCGGACCCCCTTACCACCTTAACCCACGAGTAAACCCCTCCCTCTACCTCCGATGACCAGTAAGCCTTCTTATTTGTTTATTTTCATTGTTTTCTTCTATATAATTCAAATATTATTTTAAAACAGTTTTTATTTGGATTTAGCTCTTCTTTTAAATCAGTTTCTATATGTACATGTAGCTATAGAACAAAAAAAAATTCGACCATTTTATGTAATGAAAGCAGCGATCTTTATGTATACAAAGATATGCTTTTTATAGAATAAAAAGGCATGATTTTGAATATATGAAAAGCGGAGAAAATATGATTTTATTATCATGAAAGCGAGGGTAAAGATTACATCTTTAGAAGTATAAAACTACGATTTTTATTTATATGAATAGAGGAAGAAAGATGTGATTTTTCCTTATGTAAAGATGTGATCTTTATATGGATTTCATTAGAATAAAAATTCAATTTTTATATAAATGAAGTGGTGTTGTAATGATATGATGTTTTACGCTATAAAAATATAATTTTTATATTATAGAAAGGATAAAAATATAATTTTTATATTATAGAAAGGGTAAAAATATAATTTTTATATAAGTAGGATGATAAAAATTCAATCTTTATAGAAGAAGTAGAAATATAAAAAATATAATTTTTATATAGAAAGAAGCGTTGTAAATATATGAAGTTAAATAAAAATGTGAACTTTATTTTTATCATGAAGGAATGAAAATAAATATGTGATTTTTATATACGTAGTGGTTACGGACGACGAAAGTGACAAAAGGCGAGCGGCGAAGATTTCCTACATATGAAGAGTCATTCCGTTTGAATTTAGATTTTGGTGAAAACTCCTCACTTTAAATTTTATTTTCTAGTTATATAAATATATACTAGGATGCAGACGGTGTTTAGTAGCACCCGACACCCGTCGTCCACAGACCATGGACGGCTTGTATGCTTGTTTGTTTGATTTTGATGTGTAGTTGATTGTGTGATGTGATGTGTAACGACCCGACTTTTTTGCTCGGCTTTCGCAGGTAATTAAACCAACTTAAAACATTCATAAAGACGGATTTTTAGGGGTACTTACACATTTGCACAAAATAAAAAGAACTTTTCCATTATCATTACAATAATATTACATCAGAGTTAAAAGAGATACATCAGAGTACATCGATTACACAGCGGAAAAGATACTAAACTCTGCAGAAGAATGTGAATGCTCCAAGTCATAATAGCTTCAGCTAAAACCAGAATCCTGCTCCAACCAACTCCAAGGCTAAATCTGTGAACCAAACTACTAGGCTGCCCGTGTAAAAATTATGGGCACCCAGAGTTTAGGTGAGGGAACAATAAACTCCAGGTCAGCCGTGGGACTGTTGTGAGAACTCAAAACAGTTATTTTTAGGGTTTATTTTAAAGTTAGGTAATTCTCCGGACCACGCCGCTAATGCGGAATGGGTTTGCCCCATGTGGATACCAGTGCATAGAAATCCGCAATGACCTTTTGAAAAAAATGAAGCTATCATAAGCTCGTCCCACATCACACAATGCAAGCGCACACCAGATGAGCGAGTTTTGCCTTATGATAACCAAAAATGCATTCATACGTGAAAATCCTCTTTTACTACTATATAGTGTGGAAAACCTTTTCGCAAATAAATGTATTAAACCTAGCCAGCATAATGCCCCATCCCATTATACTGACAGTCCAGCCGGTAACCAGCAGGCTATACAATCAAAACCGTACGGGCTCGTAATGGAAAATTAGATTTCCAACAAATGACAAGGCAAAGGAACTTCCTTAACAAACCGATGGGAACACCTCTAGAGGGGCGCCCCGAGAACCAAATCGGGATCTCAGCCAACACGAAGCCGGGTTACCCCTTAACTGGGTAACTTAGAGCACGCCTGAGTATATCACTTCCCGGTCGTTACCAACCTTTAAACCGAGGCCTCGCAACATCAACATCCATAAAAATAGAAGTTATCCACATAGGTTAATACCTGGGCTCCATACCATACTACACCTTTTATCTAGAAGGAAATGACTACCCTTAACCTCGCTGCATCTTTCCTATTTTAGCCATTTACCGGGTTGTGAGGCTTGCCGAGGTCATGATACACAAAGCTACGCTTAAATACGCCATGCTTTGATCATCCATAGCTCACCATATATCTTAAGTATTACACATTATCCATTAACAACGCATCACTGATTTCCAATATATAACCTCTAAGCTCATATGTCTTAGAGAAGGGTGTTAAGCAAGAGAATAATTCTCCGCCACCAAAAAGATATATATTGATAAAACAGTGTTACGCAGTTAATTACAATGTCAGACACACAATCCATAAATGTCTGTTCTGGGTCTGAATGAACATCATCCAAAAATCTCCAAATACATTCAGATATCGTGCCACTCCTCGTTTGGTTGTACGGACCAATCTGTGATATTGGCATTCAACCCTAATGATTTGAAAACTCCTAGGCATTACTCGGCGGTTTCGAAGTCTTTAATTTCTTTGTAACGTTGTATTATTACTTGGAATGGTTTTCAGACAAACATCCGATCCCGGTCTTTCCAAATAATAGGCGCAATTAAAAAAAAACAATTATAGGACACACAGGCTTTCTACCAATCTCCTTCCATCTTGGATTTTATCAAAATTAAACTTCTGTAAACCCGTTCTCAAATTATTACGAAATCCATATTTAACCTTTCTCTTTTAAAACACATCCTTCAAATCAAAGATGGTTTAACCTTAAAGCCTTAATTATTTTTCCGTTTGATAACTTTTTATCAAAATCCAGTTTCGTTTGAAAATCCTTAATCCACATTTCAACCATAGTTTCCAATTTAATTGATTTTCCAACATTTCATTCTTTAATCTTAACTAAAAGGTTAAACTTTCTTTCCAGTTCCTTATTTTTAATTTCTCAAATCCAAGATCTGATTGAATCCTCAAATTACGATATGAATTTCCATAACTCAATCTCATGGGGTTTCAAGAATGATATTATTGAAGATATGATTCACGACAAAACCCAAATCAATTGATATTGAACATAAGTTACACAAAAATTGTATCTACTTATATTTGATATCAATTCTCATAATCAACGAATACTATAAGTGGAATAACGATATAATAATATCTTTCAAATTCCTCAAATAGTATACGTTTACACCAAAGAATTTCATACCAAATATCCGAAGATTATTTCTATCCAACTTATCCCAATCAAATTGGAAGACTCGTATCTTAATTTAAAGATTTATTCAAACCTTTGACATTAGATTTGGATAGAAATATCATCCACTTATACTTAATATTAATCTCTGTATCCAACTCACACTATAAGCAGAATAACGGTGAACTACCTTTTAAATTCCTCCAATAGTAAGAGTCATCATCTACCGGATTAATATCAAACATCCGAAGTTTTATCTCCAACCATATCCAACTATTAAAAACCTATTTTAATATTAAATAAATATTTTGAATCCCATACAAAGTATTTCAAATACTTTTGAACCCTTGAAAACATTCCACCAATCATTTACAAATGATTTCTTTTAGTTCGTGGTTTAAAAACTTCAAAATAGATTATTTCAAAGAAAGCATTACCATAGTGTTTCGAAAGTGTTACAAAAGCGTCACAAAATAGTTATCTCAACTACATTGATCAAATATCATTTATCATGGTCAAATCTTAAACTTTACAATTCAAAACACTTTTACATAATTAATAGTGATTTTACAGTTTTTTTTTTCATATTTTAGAAACATTAAAAATGGCTATTTATAGTTATGGTCGATAACTTCTCTTATAGCGACCTTTCCCCAAAACGGTTTTAAACATATCTTGAAAATTATAACTCAAAATTAAAATCTTCTTTCACTCATTTTAAAGCTCTTATTAATATAAATCTAACATTTTTCTTTTCATGCAAATACGTTTTAGATTGCAAAAGTTATAAGCGTTTAAAGTTTGCATCTAAAATACACTAATTGCCGCTGTGCAACAAGCCCTATTTTGACCGCAATAAAAATTATTCTTCAATACTTCAAAATACCTTAGAAAGCATTTATATACTTCTGTAAACCATTTAAAGTAATTTACATTGACTTTCCAAATATATTTTGGGTTCAAAATTCAACTTTTACTTTTTACTTAATAAATCAAATTCCAATTCATTTATAAATTCGAATAACTTCAAATTAACCATCCCATTCGTCGGACCAGTTAGGGATAGCCAGGGAGAGCAGGAAACTTCATTTCCAATCCCAAGCCTAGACACTATCCTCTATATCATCCTAAAATGTTTTGTTATTAATTTATTAATTTAAAGAATTTTATCCACATATATGAATACGGTCTTTCCCGATTATTAGCCTTCAATTTCAATAATGATATTATTTCTAATTATGAAGGAGATTTGCCGATCACCAATGTGATACCATAACTGCTGTGTCATAGTGTTTGTAAAACAACATCAACAACTATTTAAACATCCATAGCAACCACCATCAACATGATTAAATAAATCATAACTGTGCACAAGCGTTTTAACACTAACGCTTAATGGTGTGTGTGTGTGTTCTAAACTACGCATGCATCATCCATCATAACAAACATCAACTATCATTAACCTTAATAATCCATTACTATATTTAAATTAGTCTAACTACTAATTAAATAATAAACCGTGGTTAAAGAGTTCTCACCAAACAGCTTTCCAATCATCACGGTAGGCGAACCTAGCTGAGTGAACCGTCGGATAGTATTTCGGCTCACCGTCTTCTTTATCAAAATATATATAATATAATATATACTAATCTCTCTTTATATATTATAAGAGGAGGAGGAGAATGACGAACTTTGGCAAGGTGTTGGTGGAAAAGAGGAAGACTTATGCCATGGAAACCATGGCCATAAGCTTTAAGAAGAAGGTGGAAAGGAGAAAATGGAATGGTAAGAAAATGGAGAAAAGGTCTCCTTATATAGGAATAGAGAGTTAAGGAGGTGATGACACATAAGGGGGCACATGGAAGGCATGCATGAAAGCTTACATGCAAGATTACAAGTGTCCATACACTTGTCTTAAGAAGAGAAGGTGAACTTTTGGAAGCATTTTCCCTTAAATGTTATGAAAACTAAGGGCAACACTTAATTCTAATGCTACTAATTCATGTTATAGTTTGACAAGTCCGATCGAACGACTATTGTATCAAAAATCCAAACTTATTAATAATCATTCTCATTTATAATTCAAGTAAAATCTATCATATAACTTATCAAAGTTATTAAATATTATTAACCATATATTTTTATGTCAAATTCAAATTCAAATTTAAATTAAAAATTTAAATTGGTTAAAAATTCTGGATCGTTACATTCACCCACCCTTAAAAATTTTCGTCCTCGAAAAGGAAAGGGAATCGTAACTACTCATTCGACAAATTCAAGACTAATTTTCTTTATACCAAAGCTTCCTGGATATACCAGGTAAAATATTATAACACACATATTTAGAGTAAATCATATCTGCATCTCCTCCAACGATAACCTCCAGTTACCCATTATATTCGATTCATCGTTTACTGGGCCAATTACTTATACTCAACCATTTATTGTTTTCCAAAAAAAAATTTCAGAGTTACAAATTATTCTCCTGATCTTATCTTGCAAATACAATGGTTATGGGACTTATTCCCTTTTTATTCTCCAAACTCACTATTGTTCTTTACACATAAAACTCAATCCTCAAAATTCAAATTATCAAAATGTTTCAGTTGAGGTAATTTCTTCTTACTATTCCCGCTTGCCAAATATCCTTTAATCAAATTGTGAAACTAAATTCACAAGGTATTCATGCTCAGTTAAACAGTTCCTTTTGTTGTCACAATATATTTTAGAACTTATCAACTGTCCAAAATTGTTGATAATTCCATATATTTTTTCTTATATTGTTTAAGTTTGGCTATCCTCATTAATTATTCTAACTTCAAGATTACAAAACTTATTTCCTTCAAACTTTAGATAAATAGCTTTAACCAATGCAGTCCTCAACCAAAATATCATCAAATATCTTATCGTCATATTGCATTCTCAATATTTGCATTTCAAATTTAATTAGTTGGGGAGGAATAATTATAAATATTCTAATTGATTAATTCCAACTTAGCCTTTAAATCATTTCCCGAACTAATTGGATTACTTATGTAAATTACAACTTTATATAAACGTCTTTTAATCAACTATGAAATTCCAATCACAAGATGTCGTGCTTAAATTTTGAATTCCCAAATATTTCAAAGACCCTTCTTCCTTTATATTGAAAATATATTCTTTCAAAATCAGTTCCAAAAATTAATTTCAAAGTAATTGCCGATTCTTACTCAAAATATTGATTTGAGTTTCCAAATTATATATCTTTTCAAAACCATTTTTTTTAATCACAAATACACTTTCTCATATACTCTCTAGTTAATTTACTAGCTTATCCTTATTACAGGTTCACCTGATATAATTCTTCCAACTTATCAAATTTTCAAGATCTTGCTTACTTATTCAAATTCATATCAATTTACCAAATATTTTCAAACTCTTATCTAATTTGGTTTAAGTATATATTGATATTTTAATTGGAATAATATAGTAATCCCACTTTCGAAACACGAAAATACATACAGATGATGCTGCAGTCATCAACAGAATCATCTTCAAGTGACTAGAGTGTGATTCTATGTCTATCTAGTATACTTAAGACTTCATACATACGTTGACCAGACGTATATGCTAAATCTTCTTATACTCGATAGTCCAACGTCAACATCAAATAAAATACTCAAACTCTTATTATTCATTTTGGTTTCTAACCATATTGATTAGTTTCTTTAGAGGAGGATTACCTTAACAATTTTTACCCAAGTTTTTCTCTTAACATGATTTCTAATATTTTATAATTCCAAACTTAATTAATTTTACTTGGAAGGTGCTCTCTCAAACGTAATATTCCAAAATCTCATTCTAGGGCATTACTAACCCTATCTCTAATGAGATATTATAACTTTAATGAGTCTTTCCTTTTGCTCAAATGAGTCGTACCCCATGTCTTTGTATAAACCAAAGCTCTGATACCAAATGTAACGACCCGACTTTTTTGCTCGGTTTTCCCCGGTAATTAAACAAACTTAAACCGTTCATAAAGACGGATTGTTAGGGGTACTTACACATTTGCACAAAATAAAAAGAAATTTTCCATTATCATTACAATAATATTACATCAGAGTTACAGGAGATACATCAGAGTACATCGATTACACAGTGGAAAAGATACTAAACTCAGCGGAAGAATGTGAATGCTCCAAGTCATAATAGCCTCAGCTAAAACCAGAATCCTGCTCCAACCAACTCCTGGGCTAAATTTGTGAACCAAACTACTAGGCTGCCCATGTAAAAATTATGGGCACCAGAGTTTAGGTGAGGGAAGAATAAACTCCAGGTCAATCGTGGGACTAGTGTGAGAACTCAAAACAGATATTTTAAGGGTTTATTTTAAAGTTATGTAATTCTCCAGACCACGCCGCTAATGCGGAATAGGTTTACTCCATGTGGATACCAGTGCATAGAAATCCGCAATGGCCTTTTGAAAAAAATGAAGCTATCATAAGCTCGTCCCACATCACACAATGCAAGCGCACACCAGATGTAACACCCCACGTCCATTAATGTCACTCACAAAGGGAATGCATTAACTTCCATGGAGGTTATAAGTGAATATAGAACAGAAAAATTACAACAAGACAAATAATAAATAGTACTTGGAAATCTAAAACTTCATTTTATTGCAGCGGAAATTAAACATATTTGTTACATCATAAAATCATAGATCATAACCAAGTACAATATCCATCTTCATAAAAACAAAATACATAATCCCATTACATAAATAGCCATTAAAAAGATAACAAGCTGGACTTTACTTCAACGGTCCAAGCTTACCAAAGAGAGATGAAGCAATTCAATCAAACTCCACTAGAGCTGGGCCCAACCTGAGGACCTGGAGGGGGAAAAAGGATAGAAATAAAGGGGGTCAGACATAAAGTCTGGCGAGTATGATAATTCTAACAATACTATTATCAAAATAACTAGACTAAGGCATAAGCTAGAAAACAAGTAAATGTCTATGAACTCTTAGGAAGATAAAGATAGCGTTAAAGATAACGGTAAAGGCACACCTAATTACTAACGAATAATTACTACACTGCACCGCACATCACTACACTGCACCACACCAGTCACCCTATTGTTTGATCCCACTTGCTTCACACAGAAACTTTATAAATAGCCTTACGTAACCCTAGCTGACTACATAGGTGCCGTCTGCCCCTATCTCCACTAGGTGTACCCCACCACCCACTTTCGATCGGCTCCCTACTCGTAGATACCTGTACTGGCCCAATAGTGGGGTGTATCACTCCCCTAAAGTGGCAACCCGATACAACTTGAGAATGCACGGCTTATACCTACACGATGCAACAACGTCTTACCTACCAGCCCGGGTCCACACACGCATACGAAACCCGTTGGACTTGCGTTGCCACCGCTCCCCGTTTTGGCCTCTTATAGTCAAACCCAGCATGCGTGTCCCATCCTCGACTTGGGTTGAGCCCACAAAGATACGTTTGGGATACTGGTCGAAATGGGCCCCACAAGCTACCCACCTAAGCATGTCACTAGTATATCCCACTTAACCCTCTTAGTCATGTTCATTTAAATGTGTGTTTGGTTAAGTCTTACTAATCGTATTTAACATGCCACTAAGGGCACCCCCTAGATTCCTCATGCCACCCAAGGCATCTACTTAACCCCCATGTCCCACCTTACAAGTTTATCTGGTTAAGTATTTCTTAATTAATTCAGGCCATAACCTCATAAATACCTCTCACATTAGTCTGGCATTTATGGCAGCTGGATTTGCCGGGCGGGTCCGGGCAGTCTTACACCATAAAAGAGTCTAACCTCGTGTCTTTACAACTGTTATGCTTTAGTTTAGGCCTAGGACCTCTCACATTGGGCTGACATTTGTGACCACTGGATTTGCCAGGCGGGTCCGGGCAGGTTTACGTCACAAACAAGTCCAACCTGGTGTCCTAAGCATTGATTAACACTTAAAATCTTTTACCCCATTTTTAATAATTCCCTATTCAAATTATTAATTAAGTCAACTTTTAATGATGTCCATAGTTGACTCAATTATTGCCATCCACTTATAGCATGCAAAATCATATCATTTGCACCCTAGCTTTTTAATATTAAATCCTTAATATTACCCCTACCCCACGTTTATATGTTCGCTTATTCAACGCATAATATAGGCTAGACTTGTATAGTCTAATACCTAGCACAAAGATAAATTATCACAACATATAGACAATTAAAATAAATCTAATCATAATAGGGGTGAAACTTGCATAAACTACACATGTTAAGGATCAAAAGGTGACAACTTGTTAAATGTCTCAATTTATATTATATGATCATAGCCCAGATCTATACATAAACTTGCATATGGGGTTTTAGGCAACATAATGATGGTGTGAACTAGCATAGGATATCACGTATGTCATAGCATAATTCTAGATGTCATAATAGATGTCTTGGTATATGTTCATAACTTTTCTAATCAATCTAACTTGCATATGTGACTTGTCATATAGATCAACATAACCCAAACATGATGATTTAATTAATATGAACTAACTAGCATAGATGGTAACATTATGGCCTTTTTAACATGTATGATTCATCACAACTTAGCATAGAAACTTTCAACATACATAACATCATCATAGCATGATTTACAACATGTATGATATCATCATCACATAACATTGGATTTACAATATACATGATAGCAAAAGGGGTTTACAATAATATATATGATAATTCACATCATCTACTCATAATCCATTCAAAACTCAACCTAATTAAAATGATAATAATCTTGTTAAGATCATCATACTCACAATTTAGAGAAGAAAAGAGAGAGTTTTGCTTTGCTTTAGGGTTGAGAGAATTAGAATTGAATTTTTTTCTTCTTTCTTAGTTGGCGGCGGCTCCATTGATTTCCATGGCGACGGTAACTATTCTATTTTAATTAGGTTTAGGGTTAGCATTAGGATGTATTTATAGGTGTAGGAAGTTATTTAGGACCATTAGATTAACCTTGAACCTTGAGAAACAATCAAATGCAAAATCTGCATTTGAGCGAATCGGCCCATAGGTTGACAGCCAAACACCCTGGATTAACCCCTAGTCGACCCAGCGGAGCTCGGGTCGACCTCAAAAATGGGCCGGTTCGGTTATTCCCCCTCCCAATTCGCTGTTTTGAACTTTTTCGCATATTTATTTATTTAATTTTTAATTTATATATATATATATATATATCAATATATATATTTCTCTGCGCTACCCATTTCACTTAATTCTTTTCTAAAAATTAAGTATACTTTAATTTGTGAATTTTAATGTTATAAAATTATGGGGTGTTACATTCTCCCCTCCTTAAAGGATTTCGTCCCCGAAATCTCCAAGTCAAGAAGAATGTTTATCCTACCATCTAATC
The DNA here is from genome assembly GCA_030737875.1 of Allium sativum. Taxonomy (NCBI): domain Eukaryota; kingdom Viridiplantae; phylum Streptophyta; class Magnoliopsida; order Asparagales; family Amaryllidaceae; genus Allium; species Allium sativum. The sequence goes on along the minus strand of CM060926.1, from coordinate 480,041,636 downwards.
GTCCATCTACTCAACCATCAAACACCAGCATCCATTGTCCTTAAAAGACTTCTAATGCTTTAATGTTTATATGCACAGTGTGTGTATATGTCCGTATCTAATGAAAAATTAGGCGGTCTACTGATTCAGTCGACCTCCTTAGTGCAATTCATGATAGTGCCATGTGTCCAATATGTATGCAAAAGATTCCTAATGATACATATTAATTCTATATGCGTGCACAACCATCCACCCGAATGCAGCAACTATATGATAATACAACCATTATACATCCATTTTACTTAATACATCCATATATATGCAATATGCAATATGAAGTGACTGAGTCGATCTGGTGCCTAATAGTGTGTGTGTGTGCATCCACGAGCAACCACTAGCAAATACTTGCATCCACCATACATAACATGTCTCAAACACATGTTTCAACCATAGGATTATCCTAACTAAAGGTCAAAGATACTAGCGAGAGGATATACTAAAGATAAGGTAAGTACAAGCTATGCGATAAAGGAGAAATTAAAAGACATACCCTCAAAAAGAAAAGGGTATCGTGAACAGATCTTCTCTTCTGTCTCCCAAATAGCGTTGCTCTCATCATCTCCCCATTGCACTTTGACTAGTCTGACCTCTCGATTCCTCAACCTCTTGATTTCCGACCCAAGAATGTGCGTAGGAGCTTGTCAAATTGTCGCATCATGCTCTATCTCCACCTCTCTAAGAAAGCTCGGCTCTACCACTTCTGCGGTCTCGTGCAAGTACTTCCTCAAATGTGACACATGGAATAGGTCGTGTACACCACTAAGTCTCTCGGGCAACTCCACTCTATACGCCATCTGTCCAATTTTCTCCTTAATAGGAAACGGCCCTACAAACCTTGGTGCTAATTTCCCAACGGACCCAAAGAGAAAAACGTTCTGTAATGGAGACACTTTGACAAAGACCATGTTCCCAACTTCAAACTCAAGATCTGTCCTCCTCTTATCTGCATAAGATTTCTGCCTATCCTGTGTTGCTTTCAACCTCCTTCGAATCAAATCGATCTTCTCCGAAGTCTCCCTAATCATATCAAGCCCAAGTAAGATCTTATCCGTAGATTCCCACCAACATGTAGGTGAACGACAAGGTCGTCCATATAGAGCTTCGAATGGTGCTATACCAATGCTGGACTAAATGCTATTATTATATGCGAACTTAACCAATGGAAGATGCTCTTCCCATGTACCCCCAAAGTCTAGGATACATAGCCTCAACAGATCCTCTAGAATGCGATTCACCCTCTCAGTCTGGCCGTCCGTCTAAGGATGATATGCGGTGCTCAAACATAACTGAGTCCCTACCGCCTCTTGTAAGCTTCTCCAAAATTCGCTAGTGAAAATAGGATCGCGGTCGCTCACTATGCTAGAAGGAACACCGTGCAAATGAACTATTTCTCGAACGTATACGGAGGCTAACCATGGAGCAGTCCTCTTACTCTTTACGGGAATGAAATGGGCGCTTTTAGTAAGTCTATTTACTATAACCCAAATTCCCGTATTACCCTTCCTTGATCGCGGTAACCCATCCACAAAATCCATCGAGACACTTTCCCACTTCCTTAGTGGAACCTCCAATGGGTGAAGCAACCCACCGGGTTTCTTTTGCTCCGCTTTTACTTGTTGGCACACCAAGAATCTAGCGACATACTCGGCCACATCTTTCTTCATGCCGGCCCAAAAGTAAACTCTGTTCATGTCTTTGTACATCTTGTCCCCGCCGGGATGAATGGTCATCTTCGAATGATGTACTTCGTCAAGAATAGTCTTCCTTAGGTCATCGTCTTTTGGTACACAAAGTCTACCGTCCCTACGTAACCAACCCTTATCGTCTAGTGTATACCTACGGAGATGGCTTGATGACTCCCCTCCTTTGAGTTTTTCTACTAACTCAACCAACTGCGGGTCGTCTCGCTGTGCCTTGCTAATCCATCCCAAAAGCGTAGGTCTGACCTCCAAGGATGCTAGCAAACCGGGTACGAAGTCAACGGAAGGTCTAAAGTCAAACATCAAAATGAATTCTAAACTTCGCCGCTCAACAAACAAAGGACTTAAGGATAATCTTTTTCTACTTAAGGCGTCTGCCACCACATTACCCTTGCCAGGGGTATAGGCTATTTCGAAGTCGTAGGACGCTAAGAACTCCATCCACCTTTGCTGCCTTAAGTTCAAGTCCTTTTGAGAGAACAGGTATTTTACAGACTTGTGGTCAGTGAATAATTCGAATTTCTCGCCAAGAAGATAATGATGCCAAGACTTAAGCGCAAAAACAATAGCGGCCAATTCTAGGTCATGTGTAGGATAATTTTTCTCATGCGTTCTCAACTGCCTTCCACCATAGGCTATTACCCTACCCTCTTGCATTAAGACTGCGCCTAGTCCTGTCCCACAAGCATCAGTATAAATGGTAAACGGCTTACTCCCGTCTGGCAATACTAAGACTGGGGCTGAAGTCAAAGCTCTCTTCAAACGTTGGAACGCATCATCACAATCTACGTCCCATGTGAAAACTAGGTTCTTCTTCGTCAAGCGTGTCAATGGAGCTGATATCTTTACGAAGTCTTTGATAAACTTCCTATAGTAGCCAACCAACCCCAAGAAACTTCTCACTTCGGTAGCATTTTTTGGGACCTTCCAATCTTGGATGGCCACAACCTTCGCGGGATCCACGGCTATCCCTTCTTTGGAAACCACGTGCCCCAAGAACCATACTTCCTTCCTCCAGAAGTGACACTTAGAAAATTTAGCCTTAAGGCTATGCGCTCGTAGGGTCTCCAACACTTCCCTAAGATGTAGGGCATGCTCTTCTTCATCCTTAGAAAAGATCAAGATGTCATCTACAAAGACTACCACAAATTTGTTAAGGTACTCCCTAAACACCTACTCATCAAATCAACAAAATATGCTGGGGCATTTGTCAAACCGAAGGGCATCACTATCCATTCATAGAAACCGTTTGGAGTCCTAAAGGCAGTCTTGTCTATGCTATCCTCAACCACTCTCAACTGATGGAACCCAGTGGCTATGTCCAACTGCGAAAACACTGAGGCGCCAACTAACAGATCGAAGAGATCGTCAATCCTCGGCAGTGGGTGTCTGTTCTTCTTAGTAAGTTTATTAAGTTCTCTATAGTCCACACAAAGTCTAAGGGACCCATCCGCCTTTGTGGCAAATACTACAGGAGTACCCCACTCCGATATACTTCGTCTTATGGACCCCTTCTCAAGCAACTCCTTCACTTGCTTATCGAGTTCCCTCCTTTCACAAGGAGCCATGTGGCGTACTGGCAAAGATACTAGTTTTGCATTATCCACAAGATATATTCGAAAATCTATCTCCAACTTCGGAGGCAAGCCCTTCACCTCCTCAAACAAATCCGAATATTCTCAGACCACTCTAACAGATCGTAGATTTTCCTCAGACGCGTCAAGCGATTCTAGATAACTTAGCATAACCGAATTTATGTGATTACAAAAGATTTCGAGAGTCTTGCCAAGGCGAGTCACGAGCCTAACTACTCTCCTTTCACAATCAAGAACGACCCCATTTCTGGATAACCAATCCATTCCTAAAATTAGCCCATAGCCCGTGAAGCCCAACACATAAGCATCACATCTAAATTCAACGCTAAGTATGGAAATTTTCAAATCCAAACACATCATAGACAAATAAGCTGAGCCCCCAATTGGATTCGAAACAACTAAGGGATCCTCTACTAAACTGGTGTTTAAGTGCAGTGATTCAACTAATGATGTAGATATAAACGAATGTGATGCGCCCGAATCGAATAAGGTACGGACATGATGATCAAACAGAAAAACTAAGCATTCAACAGAAATGGTTCCACCTCGTTCTTGTAGCGGTGGGACCGCGAGAGCCTGAACTTGTCCCCTTGCCTGCCCTGGTGCCATAAGAGCCTACACCTGTCCACCCGAGGTAGCTCCTGCCCTCTGCTCCTTCTTTGGGCAGTCCTTCACTAAATGTCCTGCATCGCCACAATGAAAACAGCCTGTCTTCTTTTTCTTTCGGCAATCCTTGCTGAGATGGCCTGGGGTTCCAAATTTAAAGCACTTCTTCTTTCCCTTGCCATTATTGTCTTTTCCACCCTTCTTGTTTTGCTGTTGTGGTTTCTTCTGATCCACCTTCTTCTCGGGTGCCTTATCAGCTTTAGCACTTTCTCCTCATACATGAGTGCCATTTCTACTAACTTCTCAAAGGTGGCCCACATCGGGATGTGGGTCATACCGTCATAGCCAACCCTTGCAATGGTTCATTCAAGCCATTCACGAACCTTAGAGCCTTCTTCTCTGGCGTGTTTACTAAGTCCAAGCCAAACCTTGCTAACTGATTAAATTTATTGACATATTCTTTCACTGATGAGCTTCCTTGCTTCAATGTCAAGAACCTTTCCATATATAGATTTCTTCCGCCCTTGAGAGAAACTTCGCCTCGAACCTACGTCTGAAATCCGCCCAAGATTCAACAGGACGCTCCCCATTAGTGACCTCCCACCAAAACGAGACCTCTCCCTTCATCAACCAAACTGCTAAACGAACTCTCTTCCCTTCTTCTACTTCAAAGATTTCTAGCAATTCTTCCACCTCCTTAAGCCAATCTCTAGCTTCCACAAACGTTTCTGACCCTTGAAATGGTTTTCCACCTATAGCCTTGAATTCCTTGCACGTCTTTGCAAAAGTATCTACGCGAGGAGGAGGAGGAGGAACGGGTGCAACTGGTGGTGGAGGAACATTGGCTGGACCTGCAGCGACCCTAGCCTCCAATAGCCTCCTATACCATCCTGGTATCGTTACACCGTCGGGTAGATTAAGATCTTCAGCCACGCTGAAACGAAAAAGGAAAGATTCAAAATGGAGAATTCGAAAGATAAAGATATGTGGCTATTGGGGATTATGTTTTTCTTAAAAACTTTTCTCTTTAAATTTCTCATTAAAACATGTTTTTGAAAACACTTCTTCCAAAAATAACTATTTTTCTAAAGTATTTTTATCTATTCTGGTAACCTTAAGCTCTGATACCACGTGTAACACCCCACGTCCATTAATGTCACTCACAAAGGGAATGCATTAACTTCCATGGAGGTTATAAGTGAATATAGAACAGAAAAATTACAACAAGACAGATAATAAATAGTACTTGGAAATCTAAAACTTCATTTTATTGCAGCGGAAATTAAACATGTTTGTTACATCATAAAACCATAGATCATAACCAAGTACAATATCCATCTTCATAAAGACAAAATACATAATCCCATTACATAAATAGCCATTAAAAAGATAATAAGCTGGACTTTACTTCAACGGTCCAAGCTTTCCAAAAAGAGATGAAGCAATTCAATCAAACTCCACTAGAGTTGGGCCCAACCTGAGGACCTGGAGGGGAAAAGGGATAGAAATAGAGGGGGTCAGACATAAAGTTTGGCGAGTATGATAATTCTAACAATACTGTTATCAAAATAACTAGACTAAGGCATAAGCTGGAAGACAAGAAAATGTCTATGAACTCTTAGGAAGATAAAGATAGCGTTTAAGATAACGTTAAAGATAACGGTAAAGGCACACCTAATTACTAACGAATAATTACTACACTGCACCGCACATCACTACACTGCACCACACCAGTCACCCTATTGTTTGATCCAACTTTCTTCACACAAAAACTTTATAAATAGCCTTACGTACCCCTAGCTGATTACATAGTTGCCGTCTACCCCTATCTCCACTAGGTGTACCCCACTACCCACTTTTGATCGGCTCCCTACTCGTAGATACCCGTGATGTCCCCATAGTGGGGTGTATCACTCCCCTAAAGTGGCAACCCGATACAACTTGAGAATGCACGGCTTATACCTACACGATGCAACAACGTCTTACCTACCAGCCCGGGTCCACACACGCATACGAAACCCGTTGGACTTGCGTTGCCACCGCTCCCCGTTTTGGCCTCTTATAGTCAAACCCAGCATGCGTGTCCCGTCCTCGACTTGGGTCGAGCCCACAAAGATACGTTTGGGATACTGGTCGAAATGGGCCTCCACAAGCTACCCACCTAAGCTTGTCACTAGTATATCCCACTTAACCCTCTTAGTCATGTTCATTTACATGTGTGTTTGGTTAAGTCTTACTAATCGTATTTCACATGCCACTAAGGGCACCCCCTAGATTCCTCATCCCACCCAAGGCACCTACTTAACCCCCATGTCCCACCTTACATGTTTATCTGGTTAAGTATTTCTTAATTAATTCAGGCCATAACCTCATAAAGACCTCTCACATTAGACTGGCATTTATGGCAGCTGGATTTGCCGGGCGGGTCCGGCCAGTCTTACACCATAAAAGAGTCTAACCTCGTGTCTTTACAACTGTTATGCTTTAGTATAGACCTAGGACCTCTCACATTGGGCTGACATTTGTGACCACTGGATTTGTCGGGCGGGTCCGGGCAGGTTTACGTCACAAACGAGTCCAACCTCGTGTCCTAAGCATTGATTAACACTTAAAATCTTTTACCCCATTTTTAATAATTCCCTATTCAAATTATTAATTAAGTCAACTTTTAATGATGTCCATAATTGACTCTATTATGGCCATCCACTTATGGTATGCAAAATCATATCAATTGCACCCCAACTTTTTAATATTAAATCCTTAACATTACCACTACCCCACGTTTATACGTTCGCTTATTCAACTCATAATATAGGCTAGACTTGTATAGTATAACATCTAGCACAAAGATAAATTATCACAAAATATAGACAATTAAAATAAATCTAATCATAATAGGGGTTAAACTTGCATAAACTACACATGTTAAGGATCAAAAGGTGTCAACTTGTTAAATGTCTCAATTTATATGATATGATCATAGCCCAAATCTATACATAAACTTGCATATGGGGTTTTTAGGCAACATAATGATGGTGTGAACTAGCATAGGATATCACATATGTCATAGCATAATTGTAGATGTCATAAGAGATGTCTTGGTATATGTTCATAACTTTTCTAATCAATATAACTTGCATATGTGACTTGTCATATAGATCAACATAACCCAAACATGATGATTTAATTAATATGAATTGACTAGCATCGATGGTAACATCATGGCCTCTTTAACATGTATGATTCATCACAACTTAGCATAGAAACTTTCAACATACATAACATCATCATAGCATGATTTACAACATGTAAGATATCATCATCACATAACATTGGATTTACAATATACATGATAGCAAAAGGGGTTTACAATAACATATATGATAATTCACATCAACTACTCATAATCCATTCATAACTCAACCTAATTAAAATGTTAATAATCTTGTTAAGATCATCATACTCACAATTTAGAGAAGAAAAGAGAGAGTTTTGCTTTTCTTTAGGGTTGAGAGAATTAGAATTGAATTTGCTTTTCTTCTTTCTTAGTTGGCGGCGCCTCCATTGATTTCCATGGCGATGGTAACTATTCTATTTTAATTAGGTTTAGGGTTAGCATTAGGATGTATTTATAGGTGTAGGAAGTTATTTAGGACCATTAGATTAACCCTGAACCATGAGTACAAATCAAATGCAAAATCTGCATTTGAGCGAATCGACCCACGGGTTGACAGCAAAACACCCTGGATTAACCCCTAGCCGACCCAGCGAGGCTCGGGTCGACCTCAAAAATGGGCCGGTTCGGTTATTCCCCCTCCCAATTCGCTGTTTTGAACTTTTTCGCATATTTATTTATTTAATTTTTAATTTATATATAGTGTGGAAATCCTCTTTTACTACTATATAGTGAAAATCCTCTTTTACTACTATATAGTGTGGAAAACCTCTTTTACTACTATATAGTGTGGAAAACCTTTTCGCAAATAAATGTATTAAACCTAGCCAGCATAATGCCCCATCCATTATACTGACAGTCCAGCCGGTAACCAGCAGGCTATACAATCAATACCGTACGGGCTCATAGTGGAAAATTGGTTTTCCAACAAATGACAAGGCAAAAGAACTTCCTTACCAAACCGATGGGAATGCCTCTAGAGGGACGCCCCGAGAACCAAATCGGGCTCTCTGCCAAAACGAAGCCGGGTTACCCCTTAACTAGGTAACTTAGAGCACGCCTGAGTATATCACTTCCCGGTCATTACCAACCTTTAAACCGAGGCCTCGCAACATCAACATCCATGAAAATAGAAGTTATCCACATAGGTTAATACCTGGGCTCCATACCACAATACACCTTTTATCTAGAAGGAAATGACTACCCTTAACCTCAGTGCATCTTTCCTGTTTTAGCCATTTACCGGGTTGTGAGGCTTGCCGAGGTCACGATACATAAAGCTACGCTTAAATAAGCCATGCTTTCATCATCCATAGCTCACCACATATCTTAAGTATGCAACATTATCCATTAACAACGCATCACTGATTTCCAATATATTACCTCTAAGCTCATATGTCTTAGAGAAGGGTGTTAATCAAGAGAATAATTCTCCGCTACCAAACAGATATATATTGATAAAACAGTGTTACACAGTTAATTACAATGTCAGACAAACAATCCATAAATGTCCTTTCTGGGTCTGAATGAACATCATCCAAAAATTTCCAAATACATTCAGATATCGTGCCACTCCTCGTTTGGTTGTACGGACCAGTCCGAGATATTGGCATTCAACCCTAATGATTCGAAAACTCCCAGGCTTTACTCGGCGGTTTCGAAGTCTTTAATTGCTTTATAACGTCGTATTATTACTTGGAATGGTTTTCAGACGTACATCCGATCCCGGTCTTTCCAAATAATAAGCGCAATTAAAAAAAACAATTAAAGGACACACATGCTTTCTACCAATCTCCTTCCGTCTTGGATTTTGTCAAAATTAAACTTATGTAAACCCGTTCTGAAATTATTACGAAATTCATATTTAACCTTTCTCTTTTACAACACATCCTTTAAATCAAAGATGGTTTACCCTTAAAGCCTTAATTATTTTTCCGTTTGATAACTTGTTATCAAAATCCAGTTTCCTTTGAAAATCCTTAATCCATATTTCAACCATAGTTTCCAATTAAATTGATTTTCCAACATTCCATTCTTTAATCTTAAATAAAAGATTATACTTTCTTTCCAGTTCCTTATTTTTAATTTCTCAAATCCAAGATCTGATTGAATCCTCAAATTACGATATGAATTTCCATAACTCAATCTCATGGGGTTTCAAGAATGATATTATTGAAGATATGATTCACGACAAAACCCAAATCAATTGATATTGAACATAAGTTACACAAAAATTGTATATACTTATATTTGATATCAATTCTCATAATCAACGAATAATATAAGTGGAATAACGATATAATAATATCTTCCTAATTCCTCAAATAGTATACGTTTACACCACAAAATTTCATACCAAATATCCGAAGATTATTTCCATCCAACTTATCCCAATCAAATTAGGAAACTCGTATCTTAATTTAAAGATTTATCCAAACCTTTGACATTAGATCTGGATAGAAATATCATCCACTTATACTTAACATTAATCTCTATATCCAACTCAAACTATAAGCGGAATAACGGTGAACTACCTTTTGAATTCCTCCGGTAGTAAGAGTCATCATCTACCGGATTAATATCAAACATCCGAAGATTTTTCTCCAACCATATCCAACTATTAAAAACCCGTTTTAATATTAAATAAATAAATTTGAATCCCATATAAAGTATTTCCAATACTTTTGAACCCTTAAAAACATTCCACCAATCATTTACAGATGATTTCTTTTAGATCGTGGTTTGAAAACTTCAAATTGGTTTATTTCAAAGAAAGTGTTACAATAGTGTTTCGAAAGTGTTACAAAAGCGTCACAAAATAGTTATCTCAACTACATTGATCAAATATCATTTATCTTGGTAAAAACTTAAACTTTACAATTCAAAACACTTTTACATAATTAATAATGATTTTACAACTTTTTTTCCATATTCTAGAAACATTAAAAATGGCCATTTATAGTTATGGTCGAGAACTTCTCTTATAACGACCTTTCCCCAAAACGGTTTTAAACATATCTTGAAAATTATAACTTAAAATTAAAATATTCTTTCACTCATTTTAAAGCTCTTGTTAATATAAATCTAACGTTTTTCTTTTTCGTTTCATGCAAATCCGATTTAGATAGCAAAAGTTATAAGCGTTTAAAGTTTGCATCTAAAATACACTATCTGTCGCTGTGCAACAAGCCCTATTTTGACCGCAATAAAAATTATTCTTCAATACTTCAAAATACCTTAGAAAACCATTATATACTTCTGTAAACCATTTAAAGTAATTTACATTGACTTTCCAAATTTATTTTGGGTTCAAAATTCAACTTTTACTTTTTACTTAATAAATCAAATTCCAATTCATTTATAAATTCAAATAACTTCAAATTAACCATCCCATTCGTCGGACCAGTTAGGGATAGCCAGGGAGAGCAGGAAACTTCATTTCCAAACCCAAGCCTAGACACTATCCGCTCTGTCATCCTAAAATGTTCCGGTATTAATTTATTCATTTAAAGAATTTTATCCACATATATTAATACGGTCCTTCCCGATTATTAGCCTTCAATTTCAATAATGATATTATTTCTAATTACTAAGGAGATTTGTCGATCACCAATGTGATACCATAACTGTTGTGTCATATTGTTTGCAAAGCAACATCAACAACAATTTAAACATCCATAGCAACCACCATCAACATGATTAAATAAATCATAACTGTGCACAAGCATTTTAACACTAATGCTTAATGGTGTGTGTGTGTGTGTTCTAAACTACGCATGCATCATCCATCATAACAAACATCAACTATCATTAACCATTAATAATCCATTACTATATTTAAATTAGTCTAACTACTAATTAAATAATAAACCGTGGTTAATGAGTTCTCACCAAACAGCCTTCCAATCTTCGCGGTAGGCGAACCTAGCTGAGTGAACCGTCGGACATTATTTCGGCGCACCGTCTTCTTTATCAAAATATATATAATATAATATATAATAATCTCTCTCTTTATATATTATAAGAGGAGGAGGAGAATGACGAACTTTGGCAAGGTGTTGGTGGAAAAGAGGAAGACTTATGCCATGGAAACCATGGCCATAAGCTTTAAGAAAAAGGTGGAAAGGAGGAAATGGAATGGAATGGTAAGAAAATGGAGAAAAGGTCTCCTTATATAGGAATAGAGAGTTAAGGAGGTGATGACACATAAGGGGGCACATGGAAGGCATGCATGAAAGCATACATGCAAAATTACAAGTGTCCATACACATGTCTTAAGAAGAGAAGGTGAACTTTTCGTAGCATTTTCCCTTAAATCTATGAAAACTAGGGGCAACACTTAATTCTAATGCTACTAATTCATGTTATAGTTTGACAAATCTGATCGAACGACAATAGTATCAATAAATCCAAACTTATTAATAATCATTCTCATTTATAATTCAAGTAAAATCTATCATATAACTTATCAAAATTATTAAATATTCTTAACCATATATTTTTATGTCAAATTCAAATTTAAATTAAAAATTTAAATTGGTTAAATATTCTGGATCGTTACACGATGTGAAATGAAATAAAATATTATATCGTGGAAAATATTTTATGGTTGAAAATAGAATTTTTAACGTGTATTTAAAATAAATTAATATAAACAAATCGAACGATTTGTTTATACACACACATTTGACTGATATTGATTGGGACGATAAATTTTACACATCGCCCAACTACACGGATAAAATATGTGTTTGATTGTTTGAAACCCCACACGGGTTTTGGGATGATATATGACATGCACTAATCCCAATAATTAGTTGTATGTCGATCGATTGATTGACAGACTGTTATAAGCGTTGAATATTTATATTTGATGCTTATACAGTGTAGAATGCACTTTGGATGATGGTTGATTATTTGTCATTGTTGATATGTACATGCGTTGTGTGGAAGTCCATAGAAATAAAATCTATGGCAATTAATTGGGCCTCATTCCAGCTTTGAAATAGAATATTTGAAGAGAATTATTTGAATAAAATATTTGAATAGAAATATTTGAAAAAGAAATATTTGTAATAGAATATTTGAAAATAGAAATATATGAAACCGTGTTGATTATATTGACGCTATTTTGACGTGAACGATATTTATATCGATTTTATTCATTTTATAATGAATATCAAAAGTGCTTTCAAAATATGATATTTTGAAAAGAATTGGAATTAGAATTGAAATTGAATAGAAATGAATTCAAATTGAAATTGAATAGAATTAAATAGAAATGAATTCAAATTGAAATTGAATAAAAATGAATTCGAATTTAAATTGAATTGAATTGAAAACGAATTGAAATCGAATTAAAAATCGATTTGAATTGAAATCAATTTGATAAGAATTTAAAACAAATTTATAAGGAAAAATTCAATTTTGATTTGAATTTGAAAAGAAGTTGAAATTGTTTTGAAAACGAATTAAAAACGTTTTATATAATACTTTTTAAAAGAAAATCGATGAAGTATATATTTTATATTATATATATATATATATATATATAATAAAATGGCCTGAATAAAACGCGCCGCGCCGCGGTAGTTCGTTAATTTCAACCATTGACTTCGAATGGATATTACGGGAGATCCGACCGTGGGATTCTCCTAAAACCGGAACCGTTGGGTTCGTATCGAAAAGAGCTTCCCAACGAATATTAGAGATTTGAAATCTAACGGTTGGATTTGGAATTATGTCCAAATCAAATTTGGAAAAGGTCGCTGTTAGTGCAGTTCGATGGCCGTTGATGGAAATCGACTGTACGGGCCTTGATAAAATTATTAAAAATAGTAATAGTTTGTGTAAAATCTTAAGAAATGATTTGGGAAGAATTGGGATGCAAAACTCCATATCTGAAAAGATAAAAACATATTTTTGTCGAAATGAACTAGTTTTGAACTAGAGTTATAATTCTATTTATTTTTAAATAAATAAACTGAATTTGAAAATGGTTTTGAAAATAACCAAGATTTCCAATAATTGAATTGGAAGGGATTTGAATTGAAATTGTCTTCGAAATATTTCGATGTTGGATTTCGTGATGATACAGGTATTGTTATGGGAATTTGAAAGATATATTTATATCGTGATTTAAAATACGATATTTGTTGGTAGTAGAATTTGATATTGAATATAAGCCGATATATTTTCTATTTAGAGCCTTGTATTTAATATCAAATGTGATTTGGGTTTGTCGTGAATGGTGTCTTCATTAACATTGTTCTTAAGCCCAGTTGAGAAAAAGATTAAATCTTTTTATTTAGATTTAATGAAGTGTACCAATTAAATGATATTTAATTGGAATTGAATTGGTTTTGATTTCTGGGATTATCGTGAACAGTGTTTTAAATAACACTTGTTCTTTAACCCGATAATTAATGGAATGTGATTTTGGGTTTATCGTGAACCGTGTTTTAAATGACACTGATTCTTTAACCCAGTTAAAGATTAAAACTAAGTGGAGTTTTAATGAATCTTTAATTAGATTAAAAAGATTGAGAATGGAGTATCACCAGTTTTACTCCAAGCGATAGTTAAATCTTTAATTAGATTTGAACATGAAATGATAATTGAATTTACCGATAACACCGCGGTGTTAGATAAGAAGTATTACCAGTTTTAATTCATGGGGTGGATAGGTCGGGATTGGGAAATAAAATAAACGATTACTTCGGTGTGGTTCGCAAATCCCGACTAGTCTGAATTGATATTTAAAGGAGATTAAAGAATAAATTTAATGAATTTATCTTTGATAAAATTAATAGGAACCTTTCCCAAAGTGTAAGAATATTTGGATAAAAGAATATTCTGAAGTGGAATGAGGGGTATGTTGTATTTGTGTAACACTTGTTTATTATGTACGCGAGTTATTCGGAAAGACTGGGTTTATCCCATTCTGTATTAGTGATTCGACGTGGTGTCGAAGATAAAGACGGTGGTCGAAGACCGAAGGTCTTCACGCTGTTTGGGTGATTACTGATGATCTTGATTGTGTCGTACACCCAAGAGGAGGGAATCAGTTAGTGACCGTCCAGACGTACTTGGAGATCGATGGATATCCGGAGTACTAGGTGCCTCCGGTTTCGTTCAGACCCAGGACGGACTTGTAAATGGACTGTGTGTCTGACATCGGATATCATTCTGTGTGATTGATGGATATCGGTTGCATGGAGTGGTTTGCCTGTGTGGCATGCTAAGATGCAAATGATTAAGGCTTCCATTGAAAAGCAAAGTATTGTGGTTGATGATCAAAGCACAGCCTGTGTGGCATAGCTTTGTGTAACGTGAATTCGCGAGCCTCACACCCCGGTAGTGCACCAAAAACGGGAGAGGACATCAGGGAGGACATGCATTTCTTTCTTGTTAGAAGTGGCGTCGGTGGTTTTACATGCCCTGACGAGTTTGACATATGTGGTTGTTGCTGTTGCGAGGCGCCTCGGTTAGGTCGGACGATCCAGGTCCGATGGAGTCATTCGTTGTCTCATTTACGCCCCATAAGGTGGGGAGACGTAGTGTTCAGGATTTCATCTAATCCACATTGGTGGACCGACCCTGAGGATCCAAGGGTCGATGCGTTCTGTCCCTGAGACTCGGGCTTGACAGTCTCGAATCGGTAGAGGATGATCCCTAGCCTCAGTTCATAGATGGAAATCCAATTTCCAAATACGTGATTTTGCAGTTTTTTTTGTAGAGCCTAGTATGGCGACATAGTGGGATGGGGCGCTTATGCCGTCTATGATTGATACTTATGATGTGAAGTTGTTTTATACACTATGCACTTATAATAGTATCAAATGATTTGTTTTAAATGTATCAAGCATTCTTGGCTATTATAAGATAAAAACCCTATCCTCCGGCTTGCGTTGCATTGTGTGATGGGACCTGGGTCTTATAATAGCTTCATTTTTCTTCATTTAGCATTGCATTGTTTGTTTTATGCACTGGTATTCTTGGGAGGAAACCCGTTACGTGTTGTACGGCGTGGTCCCTTGATGTACCTAATTTTAAAATAAAGATTAATAACTGTTTTAGTTCTCACACCAGTCACATGACTGACCTGGAGTTTATTGTTTAACCTAAACTCTGGGTGCCCCTATTTTCCGCACGGGCAGCTATAGTTTTGGTCTTGCAGATTTATATTCACAGGATCCTGGTTTACAGCTGGAATGATATCCGGAAAGCTTTGTATCCGTATATCTCCTTCAGTTGTGTGTTGTATTATTTTTCCGCTGCTATGTAATTTATTGTAATCTCTGATATTAATCGACTGTATTTTATTTGTTAATACTTTGTAATTTACTGTAATCTGATGGAATTGTTGTAATTAACAATGAAATGTTCTTCCATTGGCCTTCCGATGTGGTTTGTTCTCAACTCAATCCGTGATTTCCGGTAAGGGAGATTTCGGGTCATGTCATCGTGGTATCAGAGCTTTGGTTTACAAAGCTCGGAGAATAAGACACCTTAGAACCATACGAAAGAATTCATCAGATATTGGATAATAAGTAATATCCAATGAGATTAACTCGTTAGAAATGGGATCAACAGTATCCTAGAACGAGTGTGAAGGGTAGGGTTTTTTAAATTAAAGTGAAAATAATAGTTTTTTTTTGAAATTATAAATCAACTATTCGTATTTGATTATTTATTTTATATGGAATTTGGACAATCCAGTATATGAAGACGTTGCGTATACGTCTGATCCACGTGTATTCGAAGTTTTAATATACTTGATAGATATAGAATCACACTCTAGTCGCCCGAAAATGGTTCTGATGATTGCTATAGCGATCGCATCATCAGTATTCATGTTCGAGTTTCGAAAGTGGGATTTCTATATATTTCCAATTAAATGTTGTGAGAACCAAAATTAGACAGGGCCTATTGTTGTGATTTGGCATCAAAAATGTGATTTTTGACTATATATCAAAATTATAGATTTGAAACGTTAATCAACTAATTGATTGTTGAATGTGTTGTTTGATTATTGTTTTAACTAATTAAAATTTGATACATTTAGCCAAATTGACCAAATAGTGAATTGTATTGAAAATTTGTCGCATTTGCATACATACATGTGTATCCATTGAATAATTCATAGCAAGGAGGCTAGCGAAGAGGAAATTTTTTTTTTCCCGACAAATAGGTACATGTTTATTGTATTTCTTGAGTTTTGGGTGATTTTATGAGCCGATTAGCTAGTCGCTTGGCTTTTTCTTTTTGTTTTGGATTGAAGAAGGCCATGGGAGGCTATATGAAATATCCCGAAGTCCTCGGTGCAGGGGAGGTTATGGCAAAAGAATTCGAAAATTTAGGGTGTTAGCCAAATTTTTGAAAAATTTGAAAAGTTCTTAGAAACTGAAAAGCTGAAGAACTTAAGCCGTAAGGAAAATAAAGAAAGTTGAGTTGATTTGTAAAACAACTTTCGGCTTCGTTCCTTTTCGGGGACGAAAAGTTTTAAGTGGGGGAGATTGTAATAATCCGGAAATCCGAGCCAATTTAAATTTTTTATTTTAGCAATTTTGGTGAATTTTGATTATGTAAAATGAATTATTTTAAATGATAAAGACAACAAATGTATTTTGAATAAAATTCGAACGAATATATTCATATAGATCGTTGTTAGAATATAAATAATTATTTATAATTATAAAAGGAATTGAAAATGGCGCAGTAATAATTCGATTTCAAATTTCGAATGAACGTACTGGGTTCAAAATAAACCGGATTTTAGCGAAATCAAAAATAATAGAATCTAATCGAGAGTTATGTCCAAATGAATTTTTAGAATAGTCGTTATGGAATTCTGGCCCTTAAAAATGGAAATTTTGCAAATGACCTCGGTTTTCGACGAAACCACTTTTGTTAGGACCGTATCGTCAATACGAAGCTAGAAAATATTTTTCTGGAATTTTTCGAGTTAGTACATGTCCCCGGTAAATTGAAATGCGCGTTCAAATTCAATATATAGAGTTATATGTTGATTTTGATTAAAACAGATCGAAACGATCAAATCAGCTTACGATATATATCCCATTGTGTTCGGAATGGGGTAATTAGCTATGGACGACAGGCGGTAGGTCCCATTTCGAGGTCGAAATAAAAAGTACCTTTTTGAAAATTAAATTAATTAATTGAATAAAAAGAAAAACCCTCTCACCCCTCTTTCCTTTCTCTCAGCTACCCCCCCCACAATTTCATTTTCAACAGAAATTTAAAAAAAAGACGACGAAGACATGATTGCGCCTCTCCCTCCCCGCGTCGATGGTTGTGCCACCACCTCCAAGGTCGGCCTCCGCCCAGTCGCCCTCCGATCATCCACGCTCCGCCCCAGCTCCCCCACCGCGCCGCTTCCCTCTCCTTTCCCCCTTCTCTAATCACCTCCGCGCCCTAGCACCCACAAGCCGATCAGATCCGCCTCCGCTACCTAATGGCGCCGCCACCAGTCATCCGCCGGACCCCGCTCACCACCTGAACCCGCGAGTAAACCCATCCCTCTACCTCCGATGACCAGTAAGACTTCTTCTTTGTTTATTTTCATTGTTTTCTTCTATATAATTCAAACATTATTTTAAAACAGTTTTTATTTGGATTTAGCTTTTCTTTTAAATCGGTTTCTATATGTACATGTAGCTATAGAACAAAAAAAAATCGACCTTTTTATGTAATGAAAGCAGCGATCTTTATGTATACAAAGATATGATTTTTATAGAATAAAAAGGCATGATTTTGAATATATGAAAAGCGGAGAAAATAAGATTTTATTATCATGAAAGAGAGGATAAAGATTAGATCTTTAGAAGTATAAAACTACGATTTTTATTTATATGAATAGAGGAAGAAAGATGTGATTTTTCCTTATGTAAAGATGTGATCTTTATATGGATTTCATTAGAATAAAAATTCGATTTTTATATATATGAAGTGGTGTTGTAATTATTCGATGTTTTACGCTATAAAAATATAATTTTTATATTATAGAAAGGATAAAAATATAATTTTTATATTATAGAAAGGGTACAAATATAATATTTATATAAGTAGGATGATAAAAATTCAATCTTTATAGAAGAAGTAGAAATATAAAAATATAATTTTTATATAGAAAGAAGCGTCGTAAATATATGAAGTTAAATAAAAATGTGAACTTTATTTTTATCATGAAGGAATGAAAATAAAAATGTGACTTTTATATTTGTAGTGGTTACGGACGACGAAAGTGACAAAAGGCGAGTGACGAAGATTTCCTACATATGAAGAGTCGTGGCGTTTGAATTTAGCTTTTGGTGAGAACTCCTCACTTTAAATTTTATTTTCTAGTTATATAAATATATACTAGGATGCAGAAGGTGTTTAGTAGCACCCGACACCCGTCGTCCACAGACCATGGACGGCTTGTTTGTTTGATTTTGATGTGTAGTTGATTGTGTGATGTGATGTGAAATAAAATAAAATATTTTATAGTGGAAAATATTTTACAGTTGAAAATAGAATTTTTAACATGTATTTAAAATAAATTAATATAAACAAATCGATGATTTGTTTATATACACACATTTGACTGATATTGATTGGGACGATAAATTTTACACATCACCCAACAGCACAAATAAAACATGTGTTTGATTGTTTGAAACCCCACACGGGTATTGGGATGATATATGACATGCACTAATCCCAATAATTAGTTGTATGTCGATCGATTGATTGACAGACTTTTATAAGCGTTGAATATTTATATTTGATGCTTATACAGTGTAGAATGCACTTTGGATGATGGTTGATTATTTGTCATTGTTGATATATACATGCGTTGTATGGAAGTCCACAGAAATAAAATCTATGGTAATTGATTGGGTCTCATTCTAGTTTTGAAATAGAATATTTGAAGAGAACTATTTGAACAAAATATTTGAATAGAAATATTTGAAAAAGAAATATTTGAAATAGAATATTTGAAAATAGAAATATATGAAGCCGTGTTGATTAGATTGACGCCATTTTGACGTGAACGATATTTATATCGATTTTATTCATTTTATAATGAATATCGAAAGTGATTTCAAAATCTGATATTTTGAAAAGAATTGGAATTCGAATTGAAATTGAATAGAAATGAATTCAAATTGAAATTGAATAGAAATAAATTCGAATTGAAATTGAATAGAAATGAATTTGAATTTAAATTGAATTGAATTGAAAACGAACTGAAATTGAATTAAAAATTGATTTGAATTGAAATCGATTTGAATTGAAATCGATTTGAAAAGAATTTAAAACAAATTTATATGGAAAAATTCAATTTTGATTTGAATTTGAAAAGAAGTTGAAATCGTTTTGAAACCGAATTTAAAATGATTTATATAATACGTTTTAAATGGAAATCGACGAAGTATATATTATATATATATATATAATATAATGCCCTGAATAGAACGCGCCGCGCCGCGGTAGTTCGTGAATTTCGACCATTTACTTCAAATGGATATTATAGGATATCCGACCGTCGGATTCTCCTAAAACCGGAACCGTTAGAGATTTGAAATCTAACGGTTGGATTTGGAATTATGTCCAAATCAAATTTGGAAAAGTTCGCTGTAAGTGCAGTTCGATGGCCGTTGATGGAAATCGACTGTACGGGCGTTGATAAAATTATTAAAAATCGTAATAATTTGTGTAAAATCATAAGAAACGATTTGGGAAGAATTGGGATGATAACACCTTATTTGAAAAGATAAAAACACATTTTTATCGAAATGAACTAGTTTTGAACTAGAATTATAATTCTATTTATTTTTAAATAAATAAACTGAATTTGAAAATGGTTTTGAAAATAACCAAGATTTCCAGTAATTGAATTGGAAGGGATTTGAATCGAAATTGTCTTCGGATTATTTCGATGTTGGATTTCGTGATGATACAGGTATTGTTTTGGGAATTTGAAAGATATATTTATATCGTTATTTCCAATACGATATTTGTTGGCCGTAGAATTTGATATTGAATATAAGCCGATATATTTTCTATTCATAGCCTTGTATTTATTATCAAATGATTTGGGCTTTTCGGGAATGGTGTCTTCATTAACACTGTTCTTAAGCCCAATTGAGAAAAAGATTAAATCTTTTTATTTAGATTTAATGAAGTGTACCAATTAAATGATATTTAATTGGAATTGAATTGGTATTGATTTATGGGATTATCGTGAATAGTGTTTTAAATAACACTTGTTCTTTAACCCGATAATTAATGGAATGTGATTTTGAGTTTATCGTGAACCGTGTTTTAAATGACACCGATTCTTTAACCCAGTTAAAGATTAAAACTAAGTGGAGTTTTAATGAATCTTTAATTAGATTAAAAAGATAGAGAATGGAGTATCACCAGTTTTACTCTGGGCGATAGTTAAATCTTTAATTAGATTTGAATGTGAAATGGTAATTGAATTTACCGATAGCACCGTGGTGTTAGATATGAAGTGTTACCAGTTTTACTTCATAGGGTGGATAGGTTGGGATTGGGAAATAAAATAAATGATTACTTCAGTGTGGTTGACAAATCCCGACTAGTTTGAATTGATATTCAAAGGAGATTAAAGAATAAATTTAAAGAATTTATCTTTGATAAAATCAATGGGAACCTTTCCCAAAGTGTAAGAATATTTGAATAAAAGAATATTCTAAATTGGAATGAGGCGTATGTTGTGTTTGTTTAACACTTGTTTACTATATACACGAGTTTTTCGGAAAGATTGGGTTTATCCCATTCTGAATAACTGATTCGACGTGGCGTCGAAGATGAAGACGGTGGTCGAAGACCGGAGGTATTCACGTCGTTTGGGTGATTACTGATGATCTTGATTGGGCAGTACACCCAAGAGGAGGGAATCAGTTAGTGATCTTCCAGACGTACTTGGAGATCGATGGATATGCGGGGTACTTGGTGCTTCCGGTTTCGTTCAGACCCAGGACGGACTTGTAAATGGACTGTGTGTCTGACATTGGATATCATTCTGTGTGATTGATGGATATCAGTTGCATGGAGTGGTATGCCTGTGTGGCACGCTAAGATGCAAATGATCAAGGCTTCTGTTGAAAAGCAAAGTCTTATGGTTGATGATCAAAGCATGGCCTGTGTGGCATAGCTTTGTGTAACGTGAATTCGCGAGCCTCACACCCCGGTGGTGGACCAAAAACCGGAGAGGACATTAGGGAGGACATGCATTTCTTTCTAGTTAGAAGTGGCGTCAGTGGTTTTACACGCCCTGACAAGTTTGACTTATGTGGTTATTGTTGTTGCGAGGCGCCTTGGTTAGATAGGACGATCCAGGTCCGATGGAGTCATTCGTTGGATCATTTACGCCCCATAGGGCGGGGAGACGTAGTGTTCAGGATTTCGTCTAATCCACTCGGTGGACCGACCCTGAGGATCCAAAAGTCGATGCGTTCTGTCCCTGAGACTCGGGCTAGACAGTCTCGAATCGGTAGAGGATGATCCTTAGCCTCGGTTCATTGATGGAAATCCAACTTCCAAATACGTGATTTTGCGGTTTTATTTGTAGAGCCTAGTATGGGGACATAGTGGGATGGGGCGCTTATGCCGTCTATGATTGATACTTATGATGTGAAGTTGTTTTATACACTATGCATTTATAATAGTATCAAATGATTTGTTTTAAACGTATCAAGCATTCTTGGCTATTATAAGGTAAAAACCCTATCCTCCGGCTTGCGTTGCATTGTGTGATGGGACATGGGTCTTATAATAGCTTCATTTTTCTTTATTTAGCATTGCACTATTTGTTTTATGCATTAGTATTCTTAGGAGGAAACATGTTCCATGTTATACGGCGTGGTCCCTTGATTTACCTAACTTTAAAATAAAGATTAATAACCGTTTTAGTTCTCACACCAGTCACATGACTGACCTGGAGTTTATAGTTTTAACCTAAACTCTGGGTGGCCCTATTTTCCACACGGGCAGCTAGTAGTTTTGGTCTTGCAGATTTATATTCACAGGATCCTGGTTTACAGCTGGAATGATATCCGGAAAGCTTTGTTCCGTATATCTCCTTCAGTTGTGTATTGTATTATTTTTCCGCTGCTATGTAATTTATTATAATCTCTGATATTTATCGATTGTATTTTATTTGTTAATACTCTGTAATTTATTGTAATCTGATGGAATTATTGTAAATAACAATGAAATGTTCTTCCGTTGGCCTTCCGATGTGGTTTGTTCTCAACTCAATCCGTGATTTCCCGTAAGGTGGATTTCGGGTCATGTCAGTTGCTGATCCTAACCGTTGGTGATATACATTTGGTACACTCAAGCGAAATGAGTGGTCTGTCGTGTGTGGCTGGGTTGCAAGATGTTTTTGTTGAACCCAGTGTATTCCTCGGTACACTAGCGAAAGGTGGTTCCATACCTTTTCATGGTTGGAAATCCATCACCCAATACATGCTTGCGGGTTTGATTGTATATTATATATGTAGAACGTGAGATGAAAGCGTTTCTGCTAGATGATTATTATATTTTGGTTGATAGACATTATTATAATATCAAAAGGTTTTTTATATAAAGATATTTTGGATTCCCATAAGGGAAAAACCCGTTCCGTTATACAGCGTGGTCTTATGAGATATCGTTTAATGGCTCAAACTATTTTAAACTGTTTTACTCATACCAGTCCCATTGCTGACCCAGAGTTTATTTTGTTTTGTTTTCCCTAAACTCTTGGGTGCCCAATTTTGTACGAGCAGTCAAGTAGTCGGGATTTACAGATACTTGAAGGGCTAGAGCAGGAGGCTTCAGGATCATATAGCTATTGTTCATATCCGCTGTGTTGTAAGTGCTGTACTTTGGAAATGATATGTATATTCAAGTACAGATTTATATTTCAAAGTTATGGTATATATTATATGTTATTCGTTCCGCTGTGAGGTTCGTGTTACTTTGAAGTTGTGTTCTTCTTCTTCTTTTATTCTAAGTTTCTATCTTATCTATCCTCACCCTCTATTTTCTTTCATTAAATACCGGTATTTTTCGATGTTTGGTTTGTCGTCATTGAGTTATGTCGATAAATAAAGTCGCTAAAAACCGGGTCATTACAAAACATTTCAGAAATTCAAAATTAGTTCGAAAATCGAAGGCGCGACGATGCGGGAATCAGGCCCGTGAGGGGTCGACCCCGACCCTAGGGGTGTCGACCCCGGCCCTAGGGGTGTCGACCCATACTTCGACACCATAAGGGGGGTGTCGACACCCATGTCGACACCAAGGTTGACACCCTTAGGTCCAAGCCTGATACATTCCTGCATACGTGGACTTGTTTTCTTAAGAGATTTGTGAAACCTAGGCTATAAATAAGACCTCATTCACATTGTTTTACTTATTCTAAAACAATTGAGAACTATATTTTGCCTCTGTCTAGATTAATTTAGCATATTCTTCCTCAACAAACAAGTTATTCAAGTTCAAAGATCTGTTCTTTAATAGCTACAATCAAGTCTCCTGTTCTTCAAATCCAATCACATTGAGTCTATGTTAACTTTAGATATAAATAATTAAAATGTAATCTTAACATGCCTATATGTTTGGATCTGATCTTGTGCTTGTTGAGTAATCGGAATCATAACAGATCTGCCACTATTTGTACATCTAATTCACTGTTTAGATCTCTTCATGCATGTTTCTGATGTCCCTATTAAGCTATTTTCTAAATCATGTCACTATGCCTAATCGATTCTATTATCAGATGTTCACCATATATATTCCTATATGCATGTCTTGTCATTATGTCCAATTCTTTCAATATATGCTTATTCTCTTGCTATGACTATTACTACCATCATATGTCTATCATGTTTGTATTCTTATTTCTGTTCTTTTCCCTCCTTCTTTTCCCTTTTTATTTTATTTTATAGCTGGGCTACCTTCGAGCCTAGGCATACCATTGAAATATGCGAACGCATAAAATTGGAAACGAGGGGAAAATGTTAAAATTGGGGCCTAACTTGTGTTGGGAAACTTGAGGCATAACCTGAATTGAAAACATGAATATGGATTTGGGGAATAAACCAAACTGTGATTAAAGACCTTAATTTGGGGCAAATGATAAATGATAAATATGACATG
The DNA here is from genome assembly GCA_030737875.1 of Allium sativum. Taxonomy (NCBI): domain Eukaryota; kingdom Viridiplantae; phylum Streptophyta; class Magnoliopsida; order Asparagales; family Amaryllidaceae; genus Allium; species Allium sativum. The sequence continues at coordinate 480,017,337 of CM060926.1, read as the reverse complement.
GGAAAGGGGAATGAAAACCTATAATGAAATAGGAATAATTGTTAAATAATGAAAATGCCTAGATTTACAGTAATTAGAAACTGTAACCATGCTTAGACACGAGGTCAGGTTACAGTGGCAGAAGTCTGCCCGGACACGACCGACATATCCAGCGACCACAAGTGGTGAATCTAATGTAAGGGGTCTAAGTGCATAAATAAGTAATCGGCTAAGACACGAGATTAAGTCCGACATGTGGAAGAAGTCTCCCCGGACCCACCTGGCATATCCAGCGCCCACAAGTTATAGGCTTAAATTGGGAGGTCTATCACATTATAACCATAAATGAATATATGGTAATGAACTTGTATTACTTACCCTGTTTGAATCCATAGGGATTACATGAACATGTTAACTTGAGTAGGGCTTAAGTAAACTTGCTTGAAACAGTGGCAGTGTGAAGTATATCCTAGGGTGGTGGGTAATACTTACATATAGGCCCACAAACTTAACCTGTTGGAGTTATGCAATCTTATTATACTAGTAGGCATAACCTACGGAAATCCTAGTAGCTGGGATGCAAGCCTACAGGACGCTTGTATCATCTTGTGTGTCGGACCTGTTTCGGTAAGTAACCCATATCTTGGCATCAAATGAGTACTCCAAACTAGGTTGGAGTCGGGGCACGCTAACTGAGCTGATTGAAAGAGATCCAAAAGAGGGGATGGTGTGGGCAGCGCATTCTGATGGGCTCATGTGCGTGCATGGCTCCGGAGAAGGGAAGCTAAGACGTCGTGACATCAGTTGATATAGTTATGCACATCTTGTAAATGAAGGGTTACCACTTTAGGGAGTGATACATCCTACTATGGGGCCAGCATAGGGTATCGTAGGGAGCCGATCTGTTGGGGTAGTAATTAGGGTACTTCTAGTCTCGCTTCTTTAGGAGCCCGTTATTATCCTTAGGGGTAAAATCAATATGTTCAGTAAGTTTTCTTGATATTGTATGCGGTAAAACCTCTCATTAGAAGTACGCCTAAGTCTACCATCTCGTTGGGATCGTCTTGTTCGTATGGTACTTGTATTGGTGTAGAGAAAAGTATTAGAGAAGCACTACACATATACGTTCTATTTGGTTTACCCTGTTTACCTTGTCATGCCTACCTTATATGTTGTTATCCCTTTTATTCAGTTTATATGCCCATCATGATGCTTTTACTTATTTATATGCTAAAAGTAACTGGACTCGCCATACTTATAACTGACCAATTTTGTTTCCTCTTCTTTCTCTTCCGTCCATCCCTTCCCCCCCCCCTCCCCCCTAATTTCTCAAGGTGGTAATACTCAAGCTTGATCAGGATTCTTCTTTCCTTCTGCCTCGAGCTGCTTAGATGTACTGCTTGATTTCGTATCTTCTTTATTATGAATATATATATTTTGGGAACTACGCTTCTTTATTTATTGTACTCTAATGAATTTAGTACAAGACAGAAGTTTTAAGTTGATGTGGTGGGCTCTATATATTTCAGACTCATGATGCAACTATATTTTGAACTACGTTGTTTTCTACTTAAATAAAGTTTTAAATTCCACTACTATTTTATATCTTTCTTGTAATATTTCTACTTCTATTTACCTATAACGCTTCATGAAACATAATATACTCTTTTAAAGAGTGACATTAATGGAAGTGGGGTGTCACAATTTGTATTTGTTTATAATTGAAAATAATAATAATTTATTATCAATGAATTTATCTGTTTTGAATTTAAATTATATCGATTGAATATGGTTATTTTATTTATACATTCGAATTAAATTTTTTAATATGTTCTGCTGAGTTCAGTGTAGTGTTATAACGTTGAAATATCAGTCGTTACAGGTTCATGGTTTCGAGTTATGAACCCCGAGATAATTGATTAGTGGATAAACTCAAAATCAAATTAGGTCTTTTATAAATCAAATCGTATTAATTTAAAATTAAATTATATTTATTTAACAACAAATCAAAATTTAAATAAAACTCTATACATATCAAATCAAATTAATAAAAGTTTATTACTTCTACCTTAAATATTAAAACGAACAAGCTAAAATTAAATTACGCAGGCCTACTCCTTAGTGCCTAAGTTCATCCCCTTGTATAAATCGCGCCTACCTTCTTCTGTCTCTCTTCTGTAAATCAACTAAAAGTCGAAGTTTTCAAACAAAAAGAACGGTTGTTCTTTACTTTGAAATCGCACACAACCCTCTCCTTTTCTTCTATTTCCATTTTTCGAAAAAATCGAAGTCCCTGCCTTGTGAAAATAAATCTGGCCTTTTGAATAAAAATAGTAATTATCGAATCAAATTCGATTTCGATTTCAAATTGCGAGGACAATAGCTTAACTCAAACTAGAAGCATTATTATACATTAAGTTCAAGAGGGATGTTGGCAATCGAGTTTCCGTGAAGATCAGCCTTATCACAATAGACTTAGCTAAGGCCGACACTCGAATTTGTTGAAAACAGAGGTTGAATCAAGTGTGGCTTTGAGTTGTCATGGTTGAGGAGCTTGTGTGGCGAGCTTCTAGTAGGGTTTGTGGAAATATGTGTCATAATTTTTTGTTTGTAGTGTGCATAGTGCAATAGTTGCGTTGTCCTGTTGGGGACTGTAGGTGTTGATGATCAAATTAAGTGGGCCGGGGGGGGGGGTCGACAATGGAGTATTTGGGAAACACATATATGTTTAAAATTAGGAGATGGTGTACATGGGTTGTTTTTTTTTCAAAGGAATATATGAGAGAAATTTGGATGTATTGATGGAGTTTGGCATGAGCAACCTGGAAGTTCGACAATTTGAATGATTTGAAGTTCGGGCTATGTGATTTTAGGTAGTAATCAGATGGCAACAAAGTTGGGATGATTTGTAGGGTGCAGCAATGATGACTATTTTACAGTCCGGTGATGCCAATATGATTAGATGGTGGCCGAAATGCTTTAGACAGTGGCTTATAGCAGCATTGGAGTTAATTTTGATGGTGTAGAAATTCAATAGTGGTTGTTAAAGGGTGGTTAAGGTAAAATGTTAAGTTAATTGAATTAATTAGAAATGTTTAATGTATATAATTAGTTAATTCGTTAAAGATAATTTATTTAAATATTTTAAATAAATAGTTCAAACTGATGAATAAGGTTTTATTTAATCATAGGTACGAAATTATTCATTCAAGACAATTTGTTGCCACGAGATATGGATTATAAAGGGATATTCAGCAAATAAAAACTTCGGTAAGTAAACTTACTCTCTAGATTCGTGTATAATTTTATTATAAATGAATTTTAATTTTAATATTTTTGTATGTTGTTTATTGGTTGTTTGGATGTGTTTAAGTATTTTTGTGGCTATTATAAATATATTAGTTGTTTAGGCTTGGTGTTTATGGCTGCTTTATATACATTGGTGGTTGGATATTTCCAGCAGTACCATCAGTGGATGCTCGTAGTATCATTAGCAGATGAGCCTATAAGCCCCCACAATGTAATAGTGGATGACCATCTATACGGCGATATCCTGCCTCAAAGCACGATGTGTATTATTTATGTTGGACAATATCTGTGGATGCAGGGAAAACAGGTTGGAGGGATCCAACTGGATTCCTCAAAATTTAGTATTATTTGTTTATTTTCATATATATTATCATATATGATGTTTTAGAAAGCCTATGATTTAGAATTGATTATTTTAGGTGTTTAAATATGACTCGGCCTAAATATTGATATATAAAATTATTGTGGAAAGGGATTTTAGGATTTATACAAGAAAAATTATTTTTCTAAAAATAGAATTTGAATTTCGAATGGGTTAAGAAATATTAACTTGTTTGGAATAATTAAAAACAAGTATTGAATTTATAAACGATGTTTATAAATTTAATAATGTGTGAATTTGAAGTGAATTTATAGATGATGTTTATAAATTTAATAATGTAGGAATTTGAAGTGAATTTATAAACGACGTTTATAATTTTATAATGCGGGAAACTAAAATGAATTTATAAACGGTGTTTGTAAATGAACGGAAATACATTATCATTTTAAATTCAAATATGAATTTCAAATCAGAATTTGAAAATCGTTTTAAATAGTAAACAATGAAATTTATTCCGGTATTCGGAATGTAAATGAAATTGAATAAATCCAGAGGATATTTAAATTGTATTAGATAGAAACAAAAATAAAATATGAAATTAGATTATATATATATATCGATAAGTTACAATAAATAGATTATTCCAAAATAAGATTTTGGTTTTTAATAGATTTTGAAATGGAACTTATTTAGATGTATAAAACAAGAAAATTTATAAACAGTGTATATAAATAAAATGAATTAATTATCATTAGATAATTTAGAAGTTTAAATTTAAGTATTAATTTAAAAATGAATTGGAAATCATTTCAAAAAGGTGATGATGGATGTTATTCTGGAGTTCAGAATATAAACAGAATTGAGGTATATCTAAGAATTTATAATTAGGATTCGAGTATATCAAATTTTATAAATAAATTATTTATAAAGAGAATTGGAATTTAATATAGCAACCGAGTTATAAATAAATTTATAACCGACTAAATAATAGTTTTCTAACAGATTTTTTTTAGAATTTCGTCTTATAGATTTTATGTTATGTCAAAATCAAATTTAAAAAAAAAAGCGCCATAATCATTATAAAACCATAAAAGATTAGTAAAATAAATAAAAGGATTTTGAGTAAATAAAATCCGAATTGCCATTAGAAAAATCCAGATTTGAGTTATAAAATAGAATATGAACTGAAGTGGAGTAAATGCCCGATTTTTGAAACAAAAATAAGATTTTTCATTATTTAATAGGATTAACTAATTTGAAGAATAATTAATTAATCAAATTTTGATACAAAATTAGGCTTTGGTTAAGTGAATGACATTTGAGAATTTGTATTTGAAATCTATTAAAAACTTGAGTTGAAAATAGAATTTGATTGGTTAATAAGTAAATTAAAATATATTTGAACGTGATATGTTCAAACAAAAAGTGGAATAGGCAAAAGAACTACTTAACGAATAAATTAGCAAACTAAGTTAAAAATAATTGGATGCAGTTGGAATAAAGTAAAAATGGTTAGATATATGTTAAGTATTTATGGAATGAAGAGTATGAAGATTATAATTCAAGTGCGTGAAAAAAGGGTACACGTTTAAATCCCATGTGAATTTTTATGCGCCCAATCGGCAAGCCTCTTGCTTTTTGATTTCCTTTTTGAATGGAAAGGGCCTAGAGTGGTGAGTTGGAATTTGAGCTATTAACCGATACAAAGAAGGTGCTGGCATAATTTTCCAAAAATTTAAGGAGTTAGAATATTGTTAAGAAAAATTGATAACTAGAAATCAGTATATCGATATATATAGAATTCAATAAGGAAACGAAATTAAAATAGAATATTATAAACAAAAATGTAATTTGTAAATTTAATCAGGTAAAAATATAAAGAGAATTTATAAAATCAAATCTGGGAGATTGGAAGAGGAAACGTATATATGTTTTAAAGTGAACGATGATTTAAAAGCAAATGACTTGATGTTTAAAATTATAGTGTTGATAAGAAGTTAAGAAATGGAGTTGAGGAAATTAGGAATTGACTGGAGACTGGTTCAGTTGAATTGATTCTTGAGTGTCGATTCGATGTTGGTTTCGGCCTTTGGGGTTGACGCTTAGGAAATTGTTCTCTTACCAATTTAAAGTTAGGAACTAATAAATGGGGAAGAATAGTGATATGTAGATAAGAAATGGAAATGTTTTTCGATGTTAGAAAGTGATATTTTCTGAAATATAGAAAACAAATAGTTATGATAGATGGAAATGTTTTTTTCAAGAATCATGAGAGGCCAAACGAGTTTTGGAGAAATATCTGGGTAGTGATATTGAAGAGATATTGGGGAACGACAAATTTAAATTAATAAAGTATTAATTAAGGGGTCTAGTGATTGTTTGATGCTTTGAATGAATGTTTGTTTGTCTTCGATAGTTAAATTATCGACTGTCAAAGTATTTGTAAATATCGTTGTCAATATGGAGAGACCAGTTGGATTATTATCCGAGAACCACTCCGTATTGGCAGTGGCATTGCGAATTAGATTATATGAAGATACTTGAAGATGGAGTAAAGTGCAAGGGCTTTTTCTATTAATCCTAAGGAGAAATTGCCTAAGATGGATTAATGGAAACTGTGCCTTCAGTTTCATTCAGTCCCAGAACGAACGTGTATGGACGAATGTCTAAAAGAGTATTTTCAGTGATTGCATATTATGATCTGTAAAAAAAAATATCTGGTGGCGGAGAATTTATTCTCTTAACGTAATATCCAGAATATCTTTGTTCAAATCAATTAGTGTTTAACAACTCTAACTATAACGTTCCGTATTTTTAGCATTTCAATAATTAATTTATTTAATTATTTAAATAAGATTTAGTGATTTAAATGACTTGAATTAATTTATATCAAATATTTAATTATAATAAATAATGTGATAATAAATTTAAACATCAAAATAGTCGGAAATAAGTTGGAATTGCGATATTGTGAGTATTGGATAATTTTAGAGATTTAATTCTATTTAGAATTTAATTATAATAACAAATTTATTTATAAACATAAGTTGAACGTATTAATTATAATATAATTTAAAACGAATCCGTAATGTCGTGGTAGTTTGTAATATCGAGTTTTGAACTTCAACTAAATATACATAATCCATTTTAAGTCAGATCTCTATGAAACCAAAAACGATCGAATCTGGTGAACTATATTTTTCTAATAGACGAGAAAAATTGAGATTTCTTCATGCAGAATGTGAGTTATGATCAAATGAAATTTTTAGAAAGTCACTATGTAATTCATTTATAATTTATAACGATTTATTTATATAATAAAAAGGTTTTATTTTATATCTAATATTGATTTAACATGGTTTGAAATATCTAGTTATAAATCTAGATATGTATTTATTTTGGAGTTGAACGATATTCTATTTAGATATATATGAAAATCATAATTTATTATTATTTAATTTATTTATTTTTAAATATATTAATATTATATAGGTTTATTCAAGCCTTAAAAATAGCCAACTTTGCAAATGACCTCCATTTTCGATGAAATTAATTTTGTTGGATCCGGAATATTAAATTATGGTTGAATTTCAAATTTCATGATTGTTGTAGTCAGTATATGTCCATGCACGATTTCATTGCGAAGAACAGTCAATAATTTGGTTAAAAAAATACTGTGTGAGCAAATAGATTCGGAATTGGACGAAAAAGGTTTCGTTAGGTTCGTCATGTTGCAGTGTAGCCACATGTCCATTTTCATTAAAATTGGATATCATATGGGATCATACGGGTTTTTAAATGACAAATAAGAGTAGTAGTAACTATATAAATTAATAAAAAAATATGGAGCTTCTAATATAAGTTAACATATTCTATAAATACCCACTCACACTTCTTAACCCTAAACTTTTTCCTCTCTAGTCAAACACATTTCAGCTACCTTTAGTTCTTATAAACATGAGAAATTCGATCTTATAAAATCCATATTCGTATATATTCAAACTCCTATAACAAACCTCTTCATGCTCATTCAAGTTTTTATGGGTTCTGCAATTTTTTTTGTTCGCTGAAAATACATAGTCATGCCTAGGGTTTGGATTTATAGGATCTTAATGATTCGATTGAAGAGATGATTGTTGTAGTTGAGATCATTGTGAAAAGTAGCATCATTAGGGGTATTTTTGTGGGTTTTGTTGTGTAAAACAATTGGTGGTTGTACCGAAATCCGCGACATTAGGGTGGAGATTCCCGATCAGAGGGGAGAATCGAGTTCATCATTTTAATGATGGCAAGGTCGAACTTAAGGAGAGAGAAAGCATGATGAGTTCGGTGTTGAATTTCATGGGGTAGGAAAGGTGAACGACGGGTTTGGAAGTTTAGGAATGGAAATGTCGTGATATAGGAGTTAGCGGGAGGAAATTATGGAGAAGAATGAAGAGTTTTCAGCAATGATGCAGCTTAAGTTTAAAAGGAAATTTTAATAAGGAATATTTTTATGGCTTTTGTTTGATTTCCCTTGGAGTGATGATGCTGCGGTTTGAAGGGAAATATATGATGGCCATTGGTTTATACGAGATGGTGGAGTTAACTATGTAGGAGGAAGAAGATAAGCCGCCGATTAAGGTATAAACTATAATAACCCAGAAATCCGAGCCAATTTAGAATTTTTATTTTGGCAATTTTAGTGAATTTTGAATATTTAAAATGATTTATTTTAAATAATAACGAGGAGAAATTTATTTTGAATAGAATTAGAATGAATATATTTATATAGATCGTCGTTAGAATATAAATATTTATTTTTAATTATAAATGGATTTGAAAATTGCACGGTAGTTTGAAAATTCAATTTCAAAGTTTAAATAAATGTACAGGATTCAAAATAAACCGGATTTTAGCGAAACCAAAAATATTTGAATCTATTTGAAAATATCTTTCCAAGAATCCGAAAAATCAAAATTTCATAGCGGGAATCAAAAGTTACGTCTAGTTGAAAATTCAGAATAGTCATTATGGAATTCTGGCCCTTAAAAATCGAAATTTTGCAAACAACCTCTGTTTTCGACGAAATCACTTTTGTTGGATCCGGGATATCGAATTATTGCTAGATTCCAAAATTCATAATTTTCTGAATCAATATGTGAGCATGGCGAAGTTAAACATGTTTTTACACTTTAGGTCAATTCCGATCGACCAGAAAATGGACATTTTTCAAACGGTCTCGGAATTTAACGAAATTAGTTTTGTTAGAACCATATCATCAATACGAAGGTAGAAAATACTTTTCGGGAATTTTTAGAGTCCGTGTGTGGCCTCGATAAAGTGAAATGTGCGTTCAAATTCAATATACTGATTTATATTTTGAATTTACGAAAACTGATCGAAACGATGAAATTGGCTTACGGGACATATCCCATTGCATTCGAAATGGGGGTATTAATTAGCTAGGGACGACAGTCGGTGACTTCGACCACCGTCTTCATCTTCGACTTTCAATCGTCGGTCAATTATTTAAAATGAGAATTATCTCGGTCTTTTCAAATAATTCACGGATATTTAGAATTTCAAATCAATTTATTTCAATGGTTAAATCATTCGACAACACCAATTTTGTTCTTTAATGTAATTTTCACACCAAACACATTCAACCATCAAATACCACATAAATCGAGCAAATTCAGTTTATTTCCATTCCATATCGTTTATGGTATTTTATAATGATTTATAGCTATTTTTATTTATTTTAAAATAGAAAATTTATTCAAAACGACGCTTCGGGCCATAAAGCGGCCGTGGCGCTGTTTTTCTTCAGATTTGATTTACACATATCCGAAAATCTAACCGTTGGATCTTCACAAAATTTACATCATTATAAAGATCTTTTCAAAACGAATCCAATGGTTCCAGTTTCGGGAAAATCCGACGGTCAGATCTCCCGGTATCATCATTTGAATTTTCGATTTCAAAAATACGAGCTACAGCGTCGTTATTCGATTAAATTTAATTACATTTAAAATATATATATATATATAAATATAATCGTTTCTGGCGCTGTTTTTCTTCAGATTTGAATTAAACATTCCAGACAATCCAACCATTGGATTTTTACAAAGTTGGTGCCGTTGGAAAGATATTTCCAAGGCGAACCCAACGGTTGCGGTTTCGGGAAAATCCAATGGTCGAATTTCCCGCACTAGTTGTTTGAAATCACGGTTTCAAAACACGAACTGCACGGCCAGGTTTCGTTTTAATTTTATTTATATTTATATAAACATAGTTCATTCAACAATTTAAATATCGTTTTCACTTCAAATATTTCATTAACGCCTTTAAATTTTGGAAAATTTCGCCATAACCTCCTTTGTACGGGAGGGGCTGGGAAAATTCCCAAATAGCCACACGGGCGTCTCATGTCAAAAAGAAAAAGAAAAAGCCAAGCAGATTGCCAACAGGCTCATAAAATCATCACCCAAACAAAACAGTAAATGTGTACCTATTTGTCGGGCACAAAATTTTATTCCTCTTCTCTAGCCCCTTTGCTATAACCTGTTCAATAAATATGAACGTACATATATACAATTTTTATCACTTATCATTTTCCATTCAACTTCATATTTGATTTACTTTGGTTTAAAAACACCATTCATTATAATGTTGCTTGCATAGGCTAAAATCATATCATTAGTTAATTAATGTATATTTCAACTCATGCATATTTTATTTGAACAAGTGGCAATTTTTAACACTTCACATTTCAAAGATGATAATTTTGGCGAACTAAAACACATTTCAACACATGACTATTTTCTTTAGTTCCTATGCATGTTGAAAATAATATTTCTTCACAAATATTTATTTTCAACGTCCGCATGTCTTTACCATATCACATAGATGATAAAAATGATATTTTTATCATTTAAAATATTTATTCGACAAATAGATGTTTTCAACACTTCATAGTTTCAATAAAAATGTAATTTTTATTGTTCGATCTTTTTATTCAACACATGAACTTTTCCACTACACACACTTCTCAACACATGAGCATTTCCACACATGGATATTTTATTTATGTTGTTCATATAAGAAAGATAGAATTTTTTTGTTGTTGAAACTATTTATATATAAGGCGAATATTTTACATACTTCATATATATTATAAAAATGTGATTCTTATTGTTTAGGCACTTCATTCATTCAGAAATGAATTTAATTTTCACACATCACTTTTCAACACATGACATTTCCAAACATGGATATAGTTTCAACATATGACTTTAATTTCAACACGTGAAAATAATTTCAACATATGAAAATTATTTTAACACATAAAGATTATTCAAAATTTCGGCAGCATAACGGCAGGGTAGTTAAAACCGGCACCGTCCCTAGTACGGCTCCTCGCTCTACCTTAAAACCTCGCGGTTTTTGACAATGGAGATCATGCATCTAGTTCGCACGCAGGCGGCATGTACATATTTATTTCATTTCCACAAACTAATCCTAAGTGGTTTCAACCAAATATTTCTCAACCACAAACGGGTATTTTTCAACCACAATCAATCAATATCAACCACAAACAATCCCAAACAACCATTCGCTATCAATCAATTTTCACAACAATCACAACAAATAAATATCGTCCATGGTTTGTGGACGAGGGGCGTATATATATATATATATATATATATATATATATATATATAGCAATTCACTTCTATTTCAACACATATATAATTTTTACAACGCATATATAACTTATACATCGAACGTACAACTTATACAACGCTTATACATGAGGTGTACAACGCTTATATAACTCATACATCGACTATATAATTTATACATCATCGTTTTCCAAATCGTTTATAAATTAGAAATCTCACATTGGGTTCCACTCCACCAAAAATAGCAGAAGGCTCAGAAAAATATGCGTTCTCTTCTAAAATGTAGAAGACGTCATCACGAGTCCACTGTCTCTTGTTTCACTGAATTTCGATAACACAGCAAAAAGATATGATTTTTACAAGTTTGCAACGGTTTTAAACTGTTAAAAACAGATTTAAGATATACACAGCCGATTACCTCATTGGATCTTCAAAACTAGGTCAGCAATTTTCTGCAAATCCGTGAAACGAGAAGGCGATCGGGTGGCACCACCTGGAAGGGCTTGGAACGGCGCTCCTGCACCACCCCTTGATGGAGAACTCGCACGCGAATCGAGGGGGAAATCGGGGCTTGAACGACGGAACTTCAGGAGGGCGATTCTCGAAGGATACGAAACCAGAAGGGGCGAGACTGGTGTGGATTTGAAGAGTAGGCTGGGATCTTCAAAAAATTTAACTGGGGCGTTCGACAATGGTACGTGGATCGGAAGATAATCGGAGGGGAAGAATTGAAGCGCCTCCGCCGTATATCAAAGTATAGCGGGAGAGAGAAAGAGTTGTGGACCAATGAGAATATTTTATTTATTTTTATATTTTTAAATTTCGAAAATATTCTCTTTCACTCACGAACCCCAATCCAAACCCAACGACTGTCATCCCCAGCATTTTACCCCTATTCCGAACACAATGGGATATGTTTCGTAGGCCCATTCGACTGTTTCAGTCAGTTTCCATTCAATTTAAAATATATAACATTTAATATTGAATTTGAACGTACATTTCAATTTGCCAGGGCCACAAACTAATTCGAAAAATTCCAGAAAAATAAATTTAGCTATGCTTTGACGATACGGTCCCAACAAAACTAGTTTCGTCGAATTCTGAGACCGTTTGCAAAAAGGCCCATTTTTGGTCGACCAATTTAACTGTAATTGACCAAAACACGTTTTCCTTTGCCACGCCCACATACTAGCTTCAAAAATTGTGAAATTTGAAACCTAGCAATAACTTCACATCCCGGATCCAAAAAAAGTGGTTTCGTCGAGTTCCGAGGTCGTATGCAAAATGGCCAATTTCGTGGGCTATATAAATTCCATAGCGACCTTTCTGAAAATTCATTCGGCCATAACTTTTTCTTTTCGCTATGAAAATTCGATTTTTCAGATTCATTAGAAAGGTATTCACTAACAGATTTAAATATTTTTTGTTTCACTCAAATCCATTTTGTTTTGCACCCGGTACAGTCCGACTAAGTTTGGATTCAATTTTGGAAACTGCAGCGCCATTTCAGGCCTTGTTTATAATTAGAATTAATTATATTCGTTTTCAATTGTCGATTCAAACTCAGTTTTCATCGCTATTATTTAAAATATTTATTTTAAATATTTAAAATCCATTATTTTAGCCAATTTAAAAATTTTAAATTGGTTCAGATTTTCTGGGTCGTTACAGTGAGTCTCGTTTGGAGTTCATATACAAAATCAACTTTTTATGGAAAAGTAATAATATAATATAATAATAATTATATATAATCCCTCCACCCCTTCCCTCTTTCATCGATTCAGACCTAAGGAAATAAAAAAATAAAAAAATAAAAACCGCATTATCCCGATTAGCAGACCCGTCACCCTCCCCTGGCGATCACCGCCGATGATGCCCCCTCCGGCGACAGACTGCTCCTCCCTCATCGTTCTTGGGCCTCGTCAGAAGCCTCCCATCCCTCTCCTCAATTCAGGAAACCACCCCAACGCCACAAAGCAACTGCCGCTACTGCATAGGGCCGCCGCCGGCCACCAACCACCACCCCTCCACCTGGATCCGCGACCGGACCACCACCCCGACGCCACAACAGCCCCAACGCCCTGGCGCAACACCCCCACGCCTAATTCGAGATCCATCAATCGCACAATGCCATCGGCCACTACTGCCGCCCTTGCTGCTCTGCCACCGACACTGAGATCGCCTGAAGCCACAGTGACGAACTCCGGCGCCCCAATGGCCACGGACCCAACTCCGGCGCCCCAACTTTGAAATTAGCAATATAAAAATACAATTCTTACATATAGAGATTTGAAATAAAAATATGATTTTCATTTATTTGAACAGGCGAGAAAAACATGGTTTTTCATAATCTAAAGATTCGATTTTTATATATGTTGCAGCAAAAAAATTTGATTTTTAGTGCTATAAAAATTCGATCTTTATAAATATAGCAAAGTGATAAAAATATGATTTATCCATGTAGCGGTGAAATAAAAATGTGATTTTTATTTATGAACAGCGTGTAAAGGATTGCGTTGAATTTCGGGCAAATCCAAGCCATTCAGAAATTCAGAAATGAAACGGTGGAGTGGATCCCAAAGGTGAGAATTCCTCACTTTTATTTATTTTCTAGTTGAAATATATACTAGGATGAAGACGGTGCTTAGCAGCACCCGACACCCGTCGTCCACACACCATGGACGACTTGTTTGTTTGATTTCGTTTGGATTGATTTGTTTGTGTGAAAATTGATTGTGAGGTGGAATGAATAGAATAAAATTCATGTGTAGAATAAAATAAAATTCATGTGTTGAATAGAATAAAATTCACGTGTTGAATAGAATAAAATGCATGTGTTGAATAGAATAAAATTCATGTGTTGAATAGAATAAAATTCGTGTGTTGAATAGAATAAAATTCATGTGTTGAATAGAAAAAAATTCATGTGTTGAATAGAATAAAATTCAATTATTGAATAGAATAAAATTCATTTACAAATTGAATGATTTGTTTATGTACACTGATTTGACTGATATTGATTGGGACAATAAATTTTACACATCGCCCAACAGCATAAGTAAAATCTGTGTTTGATTGTTTGAAACCCTACACGGGTGTTGGGATGAAATTGGTCATACACTAATCCCAGTAATTAGCTGTATGTCGATCGATTGATTAACAAGCTGTTATAAGCGTTGAATAATTATTTTTGATGCTTATACAGTGTATAATGCACTCTGGATTATGGTTGATTATTTACCGTTGCTATTATATACATGTTTTTTATGGAGTCCATATAAGTAATATTATATGGTAACTGAGTGGGTCTCATTCCAATCTAGAAAATTAATTATATTCGTGTGTTAAATAAACAAAATAGTCATGTGTTGACAATACTCATGTGTTGAGAATATTCATGTGTTGAAACAATTCATGTGTTGAATAGAATATATATTCATGTATTGAATAGAATAAAATTCATGTGTTGAATAAAAGAAAATTCATGTGTTGAAGAAAATATTCATTTGCTGAATAGAATAACGAAGTTATTGAAATATATAAAGTCGTGTTGGTTAGATATGCGCCATTTTGACGTGAACGATATTTAAATCGATTATATTCGTTTTTATAATGATTATAGGAAATAGTAAGTGATTTCAAAATATAACGTTTTGAAAATATTATCATTTATAGATTAATGATATGGAATATTCAATTTTGATTAGAAATTGAATATGAAGTTGAAATCGTTTTGAAAACGAATTTAAAACGATTTATAAAATAAGTTTTAAAACGAAATCGAAGAAATATATATAATATTATATATATATATATATATATATATATATATATATATATATATATATATATATATATAATGTCCTGAATAGAACGCGCCGCGCTACGGCAGTACGCGAATTTTGACCATTGACTTCAAATGGACTTTATGGGAGATCCGACCGTCGGATTCTCGTAAAACCAGAACCATTGGGTTTGTATAGAAAAGGGTTTTCTAATGAATATTAGAACTTTGAAATCTAATGGTTGGATTTGGAATTATGTCCAAATCAAATTTGGAAAAGGTCGCTGTAGGTACGGTTCGATGGTCGTTGATGGAAATCGCCTGTACGGGCCTTGATAAAATTATTAAAAATAGTAAAAATTTGTGTAAAATCATAAGAAATGATTTGGAAAGATTTGGGATGAAAAATTCCATATTTGAAAAGATAAAAATAGATTTTTATCGAGAAGAACTAGTTTTGATCTAGAAATATAATCCTATTTATTTTTAAAATAAATAAAGTGGATTTGAAATGGTTTTGAAAATAACTAGAATTTCCAATATATAAAGTGAAAATGGATTTGAATAGAAATTGTCTTTGGAATATTTCGATGTTGGATTTCGTGATTATATAAATATTGTTATGGAAATTTGAAAGATATATTTATATCGTTATTTCCAATACGATTTTACTGGTCGTAGAATTTGATATTGAATATAAGCCGATATATTTTCTATTCAGAGCCTTATATTGAATATCAAATGGGATTTGGGTTTTTCGTGAATGGTGTCTTCATTAACACTGTTCTTAAACCCAGTTGAGAAAAAGATTAAATCTTTTTATTTAGATTTAATGAAGTATACCAATTAAATGGTATTTAATTGGAATTGAATTTGAATTGAATTTTGGGTTTACCATGAACCGTATTTTAGATGACATTGGTTCTTTAACCCAGTTAAAGACAGGATATGATTTCCTAAGTTAAATAATCATTGATAGTAATTATTGGGAAGATTAAAACCAAGTGGAGTTTCAATGAATCTTTAATTAGATTGAAATAATCGAAAATTGGGTATCACCAGTTCTGGTCCAGGCGATAGTTAAATCTTTAATTAGATTTGATTGTGAAATGGTAATTGAATTTACCAATAACACCGTGGCGTTAGATATGAAGTATGACCAGTTTTACTTCATGGGATGAATAGGTTGGGATTGGGAAATAAAATAAATGATTACTTCGGTGTGGTTCGCTAATCCCGACTAATTCGAATTGATATTCAAAAGAAGATTAAAGAATAAATTTAAAGAATTTATCTTTGATAAAATTAATGGGAACCTTTCCCAAAGTATAAGAATATTTGAATAAAAGAATATTCTGAATCTGAATGAGGCGTATGTTGTGTTTGTGTAACACTTGTTTATTATATACGCGAGTTATTCAGAAAGACCGGGTTTATCCCACTCTGAATATCTGATTCGACGATGTGTCGAGGATGAAGACGGTGGTCGAAGATCGGAGGTCTTCACATCATTTGGGAGATTACAAATGATCTTCATTGGGTTGTACAACCAACAGGAGGGAATCAGTTGGTGATCGTCCAGACGTACTTGGAGATCAATGGATATGCAAGGAATAAGGTTCCTCCGGTTTCATTCAGACCCGGAACGAACTTGTATGGACTGTGTGTATGAAATTGGATTTTGGTCTGTGTTAATTGATCTCTATTAAATATACATATGCCTGGTGAAGGGAAATTCTTTCCCTTACCTCACCCTTCTCTGAAACGTACGGGATCAGAGGTTGTATATCGATAAACATCAGTCGCATGGTGTGAATTGCCTGTGTGGCATGCCTAAGTGGAAGTTGATCAAGGCTTCTATTGAAGAGCAAAGTCTTGTGGTTGATGATCAAAGCACCGCCTGTGTGGCATAGCTTTGTGTAACGTTGATTCGCGAGCCTGACACCCCGGTTGTGAACAAGAAACGGGAGAGGACATCAGGGAGGGAATGCATTTCCTTCTAGCTAGGGTGGCGTCAGTGGCCTACCATCCCTGACATTTATATTATTTTCACCTGTGTGGTTGTTGGATTGCAAGGCGCCTCGGATATATCGGTGACTATGTGGAGCCTATGGAGTCATTTGACACATTTACGCCCCAAAGGATGGGGAAACGCATTGTTCAGGCATAATAATCCACATCGGTGGACCAGCCCTGACGATCCAAGGCTTGCCTGCGCGCTTGCCTAAGACATGGGCTAGATTGTCTCGAATTCGGAGAGGACGATCCATTGCCTAAGTTCAAAGATGGAAATCCAGCTTCCAATACGTGACTTTGCGGTTTTGATTGTAGAACCTATATATGGCAACATAGTGGTATGGGGCACTTATGCCGTCTATGATTGATACTTATGATTGAAATTGTTTTGACACTATACACTTATAGTAATAATAAAACATGAAATTTTGGCGTATCAAGCATTCTTTGGCTATTATAATGTAAAAACCTATCCTCTGACTTATGTTGCATTGTGTGATGGGATCTGGGTCTTATAATATCTTTATTGTTCTTTATTTAGCATTGCGCTGTTGTTTTATGCACTGGTATTCTTGGGAGGAAACCCGTTCCGTGTTATAGGGCGTGGTCCCTTGATTTACCTACCTTTAAAATAAAGATTAATAATTGTTTTAGTTCTCACACCAGTCACATGACTGACCTGGAGTTTATTGTTTTAATCTAAACTATGGGTGCCCCTATTTTCCTCATGGGCAGTTAGTAGTTTTAGTTTTGCAGATTTAT
This sequence comes from Allium sativum, assembly GCA_030737875.1. Lineage (NCBI taxonomy): Eukaryota > Viridiplantae > Streptophyta > Magnoliopsida > Asparagales > Amaryllidaceae > Allium > Allium sativum. The sequence continues at coordinate 479,999,498 of CM060926.1, read as the reverse complement.
ATTCACAGGAACCTGGTTTACAATAGGGATGATATCCAGAAAGCTCTGTATCCGTATATCTCTTTCAGTTATGTATTGTATTATTTTTCTGCTATAGTAATGTATTTAAATCTCTGTATATTCTTGTACTCTGATGAAATTGTTGTAATAAGCAATGAAATGTTCTTCTGTTTGAGTTCTGATCTGTCTTGTCCTCAAAGTATACGCTCTTTCCTTCACGGGGAAGTTACGGGTTCTGACAGTGGTATCAGAGATTTGGTTTACAGACCTCGGAGAACAAGACACGTTAGAATCAAACGAAAGAATTCATTAGAAATTGGATTATAGTATCCAATGAGAATGACTCGTTAGAGATGGGATCAGTAGTATCCTAGAATGTGTGTGAAGAATGATGTTTTTAAAATAAAAGAGAAAACAAGTTTTGTTTTGAAAATTTAATTTAGTTATTCGTGTTTGAATATTTATTTGTATTGATTTGGACAATCCAGTATATAAAGATTTTGCATATACGTCTGATCCACGTGTATTCGAAGTTTTAATATACTAGGTTGATATAGAATCACACTCTAGTCGCTCGGACATGATTCTGATGATTGATGTGTCATCATTAGAATTTATTTTCGTGTTTTGAAAGTGGGATTTCTATATGATTCCAATTGACTAGTGTGAGAACCAAAGCTAGATAGGGCTTATTTTTGTGATTTGGCACCAAAAATGTGATTTTTTGACTAAATATCAAAGTTATGTGATTGAAAAGATAATCAACTAATTGATTGTTGATTGTGTTGTTTGATTATTGGTTGATTAATTAAAATTTGAACCATTTAGTCAAATTGAACCAAATAGTGAACTGTATTGAAAATTTATCGTATTTGCTTGCATACACATGTACTTACATTGAATAGGTCATAGCAAGGAGGCTAGAGCAGAAGAATAAAATTGTTTGCTCGACAAATAGGTACATGTTTACAAATTTATTGTGTTTGGATGATTTTATGAGTTGATTGGCAAGCCGCTTGGCTGTTTCTTTTTCTTTTTGGATTGGAGAGGGCCATGGGAGGCTTTGAAATATCCTGAAGCTCTCGGTGCAGGGGAGGCTATGGCGAAACTTTTCGAAAATTTAGGGTGTTAGCCAAATTTTTGAAAATTTTGAAAAGTTCTTAGAAACTGAAAAGTTGAATAACTTAAACCATAATGAAAATAATGGAAGTTGAGTTGATTTGTTAAACAAATTTCAGCTTCGTTCCATTTCTAGGACAAAATTTTTAAGTTGGGGAGATTGTAATAACCCAGAAATCAGAGCTAATTTAAAATTTTTATTTTGGCAATTTTAGTGAATTTTGAATATTTAAAATGATTTATTTTAAATAATAATGATGAGAAATTTATTTTGAATAGAATTAGAATCAATATATTTATATAGATCGTTGTTAGAATATAAATATTTATTTTTAATTATAAAAGGAATTGAAAATGGTGCGGTTGTTTGAAAATTCGATTTCAAAGTTCAAATGAATGTACATGATTCAAAAAAATCCAGATTTTAGCGAAACCAAAAATATTTGAATCTATTTGAAAATATCTTTCCAACGAATCCAAAAAATCAAAATTTCATAGCGGGAATCAAAAGTTACATCCAGTTGAAAATTCAGAATAGTCGCTATGGAATGCTGGCCCTTAAAAATGGAAATTTTGCAAACGACCTCTGTTTTCGACGAAATCACTTTTGTTGGATCCGGGATGTCATATTATTGTTGGATTCCAAAAATCATAATTTTCTGAATCAATATGTGAGCGTGGTGAAGTTAAACATGTTTTAACAGTTTTAGTCAATTTCGATCTACCAAAAAATGGACATTTTTCAAACGATCTCGGAATTTGACGAAATTAGTTTTGTTAGACCCATATCGTCAATGCGAAGCTAGAAAATATTTTTTGGGAATTTTTAGAGTCCGTGTGTGGCCTCGGTAAAGTGAAATGTGCGTTCAAATTCAATATACTGATTTATATTTTGAATTTGACGAGAACTGATCGAAACGATGAAATTGGCTTACGGGACATATCTCATTGCGTTTGGAATGGGGGAAATTTGCCAGGGACGACAGTCAGTGAGTCCCGTTTGGAGTTCATATACAAAATCAACTTTTTATGGAAAAGTAATAATATAATATAATAATAATTATATATAAATCCCTCCACCCCTTCCCTCTTTCATCGATTCAGACATTAGGAAACAAAAAAAACCATTGACCCAATTATTAGACCCGTCGCCCTCCCCTGGAGATCACCGCCGATGACGCCCCCTCCGGCGATCGACCGCTCCCCACCCATCGTTATCAGGCCCTGCCAGAACCCCCTCCCCCCACCCTCACATCCCTCTCCTCGATTCAGGAAACCACCCACATGCCACAAGGCAACCGCCGCTACTGCATAGGGCCGCCGCTGGCCACCAATCACCAACCCTCCACCTGGATCCGCGACCGCACCACCACCCAGACGCCACAGCAGCCCCAACGCCCCGGCGCAACACCTCCACTCCCAATTCAAGATCCGTTAGTCGCACAACACCATCGGCCACCGCTGTCGCCCTTACTGCTCCGCCACCGACACTGAGATCGCCTGAAGCCACCAGTGACGAACTCCGGCACCCCAATGGCCACGGACCCAACCGCGAGGCCTTCCTCTCTCTTTTCTTCGATAATCAATGTGAGCTTCTTTGATTATATATATGTATATATATTATGTTATTTGTTCAGTAAAAAAAACCAATTTTTTATTTAGTTATAAAAAGTTATAATTTTTAGAAATAAAAAGATTCAATTTTTAATTAAAGAAAGACTAGATTTTTAAAATATAAAAATACGATCTTTACTTTGAAATTAGCAATATAAAAATACAATTCTTACATATAAAGATTTGAAATGAAAATATGATTTTTATTTATGAAGTGGCGAGAAAAATATGGTTTTCCATAATCTAAAGATTCGATTTTTATATATGTTGCAGCAAAAAGATTTGATTTTTAGCACTATAAAAATTCGATCTTTTTAAATATAGCGAAGTGGTAAAAATATGATTTTATCCATGTAGCGGTGAAATAAAAATGTGTTTTTTATTTATGAACAGCGTGTAAAGGATTGCGTTGAATTTCGGGCAAATCCAAGCCATTCAGAAATTCAGAAATGAAACGGTGGAGTGGAACTCGAAGGTGAGAACTCCTCGCTTTTATTTATTTTCTAGTTAAAATATATACTAGGATGCAGACGGTGCTTAGCAGCACCCGATACCCGTCGTCCACAAGCCATGGACGACTTGTTTGTTTGATTTCGTTTGGATTGATTTGTTTGTGTGAAAATTGATTGTGAGGTGGAATGAATAGAATAAAATTCATGTGTTGAATAGAATAAAATTCATGTGTTGAATAGAATAAAACTCGTGTGTTGAATAGAAAAAAATTCGTGTGTTGAATAGAATAAAATTCATTTACAAATCGAACGATTTGTTTATGTACACCCATTTGACTGATATTGATTGGGACGATAAATTTTACCCATCGCCCAACTGCACAAATAAAATCTGTGTTCGATTATTTGAAACCCCACACGGGTGTTGGGATGAAATTGGACATACACTAATCCCAATAATTAGCTGTATGTCGATCGATTGATTGACAGACTGTTATAAGCGTTGAATATTTATATTTGATGCTTATACAGTGTAGAATGCACTCTGGATGATGGTTGATTATTTATCATTGCTAATATATACATGTGTTGTATGGAATCCATATAAGTAATATTATATGGTAATTGAGTGGGTCTCATTCCAAACTAGAAAATAAATTATATTCATGTGTTGAATAAACAAAATAATCATGTGTTGACAATACTCATGTATTGAGAATATTCATGTGTTGAAACCATTCATGTGTTGAATAGAATATATATTCATGTGTTGAATAGAATACAATTCATGTGTTGAATAAAAGAAAATTCATGTGTTGAGGAAAATATTCATTTGTTGAATAGAATAACGAAGTTATTGAAATATATAACGCCGTGTTGGTTAGATATGCGCCATTTTGACATGAACGATATTTATATCGATTACATTCGCTTTTATAATGATTATAGGAAAAAGGAAGTGATTTCAAAATATAACGTTTTGAAAATATTATCATTTATAGATCAATGATATGGAATATTGAATTTTCATTAGAAATTGAATATGAAGTTGAAACCGTTTTCAAAACGAAATTAAAACGATTTATAAAATATGTTTTAAAAGGAAATTGACAAAATATATAATATATATATATATATATATTATATATATAATGGCCTGAAAAGAATGCGCCGTGCTTCGGCAGTTCTCGAATTTCGACCATTGACTTCGAATGGACGTTACGGGAGATCCGACCGTCGGATTCTCCTAAAAATGGAACCGTTGGGTTCGCATCAAAAAGAGCTTTATAATGAATATTAGAAATTTGAAATCTAACAGTTGGATTTGGAATTATGTCCAAATGAAATTTGGAAAAGGCCGCTATAATTGCAGTTCGATGGCCGTTGATGGAAATCGACTGTACGGGCCTTGATAAAATTATTACAAATAGTAATAATTTTTGTAAAATCATAAGAAATGATTTGGAAAGAATTGGGATGAAAAATTCCATATTTGAAAAGATAAAAATAGATTTTTATTGAAATGAACTAGTTTTGAACTAGAATTGTAATCCCATTTATTTTTAAAATAAATAAAGTGGACTTGAAATGGTTTTGAAAATAACCAGAATTTTCAATATATATAAAGTGGAAATGGATTTGAATCGAAATTTTCTTTGGAATATTTCGATGTTGGATTTCGTGATTATACAGATATTTTTATGGAATTTTGAAAGATATATATATATATATCATTATTTCCAATATTATATTTATTGGTCGTAGAATTTGATTTTGAATTTAAGCTGACATATTTTCTATTCAGAGCCTTGTATTTAATATCAAATGGGATTTGGGTTTATCGTGAATGGCGTCTTCATTAACACTGTTCTTAAACCCAGTTGAGAAAAAGACTAAATCTTTTTATTTAGATTTAATGAAGTACACCGATTAAATGGTATTTAATTGGAACTGAATTTGAATTGATTTTTGGGTTTATCGTGAACCGTGTTTTAGATGACATTGGTTCTTTGACCCAGTTAAAGACAGGATATGATTTCCCAAGTTAAATAATCATTGATAGTGATTATTGGGAAGATTAAAACCAAGTGGAGTTTTAATGAATCTTTAATTAGATTGAAATAATTGAAAATGGGGTATCACCAGTTTTGCTCCAGGCGATAGTTAAATCTTTAATTAGATTTGAACGTGAAATGGTAATTGAATTTACCGATAACACCGTGGTGTTAGATATGAAGTGTGACAAGTTTTACTTCATGGGATGAATAGGTTGGGATTGGAAAATAAAATATATGATTGCTTCGGTGTGGTTCGCTATTCCTGACTAATTTGAATTGATATTCAAAAGAAGATTAAAGAATAAATTTAAAGAATTTATCTTTGATAAAATTAGTGGGAACCTTTCCCAAAGTATAAGAATATTTAAATAAAAGAATATTCTGAATTGGAATGAGGCATATGTTGTGTCTGTGTAACATTTGTTTATTATATGCGCGAGTTATTCAGAAAGACCAGAATTATCCCATTCTGAATAACTGATTCGACGATGTGTCGATGATGAAGACGGTGGTCGAAGACTGGAGGACTTCACATGGTTTGGGTGATTACTGATGAACTTGATTGGGCTGGACTCCTAAGAGGAGGGAATCAGTTGGTGATCGTCTATACGTACTTGGAGATCGATGGATATGCGAGGAATAAGGTTCCTCCGGTTTCGTTCAGACCCAGAACGAACTTGTATGGACTGTGTGACTGACATTGGATTTTCCTCTGTATTGTTTGATCCCTATTAAATATACTTCTTCCTGGTGAAGGGAAATTCATTCCCTTACTTCACCCTTCCCTGAGACGTACGGGATCAGAGGTTGTATATCGATAGATATCAGTCGCATGGTGTGAACTGCCTGTGTGGCAGGCCTAAGTGGCAATTGATCAAGGCTTCTGTTGAAAAGAAAAGTCTTGTGGTTGATGATCAAAGCACGACCTGTGTGGCATAGCTTTGTGTAACATTGATTCGCGAGTCTCACACCCATTTGTGAACCAGAAACGGGAGAGGACATCAGGAAGGGCACGCGTTTCCTTCTAGCTAGGGTGGCGTTAGTAGCCTAACATCCCTGACATTTATATAATTTTCACCTTTGTGGTTGTTGGATTGCGAGGCGCCTCGGATAAATCGGTGACTGTGTGGAGCCGATGGAGTCATTTGGCTCATTTACGCCCCAAAGGGGGGGGGGGAACGCAGTGTTCAGGCATAATAATTCACATCGGTGGACCGGCCCTGATGATCCAAGGCTTGCCTGCGCGCTTGCCTGAGATGTGGGCTAGATTGTCTCGAATTTGGAGCGGATGATCCCTTTCCTCGGTTCACAGATGGAAATACAGCTTCCAATACTTGACTTTGCGGTTTTGATTGTAGAACTTATATACGGCGACATAGTGGTATGGGGCACTTATGCCGTCTATGATTGGTACTTATGATTGAAATTGTTTTGACACTATACACTTATAGTAACAATAAAACATGAAATTTAGCATATCAAGCATTCTTTGGCTATTATAAGGTAAAACCCTATCCTTCGGCTTGTGTTGCATTGTGTGATGGGACCTGGGTCTTATAATAGCTTCATTGTTCTTATTTAGCATTGCGCTGTTGTTTTATGCACTGGTATTCTTGGATGGTGAAACACCCCACCTCCTTTAAGGTCACTCACAAAGGGAATGCCTTAACTTTGGTGGAGGTTTATAAGTAAAAGCTACAGATAAACTCAAGACGGATATAACTTCACATATTTTAAACAGCGGAAAACCAAACAGACTTTTATTTCACCAAAACGTGTTCAAACACAACATTCCATAATTGTCTCAAAATAATTCCAACATTACATCCTCATTACTGTCTTGATTATTAAAGAAGCATAAAACATAAATAAAGTGACCAAAATCACCATAGTGATATCTAAAGCCATAATCTGAGCAAAAGAGATCCAAATCATACATCTACGGTCTTGGAGCTTGTAAAGAGTCTGACTGAGCTGAGTTGTTTCCTCCCTGTGGACCTGGTGGGGGGGGGGGGGAACGGAAGAAAAGAAGACGAAAAGAAAATAGAGTCAGACATAAAGCCTGAGTAATTCTAGTAACTCTTCAGTATGTGAATAAGAAAAGGGCATGACAGATATATACTGAAAATAGGAAAGTGTCACAAGCTAACGAAGTGTCGAATGTACTATCGCACCCATACTATATCTCTGCACCTACTTGAGTTTTATTCCAACTAGAACCCCACGTTGAGGGTGAAGTGATCCCCATTCATATTAAAAGATTGGCTCCTACTCGCGTTAACATGTGTCGTACGACCTCCAAGAATTGTAGATACCTATGCTGGTCCCACCTTGGGGTGTATCAAGACCCATGGTGGCGGCCCCGACACAAATTCTAGAAGGCATAGGTTATACTACTGGTGTCTCCAGTGCCCTGGTTGTCTGCTCCGGAGTGTGTGCACGCCCGCACCCCGTTAGACCTACACTGTGCACCCACCGCCGTCGTTTGACCGCTTACAATCAGCCCCGTAATCGTGCCCCACCCTGCCTAGTTTCAGGATACCGTTGATACCTAACTTGGGTTACTGCTGAAACGGGTCCCTCGTTGCTAGGATTTTCTAGTCAAACATGTTAAGTGGTTAAGTGTCTATATTTACCTAACCCCACCCATCAATTCTTGCTAACATGTTGAATTTGGTTAAGTGTTATAGTTGACTTAACCCTACCACCTTTCCTTAACCTCTTAGGAGCACCAGACCACTCACATTAGACAGGTATTGCTACGGTTACTAGATGTGCCGGTCGGTTCCGGGCAGGTTTACACCGTAGCTTAGTCTAACCTCGGGTCCTTATTGGGCTCAATGCTAAACCACCCACATTGGATAGGTATTGTTGTGACTACTGGACAGCCGGGCGGGTTTACATCACAACTCAATCCAACCTCGGGTTAAGCATATAGTGTTTTCTAAATTTACATATTTTAATACTTCTCAATTATATATGTAAATGTCATATCTTTTATTCTTGGGTATATCAATTCATACCGCTTAAATGTCATTGTCATTGTCATGTGCCAATCATGCCAACATATATTTTCATGTTTTACACCCAACATTATTACCCCCGTTTGTTCGCAACATTATAACATGTGTTGGGCTTGTCACAATTCAGCCCAATTTTATAAACGTGAGAAAAAGGGGAAATCAAGAACATGTAATACATAAAGGTGTGTGGCGCATGAACTAGCAATTTAGTGATTCAACTAACATATAATATGGGTCATGTGAACTTGCATTCAAATCAAAGTATATCTAAGTAGGTGACATATGAAATGGCATAGTTTATGCTAATACAAACTTGTGTTTAGACATGTTTAACTTGGCATAATGTCAAACACAAAACTAGCATGTTGTGTATTCACCAAAATGTCCAATTATAGCATCTAATCACATAGCCTATTTCAACATGAACTTGCATAGTTTATGAAACCCAAATGATACTTAACATCGATCCAATTATACTTGCAAATAAACATGAGAATGATATCATAGGTTTTGGGTCAATTAGGCATAAAAGGTTTCAAATCTAGAACATGTTTACATAAATTCTAATTTAGACTAAGGGAATATACATAGTCCATGCCACCGACAAATACAATTTCTAGTTTTTGCCACTGTAACACCCCACGTCCATTAATGTCACTCACAAAGGGAATGCATTAACTTCTATGGAGGTTTTCGGTGAATATAGAACAATAATTTCAACAAGACAGATATAAAATAGTACTTGGAAATTTAAAAACTTTATTTCAATTGCAGCAGAAGTCAAAACATGTTTGATTACATCATAACACCATAATCAAAGTCAAGTACAATATCTATCTTGATAAAACAAGTACATAATCCCATTACATAAATAGCCATTAAAAAGAAAGATAACAAGCTGGACTTTACTTCAGCAGTCCAAGCTTTCCAAGAGATAAGCAATCCAATCAGAGTCCACTGGAACTTGGCCCAACTCGAGGACCTGAAGGGAGAAAAAAGATGAAAAAGAGAAGGGGGGGTCGGACATAATGTCTGGCGAGTATGATAATTCTACAATACTATTATCAAAATAACTGGACTAAGGCATAAGCTGGAAAACAAGGAAATGTCTATGAAAGAGCAGATTAAGGACATAGACAATCGCTAAAGGAAACGTTACAGGCGCTCCTAAATACTAAAGGATAAACACTATACTGCACCACACAAGTCACCCTAAAGATTGATTCCACTTAGCTTCACTTAGAAACTTTCTTAATGGCTTTACGTACTCCTAGCTGACTGCATAGGTGTCGCCTGCCCCTATCTCCACTAGGTGTACCCCACTTTCCATTTTTTGATTGGCTCCCTACTCGTAGATACCCGTGCTGGCCCCACAGTGGGGTGTATCATTCCCCTAAAGTGGCAACCCGATATAACGGAGATGCACGGCTTATACCTACACGATGCAACAACATCTTACCTACCAACCCGGGTCCACACACGCATATGAAACCCGTTGGACTTGCGTTGCCACCGCTCCCTGTTTTGGCCTCTTATAGTCAAACCCAGTATGCGTGTCCCATCCTCGACTTGGGTCGAGCCCACAAAGATACGTTTTGGGATACTGGTTGAATTGTGTAACAACCCGTATTTTCAATAACCTGTTATAACATAAATGGAGGCAGAATTAAACTGTAAAATCTGAATCAAGGGAAATGGGCTATGCCATTGCTTTCGTCTCGGAAATATACGCGAAATAGAGTCGAGTTTTCGAAAATCGGAGTCCGTATGACCAAGATATGGCCTCGCGAAGTTTCACGAAAAATTCCCAAATTAAAGTATACTTAATTAAGTGAAATGGGTTGCGCAGAGAAATATATATATATTGATATATATATATATATATATATATATATATATATAATTGAAAATTAAATAAATAAATATGCAAAAATGTTCAAAACAGCGAATTGGGAGAGGGAAATAACCGAACCGGCCGATTTTTGAGGTCGACCCGAGCCCGCTGGGTCGACTAGGGGTTAATCCAGGGTGTTTGGCTGTCAACCCGTGGGCCGATTCGCTCAAATGCAGATTTTGCATTTGGATGGTTCTCATGGTTCATCTTTAATCTAAAGGCCATAGATGGTTCCTGTAACACCCCACCTCCGCCAGGGTCACTCGCAAAGGAATGCACTAGCCTTGGAGGGGCATTATTGGTAAACATGCATAATGATATAGCAAGGCAGGACATGACATATATAAATGAACAGAGTAAGTAAGTAAAACAGCGGAAGATTCTTAAACCATTTCAAAAACACAAGTTTGGTACATCAAAATGTCAATTTCCCAAATAAACAAGTCTAGTACATGAAATAACATCATCTGAAACTGAAAAGGAAAACATAAAAGTAGCTATCCCCAAAGTGGAAGAAACCATAGCAAGCCCAAGTCCAAAGCATACATGAGCTATCCAAGAAACAGCTAAGATCCAATCTAGGCTCCTGTATTCCCTCCCTGAGAACCTGGGGGGGGGGGGGGGGAACGGAAGAAAAGAGGCGAAACAAAACGGGTCAGTCAAAAAGACTGAGTAAGCCCTGCTACGATTAGTCTATAAACTAATAAAGTTACACATCATGATGGGAACTGAGATGATCATAGATAACAACATACTGGCATGGTAAATTAACTACAAGATAGATAGAGGTGTCATCGCATAAACATGGCTAAGTTTTTGCACCACGGTGTACTAGCAACCCAACATAGCAGGTATTGATCCCTTGGCCCAAGCTTTGGCCCAATAACATGAGGTGACCTTAATACAAGGTCCAGCCCAACGGTCTAGTCGATCGGCTCCCTATAAACCTAACACGTCAAGTGTTGGTGTCCATATGGCCCACGTATGGTTGTAGTTAGACTGTGCTGGGTCCACCTTTGGGTGTACCAAGCCCTCGGGTGTTAACCCCAGACACTTAAGCAATAATGCACAGCTCTAATCTACTGGTACCCGTGCCTCGAGTTTGTCCAACATCGGACTACGTGCACGTCCGTAGCCCGCCGGACCCGCACCGCTGTACCACTCGGCCATCGCCCTTTGGTCGCTTACATCCTCCAGTAATCGTGCCCCGCCCTAGCCTAGCTTCTAGGGTTGTGAATGATACCAACTGGGATTACTGTTAGAACAGACCACGTTGCTAGGGTTTCCCCAAGAGGGTTATGTGTGATTTAACCCCTCACTAATCATAGATTGAACTAGTTAAGTACAACCAACGGTTCACCTCTTAACTCCATCCAATCCCTTGTATCCCCAAATTGATTAAATTGGTTAAGTGTAACTTAACCCCATTTTCATCCCTTGAATCCCCAAATTGGTTAAGTATTAGTGGACCCTGACTTAACCCTAATCATGAGGCATTGATTAACTTAATGCACCTTAACCTCTCACATTAGACCTTGTTGCGGTTACTAGTTAGGCTGGGCGGGTCCGGGTAGGTTTACACCACAACTTAGTCTAACCTCGGGTTTTTGGCACCACATGACCAACTTCTCACATTGGGTCCTATTGTTTGTAGCCACTAGTTAAGCCGGTCGGTTCCGGGTAGAATTACGCTACAAACTCAACCCAACCTCGAGTTGGCCACACTTTTGTTTTCTAAGTGTCATGTCCACATTATTTCAAACACATAATTACAAGTTAACAAATGCTTGGGTAGACCTAACTTAATAGGTAAATTCCCAAGGGGTAGACCTAACTTAATAGGTAAATTCCCAATCTTATATTTTCATGTATTTTAAGTTTACCCCAAACCCCCAACGTCATTCTATCGCTTACATATTCGTAGTAACGCATAAAGGATAGGAAGAGGGAACTTGGCACCACATACATGATAAACTTGCACAACAATCATGCATAACATGTTAGACTTGCACAACTTAGCATAGTGAACTTGCATATTACCATAAACATGCATAACATGTTAAACTTGCATAACTTAGCATAGTGAACTTGCATATTACCTTAATCATGCATAACTTTGTCAAAACATGCACAACTTGTCATTTTAAACTTGCATAAACATGCACAACTTGTCAAAACATGCACAACTTGTCAAAACATGCACAACTTGTCATTTTAAACTTGCATAAACATGCACAACTTGTCAAAACATGCACAACTTGTCATTTTAAACTTGCATAAACATGCACAACTTGTCAAAACATGCACAACTTGTCAAAACATGCGCAACTTGTCATTTTAAACTTGCATAAACATGCACAACTTGTCAAAACATGCACAACTTGTCAAAACATGCACAACTTGTCATTTTAAACTTGCATAAACATGCACAACTTGTCAAAACATGCACAACTTGTCAAAACATGCGCAACTTTTCATTTTAAACTTGCATAAACATGCACAACTTGTCAAAACATGCACAACTTGTCATTTTAAACTTGCATAAACATGCACAACTTGTCAAAACATGCACAACTTGTCATTTTAAACTTGCATAAACATGCATAACTTGCAAATCATGGCTTAGCATACATGCATAACTCAATTAACTTGCAAATCATGGCTTAGTACACTCGCATAAACATGCATAATCCATTAAACATGTAGAACATGGCATAGTAAACTCGCATATGCATGCATAACTTATGAAACATGTAAAACATGGTATATTGAGTTCGCATAAGCATGCATAATCAACTAAACTCACATAAATCTCAACTTTCACCACATATTAACTTTAGAGTTTGTAAAGTGAAGGTAAGAGGGCTTACAATGCTTATGCGGACTCAAATGAGTATAACAAATGCAAGAAACCCCTTATGCAACTAATTAAAACCCCCAAATGCAAGCAAACTTGATCAAGACTCCTCCTTTATGATGCCAATAGAAAAACAAGCCTTTAATGCAAGCTAAGGAGGATCATACAAGCCTAAATACCCTTGTATGCATGGAAATCTCTTAGGGATTTGTTTAGGAATTGTATGAAGAGGGTGGAGGCCATGAGAGGATGGATTTTGGCATAGTTTAGTTACTAGGATGAATAATTAATGATTTAGGGTAGGTTAGGGTCTTATTTATAGAAGATTAGAGTGTTTTTAGCCCTAGGATTAACCCTAGGATAGTTTTGGCCCGTCAGATTTCAGAATTCTCTAGAACCAGACCACACAACCAAGCCCAAACCAAAGTGGTGCGCCAGGCTAATCTGCCTGGCTACCCCCTGTCGACAAGGCTGTCGACAGGGCAGTCGACATGCCTAGACCCCTGTCGACAGGCCTGTCGACATGGGGTCCTGGGCGGGAATTTTTCCCGCCTGCCCAGTTTGCCCTAGCCCATGTTTTTAATTTCAAATTTAAATCTGTTTTTACTTAGAAATTTTCTGCAAACTTCAATGGGCCTTAACTGGGTCATACGGACTCCGATTTTCGAAAACTCGGACTCTATTTCGCGTATTTTTCCGAGACGAACGCAATGTCATAGCCCGTTTCCCTTGATTCCCATTTTATAATTTAATTCTGCCTCAATTTATGTTATAACAGATTATTGAAAATACGGGTTGTTACATTCTCCCCTCCTTAAAGGATTTCGTCCCCGAAATCTTCAAGTTAGGAAGAACGTATCCTACCATCCAATCATCCATCTACTCAAAGCATCATCCACGAGCAATCATTGTCCTTAAAAGATTCTAAATGTGGTATGAACATATGAAAAAGTGTGTGTATATGTACTTATCTAATGCAAAGATCAGGCGGTTACTGATACAGTAAACCTCCTTAATGCATATGTATGTCAGTGAAAATCAGGCGGTTACTGATACAGTAAACCTCCTTAATGCATATGTATGTCAGTGAAATGAATCCATATGTATGCAAATTCCTAAATTCATAGTATCTATATGAGTGCACATAACATTCACCCATATGCAACATCCATGTGATAACACACAATTTCCATCCATGAATAAGCATAAACACTCATGCATATGCAATATGAGGGGTGTGCGAGCCGATCTAGTGCCTAATCGTGTATAATGCATCCACGAGCAACCACTTGCAAACACTTGCAACCACTTGCAACCATCAAGCATAACATGTTTCAAATACATGTTTCATCCAAAGGGTTTCTACCTAAGGTTCTCATGACAAGATAGACACGATAAACTAGATAAACTAGATAAACTCCTTTTTGGATTACAAGAAATCCATTCAAACTTTGACATATAGTACTAACCGATGAGTCTTAACCCTCTTATGGAGTCTACAACAGAAATAAGATCGGGAATGGGACCGAGAGGATATATACAAAAGATAACTTGCAAGCAAGCTCCACAGGAAAACAAGGGTCAAGGATGTACTCTTAAACAGATATGATGCGTGTATCTAGTCTTCACTCTTCTTAGTCACGTTTCCTTGAGCTTAACTCAACTGTGCTTTGACTATCTTTCACTTCATGATTCCTTGGCTTCCTAACTCCTATTTCCCAAATTCGAGTTGGAACTCATTTCATTATCGCCTCTCGTCTTTCTTTTCCACTTATTCTTCTTTCTGTATACTTGGCTTAAACATAATTATAACCTCATGATTCGTGCAAGCTCTTCCAAAATTCACCAGTGAATCCTGGATCTCGTCCACTTACTATAAAGTATTCCATGCAACAGAACTTTTCTTGAAAATACCAATCCACATTGCCAATTGCCCTTATAAACGTGATTTTTCTATAACTTATGCTTAAATCGAAATGAACCATCCGCCTATGAGTGATATGTCATACCTAGATTCAGTTGCCTACTCATGGCTTCCTGTAGGTTATTTCAAAACTGGCCAACTTCTTGAGGGTAAACCGCTGTTAACCATGCTGCAGTTCTCTCGCTCTGAAATGAGTACTCTTCGTGAGTCTACCTATTATGACCCACGTACCCGTATTCCCTTTCT
Source organism: Allium sativum (assembly GCA_030737875.1). Taxonomy (NCBI): domain Eukaryota; kingdom Viridiplantae; phylum Streptophyta; class Magnoliopsida; order Asparagales; family Amaryllidaceae; genus Allium; species Allium sativum. Next base: position 479,984,312 of record CM060926.1, on the reverse strand, counting down.
TTGATCTAGGTAGTCTATCCACATAATCTATCGAGATGTTTTCACACTTCCCTTGCGAAACCTCCAATGGAGGTAACGGCCCACTGGGCTTCTATGACTTGGCCTCAACCTGGTGGCACAACATGTATCCTGAAACCAACTCGGCCACCTCCTCGAGTGATGCGCATCTTCAAGAACCTTCTTTACCAAGTCTTTCACTCGAGGAACACATAATCTCTTGTCGCGCCTTAGTCATCCTTTATAATATATCTAGCGAGGTGACTTAACATCTCGCCTCGAGTCGACTGGTCCATGTTCTAGACTAACTGCGGGTCTTCTCCCTGTGGAACCCCCTTCTTGATCCAGAAGAGTAAGCCTAAGCTCAGGGAATGCTAACTAACTAGCCAAACGGAGGGAGCTTCTTTCTTCAATTGCCCTCCTCGGAGCTTTCCGGTCTTAGACCGCAGCCACTTTAGCGGAATCCACCGTTAAGCCTTACTTAAGAACTATGTTCCCAAGAAATCCAACTTCTTTCCTCCAAAGTGACATTTGGAGAACTTGACCTTCCACTGGTGGCTCTAAGCGTATCCATCTCCTCCTTGAGATGTATAGCATGTTCTTCCGCGTTCTTTTGAGGAGATCAAAATATCGTCTATGACGACTATGACAAACTTGTTCAAGGACTCCCTAACACCCTACCCATCGAGTTCGCGTAATATGCGGGTGCCTTAGTCAAACCAAATAGCATGACTAACCATTGCAAAAATCCATCTAGAGTCCTAAACTCAGTCTTGTCAATTTCATCCTCAGCCCTCCTAAGCTGATGGAATCTGGTAGCTGGATCAAAAGAAAACAGATGCTCCTACAAGCTGATCGAACAAGTCATCGATCCCTGGTAACGGTTGTCTATTCTTCTCACGATAATCAACACGCAAGCGAAGAAAACTGTCCACATTAGTAACGAATGCTACTGGAGCACCCTACTCGAGAATGCTTCGTCTCAGGAAGTTCTTCTCAAGCAACTCCTTGACTTGCCTTCTTAACTCTCATCTCGTGAGGTCATGTGCCTAACCGGCCACGAAACTGGCTTCGTATTACCAACCAGATAATGCGGAAATCTACCCCACGTCTAAGGGTAACCCCTTCACTTTCCCCAAGATATCAGGATGTTCTTGGACCACCCTCACCGATTGCAAACTATCGATAGACGAGTTGAGGGACTCAAGATAACAATCATGACGGGACCCATAGGGTTGCTAGAAATTTCTAGGGTATTACCGAGGCGAGTCATGAGCTTCACACCCCTATATACAAAACCCAGAATGGCCCCAAAACCGGACAACCATTCCATGCCCAAAACCAACCCATATCCCCTGAAACTGAGAATAAAACATCCCACGAGAATTCTATACTCAAGATAGAAATTTTCAAATCCACTCAGACCACAGACAAACGGCCAGAACCCCCAATTGGATTTGAAACACATACGGGATCATCAACTACACTAGTACTTAGGTGCAAAACTTTCAACTGGATCAGATGAAATAAAACTATGCGATGTGCCAGAATCAAACAAAGTTCGAACAGGGAAAATCAGAAAATGTAAACAAGATTTCCACAGAAACACTACCTCTATCATAAGCTGGTGCTGAGGGGATGAACTCACCCTCAAGATAGTCCGGCACACTGAGTCTGGCCTTGCCCTTGTTTCCTCGGGCAATCCTTGCTGAAATGTCCAAACTCACCACAAATGAAGCATTCGCCCTGCTTTCTCTTTTCCTTCTTCCTACATTCCCTGGCTATATGTCCAACTTTACCACAGAAATTACATTTCATATTCTTGCCCCGTTTCCCGGAATTTACTCTCTTGCCTTGAGACTCATTCGCCTTGACCTCTTTCTTGTCATTGCTACCTTCTTCTTGAAGTAGGGCCAAATTCACTAAACTCTCGAAAGTCGCCCCCAAGGGTATATGAGACAGGACCAAATCACGTAATGGCTCGTTTAATCCTAGAGCAAAGTGTAGGGCCTTCTTCTGAGCTGTATTAACTAAGTCTAAATCGACACGAGCCAGTTGATTAAACTTATCTATGTATTCCCTAATAGTCATGTCCCCTTGCTTCAGTGATAAGAATCTCAGTCCAAACCTTCCTCTAAAGTCATCCCAAGTCTCGATGGGCCTAGTAGCGGTGGTGACTACCCACCAACGTGCAGCTTCTTCCTTTAGCAACCATACTGCTACTAAAACTTTCCTGCGGTCATCTATATCAATGGTGGCTAAAAGATCTTCGGTCTCTTTCAACCAATTCCTTGCTTCTACAAAAGTCTCTGTTCCATTAAATTTTTTTGCCACCCATCATCTTAAAGTTCTTGCAAGTTTCCGCGAAATCCGCTTGTGGAGGCTGAGGGGGAAGAGGAACATCAGCTATGGGAGGGGGAGGAGGAACAGCGGCCTCGACTGGGGAGACAACATTAGGGACACCCGGGACCGGTGCCGTGACTTCCAAGTACCGACGAAACCAATCGGGTATCATTACTCCTTCGGGCAAGATGAGATTATCAGACATGCTGGAAACGAAAAGAAAAGAGTTCAAACGAGGAGTCAAAGGATAGTGCTAATGGCTTTTGGGGAATAGCCTTTTAAAACAACTAGACTTTTCTTCAGAAAATACTTTATACTTGGTTTTGAAAATAGTTTTTCAAAAGTTTTTAAAACCTTTTTATCCCTTCTCGTAAACCATATGCTCTGATACCAAATGTAACACCCCACCTCCGCCAGGGTCACTCGTAAAGGAATGCACTAGCCTTAGAGGGGCATTATTGGTAAACATGCATAATGATATAGCAAGGCAGGACATGACATATATAAATGAACAGAGTAAGTAAATAAAACAGCGGAAGATTCTTAAACCATTCCAAAAACACAAGTTTGGTACATCAAAATGTCAATTTCCCAAATAAACAAGTCTAGTACATGAAATAACATCATCTGAAACTGAAAAGGAAAACATAAAAGTAGCTATCCCCAAAGTGGAAGAAACCATAGCAAGCCCAAGTCCAAAGCATACATGAGCTATCCAAGAAAGCAACTAAGATCCAAGCTAGGCTCCTGTATTCCCTCCCTGAGAACCTGGGGGGGGGGGGGGAAATGGAAGAAAAGAGGCGAAACTAAACGGGTCAGTCAAAAAGACTGAGTAAGCCCTGCTACGATCAGTCTATAAACTAATAAAGTTAACATCATGATGGGAACTGAGATGATCATATATAACAACATACTGGCATGGTAAATTAACTACAAGATAGATAGAGGTGTCATCGCATAAACATGGCTAAGTTTTTGCACCACGGTGTACTAGCAACCCAACATAACAGGTATTGATCCCTTGGCCCAAGCTTTGGCCCAATAACATGAGGTGACCTTAATACAAGGTCCAGCCCAACGGTCTAGTCGATCGGCTCCATATAAACCTAACACGTCAAGTGTTGGTGTCCATATGGCCCACGTATGGTTGTAGTTAGACTGTGCTGGTTCCGCCTTTGGGTGTATCAAGCCCTCGGGTGTTAACCCCAGACACTTAAGCAATAATGCACAGCTCTAATCTACTGGTACTCGTGCCTCGAGTTTGTCCAACATCGGACTACGTGCACGTCCGTAGCCCGCCGGACCCGCACCGCTGTACCACTCGGCCATCGCCCTTTGGTCGCTTACATCCTCCAGTAATCGTGCCCCGCCCTAGCCTAGCTTCTAGGGTTGTGAATGATACCAACTGGGATTACTGTTAGAACAGACCACGTTGCTAGGGTTTCCCCAAGAGGGTTAAGTGTGATTTAAACCCTCACTAATCATGGATTGAACTAGTTAAGTACAACCAACGGTTCACCTCTTAACTCCATCCAATCCCTTGTATCCCCAAATTGATTAAATTGGTTAAGTGTAACTTAACCCCATTTTCATCCCTTGAATCCCCAAATTGGTTAAGTATTAGTGGACCCTGACTTAACCCTAATCATGAGGCATTGATTAACTTAATGCACCTTAACCTCTCACATTAGACCTTGTTGTGGTTACTAGTTAGGCCGGGCGGGTCCGGGTAGGTTTACACCACAACTTAGTCTAACCTCGGGTTTTTGGCACCACATGACCAACTTCTCACATTGGGTCCTATTGTTTGTAGCCACTAGTTAAGCCGGTCGGTTCCGGGTAGAATTACGCTACAAACTCAACCCAACCTCGAGTTGGCCACACTTTTGTTTTCTAAGTGTCATGTCCACATTATTTCAAACACATAATTACAAGTTAACAAATGCTTGGGTAGACCTAACTTAATAGGTAAATTCCCAAGGGGTAGACCTAACTTAATAGGTAAATTCCCAATCTTATATTTTCATGTATTTTAAGTTTACCCCAAACCCCCAACGTCATTCTATCGCTTACATATTCGTAGTAACGCATAAAGGATAGGAAGAGGGAACTTGGCACCACATACATGATAAACTTGCACAACAATCATGCATAACATGTTAGACTTGCACAACTTAGCATAGTGAACTTGCATATTACCATAAACATGCATAACATGTTAAAGTTGCATAACTTAGCATAGTGAACTTGTATATTACCTTAATCATGCATAACTTTGTCAAAACATGCACAACTTGTCATTTTAAACTTGCATAAACATGCACAACTTGTCAAAACATGCACAACTTGTCAAAACATGCACAACTTGTCATTTTAAACTTGCATAAACATGCACAACTTGTCAAAACATGCACAACTTGTCAAAACATGCACAACTTGTCATTTTAATCTTGCATAAACATGCACAACTTGTCAAAACATGCACAACTTGTCAAAACATGCACAACTTGTCATTTTAAACTTGCATAAACATGCACAACTTGTCAAAACATGCACAACTTGTCAAAACATGCACAACTTGTCATTTTAAACTTGCATAAACATGCACAACTTGTCAAAACATGCACAACTTGTCAAAACATGCACAACTTGTCATTTTAAACTTGCATAAACATGCACAACTTGTCAAAACATGCACAACTTGTCATTTTAAACTTGCATAAACATGCACAACTTGTCAAAACATGCACAACTTGTCAAAACATGCACAACTTGTCATTTTAAACTTGCATAAACATGCACAACTTGTCAAAACATGCACAACTTGTCAAAACATGCACAACTTGTCATTTTAAACTTGCATAAACATGCACAACTTGTCAAAACATGCACAACTTGTCAAAACATGCACAACTTGTCATTTTAAACTTGCATAAACATGCATAACTTGCAAATCATGGCTTAGCATACATGCATAACTCAATTAACTTGCAAATCATGGCTTAGTACACTCGCATAAACATGCATAATCCATTAAACATGCAGAACATGGCATAGTAAACTCGCATATGCATGCATAACTTATGAAACATGTAAAACATGGTATATTGAGTTCGCATAAGCATGCATAATCAACTAAACTCACATAAATCTCAACTTTCACCACATATTAACTTTAGAGTTTGTAAAGTGAAGGTAAGAGGGCTTACAATGCTTATGCGGACTCAAATGAGTATAACAAATGCAAGAAACCCCTTATGCAACTAATTAAAACCCCCAAATGCAAGCAAACTTGATCAAGACTCCTCCTTTATGATGCCAATAGAAAAACAAGCCTTTAATGCAAGCTAAGGAGGATCATACAAGCCTAAATACCCTTGTATGCATGGAAATCTCTTAAGGATTTGTTTAGGAATTGTATGAAGAGGGTGGAGGCCATGAGAGGATGGATTTTGGCATAGTTTAGTTACTAGGATGAATAATGAACGATTTAGGGTAGGTTAGGGTCTTATTTATAGAAGATTAGAGTGTTTTTAGCCCTAGGATTAACCCTAGGATAGTTTTGGCCCGTCAGATTTCAGAATTCTCTAGAACCAGACCACACAACCAAGCCCAAACCAAAGTGGTGCGCCAGGCTAATCTGCCTGGCTACCCCCTGTCGACAGGGCTGTCGACAGGGCAGTCGACATGCCTAGACCCCTGTCGACAGGCCTGTCGACATGGGGTCCTGGGCGGGAATTTTTCCCGCCTGCCCAGTTTGCCCTAGCCCATGTTTTTAATTTCAAATTTAAATCTGTTTTTACTTAGAAATTTTCTGCAAACTTCAATGGGCCTTAACTGGGTCATACGGACTCCGATTTTCGAAAACTCGGACTCTATTTCGCGTATTTTTCCGAGACGAACGCAATGTCATAGCCCGTTTCCCTTGATTCCTATTTTATAATTTAATTCTGCCTCAATTTATGTTATAACAGATTATTGAAAATACGGGTTGTTACAGTTCCTACACTTGACTTCTTCCCCAAGACATGCTTTGATGGCTTGGATTGAATCTAGGTTTAATCATATGGCCTAAAACACTTGCCTAATCTATAAATAAGACCCTAACCTATCCTAAATCCTCATTATTCATTCATGCAACTAAACTATGGCAAAATTTTACCTCTCATGGCCACCACTCTCTTCATAAAATTTCTAAATGGTTTCTATGAGAGATTTTCCATGCATACAAGTGTTTTCAAGCTTGTATGAGTGTCACTAGCTTGCATTCAAGTCAAGTTTCTATCTTTGCATCATAAAGCAAGGGTTTTGATCATTTTGGCTCAAGGGTTTTTATGTTAGAGCTTGCATTTTGGGTCTATTTGATTGCATAAGGGCTTTGTCATAACTTTTGTGCCTTCATAGCAATGTAAGCTCTTTCCCTACTCTTAGATATTAACTATGAAGTTAAATGTTCATGTTGCAAGTTTGGGTTTGATCATTGAGTATGATACATGCTATCATGTCATGCAAGTTTATGAAGTCATTATCTTGATCTTGTGAGCTAAAAGCTACAACCTTTATGTTGAAATGTTGCATTAGGCAACATGAGAACCCTCATAACCTTTATGTCAACTTGCATATGAAGTCATAACCCTTATATGATGATATATGCGAGTTACTAGTCATCATTCCATATCTTTTGTCACCATGATTCGCTTATGTGCCAATTTTGGGTTTATGCATGTTTTGAGGCTTAAGAATGTAACATGCAAGTTAATGAACACATTTGTGCCTCATTTGCCACCATGATTAACTTGTGGCTTAATATCCATTTTTGTCATGCCTTTGCCAAGTCTCTTCTTTTAATCCATTACGTTGTCGCGAATGTATATGCGAGTTTAAAAGCGTTGGGTTATGTTATGGGTAATTTCTAATGACATGAAAATACAACTTGAAAACATGACTTGAAATATAACATGGAAGTTGACATGTAAGTATGCATAAAAACATAAGCTTGGGAATTTACCTATTAAGTTAGGTCTACCCTTTGGGAATTTACCTATTAAGTTAGGTATACCCAAATGCTTGAAAACTTGTAACATGTTTTGGGAAACATGATGGACATGACACTTAGATAATATAAGTGTGGCCAACTCGAGGTTGGGTTGAGTTTGCAACGTAAAACTACCCGGAACCGACCGGCCTAACTAGTAGTTGCAAACAATAGGACCCAATGTGAGAAGTTGGTCATGTTGTGCTTGAACCCGATGTTAGACCAAGTTGTGGTGTAAAGCTACCTGGAACCGACCGGCTTAACTAGTAACCAAAACAAAGTCTAATGTGAGAGGTGAAGGTGCATTAAGTAATTAATGCCACATGATAGGGTTAAGTTAATTTGATTAATGACTCTTAACCAAATATGACATGGACAAATGGGTTAAGTAATTTGATTAGGCTAATGATACTTAACAAAACATGACAAGATTGGGTAGATTAAGTAACTTGATTTGCCTAATGACACTTAACAATTTTTATATGACTAGTAGATGGGGTTAAGTTAACCAACACTTAATCAATCCAACGTGATAACTTGGTAAGGTTAAGTAAGTTTTCTTAATGACGCTTAACCGAAAAATACGGTTAACGAATGGGGTTAAGATTGGACTCAACTAGTCTAAACATGGAAATCGAATGGGGTTAAGTTAGCCTAGACTTAATTAATCCCACTTGGTAGTTTAATGGGGTTAAGTTAAACACTTAACTAATCTAAACATGATGAATTGATGTGGTTAAGTGACCTATACTTATCCAATCTAACTCGTTAATTTATTGTGGTTAAGTTAACCAATACTTAACCAATATAACGTGAAAACATGATAAGGCTAAATCACGAATCGCTTGAATACACTTGACCGATTTGACTAAGTAAATTGATAGGGTCAAGTTAATATATACTTAACCAATCTAGAATGATAATTGGACGAGGTTAAGTCGTGAATTGCTTAATATACTTAACCAACTTGAGCATGGTTTGTAGGGTTAAGCCTTGAACTTGGATACTTAGCCAATTTTGACAGGATTTGTAGATGGGTTAAGTCATGAACTTAAGTGACACTTAATCCATTATGTAAACCCTAGTTCTGAGGATTAGGTGGATAACCGTAGTTAACAAGGATAACGGGAACAATGCTAAGTGGTAAACCTTAGTTGAAGAATAACTAAGTAATGATTCTTAGTCAAGGAAATTTAGACCAGTTCATAGATAGATGAGTAACCTGATACGGTAGGTCATCGTTTAAGTATACGAGTAGGAGCAAGTATCTGATTTAGATAAAGGCTCCAGCGAACTGGGTAACGAAGCAGCGGCTTCGGGGAACGTGAGGATATTCTTGGTATCCCTCTATGAGCTGCCAGGTGATTATACTAGGCTCATGAGAGGTTAAGGTCTGCGTTAGAAGAACCAAGAGTATGCCTTGGTTGCTATACGAGCGACCTAAAAACGGGGATGGATAGGGGATAGTCGACGATACACGGTCGTACCCTAGATAGCATTTCGTCAGGCTACCTACCATCTTTGGTCAAGCGTGTACGTACGGAAAGGCAGAGAACACCCAAAAGACCATAATTGCTATCTAATTATGGTTGCGGTAAGGCTTGGATGTGGGTTGGCCAGTGTTGTGTTCTCATACAGGATTTATCCTGTCTTGTCTTTCACTAGTTGAGGGAGTGGTCTCGTGGGACCATAGCCACGTATAAGAAAAACAGACCTTAGCATCTGCATCGGCAGATAAATCGAAAGCTCCCGACCGAGTCCTGTATTTCTTGATTTGCCCTGTGACAGGACTCGGATGGCACGATGTGATACATGTGCATACAGTCATGGAAAAGCGATTCACGATGAATGCGTGGGAAAAAGGGCGCGGTTGGCGGTTAGCGTAATCCCTAGTGGCCCTAGGTGGTTGAATCCAAACCGAGATACGAAAACGTGCAATAGGAAAGCATAATCCCTAGCAGCCCTAGGTAGCATAAGTCCTAGTTGTACAAACAATAATTCATATTGGAAGACCCTTGCTAGGTTTAGGGTAACAGTCCAAACCGATCTTAAGGATCATGGAACTATGTTAAAGTAATATAGAATCTCATGGGAAAGCCCGTATGGTCTACGGCAAGGGACTGAACATTTACATGGAATAAAACATACAAGTTGAGTAACCTATATATGTGATATATTAGGTTGACATGGACCATTACACGACTTTTGAGTGAGGGTTATTCTTGGTTAACACATGACACGGTGGGGATACTAGTACGGTAGGTGCAGAGCTAAAATACAGGATAGATATCATGGGGCTTTATACGTGACAGATATCTTGGGGATATTATACTTGATAGAAACCTGACGATGTGATACCTTGTTTTATCTTGATATCGTAATTTATCATGACACCTTAGTTTATCTGAGTTCAGTAGTTCATCCTGTTATTTTGATTTAGCTTATCTATCTTGTTATCATGCTTATGTTCATCTCAGTTTCTCATGTTAGTTAACTTTACTAGTTTTTATGCTAATAGTAGATAGGGCTTACTCGGTCTTTTTGACTGACTCGTTTTGTTTCGCCTCTTTTCTTCCGTTTCCCCCCAGGTTACAGGGAGGAAATACTGTTGTTTAGTTCGGACTTCTTCTGCTTGAAGGTCATCATGGATGGCTTGGACTTTTCTTGGCTAATGGCTACTTTACTATTTTTACTTGGGGAATAATTTATGAAAATGTCTTTATGCTTCTTTACTATTGCAAGACAGGTTTTGTTGTACTCTGATGTAAAAGGCTTCAGACCTTATTTATTCATGTTATGGAAGTTTGATTTTACTTCCGCTATTTTATATGTTCTTTCTTGTGATATTTCTGTGCATGTTTACCAACAATGCCCCTCTAAAGCTAGTGCATTCCTTTGCGAGTGACCCTAGCGGAGGCGGGGTGTTACACGTGGTATCAGAGCAGAAGGTTACCAGACTGGGCAAAAGTTTTTAAAGACCTTCTGAAAACTATTTGAAAAAAAAAACTGTTTACAAAGAAGCATTTTTCAAGAAAATTTTCTTTTAAAAGAAAAAGGCTATTCCCCAAAGGCCATTAGCACTATCCTTGTTTCCTTAATTGAGTCTCTTTTCCTTTCTTTCCTCCATCTGTAGTCACAGTAGTTTTAACTGCGACTAGTCTTTTCTACCTACGAAAGTGCTTTCCATACGATGGAGGTGGTTCTCGAGAGACCAGTGGCCGCGTTATAAGAAAGGATCGTGAGAAAGAAGGATAAAGGATACGAGCTTAAGGATGAGCAACTTGTTGGTATGGCTTAGTCCTCAAAGGAGGGAGAAAGATGAACAATGAAACCCATGACGAGAGAGTACCTTTGGCATGGTAAAACGTGGCGGATAGTTAAGTATTATGGGACTAGGACAAGATCATCGGGAGGGCAGTAGTATGCTCTCATTTCTAGAGTACCTCGGAAGGAGGGTAACGATCTTGTTAAAGGTTTAGCTTTTCTTCTCTATCATCCCGTTAGGACTTCGTTGTTCGTATCATTTAAGTCTGCTTCGATAGTTGAGTCTCTGCACCTTAAGTACTAGCGTAATAGAGAATCTCATTTTTGTCTCAAAGTCCTATTGGAGAATCAGTCCATTTATACATGACTTGTTTGGATTTGGGAATGTCTATGCCAAGTGTTGAGTTTGGAAATAATGCTTATGTTTATAAGCTATGGATGGATTCTAGGGATGAAGTGGTTATCCAGTAGGGGGTGCCACTCTCGGTTTTGATAGGAGGGTAGTTAGACCTTTTGACTAGCCTTGGTAATGCCCTCGAAGTATCGGGTAACCTTTTTGAGGTTCTGTCATGACTAGTTACTTAGAATCCCTTAATGCCTTTATTGGAAATTTGAAGCCCGATCGAGTGGTGTTCGCCAATAAGACGGATGGTTTACTTCATTTATGCATGGGTTATAGAGATCACCCTAGTAAGTGCGCATGATAACCTGATTGACATCTGTTTACTTTCAAGAGAAAGTTCTTCTACATGGAATGCCTTATAGTATATAAACGAGATCCAAGATTCACTAGTGAATTTTGGAAAGCTTGCATGAGATCATGAGTACGCAGTCATGTTTGCGTCAAGTATTCTAGGAAAATGATAAGTGCAAGTGGAACGAGAGGCGACGAAGAAATGAGTTCCAGCTCATGTTATGGAAACAGGAATAAGAAGCTACAAAATCGCGAAGTTAAAAGACGACTTTGATGGTCAAAGACTAGATACGCGCATGATATCTCTTTTTGGGAGTATATCCTTGATCCCTGTTTTCTGTAGAGCTTACTTATAGGCTATCTTTTGTGGACATCCTCTCGGTCCTATTCTCCGTTACAAACCCTGTAAGGAGTTTGTCCTGTTTATCTTCTCGACCCTGTTTTAGGGAATTCTAGGTAGAACCCTATGGATGTAAACATGTATTTGAAACATGTTATGATTGATATGGTTGCAAGTGGTTGCAAGTGGTTGCTCGTGGATGCGCGAATACACATTAGATACTAGCTCGACTCGGTCACATTTCATATTGCATATGCACGAGTATTTATACTTGTTTATGGATGAAATCGAATGTATTATCATGCGGTTGTTGCATATGAATGAATGATTGTGCACGCATATAGTATCTATATGACTAGGACTATTTGCATACATGTTGGATTCATGGCACTATACATATTTTGCATTAGAAAGATTATTCAGGCCTGATCATTAGCATTAGCTAAGGAACATGTACACACACGTTTTGCATATATTCATACAGCATTAGAAATCATCTAAGGACAATGGTTGCTTGTGGATGATGTTTTGAGTAGATGGATGATGGATGGTAGGATATGTTCTTCCTAACTTGGAGATTTCAAGGACGAAATCCTAAAAGGTGTGGAGAATGTAGCAACCCGTATTTTCAATAACCTGTTATAACATAAATGGAGGCAGAATTAAACTGTAAAATCTGAATCAAGGGAAATAGGCTATGCCATTGCGTTCATCTCGGAAAAATATGCGAAATAGAGTCCGAGTTTTCGAAAATCGGAGTCCGTATGACCAAGATATGGCCTCGCGAAGTTTCACGAAAAAATCCCAAATTAAAGTATACTTAATTAAGTGAAATGGGTTGCACAGAGAAATATATATATATTGATATATATATATATATATATATATATATATATATATAACTGAAAATTAAATAAATAAATATGCAAAAATGTTCAAAACAGCGAATTGGGAGAGGGAAATAACCGAACCGGCCGATTTTTGAGGTCGACCCGAGCTCGCTGGGTCGACTAGGGGTTAATCCAGGGTGTTTGGCTGTCAACCCGTGGGCCGATTCGCTCAAATGCAGATTTTGCATTTGGATGGTTCTCATGGTTCATCTTTAATCTAAAGGCCCTATATGGTTACTGCACTTGACTTCTTCCCCAAGACATGCTTTGATGGCTTGGATTGAATCTAGGTTTAATCCTATGGCCTAAAACACTTGCCTAATCTATAAATAAGACCCTAACCTATCCTAAATCCTCATTATTCATTCATGCAACTAAACTATGGCAAAATTTTACCTCTCATGGCCTCCCCTCTCTTCATAAAATTTCTAAATGGTTTCTATGAGAGATTTTCCATGCATACAAGTGTTTTCAAGCTTGTATGAGTGTCATTAGCTTGCATTCAAGTCAAGTTTCTATCTTTGCATCATAAAGCAAGGGTTTTGATCATTTTGGCTCAAGCGTTTTTATGTTAGAGCTTGCATTTTGGGTCTATTTGATTGCATAAGTGCTTTGTCATATCTTTTGTGCCTTCATAGCAATGTAAGCCCTTTCCCTACTCTTAGATATTAACTATGAAGTTAAATGTTCATGTTAGCCTACTTTGTGAACTAGGCAACACAAAGTCGAGAAACCACACATTGAAGGGTATTTCTAATTATAAGGCTTCGGTTCGGATTGAAGGAAAACACTACAATTCAGATTGATAGCTGCAGTTGTTCGGATCGGATAGGGTCCTCTGTTCGGATCGGGTTAGGGCAGCATATTGGTTCGGATCGGATAGAGTTATTTGTTCGGATCGGTGATCTCTTACTGGATAGATTGGTAAGGCATATCCAATCGGATCGGAAGGCAACTAAATCTCGAATGGATCGGAAAGCCATCTGCTTGCCACAGCACTGGAGCGGAGCGGAATAGGTTAGAGAAGGAGAGACACCCAAACCAATCCGGTTCGGATCGGGTATCCCGATCCGAACCCCTTACCTGCATATCTCCGACCCGCACCCATGATCCATGTTAATCTCCTGTAAAATCGCCTGGAGAACCGGACCGGCTATGACTAATTCCTACCCCTAACGTCCTTCCCTTTGATGCGTTGTCAACCTGATAGTTCATCCGAACCCGAAGAGAGTGCGATGGTTGACACGTGGCCCGACCCGGATCAAGTCTCAAGCAAATTCACACCTATAAATACCCCATCTGGAGACAAAGAGAAGGATCTTTTTTGAGCACTTAAAGAATTCAATCACCTCCATCATCCGAACTCCATTACTCCCGGAAAATCCAAATCATCTTTTATTTCTTGTTTTAGTCAATTGAGTGAACAAAAGTGAGTTGTGAGTGAATCTTTCATTGTATTTGCAATTGAATTATTGAATATAGTGAAGAATAAGTGGACGTAGGCATTTGTTCGCCGAACCACTATAAATCTTGCGTGTTCATTTTTATTTTTATCTCATTTTATCTTCTTTCAAATCAATTTGGGTGTTAGAACCACTTTTGGGTCTAACATTTTGGTGCTTTCACTGAGAACCCTCATCTAAATTCTTTATTTTCCGGGATCTCTTTCTACTTTTTGGACCGTTGAGTTCAAAGAAGTGAATCCTTAAGTTTCTCCGCTTTCTTACATTAGTTGAAGTAATTGTCAAAAACTCATGGCCAAAGGAAAAGGCAAGGAAGTTCAGTCTTTTCGAGGAAATGGAGCTGGCGAAGATCAGCAAAATGCTGTTGTAACAAGGTCTCGGGGGCAGAGTTCAGCAGCAGGAAGAATCAATGCAGGAAATCCGAGCCGCCAGCAGGGGGAGAGCTCCGATCCGATCCGGGTAGGAGACTCAGAAGCAGTGCATTCCCCCAATCTGAACCGACCCGAACTGCCCGCTGCGCTCCGATCCGACCAGGCACCCCAGCTCCGATCCGATCCGACTTCCTACCTCTGATCCGACCCGATGCTTGGTGAAGATGGAACCTCTACTCGAGTCCCTACGAATGCTCCAATTCCAGTTGCCAGGGTTGGTGATCAGGTCAATCCATCTGCGCCCATCACTCAAGGAGATTTCTCGCGCTTGCTTGATATGCTTGAGAGCACGAGGGAAGCTATGAGAGTTCATGAGCGCACTAATCTCATGATGCAGGAAAATATGAGGCTCATGAGTCGGGAGATTAGCGAACTCCGTCGGCAACGGACTCCATCACCGGTTCGTCACACACCAGTAGATCAATCTTCATCTTCCGAGGAAGAGAGGCCCCGTGAACGGAGGCCACTCGAACGACCTCAGAATGTGGAGCAGCTAACATTTGGATCTTTGGGATCTCGCGAGGATATCGCACGAGCATTAGGAAACGATGACCCCACTCGGGGGCAAAGACTCCAGTCCCCTCTTCCCGAGATCGACCGGGAACGCAGGGAACGGAATCGAGCAGAGGCAGCTCGAAGAAGAAGGGCATCTCCTGAGCAAGATCCCAGAAGGAACTCGGATACTAGGGCCAGGGAACCTGAGCAGCCCCTAACTAGTGCTGATGTACAGGCAATGGTTCGCCGAATTATGTCCGAGAGCCGGAATTATACAAATGAAGACTATGGCATTGAGCGAAGCCATACTCCGTTCACTGACGATATCCTCGACTTCCTGTTTCCCCGACGCTTTAACTTGCCACAGATGGACAAATATAACGGAAGGACTGATCCAGGACAACATTTGATGCGGTATTCGTGGCTCATGAATGCCGCTGCTGCCCCTGATGAAGTGAAGTGCAAAGCGTTCCCAATCTACCTAGAAGATGTGGCATTATTCTGGTTTACCCGACTTCCTCCTCGTTCAATTTCTAATTACAAAGAACTAAGCGAGCGTTTCATGAACCAGTTCCGACTACATGCCCGAAAGTCCAAGAGTGTTATTGAATTGTCAAGAATCAAACAGGCACTAGGAGAATCTTTAAGGGCATATCTTGATCGTTTTAACCAAGCCGTAACTGAGGTCAGTGACCCGCACGAACCCACTATTCTGATGGCATTGAAGGAAGGAGTCGATCCTGAATCCGAGTTTGGAGACTACCTTTCTGGGAAGACACCCCCCACAAGGGCGATATTCTACGAAAAAGCCGATATTTATCTAAGACGAGAGGAATCCAGGGCAAACCGAAAGAGAAAGTCTGAGACAGCTTCAGAGGAGAATGTGCAGAGTAATATTGCCGTGAAACAGTCTGGGGAAAGTTCTGGCAAGGTTGAAGTAAATGTAGGAAACAAGGGTGGAAACAGCAATACTGGAAATGGGGGAAACAACAATAACCGTAATTCGAACGGTAACAGGAGAAACAGAAATAGGGGAAGCGACCCTAACAAAAGGCCCCGATTCCAGAACTACGAGAACTATACGCCATTGAATGACACCCTGGAAAATATTTACCTGGATACGTACAATGTGTTGCAGTACAAAAACCGCCACCTCGTGATTCGACCGAGAAAGAAATGGCGACTGGGAAATTTTGCTTGTTTACGGAACACATGGACATTCGACCAATGAATGTCGGCATTTGAGGGATGTAATTGAAAAGCTGCTGCGTGAAGGAAAGTTGGATGAGTACAAGGTTGCCCCGAGGGACAGGGGGCAAGGGGAGCAGGCTCCAAAATAGATCCTACCTGCTCCTAAGCCTACCGCGCAGCAGAAAGGTAAAGGGATTGTCATCAACTCCATAGTAGGTGGACCTCACCCGGCAATCCGAAGTTTTAGGTCAATGGACCAATATGTGAATGCTGCCAAGCATCTAGATGTGGATGAAGGTGACGATTTGGAAGATGTCACCCCCATAAAACAACAAAAAACAATGTTCGACGACGTGGTATTTCGCAGCCGAGACAACACGGGGATACATTCTCCCACCAATGATCCGTTGGTTATTACTACCACCATTGGGCCGGCCTTGGTCCATAAGGTATTAGTAGACAACGGAAGTTCCGTTAATATTTTGTTCAAGAAGTCATTTGATCAGATGAAGCTTGAGCCTGAAGATCTGAAACCTTGTGAAGGATGGATTAGAGGCTTCAACGGAGCGACGACAGCTCCCATGGGATATATAGAGTTGCCCGTGACCCTAGGGCAAGGAGAACGTAGAAGAGTGCGAATGCTTCAGTTCGTGGTATTGGACGTAGATTCGCCATATAACGCATTTTTAGGGAGACCTGCCCTCGCTGAATTTAGAGTTTGTATCGCCCCTTGGTGCTTGTTACTAAAGTTCCCAACCGAAGCCGGAACTGGAGTAATAAGAGGGGATCAGGTCTCTGGACGGGCCTGCTATATGGCCGAACTGAAGATGTTGATGAAAGGAGTTAATGCTGAGAGTAAGGATGCCTCGTCTCCCTCAAAGGGGGACTAGGCATAGCAATTAGAGAAATTGACCCCAAAGGAGTTGCCCAAAGGAACACCTGAAGACCTGGATCCTAGAAAAGACGAGGAACCAGAGGCTAGGAATGCAACTCCTAATGAAGCGATAGTGGAAATTCCTGTTGATAAAGCTGATCCGACGAAAGTTTTGAAGATTGGTTCCCAATTGGATCCACGTCGTGCTGAAGAACTGACGGACTTCTTGAAGGCAAACTTAGATGTGTTCGCCTAGACCCATGCTGACATGTGTGGGATATCACCTTCCATTATCAGTCACAAATTGAATGTAAATCCGAAGCATCCGCCTGTGAAGCAAAAGAGACGCATGCTGGGCCCAGAGAGGTCGGCTGCCCTCAAAGAGGAAGTAGAGAAATTGAAGCAAAATGGATTTATTCGAGATTCGACTTATCCCGACTGGATATCGAATCCCGTCCTGGTAAAGAAGCCAAACGGAAAGTGGCGAACTTGTATTGACTTATCAGATTTAAATAAGGCTTGCCCAAAAGATAGTTTCCCACTTCCCAGGATTGACCAGCTTGTAGACTCGACAGCAGGTCATGAACTTCTCTCTTTCATGGATGCATACTCTGGATACAATCAAATTCCTATGCATGTACCAGACCAAGAGCATACGAGTTTCATTACGAATTTGGGGCTATATTGTTATGTTGTAATGCCATTCGGATTAAAAAACGCTGGAGCTACTTATCAGCGGTTGGTAAATAGAATGTTTTATGATCAAATAGGAAAAACTATGGAAGTTTATGTGGATGATATGCTTGTTAAATCAAAACAGTCTTCCAGTCATACGCAAGACTTAGCGGAAATGTTTGGTATCTTGCGAAAGTACCGTATGAAATTGAATCCTTTAAAATGTTCATTTGGAGTGGCGTCGGGAAAGTTCCTTGGCTTCATTGTGAGTTCCCGAGGAATTGAGATCAACCCTAGCCAGATAGCAGCGATTAGAAATATCGAAGAACCAAGGAGAATTAAAGACGTCCAAAGTCTGCCAGGGAAGGTAGCGGCGCTGAGTAGATTCATCTCCAAAGCCACCGATAAATGTGTTCCGTTTTTTGATTTAATAAAAAGGGGAAAGAAGAACTTCCAATGGACTCCCGATTGTGTTGAGGCCTTTCAAAATCTGCTAAAACTGTTAGAGAAACCGCCAATCTTATCAAAGCCCGTAGATCACGAAGAATTATTTGTTTATCTAGCAGTCTCGGCTCACGCTGTCAGCACAGCCCTGGTTCGAGAAGAAGACAAAGTACAAAGGCCAGTATACTATGTGAGTAAGAAATTAGCAGCGGCAGAGCGCAACTACCCAAAGATTGAGAAGCTTGCTTACAGCCTCCTGATTGCATCCCGAAAACTTCGTCACTACTTCCAAGCCCATCCAATGACCATATACACCGATCAGCCGTTAAGACAGGTGTTGCAGAGACCCGAAGCATCGGGAAGGTTGATTAAATGGAACATAGAACTAAGCCAGTTTGATTTGAATTTTCAACCACGAAAGTCAATCAGGGGGCAAGCTCTAGCAGACTTTATTGCGGAGTTCACCGTTCCAGAGAAGGAAATAATCAATGACCGAGTGGTCAAATCCGAGGATAAGCTAAAGATGAATCCGTGGAAATTATATACAGATGGAGCTAGAAATGACCGAAGGTCCGGAGCTGGAATTGTCTTAGTCACTCCCGAGGGACGGTCGTTATATTACGCCCTGCGATTAGGATTTTCAGCAACTAACAATGACACTGAGTATGAAGCCCTGATTGCCGGGCTGAAACTTGCTAAAGACCTCGGAGTAAAAACGATGGACATATTTTGTGACTCTAAGATTGTTGTTTGTCAAGTGCGAGAGGAATTCGCGGCTCGAGGACCTCGACTTATTGCCTATCTCAAGAAAGTGAAAGAGCTATTGAATAGCTTAGAGCGGTACAACATAACACATATTCCCAGAGTTGAAAACCAGAAAGCGGATAGACTGGCAAAACTGGCTAGTTCTGACAATCCAGAAGGGACTGAGGTAATTCCAATTGAAATGTTGGAATCGCCAAGCTTTGAGTCAATGGAAATTGAATTCGTTCTTGAAGCGGAACCAGAGAAGGAGTCATGGATGACTCCAATCAAGAATTTTCTTAAGAATGGGACACTCCCATCGAAGAAGAGTGAGAAAAGAGCTGTAGTTCGCAAAGCTACCAGATATGTTATACAAGGCGATACTCTCTATAGACAAGGATTTTCTATGCCCCTGTTACGATGTATTGCACACGACGACATCAAGCGTGTACTAAGAGAAGTGCACGAAGGTGAGTGTGGAGATCATACAGGAGGTCAAACTTTAGCAAAGAAAATATTACGGTACGGATACTTCTGGCCTACGATCAACAAAGATGCAGCTGATTATTCACGACGCTGCGATAAGTGCCAGAGATACGCCAAAATCCCCAGGGCACCGTCAACCCAGCTTAAGTCGATGGTGAGTCCTTGGCCATTTGCCACATGGGGAATTGATATCATTGGAGTTTTACCGATTGCTAAAGGAGGAGCTAAGTATGCAATAGTAGCTGTGGACTATTTCACAAAGTGGGTGGAAGCTGAGCCCTTGACTAAGATCACCACGAGAAAGGTGATAAGTTTTGTGGTCAGAAATATTATATGTCGATTCGGGATCCCAAGGACGATTGTTACTGACAACGGGACCCAATTTGATAGCTCTGAATTCAGAAATTTTTGCCAGAAATATAAGATAGACAAACGATATACTGCAGTTGCCTATCCACAATCGAATGGGCAAGTAGAGGCAGTAAACAAAGTTATAAAATCCATCCTCAAGAAACGGTTGGAGCGTGCAAAGGCAAGATGGGTTGACGAATTGCCCCTAGCTTTGTGGGCATATCGAACAACATTTAAAACGGCTATCGGTCATACCCCTTTCTCTCTCTCCTTTGGTTCAGAAGCAGTAATTCCAGTTGAACTGGAAGTTCCTTCCCACAGGGTAACGTATTATGACCCGATGACGAATCGGGCACTTTTACTTGAGTCTCTTGATGAAGTCGAAGAGAAAAGGGACGAAGCAGACTTGCGTGCAGCAAGACATCGGCGTCAGATGGCACGCTATTATGACAAAAAAGTTCGCCTCAGAACTTTTGAACCAGGAGATTTGGTGCTAAAGAGAGTTTTTCCATCCCTTCCTCACCTCGGCCCAAAATGGGAAGGACCCTTTGTCATCCAACGGAAACTTTAAAAAGGAACCTTCAAGTTAACGACCGTAGATGGCGAAGAAGTTCCTCGAGCATGGAATGCCCAACACTTAATGCGATATTTGGATTAGAAATGCTATACTTTTTGTCGTTTTTACTGTGAATTCTGTAACAAGACATGCCTTGCCTTGGGAAAATCTGATGATATGAATAAAGGACTATAAAGTGGATGTAGGCTACGACTTAGCTGAACCACTATAAAAATATTGTGTGTTATTTACTTTTATGCATTTACATTCATTAGTTGTTCTGTTGTGATTATAAAATACAGGATAACTCAGCGCCTAAAAAAAGGTTGAAAACAGTTTGGACATAAAAAGAAGCACAATGATTATTTGTGCAATAAGACGTAAAAGAATGAGAAAACGACATTCGAACTCTAACTCTCCAGAGAAAGAGAGAGAGTATAAAAGCGTCTCAGACTGAGCGCTGAAAAAGAAATTCTATTCTTAACTCTAACTCTCCAGAGAAAGAGAGAGAGTATAAAAGCGTCTCCGACTGAGCGCTGAAAAAGAAATTCTATTCTTAACTCTAACTCTCCAGAGAAAGAGATAGAGTATAAAAGCGTCTCCAACTGAGCGCTGAAAAAGAGATTCTACTCCGAACTCTAACTTTCCAGAGAGAAAGAGAGTATAAAGGTGTCTCCGACCGAGCGCCGAGAAAGAAATCTTTTCCCGTTGAGAGACCGGGGAATAAACAAATGACTGAACTCGAACTCTAACTCTTAAGAGAAAGAGGGAGAGTATAAAAAATGCCAGAAAAAACGACAGATACTGACGACACAGGAAGTGCTATCCGGTCAGAGAATTGGGAGCATTCAGATTGTATGGTTAAGCATTGAATAACTTATGGAAGTTGACGGGGGACACATATGCATACACATATTTCCCCCCCTCCACAACTTCGTTTCATAACTATAGACATGCATCTTTACATAAGTGCAGAACTATTAACAAATAAACATTGCAAAAAGTGAATTATTTTTATTTACAAATGAATGAATTTGTACAGGGAAATAACTAAAGAAGAAAGTGCAGGAGCTGCTTTTGTAGCAGCAGTTATTGGTTCACAAAAATGCTAAAAAGATACAAGGGAACCCACTATTTGGGTTTGGAATGAGCCTTCGATTTCTTGGCAGCTTTTTCCGCATCCTTTGCTTCCTTCTCGGCTTCAGTCAAGATTCGTTTCGATTTCTTCTTTCCTGAAGATGCGGTACTGGAGCCAGTAGACTTCTTCCCGGAGGGCGGGGCACTGGAATCAAGAGAAGATTTTTTAGCAAGTTCTTCGGTAATAGATCTAGTTGAGAGCTTAACATCTAACCTTGAACCTGCATCCACAACTGCGAGGGGCTTGAGGACCTCAGGGTCTAGTTCTTCGGCCTTTAATTGCAAGCGCTTGTCTTGATCAGCCTTCATGGCAGCCAAGGTAACGTCATCAGCGCTTTTCGATTCCCCAACTATTGCAACCTCCGGTTCCTCATCATGCCCCTCGTCTCCTCCGTCGTCTTTTAAAGCTGCAATCATTTCTTCATCATGGGGAGTAGTGACCTTAGTTGGCTCACTTCTTTCCCCAGGGTCTGTGGAAGTAGCCTTGTCTTCCCCTTCTTTGACCCTATTAGCGGGCTTCGTCCCAGCAACGGCTCCTTGAGCTACATCTGTCTTTGCGGATGATTCAACGCCTACAGAATGAGAAACATCGGTTATCAACTCAGGCAAAAGCAAAGGATTTCTCATCGAACGTTCAATCATGTAGCCAAAGGTAGTAGTAGCCTTGGAAAATTGAGGAGAAAAGATAGGGATACCTTCTGAAGACTTTTCAGCGGGGGTGACTACTACCTCTGGAGTTATTTCAGGAATGGGAGATAGCAAAGTTGTTCGGGGAATTCCCGGGTTTTCGGGATCATACCCTTCTACTTCGGGAGTTACAGGAGCAGAAGAAGAGGAGCCAGCTTCAGGAATGGTTTTCTGTTTAGACTTCCGCCTCTCTTCTTCCATGGCCTCAGCAATTAGACGGCGCCCTTCAGCTAGGCGCTCCGGTTCGTCGTCTCTCAAGTATTTCTCCATCAGCTTATCTTCATCGAGGGAATCGACCTTAAGTTCTTCTTTTTCCCACTCAACGATTTGATTCCACACTTGAACCAGAGTGGATGGATAGTCCTCGATCCAAGAAATGTTTCGACGACGAATAATGTGCGCGAAGAATTCAATCATTAGCTCGCCGAAGCCCTGAATATCAGCCTCCGCCTCTGATAGTTGTTTGCGGGTTTCCTCCGCAGATTTAATAGCGCATTCCACATTGCCCTCAGCCAGAGCAGCCCTGTTTTCCGCCTCCAACAATTTTGAAGCCAAGTCAGCGTTCTTCTTTTCTAACTCAGCACTCCTTTTCGCTAACTCGGCGTTTTTCTGCTCAAGCTCAGCATAAGCAAGGCGTGTCTTAGCAGCCTCTGATTTGGCCTCGTCAGCTTGCTTCTTCAACTCAGAACGCTCCTGAGTGTGGGATTCAAGCAGGTCATGATAGCGCTTTTGCATGTCCTCAAATTGTTGTTTGAAGTTAGAAGCGTTCTTTTGAGCGACAGCTAGTTGAGCTTGAGTGTCTTCTAAGTCTTTTCCTAAGGTTTTTAAGGCCTTAGCATCCTCCTCCGCGATCTTTTGCATTGAGTTAGCATTTGTCATTAGAGTGCGGATGATTCTAGAAAGATTGCGAGAATACTTGAACATCTCGGAATATTGTTTTTCTACCAAATCAATTTTTGCCTTGGCCTCATCTGCCCAATTAGAAGAAATAGGTTCAAGGGTGGGTAGAAAGGTCAGAGTCTCGAAGTAGTGCTCGGGAAATTGCTCCTTTAAATATGCCAGCTTTACTGCGGTTCCCGCATCTGGTGGAGGAGGAGCGAGGATTGTTAATTCGGTGTCCCTTCCTGAAGAAGATTCTGTAGAACCCTTGTCTGTCCTAGGTCGTTTAGTAGCAGGGACTTTTTGCTTACTTCGAGACCCAGTTTCCTTTGGAGGAGTTTTCTCTCTACTCCGCTTTTCATGGGAGGAAGTGGAATCCTTAGATGGTGGTCTATCCTCCTCCCTACGACCTTGATAGCTCTTGTATTTTTCTTGTTCCGGTCGAACTGGTGAGCGGGAGCGTGAGGGCCGAGATCGATAGGGATCATAAGGTCTTCTTTCCTCCCTACCACGGTCATCCCGGCGATCATACTCGGCATCCTGAGGAGGATTGGACATGCTGCGACGAAGCTTTCTTATATCATAATAGGACCGAGACATTGTACCTGCACGATAAAATAAGCGAAGTTTAGAATCAATGGATTCATGGAGAAAGAAGTGCAATGAATGCTAATGCTGTGGTGTAAAGTGCATCCTATGTGGTGTATGTCACCCCAACCAACCCGAGTCTGAAGCTAGACTGGTGCGGGCAGGCTCTTTGGCCTTGGCGGGAGTGGTTTCTTCAGAAGAGGTGAAGACTAAAGGGTCCTTCCTGAAATCTTCTGAAGTATATATAGTCTCAGGTAAGGGGAGATCCCCCAAACCCTGAAATATGTGCTCGTCAGTGCTAGGAACATCCCCTTCGGAAGCGCGAAGTGGCGACTCTTGGGTAGACTTTGACTTGTCTGGAGAAGTAGTTTCCTCGGGGGCAATATACCCTTCACGATGTTTTTCGGCCAGATTAGCCAGTTCGTCATCTTGTGTGGAAGAGGGAGAAGGTGAAGTTTGAAGAGGAGCTGCAGGAATTCCCGAGCCTTCTCCTATCTCTGGAACTGTTTCCACTGGAGGAATGTACGCATAAGGGACCGTCCCATGACCGATGCTACGGAAAACGGATAGCAGCCCGTGAAAATGAAGGTATTCATCTTTAACGACCTCGTCGATAGTCAGGAATTTTTGATCGCCATTTAGAAGACGGTGCATCCGATCAAAGAACACCTGATCTGATATCTGTTTGGGATTGTCGACTGCAAACAAAAAGGAAAACAGGTCAGAGTGATGATTCAAATGTATAGAGTCTGGGTTCAGAAAATCAATGCTTTACTTGATTTTGTCCATCTCCTGGCGCATCCGGACTGTTGCTTTATATAGAACCACTCTAGTCTGGAATCTCCAGCTTTACTGCTAAACGGTGTAGAGATTATCTTCCTTTTTGGGACTGATTCAAAGTAACAAAAGATGGAGTTTCTCTAGTCCGATGTTTGAAATTATAGAAGAAATGAACATCATCGAACGTGAGCTCTACGCCTAGAATTTCACGATATGCTATGAATAAGGTATGCAAATAGGCATATGAATTGGGATGCAACTGCATGAGGGCAATCCGCATTTGTCTTAAGAAATCAACGATGAAAGGCGAGAATGGAGGAATGGCGCCGACCATGCACATCAGTCGAGTGACCGTCATATATCCTTCTGGAGGGTTGTGGGGACGGTCAGAGCGTGAGGGCACTAGGGTGTCCCTTTTCATTATTCCATACTTCAAGCAAATTCGAACAAGTCGGTCGTTGTCGATTGTCGATTCTACGGAATCTAGAGGTGACTCCAATATAATGGCTGAGTCAAATTCATCGGGTGCTCGATTGTCACCAATCCCTCCTTCCTCCTCAAAGCCTAGGGAAACTTCATTTTCTGAAGACATTTCGTCGCTTTCCCGATGACCAACTCTGTAATCCGGACCCTCACTGTCCCATTCTGTGTCAGACGAAGAAGATATATCCTCAAGAGTGGTTTTGTTGGAAGTTTCCGGGGCTTCTTTCCTCTCAGCTAGACGGGAAGAGCGTCTGGGCCTCATTGTCATGGAACTATTGAAGAAGCAATAGCACGGATTAGAGTGAATTATCCCGTGCCCCCCTCTGTGTATGTGTGTGAACTAAAGTGTGTGCAGCAAATATGGGAAATGCAAAATAAAAGTACAGCAATGTAAGACGAAGCTTTGAAGAGAAAGTGATAGTCAGAGTTGTTCTTAATTCTCGTTTATGTTCACAGGGCACTATCCTAACTGTTCGCGAAGTTATCGTCTAGAGTAAATGTTAGTTGAATTAGTTGGGTAGTCTTTATGTGCCAAGTTTGATACGTTCGGTTCGGTTCGGATATGCATATAATAGTTGGCTCGATACAAATACAGATAACAGTCGGTTCGGATGCTTCATTAAAGCAAAGTCAGTTCAAGACAAGGGAAACAATGGGTTCGGAAGCGGGACTGATCTGATCGGATCGGGTGACCTGGTCCGAACCGAACCAGCATCACTTCCCATTCTCGTTTCCGACCCGAACCGACATTTTCCTTCCTTCCCGTCTTTCTAAAGTATGCAACCCGAACCGATCCCATGTCCTTCTGCTTCCTTTCCTTCGTCTTCTACCCGAACCAACTCTAATTTGTCATCACGCTCTTCATCTTCTTCCTCTTTCCCCCTACTCACAAACAAATCCGTTCTATCACCAAAGCTACCGTTAAGGACAAATGTTTGCCCTCTCCAGCCTCGCAACGCCTCGAAGTGATGGCGGATCCACCAGTAACGACGTGGAGTTCAAGCAAAGCCCCGTGGCTAAACCATCCCAATCAACCACGAATTGAAATCAAGAACAGTTACAACGAAGTTATTCGAGATTAAAAAAGCTACCTATATGTTCGATTTGAGAAATCTACAAGGAATAGTTTCAGAATATTGAGTTTCTGACGTTTTCAATACTAGGGTTGGGAGCGGCAGCAGAAAAGAAGAAGGAAAGAAGGAAGATAGTGGCGGGTTTATATAAGGGGTGATGTTGACTCCTCGTATTCCTATTCTTTCTCACCCGCTCGGACCGGAGTGAAGGCCCAGTAGCACAACTCTGCCTGAAGGCCCAACGTCCAAGAACCAAATCCACGAAAACGCATCGGATCGGAATCCGAACCGAATAAACTTCACATATTAATTTAGCACCCGACTCGAATTGAGTTCAAACGAGAGATAAAAGAAGGGCATACCCGAGAGAAGCACTATGTGTCGAGAAAAATTCCCAAACTTGTTCAGAAATGAAGAAAATGTGCTCGAGTCAGACACCGAACCGAATAGAAATCTGTGCATTCCTCCTGACCGTTCCGATTTAAGGACTAGCACTTCGAACGACATCAAAGCACGCTTCGTATACAACAGAAGCATCCTTCGAGGGGGCAAAATGTTAGCCTACTTTGTGAACTAGGCAACACAAAGTCGAGAAACCACACATTGAAGGGTATTTCTAATTATAAGGCTTCGGTTCGGATTGAAGGAAAACACTACAATTCAGATTGATAGCTGCAGTTGTTCGGATCGGATAGGGTCCTCTGTTCGGATCGGGTTAGGGCAGCATATTGGTTCGGATCGGATAGAGTTATTTGTTCGGATCGGTGATCTATTACTGGATAGATTGGTAAGGCATATCCAATCGGATCGGAAGGCAACTAAATCTCGAATGGATCGGAAAGCCATCTGCTTGCCACAGCACTGGAGCGGAGCGGAATAGGTTAGAGAAGGAGAGACACCCAAACCAATTCGGTTCGGATCGGGTATCCCGATCCGAACCCCTTACCTGCATATCTCCGACCCGCACCCATGATCCATGTTAATCTCCTGTAAAATCGCCTGGAGAACCGGACCGGCTATGACTAATTCCTACCCCTAACGTCCTTCCCTTTGATGCGTTGTCAACCTGATAGTTCATCCGAACCCGAAGAGAGTGCGATGGGTGACACGTGGCCCGACCCGGATCAAGTCTCAAGCAAATTCACACCTATAAATACCCCATCTGGAGACAAAGAGAAGGATCTTTTTTGAGCACTTAAAGAATTCAATCACCTCCATCATCTGAACTTCATTACTCCCGGAAAATCCAAATCATCTTTTATTTCTTGTTTTAGTCAATTGAGTGAACAAAAGTGAGTTGTGAGTGAATCTTTCATTGTATT
This sequence comes from Allium sativum, assembly GCA_030737875.1. NCBI lineage: Eukaryota > Viridiplantae > Streptophyta > Magnoliopsida > Asparagales > Amaryllidaceae > Allium > Allium sativum. The sequence continues at coordinate 479,957,090 of CM060926.1, read as the reverse complement.
TGCAATTGAATTATTGAATATAGTGAAGAATAAGTGGACGTAGGCATTTGTTCGCCGAACCACTATAAATCTTGCGTGTTCATTTTTATTTTTATCTCATTTTATCTTGTTTCAAATCAATTTGGGTGTTAGAACCACTTTTGGGTCTAACAGTTCATGTTGCAAGTTTGGGTTTGATCATTGAGTATGATACATGCTATCATGTCATGCAAGTTTATGAAGTCATTATCTTGAACTTGTGAGCTAAAAGCTACAACCTTTATGTTGAAATGTTGCATTAGGCAACATGAGAACCCTCATAAACTTTATGTCAACTTGCATATGAAGTCATAACCCTTATATGATGATATATGCGAGTTACTAGTCATCATTCCATATCTTTTGTCACCATGATTCGCTTATGTGCCAAGTTTGGGTTTATGCATGTTTTGAGGCTTAAGAATGTAACATGCAAGTTAATGAACACATTTGTGCCTCATTTGCCACCATGATTAACTTTTGGCTTAATATCCATTTTTGTCATGCCTTTGCCAAGTCTCTTCTTTTAATCCATTACGTTGTCGCGAACGTATATGCCAGTTTAAAAGCGTTGGGTTATGTTATGGGTAATTTCTAATGACATGAAAATACAACTTGAAAACATGACTTGAAATATAACATGGAAGTTGACATGTAAGTATGCATAAAAACGTAAGCTTGGGAATTTACCTATTAAGTTAGGTCTACCCTTTGGGAATTTACCTATTAAGTTAGGTCTACCCAAATGCTTGAAAACTTGTAACATGTTTTGGGAAACATGATGGACATGACATTCAGATAATATAAGTGTGGCCGACTCGAGGTTGGGTTGAGTTTGCAACGTAAAACTACCCGGAACCGACCGGCCTAACTAGTAGTTGCAAACAATAGGACCCAATGTGAGAAGTTGGTCATGTTGTGCTTGAACCCGAGGTTAGACCAAGTTGTGGTGTAAAGCTACCCGGAACCGACCGGCTTAACTAGTAACCACAACAAAGTCTAATGTGAGAGGTGAAGGTGCATTAAGTAATTAATGCCACATGATAGGGTTAAGTTAATTTGATTAATGACTCTTAACCAAATATGACATGGACAAATGGGTTAAGTAATTTGATTAGGCTAATGATACTTAACAAAACATGACAAGGTTGGGTAGGTTAAGTAACTTGATTTGCCTAATGACACTTAACCATTTTTATATGACTAGTGGATGGGGTTAAGTTAACCAACACTTAATCAATCCAACACGATAACTTGGTAAGGTTAAGTAAGTTTTCTTAATGACGCTTAACCGAAAAATACGGTTAACGAATGGGGTTAAGATTAGACTCAACTAGTCTAAACATGGAAATCGGATGGGGTTAAGTTAGCCTAGACTTAATTAATCCCACTTGGTAGTTTAATGGGGTTAAGTTAAACACTTAACTAATCTAAACATGATGAATTGATGTGGTTAAGTGACCTATACTTATCCAATCTAACTCGTTAATTTATTGTGGTTAAGTTAACCAATACTTAACCAATATAACGTGAAAACATGATAAGGCTAAGTCACGAATCGCTTGAATACACTTGACCGATTTGACTAAGTAAATTGATAGGGTCAAGTTAATATATACTTAACCAATCTAGAATGATAATTGGACGAGGTTAAGTCGTGAATTGCTTAATATACTTAACCAACTTGAGCATGGTTTGTAGGGTTAAGCCTTGAACTTGGATACTTATCCAATTTTGACAGGATTTGTAGACGGGTTAAGTCATGAACTTAAGTGACACTTAATCCATTATGTAAACCCTAGTTCTGAGGATTAAGTGGATAACCGTAGTTAACAAGGATAACGGGAACAATGCTAAGTGGTAAACCTTAGTTGAAGAATAACTAAGTAATGATTCTTAGTCAAGGAAATTTAGACCAGTTCATAGATAGATGAGTAACCTAATACGGTAGGTCATCGTTTAAGTATACGAGTAGGAGCAAGTATCTGATTTAGATAAAGGCTCCAGCGAACTGGGTAACGAAGCAGCGGCTTCGGGGAACGTGAGGATATTCTTGGTATCCCTCTATGAGCTGCCAGGTGATTATACTAGGCCCATGAGAGGTTAAGGTCTGCGTTAGAAGAACCAAGAGTATGCCTTGGTTGCTATACGAGCGACCTAAAGACGGGGATGGATAGGGGATAGTCGACGATACACGGTCGTACCCTAGATAGCATTTCGTCAGGCTACCTACCATCTTTGGTCAAGTGTGTACGTACGGAAAGGCAGAGAACACCCAAAAGACCATAATTGCTATCTAATTATGGTTGCGGTAAGGCTTGGATATGGGTTGGCCAGTGTTGTGTTCTCATACAGGATTTATCCTGTCTTGTCTTTCACTAGTTGAGGGAGTGGTCTCGTGGGACCATAGACACGTATAAGAAAAACAGATCTTAGCATCTGCATCGGCAGATAAATCGAAAGCTCTCGACCGAGTCCTGTATTTCTTGATTTGCCCTGTGACAGGACTCGGATGGCACGATGTGATACATGTGCATACAGTCATGGAAAAGCGATTCACGATGAATGCGTGGGAAAAAGGGCGCGGTTGGCGGTTAGCGTAATCCCTAGTGGCCCTAGGTGGTTGAACCCAAACCGAGATACGAAAACGTGCAATAGGTAAGCATAATCCCTAGCAGCCCTAGGTAGCATAAGTCCTAGTTGTACAAACAATAATTCATGTTGGAAGACCCTAGCTAGGTTTAGGTTAACAGTCCAAACCGATCTTAAGGATCATGGAACTATGTTAAAGTAATATAGAATCTCATGGGAAAGCCCGTATGGTCTACGGCAAGGGACTGAACATTTACATGGAATAAAACATACAAGTTGAGTAACCTATATATGCGATATATTAGGTTGACATGGACCATTACACGACTTTTGAGTGAGGGTCATTCTTGGTTAACACATGACACGGTGGGGATACTAGTACGGTAGGTGCAGAGCTAAAATACAGGATAGATATCACGGGGCGTTATACGTGACAGATATCTTGGGGATATTATACTTGATAGAAACCTGACGATGTGATACCTTGTTTTATCTTGACATCGTAATTTATCATGACACCTTAGTTTATCTGAGTTCCGTAGTTCATCCTGTTATTTTGATTTAGCTTATCTATCTTGTTATCATGCTTATGTTCATCTCAGTTTCTCATGTCAGTTAACTTTACTAGTTTTTATGCTAATAGTAGATAGGGCTTACTCAGTCTTTTTGACTGACCCGTTTTGTTTCGCCTCTTTTCTTCCGTTCCCCCCCCAGGTTACAGGGAGGAAATACTGTTGTTTAGTTCGGACTTCTTCTGCTTGAAGGTCATCATGGATGGCTTGGACTTTTCTTGGCTAATGGCTACTTTACTGTTTTTACTTAGGGAATAATTTATGAAAATGTCTTTATGCTTCTTTACTATTGCAAGACAGGTTTTGATGTACTCTGATGTAAAAGACTTTAGACCTTATTTATTCATGTTATGAAAGTTTGATTTTCTTCCGTTATTTTACATGTTCTGTCTTGTGATATTTCTGTGCATGTTTACCAACAATGCCCCTCTAAAGCTAGTGCATTCCTTTGCGAGTGACCCTAGCGGAGGCGGGGTGTTACAAATTGGGCCCCCATTATTTCCCACAAGCATTCCACCTAAGCTTGTCCCATTAGTCCATCCACTTAACCCACTTAGTCATGTTCATTTACATGTGTATTTGGTTAAGTCTAATCGTATTTCAAATGCCTCTAAAGGCAACCACTAGATTCCTCATGCCACCCAAGGCACCTACTTAACCCCGATGTCCCACCTTACATGATTATCTGGCTAAGTATTTATTAATTCATTAAGGCCATAACCTCATAAAGCCCTCTCACATTAGACTGGCATTTATGGCAGCTGGATTTGCCAAGCGGGTCCAGGCAGTCTTACACCATAAAAGAGTCTAACCTCGTGTCTTTACAACTGTTATGCTTTAGTTTGGGCCTAGGACCTCTCACATTGGGCCGACATTTGTGACTACTATATTTGCCGGGCGGGTCCGGGCAGGTTTACGTCACAATCGGGTCCAACCTCGTGTCCTAAGCATTGATTTTTATTAATAATCCACTTTCCCCAATTTTAATAATTCCCTACTTGAATTATTAATTAATTCCAAATTCAACAATGTCCATAATTGACTCAATTATGGACATCCATTCAAGGCATGCAAAATCATATCAATTGCACCCCAATTTATTAATTTCCTAATATTACCCCTACCCCACGTTTGAAAGTTTATTCGCAAAATGTATGCTAGACCCGATTAGTCTAACTCATAGCATAAAAGAAAATATTCACAACAACAACATATATATGTGACTAAATAAATCATAACAAGGGGTAAAACTTGCATACATTACAACTTGCATAAGTTTATACATGTCATGGATCTAAGGGTGTCAACTTATTCATAATTCACATAATATGATTTTGATCAAATTTCATAAACTTGTATAGGACATGTGTGAATCAACATCATTAACAATATGGTTTTATATGGGTACACCTAACTCAATAGGAAAATTCCCAAAAATCAAAAATCATTTAATCATAGATTCATGTATATGGGTACACCTAACTTAATAGGCAAATTCCCATATTCAAGATCCAATTAATTTGTAGATTCATGTATATGGGTAAACCTAACTCAATAGGCAAATTCCCATAATCAAGATCTATTATAAAGAACATAAACTTTAAACATGATCCAATTCGCATAAATAGTAACATCATGATTTTACAACTTGTATGATTCAACACAACTTAACATGACATCATTATCATATAACATAAGTATTTCAACATATGTGATAATATGAGATCTACAACATATATAAGATTTACAACATAGCATATCATAATTTGCAACATAGCATGATATTTACAACATAGCATAGCATGATTTACAACATGGCATAACATGATTTATAACATAGCATAGCTTGATTAATCACATATGACATAGCATAGGATTATTTACAACATAATCACTACAACATAACAACATATATATGATAACATAATAGCATAACAAGAGATCCAGAACATAATTTACAAATACATAACAATTCATATCACTTTCTTGTGATCCATTCATAACTTAATCAAATTATTTTATAATAATATTGTGAGATTCATCATACTCACAATTTTAAAGAAGAGAAATAGAAAGAGAGAGAGCTTTTGATTTGATTTAGTTTGTAGATTAGGCCTTCTTGTTCTTTAGTTTGTGACGGCTATGCTGAACTCCATGGCAACGGCATGTCGGTAGCTCTCCAATTTTTCAAGTGATTAAGGGTTAGAGTCTACCCACTTATTTATATATGTTAGGATTCATTTAGGCCATTAGATTTAACCTAGAAATAACCGCAGCCATTCAGACAAGATGGGGTTTATCTTATTGACTCAGCAATGAGTTAGAAGTGACTCAGCAAACACTCAGCAAATTAATAAACTTCTATTCATGTTTACATTAACTTCCCATATATATATAAATATATATATATATACACACGCACCTATTCATGAATTCAAATTAATCCATAATTAACTTATGACCATTTCTACATATTAATTTTCCAATTAACGTCTTAATTTCATTTTTCGCCTTTTAAGGCAATTCACATATCTCAAATTTGTTATATGCCTTTTTAAGGCTATTTCGTGCAAATTCTCAATATTAATTCTTTTAATTTGTGAATATTAGTATTAACAGAAATACGGGGTGTTACATTCTCCCCTCCTTAAGGGATTTCGACCCTGAAATCTTCAAGTTTATATCCTATCATCAACCATCTACTCAATCAACAAACACTGGCATCCATTATCCTTATAGACTTCTAATGCTTTCATGTTTAAATGCACAGTGTGTGTCTATGTCCATATCTAATGCAAAATCAGGCGGTCCACTGATTCAGTTGACCTCCTTGATGCAATTCATGATAGTGCCATGCATCCATTATGTATGCAAAAGATCCTAATTGCTTACAAACTACTTCTATATGCGTGCACATCCATTCAACCGAATGCAGCATCTATATGATGGTACAACCATTTTACATCCATTATACTAAATACATTCATTTATGCAATATGCAGTGACTGAGCCGATCTAATGCCTAAAGTGTGTGTATATATGCATCCACGAGCAACCACTAGCAACCACTTGCATCCATTTTGCATCCATCATACATAACATGTCTCAAACACATGTTTCAACCATAGGATTATCCTAACTAAAGGTCAGAGATACTAATGAGAGGACATACTAAAGATAAGATAAGATAAGCTAAGCGATTAAAGGAGAAATTAAAAGACATACCCTCAAAAAGAAAAGGGTATAGCGAACGCATCTTTCCTTCTATCTCCCAAGTAGCGTTGCTCTCATCATCTCCCCATTGCACTTTAACTAGTCTGACCTCTCGATTCCTCAACTTTTTGATCTCCGACCCAAGAATGCATGTAGGAGCTCGTCTAATTGTTGCATCACGCTCTATTTCCACCTCTTTAAGCAAGCTCGGCTCTACCACCTCCGCGGTCTTGTGCAAACACTTCCTCAAATGTGATACATGGAATACGTCGTGTACTCCACTAAGTTTCTCAGGCAACTCCACTCTATACGCCATCTTCCCAATCCTTTCTTTTATAGGAAACGACCCTACAAACCTTGGAGCTAATTTCCCAATGGACCCAAAGCGAACAACATTCCGTAACGGAGAAACTTTGATAAAAACCATGTCCCCAATGTCAAACTCAAGATCTGTCCTCCTCTTATCAGCATACGATTTCTACCTATCTTGTGCTGCTTTCATCCTCCTTCGAATCAAATCAATCTTCTCCGAGGTTTCCCTAACCATATCGGGCCCAAGTAGGATTTTATCGGTAGATTCCCACCAACATGTAGGTGAATGGCAAGGCCTTCCATAAAGAGCTTCGAAAGGTGCCATGCCAATACTAGACTGAAAGCTATTATTATATGCGAATTCTACCAGTGGAAGGTGCTCTTCCCATGTACCCCCAAAGTCTAGGATACAAAGCCTTAAAAGATTCTCTAGAATATGATTCACCCTCTCGGTCTGGCCGTCCGTCTGAGGATGACATGCGGTGCTCAAACATAGCTGAGTCCCTACTGCCTCTTGTAAACTCTTCCAAAATTCGCTAGTGAAGATGGGATCACGGTCGCTTACTATACTAGAAGGAATACCGTGCAAACGAACTATCTCTTTAATGTATACAGAAGCCAACCACGGAGCAGTCCTCTTACTTTTCACGGGAATAAAATGGGCGCTTTTAGTAAGTCTATCTACTATAACCCAAATCCCCGTATTACCCTTCCTTGATCTTGGTAATCCATCCACAAAATCCATTGAGACTCTTTCCCATTTCCATAGTGGAACTTCCAATGGGTTAAGCAACCCACCGGGTTTCTTTTGTTCGGCTTTTACTCGTTGGCACACCAAGCATCTAGCGACGTACTGGGCCACATCCTTTTTCATACCGGCCCAAAAGAAAACCCGCTTCATATCTTTGTACATCTTGTCTCCGCCGGGATGAATGGTCATCTTTGAGCGATGAGCATCATCAAGAATGACCTTCCTTAAGTCTTCGTCTTGTGGTACACAAAGTCTATTATCCCTTCGTAACCAACCCTTATCGTCTAGGGTATACCTACAAAGATGGCTAGACGACTCCCCTCCTTTGAGCTTTTCTACTATCTCAACCAACTTTGGTTCGTCTTGCTGTGCCTCACCAACTGGTCCTAGAAGTGTAGGTCTAACCTCCAAGGATGCTAACAAATCAGGTACTAGGCCAACGGAGGGTCTAAAGTCAAACATGGAGATGAATTCTAAGCTTCGTCGTTCAACAAACAACGGACTCAAGGACAACCTTTTCCTACTTAAGGCGTCTGCTACCATGTTACCCTTGCCCGGGGTATATGCTATTTCAAAATCGTAGGAGGCTAGGAATTCCATCCACCGTTGCTGCCTTAAATTCAAATCCTTCTGAGAGAATAAGTATTTTAATGATTTGTGGTCAGTGAACAGTTCAAATTTCTCACCAAGAAGATAGTGACGCCAAGACTTAAGCGCGAAAACAATTGCGGCTAACTCAAGGTCATGTGTAGGGTAATTCTTTTCATGAACCCTCAACTGCCTTCCACCATAGGCTATTACTCTTCCCTCTTGCATGAGGACCGCGCCAAGTCCCGTCCCACAAGCATCAGTATAGACGGTAAACGGTTTATTCCCGTCTGGCAGCACTAAGACTGGGGCTGAAGTTAAGGCTCTCTTTAAACGTTGGAACGCATCATCACAATCTTCGTCCCACGTAAAAACCAGGTTCTTCTTCGTTAACCGTGTTAATGGAGCTGATATTTTTGCGAAGTCTTTGATAAACTTACTATAATAGCCAGCCAACCCCAAGAAACTTCTTACTTCGGTTACATTTTTAGGGACCTTCCAATCTTGGATGGCCACCACCTTTGCGGGATCCACTGCTATCCCTTCCTTGGAAACCACGTGCCCTAAGAACCGTACTTCTTTCCTCCAGAAGTGACACTTAGAAAATTTTGCCTTAAGGTTATGCGCTCGAAGGGTTTCCAACACTTCCCTAAGATGTAGGGCATGCTCATCTTCATTCTTAGAAAAGACTAAGATGTCATCCACAAAGACTACCACGAATTTGTTAAGGTACTCCCTAAACACCCTACTCATCAAATCAACAAAATATGCGGGGGCGTTTGTCAAACCAAAGGGCATCACTAGCCATTCATAGAATCCGTCAGGAGTCCTAAAAGCAGTCTTATCTATACTATCCTCAGCCACTCTCAGTTGATGAAAGCCAGTGGCCAAGTCCAACTGCGAAAACACTGAGGCGCCAACTAACTGATCAAAGAGATCGTCAATCCTCGGCAATGGGTGTCGGTTCTTTTTAGTAAGCTTGTTTAGTTCTCTATAGTCCACACAAAGTCTAAAGGACCCATCCGCCTTTGTAGCAAATACTACTGGAGCACCCCACTCTAATATACTACGTCTTATAAACCCCTTCTCAAGCAACTCCTTCACTTGCTTATTGAGTTCCCTCCTTTCACGAGGAGCCATGTGGCGCACTGGCAAAGATACGGGTTTAGCATTATCCACAAGATAAATTCGAAAGTCTATCTCCCGCTTTGGAGGTAAGCCCTTCACCTCCTCAAACACATCCGGATATTCCCAGACCACCTCTACGGTTCGTAGATTCTCTACAGACGTGTCAAGCGATTCAAGATAACTGAGCATAACGGAATTTATGGGACTACAAAAGATGTCGAGAGCATTACCAAGGCGAGTCACAAGCCTAACTACTCTCCTTTCACAATCAAGAATGGCCCCATTTCTAGATAACCAATCCATTCCTAAAATTAGCCCATAGCCCGTGAAGCCCAATACATAAGCATCACATCTAAATTCAACGCTAAGTATAGAGATTTTCAAATCCAAACATATCATGGTCAAATGAGCCGAACCCCCAATTGGATTTGAAACAACCAAGGGATCCTCTACTAAACTGGTGTTCAAGTGCAGTAATTCAACTAATGACGCAGAGATAAACGAATGAGATGCGCCAGAATCGAATAAGGTACGGACAGGATGATCAAACAGAAAAACTAAGCTTTCAACAGAAATTGTTTTACCTCTTTCTTGCAGCGGTGGGGCCGCAATAGCCTGAACTTGCCCCCTTGCCTGCCCTGGTGCCATAAGAGCCTGCACCTGTCCTCCCGAGGTAGACCCTGCCCTCTGCCCCTTCTTTGGGCAGTCCTTCACCAAATGTCCCGCATCTCCACAATGAAAACAACCAGTCTTCTTTTTCTTTCTACAATCTTTGCTGAGATGGCCAGGCGTCCCACAATTGAAGCATCTCTTCTTCCCTTTGCCATTATTGTTTTTACCACCCTTCTTATTTTGCTGTTGGGGTTTCTTCTGATCCCCTTTCTTTTCAACTGCCTTATCCTCATGCATAAGTGCCATTTCTACTAGCCTTTCAAAGGTGGCTCCCATAGGGATGTGGGTCATAGCCAACCCTTGCAACGGTTCATTCAAGCCTCTAACGAACCTCAAAGCTTTCTTCTCTGGCGTGTTCACCAACTCCAAGCCAAACCTTGCTAACTGATTAAATTTATTGACATACTCCTTTAGTGATAAGCTCCCTTGCTTTAATGTCAGGAATTTTTCCATATTTAAATTCTCCTATGCCCTTGAAAGAAACTTTGCCTCAAACCTTCGTCTGAAATCCGCCCATGAATCAACTGGACGTTCCCCGTTAGTGACCTCCCACCAAAACGAGGCCTCTCCCTTCATTAACCAAGTAGCTAAACGGACTTTCCTCCCATCTTCCACTTCAAAGATATCCAACAATTCCTCAGTCTCCTTAAGCCAGTCTCTGGCCTCCACAAACGTCTCAGTCCCTTGAAAAGTTTTTCCTCCCATAGCCTTAAATTCCTTGCAGATCTTTGCAAAAGTGTCAACACGAGGAGGAGGAGGAGGAATGGGTGCAACTGGGGGTGGAGGAACATCTGCTGGACCTGCAGTGGTGGCCCTAGCCTCCAAATATCTCCTAAACCACCCTGGAACCGTCACACCTTCTGGGAGATTAAGATCTTCAGCCATGCTAAAACGAAAAAGGAAAGATTCAAAATGGAGAATTCGAAAGAAAAGATAAGGATATGGCTATTTGGGATTATGTTTTTCATAAAAACTTTCTCTAAATAACATGTTTTTGAAGGCACTCCTTCCAAAAATACTTTAGAAAAATATTTTTCTGAAAATTTTATCTGTTCTGGTAACCTTATGCTCTGATACCACGTGTAACACCCCACGTCCATTAATGTCACTCACAAATGGAATGCATTAACTTCTATGGAGGTTTTAGGTGAATATAGAACAATAATTTCAACAAGACAGATGTAAAATAGTACATGGAAATTTAAAAACTTTATTTCAATTGCAGCAGAAGTTAAAACATGTTTGATTACATCATAACACCATAATCAAAGTCAAGTACAATATCTATCTTGATAAAACAAGTACATAATCCCATTACATAAATAGCCATTAAAAAGAAAGATAACAAGCTGGACTTTACTTCAGCAGTCCAAGCTTTCCAAGAGATAAGCAATCCAATCAGACTCCACTGGAACTTGGCCCAACCTGAGGACCTAAAGGGAGAAAAAAGATGAAAAAGAGGGGGGGGGTCAGACATAAAGTCTGGCGAGTATGATAATTCTACAATACTATTATCAAAATAACCGGACTAAGGCATAAGCTGGAAAACAAGGAAATGTCTATGAAAGAGCAGATTAAGGACATAGACAATCGCTAAAGGAAACGTTATAGGCGCTCCTAAATACTAAAGGATAAAAACTATACTGCACCACACCAGTCACCCTAAAGATTGATTCCACTTAGCTTCACTTAGAAACTTTCTTAATAGCTTTACGTACTCCTAGCTGACTACATAGGTGCCGCCTGCCCCTATCTCCACTAGGTGTACCCCACTTTCCATTTTTCGATCGGCTCCCTACTCGTAGATACCCGTGCTGGCCCCACAGTGGGGTGTATCATTCCCCTAAAGTGGCAACCTGATATAACGGAGACGCACGGCTTATACCTACACGATGCAACAACGTCTTACCTACCAGCCCGGGTCCACATACGCATATGAAACTCGTTGGACTTGCGTTGCCACCGCTCCCTATTTTGGCCTCTTATAGTCAAACCCAGTATGCGTGTCCCGTCCTCGACTTGGGTCGAGCCCACAAAGATATGTTTTGGGATACTGGTTGAAATTGGCCCCCATTATTTCCCACAAGCATTCCACCTAAGCTTGTCCCATTAGTCCATCCACTTAACCCACTTAGTCATGTTCATTTACATCTGTATTTGGTTATGTCTAATCGTATTTCAAATGCCTCTAAAGGCAACCACTAGATTCCTCATGCCACCCAAGGCACCTACTTAACCCCCATGTCCCACCTTACATGATTATCTGGCTAAGTATTTATTAATTCATTAAGGCCATAACCTCGTAAAGACCTCTCACATTAGACTGGCATTTATGGCAGCTGGATTTGTCGGGCGGGTCCGGGCAGTCTTACACCATAAAAGAGTCTAACCTCGTGTCTTTACAACTGTTATGCTTTAGTTTGGGCCTAGGACCTCTCCCATTGGGCCGACATTTGTGACTACTGGATTTGTCGGGCGGGTCCGGGCAGGTTTACGTCACAAACGGGTCCAACCTCGTGTCCTAAGCATTGATTATTATTAATAATCCACTTTCCCCAATTTTAATAATTCCCTACTTGAATTATTAATTAATTCCAAATTCAACAATGTCCATAATTGACTCAATTATGGACATCCATTCAAGGCATGCAAAATCATATCAATTGCACCCCAATTTATTAATTTCCTAATATTACCCCTACCCCACGTTTGAACGTTTATTCGCAAAATGTATGCTAGACCCGATTAGTCTAACTCATAGCATAAAAGAAAATATTCACAACAACAACATATATATGTGACTAAATAAATCATAACAAGGGGTAAAACTTGCATACATTACAACTTGCATAAGGTTATACATGTCATGGATCTAAGGGTGTCAACTTATTCATAATTCACATAATATGATTTTGATCAAATTTCATAAACTTGTATAGGCCATGTGTGAATCAACATCATTAACAATATGGTTTTATATGGGTACACCTAACTCAATAGGCAAATTCCCAAAAATCAAAATTCATTTAATCATAGATTCATGTATATGGGTACACCTAACTTAATAGGCAAATTCCCATATTCAAGATCCAATTAATTTGTAGATTCATGTATATGGGTAAACCTAACTCAATAGGCAAATTCCCATAATCAAGATCTATTATAAAAAAACATAAACGTTAAACATGATCCAATTCACATAAATACTAACATCATGATTTTACAACTTGTATGATTCAACACAACTTAACATGACATCATTATCATATAACATAAGTATTTCAACATATGTGATAATATGAGACCTACAACATATATAAGATTTACAACATAGCATATCATAATTTGCAACATAGCATGATATTTACAACATAGCATAGCATGATTTACAACATGGCATAACATGATTTATAACATAGCATAGCATGATTAATCACATATGACATAGCATAGGATTATTTACAACATAATCACTACAACATAACAACATATATATGATAACATAATAGCATAACAAGAGATCCACAACATAATTTACGAATACATAACAATTCATATCACTTTCTTGTGATCCATTCATAACTTAATCAAATTATTTTATAATAATATTGTGAGATTCATCATACTCACAATTTTAAAGAAGAGAAATAGAAAGAGAGAGAGCTTTTGATTTGATTTAAGTAGATTTAGTTTGTAGATTAGGCCTTCTTCTTCTTTAGTTTGTGACGGCTATGCTGAACTCCATGGCAACGACATGTCGGTAGCTCTCCAATTTTTCAAGTGATTTAGGGTTAGAGTCTACCCACTTATTTATAGATTTTAGGATTCATTTAGGCCATTAGATTTAACCTAGAAATAACCGCAGCCATTCAGACAAGATGGGGTTTATCTTATTGACTCAGCAATGAGTCAGAAGTGACTCAGCAAACACTCAGCAAATTAATAAACTTCTATTCATGTTTACATTAACTGCCCATATATATATATATACACACACACACACACGCACCTTTTCATGAATTCAAATTAATCCATAATTAACTTATGACCATTTCTACACATTAATTTTCCAATTAATGTCTTAATTTCATTTTTCGCCTTTTAAGGCAATTCACATATATCAAATTTGTTATATGCCTTTTTAAGGCTATTTCGTGCAAATTCTCAATATTAATTCTTTTAATTTGTGAATATTAGTATTAACAGAAATAAGGGGTGTTACAGCCACAAACTTCAAGTGCCATTGTTTTCATATACAATTGTTCAATAGGCTTGCATCAATCAATTTATGCCACCAACATCAATACACAAGTCATGATAGAACCATTACAATACACAGAATTTATACAATACAATAACACAATTCTATTTTCATTTACATCGAATCACATCACAATTTTTTTATTCATATTTTGAAAGGTCACTATACTTACCACGAATGCAGAATCTTGAATTCTGGATTCTGAGTTCTGAAATTGAGATGCGCCCCTTTGGGTAGACTAACGTTGCGTTGATTAATTTGATTAAACTTTAATCTTCTTCTTAAATTTGATACGTCTCTAGGCTTTTCTCTCTTGACGACTATGTTCCATTCCTCTCTGGCAGCATGACAACTCCTTTCTTATTTTTTTATGTGAATTTTTAGTTGAGACTTAGGGTGTATTTATAGATTTTTAAATTTTTTTGAGCCATCAGAGAAGATAGGAGGAATCTAAGCCATACAAAGTTCAAAGAGCCAATCAAGAGGTGACACGTCAGCCTTAGTGACACACAGAGCCATAGAAATTCGAGCCAGAACCAGACCTAGCCAGCCAGGTCGACTGCCAGGTCAACACCCAGGTCGACACTATGGTCGACGGGGGTGGGGGGGTGGGGGGGGGGGTGGCAGGTCGACACTATGGTCGACCCGGGGAGGCCAGGTCGACACCATGGTCGACCCTATGTTCGATCTGGTCTCTGGGCGGGAATTTTCCTACCCATCCAGTTTGAATATGAAATTCGAATTTTGAATTTTAAACTGAGTTGCTTCAATTTAAATTTTATTTTGAAACTTCCGAAAGCCATAACTCCTTCATCCGGAGTCCGATTCGCACAAACTCGGATCTATCTCAAGCAGAATTCCGAGACGAACGCAATGGCGTAACCCATTTCCCTTAATTCTTTCATTTAAAATTAATTACACTTTAATTTGTGAAGCTTAACGTTATAGAATTCACGGAGTGTTACATTCTCCCCCCTTAAAAGGATTTCGTCCCCGAAATCTTCAAGTTAGGAAGAATGTATATCCTACCATACAATAGTCCATCTACTCAACCAACAAACACAGACATCCATTGTCCTTCAAAGACTTCTAATTCTTCGTAATCATATGCATAGTGTGTGTATATGTCCTTATCTAATGCAGAAATCAGGCGGTCTACTGATTCAGTTGACCTCCTTAATGTGAATCATGTAAGTGTCATGAATCAATTATGTATGCAAATTTTTCCTACTCATAATTCTGTATGAGTGCACAACTATTCATACAAATGCGACGACCATATGACAACATATCAAGTTTCAACCATATACAAATGAAAATACATGTATGCATATGCAATATGAAGTGACTGAGCCAATCTATAACCTAGGGTGTATGTGTATATCCACGAGCAACCACTAGCAATCACTAACAACCATTTGTAGCCATCATCCATAACATGTTTTCAAATACATGTTTATAGCCATTTGTTTTCTACCTAAGGAGTTAGGAAAAAGACCGAGGAGATATACCTTAAAATATAGATAAAGCATAACTTAAGGAAAAAGAGAGATCAAAGATGTACCCTCAAAAAGAAGAGGGTAGGTAGCGCGTATTCTGTCCTCAGTTTCCCAAGTCGCGTCATCCTCGGCGTCGCTCCACTGAACTTTAATGAGTTTGACTTCGCGGTTGCGTAGCATTTTCAGTTCCTAAGATGCGAGTTGGAACTCTCCTCACAGTTGCTTCAGGTTCCACTTCAGCCTCTTCTAGAATGCTAGGTTCCACCACTTCCGCAGACTAATGCAAACACTTCCGGAGGTGAGAAACATGAAAGACGTTGTGAACTTCGGCCAGTCTCTCGGGTAGCTCTAATCTATAGGCCATCTTTCCAACCTTCTCGATGATAGGAAACGGTGCTACAAATCTTGGTGCTAGCTTTCCTGCGGATCCAAAATGAACGACGTTCCTTAAAGGTGATACCTTAAGGAAAACCCTGTCCCCAAATTCAAACTCAAGGTCGGTCCTTCTTTTGTCGGCGAAGGATTTTTGTCTGTCTTGGGTTGTCTTCATCCTTCTCCGTATCTAGTCCACTTTCTCTGAAGTCTCTCGAATCATATCTGGCCCAAGTACAAGCTTATCTGTAGACTCCCACCAACAAGTTGGTGATTTGCATGGTCTTCCATACAAGGCTTCGAAGGGTGCCATACCGATGTTTGCTTGGTAGCTGTTGTTGTAGGCAAATTCCACTAAAGGAAGGTGATCCTCCCACATCTCTCCAAAGTCAAGAACGCAAAGTCTTAAAAGATCCTCTAAAACTCTATTCACCCATTCCGTCTGGCCATCGGTTTGGGGGTGATAGGCCATGCTCAAACATAACTGTGTGCCTACAGCTTCTTGCAGACTCCGCCAAAACTCGCTTGTGAAGATAGGGTCTCGGTCACTAACAATGCTGGAGGGTATCCCATGTAGTCGAACTATTTCCTTGAGATAAAGAGATGCTACAGATGAGGCAGTCCTTCTACTCTTGATAGGTATGAAGTGGGCACTCTTAGTAAGCTTATCCACTATCAACCAAATGCTAGTTTTGCCTCTTCTTGACCTAGGCAGTCCACCAATGAAGTCCATTGAGATGCTATCCCACTTCCACTATGGGACCTCTAAAGGATGAAGTAGTCCTCCAGGTTTTTTCTGTTCCGCCTTGACCTGTTGGCAGGTCATGCACTTAGAAACAAAATCTTCCACGTCTTGTTTCATGGCACTCCAAAAGAAAGTCCTTTTTATATCCTTGTACATCTTATCACCTCCAGGGTTTATAGTCATTTTGGAATGATGCGCTTCCTTGAGAACCTTCATTGTCAACTCCCTTGCTTGTGGGACGCATAATCTTCCATCTCGCCTCAGCCAACCCTTATCGTCGATAGCGTATCTACTAAGGTGGCTAAAAGTCTCACCCCTAATAAGTTTATCAATCACATGCACAAGCTGAGGGTCTTCACGCTGTGCAGCCCCTATCGAGTCTAAGAGAGTAGGGCGTACTTCGAGAGATGCTAACAAGCCGGGTACAAAATCTGAAGAGGGCCTAAAGTTAAAACTGGCTATATACTCCAAGCTTTGCCTCTCTACGAAGAGTGGGCTTAAGTTCAGTTTCTTTTGGCTCAACACGTCTGCTACTACGTTGCGTTTTCCGGGAGTATAGGAAATTTCAAAGTCATACGAGGCAAGAAACTCCATCCATCTTTGCTGCCTCAAGTTAAGATCCTTCTATGAGAAGAGATATTTCAACAATTTATGGTCAGTGTATAATTCAAACTTCTCACCTAGGAGATAATGGCACAAAGACTTAAGCGCAAAGATGATGGCGGCTAACTCAAGATCGTGGGTTGGGTAGTTCTATTCATGAACTTTCAATTGTCTTCCACCATACGCTACTACCCTTCCTTCTTGCATTAGAACTGCGCCTAGTACCGTTCCACATGCATCCGTGTATACTGTGAACATCTTGCTTCCATCTGGCAAAGTCAGAACTGGGGCTGTTGTGAGAGCCCTTTTTAATCGTTGGAAAGCAAACTCGCAATCCAAATCCCAAGTGAACGCCAGATTCTTCTTTGTTAGCCTTGTGAGTGGGGCTGAGATTTTTGCGAAATCCCTAATAAATTTTCGGTAAAAACCGGCTATCCCAAGAATGCTTCGAACTTCGGTTGCATTTCTTGGTGTCTTCCAATCTTGCACTGCCACCACTTTCGCGGGGTCCACGGCCAACCCTTCTTTGGACACTATATGCACAAGAAATCTTACTTCTTTTCTCCAGAAGTGACACTTGGAGAATTTGGCTTTTTGTTGATGAGCTCGAAGAGTTTCCATGATCTCTTTCAGATGCTGAGCATGCTCTTCCTCATTCTTTGAGAAGATTAAGATATCGTCTACGAAGACAACCACGAATTTTTGAGGAATTCTCTGAACACCCTGCTCATTAGGTCTACGAAATAAGCGGGTGCGTTTGTCAAGCCGAAAGGCATGACAAGCAACTCGAAGAAACTGTCTGGTGTTCTGAACGCTGTTATATCAATACTATCTTCAGCTACTCTTAGCTGATGGAACCCAGTTGCCAGATCAAGTTGGGAGAAGACCATCGCACCTACAAGCTGATCAAACAAATCGTCGATTCGAGGAAGAAGGTGCCTATTTTTCTTGGTCAATGTTTTTTAACTCCCTATAGTCGACGCAAAGGCGAAGCGAACCATCCGCTTTGGTTGTGAACACCACTGGAGCACCCCATTCCGAAATGCTTCGTCTAATGAACCCCTTTTCGAGAAGTTCTTTAATCTGCTTACTGAGCTCCTTTCTCTCTCTTGGGGCCACGTGTTTGACAGGTAAAGCTATAGTCTTTGCGTTATCCACAAGATATATGCGGAAGTCTATTTCCTGCCTCAGAGGTAAGCCTTTCACCTCCTCAATGATAACCGGATATTCCTGGACTACTCTTACTGATTGCAAATTCTCATCAGAAGCATCAAGCGACTCTAGATAACTAAGCATAACAGCATTCAAGGGATCACAAGAAATTTCTAGAGTGTTACCAAGCTGAGTCAAGAGTCTAACTACTCTTTTCTCACAATCAAGGATGGCACTATTACTGGATAACCAGTCCATGCCTAAGATCAAACCATATCCCGAGAAGCCCAAAACAAAGGCATTACAACTAAACCTAACGCTGAGAATAGAGATTTTCAAACCCAAACAAACCATTGACAAGTAAGCGGAGCCCCCAATTGGATTTGAAACTACTAAGGGATTTTCTACCATACTAGTGTCTAGATGCAGAAATTCTACTAAGGCAGATGAAATAAAAGAGTGCGATGCACTAGAGTCAAAAAGTGTGCGAACTGGATGATCATAAAGATAGACTACACTTTCTACAGAAATATTACTACCTCTTTCCTGCTAAGGTGCCACTAGCGCATGAACCTGACCCCCTGAAGTGGATCCGGCTTTCTGTCCCTGCCCTTTCTTCTTTGGGCAGTCCTTAGCTTGGTGCCCAGTCTCTCCACAATGGAAGCAACCACCCATCTTCGCCTTCCTTTTTGGGCAGTCTTTTGATATATGTCCCGCAATGCCATAGAAATTGCACCTTCTCTTCTCACGGGGCTTATTGTTCTTCCCTCCTTTCTTGAAGTCTGTTTTCTTTGCTTGTAGACCCTCTTTCTTCTCTTCCCCCTTAGTTTCTTTCTTACCGTGGTCTTCCTCGTGTAGCAATGCCATGTCCACCAAGCTTTCATAAGTCGCTCCCGTGGATACATGGGTCATAGCAAGGCTGTACAGAGGCTCATTCAAACCCTTGACAAAGCGAAGCGCCTTCTTGTGTTGGGTGTTTACTAAGTCTAGCCCAAACCTGGCCAGCTGATTAAAATGATTTACATACTCCCTGATTGTCATAATTCCTTGTTTCAGAGTTAGAAACTTCTCCATTTGCAGGCTTCTTTCAGCTTGGGAGAGGAATTTCATCTCAAACCTTGTCCTGAAGTCTTCCCATGTTTCCACCGGCCTCTGAGCATTGGTAACTTCCCACCAATAGGAAGCTTCATCCTTAAGCAACCATACTGCTAGTTGTATCTTTTGCCTGTCATCAACTCCGAAGATGACAAACAGATCCTCAGTCTCCTTTAGCCGGTTTTCTTGCCCCTACAAAGGATTCTGTGCCACAAAGTCTTTTCCACCCATAGCATTGAAGTCTCTACATGTTTTTGCGAAGGCATTTTCCCGAGGTGGAGGAGGAGGAGGAACCGCGGCCACTGGAGGAGGGATGTCTGCTGGGCCCGCGCCATTGGCCTTTGCTTCTAAGTACCTCCTAAACCTGCCGGGAATCGGCACTCCTTCCTGGAGGTTAAGGTATCCAGACATGCTGAAACAGAAAGGAAAAATTCAAAACGAAGGATAGAGAGAGATAGATAGGGCACCTGGCTTTGGGGGATTTTGTCTTTTTATAAATATAACACCTTTTTCTTGAAAAATGCTTCTTTAAATTTTCTTTTTGAAAACAATTTCAATTTTTTTTAATCTTATCGGGTAAACCTATGCTCTGATACCAAGTGAAACTCCCCACCTCCGTTAAGGTAACTCACAAAGGGAATGCCTTAACTTTGGTGGAGGTTTATAAGTAAAAGCCACAGATAAACTTAAGACAGATATAACTACATATATTTTAAACAGCGGAAAACCAAACAGACTTTTATTTCATCAAAACGTGTTCAAACACAACATTACATAATTATCTACAAATACTTCCAACATTACAACCTCATTACTGTCTTGATTATCAAAGAAGCATAAAACATAAGTAAAGTGACAAAAATCCCCATAGTGATATCCAAAGCCATAATCCGAGCAAAAGAGATCCAAATCATAAATCTACGGTCTTGGTGCTTGTAAAGAGTCTGACTGAGCTGAGCTGTTTCCTCCCTGTGGACCTGGGGGAGGGGGGGAACGAAAGAAAAGAAGACGAAAAGAAAATAGAGTCAGACATAAAGCCTAAGTAAATCTAGTAACTCTTCAGTATATGAATAAGAAAAGGGCATGATAGATATACTCTGAAAATAGGAAAGTGTCACAAGCTAAGGAAGTGTCAAATGTACTATCGCACCCATACTATATCTCTGCAACTACTTGAGTTTTATTCCTACTGGCACCCCATGTTGAGGGTGAAGTTATCCCCATTTTTATTAAAAGTCGACTCCTACTCGTGTTAACATGTGTCATACGGCCTCCAAGAATTGTGGATACCTATGCTGGTCCCACCATGGGGTATATCAAGACCCATGGTGGCGTCCCCGACACAAATTCTAGAAGGCATAGGTTATACTACTGATGTCCCCAATGCCCTGGTTGTCTGTTCCGGAGTGTGTGCACGCCCGCACCCTGTTAGACCTACACTGTGCACCCACCACCGTCGTTTGACCGCTTACAACCAGCCCAGTAATCGTGCCCTACCCTGCCTAGTTTTAGGGTACCATTGATACCTAACTTGGGTTACTGCTGAAACGGGTCCCTCGTTACCAGGATTTTCTAGTCAAACATTTTAAGTGGTTAAGTGTCTGTATTTACCTAACCCCACCCATCAATTATTGTTAACATGTTGAGTTTGGTTAAGTGTTATAGTTGACTTAACCCTATCACCTGTCCTTAGCCTCTTAGGACCACCAGATCACTCACATTAGCCAGGTATTGCTATGGTTACTGGATGTGCCGGTCGGTTCCGAGAAGGTTTACACCATAGCTCAGTCTAACCTCGGTCCTTATTGGGCTCAATGCTTAACCACCCACATTGGATAGGTATTGTTGTGACTACTGGACAGCCGGGCGGGTCCGACCAGGTTTACATCACAACTCAATCCATCCTCGGTTTAATCATATCGTGTTTTCTAAATTTACATATTTTAATACTTCTCAATTATATATGTAAATGTCATATCTTTTATTCTTGTGTATATCAATGCATACCGCTTAAATGTCTTTGTCGTTGGCATGTGCCAACCATGCCAACATATATTTTCATGTTTAACACCCAACGTTATTACCCCCGTTTGTTCGCAACATTATAACATGTGTTGGGCTTGTCACAATTCAGCCCAACTTTATAAACGTGAGAAAAAGGGAAAATCAAGAACATGTAATACATAAATGGTGTGTGGCGCATGAACTTGCAATTTAGCGATTCAGCTAACATATAATATGGGTCATGTGAACTTGCATTCAAATCAAAGTATAACTAAGTAGGTGACTTATGAAATGGCATAGTTTAGGCTAATACAAACTTGTGTTTAAACATGTTTAACTTGGCATAATGTCAAACAAAAAACTAGCATGTTGTATATTCACCAAAATGTCCAATTATAGCATCTAATCACATAGCCTATTTCAACATGAACTTGCATAGTTTATGAAACCCAAACGATACTTAATAAAGATCCAATTATACTTGCAAATAAACATGAGAATGATATCATAGGTTTTGGGTCATGTAGGCATAAAAGGTTTCAAATCTAGAACATGTTTACATAAATTATAATTTAGACTAAGGGAATATACATAGTCCATGCCATCGACATATACAATTTCAAGTTTTTTCCACAAACTTGCAAGTGCCATTGTTTTCATATACAATTGTTCAATAGGCTTGCATCAATCAATTTATGCCACAAATATCAATACACAAGTCATGATAGAACCATAACAATACACATAATTTATAAAATACAATAACACAATTCTATTTTCATTTACATCGAATCACCTCACAATTTTTTTATTTATATTCTGAAAGGTCGCTATACTTACAACGAATGCCGAATCTTGAATTTTGGATTCTGAATTTTGAAATTGAGATGCGCTCCTTTGGGTAGACTAACGTTGCGTTGATTAATTTGATTAAACTTTAATCTTCTTCTTAAATTTGATTCGTCTCTAGGCTTTTCTCTCTTGACAGCTATGTTCAGTTCCTCCCTGGAAACATGACGACTCCTTTCTTATTTTTTTGTGTGAATTTTCAGTTGAAACTTAGGGTGTATTTATAGATTTTTAAATTGTTTTGAGCCGTCAGATGAAAATAGGAGGAATATAGGCCATACAAAGTTCAAAGAGCCAATCAATAGGTGACACGTCAGCCCAAGTGGCACACAGAGCCACAGAAATTCGAGCCAGAGCCAGACCTAGCTAGCTAGGTTTACCAGGCAGGTCGACTGGCAGGTCGACACCCAGGTCGACACTATGGTCGACCTGGGGTGGGGGGCCAGGTCGACACTATGGTCGACCAGGGGAGGCCAGGTCGACACCATGGTCGACCCTATGGTCGACTTGGTCTCTTGGCGGGAATTTTCCCGCCCAGCCCAGTTTGAATCTGAAATTCGAATTTTGAATTTTAAACTGAGCTGTGTGAATTTAAATTTTATTCTGAAACTTCCGAAGGCCATAACTCCTTCA
This sequence comes from Allium sativum, assembly GCA_030737875.1. Classification (NCBI taxonomy): domain Eukaryota; kingdom Viridiplantae; phylum Streptophyta; class Magnoliopsida; order Asparagales; family Amaryllidaceae; genus Allium; species Allium sativum. Next base: position 479,934,031 of record CM060926.1, on the reverse strand, counting down.
TCCGGAGTCCGATTCGCTCAAACTCGGACTCTATCTCAAGCAGAATTCTGATACGAACGCAATGGCGTAACCCATTTCCCTTAATTCTTTCATTTAAAATTAATTACACTTTGATTTGTGAAGCTTAACGTTATAGAACTCACGGGGTGTTACAAGAGGAAACCCGTTCCATGTTATACGGCATGGTCCCTTGATTTATCTAACTTTAAAATAAAGATTAATAACTGTTTTAGTTCTCACACCAGTCACATGACTGACTTGGAGTTTATTGTTTTAACCTAAACTCTGGGTGCCCCTATTTTCCACATGGGCAGCTAGTAGTTTTGGTTTTGCAGATTTATATTCATAGGAACCTGGATTATAGTTGGAATGATATACGGAAAGCTCTGTATCCATATATCTCTTTCAGTTGTGTATTGTATTATTTTTCTGCTGTAGTAATGTATTTAAATCTCTGTATATTCTTGTATTCTGATGAAATTGTTGTAATAAGCAATGAAATGTTCATCTGTTTGAGTTACGATCTGTCTTGTCCTCAAAGTATCCGCTCTTTCCTTTAGGGGGAAGTTACGGGTTCTTACATCAACATTGGTTTAGTGATAAGTTAATTAATTAATTATTAATTATATTGTAAGTAATGTGTATATATATTTGAACGTATTAAATTGATAACTATCTCATATGTTATCCAAATTCAGCAAACAAGATCATTTGGGATCGCAGTGACGAACTTTGCAAGTCCGTGAAGTTTGGAATGATTTGGAGCTTGTTGGAATTTATGGCAAAATAAAACGCATGATAAGATTATATGACCGCTATTCGTTATTTAAGGATAAACGACCAAAGTGAGTAAAGTTACTAGCACTGTCCAGTTTATATTTTTCTAAACGCAATTTAGTATTGATAAATGATGATTGATTGCTATGTGAAGATTGCTTGGATGAAATGCTAATTAATTGGCTGAAATTATATATATGTATCGTAATACGATATTGATTTTATAAGACCTTGCATTTTATGACCATTAAAATATTAAATAGTGCATACGTGTATATATATGCAAGACATAAATATAATAAAGAAGAATAAAATAATGATTATATATGGTTGCATGTAATAAATACATGCATTGAAAAAGAAGAAAAGATTAACGGAAAAAAAATGCGACCCATATGTTTAAAAGAAAGAAGAAAGTGGTTGCATGTAGTGTAAATATCTTGCATGCAATGATTTACAAATATTATGCATTAATAATGAAATAAAAATAAAAGAGAAAGATGAATTCAATAGTTTAAATGAAAAAGGGGAATAAGAAAAGAACAATAACCATCATTGTTCGAAGCTTTGTTAACAAAAGCCTAAATGGTCTAGTTGTTTAGAACATGTGGCTTTCAAGTGAGAGGTGCAAGGTTTGATCCCCACCGGCACAATATTTTTATTTTAAGGGAACGACTAAAATAACACACGTTCTAAAGAGGAAAATATGTATAAACGCATAAATAAGGAAAAGTATACATATAGGAAAGTATAGAAAAATATATGTATATATGTATGTGAGAATACATATGTATATGTATGCATATATATATACACACACACACACATACAAGAGAAAGGTTTTGTAACAACCCGTAAAATGCGAGCCAGTTTGAAATTTTTATTTTGGCGATTTTAGCGAATTTAGAATATTTAAAATAGATTATTTTAAATAATATCGACGAAAATTTATTTTGAATAGAATTCGACGTATATATCTATATACGTCGTCGTTAGAATATAAATAATTATATATAATTATAAATAGAATTGAAAATGGCGCGGTAGTTCGATAATTCGATTTCAAACTTCAATTGAATGTATCGGGTGCAAAACAATCCGGATTTTAGTGAAACCAAAAACATTAGGATCTAATTGATAATATCTTTCCAACGAATCCGACAAATCGAAATTTCATAGTGGGAATCAAAAGATATGTCCAGTTGAAAATTCTGAATAGTCGCTATGGAATTCTGGCCCTTAAAAATGGACATTTTGCAAATGACCTCGGAATTCGACGAAACCAGTTTTGTTGGGTCCGTGATGCTAAATTATTGCTAGATTCCAAATTTCATAATTTTTCGAATCAATATGTGAGCGTGGCAAGGGAAAACGCGTTTGACCAGTTTCAGTTGATTTTAATCGACTGGAAATTGGCCATTTTTCCAACGGTCTCAGAATTCGGCGAAACTAGTTTTGTTAGGACCGTATCGTCAATACGAAGCTAGAAAATATTTTTCTGGAATTTTTAGAGTTCGTATGCGACCCCGGTAATTTGAAATGTACGTTTAAAATTCAATATAGTGATTTAAATGAAAATTCAACGGAAACTGATTCAAACAGTCGAATTGGCCTGCGATACATATCCCATTGTGTTCGGAATGGGGGTAAAACGATATGGACGACAGGCGGTGGACCTCGTTTAGAGGTCGTTGGTGAAAGTCAACTTTTTGCAATTAAAAATAATTAAATTAAATAAAATTTAAAATATATAAACCCCCCCTCTTCTCGTTTTCATTCAGAAGAAAGAAAAAAAAAAAAAGGGGGCGAACGACGGGGGGGCCAAAGCCGCCGCCGCCGCTGCCACCAGGGCCGCCGCGCCCTGGCGCCGACCCCTCCCAGGGGTCCTCCGACCTCTTCTCCCCCTTTTCCCCTTCGATCCACGCGCAAACCCTAGCCACGCGCCGCCCAGTCACCCACCGCACCACCGCCACCTCGCTCGAAACCCCACCTCCCCCTTGGCCTGCCGCCGGCCTGAGCAGCCCCACCACCACCCCATTCCCGACGTTGGACCCCCCTGCAAACGAAGACGGAAAAAAAAAGAAGGAGAAAGGTGAGTTTTTGTTTAGTTTAATCCATTTATATTTAAATACACTATTTAAACACAGTTTTTATATATTCAAAATCATTGTTTTGCAAATGAATTATATATAAACTAATTTAGAATAAAGTTTGATTTTTATTTAGTTGCAAAGAAAAAAATGCGATTTTTATGTTAGTGAATATACAATTTTTATAGAAATGGTATGGTATAAAAATAGAATTTTTTTTTCTTTTCCATGAAGTTAGATAAGTGGAAATATGATTTTCATATTTTTTTAAAGTAATAAAAATATGATTTTTATATTTTTAAAGTATTAAAATTATAGTCTTTACTATATAGCGATTATAAAAATATGCTTTATATATTTTTAAAGTAGTAAAAATATAATCTTTTACATTGTAGAAAGATAAAAATATGATCTTTGCATAGTAGGAACTATAAAAATATCATCTTTGTATATGTAGCAAAATAAAAATCTGATTTTTATTTTATATACGTTGAAATCAAGTGATGATTTTTATAAAGGCGAAATCTTTATTTTAGAAAAGGCGAAATCTATATGTTTGAAAAGGCGAGATCTTTATATGAAGAATAGCGAGATAAAAATATAATTTTTATCTATACAGTAGCGTTGTGGAAAATTCGATTTTTAAATATATGAAGTGATTATGAAAATATGATTTTTAAAATTGAAAGTGAATAAATAAAAATGTGATTTTTATTTTAAAGACATCGAAATATAAAAATGTGTGATTTTTATATATATAGTGACTACGGGCACAAGAAGACGATAAAAAGGCGAGAAGAAGAGTCAAGATGATTGGATAGCTTTCGGTGAGAACTTCTCACTCTAAATTCTCTTTTTCTAGTTATATATATATATATATATACTTGGATGTAGACGGTGCTTAGTAGCACCCGACACCCGTCATCCACAGACCATGGATGGCTTGTTTGTAAAATTGTTTGGTTGTGTAGTTGGATAGATTATTTGGTTTGAATTGAATTGTTTGGTGAATTGAAATGGATTTGATTGATGAGTGAATGGCGTGGGCCTTCACTAGACCGGGCATAAGGCTAGGCCTCGTCCCGTTTCTAGTATCGTGCCGTTATGCCGCCGAAATTTTCTAAAATATGTTAGAAAAATAAAAATATCATTTTATTGAATAAATGAACTGAATAGAAATTCATGTGTTAAAATAAAATATTTTATCGTTAAAAATATAATTTTTAACGTGAAAATGGATAAATGAATATTTATAAACAAATCGGCCGATTTGTTTATATACACTGATTTGACTGATATCGATTGGGTCGATAAATTTTACACGTCGCCCAACTGCACAAATAAAATCTGTGTTTGATTGTTTGAAACCCCACACGGGTGTTGGGATGAAATTTGAAGTTCACTCATCCTGATTGATTAAATATGTCGATCGATTGATTGACAGGCTGTTATAAGCGTTAGATATCTATATTTGATGCTTATACAGTGTGGTGCACTGTGGATGATGGTTGATTGTTTATTATTGCTATTATATACATGTGTTGTATGGAATCCGTATAATTAACATTATATGGTGATTGATTGGGCCTCATTCCAATTGGGAAAATAATGAATATTATAAAAGAAAATTCATGTGTTGAATATAAAAATAGTCATGTGTTGACGATGTTCATGTGTTGAGTGAAATATTTTATATAATAAAAATTTACATCTTTATCATATTTAAAATTAGAACTACTTCCCAGTAGAAGTCTAATTGAAAATCAAACGATAGATACCATAGTTTTATAAAATATTTTACATAACAAAAATAGTGATGTGTTGACAGTACTCATGTGTTGAGATTAGTCGTGGGTTGAAAAAAATATAGATTTATGTGTTGAATGGGATGAATATTCATTTGTTGAATAAAATAAAGAAGTTGTGAAAAATATAAAGCCGTGTTGATTAGTTTTGCGCCATTTTGACGTGAACGATATTTATATCGATTTTATTCGTTGTATAATGAATATTGAAAAGTGATTTCGAAATTAAATATTTTGAAATTGAAATTTAAAATGAATTGAATTGAAAACGATTTTGAAATGAACTGAATTGAAAACGATTTCGAAATGAATTGAATTGAAAACGATTTCGAAATGAACTGAATTGAAAACGATTTCGAAATGAATTGAATTGAAAACGATTTCGAAATGAATTGAATTGAAAACGATTTCGAAATGAATTGAATTGAAAACGAATTCAAATTGAATTGACAGTGAATTGAAATGAATTCAAATTGAATTAAAATTTGAATTGAATAGAAATGAATTTTAAAACGGATTTATAAAGAAGAATTCAATTTTGATTTGAATTGAATATAGAAGTTGAATTGTTTCAGAAACGAATTTAAAACGAGTTATAAAATTCGTTTTAAATGGAAATCGACGAAATATATATTATATATATTATATATACAATATAATGGCCTGAATAGAACGCGCCGCGCCGCGGCAGTTCGTGAATTTCGACCATTTATTTCAAACGGACATTGCGGGAGATCCGACCGTCGGATTCTCCTAAAACCGGAACCGTTGGGTTCGTATCGAAAAGAGCTTTCCAATGAATATTAGAAATTTGAAATCTAACTGTTGGATTTGGAGTTATGTCCAAATCAAATTCGAAAAAGGTCGCTGTAAGTGCAGTTCCATGGCCGTTGTTGGAAATCGACTGTACGGGCCTTGATAAAATTATTAAAAATATCTATAATTTGTGTAAAATTATAATATGTGAATTGGAAAGAACTGGGATGGAAAACTCCACATTTCAAATGATAAAAATAGATTTTTATCGAAATGAACTAGTTTTGAACTAGAATTAAAATCAATTTATTTTTGAAATAAATAAATTGAATTTGAAAGTGATTTTAAAAAATAATAATCAATATTCCCAATAGGTGAAATGGAAGTGGAGTTGAATCGAAATTATCTTCGGGATATTTCGATGTTGGATTTCGTGACTATACAGATATTGTTATGGGAATTTGAAAGATATATTTTATATCGTTATTTCCAATACGATATATGTTGGTTTCAGAATTTGATATTGAATATAAGCCGATATATTTTCTATTCAGAGCCTTGTATTTAATATCAAATGTGATTTGGGTTTATCGTGAATCGTGTTTTAGATGACGTTGGTTCTTTAACCCAGTTAAAGGCAAGATATCGATTTTTGAGAAGATTAAAACTAAGTGGAGTTTTAATGAATCTTTAATTAGATTAAAAATGTGAATTGATAATTTAAATTATCAAATTTGAAAGGTGATCGAGAATGGAGTATCACCAGTTTTGCTCCAAAGCTATAGTTAAATCTTTAATTAGATTTGAACGTGAAATGATAACTAATTTTACCGATAACACCATGGTGTTAGATATGGAGTATCACCAGTTTTGCTCCATGGGATATATAGGTTGGGATTGGGAAATAAACTAAATAATTACTTCGGTGTGGTTCGTTAATCTCGACTAGTTTGAAATGATATCCAAAGGAAGATTAAAGAATAAATTTAGAAGAATTTATCTTTGATAAAATTAATGGGAACCTTTCCCTAAGAATGTGATTTTTTGAATAAAAGAATATTCTGAATTGGAATGAGGCGTTTGAGGTGTTTGTGTAACATTCGTTTATTATATACGTGGGTTATTCAAAAAGGCCGGGTTATACCCATTCTGAATAACCGATTTGACGAGATGTCGAAGGTGAAGACGGTGGTAGAAGACCGGAAGTCTTCACATCGTTTGAGTGATTATTGATGATCTTGATTGGGCTGTACACCCAAGATGAGGGAAACAGTTGGTGATCGTCCAGACGTACCTGGAGATGGATGGATATGCGAGGAAAGTGCCTCCGGTTTCGTTCAGACCCAGAACGAACTTGTAAATGGATTGTGTGTCTGACATTGGATTTTATTCTGTGTTGATTGATCTTTATTAAATATACATCTGTTTGGCGGCAGAGAATTTATTCTCTTGCTTAACGCCCTTCTCTGAGACGTACGAGCTCAGAGGTTGTATATCGATGGACACTAGTCGCATGGAGTGAATTGCCAATGTGGCATGCGTAAGTGGCAATTGATCAAGGCTTCTGTTGAAAAGCAAAGTCTTGTGGTTGATGATCAAAGCACGGCCTGTGTGGCGTAGCTTTGTGTATAACGTGAATTCGTGAGCCTCACACCTCGGTATGAGTCAAAAACGGGAGATGGACCGCTGGGAGAGCACGACGTTTCTTTCTAGCTAGGGTGGTGTCAGTGACCTACCAGCCCTGACATTTATATACTTTTCACCTGTGTGGTTGTTGGATACGAGGCGCCTCGGATATAGGTCTGTAAGGACCGGGAAACGTGTGTTCAGGAATTGCCAATCCTCAAAAGTAAGAGAGGACCGGCCCAGCCGATTCCAAGGATCATAGTGGGGTCCTGAGGCATTTGCTAGAGTGTCTCGAACACGGAGAGGAGCTTGCCCCTTGCCTCGACTCATGACGGAATCCAATTTACAATACGTGTATTTCGGCTTTATTTGTAGAGCCTAGTATGGCGACATAGTGGGATGGGGCACTCATGCCGTCTATGATTTATATTTATGATTGAAATTGTTTTGACACTATACACTTATTATAGTATCAAATGATTTGTTTTAAACGTATCAAGCATGCTTTGGCTGTTATAAGGTAAAAACCCTATCCTCCGGCTTGCGTTGCATTGTGTGATGGGACCTGGGTCTTATAACAGCTTCATTTTTCTTTATTAAGCATTGCGCTGTTTGTTCTATGCACTGGTATCCTTAGGAGGAAACCCGTTCCGTGTTATACGGCGTGGTCCCTTGATTTACCGAACTTTAAAATAAAGAATTATAACTGTTTTAGTTCTCAAACCAGTCCCATGACTGACCTGGAGTTTATTGTTTTAACCTAAACTCTGGGTGCCCCTATTTTCCACACGGGCAGCTAGTAGTTTTGGTTTTGCAGATTTATATTCATAGGGTCCTGATTTACAGCTGGAACGATGTTCGGAAAGCTCTGTATCCGTGTATCACTTCTAGTTGTGTTTTGTATATTTTTCCGTTGCTATGTAATTTATTGTAATCTCTGATATTTATCGAATGTAATTTATTCATTTATACTCTGTATATTCTTGTATCTGATGGAATTGTTGTAATAGCATTGAAATGTTCTTTCGTCTGCGTCCTTTTGTGTGTTTTTCTCAAAGTATTCGTGCTTTCCTTTACGGGGAAGTTACGGGTTCTCTCAGTTGGTATCAGAGCTTTGGTTTACAGAGCTCGAGAACAAGACACATTAGAACCATACGAAAGAATTCATCAGATATTGGATTAGCAATATCCAATTAGAATGACTCGTTAGAGATAGGATCAGTAGTATCCTAGAACGAGTGTGAAGAGTATATTTTTCAAATGATAACAATTTTGTTTTGAAAATTTAAATCGCTTTATACGTATTTGATTATTTATTTATTTTCAATATGGACAATCGAGTATATATAGATTTTGCGTATACGCGTCATGAACGTATAGTCGAAGTTTTAATATATTGGATAGATATAGAGTCACATTCTAGACACCCGGGGATAATTCTGGTGATGTGGCCACATCATCAGTATTTATGTTCGTGTTTCGAAGGTGTGATTTCTATATATTTCCATTAGACTGGTGTGAGAACCAAAACCAATATATAGTTAGAACACATTGTTGTGAATTGGCATCAAAACAAGATTTTCCGTATATATATATATCAAATTAAGAATTTGAAACTCTAATCCACTAATTGATTGATGTTTGTGTTGTTTGTTTGCTAATTTTTAACCATTTATGCCTAATAGAATCAAATATTGAATTATATTGAAATTTGGTCGCATTTGCTTGCATATACATGTACTTACATTGAGCAGGTCATAGCAAGGAGGCTAGAGCCGAAGAATAAAATTTGTTTGCCCGACAAATAGGTACATGTTTACTACATAATTTCCTGTTTTGCTTGGGTGATGATGATTTTGTGAGCCTATTGGCTAGCCTCTCGGCTTTTTCTTTTTCTTTTTGAGATCTGAAGGACCGGGGAAGCTATTTGAAATTCCCCGATGCTCCCGGTGCAGGGGAGGTTATGGAGAAATTTTTCAAAAATTTAGGGTGTTAGCTAAATTTTTGAAATTTTGGAAATTCTCAGAAACTGAAAAGTTGGAGAATGGAAGCCAGACCGAACGTAGATTTGATTGATCGAACCACTTTCGACTTTGTTCCTTTTCGGGGACGAAAAGTTTTAAGTGGGGGAGATTGTAACAACCCGTAAAATGCGAGCCAGTTTGAAATTTTTATTTTGGCGATTTTAGCGAATTTAGAATATTTAAAATAGATTATTTTAAATAATATCGACGAAAATTTATTTTGAATAGAATTCGACGTATATATCTATATACGTCGTCGTTAGAATATAAATAATTATATATAATTATAAATAGAATTGAAAATGGCGCGGTAGTTCGATAATTCGATTTCAAACTTCAATTGAATGTACCGGGTGCAAAACAATCCGGATTTTAGTGAAAACAAAATCATTAGGATCTAATTGATAATATCTTTCCAACGAATCCGACAAATCGAAATTTCATAGTGGGAATCAAAAGATATGTCCAGTTGAAAATTCTGAATAGTCGCTATGGAATTCAGGCCCTTAAAAATGGACATTTTGCAAATGACCTCGGAATTCGACGAAACCAGTTTTGTTGGGTCCGTGATGCTAAATTATTGCTAGATTCCAAATTTCATAATTTTTCGAATCAATATGTGAGCGTGGCAAGGGAAAACGCGTTTGACCAGTTTTAGTTGATTTTAATCGACTGGAAATTGGCCATTTTTCCAACGGTCTCAGAATTTGGCAAAACTAGTTTTGTTAGGACCGTATCGTCAATACGAAGCTAGAAAATATTTTTCTGGAATTTTTAGAGTTCGTATGCGACCCCGGTAATTTGAAATGTACGTTTAAAATTCAATATAGTGATTTAAATGAAAATTCAACGGAAACTGATTCAAACAGTCGAATTGGCCTGCGATACATATCCCATTGTGTTCGGAATGGGGGTAAAACGCTGTGGACGACAGGCGGTGGACCTCGTTTAGAGGTCGTTGGTGAAAGTCAACTTTTTGCAATTAAAAATAATTAAATTAAATAAAATTTAAAATATATAAACCCCCCAACTCTTCTCGTTTTCATTCAGAAGAAAGAAGAAGAAAAAGGGGCGAACGACGGGGGGGCCAAAGCCGCCGCCGCCGCTGCCACCAGGGCCGCCGCGCCCTGGCGCCGACCCCTCCCAGGGGTCCTCCGACCTCTTCTCCCCCTTTTCCCCTTCGATCCACGCGCAAACCCTAGCCACGCGCCGCCCAGTCACCCACCGCACCACCGCCACCTCGCTCGAAACCCCACCTCCCCCTTGGCCTGCCGCCGGCCTGAGCAGCCCCACCACCACCCCATTCCCGACGTTGGACCCCCCCTGCAAACGAAGACGGAAAAAAAAATAAGGAGAAAGGTGAGTTTTTGTTTAGTTTAATCCATTTATATTTAAATACACTATTTAAACACAGTTTTTATATATTAAAAATCATTGTTTTGCAAATGAATTATATATAAACTAATTTAGAATAAAGTTTGATTTTTATTTAGTTGCAAAGAAAAAAATGCGATTTTTATGTTAGTGAATATACAATTTTTATAGAAATGGTATGGTATAAAAATAGAATTTTTTTTTCTTTTCCATGAAGTTAGATAAGTGGAAATATGATTTTCATATTTTTTTAAAGTAATAAAAATATGATTTTTATATTTTTAAAGTATTAAAATTATAGTCTTTACTATATAGCGATTATAAAAATATGCTTTATATATTTTTAAAGTAGTAAAAATATAATCTTTTACATTGTAGAAAGATAAAAATATGATCTTTGCATAGTAGGAACTATAAAAATATCATCTTTGTATATGTAGCAAAATAAAAATCTGATTTTTATTTTATATACGTTGAAATCAAGTGATGATTTTTATAAAGGCGAAATCTTTATTTTAGAAAAGGCGAAATCTATATTTTTGAAAAGGCGAGATCTTTATATGAAGAATAGCGAGATAAAAATATAATTTTTATCCATACAGTAGCGTTGTGGAAAATTCGATTTTTAAATATATGAAGTGATTATGAAAATATGATTTTTAAAATTGAAAGTGAATAAATAAAAATGTGATTTTTATTTTAAAGACATCGAAATATAAAAATGTGTGATTTTTATATATATAGTGACTACGGGCACAAGAAGACGATAAAAAGGCGAGAAGAAGAGTCAAGATGATTGGACAGCTTTCGGTGAGAACTTCTCACTCTAAATTCTCTTTTTCTAGTTATATATATATATACTAGGATGTAGACGGTGCTTAGTAGCACCCGACACCCGTCATCCACAGACCATGGATGGCTTGTTTGTAAAATTGTTTGGTTGTGTAGTTGGATAGATTATTTGGTTTGAATTGAATTGTTTGGTGAATTGAAATGGATTTGATTGATGAGTGAATGGCGTGGGCCTTCACTAGACCGGGGATAAGGCTAGGCCTCGTCCCGTTTCTAGTATCGTGCCGTTATGCCGCCAAAATTTTCTAAAATATGTTAGAAAAATAAAAATATCATTTTATTGAATAAATGAACTGAATAGAAATTCATGTGTTAAATAAAATGTTTTATCGTTAAAAATATAATTTTTAACGTGAAAATGGATAAATGAATATTTATAAACAAATCGGCTGATTTGTTTATATACACTGATTTGACTAATATCGATTGGGTCGATAAATTGTACACTCGCCCAACTGCACAAATAAAATCTGTGTTTGATTGTTTGAAACCCCACACGGGTGTTGGGATGAAATTTGAAGTTCACTCATCCTGATTGATTAAATATGTCGATCGATTGATTGTCAGGCTGTTATAAGCGTTAGATATCTATATTTGATGCTTATACAGTGTTGTGCACTGTGGATGATGGTTGATTGTTTATTATTGCTATTATATACATGTGTTTCATGGAATCCGTATAATTAACATTATATGGTGATTGATTGGGCCTCATTCCAATCGGGAAAATAATGGATATTATAAAAGAAAATTCATGTGTTGAATATAAAAATAGTCATGTGTTGACGATGTTCATGTGTTGAGTGAAATATTTTATATAATAAAAATTTACATCTTTATCATATTTAAAATTAGAACTACTTCCCAGTAGAAGTCTAATTGAAAATCAAACGATAGATACCATAGTTTTATAAAATATTTTACATAACAAAAATAGTGATGTGTTGAGATTAGTCGTGGGTTGAAAAAAATATAGATTCATTTGTTGAATGGGATGAATATTCATTTGTTGAATAAAATAAAGAAGTTGTGAAAAATATAAAGCCGTGTTGATTAGTTTTGCGCCATTTTGACGTGAACGATATTTATATCGATTTTATTCGTTGTATAATGAATATTGAAAAGTGATTTCGAAATTAAATATTTTGAAATTGAAATTTAAAATGAATTGAATTGAAAACGATTTTGAAATGAACTGAATTGAAAACGATTTCGAAATGAATTGAATTGAAAACGATTTCGAAATGAACTGAATTGAAAACGATTTTGAAATGAATTGAATTGAAAACGATTTCGAAATGAATTGAATTGAAAACGATTTCGAAATGAATTGAATTGAAAACGATTTCGAAATGAATTGAATTGAAAACGAATTCAAATTGAATTGAAAGTGAATTGAAATGAATTCAAATTGAATTAAAATTTGAATTGAATAGAAATGAATTTTAAAACGGATTTATAAAGAAGAATTCAATTTAGATTTGAATTGTATATAGAAGTTGAATTGTTTCAGAAACGAATTTAAAACGAGTTATAAAATTCGTTTTAAATGGAAATCGACGAAATATATACTATATATATTATATATATAATATAATGGCCTGAATAGAACGCGCCGCGCCGCGGCAGTTCGTGAATTTCGACCATTTATTTCAAACGGACATTACGGGAGATCCGACCGTCGGATTCTCCTAAAACCGGAACCGTTGGGTTCGTATCGAAAAGAGCTTTCCAATGAATATTAGAAATTTGAAATCTAACGGTTGGATTTAGAGTTATGTCCAAATCAAATTCGAAAAAGGTCGCTGTAAGTGCAGTTCGATGGCCGTTGTTGGAAATCGACTGTACGGGCCTTGATAAAATTATTAAAAATATCTATAATTTGTGTAAAATTATAATATGTGAATTGGAAAGAACTGGGATGAAAAACTCCACATTTCAAATGATAAAAATAGATTTTTATCGAAATGAACTAGTTTTGAACTAGAATTAAAATCAATTTATTTTTGAAATAAATAAATTGAATTTGAAAGTGATTTTAAAAAAAAAATTCAATATTCCCAATAGGTGAAGTGGAAGTGGAGTTGAATCGAAATTATCTTCGGGATATTTCGATGTTGGATTTCGTGACTATACAGATATTGTTATGGGAATTTGAAAGATATATTTTATATCGTTATTTCCAATACGATATATGTTGGTTTCAGAATTTGATATTGAATATAAGCCGATATATTTTCTATTCAGAGCCTTGTATTTAATATCAAATGTGATTTGGGTTTATCGTGAATCGTGTTTTAGATGACGTTGGTTCTTTAACCAAGTTAAAGGCAAGATATCGATTTTTGAGAAGATTAAAACTAAGTGGAGTTTTAATGAATCTTTAATTAGATTAAAAATGTGAATTGGTAATTTAAATTATCAAATTTGAAAGGTGATCGAGAATGGAGTATCACCAGTTTTGCTCCAAAGCGATAGTTAAATCTTTAATTAGATTTGAACGTGAAATGGTAATTAATTTTACCGATAACACCGTGGTGTTAGATATGGAGTATCACCAGTTTTTCTCCATGGGATATATAGGTTGGGATTGGGAAATAAACTAAATAATTACTTTGGTGTGGTTCGTTAATCCCGACTAGTTTGAAATGATATCCAAAGGAAGATTAAAGAATAAATTTAGAAGAATTTATCTTTGATAAAATTAATGGGAACCTTTCCCTAAGAATGTGATTTTGTGAATAAAAGAATATTCTGGATTGGAATGAGGCGTTTGAGGTGTTTGTGTAACATTCGTTTATTATATACGTGGGTTATTCAGAAAGGCCGGGTTATACCCATTCTGAATAACCGATTCGACGAGATGTCGAAGGTGAAGACGGTGGTAGAAGACCGGAAGTCTTCACATCGTTTGAGTGATTACTGATGATCTTGATTGGGCTGTACACCCAAGATGAGGGAAACAGTTGGTGATCGTCCAGACGTACCTGGAGATGGATGGATATGCGAGGAAAGTGCCTCCGGTTTCGTTCAGACCCAGAACGAACTTGTAAATGGATTGTGTGTCTGACATTGGATTTTATTCTGTGTTGATTGATCTTTATTAAATATACATCTGTTTGGCGGCAGAGAATTTATTCTCTTGCTTTAAGCCCTTCTCTGAGACGTACGAGCTCAGAGGTTGTATATCGATGGACATCAGTCGCATGGAGTGAATTGCCAATGTGGCATGCGTAAGTGGCAATTGATCAAGGCTTCTGTTGAAAAGCAAAGTCTTGTGGTTGATGATCAAAGCACGGCCTGTGTGGCGTAGCTTTGTGTATAACGTGAATTCGCGAGCCTCACACCTCGGTATGAGTCAAAAACGGGAGATGGACCGCTGGGAGAGCACGACGTTTCTTTCTAGCTAGGGTGGTGTCAGTGACCTACCAGCCCTGACATTTATATACTTTTCACCTGTGTGGTTGTTGGATACGAGGCGCCTCGGATATAGGTCTGTAAGGACCGGGAAACGTGTGTTCAGGAATTGCCAATCCTCAAAAGTAAGAGAGGACCGGCCCAGCCGATTCCAAGGATCATAGTGGGGTCCTGAGGCATTTGCTAGAGTGTCTCGAACGCGGAGAGGAGCTTGCCCCTTGCCTCGACTCATGACGGAATCCAATTTCCAATACGTGTATTTCGGCTTTATTTGTAGAGCCTAGTATGGCGACATAGTGGGATGGGGCACACATGCCGTCTATGATTTATATTTATGATTGAAATTGTTTTGACACTATACACTTATTATAGTATCAAATGATTTGTTTTAAACGTATCAAGCATGCTTTGGCTGTTATAAGGTAAAAACCCTATCCTCCGGCTTGCGTTGCATTGTGTGATGGGACCTGGGTCTTATAACAGCTTCATTTTTCTTTATTTAGCATTGCGCTGTTTGTTCTATGCACTGGTATCCTTGGGAGGAAACCCGTTCCGTGTTATACGGCGTGGTCCCTTGATTTACCGAACTTTAAAATAAAGAATTATAACTGTTTTAGTTCTCACACCAGTCCCATGACTGACCTGGAGTTTATTGTTTTAACCTAAACTCTAGGTGCCCCTATTTTCCACATGGGCAGCTAGTAGTTTTGGTTTTGCAGATTTATATTCACAGGGTCCTGATTTACAGCTGGAACGATGTTCGGAAAGCTCTGTATCCGTGTATCACTTCTAGTTGTGTTTTGTATATTTTTCCGTTGCTATGTAATTTATTGTAATCTCTGATATTTATCGAATGTAATTTATTCATTTATACTCTGTATATTCTTGTATCTGATGGAATTGTTGTAATAGCAATGAAATGTTCTTTCGTCTGCGTCCTTTTGTGTGTTGTTCTCAAAGTATTCGTGCTTTCCTTTACGGGGAAGTTACCGGTTCTCTCAGGTTTTAAGGCTACAATCAAAGAAATATGGTAAGAATTTAATAACGGTATGGCACCATTTAAATTTTGAAAACAAAATAAAAGTTGTACATGTGTGTGTATATATATATATATGTATATATGCATATGTATATATGTATACATACATGTGTAATATGGTCATTAGACATTTTTAATACATATGAGGACCTTATATATGAATATAATTAAAATTAATCTAAGGAACATGCACATAACAAAAAAAAATTGGTCTGTCGAAATTCGGGTTATTACATCTGGTATCAGAGCCTGGGTTTAGGATTCCTATAGAGTTAGTGAGTGAACGTATTTGTATTTTTTTTAAATATAAATATTATATATATATATATGTATACGTACATCCATGAAGGAACCCACATAATAGGAAAAGCATAATCTGGTAAAGTTGGGATATCTACGTTGTACACTAAAGGAATAAATTAGGAAATCAGAGACCCTTTGGCAATTTGGGTGGAAAATGTACAATATACTTTATAAAAGGAAAGGTGAATCCCATGTGTTAGTGTTTCAGATTAGTGGGCTTGGTGGTAAAACCTTATAGATTGGAAAATGTTAAAAAGAAATAATGGATTAGGAACATATATAGTTGGGAGAATTGACTTCGTGTGTAATAACCCGGAAATCTGAGCCAATTTAAATTTTTTATTTTGGCAATTTTAGTGAATTTTGGGTATTTAAAATGAAATATTTTAAATGATAGCAACGGAAAATTTATTTTGAATAGTATTAGAACATATACATTTATATAGATCGTTGTTAGAATATAAATATTTAATTTTAATTATAAAAGGTATTGAAAATGGCGAGGTAGTTCGAAAATTCGATTTCAAATTTCAAATGAATGTACAAGATTAAAATAAACCGGATTTTAGCGAAACCAAAAATATTAGAATCTATTTGAGAATATCTTTCCAACGTATCCATAAAATTGAAATTTCATAGCGGGAATCAAAAGATATGCCCCGTTGAAAATTTAGAATAGTCGCTATGGAATTCTGGCCCTTAAAATTGGAAATTTTGCAAACGACCTCGGTTTTTGATGAAACCACTTTTGTTGGATCCGTGATGTCAAGTTATTTCTAGATTCCAAAATTCGTAATTTTCTGAATCAATATTTGAGTGTGGCAAAGGAAAACACATTTGACCAGTTTTAGTTGATTTTAATCGACTGGAAAATGGCCATTTTTCAAACGGTCTCGGAATTTGATGAAATTGGTTTTGTTAGGACCATATCGTCAATACGAAGCTAGAAAATATTTTTCGGGAATTTTTCTAGTTAGTATGTGGCCCCGGTAAAACGAAATGCACGTTAGAATTCAATATATAGATTTATATTTTGATTTTGACGAAAACTAATCGAAACGAGCGAATCAGCCTACGATACATATCCCATTGTGTTCGAAATGGGGGTATTTAGCTATGGACGACAGTCGGTGGGTTCGATTTAGAGTTCGAAATTAAAACTTGCTTTTTGAAATTAAATAATTAAATAAATATATTAATATACTAATATACTCTCTCTCCCTCCCCCCATAGCTCTATCTACTTAGATCGGTTAAAATAGAAAAGAAAGAGAAAATTAAAACCCATGTTGACCGCCGCCCGAACCCCCCATCGGAGCTGCGCCTCTTCGGCGACGCCATCGTCGCCATCGTCGCGCCACCTCTCATCAGGCGTCGCGCCACCCCCTCTCTCTCATCCTCTTTAGCGCCCATCCTCTCTCTCCACGAACCCAAAGCACCCCAAACAGAGCCACCGCTGATGCACAAAACCGCCGCCGACGCCTTCACTAAACCCTACCTCCGACGAACTCCGATCCGCCCCATTGCTGCTCCTGAAGTCGGACCCCTCCCATTTGCCAAGGACGGTAGAAAATTGTGAGTTTTGTTTTTTATTTTTATTCTATGATTGATAATCTAAATTAGCAAAGTTATAATACATAAATTCGCAAAGTTATGATTTTTATATAAAAAAAATATGATCTTTATATGAGTAGAGAAATAAAAATCAGTTTTTTCTTAATAAGAAGTAGCGAATAGATAGATTTGATTTTTATAAAGAAGTAGGAATTGAAAATATTTGATTTTTAGTTATACAAAGTTTTTTAATCATGTAAAAAAGAGTTTTTTTTAAATATATAAAAGATTGGATTATATATATATATATATATATATATATATATATATATATATATATAACGAGTAAAAAGATTGGATTTTTAATCGCATAAAAATTTGATCTTTATGTATATAGCGTTGTGAGGAAAAGAGTGATTTTAATAGTAGTGAAATAAAAATATAATCTTTACAGTATATGAAGTGAAATTAAAATATGAACTTTATTTTTAGCATGAATTAGTGAGGATAAAGACTAGATTTTATATGAGTAGCGGATTAAAAATAGAATTTTTTAAATAATAGAGAATGTAAAAATATGATTTTTATATATGTATAAAGCCAGAATAAAAATATATTTTTTATATGATGAGAAGAATAAAAATGTGATTTTTATTGTGAACAGCGTGAAATGGTTGAGTTGGAATATCGGGCAAATCCAAACCATTCAGAAATTCTGAAGTGAAAATAGCGGGGTGGATCCCCAAGGTGAGAACTCCTCACTTTTATTTCTATTTCTAGTTTGAAATATACACTAGGATGCAGACGGTGCTTAGCAGCACCCGACACCCGTCGTCCACAGACCATGGACGACTTGTTTGATTTTGTGTGTTGTGAAAATTGATTGTGATATGTGTTGAAGTAAAATATATATTCATATGTTGAAGTAAAATATATATTCATGTGTTGAAATAAAATATATATTCATGTGTTGAAATAAAATATATATTCATGTGTTAAAATAAAATATATATTCATGTGTTGAAGTAAAATATATGTTCATGTGTTGAAGTAAAATAAATATTCATGTGTTGAAGTAAAATATATATTCACGGGTTGAAGTAAAATAAATATTCATTTAAAAATCAAACGATTTGTTTATGTACACCGATTTGACTGATATTGATTGGAACAATAAATTTTACACATCGCCCAACTGCACAAATAATAAATCTGTGTTTGTTGATTTGAAACCCCACACGGGTATTGGGATGATATTTGACGTACACTAATCCCGATTGTTTAGTTGTGTGTCAATCGATGGTTGGACAGAATGTGTAAGCATTAATTATTTATATTTAATGCTTATGAAGTTGTGTGGTGCACTCTGGATGATGGTTGATGATTTATCGTTGCTATTATATACATGTGTTGTAGAAAATCCATATAATTAACATTATATGGTAATTAATTGGGCCTCATTCCAATTTGGAAAATAAGAAATATTATAAAAATAAATTCTTGTGTTGAATAGAAAATAAATTCATGTGTTGAATAGAAAATATATTCATGTGTTGAATAGAAAATAAATTCATGTGTTTAATAGAAAATATATTCATGTGTTGAATAGAAAATAAATTCATGTGTTGAATGAAAATAAATTCATGTGTTGAATAGAAATAAAAATTCATGTGTTGAATAGAAAATATATTCATGTGTTGAATAGAAAATAAATTCATGTGTTGAATAGAAAATAAATTCATGTGTTGAATAGAAAATATATTCATGTGTTGAATAGAAAATATATTCATGTGTTGAATATAAAATAAATTCATGTGCTGAATGAAAATAAATTCATGTGTTGAATAGAAATAAAAATTCATGTGTTGAATAGAAATAAAAATTCATGTGTTGAATAGAAAATATATTCATGTGTTGAATAAAAATAAATTCATGTGTTGAATAAAAATAAATTCATGTGATGAATAGAAATAAAAATCCATGTGCTGGATAGAATAAATATTCATGTGTTGAATTGAATAAATATTCATGTGTTGAATAAAAGCTGTGTTGACTAGATTGATGCCATTTTGACGTGAATGATATTTATATCGATTTTATTCATTTTTATAATGAATATGGAAAAGAAAGTGATTTCAAAATATAACGTTTTGAAAATATTATCATTTGTATATCAATGATGTGGAATATTCAATTTTGATTCGAAATTGAATATGAAGTTGAAATCGTTTCGAAAACGAATTTCAAACGATTTATAGAATACGTTTTGAAAGGAAATCGACGAAATATATATTATATATATATTATATATATAATGGCCTTAATAGAACGCACCGCGCTGCGGCAGTTCGTGAATTTCGGCCATTGACTTCGAATGGATATTACGGGAGATCCGACCGTCGGATTCTTAAAAATGGAACCGTTGGGTTCGTATCGAAAAGGGATTTCTAACGAATATTAGAGATCTGAAATTTAACGGTTGGATTTGAAATTATGTCCAAATCAAATTTGGAAATGGTCGGTGTAAGTGCAGTTCGATGACCGTTGATGGAAATCAACTGTACGGGCCTTGATAAAATTACTAAAAATAGTAATAATTTGTGTAAAATCGTATTAAATGATTTGTGAAGAATTGAGGTGAAAAATTCAAAATTTGAAAAGATAAAAATAGATTTTTATCGAAATGAACTAGTTTAGAACTAGAACAATAATTTATTTACTTTCGAAATAAATAAATTGGATTTGAAATGGTTTTAAAAGTAACCCGAAGTTTCAATAACTGAATTGGAATGGAATGTGATTTTGGGTTTATAGTGAACCGTGTTTTAAATGACATTGGTTCTTTAACCCAGTTAAAGACAGGATGTGGTTTCCCAAGTTAAACAATCATTAATATTATTTTTGGGAAGATTAAAACTAAGTGGAATTTTAATGAATCTTTGGTTAGATTGAAGTGATCGAGAATGGAGTATCACCAGTTTTGCTCCAGGCGATAGTTAAATCTTTAATTAGATTTGAACGTGAAATGGTAATTAAATTTACCGATAACACCATGGTGTTAGATATGAAGTATGACCAGTTTTACTTCATGGGACGAATAGGTTGGGATTAGGAAATAAAATAAATGATTATTGCGGTGTGGCTGGCTAATCCCGACTAATTTTAGTTGATATTCAAAGGAAGATTAAAGGATAAATTAAAAGAATTTATCTTAGATAAAATTAATGGGAACCTTTCCCAACGTATAAGGATATTTGAATAAAAGGACATTCTGAATTGGAATGAGGCGTATGTTGTGTTTGTGTAACACTAGTTTATTATATACGCGAGTTATTCAGAAAGATCGGGTTTATCCCATTCTAAATAACTGATTCGACGTAGTGTCGAGGATAAAGACGGTGGTTGAAGACCGGAAGTCTTCAAATCGTTTTGGGTGATTACTGATGATCTTGATTGGGCTGTACACCCAAGAGGAGGGAATCAGTTGGTGATCGTCTAGACGTACTTGGAGATCGATGGATATGCAAGGTACAAGGTGCCTCAGGTTTCATTCAAACCCAAAACAGACTTGTAAATGGACTGTGTGTCCGACATTGGATTTTATTCTATGTGATTGATTTCTATTAAATATATATCTGCTTGGCGGCAGAGAATTTATTCTCTTACTTAACGCCCTTCTCTGAGACGTATGAGCTCAGAGGTTATATATTGATGTATATCAAATGCATGGAGTGAATTGCCTGTGTGGCATGCCTAAGTGGCTATTGATCAAGGCTTCTGTTGAAAAGCAAAGTCTTGTGGTTGATGATCAAAGCACCGACTGTGTGGCATAGCTTTGTTTAGCGTTGATTCGCGAGCCTCACACCCCAGTTGTGAACCAGAAACGGGAGAAGGATCCAGGAAGGGCATGCATTTCTTTCTAGCTAGGATAGTGTCAGTGACCTACCAGACCTAACATTTATATATTATCACCTGTGTGGTTGTTGCGGTTGCGAGGCGCCTCGGATATATCGGTGACTATGTGGAGCCGATGGAGTCATTTGGCTCATTTACGCCCCAAAGGGCGAGGAAACTAAGTGTTCAGGTATTTTAATCCACATCGGTGGACCGGCCCTGTGGCTCCTAGGTGCAGTTGCGGCTGTAGCCTAAGGCTTGGGCTAGACAATCTCGAATTCGGTATAGGATGATCCCTTGCCTCGGTTCATACATGGAAACCCAACTTCCAATACGTGACTTTGCGGTTTTAATTGTAGAACTAGTATGGCGTCATGATATATGGTACCCATGCCATCTATGATTGATATTAATGATTGAAATTGTTTTGACACTATACACTTATAGTAATAAAAGACGAAATTTAGTTTATCAAGCATTCTTTGGCTACTATAAGGTAAAACCCTATCCTTCGGCTTGTGCTGCATTGTGTGATGGGACCTAGGTCTTATAATAGCTTCATTGTTCCTTATTTACCGTTGCGCTGTTGTTTTATGCATTGGTATTCTTGGGAGGAAACACGTTCTGTGTTATACGGCATGGTCCCTTGATTTACCGAACTTTAAAATAAAGTTTAATAACTGTTTTAGTTCTCACACCAGTCACATGACTGACCTGGAGTTTATTGTTTTAACCTAAACTCTGGGCAGCTAGTAGTTTTGGGTTTGCAGATTCATATTCACAGGATCCTGATTTATAGCTGGAACAATACTCGGAAAGCTCTATATCCGTATATTACTTTAAATTGTGTATTGTATTATTTTTCCCCTGCTATGTAATGTAATTTAAATCTTTGATATTTTGTATTGTATAATATTTATTCATACTCTGTATATTCTTGTATTCTGATGAACTGTTGTAATAAGCAATGAAGTGTTCTTCTGTTTGTGTTCTGATCTGTCTTGTCCTCAAAGTATCCGCTCTTTCCTTCACGGGGAAGTTACGGGTCCTTACATTGTGGGAGTCTCTAGGAAAGCCTCATTAAAATTGGAAACCCTCTTTGAGTCTAACACCCGTGCTAACTTTTAAGAACTTGAAATTATAAATGCTTTTGGAAGGTGGTTTATGGTGTTTTCAAGTTTTAATCTTAAAACTTATAATTTTATAATATGTAAAGAACACATTAGAAAAGTACATATTGAGTTTTGAGGTAAAATGGGTATATTTTGGAAATAGTAAATTCTTATGAAAATTATTGTCTAAAATAAATTCTCTCATTAAAAAGGTGCACATTATAGAGAATGTATAGCTCGCTTATTTTCTGGTTATATTAAATGAAAGAATCAAAAAGCAAAACTTAGAAAATATTGCATTTTGTTGAAAGCTGGAATTTTCAGTAAAGAAGTTTTGAAATTACTATTTTTTTGACAATCATTTTTAATAAATTGTTTTAAGAAGAAATATTTGTTGGGTGGACAAAAATAAGTTATAGAAATTAAGAATAGAGTAGATGGTTGCACCTTGTAGTAAGTAACTAAGCCGACCTTAAGGGCAAGAATGAGTTATAAACCTGATTGAGAATAGTTGTCCTTGTCTACTCCATATTTTATGATTTGAAAAAAAAATGATTTACACATTTTATAAAAATGAAAAGTTCTATGGTTTGGCAAAAGTAAGTTTTGGTGAGGAAAATAAAGTTTTGATACTTTTAACTTTTGGAAGAAAAGTGAAATGAAAAGGCCAAACCGTGTTTTAAAATTATGGAGTAGATAAGGATTAGTGCGTAGGGAAGATGGGAAAAGTTTTGAGGATATGGAGAAAATAGTGAGAATTATGTTGGAATAATGGTAAGTTGCCATAGAATGTGTAAGCATTGAAAAAGCCTAAGGTGTTTCTTAATACTTTCTGTTAGTACACAGAAAGGACTGGTAGTGACTACTAGACAGTAGAGGGCAAGTAAGTATTTACATCCTGTTGTTTGAATTTTTATGAGGGGATAAAGTCCTGAGATTCTTGGACCTTAGTAGTAGCTGTGTAGAGTGTCTTATTTCCTGTTTTAGTTGAAGGACTAGAAGGCTTATTCGAAACTAAACTTAGACCAGAGGATTAAGTTAAATAAGATGAGAAAATAATAATGGCATAACTCAAAAGGAAAAATTCAGTAGAGCAACAAACATGACAGTTAATGAAAAATGGAAAATCATGAAAAAAGGAGAGTAAGAACAATTTTTTCCAAGATAAGTTCAAAAAGAAAATCAGTAATAAAGAGAATTTTCTTATCTGGGCTGTTCTTGGATAGGGAAATAGGGAATCTTCATAAATAGTTTCATAAAATCCAAGTACGATTGGAAAAAGATCGAAAAATAAAAACAGAAGATGTGAAGTTATCCGTTTTCCACCTTTTTGTAACATAAGAAATAAAATTTAGAAAATTAGATTTTTCTGAAATTCAAAAACTAAAGTTGATTAGTAGGATTTTGGATGCAAAAATTGGATGAACTACGCTCTTGCTCAGTAAGAGTATGGGAAAATTTGGGTGAAAAAGTCTTTTTGATCATCAAAATATTGCATTCATGTAGAACTGCCAGAATATTTAGGATGTGAGCGTCACGTTTTAAAAGAATTTTTGAAAAGATTGCATACACATAGGAGGTACGCTTAGGAATACATGTATTATTATGTTGTATTACACTTTGCACAAGTGCAATGTTTGCAAAAATTAGATGCACACAAGATAGATGTATATTATGCGAGGAGTTATTTGATTTACCCTTATCAAATTTCGGAGATGAAATTTCCTAAGGGAGGGAGAATGTAACACCCTACATTTTATGACAATTAAAATATTAAGTAGTGCATATGTGTATATATATGCATAGGCATAAATATATTAAAAAGGAATAAAATAATGATAATATATTGTTGCATGTAATAAACACATGCATTGAAAAAGAAGAAAAGATCAATTTAAATAAAAATGCGGCGCATACGTTAAAAGAAAGAAGAAAGTGGTTGCATGCAGTTTAAATATGTTGCATGCATTGATTTACAAATATTATGCATTAATAATAAAAGAAAAATGAAAGAGAAAGATGCATGCAATAGTTTAAATGAAAGAGAGGAATAAGTAAAGAACAATGACCAACATTTTTCTAAGCCTTGTTAACATAAGCCTGAGTAGTCTAGTTGGTTAGAACATGTGGCTTTCAAGTGAGAGGTGCAAGGTTCGATCCCTACCAGCACCGTATTTTTGTTTTAAGGGAACAACTAAGATAACTGTAATAACCCGGAAAATACGAGCCAATTTAAAAATTTTAAATTGGTAATTTCAAAGGAATTTGAGCAATTGAAATAGAATATTTCAATAAAATATGGAATTAGAAATAGTGAGTCAGTTTGAAAATTTGAATTCAAACTTTAACTGAATGTGCAGGGTGGAAAATATAACGGATTTTAGCGAAACCAAAAATATTTAAATCTTTTAGTCAATACCTTTCTAACGAATCTGAAAAATCGAAGTTTCATAATAGGAATCAAAAGTTATGGCCGAATGAATTTTCAGAATGGTCGCTATATAGAATATATAGCCCTGGAAAATTGATATTCTGCATACGACCTCGGAATTCGACGAAACCACTTTTGTTGGGTCCGGGATGTCAAACTATTGCTAGGTTTCAAATTTCATAATTTTAGAAGCTAGTATGTGAGTGTAGCAAAAGAAAATGTGTTTAGTCAATTTCTACTAAATTGGATCGACCAGAAAATGGCCATTTTTCAAACGACCTCAGAATTCGACGAAACTAGTTTTGTTGGGACCGTAGCGTCAAAACATAGCTAGATTTATTTTTCTGCAATTTTTCGAATCAGTTTGTGGCCCTGGCAAATTGAAATGTGCGTTCAGAGTTAAAAATTAAATGTTTTATACTTTAATTTGAAAAATAACTGACTGTAACAGTCGAATTGGCCAACAAAACATATCCCATTGTGTCCGGAATGGGGGTATTTAGCTAGGGGCGACAGTCGTTGGGTTTAAAAAGGAGTTCGTTTGAGAAAACACTATTTAAAAAGTTAATAAAGTCCTCGGCCAATCAGAATTAGCCATTCATAATTTAAAAAAAAAAAATCCTCGAATGAACGGCGACCCGTGCTCGAAACTTCCCCGACCGATCGCCGCCGCTACCGCCACCTACAGCCTTCGCCACCGCCACCCCTCTACGTGCCTCCGTCCCCTCTTCAAATCCGACCAACTTCCTCCACCCCTCGTCGCCTGTGCAGCCTGAATCGAGCGTCCAAAGTTCCGACCTTTAAACCGCCGCCGCCGCCGATCCTGACCACCGAACGCCACCAAACCACCACCGCCAGATAGCCCTCTCCTCCCTCTTCCACGTCCAACTCGCCGATCATCACCTCGTGCCCCGATTCTCGCGAAAACCGTTAACCTAGTTTAGAACCTTCGTGAAAGGTGAGTTTTTTTTTATGTTTACCCTTTGAAAAATCATATATTTTTAGTGTGTTGACGAAATTCGATGAAATAGGAAACATCAGGACCGTAAGGAAGCTCTCTGCCCAATAGAAGAAGCCGCGTATTTTTCTGACATCGTATCGATTTTTAGCACTCCGAAAACCAATGTGAGAAATCTAAATTAATAGGAATTTGAATGGAAAATGTCGTGTATAATTTATATTAGCGAAATATAAATTACATACGTGTTGTAGACCTCATGTACATGCGTAGTGTAAGCTATATAAGCGAAGTATGAATTTTACATGCATAGAATAATTGATATATGTGTTGAAATGCAAGTGAAATATAGCAAATATATATATATATATATATATATATATATATATATATATATATATGTATATATGTACTCCCCTCGTCCACAAACCATGGACGATATTTGTTGTTGTGAATTGGTGTGAAACATTGGATGAAAAATACGAATGGTTGAATAATTGTTTGTGGTTGATATTGTTTGGTTCTGGTTGAAAAATACCCATTAGTGATTGAAATGAATTGGAAATATTTGTGGAAATAAAAATAAACATGCCGCCTGCGTGCGAATTAGATGCATGAATCCCCATTGTCAAAAACCGCGAGGTTTTAAGGTAGAGCGAGGAGCCATACTAGGGACGGTGCCGGTTTTAACTACCCTGCCGTTATGCTGCCGAAATTTTGAATAATCTTTGTGTGTTAGAATTATTTTCATATGTTGAAATTATTTTCATGCGTTGAAATTAAAGTCATATGTTGAAACTATATCCATGTGTGGAAATGTTGTGTGTTGAAAAGTGTTGTGCGAAAATTAAATTCATTTATGAATGAATGAAGTGTTTAAACAATAAAAATCACATTTTTATATATATATGAAGTGTGAAAATTATTCGCCTTATATAAATAGTTTCAACAATAAAAATTCCATCTTTCTAATATGAACAACATAAATAAAATGTCCATGTGTGGAAATGCTCATGTGTTGAGAAGTGTGTGTAGTGGAAAAGTTCATGTGTTGAATAAAAAGTCCGAACAATAAAAATTACATTTTTATTGAAACCATGAAGTGTTGAAAACATCCATTTGTCAACTAAATATTTTAAACTATAAAAAAAAATATCATTTTTATCATATATGTGATATGCTAAAGATATGCGGACGTTGAAATAAATATTGGTGAAGAAATATTATTTTTAACATGCATAGGAACTAAATAAAGTAGTCATGTGTTGAAATCTATTTTAGTTCGCCAAAAATTATCATCTTTGAAATGTGAAGTGTTAAAAATAGCCACTTGTTCAAATAAATGTGCATGAGTTGGAATATACATTAATTAGCTAATGATATGATTTTAGCCTATGCATGCAACATTAGAATGAATGGTATTTTTAAACCAAAGTAAATCAAATATGAAGTTGAATGGAAAATGATAAGTGATAGAAATTGTATATATGTACATGCAAATCTATTGAACAGGTTATAACAAAGGGGATAGAGAAGAGGAATAAAATTTTGCGCCCAACAAATAGGTACACATTTACTGCTTTGTTTGGGTGATGATTTTATGAGCCTGTTGGCTAGCCGCTTGGCTTTTTCTTTTTCTTTTTGACATGAGACGCCCGTGTGGCTATTTGTGAATTTTCCCAGACCCACCCGTACAAAGGAGGTCATGGCGAAATTTTCCGAAATTTAAAGGCGTTTGTGAAATAATTGAAGTGAAAACGATATAGGAACTTTTGAATGAACTATATTTATATAAATATATAAATATAAATAAAATTAAAACGAAACGTGGCCGAGCAGTTCGTGTTTTGAAACCGCGATTTCAAATGACAAGTGCGGAAGATCCGACCATTGGATTTTCACGAAACCGCAACCGTTGGGTTCGCCTTGGAAATATCTTTCCAACAGCACCAACTTTGTGAAGATCCGAAAGTTGGATTGTCTGGAATGTTTAATTCAAATCTGAAGAAAAACAACGCCAGAAACGATTATATTTATATATATATAAATATAATTAAAATTAAATCGAATAACGACGCTGCAGTTCGTAAATTGAAATCGTAACTTCAAATGGCTAGTGTGGAAGATCCGACCGTCGGATTTTCCAAAAACTGAAACCGTTGGATTCGTTTTGAAATGACCTTCCCAATGATACCAAATTTGTGAAGATCCAACGGTTAGATTTTCAGATATGTGTAAAACAAAATTATTGAAAAGCAGCGCCAGTGCATCGACATGACCTGAAACCTCTTTTAATTAAATATGGCCATTTTAAATTAAATAAAAATGGCGATATATCGTTATAAAATACTATAGACGATATAGAGTGGAAATAAACCAATTTTGTTGTGTTTGCTTGATATGTGATGATTGAATGTATTTGACATGAAAATTATAACTAAATAACGAATAGTCCAACAATATGATTAATTGATTTGAAAATCTAAATATATGTGGGTTATTTGAAAAGGCCGAGTTTATCTCATTTCAAATAATCGATTGACGTCGAGAAGTCGAAGAGTCGAAGATGGCTGAAGACCGACGATCTCCACATTGGATGGATGGGCGCTACTGATGCTCGTGATTGGAGTAGCTACCATGAAGGAATTGAAGTAGTAGCTGTCCAAACATACTGTTGATCGTACGGATATGCAAGGAATTGGTGCCTCCGGTTTCGTTCAGACCCAGAACGGACTTGTAAATGGACTATGTGTCTGACATTGGATTTTGTTCTGTGTTGATTGATCTCTGTTAAATATATATCTGTTCAACGGCGGAGAATTTATTCTCTTGCTTAACGCCCTTCTCTGAGACGTACGAGCTCAGAGGTTATGTATTGACAGAAATCAGTCCCATGGTGTGGATTGCCTGTGTGGCACGCCTTAGTGGCATATGATCAAGGCTTCTATTGCAAAGAAAAGTCTTGTGGTTGATGATCAAAGCATGGTCTGTGTGATGTAGCTTTGTGTATAACGTGAATTCGCGAGCCTCACACCCCGGTATGAGTCAAAAACTGGAGACGGACCGCTGGCAGAGCACGACGTTTCTTTCTAGCTATGGTGGTGTCAGTGACCTACCAGCCCTGACATTATATATACTTTTCAACTGTGTGGTTGTTGGAATGCGAGGCGCCTCGATTATAGGTCTGTAAGGACCGGGAAACGTGTGTTCAGGAATTGCCAATCCTCAAAAGTAAGAGAGGACTGGCCCGGCCGATTCCAAGGATCATAGTGGGGTCCTGGGACATTTGCTAGAGTGTCTCGAATGGAGAGTAGCTTGCCCCTTGCCTCGACTCATGAAGTAATCCAATTTCCAATACAAAATATGCGGATGTGATTGTATTACTAGTACGGCGACATGATATATGGTACCCATGCCGTCTAGGATTAATATTTATGATTGAATTTGCTTTTGAAACATATATTCACTAGTAATAATATCAAACACTTTTGTTTTATTCATATGAAGCATCTTTTGGCCATTATAAGGGAAAACTCTATCCTCCGGCTTGCGTTGCATTGTGTGATGGGACCTAAGTCTTATAATGGCTTTATTTTATAAAAAGCATTGCGATGATTTAATCATTTCCTTTATTTCATGCACTCGCACTCATTGGAGTAAACCCGTTCCGCGAAAGTGGTGTGGTCCTTTGATTTGCCTTATTATTGTTGTTAATAAGTTGAGTAGATTTCTCATACCAGTCCCATGACTGATTCGTAGTTTGTTTCACCTTGCAAACTCGGGTGCCCTCATTTTCACATGGGCAGCCTAGTTACAGGTTTCTGACGCACTTTTGGCTCATGGCGAGGCTTGACTACACCGTGCTAACTTGGATTTTCTCCGCCATTATTGTATCTATATTATGATTCCGCCATTGGCGGTGTAGACTGATCTTTATTTTGAGTACCCTTTATGTATGATTCCGCCTCAAGCGATGGTGACTGATTATGTATCATTATGCACTAAGTTGTATCCTGTACTGTGCTTCTCTGATGTGATGATATCTATATGATTCCGCTGTCATATGTGTGTAAATTATTCCATTTTCTGTTTATGCTATTATCTGTGATCTGCTAATGATGATTAATGTGTTATATTCCAATGATTATCCTTAACACAGTGTATCGGGGTTTTGGGATCGTCACAGCTGGTATCAGAGCTTTGGTTAACCTTAGTTCTGGAGTCTAACACATTAAACACTTCGTCAAAATAGAATCAGTAGTATTCTAAGGCTAGTCGCTCATTAGAGATAGGACTAGTAAATTCCTAGAATGAGCCGAGCAGAATAGCAAAAACATTTGATCAGTCCATCGTTATCTTTCCGTAAAATTTTCTGCTTAACTATGCAATAGACTATCATTTCTGTTAGCTGACTTTTTCTTGCTTATACAAAATTTGACAAATGGCTACCAGAGCAGCCGCCGGTAGACGAGGCCGTGCCGGCCGAGGCCGAGGAAGCGGAGAAGTCCCAGCTCAAGAAGGACCTTTGATACAACCTCCGGCAGCTCAATACTTCGAGCTTGATCGTGTAGCTAAGAGATATAAAAACTTAGGAGGCAAGACCTTCTCGGGTACTGGCACAGTAATAGAGGCCCTTGCATGGATCAAAACATGCGAGAAAATTTTTGAAGGCCTAAGGCTTGGAGACGAAGACAAATCTATTATGGGCGCCTGGCTTATGCAGGAACAAGCTGAACTATGGTGGGAATCTCTCACCGCCGGGAATAGGGAAGCTGGAAGAAAATGGGATGGATTTAAAGAACTCTTCAAGGAGAAATATGTCCCCAAACAAGCTCTAGAAAGAATGCACGATGACTTCGCCAATCTCCAGCAGGGGGATCTTTCCGTGTAGGATTATCTCAATAAATTTACGCTGTTGTCGCCCTATGCTCTGGAGCTCGTCGCCACTGCGAAATCCAAAAACAAGAGGTTTATCCTTGGGTTAAGACGACAATATCATGATAGAGCCATGGCCCATGTCAAGCTGGAATTCAACGAGCTAGTGGAAATGACATGCAACTATGAAGACCTTGATCAAAGGCTTCTGGATCAGGATCGCGCTAGAAGCCAAGCCGGAAACAAGCGCAAGCCCGCTGTAAATCAAGGCGAGTCAAGCCAAGCAGCATCTTCGAATCCACAAACCAGAAAGCAGCCAAGAGGGAACTGCTTTAACTGTGGCATGCCGGGGCACTACTCAAACGTCTGCACAGCTCCGAAGAGGCAGAAGACAAATTCTCAAAGCTCGAGCCAAGGCTCCCAGAACCCTCGCTCGTGCTTCAACTATCGTAAGACCGATCATCTGGTCAAAGATTGTCCTTTGCTGAAGAAGGCCACAGTAGCTCACGTATATGACGGGTCAAGCCTGCCAGCTGCTTCCGACGGAGCAGGTAAACCCGATGTGTTGGGAGGTACCCTTACAATTAAAAATATTCCTGTTTCGGTATTGTTTGACACGGGTGCATCATGTAGTTTTATTGCTAGTAACACAATGCACAAATTAAAGTTAAAACAGAGAAAGCTTAAAGAATCAGTTGAAGTACATAATCCGATAGGAGGATCTCTCATTCTCAGTTCATATTGTAAAGCACCTGTTTCTTTTTCTCGATACAAGTTTCCCTTTGATTTAATCATCATGGACTTTACCGAATTCGATATGATTCTCGGGCTTGATTGGTTAACGAAATACGAAGCCGAAATGAATTGTGCAGAAAGAATCGTTAAAATTCGAACGAAGCTTGGATATATTACGGTACCATGTCACGGTTCGAATCCGAATAGAGAAGAATTTTGGTCGGCATCCCCACTTCCCTGGAAAAGATTCCGATTGTTAGAAACTATGCGGATGTGTTTGAAGAAGTTGAAAACTTACCCCCGCAAAGAGAAATAGAATTCCGAATCGATCTAATTCCCAATGCCAGACCAGTGGTACATCCAATTCGTAGAATGACTCCGAAAGAAAAAGAAGAATTAGGCGATCAAACTCGTAAACTGCTGTGGAAGGGTCTAATCAGACCTAGTTTTTCTAATTGGGGTGCAGCTGTTGTGTTTGTCCCAAAGTCAGACGGTACTCTTAGATTATGCGTTGATTACCGAGACCTCAACAAACAGACGCTTAAAAATAAATATCCATTACCCCGCATCGATGATTTGCTAGACCAATTGAATGGGGCGAAAGTATTTTCCCGAATGGACCTAGCTACGGGGTTTCATCAATTGAGAATAGCAGAAGAGTGTGTTCCTTTGACATCTTTCAGAGGTCCAGACATATTTTATGAATGGTTAGTAATGCCGTTTGGCCTATGCAACGCTCCAGCATACTTTGTCGATCTAATGAATAGAGTGTTCAGGGGAGTTCTGAATAAATTTGTCCTCGTATTTATCGATGATATTTTAATCTACTCCAAATCAAAACCTGAGAATGAAAAACACTTAGAACAAGTATTGGAGATTCTAAGAAAGAACGTCTTCAAAGCCAAATTTTCTAAATGTGTCTTCTGGCAAGAAGAAGTCAAATTTCTTGGCCATGTTGTGTCAGAGAAAGGAATTTCTGTTGACCCAAGCAAAATAACAGCGATTCAAGACTGGAAACAACCCACTACTCCCACAGAAGTTTGAAGTTTTATGGGGTTGGCTAGTTATTATCGAAAGTTCGTTAAGGATTTTTCGAAGATATCCGGTCCGTTAACAAAGCTCACAAAGAAACATGAGAAGTTTAAGTGGACTTCTGACTGTGAAGAAGCTTTCCAGGAATTGAAATCGAAACTGACCACTGCTCCAGTGTTAACTATTATTGATGGCAATCAGGATTTAACGGTTTGGACAGATGCTTCTATTAGAGGTCTTGGTGCAGTTTTAATG
Organism: Allium sativum; assembly: GCA_030737875.1. Classification (NCBI taxonomy): domain Eukaryota; kingdom Viridiplantae; phylum Streptophyta; class Magnoliopsida; order Asparagales; family Amaryllidaceae; genus Allium; species Allium sativum. Next base: position 479,901,123 of record CM060926.1, on the reverse strand, counting down.
CAAAGAAGCCAAGTAGTTGCTTATGCAAGCCGCCAACTGAAACCGCATGAGAAGAATTATGTGACTCATGATCTTGAGTTGCTAGCCATCGTTTTTTCCTTGAAAATCTGGAGGCATTATTTATTGGGCGAGAAATTTATACTGTACATAGATCATCAATCGTTGAAGTACTTATACACCCAGAAAGATCTGAATCTGAGACAACAGCGTTGGCTAGAATTTCTTGCAGCGTATGATCTTGATATCCTGTATACGCCGGGGAAGGCTAACGTTGTAGCGGATGCGCTTAGTAGAAAGACCGCAGTCGTTGCCCATCTTATAATTACACCTAGCTTGATCGATAAGATATGTGCTCTCCAGAAGAATGATTATTTCACTCAAAAGATCAAAGGAAGAATCCAGAAGGGAGAGCCCTCAAGCTTTCAAGTAGATAAAGAAGAAGTTCTGAGGCTGAATGGGAGAATTTGTGTTCCCAACCTTCCTGAGCTCAAAAGAGAAGTGCTGGATTAATGCCATAAATCCAAATCTTGCATCCATCCAGGTGTGAGTAAAATGTACAACGATATCAAACGCACTTTCTGGTGGAAGGCAATGAAAAGAGATATTTCTTTGTATGTAAGCAGATGCCCTACTTGTCAATTGGTCAAGAGTGACGAACAAAAGCTAGCTGGACTGTTGCAACCGTTGGAAGTCCCAAGTTGGAAATGGGAACAGATTTCCATGGATTTCATAGATGGTTTGCCGCGAACCAGGAAAGGTAATGATAACATTTAGGTAATCGTAGATCGCTTCACGAAGACTGCCCATTTTATACCTGTCAGATCCAATAGGACTGCTCAAAGTCTAGCACAGATATATTTCAGAGAAATTGTTAAGATGCATGGAATTCCCATCAGCATAGTCAGTGATAGAGATCCCATATTTACTAGCAAATTCTGGGAGTCTTTCCAGACAGAATTGGGAACGAAACTGAATATGAGCACCGCTTATCACCCTCAAACAGATGGCCAAACTGAGCGGGTGAATAGAATTCTAGAAGATTTATTGCGGGCTTGTATAATTGATTTTGGTGGGTCATGGGAAGATCACTTACATTTGGCAGAATTCTCATATAACAATAGCTATCAAGCAAGTTTGGGAATGTCGCCATTTGAAGCATTATATGGCAGACCATGCAGATCTCCAGCAGGTTGGGTAGAACATGGCAACAGACTTGTGTTAGGACCCGATATGATTAGAGAAGCATCTGATAAAGTCGACTTCATTAAAAAGCGTTTGAGAACCACCCAAAGGCGACAGAAAAGTTATGCAGACTCTAGAAGGAGAGATTTGACATTTGCTGTTGGTGATCATGTTTATTTGAAGGTTTCTCCGATGAGAGGAGTAATCAGATTTGGCAAGACCGGGAAGTTGGCACCGAGATTTATTGGTCCCTTTCCTATACTCGAACGAATTGGAACTCTTGCTTATAGGGTTCAATTGCCAGATTGGTTGCTTGGAGTGCACGATGTATTTCACGTATCTCAACTTAGAAGACATGTGCATGATCTGGATCTTGTTGTAGAAGAACCAGCGCAACAGAATGTGGACATAACTCCAGAATTATCACTCAGAAGAGAGCCATTAAAGATTGTTGACAAAGAAACTAGAGAACTCAGAAGCAAAAAGGTTCATTTAGTTAAAGTGCAGTGGAGCAGTGATCCTAGAGACTGTACTTGGGAAACTGAGGAAAGCATTAAGCAAGCTTACCCCAAATGCAGAGTGGATATCTCTGACTAACTCCGGTGCAAGGTACCTTTACAATACTTTGCATTTGCATTTTATTTCCTACTTTACTGTTGTTTCCTTTTCGAGGACGAAAAGTTTTAAGTGGGGGAGATTGTAATAACCCGGAAAATACGAGCCAATTTAAAATTTTTAAATTGGTGATTTCAAAGGAATTTCAGCAATTGAAATAGAATATTTCAATAAAATATGGAATTAGAAATAGTGAGTTAGTTTGAAAATTTGAATTCAAACTTTGACTGACTGTGCAGGGTGGAAAATATAACGGATTTTAGCGAAACCAAAAATATTTAAATCTGTAAGTCAATACCTTTCTAACAAATCAGAAAAATCGAAGTTTCATAACGGGAATCAAAAGGTATGGCCGAATGAATTTTCAGAATGGTCGCTATATAGAATATATAGCCCTGGAAAATTGATATTTTGCATACGACCTCGGAATTCGACGAAACCACTTTTGTTGGGTCCGGGATGTCAAACTATTGCTAGGTTTCAAATTTCATAATTTTAGAAGCTAGTATGTGAGCGTAGCAAAAGAAAATGTGTTTAGTCAATTTCTGTTAAATTGGATCGACCAGAAAATGGCCATTTTTCAAACGACCTCAGAATTCGACGAAACCAGTTTTGTTGGGACCGTAGCGTCAAAACATAGCTAGATTTATTTTTCTGGAATTTTTCGAATCAGTTTGTGGCCCTGGAAAATTCAAATGTGCGTTTAGAGTTAAAAATTAAATGTTTTATACTTTAATTTGAAAAATAACTGACTGTAACAGTCGAATTGGCCAACGAAACATATCCCATTGTGTCCGAAATGGGGGTATATAGCTGGGGGCGACAGTCGTTGCGTTTAAAAAGGAGTTCGTTTGAGAAAACACTATTTAAAAAGTTAATAAAGTCCTCTACCAATCAGAATTAGCCATTCATAATTTAAAAAAAAAAAACCTCAAACGAACGGCGACCCGTGCTCGAAACTTCCCCGACCGATCGCCGCCGCTACCGCCTCCTACAGCCTTCGCCACCGCCACCCCTCGACGCGCCTCCGTCCCCTCTTCAAATCCGACCAACTTCCTCCACCCCTCGTCGCCTGTGCCGCCTGAATCGAGCGTCCAAAGTTCCGACCTTTAAACCGCCGCCGCCGCCGATCCTGACCACCGAACGCCACCAAACCACCACCGCCAGATAACCCTCTCCTCCCTCTTCCACGTCCAACTCGCCGATCATCCCCTCGTGCCCCCGATTCTCGCGAAAACCATAAACCTAGTTTAGAACCTTCGTGAAAGGTGAGTTTTTTTTTATGCTTACACTTTGAAAAATCATATCTTTTTAGTGTTTTGACGAAATTCGATGAAACAGGAAACATCAGGACCGTAAGGAAGCTCTCTACCCAATAGAAGAAGCCGCGGATTTTTCTGACATCGTATCGATTTTTAACACTCCGAAAACCAATGTGAGAAATCTAAATTAATAGGAATTTGAATGGAAAATGTCGTGTATAATTTATATTAGCGAAATATAAATTACATACGTGTTGTATACCTCATGTACATGCGTAGTGTAAGCTATATAAGCGATGTATGAATTTTACATGCATAGAATAATTGATATATGTGTTGAAATGCAAGTGAAATATAGCAATTATATATATATATATATATATATATATATATATATATATATATATATATATATATATATATACTACCCTCGTCCACAAACCATGGACGATGTTTATTGTTGTGAATTGGTGTGAAACATTGGATGAAAAATACGAATGGTTGAATAATTGTTTGTGGTTGATATTGTTTGGTTGTGGTTGAAAAATACCCATTGGTGATTGAAATGAATTGGATATATTTGTGGAAATAAAAATAAACATGCCGCCTACGTGCGAATTAGATGCATGAATCCCCATTGTAAAAAACCGCGAGGTTTTAAGGTAGAGCGAGGAGCTGTACTAGGGACGGTGTCGGTTTTAACTACCCTGCCGTTATGCTACCGAAATTTTGAATAATCTTTGTGTGTTAGAATTATTTTCATATGTTGAAATTATTTTCATGCGTTGAAATTAAAGTCATATGTTGAAACTATATCCATGTGTGGAAATGTTGTGTGTTGAAAAGTGTTGTGTGAAAATTAAATTCATTTATGAATGAATGAAGTGTTTAAACAATAAAAATCACATTTTTATATATATATATATATGTATTGTGAAAAATATTCGCCTTATATAAATAGTTTCAACAATAAAAATTCCATCTTTCTAATATGAACAACATAAATAAAATGTCCATGTGTGGAAATGCTCATGTGTTGAGAAGTGTGTGTAGTGGAAAAGTTCATGTGTTGAATAAAAAGTCCGAACAATAAAAATTATATTTTTATTGAAACCATGAAGTTTTGAAAACATCCATTTGTCAACTAAATATTTTAAACGATAAAAAAATATCATTTTTAACATATATGTGATATGCTAAAGATATGCGGACGTTGAAATAAATATTGGTGAAGAAATATTATTTTTAACATGCATAGGAACTAAATAAAGTAGTCATGTGTTGAAATATATTTTATTTCGCCAAAAATTATCATCTTTGAAATGTGAAGTGTTAAAAATAGCCACATGTTCAAATAAATGTGCATGAGTTGGAATATACATTAATTAGCTAATGATATGATTTTAGCCTATGCATGCAACATTAGAATGAATGGTGTTTTTAAACCAAAGTAAATCAAATATGAAGTTGAATGGAAAATGATAAGTGATAGAAATTTTATATATGTACATGCATATCTATTGAACTGGTTATAGCAAAGGGGCTAGAGAAGAGGAATAAAATTTTGCACCCAACAAATAGGTACACATTTACTGCTTTGTTTGGGTGATGATTTTATGAGCCTGTTGGCTAGCCGCTAGGCTTTTTCTTTTTCTTTTTGACATGAGACGCCCGTGTGGCTATTTGGGAATTTTCCCAGACCCTCCCGTACAAAGGAGGTTATGGCAAAATTTTCCGAAATTTAAAGGCGTTAGTGAAATAATTGAAGTGAAAACGATATAGGAACTTTTGAATGAACTATATTTATATAAATATATAAATATAAATAAAATTAAAACGAAACGTGGCCGTGCAGTTCATGTTTTGAAACCGTGATTTCAAACGACAAGTGCGGGAAATCCGACCATTGGATTTTCCCGAAACCGCAACCGTTGGGTTCGCCTTGGAAATATCTTTCCAACGGCACCAACTTTGTGAAGATCCGACGGTTAGATTGTCTGGAATGTTTAATTCAAATCTGAAGAAAAACAGCGCCAGAAACGATTATATTTATATATATATATATAAATATAATTAAAATTAAATCGAATAACGACGCTGCAGTTCGTAAATTGAAATCGTAACTTCAAATGGCTAATGTGGAAGATCCGACCGTCGTATTTTCCCAAAACTGAAACCGTTGGATTCGTTTTGAAATGACCTTCCCAATGATACCAAATTTGTGAAGATCCAACGGTTAGATTTTCAGATATGTGTAAAACAAAATTAGTGAAAAATAGCGCCAGTGCATCGACACGACCTGAAACGTCGTTTAATTAAATATGGCCGTTTTAAAATAAATAAAAATGGCGATATATCGTTATAAAATACTATAGACGATATAGAGTGGAAATAAACAAATTTTGTTGTGTTTGCTTGATATGTGATGGTTGAATGCATTTGACATGAAAATTATAACTAAATAACTGAAATGTGAATGTTGAATAGTCCAACCATGTGATTAATTGATTTGAAAATCTAAATATACGTGGGTTATTTGAAAAGGCCGAGTTTATCTCATTTCAAATAATCGATTAACGTTGAGAAGTCGAAGAGTCGAAGACGGCTGAAGACCGACGATCTCCACATTTGATGGATGGGCGCTACTGATGCTCTTGATTGGAGTAGCTACCATGAAGGAATTGAAGTAGTAGCCGTCCAAACTTACTGTTGATTGTACGGATATGCGAGGAATTGGTGCCTCCGGTTTCGTTCAGACCCAGAACGGACTTGTAAATGGACTGTGTGTCTGACATTGGATTTTGTTCTATGTTGATTGATCTCTGTTAAATATATATTTGTTTGACGGCGGAGAATTTATTCTCTTGCTTAACGCCCTTCTCTGAGACGTACGAGCTCAGAGGTTATGTATTGACAGAAATCAGTCGCATGGAGTGGATTGCCTGTGTGGCATGCCTGGGTGGCATATGATCAAGGCTTCTGTTGCAAAGCAAAGTCTTGTGGTTGATGATCAAAGCATGGTCTGTGTGACGTAGCTTTGTGTATAACGTGAATTCGCGAGCCTCACACCCCGGTATGAGTCAAAAACGGGAGACGGACCGCTGGGAGAGCACGACGTTTCTTTCTAGCAATGGTGGTGTCAGTGACCTACCAGCCCTGACATTATATATACTTTTCACCTGTGTGGTTGTTGGAATACGAGGCGCCTCGATTATAGGTCTGTAAGGACCGGGAAACGTGTGTTCAGGAATTGCCAATCCTTAAAAGTAAGAGAGGACCGGCCCGGCCGATTCCAAGGATCATAGTGGGGTCCTGGGACATTTGCTAGAGTGTCTCGAACGGAGAGGAGCTTGCCCCTTGCCTCGACTCATGAAGGAATCCAATTTCCAATACGAAATATGCGGATGTGATTGTATTACTAGTATGGCGACATGATATATGGTACCCATGCCGTCTAGGATTGATATTTATGATTGAATTTGCTTTTGAAACATATATGCACTAGTAATAATATCAAACACTTTTGTTTTATTCGTATGAAGCATCTTTGGCCATTATAAGGGAAAACTCTATCCTCCGGCTTGCGTTGCATTGTGTGATGGGACCTGAGTCTTATAATGGCTTCATTTTATAAAAAGCATTGCGATGATTTAATCATTTACTTTATTTCATGCACTAGCACTCATTGGAGTAAACCCATTCCGCGAAAGTGGCGTGGTCCTTTGATTTGCCTTATTATTGTTGTTAATAAGTTGAGTAGATTTCTCATACCAATCCCATGACTAACTCGTAGTTTGTTTCACCTTGCAAACTCGGGTGCCCTCATTTTCACACGGGCAACCTAGTTAGAGGTTTCTGACGCACTTTTGGCTCATGGCGAGGCTTGACTACACCGTGCTGACTTGGATTTTCTCCGCCATTATTGTATCTATATTATGATTCCGCCATTGGCGATGTAGACTGATCTTTATTTTGAGTACCCTTTATGTATGATTCCGCCTCAGGCGATGGTGACTGATTATGTATCATTATGCACTAAGTTGTATCCTGTACTGTGCTTCTCTGATGTGATGATATCTATATGATTCCGCTGTCATTTGTGTGTAAATTATTCCATTTTCTGTTTATGCTATTATCTGTGATCTGCTAATGATGATTAATGTGTTATATTCCAATGATTATCCTTAACACCGTGTATCGGGGTTTTGGGATCGTCACAATAACACATGTTCTAAAGTGAAAATATGTATAAATGCACATATAAGCAAAAGTATACATGTAAGGAAGTATATAAAAATATATGTATATACGTATATGAGAATATATATGTATATGCATGCAAAAATATATATATACAAGAGAAAAGTTCAAAATAAGGCTGCAACCAAAGAAATATGGTAAGAATTAAATAACTGTACTACAACATTTGAATTTTGAAAACAAAGAAAAAGTTGTATATATATATATATATATATATCTATGTGTAATATGGTCATTAGAAGTTTTGTATACGTATAAGGACCTTATATATAAATATAATTCAAATCAATCTGAAGACCATGCACAAAATAGAAAAAAAAAACCATTAGGGGTCGACCCACCCATAAGGGGTCGGCCCCGGGGTCGACCCACCCCATATCCCAGTAGATTCATCAATGAATCTTGAATTTTTCTTAACCATGTTCGTTGTTGACTCAACATTGCGTGTACGATAAGATCCTGAACACCTATAAATAGGCTAGTAGAGCCTAGCCTAAATCTCATATTTTCTAAGGCAAAGCCTAAGCTCTGGTAAACTTTTTCCTCCACAGATCTCTTTAGAAAAATAGAACAATTAGCTTAGGAAAATTCTGATTCAAGATCTAGAGGAAAAGGATGTGAGTTAATAAAGAAGGTGTTCAGAATTCTATTTGAAGTAAGGTAATTTCTTGGACCAGGTCTATTTGAATTTCTCCTCTTTTTTTCCCTTCTTCTTTTAGTTAAGAATTGTAGATGCATGGTTATTTAGGGTCTAAATCCAGTTCGGGGAAACCATGGAATACTAGATCTGGACCAGGTTCAGGAATTGGAAAGCAATTTAGGTGAGTGGGTTCAAAATATACCTTTTCGATAATGGTATATTTATCGTTTGACGTTCCCCGTGAATATGAAATGTAAATCTGCTAGAATGATTAAAGTGTTGAAATGTTAATATGACATGTTGAAATATTAATATGTTAAAATGATAATATGTTAAAATATTCATATGTTGAAACGTTTAATATGCTGAAATGTTTATATGTTTGAATGTAGACATGTTAAAATATGTGTAGCGATTACTGTTGTATACATACATGTTCTAATTACATGTTAACCTGTAGCATATTATGTACATGAACCCTTAATTGTAAGAATTGGAATAATTACATGTCAATTTGTTAGAATGAAATAATTACATGATTACATGTTATTTGGAGATGAAGTTAATTATATGTTAGGAAGAACATGCGGCATCAAATGGGCTTAAAATGATAACATGTAAAAATAGATTATAGTAAAATTTGGAAGAATGGACACGCTTAAATTATACGGAAAATTTACAGTAAATAGAAAACAAACACACTTAGGCACGAGGTTAAATTCAAATTGTAGTTGAAGTTCGCCCAGAACTGCCCGACAAATCCAGCATCCACAAATTGTTAATTTAATGTGATGGGTCCAGTGCGTAAATATACATGTAACGGTGCTAAAACACGAGGTTAAATTCAAATTGTGGTAGAAGTCTTCCTAGAATTGCCCGGGAAATCCCGTACCCACAACTTGTTAATTTAATGTGAGAGGTCAACTACATAAAACCTATATATAAATATATGTATATAAAAACGATAGAAATAAATGGCGTTAATTGTGATTAATGGAAATGAATAAGGGAATGAATGACTATTACAACAGTAAAATAATTGGAATGAATGTGGAATGATTATAATCTACTGTAAATAAATTACATTAATGAGAATGTTATATAATAGGTAGGCTTGTCCTAGGGACAAGTGGAAATTATAACTTAGGTTATAATAAATGATAAATGAAATGGAATAACTTATGTAATGAGATAAGTCGTACTTAATTGTAGGTTAAGTTATATGTAAAAACGAGAATCTAAAATCTACTGATAAGGACAACATAGGTAATATTATTGGAAAGGAAACTCATTTGTAAACCTTAGTTAAGAGAACTATGTTAATAAGTAGACAATGACATGTTGCAGTGACAGTGTAAGATGAAATTATTATTAAATAAGAAAGAATGAGGCAAACTTATGGAATGAAATAAGTTATATTTAATCATAAGTAATAAGTGACATGTTAAACAGAAAACATGTGTATTGAGATACGCTTAATTACATATTAAGTAGAACATGTTATTGTAACTATGAAATTGCACAATGAATAATATAAAGAGGTTGTAGATTACAATCCTGAAGTACAATCTAGAGAATAACATGTTATGGGCTTATTAATAAACTTAAATGGGTTAAGTTATAAGACTGAAATTTATAAGCAAGAGGGGTCTGTTCCTTAGAGATATAACAGGCTTGGAAAGAACTTGGTAACCTAGATAAGAAGTTAATATGATTTGAGATAACCAAGTTAAACTGGAAACCTGATGAAGCAGAGTAAGCGCATAATTGAATGTTTAGACATAGGGTCTAATAACACATTAAAATGAGGAACTTGGGCCAGTCCGCACGTTAGAGGGTGAATAACCCAACAAGGTAGAACATGATGGTGTCATGAGTCAAGAGGAGAGGGCACGTCCATTTCTGATATTTTGTTGATATTTTGCTAGCTTTGAAGGACTAGAAGGGAAGCACACGACTTCTTGGGACGTGGAGGGTACTCCTTGTAGTTGTATGTGCTATGACAACATTCTACTATGCTCACAAAGGTTAGGTTTGCGCATTTCTACTTGGTGAGTATGCCTTGATTGCCATGATACTCGGCAATCAGAAGACTGTAAGGTGACATAGGTGATTCGACGATCTCATTGCCAGACTTTTTTGGCTAGGTTACAACCACACTTGTGTACTGACTGGTATAACCATTAGATAGCAGAAGTCGTCATGTACCTACCATCGATAGTCGGCTTGAAATGTGATGCGCGATGCGGAAAGGCCGAGAACTAAACCAACAGACCCTGGACCTTTTGCTATCAAGGCTTTGGGTAAGGGATAGGCCAATTAGGATATGTTGTTTGCTCTTGGGCCAGGTCATTAGTTCACAATCATGTTTATCTTTCATTAGTTGCGGGAGGGGTCTGGTGGGACCATAGCCACCGAAAATGCCGACCTTAGCATTTGTGTAAACATACATATGAAAAGCTCTCGAACGAGTTCCGTGTTTCTTCAACAGCCCTGCTACGAGTCTCGGTGCACAATAGAGGATATGTGCGCTTAGGCATCGAGTATGATTGATGATACATATATGGTGAAGTCCACATACATGCATATCTGCTCTGGGTGGTATATCATAGAATCTAGGGCAGTGATTTGTGATCTGGTTCGACCAAAGGTGGCAGTCCGTACGTTTACGTAGCATGGCGGTGGTGGTTTTGTGTAGAATGTAGCATTGTTAAGCAGAGATCTGTTAGTCACTCTAGGGTTGGATAAGGGACTACATATATTTCTAAGGTGTTATGGTGGAGACCGTGCTAGTGGGGTACTGTGGGGTGTACCTTAATGTTGGGGGTAACTACATATAAACTATATTAGGTTAATCCATTGGGAAGTAGATGGGTGCGACGTGTGTATAAGCCTTGAGTGCTGTTAACCCTAGTAACCTAATAAACAAGAAAATGTAACTGAACGGTATATGTAGGATTATCCAAAATGTGTAGTTTAAATCTAGTCACCAGAAATTGTTTTTTGACCCCTCCTCATCACATACGCGTAGGTTAGATTTGTGACAGAGGTATGATAGCTTTGGATACTGATCAGGTAGTATTATTACTTTGGTAAGTCTGTACTTTGATTATTTTTATACTTTATACATTCCGCTGTGAGATATTTTGTGAGCTCTAATATATTTTATATCTCTGTCTTTTCTGCAGGAGACCCGAGAAGCCAACACAGTTTTCGATGGATTAGAATTTTGAAAAAAAATTCGGTTTGTTAGAATTTGGGTAGTTACAGATTTTGTTTATCAGATATTTCTTATTGAAATGAAATTGATGTTGTTTAACATTTGTGGATGCATGGAAACAAGTTGGAGGGATCAAATTGGATTCCTCAATATTTATAATAATGTTTTTCATATATTGTGATACATGATGTGATATATAATTCGTGACTAATTTTGACGTATTTGGATGACCCTGGTCTTTTTAATTATTTTAAATACCAAAAGTAATGTTGGAATGTAAAAGGAAATTTTCAAAGTGTATATTGAAATAAAAATATTTACATAAAATCAAAGGATTTTATAAAAAGGAATTCCTAAAGTGGATATTATATTTAAGAATTTTATAAAATCAATGGATTTTATAAAGGAACTATTTTTAAAATTAATACAATTAAAAAAGGGAATTTGTGGGATATAAAAGAATTATGAGAAGATTGAGATAAAGTAGATTTTTGTTACAAATTTGTCTTCTAAAATAAACTAAGAAAATTAATTTATAAGAGATATTTATAAATTAATTAAAATATTTATTATTGGATAAATAGAATATATATGTTTAAGTCTGAAATTATATTGAGAAGTAAAAATCGGTTATAACACCGATATTATAATGGAATGTAAACTTAATATTTTCAGAGGGAATTATAAAGGAGATTATAGGTGATTTGAAATAAAAATAGGATTTTGCATGAATAATTCTATAAATAGAAGTATAAATAGAATTTTGAAATAGGATATTATTTTAAAATGTGAAATAAAACCGAATAGATTTTATATAAGAAATGTAATTCACATTTGATAAAACAAGTTCAATTTCTATAAAGGAATAATATTCACATTTTAAAGTGTATAATGATTTAATACAAACGTTTTGCAAATTAAAACGATTATAAAAAGAAAAGATTAAAGAATTGAAAGTGATAAATTCAAAGGTGAATTTAGAATGAAAATGGGAATTGAGTTAACCTGAATGGTAATTTATTCTGAAGTTCGGAACGATAATCGAGTAGCGATTATTCGAAGGGGAGTTATCGAATAGGGACTATTCGAGAGAGAAATATACATTGGGATTCAACTATATCGAATGTAGGAAAGTACTATTTACTTTACGTTTTTAAATCAGGATTTAAAATTTTAATAAATTAATTAATTATTATTTATTCAAATTAATGAATAAAAGTTATATTTTGAAGTTAGATAATTCAAAAATACAGATTGTAACGTTATCGTTATAACCAATGTTTTGCATAAAAGAATTAGATTCGTAAACTGAATCCAAGAGTTGTGTAAGCAATGATTTGATAAGAAGATATGAAACAGAGTTAGGGAAATTAGAAACTGACTGGAGATTAGTTAAGTTGAATGGTTTCCTAAGTATCGATCTGATGTTTGTTTCGGCCTTCGGGGTTGATACCTAGGGAGTCGTTCTCTTACTAGTTTACAGTTAGGTACTGATGAATATGGAAGAATAGTGATGCGTGAATAAGAAATGGAAATGTTTTCAGATCTTAATATCATATATTTTCCAAATATAGAAAATAAGAAGTTACGGGTATGTGGAAATGTTTTTCCGAGAATCGTGAGCGGGTAAACGGGTTTGAAGACAAATATGGAAAACATGGATTAAGGAAATGAATAAATTAATGATAAATTAATTTAAAGGGATAAATGTTGATTGATTATTGATCGATAGAATTTCCATTTGGAGATAAGATCGTTATTTGTATGGGTGGTTTACATTGATATTTAAATGACTGGCTATCAAAGTTTTTTGACAAATTCTATGTCATCAATACAGAGAGGCATATTACGGAGAATGTCCAACATCTTACATCTAGTGGTGGAGGAATTCGTTTATCTTAGCTTAATACCTATGATATTATTGGGAAATCGATAAATAATTTTGCAGGTTTGACAATATGGCCTTCAAAGTGAATGAAGATGTAGCATGTCAAAGATAAGCGTGGCCTAAAGCCTCACAACCGGGATATGGTATAAAATCGGGTAGGTTGCATGGCTAAGTGGTAGCTCATAATTTGGGAGTACTGTCACCTAATCTAGAGAAAATCCATTTGGTTCTTTAATTTGTTTTGATGCCGTCCCTTCTGGGAAGCGGTTGCTGATCCCAGCCGTTGGTGATAATACATTCGGTACACTCAAGCGAAATGAGTGATGGGTCATGTTTAGCCTGGGTTGCAAGATATTCTTGTTGAACCCGGTGTATTCCTCTCTAGAGATACACTGTTGGAAGGTGGTCCTATATCCTGCCAGTTGGAATCCATTATCCAATAAGATCCCATGGTTTTTTATTATATATTATGTATGTGGAACGTGAGATGAAATCATTCCGTGCAATTTATTAGATTTAGACATTATTATAATATCAGAAGAATATTGATTTTTAAGAAATGTTTTGGATTATCGTAAGGTAAAACCATCTGTGTTTATGTATAGATCGACCTTATGATTATCATTTCTTTAAAAAATGATTTTTAAAGTTAAACCATGTGGTTGAAATTTTCTCACACCAGTCCCATGACTGACCCAAAGTTTATTTTGTTTTGTTTTACACTAAACTCTGGGGTGCCCAAATTTATACGGGCAGTCAAGTAGTCGGTATTTTACAGATATACCTAGAAGAGCTTAGAGCAGGAGGCATCAAGATTTTATATCTATTGTTTATTTCCACTGTGATGTGATGTGTTTTACTATGAGATGGTTTGAATGTACAGTTATAAGTTTGTATTTCAAAAGTTATGTTATACAATTTATTTTATTCGTTCTGCTACGAGATTTGCGTTTATTCTGATCCTGTTCTGTTTTTATCTTCTCTATTCTAACTTTCTTTCTATTTATCACCTCTAACTTACTTCGATTAATGATCTGTTATGTTCAATGCTTGAATGGTTGACATTAGTTTTATGTCGATTTTCAGGGTCGAAAATTCTAGTTCGTTACAGTGATATCAGAGTTGAAGCTTAAGTGATTACCTTGGCCTTGTGGCGTGACTCAATTGAGGTAGGGCAAGTAATACACTAGGTTGAGTTGAGTGTACATATATGAGAGAGCGTATTTTTAGATTATATAAAGATGGTTTTATATTGGGGAGATTTATCAGTTGAGTAGTTTATGAATTTTGGTCAATCAGGACTGATCCACTGTATCAATAGGTGTTACTAAACACTCGAATACGATGAACCAACATGGTATGGTTTGTAAAGAGGGTAAATGAAATAATTTTACACAAAGTATATTTTGATAAAAGGATAGTATTTATATTGGAAATATTATAGTGTATTAGATGTGTTGGTTGTAATTATAATTGTATAAGATTATAATTGAAATGGTTATGTAAGTAACCAATCAGAATTCATATAAGTGTAGTATATGAAATCAAATGGAATAAATCCAAATTTAAATCAGAGCTGGAATTAAAATTCCTAAAAGTTGGAGAAGAGTTTGTAAATGGATTTGAATTAAATATATGAGAATGTAAAAATCCTGGGAGATTTTAAATTGTTTTACAAACATTGGAAGTCTATTTTGAAACAATTTTAAAATGGAAATTTTAGGAATGGTTTTTGAAGAGTGAAATAGTATTGAGCCCACTTCGGTCACTGGGAAATAACCCTGGTAATGCTAGCCACATTATCAGTGTTCATTTTTGAGTTCTAAGTGACTAATTACTACCAAGGATATTGTTTTTAAATTGTTTGAGGAAAACAAGCCATTTTGAATATTGAAAAGGGATATTTGATTTTAGAAAAGCTAAGTTATTTAAAATTCTTGGGAAGAGATTGTTTAAAATAAGAACAAAATAAATAGAAATTTGTGAAAGCAAATAGGAAATGAATTAAAACCAGTTAAGTGGAAAATGAATTGAAATAGAAAATATCGAATAAAATTTGATTGTAAGGTAGGAATCTGGAATTATGTTGAATTGATAAGTTAAGAGTTGGAATTGAGAATGGGATTTGGGTTGAGGATAGAATTTTGCTAGGGTATAAGTAAATAATTCGTGTTGAGGATTAATTGATTAGGAATACATTCGTATATTCTTAATTGGTAGCAGATGGAAAGGATATAATGATATGCCCGACAAAAAGGTACAAGTTTATATTTTATATGCGTATGAGATTTTTATGAGCATATTCGGCAAGCCGCTTGGCTGTTTTATTTTCTTTTGGATTGTGGAAGGCCTAGAGAGGCGAGTTGTAGTTGTACCAATTGAGCCGTGCAAAGGAGACGTTGGAGAAACTTTTCGAAATTTTAAGGTGTTAGAAAATATTTAGAAATTTTGAAAATTTTCTTTAGTAGGAATAAATTAATTATTTAATCAAAATTACTTGGGTTAGTTAAAACTATAGTTAAGAAGCAAACCAAAATATTTTTAAGCTAGTTAATATGGTTTGTATCATTTTTTCTACCTTAGTAATTTCGGCGACGAAATTCTTTTAAGGAGGGAAGAATGTTGCATCACGTATTTTTAACATTTGAATAATTAATTTAGTTAATTATTTAAATAAGATTTCGAAATTTAAATGACTTTAATTAATTAATATAAAATAGTTAATTAATATAAATGATGTGATAATAAATTAAAATTTTGAAATAGTTAGAAGTAAGTTGAATTTGCGATATTGTGTGTATTAGATAATTTAAGAGATTCAATTCAGTTTAGAATTTAATTATAATAACGAATTTATTTATAAACATAGTATGAACGTATTAATTATAATATAATTTAAAACGAATTCGTAATGTCGTGGTAGTTCGGAATATTGAGTTATGACCTTCAACCAAATATACAAAATCCGTTTTAAGCCGGATTTATGTGGAATAAGAAATGTTCGAATCTGGTGAACTATATATTTCTAATGAAAGAGGAAAATCGAGATTTAGTCATGTAGATTGTGAGTTATGATCAAATAAAATTTTTAAAAAGTCGCTATGGAATTCTTTTATAATTTATAAAGATCTATTTATATAATAAAAGGGTATTATTTTATAATTAATATCGAGTTATAAATACCGATACGTATTTATTTTGGAGCTGTACGATATTCTATTTGGATATATACAAAAATAATAATTTATTATTATTTAGTTCAAATTGTTTTTGAATATATTAATATTATATTGGTTTATTCAAGCCTTAAAAATAGTCATTTTCGCAAACAACCTCCGTTTTCGACGAAATTAAATTTGTTAGATTTGGAATATTAAATTATTGTTGAATTTCAATTTTGTGATTTTTGGAGTCAATGTGGACGTGCATGATTTTAATGTGAAGAAAAGAAAATAACTTGGCTTAAAAAAACTCTGTGTGAGCAAACGGATTCGGAATTCAACGAAACAAGTTTTATTAGGTCCGTAATGCTAAAATGTAGCTGCATGTACATTCTAATCAAAATTGGGTATCATATGGGATCATACCGATTTTTAAATGATAAATATAAGTTGCGATAACTTATAAATTAATAAAAAAATTTATGAAGCTTATAATACAAGCTAACGTATCCTATAAATACCCACTGACACTTCCTAACCCTAAACTTTCTCCTCTCCAATCAAATACATTTCCGCCACCTTCGGTTCTTATAAATGTTATAAATTCGATCTTATAAAATCCAAACAATTAATATAAATTCACTAAAACCCATGTTCATATATATTCAAACTCCTGTAATAAACCTCTTTATGCTCGTACAAGTTTTTATCGGTACTGCGTTTTTTTTTTGTTTGCTGCAAAATACATAGCCTTGCCTAGGGTTTAGATTTACAGGAGCTTGGTGATTCGATTGAAGAGATGATTGCTGTAGTTGAGATCAGTGTGGGAAGTAGCAACATTAAGGAGATTTTTGCGGGTTTTGGTTGTAAAACAATCTGTGGCTATACTGGAACCCACGACTACAGGATTTAGAGTCGCAGTTAGAGGGAAGAGTCGAGTTCATCGTTTTGATGATGAAAAGGACGAACCCGAGGAGAGAAAAAGCATGATGAGTTCAGTGTTGAATTTCATGGGATAGGAAAGGTGAACCACGGGTTTGGAAGTTCAAGAATTGAAATTCTGTGATATAGGTGGTAGCGGGAGGAAATTATGGAGAAGATGGAAGAGTTTTCAGTAATGAGGGGACTTAAGGTTAAAAGGAAATTTTTGTAAGGAACGTTTTTATGGCTTTTTTTTATTTTCCTTGGAGTAATGATGACGCAATTTGAAGGGAAATCGGTGATGGCCTTTGGTTTAGACGAGATAGTGGAGTCAGCTATATAGGAGGAAAAAAAACGAGCCGCTGATTAATTTATAAACGTGGGTTTAGTGATAAGTAAAATAATTAATTAATTATTAATTATATTATGAATAATGTGTATATATATTCAAATGTATTGAATTGATAATTATCTCATACGCTATCCTAATTCAGCAAAACAAGATCCATTGGGATCAAATTAACAAACACTACAAGTCCATGAAGTTTGGAATGATTTGGAGCTCATTGGAATTTATGGCGAAATAAAACGTCTGATCAGACTTATTGACCGCTATTCATTATTTAATAATAAATGACCAAAGTGAGTGTAACACCTCGGATTTTTGAATAATCGAATTAACTAAATTAAAGAATAAATGTTTAGCATTGTTCTAAGGTTTGTAAGCAAAATGTAATAACCCGGAAATCTGGTCCAATTTAAATTTTTTATTTTGGCAATTTTAGCGAATTTTGATTATTTAAAATGAATTATTTTAAATAAAAACAACGAGAAATTTATTTTGAATAGATTAGAACGTATATATTTATATTCGTCGTCGTTAGAATATAAATATTTACTTATATATTATAAAAGGAGTTGAAAATGGCGCGGTAGTTCGATAATTCGATTTCAAAATTCAAATGAATGTACCGGGTGCAAAATAATTCGGATTTTAGTGAAACCAAAAATAATGGGATCTAATTGTGACTATCTTTCCAACGAATCCGAAAAATTGAAATTTCATAGCGGGAATCAAAAGATATGTCCAGTTGAAAATTCTAAATAGTCGCTATGGAATTCAGGCCCTTAAAAATAGCCATTTTGCAAACGACCTCGGATTTCGACGAAACCACTTTTGTTGGGTCCGTGATGTCAAGTTATTGCTAGGTTTCAAATTTCATAATTTTCTGATTCAATATGTGAGCGTGGCAAAGGAAAACGTGTTTGACTAGTTTAAGTTGATTTTAATCGACTGGAAAATGGCCATTTTTCCAACGGTCTTAGAATTCGACGAAACTAGTTTTGTTAGGACCGTATCGTCAATACGAAGCTAGAAAATATTTTTCTGGAATTTTTCGAGTTAGTATGCGACCCCAGTAAATTGAAATGCACGTTCAAATTCAATATATAGAGCTATATGTTGATTTTGACGAGAACGGATCGAAACGATCGAATCAGCTTGCGATACATATCCCATTGAGTTCGGAATGGGGGTATTTAGCTATGGACGACAGGCAGTGGGTCTCGTTTCGAGGTCGGAATAAAAAGTCAACCTTTTTTTATAAAATAATATTAAAATTATAAAACTCCCTCTCTCCTACCCTCTACATCCTCTCAGCCCCCCCCCCCCCATATTTATAAATCGAAATTAAAGAAAAAAAACCACGAAGCTGAAGCTCGTCTGTGACGATCCCAAAACCCCGTGACACGGTGTTAAGGATAATCATTGGAATATAACACATTAATCGTCATTAGCAGATCACAGATAATAGCATAAACAGGAAATAGAATAATTTACACACATATGACAGCGGAATCATATAGATATCATCACATCAGAGAAGCACAGTACAGGATACAACTTAGTGCATAATGATACATAATCAGTCACCATCGCCTGAGGCGGAATCATACATAAAGAGTTCACAAAAGGAATATCAGTCTACATCGCCAGTGGCGGAATCATAATATAGATACAATAATGGCGGAGAAAATCCAAGTCAGCACAGTGTAGTCAAGCCTCGCCATGAGCCAAAAGGTGCGTCAGAAACCTGTAACTAGGCTGCCCGTGTGAAAATGAGGGCACCCGAGTTTGCAAGGTGAAACAAACTACGAGTCAGTAATGGGACTGGTATGAGAAATCTACTCAACTTATTAACAACAATAATAAGGCAAATCAAAGGACCACGCCACTTTCGCGGAACGGGTTTACTCCAATGAGTGCTAGTGCATGAAATAAAGTAAATGATTAAATCAACGCAATGCTTTTTATAAAATGAAGCCATTATAAGACTCGGGTCCCATCACACAATGCAACGCAAGCCGGAGGATAGAGTTTTTACCTTATAATGGCCAAAGATGCTTCATACGAATAAAACAAAAGTGTTTGGTATTATTACTAGTGTATATATGTTTCAAAAGCGATTTCAATCATAAATATCAATCCTAGGCGGCATAAATGACCCATACCACTATGTCGCCATACTAGTAATACAATCACGTCCGCATATTTCATATTGGAAATTGGATTCCTTCATGAGTCGAGGCAAGGGGCAAGCTCCTCTCCGTTCGAGACACTCTAGCAAATGCCTCGGGACCGCACACAGCAATCCCCTGGATCCTCCAAGGCCGGTCCTCTCTTACTTTTGAGGATTAGTTATTCCTAAACACACGTTTCCCGGTCCTTACAGACCTATAATCGAGGCGCCTCGTATTCCAACAACCACACATGTGAAAAGTAGATATAAATGTCAGGGCTGGGAGGTCACTGACACCACCATAGCTAGAAAGAAACGTCGTGCACTCCTTGGGTCCTTCTCCTGTTTTTGACTCATACCGAGGTGTGAGGCTCGCGAATTCACGTTACACACAAAGCTACGTCACACAGACCATGCTTTGATCATCAACCAAAAGACTTTTCTTTGCAACAGAAGCCTTGATCTTATGCCACTTAGGCGTGCCACACAGGCAATCCACTCCATGCGACTGATTTCTGTCAATACATAACCTCTGAGCTCGTACGTCTCAGAGAAGGGCGTTAAGCAAGAGAATAAATCCTCTGCCGCCAAATAGATATATATTTAACAGAGATCAATCAACACATAACAAAATCCAATGTCAGACACACAGTCCATTTACAAGTCCGTTCTGGGTCTGAACGAAACCGGAGGCACCAATTCCTCGAATATCCGTACAATCAACAGTATGTGTGGACGGCTACTACTTCAATTCCTTCATGGTAGCTACTCCAATCATGAGCATCAGTAGCGCCCATCCATCCAATGTGGAGATCGTCGGTCTTCAGTCGTCTTCGACTCTTCGACTTCTCAACGTCGATCGATTATTTGAAATGAGATAAACTCGGCATTTTCAAATAACCCACGTATATTTAGATTTTCAAATCAATCAATCACATGGTTGGACTATTCAACAATCACATTTCAGTTATTTAGTTATAATTTTCATGTCAAATACATTCAACCATCACATATCAAGCAAACACAACAAAATTGGTTTATTTCCACTCTATATCGTCCATAATATTTTATAACGATATATCGCCATTTTTATTTGATTCAAAACGGCCATATTTAATTAAACGACGTTTCAGGTCGTGTCGATGCACTGGCGCTGCTTTTCACTAATTTTGGTTTACACATATATGAAAATCTAACCGTTGGATCTTCACAAATTTTACATCAGTAGGAAGGTCTTTTCAAAACGAATCCAACGGTTTCAGTTTTGGGAAAATCCGACGGTCGGATCTTCCACACTAACCATTTGAAGTTATGATTTCAATTTACGAACTGCAGCGTCGTTATTCGATTTAATTTAATTATATATATATATATATATATATATATATAATCGTTTCTGGCGCTATTTTTCTTCAGTTTTGAATTAAACATTCCAGACAATCCAACCGTCGGATCTTCACAAAGTTGGTGCCGTTGGAAAGATATTTCCAAGGCGAACCCAACTGTTGCGGTTTCGGGAAATTCCAATGGTTGGATCTTCCGCACTAGTCGTTTGAAATCACGGTTTCAAAACATGAACTGCACGGCCATGTTTCGTTTTAATTCTATTTATATTTATATATTTATATAAATATAGTTCTTTCAAAAATTCCTATATCGTTTCCACTTCAATTATTTCACTAACGCCTTTAAATTTTGGAAAATTTCACCATAACCTCCTTTGTACGGGAGGGTCTGGGAAAATTCCCAAATAGCCACACGGGCGTCTCATATCAAAAAGAAAAAGAAAAGGCCAAGCGGCTAGCCAACAGGCTCATAAAATCATCACCCAAAAAAAGCGGTAAATGTGTACCTATTTGTCGGGCAAAAAATTCTATTTCTCTTCTCTAGCCCCTTTTTGCTTTAACCTGTTCAATAGATATGCATGTACATATATACAATTTCTAACATTTATCATTTTCCATTCAATTTCATATTTGATTTGCTTTGGCTTAAAAACTCCATTCATTCTAATGTTACATGCATAGGCCAAAATCATATCATTAGCTAGTTAATGTATATTTCAACTCATGCACGTTTATTTGAACAAGTGGCTATTTTTAACACTTCACATTTCAAAGATGATAATTTTGCCGAACTAAAATAGATTTCAACACATGACTATTTTATTTAGTTCCTACGCATGTTAAAAATAATATTTCTATCACAAATATTTATTTCAATGTCCGCATATCTTTAGCATATCACACATATGATAAAAATGATATTTTTATCATTTAAAATATTTATTCAACAAATAGATGTTTCTGCACTTCATAGTTTCAATAAAAATGAAATTTTTATCGTTCGATCTTTTTATTCAACACATGAACTTTTCCACTACACACACTTCTCAACAAATGAGTATTTCCACACATGGACATTTTATTTATGTTGTTCATATCAGAGAGATGGGATTTTTATGGTTGAAATTATTTATATAAGGCGAATATTTTTCATATTCCATATATATATAAAAATGTGATTTTTATAGTTTAAACACTTCATTCATTCACAAATGAATTTAATTTTCATACAACACTTTTTCAACACACAAACATTTCCACACATGGATATAGTTTCAATATATGACTTTAATTTCTATGCATGAAAATAATCCCAACATATGAAAATAATTCTAACACACAAAGATTATTCAAAATTTCGGCAGCATAACGGCAGGGTAGTTAAAACCAGCACCGTCCCTAATACGGCTCCTCGCTCTACCTTAAAACCTCGCGGTTTTTGACAATGGGGATTCATGCATCTAATTAGCACGCAGGCGGCATGTTTATTTTTATTTCCACAAATATTTCCAATTCATTTCAATGACCAATGGGTATTTTTCAACCACAACCAAACAATATCAACCACAAACAATTATTCAACCATTCGTATTTTTCATCCAATATTTCACACCAATTCACAACAATAAATATCGTCAATGGTTTGTGGACGAGGGGAGTATATATATATATAATATAATATAATATAATATATATTTGCTATATTTCACTTGCATTTCAACACATGTATCACTTATTCTACGCATGTAAAAAATCATACTTCGCTTATATAGCTTACACTACGCATGTACATAAGGTATACAACACGTATGTAATTTATATTTCGCTTATATAAATTATACACGACATTCTCCATTCAATTTCACGTTAATTTATATTTCTCACCTTGGTTTTCTGAGCGCTAAAAATCGATACGATGTCAGAAAAATCCGCGGCTTCTTCTATTGGGTAGAGAGCTTCCTTGCGGTCTCGATGTTTCCTGTTTCATCGAATTTCGTCAACACACCAAAAAGATATGATTTTTCAAAGTGTAAAGATCAAAGAAAAACTCACTTTCACGAAGGTTCAAAACTAGGTTTGCGGTTTTCGCGAGAATCGGGGCACGAGGGGACGATCACGGTGTTGGACGTGGAAGAGCTTCGAGAGGGCTACAGGCGCGCGGCGGTTTGGTGGCGTTCGGTGCTCCAGATCGGCGGCGGCGGCGGTTTAAAGGTCGGAACTTTGGAAGGGGATATCTCGACGTAGAAGCAACGATAGGGGGAGCTCCTTATATGGATTTGAAGAGGGGAAGGAGAACTACAAAAATTTGAATTGGGGGAGGAGCTAATTCGGGCTGTGGCGATCGGAAATCGCAAGGGAAGGGGGGAAAAGATTTCCGTCGTCGATGTCGGGGTCGGGGGGGGGGGGGGGGTTTATGATATTTTTTATTATTTATGAATGGAGAAATATGATTGGCCGAGGACTATATTAAATTTTTAAATAGTGTTTTCTCAAACGAACTCCTTTTTAAACCCAACGACTGTCATCCCTAGCTAAATAGCCCCATTCCGGACACAATGGGATATGTTTCTTAGGCCAATTCGACTGTTGTAGTCAGTTATTTTTCAAATTAAAGTATAAAACATTTAATTTTTAACTCTGAACGCACATTTCAATTTGCCAGGGCCACAAACTAATTCGAAAAATTCCATAAAAATAAATCTAGCTATGTTTTGAAGCTACGGTCCCAACAAAACTAGTTTCTTCGAATTCTGAGGTCGTTTGAAAAATGGCCATTTTCTGGTCGATCCAATTTAACAGAAATCGACCAAACACATTTTCTTTTGCCACGCTCACATACTAGCTTCAAAAATTATGAAATTTGAAACCTAGCAATAGTTTGACATCCCGGACCCAACAAAAGTGGTTTCGTCGAATTCCGAGGTCGTATGCAAAATATTAATTTTCCAGGGCTATATATTCTATATACCGACTCTTCTGAAAATTCATTCGGCCATAACTTTTGATTCCCGTTATGAAACTTCGATTTTTCAGATTCGTTAGAAAGGTATTGACTAACAGATTTAAATATTTTTGGTTTCGCTAAAATCCGTTATATTTTCCCCCCTGCATAGTCGGTCAAAATTTGAATTCGAATTTTTAAACTAACTCACTATTTCTAATTCACTATTTCATTGAAATATTCTATTTCAATTGTTCAAATTCCCATGAAATAACCAATTTAAAATTTTTAAATTGGCTCGTATTTTCCGGGTTATTACAATCTCCCCTACTTAAAATTTTTCGTCCTCGAAAAGGAAACAACAGTAAAGTAGGAAATAAAATGTAAATGCAAAGTATTGTAAAGGTACCTTGCACCGGAGTTAGTCAGAGATATCCACTCTGCATTTGGGGTAAGCTTGCTTAATGCTTTCTTCAGTTTCCCAAGTACAGTCTCTAGGATCACTGCTCCACTGCACTTTAACTAAATGAACCTTTTTGCTTCTGAGTTCTCTAGTTTCTTTGCCAACAATCTTTAATGGCTCTCTTCTGAGTGCTAATTCTGGAATTATCTCCACATCCCGTTGCGCTGCTTCTTCTACAACAAGATCCGGATCATGCACATGTCTCCTAAGTTGAGATACGTGAAATACATTGTGCACTCCAGGCAACCAATCTGGTAATTGAACCCTATAAGCAAGAGTTCCAATTCGCTCAAGTATAGGAAAGGGACCAATAAATCTCGGTGCCAACTTCCCAGTCTTTCCAAATTTGATTACTCCTCTCATCGGAGAAACCTTTAAATAAACATGATCACCAACGGAAAATGCCAAATCTCTCCTTCTAGAGTCTGCATAACTTTTCTGTCGGCTTTGGGCGGTTTTCAATCGCTTCTTGATGAAGTCCACTTTATCAAATGCTTCCCTAATCATATCGGGTCCTAGTACAAGTCTGTTGCCAGGTTCTACCCAACATGCTGGAGATCTGCAGGGTCTGCCATATAATGCTTCAAATGGCGACATTCTCAAACTTGCTTGATAGCTATTGTTATATGAGAATTCTGCCAAATGCAAATGATCTTCCCATGACCCACCAAAATCGATTATACAAGCCCGCAATAAATCTTCCAGAATTCTATTCACCCGCTCAGTTTGGCCATCTGTTTGTGGATGATAAGCGGTGCTCATATTCAGTTTTGTTCCCAATTCTGTCTGGAAAGCCTCCCAGAACTTGCTAGTAAATAGGGGATCTCTATCACTGACTATGCTGATGGCAATTCCATGCAGCTTAACAATTTCTTTGAAGTATATCTGTGCTAGACTTTGAGCGGTTCTATTGGACCTGACAGGTATAAAATGGGCAGTCTTCGTGAAGCGATCTACGATTATCCAAATGCTGTCATTACCTCTCTTGGTTCGCGGCAACTCATCTATGAAATCCATGGAAATTTGTTCCCATTCCCAGCCTGGGACTTCCAACGGTTGTAACAGTCCAGCTAGCTTCTGTTGGTCACTCTTGACCAATTGACAAGTAGGGCATCTGCTAACATACAAAGAAATATCTCTTTTCATTGCCTTCCACCAGAAAGTGCGTTTGATATCGTTGTACATTCTACTCACCCCAGGATGGATGCAAAACTTGGATTTAAGGCATTCATCCAGCACCTCTCTTTTAAGCTCCGGAATGTCGGGAACACCTATTCTTCTATTCAGCCTCAGAACTCCCTCACTATCTACTTGGAAACTGGAGCCTTCGCCCCTTTGAATCCTTTTTACCATTTCTTTCACAAAATTGTCACTTTTCTGTAGAACAGTTATCCTATCAATCAATCTAGGTGTAATTATAAGATTGGCAATGATTGCGGTTTTTCTACTAAGTGCATCCGCTACAACGTTAGCCTTTCCCGGCGTATACAGGATATCAAGATCATACGCTGCAAGAAATTCTAGCCAACGCCGCTGTCTCAGATTCAGATCTTTCTGGGTATATAAATACTTCAACGATTGATGATCTGTGTACAGTATAAACTTCTTGCCCAACAAGTAATGCCTCCAGATTTTCAAAGCAAAAATGATAGCTAGCAGCTCAAGATCATGAGTTACATAATTCTTCTCATGCGGTTTCAGTTGGCGGCTTGCATAAGCGACTACTTGACCTCTTTGCATTAACACTGCACCAAGACCTCTAATAGAAGCATCTGTCCAAACCGTTAAATCCTGATTGCCATCAATAATAGTTAACACTGGAGCGGTGGTCAGCTTCGATTTCAATTCCTGGAAAGCTTCTTCACAGTCGGAAGTCCACTTAAACTTCTCGTGTTTCTTTGTGAGCTTCGTTAATGGACCGGATATCTTCGAAAAATCCTTAACGAACTTTCGATAATAACTAGCCAACCCCATAAAACTTCTAACTTCCGTGGGAGTAGTGGGTTGTTTCCAGTCTTGAATCGCTATTATTTTGCTTGGGTCAACAGAAATTCCTTTCTCTAACACGACATGGCCAAGAAATCTAACTTCTTCTTGCCAGAAGACACATTTAGAGAATTTGGCTTTGAAGACGTTCTTCCTTAGAATCTCCAATACTTGTTCTAAGTGCTTTTCATGCTCGGGTTTTGATTTGGAGTAGATTAAAATATCATCGATAAATACGAGGACAAATTTATTCAGAACTCCCCTGAACACTCTATTCATTAGATCCACAAAGTATGCTGGAGCGTTGCATAGGCCAAACGGCATTACTAACCGTTCATAAAATATGTCTGGACCTCTGAAAGCTGTCAAAGGAACACACTCTTCTGCTATTCTCAATTGATGAAAACATGTAGCTAGGTCCATTCGGTAAAATACTTTCGCCCCATTCAATTGGTCTAGCAAATCATCAATGCGGGGTAATGGATATTTATTTTTAAGCGTCTGTTTGTTGAGGTCTCGGTAATCAACACATAATCTAAGAGTACCATCTGACTTTGGGACAAACACAACAGCTGCACCCCAATTAGAAAAACTAGGTCTGATTAGACCCTTCCACAACAGTTGACTAGTTTGATCGCCTAATTCTTCTTTTTCTTTCGGAGTCATTCTGCGAATTGGATGTACCACCGGTCTGGCATTAGGAATTAGATCGATTCGGAATTCTATTTCTCTTTGCGGAGGTAGGTTTTCAACTTCTTCAAACACATCCGCAAAGTTTCTAACAATCGGAATCTTTTCCATGGAAGTGGGGATAAGTTCCAATGCTGACCAAAATTCTTCTCTATTCGGATTCGAACCATGACAGGGTATATATATATATGTCCAAGCTCCGTTCGGATTTTAACGATTCTTTCCGCACAATTCACTTCGGCTTCATACTTCGTTAACCAATCCAGCCCTAGAATGATATCGAATTCGGGAAAATCCATAATGACTAGATTGAAAGGAAACTTGTAGAAAGAATAAGAGATTGGCACTTTACATCAGGAACTGAGAGTGATAGGACCCCCTATCGGGTTATGAACTTCAACCGATTCTTTGAGCATTCGCTGTTTTAATTTTAATTTGTGCACTGTGTTCTTAGCAATAAAACTACGCGACGCACCCGTGTCAAACAATACAGAAACAGGAATATTTTTAATTGTAAGGGTACCTCCCAAAACATCGGGTTTACCTGCTCCATCGAAGGCAGCTGGCGGGCTAGACCCGTCATAGACATGAGCTACTGTAGCTTTCTTCAGCAAAGGACAGTCTTTGACCAGATGATCGGTCTTGCGACAATTGAAGCACGAGCAAGGGTTCTGAGAGCCTTGGCTCGAGCCTTGAGAATTAGTCTTCTGCCTCTTCGGAGGTGTGCAGACGTTTGAGTAGTGCCCCAGCTTACCACAGTTAAAGCAATTTCCTCTTGGCGGCTTGCCAGTCTGAGGTTTTGAAGATGCTGCTTGGCTTGACTCGCCCTGATTTACAGCAGGCTTGCGCTTGATTCCGGCTTTGCTTCTAGCGCGATCCTAATCCAGATGCCTTTGATCAAGGTCTTCATAGTTGCATGTCATTTCCACCAGCTCGTTGAATTCCAGCTTGACATGGGCCATGGCTCTATCATGATATTGTCGTCTTAGTCAAAGGATAAACCTCTTATTTTTGGATTTCGCAGTGGCGACGAGCTCTGGAGCATAGGGCGAAACATTGTAAATTTATTCAGATAATCTTGCACAGAATGATCCCCTTGCTAGAGATTGGCGAAGTCATCGTGCATTCTTTCTAGAGCTTGTTCTGGGACATATTTCTCTTTGAAGAGTTCTTTAAATCCATCCCATGTTCTTCCAGCTTCTCTATTCCCGGCGGTAAGAGATTCCCACCATAATTCAGCTTGTTTCTGCATAAGCCAGGCGCCTATAATAGCTTTGTCTTCGTCTCCTAGCCTTAGGCCTTCAAGAATTTTCTCGCATGTTTTGAGCCATGCAAGGGCCTCTATTACGGTGCCAGTTCCCGAGAAGGTCTTGCCTCCTAAGTTCTTATATCTCTTAGCTACACGGTCAAGGTCGAAGTATCGAGCTGCCGGAGGTTGTATCAAAGGTCCTTCTTGAGCTGGGACTTCTCCCCTTCCTCGGCCTCGGCCGGCACGGCCTCCTCTAGCGGCGGCTGCTCTGGTAGCCATTTGTCAAATTCTGTATAAGCAATGGAAAAGTCAGCTAACAAAAATGATAGTCAACTGCATATTTAAGCGGAAAATTTTACGGAAATATAACGATAGACTGATCAAATTGTTTTTGCTATTCTGCTCGGCTCATTCTATAACTTTACTAGTCCTATCTCTAATGAGCGACTCGCCTTAGAATACTACTGATTCTATTTTGATGAAGTGTTTAACGTGTTAGATTCCAGAACTAAGGTTAACCAAAGCTCTGATACCAGCTGTGACGATCCCAAAACCCCGTGACACGGTGTTAAGGATAATCATTGGAATATAACACATTAATCGTCATTAGCAGATCACAGATAATAGCATAAACAGGAAATAGAATAATTTACACACATATGACAGCGGATTCATATAGATATCATCACATCAGAGAAGCACTGTACCGGATACAACTTAGTGCATGATGATACATAATCAGTCACCATCGCCTGAGGCGTAATCATATATAAAGAGTACACAAAAGGAATATCAGTCTACATCGCCAGTGGCGGAATCATAATATAGATACAATTATGGCGGAGGAAATCCAAGTCAGCACAGTGTAGTCAAGCCTCACCATGAGCCAAAAGGTGCGTCAGAAACCTGTAACTAGGCTGCCCGTGTGAAAATGAGGGCACCCGAGTTTGCAAGGTGAAACAAACTACAAGTCAGTCATGGGACTGGTATGAGAAATCTACTCAACTTATTAACAACAATAATAAGGCAAATCAAAGGACCACGCCACTTTCGCGGAACGGGTTTACTCCAATGAGTGCTAGTGCATGAAATAAAGTAAATGATTAAATCAACGCAATGCTTTTTATAAAATGAAGCCATTATAAGACTCAGGTCCCATCACACAATGCAACGCAAGCCGGAGGATAGAGTTTTTACCTTATAATGGCCAAAGATGCTTCATACGAATAAAACAAAAGGTTTTGGTATTATTACTAGTGTATATATGTTTCAAAAGCGATTTCAATCATAAATATCAATCCTAGGCGGCATAAATGACCCATACCACTATGTCGCCATGCTAGTAATACAATCACGTCCGCATATTTCGTATTGGAAATTGGATTCCTTCATGAGTCGAGGCAAGGGGCAAGCTCCTCTCCGTTCGAGACACTCTAGCAAATGCCTCGGGACCGCACACAGCAATCCCCTGGATCCTCCAAGGCCGGTCCTCTCTTACTTTTGAGGATTAGTTATTCCTAAACACATGTTTCCCGGTCCTTACAGACCTATAATCGAGGCGCCTCGTATTCCAACAACCACACATGTGAAAAGTAGATATAAATGTCAGGGCTGGGAGGTCACTGACACCACCATAGCTAGAAAGAAACGTCGTGCACTCCTTGGGTCCTTCTCCTGTTTTTGACTCATACCGAGGTGTGAGGCTCGCGAATTCACGTTACACACAAAGCTACATCACACAGACCATGCTTTGATCATCAACCACAAGACTTTGCTTTGCAACAGAAGCCTTGATCTTATGCCACTTAGGCGTGCCACACAGGCAATCCACTCCATGCGACTGATTTCTGTCAATACATAACCTCTGAGCTCGTACGTCTCAGAGAAGGGCGTTAAGCAAGAGAATAAATCCTCTGCCGCCAAACAGATATATATTTAACAGAGATCAATCAACACATAACAAAATCCAATGTCAGACACACAGTCCATTTACATGTCCGTTATGGGTCTGAACGAAACCGTAGGCACCAATTCCTCGCATATCCGTACAATCAATAGTATGTGTGGACGGCTACTACTTCAATTCCTTCATGGTAGCTACTCCAATCATGAGCATCAGTAGCGCCCATCCATCCAATGTGGAGATCGTCGGTCTTCAGCCGTCTTCGACTCTTCGACTTCTCAACGTCGATCGATTATTTGAAATGAGATAAACTCGGCCTTTTCAAATAACCCACGTATATTTAGATTTTCAAATCAATCAATCACATGGTTGGACTATTCAACAATCACATTTCAGTTAGATAGTTATAATTTTCATGTCAAATACATTCAATCATCACATATCAAGCAAACACAACAAAATTGGTTTATTTCCACTCTATATTGTCCATAATATTTTATAACGATATATCGCCATTTTTATTTGATTCAAAACGGCCATATTTAATTAAACGACGTTTCAGGTCCTGTCGATGCACTGGCGCTGCTTTTCACTAATTTTGTTTTACACATATATGAAAATCTAACCGTTGGATCTTCACAAATTTTACATCATTAGGAAGGTCTTTTAAAAACGAATCCAACGGTTTCAGTTTTGGGAAAATCCGACGGTCGGATCTTCCACACTAACCATTTGAAGTTATGATTTCAATTTACGAACTGCAGCGTCGTTATTCGATTTAATTTAATTTAATAATATATATATATATATATATATATATATATATATTATCGTTTCTGGCGCTATTTTTCTTCAGTTTTGAATTAAACATTCCAGACAATCCAACCGTCGGATCTTCACAAAGTTGGTGCCGTTGGAAAGATATTTCCAAGGCGAACCCAACGGTTGCGGTTTCGGGAAATTCCAATGGTTGGATCTTCCGCACTAGTCGTTTGAAATCACGGTTTCAAAACATGAACTGCACGGCCATGTTTCGTTTTAATTCTATTTATATTTATATATTTATATAAATATAGTTCTTTCAAAAATTCCTATATTGTTTCCACTTCAATTATTTCACTAACGCCTTTAAATTTTGGAAAATTTCGCCATAACCTCCTTTGTACGGGAGGGTCTGGGAAAATTCCCAAATAGCCACACGGACGTCTCATATCAAAAAGAAAAAGAAAAAGCCAAGCGGCTAGCCAACAGGCTCATAAAATCATCACCCAAACAAAGCGGTAAATGTGTACCTATTTGTCGGGCAAAAAATTATATTTCTCTTCTCTAGCCCCTTTTTGCTTTAACCTGTTCAATAGATATGCATGTACATATATACAATTTCTAACATTTATCATTTTCCATTCAATTTCATATTTGATTTGCTTTGGCTTAAAAACTCCATTCATTCTAATGTTGCATGCATAGGCCAAAATCATATCATTAGCTAGTTAATGTATATTTCAACTCATGCACGTTTATTTGAACAAGTGGCTATTTTTAACACTTCACATTTCAAAGATGATAATTTTAGCGAACTAAAATAGATTTCAACACATGACTATTTTATTTAGTTCCTACGCATGTTAAAAATAATATTTCTATCACAAATATTTATTTCAACGTCCGCATATCTTTAGCATATCACACATATGATAAAAATGATATTTTTATCATTTAAAATATTTATTCAACAAATAGATGTTTCTGCACTTCATAGTTTCAATAAAAATGAAATTTTTATCGTTCGATCTTTTTATTCAACACATGAACTTTTCCACTACACACACTTCTCAACAAATGAGTATTTCCACACATGGACATTTTATTTATGTTGTTCATATCAGAGAGATGGGATTTTTATGGTTGAAATTATTTATATAAGGCGAATATTTTTCATATTCCATATATATATAAAAATGTGATTTTTATAGTTTAAACACTTCATTCATTCACAAATGAATTTAATTTTCATACAACACTTTTTCAACACACAAACATTTCCACACATGGATATAGTTTCAATATATGACTTTAATTTCTATGCATGAAAATAATACCATCATATGAAAATAATTCTAACACACAAAGATTATTCAAAATTTCGGCAGCATAACGGCAGGGTAGTTAAAACCGGCACCGTCCTTAGTACGGCTCCTCGCTCTACCTTAAAACCTCGCGGTTTTTGACAATGGGGATTCATGCATCTAATTCGCACGCAGGCGGCATGTTTATTTTTATTTCCACAAATATTTCCAATTCATTTCAATGACCAATGGGTATTTTTCAACCACAACCAAACAATATCAACCACAAACAATTATTCAACCATTCGTATTTTTCATCCAATATTTCACACCAATTCACAACAATAAATATCGTCCATGGTTTGTGGACGTGGGGAGTATATATATATAATATAATATATATTTGATATATTTCACTTGCATTTCAACACATATATCACTTATTCTACGCATGTAAAAATTCATACTTCACTTATATAGCTTACACTACGCATGTACATGAGGTACACAACACGTATGTAATTTATATTTCGCTTATATAAATTATACACGACATTTTCCATTCAATTTCACGTTAATTTAGATTTCTCACCTTGGTTTTCTGAGCGCTAAAAATCGATACGATGTCAGAAAAATCCGCGGTTTCTTCTATTGGGTAGAGAGCTTCCTTGCGGTCTCGATGTTTCATGTTTCATCGAATTTCGTCAACACACCAAAAAGATATGATTTTTCAAAGTGTAAAGATCAAAGAAAAACTCACTTTCACGAAGGTTCAAAACTAGGTTTGCGGTTTTCGCGAGAACCGGGGCACGAGGGGACGATCAGGGAGTTGGACGTGGAAGAGCTTCGAGAGGGCTACAGGCGCGCGGCGGTTTGGTGGCGTTCGGTGGTCCAGATCTGCGGCGGCGGCGGTTTTGAAGGTCGGAACTTTGGAAGGGGATATCTCGACGTAGAAGCAACGATAGGGGGAGCTCCTTATATGGATTTGAAGAGGGGAAGGAGAACTACAAAAAGTTGAACTGGGGGAGGAGCTAATTTGGGCAGTGGCGATCGGAAATCGCCAGGGAAGGGGGGAAAAGCTTTCCGTCGTTGATGTCGGGGTCGGGGGGGGGGGGGGGTTCTGATTTATTTATTTATTTATGAATGGAGAAATATGATTGGCCGAGGACTATATTAAATTTTTAAATAGTGTTTTCTCAAACGAACTTCTTTTTAAACCCAACGACTGTCGCCCCTAGCTAAATACCCCCATTCCGGACACAACGGGATATGTTTCGTAGGCCAATTCGACTGTTATAGTCAGTTATTTTTCAAATTAAAGTATAAAACATTTAATTTATCACTCTGAACGCACATTTCAATTTGCCAGGGCCACAAACTAATTCGAAAAATTCCAGAAAAAAAATCTAGCTATGTTTTGACGCTACGGTCCCAACAAAACTAGTTTCATCGAATTCTGAGGTCGTTTGAAAAATGGCCATTTTCTGGTCGATCCAATTTAACAGAAATCGACCAAACACATTTTCTTTTGCCACGCTCACATACTAGCTTCAAAAATTATGAAATTTTAAACCTAGCAATAGTTTGACATCCCGGACCCAACAAAAGTGGTTTCGTCGAATTCCGAGGTCGTATGCAAAATATCAATTTACCAGGGCTATATATTATATATACCGACTCTTCTGAAAATTCATTCGGCCATAACTTTTGATTCGCGTTATGAAACTTCGATTTTTCAGATTCGTTAGAAAGGTATTGACTAACAGATTTAAATATTTTTGGTTTCGCTAAAATCCGTTATATTTTCCCCCCTGCATAGTCGGTCAAAGTTTGAATTCGAATTTTCAAACTGACTCACTATTTCTAATTCACTATTTCATTGAAATATTCTATTTCAATTGTTCAAATTCCTATGAAATAACCAATTTAAAAATTTTAAATTGGCTCGTATTTTCCGGGTTATTACACCGTCGCCTCCCCATCGCAACCCCCCCGAAGTCCGGCCACCGCCCTCCAGCCTCCGCTCCTCCTTCCTATCGACGAGCCCCCTCACAATCCCCAAACCCGCGACCACCCCCAGAACCACATCGACGAATCCGCCACCAACCCTTCGAAGACCACCGCCGGCCCTTAGATCTGCCACTACACCACCGTCAGACCCTCGACCCACCTCGCGACGCAAACCCCGTGACCCTCCCCCTCCCCAACGAACCTCTGTAAGTTTTCAGATCTCGGATTTTTATTCATGTAAAAGAATGGTTTTTTTTTATTTGTCAGTTTTAATTATAAAGATATGATTTTTTTATAATCTAAAGATGAGAAGGTATATATTATTATATGAAGAGAGGACATATATTTTTAAAGTAAGAAAGATCATATTTTTAAAGGGGGAAGGACGATATATTTATAATATAGAAAGAAGTTAAAAATATATATTTTTTTCCATGTGATGTAGAGGATAAAAATAGGGTTTTTATATTTTAGAAAGAATAAAAAATTCAATTTTTAAATTATAAAAGATATAAAGATATGATTTTTATCTAATGTAGATAGTAAAAATATAATTTTTATAATATAGAAAGGTTAAAAATATAATTTTTATACTAGTAGCATAGTAAAAATATGATTTTTATTCATGGAGAGTAATAAAAATATAATCTTTATTAATCGAAGAGAAATATAAAAATATAATTTTTATAACGAAGTGAAGTAAAAATTCGATTTTTATATATTGAATAGCATAGTAAAAATTCGATTTTTATATATTGAATAGCATAATAAAAATTCGAATTTTATATATTGAATAGCATAGTAAAAATTCGATTTTTATATATTGAATTGCATAGTAAAAATTCGATTTTTATATACTGAATAACAAAGTAAAAATGTGATTTTTATATATGTAGAGAATACGGGCAGTGAAAAGTGACAAGAGGCAAGAACGACGAAGATTTCTACCTAAGAAGAGTCGTGGCATTGGATTAGCAATTCTGTGAGAACTTCTCACCTTTTAATTTTATTTTTCTAGTTGAAATATATACTAGGATGCAGACGGTGTTTAGTAGCATCCGACACCCGTCGTCCACAGACCATGGACGGCTTGTATGCTTGTTTGTTTGATTTTGATGTGTAGTTGATTGTGTGATGTGATGTGAAATAAAATAAAATATTCATATAGTGGAAAATATTTTATAGTTAAAAATATAATTTTTAACGTGTATATGAAATGAAATAAAAATAAACAAATTGAACGATTTGTTTATATACACACATTTGACTGATATTGATTGGGACGATAAAATCTGTGTTTGATTGTTTGAAACCCCACACGGGTATTGGGATGATATTTGACGTACACTAATCCCGATTGTTCAGTTGTATGTCGATCGATTGATTGACACACTGTTATGAGCGTTAAATATTTATATTCGAT
Organism: Allium sativum; assembly: GCA_030737875.1. Classification (NCBI taxonomy): domain Eukaryota; kingdom Viridiplantae; phylum Streptophyta; class Magnoliopsida; order Asparagales; family Amaryllidaceae; genus Allium; species Allium sativum. The sequence continues at coordinate 479,865,378 of CM060926.1, read as the reverse complement.
GCTTATACAGTGTAGAATGCACTTTGGATGATGGTTGATTTTTCATCGTTGTTATTGTATACATGTGTTGTAGATAATCCATATAATTAACATTATATGGTAATTGATTGGGCTTCATTCAATATTTGAAAATAGAAATATATGAAGCCGTGTTGATTAGATTGACGCCATTTTGACGTGAACGATATATATATCGATTTTATTCATTTTATAATGAATATCGAAAGTGATTTCAAAATCTGATATTTTGAAAAGAATTGAAATAGAAAACGAATTTGAATTGAATAGAAAACGAATTAGAGTTCAAATAGAAAACGAATTCGAATTGAATTGAAATAGAAAACGAATTCGAATTTAATTAAATAGAAAACGAATTCGAATTTAATTGAATAGAAAACGAATTCGAATTGAATTTAATAGAAAACGAATTCGAATTGAATTGAATAAAAAACGAATTTGAATTGAATAGAAAACGAATTCGAATTGAATTGAATAGAAAACGAATTCGAATTGAATTGAATAGAAAACGAATTTGAATTGAATTGAATTGAATAGAAAACGAATTCGAATTGAATTCAATTGAAAACGAATTGAAATAGAATTGAAATCGATTTGAATTGAAATCAAATAGAAGTGAATGGAAAAAGAATTTATAAAGGAAAATTCAATTTTGATTTGAATTTGAAATAAAGGTTGAAATTGTTTTTGAAACAAATTTGAAATGATTTATAAAATTCGTTTTACAAAGGAAATCGACAAAATATATATAATATATATAGATATTATATATATTATGGCCTGAATAGAACGCGCCGCGCCGCGGTAGTTCGTGAATTTCGACCATTGACTTCGAACGGACATTGCGGGAGATCCGACCGTCGGATTCTCCTAAAACCGGAACCGTTGGGTTCGTATCGAATAGATCTTTCTACAGAATATTAGAAATTTGAAATCTAATGGTTGGATTTGGAATTATGTCCAAATCAAATTTTGAAAAGGTCGCCGTAAGTGCAGTTCGATGGCCGTTGATGGAAATCGACTGTACGGGCCTTGATAAAATTATTAAAAATAGTAATAATTTGTGTAAAATCATAAGAAATGATGTGGGAAAAATTGGGATGAAAAACTCCATATTTGAAAAGATAAAAATAGATTTTTATCGAAATGAACTAGTTTTGAACTAGAATTAAAATTCTATTTATTTTTAAATAAATAAATTTGATTTGAAAGGGTTTTAAAAGTAATCAGGATTTCCAATAATTGAATTGGAATGGATTTGAATCGAAATTGTCTTCGGAATATTTCAATGTTGGATTTCGTGATTATACAGATATTGTTATGGAAATTTGAAAGATGTATTTATATCGTTATTTCCAGTACGATATTTGTTGGTCGTAGAATTTGATATTGAATATAAGCCGATATATTTTCTATTCAGAGCCTTGTATTCAATATCTAATGTGATTTTGGGTAGTCGTGAACGGTATCTTCAATAATACTATTCTTAGATCCAAAGGAGTTAAGAAAATCAGAAACTAACTGGAGATTAGTTAAGTTGAATGGTTTCTGGGGTATTGATCTGATGTTGGTTTCGGCCTTCGGGGTTAATACTTAGGGAATGGCTCACTTGCTAATTTATGGTTAGGGTCTGATTGGAAATGTAATGTGATTTTGGGTTTATAGTGAACCGTGTTTTAAAATGACACTGATTCTTTAACCCAGTTAAAGATTAAAACTAAGTGGAGTTTTAATGAATCTTTAATTAGATTGAAAATATCGAGAATAGAGTATCACCAGTTTTGCTCCAGGCGATAGTTAAATCTTTAATTAGATTTGAATGTGAAATGGTAATTTAATTTACCGATAACACCGTGGTGTTAGATATGAAGTATTACCAGTTTTGCTTCATGGGATGAATAGGTTGGGATTGGGAAATAAAATAAATAATTACTTCGGTGTGGTTCGCTAATCTCGACTAGTTTGGAAAACCATAATTTGGTTTGAAATGACATCCAAAGGAAGATCAAAGAATAAATTTTAAAGAATTTATCTATGATAAAATTAATGGGAACCTTTCCCTAAGAACGTGAAGTTTAGAAACTAACTGTAGGTTAGCTAAGAAGGATGGTTTCCTGGGTATTGATCTGATGTTGGTTTCGGCCTTCGGGGTTAATTTTTGGGGAATTGTTCTCTTACTAATTTACGGTTAGTGACTATTGAATTGGGATGAGGCGTATGTTGTGTTTAGGTTACATTTGTTTACTATATATGCGGGTTATTCGGAAAGGCCGGGTTTATACCCATTCTGAATAACCGATTCAACGAAAAGTCGAAGATGATGACGGTGTTCGAAGACCTAAAGTCTTCATCGTTTGGGTGCTTACTGATGATCTTGATTGGGCTGTACACCCAAGATGAGGGAATCAGTTAGTGGTCGTCCAGACGTACTTGGAGATCGACGGATATGCGAGGAAAGTGCCTCCGGTTTCGTTCAGACCTAGAACGGACTTGTAAATGGATGGTGTGTCTGACATTGTATTCCTTTATATTATATCCGTTGATCTCTGCTAAATATATATCTGTTTTGGCGGCTGTGAATTTATTCTCTTGCTTAACGCTCTTCTCTAAGACATACGAGCTCAGAGGTTATATATTGGCAGAAATCAGTGGTACGATATGGATTGATAGTGTGGCATGCTGAGACGCAGTGATCCAGACTTTCGTTGAAAAGCAAAGTTTGGTGAAGGATGATCAAAGCGTAGCTTTGATATAGCATGGCTTTGTGTATAGCGTTGATTCGCGAGCCTCACACCCCGGTATGGTGGTAAACTGATGGTTTGATCAGGATGCTTTTTAGTGGATGGGCACCTTAGTGGTGTCGTGGATTCTATCGACCGAGAGGAGCTTAGTGCTCAGGGATATATAGAGTAAGTGGTGTTTTCTCTCGCTGGGATGTAAGCCACGGTGATACTCTGGTCCCGAATGTGCGGATGTGCAGACGGTGTTTTCTCTTGCTGGGACGTAAGCCGTGGGGAATTGCACTACGCGATCGATCTTTCGAATCAGGAGCCACCATGATGGAAATCCAATTTCCAATACGTGTATTGTGGTTTTAATTGTAGAACTAGTATGGCGACATGATATATGGCACCCATGCCGTATATGATTGATATTTATGATTGAAATTGTTTTGACACTATACACTTATTATAGTATCAAATGATTTGATTTTTAAAACGTACCAAGCATGTTTGGCTATTATAAGGGAAAACCATATCCTCCGGCTGCGTTGCATTGTGTGATGGGACCTGGGTGTTATAATAGCTTCATTTTTCTTTATTTAGCATTGCGCTGTTTGTTTTATGCACTGGTATTCTTGGGAGGAAACCCGTTCCGTGTTATACGGCGTGGTCCCTTGATTTACCTAACTTTAAAATAAAGATTTACAACTGTTTTAGTTCTCACACCAGTCCCATGACTGACCTGGAGTTTATTGTTATAACCTAAACTCTGTGTGCCCTTATTTTTGATGGGCAGCTAGTAGTTTTGGTTTTGCAGATTTATATTCACAGGATCCTGGTTTACAGCTGGAATGATATCCGGAAAGCTTTGTACGCGTATATTTCTTCTAGTTGTGTATTGTATTATTTTCCGCTGCGATGTATTTAAATGTAATTTAAATCTCTGATATTTCTATGTAATATTCATTTATACTTTGTATATTCTTGTATTCTGGTGCATTGTTGTAATATACAATGAAATGTTCTTCCATCTGCGTTATTCTGTGGCTTGTTCTCGAACTATCCGCGCTTTCCTCACCGGGGAAGTTACGGGTTTTCACAGCTGGTATCAGAGCTTTGGTTTACAAAGCTCAGAGAACAAGACACATTAGAACCATACGAAAGAATTCATCAGAGATCGGATTAGTAATATCCAACGAGAATGACTCGTTAGAGATGGGATCAGTAGTATCCTAGAACGAGTGTGAAGAGTATATTTTTAAAGTGAAAACAATCTTTGTTTTGAAAATTTAAATCAATTATTCATATTTGGTTATTTATTTATATTGATGTGGACAATCCAGTATATATAGATTTTGCGTATACGTCTGATCCGCGTGTATTCGAAGTTTTGATATATTGGGTAGATATAGAATCACATTCTACTCGCCAGGAGAGAATTCTGATAATGCATCATCATCAGAATTTATGTTCGAGTGACGAAAGTGAGATTTCTATATATTTCCTATTGACTGGTGTGAGAACCAAAATTAGAGAGGGCCTATTGTTGTGATTTGGCATCAAAAACGTGATTTTTGACTATATAACAAAATTATGTGTTTGAAATGCTAATCAACTAATTGATTGATGGTTGCGTTGTTTGATTATTGTTGGATTAATTAAAATTTGAACCATTTAGCCTAATTGAACCGAATAGTGAATTGTATTGAAATTTGGTCACATTTGCTGGCATATACAAGTACTTACATTGAACAGGTCATAGCAAGGAGGCTAGAGCAGAGAATAAAATTTGTTTGCCCGACAAATAGGTACATGTTTACTATATAATTTACTGTTTTGTTTGGGTGATGATGATTTTATGAGCCTATGGGCTAGCCGCTTGGCTTTTTCTTTTTCTTTTTGAGATCAGAAGGCGTGTGTGGCAATTTCGGAATTTTCCTGTGGCTCCCGGTGCAAGGGAGGTTATGGCGAAATTTTTCGAAAATTTAGGGTGTTTGCCAAATTTTTGAAAATTTTGAAAGGCTCTTAGAAACTGAAAAGTTGAAGAACTTAAGCCGTAGCGAAAACTATGAAAGTTGAGTTGGTTTTTAAAACAACTTCCGGCTTCGTTCCTTTTCGGGGACGAAAAGTTTTAAGTGGGGGAGATTGTAATAACCCGGAAATCTGGGCCAATTTAAATTTTTTATTTTGGCAATTTTAGCGAATTTTGATTATTTAAAATGAATTATTTTAAATAAAAATGACGAGAAATTTATTTTGAATAGATTAGGACGTATATATTTATATTCGTCGTCGTTAGAATATAAATATTTATTTATATATTATAAAAGGAGTTGAAAATGGCGCGGTAGTTCGATAATTCGATTTCAAAATTCAAATGAATGTACCGGGTGCAAAATAATCCGGATTTTAGTGAAACCAAAAATAATGGGATCTAATTGTGACTATCTTTCCAACGAATCCGAAAAATTGAAATTTCATAGCGGGAATCAAAAGATATGTCCAGTTGAAAATTCTGAATAGTCGCTATGGAAATCAGGCCCTTAAAAATAGCATTTTGCAAACGACCTCGGATTTCGACGAAACCTCTTTTGTTGGCTCCGTGATGTCAAGTTATTGCTAGGTTTCAAATTTCATAATTTTCTGATTCAATATGTGAGCGTGGCAAAGGAAAACGTGTTTGACTAGTTTCAGTTGATTTTAATCGACTGGAAAATGGCCATTTTTCCAACGGTCTCAGAATTCGACGAAACTAGTTTTGTTAGGACCGTATCGTCAATACGAAGCTAGAAAATATTTTTCTGGAATTTTTTGAGTTAGTATGTGACCCCAGTTAATTGAAATGCACGTTCAAATTCAATATATAGAGTTATATGTTGATTTTGACGAGAACGGATCGAAACGATCGAATCAACTTGCGATACATATCCCATTGAGTTCGGAATGGGGGTATTTAGTTAAGGACGACAGGCGGTGGGTCTCGTTTCGAGGTCGGAATAAAAAGTCAACCTTTTTTTATAAAATAATATTAAAATTATAAAACTCCCTCTCTCCTACCCTCTATATCCTCTCTGCCCCCCCTTATATTTCTAAATCGAAATTAAAGAAAAAAACCGACGAAGCTGAAGCCCGTCGCCTCCCCATCGCAACCCTACCGATGTCCGGCCACCGCCCTCCAGCCTCCGCTCCTCCTTCCTATCGACGAGCCCCCTCCCAATCCCCAAACCCGCGACCACCCCCAGAACCACATCGACGAATCCGCCACCAACCCTTCGAAGACCATCGTCGACCCCTAGATCCGCCACTGCACCACCACCAGACCACCGAGCCACCTCACCACGCAAACCCCGAGACCCTCCCCCTCCCCAACGAACCACTGTAAGTTTTCAGATCTCAGATTTTTATTGATGTTAAAGCTCGGATTTTTATTCATGTAAAAGAATGAATTTTTATTCATGTAAAAGAATGGTTTTTTTTTATTTGTCAGTTTAAATTATAAAGATATGATTTTTTATAATCTAAAGATGAGAAGGTATATATTATTATACGAAGAGAGGACATATATTTTTAAAGTAAGAAAGATTGTATTTTAAAAGGGGGAAGGACGATATATTTATAATACAGAAAGAAGTTAAATTTTTTTTTTCATGTGATGTAGAGGATAAAAATAGGATTTTTATATTTTAGAAAGAATAAAAAATTTGATTTTTAAATTATAGAAGATATAAAGATATGATTTTTATCTAATGTAGATAGTAAAAATATAATTTTTATAATATAGAAAGGTTAAAAATATAATTTTTATACTAGTGGCATAGTAAAAATATGATTTTAATTCATGGAGAGTAATAAAAATATAATCTTTATTAAGCGAAGAGAAATATAAAAATATAATTTTTATAACGAAGTGAAGTAAAAATTCGATTTTTATATATTGAATAGCATAGTAAAAATTCGAATTTTATATATTGAATAGCATAGTAAAAATTTGATTTTTATATATTGAATAGCATAGTAAAAATTCGATTTTTATATATTGAATAGCATAGTAAAAATTCGATATTTATATATTGAATAGCAAAGTAAAAATGTGATTTTTATATATGTAGAGAATACGGGCAGTGAAAAGTGACAAGAGGTAAGAACGATGAAGATTTCTACCTAAGAAGAGTCGTGGCGTTGGATTAGCAATTCTGTGAGAACTTCTCACCTTTTAATTTTATTTTTCTAGTTGAAATATATACTAGGATGCAGACGGTGTTTAGTAGCACCTGACACTCGTCGTCCACAGACCTTGGACGGCTTATATGCTTGTTTGTTTGATTTTAATGTGTAGTTGATTGTGTGATGTGAAATAAAATAAAATATTCATATAGTGGAAAATATTTTATTGTTAAAAATATAATTTTTAACGTGTATATGAAATGAAATAAAAATAAACAAATCGGATGATTTGTTTATATACACACATTTGACTGATATTGATTGGGACAATAAATTTTACACATCGCCCAACTGCACAAATAAAATCTGTGTTTGATTGTTTGAAATCCCACACAGGTATTGGGATGATATTTGACGTACATTAATCCCGATTGTTCAGTTGTATGTCGATCGATTGATTGACAGACTGTTATGAGCGTTAAATATTTATATTCGATGCTTGTACAGTGTAGAATGCACTTTGGATGATGGTTGATTTTTCATCGTTGTTATTGTATACATGTGCTGTAGAAAATCCATATAATTAACATTATATGGTAATTGATTGGGCTTCATTCAATATTTGAAAATAGAAATATATGAAGCTGTGTTTAGATTGACGCCATTTTGACGTGAATGATATTTATATCGATTTTATTCATTTTATAATGAATATTGAAAGTGATTTCAAAATCTGATATTTTAAAAAGAATTGAAATAGAAAACGAATTTGAATTGAATTGAATAGAAAACGAATTAAAATTGAAATAGAAAACGAATTCGAATTGAAATAGAAAACGAATTCGAATTTAATTGAATAGAAAACGAATTCGAATTGAATTGAATAGAAAACGAATTCGAATTGAATTGAATAGAAAACGAATTCGAATTGAATTGAATAGAAAACGAATTTGAATTGAATAGAAAACGAATTCGAATTGAATTGAATAGAAAACGAATTTGAATTGAATTGAATTGAATAGAAAACGAATTCGAATTGAATTCAATTGAAAACAAATTGAAATCGATTTGAATTGAAATCAAATAGAAGTGAATGGAAAAAGAATTTATAGGGGAAAATTCAATTTTGATTTGAATTTGAAATAAAGGTTGAAATTGTTTTTGAAACAAATTTGAAATGATTTATAAAATTCGTTTTAAAAAGGAAATCGATGAAATATAAAATATATATATATATATTATATAATGGCCTGAATAGAACGCGCCGCACCGCGGCAGTTCATGAATTTCGACCATTGACTTCGAATGGACATTGCAGGAGATCCGACCGTCGGATTCTCCTAAAACCGGAACCGTTGGGTTCGTATCGAAAAGAGATAGAAATTTGAAATCTAATGGTTGGATTTGGAATTATGTCCAAATCAAATTTGGAAAAGGTCGCTGTAAGTGCAGTTCGATGGCCGTTGATGGAAATCGACTGTACGGGCCTTGATAAAATTATTAAAAATAGTAATAATTTGTGTAAAATTATAAGAAATGATGTGGGAAAAATTGGGATGAAAAACTCCATATTTGAAAAGATAAAAATAGATTTTTATCGAAATGAACTAGTTTTGAACTAGAATTAAAATTCTATTTATTTTTAAATAAATAAATTTGATTTGAAAGGGTTTTAAAAGTAATCAGGATTTCCAATAATTGAATTGGAATGGATTTGAATCGAAATTGTCTTCGGAATATTTCGATGTTGGATTTCGTGATTATACAGATATTGTTATGGAAATTTGAAAGATATATTTATATCGTTATTTCCAATACGATATTTGTTGGTCGTAGAATTTGATATTGAATATAAGCCGATATATTTTCTATTCAGAGCCTTGTATTTAATATCTAATGTGATTTTGGGTTGTCATGAACGGTATCTTCAATAATACTGTTTTTAGATCCAAAGGAGTTAAGAAAATCAGAAATTAACTGGAGATTAGTTAAGTTGAGTGGTTTCTGGGGTATTGATCTGATGTTGGTTTCGGCCTTCGGGGTTAATACTTAGGGAATTGCTCACTTGCTAATTTATGGTTAGGGTCTGATTGAAATGTAATGTGATTTTGGGTTTATAGTGAACCGTGTTTTAAAATGACACTGATTCTTTAACCCAGTTAAAGATTAAAACTAAGTGGAGTTTTAATGAATCTTTAATTAGTTTGAAAAGACCGAGAATGGAGTATCACCAGTTTTGCTCCAGGCGATAGTTAAATCTTTAAATAGATTTGAACGTGAATAGGTAATTGAATTTACCGATAACACCATGGTGTTAGATATGAAGTATTACCAGTTTTGCTTCATGGGATGAATAGATTGGGATTGGGAAATAAAATAAATAATTATTTCGGTGTGGTTCGCTAATCCCGACTAGTTTGGAAAACCATAATTTGGTTCGAAATGACATCCAAAGGAAGATCAAAGAATAAATTTTAATGAATTTATCTTTGATAAAATTAATGGGAACCTTTCCCTAGGAACGTGAAATTTAGAAACTAACTGTTGGTTAGCTAAGAAGGATGATTTCCTGGGTATTGATCTGATGTTGGTTTCGGCCTTCGGGGTTAATTTTTGGGGAATTGTTCTCTTGCTAATTTACAGTTAGTGACTGTTTAGTTGGGACGAGGCGTATGTTGTGTTTAGGTTACATTTGTTTACTATATACGCAGGTTATTCGGAAAGGCCGGGTTTATACCCATTCTGAATAACCGATTCGACGAAAAGTCGAAGATGATGACGGTGGTCGAAGACCGAAAGTCTTCACATCGTTTGGGTGATTACTGATGATCTTGATTGGGCTGTACACACAAGATGAGGGAATCAGTTAGTGGTCGTCCATACGTACTTGGAGATCGACGGATATGCGAGGAAAGTGCCTCTGGTTTCGTTCAGACCTAGAACGGACTTGTAAATGGATGGTGTGTCTGACATTGTATTCCTTTATATTGTATCCGTTGATCTCTGCTAAATATATATCTGTTTTGGCGGCGGGAAATTTATTCTCTTGCTTAACGCCCTTCTCTGAGACAAACGAGCTCAGAGGTTATATATTGGCAGAAATCAGTGGTACGATATGGATTGATAGTGTGGCATGCTGAGATGCAGTGATCCAGACTTTTTTTGAAAAGCAAAGCTTGGTGGAGGATGATCAAAGTGCAGCTTTGATATAGCATGCCTTTGTGTATAGCGTTGATTCGCGAGCCTCACACCCCGGTATGGTGGTAAACTGATGGTTTGATCAGTATGCTTTTTAGTGGATGGGCACCTTAGTGGTGTTGTGGATTCGGTCGACCAAGAGGAGCTTAGTGCTCAGGGATATATAGAGTAAGCGGTGTTTTCTCTCGCTGGGACGTAAGCCGCGGTGATACTCTGGTCCCAAATGTGCGGATGTGCAGACGGTGTTTTCTCTTGCTAGGACGTAAGCCGTGGGGAATAGCACTACGCGATCGATCTTTCGAATCAGGAGTCTCCATGATGGAAATCCAATTTCCAATACGTGTATTGCGGTTTAATCGTAGAACTAGTATGACGACATGATATATGGTACCCATGCCGTCTATGATTGATATTTATGATTGAAATTGTTTTGACACTATACACTTATAATAGTATCAAATGATTTTATTTTTAAAACGTACCAAGCATGTTTGGCTATTATAAGGGAAAACCCTATCCTCTAGGTGCGTTGCATTGTGTGATGGGACCTGGGTCTTATAATAGCTTCATTTTTCTTTATTTAGCATTGCCCTGTTTGTTTTATGCACTGGTATTCTTGGGAGGAAACCCGTTCCGTGTTATACGGCGTGGTCCCTTGATTTACCTAACTTTAAAATAAAGATTTACAACTGTTTTAGTTTTCACACCAGTCCCATGACTGACCTGGAGTTTATTGTTATAACCTAAACTCTGGGTGCCCTTATTTTCGACGGGCAGCTAGTAGTTTTGTATTTGCAGATTTATATTCACAGGATCCTGGTTTACAGCTGGAATGATATCTGGAAAGCTTTGTACCCGTATATCTCTTCTAGTTGTGTATTGTATTATTTTCCGCTGCGATGTATTTAAATGTAATTTAAATCTCTGATATTTCTGTGTAATATTCATTTATACTCTGTATATTCTTGTATTCTGGTGCATTGTTGTAATATACAATGAAATGTTCTTCCGTCTGCGTTATTCTGTGGCTTGTTCGCGAACTATCCGCGCTTTCCTCACCGGGGAAGTTACGGGTTTTCACCAAAAAGACTAAGTAGCTCATTTGGTTGGAACATGTGACTTGCATACAGGGGGTACAGAGTTCGATCCCCGCCAACGCCATATTTTTGTTTTATGGGAATGGCTAAAAAGCGGCTTAGTGTGAACGCGGTTCAAAAAGTAGTTTAGTGTGAAAATGGTTAATTAGGAAGATAGAAATATATATAGATATATTTATAAAAATAAAATAAAATTCAACCTAAAATTTAAGAAAAAAATTCAAAACAGCGGAAGCGGGAAGGCAAAACACAAAGCGGGTTCAGAGACCTGCTGGGTCGACTCCAGGGTCGACTCAGGATGTTTGGAATTGGTCCCGTCGGCCCTAAATGGTCTATGACGAAATTTTATGTTTTAGGGCTTAGGTGGCGATTTCTGGTTGGTCTGTTGACATCATTACTTGGTTTCTATGGCCTAGATGGATCCTAGAGTGATCCGACGGCTTAAACTAATAAAAAGCTCTATAAAACGACCCATAGAATCAAACCCTAAATCAGAACTAAAACTAAAACTATGGCCGCCTTGCTGTCGTCTTGAACTCTAGAGTAGCCGCAACCAATTAGAAGAAGATTAAAGCAACTCAATTCAATCCAACAACAAATTCAACTACAACAAAGGGATGCTAATAAATTCTAGAACTTCGTTGGGTGGTGAGTTTGATCACTTTAACAAAATAATTTCTAAATTAATTATGATGTGACATACATTGGATTATAAGTTGTGGTTGTGAATCTAATTCATATGTTTAATCAGGTATGTTAACTTGATTCATATTATATGATGTTATGCAAGTTTTATATATGATGTTATGCAAGTTTCAAGTATGATGTTATGCAAGATAAATATGATTATGCAAGTTTCATATATGATGTTATGCAAGTTAATATGATTATGCAAGTTTCATATATGATGTTATGCAAGTTAATATGATTATGCAAGTTATACATATGATGTTATGCAAGTTAATATGATTATGCAAGTTGTACGTATGATGTTATGCAAGTTAATATGATTATGCATGTTTCATATATGATGTTATGCAAGTTAATATGATTATGCAAGTTTCATATATGATGTTATGCAAGTTAATATGATTATGCAAGTTGTACATATGATGTTATGCAAGTTAATAGGATCACGCAAGTTGTATGCGAGTTATATGATGTTATGTAAGTTTGGATCTAAAATATATGCTAGTAGTTCATGATGTTAACTTGTGTCAATGAATACCTTTTTTATAATCCAATCACCTAGATTTAAAACATCAGTTTTTATGTGAATTTGGATGTGGTACATATGCTAGTTCGTATAAGTATTATGTTCATATGAAAGTTTACGTGATAATAGGATTCACATATATACAAGTTCACACCTTTAAAGTTTAGATCCATATTCAAGTTGACATTTTTATGTTGAAACTATGACATGAATAGTTATGCAAGTTCACCCCCTTTTAGATCTATGATTTTTGATCCTTGAAAATACAAAGACTATGCAAGTATGTTGTAATTCTTAATTGCAAGTTAGATGCAAATTAGATCTATTATTGTGTGTATGTTACTTTGTGACATTTATTCCCTTTTTTTAAGTATTAGACTATCTGCTATTCTAATATGTATATGTCATGTTAAGCGAACGAATGACGGGGGTACGATGGGGATAATAGTGGATACACACATGTTGTGAATTTGGCATGTAATGGCCTAAAAAGACAGGTAACTAATTTTTAGGAGTAAAATTAATTAGTGATGAAATTGGTATAATTTATGTATCATAAATAGATGAGCATAATTTAGGTGATAAATTATGGACATAAATAAATATGGAAATTTGAATAGGGAAAGTAATTCAAATTTGGGGAAAATTAATTATGTATAATTAATTGCCTAAGACACGAGGTTGGACTCATTTGTGGTATAAGACTGCCCGGACCCGCCCGACAAATCCAGCAGCCACAAGTGGTAGCCCAATGTGAGAGCTCAAAGGCCTAAACTAAATGCGTAACAATTGTTTGGACACGAGATTAGGCTCGTTTGTGGTGTAAGACTGCCCGAACCCGCCCGGCAAATCCAGCAGCCACAAATGCCAGTCTAATGTGAGAGGTCCTACAGGGGTTACCGTAGTAATAAATTAAGAAACACTTAACCAAAGTAAAACATGTGGTGGGACATGGGGGTTAAGTGTGTGCCTTGGGTGGCATGAGGAAATACGATTAGTAACACTTAACCAAGGTAAAATATGTAAGTGGGACATAGGGGTTAAGTGGGTGCCTTGGGTGGCATGTGAAATTACTAATAGAAACCCTTAACCAAATTTAAAACATGTAAGTGGACATGAAGGGGGGTTAAGTGGTATGTCCTAGAGGGGACCAAGCCTAGGTGGAAAGCTTGTGTCAAGCATGGGGGGCCTTTTCAGTCCAATAGCCCATTAAGTATCTTTGTGAGCTCGACCCAAGTCGAGGACGGGACACGCCTACTGGGTCTGATTGTTAGAGGCCAAAACGGGTTAGCGGTGCCAACGCAAGTCCAATGGGGTCACGTGCGTGCGTGGGTCCGGGCTGGTAGGTAAGACGTTGTTGCATCGTGTAGTTATAAGCCGCGCATTCCTTGCGTGGTATAAGGTTGCCATATTGGGGAGTGATACACCCCACTGTGGGACATGCACAAGTATCTACGTGTTAGGGAGCCGATCGAATGGGCAGGGTAGTGGGTACACCTAGTGGAGATAGGAGCAGACGGCACATATGTAGCTAGCTAGGGGTACACGAAGCTACCACTATTATTAATAATTATTAAGGGGGTTCACTTATTGGAGATAGGAGCAGGCGGCACCTATGACGTCAGCTAGGAGTACATGGAATCACCATTATTACTTATTGAAGGTTTACATCTAGTGGGGATAGGTACACGCTGGGTACCTATGATAGCAACTAGAGATATACTGTAAAACATGGAGGATAGTGGGTACATCTAGTTGTACACGAAGCTATCATCGTTTTATTTAGCCAAGAGGGATCAAATTTCTAGATTGACTAGTAGGGGTGCAGTTAGTGTTAGTACAGTACGGTACGGTACAGTATGGTAGAGTATAGTAATTATCCTATATTGATTAGGAAGCTCCCTTATCGTTATCTCTGTTTCTCCTGATTGCCTTGCCATACCCATGTGGTTCACACAGTCATTACCTCATTCTCCAGCTTATATCTTATCATATTGCTTTAATAATTATGTTGTTAGAGTTATCAGACTCGCCAGAATTTATGTCTGACCCCTTTATTTCCACCTCTTTTCTTCCTTCCCCCCCCCCCCCCCCCAGGTTCTAAGGGTGGGACTAGTACTAGTGGAGCTTGATTGGGATCTCTTTGGGAGCACTTGGATTTGGGTTGCTGAAGTAAAGTTCAGCCTATCATTTTCTTTATGGCTATTTGTAGCAGTGGGATTATGTACTTTGTTTTATCAAGATGGATATTATGTACTTGACTTTGGTTTATGGTTTTTGATGATGTAACCAAACATATTTACCTTCTGCTGCAATAAATAAAGTTTTAAATTTTCAAGTACTGCTTTATATCTGTCTTGTTGTGATTTTTTGTTATATATTCACTTAAAATGCTCCATGGAAGTTAATGCATTCCCTTTGCGAGTGACATTAATGGACGTGGGGTGTTACACGTGGTATCAGAGCTAAAGGTTACCAGAATAGATAAGATATTTTGAAAAAATATTTTTCAAAAGCATTTTTATAAATAATACTTTCAAAAATACGTTTGTAGAAGAGTATATTTTTAAGAACATAATCCCGAAGTGCTATATATCCTTCCTTCAATTCTCCATTTTGAATCTCTTCCTCTTTCTCTTTTTGGGTTCCCCCCCTCCGCGTATAGATGCTTTTTCTAAGATAAATAAGGACTTCCGTACGAAGGACAGAAAACCACTTCAAGGGACTTAGACGTTTGTCGGGCTAGAAGTTAGTCCAAAGAAGTGCAGGGCTTGTTAGTACCTTTAAGATAGACGATGGGAGGAAGGTTCAAATAGCTATTTGGTTAACAAAGGACGAAACCTCATCTTGGTGGGAAGTCACGAATGGAGAATGTGAAGAAGAAGGCTAGTTGTTTTGGAGAAATAGGACACCTTAGGATTGTCCAAAGACGCAAGGACAAAGTACAGGATCTTCTGGAGGGTAGTTGTATTCCCTCACGGCTGGTATACCTGATGGGGATACGATCGTCTAGGTTGAAATTTGATTTTCTTTATCATCCTGTTTGAACTTTGTTTGATTCTGGCGCTTCATACTCGTTAGTATCTGCTTCGTTAGTTGAAACACTATACCTAAAAAATAGTCTATTTAAGGATCCCATCCTAGTCTCAAATCCTGTTGGTGGTTCGGCTCATCCTTCAATGGTTTGTCGGGATTTGAGAGTGTCTATCTTGGGCGTTGGATTTGAATGCAACGCCTTCTTCCTTGGTTTCACGGGCTATCATTTGATTCTAGGGGTGGATTGGCAAGCCAGACGGGGTGCCATCCTAGATTGTGAAAGGAGGGTAGTAAAACTATTGATTCATTATGGAAAGACCCTCATATTTCTTGTGACCCTAAGGGTTCAGTGATGCTTAGCTGCCTAGATCTTCTGACGCATCCAATGATGATTCGGAGTCTGTTTGTGCGGTCCGTGAGTATGGAGACGTCTTCGATAAAGTGCGGGGTTTACCCAGAGGCGCGAAATAAGTTTTTGTACGTGCTTAATAGATTAAGCAAAGCCAGTTATGTGATCAGCAGTGGTTTTGGAGCAAGATTGGCAAGGACAGCCAGAGTCGGTCAAGTTCTCAAATGGTTGGTCGTCTTACTAGTATCATCTCACGTAGGTCATCTGAATTCGAAGGAGGTATCCCTTGGGTGTTGGTCTGATATTGGTTTAGGCCTTTGGGGCTTGCACTTGGGGGATGTCAAGTTCGACTAGGACGGTCTGTGTGAGAGATGGAAAGTTGTGACGATTTTGCATGGGATAATATCCTGGTTTTCTCTAGAAGCAGAGAAGAGCATGCCCTACAACTTAGGGAAAGCTTAGGGATCCTACAAGCACCAGCTTAAAGCTAATTTCTCCAAAATACCATTATTTGAGGAAAGAAGTGAGGATTTTAGGGCATGTGGTCTCTAGGGAAGGGTGATATGTTATGGTGGAAGACAGTCGAAAGTCCATGAGAAGAATTACCCTACCCACGACTTAGAATTGGCTGCCATAGTTTTTGCGCTCAAGTCTTGGCATCCTTATTTGCTTGGTGAGAAGTTTGAGTTTCTTGCAGACCATAAGTCGCTAAAGTACTTATTCTCCCAGAAAGATCTAAACCTGAGGCAACAAAGGTGGATGGAGTTCTTGGCGTCCTACGATTTCGAGATAGCATATACCCCTGACAAGGGTAACGTTGTGGCAGATGCCTTGAGTAGGAAAAAGTTGACATTGAGTCCTTTGATTGTCGAGCGACGTAGCATAGAGTTTATCTCTACCTTTGATTTTAGACCATCCATTGATTTTGTACCCGGTTTTCTAGCGTCCTTGAGGTCAAACCTACGCTTTTGGGATGGGTTGGAGAGGCACAGGGTGATGACCCACAGTTAATGGAGTTAGTAGAAAAGCTCATAAGAGGGGAGTCATCAAGCCACCTAAGTAGGTATACCCTAGATGATAAGGGTTTGTTGCGTAGGGACGATAGACTTTGTGTATCACGGGATGAGAGCTTGAGGAAGGCTATTCTTGATGACGCACATCGTTCGAAGATGACCATTCATCCTGGCAGGGACAAGATATACAAAGACATGAAGCGAGTTATCTCTTGGGCCGGTATGAAGAGGGATGTGGCCTAGTATGTCGCTAGATGCTTGGTGTGCCAACAAGTAAAAGCAGAGCAAAAGAAACCCGTTGGGTTGCTTCACCCATTGGAGATTCCACAATGGAAGTGGGATAGTGTCTCGATGGATTTTGTCGATGGATTGCCGAGATCGAGGAAGGGTAATACGGGGATTTGGGTTGTGGTAGACAGACTTACTAAGAGCGCCATTTCATTCCCGTGAAGAGTAAGAGGACTGCTCCATGGTTAGCTTCCGTATACATTCGAGAGGTAGTCTGTTTGCACGGTGTTCCTTCTATCATAGTGAGCGATCGAGATCCTATCTTTACTAGCGAGTTTTGGAAGAGCTTACAAGAGGCGGTAGGGACTCAGTTATGTTTGAGCACCGCATATTGTCCTTAGACGGACGACCAGACTGAGAGGGTGAATCGTATTCTAGAGGACCTTTTCAGGATATGTGTCTTAGACTTTGGAGGTACATGGGAAGAGCATTTCATTGGTGGAGTTCACGTATAATAATAGCTTTCAGTCTAGCATTGGCATGGCACCTTTCGAAGCTATTTATGGAAGTCCTTGTCGTTCACCTACATGTTGATGAGAATCTACGGATAAGATCTTGCTTGGGCCAGATATGATTAGAGAGATTTCGGAAAACATCGATTTGATTCGAAGGAGGATGAAGACGGTGCAATTTAGGCAGAAATCTTAAGCGGACAAGAGGAGGATAGATCTTGAGTTTGATATTGGGGACATGGTCGTTGTCAAGGTGTGTCCATTACAGAACGTCGTTCGCTTTAGGTTCGTTGGGAAGTTAGCACCAAGGTTCATAGGGCCGTTTCCTATTAAGGAGAGGATTAGGCAGATGGTGTATTGAGTGGAGTTTCCCGAGAGACTTAGTGGCGTACACGATGTATTCCATGTGTTACATTTGAGGAAGTGCTTGCACGAGACCGCGGAAGTGGTAGAGCCAAGCTTGCTTAGAGAGGTGGAGATATAGCGTGATGCGACGATTCGGCGAGCTCCTACGTGCATTCTTGGGTCAGCGGTTAAGAAGATGAGGAATCGAGAGGTCAAGCTAGTCAAAGTGCAATGGGGAGATGATGAAAGCAACGCTACTTGGGAGACTGAAGAGAAGATGCTTTCACTATACCCTTTTCTTTTTGAGTGTATGTCTTTTAGTTTCTCCTTTATCACTTACCTTATACTTATCTTATCTTTAGTATGTCCTCTCGTTAGTACCTTTGACCTTTAGGTAGGGTAGTCCTATGATTGAAACATGTGTTTGAGACATGTTATGTATGACGGATGCAAGTGTTTGCTAGTGGTTGCTCGTGGATGCATATACACACACTTTAGGCACTAGATCGGCTCAGTCAATTCATATTTCATATTGCATATAAATGTGTGTGCATATTTAAGCTAATGGGTGTATAATGGTTGTGCTATCATATGGATGTTGCATTTTGGTGAATGGTTGTGCACACATATAGAAATAATATGTATCGATAGGGTTCTTTCGCATACATAATGGACGCATGGCACTATCATGGTTTGGATTAAGGAGGTCAACTGAATCAGTAGACCGCCTGATTTTGCATTAGATAAGGAACATATACACGCACTTTTTGCATATGTTCATACAGCATTAGAAATTCTTTAAGGACAATGGATGCCTGTGTTTGATGGTTGAGTAGATGGTTGTTTGGATGTTGGGATATGCATTCTCCTTAACTTGGAGATTTCGGGGGCGAAATCCTTTAAGGAGGGGAGAATGTAACACCCTGGATTTTTGAATAATCGAATTAACTAAATTAAAGAATAAATGTTTAGCATTGTTCCAAGGTTTGTAAGCAAAAGACTAAGTATCTCATTTGGTTGGAACATGTGACTTGCATACAAGAGGTACAGAGTTCGATCCCCGCCAACGCCATATTTTTGTTTTAGGGGAATGGCTAAAAAGGGGCTTAGTGTGAACGCGGTTCAAAAAGTAGTTTAGTGTGAAAATGGTTAATTAGGAAAATAGAAATATATATAGATATATTTATAAAAATAAAATAAAATTCAACATAAAATTTAAGAAAAAAATTCAAAACAGCGGAGGCGGGAAGGCAAAACACCAATCCGACCTATTTTATAGGTCGACCCGAGACCCGCTGGGTCGAGACCAGGGTCGACTCAGGAGGTTTGGAATTGGTCCTGTCGGCGCTAAATAGTCTATGACGAAATTTTATGTTTTAGGGCTTAGGTGGCGATTTCTGGTTGGTCTGTTGACATCATTACTTGGTTTCTAAGGCCTAAATGGATCCTAGAGTGATTCGATGGCTTAAATTAATTCAAAGCTCTATAAAAAGACCCATAGACTCAAACCTTAAATCAGAATTAAAACTAAAACTATGGTCGTCATGCTGTCGTCTTGAACCCTAGAGTAGCCGCCACCAATTAGAAGAAGATTAAAGCAACCCAATTCAATCCAACAGCAAATTCAACTACAACGAAGGGACGCTAATAAATTCTAGAACTTCGTTGAATGATGAGTTTGATCAATTTAACAAAATAATTGCTAAATTAATTATGATGTGATATACGCTGGATTATAAGTTGTGGTTGTGAATCTAATTCATATGTTTAATCATGTATGTTAACTTGATTCATATTATATGATGTTATGCAAGTTTTATATATAATGTTATGCAAGTTTCTTGTATGATGTTATGCAAGATTAAAATGATTATGCAAGTTAATACGATTATGCCAGTTTCATATATGATGCTATGCAAGTTAATATGATTATGCAAGTTGTACATATGATTTTATGCAAGTTAATATGATTATGCAAGTTGTACATATGATGTTATGCAAGTTAATATGATTATGCAAGTTTCATATATGATGTTATGCAAGTTAATATGATTATGCAAGTTAATAGGATCACGCAAGTTGTATGCTAGTTATATGATGTTATGTAATTTATGATCTAAAATATATTCTAGTAGTTCATGATGTTAACTTGTGTCAATGAATCCCTTTTTTATAATCCAATCACCTAGGTTTATAACATCGGTTTTTATACGAATATGGATGTGGAACATATGCTAATTCGTATAAGTATTATGTTCATATGCAAGTTTAAGTGATAATTGGATTCACTTATATACAAGTTCACACCTTTAAAGATCCATATTCAAGTTGACATTTTTATGTTGAAAAAATGACATGCATAGTTATGCAAGTTCACACCATTTAGATTTATGATTTTTGGATTCTTGATAATACAAAGACTATGCAAGTATGTTGTAATTCTTAATTGCAAGTTAGATGCAAATTAGATCTACTATTGTGTGTATGTGACTTTGTGACATTTATTCCCTTTTTTTAAGTATTAGACTATTTGCTAGTCTAATATGTATATGTCATGTTAAGCGAACGAATGACGGGGGTACGATGGGGATAATAGTGGATACACACATATTGTGAATTTGGCATGTAATGGCCTAAAAAGGCATGTAATTAATTTTAAGGAATAAAATCAATTATTGATGAAATTGGTATAATTTATATACCATAAATAGATGAGCATAATTTAGGTGATAAATTATGGACATAAATAAATTTGGAAATTTGAATAGGGAAAGCAATTCAAATTTGGGGAAAATTAATTATGTTTAATTAATTGCCTAAGATATGAGGTTGGACTCATTTGTGGTGTAAGACTGCCCGGACCCGCCCGGCAAATCCAGCAGCCACAAATGGTAGCCCAATGTGAGAGGTCAAAGGCCCAAACTAAATGCGTAACAATTGTATAGACACGAGGTTAGGCTCGTTTGTGGTGTAAGACAACCATGACCCACCCGGCAAATCCAGCAGCCACAAATGCCTGTCTAATGTGAGAGGTCCTACAGGGGTTACAGTAGTAATAAATTAAGAAACACTTAACCAAAGTAAAGCATGTGGTGGGACATGGGGGTTAAATGTGTGCCTTGGGTGGCATGAGGAAATACGATTAGCAACACTTAACCAAGGTATAACATATATGTGGGACATAGGGGTTAAGTGGGTGCCTTGGGTGGCATGTGGAATTACTAATATAAACCCTTAACCAAATCTAAAACATGTAAGTGGACATGAAGGGGGTTAAGTGGGATGTACTAGAGGGGACCAAGCCTAGGTGAAAAGCTTGTGTCAAGCATGGGGGGCCCTTTTCAGTCCAGTAGCCCATTAAGTATCTTTGTGAGCTCGATCCAAGTCGAGGACGGGACACGCCTACTGGGTCTGATTGTTAGAGGCCAAAATGGGTTAGCAATGGCAACGCAAGTCCAACGGGGTCACATGCGTGTGTGGGTCCGGGCTGGTAGGTAAGACGTTGTTGCATCGTGTAGTTATAAGCCATGCATTCCTTGCGTGGTATAAGGTTGTACTGGGGAGTGATACACCCCACTGTGGGACCTGCATGGGTATCTACGAGTTAGGGAGCCAATCGAATGGGGCAGGGTAGTGGGTATACCTGGTGGAGATAGGAGCAGACGGCACCTATGTAGTCAGCTAGGGGTACACAAAGCTACCACTATTATTAATAATTATTAAGGGGGTACAACTAGTGGAGACAGGAGCAGGCGGCACCTATGACGTCAGCTAGGAGTACATGGAATTACAATTATTAATTATTGAAGGGGTACATCTAGTGGGGATAGGTACACGTTGGGAACCTATGATAACAACTAGAGATATATAGTCAAACATGGAGGATAGTGGGTACATCTAGTAGTACACGAAGCTATCATCCTTCTGTTTAGCCAAGAGGGATCAAATCTCTAGAGTTACTAATAAGGGTGCAGTTAGTGTTAGTACAGTACGGTACAGTACGGTAGAGTATAGTAATTATCCTATATTGATTAGGAAGTGCCATTATCGTTATCTCTGTTTCTCTTGATTGCCTTGTCATACCCATGTGGTTCACACAATCATTACCTTATTCTCCAGCTTATATCTTATCATATTTCTTTAATAATTATGTTGTTAGAGTTATCCGACTCGCCATACTTTATGTCTCACCCCCTTTATTTCCACATATTTTCTTCCTTTTCCCCCCAGGTTCTAAGGGTGGGACTAGTACTAGTGGAGCTTGATTGGGATCTCTTTGGGAGCACTTGGATTTGGATTGCTGAAGTAAAGTTCAGCCTATCATTTTCTTTATGGCTATTTGTAGTAGTGGGATTATGTACTTTGTTTTATCAAGATGAGTATTATGTACTTGACTTTGGTTTATGGTTTTTTATGATGTAACCAAACATATTTACCTTCTGCTGCAATAAATAAAGTTTTAAATTTTTAAGTACTGCTTTATATCTATCTTGTTGTGATTTTCTGTTCTATATTCACTTAAAATGCTCCATGGAAGTTAGTGCATTCCCTTTGCGAGTGACATTAATGGACGTGGGGTGTTACAGTGAGTAAACTCACTAACATGTCTAGTTTATATTTTTATAGTATTGATAAACGATTATTGATTCCTATGTGATAATTATTTGGATGAAATGCAAATTAGTTGGTTGAAATTATAAAACTAGAAATATATATGTGTATATATATATATATCATTAATAAAATATTGATTTTGTTTATCTGATATTTCTTATTGAAATGAAATTGACGTTATTTAACATCTGTGGATGCAAGGAAACAGGTTGGAGGGATTCAGCTGGATTCCTCAATATTTATAATACTATTTTTTCATATATTGTGATATATGATGTGATATATAATCTGTGATTGATTTTGATGGATTTTGGATGACACTGGTCTTTTTAATTGGTATTTTAAATACCATAAGTAATAATGAATATAAAAAGGAAAGTTTCAAAGTGTTTATTGAAATAAAAATATTTATACAAAAATAAAAGTTTTATATAAATAGATTTTTGATGTGGATATTGAATTTAAGAATTTTATAAAATCGATGTGTTTCATAAAAGGAAATATTTTGAAAGTTAACAGAATTAAAATAGCCAATTTGTGAGATATAAAATAATTATGTGATGGCTGAAATAAAGAAGATTTTTGTTAAACATCTTGACTACAAATAAACTAGGAAAAGTAATTTATAAGTGATACTTATAAATTAATTAAAATATTTTTTATTGGATAAATAGAATAAAAATATAAGTCTAAAATTATATTAAGACATAAAAATCAGTTGTAAAACCGATAGTTTTATGAATGTAAACTTAACATTTATATAGGAATTATAAAGAAGATTATAGGTGATTGGAAATAAAAATAGGTTTTTGTATGAATAATTTTATAAGTAAAAGTATAAATAGAATTTGGAAATGGGATATTATTTTAAAATGCAAAATAAAACTGAATTGATTTTATAAAAGAAATGTTATTCACATTCGATGTGGAAAATGGATTGAAGTAAATATTTCGCAAATAAAAACATTTACACAAATAGGAATTAAAACGGGAATTTGAAAGAGATAGAAAATTGCATTAAAACAAAATAGTGGATTCCATTTGAGGGAAAATGGATTTATAAAATGACTCAATAAATTGAATTTGAACCTGTAATAATATTTATCAAATGAAATCAAGTTTTGTTTTGATAAAACAAGTTAAATTTCTGTGAAGGAAAAATATTCACGTTAAAAACTGAATAATGATTTAAAAGCAAACATTTTGCAAATTAAAACGACTATAAAAAGAAACGATTAAAGAATTGAAAATGATAAATTCAAAGGTGTATTTAGAATGAAAATGGGAATTGAGTTAACCTGAATGGTAATATATTTTGGAGTTTGGAACGTTAATCGAATAGTGATTATTCAAAGGAGAGTTTTCGAATAGGGATTATTCGAGACAGAATTACGCATTAGGATTCGAATATATCGAATGTAGGAAAGTACTATTTACTTTCCTTTTTAAATCAAGATTTAGAAATTTAGAAATTTAATAAATCAATTTAAACTAATGAATAAAAATTATATTTTGAAGTTAGGTATTTCGAAAATAGTGATTATAACGTTATTGTTATAACAACATTTATCATAAAAGAATTGGATTCGTAACAGAATC
This sequence comes from Allium sativum, assembly GCA_030737875.1. NCBI lineage: Eukaryota > Viridiplantae > Streptophyta > Magnoliopsida > Asparagales > Amaryllidaceae > Allium > Allium sativum. The sequence goes on along the minus strand of CM060926.1, from coordinate 479,841,266 downwards.
CGAGTGTTGCACAAGAAATGATTTGATAAGAAGATATGAAACGAAGTTAAGGAAATTTGAAACTGACTGGAGATAAGTTAAGTTGAATGGTTTCCTGAATATCGATCTGATGTTTGTTTCGGCCTTTGGGGTTGATACTTAGGGAGTTGTTCTCTTACTAGTTTACAGTTAGCGATTGATAAATGTGAAATAATAGTTGTAACACCCCGCCTCCGCTAGGGTCACTCGCAAAGGAATGCACTAGCTTTAGAGGGGCATTATTGGTAAACATGCACAGAAATATCACAAGACAGAACATATATAAATAGAGGAAGTAAAATCAAACTTTCATAACATGAATAAATAAGGTCTAAAGCCTTTTACATCAGAGTACATCAAAACCTGTCTTGCAATAATAAAGAAGCATAAAAACCTTTTCATAAATTATTCCCCAAGTAAAAACAGTAAAGTAGCCATAGCCAAGAGAAGTCCAAGCCATCCATGATGACCTTCAGGTAGAAGAAGTCCGAACTAAACAGCATTGTTCCCTCCCTGTAACCTGGGGGGGAGGGGAAACGGAAGAAAAGAGGCGAAACAAAACGGGTCAGTCAAAAAGACTGAGTAAGTCCTATCTACTTCCAGTATAAAAACAGGTAAAGGTAACATGACATGCATAAACTGAAAGTAAACATAAGGATAACTACAAGACAGATAAACCAGGATGGCCGGTTGAACTACTGTGGCAAGGTAAACCAAGGTATCATGATAAACTGCGGTGTTATGATAAGTCAAGGTATCACATCGTCAGATTTCTAACGAGTACATTATCCCAAGGTATCTAGTCCTAACATGTATATTTGCTCTGCACCTCTCGTACTAGTATCCCTACCCGCGCCATGAACGTCCCTTGCTCAAGGTCGTGTAATGGTCCATGTCAACCTAATATATCACATATACAGGTTACTCACATCATATGTTTCTTTTCATGTATATAAGTTCAGTCCTTTGACGTACCTCGTACGGGCTTCCCCATGTCGTATTATCCTTGAAGTCGTTTGGACTGTCACCCTTGTTCTAGCTAGGTTCTTCCATATGAATCATCGTTTGAACTATTAGGACTTACGCCACCTAGCACCACTAGGGATTACGCTTACCTATTGCACGCTTTCGTATTTCGGTCTGGGTTAAACCACCTAGGCCACTAGGGATTACGCTAACCCTCAACCGCGCCCTTTTTCCCACGCATTCATCGTGAATCGTTTTTCTATAACTGGTTGCACATGTATCACATCGCGCTATCCGAGTCCTGTCACCGGCCAAAACAAGAAATACAGGACTCGGTCGGGAGCTTTAGATTTATCTGCCGATGCAGATACTAAGGTCTGCTTTTCTACACGTGGCTATGGTCCCACGAGACCCCTCCCTCAACTAGTGAAAGGCAACACAAGAGAAAATCTTGCATGAGAACTACACTCCGGCCAGCCCACATCCTACGGCCTACCTCACCCATAATTAGATAGCAATTATGGTCTGCTGGGTGTTCCCTGCCTTTCCGTACGTACACGCTTGACTCAAGATGGTAGATGATCGACGAACTTGCTATCTCGGGCACCTTATGTATTCGCCGACTCACTGCTATCCACCCCAGTCTTTAGGTCGCTCGCATAGCAACCAAGGCATATTCTTGGTTCTTCTACCGCAGACCTCAACCTCTCGTGAGCCTAGTATAATGACCTGGCAGCTCACAGAGGGATCCCAAGAATATCCTCACGTTCCCCGAAGCCGCTGCTTCGTTACCCAGTTCGTTGGAGCCTTTATCTGAATCAGATAGCCTGCTCCTACGCGTATACTTAAACGATGACCTACCGTATCGGGTTACTCATCTATCTAAGAAGTGGTCCAGATTTCCTTGACTAAGAATTATTACTTAGTTTCCCTTAACTAAGGTTTACCACTTAGCCTTATTTCCGTTATCCTTCTTAACTATGGTTATTTACCTAATCCTCCGAATTAGGGTTTATCTAATGGGTTAAGTGTCACTTAAGTTCACAACTTAACCCGTCTACAAAACATGTCGAAACTGGCTAAGTATCCAAGTCCAAGACTTAACCCTACAGACCATGTGTCAAGTTGGTTAAGTATATCAAGCAATCCATGACTTAACCTCGTCTAATTATCATTTTAGATTGGTTAAGTACATATTAATTTGACCCCATCAGATTACCGAGTCAAATCGGTCAAGCGTATTCGAAACGATTCGTGACTTAGCCTTATCATGTTTTCACGTTAGGTTGGTTAAGTATAGGTTAACTTAACCTCATCAAATTAACAAGTTAGATTGGTTAAGTATAGGTCACTTAACTTCATCAAATCATTGTGTTAAATTAGTCAAGTGTTTAACTTAACCCCATTAAATTACCAAGTTAAGTCGGTTAAGTATGGGTTACTTGACCTCATTGAATTATCAAGTTTAAATTGGTTAAGTGTTTAACTTAACCCTATCGAATTACCGTGTTTAGATTAGTTAAGCCTAATCTTAACCCCATCTATTAACTGTATTATACGGTTAAGTGTCATTAAGAAAATTTACTTAACCTTATCACGTTATCGTGTTGGATTGATTAAGTGTTGGTTAACTTAATCCCGTCCACTAGTCGTATAAAAAAAATGGTCAAGTGTCATTAGGCAAATCAAGTTACTTAACCTACCCAAGCTTATCATGTTTTGTTAAGTATCATTAGCCTAATCAAATTACTTAACCCATTTGTCCATATCATATTTGGTTAAGCCTCATTAATCAAATTAACTTAACCCTATTATGTGGCATTAATTTAATTAATGCACCCTCAACCTCTCACATTAGACCTTGTTGTGGTTACTAGTTAAGCCGGGCGGGTCCGGGTAGATTTACACCACAACCTAGTCTATCCTCGGGTCTTAAGCGCGACATGACCAACTTCTCACATTGGGTCCTATTGTTTGCAACTACTAGTTAGGCCGGTCGGTTCCGGGTAGTTTTACGTTGCAAACTCAACCCAACCTCGAGTTGGCCACACTCATATTATCTAAGTTCATCGTGTTTCCAAAACATGTTACAAGTTTTTCGAGCATTTGGGTAGACCTAACTTAATAGGTAAATTCCCAAAGGGTAGACCTAACTTAATAGGTAAATTCCCAAGCTCATGTTTTTATGCATACTTACATGTCATCTTCCATGTTATCTTTCAAGTCATATTTTCAAGTATAAACACATGTCATATTCAAGTTAAGATTTTGCGACATGTTCATGTTTATCTAACTACCCAAAATCGTGTTTTCCCAACGCAAGCAAAGCGAGTCAACATAGTAAGAATACTATGTCACATATTGTTCTCAAAACATGCATGATGCCAAAAAGGGCTTGGCTTCCACATGCATAACATCATGAGGGGGTTGGCCATAAACATGCATAGTGTCATAAGGTAATTTGGCCACAAACATGCATATTATCAAGAGGGATTTGGCCATAAATATGCACAACTTAAAAGAGGGGATTGGCCACGAGCATGCATAATCTCATAAAGGATTTGGCCACAAACTTGCATGTTAGCATAAGGGGTTTGGGTTCATAAACATGCATAAGCCCCAAAATCTAGTCTTAGCCAATGTTTCACAAGTAAATTATTTCCTAAAGGTTCATGCTAGCATTTCATGCATAAAGATCCAAACTTGCAAGTTAAACTAGGTTATGCATAGCATGAGAGGCATGATTAAGTCACTCACATGGCCTAAAATCATAAACATGAACACAAGAGGCAAGGTAAGGTTCATGTAGGTTCGCATAATCATGTTTAGCCTAATTTTATCCCATGTCAACATTAAAAATACCGTTTTGATCCAAAAGTAGCTAGAATTTACATAGGAAAGGCTTAGAAAAGGGGTCATGCATCATCTTGACGAAGAAAGGTGGCTCCTTTGAAGAAGAACCTTCATGAAACTCGCATAGCTATGTTGATTTGGCCTCCATTTGGTGTAGCAAGCTTGCATCTTTTGATTTGAACTTGATTTGAGTGCATAGGCTCTAGGGATTTGAGATGGAGGCCATGAGAGTAGAAATTTGGCCATAGTTTAGTTACATGAGTGAATAATGAGGGTTTAGGGGTAGGTTTAGGGTCTTTTTATAGAGATTAGGATAGTTTTAGGCCCTTAGATTAACCCTAGGACCAACCAGAACCGTCAGATTTCAAACCAGGCCCAAAAACCTAGCCAAGATAGCAAATAGGTGCACCAGATCAAAATCAGCCGACAAGGCAAGTCGACAGCCCTGTCGACATGCATGTCGACATGCCTGTCGACATGCCTGTCGACATGCCTGTCGACTTGTCTGGGCGGGAATTTTCCCGCCTGGCCCCATTTCTGCACGTTTCGAAATTCAAATTTTCCGAAAACTTCTTTGGGCCTTAACCGGGTCATACGGACTCCGATTTTCGAAAACTCGGACTCTATTTCGCGTATTTTTCCGAGACGAACGCAATGGCATAGCCCGTTTTACTTGATTCAGAATTTAAAATTAAATTCTGCCTTGATTCTCGTTTTAACATGTTATTGAAATACGGGTTGTTACATTCTCCCCACCTTTTAGGATTTCGTCCCCGAAATCTCTAAGTTAGGAAGAACATATCCTACCATCCATCATCCATCTACTCAAAACATCATCCACAAGCAACCATTGTCCTTAGATGATTTCTAATGCTGTATGAATATATGCAAAACGTGTGTGTACATGTTCCTTAGCTAATGCTAATGATTAGGCCTGAAAAATCTTTTGAATGCAAAAATATGTTTTGTGCCATGAATCCAACATGTATGCAAATAGTCCTAGTCATATATATGCACTATATGCGTGCACAAACATTCATCCATATGCAACGTCCACATGGTAACACATTCAATTTCATCCATAAACAAGTATAAATACTCGTGTATATGCAACATGAAATGTGATCGCGTCAATCTAGTATCTAACGTGTATTCGCGCATCCACGAGCAACCACTTGCAATCATTTGCAACCATATCAACCATAACATGTTTCAAATACATGTTTACATCCATAGGGTTCTACCTAAGATTCCCTAAAATAAGATCGAGAGGGTAAACAAAACAAACTCCTTACGGGGTTTGCAACAGAAACAGGACCGAGAGGATATCCATAAAAGATAGCCTACACGCAAGCTCAACAGAAAACAGGGGTCGAGGATATATTCCCAAAAGAGATATCATGCACGTATTTAGTCTTCAGTCTCCTGCGTCGCACTATCTTGAGCTTAGTTCCATCGTGCCTTGACCGCCCCTTTTTCTTCACGATTTCGCAGCTTCTTACTTCCTGTTTCCATAACATGAGTTGGAACTCATTTCCTCGTCGCCTCTCGTTCCACTTGCACTTATCCTTTCCCTAGTATACTTGGCTCAACCATATCTACGTACTCAAGCCAGCTCTCCAAAATTCACTAGTGAATTCTGTATCTCGTTTTCCGATGTCAATCCAAATTGCCAAGAGTCCTTACTAATGTGATCCCCATAACTCATACATAATCGAAGTAAACCATCCGTCTTATTAGCGAACACCACTCGATCGGGTTTCTAATTTCCAACAAAGGCATCTAGGGATTCTAAGTAACTAATCATGACAGAACCCAAAAGGTTACACGAGGCTTCGAGGGTATTACCAAAGCAAGCCAAGAGTCTAACTACCCTCCTTCTAAAACCGAGAGTGGCACCCCTTACTGGATAACCACTTCATCCCTAGAATCCATCCACACTTATAAACATAAGCATTATTTCCAAGCTCAATACTTGACACAGACATTCTCAAATCCAAACAAGTCATGAATAAATGGACCGATCTTCCAATAGGATTTGAGACAAAACGGGACCCTCTATTACACTAGTACTAAGGTGCAGAGACTCAACTATCAAAGCGGACCTAAAAAGATGCGGTGATCCAACCAAAGTCCCGACGGGATGATCGAGAAGAAAAACTAAACCTTTAACAAGATCGTTACCCTCCTTCCGAGGTACCCTAGAAATGAGAGCATACTACTGCCCTCCCGATGATCTTGTCCTTGTCCCATAATACTTAACTATCCGCCCCGCTTTACCATGCCAAAGGTACTCTCTCGTCATGGGTTTCATTGTTCATCTTTCTCCCTCCTTTGAGGACTAAGCCATACCAATAAGTTGCTCATCCTTGAGCTCGTATCCTTTATCCTTGTTTTTACTATCCTTTCATGCATAACTCTGCAACGGTCTCTCGAGAACCACCTCCATCGTACGGGAAATACTTACGCAGCTAGAAAGACTAGTCGCAGTCAAAACCACTGTGACTACAGATGGAGGAAAGAAAGGAAAAGAGATTAAATCAAGGAAACAAGGATGATGCTAATGGCCTTTGGGGAATAGCCTTTTTTTTTTAAAAGAAATTTTTTTTGAAAAATGCTTCTTTGTAAATGGTTTTTCAAATAATTTTCAGAAGGTCTTTAAAAACTTTTGCCCAGTCTAGTAACCTTCTGCTCTGATACCAAATGTAACACCCCGCCTCCGCTAGGGTCACTCGCAAAGGAATGCACTAGCTTTAGAGGGGCATTATTGGTAAACATGCACAGAAATATCACAAGACAGAACATATATAAATAGCGGAAGTAAAATCAAACTTTCATAACATGAATAAATAAGGTCTAAAGCCTTTTACATCAGAGTACATCAAAACCTGTCTTGCAATAATAAAGAAGCATAAAAACCTTTTCATAAATTATTCCCCAAGTAAAAACAGTAAAGTAGCCATAGCCAAGAGAAGTCCAAGCCATCCATGATGACCTTCAGGTAGAAGAAGTCCGAACTAAACAGCATTGTTCCCTCCCTGTAACCTGGGGGGGGAGGAAACGGAAGAAAAGAGGCGAAACAAAACGGGTCAGTCAAAAAGACTGAGTAAGTCCTATCTACTTCCAGTATAAAAACAGGTAAAGGTAACATGACATGCATAAACTGAAAGTAAACATAAGGATAACTACAAGACAGATAAACCAGGATGGCCGGTTGAACTACTGTGGCAAGGTAAACCAAGGTATCACGATAAACTGCGGTGTTATGATAAGTCAAGGTATCACATCGTCAGATTTCTAACGAGTACATTATCCCAAGGTATCTAGTCCTAACATGTATATTTGCTCTGCACCTCTCGTACTAGTATCCCTACCCGCGCCATGAACGTCCCTTGCTCAAGGTCGTGTAATGGTCCATGTCAACCTAATATATCACATATACAGGTTACTCACATCATATGTTTCTTTTCATGTTTATAAGTTCAGTCCTTTGCCGTACCTCGTACGGGCTTCCCCATGTCGTATTATCCTTGAAGTCGTTTGGACTGTCACCCTTGTTCTAGCTAGGTTCTTCCATATGAATCATTGTTTGAACTATTAGGACTTACGCCACCTAGCACCACTAGGGATTACGCTTACCTATTGCACGCTTTCGTATTTCGGTCTGGGTTAAACCACCTAGGCCACTAGGGATTACGCTAACCCTCAACCGCGCCCTTTTTCCCTCGCATTCATCGTGAATCGTTTTTCTATAACTGGATGCACATGTATCACATCGCGCTATCCGAGTCCTGTCACCGGCCAAAACAAGAAATACAGGACTCGGTCGGGAGATTTAGATTTATCTGCCGATGCAGATACTAAGGTCTGCTTTTCTACACGTGGCTATGGTCCCACGAGACCCCTCCCTCAACTAGTGAAAAGCAACACAAGAGAAAATCTTGCATGAGAACTACACTCCGGCCAGCCCACATCCTACGGCCTACCTCACCCATAATTAGATAGCAATTATGGTCTGTTGGGTGTTCCCTACCTTTCCGTACGTACACGCTTGACTCAAGATGGTAGATGATCGACGAACTTGCTATCTCGGGCACCTTATGTATTCGCCGACTCACTGCTATCCACCCCAGTCTTTAGGTCGCTCGCATAGCAACCAAGGCATATTCTTGGTTCTTCTACCGCAGACCTCAACCTCTCGTGAGCCTAGTATAATGACCTGGCAGCTCACAGAGGGATCCCAAGAATATCCTCACGTTCCCCGAAGCCGCTGCTTCGTTACCCAGTTCGTTGGAGCCTTTATCTGAATCAGATAGCCTGCTCCTACGCGTATACTTAAACGATGACCTACCGTATCGGGTTACTCATCTATCTAAGAAGTGGTCCAGATTTCCTTGACTAAGAATTATTACTTAGTTTCCCTTAACTAAGGTTTACCACTTAGCCTTATTTCCGTTATCCTTGTTAACTATGGTTATTTACCTAATCCTCCGAATTAGGGTTTATCTAATGGGTTAAGTGTCACTTAAGTTCACAACTTAACCCGTCTACAAAACATGTCGAAACTGGCTAAGTATCCAAGTCCAAGACTTAACCCTACAGACCATGTGTCAAGTTGGTTAAGTATATCAAGAAATCCATGACTTAACCTCGTCTAATTATCATTTTAGATTGGTTAAGTATATATTAATTTGACCCCATCAGATTACCGAGTCAAATCGGTCAAGTGTATTCGAAACGATTCGTGACTTAGCCTTATCATGTTTTCACGTTAGGTTGGTTAAGTATAGGTTAACTTAACCTCATCAAATTAACAAGTTAGATTGGTTAAGTATAGGTCACTTAACTTCATCAAATCATCGTGTTAAATTAGTCAAGTGTTTAACTTAACCCCATTAAATTACCAAGTTAAGTCGGTTAAGTATGGGTTACTTGACCTCATTGAATTATCAAGTTTAAATTGGTTAAGTGTTTAACTTAACCCTATCGAATTACCGTGTTTAGATTAGTTAAGCCTAATCTTAACCCCATCTATTAACTGTATTATACGGTTAAGTGTCATAAAGAAAATTTACTTAACCTTATCACGTTATCGTGTTGGATTGATTAAGTGTTGGTTAACTTAATCCCGTCCACTAGTCGTATAAAAAAAATGGTCAAGTGTCATTAGGCAAATCAAGTTACTTAACCTACCCAAGCTTATCATGTTTTGTTAAGTATCATTAGCCTAATCAAATTACTTAACCCATTTGTCCATATCATATTTGGTTAAGCCTCATTAATCAAATTAACTTAACCCTATTATGTGGCATTAATTTAATTAATGCACCCTCAACCTCTCACATTAGGCCTTGTTGTGGTTACTAGTTAAGCCGGGCGGGTCCGGGTAGATTTACACCACAACCTAGTCTAACCTCGGGTCTTAAGCGCGACATGACCAACTTCTCACATTGGGTCCTATTGTTTGCAACTACTAGTTAGGCCGGTCGGTTCCGGGTAGTTTTACGTTGCAAACTCAACCCAACCTCGAGTTGGCCACACTCATATTATCTAAGTTCATCGTGTTTCCAAAACATGTTACAAGTTTTTCGAGCATTTGGGTAGACCTAACTTAATAGGTAAATTCCCAAAGGGTAGACCTAACTTAATAGGTAAATTCCCAAGCTCATGTTTTTATGCATACTTACATGTCATCTTCCATGTTATCTTTCAAGTCATATTTTCAAGTATAAACACATGTCATATTCAAGTTAAGATTTTGCGACATGTTCATGTTTATCTAACTACCCAAAATCGTGTTTTCCCAACGCAAGCAAAGCGAGTCAACATAGTAAGAATACTATGTCACATATTGTTCTCAAAACATGCATGATGCCAAAAAGGGCTTGGCTTCTACATGCATAACATCATGAGGGGGTTGGCCATAAACATGCATAGTGTCATAAGGTAATTTGGCCACAAACATGCATATTATCAAGAGGGATTTGGCCATAAATATGCACAACTTAAAAGAGGGGATTGGCCACGAGCATGCATAATCTCATAAAGGATTTGGCCACAAACTTGCATGTTAGCATAAGGGGTTTGGGTTCATAAACATGCATAAGCCCCAAAATCTAGTCTTAGCCAATGTTTCACAAGTAAATTATTTCCTAAAGGTTCATGCTAGCATTTCATGCATAAAGATCCAAACTTGCAAGTTAAACTAGGTTATGCATAGCATGAGAGGCATGATTAAGTCACTCACATGGCCTAAAATCATAAACATGAACACAAGAGGCAAGGTAAGGTTCATGTAGGTTCGCATAATCATGTTTAGCCTCATTTTATCCCATGTCAACATTAAAAATACCGTTTTGATCCAAAAGTAGCTAGAACTTACATAGGAAAGGCTTAGAAAAGGGGTCATGCATCATCTTGACGAAGAAAGGTGGCTCCTTTGAAGAAGAACCTTCATGAAACTCGCATAGCTATGTTGATTTGGCCTCCATTTGGTGTAGCAAGCTTGCATCTTTTGATTTGAACTTGATTTGAGTGCATAGGCTCTAGGGATTTGAGATGGAGGCCATGAGAGTAGAAATTTGGCCATAGTTTAGTTACATGAGTGAATAATGAGGGTTTAGGGGTAGGTTTAGGGTCTTTTTATAGAGATTAGGATAGTTTTAGGCCCTTAGATTAACCCTAGGACCAACCAGAACCGTCAGATTTCAAACCAGGCCCAAAAACCTAGCCAAGATAGCAAATAGGTGCACCAGATCAAAATCAGCCGACAGGGCAAGTCGACAGCCCTGTCGACATGCATGTCGACATGCCTGTCGACATGCCTGTCGACATGCCTGTCGACATGCCTGTCGACTTGTCTGGGCGGGAATTTTCCCGCCTGGCCCCATTTCTGCACGTTTCGAAATTCAAATTTTCCGAAAACTTCTTTGGGCCTTAACCGGGTCATACGGACTCCGATTTTCGAAAACTCGGACTCTATTTCGCGTATTTTTCCGAGGCGAACGCAATGGCATAGCCCGTTTTACTTGATTCAGAATTTAAAATTAAATTCTGCCTTGATTCTCGTTTTAACATGTTATTGAAATACGGGTTGTTACAATAGTGATGCGTGAATAAGAAATGGAAATGTTTTCAAATGTTAATACCATATATTTTGTAAATATAGAAAATAAGAAGTTGTGGGTATATGGGAATGTTTTACCGAGAACCTCGAAAGGCTAAACGGGTTTGAATAAATACATGGAAAACAGGGAATAGGGAAATGAATAAATTAACGATAAATTAATTTAAAGGGATAAATGTTGATTGATGATTGATCGATACAATTTCCATTTAGAAATAAGATCATTGTTTATATCGGTGTTTTCCTTTGATAGTTAAATAACCGGCTATTAAAGTTTTTTGACAATTCTCCATCGTCAATATGGAGAGGCAGGGATTGAATTTATTATCTGAAAACTACTACAGTATTGGCGTTGTGACTCAAATATGCTGACGAAATTGAAGAGGAGTTTACTCAAGTGTTGTTCTGGTAATCCTAGGTAGAAATTGCCCAAGATGGATTGATAGAATGGTGCCTAAGGTTTGTCCAGTCCCAGGACAACCTATATGGACAAATGTCCAATAGAGTGCGCCTAATAGATCATATACATTGATCACTTCAAACATATTAAGTCTGGTGGCGGAGGAATTCGTTTCTCTTAGCTTTGTACCCGTGATATTGTAGGGAAATTGATAAATGGTTTGGCAGATTTGACGGTGTGGTATTCAAAGTGAATGAAATGTGGCATATAACGGCCCGCATTTTACGTATCGGAGGATCGTAAGATATTTTTGTTTTGTTCCATAAGGGTTGGATCATTCTCATCTTTTGATATGTTACTTACGGGGATGTGAGATATGTCCATAATTTTTTACCAATTTTGTTTGTGACCGTTTTTCCCCTATCAGTTTTGTATAGGGCGTAACTTTTGACTCAGGTCAAATCAGAGGGTGAGACCTTTTCCATTGGAAAGAAATTTATGATTGCCTTTCCATAGAGTGGTTACATTAAAGATTTGGCTCAAAGGTTTGGTAGAAATCGTTGTTTTAAGGTTTTCTAGTTGGCTGTGCAGGTTTGGTAAGCCATAATGGGCTGAATTAGAGAGGCCCATTAGTGGGCTGAAGGAAGTGTACAAATAGGGGATAAGGAATATGGAAAATGGTTTTAGTTTTCCATTCACTCATTTGGTGTCTTGTGTTCCTCCTTCCTCTAAACCCTTTCCACCATTAAAAGTCCAAATCCAAGGAGGGAAATTGAGGATCTACACCATTGGGGCTAAATCTACGTCAACTGAAGTAAGGGTTCATCGGATCAAGGTGTTTGATGCGAGGTGCTTGCTGTCCAGGTTCCTATTTCATGGATTTTTGCTTGTTTGGAAGAATCGGCGAGTGATTTACATCTCTCACATTAGTGCAATGAAGTATATGAGTGTTTATGTATGTTTCTCATCAAATTCAAGTGTTTTTCCATAGATCTATGCCATATTAAGTCCATTTTCATACAAGTCACCCCATGATCTAATTTAGCAAGTTTAGATATGTAATTTCTATGATATTTCATGTGAATGTGCAAGCAAAATCCATGATTTTTTTCGTGTGTACTTTATGGTGATTTGGGTGGATTTTACATGATTATTGATGAAATGGCCAAATTTGTGATGTTAGTGATTTCATACCATGATTCATGATGGTGTTGAATGGACTAATTGAGTTAGTTTTGTCGAACGAATCATTTTGACAAACTTTTGGTTGAAATTGCAGTTGCACTGGAAGAAGCAGGTTTTTGGGTCGAACATGGTGGGTCAGACGTGGTGGGTCGGTCGATCCATGGGGAGATTTTCCTGGAGGAAAAGACATGGGTTGGTCAATCGAGCACTTTGGGGTCGGTCGAGCACTTCAGGCTCAGTCGCTCCTGAATGGATGGGTCGGTCACGAGATGAAGTTGGATTGGTCGAGCACCATTTGGGTCGAGCACATATCAGGTCGTTGTGGATGGCGTGGTCTAGTCGAGTAGTGAGTGGCTCGAGCTGGACATGGTCAAGCTAGAGGGTCGGTCGAACATCTCGGGGAGGGGTCAGTCGGTCATGCATTACAGGTTTATATTCTAAAATTCAAATTTTTGGGTACGAATCAGATTTAAATAAAAAGGTATGAAAAATCTATTTTTCGAGGGAAACCCCGCGAACCCTACTCAAGTCGCAACGCAGTGGTGTAACTGGGCTTGGTGATGATGTGACTTCTAAGTAAGTTCAAGTTGGGAGGTTCAAAGTGTTGAAAGGCATTCGTTGATTAGTGTATAACAACGAATGAGGTGACAACTCAAAGGTCATGATTTGGTGGATAATGGTCGCTCAAGAAGATTGCTTGGGCTATGAAAAGTTGTCAAGTTGGATGATTAGAGATGAAAACGCTCAGAAATTATCGTTTTTGTAAGTTCTAGTAGGTCAAAGCAGGAGTACGATGGGGGCACCCAAAAGACTAGTTGTAGGTCGAGTACTATGGGTATCATCGAAAGGCCTAGTTGTCAAGTTTGGACATACATACATATCATTGAAAGGCGTATGGAGTTTATGCTAGAACTGGGCTAACCATTAGCCCTTGACATATGGCAAGATTGGTCATCGTACGATTAACGATGGTTCCAAAGCAGGATTGGCGGTGATAGCCAGAATCAGTCATGTATGATTGGTTGTTCTGTTCGTACCGTCTCATGTAGATTGCCCAACATCGAAGGAGGTGTTTCTTGAGTGCTTGTCTATTATTGGTTCTGGCCTCTGGGACTTATGCTTGAGGAATGTTGAATTTGATTAGGATGGTTTACATGAGATACATATAATCCGGATGTTACGAATGCTTACCATGGTTGAATGAGTGTTCAGGATCCCATGGATGAATGTTTGAATTGTTCGTCGTAAAGGCTATCACTGTCCGATGTGGGGAAGATAGGGTTGAGTTCTTCTCTAGTGTTGTGGGTATATTAGTATGATTATCTACCCATTCTCGTATACTTTATTGTTGAAGTTTGTTAGCTATTTTATCACTTACTAAAATTGTTGTCTAACTCAAGGTTTTATGTCTCCTCTTATTACCTTGGGTTGTTCATCCGGCTGTGGATGGGCAGACTAAGTAGCAAGTTAAAGGTGGTTAGTGAGGACGATGTTGCTGCACGGAGGTGAGCAGGAGGTTGGCGTACCAGTTTTATTACTATCTAGTATTTCTGTTTCTACTGTTTGAGTGATCTATGGGGGTTGTAGTGAGGCCTAATGTACAAACTTTGGTATCAGTTGGATAACCGTTCAGGATGTTGAGAACGTATCAAAACTTTGCTATATGATTCTTTATTACTATTACTTGTTGTATGTGTTCTATTATATTTCATCCTTGTGCTCTAAGTTTTTCGACAGGTTCCGATGTGGTTTACCTATTTTGATGATCGTCCATAGCTGCCTGGCACACCCTTCAGTTCATTATTCCTCTTTTTACTGCAAGGGTTATGGGCGTTTGTCGCATTTGATATCAGAGCTCTGGTCAATGATTTTGGCCAAAGTTCTAAGACGTAATCACATATAAGAGACGTACTTGTAGATTTCAGTTGGATGTATACTATATGATACTATATAGTATAGTAGCATTTGTACTTTTTTAGCAGCTTGTCTTGTAAATGGATTATCATTCTAATTTGCAGATATAGAGTGAGTCGACGTTATACGAGACATTCTGCCAGGAAAGAAGTTGTGCTTGGAGGGGACAATTGCGGGGCACTTGATTACCCGGCCATGTTTGAAGCTATGATAGAAGCATGCCTTCAAAGGAACCCTGCTCTAGTGGAAGTTGCGGCTGATGTTGGACTCCAAGTGCCTAGAGCTGTGGAATTTGCAAAGCTATGCAAAGATTTTACGTCATTGGAAGGAAAACAGTTTAAGGGCAATGAACCGGTTCAAGAAGTCCATATGTGGATGGACACTTGCATTCGGATCTTCAAGGGCTTAGGCATCGATGATGCAACAAAGAGGAAGCTTACAACAAGGCAGTTAGAGGGAAGACCGATGGATTGGTGGAACTCTGTCACACTTGAGACCCCTGAAGAGGATATTTCATGGGAGTTGTTCCAAGACAAAGTTTGAAGCGAAGTTTATCTCCATCATGCAAAAGTCTATTCTGTTTAAGAGATTCGTGGAGCTTAAGCTGAATGGTCAGCCAGTTCTTGACTATATTCCTGACTTCGAGGCTTTGTCGAAGTATGCTCGTTCGTAAGCGGATACTCCTTATCAAAAGAACGAGAAGTTTGTCTTTGGATTAGATGAATATCTTGTGAATCATCTTGCGGATCACCTCGATGATAGCATTGAGAAGATCTTCGAGAAGGCTTTGAGTCATGAAAGTCTGTTTCAAAAGAAGATATCTGTCGTTGCACCATAGGAAGAACAGAAACCACAGCAGGGTGATAATAATAAGAAGAGGAAGCAGCAACAATCGAAAGGCAAAATGGCCAAAAGAAGCCAAAGAGTGAGGTTGTTCGCTTTAACTGCCAACATAAGGGTCATTACACGAATGAGTGCAAGAATCCCAAAGCTGAGAAGAAGTGCTTCAAGCGTGGAAAGCCTGGGCATGAGAAGAAAGATTGTCTAGAATCAGCTAAGGGAAAGCAGGTTGTGAAAGCATATGCTTTGGAAGCCATGCCAATTTCTTCAAGAGCTTCTACTACAAAGGAGAAGGGAAAGGGTGTCGTGGTGCAAAGTACGCTTTCTGTTAATGGTGTTTCAGTTTGTGTACTTTTGATACTGGAGCATCGTATTCATTCATTTGCAATGAGCTTGTGTGCTACTTTGGTTTGCAACCCGAGATTTGTTAGAGACCATTGATCATGACTAATCCAGTTGGGGGTTCATCAAATCTTTGCATTTTGTTTCATGATCTAGTGTTGTCGAGTCATGGTTGCTCTTTTGTGTGTAATTGCTTTATGTTGAACTTCACCGGGATTGGGATCATCTTGGGCATGGATTGGCTCAAGAGGTATGCGGAAAGAGTGAATTGCAAGAAGCTAGAGGTGAGGATCGAGGATATGGAAGGGAGAAAGGTGTTGATTAGATGTAAGCTCGAAGACAAGATCTTCGTGAGTTATCTATATTCGCTTGGGATTCCATAAGAAGTCCTGCCATCGGTGTGATCGCTAATGAGTATGTAAATGTCTTTGACGTGGTCAAAGGGTTGCCGCCGCATTGTGAGATCTAGTTTAGGATCGATTTGGTCGAGGGTGCTAGACCAATCGTTATGCCCCTTAAGTGGATGGTACCTAAGGAACAACGAGAATTGGAGGTGCGAGTTCATGACCTTCTAGGGAAGGGATTCATTCGGAGAAATGTTCTGAATGGGGTGCACCGGTCGTGTTTGCAACCAAGGCAGACATGGCTCGTTAAGATTGTGTGTGGACTATCGTGAGTTCAACAAGGTGACTAAAATGAACAAGTATCTGTTGCCAAGGATAGATGACTTGTTCGATTAGCTTCAAAAGCCAAAGTGTTTTCTCAAATGGATTTAGCAACGTGATTTCACCAGTTGAGGGTGGTAAAGGATAATGTGCCAAAGGCTGTTTTTAGGACACCATCCGGTTTCTTCAAATGGTTGGTGATGCCATTCAAGTTGACTAACTGTGACGGCAAGGAATTTCGCTCGGTCCGAACCAGTCGCTAAACCGATCCAGGCCGTTCGAAACGCCCTATCGTTTGAGAACACGACAAAACAGAACGCATACAGAAGAACATTTCATTGTATATTACAACAATGCTCCAGATTACAAGAATATACAGGGTATAAATGAATATTACACAGAAATATCAGAGATTTAAATTACATTTAAATACATAGCAGCGGATAATAATACAATACACAACTAGAAGTAGATATACGGATACAAAGCTTTCCGGATATCGTTCCAGCTGTAAACCAGGATCCTGTGAATATAAATCTGCAAAACCAAAACTACTAGCTGCCCGTGTCAAAATAAGGGCACCCAGAGTTTAGGTTAAAACAATAAACTCCAGGTCAGTCATGTGACTGGTGTGAGAACTAAAACAGTTAATCTTTATTTTTAAAGTTAGGTAAATCAAGGGACCACGCCGTATAACACGGAACGGGTTTCCTCCCAAGAATACCAGTGCATAAAACAAACAGCGCAATGCTAAATAAAGAAAAATGAAGCTGTTATAAGACCCAGGTCCTATCACACAATGCAACGCAAGCCGGGGGATAGGGTTTTCCCTTATAACAGCCAAAGAATGCTTGATACGTTTTAAAACAAATCATTTGATACTATAATAAGTGCATAGTGTATAAAACAACTTCAAATCATAAGTATCAATCATAGGCGGCATGAGCGCCCCATCCCACTATGTCGCCATATATAGGATTACAATTAAAACCGCAAATGTCACGTATTTGGAAATTGGATTTCCGTCTATGAACCGAGGCAAAAGATAGTCCTCAACCGATTCGTGACTCTCTAGCCCGAGCCACAGGACCCAGACTCAGGTGAGCCCTTGGAGCGACAGGGCCGGTCCACCGATGTGGATTAAAATGCCTGAACACTACGTTTCCCCACCCTTTGGGGCGTAAATGAGCCAACTAAATGACTCCATCGGTTCGAGAACGACCGATCAATCCGAGGCGCCTCGCAACAGCAACAACCACATAAGTCAAACTCGTCAGGGCGTGTAAAACCACTGACGCCACTTCTAACTAGAAAGAAACGCAAGTCCTCCCTGAGGTCCGTCTCCCGTTTTTGGTTCATACCGGGTGTGATACTCGCGAATCAACGTTACACAAAGCTACGCCACACAGGCCTTGCTTTGATCATCACCACAAGACTTTGCTTTTCAACAGAAGACTCGATCAATTGCCACTTAGGCATGCCACACAGGCAATTCACTCCATGCGTTTGATGTCCATCAATATATAACCCCTGAGCTCGTACGTCTCAGAGAAGGGCGTTAAGCAAGAGAATAAATTCTCCGCCGCCAAACAGATATATATTTAATAGAGATCAATCACATAGACTAAAATCCAATGTCAGACACACAGTCCATTTACAAGTCCGTTCTGGGTCTGAACGAAACCGGAGGCACCTAGTACCCCGCACATCCATCGATCTCCAAGTACGTCTGGACGATCACTAACTGTTTCCATCTTCTTGGGTGTACAGCCCAATCAAGATCATCAGTAATTACCCAAACGACGTGAAGACCTCCGGTCTTCGACCATCGTCTTCATCTTCGACTTATCGTCGTATCAGTTATTCAGAATGGGATAAACCCGGTCTTTCTGAATAACTCGCGTATATTTTAAATAAGTGTTACACAAACACAACATACGCCTCATTCCAATTCATTAGTCACTAACCGTAAATTAATCAAGAGAATAATTCCCCAAATATTAACCCCGAAGGCCGAAACCAACATCAGATCAATATCCAGAAAACCATTCTGTTTGGCTAACCGACAGTCAATTTCTAAATTTCACATTCATAGGGAAAGGTTCCCATTAATTTTATCCAAGATAAATTTCTTGAATTTATTCTATAATCTATTTTTGAATATCAATTCAAACTAGTCGGGATTAACGAACCTTACCGAAGTAATCATTTGTTTTAATTTCCCAATCCCAACCTATTCATCCCATGAAGTAAAACTGGTTATACTTCATATCTAACACCACGGTGTTATCAGTAAATTCAATTACCATTTCACGTTCAAATCTAATTAAAGATTTAACTATCGCCTGGAGCAAAACTGGTGATACTCCATTTTCGATCATTTCAATCTAATTAAAGATTCATTAAAACTCCACTTAGTTTTAATCTTCGACTGGGTTAAAGAATCAGTGTCATTTAAAACACGGTTCACGATAAACCCAAAGTCACATTCATTAATTATCGAGTTAAAGAACAAGTGTTGTTTAAAACACTGTTCACGATAAACCCAAAAATCAATATCAATTCAATTCCAATTAAATATTATTTAATTGGTACACTTCATTAAATCTAAATAAAAAGATTTAATCTTTTCTCAACTGGGTTCAAGAACAGTGTTAGTGAAGACACCATTCACGACAAAACCCAAATCACATTCGATATTCAATACAAGGCTCTGAATAGAAAATATATCGGCTTATATTCAATATTGAATTCTACGACTAACAAATGTCGTATTGGAAATAACGATATAAATATATATCTTTCAAATTTCCATAACAACACCTGTATAATCACGAATTCCAACATCGAAATGTTCCGAAGACAATTTCGATTCAAATCCACTCCAATGCAATCATTGGATATTCTGGTTATTTTTAAAACCCTTTTTAAATTCAATTTATTTATTTAAAAATAAATAGAATTATACTTCTAGTTCAAAACTAGTTCATTTCGATAAAAATCTATTTTTATCTTTTCAAATATGGAGTTTTTCATCCCAAATCTTCACAAATCATTTCTTATGATTTTACACAAATTATTACTATTTTTAATAATTTTACCGAGGCCCGTACAGTCGATTTCCATCAATGGCCATCGAACTGCACTTACAGCGACCTTTTTCAAATTTGATTTGGACATAATTCCAAATCCAACCGTTAGATTTCAAATTTCTAATATTCGCTAGAAAGCTCTTTTCGATACGAACCCAACTGTTCCGGTTTTAGGAGAATCCGACGGTCGGATCTCCCGTAACGTCCATTTGAAATCAATGGTCGAAATTCGCGAACTGCCGCGGCGCGGCGCGTTCTATTCAGGCCATTATATTATATATATAATATATATAATATATACTTCGTCGATTTCTATTTAAAACGAATTATATAAATAGTTTTCAAAATTCGTTTCAAAATCTATTTCAACTTCCATCTCAATTCAAAGCAAAATTGAATTCTTCTCTATAAATTCGTTTTAAAATTCATTCCCATTCAATTCAAATTTCAATTCAATTTGAATTCATTTCAATTTGCTTTCAATTCAATTTGAATTCGTTTTCAATTCAATTCATTTCGAAATCGTTTTCAATTCAATTCATTTCGAAATCACTTTCAATTCAATTCACTTTGAATTCGTTTTCAATTCAATTCATTTCGAAATCACTTTCAATTCAATTCATTTCGAAATCGTTTTCAATTCAATTCATTTTGAATTCGTTTTCAATTCAATTCATTTTGAATTCGTTTTCAATTCAATTCATTTTGAATTCGTTTTCAATTCAATTCATTTTGAATTCGTTTTCAATTCAATTCATTTCGAAATCACTTTCAATTCAATTCATTTCGAAATCGTTTTCAATTCAATTCATTTTGAATTCGTTTTCAATTCAATTCATTTTGAATTCGTTTTCAATTCAATTCATTTTGAATTCGTTTTCAATTCAATTCATTTTGAATTCGTTTTCAATTCAATTCACTATATTCGATTTCGAAATCACTTTTCAATATTCATTTTTAAGATGAATAAAATCGATATAAATATCGTTCACGTCAAAATGGCGTCAATCTAATCAACACGGCTTCATAAATTTCTATTTTCAAATATTCTATTTCAAATATTTCTTTTTCAAAATAGTTGTTATTATCAAAATATTTCGTTCAACACATGACCAATCTCAATGAATGAGTACTGTCAACACATGAACTTTTATTTTATACCGATAAAGATGTAAATTTTATTACTAAAATATTTCGTTCAACACATGACCAATCTCAATGAATGAGTACTGTCAACACATGAACTTTTATTTTATAATATTCTTTATTTTTCAAATTGGAATGAGGCCCAATCAATTACCATATAAAGTTGATTATATGGATTTTCATACAACACATGTATATCATAGCATTGAAAAATAATCAACCATCAACCAAAGTGCACTACACTGTATAAGCATCAAATATAGATATTCAACGCTTATAACAGCCTGTCAATCAGTCGATCGACATATTTAATCAATCAGGATGAGTGAACTTCAACTTTCATCCTAACACCCGTGTGGGGTTTCAAACAATCAAACACATATTTTATTTGTGCAGTTGGGCGACGTGTAAAATTTATCTTCCCAATCAATGTCATTCAAATAAGTGTACATAAACAAACTGTTTGGTTTGTAAATGAATATTTATTTATTCACATTCACGTTAAAATTTATATTTTTAACGCTAAAACATTTTATTCCAACCTATGAATTTCTATTCAATTCATTTACACAATAAAATGATATTTTTATTTTTCTAACATATTTTAGAAAATTTCGGCGGCATAACGGCACGATACTAGAAACGGGACAAGGCATAGCCTTATCCCCGGTCTAGTGAAGGCCCACGCCATTCACACATCAATCAAATCAATTTCATTTTGCAAACCACAAAATTTGGAGTAAGAGTCTAACCTAGCCTTACTCCTTCGCCTTATAACGGCGCACGTCTAATCCTAACCAATTTATCGATTCGATTTTTCACACCACAAACCACATTCAAATCAAATCATATAACTAACTACACAACCAAACAATTTAACAAACAAGTCATCCATGGTCTGTGGATGACGGGTGTCGGGTGCTACTAAGCACCGTCTGCATCCTAGTATATATATAACTAGAAAAATTAAATTGAAAGGTGAGGAGTTCTCACCGATAGCTATCCTAGCTCCACGGCTCTTCTAATGCAGGAAATCTTCCCCAACTCGCCTTTCGTCGCTTTCGCCCGCATTCTCTACATATGTAAAAATCGAATTTTTACTATGTTATTCAATATATAAAAATCGAATTTTTATTATGTTATTCAATATATAAAAATCGAATTTTTGTTCTGTTATTCAATATATAAAAATCGAATTTTTATTATGTTATTCAATATATAAAAATCGAATTTTTATTCTGTTATTCAATATATAAAAATCGAATTTTTATTCTACTAAAAAATCTTATCATTATATTTTTCTTTCTAAAACAAAATATAATTTTCTTTCAAAACACATGTATATTTTCTCCATTCAAAACAATGTTTCTTTTATATAGAAAATCCTCCTTTTGAAACAATATATATCCATATATAATTTCTGTTCTTCGTGACTCAAAATGTCATCTTTATATGATAAAAATAGCATTTTTATCATATTATAAAAATATAATCTTTTAACTTATAAAGTTTAAATCTTTTCAAAAGTTAGTTTTTAAACTTTTCAAAAATCAGTTTAAAAATCATTTTTAAAAATCATTTTTCAAAATCAGCTTTTAACATTAAACAAAAATCAGTTTTTAACTTTAAAAACAAAATCAGTTTTCTATTTTAAAAACAAAATCAGATTTCTATTTTAAAAAAAAAATCAGTTTTCTATTTTAAAAACAAAATCAGTTTTCTTTTTTAAAACAAAATCAGTTTTCTTTTTTAAAAACAAAATCAGTTTTCTTTTTTAAAAACAAAATCAGTTTTCTTTTTTAAAAACAAAATCAGTTTTCTGTTTTATTTTTTTTATTTTTCTTAAACAAAATAAAATAAAAATAAAAATAAATAAATTAAAACAAAACTTACAGAGGGGGGTGCCTACAACGGAGGTGGCGGTCGGGGAGGATGGCGTGGGGTCAGGGCGGTTCGTCGGAGGGCAAGTGGCGGAGGCGCAGGCTGAGAAGTCGACAGGTGCGGTGGGTTTTCTCGAGCAGAACGGGAAACAGGGGGGGAGGGGGTTTCTCGAGGAAAGCGGAAGAAGAACGAGAATAGAGAGAGGGTGCTGGAGGGGGGGGTGGGCCTCGCCATAGGCGGCGACGGTGATCGCCAGGTCTGGGCGGAGGGAGGCGTCGCGGTCTCCTTCCCCTTTCCCTTCTCTCTATTTTTTTTTATTTCGTTGAAATCGATTCTGAAGGAAAAGGGGGGGGGGCATCTGTTAAAAAGGGGGAGGAGAGGAAAATATTTATTTATTATTATTATTATTATTTAATTATTAAAAAGTTGACTTTCACATACGAACTCTAAACGAGGTCCACCGCCTGTCGCCCATAGCGTTTCACCCCCATTCCGAACACAATGGGATATGTACCGCAAGCTGAATCGACCGTTTCGATCAGTTTCCGTTGCATTTACATTTAAATCATTATATTGGATTTTTAACGTGCATTTCAAATTACCGGGGTCACATACTAACTCTAAAAATTCTCGAAAAATATTTTCTAGCTTCGTATTGACGATACGGTCCTAACAAAACTAGTTTCGTCGAATTATGAGACCGT
Source organism: Allium sativum (assembly GCA_030737875.1). NCBI lineage: Eukaryota > Viridiplantae > Streptophyta > Magnoliopsida > Asparagales > Amaryllidaceae > Allium > Allium sativum. Next base: position 479,818,134 of record CM060926.1, on the reverse strand, counting down.
TTGAGAAATAGCCAATTTCCAGTCGATTAAAATCCACTGAAAATGGTCAAACGCATTTTCCTTTGCCACGCTCACATATTGATTCGAAAAATTATGAAATTTGAAACCTAGCAATAACTTGACACTGCGGATCCAACAAAACTGGTTTCGTCGAAATCCGAGGTCGTTTGCAAAATGTCCATTTTTAAGGGCCTGAATTCCATAGCGACTATTCAGAATTTTCAACTGGACATATCTTTTGATTCCCGATATGAAATCTTGATTTTTTGGATTCGTTGGAAAGATATTCACAATTAGATCCCATTATTTTTGGTTTCACTAAAATCCGGATTGTTTTGCACCCGGTACATTCAATTGAAGTTTGAAATCGAATTATCGAACTACCGCGCCATTTTCAATTCTATTTATAATTATATATAAATATTTATATATTCTAACGACGACGTATATAATATATACGCTCTAATTATATTCAAAATAAATTTTCGTCGATATTATTTAAAATAATTCATTTTAAATAATCAAAATTCGCCATAATTGCCAAAATAAAAATTTTAAACTGGCCCAGATTTTCCGGGTTGTTACAATCTCCCCCACTTAAAACTTTTTGTCCCCGAAAAGGAACAAAGTCGAAAGTGGTTTGACTATTCAACTCTACGCTCGATCTGGCTTCCATTCTCCAACTCTTTAGTTTCTGAGAATTTTCAAAATTTCAAAAATTTGGCTAACACCCTAAATTTTTGAAAAATTTCGCCATAACCTCCCCTGCACCGGGAGCATCGGGGAATTTCAAATAGCTTCCCCGGTCCTTCAGATCTCAAAAAGAAAAAGAAAAAGCCAAGCGGCTAGCCAATAGGCTCACAAAATCATCATCACCCAAACAAAACAATAAATTATGTAGTAAACATGTACCTATTTGTTGGGCAAACAAATTTTATTCTCTGGCTCTAGCCTCTTTGCTATGACCTGCTCAATGATATATATGCATATGCAAGCAAATGCGACCAATTTTCAATATAATTCAATATTCGATTCAATTAGGCTAAATGGCTAAAAATTAGCAAACAAATAAACAAACAACCCAAACATCAATCGATTAGTGAATTAGAGTTTCAAATTCATAACTTTGGTACATAAACAAAAAATCATGTTTTTGATGCCAAATCACAACAATAGGCCCTATCTAATTTTGGTTCTCACACCAGCCAATAGGAAATATATAGAAAGCCCACTTTCGTCACTCGAACATAAATTCTAATGATGGAGCTCCATCATCAAAATCATCTCCGGGCGATTAGAGTGTAATTCTATATCTATCCAGTATATTAAAATTTCGAATACACGCGGATCAGACGTATACGCAAAATCTACATATACTGGATTGTCCACATCAATATAAATAAATAACCAAATACGAATAATTGATTTATATTTCAGAACAAGATTTGTTTTCATTTTTAAAAATATACTCTTCACACTCGTTCTAGGATACTACTGATCCCATCTCTAACGAGTCATTCTCGTTGGATATTGCTAATCCAATATCTGATGAATTCTTTCGTATGGTTCTAATGTGTCTTGTTCTCTGAGCTTTGTAAACCAAAGCTCTGATACCAACTGTGACGGCAAGGAATTTCGCTCGGTCCGAACCAGTCGCTAAACCGATCCAGGCCGTTCGAAACGCCCTATCGTTTGAGAACACGACAAAACAGAACGCATACAGAAGAACATTTCATTGTATATTACAACAATGCACCAGATTACAAGAATATACAGGGTATAAATGAATATTACACAGAAATATCAGAGATTTAAATTACATTTAAATACATAGCAGCGGAAAATAATACAATACACAACTAGAAGTAGATATACGGATACAAAGCTTTCCGGATATCGTTCCAGCTGTAAACCAGGATCCTGTGAATATAAATCTGCAAAACCAAAACTACTAGCTGCCCGTGTCAAAATAAGGGCACCCAGAGTTTAGGTTAAAACAATAAACTCCAGGTCAGTCATGTGACTGGTGTGAGAACTAAAACAGTTAATCTTTATTTTTAAAGTTAGGTAAATCAAGGGACCACGCCGTATAACACGGAACGGGTTTCCTCCCAAGAATACCAGTGCATAAAACAAACAGCGCAATGCTAAATAAAGAAAAATGAAGCTGTTATAAGACCCAGGTCCTATCACACAATGCAACGCAAGCCGGGGGATAGGGTTTTCCCTTATAACAGCCAAAGAATGCTTGATACGTTTTAAAACAAATCATTTGATACTATAATAAGTGCATAGTGTATAAAACAACTTCAAATCATAAGTATCAATCATAGGCGGCATGAGCGCCCCATCCCACTATGTCGCCATATATAGGATTACAATTAAAACCGCAAATGTCACGTATTTGGAAATTGGATTTCCGTCTATGAACCGAGGCAAAAGATAGTCCTCAACCGATTCGTGACTCTCTAGCCCGAGCCACAGGACCCAGACTCAGGTGAGCCCTTGGAGCGACAGGGCCGGTCCACCGATGTGGATTAAAATGCCTGAACACTATGTTTCCCCACCCTTTGGGGCGTAAATGAGCCAACTAAATGACTCCATTGGTTCGAGAACGACCGATCAATCCGAGGCGCCTCGTAACAGCAACAACCACATAAGTCAAACTCGTCAGGGCGTGTAAAACCACTGACTCCACTTCTAACTAGAAAGAAACGCAAGTCCTCCCTGAGGTCCGTCTCCCGTTTTTGGTTCATACCGGGTGTGATACTCGCGAATCAACGTTACACAAAGCTACGCCACACAGGCCTTGCTTTGATCATCACCACAAGACTTTGCTTTTCAACAGAAGCCTCGATCAATTGCCACTTAGGCATTCCACACAGGCAATTCACTCCATGCGTTTGATGTCCATCAATATATAACCCCTGAGCTCGTACGTCTCAGAGAAGGGCGTTAAGCAAGAGAATAAATTCTCCGCCGCCAAACAGATATATATTTAATAGAGATCAATCACATAGACTAAAATCCAATGTCAGACACACAGTCCATTTACAAGTCCGTTCTGGGTCTGAACGAAACCGGAGGCACCTAGTACCCTGCACATCCATCGATCTCCAAGTACGTCTGGACGATCACTAACTGTTTCCATCTTCTTGGGTGTACAGCCCAATCAAGATCATCAGTAATTACCCAAACGACGTGAAGACCTCCGGTCTTCGACCATCGTCTTCATCTTCGACTTATCGTCGTATCAGTTATTCAGAATGGGATAAACCCGGTCTTTCCGAATAACTCGCGTATATTTTAAATAAGTGTTACACAAACACAACATACGCCTCATTCCAATTCATTAGTCACTAACCGTAAATTAATCAAGAGAATAATTCCCCAAATATTAACCCTGAAGGCCGAAACCAACATCAGATCAATATCCAGAAAACCATTCTGTTTGGCTAACCGACAGTCAATTTCTAAATTTCACATTCATAGGGAAAGGTTCCCATTAATTTTATCCAAAATAAATTTCTTGAATTTATTCTATAATCTATTTTTGAATATCAATTCAAACTAGTCGGGATTAACGAACCTTACCGAAGTAATCATTTGTTTTAATTTCCCAATCCCAACCTATTCATCCCATGAAGTAAAACTGGTTATACTTCATATCTAACACCACGGTGTTATCGGTAAATTCAATTACCATTTCACGTTCAAATCTAATTAAAGATTTAACTATCGCCTGGAGCAAAACTGGTGATACTCCATTTTCGATCATTTCAATCTAATTAAAGATTCATTAAAACTCCACTTAGTTTTAATCTTCGACTGGGTTAAAGAATCAGTGTCATTTAAAACACGGTTCACGATAAACCCAAAGTCACATTCATTAATTATCGGGTTAAAGAACAAGTGTTGTTTAAAACACTGTTCACGATAAACCCAAAAATCAATATCAATTCAATTCCAATTAAATATTATTTAATTGGTACACTTCATTAAATCTAAATAAAAAGATTTAATCTTTTCTCAACTGGGTTCAAGAACAGTGTTAGTGAAGACACCATTCACGACAAAACCCAAATCACATTCGATATTCAATACAAGGCTCTGAATAGAAAATATATCGGCTTATATTCAATATCGAATTCTACGACTAACAAATGTCGTATTGGAAATAACGATATAAATATATATCTTTCAAATTTCCATAACAACACCTGTATAATCACGAATTCCAACATCGAAATGTTCCGAAGACAATTTCGATTCAAATCCACTCCAATGCAATCATTGGATATTCTGGTTATTTTTAAAACCCTTTTTAAATTCAATTTATTTATTTAAAAATAAATAGAATTATACTTCTAGTTCAAAACTAGTTCATTTCGATAAAAATCTATTTTTATCTTTTCAAATATGGAGTTTTTCATCCCAAATCTTCACAAATCATTTCTTATGATTTTACACAAATTATTACTATTTTTAATAATTTTACCGAGGCCCGTACAGTCGATTTCCATCAATGGCCATCGAACTGCACTTACAGCGACCTTTTTCAAATTTGATTTGGACATAATTCCAAATCCAACCGTTAGATTTCAAATTTCTAATATTCGTTAGAAAGCTCTTTTCGATACGAACGCAACGGTTCCGGTTTTAGGAGAATCCCACGGTCGGATCTCCCGTAACGTCCATTTGAAATCAATGGTCGAAATTCGCGAACTGCCGTGGCGCGGCGCGTTCTATTCAGGCCATTATATTATATATATAATATATATAATATATACTTCGTCGATTTCTATTTAAAACGAATTATATAAATAGTTTTCAAAATTCGTTTCAAAATCTATTTCAACTTCCATCTCAATTCAAAGCAAAATTGAATTCTTCTCTATAAATTCGTTTTAAAATTCATTCCCATTCAATTCAAATTTCAATTCAATTTGAATTCATTTCAATTTGCTTTCAATTCAATTTGAATTCGTTTTCAATTCAATTCATTTCGAAATCGTTTTCAATTCAATTCATTTCGAAATCACTTTCAATTCAATTCACTTTGAATTCGTTTTCAATTCAATTCATTTCGAAATCACTTTCAATTCAATTCACTTCGAAATCATTTTCAATTCAATTCATTTTGAATTCGTTTTCAATTCAATTCATTTTGAATTCGTTTTCAATTCAATTCATTTTGAATTCGTTTTCAATTCAATTCATTTTGAATTCGTTTTCAATTCAATTCATTTCGAAATCACTTTCAATTCAATTCATTTCGAAATCGTTTTCAATTCAATTCATTTTGAATTCGTTTTCAATTCAATTCATTTTGAATTCGTTTTCAATTCAATTCATTTTGAATTCGTTTTCAATTCAATTCATTTTGAATTCGTTTTCAATTCAATTCACTATATTCGATTTCGAAATCACTTTTCGATATTCATTTTTAAGATGAATAAAATCGATATAAATATCGTTCACGTCAAAATGGCGTCAATCTAATCAACACGGCTTCATAAATTTCTATTTTCAAATATTCTATTTCAAATATTTCTTTTTCAAAATAGTTGTTATTATCAAAATATTTCGTTCAACACATGACCAATCTCAATGAATGAGTACTGTCAACACATGAACTTTTATTTTATATCGATAAAGATGTAAATTTTATTACTAAAATATTTCGTTCAACACATGACCAATCTCAATGAATGAGTACTGTCAACACATGAACTTTTATTTTATAATATTCTTTATTTTTCAAATTGGAATGAGGCCCAATCAATTACCATATAAAGTTGATTATATGGATTTTCATACAACACATGTATATCATAGCATTGAAAAATAATCAACCATCAACCAAAGTGCACTACACTGTATAAGCATCAAATATAGATATTCAACGCTTATAACAGCCTGTCAATCAATCGATCGACATATTTAATCAATCAGGATGAGTGAACTTCAACTTTCATCCTAACACCCGTGTGGGGTTTCAAACAATCAAACACATATTTTATTTGTGCAGTTGGGCGACGTGTAAAATTTATCTTCCCAATCAATGTCATTCAAATAAGTGTACATAAACAAACCGTCTGGTTTGTAAATGAATATTTATTTATTCACATTCACGTTAAAATTTATATTTTTAACGCTAAAACATTTTATTCCAACCTATGAATTTCTATTCAATTCATTTACACAATAAAATGATATTTTTATTTTTCTAACATATTTTAGAAAATTTCGGCGGCATAACGGCACGATACTAGAAACGGGACAAGGCCTAGCCTTATCCCCGGTCTAGTGAAGGCCCACGCCATTCACACATCAATCAAATCAATTTCATTTTGCAAACCACAAAATTTGGAGTAAGAGTCTAACCTAGCCTTACTCCTTCGCCTTATAACGGCGCACGTCTAATCCTAACCAATTTATCGATTCGATTTTTCACACCACAAACCACATTCAAATCAAATCATATAACTAACTACACAACCAAACAATTTAACAAACAAGTCATCCATGGTCTGTGGATGACGGGTGTCGGGTGCTACTAAGCACCGTCTGCATCCTAGTATATATATAACTAGAAAAATTAAATTGAAAGGTGAGGAGTTCTCACCGATAGCTATCCTAGCTCCACGGCTCTTCTAATGCAGGAAATCTTCGCCAACTCGCCTTTCGTCGCTTTCGCCCGCATTCTCTACATATGTAAAAATCGAATTTTTACTATGTTATTCAATATATAAAAATCGAATTTTTATTATGTTATTCAATATATAAAAATCGAATTTTTATTCTGTTATTCAATATATAAAAATCGAATTTTTATTATGTTATTCAATATATAAAAATCGAATTTTTATTCTGTTATTCAATATATAAAAATCGAATTTTTATTCTACTAAAAAATCTTATCATTATATTTTGCTTTCTAAAACAAAATATAATTTTCTTTCAAAACACATGTATATTTTCTCCTTTCAAAACAATGTTTCTTTTATATAGAAAATCCTCCTTTTGAAACAATATATATCCATATATAATTTCTGATCTTCGTGACTCAAAATGTCATCTTTATATGATAAAAATATCATTTTTATCATATTATAAAAATATAATCTTTTAACTTATAAAGTTTAAATCTTTTCAAAAGTTAGTTTTTAAACTTTTCAAAAATCAGTTTAAAAATCATTTTTAAAAATCATTTTTCAAAATCAGCTTTTAACATTAAACAAAAATCAGTTTTTAACTTTAAAAACAAAATCAGTTTTCTATTTTAAAAACAAAATCAGTTTTCTATTTTAAAAACAAAATCAGTTTTCTATTTTAAAAACAAAATCAGTTTTCTTTTTTAAAACAAAATCAGTTTTCTTTTTTAAAAACAAAATCAGTTTTCTTTTTTAAAAACAAAATCAGTTTTCTTTTTTAAAAACAAAATCAGTTTTCTGTTTTATTTTTTTTATTTTTCTTAAACAAAATAAAATAAAAATAAAAATAAATAAATTAAAACAAAACTTACAGAGGGGGGTGCCTACAACGGAGGTGGCGGTCGGGGAGGATGGCGTGGGGTCAGGGCGGTTCGTCGGAGGGCAAGTGGTGGAGGCGCAGGCTGAGAAGTCGACAGGTGCGGTGGGTTTTCTCGAGCAGAACGGGAAACAGGGGGGAGGGGGTTTCTCGAGGAAAGTGGAAGAAGAACGAGAATAGAGAGAGGGTGCTGGAGGGGGGGGGGGTGGGCCTCGCCATAGGCGGCGACGGTGATCGCCAGGTCTGGGCGGAGGGAGGCGTCGCGGTCTCCTTCCCCTTTCCCTTCTCTTTTTTTTTTATTTCGTTGAAATCGATTCTGAAGGAAAACGGGGGGGGGGGGGGGGGGCATCTGTTAAAAAGGGGGAGGAGAGGAAAATATTTATTTATTATTATTATTATTTAATTATTAAAAAGTTGACTTTCACATACGACCTCTAAACGAGGTCCACCGCCTGTCGCCCATAGCGTTTCACCCCCATTCCGAACACAATGGGATATGTACCGCAAGCTGAATCGACCGTTTCGATCAGTTTCTATTGCATTTACATTTAAATCATTATATTGAATTTTTAACGTGCATTTCAAATTACCGGGGTCACATACTAACTCTAAAAATTCTCGAAAAATATTTTCTAGCTTCGTATTGACGATACGGTCCTAACAAAACTAGTTTCGTCGAATTCTGAGACCGTTTGAGAAATGGCCAATTTCCAGTCGATTAAAATCCACTTAAAATGGTCAAACGCATTTTCCTTTGCCACGCTCACATATTGATTCGAAAAATTATGAAATTTGAAACCTAGCAATAACTTGACACTGCGGATCCAACAAAACTAGTTTCGTCGAAATCCGAGGTCGTTTGCAAAATGTCCATTTTTAAGGGCCTGAATTCCATAGCGACTATTCAGAATTTTCAACTGGACATATCTTTTGATTCCCGATATGAAATCTTGATTTTTCGGATTCGTTGGAATGATATTCACAATTAGATCCCATTATTTTTGGTTTCACTAAAATCCGGATTGTTTTGCACCCGGTACATTCAATTGAAGTTTGAAATCGAATTATCGAACTACCACGCCATTTTCAATTCTATTTATAATTATATATAAATATTTATATATTCTAACGACGACGTATATAATATATACGCTATAATTATATTCAAAATAAATTTTCGTCAATATTATTTAAAATAATTCATTTTAAATAATCAAAATTCGCCATAATTGCCAAAATAAAAATTTTAAACTGGCCCAGATTTTCCGGGTTGTTACACTAACATGCCAGCATATTTCGTGGATCTTATGAATAGACTGTTCAGAGATCAGGTGAACAAGTTCATTCTTGTATTCATGGATGATATCCTAGTTTACTCTCAAAACGACGTAAAACACAAGACGCACTTGAGTGTTTTGTTGGAAATCTTGCGAAAGCGTCAGCTGAGAGCTAAGCTTTTGATATGTCACTTCTGGAAGAGTGTAGTGAGGTTCTTAGGCCATGTTGTTTCTGGAAATGGGATAGCGGTTGACCCAACTAAAGCAGCAACGATCCAGGACTAGGATAGGCCTAAGAATGCGATGGATGTTCGAAGTTTCCATGGGTTGGTCGGTTATTACCGACGGTTTATCAAGGATATCTCCAAGGTAGCAGCACCGTTGACAGGATTGACGAAGAAGAACCAAGTGTTCACATGGGATGCAAAATGTGAACAAGCGTTCGGGATACTGAAATAGAAACTAAAGAGTGCTCCTATATTGACCATTCCAAGTGGGAATGAAGGGATGGTGGTATACACCCATGCATGTGGTATTGGACTGAGAGCGGTACTGATGCAGAAGGATAAGGTTGTGGCCTACAAAAGTTGACAGCTAAAGCCGCATGAGAAGAATTACCCAACTCATTTGGAGTTGGCTGCGATTGTCTTTGCTCTGAAGATGTGGAGACAATACCTATTGGGAGTTCGATTCGAGCTGTTTACAGATCACAAGTCGTTAAAGTATCTTTTCTCCCAAAAGGATTAGAATCTTTGGCAGCAACGGCGGTTAGAGTTTCTGGCGTCATATGATTTTGGTATAGCCTATACTCCTAGCAAAGGTAACACAGTTGTCGGTGCATTGAGCCAAAGACACACAAGTTTGGGAGCAATGTTTTCAGAATGGAAGAGACTTAAGTATTTGGTAAGGTTTGATTTCAGGCCAAGGTGTGAGCTAGAACCTAAAAGGTTGGCAAGCTTATCAATAAGACCTAATCTTATCAAAAGGATTGGTGAAAGTGAGAAGAGAGATGCGAAGCTTGTCGAGTTTGTCCAGAAGCTGGAAACAAAATATAAAGAGTTCAAAGTTGATCGAGAAGGTTGGCCTCAAAAGCAAGGGCGACTAGTTGTTATGATATTGACTGACTGAGAAATGATGTTCTTAGAGAATGTCATCACTCGAAGTTGATGATTCATACCGGTGGCAATAAGATGTATCAGGACATGAAGCGAGTCTATTACTGGGAAGGGATGAAGCGAGATATTGGAAAATTCATTTCCAAGTGCATGAACTGTCAATTAGTGAACGCTGAATAGAAAAGCCGAGTGGATTACTTCAGCCATTGGAAGTTCCTATATGGAAGTGGGAGCGGATATCGATGGATTACCTAGAGCCAAGGCAGGAAACGAAGGAATTTGGGTCATTGTGGATCGCTAACCAAAAGTGCGAGATCCATTCCTATCAAGTCGACTAAGATGGCATCTAAATTGGCAGAACTTTATGTCGTGTCCCTAAGTGTATGGTGAGCGACCGAGATCCATTATTAATGAGTGGATTTTGGAAAAGTTTTCAAGTAGCCTTGGGAACCGAGTTGTGCTTGAGTACGACATATCATCCCCAAACTGATCGTCAAACGAGAGGGTCAACCGATTATGGAAGATATCCTTAGAGCTTGTGTGTTGGATTTTGCGGGATCATGGGAAGACCATCTACATCTAGTTGAATTTGTATATAATAATAACTACCTGTCTAGCATTGGGATGTCACCATACCAGGCATTGTATGGAAGAATGTGCAATTCTACAGCTTGTTGGTTAGAAACTGGAGAAAAGTTAGTACTTGGGCCAGAGATGATTAGAGATACCTCAGATTGTATCGAGATCATTCGACAACGAATGAAGGCAGCCCAAGAATGTCACAAGAATTACACCGATAAGCGTCGTAAGGACTTGGAATTCGATGTAGGCGATATGATTTTCGTGAAGATTTCATCATTGAAGCATATGGTTCGATTCGGAAGTAAAGGAAAGTTAGCTCCAAGGTTCGTTGGACCATTTCCAATAGTCGAGCGAATTGGAAAGCTCGCATATAGATTGGAGTCACTCGAGAAGGTGACGATTATGCATAATGTGTTCCATGTGTCGTTTCTATGGAAGTTTGTGCATGGTTCGAATGTGATGGTAAATCTAGAGTAGTACGAAGACCTTGAAGTGGAAACTGCAGTTTCAAGACCTCATAAGCCAATTGTGTTGTGGGGAATGACGCAAAACAACTTTGGAGGAAGACGGTTAAGCTGGTTAAGGTACAATGGAGCGAAGACGATGACAATTGTACTTGGGAGGCGGAAGAAAACATGAGGGCGACTCATCCAGAACTCTTCGTCGGTAGGACCCTTTGATATCGTATCATTGTTACATCGTTGTTTCTTGTTGTTGTTTTGTATAATTCCGCGTGCTAGGAAAAGGCTATGGATGCATGGCTTGATGGTTGCTAGTTTGGATGATACTATTGGCTTCTCATAGATGATAGGCATGCGGAATTGTTGTGGTTGCTTGGAATTTCGAGGGCAAAATTCTTAAGGGAGGAGGGGGGAGAATGTAATAGTTCGCATTTTATGTATCAAAAGATTGTAAAATATTTTTATTTTATTCTCTGAGGGTCGGATCATTCTCATCTTTTGATATGTTGCTTATGGGGATGTGAGACATATCCATAATTTCTACCAATTTTGTTATTGACCATTTTCCCCTTCCAGTCTTGTACAGGGCATTACTTTTGACTCAGGTCGAATCAGAGCGTGAGACTTGTGCCATTGGAAAGGAATTGATGATTGCCTTTTCGTAGATTGGCTACATTAAAGATTATGCTCAGCAATTTGGGCGAAACCTCTGTTTTAAGGTTTTTCAGTTGGTTGTCCAGGTTTGATAAGCCATAATGGGCCGAATTAGAGAGGCCCATTAGTGGGATGAAGGAAGGGTATAAATAGGGGATAAGGGATATGACAAATGGTTTTAGTTTTCCATTCACTCATTTGGTGCCTTGTGCTCCTCCTTCCTTTAATACCTTTCCACCCTTAAAAATCTCAAGGAGGGAAATTGAGGATCTACACCATTGAAGGCTAGATCTACATCAATTGAAGCAAGGATTCATCGAATCAAGGTGTTTGGTGCAAGGTGCTTGCTATTTGGATTCCTATTTCATTGAATTTTGCTTGTTTGGAAGAATCGGGGAGTGATTTACATCTCTCACATGAACGCAATGAAGTAAATGAGTGTTTGTGCATGTTTCCCATCAAATTCAGGTATTTTTCCATACAACTATGCCATATTAAGTCCATTTTCGTACAAGTCATCCCATGATCGGATTTAGGAAGTTTAGATAAGTAATTTCTATGATATTTCATGCGAATGTGAAAGTTAAATCCCTAATTTTTTTTCATATGTACATTTATGGAGGTCTTGTTGGATTTTACATGATTATTGATGAAATGGCCAAATTGGTGATGTTTGTGATTTCATACCATGATTCATGATGGTTTTGAATGGACTGGTTGAGTTAGTTTCATCTAACGAATTGTTTTGGCGAAGTTTTGGTCGAAACTGGAGAAGATGTAGGTTTTGGGTCGAACATGGTGCGTCGAACATGGTGGGTCAAACGTGGTGGGTCGGTCGAACCATGGGGAGGTTTTCTTGGAGGAAAAGAAACGGGTTGCTCGGTCGAGCACTTCAGGGTCGGTCGCTCCTGAATGGCTGGGTCGGTAACGAGATGAAGTTGGGTCGATCAAGTAAGCCTTGGGTCGAGCACAGATCGGGTCGGTCTAGACGGTGTGGTCTGGTCAAGCAGTAAGTGGCTCGAGCAGGGTATGGTCAAGCTAGAGGGTCAGTCAAATATCCTAGGGAGGGGTCGGTCATGCATTACAGGGTTATATTCTGAAAATTTATATTTTTGGGTATGACTCATAATTGAACAAAAAGGTTTGAAAAAAAATATTTTTCGAGGGTAACCCCCCGAACCCTACTCAAGTTGCAGTGCAGTGGTGTAACTTGACTCGATGATGATGTGACTTCGAAGTAAGTTCAAGTTGGAAGGTTTGAAGTTTTGAAAGATGTTTGTTGATCGGTGTAGAACAACAAATGTGGTGACAACTCAAAGGTCGTGAGTTGGTGGATAATGGTTGCTCGAAAAGGTTGCTTGAGCTATGAAAAGTCGTCAAGTTGGATGACTTGAGGTGAGAAGGCTGAGAAATTATCATTGTCGTAAGTTCTAGCAGGCTCAAAGCAGGAGTACGATTGGGGCACCCAAAAGACCGGTTGTAGGTCGAGTACTCTGGGTATCGTTGAAAGGGCTAGTTGTCAAGGTTGGACATACATACGTATCGTTGAAAGGCGCATGGAGTTTATGCTAGAACTAGGGTTACCATTAGCCCTTAACATATGGCAAGGTTGGCTATCATACGATTAATGATGGTTCTAAAGCAGGATTGGCGGTGATAGCCAGAGTTAGTCATGGATGATTGGTTGTTCTGTTTGTACCGTCACTTGTAGATTGTCGAACATCAAAGGAGATGTCTCTTGAATATTTGTCTGATATTGTTTTAGGCCTCTAGGGCTTGTGCTTGAGGGATGTTGAATTCGATTAGGATGGTTTATATAAGCTACATGTAACAAGCCGCATTCTACACATCGGAGAATCGTAGAATATTTCTTTCTTTCTTATATGAAGTCTTATGGTCATGTGGCTTTGGGAAACGACCATTGAGGTCATTTCCCATGTTCATGATTTTTTGCCGATTTTTAAATGACCGTTTTTCCCCTAGCTGATCTTGTTTTTCCATAACTTTTGATTGGAAAGGAGTTTTGACCTGAGACCACTCCCATTGGCTTCAGATGATGGTTTACCTTTCCATACAGTGGTCATATGTGGAAAACGGACTTATCGTTTGGGAGAAATGGCAGAAATAAGGTTTGGAAGGTGAAAAACTGCTTGACGAGGCCAAATAGGGTGATTAGTGAATGGGCCCATAACCCATTTCGGGAATAGGGTTATGGGGAGGCTGAAAAGAGTTAGGGTTTCATTTCATTTCAGTTTTCTTGCTTCCACTTACCTCTTAGAAATCATAAAAATGGCCTCCTACCTCTGAATCACCTCCAAATCACTTTCTAATCAAGGATTAAGCTTAGCAACATCAAATTAAGGGAGATCTTCACCAAATCAAGATTAGAGATGCTGTTTAGCATTGGTATTCGCACAATATCAGAGATTTATTTCAGATCTAAGGTTTATTTGTGGCTAAGGTGAGTGATTTGCATAGTTCCTCACTAATTATGGTCAATTAAAGGTAATTAGTGATGATTAGCGAATTTATACACTAATAAATTCTGGAAAAATATTTATAAATTCTTAAATAATGTTTTAGACCTCTGTTGGAAATTTGGGTTAATTTGATTAAGTTTTACTAATCATGTCACTAGTTTTGCTTAAACATTCTTAAGGGAGAAATATGGGTTTTTGGCTATGTTTGATCCATTTTAACCTATCATATTGATGTTTTGGTGTTTGAGGTCACTTCTACTTGTTGTTATGACTGTATGTATGCTTTGTTATTGATTAGAATAGTTATAATGGTCGAGAACGCCTTCGAATGGTGTAAAACACTCGCTGGAAAGTTGTAGGAAGACGGTGTAGGTTTTCGGATCGGATTGGATGGATGGGCTCGGACCGGATAATGGGCTGGGCAAGGGATCACCGAACCGAACCGAGGCTTGGCATACGAGAAAGTTTGGCAAAAAGGAAGGCCATTATGGCTAAACCGGGATCGGATCTGAGCATCACAACCGAAGGGGCCAACATCTAAAGGAGGAGAGCTACCGAACCAAGATGCATCTACCCGACCCGCCAGAGGGAACCCGAACCGAACCGATGTACTACGAAGGGACTTGTAGGCCACAACCCGACCCGGAGCACTTGGAAGGAGGCCAATCTGAACCGACAGAAGATGGACTGAGGATCCGAACCGATCCAGTGATGACCAATAACCCGAGATGCAAAGTTATTCCAAATGGAAGTTAGAGCTCAGGATCTAGTTTTGAACCAATGAGTTCACTTCATGATTGGGCTTTGCTGCGGGACATGTGCTAAGGAGTTGTCGAAGTTCATAACTTCGATTCACCACTGAAAAGGAATGATGGGCTACGTTTCAGTGCAGTAGAGTCACCGCGAGTCGAGGGGCAAAGTGATCGTAGTAAGACTATGAGCCAGTGCACTGGAGCCATTGTGACTCTATGTGGCATAGTGGACATAGTAAAGGATTAGTAAGGCTATGAGCTAGTGCAGTGGGGTGTGTATGACTCCATTGGGCAAAGTGGACATAGCGAAGGATTAGTGGCTATGGATCAGTGCAGTGAAGCCGTTGTGACTTCATAGGGCAGAGTGATCATAGCAAAGTGTTGGGTGATCGAAGTGGTGGATATCGTATGCTTTCGCACTTAGTGAGAGATGTAAGGATGGTTGCTATGTTTGATTTGTTTTCCATCACTATGACATGCACACACCCCACCCCCATATGCTTGTACACCATATGTTAGTGGCACCTTAGAGTGTTGTACAGTATGTAGTGCTAACTCTTTGGTTGCAAGTTTAGGTATGGTTTAGTATACCTGTTATTGTTCTGTTTAGCTGCTTATCACTCACACCAGACTTTTGTCTGACCCAGAGTTTTATGTCTCTTCTTATTACTCTGGGTGCTCCTAAATGAGCAGACTAGAGACAGGTTAGCTAGAGATGCACGAGTAGCTGATCCGGAGGCGAGCTGGAGGCTTCCACATATGATATATATATATATGTATGTATGTATATATATATATATTCTCCCTGTGTCGTTGGTGGTCACTACTTGTGTAACAACCCGTATTTTTTATAACGTGCAATAACCATAAATCAAGGCATAATTAATTTTTAAAATAATAATCAAGGGAAAGGGTTATGCCATTGCGTTCGACTCGAAATTCTACTTGGAAATGAGTCCGAATATTCGAAAATCGGAGTCTGTATGACCAAGTTATGACCTTTCAAAGTTTTTAGAAGTTTACAAGTTCAAAACAGCTTAGAATTCGAATTCAAATTTCGAAATTCAAACCTCAGAATGGACTGGGCGGGAAATTTCCCGCCCAGGACCAGGTCGACCTAGGGGTCGACTTGCCCAGGACTAGGTCGACCATAGTGTCGACCTGGGGGTCGACCTGGTGGCCGAGCCCACTTTTGAAGCTGGATTCACTTTGATGTTTCTGGCCTCGTTTCTATCTACATTCGTTGACCTGACCCTATATATACAGCCCCTAACACTAGTCTCTATACACAAAATTCTTTCTGACCTTATGCTGCTCTAATTCTGGTTGAAAAGTAAGAGAAAGGTACTACTTCTTCTACGTCGAAACTACGTTGCTGATTTGGGGATTTCTGTTAGGACTTGACTAAGCATATAAAGATTCAACATCGACTCTCTTTTTCTAATACTCGAACCATGATCTGTAAGCCCCAGTTATTGATTTAAACTGTAAATGTAATATAAATATGTTGTAAATTGAAATTGGACCTATGAATGATGACTGTTTTACATCCATTCTTGTTCATCTTGGATCTTGACTTTTGGATATATTACTATGGCATTGATTTGGGGCCTGTTCATGTTGTAAATCAAAAAGAAAACCCCCTCATATTATCATGTTGAATCTGCTATTAGTCACAAGTTTATGACTATCACCTTATGTCAATCGTTACCATGACTATACTATCACCTTATGTCAATCGTTACCATGACTATAATATCGCCTTATGACAACTGTTTTTTTGACTAGTACCTTATTTTGCTAGATTTGGATTCTTTATGTTTGAGGCCAATATTCCATATGCTAGTAATGTTATAATCATTTATCTCAAGTCATACCATGCTATGCTAGTAATCACTTTTGCCACCTTATACCCGTCCCTTTTTATGTTATTCCCTAATTAGATTTATTTGTAACGATTCGAGTTTATATGCGATGGGAATACGATTTGGGTAGATTAGGTAAAAATTGTCTTTGAACATAAACGTTGTTATAACTTGAACCTGGATATGGACATGAACTTGACACGATTTGACATGAATTTTGAGATGAAAACTTGAACGTGGGCATGACACTTAGATAAACTTGAAAATGGCCAACTCGAGGTTGGGTTGAGTTTGCAGTGTAAATCTGCCCGGAACCGCCCGACAAATCCAGTGACTGCAAATAATATGATCCATTGTGGGTAGTTCGTCATATCGCACGAAAAACACGAGGTTAGACTATATTGTGGTGTAAATCTGCGCGGAATCGCCCTGCAAATCCAGTGACCACAACAATTAGTCTAATGTGAGAGTTTGGGGTGCATTAATGAATTAATGCCACATGATAGGGTTAAGTCATGAACCACTTGAATATACTTAACCAACTTGACATGATGATTTGATAGGATTAAGTCATGAACCGCTTGAACACACTTAACCAACTTGATACATGATTTGGATAGGGTTAAGTCTCGAATTTGAATGAGAACACTTAACACGTTAGAAACCCTAGTAACGCTATCCTTTTCAGTAGTAACCCACTTAGATGTATCACGATACCCTGGGACTAGGCAGGGTGGGGCACGATTACTGGTCTAATTGTAAGCGACCAGAATGACGGCTGAGTAGGTGCGCCATTGTAGGTTCAGGCGGACTATGGTCGTGCACGTAGTCCGGAGTTGAAAAAGTAGTCATTGGGCAGCCATAGGTTTACACTGTGCGTGCTTGATTCATGTCGATGGTTGGCACCATAGGGCTTGATACACCCTATGGTGGACCTAGCATAGGTAAATACATTTTAGGATAGGGCCATATGACATAGACACATGACGAGCTATAACTTGTAGGAAGTCGATCGATTAGTAGACCGTACCGCAGGACCCCGTAATGGGTCACTTCATGATATTAGGCCAAGGGATCATTTCATGATTAATACTTGATATGGGTTAGAACACTAGTACAGTTGGTGCAGCGTATCTCGATTATGCGACGCTAGACTTGACTTATCCTGTTATGTTAATTATCCTACCAGTTCTGTTATCATCCTTATGTTTAATTCCAGTTTTCACATATCATGTCAAATTTACTAGTTTTCATACTGAAAGTCACTAGGGCTTACCAGTCTTTATGACTGACCCTTTTTCTTTCGCCTCTTTTTCTTTCGTTCCCCCTCCCCAGGTTCTCAGAGAGGAAACACTAGCTCTTAGCTTGGATTTAGCTTGCTTTCTGACAGCTCATGTACGGATTGGTTTTGGGCTATGCTATGGCTGCTTCTGCTATTTATGGGGAATAATTTACTTTTGTTATCTTAAGTTTATGCTTCTTTATTTGGAACTTGATGTAATGGGATAATTTGTACCTTGGATATATGGGGTTTTGACTCTTTTCTTGAGAGTAATAAATTTGGTTTTTAATTTCTATCGTTGCTTTATTTATGTTATGCCTTGTGATATCTCTGTGAATGTTTACCTAGATGATACTCCACCAAAACTAGTGCATTCCCTTTGAGAGTGACCCTAGCGGAAGTGATGTGTTACATTTGGTATCAGAGCAGATGGTTACCAGGCTGGGAAAAAGTTTTAAAAACCTTCTGGAACTATTTTCCAAACCATTTATAAAGAAACATTTTTCAAGAAAAGTTTTATGTTGAAAAAGGCTATTCCCCAAGAAGACATTAGCACTTTCCTTTGTTTTCTCGTCTGAATCTTTTTCTTTTCGTTTTTTAGCATGGATGATCTTATCCTGCCTGAGGGAATAGCCGTGCCTAGATGGTTCCGAAGGTACTTAGAACCCAGGGCCAACGGCGCGGGCCCAGCAGACATCCCTACTCCTCCTCCCCCAGTGGCTGCGGTTCCTCCTCCTCCTGGTACCGCCTTTGCCAAATTATGCAAAGACTTTAAAGCAATGGGCGACAAGAACTTCGATGGAACTGAAACCTTTGTTGAGGCACGAAACTGGCTAAAGGAGGCTGAAGACTTGTTCAATATCTTTGATGTGGAGGACCGTAGGAAAGTTCAGTTGGCAGCGTGGTTGTTGAAAGAGGAAGCTGCATTTTGGTGGGAACTCACCAATGCTACCAGGCCAGTTGAGACTTGGGCAGACATTAGAGAGAGGTTTGGGCTTAAATTCTTACCGTCAGCAGAAGTGAAACTTCAGATGGAGAGGTTCCTAGCACTCAAGCAAGGGGACATGTCTGTTAGGGAGTACGTGAACAAGTTTAATCAGCTTGCTCGTTTCGGTTTGGATTTGGTCAACACAACCCAGAAAAGGGCTGTACACTTTTCTCGAGGATTGAAAGAGCCACTACACAGTTTGGCCATAACTCATATACCCATGGGGGCGACCTTTGAAAGCTTGGTGGATATGGCTCTACTTCATGAGGATGACAAGAATAGCAAGAAGGAGGTTAAGCCTAATGAGACTCAGAATAAGAAAGCTGACTTCAAGAAGGGGGGCAACAAGAATAACAAGAATAACAAGAGCAACAACAAACCACGTGAGACGAGGAAGTGCAACTTTTGTGGTATTACGGGACATCTAGTTAAAGACTGTAGAAAGAAGAAGAGGAAGTTGGGTGAATGCTTTCATTGTGAAGATACTGGACACATCAGCAAGGATTGCCCTAAGAAGCAAGGACAGGGGCAAGGGCAGACCCAGCGAGCAGGAACTTCTGGAGGGAAGTTGCATGCTCTTAGCAACACTCCTGCTCTTAAACGAGGTAGTAATATTTCCGTAGAAAGCCTTGTTTACATTTTAGACTTTCCTGTTCGAACCTTATTTGACTTTGGCGCATGCATACTTTTTTTTCTTTTGATATTGTTGAAAATCTGCACCTAAGTACTAGTCTGGTTGAGGATCCCGTTATAGTTTCAAATCCAATTGGGGGCTACGCCCATTTATCTATGATGTGTATGGATTTGAGGATCTCTATCTTAAGTGTAGAATTCATGTGTAAAGCTTGTGTTCTCGGATTTACGGGATACGGTTTGATCTTAGGTATGGATTGGCTGTCCGATTATGGAGCCACTCTTGATGGTGAACAAAGGGTAGTGAGGCTCATGACTCGCCTTGGTAATACCCTTGAAATTTCTTGTAACCCTAAGGGTCCGATCATGTTGTGTTATCTTGAATCCCTTGACTCGTCCGACGATAATTTGCAATCTGTAAGAGTGGTCCAAGAATATCCAGATGTCTTTGATGAAGTGAAGGGGTTACCTCCTAAACGCGAGATAGACTTCCGAATTTATCTTGTTGATAATGCCAAGCCAGTTTCATTACCCGTTAGGCACATGGCCCCGCGAGAAAGAAGAGAGCTCAGTAAACAAGTTAACGAGTTGTTTAAGAAAAATTTCATAAGGCGAAGCATTTCTGAATGGGGTGCTCCAGTGGTATTCGCTACTAAGGCGGATGGATCGCTTCGTCTATGCGTAGATTATCGTGAGTTAAACAAGCTGACAAACAAGAATAGGCACCCACTACCAAGAATCGATGATTTGTTTGACCAACTTGTGGGAGCATCTATTTTCTCTCAACTCGATATAGCCACAGGATTCCATCAGCTTAGAGTGGCTGAGGATAGCGTTGACAAAACTGCGTTTAGGACTCCAGATGGATTCTTCGAATGGCTCGTCATGCCGTTTGGGTTAACGAATGCACCCGCTTACTTTGTAGATTTGATGAGTAGGGTGTTTCAGGAGTTCCTTAACAAGTTTGTGGTAGTTTTCGTGGATGATATTTTGATCTTCTCAAAAGATGAAGAAGAGCATGCTAGACATATCAAGGAAGTCATGGAAACACTTAGAGCACACCAGTTAAAGGCTAAGTTCTCCAAATGCCATTTTTGGAGAAAGGAAGTTCGGTTCCTTGGACATGTAGTTTCTAAGCAAGGCGTAGCCATGGACCCCGCAAAGGTAGTTGCGGTGCAGGACTGGAAAATTCCTAAGAATGCAACGGAGGTGAGGAGCTTTCTTGGTTTCGCGGGCTACTACAGGAAGTTCATTAAGGACTTTGCTAAGATTTCCGCCCCTCTTACTAAGTTAACAAAGAAGAACCAAGCTTTTGTATGGGACATAGAGTGTGACGTTGATTTTCAGAGACTCAAGAGAGCCCTCGCCACAGCTCCAGTTTTGGCATTACCTGATGGAGGCAAGGCGTTTACGGTGTACACAGATGCGTGCGGCATGGGATTAGGCGCTGTCCTAATGCAAGAAGGAAGAGTAATATGCTACGGGGGCAGACAACTTAAAGTTCATGAGAAAAACTATCCCACGCATGACTTGGAGTTAGCCCCGATTGTTTTTGCACTTAAAGCTTGGCGCCATTATCTTCTAGGGGAGAGGTTCGAGCTGTATACCGACCACAAATCGCTTAAGTTCCTCTTCTCATAGAAAGATTTGAATCTGAGACAACAGCGGTGGACGGATTTCTTGGCATCAAATGACTTCGATATAGCTTATACCCCTAGCAAGCGTAATGTGGTGGCGGACGCGCTAAGTAGAAAAAGGATGACTTTGAGCCCCTTGTTTGTTGAAAGGAAAAGCCTTGAGTTTATAGCAACCTTTGTTTTACATCTGATGTTGAGTCATTGACTGCTACGTTAGCATCTCTTGAGTTAAGACCTACACTTCTAGATCAAGTAGGGACTTCACAGAAGGAAGACCCACAGATAGTCGAAATCATGGACAAACTGATTAGTGGTGAGACGTCAAGTCACCTCAGTAGGTATGCCATGGATGACAAGGGATGGCTAAGGCGCGATGGAAGGCTATGTGTCCCGCAAGTGGGAGACCTAGTAAGGAAAGTCCTCGAAGAGGCGCACCACTCAAAGATGACTATACATCCCGGAGGGGATAAGATGTACAGGGATATGAAACACATTTTCTTCTGGGCTGGAATGAAAAAGGACGTGGCAGAGTTCGTCTCGAAGTGCATGGTGTGCCAACAAGTAAAGGCCGAGTCGAAGAAGCCCGGTGGGCTATTACATCCGTTGGAGGTTCCGCAATGGAAATGGGAGAGTATCTCGATGCATTTTGTGGATGGACTGCCTAGGTCAAGGAAGGGAAATACTAGCATATGGGTCATAGTTGATAGACTGACGAAAAGTGCACACTTCATTCCAGTGAAAAGCAAGAGGACCGCATCATGGCTAGCGTCTATTTACCTTCGAGAGATAGTACAGTTGCATGGAGTTCCTTCTAGTATAGTTAGTGATCGTGACCCGATTTTCACTAGCCAGTTTTGGAATAGTCTGCAAGAAGCAATCGGTACACGACTGAGTTTAAGCACGACCTATCACCCACAGACGGATGGACAAACCAAAAGGGTAAATAGGGTACTAGAAGATCTCCTGAGGCTATGCATTCTTGACTTTGGTGGTACTTGGGAAGGCCATCTTCCTCTCATGGAGTTTGCATATAACAATAGTTACCAAGCTAGCATCGGAATGGCACTGTTCGAAGCCCGGTATGGAAGACCATGCAAATCGCCAACTTGTTGGTGGGAGACGACAGACAGACTTATACTTGGGCCCGAGATGCTAAGGGACACTTCTGAGAAGATTGATTTGATACAAAGACGGATGAAAACGTCCTATGCGGACCAGAGAAGGATAGACCTAGAGTTCGAAGTTGGAGATATGGTCTTTATAAAAGTTTCTCCGTTACGCAATGTAGTTCGTTTTGGAGTAGTTGGAAAACTAGCACCAAGGTTCGTAGGACCATTCCCTATCATTGAGAGGATTGGAAGGATGGCCTGTAAGGTAGACTTACCCGAGAAGCTGGCTAGGGCGCACAATGTCTTTCACGTCTTGCTTCTCCGAAAGTGCTTGCATGAGTCAGCCGAAGTGGTTGAGCCAAGCATCCTTGAAGACGTAGAAGTGAAAAAAAAGCAACATTGAGGCGAGTTCCGATTCGTATCTTAGGAATGAAGATTAAGAAGCTAAGGAATCGAGAAGTCAAGCTAGTTAAAGTGTAGTGGAGTGAAGCCCAAGTTGACGCAACTTGGGAAACCGAAGAGAAGATACGCGCACTTTACCCATTTCTTTTTGAGGGTACATTCTCAATCTCTTTTCCTACTAGCTTGAAAACCTTTTCGTATCATGCTTCTACTATCTACGTTTGTCTTGTTATCTTCTCGATCTTATCTTGAGAACCTTAGGTAGAACCATACGGATGTAAACATGTGATTGAAACATGTTATGGTTGATGTTTGCAAATGGTTGCGAGTGGTTGCAAGTGGTTGCTAATGGATGCATGACACACATTAGGCACTAAGATCGGCTCAGTCACATTTTCATGTTGCATATGCATTAGTGCTTATACTTGTACATGGATGGAACTTATTATGCTATTACTTGGATGTTGCATATGAATGAATGTTTGTGCACTCATGTAGAGATTATAAACTATGTTAGGAATTTGCATACATGTTTGATTTCATTACACTAACATATTTTGCATTAAGGAGGTTTACTGAATCATTAACCGCCTGATCTTTTGCATTAGATAAGTACATATACACACTTTCTGCATATGTTCATACAGCACTAGAAATCTTTTAAGGACAATGGTTTCCTGTGGATGATGCTTTGAGTAGATGGATGATTGGATGGTAGGATATATTCTTTCCAACTTAGAGATTTCGAGGACGAAATGCTTTAAGGAGGGGAGAATGTAACAACCCGTATTTTGTATAATGTGTAGTAACCATAAATCAAGGTAGAATTAATTTTTAAAATAAGAATCAAGGGAAACGGGTTACGCCATTGCGTTCGTCTCGAAATTCTGCTTGGAAACGAGTCCGAGTTTTCGAAAATCGGAGTCCCTATGACCAAGTTATGACCTTTCGAAGATTTCAGAAGTTTTCAAGTTCAAAACAGCTCAGAATTTGAATTCAAATTTCGAAATTCAAACCTTAGAATGGATTGGGTGGGAAATTTCCCGCCCAGGACCAGGTCGACCTGGGGGTCGACTATGTAGTCGACCTGCCCAGGACCAGGTCGACCTGGTGGCCGAGCCCACTTTTGAAGCTGGATTCACTTTGATGTTTCTGGCCTCGTTTCTATCTACATTCGTTGACTTGACCCTATATATACAGCCCCTAACACTTGTCTCTCTGCACAAAATTCTTTCTGACCTTATGCTGCTCTAATTCTGGTTGAAAAGTTAGAGAAAGGGACTACTTCTACGTCGAAACTACGTTGCAGATTTGGGGATTTCTGTTAGGACTTGACTAAGCATATAGAGATTCAACATCGACTCTCTTTTTCTAATTCTCGAACCACGATCTGTAAGCCCAAGTTATTTTTAGATTTAAACTGTAAATGTAATATGAATATGTTGTAAATTGAAATTGGACCTATGAATGTTGACTGTTTTACATCCATTCTTGTTCATCTTGGATCTTTACTTTTGGATATATTACTATGACATTGATTTGGGGCCTATTCATGTTGTAAATCAAAAAGAAAAACCCCTCATATTATCATGTTGAATCTGCTTTTAGTCACAAGTTTATGACTATCACCTTATATCAATCGTTACCATGACTATACTATCACCTTATGTCAATCGTTACCATGACTATACTATCACCTTATGACAACTGTTATCTTGACTAGTACCTTATTTTGCTAGATTTGGAATCTTTATGTTTGAGTCTAATATTCCATATGCCAGTAATGTTATAATCATTTATCTCAAGTCATACCATGCTATGCTATTAATCACTTTTGCCACCTTATACCCTTCCCTTTTTATGTTATTCCCTAATTAGATTTATTCGTATCGATTCGAGTTTATGTGCGATGGGAATACGATTTGGGTAGATTAGGTAAAAATTGGCTTTGAACATGAACGTTGTTATAACTTGAACCTGGGTATGGAAATGAACTTGACACGATTTGACATGAATTTTGACATGAAAACTTCAACGTGGGCATGACACTTTGATAAACTTGAAAATGGCCAACTCGAGGTTGGGTTGAGTTTGCAGTGTAAATATGCCCGGAACCGCCCGACAAATCCAGTGACTACAAATAATAGGATCCAATGTGGGTAGTTGGTCATATCGCATGAAAAACTCGAGGTTAGACTATGTTGTGGTGTAAATCTTCCCAGAACTGCCCGACAGATCCAGTTACCACAACAGTTAGTCTAATGTGAGAGGTTGGGGTGCATTAATGAATTAATGCCACATGATAGGGTTAAGTCATCAACCACTTGAATATACTTAACCAACTTGACACGATGATTAGATAGGGTTAAGTCATGAACTTCTTGAACACACTTAACCAACTTGATACATGATTTGGATAGGGTTAAGTCTCGAATTTGAATGACAACACTTAACCCATTAGAAACCCTAGTTACGCGGTCCTTTTTAGCGGTAACACACTTAGATGTATCACGATACCCTGGGACTAGGCAGGGTGGGGAACGATTACTGGGCTGATTGTAAGTGACCAGAACGACGGCTGAGTAGGTGCGCCATTGTAGGTTCAGGCGGACTATGGTCGTGCACGTAGTCTAGAGTTAAAAAAGCAGGCATTGGGCACCCGTAGGTTTACACTGTGCGTGCTTGATTCGTGTCGATGGTTGGCACCATAGGGCTTGACACACTCTATGGTGGACCTAGCATAGGTAACTACATTTCAGGATAGGGCCGTATGACACAGACACATGACGAGCTAGAACTTGTAGGAAGTCGATCGATTAGTAGATCGTACCGTAGGAACCCGTAATAGGTCACTTCATGATATTGGGCCAAGATATCATTTCATGATTAATACTTGACATGGGTTAGAACACTAGTACAGTTGGTGCAGCGAATCTCGAATATGCGATGCTAGACTTGAATTATACTGTTTTCTTAATTATCCTACCAGTTCTGTTATCATCCTTATGTTTAATTCCAGTTTTCACATATCATGTTACCTCTACTAGTTTTCATACTGAAAGTCACTCGGGCTTACCAGTCTTTATGACTGACCCTTTTTCTTATGCCTCTTTTTCTTTCGTTCCCCCAGGTTCTCAGTGAGGAAACACTAGCTCATAGCTTGGATTTAGCTTGCTTTCTGACAGCTCATATACGGTTTGGTCTTGGGCTGTGCTATGGCTGCTTCTGCTATTTATGGGAAATAATTTACTTTTGTTATCTTAAGTTTATGCTTCTTTATTTGGAACTTGATGTAATGGGATAATTTGTACCTTGGGTATATGGGGTTTTGACTCTTTTCTTGAAAGTAATAAATTTGGTTTTTAATTTCTACCACTGCTTTATTTATGTTCTGCCTTGTGATATCTCTGTGAATGTTTACCTAGATAATACTCCACCAGAACTAGTGCATTCCCTTTGAGAGTGACCCTAGAGGAGGTGGGGGTTTTACAACTTGGGCATTAGTGGTGTACCTCCCTTATCATGCTTTTACCTTTAAAGACAGTTTGAAAAGTTGTAATAATAATGATGTGGAACATAAGCTATATTTGGATTTTCCGCTGCTATGATAGTTTGTTTTCAGCTTATGCACTGTCTCGCCTGTTTTATGCCAAGTATGTTGTTATTATATTTTGTTCTATGCATTGTGAGACATTCTACAGGTTCCTTGTTGGTTCTTCGTCTTCTTCCTCTCCTTCCGACGAACGTCCCGTGCTAACTGGACATGTGTACAACGCACTTTTGGAATAAATGTCGGTTGGTGCGGGGCGAGCTGTCACATTTGGTATCAGAGCTCTAGATTGCGTAGTTAATGTAGGAAAAGACACTAGGGAGAGATAGTACTTATATGAGAGTGTGTATTTGTGATTACTTTGGTTTTCAAAATCTATATATATACTATTATTATAGCTAAGGATGAAGTCGCACTGCACTAGCACCACTATGGAGATGGTTAATCGTTTTCTCTTTACAGATTGAACGATGAGCCGATACGCAAGAGGTGCTAGTGGAGGAGCCAATAATGGGAATGCTGCTAACATGAGGACGATATTTACTGACCTCATGAGATAAATGCTTAGGGATGTGCAGGGGGCAGCTCCCAATGCTGGTAATGGTGGTGGTTCAATAGTGCAGGCGCCTAGGGTCGCTTTCGCCAAGCTGTGCAAGAATTACACTAACCTTGGTGGGAAGCCATTCCACGGAACGATGTCAGTCATGGATGTTCAGGATTGGTTGGATAGTTGTGATCGTATCTTCAATGACTTGGGTATCGAGGATGCAATGAAGAGAAGGCTAGCATCTCGACAGCTGCAAGGGTGAGTGATGAATTGGTGGAATGCTATTAAGACAGCCACTCCAAAGGATTAGGTAACTTGGGATCAGTTTAAGGCTCGCTTTAGCGATAAGTTTATCCCAGCTGCTCAGAAGTCGGAATTGTTTAGGAAGTTCTTGGAGCTCAAGCAGAATGGTAGGGCAGTCTCGGACTATATTGCTGAGTTCGACACCTTGTCGAAGTATGGGTTATCCCTTATCGATACACCTGAAAAGAAGAATGAGAAGTTCATTACTGGTTTGGATGGATACTTGGGGGAATGGCTTATCAACCACATCGATGAGACTTTTGAATAAATTGTGGGGAAAGCTTTGAGATCAGAGAGTCTTTACCCTAAGTCAAAGACTGAGGTTGCATCTGTAGAAGGGCTGAAGCTGCAAGTAGGCGGTGGAGGCAAGAATAACACTCAGAACAAGAGGAAGCAGAACCATACTAAGGATGGCCAAAAAAAGAGCAAGAAAGATGTTAAGTGCTTCAGCTGTGGTAATAAGGGCCATTATGCCAAAGAGTGTCGGGCCAAGCCAGTGGATAAGAAGTGCTACAACTGTGGCTAAGTGCGTCATCATAAGGATAAATGTCCACAACCTCTTAAGGAGAAGCAGATTGTGAAAGCATATGCTATCGGTGCTATTCCTTCTTCACCGAATGCCCCAACTGCGGTGGAGAAAGGAAAGAATGTCATCATTCAAGGTATTCTTTCTATTCGTGATGTACCTGTTCGAGTTTTGTTTGATACTAGGGCTTCCAATTCCTTCATATCTAGTGACCTGGTAGATAGGTTGGGACAGGAACCCGAGATAGTCGATAGACCGTTGGTTGTGACGAACCCGATTGGTGGTTCGACTAACCTTAGTATGATTTTCCGAAATTTGGTCTTATCTAGTCATGGATGTATGTTTGTTTGTGATTTCTTTGTTTTGGGCTTTACTGGGTATGGCATTATATTGGCGGTCGATTGGCTCCAAAGGTAAGGGGTGGTGGTAGACTATGAGGGCTTTTTGGTGACAGTTAGGGCGGATGATGGGAAGAGGGTAGTGTTTGGTAGTCTACCTAGTGATGGGGTAATGGCTAGTTTTATAAATTCCCTAGACATCCCGCATGATGAGTTGTCAGATGTGCCCGCGATTGGCCAGTATCCGGACGTCTTTGAGGAAGTGACCGAACTTACACCACACCGAGAGATTGAGTTCCGTATTGATTTAGTGAAAGATGCCAGACTTATAGTGATGCCACTTCAACGTATGGCACCAAGGGAGCAGCGAGAGCTCGGGGTGCAAGTAAGCGATCTTTTGAAGAAGGGGTTTATTAGAAGAAGTGTCTCCGAGTGGGGAGCACCGGTTGTGTTTGCCCCTAAGGCATATGGTTCCCTTCGTTTGTGTGTGGACTATCACGAATTGAATAAGGTGACGAGGAAGAATAAATATCCTCTACCGCGGATAGATGATTTGTTCGATCAACTGGAAGGAGCAAGAGTGTTCTCCCAGTTGGTCCTCGCTACAGGATTTCATCAGCTCCGAGTAGCGGCTGAGAGTGTTCCGAAAACAACATTTACGATGCCGTCTGGATTCTATGAGTGGTTGGCCATGCCATTTGGGTTGACCAATTCACCAGCATACTTCCTAGATCTTATGAATCGGGTATTAAGAGATCAATTGAATAAGTTTGTTCTTGTATTCGTAGACGACATCCTTGTTTACTCAAGGACAGAGGAAGAACATAAGGGACATTTGAGGATAGTGATGGCGGTGTTGAGAAAACACCAATTGAAAGTGAAATTTTCTAAGTCACTTCGGGAGGAGGGAAGTGAGATTCTTGGGCCATGTTGTTTCAGAAAATGTTATTGCCATGGACACTGCGAAGGTGACTATGGTACATGATTGGTCTACGCCCAAGAATGCAACAGACGTGAGAAGCTTCTTGGGGTTAGTTGGATATTATCGTAAGTTTATCTAGTATTTCTCCAAGATAGCAGCACCATTGACTCAGTTGACTAAGAAGAATCAAGCCTTCATCTGGGACGGAGTATGTGAAAATGCATTCAAGAGTCTAAAAGAAAAGTTGACGCGTGTGCCAGTATTAGTCATTCCTAAAGGGAATGAAGAAATGACGGTATACATGGATGCTTGTGGTACCGGACTAGGTGATGTATTGATGCAAAGAGGTAGGGTTGTAGATTATGCTAGTCGGCAACTAAAGCCGCATGAGAAAAAGTATCCTACCCATGATTTGGAACTAGTAGCGATCGTGTTCGCATTGAAGATGTGGAGACATTATCTCTTGGGAGAGAGATTTAAACACCCCACCTCCGTTAGGGTCACTCTCAAAGGGAATGCCCTAATTTTGGTGGAGGTTTATAAGTATAAGTCACAGATATACAAGACAGATATAAGAACACATATTTTTGAACAGCGGAAAACAACAACTTTTATTTCATTAAAATATGTGTTACACAAACCATGCCATAATTGTCTTACAATATTTCCAAAATCATAACTGTCTTGATTACATTATTTAAAGAAGCATAAAGAAAACATAAATAAACTGCAAAAGTCCCATAGTTGTTGTCCAAAGCCATAGTCCAAAACGAAAAGATCCAAGCAATACATTCTTTCTCTTCAAGCTGGATATGGGGGCTGGTCAAGCTGCGGTATTCCCTCCCTGTGGACGTGGGGGGGGGGGAACGGAAGAAAAGAAGACGAAAGAAAAGTAGAGTCAGACATAAAGCCTGAGTAAGTCTAGGTTTATTCAGTCTATGAATAAAGAACTGGGTATGATAAGTATAAACTAGAAATGGGAAAGCACCATAAACTTAGTTAAGTTGTCTAGGGTCGAATATATTATCGTACCCCATACTAATCTCTGTACCCATATAAACTAGTTTCCAACAGGCACCCCATAATCAGGGGAAGTGATCCATTTTATGATGATCGGCTCCTACTCGCATAGTTACATGTGTCTTACGACCCCCGATGTTGTAGTTACCTATGCTGGTCCCACCATGGGGTGTATCAAGTCCCATGGTGGCGGCCCGACACAATCCTAGAATGCACAGGTATGCTACTAGTGCCCAGTGCCTTATTTTTCTGTGCCGGAGTGTGTGCACGCCCGCACCCCGTTAGAACCTACACTGCTGCACCACCGCCTTCGATTTGACCTCTTACAATCAGCCCAGTAATCGTGCCCCACCCTGCCTAGTTTCAGGGTATCATGATACCTTGTAGGGTTACTGCGAAAAGGGTCCCTCGCTACTAGGTTTTCTATTTCTAGCCAACATGCTAAGTTGGTTAAGTGTTTTATAAACCTAACCCCCAATCAGTCTGTTTAGTTTAGCATGTTCCATTTTGATTAAGTATTAATATAATTTACTTAATCCTATCAATCCTGGCTCAGCCTTAATTGTCTTGTTAAAGCCTTGACCTCTCACATTAGACAGGTATTGTTGTGGCTGCCTGTTGCCGGTTGGGTCCGGGCAGTCTTACGCCAAAACTCAGTCTAACCTCGGGTCCTTATTGGGCTCCATGTTTAACCACCCACATTGGATAGGTATTGTTGTGACTACTGGACAGCCGGGCGGTTCCGGGCAGGTTTACATCACAACTCAATCCAACCTCGGGTTAAACACATCGTATTTTCTACATTTACATATTTTATCTCTTTTCTTTTTATATGTAAATATTTGCAGCCCATTATTCAAATTCATCTTTATTGGTCAAATTTCATTTATGTTACTTAATTGTTCTTTCAAGGTTGTTGGCATGCGTTAAACATGCCAACACATATGTTCTATATTTTAGCCCAAACGTCATTACCCCCGTATTATACGTTCGCTCCAACGTAAGGTGTGTTGGGTTTAATACTTAAACCCAGTTTGGCCAAATGAAAAGGGGAGGCTTACAGCATGGTGTCTATAAGGTAACATGAAAAAGGGGAGTGTGAACGCATGAACTTGCAACGAACGATTCAATTAACATAAAATAGGCACATGTGAACTTGCAATTGTAACATCATATAATCATGGCATAACATGAATCATTTTATCCATATAATCATAGCATAAACAATACTTAAACATGAATCATTCTATTCGTATAATCATGGCATAAACAATACTTAAACATGAATCATTCTATTCATATGGTTAATGCATAGACAATACTTAAACATGAATCAATCTATTCATATGATTATGGCATAAACAGTACTTAAACATGAATCATTTATTCATATGACTATGGCATAAACAATACCTAAACATGAATTATTCTATTCATATGATTATGGCATAAACAATACCTAAGCATGAATTATTCAATTCATATGATTATGGCATAAACAATACTTAAACATGAATCATTTATTCATATGACTATGGCATAAACAATACCTAAACATGAATTATTCTATTCATACGATTATGGCATAAACAATACCTAAGCATGAATTATTCAATTCATATGATTATGGCATAAACAATACTTAAACATGAATCATTTATTCATATGACTATGGCATAAGCAATACCTAAACATGAATTATTCTATTCATATGATTATGGCATAAACAATACCTAAGCATGAATTATTCAATTCATATGATTATGGCATAAACAATACTTAAACATGAATCATTTATTCATATGACTATGGCATAAACAATACCTAAACATGAATTATTCTATTCATATGATTATGGCATAAACAATACCTAAGCATGAATTATTCTGTTCATATGATTATGGCATAAACAATACCTAAGCATGAATTATTCAATTCATATGATTATGGCATAAACAATACTTAAACATGAATCATAGGTTCAACTAACCATGTAAACTTGAAATTAAGAATCTAACTAAATTAGATATCATTATTATTGGCACATGGTCTTGATTAGAAATATAAGCCTATATTTTTTATTTAGGCATAAACTAATCATTTTCATAAAATCACTACATGTTAACAAAAGGGTACTTACTTTTGTCACTAATACAAAATTATGGTTCAACTAGAATTATCCCAACCTAATTCTTATATGAATCATGGTTTTCATTCTATTCATAGAATTATAGCATAAACATATCTAAACTTACATCATGGTTTTTATTTTATCTATGTAAACTTGCAAGAGGAATGTAATTCTAATGTAATTCTAATGTAACTTATGATAACAACATGAGCCTAAAAACATGTTTTTCAATTGGGCATAATAACGAACATAGTTTAGTCATGTTCATAAAATTAATGAAATTTACAAAGACGCGTGCTTTTGTCACTATCACAAAAATATGATTTTTATACTTGAACTATGATGCCAATTTCAACATAACCTTTATATGAGTCATAATACTTAAGTGGATCAAATTACACTAAAGATGACCATAGAATTATACATCATGTTGTCATAACAATAGATCATAGACTTGCATGAATTTCAAAATAAACTATTACAACATATAGTTGTTGTTTCAACATGAATCTTATACTTGCATTTACCAAATGGGTGTTGTAAATAACTACCACAAACATGTAGTTTTCAATATGAATCATATGCTTGCATAAGTCCCAATCAAAATTCCACAACATGTGGTTGTCAACATAAGCCACATACTTGTATGAATCAAACCATAGCATTGCCAAATCGTTTAGAATCAAAATAACATACAAATATAATTCATTATCGCCACAATTCCATTTCGTTTCCAACGCAAATCGCGTACTTGCAAATATCCAATCGTATATCATAATATTCCCAAATCGTTTTGCATCAAAGCAACATACAAATATAGATTATTATCGCCACAATTCCATTTCTTACATTACACAAATCAACGCAATTATTTAATTCATATCGGAATAGCACTCTACTTACAGCGTATGGCGAATCTTCAATTCAGAAATCTGAATTCTGAATTTGGAGTTGCTATCCTTTGTTGTAGGCGTTGCTTTGATTTGATTTACGTTGCTTTAAGCTTTGAATTATCTCCTAGTTGTCTCTCTATTTCTGACGGCTATCTTCAATCTCTCCTCAGTAGCATGACGGTCTCATCTCCATTTTAGTTTATGTGAATTAGGGTTAGCCTTAGGTCCTTTTTATAGAGTTTGTGAGTTGATTTAGACCGTCGATGAAGCTTGGTTCAATAGTAGCCGTTCGTTTGAAGGAGAGACCAACCAGGAGCTGACACCTAGCCCTAGTGACAAGGAAAGGGTCAGAAAATCGACCAAACACAGACCTGGCCAGCCAGGGTGGGCTGGGTTTGACTTGGCTTAGGGGCTAGGTCGACACCCCAGTCGACACCGTGTCGACTTGGCAGTCGACACGGGTTACCCAGGTCGACTGCCCAGTCGACCTGGTTAGCCCCAGGTCGACTGCCAAGTCGACCTGGGTGCTTTGGGCGGGATTTTTCCCGCCTTGGCCAATTGGGCCTGATTTTGAATTTTGAATTAGTTTTTCTGAGCTGTTTTCGTCTGTTCGAATTTTAAACCTAATTCTGAAACTTCCGGAGGCCATATCTTGGTCATACGGACTCCGATTTTCAAAAACTCGGACTCTATTTCGCGTATTTTTCCGAGACGAACGCAATGGCGTATCCCGTTTCCCTTAATTCTTTGATTTGAAATTAATTATACTTTAATTTATGAATTTCACGGTTATAGAATACCCGGGGTGTTACATTCTCCCCCACTTAAAAGGATTTCGTCCCCGAAATCTTCAAGTTAGGAAGAATGTATATCCTAACATCCAAACATCCGTCTACTCATCCATCAAACACGAGCATCCATTGTCCTTAAAATACTTCTAATGCTTCATGATCATATGCGAAGTGTGTGTTTGTACATGTACTTATCTAATGCAAAATCAGGCGGTCTACTGATTCAGTTGACCTCCTTAATGCGAATTATGTAAGTGCTATGAATCCATTATGTATGCAAATCCTCCTATTCATGATTCTACATGAGTGCACAATCATTCATATAAATGCAACATCCATATGACAACACATTAAAGTTCAACCATATACGAATGCAAACGTATATGCATATGCAATATGAAGTGACTGAGCCGATCTAAAACCTAGATTGTGTGTGTATATGCAACCACGAGCAACCACTAGCAATCACTTGCAACCACTTGCAACCATCAATCATAACATGTCTCAAACACATGTTTACACCCAATTGTTCCTATCTAAAGATATAGTCGAATGATAGAAGCAAGTAAAGACTTTGTGCCCATTAGGCAATGTCAAAACTGGAAATCTATGCCATATATATATTGACTAGGAGAAGAATTCTCTAAGCATCAGCCCCGAAGACCGAAATCAACATCAGACTGACACCCAAAGAATTACTCAACCCAACCACTATATATGATTTTAGGAAACTAAGCATGATGGACTCCTTTTAGGTCACAAGGGAGTCCCTTCCTAAGACCAACCTGTATCCTATAAAACCCAAAAAGTTTAGTCAAACCAACGAACACCCTCAATCCCCAACATGTGTTACTAAAAGATGAGTCATACTCCCTATGGGGTTTGCAACAGAAATTGGATTGAGAATGGGACCGAGAGGATATACACAAAAGATAGCATGCGAGTAAGCTCTACAGGGAGAGAGGGATCAAGGATACACTCTTAAGAAGAGATATGATGCACGAATCTAGTCTTCAATCTTCTAAGTCGCATTTCCTTGAGCTTAACTCCATTATGCTTTGTTCGTCTTTAACTTCACAATTTCGTAGCTTCTTAATTCTTGTTTCCAAAATATTAGTTGGAACCTATTTCACTATTGCCTCTCGTTCCTCTTTCACTTACTCTACTTCTAGTATACTCGGCTCAAGCATGACGGCGTATTCATGGTTTCATGCAAGCTTTCCAAAATTCACTAGTGAATTTTAGATCTCGTCCTCTTACTATCAGGTATTCCACGTAGCAGAACCATCCCTTGGAAATAAATGCCAGCCATGTTGCCAAATGTACTTACTAAGGTGATTCTCCACAACTCATGCATAAGCGAAATGAACCTTCTGCCTTAGTGGCGAACACTACTGGAGCGCCCCATTCTGAAATGCTCCTTCTAATGAACCCCTTCTCTAGAAGCTTCTTTAATCTGTTTACTGAGCTCTTTCCTTTCCCGTGGAGCCATGTGTCTAATGGGCGACACAACGGGCTTTGCATTATCTACAAGATGTATACGGAAGTCTATCTCCCGCTTCGGAGGAAAGCCCTTCACCTCTTCAAAGACATCCGGATATTCCCAGACCACTCTAATTGATTGCAAATTTTCAACAGAGGCATCTAGCGATTCAAGATAACTAAGCATAACCGCATACGAGAGATTACAAGAAATTTCCAAAGTATTACCGAGCTGGGTTAGGAGCCTAACAACCCTTTTCTCACAATCAAGGACGGCCCCATTACTGGATAGCCAATCCATGCCCAAAATCAAACCAAATATCCCGAAAAGCCCAAAACAAAGGCACTACATTGAAATTCTACGCTTAGAATAGAAATTTTCAATCCCAAACAGATCATAGACAAATGAGCTGGGCCCCCAATTGGGTTTGAAACAATTAAGGGGTCCTCTACCATACTAGTTTTTAGGTGCAGAGATTCTAACTAAAGCAGACGAGATAAAGGAGTGTGACGCGCCGGAATCAAATAAAGTGCGAACGGGGTGATCATAAAGATAAACTACACTTTCTACAGAAGTATTTATACCTCGTTTCTTTGGGCAGCCCTTAGCCATGTGGCCTGTCTCACCGCAAGAAAAGCACCCACCATTCATCTTGGCCTTCTTTTTCCGGCAATCTTTCACTAAGTGCCCCACTTTGCCACAGAATTTACACTTCCTCTTCTCTCGGGACTTGTTGTCTTTCCCGCCCTTCTCAAAGTCTGTCTTCTCAGGGCAGTCTTTGCTGATGTGTCCAGTCTCCCCACAATGAAAACATTCTCCTTGCTTTCTTTTCCTCTTTCTACAATCCTTGGCTATGTGCCCTTCCGTACCACAAAAATCACATTTCCTTTTTTTTCTCGTTTCTTGTTATTACTGTTATGATCCTTTCTTGTTTGACTATTATTCGTCTTCCTACTCTGGGACTCTTCCGCTTGCTGGTTCACGTGGAGGAGGAGGAGTGAAAGCGTCAGCAGCTGGGGAGTAAGGTCTCCAGACATGCTGAAACAGAAAGGGTAGATTCAAAACGAAGGATAAGAGATAGTACCTATGGCTTAGGGGGGACTTTGCCTTTTAAAACAAAATATTTTATCTTTTTAAAAATGCTTCTTTAAATTTCCTTTTTGAAAATAAATTTTCAAAACTTTTTATCTTATCTGGTAAACCTATGCTCCGATACCAAGTGAAACACCCCACCTCCGTTAGGGTCACTCTCAAAGGGAATGCCCTAATTTTGGTGGAGGTTTATAAGTATAAGTCACAGATATACAAGACAGATATAAGAACACATATTTTTGAACAGCAGAAAACAACAACTTTTATTTCATTAAAATATGTGTTACACAAACCATGCCATAATTATCTTACAATATTTCCAAAATCATAACTGTCTTGATTACATTATTTAAAGAAGCATAAAGAAAACATAAATAAACTGCAAAAGTCCCATAGTTGCTGTCCAAAGCCATAGTCCAAAACGAAAAGATCCAAGCAATACATTCTTTCTCTTCAAGCTGGATATGGGGGCTGGTCAAGCTGCGGTATTCCCTCCCTGTGGACGTGGGGGGGGGGGAACGGAAGAAAAGAAGACGAAAGAAAAGTAGAGTCAGACATAAAGCCTGAGTAAGTCTAGGACTATTCAGTCTATGAATAAAGAACTGGGTATGATAAGTATAAACTAGAAATGGGAAAGCACCATAAACTTAGTTAAGTTGTCTAGGGTCGAATATACTATCGTACCCCATACTAATCTTTGTACCCATATAAACTAGTTTCCAACAAGCACCCCATAATCAGGGGAAGTGATCCATTTTATGATGATCGGCTCCTACTCGCATAGTTACATGTGTCTTACGGCCCCCGATGTTGTAGTTACCTATGCTGGTCCCACCATGGGGTGTATCAAGTCCTATGGTGGCGGCCCGACACAATCCTAGAATGCACAGGTATGCTACTGGTGCCCAGTGCCTTATTTTTCTGCGCCGGAGTGTGTGCACGCCCGCACCCCGTTAGAACCTACACTGCTGCACCACCGCCGTCGATTTGACCTCTTACAATCAGCCCAGTAATCGTGCCCCACCCTGCCTAGTTTCAGGGTATCATGATACCTTGTAGGGTTACTGCGAAAAGGGTCCCTCGCTACTAGGTTTTCTATTTCTAGCCAACATGCTAAGTTGGTTAAGTGTTTTATAAACCTAACCCCCAATCAGTCTGTTTAGTTTAGCATGTTCCATTTTGATTAAGTATTAATATAATTTACTTAATCCTATCAATCCTGGCTCAGCCTTAATTGTCTTGTTAAAGCCTTGACCTCTCACATTAGACAGGTATTGTTGTGGCTGCCTATTGCCGGTTGGGTCCGGGCAGTCTTACGCCACAACTCAGTCTAACCTCGGGTCCTTATTGGTCTCCGTGTTTAACAACCCACATTGGATTGGTATTGTTGTGACTACTGGACAGCCGGGCGGTTCCGGGCAGGTTTACATCACAACTCAATCCAACCTCGGGTTAAACACATTGTATTTTCTACATTTACATATTTTGTCTCTTTTCTTTTTATATGTAAATATTTGCGGCCCATTATTCAAATTCATCTTTATTGGTTAAATTTCATTTATGTCACTTAATTGTTCTTTCAAGGTTGTTGGCATACGTTAAACATGCCAACACATTTGTTCTATATTTTAGCCCAAACGTCATTACCCCCGTATTATACGTTCGCTCCAACGTAAGGTGTGTTGGGTTTAATACTTAAACCCAATTTGGCCAAATGAAAAGGGGAGGCTTACAACATGGTGTCTATAAGGTAACATGAAAAAGGGGAGTGTGAACGCATGAACTTGCAACGAACGATTCAATTAACATAAAATAGGCACATGTGAACTTGCAATTGTAACATCATATAATCATGGCATAACATGAATCATTTTATCCATATAATCATAGCATAAACAATACTTAAACATGAATCATTCTATTCGTATAATCATTGCATAAACAATACTTAAACATGAATCATTCTATTCATATGGTTAATTCATAGACAATACTTAAACATGAATCAATCTATTCATATGATTATGGCATAAACAGTACTTAAACATGAATCATTTATTCATATGACTATGGCATAAACAATACCTAAACATGAATTATTCTATTCATATGATTATGGCATAAACAATACCTAAGCATGAATTATTCAATTCATATGATTATGGCATAAACAATTGTAACAACCCGTAAAATGCGAGCCAGTTTGAAATTTTTGTTTTGGCAATTATAGCGAGTTTTGTTTATTTAAAATGATTTATTTTAAATAATATCGACAATAAATTTATTTTGAATATAATTCGAACGTATATATTATACGCGTCGTCGTTAGAATAAAAATAATTATATATAATTATAAAAGGAATTGAAAATAGCGCGGTAGTTCGAAAATTCGATTTCTAATTTCAAATGAATATACAGAATTCAATATAAGTCAGAATTGAACGAAACAAGAAATATTTGAATCTGTATAACTATATCTTTGTAACGAAGTTAACAAACTGAGATTTCATCTTAGCAATGATAAGATATGTCCAGTTTAAAATTAGAAATAGTCGCTGTGAAATTTATATATATTTTTATATATATAAGGCCCTTAAAAATAGCAATTTTGCAGATGACCTCGGATTTCGACGAAACCACTTTTGTTGGGTCCGCAGTGTCAAGTTATTGCTAGGTTTCAAATTTCATAATTTTTCGAATCAATATGTGAGCGTGGCAAAAGAAAACGCGTTTGACCAGTTTTTGTCGATTTTAATCGACTGGGAAATGGCCATTTTTCTAATGGTCTCAGAATTTGACGAAACTAGTTTTGTTAGGACCGTATCGTCATTACGAAGCTAGAAAATATTTTTCTAGAATTTTTCTAGTTAGTATGTGGCCCCGGTAATTTGAAATGTACGTTTAAAATTCAATATAGTGATTTAAGTGTAAATTCAAGAGGAAACTGATTGTAACAATCGAATCAGCTTGCGATACATATCCCATTGTGTTCGGAATGGGGGTAATACGCTATGGACGACAGGCGGTGGGCCTCGTTTCGAGGTTGTATGAAAAAGTCAACTTAAGGTTGAATTAAATAATAATAAAAAAAAAAAAAAAAAAAAAACACTTTCCCTTCCCTCCTTTATCTCCTTTCTGGCCCCCCCCCATTTCATAAATTGAATCGGCAGTAGGAAAAAAAAAAAAAAAAAAAAAAAAAAAAAAAAAGGGGACCGATCCCAAATCGGGATCGATGGAATCCAGCCCCCCCCTTAATTCGCCTGGCCGCCGGAGATGGCGCCTCCCTCGCCACCGACGATGCCTCCAGCCTCGACACCCCCCCCCCCTCGATTCGAAGACCGCGAGACCACCAGGAGAAACCGCTGCCGCCAAAGAAAGCTCCACCGCCCTAGCCAGAAACAGCGCCGCCATCACCCTGCGACACCCAAATCGCAGCCCTCTCCCCCTTCTCCTCCCCTCCGTTGAGATAAGCGCCCCCCTATGTAAGTCATTTTTTTTATTTATTTATTTTTATTTTATTTAAAACAGAAAATACTGATTTATTTTAAATGATTTGAAAACAGACTTTATTTTAATAAGTATAAAAACTGATTTTTATTTTAAGTATGAAAACTGATTTTTATTTTAAGTAAAAAAAAACTGATTTGGTTTTAAAAGTAAAAAAAAAAAAAAAAAAAAAAAAAAAAAAAAAAAAACTGAATTTTTAGGAAGTTAAAAACTGAAATTTTATTTAAAGTAAAATTGAAATTTTATTTATAGTAAAATTGAAATTTTATTT
The DNA here is from genome assembly GCA_030737875.1 of Allium sativum. NCBI lineage: Eukaryota > Viridiplantae > Streptophyta > Magnoliopsida > Asparagales > Amaryllidaceae > Allium > Allium sativum. The sequence continues at coordinate 479,777,990 of CM060926.1, read as the reverse complement.
AAAGTAAAACTGAAATTTTTATAAAGTATAAAGCTGAAAATGAAAAGGTTAAAACTGATTTTAAAATTAAAAGAATAAAACTGATTTTGGTTTTAAAAAGTTAAAACTGATTTTAGGAATTTTAAAAACTTTGATTTGAAAAAGGTATTTAAAACTTTAAATGGTGAAAAGATTTAAACTTTAAAAGTGAAAGATTTAGATTTTAAAAAAAGGCGAAATCTTTATTTTAGAAAAGGCAAAATCTTTAGGTAGAAAATAGCGTGATAAAAATATAATTTTTATCTATATAACATAGTAATAAAAATTCGATTTTTATCTGTTGAAAAGCAAAATAAAAATTCGATTTTTATATATTGAACATCGAAGTAAAGATTCGATTTTTATATATTGAACTTTGAAATAAAAATTCGATTTTTATATATGTAGTAGCTACGGACGACGAAGCTGACGAAGATGCGAAAACAATGAAGACTTCTGCAAATGAAGTGCCGTGGAGCTGGATAGCTATAAGTGAGAATTTCTCACCTTTCTATTTTATTTCTAGTTATATATATATATACTAGGATGCAGACGGTGCTTAGTAGCACCCGACACAATCGTCCACAGACCATGGACTTGTTTGGTTGACTGTTTGGTGATTGATTGCGATATTGGTTGAAAAATCGAATCGATAAATTGGTTAGGATTAGACGTGCGCCGTTATAAGGCGAAGGAGTAAGGCTAGGTTAGACCCTTACTCCAAAGTTTGTGGTTTGCATAACGAATTGATTTGATTGATGTGTGAATGGCGTGGGCCTTCACTAGACCGGGGATAAGGCTAGGCCTTGTCCCGTTTCTAGTATCGTGCCGTTATGCCGCCGAAATTTTCTAAAATATGTTAGAAAATAAAAATATCATTTTATTGTGTAAATGAATAATAGAAATTCATATGATAGAATAAAATGTTTTATCGTTAAAAATATAATTTTTTTTCGTGAATATGAATATAGTGAAAGTGAATAAAATAAATATTCATTTACCAACCAGATGGTTTGTTTATGTACACTTATTTGAATGACATTGATTGGGTCGATAAATTTTACACATCGCCCAACTGCACGAATAAAATAGTTGTTTGATTGTTTGAAACCCCACACGGGTGTTAGGATGAAATTTGAAGTTCACTCATCCTGATTGATTAAATATGTCGATCGATTGATTGACATGCTGTTATAAGCGTTAGATATCTTTATTTGATGCTTATACAGTGTAGTGCACTTTGGTTGATGGTTGATTATTTTTCAATGCTATTATATACATGTGTTGTATGAAAATCCATATAATTAATCTTATATGGTAATCGATTGGGCCTCATTCCAGTTTAGAAATAGAAATATTTGAAATAGAAATATTTGAAATAGAATATTTGAAAATAGAAATTTATGAAGCCGTATTGATTAGATTGACGCCATTTTGACGTGAACGATATTTATATCGATTTTAAAAACGATTTCGAAATGAATTAAATTGAAAACGATTTCGAAATGAATTGAATTGAAAACGAATTCAAAATGAATTGAAAACGATTTCGAAATGAATTGAATTGAAAACGATTTCGAAATGAATTGAATTGAAAACGAATTCAAATGGAATAGAAAGCAAATTGAAATGAATTCAAATTGAATTGAAATTCGAATTGAATAGAAATGAATTTTTAAACGAATTTATAAAGAAGAATTCAATTTTGCTTTGAATTGAAATAGAAGTTGAAATAGAATTTGAAACGAATTTAAAACTATTTATATAATTCGTTTTAAATAGAAATCGACGAAATATATATTATATATATTATATATATAATATAATGGCCTGAATAGAACGCGCCGCGCCGCGGCAGTTCGCGAATTTCGACCATTTATTTCAAACGGACATTACGGGAGATCCGACCGTCGGATTCTCCTAAAACCGGAACCGTTGGGTTCGTATCGAAAAGAGCTTTCTAATGAATGTTAGAAATTTGAAATCTAACGGTTGGATTTGGAGATACGTCCAAATCAAATTCGAAAAAGGTCGCTGTAAGTGCAGTTCGATGGCCGTTGTTGGAAATCGACTGTACGGGCCTTGATAAAATTATTAAAAATAGTAATAATTTGTGTAAAATCATAAGAAATGATTTGTGAAAGTTTGGGATGAAAAACTCCATATTTGAAAAGATAAAAATAGATTTTTATCGAAATGAACTAGTTTTGAACTAGAATTATAATTCTATTTATTTTTAAATAAATAAATTGAATTTGAAATGGTTTTGAAAATAACCAAAATTTCCAATGATTGCATTGGAGTGGATTTGAATCGAAATTGTCTTCGGAATATTTCGATGTTGGAATTCGTGATTATACAGGTGTTGTTATGGAAATTTGAAAGATATATATTTATATCGTTATTTCCAATACGACATTTGTTAGTCGTAGAATTCGATATTGAATATAAGCCGATATATTTTCTATTCAGAGCCTTGTATTGAATATCGAATGTGATTTGGGTTTGTCGTGAATGGTGTCTTCACTAACACTGTTCTTGAACCCAGTTGAGAAAAGATTAAATCTTTTTATTTAGATTTAATGAAGTGTACCAATTAAATGATATTTAATTGGAATTGAATTGGTATTGATTTTTGGGTTTATCGTGAACAGTGTTTTAAATAACACTTGTTCTTTAACCCGATAATTAATCGAATGTGATTTGGGTTTGTCGTGAATGGTGTCTTCACTAACACTGTTCTTGAACCCAGTTGAGAAAAGATTAAATCTTTTTATTTAGATTTAATGAAGTGTACCAATTAAATAATATTTAATTGGAATTGAATATCGAATGTGATTTGGGTTTGTCGTGAATGGTGTCTTCACTAACACTGTTCTTGAACCCAGTTGAGAAAAGATTAAATCTTTTTATTTAGATTTAATGAAGTGTACCAATTAAATGATATTTAATTGGAATTGAATTGATATTGATTTTTGGGTTTATCGTGAACAGTGTTTTAAATAACACTTGTTCTTTAACCCGATAATTAATGAATGTGATTTGGGTTTGTCGTGAATGGTGTCTTCACTAACACTGTTCTTGAACCCAGCTGAGAAAAGATTAAATCTTTTGATTTAGATTTAATGAAGTGTACCAATTAAATAATATTTAATTGGAATTGAATGGATATTGATTTTTGGGTTTATCGTGAACAGTGTTTTAAATAACACTTGTTCTTTAACCCGATAATTAATGAATGTGATTTGGGTTTGTCGTGAATGGTGTCTTCACTAACACTGTTCTTGAACCCAGCTGAGAAAAGATTAAATCTTTTGATTTAGATTTAATGAAGTGTACCAATTAAATAATATTTAATTGGAATTGAATGGATATTGATTTTTGGGTTTATCGTGAACAGTGTTTTAAATAACACTTGTTCTTTAACCCGATAATTAATGGGATGTGACTTTGGGTTTATCGTGAACCGTGTTTTTAAATGACACTGATTCTTTAACCCAGTCACAGATTAAAACTAAGTGGAGTTTTAATGAATCTTTAATTAGATTGAAAAGATCGAGAATGGAGTATCACCAGTTTTGCTCCAGGCGATAGTTAAATCTTTAATTAGATTTGAATGTGAAATTTAGAAACTAACTGGCGGTTAGCCAAGCAGAATGGTTTTCTGGATATTGATCTGATGTTGGTTTCGGCCTTCGGGGTTAATGTTTGGGGAATTATTCTCTTGATTAATTTACGGTTAGTGACTAATGAATTGGAATGAGGCGTATGTTGTGTTTGTGTAACACTTTTAGAATATATACGCGAGTTATTCGGAAAGACCGGGTTTATCCCATTCTGAATAACTGATACGACGATAAGTCGAAGATGAAGACGATGGTCGAAGACCGGAGGTCTTCACGTCGTTTGGGTGATAACTGATGATCTTGATTGGGCTGTACACCCAAGAAGATGGAAACAGTTAGTGATCGTCCAGACGTACTTGGAGATCGATGGATATGCGGGGTACTAGGTGCCTCCGGTTTCGTTCAGGCCCAGAACGGACTTGTAAATGGACTGTGTGTCTGACATTGGATTTCATTCTGTGTGACTGATATCGGTTGCATAGAGTGGTTTGCCTGTGTGGCATGCTAAGATGCAAATGATCAAGGCTTCTGTTGAAAAGCAAAGTCTTGTGGTGATGATCAAAGCACGGCCTTTGTGGCGTAGCTTTGTGTAACGTTTACTTCGCGAGTTTCACACCCGGTATGAACCAAAAACGGGAGGGACATCAGGGAGGACTTGCGTTTCTTTCTAGCTAGAAGTGGCGTCAGTGGTTTTACACGCCCTGACGAGTTTGACTTATGTGGTTGTTGCAGTTGCGAGGCGCCTCGGTTATATCGGTTTCGGCCGAATGCATTCTGGTCGGCTGACGGACCAGACTTACACCCCATAGGGTGGGGAGACGTATTGTTCAGGCATAATAATCCACTCCGTGTGGACCGGCCCTGACGATCTAAAGGGTTGATGCGTTCTGATCCTGAGGGGCGGGCTAGAGCGTCTCGAATCGGTTGAGGACTATCTTTTGCCTCGGTTCATAGACGGAAATCCAATTTCCAAATACGTGACTTTGCGGTTTTAGTTGTAAACCTATATATGGCGACATAGTGGCATGGGACGCTCATGTCGCCTATGATTGATACTTATGATTTGAAGTTGTTTTATACACTATGCACTTATAAGAGTATCAAATGATTTGTTTTAAACGTATCCAGCATTCTTTGGCTGTTATAAGGGAAAACCCTATCCCCCGGCTTGCGTTTGCATTGTGTGATAGGACCTGGGTCTTATAACAGCTTCATTTTTCTTTATTTAGCATTGCGCTGTTTGTTTTGTGCACTGGTATTCTTGGGAGGAAACCCGTTCCGTGTTATACGGCGTGGTCCCTTGATTTACCTAATGATTTAAAATAAAGATTAATAACTGTTTTAGTTCTCACACCAGTCACATGACTGACCTGGAGTTTATTGTTTTAACCTAAACTCTGGGTGCCCTTATTTTGACACGGGCAGCTAGTAGTTTTGGTTTTGCAGATTTATATTCACAGGATCCTGGTTTACAGCTGGAACGATATCCGGAAAGCTTTGTATCCGTATATCTCCTTCTAGTTGTGTATTGTATTATTTTCCGCTGCTATGTATTTAAATGTAATTTAAATCTCTGATATTTCTGTGTAATATATATTCATTTATACTCTGTATATTCTTGTAATCTGATGCATTGTTGTAATAACAATGAAATGTTCTTCTGTATGCGTTCTGTTGTGGTTTGTTCTCGAACTATCCGACGCTTTCCTTTACGGGGAGTTGCGGGTCTTCACACGTGGTATCAGAGCTTTGGTTTACAAAGCTCAGAGAACAAGACACATTAGAACCATACGAAAGAATTCATCAGATATTGGATTAGCAATATCCAATTAGAATGACTCGTTAGAGATAGGATCAGTAGTATCCTAGAACGAGTGTGAAGAGTATATTTTTCAAATGAAAACAAATTTCGTTTTGAAAATTTAAATCAATTATTCGTATTTGATTAGTTTTTATATTGATTTGGACAGTCCAGTATATAAAGATTTTGCATATACGCCTTGCAAACGTGTATTTGAAATTTTAATATATTGGATAGATATAGCATCACACTCTAATCGCCCGGAGATGATTTTGATGATGGAGCTCCATCATTAGAATTTATGTTCGAGTGACGAAAGTGGGTTTTCTATATATTTCCTATTGACTGGTGTGAGAACCAAAACTAGATAGGGCTTATTGTTGTGATTTGACATCAAAAATCTGATTTTTGTATATGTATCAAAATTATGAATTTGAAACTCTAAATCAACTAATTGATTGATGTTTGTGTTGTTGATTTATTTGTTTGCTAATTTTGAACCATTATGCCTAACTGAATCAAATATTGGATTATATTGAAAATTGGTCGCATTTGTTTGCATATACATATATATCATTGAACAGGTCATAGCAAGGAGGCTAGAGCCAGAGAATAAAATTTGTTTGCCCGACAAATAGGTACATGTTTACTACATAATTTACTGTTTTGTTTGGGTGATGATGATTTTGTGAGCCTATTGGCTAGCCGCTTGGCTTTTTCTTTTTCTTTTTGAGATCTGAAGGACCGGGGAAGCTATTTGAAATTCCCCGATGCTCCCGGTGCAGGGGAGGTTATGGCGAAATTTTTCGAAAATTTAGGGTGTTAGCCAAATTTTTGAAATTTTAAAAATTCTCAGAAACTAAAGAATTGGAGAATGAAAGCCTGATCGAACATAGAGTTGATTAATCAAACCATTTTCGACTTTGTTCCTTTTCGGGGACGAAAAGTTTTAAGTGGGGGAGATTGTAACAACCCGTAAAATGCGAGCCAGTTTGAAATTTTTGTTTTGGCAATTATAGCGAGTTTTGTTTATTTAAAATGATTTATTTTAAATAATATCGACAATAAATTTATTTTGAATATAATTCGAACGTATATATTATACGCGTCGTCGTTAGAATAAAAATAATTATATATAATTATAAAAGGAATTGAAAATAGCGCGGTAGTTCGAAAATTCGATTTCTAATTTCAAATGAATATACAGAATTCAATATAAGTCAGAATTGAACGAAACAACAAATATTTGAATCTGTATAACTATATCTTTGTAACGAAGTTAACAAACTGAGATTTCATCTTAGCAATGATAAGATATGTCCAGTTTAAAATTAGAAATAGTCGCTGTGAAATTTATATATATTTTTATATATATAAGGCCCTTAAAAATAGCAATTTTGCAGATGACCTCGGATTTCGACGAAACCACTTTTGTTGGGTCCGCAGTGTCAAGTTATTGCTAGGTTTCAAATTTCATAATTTTTCGAATCAATATGTGAGCGTGGCAAAAGAAAACGCGTTTGACCAGTTTTTGTCGATTTTAATCGACTGGGAAATGGCCATTTTTCTAATGGTCTCAGAATTTGACGAAACTAGTTTTGTTAGGACCGTATCGTCATTACGAAGCTAGAAAATATTTTTCTAGAATTTTTCTAGTTAGTATGTGGCCCCGGTAATTTGAAATGTACGTTTAAAATTCAATATAGTGATTTAAGTGTAAATTCAAGAGGAAACTGATTGTAACAATCGAATCAGCTTGCGATACATATCCCATTGTGTTCGGAATGGGGGTAATACGCTATGGACGACAGGCGGTGGGCCTCGTTTCGAGGTTGTATGAAAAAGTCAACTTAAGGTTGAATTAAATAATAATAAAAAAAAAAAAAAAAAAAAAACACTTTCCCTTCCCTCCTTTATCTCCTTTCTGGCCCCCCCCCATTTCATAAATTGAATCGGCAGTAGGAAAAAAAAAAAAAAAAAAAAAAAAAAAAAAAAAGGGGACCGATCCCAAATCGGGATCGATGGAATCCAGCCCCCCCCTTAATTCGCCTGGCCGCCGGAGATGGCGCCTCCCTCGCCACCGACGATGCCTCCAGCCTCGACACCCCCCCCCCTCGATTCGAAGACCGCGAGACCACCAGGAGAAACCGCTGCCGCCAAAGAAAGCTCCACCGCCCTAGCCAGAAACAGCGCCGCCATCACCCTGCGACACCCAAATCGCAGCCCTCTCCCCCTTCTCCTCCCCTCCGTTGAGATAAGCGCCCCCCTATGTAAGTCATTTTTTTTATTTATTTATTTTTATTTTATTTAAAACAGAAAATACTGATTTATTTTAAATGATTTGAAAACAGACTTTATTTTAATAAGTATAAAAACTGATTTTTATTTTAAGTATGAAAACTGATTTTTATTTTAAGTAAAAAAAAACTGATTTGGTTTTAAAAGTAAAAAAAAAAAAAAAAAAAAAAAAAAAAAAAAAAAAAACTGAATTTTTAGGAAGTTAAAAACTGAAATTTTATTTAAAGTAAAATTGAAATTTTATTTATAGTAAAATTGAAATTTTATTTAAAGTAAAACTGAAATTTTTATAAAGTATAAAGCTGAAAATGAAAAGGTTAAAACTGATTTTAAAATTAAAAGAATAAAACTGATTTTGGTTTTAAAAAGTTAAAACTGATTTTAGGAATTTTAAAAACTTTGATTTGAAAAAGGTATTTAAAACTTTAAATGGTGAAAAGATTTAAACTTTAAAAGTGAAAGATTTAGATTTTAAAAAAAGGCGAAATCTTTATTTTAGAAAAGGCAAAATCTTTAGGTAGAAAATAGCGTGATAAAAATATAATTTTTATCTATATAACATAGTAATAAAAATTCGATTTTTATCTGTTGAAAAGCAAAATAAAAATTCGATTTTTATATATTGAACATCGAAGTAAAGATTCGATTTTTATATATTGAACTTTGAAATAAAAATTCGATTTTTATATATGTAGTAGCTACGGACGACGAAGCTGACGAAGATGCGAAAACAATGAAGACTTCTGCAAATGAAGTGCCGTGGAGCTGGATAGCTATAAGTGAGAATTTCTCACCTTTCTATTTTATTTCTAGTTATATATATATATACTAGGATGCAGACGGTGCTTAGTAGCACCCGACACAATCGTCCACAGACCATGGACTTGTTTGGTTGACTGTTTGGTGATTGATTGCGATATTGGTTGAAAAATCGAATCGATAAATTGGTTAGGATTAGACGTGCGCCGTTATAAGGCGAAGGAGTAAGGCTAGGTTAGACCCTTACTCCAAAGTTTGTGGTTTGCATAACGAATTGATTTGATTGATGTGTGAATGGCGTGGGCCTTCACTAGACCGGGGATAAGGCTAGGCCTTGTCCCGTTTCTAGTATCGTGCCGTTATGCCGCCGAAATTTTCTAAAATATGTTAGAAAATAAAAATATCATTTTATTGTGTAAATGAATAATAGAAATTCATATGATAGAATAAAATGTTTTATCGTTAAAAATATAATTTTTTTTCGTGAATATGAATATAGTGAAAGTGAATAAAATAAATATTCATTTACCAACCAGATGGTTTGTTTATGTACACTTATTTGAATGACATTGATTGGGTCGATAAATTTTACACATCGCCCAACTGCACGAATAAAATAGTTGTTTGATTGTTTGAAACCCCACACGGGTGTTAGGATGAAATTTGAAGTTCACTCATCCTGATTGATTAAATATGTCGATCGATTGATTGACATGCTGTTATAAGCGTTAGATATCTTTATTTGATGCTTATACAGTGTAGTGCACTTTGGTTGATGGTTGATTATTTTTCAATGCTATTATATACATGTGTTGTATGAAAATCCATATAATTAATCTTATATGGTAATCGATTGGGCCTCATTCCAGTTTAGAAATAGAAATATTTGAAATAGAAATATTTGAAATAGAATATTTGAAAATAGAAATTTATGAAGCCGTATTGATTAGATTGACGCCATTTTGACGTGAACGATATTTATATCGATTTTAAAAACGATTTCGAAATGAATTAAATTGAAAACGATTTCGAAATGAATTGAATTGAAAACGAATTCAAAATGAATTGAAAACGATTTCGAAATGAATTGAATTGAAAACGATTTCGAAATGAATTGAATTGAAAACGAATTCAAATGGAATAGAAAGCAAATTGAAATGAATTCAAATTGAATTGAAATTCGAATTGAATAGAAATGAATTTTTAAACGAATTTATAAAGAAGAATTCAATTTTGCTTTGAATTGAAATAGAAGTTGAAATAGAATTTGAAACGAATTTAAAACTATTTATATAATTCGTTTTAAATAGAAATCGACGAAATATATATTATATATATTATATATATAATATAATGGCCTGAATAGAACGCGCCGCGCCGCGGCAGTTCGCGAATTTCGACCATTTATTTCAAACGGACATTACGGGAGATCCGACCGTCGGATTCTCCTAAAACCGGAACCGTTGGGTTCGTATCGAAAAGAGCTTTCTAATGAATGTTAGAAATTTGAAATCTAACGGTTGGATTTGGAGATACGTCCAAATCAAATTCGAAAAAGGTCGCTGTAAGTGCAGTTCGATGGCCGTTGTTGGAAATCGACTGTACGGGCCTTGATAAAATTATTAAAAATAGTAATAATTTGTGTAAAATCATAAGAAATGATTTGTGAAAGTTTGGGATGAAAAACTCCATATTTGAAAAGATAAAAATAGATTTTTATCGAAATGAACTAGTTTTGAACTAGAATTATAATTCTATTTATTTTTAAATAAATAAATTGAATTTGAAATGGTTTTGAAAATAACCAAAATTTCCAATGATTGCATTGGAGTGGATTTGAATCGAAATTGTCTTCGGAATATTTCGATGTTGGAATTCGTGATTATACAGGTGTTGTTATGGAAATTTGAAAGATATATATTTATATCGTTATTTCCAATACGACATTTGTTAGTCGTAGAATTCGATATTGAATATAAGCCGATATATTTTCTATTCAGAGCCTTGTATTGAATATCGAATGTGATTTGGGTTTGTCGTGAATGGTGTCTTCACTAACACTGTTCTTGAACCCAGTTGAGAAAAGATTAAATCTTTTTATTTAGATTTAATGAAGTGTACCAATTAAATGATATTTAATTGGAATTGAATTGGTATTGATTTTTGGGTTTATCGTGAACAGTGTTTTAAATAACACTTGTTCTTTAACCCGATAATTAATCGAATGTGATTTGGGTTTGTCGTGAATGGTGTCTTCACTAACACTGTTCTTGAACCCAGTTGAGAAAAGATTAAATCTTTTTATTTAGATTTAATGAAGTGTACCAATTAAATAATATTTAATTGGAATTGAATATCGAATGTGATTTGGGTTTGTCGTGAATGGTGTCTTCACTAACACTGTTCTTGAACCCAGTTGAGAAAAGATTAAATCTTTTTATTTAGATTTAATGAAGTGTACCAATTAAATGATATTTAATTGGAATTGAATTGATATTGATTTTTGGGTTTATCGTGAACAGTGTTTTAAATAACACTTGTTCTTTAACCCGATAATTAATGAATGTGATTTGGGTTTGTCGTGAATGGTGTCTTCACTAACACTGTTCTTGAACCCAGCTGAGAAAAGATTAAATCTTTTGATTTAGATTTAATGAAGTGTACCAATTAAATAATATTTAATTGGAATTGAATGGATATTGATTTTTGGGTTTATCGTGAACAGTGTTTTAAATAACACTTGTTCTTTAACCCGATAATTAATGAATGTGATTTGGGTTTGTCGTGAATGGTGTCTTCACTAACACTGTTCTTGAACCCAGCTGAGAAAAGATTAAATCTTTTGATTTAGATTTAATGAAGTGTACCAATTAAATAATATTTAATTGGAATTGAATGGATATTGATTTTTGGGTTTATCGTGAACAGTGTTTTAAATAACACTTGTTCTTTAACCCGATAATTAATGGGATGTGACTTTGGGTTTATCGTGAACCGTGTTTTTAAATGACACTGATTCTTTAACCCAGTCACAGATTAAAACTAAGTGGAGTTTTAATGAATCTTTAATTAGATTGAAAAGATCGAGAATGGAGTATCACCAGTTTTGCTCCAGGCGATAGTTAAATCTTTAATTAGATTTGAATGTGAAATTTAGAAACTAACTGGCGGTTAGCCAAGCAGAATGGTTTTCTGGATATTGATCTGATGTTGGTTTCGGCCTTCGGGGTTAATGTTTGGGGAATTATTCTCTTGATTAATTTACGGTTAGTGACTAATGAATTGGAATGAGGCGTATGTTGTGTTTGTGTAACACTTTTAGAATATATACGCGAGTTATTCGGAAAGACCGGGTTTATCCCATTCTGAATAACTGATACGACGATAAGTCGAAGATGAAGACGATGGTCGAAGACCGGAGGTCTTCACGTCGTTTGGGTGATAACTGATGATCTTGATTGGGCTGTACACCCAAGAAGATGGAAACAGTTAGTGATCGTCCAGACGTACTTGGAGATCGATGGATATGCGGGGTACTAGGTGCCTCCGGTTTCGTTCAGGCCCAGAACGGACTTGTAAATGGACTGTGTGTCTGACATTGGATTTCATTCTGTGTGACTGATATCAGTTGCATAGAGTGGTTTGCCTGTGTGGCATGCTAAGATGCAAATGATCAAGGCTTCTGTTGAAAAGCAAAGTCTTGTGGTGATGATCAAAGCACGGCCTTTGTGGCGTAGCTTTGTGTAACGTTTACTTCGCGAGTTTCACACCCGGTATGAACCAAAAACGGGAGGGACATCAGGGAGGACTTGCGTTTCTTTCTAGCTAGAAGTGGCGTCAGTGGTTTTACACGCCCTGACGAGTTTGACTTATGTGGTTGTTGCAGTTGCGAGGCGCCTCGGTTATATCGGTTTCGGCCGAATGCATTCTGGTCGGCTGACGGACCAGACTTACACCCCATAGGGTGGGGAGACGTATTGTTCAGGCATAATAATCCACTCCGTGTGGACCGGCCCTGACGATCTAAAGGGTTGATGCGTTCTGATCCTGAGGGGCGGGCTAGAGCGTCTCGAATCGGTTGAGGACTATCTTTTGCCTCGGTTCATAGACGGAAATCCAATTTCCAAATACGTGACTTTGCGGTTTTAGTTGTAAACCTATATATGGCGACATAGTGGCATGGGACGCTCATGTCGCCTATGATTGATACTTATGATTTGAAGTTGTTTTATACACTATGCACTTATAAGAGTATCAAATGATTTGTTTTAAACGTATCCAGCATTCTTTGGCTGTTATAAGGGAAAACCCTATCCCCCGGCTTGCGTTTGCATTGTGTGATAGGACCTGGGTCTTATAACAGCTTCATTTTTCTTTATTTAGCATTGCGCTGTTTGTTTTGTGCACTGGTATTCTTGGGAGGAAACCCGTTCCGTGTTATACGGCGTGGTCCCTTGATTTACCTAATGATTTAAAATAAAGATTAATAACTGTTTTAGTTCTCACACCAGTCACATGACTGACCTGGAGTTTATTGTTTTAACCTAAACTCTGGGTGCCCTTATTTTGACACGGGCAGCTAGTAGTTTTGGTTTTGCAGATTTATATTCACAGGATCCTGGTTTACAGCTGGAACGATATCCGGAAAGCTTTGTATCCGTATATCTCCTTCTAGTTGTGTATTGTATTATTTTCCGCTGCTATGTATTTAAATGTAATTTAAATCTCTGATATTTCTGTGTAATATATATTCATTTATACTCTGTATATTCTTGTAATCTGATGCATTGTTGTAATAACAATGAAATGTTCTTCTGTATGCGTTCTGTTGTGGTTTGTTCTCGAACTATCCGACGCTTTCCTTTACGGGGAGTTGCGGGTCTTCACAACAATACTTAAACATGAATCATTTATTCATATGACTATGGCATAAACAATACCTAAACATGAATTATTCTATTCATATGATTATGGCATAAACAATACCTAAGCATGAATTATTCAATTCATATGATTATGGCATAAACAATACTTAAACATGAATCATTTATTCATATGACTATGGCATAAACAATACATAAACATGAATTATTCTATTCATATGATTATGGCATAAACAATACCTAAGCATGAATTATTCAATTCATATGATTATGGCATAAACAATACTTAAACATGAATCATTTATTCATATGACTATGGCATAAACAATACCTAAACATGAATTATTCTATTCATATGATTATGGCATAAACAATACCTAAGCATGAATTATTCTATTCAATTGATTATGGCATAAACAATACTTAAACATGAATCATAGGTTCAACTAACCATGTAAACTTGAAATTAAGAATCTAACTAAATTAGATATCATTATTATTAGCACATGGTCTTGATTAGAAATATAAGCCTATATTTTTTATTTAGGCATAAACTAATCGTTTTCATAAAATCACTACATGTTAACAAAAGGGTACTTACTTTTGTCACTAATACAAAAGTATGGTTCAACTAGAATTATCCCAACCTAATTCTTATATGAATCATGGTTTTCATTCTATTCATAGAATTATAGCATAAACATATCTAAACTTACATCATGCTTTTTATTTTATCTATGTAAACTTGCAAGAGGAATGTAATTCTAATGTAATTCTAATGTAACTTATGATAACAACATGAGCCTAAAAACATGTTTTTCAATTGGGCATAATAACGAATATAGTTTAGTCATGTTCATAAAATTAATACAAATTTACAAAGATGCGTGCTTTTGTCACTGTCACAAAAATATGATTTTTATACTTGAACTATGATGCCAATTTCAACATAACCTTTATATGAATCATAATACTTAAGTGGATCAAATTACATTAAAGATGACCATAGAATTATACATCATGTTGTCATAACAATAGATCATAGACTTGCATGAATTTCAAAATAAACTATTACAACATATAGTTGTTGTTTCAACATGAATCTTATACTTGCATTTACCAAATGGGTGTTGTAAATAACTACCACAAACATGTAGTTTTCAATATGAATCATATGCTTGCATAAGTCCTAATCAAAATTCCACAACATGTGGTTGTCAACATAAGCCACATACTTGTATGAATCAAACCATAGCATTGCCAAATCGTTTAGAATCAAAATATCATACAAATATAATTCATTATCGCCACAATTCCATTTCGTTTCCAACGCAAATCGCGTACTTGCAAATATCCAATCGTATATCATAATATTCCCAAATCGTTTTGCATCAAAGCAACATACAAATATAGATTATTATCGCCACAATTCCATTTCTTACATTACACAAATCAACGCAATTATTTAATTCATATCGGAATAGCACTCTACTTACAGCATATGGCGAATCTTCAATTCAGAAATCTGAATTCTGAATTTGGAGTTGCTATCCTTTGTTGTAGGCGTTGCTTTGATTTGATTTACGTTGCTTTAAGCTCTGAATTATCTCCTAGTTGTCTCTCTATTTCTGATGGCTATCTTCAATCTCTCCTCAGCAGCATGACGGTCTCCTCTCCATTTTAGTTTATGTGAATTAGGGTTAGCCTTAGGTCCTTTTTATAGAGTTTGTGAGTTGATTTAGACCGTCGATGAAGCTTGGTTCAATAATAGCCGTTCGTTTGAATGAGAGACCAACCAGGAGCTGACACCTAGCCCTAGTGACAAGGCAAGGCTCAGAAAATCGACCAACACAGACCTGGCCAGCCAGGGTGGGCTGGGTTCGACCTGGCTTAGGGGCCAGGTCGACACCCCAGTCGACACCGTGTCGACTTGGCAGTCGACACGGGTTACCCAGGTCGACTGCACAGTCGACCTGGCTAGCCCCAAGTCGACTGCCAAGTCGACCAGGGTGCTTTGGGCGGGAATTTTCCTGCCTTGGCCAATTGGGCCCGATTTTGAATTTTGAATTAGTTTTTCGGAGTTGTTTTCGTCTGTTCGAATTTTAAACCTAATTCTGAAACTTCCGGAGGCCATATCTTGGTCTTACGGACTCCGATTTTCGAAAACTCGGACTATATTTCGCGTATTTTTCCGAGACGAACGCAATGGCGTATCCCGTTTCCCTTAATTCTTTGATTTGAAATTAATTATACTTTAATTTATGAATTTCATGGTTATAGAATACACGGGGTGTTAAAGAGATTTGAGTTTTTTACCGATCATAAATCGTTAAAGTATCTCTTCTCCCAAAAGGATCTAAATCTCCAACAGCAGAGACAGCTAGAGTTATTGGCTTTTTTTGATTTTGATATCGCATATACACCTGGGAAAGGCAATGCGGTAGCCGATGCCTTGAGTAGGAGACTTGCTAGTTTATGGGCTATGTTTCTTGAATGGAAGCAACTGGAGTATATCGCAGGGTATGATTTCAGATCAATGTGAGAATTGGATCAAGAGATACTAGCTAGTTTGACGATCAGACCCACCTTGATTGAGCGGATTGGTTCCAGTCAGAGGGACGATCCTAATTTATTGGAAATCATCTCCAAGTTAGAGATGAATATCGATGGTCAGGAGATGAATTTGTATGGGCTTGATCGAGAAAGATTGCTTCGAAAGAATGGAAGACTAGTTGTACCCAACGTGAATGGTTTGAGAGACGAAGTGCTTAGGGAATGTCATCACTTAAAACTGACTATACACCTCGGTGGTGATAAGATGTATCGAGACATGAAGCAGACTTACTACTGGGAAGGAATGAAAAGAGACATTGTGAAGTTTATATCCAAGTGCATGAATTGCCAACTAGTTAAAGCTGAGCAAAAGAATCCTAGTGGTTTGTTGCAACCACTAGATATTCCCGAATGGAAATGGGTGCAAGTCTCGATGGATTTCATTGATGGTTTACCAAGGACTAAATCGGGACCTGATAGCATTTGGGTAATTGTAACACCCCACCTCCGCTAGGGTCACTCACAAAGGGAATGCAGTAGTTTTGGAGGGGTATTGTCGAGATAACATCACAGAATTATCACAAGACAGAACATTAATAAAAAATTTAAGTAAACAGCGGAAGAATTTATGATCAAAACAGAACTTCATTTTATTCCAAAATAAACCATGTCTCTTACAAAAATTTCAAATAACTTCATTACAACTGTCTTGTAATAATAGCCAAAGAAGCAATAACTTAAAAACAGAAAAACAGCTTATTCCCCAAGTGTAGTAAAAAGAAGCAGCCATAGCAAACCGTACATGCTGAGCCAAAGCAAGTGATGTCTAAGCTAAGAGCTAGTGTTTCCTCCCTGAGAACCTGCGGGGGGGGGGGGGGGGGGACGAAAGAAAAAGAGGCGAAAGGAAAAGGGTCAGTCATAAAGACTGAGTAAGTCCTAGTGACTTTCAGTGTAAAAACGGTTAAAACAACCTATCATGTATGAACTGGAACTAAACTTAAGAATGGTGTCAAGGTGAACAAGATAGACTAAGGTGATCAAGATAAGTCAAGACAAGCCAAGTAAAGCATCACATTTTCGAGATTCGTTGCATCGACTGTACTAGTACACTAAGCCCATGTCACAAGTTAATCACGAAATAAATCCCACGGCCCAATATCATGAAATGACCCTGAAACGGGGTCTGACCCAAGTACGGGGTCCTACGGAGCGATTATCTAGTCGATCGGCTCCCTACAAGTTCTAGCTCGTCAAGTGTCCGTGTCATACGGCTAATCACGAATGTAGTCACCTGTGCTGGGTCCACCTTCGGGTGTATCAGCCCTAGGGTGTCAACCCCTGACAGGATTCAAGATGCACAGATAAATCTACGGATACCCAGTGCCTGCCCCGGAATACGTGCACGACCGGAGTCCACCGAACCTACACTGGCATACCCCAATGCCGTCGTTTACCTCTTACAATCAGCCCAGTAATCGTGCCCCACCCGGCCTAGCCCCAGGGTACCTTGATACATCTAGAGGGTTACTGCTGAAAAGGGTCATGTCTAAGTTTTCGCCTAACAGATTAGGTCATGTAATTCGTGACCTAACCCGCCTAACCGATTAAGTCATGTAATTCGTGACTTAATCCTTTTCTAGTCTAGTCGTGTCAAGATGGTTAAGTATGTCATTTAAATTCGTGACTTAACCCACCTACGTGTCATGTCAAGTTGGCTAAGTGTTGTCGTTTCAAGTTCATGACTTAGCCCTACAAATCGTGTTCAAGTTGGTTAAGTTGTCTTTTCATGTTCATGACTTAACCCTAATTGGCATTAATTGATTCGTTAATGCACCGAACCACTCACATTGGATCCTATTGTTCGTAGCCACTGGATTTGCCTGGCGGTTCCGGGAAGGTTTACGCTACGAACTTAACCCAACCTCGGGTTTCAAGCGCGATGTGACCAACTACCCACATTAGATTCTATTATTTGTAGCAACTGGATTTGCCGGGCGGTTCCGGGCAGATTTACACTACAAACTCAACCCAACCTCGAGTTGGCCACTTTCTTGTTTTCTAAAGTCATGCCCATGTTCTTATCAAATTCGTGCTACTTTCATAGCATGTTCATATAAATTTTATGTCCAACTAAGGCATGTTTCAAGTCAAGTTATGGCATGTTCAAGTCAAGTTTTCGTGCCATATTTCATGTTCTACTTATGCCAAATTTCACGATTTATGATTATAATTAATTCATGTTTTGCCTATTCTACCCAATCGTATCCCCAACGTATATAAACGTACTTCGTTGCAAGCATAAACAATTCAAGAGATAAAGGGGAATAACACCAAACATGTGATAGGCATATGTGACAATTCCAACATCACTTGCATAATAAACAGGCTATAACATATCACATGGTTTCAATACTAGCATGATGATAACTTGGCACAGTAATGGTTCCAACTTAGTTTAAAATGATGAATTCAACTTTACATCATAGGCATAATAACCCTTGCGGCATAATAATAATTTTATTACAAACATGAAACATTAAAGGCATGGTAATTCTAATAGGCATAGTGGATTCCAATTTAGTATTTTTAACATAATGATTCTCATCTAGCATTATAAACATAATGATTCCAACTTTTCATCATAACCAAGCAATTCCTAATTTGTCATTAACATGATAGGTATATTAACATCCCAGGCATAGTTTCATTAATATCATAGACATGGTTTAATTAGCATCATAGGCATGGTTTAATCAACATGAGGATTTCAATGAACATAATGATTCCACGGACATGTATTTGTTTAACTTGCAATAAAATTAAGCCCAAGTGATTCATAACAACATCAACATCATGATAAGTTTAACTTGCAACATTAACATAGCAATATTCCCAAATTTTGATTCAAAGTTAAACAATATAAACATGGATTAATAATAGTTCTTAAATCCGGTTTCAATTCATAGCATGTCCATGTAATTTTAGCGTTTTTGCCTAAAAAGTGACATAGAACTTACAATATGAAGCAAGCAATCCAAATCAAAACTTTAAATCAAATAGCCCCAAACCCGTTGTCTAAAGCGTCGTAGTTGTTGTTGCTTCTAGTTGTAGCCTTCAAGAATCATCCTTTGTCTTCTTTAATTTTGTTCTTTGTATTTTTAATTTAGAGTTCTAGGTTTAATGGCGGCTGCATGAGTGCTAAAATGAAATAGTATGATTTGAGCTAGGTCTTAGGGTCTTTTTATAGTGTTTAGGATTAATTTTAGCCATATGATAAACCCTAGGATAGATCTGAGCCATCTAAAATCGTCACAAGCCCCCAAAACAAGACCCAGGAGCCAAAATAGGTGTACCAGGCCGACCTGGCCGACCAGGGAGGTCGACATCCAGGTCGACTCCCCAGTCGACCTGGGGGGGAGGTCGACCCCCAGGTTGACACCCAGGTCGACTCCCCAGTCGACCTGGGGCGGAGGTCGACCCCCAACTCGACTCTAGTGTCGACCTGGTTGGGGGGAGGTCGACCCTAGTGTCCACCCCCCCTGTCGACCTGTCTGGGCGGGATTTTTCCCGCCTACCCTGAATTCTGAAAATTTGAATCTGTTTTTGAATTTGAATTTTTCGTGAAATTTTGCGAGGCCATATCTTGATCATACGGACTCCGATTTACGAAATTTCGGACTCTATTTCGCGTATTTTTCCGAGACGAACGCAATGGCATAGCCCGTTTCCCCTGATTCAGAATTTAAAATTTAATTCTGCCCGGTTTTAAGTTATAACGTGTTGTTTAAAATACGGGTTGTTACATTCTCCCCTCCTTAAAGGATTTCATCCCCGAATTCTTCAAGTTAGGAAGAACGTATCCTACCATCCATCGTCCATCTACTCAAAGCATCGTCCACATGCATCCGTTGTCCTTAAAAGAATTCTAATGCTGTATGAACATATGCAGAAAGTGTGTGTATATGTTCCTTATCTAATGCAAATGATTAGCCCTGAATGATCTTCTCAAATGCAAAATATGTTTAGTGAAATGAATCCAATATGTATGCAAATTTTCCTATTATAATTCATAATTTCTACATGAGTGCACAAACATTCAATCACATGCAACAAACAAATGATAACACAACAAATTTTCCAAAATAAACACTCATGCATATGCAACATGAAAATGTGACTGAGCCGATCTAGTGCCTAATGTGTATTCATGCATCCACGAGCAACCACTTGCGACCACTTGCAACCATTTCGCAATCATAAAATGTTTCAATTACATGTTTACATCCAAAAAGATTCTACCTATGGTTCTCAAGATAGGATCGAGGACAGAAACAAGATAAAACAAAGCATCTAGAAAAAGAAGTTAAAGATGTACCTCCAGAAGGTCCGGTCTGCTTCTTAGGGCAGTCCTTGCTGATGTGTCCAGTCTCCCTACAATGAAAACATTCACCTTGCTTTCTCTTCCTCTTTCTACAATCCTTGGCTATGTGCCCTTCCGTACCACAGAAATTGCATTTCCTTTTATCACGTGAGTTGTCGTTCTTGCCTCCTTTCTCAGAGTCTACCTTCTTATTCTGAGAATCGTTGGGCTTGACCTCTTTCTTTCCCTTCTTATCTTCCTCATACAGTAGGGCCATATCCACCAAGCTTTCAAAGGTCGCCCCCATGGGCACATGAGTCATGGCCAAACCATGTAGTGGCTCGTTCAAGCCTCGTGCAAAACGTAGCGCCTTTTTCTGAGGAGTGTTGACTAACTCCAATCCGAACCGAGCAAGCTGATTGAAACGGTTCACGTATTCTTTAACCGTCTTATTTCCTTGTTTAAGGGCCAGAAACCGTTCCATTTGGAGACTCTCCTCTGCCGATGACAAGAAATTAAGCCCAAATCTCCCTCTAAAGTCCGCCCAAGTCTCAATGGCCCTAGTAGCGTTGGTGACTTCCCACCAATAAGAAGCTTCCTATTTCATGAGCCACGCCGCCAACTGTACTTTCCTATTGTCCTCTACCTCAAAGATAACAAACAAGTCTTCGGTTTCCTTCAACCAATTCCGTGCCTCAACGAAAGTCTCAGTTCCTAGGAAATCCTTTCCGCCCATGGCCTTAAAGTCCTTGTATATCTTTGAAAAAGCGGTTTCTCGCGGAGGTTGAGGAGGATGAGGAGGAGGATTGGCTGGGCCTGCCACATTAGTCCGAGCCTCGAGGAAACGACGGAACCAAGTGGGTATATTGACACCCTCGGGAAGATTAAGATCGTCGGCCATGATAAGCTGAAAACGAAAAAGGAAAAGATTCAAACGAGGAAACAAAGATTGTGCTAATGGCTTTTTGGGAATAGCCTTTTAAAATAAACCAACTTTTCTTGAAAAGTGCTTCTTTGTAAATGGTTTTGAAAAAAAAAATAAAAAAATTCAAAAGGTTTTCAAAACTTTTGCCCAGTCTTGATAACCTTCTGCTCTGATACCAAATGTAACACCCCACCTCCGCTAGGGTCACTCACAAAGGGAATGCACTAGTTTTGGAGGGGTATTGTCGAGATAACATCACAGAATTATCACAAGACAGAACATTAATAAAAAAATTAAGTAAACAGCGGAAGAATTTCTGAGCAAAACAGAACTTCATTTTATTCCAAAATAAACCATGTCTCTTACAAACATTTCAAAAAACTTCATTACAACTGTCTTGTAATAATAGCCAAAGAAGCAATAACTTAAAAACAGAAAAAATAGCTTATTCCCCAAGTGCAGTAAAAAGAAGCAGCCATAGCAAACAGTACATGCTGAGCCAAAGCAAGTGATATCCAAGCTAAAAGCTAGTGTTTCCTCCCTGAGAAACTGGGGGGGGGGGGGGGAACGAAAGAAAAAGAGGCGAAAGGAAAAGGGTCAGTCATAAAGACTGAGTAAGTCCTAGTGACTTTCAGTGTAAAAACGGTTAAAACAACCTATCATGTATGAACTGGAACCAAACATCAGAATGGTGTCAAGGTGAACAAGATAGACTAAGGTGATCAGGATAAGTCAAGACAAGTCAAGTAAAGCATCACATGTTCGAGATTCGTTGCATCGACTGTACTATATACTAAGCCCATGTCACAAGATAATCACGAAATAAATCCCACGGCCCAATATCATGAAATGACCCTGAAACGGGGTCTGACCCAAGTACGGGGTCCTACGGAGCGATTACCTAGTCGATCGGCTCCCTACAAGTTCTAGCTCGTCAAGTGTTCGTGTCATACGGCTAATCACGAATGTAGTCACCTTAGCTGGGTCCACCTTCGGGTGTATCAGTCCTAGGGTGTCAACCTCTGACACGATTCAAGATGCACAGATAAATCTACGGATACCCAGTGCCTGCCCCGGAATACGTGCACGACCGTAGTCCACCGAACCTACACTGGCATACCCCACTATCGACGTTCACCTCTTACAATCAGCCCAGTAATCGTGCCCCACCCGGCCTAGCCCCAGGGTACCTTGATACATCTAGAGGGTTACTGCTGAAAATGGTCGTGTCTAGGGTTTCGCCTAACAGATTAGGTCATGTAATTCGTGACTTAATCCTTTTCCAGTCTAGTCATGTCAAGATGGTTAAGTATGTCATTTAAATTCGTGACTTAACCCGCCTATGTGTCATGTCAAGTTGGCTAAGTGTTGTCGTTTCAAGTTCATGACTTAGCCCTACAAATCGTGTTCAAGTTGGTTAAGTTGTCTTTTCATGTTCATGACTTAACCCTAATTGGCATTAATTGATTCGTTAATGCACCGAACCACTCACATTGGATCCTATTGTTCGTAGCCACTGGATTTTCCGGGTGCTTCCAGGCAGGTTTACTCTACGAACTTAACCCAACCTCGGGTTTCAAGCGCGATGTGACCAACTACCCACATTGGATTCTATTGTTTGTAGCAACTGGATTTGCCAGGCGGTTCCGGGCATATTTACACTACAAACTCAACCCAATCTCGAGTTGGCCACTTTCTTGTTTTCTAAAGTCATGCCCATGTTCTTATCAAATTCGTGCAACTTTCATAGCATGTTCATATAAATTTTATGTCCAACTAAGGCATGTTTCAAGTCAAGTTATGGCATGTTCAAGTCAAGTTTTCGTGCCATATTTCATGTTCTACTTATGGCAAATTTCACGATTTATGATTATAATTAATTCATGTTTTGCCTATTCTACCCAATCGTATCCCCGACGTATATAAACGTACTTCGTTGCAAGCATAAACAATTCAAGAGATAAAGGGGAATAACACCAAACATGTGATAGGCATATGTGGCAATTCCAACATCACTTGCATAATAAACAAGCTATAACATGTCACATGGTTTCAATAATAGCATGATGATAACTTGGCATAGTAATGGTTCCAACTTAGTTTAACATGATGAATTCAACTTTACATCATAGGCATAATAACCCTTGCGGCATAATAATAATTTTATTACAAACATGAAACATTAAAGGCATGGTAATTCTAATAGGCATAGTGGATTCCAATTTAGTATTTTTAACATAATGATTCTTATCTAGCATTATAAACATAATGATTCCAACTTTTCATCATAACCTAGCAATTCCTAATTTTTCATTAACATGATAGGTATATTAACATCCCAGGCATAGTTTCATTAATATCATAGACATGGTTTAATTAGCATCATATGCATGGTTTAATCAACATGAGGATTTCAATGACCATAATGATTCCACGGACATGTATTTGTTCAACTTGCAATAAAATTAAGCCCAAGTGATTCATAACAACATTAACATCATGATAAGTTTAACTTGCAACATTAACATAGCAATATTCCCAAATTTTGATTCAAAGTTAAACAATATAAACATGGATTAATAGTAGTTCTTAAATCCGGTTTCAATTCATAGCATGTCCATGTTATTTTAGCGTTTTTTGCCTAAAAAGTGACATAGAACTTACAATATAAAGCAAGCAATCCAAATCAAAACTTTAAATTAAATAGCCCCAAATCCGTTGTCTAAAGCGTCGTAGTTGTTGTAGCTTCTAGTTGTAGCCTTCAAGAATCATCCTTCGTCTTCTTTAATTTTGTTCTTTGTATTTTTAATTTAGAGTTCTAGGTTTAATGGCGGCTGCATGAGTGCTAAAATGAAATAGTATGATTTGATCTAGGTCTTAGGGTCTTTTTATAGTGTTTAGGATTAATTTTAGCCATAGGATAAACCCTAGGATAGATCTGAGCCATCTAAAATCGTCACAAGCCCCCAAAACAAG
The DNA here is from genome assembly GCA_030737875.1 of Allium sativum. Taxonomy (NCBI): domain Eukaryota; kingdom Viridiplantae; phylum Streptophyta; class Magnoliopsida; order Asparagales; family Amaryllidaceae; genus Allium; species Allium sativum. The sequence goes on along the minus strand of CM060926.1, from coordinate 479,753,791 downwards.
ACCCAGGAGCCAAAACAGGTGTACCAGGCCGACCAGGGAGGTCGACATCCAGGTCGACTCCCCAGTCGACCTGGGGGGGAGGTCGACCCCTAGGTTGACAGGGTGGAGGTCGACCCCCAGGTCGACTCTAGTGTCGACTTGGTTGGGGGGAGGTCGACCCTAGTGTCGACCCCCCTGTCGACCTGTCTGGGCGGGATTTTTCCCGCCTACCCTGTTTTTGAATTTGAATTTTTCGTGAAACTTTGCGAGGCCATATCTTGATCATACGGACTCCGATTTACGAAATTTTGGACTCTATTTCGCGTATTTTTCCGAGACGAACGGAATGTAATAGCCCGTTTCCTCTGATTCAGACTTTAGCATTTAATTCTGCCCGGTTTTAAGTTATAACGTGTTGTTTAAATTACGGGTTGTTACAGTAATTATGGATCGATTGACTAAGAATGCAAGATTTATACCAGTCAAATTGACCAGAACGGTAGCTAAGTTAGCAAAACTGTTTATGAAGTGGGTAGTGAGATTATGGAGTGCCTAAGGGCATTGTGAGTAACCGAGACCCGTTGTTTACTAGTGGGTTTTGGAAGAGCTTACAAGAGGCTCTAGGACTGGAATTATATCTCAGTACCGCGTATCATCCTCAAACCGACGGTCAGACAGAGAGGGTGAATCATATATTGGAAGATCTCTTGAGAGCTTATATATTGGATTTTGGTGGATCATGGGATGACCGTTTGCATCTAGTAGAGTTTGCATATAATAATAGTTACCAATTCAATATCGATATGGCTCCATATGAAGCTTTGTGCGGAAGACCGTGCAATTCTCCATCATGTTGGATAGAGACCGGCGAGAAGTTTGTGCTTGGACCAGATGTGTTAAGGGAATCTTCAGATAAGAATAAAATCATTCAACAACGGATGAAGGCTTCCCACGATAGGCAGAAGAGTTATGCTGACAAAAGGAGAAGAGACTTAAAATTCTCCGTTGGTGACTTAGTGTTTGTCAAGGTTTCCCCGTTGAAGAGCGTGATACGATTTGGCAGGAGAGGCAAGTTGGCACCAAGATTTGTTGGCCCATTCCCAGTTCTCAAACAAGTTGGGAACTTGGCATATAGAATTGAATAACCAAAGAAGATGGCAGGAGTTCACAACGTTTTTCATGTTTCCCAGCGAATGAAATTCGTGCACGACCCAGATATGACTATTTCACCTGATCAGTTAGAGGACTTCGAAGTGGAACCCGAGGCGGTTAGGAATCGCAAGCCGATTCGTATTGTTGAGCACAATACGAAGCAACTTCGAAGGAAGGCGGTGACGCTAGTCAAGATTCAGTGGGGCGAGAACGAGAATGACTGTACTTGGGAGACAGAGGAGAGCATCAGGAAGACGTATCTAGAACTCTTTGCCTGGTAAGAATTACATTGCAATTTAGCTATTCTGCATGCTAGGATAGACTTGTTTTTCATATTTGATTATTGTCTTATGGCTGATAGGCATGCTGGAACTTTTTGTGTGTTTGGTTAGGGAATTTTGGGGGCGAAATTTCTTAAGGAGGGGAGAATGTAACAACCGCATTCTACGCATCGGAAAATCATAGAATATTTATTTCTTTCTTATATGAATTCATATGGTCATGTGGCTTTGGGAAACGACCATTGGGGTCATTTACCATGTTCACGATTTTTTGCCGATTTTTAAATGACTGTTTTGCCCCTAGCTGATCTTGTTTCGGCCATAACTTTTGATTGAAAGGAGTTTTGACCTGAAACAACTTCCATTGGCTTCGGATGATGGTTTACCTTTCCATTGAGAGGTCACATGTGGAAAACGGACTTATCGTTCGGGAGAAATGGCTGAAATAAGGGTTGGAAGGTGAAAAACTGCTTAACCGGGCCAAATAGGGTGATTAATGAAGGGGCCCATAACCCATTTCGAGAATAGGGTTATAGGGAGGCTGAAAAGAGTTAGGGTTTCATTCCATTTTAGTTTTCTAGCCTCCACTTACCTCTTGGAAACCCTAAAAATGGCCTTCGACCTCTAAATCACCTCCAAATCACTTTCTAATCAAGTATTAAGCTTAGCAACATCAAATTAATGGAGATCTTCACAAAATCAAGATTAGAGCTACTGTTTACTATTGGTATTCACGGCATATCAGAGATTTATTTCAGATCTAAGGTTTATTTGTGGCTAAGGTGAGTGATTTGCATAGTTCCTCACTAATTATGGTCAATTAATGGTAATTAGTGATGATTAGCGAATTTATACACTAATAAATTCTGGAAAAATATTTATAAATTCTTAAATAATGTTTTAGAACTCTGTTAGAAATTTGGGTTAATTTGATTAAGTTTTACTAATCATGTCACTAATTTTTCTTAAACATGCTTAAGGGAGGAATATGGGTTTTTGGCTATGTTTGATCCATTTTAACCTATCATATTGATGTTTTGATGTTTGAGGTCACTTCTACTTGTTTCTATGACTGTATGGTATGCTTTGTGATTGATTAGAAGAGTTAGAATGGTCGAGAACGCTGTCGAATGGCATAAAACACTCGCTGGAAAAGTTGAAGGAAGACAGTGCAGGTTTTCGGATCGGGTCGGATGGATGTGCTCGGACCGGATAATGGGTTGGGCAAGGGATCACCGAACCGAACCGAGGATTGGCATAAGAGAAAGTTTGGAAAATAGGAAGGCCATTATGGCTAAAATGGGATCGGATCGGAGCATCACAACCGAAGGGGCCAACATCTAAAGGAGGAGAGCTATCGAACCGAACCAAGATGCATCTACCCGACCCGACCCGCCAGATGGCACCAGAACCGAACCGATGTACTACGAAGGGACTTGGAGGCCACGACCCGACCCGGAGCACTTGGAAGGAGGCCAATCCGAACCGACAGAGAAGAAGGACTGAGGATCCGAACAGATCCAGTAATGACCAATAACCCGAGATGCAAAGGTAGTCCAAATGGAAGTTAGAGCTCAGGATCCAGTTGGGAACCAATGAGTTCACTTTATGATTGGACATTGTTGTGGGACATGTGCTAAGGAGTTTTCGATGTTCATAACTTCGATTTACCACTGAAAAGGAATGATGGGCTACGTATCAGTGCAGTAGAGTCACCGCAACTCGAGGGGCAAAGTGATCGTAGTAAGACTATGAGCCAGTGCAGTGGAGCCATTGTGACTCCATGGGGGCAGATTGGACATAGTAAAGGATTAGTAAGGCTATGAGCCAGTGCAGTGGGGTATGTACGACTCCATGGGGCAAAGTGGACATAGCGAAGGATTAGTGGCTATGGATCAGTGCAGTGAAGCCGTTGTGACTTCATGGGGCAGAGTGATCATAGCAAAGTGTTGGGTGATCGAAGTGGTGGATATTGTATGCTTTATGCACTGAGTGAGAGATGTGACGATGGTTGCTATGTTTGATTTGTTTGCCATCACTATGACATGCACACCCTCCTCCCCCGTATGCTTGTACACCATATGTTAGTGGCACCTTAGAGTGTTGTACATTATGTAGTGCTAACTCTTTGGTTGCAAGTCCAGGTTTATGTATGGTTTAGTATCCCTTTTATTGCTCTGTTTAGCTGTTTATCGCTCACACCAGACTTTTGTCTGACCCAGAGTTTTATGTCTCTTCTTATTAATCTGGGTGCTCCTAAACGATTAGACTAGAGACAGGTTAGCTGGTGATGCACGGGTAGCTGATCTGGAGGCAAGTAGGAGGCTTCCACGTATGATATATATAGTCTCCCTGTGTCGTTGGTGGTCACTAGTTGGGCATTAGTAGTGTACCTCCCTTGTCTTGCTTTTACCTTTAGAGACAGTTTGAAAAGTTGTAATAATGATGATGTGGAACATAAGCTGTATTTGGATTTTCCGCTGCTATGATAGTTTGTTTTCAACTTATGCACTGTCTCACCTGTTTTATACCAAGTATGTTGTTATTATATTTTGTTCTATGCGCTGTGAGACATTCTACAGTTACCTTGTTGATTCTTCGTCTTCTTCCTCTTCTTCTGATGACCGTCCCGTGCTAACTGGACATGTGTACATCGCACTTTTGGAGTAAATGTCGGTTGGTGCGGGGCCGGCCGTCACACTACAAATAATCTGGATGTTATGAGTGCTTACCATTGTTGGATGAGTGTTCTAGTTTCCATGGATGAATGGTTGAATTGTTTGTCGTAAAGTCTATCACTGTCCGATGTGGGGAAGGTAGTATTGAGTTTTTCTCCGATGTTGTGGGTAGATTAGTATGCTTGTCTATCCATTCTCATATACTTTATTGTTGAAGTTTGTTAGCTGTTTTATAGCTCACTAAGACTGTTGTCTGAAACACGATTTTATGTCTCCTCTTATTACCTTGGGCTGTTCATCCAGTTATGGATGGGCAGACTAAGTAGCAGGTTACAGGTGGTTAGTGAGGACGATGTTGCTGTACGTAAGCGAGCAGGAGGCTGGCGTACCATTTTTATTACTATCTAGTATTTCTGTTTACGCTATTTAAGTGCTCTATGAGGGTTGTAGTGAGGCTTTATGAACAAACTTTGGTATCAGTTGGATAACCTTTCAGGATGTTGAGAGAGTTTCTAAAGTTTGCTATATGATGCTTCATTACAATTACCTGTTGTATACGTTCTATTATATTTTATCCTTGCAGTGTGAGTTTTACGGCAGGTTCCGATGTTGTTAACCTACTCCTATGATCGTCTGTAGCTTCTTGGCACACTCTTCAAAGCATTATTCCTCCTGTTTAGTGCAGGGGTTATGGGCGGTCATCACATGGCATGTCAAATATAAGCATGGACTAAAGCCTCATAACCGGGAAATGGTATAGAATTGGGTAGGACGCATAGCTAAGTGGGTAGCTCTCAATTAGGGTGTATTGTCACTTGATCTAGAGAAAATCCATTTGCTTCTTTAATGTATTTCGATGCTATCCCTTTAGGAAACGATTGCTGATCTAAACCATTGGTAATAATACATTCAGTACACTCAAGTGAAATGAGTGACCGATGATGTTTATCTTAGGTTGTAAGATGTTCTTGTTGAACCCGGTATATTCCTCTCTAGAGATACACTGTTGGAAGGGCGTCTCATACTTAACAGTTGGAATCCATTCTCTAATAAGAGCCCGCCTTTTTTTATTATATATTGGGTATGTGGAACGTGGGATGAAAGCATTCCACTAGATTTCTATTTTTTTTATTTAGACATTATTATAATAGCAGAAGAGTGTTGATTTTTAAGAAATATTTTGGGTTATCGTAAGGTAAAAACCATCAGTGTTTATGTGTGGATTGGTCTTACGATTATCTATTCTTTAAAAAAGGATTTTTAAATTTAAACCAAGTGGTTGAAGTTTATTCACACTAGTCCCATAACTGACCCAGAGTTTATTTTGTTTTGTTTTACCCTAAACTCTTGGGTGCCCAAATTTGTATAGGCAGTCAAATAGTTTGGATTTTACAGATATACTTGGAAGAGCTTGGAGTTGGAGACTTCAGGATTTTATAGTTGTTTTTTGTTTCTGCTTTGATGTTATGTGTTGTACTCTAAGATGGTATGTATATACAATTATAAGTTTGTATTTCAAAAGTTATGTTATATAATATACTTTATTCGTTCTGATGTGAGGCTCATGTTTATTCTGACCCCGATTTGTTGTATTCCTCTTCTTCTATTCTAACTTTTTTTTCACCCTCTAACTTCTTTCTATTAATGGTCTGGTATGTTCGATGGTTGAATAGTTGACATGAGTTTTAATTCGATTTTCAGAGTCGAGAATTCTAGTTCGTTACGTTGACAATGTGGCATTCAAAGTTATTATGCTATTAATGAAAAGTAATCGTAGCCCAGGCCTCGACAAGTGGGAAATGAAAAAATCGGGCGGGCAATAGGGCTAAGAGGATAGCTTCCAATTAGGATGTATTATCACCTATTTGGAGAGAATCCATTTCATTCTTTATTTTATTCGATGATATCCCATTTTGTAAAATGGTTGCTGATCCCAACCATTGATATACATTCGATACACTCAAGAGAAATTAGTGGTTGACTATATGTGGTCAGGTTACAAAATGTTCATTTTGAACCCAGTGTATTACTCTCTAGAGATACATTGTCGAAAGGTGGTTCCATACCTTGTCACAGTTGGAAATTCATTACCCAATAAGTGCCTGCGGTTTTGATTATATATTGTGTATGTGGAACGTGAGTGCAAGCGTTATGCTAGATTGTTATTTATTTGATTAAACATTATTATAATATCACAATGGTATTGATTTAAAGAATTTTTTGTGTTATCTTGAGGTTAAAACCATCTGCGTTTATGTGTGGATCGGTCTGATGATTATCTTTTCTTTTGGAAAAGGATTTTTGAAAGTTAAACCAAGTGTTTGGAGTTTACTCACACCAGTCTCGTGACTGACCCAAAATTTATTTTGTTTTGTTATACCCTAAATTCTTGGGCACCCAAATTTGTACGGGTAGTCAAGTAGTTCAGATGTTTACAGATATACTTGGAGGAGCTTGGAGCAGGAGGCTTCAGCATTATAAAGTATTGTTATTTCCGCTGTGTTGTAACTCATATACTTAGTATGTTATATGATTAAAATTTTGTATTTCAAACATTATGATATTATATTTTGTTCCAATACGATGTGTGATTCTGTATTGTTATTTCTGTTCTTCTTATACCTTTTTCTTCTTTATTTCATAATGATTCGTATTTCTGTGCAATTTGGGTTGGACGTGTGTTGTATTCAGTCAATTCAAATAGTACGAAAATATGGTCCATTACAGTTGGTGCCAGAGCTTAGGTTGGGTGAATACCTAGGCTTTGATATGGGTTACTCGTTATAGGCAGGGTCAGTAGTACCCTAGAATGAGTTGAGTGTATATATAGGGGAGCGTATTTGTTAATTGATAAAAAAATGGTTTATATTGTGTTGGCTAGTCTGGTGAGTAGTTTATGAATTTTGGTCGAATCGTGGGACGCCATGACATCAATAAGAGTTTATAAACACTTAAATAGATGGTGAAATGAAAACCCAGGAATTTGAATTATGAAATTTAAATTTAACTTAATCAAGTTAAATGGATTGAAGTGAGTAAATTGACTAGAATCAATTTGAATGAGATTGAATGCATATGAATGGAATATGAATTGAATATAAATATATTGATTTTAAATTATTCGAATTGGATGAATATAAGCATATATAGTATGCAATATGAAAGGGAACCAAAAGTTTTATACAACTAAAATTTGTTGAAATATGAAGAGTAGAGTTTCAACGTAAGTGGATTTTGAAAAGTAAACAGGTTTGAAGCATTTTTCCAACCGTAGTAATTTCAGGGATGAAATTATTTTAAGGGGGAAAGAATGTAACGACCTGAATTTTTAGTCGATTTATTTTAAATATTTAAGATGGTTATAAATATTGAGTTGATAATATAAATGAATTTAATTATCAAGTTTTAATAATCGATATGCGATTTATTTAGAATATATTGAATTATCATAATTAGAAAATGAAAAATTTTCAATCCGAAATTAGAATAAAACCGTAATGATTCCGATAATGAATATAAATTGTATTTGTTTTTAAATGATAATAATAATTTATTATCAAAGAAATTTTTTTGAATTTAAATTTTATCGATTTAATATGGTTATTTTATTCATACGTTCGAGTTAAATTTTTTAATCTATTCTATTGAGTTCAGAATAGTGTTATGACGTTGTAATGTCAGTTGTTACAGATTTGTGGTTTCGAGTTATGAACCACGAGATAATTGAGTAGTGGATAAACTCAAAATTGAATCGGTTCTTTTATAAAACAAATCGTATTAATTTAAAATCAAATCAAAATCAAAATCTATACTTATCAAATCAAATTAATAAAAGTTGATTACTTCTACCTTAAGTATTAAAAAGTATAGGCTAAAAATTAAATTGCTCAGGCATATTCCTTAGTGCCCAAGTTCTTCACCTTATATAGATCCTGCCTACCTTCTTCTATCTCACTTCTGAAAAACAAATAAAAGTCAAAGTTTTCAAACAAAATGAATGGTTGTTCTTTACTTTGAAACCGCACACAACCCTCTCCTTTTCTTCTATTTCCATTCTTCAAAAAAATCGAAGTCCTTGCTTCATCAAAACAAATCCTCCCTTTTGAATAAAAATAATAATTATCGAATCATAATTAAAATCGATTTCAAATCGTGAGGCCAGCAGCTCAACTCAACCTAGAAGCGATCGTGTACCGCGATTTCAAGAGGGATTTTTTCAATTGAGTTTCCATGAAGATCGACCGTATCAGAACAGACTTCGGTATGGTCGACACTCGAATTTAGTGAAGACATAGGTTGAATCGAGTGTGGCTTTGAGTTGTCGAGGTGGAGGCGCTTGTGTAGCGAGCTTCCAGTGGGTTTGATGGAATTGGGTGTTGCAGTTTTTCATTGGTACTGTGCGTGGGTGGAGTAGTCGCGTTATCCTTTTGGGGATTGTAAGTGTTGACGATCGAACTGAGTGGTGTAGGGGGTGCGAAAATGGAGTATTAGGGGAATACAGGTCCATTTAAATTAGGAGATGAAGTATGTGGGTTGCTTTTTTAGAGGAACAAATGAGCGAAATTTGGATGTATTGATGGTGTTTGGCATGGAGAAACCATGAAGTTCAGCAGTTGAATGATGGGAAGTTCAGTGCAGCAACCCGAAATTTCTGAACCAATTTAAAATTTTAATTTCAGCTATTTTAATGGATTATAAGATTCTAACATGATTTGTTTTGAGAATTATACTTTTAAAATTTATTTTAAATGTATAAATTTAAAATTTAATTGATACGAAGTTGAAATGGCGTGGTAGTTTGAAAATTTGATATTAAACTTCAACTAAATTTATAGAATTCAATATAACTTGGATTTCAGTAACACAAGAAACATTGGAATATTTTTAACTGTAATTTTCTAATGATTGCAAGAAACTGAGATTTCACTTTATAAATTGTAAGTTGTGTCCAGTTTAAAATTTAGAATAGTCGCTATGGAATTTATATGTATTTTAAATTATATATAGCCCTTAAAAATAGACATTTTGCAAACGACCTTCATTTTCAACGAAGCCACTTCTGTTGGATCTGAAATGTCTATTATCTTGTTTAAAATTTTGTAATTTTGGAATCAATATGTTAGCGTATTAAATTTAAACATGTTTTCAATTTCAGTTTGAATTTAATAAGCCAGTTAAAAGGACATTTTTCAAACAGTCTCCAAATATGACGAAATTAATTTTGTTAGGACTGTATCATCAAAACAAAGCTATATTTCAAAATTCTTAATTTTTTGAGTTGGTATGTTGCCCGGGTAAATTAAAATATACGTATAATTTAATATTGACCGTTATATTAATTTATAGTTTAATTTTGATAAAAACCGATCAAAACAATCGAATTGGCTTATAAACATATTCCATTATGTCCGGAATGGGGGTATTTGGTTAGGAACGACAGTCATTGGGTTTGATTTGGAGTTCAAATTGATAAACAAGTATTTTTGTGAATTAAATCAAATTATATATATATATATTCATTGGTCAAACCCTATTCATCACAAACCCGTGGTCAATGTTTTTTCTGCCCCCATCAGTGTTCGATGATTAAAATCGTTCGATCGTTCTTTCCCCTTTTTCTTCTGATCCACTCAATGAAATTCAATAATTCCAAAAGCAAATATGTAGAGATTTGTGAGGACTTTAAAATGGTATGGGGTTAACCATGTTTCGTTGAGTATATTTCTTGAATTTGCTACCCAAAGGGGCATCGTTCTTACGAAGATTTAGGCATTACGAGGTACGAGCTGCACGTGCTTGGGGGCATTTTGGTAGCGTTGTCGAAGGCTTCAATGTCGAAGTCTCTTATCGAACTCCAGCATGGTGATGGAGGGTGAATTTTGAACCCTAACTAACAATGGAATGGGTCCGGTAGTCGGATGTTCAGCGGGAAGGAGATTAATGGGTAGGGAAATTAATTTATTTAATTAACCTTAATTAATGCAGTTATGTAATTAATGTATAAATTGTCGTATCTTTTTCACACGAGGTCGAAATCCGACAATTTCAGTTGCGTTGCGTTCGTATCAACGAATATTACAACATAGAACTGACCAGAATGGAAACGGAGCAAGTTGAATTTTTAAGCTAAATTAAACGTTTGTTTAATTTAGTTTAAAAATAAAATTCTCAAATAAAGACTGACGGAGTAGAAATCAAAGTGAGAATCCTCTCACTAAAATTTTGTGTAGTTATTTATTTTATAACTGAAAATATATAGATTGCCTTTTTATCTTTTTTAATAGTCATAAACTGTTATACGGTGCATGTTAGCTCACATTCACTATTGTTTGAAAACCATGGATGATTTAATTCACTGTATTGTGTTATGATTGTGACAATTAACATATCAAAAATAATGTTAATATTATTGTGGTAGTTGAAATTAAATTATAAAAATTCATTTATTAATTAAACAGTGAAAATTGGTCAATTAGAAAAATAATTCGAATCAAATCAAAATTGGTTAAATTTACTAACCATGATTAATTTGAATTCATTGTTGTAGGTTGAAAACCCCACCCGGGTCTGGAGACGATAATTAATTCACATCTCCCTTGGATTTGACTGTATGTCAACCAATTGGTTGATAGACTGTTATCAGCGTTATTTAATTATTTAATGCTTATACTGTTGTAATGGTACTCTGTATGTGAATTGAATGTTTAATGGTTGTTTATCACTATTTTTGAATACATGCGATGTATGGAATCCATATAAAAAAGATTATATGGTAATTGATTGAGTTTGATTCCGATTCTGAAATAATGAATATTTTAAAATAATATTCAGTGAAAAATTGAAATATGATTTAGATGTTCGATTTTGGATGGACACGAAAATATTGAAGTACATGAAGCCGAGTTAAGTAGAAGTGCATCATTTTAACTCGAACAGATTTTTCTGTCAATTTTATTCATTTTATAATGAATATTGAAAAGAATTGATTTCAAAATCTGATATTTTGAAAATATTATCATTTTAATATTATAATGATATAGAATCTTCAATTTTATTTAAAACTGAAAGCGAAGTTGAAATCGTTATAAAATGTAACGACCCAACTTTCGAACACCTCGGAAGTCTTGCCATTATTAAGAATAAGAATAGAAAGAAGATAAAATCACAGAAACATCAGAATCTCACAGCGGAATTTTTACAAAAGATGATACTTCATAATATTATATAGCAGTACATATTACATCAGACCATACTGAATCTAGTGATACAAGCCATTCATAGTACATTCATAATTATGCATATCATTGACGACTAACTTGCAGACTTAATTGTACAGTAGATAAGATAAGTAGACCAGCACACAGAAAGTTCCATTCCAGCTTTCAAGTTTTATCCAATCCTGATTCACTTGTTTATTCATAACAAATGTTATGAATACCCAAGAGTTTGAGGGAAACACAAAAAAATAAACTCCAGGTCAGTCAGAGGACTGGTATGAGTAAACAGTTTTAAAACAGAATAAAGAAATAAAAATACCTCATAAGACCACGCCGTGAACATGAAACGGGTTTTTACCTTACGAGATCATAACACTTTGTATACTTGAGATCATATATTATCATAGTGTCTAGGTGTTTCAAAAATAACTTAGAATCTAGAAGAATGCTTACATCTCACATTCTTCTATATAGTATACAAGTAAAAACCGCTTGGCGCTTATGGAAATTGGGTTTCCAACCATGACAAGGTATGGGACCACCTTCCGATGATGTATCTCTAGAGGCGAATACACCTGGGTTCAACAAGAACGTCTTGCAACCTGACCCACACATGACCGACCACTCGTTTCTCTTGAGTGTATCGAATGTATATCACCAACGGTTGGGCTCAAACTACCGTTTCCCGAAAAGGGACAGCATCGAAATAGATTAAAGAAGTATAATGACCCGAACTTCCCCGGTTAGGAAAGCCCGGATTGAGTTGAGGACAAGACACATCATAACGCAAACAGAAGAACATTTCATCATTTATTACAACAATTCCATTAGAATACAAGAATATTACAGAGTATGAATGAATAAAAAACATTCAATAAATATCAGTGATTACAATACATTACATAGCAGCGGAAAAATAACACAATACACAACTGAAAAGAATATACGAATACATAGCTTTCCGAATATAATTCCGGCTGCAAATCAGGATCCTGTGAATATAAATCTGCAAAACCAAAACTACTAGCTGCCCGGGTGGAAAATAGGGGCACCCAGATTTTAGGTTAAAACAATAAACTCCGGGTCAGTCATGTGACTGGTGTGAGAACTAAAACAGTTATTAATCTTTAATTTAAAGTTAGGTAAGTCAAGGGAACACGCCGTATAACACGGAACGGGTTTTCTCCCAAGACTACCAGTGCATAAAACAACAGCGCAATGGTAAATAAAGAACAATGAAGCTATTATAAGAGCTAGGTCCCATCACATAATGCAACACAAGCCGGAGGATAGGGTTTTACCTTATAATAGCCACAGCATGCTTGATATGCTAAATTTCATGTTTTATTATTACTATAAGTGTATAGTGCCAAACAATTTCAATCATAAGTATCAATCATAGATGGCATAAGTGCCCCATACCACTATGTCGTGATATATAGGTTTACAATCAAAAGCGCAATTGTCACGTATTGGAAATTGGATTTCCGTCTGTGAACTGAGGCCAAGGATCATCCTCTATTGACTTGAAGACGACAGCCATGGTTCAAGAGGTATTTTAGTAGCATAATGGTGTAAGAATGATTTGATATGAATTAGGTTAGGTCTAAGGGTGTATTTATACAGGTAGCAACTAGTTTAGGCCCTTAGATTAACCCTAGGATCAATCCGGACCATCAAAACACGTCTCATGCTTCAAAAATGAGTTCTGGGTCAAAACAAGCTGACCAGTAGGTTTTCTGCTCGTCCTGGGCGCACCTGCAAAGTGCGCCAATGCAAAATTGTATGGGTGCACTTCCCAAGTTCGCCAGTGCAATTTTGTTCTAGCGCACTTCCCAAGTGCGCCAGTGCATTCTGGTCGGTTTCTGGTTTTTTCTGCCTAACTTTATTTGTCCATATCTTCTTTGTACGGTATCCGTTTTACGCACACTCGGACTCTATTTCAAGCAGAATTCCGAGACGAACGCAATGGACTAACCCGTTTCCCTTGATTCTTATTTTAAAATTTAATTATACCCTGGTTTCTAGTTTCAACATGTTATTAAAATTCGGGTTGTTACATTCTCCCCTCCTTAAAGGATTTCGTCCCCGAAATCTTCAAGTTAAGAAGAATGTGTCCTACCATCCAATCATCCATCTACTCAATCATCAATCACGGGCATCTATTGTCCTTAAGATATTTCTAATGTGAACATATGTAGGAAGTGTGTGTATATGTTCCTTATCTAATGCAAATGATCAGGCCTGATTGATCTTCTTAATGCAAAATATGTTTAGTGCCCTAAGTCCATCATGTATGCAAATAGTCCTATTCATACTAACACTATATGTGTGCACAAACATCCATCCATATGCAACATCCACATGATAACATATTCAAATTCATCCACGAACAAGTATAAACACTCATGCATATGCAATATGAAAGGTGACAGAGCTGATCTAGTGTCTAATGTGCGTCTACATGCATCCACGAGCAACCATTAGCAACCGCTTGCAACCACTTGCAACCATCAATCATAACATGTCTCAAACATATGATTACACCCAATTGTTCCTACCTAAAGATATAGTCGAACGATAGAAGCAAGTAAAAAAATTTGTGCTCATTAGGTAGTGTCAAAAATGGAAATCTATGTCAAATATATACTGATTAGGAGAAGAACTCCCTAAGCACCAGCCCGAAGACCGAAATCAACATCAGGCTGATGCCCAAAGAATTACTCAACCCAACGGACACTCTCAAGCCCCAACATGTATTGCTAACAGATGATCCATATGGGGTTTTGCAACAGAAACAGGATTGAGAATAGGACCGAAAGGTTATACTTAAAAGATAACATACAAGTAAGCTCTATAGGAAAAGAGGGATCAAGGATATACTCTTAAAAAGAGATATGATGCACGTGTCTAGTCTTCAATCTTCTAATCGCATTTTCTTGAGCTTAACTCCATTGTGCTTTGACCGTCTTAAGCTTCACAATTTCGTAGCTTCTTAATTTCTCTTTCCAAAATATGAGTTGGAACTCATTTCACTGTCGCCTCTCGTTCCACTTTCACTTATTATTTTTCTAGTATATCCAGCTTAAACATAACTACGTACTCATGGTTCCATGCAAGCTCTCCAAAATTCACTAGTGAATTCACTTACTAGAAGGTATTCCACATAAATGAATTATCTCCTGAAAATAAACAAATGCCAACCATGTTGCCAAGTGTACTTACTAAGGTGATTTTCTATAACTCATATATAAGCGAAATGAACCGTCCGCCTTAGTGGCGAACACTACACGAGCGGATTGATAAATGTATCAAGAGATTCTAGGTAACTAAGCATGGCAGAACCCTAAGGGTTACACTAGACTTCGAGGGTATTACCGAGGCAAGTCAAGAGTCTAAATACCCTCTTTTCATACTCGAGAATGGTATCATTTCTGGATAACCACTCCATCCCTAGAAACAACCCATAGCCCAAAAACATAAGCATTACTTCTAAACTCAACATTTAGCATACACATTCTCAAATCCAAATAAGTCATAAATAAATGAGCCGATTCCCCAACATGATTTGAGACAAAAATGGGACCCTCTACTATGCTAGTACTAAGGTGCAGAGACTCAACTATCGAAGCAGAATCAAAAAGGATGCGATGTACAAAAACAAAGTTCCCATGGTATGATAGAAAATAAAAGCTAAACTTTTAACATAAACGTTACCACCTCTTCTTAGGTATGCTAGTTGTGAGATCATACAATTGCCCTCTCGATGATCTTGTCCTTTGCCCTTGTCCTTGTCCTCTAATACTTAACTACATGTCCCTTTTAACCATACTAAAGATACTCTCTTTTGTCGTGGGTTTTATTATTCTTTCACTTTGGCCTCTTTCCTTTCACCTTTTCTTCCTTCGTGGATTAAGCCATATCAACAAGTTTCTCATCCTTAGGCTTGTGTTCTTTATCCTCGTTCTCGCTATCCTTGTATAGCTTGTTGACAAGTTTCTCGAAAGCTACCTCCATCGCATGGCAACCCTACAAAGATTGAACTAAGATTACACGCAGATGGAACTACTGCGGCTGCAGATGGAAGTTGGGCACTTGTTTGCCTTCCTACATGTGTCGTACACCTACAAAACTATGGTGAAAAAGAAAGAGAGAAGAAACTCAAGGAGAGAATCAAAAGATAGTGCATATGGCTTTGGGGAATATGCCTTTCAAATAAAACAAGACTTTTCTTAGAAAATTCTTCTTTGTAAACGGTTTTTGAAAATAGTTTTCCGAAGGTTTTAAAAACTTTTGCCCAGTCCGGTAACCTTCTGCTCTGATACCAAATGTAACACCCCACATCCGTTTAGGTCACTCACAAAGGGAATGCATTAACTTCAATGGAGCATTATGGGTACTGGAACAGAAATATTACAAGACAGACATATAAAAAAAGCGAGAGGTAAAGTAGAAGTACTTCAAATCATTTATTAAATATAATTGTTTACAATAAAAGCCCACCAACTTTCAAATACCCAATTACATAGCTAAAATATCTGTCTTTCTTAAAAACAAAGAAGCATGAAAATAAATTGTAGTATTCCCTAATAAAGCAAAGCAAGCCATAGCCAAGAGAGATCTAAGCAGCACATGAAAAAGCCTTACAGCTTGGTAAGATCCGAACTAAGCTGAATTTCCACCCTGCGAACCCGGGGGGGGGGGGGGGGGGGAGGGGGCAGGAATGGAAGAAAAAGAGGCGAAACAAACCGGGTCAGTCATAAAGACTGAGTAAGTCCTAGTGGCTTTCAGCATAAAAACAGGTGAAGATAATATGCCATGGATAAACTGAAAGTAAACATAAGCATGATGACAAGGTAAGCTACAGGCACGATGAATCAAGTATAACATCCCATGCTTCCAATCAAGAGTATCGTCACAGGGTTCCTACCAAGTATCACATTGCAAGGTTTCTATTAAGTATAACATCGCAAGATTTCTAAGCTTCACCATTTCACTATTTTCCTTGATTTCCTATATTCTTTGCACCACCTAACTAGCGTTTCAATTTGTTTACTAAGCATTAATTACAAGATAAGTGATCCCCCATAAACCACATGATAGTTTTATAGGTACATATCCCACGATGAGGGTCCCACCTCATATTGACAGTTTCATGTCCCCACCGCACCTATCTTAATTGATCGGCACTTACTTACAATGTTTCATATCTGTTATATACTAAGGTTATCCCAACCCCATAGTTGTGGTAGCCTTCAGGACTACATCTAATATGAGGATTTTCACCTCCACTAGCCCAATTGCCAAAAATGTGTTAGATGTATCCTTATTACCCTAATCAATCGGCTCCTGCTCGACCTAGTTTTTGCGGCCCCCTACTCGTAGATACCTGTGCTGGTCCCACCCTAGGGTGTATCACTCCCTAGGATGGCAACCCCGACACCCTTTTTGATGCACATCTTTATATCTACTAATGCCCAATGGCTAAATTTTCCACTCCGAAATACGTGCACGCCCATAATCTGTCGGAACCTGCACCGCTGCATCCCTTGCCGCCGTTTTGACCGCTTACAATCAGCCCAGTAATCGTGCCCCACCTTGCCTAGATCAGGGTACCGTTGATACCTAATTTGGGTTACTGCTGAAACGGGTCCCGCTACTAGGGTTTTCCTAGGGTCTATTCGTATACCCCACAGGTTGGTTAAGTGTTATCTATTTAACTTAACCCCACCCCCATCATGATATTGTGGTTAAGTGTTCTCCCTTATGTTACTTAACCCTACCGCATGTCTTGTTATATCGTTTAAGCATTCACCCCTGTGCTAACTTAACCCTTACCACACCTCACGTTAGATTGGTTAAGTGTATGTTAACTCAACCTCATCCACTAGCCATTTTATAATGGTTAAGTGTTACCCTCGTGTATTTACTTAACCCTACCACACATCAGGTTATATTGGTTGGGTGTTATCAACCCATTCAAGTTAAACCAACCCATTTAACTTAACCCTCCATTTCATCAGATTGCATTGGTTAAGTATATCAAGTAATTCATGGCTTAACCCGCCCACATATCATGCTGAGTTGGTTAAGTATTATCTATATATTCAAGTTAACTTAACCCTGTCACGTGTCATGTTTATTGGTTAAGTGTCATTAGTCTAGTCATATTACTTAACCCACCCATTCATGTCATATCGGTTAAGTGTCATTAGTCTAGTCATATTACTTAACCCACCCATTCATGTCATATCGGTTAAGTGTCATTAGTCTAGTCATATTACTTAACCCACCCATAAGTCTGATTAACAGTTATGTTGGTTAAGCCCATATTTATAAGTTTTACATGTTCTTAACTCATACCGGTTAGGTCCACATTTACATGTCAAATTTCCATGTCATCCCACCTAACCCTCTAACCATACCCACGTCTTATTATGGTTAATATTCCTTAATTCATTCATTATGACAAACGAATCATGACCTCTCACATTAGACCGTGCACTTTGTGGCCACTGGATTTGTCGGGCGGTTCCGGGCAGATTTACACCACAGACTGAGTCTAACCTCGTGTCGTAAATCATTACGCCTACAATTCGACTTTTGACCTCTCACATTAGACTGACACTTTGTGGCTACAGGATTTGTCGGGAGGTTCCGGGCAGATTTACACCACAAACTGAGTCTAACCTCGTGTCAAAGGTTCATTAATGGTCGTATTCCCCCCAAAACACCAATATTAGTTCATGTGTTTAACATATCGAAATGTTCATGTTCTTGTTCAAGTCAATTATCCAATACACGGTCATTTTCATGTTTCAAATTCCCAACTTTACATATTAATAAACATATGCCCAAGTTCCAAAATTATATGCCAATATATATATATATATATACGTATATATATATATATATATATATATATATATATATATACATACATATATATATATACATACATATACCCAATTCTAGTTAGTTTACATATGTCCAATTCTTGCCTATTTACATGTATGCTAGGTTTATGCCATTTTACCCATATCAAGTTCTACCCAAGATTACATGTATCAAGTTTCATGATGTAGTTATCCCAAACTATAATCCTTTAATACACGCCAGTTACCCAAATTCATATTTATGCCAATTATCAAGTTTACAATTGCTTTTACATTCAAAGTCCCAATTCTACTTATGCCCAATCATAAACTTAATCTTTTGATTTAATTTACATAGGCCCGAACTCGTGATTTGATTTACATGCTAATTCATTATGCCCACTTCATGCCAATTTAATTATGCCAATGGCCAAACTTGCAATCTCAATTATTGACAATACCCCAAATTTCCAATTTCATGTTATGCCATCAATTTTACCAAACATATATATCCATTATAGACAACAATCCCATATTTCCCCGTATTCAATCGTACGCAAATTGCGGTTTAGGCCTAGGTCCGAAATTGACCTAGGTTCATCGAAAGAAAATAAATAGGGGAAGGTAGAATTTGTATAACAATCAGCATAGAGAGAAAACTGGCATAAAAACATCATCTCTGGCATAAAAGATAGATCTTGATAATAATATCAATATGAATCAAGAAAAACTGATTTATAATAGGCTGAATAGAACATAAGCTTGACATGAGAACGAACATAGAAAAGTCCCAAAACTCAAGATTCAAGAAGCAATTGAAATAGATCTGAATCAATAAACAAACTTAAATCCAATTCCACTTTATTCCATGGCCATATTGTAATTCAAATGTTTAAATCTAAAAAAATAGAACTTAAAGAGCATGGCAAATGAATTGAGAACTGAATTTGTTGTAAAAATGTCGTGGCGTTGTTGATTTATTGTCTTGAATCATTGTAGAAGCCTTGTTCTTTGAATTGATTTGAGTATGAATGTTTGTACTTTGATTTCGAGAAGGCGGCCATGGTTCAAGAGGTATTTTAGCAGCAAAATGGTGTAAGAAAGATTTGATATGAATTAGGTTAGGTCTAAGGGTGTATTTATAGGGGTAGCAACTAGTTTAGGCCCTTAGATTAACCCTGGAATCAATCCGGACCATCAAAACACGTCTCGGGCTTCAAAAATGAGTTCTGGGTCAAAACAGGCCGACCAGCAGGTTTTCTGCTCGTCCTGGGCGCACCTGCCAAGTGCGCCAATGCAAAATTGCATAGGCGCACTTCCCAAGTGCGCCATTGCAATTTTGTTCTGGCACACTTCCCAAGTGCGCCAGTGCATTCTGGTCGGTTTCTGGTTTTTCTGCCTAACTTCGTTCGTCCATATCTTCTTCGTATGTTATCCGTTTTACGCAAACTCAGACTCTATTTCAAGAAGAATTCCGAGACGAACGCAATGGCGTAACCCGTTTCCCTTGATTCTTAATTTAAAATTTAATTGTACCCTGATTTCTAGTTTCAACATGTTATTAAAATTCGGGTTGTTGCAAAGAACATCTTGCAACCCGACCCACACATGACCGACCACTCATTTAGCTTGAGTGTATCGAATATATTGTCACCCACGATTGTTGGCCCTCCAACTGTAATCCGTAAGATACAAAATCGAAAGAAGATAAACAATGAATTTTCTCTAGATTGGTGACAAGTATACCCTACTTAGGAATGACCCACCTTGCCATGCTGCCTGCCTGATTTTTGTCATTTCCGGGTTGTACGGCTAGAGGTTACGTATTTCTTTAGAATATCTGATCACCATTCACTTTGAATGCCACATCATCAAACCCGTCAATTCACTAATTGATTTCCAAAAATATCACGGGTATAAAAAGCCAGGAGGAATGAATTCCTCCGCCACCAGATGTAATACCTTTAAGAGATCAACCGTACATGATTGGTTAGGTATACTCTGTCAGACACGCGTCCATACAAGTTGTCCTGGGACTGGACAAACAGAAAAAACCATTCTAGAATAGAACGACCCTTGCATTTCACTCCTTTTTCAATTACCATCATCATAATCTAATTTGCAACGCTTATGCCCATATGGAGTAGTTTTCGGATAATATATCCAATCGGTCTCTCCGTATTAACAACGATGGTCAAAACACTTCGATAGTCGGTTATTTAACTATCGAAATAAACATAAACATTCACTCAAATGTACAACTAAACATCACACAACCAGGGGCACTTTTTAATTAACATTCGTTTTTACTCTTCGAATTCCTATATCTTACCAGATATTTCTCAAATCCTGTTTTTCCTTTTTCACACATCTTGGAAAAACATTCCCGGTTATTATAAACTTTTATTCTTTCATGTTCCAGAAAATATACATTATTAACGTTCGAAATATTTCCATTCATTTCACATTCATTATTTTCTACACTTGGATAATATACCATATCTGCATGGTAAAAATATTTCCAATTTCATTATAAACATTTTAATTTGCCCAGCGTTAACCTTTAAAACATTATTCACTTTAAGATGTGAATATCATACTTATAATATAAATATGAACACCTTTATCAAATAAATCTTTATTCAAGTAATAAATACCCTTATCTTGTTTACCGAAATCTCTTTCCTAATTTATATTCCATTCCACTTTATAAACTCTGTTTCTAAGTCAACTTCTTGTTAAATCAATATCAAGTCTATAACTACAGATTGATTACATATCTATTATAATTTATTGGTTTAAACCTAAATATTAACTATCCTATCAGATTATAATTTCCTAATAATAACTTATTTTCATAATATTCGACATTGACGAATTATAATTCTGAATCCTACTAGTTTACTTCTAATCAAATTTCGAACATTAAAATGATGTCATTGTTTTCTAAATCGGTTCTCCAATTTCTCTTTCTAAACTCATTCTTAATTTCTTTGGACAAATATCGTTACTTATTACTTTAGAATAAGCGGATTTCAAACCAAATTGTTTGCATTCCCTAGGGAGTAGTGCTATATATAAAAATCACGCTTAAGCTTGGTCAACAACGCTAATTTATCGTTATTGTTCAAAAACTTGTCATACACTGTAATATTCTCTTATAACTAATCTCGACATAACAGTCACGCTTAAGCCTAGCCAACAACGTTATTTTATCGTTATAGTTCAAAGACTTACAACACGCTACAATATGGCACTTTATAACTAATCTCGACGTCTCTTTCTGTTACAAACAAATACCATCCCTTAATAATAGTGAAGTCATTCAAGTTGGGTTATTTTATTTACCTCTCAGACCTTGATCGACAACGTTCTCATCTTAGAATAGATATATGTTCGTAACTCTAAACTCCTTATTACTTATAGTATCCCTCAAACTGTATTTCTTGTTTTATTTGGAATATGGTTTTATAACACCAGATTCATAATTCGAAATCTCTGTTATTTATGACTATTTATATTAAACATTAACTCTTCGCTTTAACTTCATTCCACAGTTCTATATTTTAACTTCTTTACCAATATCCATTGACATTCTTTGTATTTTGATGTTTTGCTTTTATTTGAATCATTATACTTAACTCAAACATCTTATTATAAACTCAATATCCTCTTAAATGAAATCCATTTAAGAAACAATTATTTAATTAAATAATATTTACTTTATCATTATTGAAATAAACAGTTTACTTCATAACAAATTGGTTGTTTAAATAGAAAATAACTATTTGTACTTAGCTCAATAATCATTTATACTTTATTAATTTGAAAAGTAATTAGTAAGAAATCTTATTAATTTTGATCAATTTCTCGCTAAGTCATTAGCATTGAAAATCAATTTTCAAATCAACTTCAAAACATCAGTTAATTCGTTAACTGATTTTAATTACTTATTACCACTGGATTAGTATTATTAATCTAATTATTTCAAAATTGTTTGTTTAAAAATAATTATCCAAAAATATTAACTTGCAGGATAATTATAGCTTTATAGACTTTATTTAAAAGTCAAACAATCTTTTATATTTACCGTATAAACCGAACTATGAAATGTTTATAATAGAACTTCTATTATAAATTTTAAACATCGTTTTAATTGTAAAAATATAATTTTTATAATTTAAATTTATTGATTTGCCTGACTGCCAATTAACTTCTTAACAAGAAGATGGGTTTATGGTCAACTGTTTCCATTTTCTTAATTGATATCTTTTATCAAAATAGCGTTGAATTTCCATTCATCATTAATATTCATATTTGTGTTTCAATGTCATTTGGGTTCAAACAGTGCATATTAAGCAAACAATACATATAAATATTTGAGGAATCCATTTGGATTCCTCCAACCGGTTTCCTGCATCCACAAGACGTTAGTCCGTACAATTTACGCTAATTCCATACTAGGGAATCCTATAACCGATGTGATCGATATCCAATCCGTGATGTGTACATATGCAACGATATATAATATTCAACCAATTTAATTGTAATTTACCTAATCGACCATCACACATCATCCAACCAACATTAATATATAATTATAATATTTTAAAATAGATTAGAGTTAGTGAATTTACTCACCTTTGTGCGTTAACTATTAAATAACGATTTGCGTCAGTTGATTATATCATGAAATTCCAGTCGCTCCGTTCTTAGTGCGAATAATTCCACACCGTAGATTCCATCATTCCGCTTCCAATGAATCCGACCGAGTTCAATTCGCCCCAGACTATTTCCATTGTATAGCTTGTGTTCATATGATTCCTTATTATCAGCCCATCTCCCATTTCAACCGCCGACCTGTTTTGAATAGTGCCGCCTTCTTCTTTCCGTAGGAAAATGCCGCTCTCCAATATTATATTCCTGTTCGAATATTTGCCAATTCTCGGTTGCTCTTCAATTTATCATCACAACCGTAGTTCAAATTCCCATTCACAAGTGTGCTCATACTTCCTACTTCATGAATACACATTTTATTTATTTATTTAATAGGCCTTACATTTCATTCAAGCGGCCTATCCAATTTCCTCAGCCCACCTACTTCCTCTTCACTGACCTGCATTCAACAGTTCACTCTCCGCTAAGGTATCCCTATTACAGAAATTTTCTTTTTTTATATGTTTCGACCTTTCGTCAAATATGCTTCTCATCTCAAAACCAAAGCCAAAGTACCTACACTAAACAACAGTGCTCGCCTCCTTTTGACACATGCGAAACCCCTTACTACCACTACATCATCTGCGCATGTGCATTTCATCAATGTTTCTTTCTACTTTATAGTATAATTCCTTCCATTCACGTTTTCATGCCATGCACCGCACTTGGTAAAACACCCTTCCCTAAAACTTGACAACAGCCACCCATTCTCCAAACAGGAAGCATGCCCACTTGCCTTCCATTTCTTTTTACACCTACACTCAATCCATACACAATATATGTACACCTACATGTCCATCTACCTCACGCATTTCCTCCATTGAAGTCCGCAACACTCCATCGCTTTAAATAATGGAATCGATGTTCTCTTTTAATTCAAGAAACAAGCACCCAGTACACGCTAAAGCCAAAAATGGCCACTACTACTCCATCGACAAACCTGCTACCTTCAGCACTCACTCACCCGAATAGTTCACGTGTCCATTTTCACGTCAGCATCTCTTAAATTATTGCGCTCCTCCTCCATTCTTTGAATGCAAAGCATTCCATGGAAAACCCAACTCCACCCCTTCTGTTCGCCACCACTTACACTAAAATAGCAAATGCTCTTAACCTCCAAACGCCTTATGTAACACCTCACGTCCATTAATGTCACTCACAAAGGGAATGCATTAATTTCCATGGAGGTTAAAAGTGAATGTAGAACATAAAAATTACAACAAGACAGATAATAAATAGTACAGGGAAATCTAAAACTTCATTTTATTGCAGCGGAAATTAAACATGTTTGTTACATCATAAAACCATAGATCATAACCAAGTACAATATCCATCTTCATAAAAACAAAATAAATAATCCCATTACATAAATAGCCATTAAAAATATAACAAGCTGGACTTTACTTCAACGGTCCAAGCTTTCCAAAGAGAGATGAAGCAATTCAATCAAACTCCACTAGAGCTGGGCCCAACCTGAGGACCTGGAGGGGGAAAAAGGATAGAAATAGAGGGGGTCAGACATAAAGTCTGGCGAGTATGTTAATTCTAACAATACTATTATCAAAATAACTAGACAAAGGCATAAGCTGGAAGACAAGTAAATGTCTATGAACTCTTAGGAAGATAAAGATAGCGTTTAAGATAACGTTAAAGATAACGGTAAAGGCACACCTAATTACTAACGAATGATTACTACACTGCACCGCACATTACTACACTGCACCACACCAGTCACCCTATTGTTTGATCCCACTTGATTCACACAGAAACTTTATAAATAGCCTTACGTACCCCTAGCTGACTACATAGGTGTTGTCTGCCCCTTTCTCCACTTGGTGTACCCCACTACCATTTTCGATCGGCTCCCTACTCGTAGATACCCGTATTGGCCCCACAGTGGGGTGTATCACTCCCCTAAAGTGGCAACCTGATACAACTTAAGAATGCACGACTTATACCTACACGATGCAACAACGTCTTACCTACCAGCCCGGGTCCACACATGCATACGAAACCCGTTGGACTTGCGTTGCCACCGCTCCCCGTTTTGGCCTCTTACAGTCAAACCCAGCATGCGTGTCCCGTCCTCGACTTGGGTCGAGCCCACAAAGATACGTTTGGGATACTGGTCGAAATGGGCCCCCACAAGCTACCCACCTAAGCTTGTCACTAGTATATCCCACTTAACCCTCTTAGTCATGTTCATTTACATGTGTGTTTGGTTAAGTCTTACTAATCGTATTTCACATGCCACTAAGGGCACCCCCTAGATTCCTCGTGCCACCCAAGGCACCTACTGAACGCCCATGTCCCACTTTACATGTTTATCTGGTTAAGTATTTCTTAATTCATTCAGGCCATAACCTCATAAAGACCTCTCACATTAGACTGGCATTAATGGCAGCTGGATTTGTCGGGCGGGTCCGGGCAGTCTTACACCATAAAAGAGTCTAACCTCGTATCTTTACAACCGTTATGCTTTAGTTTAGGCCTAGGACCTCTCACATTAGGCTGACATTTGTGACCACTGGATTTGCCGGGCGGGTCCGGGCAGGTTTACGTCACAAACGAGTCCAATCTCGTGTCCTAAGCATTGATTAACACTTAAAATCTTTTACCCCAGTTTTAATAATTCCCTATTCAAATTGTTAATTAAGTCAACTTTTAATGATGTCCATAATTGACTCAATTATGGCCATCCACTTATGGTATGCAAAATCATATCAATTGCACCCCAACTTTTTTTTATATTAAATCCTTAATATTACCCCTACCCCACGTTTATACGTTCGCTTATTCAATGCATAATATAGGCTAGACTTGTATAGTCCAACACCTAGCACAAAGATAAATTATCACAACATATAGACAATTAAAATAAATCTAATCATAATAAGGGTAAAACTTGCATAAACTACACATGTTAAGGATCAAAAGGTGTCAACTTGTTAAATGTATCAATTTATAAGATATGATCATAGCCCAAATATATACATAAACTTGCATATGGGGTTTATAGGCAACATAATGATGGTGTGAACTAGCATAGGATATCACATATGTCATAGCATAATAATAGATGTCATAATAGATGTCTTGGTATCTATTCATAACTTTTCTAATCAATCTAACTTGCATATGTGACTTGTCATATAGATCAACATAACCCAAACATGATGATTTAATTAATATGAACTAAACAGCATAGATGGTAACATCATGGCCTTTTTAACATGTATGATTCATCACGACTTAGCATAGAAACTTTCAACATACATAACATCATCATATCATGATTCACAACATATAAGATATAATCATCACATAACATTGGATTTACAATATACATGATAGCAAAAGGGGTTTACAACAACATATATGATAATTCACATCATCTACTCATAATCCATTCATAACTCAACTTAATTAAAATGATAATAATCTTGTTAAGATCATCATACACACAATTTAGAGAAGAAAAGAGAGAGTTTTGCTTTGCTTTAGGGTTGAGAGAATTAGAATTGAATTTGCTTGTCTTCTTTCTTAGTTGGCGGCGGCTTCATGGATTTCCATGGCGATGGTATGACGGTAACTATTATATTTTCATTAGGTTTAGGGTTAGCATTAGGATGTATTTATAGGTGTAGGAAGTTATTTAGGACCATTAGATTAACCCTGAACCATGAGAACCAATCAAATGCAAAATCTACATTTGAGCGAACCGGCCCACGGGTTGACAGCCAAACACCCTGGATTAACCCCTAGTCTACCCAACAGGGCTCGGGTCGACATCAAAAATGGGCCGATTCGGTTATTCCCCCTCCCAATTCGCTATTTTGAACTTTTTCGCATATTTATTTATTTATTTTTTAATTTATATATATATATATCAATATATATATTTCTCTGCGCAACCCATTTCACTTAATTCTTTTCTAAAAATTAAGTATACTTTAATTTGTGAATTTTAATGTTATAAAATTACGGGGTACATTCTCCCCTCCTTAAAGGATTTCGTCCCCGAAATCTCCATGTCCAGAAGAATGTATATCCTACCATCTAATCGTCCATCTACTCAACCATCAAACACCAGCATCCATTGTTCTTAAAAGACTTCTAATGCTTTAATGTTTATATGCACAGTGTGTGTATATGTCCATATCTAATGCAAAATTAGGCGATCTACTGATTCAGTCGACCTCCTTAGTGCAATTCATGATAGTGCCATGCGTCCAATATGTATGCAAAAGATTCCTAATGATACATATTAATTCTATATGCGTGTACAACCATCCACCCGAATGCAGCAACTATATGATAATACAATCATTATACATCCATTTTACTAAACACATCCATATATATGCAATATGAAGTGACTGAGCTGATCTGGTGCCTAATAGTGTGTGTATATGCGTCCACGAGCAACCACTAGCAAACACTTGCATCCACTTTGCATCCGCCATACATAACATGTCTCAAACACATGTTTCTACCATAGGATTATCCTATCTAAAGGTCAAGAATACTAACGAGAGGATACTCTAAAGGTAAGATAAGTACAAGAAAAGCGATAAAGGAGAAATTAAAGGACATACCCTCGAAAAGAAAAGGGTATTGTGAACGCATCTTCTCTTCTGTCTCCCAAGTAGCTTTGCTCTCATCATCTCCCCATTGCACTTTGACTAGTCTGACCTCTCGATTCCTCAACCTCTTGATCTCCGACCCAAGAATGTGCGTAGGAGCTCGTCGAATTGTCACATCACGCTTTGTCTCCACCTCTCTAAGAAAGCTCGGCCCTACCACTTCCGCGGTCTCGTGCAAGCACTTCCTCAAATGTGACACATGGAATACGTCGTGTACACCACTAAGTCTCTCGGGCAACTCCACTCTATACGCCATCTGTCCAATTTTCTCCTTAATAGGAAACGGCCCTACAAACCTTGGTGCTAATTTCCCAACGGACCCAAAGCGAACAACGTTTTGTAATGGAGACACTTTGACAAAGACCATGTCCCCAACTTCAAACTCGATAATGTCCTCCTCTTGTCCGCATAAGATTTCTTCTTATCTTGTGCTGCTTTCATCCTCCTTCGAATCAAGTCGATCTTCTCTGAAGTCTCCTTAATCATATCGGGCCCAAGTAAGATCTTATCCGTAGATTCCCACCAACATGTAGGTGAACGACAAGGTCGTCCATATAGAGCTTCGAATGGTGCCATACCAATGCTGGACTAAAAGCTGTTATTATATGCGAACTCCACCAATGGAAGATGCTCTTCCCACGTACCCCGAAAGTCTAGGATACATAACCTCAACAGATCCTCTAGAATGCGATTCACCCTCTCGGTCTGGCCGTCCGTCTGAGGAAGATATGCGGTTCTCAAACATAACTGAGTCCCTACCGCCTCTTGTACGCTTCTCCAAAATTTGCTAGTGAAAATAGGATCGCGGTCGCTCACTATGCTAGAAGGAACACCGTGCAAATGAACTATTTCTCGAACGTATACGGAGGCTAACCATGGATCAGTCCTCTTACTCTTTACAGGAATGAAATGGGCGCTTTTGGTAAGTCCATCTACAATAACCCAAATTCCCGTATTACCCTTCCTTGATTGTGGTAACCCATCCACAAAATCCATCGAGAAACTTTCCCACTTCCATAGTGGAACCTCCAATGGGTGAAGCAACCCACCGGGTTTCTTTTGCTCCGCTTTTACTTGTTGGCACACCAAGCATCTAGCGACATACTTGGCCACATCTTTCTTCATGTCGGCCCAATAGTAAACTCTCTTCATGTCTTTGTACATCTTGTCCCCGCCGGGATGAATGGTCATCTTCGAATGATGTGCTTCGTCAAGAATAGTCTTCCTTAGGTCATCGTCTTTTGGTACACAAAGTCTACCGTCCCTACGTAACCAACCCTTATCGTCTAGGGTATACCTACGGAGATGGCTTGATGACTCCCCTCCTTTGAGTTTTTCTACTAACTCAACCAACTACGGGTCGTCTCGCTGTGCCTCGCCAATCCGTCCCCAAAGCGTAGGTCTGACCTCCTAGGATGCTAGCAAACCGGGTACGAAGTCAACGGAAGGTCTAAAGTCAAACATCGAAATGAATTCTAAACTTCGCCGCTCAACAAACAAAGGACTTAAGGATAAACTTTTTCTACTTAAGGCGTCTGCCACCACGTTACCCTTGCCAGGGGTATAGGCTATTTCGAAGTCGTAGGACGCTAAGAACTCCATCCACCTTTGCTGCCTTAAGTTCAAGTCCTTTTGAGAGAATAGGTATTTTAAAAACTTGTGGTCAGTGAATAATTCGAATTTCTCGCCAAGAAGATAATGAAGCTAAGACTTAAGCGCGAAAACAATAGCGGCCATTTCTAGGTCATGTGTAGGATAATTTTTCTCATGCGCTCTCAACTGCCTTCCACCATAGGCTATTACCCTACCCTCTTGCATTAAGACTGCACCTAGTCCTGTCCCACGAGCATCAGTATAAACGGTAAATGGCTTACTCTCGTCTAGCAATACTAAGACTGGGGCTGAAGTCAAAGCTCTCTTCAAACATTGGAACGCACCATCACAATCTACGTCCCATGTGAAAACTTGGTTCTTCTTCGTCAAGCGTGTCAATGGAGCTGATATCTTTGCGAAGTCTTTGATAAACTTCCTATAGTAGCCAGACAACCTCAAGAACTTCTCACTTCAGTAGCATTTTTAGGGACCTTTCAATCTTGGATGGCCACCACCTTTGCGGGATCCACGGCTATCCCTTCTTTGGAAACCACGTGCCCCAAGAACCGTACTTCCTTCCTCCAGAAGTGACACTTAGAAAATTTAGCCTTAAGGCTATGCGCTCGTAGGGTCTCCAACACTTCCTTAAGATGTAGGGCATGTTCTTCTTCATCCTTAGAAAAGATCAAGATGTCATCTACAAAGACTACCACGAATTTGTTAAGGTACTCCCTAAACACCATACTCATCAAATCAACAAAATATGCTGGGGCGTTTGTCAAACCGAAGGGCATCACTAGCCATTCATAGAAACCGTCCGGAGTCCTAAAGGAAGTCTTATCTATGCTATCCTCAGCCACTCTCAACTGACGGAACCCAGTGGCTAAGTCCAACTGCGGAAACACTGAGGCGCCAACTATCTGATCGAAGAGATCGTCAATCCTCGGCAGTGGGTGTCTGTTCTTCTTAATAAGTTTATTAAGTTCTCTATAGTCCACACACAGTCTAAGGGACCCATCTGCCTTCGTGGCAAATACTACCGGAGCACCACACTCCGATATACCTCGTCTTATGAACCCCTTCTCAAGCAACTCCTTCACTTGCTTATCGAGTTCCCTCCTTTCACGTGGAGCCATGTGGCGTACTGGCAAAGATACTGGTTTCGCATTATCCACAAGATATATTCGAAAATCTATCTCCCGCTTCGGAGGCAAGCCCTTCACCTCCTCAAACACATCCGAATATTCTCGGACCACTCTAACAGATCGTAGATTTTCCTCAGATGCGTCAAGCGATTCTAAATAACTTAGCATAACCGAATTTATGGGATTACAAAAGATTTCGAGAGTGTTGCCAAGGCGAGTCACAAGCCTAACTACTCTCCTTTCACAATCAAGAACGACCCCATTTCTAGATAACCAATCCATTCCTAAAATTAGCCCATAGCCCGTGAAGCCCAACACATAAGCATCACATCTAAATTCCACGCTAAGTATGGAAATTTTCAAATCCAAACACATCATAGACAAATAAGCTGAGCTCCCAATTGGATTCGAAACAACTAAGGAATCCTCTACTAAACTGGTGTTTAAGTGCAGTGATTCAACTAATGATGTAGAGATAAAAGAATGTGATGCGCCCCAATCGAATAAGGTACAGACAGGATGATCAAACAGAAAAACTAAGCTTTCAACATAAATGGCTCTACCTCGTTCTTGCAGCGGTGGGACCGCGAGAGCCTGAACTTGTCCCCTAGCCTGCCCTGGTGCCATAAGAGCCTGCACCTGTCCTCCCGAGGTAGCTCTTGCCCTATGCCCCTTCTTTGGGCAGTCCTTCACTAAATGTCCAGCATCGCCACAATGAAAAAAGCCTGTCTTCTTTTTCTTTCGGCAATCCTTGCTGAGATGGCCTGGAGTTCCACAGTTAAAGCACTTCTTCTTTCCCTTGCCATTATTGTCTTTTCCACCCTTCTTGTTTTGCTGTTGTGGTTTCTTCTGATCCCCCTTCTTCTCGGGTGCCTTATCAGCTTTAGCGCTTTTCTCCTCATGCATGAGCGCCATTTCTACTAACTTCTCAAAGGTGGCCCCCATCAGGATGTGGGTCATAGCCAACCCTTGCAATGGTTCATTCAAGCCATTCACGAACCTTAGAGCCTTCTTCTCCGGCGTGTTTACTAAGTCCAAGCCAAACCTTGCTAACTGATTAAATTTATTGACATATTCTTTCACTGATGAGCTTCCTTGCTTCAATGTCAAGAACCTTTCCATATATAGATTTTCTTCCGCCCTTGAGAGAAACTTCGCCTCGAACCTACGTCTGAAATCTGCCTAAGAGTCAACAGGACGCTCCCCATTAGTGAACTCCCACCAAAACGAGGCCTCTCCCTTCATCAACCAAGCTGCTAAACGAACTCTCCTCCCTTCTTCTACTTCAAAGATTTATAGCAATTCTTCCACCTCCTTAAGCCAATCTCTGGCTTCCACAAATGTTTCTGACCCTTGAAATGGTTTTCTACCCATAGCCTTGAATTCCTTGCACGTCTTTACAAAAGTATCTACGCGAGGAGGAGGAGGAGGAACGGGTGCAACTGATGGTGGAGGGATATTGGCCGGACCTGCGGCGGCCCTAGCCTCTAACAGCCTCCTATACCATCCTAGTATCGTTACACCGTCAGGTAGGTTAAGATCTTCAGCCATGCTGAAACGAAAAAGGAAAGATTCAAAATGGAGAATTCGAAAGATAAAGATATATGGCTATTTGGGGATTATGTTTTTCATAAATACTTCCTCTTTAAATTTCTCATTAAAACATGTTTTTGAAAACATTTCTTCCAAAAATATCTATTTTTCTAAAGTATTTTTATCTGTTCTGGTAACCTTAAGCTCTGATACCACGTGTAACACCCCACGTCCATTAATTTCACTCACAAAGGGAAAGCATTAACTTCCATGGAGGTTATAAGTGAATATAGAACAGAAAAATTACAACAAGACAGATAATAAATAGTACATGGAAATCTAAAACTTTATTTTATTGCAGCGGAAATTAAACATGTTTGTTACATCATAAAACCATAGATCATAACCAAGTACAATATCCATCTTCATAAAAACAAAATGCATAATCCCATTACATAAATAGCCATTAAAAAGATAACAAGCTGGACTTTACTTCAATGGTCCAAGCTTTCCAAAGAGAGATGAAGCAATTCAATCAAACCCCACTAGAGTTGGGCCCAACCTGAGGACCTGGAGGGGGGAAAAGGATAGAAATAGAGGGGGTCAGACATAAATCTGGCGAGTATGATAATTCTAACAATACTATTATCAAAATAACTAGACTAAGGCATAAGCTGGAAGACAAGTAAATGTCTATGAACTCTTAGGAAGATAAGATAGCGTTTAAGATAACGTTAAAAATAACGGTAAAGGCACACCTAATTACTAACGAATGATTAGTACACTGCACCGCACATTACTACACTGCACCACACCAGTCACCCTATAGTTTGATCCCACTTGCTTCACACAGAAACTTTATAAATAGCCTTACGTACCCCTAGCTGACTACATAGGTGCCGTCTGCCCCTATCTCCACTAGGTGTACCCCACTACCCACTTTCGATCAGTTCCCTACTCGTAGATACTCGTGCTGGCCTCACAGTGGGGTGTATGACTCCCCTAAAGGGGCAACCCGATACAACTTGAGAATGCACGGTTTATACCTACACGATGCAGCAACGTCTTACCTACCAGCCCGGGTCCACACACGCATACGAAACCCGTTGGACTTGCGTTGCCACCGCTCCCCGTTTTGGCCTCTTACAATCACACCCAGCATGCGTGTCCCGTCCTCGACTTGGGTCGAGCCCACAAAGATACGTTTGGGATACTGATCGAAATGGCCCCTACAAGCTACCCACCTAAGCTTGTCACTAGTATATCCCACTTAACCCTCTTAGTCATGTTCATTTACATGTGTGTTTGGTTAAGTCTTACTAATCGTATTTCACATGCCACTAAGGGCACCCCCTAGATTCCTCGTGCCACCCAAGGCACCTACTTAACCCCCATGTCCCACTTTACATGTTTATCTGGTTAAGTATTTCTTAATTCATTCAGGCCATAACCTCATAAAGACCTCTCGCATTAGACTGGCATTTATGGCAGCTGGATTTGCCGGGCGGGTCCGGGCAGTCTTAAACCTTAAAAGAGTCTAACCTCGTGTCTTTACAACCGTTGTGCTTTAGTTTAGGCCTAGGACCTCTCACATTGGGCTGACATTTGTGACCACTGGATTTGCCGGGCGAGTCCGGGCAGGTTTACGTCACAAACGAGTCCAACCTCGTGTCCTAAGCATTGATTAACAGTTAAAATCTTTACCCCAGTTTTAATAATTCCCTATTCAAATTATTAATTAAGTCAACTTTTAATGATGTCCATAATTGACTCAATTATGGCCATCCACTTATGGCATGCAAAATCATATCAGTTGCACCCCAACCTTTTTTTTATATTAGATCCTTAATATTACCCCTACCCCACGTTTATACATTCGCTTATACAACGCATAATATAGGCTAGACTTGTATAGTCTAACACCTAGCACAAAGATAAATTATCACAACATATAGACAATTAAAATAAATCTAATAATAATAGGGGTGAAACTAGCATTAACTACACATGTTCAGGGTCAAAAGGTGTCAACTTGTTAAAAGTCTCAATTTATATGATATGACCATAGCCCAAATCTATACATAAACTTGCATATGGGGTTTTTAGGCAACATAATGATTGTGTGAACTAGCATAGGATATCACATATGTCATAGCATAATTCTAGGTGTCATAATAGATGTCTTGGTATATGTTCATAACTTTTCTAATCAATCAACTTGCATATGTGACTTGTCATATAGATCAACATAACCCAAACATGATGATTTAATTAATGTGAACTAACTAGCATAGATGGTAACATCATGGCCTTTTTAACATGTATGATTCATCACAACTTAGCATAGAAACTTTCAACATACATAAAATCATCATAGCATGATTCACAACATATAAGATATCATCATCACATAACATTGGATTTACAATATACATGATAGCAAAAGGGGTTTACAACAACTTATATGGTAATTCACATCATCTACTCATAATCCATTCATAACTCAACCTAATTAAAATGATAATAATCTTGTTAAGATCATCATACTCACAATTTAGAGAAGAAAAGAGAAAGTTTTGCTTTGCTTTAGGGTTGAGAGAATTAGAATTGAATT
This sequence comes from Allium sativum, assembly GCA_030737875.1. NCBI lineage: Eukaryota > Viridiplantae > Streptophyta > Magnoliopsida > Asparagales > Amaryllidaceae > Allium > Allium sativum. The sequence goes on along the minus strand of CM060926.1, from coordinate 479,719,362 downwards.
TTCTTTTCTTCTTTCTTAGTTGGCGGCGGCTCCATTGATTTCCGTGGCGATGGTATGATGGTAACTATTCTATTTTAATTAGGTTTAGGGTTAGCATTAGGATGTATTTATAGGTGTAGGAAGTTATTTAGGACCATTAGATTAACCCTGAACCATGAGAACCAATCAAATGCAAAATCTGCATTTGACCGAATCGACCCATGGGTTGACAGCCAAACACCCTGCATTAACCCCTAGTCGACCCAGCAGAGCTCGGGTCGACCTCAAAAATGGGTCGGTTCGGTTATTCCCCCTCCCAGTTCGCTGTTTTGAACTTTTTCATGTATTTATTTATTTAATTTTTTATTTATAAATATATATTTATATATATATATATTTATATTTCTCTGCACAACCCATTTCACTTAATTCTTTTCTAAAAATTAAGTATACTTTAATTTGTGAATTTTAATGTTATAAAATTACGGGGTGTTACAACCTACTTCTTTCACAACTTGGGACGACCCGAACTTCCCCGGTAAGGAAAGCACGGATTGTACTGAGGACAATCCACATCGCAACGCAAACAAAGGAACATTTCATTGCTTATTGCAACAATTCCATTAGAATACAAGAATATACAGAGTATGAGTAAATATTACGCATCATAAAATATCAGAGATTTAAATTACATTACATAGCAGTGGAAAATAATACAATACAAAACTGAAAGAGATAAACGGATATAGAGCTTTCCGGATATCGTTCTAGATGTAAATCAGGATCCTGTGAATATAAATCTGCAAAACCAAAACTACTAGCTACCCGTCCAAAATAAGGGCACCCAGAGTTTAGGTTAAAACAATAAACTCCGGGTAAGTCATGTGACTGGTGTGAGAACTAAAACAGTTTTTAATCTTTATTTTAAAGTTAGGTAAATCAAGGGACCACGCCGTATAACACGAAACAGGTTTCCTCCCAAGAATACCAGTGCATAAAACAAACAGCGCAATGCTAAATAAAGAAAAATGAATCTATTATAAGACCCAGGTCCCATCACACAATGCAACGCAAGCCGGAGGATAGGGTTTTTACCTTATAATAACCAAGAATGCTTGGAACGTGAAATCTCATGTTTATTATTACTATAAGTGTATAGTGCCAAAACAATTTCAGTCATAAGTATCAATCATAAACGGCATAAGTGCCTCATACCACTATGTCGCCATATATAGGTTCTACAATAAAAAGGCCACAAAGTCACGTATTTGGAAATTGGATTTCCATCTATGAACCGAGCCTAAGGATCGTCCTCTACCGAATTCGAGACTATCTAGCCCAAGCCTCAGGACCCAGACTCAGGTGGGCCCTTGGATCGTCAGGGCCGATCCATCGATGTGGATTAAAATGCATGAACACTCCGTTTCCCCGCCCTTTGGGCATAAATGAGTCTTATGACTCCATCGGCTCCGTGTAGTCACCGATATATCCGAGGCGCCTCGCAACAGCAACAACCAAAAAGGTGAAAATAATATAAATGTCAGGGCTGGTAGGTCACTGACACCACCCTAGCTAGAAGGGAACGCATGTACTCCCTGAGGTCCTCTCCCATTTCTGGTTCACAACCGTGGTGTGAGGCTCGCGAATCAACGCTACACAAAGTTATGCCACACAGGCTGTGCTTTGATCATCAACCACAAGACTTTGCTTTTCAACAGAAGCCTTGATCATTTACTACATAGGCATGCCAAAAGGCAATTCACTCCATGCGATTGACATCCATCAATATATAACCCCTGAGTTCATACGTCTCAGAGTAGGACGTTAAGAAACAGAGTAAATTCTCCGCCGCCAAACAGATATATATTTAATAGAAATCAATCACACAGAATAAAATCCAATGTCAGACACATAGTCCATTTACAAGTTCGTTTAGGGTCTGAACGAAATCGGAGGCACCTTGTACCTCTCATATCCATCGATCTCCAAGTACGTTTGGACGATCACCAACTGATTCCCTCCTCTTGGGTGTACAGCCCAATCAAGATCATCAGTAATCACCCAAACGAATTGAAGACATCCAGTCTTCGACCACCGTCTTCATCCTCGACACCACGTCAAATCAGATATTCAGAATGGGATAAACCCGGTCTTTCTGAATAACTCGCGTATATAATAAACAAGTGTTACACAAACACAACATACGCCTCATTCCAATCCAGAATATTTTTTTATTCAAATATTCTTATACTTTGGGAAAAGTTCCCATTAATTTTGTCAAAGATAAATTCTTTAAATTTATTCTTTAATCTTCTTTTGAATATCAATTCAAACTAGTCGGGATTAGCAAACCACACCAAAGTAATCATTTATTTTATTTCCCAATCCCAACCTATTCATCCCATGAAGTAAAATTGGTCATACTTCATATCTAACACCACGGTGTTATCGGTAAATTCAATTACCATTTCACATTCAAATCTAATTAAAGATTTAACTATCGCCCGGAGCAAAACTGGTGATACTCCATTCTCAATCATTTCAATCTAATTAAAGATTCATTAAAACTCAATTTGTTTTTAATCTTCCCAAAAATCAATATTAATGATTATTTATCTTGGGAAATCATATCCTGTCTTTAACTGGGTTAAAGAATCAATGTCATTTAAAACACGGTTCACTATAAACCCAAAATCACATTCTATTCAATTCCAATTAAATACCATTTAATTTGTATACTTCATTAAATCTAAATAAAAAGATTTAATATTTTTCTTAACTTGGTTTAAGAACAGTGTTAATGAAGACACCATTCATGACAAACCTAAATCCCATTTGATATTAAATACAAGGCTCTGAATAGAAAATATATCGACTTATATTCAATATTAAATTCTTCGACCAACAAATATCGTATTGGAAAAAACGATATAAATATATCTTTCAAATTTCCATAACAATACCTGTATAAACATGAAATCCAACATAGAAATATTACAAAGACAATTTCGATTCAAATCCGTTTCCACTTTATATATTGGAAATTCTGGTTATTTTCAAAACCATTTCAAATCCACTTTATTTATTTTAAAAGTAAATGTGATTATAATTCTAGTTCAAAACTAGTTCATTTCGATAAAAATCAATTTTTATCTTTTCAAACTTGGAATTTTTCATCCCAATTCTTAAATAAATCATTTCTTATGAATTTACACAAGTTATTACTATTTTTAATAATTTTATCAAGGCCCATGCAGTCGATTTCCATCAACGGCCATTGAACTGCACTTACAACGACCTATTCCAAATTTGATTTCAACATAATTCCAAATCCAACTGTTAGATTAATCATTTCTAATATTTGTTAGAAATCTCTTTTCGATACGAACCCAACGGTTCCGGTTTTAGGAGAATCTGACGGTCGCATCTCCCGCAACGTCAATTCGGAGTCAATGGTCGAAATTAGTGAACTGCCGTAGCGTGGCGCATTCTGTTCAAGCCATTATATATAATATAGATATATTATATATATTCCGTCGATTTCCATTTAAAACGTATTTTATAAATCGTTTTAAATTCATTTTCAAAACAATTTCAACTTCCTATTCAATTTCTAACCAAAATTGAATATTCCACATATCATCGATATATATATAAATGGTAATATTTTCAAAATGTTATATTTTGAAATCACTTCCTATTCTATATTCATTTTAAAAACGAATATAATCGATATAAATATCGTTCGCGTCAAAATGGAGCATATTTAATCAACACGGCTTTATATTTTTCAATTACTTCATTATTATATTCAACACATGAATATTTTCTTCACCACATGAATTTTCTTTTATTCAACACATGAATATATATTTTATTCAACACATGAATTTTCTTTTATTCAACACATGAATATATATTTTATTCAACACATGAATTTTCTTTTATTCAACACATAGATATAATTTATTTTCTAAATTGGAATGAGACCCACTCAATTACCATATAATGTTATTTATATGGATTCTATACAACACATGTATATAATAGCAACTATAAATAATCAACCATCATCCAGAGTGCACCACACAATTGCATAAGCAATAAATATAAATAATTAACGCTTACATAGTATGTCAACCCATCGATTGACATATAACTAAACAATCTGGATTAGTGTATGTCAAATATCATCCCAATACCCGTGTGGGGTTTCAAAACAACAAACACAGATTTTTATTTGTGCAATTGGGCGATGTGTAAAATTTTATCATCCCAATCAATATCAGTCAAATCGGTGTACACAAACAAATCGTTCGATTTTTCAATGAGTAAAAATATTTATTTTACTTCAACACAGGAATATATATTTTATTTCAACACATGAATATATATTTTATTTCAACACCTGAATATATATTTTATTTCAACCTCACAATGAATTTTCGCAACACAACAAAATCAAACAAGTCGTCCATGGTCTGTGGACGACGGGTGTCGGGTGCTACTAAGCACCGTCTGCATCCTAGTATATATTTCAACTAGAAACAAAAATGAAAGTGAGGAGTTCTCACCAAGATCTACACCATATGCCACGACTCTTCATATGTAGAAAATCTTCGCTTTGTTTCCAACGAGATCTCTTCAACACCGTTTGTGTTAAAATTTATATTTTTAACAACGCTACTTCCTTTATAAAAATCGAATTTTTATCCTATCGCTACATATATAAAGATTAAATTTTTACTATCTATTTAATATAAAAACCGTAATTTTATTATCTCTATAATATGAAAATCATATTTTTATTCTTTCTATAATATAAAAGTCATATTTTTATTCTTTCTATAATAGAAAAATCATATTTTTATTCTTTCTATAATATAAAAATCATATTTTTATTCTCTACATTGTATAAAAAATATATTTTTATATCACTAAAATTATATTTTCTATAACTTTGTCACATATATAAAAATTGTATTTTTATAACTCTAACTTCATATTAAAAATCAGATTTTTATAACTTCAACTTCATATTAAAAATCAAATTTTTATTGTTTCAACTTCATATTTACCATACGATAAAAATCAAACCTTTTTTAATAAAAATCGCATCTTTCTCTATATAAAAATCGCATCTTTCTCTATATAAAAATCGCATATTTTTTTATAGTTCTACATAAACAAAAATCTCATCTTTTTAAATAAATAAAACATTACATATAATTTACTTGCTGTTTAATTAGTACTTTAATTAATTACCTTAAGTAAAATGAAATAAATACACACCTTTTCTGTAAAAACTGAATCTTTGTCGAAAGGGGAGGGTCCCATGGTGAAGATGGCGTCGCTCAAGTGGTTGGAAGGTCGGAGGCGGGCCCTCAGAGGCGGCGGCGGTCGGATCTTGGGTGCTAGGGGGTTTTAGTTGAAGGAGGAAGAGGAGAGGCAGGTCGGGGGAAAAGGGGAAGCGCTGGAGTGGGCGGAGGGGAGGGGCACAGGCGGTGGTGGCGGAAGCAAAGGGCGGTGGCTCTAGGGTTGAATGAATTTGGGGGTTCGGAGTTTTGGGATGTGGCGGTTTTGGGAAGGAAGAGGAGAGGGACGTCGGGGCAAGGAGAGGGTGCCGGAGATAAGGGCGGCGACGCCCAGTGGGTGGCAGCTGCATCTGGTGGGGGCGACGGGGCTAGGGTTCTACGCCATTTTCTTTCCAGTTCTGATCGGTGAGGAAGAAAGAGAGAGGGGGGTCATATATAATTAAATTAATTTATTTATTTTCTCCAAAAGATGTTGACTTTCAATTCGAATCCCAAATTAAGCCCAACGACTGTCGTCCCTAGCTAATTACCCCCATTCTGAACACAATGGGATATGTATCACAAGTCAATTCAGCTGTTACAATCAGTTACCGCTAAATTTAAAATATAAATCATTATATTTTAAATTCGAACACACATTTTATTTTACTAGGGCCACATACAGAATCCAAAAATTCCAAAAAAATTATTTCTATCTTCATATTGACAATACGGTCCTAAAAAACTAATTTCATCAAATTCTGAGACCGTTTGAAAAATGGCCATTTTCCAGCCGATTAAAATCAACTAAAACTGGTCAAACGCATTTTCCTTTGCCACGCTCACATATTGAGTTCAAAAATTATGAAAATTGAAATCTAGCAATAACTTGACATCTTGGATCCAACAAAAGTGGTTTCGTCGAAAACCGAGGTCGTTTGCAAAATTTCCATTTTTAAGGGCCAGAATTCCATAGCGACTATTATGAATTTTCAACTGGACATAACTTCTGATTCCCGCTATGAAATTTCAATTTTTCGGATTTGTTGGAAAGATATTCTCAATTAGATTCTAATATTTTTGGTTTTGCTAAAATCCGGTTTATTTTGAATCCTATACATTCATTTGAACTTTGAAATCGAAATTTCAAACTGCCACGCCATTTTCAATTCCTTTTATAATTAAAATAAAATATTTATGTTCTAATGACGATTCAAATAAATATATATGTTCTAATTCTGTTTGAAATAAATTTCTCATCATTATTATTTAAAATAATTCATTTTAAATATCCAAAATTCAATAAAATTTCCAAAATAAAAATTTTAAATTGGCTCGGATTTCCGGGTTATTACAATCTCCCCCACCTTAACTTTTCATCCTCGAAAAGGAACGAAGCTGAAAGTTGTTTAACTAATCAACTCAACTTTCACTATTTTCATTAGGGCTTAAGTTCTTCAACTTTTCAGTTTATAAGAACTTTTTAAAATTTTCAAAAATTTGGTTAACACGCTAAATTTTCGAAAAATTTCGCCATAACCTCCCCTGAACCGGGAGCTTCGGGATATTTCAGATAGCCTCCCATGGCCCTCGCCAATCCAAAAAGAAAAAGAAACAGCCAAGCGGCTAGCCAGTCGGCTCATTAAATCATCAAAAACCCAAGAAATACAATAAACATGTAACTATTTGTCGGGCAAACAATTTTATTCTTCTGCTCTAGCCTCTTTGCAATAACTTTTTCAATGTAAGTACATGTATATGCATGCAAATGCGACTAATTTTAAATACAATTCACTATTTGGTTCCTTTTGGCTAAAGGTTTAACATTCAATTAATTAAAATAGTAATCAAACAACACAACCATCAATCAATTAGTTGATTAATGTTTCAAATTCATAACTTTGATATATAGTATAAAATCACATTTTTGGTGCCAAATCACAAAAATAAGCCCTATCTAATTTTGGTTCTCACACTAGTAAATTGGAATCATATAGATATCCCACCTTTGACACTCGAATATAAATGCAGATGATGATGCACCATCATCAGGATTATCCCCGGGTGACTAGAGTGTGATTCTATATCTATACAGTATATTAAAACTTCAAATACATGCGGATCAGACATATACGCAAAACCTTTATATACTGAATGTCCAAATCAATACAAATAAATATTAAAATACGAATAATTGAATTAAATTTTCAAAACAAAACTTGTTTTCACTTTTTATGTCAAAAACATCACTCTTCACACTCGTTCTAGGATATTACTGATCCCATCTCTAACGAGTCATTCTTACTAGATATTGCTAATCCAATCTCTAATGAATTCTTTCGTATGGTTTTAATGTGCCTTGTTCTCGAGCTTTGTAAACCAAAGCTCTGATATCAAGATGAGACGACCCGAACTTCCCCGGTAAGGAAAGCACAGATTGTACTGAGGACAAGCCACATCGAAATGCAAACAGAAGAACATTTCATTGCTTATTACAGCAATTCCATCAGAATATAAGAATATACAAAGTATGAGTAAATATTACACATCATAAAATATCAGAGATTTAAATTACATTACGTAGTAGCGGAAAATAACACAATACATAACTGAAAGAGATAAATGGATATAGAGCTTTCTGGATATCGTTCCAGCTGTAAATCAGGATCCTATGAATATAAATCTACAAAATCAAAACTACTAGCTGCCCATTCAAAATAAGGGCACCCAGAGTTTATGTTAAAACATTAAACACCAAGTCAGTCATGCGACCGGTGTGAGAACTAAAACAGTTGTAATCTTAATTTTAAAGTTAGGTAAATCAAGGGACCACGTCGTATAATGCAGAACGGGTTTCTTCCTAAGAATACCAGTGCATAAAACAAATAGCGCAATGCTAAATGAAGAAAAATGAAGCTATTATAAGACCCAGGTACCATCACACAATGCAACGCAAGCCGGAGGATAGGGTTTTTACCTTATAATAGCCAAGAATGCTAGATACGTGAAATTTCATGTTTTTTATTACTATAAGTGTATAGTGCCAAAACAATTTCAATCATAAGTATCAATCATAGATGGCATAAGTGCCCCATACCACTATGTCGCCTTATATAGGTTCAACAATCAAAATCGCAAAGTCACATATTTGGAAATTGGATTTCCATCTATGAACCGAGGCCAAGGATCGTCCACTACCGAATTCGAGACTGTCTAGCCCAAGCCTTAGGACCTAGATTCAGGTAGGCCCTTGGATCGTCAGGGCCGGTACAACGATGTGGATTAAAATGCTTGAACACTGCGTTTCCCCGCCCTTTGGGGGCATAAGCGAGTCCTATGACTGCATCGGCTCCACATATTCACCAATATATCTGAGACGCCTCGCAACAACAACAACCACACAGGTGAAAATAATATAAATGTCAGGGTTGGTAGGTCACTAACACCACACTAGCTACAAGGAAACACATGTCCTCTGTAACACCCTGGATTTTTGAATAATCGAATTAACTAAATCAAAGAATAATTAATCTTAGACATGAGAATTAAGGGAATGGGGTTGCGCCAATGTGTTCGTCTCTGAATTCTGGTTGAAATAGAGTCCGAGGTTGCGGGAAATAGGTACCGGATGAAGGAGTTATAGATGAACGAAGTTTGGTGGCAAAACAAGAAAAAAATTGCGCTGGCGCACTTGGGAAGTGCGCCAATAAAAATTTGCGCTGGTGCACCTGCCAAGTGCGCCCAGGCCGTGGCAGCAGGCCTGCACGGCTTTCTGGTTCAGTCTAACCCATGTTGCTGAGTCATTAGGGCTGAGGTGTCACCCTATCCCGACAGAATGGTTTTGATTAACCTTAAGATCATCCGATGACTTAAATTAATTCAAAACTCTATAAAAAGACCCATAGACTCAAACCCTAAATCAGAATTAAAACTAAAACTATGTCCATCATGCTGTCATGTTGAACCCTGTAGTAGTCGCCACCAATTAGAGAGGAAGAACAGCAAATCAAATCAGTTCTATTCTACCCTAACAACGAATCTTCTTCAAAGGAAAGCTAATTCAACTTCAGAAATCAGAATTCAGAACTCAAGACCGCCTTTGAGTTGTGAGTTCGATAGTTTTAATAAAATAATTAGTAAATTAATTGGATTGAGTTATGATGCGGATAATTTGAATATGATGTGAATTATTGACTGCATGTTGTAATTATGTTATAGAATTGGGTTGAAATCTCTGTGACGTTATATTGTGATGCTATCATTTATGATGTAATACTATCACCTATGTTGTAGTTCTATGATTTGGCTTGTGTATAATCAAATCATCATGTTGTTCATATGCTAGTTTGGTTATGTTGACTCGTATGATAGATCACAAGTTTTTATGAAAATTTAGATATTGATTTAGACAAGAATCATAGGCAAGTTAGTATAACCTTACATGTTTCGTGACATCAATTTTAGACCTAAAGTTAGGCTATGAAATGTGTGAGTTATATGATAAATTCTACATGATAATTTACATGTTAGATGCAAGTTTACACCATTGTTATGATGCATAAATCACATATGCAAGTTTATATAAATATATGAGTTTGGGATATGAATCATGTTATGCAAGTTAAGGGTTATTGCCTATGCAAGTTTACACCTTTAGATGTAGATCTATGACATACATGATTTATGCAAGTTTGTGACCATTATCTCAACAAGATCACACCTTTTGGAACCATGACATATGTTGTTTATGCAAGTTGTAACTTTGGCCTATGTAAGTTTTAGATGTAGAACATCATTCACACATGCAAGTTCACCCCTATATTTAAATCTATGTTTTAATTATGTGTATATTGTGATGTTTTCTCTTTATTCCTAAAGTTAGACTATTCGAGTCTAACGTATATTTTATGTTAAACAAATAAACGTACAACGTGGGGTAAAGTGGATAATATTAAAAAGATTTAATTTGGCATAAATTTCTTAAAAGGCATAAAATAAATTTGTGATGAAAATTGGTATGATTTTACATACCATAAATGGATGGACATAATTGTGTCAATTATGGACATCGTTAAATTTGGAGTTGATTGATAATTTGAATAGGGAAAGTAATTCAAATTGGGGGATGATTAATTAGTAGTAATTAGTCGTCTAAGACACGAGGTTAGACTCTTTTGTGGTGTAAGACTGCCTGGACCCGCCCGGCAAATCCAGCTGCCACAAATGCCAGTCTAATGTGAGAGGTCTTAGACATAAATTAAATACGTTACAATTGTAAAGACACGAGGTTAGGCTCTTTTGTGTTGTAAGACTGCCCGGACCTGCCCGGCAAATCCAGCTGCCACAAATGCCAGTCTAATGTGAGAGGTCTTTATGAGGTTACGATCTTAATGAATTAAGAAACACTTAACCAGAAAAACATGTAGTGGGACATGAGGGGGTTAAATGGGTGCCTTGGGGGACATGTGGAATCTAGTGGGTGCCTTGGGTGGCATTTGGAAATATGATTAGAAACACTTAACCAAAATTGAAACATGTAATTGGAAGATGAATAAGAAGTGGGTTAATTGGGATGTACTAGAGGGGACCAAGCTTAGATGGATAGCTTGTGTCAAGTAATGGGGGCCTATTTCAACCAGTAACCCATACGTACTTTATGGGCTCGACCCAAGTCAAGGACGGGAAACGCATACTGGGCTTGACTGTAAGAGGCCAAAACGGGTTAGCGGTGGCAACGCAAGTCCAGCGGGTTCATAAGCGTGTGTGGGCCCGGGCTGGTAGGTAAGAGGTTGTGTAGGTATAAGCCGTGCATTGTTGTTGGTATCGGGTTGCCAAGTTGGGGAGTGATACACCCCACTGTGGGGCCAGCACGGGTATCTACGAGTTAGGGAGCCGATCGCTTGGGGAAGTGGGTACACCTAGTGGAAATAGCGGCAGGCGGCACCTATGAAGGCTGCTAGGATTGCACGAAACTACCAATATCATCATTAAGTCTGTAGGCGGGATCAACCTTAGGGTGACTAGTGGTGGTGCAGTATAGAAATTATCCAATAGTTTTGGTGTAGTTTAGTAATTATCTTATAGTGGTTTAGGGGCGCTTTAACGATTTCATTGTTCATCTTGTTTCCTTATTTACTCTTCCATACTCAATGGTTCATGTTCATTGCCTTATTTTCCAACTTATGCCTTAGCCTAGTTACTTTGTTAATTATATTGTTAAAGTTATCGCAATCGCGAGACTTTATGTCTGACCCCCTTTGTTTCCTCCTCCTTTCTTCCTTCCCCCCCCCCCCCCCAAGGTGCTCAGGTTGGAACTAGCACCAGTGGAGCTTAATTTTAGACTGCGGTTTCTCTGCTTTTAGAAGATTACTTGGATCGCTGAAGTAAAGTCCAGCTTCTCTTTTATTTATGGTTATTTTGTATTGGGGATTATGTCTTTCAATTTATGTACTTTTGGTAGTCAAGATGGATATTATGTACTTTGACTCTGGTTTTTGATGATGTCAGCAAATATATGTGTTTTCCGCTGTAATGAAATAAAGTTTTAAATCTTTGAGTACTATTTATATCTGTCTTGTTGTTAAGTTTCTGTTCTATACCTACTTAAAATGCACCATAGAAGTTAATGCATTCCCTTTTTGAGTGACATTAATGGACGTGGGGTGTAACACGTGGTATCAGAGCTGAAGGTTACCAGAACAGATATGAATTTTGAAAAATTATTTTTCAAAACAATTTTTTTATAAAGAAGTACCTTCAAAAGTACGTTTTAAGGAATGTATTTTCAAGAGAAAAGCTTATTTTAGAAAGCATAACTTCAAGAGCCATATATCTTTCCCTCGGTTCTTTTATATTGAATCTTTCCTTTTTCATTTCAGCATGTCTGAAGCATCTGAGATACCAGAGGGCGTTCACGTACCCGGTTGATTTCTTCAATATCTCGAGGATAGGGCCGCCACCGCAGGTCCAGCAAATGCTCCTCCTCCTCCTCTTCCCCCTCCTCCTCGCTTTGATACTTTTGCTAAGATATGCAAGGACTTTCGAGCAATGGGTGGAAAACCTTTTCACGGGACGGAGACATTTGTTGAAGCTTGAAACTGGCTAAAGGAAGTGGAAGAATTATTTGGAATCTTTGAAGTGGATGATGAAAGAAAGGTCCAGTTGGCTGCCTGACTCATGAAGGATGAGGCCTCGTTTTGGTGGGAGGTCACTAATGGGGACGTCAAGTCGATACATGGCTAGATTTTAGGTAGAGGTTTGAGGCGAAGTTTCTCTCGCGGGCTGAAGAGAATCTATACATGGAAAGGTTTTTGGCGCTGAAGCAAGGGAATCTATCAGTGAAAGAGTACGTCAACAAATTCAACCAATTGGCAAGATTTGGCTTGGACTTGGTGAATACTCCAGAAAAGAAGGCTCTAAGATTTGTTAAGGGTTTAAACGAGCCGCTTCATGGGTTAGCTATGACCCATATTCCCATGGGGGCTACTTCGAGGGACTAGTTGACATTGCGCTCATGCATGAAGAGGAGAACGGTGCCAATGCTAATAAGGCACCCGAGAAGAAAGGGGATCAAAAGAAGCCGTAACAGCAACAACAGGACAAGAAAGGTGGCAAAGGCAACAATGCTAAGGGAAAGAAAAGATGTGTTAACTGTGGGACAGCCGGCCATTTAAGAAAAGATTGTAGGAAGAAAAAGAAGACTAGTTGTTTCCACTGTGGCGAAGCGGGACATCTAATTAAGGACTGCCCAAAGAAAGGGCAGAGAGCAGGGTCTACCTCGGAAGGACAGGTGCAGGCTCTTATGGCACTAGGTCAGGCAAGGGGATAAGTTCAGGCTCTCGTGGTCCCACCAATGCAAGAACGAGGTAGAGCAATTTCCGTTGAAAGTTTAGTTTTTCTATTTGATCATCCTGTCCGTAATTTGTGATGACCGCCCATAAGCCCCGCACTAAACAAGAGGAATAATGCGCTGAAAGGCGTGCCAGGCTGCTATGGACGATCATCATTGTAAGTGAACACATCGAAACCTGTCGTAGAACTCACAGCGCAAGGATAAAATATAATAGACCATATACAACAGGTGATAGTAATGAGATATCATATAGCAAACTTTTGAAACTCTTTCAACATCCAGAAAGATTATCCAACTGATATCCAAGTTTGTACATAAGGCCTCACTACAACTCTCAAGCAACTCAAACAGCGGAAACAGTAATACTAGATAGAATAAAACTGGTACGCTAGCCTCCTGCTCGTCATCGCTCAGCTTCCTCATATCACTAAGATCCATTACCTGTAACCTGCTACTTAGTCTGCCCATCCACAACCGGATGAACAGCCCAAGGTAATAAGAGGAGACATAAAACCTTGAGTCAGACAATAGTCTTAGTGAGCGATAAAACATCTAACAAACTTCAACAAGAAAGTATATGAGAATGGGTAAATGAAAAACTTATCTACCCACAACACCAGAGAAGAACTCATCCTTATCTTCCCCACATCGGACAGTGATAGCCTTTACGACAAGCATTTCAACCATTCATCCATAGAAATCAGAACACCCATTCAATCATAGAAAACACACATGACATCCAGATAAGTCTAACGCAGACAACCCTAATCGAGTTTAACATTCCTCAAGTACTCTCGCCAGAGGCCTAGACCAATATCACTTAAGCACTCAAAGAACGTCTCCCTCGACTTTGGATAATTTATGTGAGATAGTACAAACAGAACAACTAATCATCCATGACTGACTCTGGCTATCACAGTCAATCCTGCTTCGAAACCATCATTATCGTATGACGGCCAACCTTGCTATATGTCAAGGGCTAATGATAACCCCAGTTCTAGCATGAACTCCATATGCCCAACCTTGGCAATGTCCAACCTTGACACTATGCCTTTCCCCAACCAGAAAGACCCAGGGTACTCGACCAACAACAGGTCTTTTGGGCCTTTCAACGATACCCATCGTACTCCTGCTTTGAGCCTGCTAGAACTTACGACAACGATGACTTCTCGGCCTTCTCATCTCTAATCGTCCAACCTTGACGATGTTTCATAGCTCAAGCAACCTTCTCGAGCAGCCATTATCCACCAACTCACGACCTTTGAGTTGTCTCCGCATTCGTTGTTCCACCTTGATCAACGAACACATTCATCACTTCGAGTCTTCCTACTTGAATCACCTCGAAGTCACGCCATCACCGAACCAAAACACATCACTGCGCTGCGGCTAGGGTTCGGAGGGTTGCCCCCGAAAAATAATTTTTTTCAGACCTTTTTTGGTTCATACCCGAGTCGTACCCGAAAACGTACTTTTTCAGAAAACGACCCTGCCAAAACCGACCAGAACCTTGCTCCAGAATGACCAGCCAAAAACCGACCAGCCTTGCTCTAGAACGACCCGCCAAAAATCGACCAGCCTTGCTCCAGAACGACCCGCCTCCATGCAGCATTGGATCGATTCGACCTCCTTGGGACCGGCCAGCTTTGGATCGACCCCGTCAAGACCGACCAGATTTTGCTCCACCTGACCGACCAGCTCCTTCTGAGCGACCAGGATTTGCTTCCAGTAAAACCAACCAGAATGCCACCATCTGAAACCGACCAGAATGCCACCATCTGAAACCGACCAAAAACACTTCTGCTCCTTCTGGACCGACCAGAAACACTTCTGCTCCTTCTGGACCGACCAGCTTAAATCGACCAGCTCCCTGACTTGCTTCCCAAGCCATACTATGACTGACCACCTCATTCCAGACCGACCCGACCAACTCCAGGACGACCAGAAACCTGCACATCTCCAATTCGACTCCGATTTCGACCAAAACTTCGCCAAATGATGAATCCGACGAAACCAGCTTATCTGATTCATCCAAAAGCAATCACAAACATGTTATGCAACCAACAATATCCTCAATCTAACAATTTCCATCAAAACACATAAATTTCCCAAAACATGATAAGTGAATCATATGAACATAAAAACGGATCTAACTTGCATAATCTTGAGAAAAATCATAAAATTAACCATTTAAATTATCTAGATCAGATCCTAAGGTGATTCATATATAAAATGGACTTAGCATGGTGTGGATCTAAGGAAAATAACATGGAAATGATGAAATTAACATCCTAAAACCCATATACTTGCATGAATCCGAATGAGAGATGTAAATCACTCACCAATTATCCAAATCTAAGCAAAAGCAATGAAAACGCAATCCGGACAGCGAACACTTCAAATCAAACTCTTTAATCCGATGAATTCGCCCTTGAGATGATGTAGTTCTAGCCTCTTATGGTGTAGATCTTCGATTTCCCTCCTTGGATTTTGGAATTTTAATGGTGGAAAGATGTTAGAGGAAGAAGGAGATCAAAGCCTCCCCATAAGAGAATGGAAAATGCCAACCTTTCTCCATACCCCTTACCCCCTATTTATAGTCTCCACCCACCC
Organism: Allium sativum; assembly: GCA_030737875.1. Classification (NCBI taxonomy): domain Eukaryota; kingdom Viridiplantae; phylum Streptophyta; class Magnoliopsida; order Asparagales; family Amaryllidaceae; genus Allium; species Allium sativum. Next base: position 479,703,627 of record CM060926.1, on the reverse strand, counting down.
TCTAATGGGCCTTCTCCAAATCAGTCCATTAGCCTTCCAAAACCTGAACAGCCAAATGAAAAACCTTAAAACAACGATTTCTACCAAACCGCTGAACCAAATCCTTAATGTAACCACTCTACGGAAAGGGAATCATCAATTCCTTTCCAATGGCACAGGTCTCACCCTCTGATTCGACCTAAGTCAAAAGTTATGCCGTGTACAAGACTGACAGGGGCAAAATGGTCACAAACAAAATCGGTAAAATTTATGGACATGTCTCACATCCCCATAAGCAACATACTAAAAGATGAGAATGATCCAACCCTCATGGAATAAAATAAAATTATTTTATGATCTTCCGATACATAAAATGCGGGCTGTTACATTCTCCCCCCCCATAAGAATTTCGCCCCCGAAATTTCAAGCAAACACAAGCAAACACAACAATTCCGCATGCCTATCATTCATGAGAAGCCAATCCTATCATCCAAACTAGCAACCATCAAGCCATACATCCATAGCCTTATCCTAGCACGCGGAATTCTATCAAACAACAACAAGATACAACGATATAACGATGATACAATCAAAGGGTCCTACCGATGAAAAGTTCTGGATGAGTCGCCTTCATGCTCTCTTCCGTCTCCCATGTACAATCATCGCCATCTTCACTATATTGTACCTTGACTAGCTTAACTGTCTTCCTCCTAAGCTGTTTCGTATCATTTCCCACAACACAAAGTGGCCTACGAGGTTTCGCAACTGCGGTCTCGACTTCTAAATCTTCATACTGTTCTGGAGATACCACCATATTCGAGTCGTGAACAAACTTTCGTAGAAACGACACATGGAAAACATTATGCACACTCGACATCTTCTCGGGTAACTCAAACCTATATGCGAGCTTTCCTATTCGCTCGACTATCGGAAATGGTCCAACAAACCTAGGAGCCAACTTTCCTTTACTTCCGAATCGAACCACTTGCTTCAACAGTGAAATCTTAATGAAAACCATATCACCTACGTCGAACTCCAAATCCTTACGACGCTTATCGGCGTAACTTTTCTGACGATCTTGGGCCGCCTTCATTCGTTGCCGAATTATCTTGATACAATCCGAGGTTTCTCTTATCATCTCAGGCCCAAGTATCAACTTATCTCCAGTTTCTAACCAACAAGCTGGAGAATTGCACGGCCTTCCATACAACGCCTCATATGGTGCCATCCCAATACTCGACTGGTAGCTATTATTATATGCAAATTCGTCTAAATGTAGATGGTCCTCCCATGATCCTCCGAAGTCTAACACACAAGCCCTCGGGAGATCTTCTAAAACTCGGTGGACTCTCTCGGTCTGACCATCAGTTTGGGGATGGTATGCCGTACTTAAGCACAACTCGGTTCCCAAAGCTTCTTGCAAACTTTTCCAAAATCCACTCGTGAACAATGGATCCCGGTCACTTACTATACTCTTTGGGACACCATGGAATCGAACTATCCATTTCACATAAAGCTCAGCCAATTTTGACGCTGTCCTAGTCGACTTGACAGGAATAAATCTCGCACTTTTGGTCAAACGATCCACAATGACCCAAATCCCTTCATTTCCTGCCCTAGTTCTAGGTAGTCCATCGATAAAATCCATCGATATTTGCTCCCACTTCCATGTAGGAACTTCTAATAGCTGAAGCAAACCACTCGGCTTTTTCTGTTCAGCTTTCACCAACTGACAGTTCATACACTTGGAAATTAACTCTCCAATATCTCGCTTCATGCCTTCCTAATAGTTGATTCTCTTCATGTCCTAATACATCTTATTACCACCGGGATGAATTGTCAACTTTGAGTGATGACATTCTCTCAGAACCTCATCTCTCAATCCATCGATATCAGGAACAACTAATCGCCCTTGCTTTCGAAGCCAACCTTCCTGATCGACCTCGAATTCTTTATTCTTTGGTTCCAGCTTCTGAATGAACTCGACAAGCTTCACATCTTTCTTTTGGCTCTCGCCAATCCTTTCGATAAGAGCAGGCCTTATCGACAAGCTTGCCAACATTTTAGGTTCCAACTCGTACCTTGGCCTGAAATCGAACCATGCCAAATACTCGAGGCCCTTCCATTCCGAAAACATCGCTCCGAAACTTGCGTGTCTTCGACTCAATGCATCTGCAACTGCATTGCCTTTGCCAGGAATATAGGCTATCCCAAAGTCATACGATGCCAGAAACTCTAACCATCGTTGCTGCCGAAGATTCAAATCCTTTTGGGAGCAAAGATACTTCAACGACTTGTGATCCGTAAACAACTCGAATCGTACCCCCAACAGGTAATGTCTCCACATCTTCAGAGCAAACACAATCGCTGCCAACTCCAAATCATGAGTTGGATAGTTCTTCTCATGCGGCTTTAGCTGTCGACTCGCGTAGGTCACAACTTTATCCTTCTGCATGAGCGCTGCTCCAAGTCCAGTACCACATGCATCAGTATACACCACCATCTCTTCATTCCCACTTGGAATGGTCAACACAGGTGCACTCGTCAATCTCTCCTTCAAAATTTCGAACGCTTGTTCACACTTTGCATCCCATGTGAACACTTGGTTCTTCTTCGTCAATCCTGTTAATGGTGCAGCTATCTTGGAGAAATCCTTGATAAACCTTCGGTAATAACCAGCCAACCCAAGGAAACTCCGAACATCCGTCGCATTCTTAGGTCTATCCCAGTCCTGGATTGCTACCACTTTAGCGGGGTCAACCGCTATTCCTTTCCCAGAAACAACATGACCCAAGAAACTCACTTCATCTTTCCAAAAGTGACACTTTGAGAACTTAGCCTTAAGCTGATGCTTTCGCAAGATCTCTAACACAACTCTCAAATGCGTCTTATGTTCTTCCACACTTCTGGAGTAAACCAGTATATAATCCACGAACACAAGCACGAACTTATTCAACTGATCTCTGAACACTCTATTCATAAGATCCACAAAATACGCTGGCGCGTTAGTCAATCCGAATGGCATCACCAACCACTCGAAGAACCCGGATGGTGTCCTAAAAGCAGTCTTTGGTACACTATCCTTAGCTACTCTCAACTGGTGAAATCCCGTTGCCAGATCCATCTGAGAAAACACTTTGGCTTCGTGAAGCTGATCGAACAAGTCATCAATCCTTGGCAACGGATATTTGTTCTTCTTAGTCACCTTATTCAGCTCACGATAGTCCACACACAACCTTAACGAGCCATCTGCTTTAGTTGCAAACACGACTGGTGCACCCCACTCGGAAACACTCCTCCGAATGAAACCTTTTCCTAAAAGGTCTCTAACTTGCACCTCCAACTCTCGTTGTTCCTTAGGCGCCATCCGCCTAAGTGGCATAACAATTGGTCTCGCACCCTCGACCAAATCGATCCTAAACTCGATCTCGCGATGCGGCGGCAACCCTTTGACCTCGTTAAAGACATCTACATACTCATAAGCGATCAGCACTGATGATAGGTCTTCCTGTGGAATCCCAAGCGAATATAGATAACTCACGAAGACCCCGTCTTCGCGCTTACATCTAATCAACACTTTTCGCCCTTCCACATCCCCGACCCTCACCTCTAGCTTCTCGCAATTCACCCTTGCCGCATATCTCTTGAGCCAATCCATGCCCAAGATGATCCCATACCCAGCGAAGTTAAGAACAAAGCAATCACACATAAAAGAGAAACCATGACTCGATAATACTAGACCACGACAAATCATGCACAAACTGGACGAACCCCCAACTGAATTTGTCACGATCAATGGCCTATCACAAATCTCGGGTTCCAAACCCAAGCGACAAACAAGCTCATTGCAGATGAATGAATATGATGCTCCAGTATCAAACAAAACTCGAACTGAAACACCATTAATGGAAAAAGTACCTTGCACCACAATACCCTTTCCCTTCTCCTCTGCAGTAGGAGCTCTTGAAGAAGATGGCACGGCTTCCAAAGCATATGCCTTCACAATCTGCTTGCCCTTAGCTGATTCTGGACAATCCTTCTTCTTATGCCCAGGCTTTCCACACTTGAAGCACTTCTTCTCAGCTTTGGGATTCTTGCACTCATTTGAATAATGACCCTTTTTTGGCAGTTAAAGCAAAGCACATCACTCTTGGGTTTCTTTTGGCCACCATTTCCTTTCTGTTGTTGTTGCTTCCTCTTTTTATTATTACCACCCTGCTGTGGTTTCTGAACCTCCTTGGTTGCAGCAACAACATTTGCTTCCTTGGGAAACAAGCTCTCATGACGAATAGCCTTTTCCACAATCTTTTCAAATGAATCATCAAGGTGGTCCACAAGCGGCTTTCCAATATGAGCATCCAAACCCAAGACAAACTTCTCGTTCTTCTGATAGGGTGTATCAATGTATGAACGAGCATATCTAGACAAAGCCTCAAAATCAGAAACGTAGTCAAGAACTGATCTGCCTTTCTGCTTCAACTCTACGAACTTCTTGAAGAGAACGGACTTTTGAGCAGTGGAGATAAATTTTGCTTCAAACCTAGCTTGGAATTGCTCCCATGAAATCTCCTCTTCCGGAGTCTCGAGTATGACAGAATTCCACCATTCCATGGCCCTGCTCTGAAGTTGCCTTGATGCAAGCTTTCTCTTCATTGCATCTTCAATACCCAAGTCTCCAAAGATTCGAACACATGAATCCATCCACCTCGGAACCTCTTCAGCTGGCTCAGTTCCCTTGAATGGTTTCCCTCCTAGAGATGTAAAGTCCTTGCACATCTTTGCAAAATCTACCCTAGGAACTCGCACACCTACATCTACCATTGTCGCCACTGGAGCGGGTACACTTCGCATAATTGCTTCTGCCATGGCTTCAAACATGGCCGGGTAATCTGGTTCACCACCATTTCCCCCTCCAATATTAGCTCCCCTAGCAGCGTGTCTTGATGGTCGTCTACTCATTCTTAATCTGCAATTTAGAATAATTAGCCACTTCCAAGAAAACTGCTAAAGAGATACAACCGCTACTACTATATATACTAATATATATAGTAAACATCCAACTGAAATCTACAAATACGTCTCTCATACGTAATTACGTCTTCGAACTTTGGCCGAAATCGATGACCAGAGCTCTGATACCAAATGTGACGACCGCCCATAACCCCCGCACTAAACAAGAGGAATAATGCGCTGAAAGGCGTGCCAGGCTGCTATGGAGGATCATCATAGTAAGTGAACACATCGAAACCTGTCGTAGAACTCACAGCGCAAGGATAAAATATAATAGAACATATACAACAGGTGATAGTAATGAGGTATCATATAGCAAACTTTTGAAACTATTTCAACATCCAGAAAGATTATCCAACTGAAATCCAAGTTTGTACATAAGGCCTCACTACAACTCTCAAGCAACTCAAACAGCGGAAACAGAAATACTAGATAGAATAAAACTGGTACGCTAGCCTCCTGCTCGTCATCGCTCAGCTTCCTCGTATCACTTAGCTCCATTACCTGTAACCTGCTACTTAGTCTGCCCATCAACAACCGGATGAACAGCCCAACGTAATAAGAGGAGACATTAAACCTTGAGTCAGACAATTGTCTTAGTGAGCGATAAAACAGCTAACAAACTTCAATAAGAAAGTATATGAGAATGGGTAAATGAAAAACTTATCTACCCACAACACCAGAGAAGAACTCATCCTTATATTCCCCACATCGGACAGTGATAGCCTTTACGACAAGCATTTCAACCATTCATCCATAGAAATCAGAACACCCATTCAATCATAGAAAACACACATGACATCCAGATAAGTCTCACGCAGACAACCCTAATCGAGTTTAACGTTCCTCAAGTACTCTCGCCAGAGGCCTAGACCAATATCACTTAAGCACTCAAAGAACGTCTCCCTTGACTTTGGATAATCTATGTGAGATAGTACAAACAGAACAACTAATCATGCATGACTGACTCTGGCTATCACTGCCAATCCTGCTTCGAAACCATCATTATCGTATGACGGCCAACCTTGCCATATGTCAAGGGCTAATGATAACCCCAGTTCTAGCATGAACTCCATATGCCCAACCTTGGCAATGTCCAACATTTACACTAGGCCTTTCCCCAACCAGAAAGACCCAGGGTACTCGACCAACAATAGGTCTTTTGGGCCTTTCAACGATACCCATCGTACCCCTGCTTTAAGCTTGCTAGAACTTACGACAACGATGACTTCTCGGCCTTTGCATCTCTAATCGTCCAACCTTGACGATGTTTCATAGCTCAAGCAACCTTCTCGAGCAACCATTATCCACCAACTCACGACCTTTGAGTTGTCTCCGCATTCGTTGTTCCACCTTGATCAACGAACACATTCATCACTTCGAGTCTTCCTACTTGAATCACCTCGAAGTCACGCCATCACCGAACCAAAACACATCACTGCGCTGCGGCTAGGGTTCGGAGGGTTGCCCCCGAAAAATATTTTTTTCAGACCTTTTTTGGTTCGTACCCAAGTCGTACCCGAAAACGTACTTTTTCAGAAAACGAGCCTGCCAAAACCGACCAGAACCTTGCTCCAGAATGACCAGCCAAAAACCGACCAGCCTTGCTCCAGAACGACCCGCCAAAAACCGACCAGCCTTGCTCCAGAACGACCCGCCTCCATGCAGCTTTGGATCGACTCGACCTCCTTGGGACCGACCAGCTTTGGATCGACCCCGTCAAGACCGACCAGATTTTGCTCCACCTGACCGACCAGCTCCTTCAGAGTGACCAGGATTTGCTTCCAGTAAAACCAACCAGAATGCCACCATTTGAAACCGACCAGAATGCCACCATATGAAACCGACCAGAATGCCACCATCTGAAACCGACCAGAAACACTTCTGCTCCTTCTGGACCGACCAGAAACACTTCTGCTCCTTCTGGACCGACCAGCTTAAATCGACCAGCTCCCTGACTTGCTTCCCAAGCCATACTATGACCGACCACCTCATTCCAGACCGACCCGACCAACTCCAGAACGACCAGAAACCTGCACATCTCCAATTCGACTCCGATTTCGACCAAAACTTCGCCAAACGACGAATCCGACGAAACCGGCTTATCTGATTCATCCAAACGCAATCACAAACATGTTATGCAACCAACAATATCCTCAATCTAACAATTTCCATCAAAACACATAAATTTCCCAAAACATGATAAGTGAATCATATGAACATAAAAACGGATCTAACTTGCATAATCTTGAGAAAAATCATAAAATTAACCATTTAAATTATCTAGATCAGATCCTAAGGTGATTCATATATAAAATGGACTTAGCATGGTGTGGATCTAAGGAAAATAACATGGAAATGATGAAATTAACATCCTAAAACCCATATACTAGCATGAATCCAAATGAGAGATGTAAATCACTCACCTATTATCCAAATCTAAGCAAAAGCAATGAAAACGCAATCCGGACAGCGAACACTTCGAATCAAACTCTTTAATCCGATGAATTCGCCTTTGAGACGATGTAGATCTAGCCTCTTATGGTGTAGATCTTCGATTTCCCTCCTTGGATTTTGGAATTTTAATGGTGGAAAGATGTTAGAGGAAGAAGGAGATCAAAGCCTCCCCATAAGAGAATGGAAAATGCCAACCTTTCTCCATACCCCTTACCCCCTATTTATAGTCTCCACCCACCCTCTAATGAGCCTTCTCCAAATCAGCCAATTAGCCTTCCAAAACCGGAACAACCAACTGAAAAACCTTAAAACAACGATTTCTCCCAAACCGCTGAACCAAATCCTTAATGTAACCACTCTACGGAAAGGGAATCATCAATTCCTTTCCAATGGCACAGGTCTCACCCTCTAATTCGACCTGAGTCAAAAGTTATGCCCTGTACAAGACTGACAGGGGAAAAATGGTCACAAACAAAATCGGTAAAATTTATGGACATGTCAAACATCCCCATAAGCAACATACTAAAATATGGGAATGATCCAACCCTCAGGGAATAAAATAAAATTATTTTATGATCTTCCGATACATAAAATGCGGGCTGTTACATAATTTATCCGATTTTGGCAAATCACATTCGTTTATTTCTACATCATTAGTTGAAACACTGCACCTTGATACTAGTCTAGTTAATAATCCCTTAGTAGTCTCAAATCCTATCGGTGCTTTGGCTCATATTTCTATGATTTGTCGGGATATGAGAGTGTTCATTTTGGGTGTTGAGTTTGAGTGCAACGCTTTTGTTCTTGGCTTCATGGGCTACGGTTTAATTCTAGGTATGGATTGGCTAACTAGATAGTAGATATGGGGCCATCCTAGATTGTGAAAGAAGGGTTGTTAGATTGTTGACTCGTTTTGGAAAGACCCTTGATATTTCTTGTGACCCTAGAGGTCCAGTAATGCTTAGCTACCTAGAATCCCTTGACGCATCCGATGATGATTTACATTCTGTTCCCATAGTCTGTGAATATGCCGATGTCTTCGATGAGGCGAGGGGTTTATCCCCAAAATGTGAAGTAGACTTTCGAATATATCTAGTAGATAATGAAAATCCAGTTGCATTACTAGTGCGCCACATAGCTCCAAGAGAGAGAAGAGAACTCAGTAAGCAAGTGAAAGAATTGCTTGAGAAGCGTTCATCAGACATAGTATATCGAAGTGGGGTGCTCCAGTAGTGTTTGCCACGAAGGCGGATGGGTCCCTTAGACTTTGTGTAGACTATAGAGAACTTAATAAGCTTACTAAGAAGAATAGACACTCACTGCCGAGGATTGACGATCTCTTCGATCAGTTAGTTGGTGCCTCAGTGTTTACGCAGTTGGACTTAGCCACTGGTTTTCATCAGTTGAGAGTGGTTGAGGATAGCATAGACAAGACTGCCATTAGGACTCCAGACGGTTTCTTCGAGTGGCTTGTGATGCCATTCGGTTTGACAAACGCCCCCGCATACTTCTTTGACTTGATGAGTAAGGTGTTTAGGGAGTACCTTAATAGATTCGTGGTAGTCTTTTTGGACGTCATCTTGATCTTTTCTAAAAGCGAGGAAGAGCATGCTCTACATCTTAGGGAAGTTTTGAAGACTCTTCGAGCGCATAGCCTTAAAGCTAAATTTTCTAAATGTCACTTTTGGAGGAAGGAATTGCGTTTCTTAGGGCATGTGGTTTCCAAAGAAGGGATAGCTTTAGATCCCGCGAAGATAGTGGTCATCCAAGATTTGAAGGTTCCTAAAAATGCTACCGAGGTGAGGAGTTTCTTAGGGTTGGCTGGATGCTATAGGAAGTTCATCAAAGACTTTGCAAAAATATCAGCCCCATTAACACGCTTGACGAAGAAGAACTTAGTTTTCATGTGGGACGTAGATTGTGATGATGGGTTCCAACATTTAAAGAGAGCTTTGACCGTAGTCCTAGTCTTAGTGTTGCCTGATGGGAGTAAGCCATTTACCGTTTATACCGATGCTTGTCGGACAGGACTAGCCGCAGTCGTAATGCAAGAGAGAAGGGTAATAGCCTATGGTGGAAGACAATTGAGAGTACATGAGAGAAATTACCCTATACATGACCTAGAGTTGGTCGCTATTATCTTCGCGCTTAAGTCTTGGCGTCATTATCTTCTTGGCGAATAATTCGAATTATTCATTGACCACAAATAACTAAAATACTTATTCTCTCAGAAGGACTTGAACATAAGGCAACAAAGGTGGATGGAATTATTAGAATCCTACGAATTCGAGATAGCATATACCCTTGTCAAGGGTAACGTGGTGGCAGACGCCTTAAGTAGAAAAAGGTTGTCCTTGAGTCCGTTGGTTATTGAGCGGCGAAGCTTAGAGTTCATCTCTACGTTTGACTTTTAACCTTCTGTTGATTTTGTACCCGGTTTGCTAGCACCCTTAGAGGTCAGACCTACGCTTTTGGGACGGATTGGCGAGGCACAGCGAGATGACCCACAATTGGTTGAGTTAGTAGAAAAGCTCAAAAGAGGGGAATCATCGAGCCATCTCCAAAGGTATACCCTAGATGATAAGGGTTGGTTAGGTAGGGACGGTAGACTTTGTGTACCACAGGACGAGAACTTGAGGAAGACCATTCTTGATGATGCACATCGTTCGAAGATGACCATCCATCCCGGCGGGGACAAGATGTACATGGACATGAGACGAGTTTACTTTTGGGCCGGTATGAAGAAGGACGTGGCAGTGTTTGTTGCTAGATGCTTGGTGTGCCAACAAGTAAAAGCATAGCAAAAGAAGCCCAGTGGATTGCTTCACCCATTGGAAGTGGGAAAGTGTTTCGATGGACTTTGTTGATGGATTACCAAGATCGAGGAAAGGTAATACGGGGATTTGGGTCGTGGTAGACAGACTTACTAAGAGCGCCCATTTCATTCCCATAAATAGTAAGAGGACCGCTCCATGGTTAGCCTTCGTATACATTCAAGAAATAGTTAGTTTGCATGGTGTTCCTTCTAGCATAGTGAGCGACCGCGATCCTATCTTCACTAGCGAGTTTTGGAAGAGCTTGCAAGAGGTGGTAGAGACTCAGTTATGTTTGGGCACCGCATATCATCCTCAGACAGACGGCCAGACCGAGAGGATGAATCGTATTCTAGAGGACTTATTGAGGTTGTGTGTCTTAGATTTCGGAGGTACATGGGAGAAACATATTCCTTTGCTGGAGTTCACATATAATAACATCTTTCAGTCTAGCATTGGCTTGGCACCATTCGAGGCTCTTTATGGATGGCTGTGTAATTCGCCTACATGTTGGTCGGAGTCTACAGACAAGGTATTGCTTGGACCCAATATGATAAGAGAGACTTCGAAAAAGATCGATTTGATTCAAAGGAGGATGAAGACGGCGCAAGATAGGCAAAAATCCTATGCTGACAAGAGGAGGACAGATATTGAGTTTGATATTGGGGACATGGTCTTTTTCAAGGTGTCTCCCTTACGGAACGTCGTTCGCTTTGGGTCCATTGGGAAGTTAGCACCAAGTTTCGTAGGGACGTTTCCTATTAAGGAGAGGATTGGGTAAATAACATATAGAGTGGAGTTGCCCGAGAGACTTAGTGGTGTACACGATGTATTCCATGTATCACATTTGAGGAAGTTCTTGCACGAGACCGCGGAAGTGGTAGAGCCGAGCTTGCTTGGAGAGGTGGAGATAGAGCGTGATGCGACGATTCGACGAGCTCCTAGTGTATTCTTGGGTCGGAGATTAAGAAGTTGAGGAATCAAGAGGTCAAACTAGTCAAAGTACAATGGGGAGATGATGAAAGCAACGCTACTTGGGAGATGGAAGAGAAGATGCGATCATTGTACCCTTTTCTTTTCGAGGGAATGTCTTTTAATTTGCCTTTATCGCTTACCTTGTACTTATCTTATCTTTAGTGTGCCCTCTCGCTGGTATCTTTGTAACACCCCACGTCCATTAATGTCACTCACCAAGGGAATGCATTAACTTCCATGGTGGTTATAAGTGAATATAGAACAGAAAAATTACAATATGACAGATAATAAATAGTACTTGGAAATCTAAAACTTCATTTTATTGCAGCGGAAATTAAACATGTTTGTTACATCATAAAACCATAGATCATAACCAAGTACAATATCCATCTTCATAAAAACAAAATACATAATCCCATTACATAAATAGCCACTAAAAAGATAACAAGCTGGACTTTACTTCAACGGTCCAAGCTTTCCAAAGAGAGATGAAGCAATTCAATCAAACTCCACTAGAGCTGGGCCCAACCTGAGGACCTGGAGGGGGAAAAAGGATAGAAATAGTGGGGGTCAGACAAAAAGTCTGGCGAGTATGATAATTCTAACAATACTATTATCAAAATAACTAGACTAAGGCATAAGCTGGAAGACAAGTAAATGTCTATGAACTCTTAGGAAGATAAAGATAGCGTTTAAGATAACGTTAAAGATAACAGTAAAGGCACACCTAATTACTAACGAATGATTACTACACAGCACCGCACATTACTACACTGCACCACACCAGTCACCCTATTGTTCGATCCCACTTGCTTCACACAGAAACTTTATAAATAGCCTTACGTACCCCTAGCTGACTACATAGGTGCCGTCTGCCCCTATCTCCACTAGGTGTACCCCACTACCCACTTTCGATTGGCTTCCTACTCGTAGAAACCCGTGTTTGCCCCACAATGGGGTGTATCACTCCCCTAAAGTGGCAACCCGATAAAACTTGAGAATGCACGGCTTATACCTACACGATGCAACAACGTCTTACCTACCAGCCCGGGTCCACACACGCATACGAAACCCGTTGGACTTGCGTTGCCACCGCTCCCCGTTTTGGCCTCTTACAGTCGAACCCAGCATGCGTGTCCCGTCCTCGACTTGGGTCGAGCCCACAAAGATACGTTTGGGATACCGGTTGAAATGGCCCCCACAAGCTACCCACCTAAGCTTGTCACTAGTATATCCCACTTAACCCTCTTAGTCATGTTCATTTACATGTGTGTTTGGTTAAGTCTTACTAATCGTATTTCACATGCCACTAAGGGCACCCCCTAGATTCCTCATGGCACCCAAGGCACCTACTTAACCCCCATGTCCCACCTTACATGTTTATCTGGTTAAGTATTTCTTAATTCATTCAGGCCATAACCTCATAAAGACCTCTCACATTAGACTGGCATTTATGGAAGCAGGATTTGCCGGGCGGGTCCGGGCAGTCTTACACCATAAAAGAGTCTAACCTCGTGTCTTTACAACCGTTATGCTTTAGTTTAGGCCTAGGACCTCTCACATTGGGCTGACATTTGTGACCACAGGATTTGTCGGGCGGGTCCGTGCAGGTTTACGTCACAAACGAGTCCAACCTCATGTCCTAAGCATTGATTAACACTTAAAATCTTTTACCCCAGTTTTAGTAATTCCCTATTCAAATTGTTAATTAAGTCAACTTTTAATGATGTCCATAATTGACTCAATTATGGCCATTCACTTAAGGCATGCAAAATCATATCAATTGCACCCAACTTTTTAATATTAAATCCTTAATATTACCCCTACCCCACGTTTATACGTTCGCTTATTCAACGCATAATATAGGCTAGACTTGTATAGTCTAACACCTAGCACAAAGATAAATTATAACAACATATAGACAATTAAAATAAATCTAATCATAATAGGGGTGAAACTTGCATAAACTACACATGTTAAGGATCAAAAGGTGTCAACTTGTTAAATGTCTCAATTTACATGATATGATCATAGCCCAAATCTATACATAAACTTGCATATGGGGTTTTTAGGCAACATAATGATGGTGTGAACTAGCATAGGATATCACATATGTCATAGCATAATTCTAGATGTCATAATAGATGTCTTGGTATATGTTCATAACTTTTCTAATCAATCTAACTTGCATATGTGACTTGTCATATAGATCAACATAACCCAAACATGATGATTTAATTAATATGAACTAACTAGCATGGATGGTAACATCATGGCCTTTTTAACATGTATGATTCATGACAACTTAGCATAGAAACTTTCAACATACATAACATCATCATAGCATGATTTACAACATATAAGATATCATCATCACATAACATTGGATTTGCAATATACATGATAGCAAAAAGTGGTTTACAACAACATATATGATAAATCACATCATCTACTCATAATCCATTCATAACTCAACCTAATTAAAATGACAATAATCTTGTTAAGATCATCATACTCACAATTTAGAGAAGAAAAGAGATAGTTTTGCTTTGCTTTAGGGTTGAGAGAATTAGAATTGAATTTGCTTTTCTTCTTTCTTAGTTGGCGGCGGCTCCATTGATTTCCATGGCGATGGTATGACGGTAACTATTCTATTTAATTAGGTTTAGGGTTTGCATTAGGATGTATTTATAGGTGTAGGAAGTTATTTAGGACCATTAGATTAACCCTGAACCATGAGAACCAATCAAATGCAAAATCTGCATTTGAGTGAATCGGCCCACGGGATGACAGCCAAACACCCTGGATTAACCCCTAGTCGACCCAGCCGAGCTCGGGTCGACCTCAAAAATGGGCCAGTTCGGTTATTCCCCCTCCCAATTCGCTGTTTTGAACTTTTTCGCATATTTATTTATTTATTTTTTAATTTATATATATATATATCAATATATATATATATATATATTTCTCTGCGCAACCCATTTCACTTAATTCTTTTCTAAAAATTAAGTATACTTTAATTTGTGAATTTTAATGTTATAAAATTACGGGGTGTTACATTCTCCCCTCCTTAAAGGATTTCGTCCCCGAAATCTCCAAGTCAAGAAGAATGTATATCCGACCATCTAATCGTCCATCTACTCAACCATCAAACACCAGCATCCATTGTCCTTAAAAGACTTCTAATGCTTTAATGTTTATATGCACAGTGTGTGTATTTGTCCATATGTAATGCAAAATTAGGCGGTCTACTGATTCAGTCGACCTCCTTAGTGCAATTCATGATAGTGCCATGCGTCCAATATGTATGCAAAATATTCCTAATGATACATATTAATTCTATATGCGTGCACACCCAACCACCCGAATGCAGCAACTATATGATAATACAACCATTATACATCCATTTTACTAAATACATCCATATATATGCAATATGCAATATGAAGTGACTAAGACGATCTGGTACCTAATAGTGTGTGTATATGCATCCACGAGCAACCACTAGCAGACACTTGCATCCACTTTGCATCCACCATACATAACATGTCTCAAACACATGTTTCAACCATAGGATTATCCTAACTAAAGGTCAAAGATACTAGCGAGAGGATATACTAAAGATAAGATAAGTACAAGCTAAGCGATAAAGGAGAAATCAAAAGACATACCCTCAAAAAGAAAAGGGTATCGTGAACGCATCTTCTCTTCTGTCTCCTAAGTAGCGTTGCTCTCATCATCTCTCCATTGCACTTTGACTCGTCAGACCTCTCGATTCCTCAACCTCTTGATCTCCGACCCAAGAATGTGCGTAGGAGCTCGTCGAATTGTCACATCACGCTCTATCTCCACCTCTCTAAGAAAGCTCGGCTCTACCACTTCCACGGTCTCGTGCAAGCACTTCCTCAAATGTGACACATGGAATACGTCGTGTACACCACTAAGTCTCTCGGGCAACTCCACTCTATACGCCATCTGTCCAATTTTCTCCTTAATAGGAAACGGCCCTACAAACCTTGGTGCTAATTTCCCAACGGACCCAAAGCGAACAACGTTCGGTAATGGAGACATTTTGACAAAGACCATGTCCTTAACATCAAACTCGAGATCTGTCCTCCTCTTATCCGCATAAGACTTCTGCCTATCTTATGCTGCTTTTATCCTCCTTCGAATCAAGTCGATCTTCTCCGAAGTCTCCCTAATCATATCGGGCCCAAGTAAGATCTTATCCGTAGATTCCCACCAACATGTAGGTGAACGACAAGGTCGTCCATAAAGAGCTTCGAATGGTGCCATACCAATGCTGGACTGAAAGCTGTTATTATATGCGACCTCCACCAATGGAAGATGCTCTTCCCACGTAACCCCAAAGTCTAGGATACATAGCCTCAATAGATCCTCTAGAATGCGATTCACCCTCTCGGTCTGGCCGTCCATCTGAGGATGATATGCGGTGCCTAAACATAACTGAGTCCCTACCGCCTCTTGTAAGCTTCTCCAAAATTCGCTAGTGAAAATAGGATCGCGGTCGCTCACTGTGCTAGAAGGAACACCGTGCAAACGAACTATTTCTCGAATGTATACGGAGGCTAACCATGGAGTAGTCCTCTTACTCTTTATGGGAATGAAATGGGCGCTTTTAGTAAGTCTATCTACTATAACCCAAATTCCCGTATTACCCTTCCTTGATCGCGGTAACCCATCCACAAAATCCATCGAGACACTTTCCCACTTCCATAGTGGAACCTCCAATGGGTGAAGCAACCCACCGGGTTTCTCTTGCTCCGCTTTTAATTGTTGGCGCACCAAGCATCTAGCGACATACTCGGCCACATCTTTCTTCATGCCGGCCCAAAAGTAAACTCTCTTCATGTCTTTGTACATCTTGTCCCCGCCGGGATGAATGGTCATCTTCAAATGATGTGCTTCGTCAAGAATAGTCTTCCTTAGGTCATCGTCTTTTGGTACACAATGTCTACCGTCCCTACGTAACCAACCCTTATCGTCTAGGGTATACCTACGGAGATGGCTTGATGACTCCCCTCCTTTGAGTTTTTCTACTAACTCAACCAACTGCGGGTCGTCTCGCTGTGCCTCGCCAATCCGTCCCAAAAGCGTAGGTCTAACCTCCAAGGATGCTAGCAAAACGGGTACGAAGTCAATGGAAGGTCTAAAGTCAAACATCGAAATGAATTCTAAACTTCGCTGCTCAACAAACAAAGGACTTAAGGATAATCTTTTTCTACTTAAGGCATCTGCCACCACGTTACCCTTGCCGGGGGTATAGGCTATTTCGAAGTCGTAGGACGCTAAGAACTCCATCCACCTTTGCTGCCTTAAGTTCAAGTCCTTTTGAGAGAATAGGTATTTTAAAGACTTGTGGTCAGTGAATAATTCAAATTTCTCGCCAAGAAGATAATGACGCCAAGACTTAAGCGCGAAAACAATAGCGGCCAATTCTAGGTCATGTGTAGGATAATTTTTCTCATGGGCTCCCAACTGCCTTCCACCATAGGCAATTACCCGACCCTCTTGCATTAAGACTGCACCTAGTCCTATCCCACAAGCATTAGTATAAACGGTAAACGGCTTACTCCCATATGGCAATACTAAGACTAGGGCTGAAGTCAAAGCTCTCTTCAAACGTTGGCACGCATCATCACAATCTACGTCCCATGTGAAAACTAGGTTCTTCTTCGACAAGCGTGTCAATGGAGCTGATATCTTTGCAAAGTCTTTGATAAACTTCCTATAGTAGCCAGCCAACCCCAAGACACTTCTCACTTCGGTAGCATTTTTAGGAACCTTCCAATCTTGGATGGCCACCACCTTCGCGGGATCCACGGCTATCCCTTCTTTGGAAACCACGTGCCCTAAGAACCGTACTTCCTTCCTCCAGAAGTGACACTTAGAAAATTTAGCCTTAAGGCTATGCGCTCGTAGGGTCTCCAACACTTCCCTAAGATGTAGGGTATGCTCTTCTTCATCCTTAGAAAAGATCAAGATGTCATCTACAAAGACTACCATGAATTTGTTACGGTACTCCCTAAACACTCTACTCATCAAATCAACAAAATATGCTGGGGCGTTTGTCAAACCGAAGGGCATCACTAGCCATTCATAGAAACCGTCTGGAGCCCTAAAGGCAGTATTGTCTATGCTATCCTCAACCACTCTCAACTGATGGAACCCAGTGGCTAAGTCCAACTGCGAAAACACTGAGGCACCAACTAATTGATCGAAGAGATTGTCAATCCTCGGCAGTGGGTGTCTGTTCTTCTTAGTAAGTTTATTAAGTTCTCTATATTCCACACACAGTCTAAGGGACCCATCCGCCTTCGTGGCAAATACTACTGGAGCACCCCACTCCGATATACTTCGTCTTATGAACCCCTTCTCAAGCAACTCCTTCACTTGCTTATCGAGTTCCCTCCTTTCACGTGGAGCCATCTGGCGTACTGGCAAAGATACTGGTTTTGCATTATCCACAAGATATATTCGAAAATCTATCTCCCGCTTCGGAGGCAAGCCCTTCACCTCCTCAAACACATCCGAATATTCTCGGACCACTCTAACAGATCGTAGATTTTCCTCAGACGCGTCAAGCAATTCTAGATAACTTAGCATAACCGAATTTATGTGATTACAGAAGATTTCCAGAGTGTTGCCAAGGCGAGTCACGAGCCTAACTACTCTCCTTTCACAATCAAGAACGACCCCATTTCTGGATAACCATTCCATTCCTAAAATTAGCCCATAGCCCGTGAAGCCCAACACATAAGCATCACATCTGAATTCAACGCTAAGTATGGAAATTTTCAAATCCAAACACATCATGGACAAATAAGCTGAGCCCCCTATTGGATTCGAAACAACTAAGGGATCCTCTACTAAACTGGTGTTTAAGTTCAGTGATTCAACTAATGATGCAGAGATAAACGAATGTGATGCACCCGAATCGAATAAGGTACGGACAGGATGATCAAACAGAAAAGCTAAGCTTTCAACAGAAATGGTTCTACCTCGTTCTTGCAGCGGTGGGGCCGCGAGAGCCTGAACTTGTCCCCTAGCCTACCCTAGTTCCATAAGAGCCTGCACCTGTCCTCCCGAGGTAGCTCCTGCCCTCTGCCCCTTCTTTGGGCAGTCCTTCACTAAATGTCCCGCATCGCCACAATGAAAACAGCCTATCTTCTTTTTCTTTCGGCAATCCTTGCTGAGATGGCCTGGGGTTCCACAGTTAAAGCACTTCTACTTTCCCTTGCCATTATTGTCTTTTCAACCCTTCTTGTTTTGCTGTTGTGGTTCTTCTGATCCCACTTCTACTCAGGTGCCTTATCAGCTTTAGCGCTTTTCTCCTCATGCATGAGCGCCATTTCTACTAACTTCTCAAAGGTGGCCCCCATCGGGATGTGGGTCATAGCCAACCCTTGCAATGGTTCATTCAAGCCATTCACGAACCTTAGAGCCTTCTTCTCCATCGTGTTTACTAAGTCCAAGCCAAACCTTGTTAACTGATTAAATTTATTGACATATTCTTTCACTGATGAGCTTCCTTGCTTCAATGTCAAGAACCTTTCCATATGTAGATTTTCTTCCGCCCTTGAGAGAAAATTCGCCTCGAACCTACGTCTGAAATCCGCCCAAGAATCAACAGGATGCTCCCCATTAGTGACCTCCCACCAAAACGAGGCCTCTCCCTTCATCAACCAAGCTGCTAAACGAACTCTCCTCCCTTCTTCTACTTCAAAGATTTCTAGCAATTCTTCCACCTCCTTAAGCCAATCTCTAGCTTCCACAAACGCTTCTGACCCTTGAAATGGTTTTCCACCCATAGCCTTGAATTCCATGCACGTCTTTGCAAAAGTATCTACTCAAGGAGGAGGAGGAGGAACAGGTGCAACTGGTGGTGGAGGAACATTGGCTGGACCTGCAGCGGCCCTAGCCTCCAATAGCCTCCTTTACCATCCTGGTATCGTTACAACGTCTGGTAGATTAAGATCTTTAGCCATGCTGAAACGAAAAAGGAAAGATTCAAAATGGAGAATTCGAAAGATAAAGATATGTGGCTACTGGGGATTATGCTTTTCTTAAAAACTTTTCTCTTTAAATTTCTCATTAAAACATGTTTTTGAAAACACTTCTTCCAAAAATAACTATTTTTATAAAGTATTTTTATCTGTTCTGGAAACCTTAAGCTCTGATACCACGTGTAACACCCCACGTCCATTAATGTCACTCACAAAGGGAAAGCCTTAACTTCCATGGAGGTTATAAGTGAATATAGAACAGAAAAATTACAACAAGACAGATAATAAATAGTACTTGGAAATCTAAAACTTCATTTTATTGCAGCGGAAATTAAACATGTTTGTTACATCATAAAACCATAGATCATAACCAAGTACAATATCCATCTTCATAAAAACAAAATACATAATCCCATTACATAAATAGCCACTAAAAAGATAACAAGCTGGACTTTACTTCAACGGTCCAAGCTTTCCAAAGAGAGATGAAGCAATTCAATCAAACTCTACTAGAGCTGGGCCCAACCTGAGGACTTGGAGGGGGAAAAAGGATAGAAATAGAGGGGGTCAGACATAAAGTCTGGCGAGTATGATAATTCTAACAATACTATTATCAAAATAACTAGACTAAGGCATAAGCTGGAAGACAAGTAAATGTCTATGAACTCTTAGGAAGATAAAGATAGCGTTTAAGATAACGTTAAAGATAACGGTAAAGGGACACCTAATTTCTAACGAATGATAACTACACTGCACCGCACATTACTACACTGCACCACACCAATCACCCTATTGTTTGATCCCACTTGCTTCACACAGAAACTTTATAAATAGCCTTACGTACCCCTAGCTGACTACATAGGTGCCGTCTGCCCCTATCTCCACTAGGTGTACCCCACTACCCACTTTCGATCGGCTCCCTACTCGTAGATACCCGTGCTGGCCCCATAGTGGGGTGTACACTCCCCTAAAGTGGCAACCCGATACAACTTGAGAATGCACGGCTTATAACTACACGATGCAACAACGTCTTACCTACCAGCCCGGGTCCACACACGCATACGAAACCCGTTGGACTTGCGTTGCCACCACTCCCCGTTTTGGCCTCTTACAGTCGAACCCAGCATGCGTGTCCCGTCCTCGACTTGGGTCGAGCCCACAAAGATACGTTTGGGATACTGGTCGAAATGGGCCCCCACAAGCTACCCACCTAAGCTTGTCACCAGTATATCCCACTTAACCCTCTTAGTCATGTTCGTTTACATGTGTGTTTGATTAAGTCTTACTAATCGTATTTCACATGCCACTAAGGGCACCCCCTAGATTCCTTATGCCACCCAAGGCACCTACTTAACCCCCATGTCCCACCTTACATTTTTATCTGGTTAAGTATTTCTTAATTCATTTAGGCCATAACCTCATAAAGACCTCTCACATTAGGCTGGCATTTATGGCAGCTGGATTTGCCGGGCGGGTCCGGGCAGTCTTACACCATAAAAGAGTCTAACCTCGTGTCTTTACAACCGTTATGCTTTAGTTTAGGCCTAGGACCCCTCACATTGGGCTGGCAATTGTGACCACTGGATTTGTCGGGCGGGTCCGGGCAGGTTTACGTCACAAACGAGTCCAACCTCGTGTCCTAAGCATTGATTAACACTTAAAATCTTTTACCCCAGTTTTAATAATTCCCTATTCAAATTATTAATTAAGTCAACTTTTAATGATGTCCATAATTGACTCAATTATGGCCATCCACTTATGGTTTGCAAAATCATATCAATTGTACCCCAACTTTTTAATATTAAATCCTTAATATTACCCCTACCCCACGTTTATACGTTCGCTTATTCAACGCTTAATATAGGCTAGACTTGTATAGTCTAACACCTAGCACAAAGATAAATTATCACAACATATAGACAATTAAAATAAATCTAATCATAATAGGGGTGAAACTTGCATAAACTACACATGTTAAGGATCAAAAGATGTCAACTTGTTAAATGTCTCAATTTATATGATATCATCATAGCAAAAATCTATACATAAACTTGCATATGGTGTTTTTAGGCAACATAATGATGGCGTGAACTAGCATAGGATATCACATATGTCATAGCATAATTCTAGATGTCATAATAGATGTCTTGGTATATGTTCATAACTTTTCTAATTAATCTAAATTGCATATGTGACTTTTAAAATAGATCAACATAACCCAAACATGATGATTTTATTAATATGAACTAACTAGCATAGATGGTAACATCATGGCCTTTTTAACATGTATGATTCATCACAACTTAGCATAGAAACTTTCAACATACATAACATCATCATAGCATGATTTACAACATATAAGATATCATCATCACATAACATTGGATTTGCAATATACATGATAGCAAAAAGGGGTTTACAACAACATATATGATAATTCACATCATCTACTCATAATCCATTCATAACTCAACCTAATTAAAATGATAATAATCTTGTTAAGATCATCATACTCACAATTTAGAGAAGAAAAGAGAGAGTTTTGCTTTGCTTTAGGGTTGAGAGAATTAGAATTGAATTTGCTTTTCTTCTTTCTTAGTTGGCGGCGGCTCCATTAATTTCCATGGCGATGGTATGACGGTAACTATTCTATTTTAATTAGGTTTAGGGTTAGCATTAGGATGTATTTATAGGTGTAGGAAGTTATTTAGGACAATTAGATTAACCCTGAACCATGAGAAACAATCAAATGCAAAATCTGCATTTGAGCGAATCGGCCCACGGGTTGACAGCCAAACACCCTGGATTAACCCCTAGTCGACCCAGCGAGGCTCGGGTCAACCTCAAAAATGGGCCGGTTCGGTTATTCCCCCTCCCAATTCGTTGTTTTGAACTTTTTCGCACATTTATTTATTTAATTTTTAATTTATATCAATATATATATATATATATATTTCTCTGCGTAACCAATTTCACTTAATTCTTTTCTAAAATTAAGTATACTTTAATTTGTGAATTTTAATGTTATAAAATTACAGGGTGTTACAATCTTTGACCTTTAGATAAGGTAGTCCTATGGTTGAAACATGTGTTTGAGACATGTTATGTATGATGGATGCATGTGGATGCAAGTGTTTGCTCGTGGTTGCTCGTGGATGCGTATACACACACTATAGGCACTAGATCGGCTCAGTCACTTCATATTGCATATTGCATATAAATGTGTGTACATATTTAAGTAATGGATGTATAATGGTTGTACCATCATTTGGATGTTGCATTTTGGTGAATGGTTGTGCACACATGTAGAGATAATATGTATCGGTAGGATTCTTTCGCATACATAATGGACGCATGGCGCTATCATGGTTTGCATTAAGGAGGTCAACTGAATCAGTAGACCACCTGATTTTGCATTAGATAAGGAACATATACACACACTTCTTGTATATGTTCATACAACATTAGAAATTTTATAAGGACAATGGATGCCCGTGTTTATGTTTGAGTAGATGGTTGTTTGGATGGTAGGATATGCATTCTCCTTAACTTGGAGATTTCGAGGGCGAAATCCTTTAAGGAGGGGAGAATGTAACACCCCAGATTTTTGAATAAACAAATTAACTAAATTAAAGAATAATTAATCTCAAACATGAGAATTAAGGGAATGGAGTTGCGCCATTGTGTACGTCTCGGAATTCTGGTTGAAATAGAGTCCGAGTTTGCGGGAAACGGGTTCCGAATGAAGGAGTTATGGACGAACGAAGTTCGGTGGCAAAACAAGAAGAAGAAAAATATTGCACCGGCACACTTGGGAAGTGCACCGGTACAAATTTGCACTGCCGCACCTGCCAAATGCGCCCAGGCCGAGGCAGCAGGCTTGCACAACTTTCTGGTTCAGTCTGACCCATGTTGCTGAGTCCTTTCTGACTCCTTGCTGAGTCATTTGGGCTGAGGTGTCACCCTATCCCGACTGAATGGTTTTGATTAACCCTAAGATCATCTGACGGCTTAAATTAATTCAAAACTCTATAAAAAGACCCATAGACTCAAACCCTAAATCAGAATTAAAACTAAAACAATGGTCGTCATGCTGTCATCTTGAACCCTAGAGTAGCCGGCACCAATTAGAGAGGAAGAACATCAAATCAATTCAGTTCTATTCAACCCTAACAATGAATCTTCTTCAAAGGAAAGCTAATTCAACTTCAAAAATCAGAATTCAGAACTCAAGACCGCCTTTGAGTTGTGAGTTTGATAGCTTTAATAAAATAATTAGTAAATTAATTAGATTGAGTTATGATGCGGATAATTTGGATATGATGTGAATTATTGACTGCATGTTGTAATTATGTTGTATAATTGTGTTGAAATATCTGTGAAGTTATATTGTGATGCTATCATTTATGATGTAATACTATCACCTATGTTGTAATTCTATGATTTGGCTTATGTATAATCAAATCATCATGTTGTTCATATGCTAGTTTGGTTATGTCGACTCATATGATAAATCACAAGTTTGTATACAAATTTAGATATTGATTTAGACAAGAATCATAGGAAAGTTAGTATAACCTTACATGTTTCATGACATCAATTTTAGACCTAAAGTTAGGCTATGACATGTGTGAGTTATATGATAAATTCTACAAGATAATTTACATGTTAGATGCAAGTTTACACCATTGTTATCATGCATAAATCACATATGCAAGTTTATATAAATATATGAGTTTGTGATATGAATCATGTTATGCAAGTTTAGGGTTATTGCCTATGCAAGTTTACACCTTTAGATGTAGATCTATGACATACATGATTTATGCAAGTTTGTGACCATTAACTCAACAAGATCACACCTTTTGGATCCATGACATATGTTGTTTATGCAAGTTGTAACTTTGGCCTATGCAAGTTTTAGATGTAGAACATCATTCACACATGCAAGTTCACCCCTATGTTTAGATCTATGTTTTAATTATGTGTATATTGTGATATTTTCTCTTTATTCCATGAGTTAGACTATTCGAGTCTAACGTATATTTTACGTTAAACGAACAAACGTACAATGTGAGGTAAAGGGGATAATATTAAAAAGATTTAATTTGGCATAAATGCCTTAAAAGGCATAAAATAAATTTGTGATGAAAATTGGTATGATTTTACATACCATAAATGGATGGACATAATTGAGTCAATTAATGACATCGTTAAATTTGGAATTGATTGATAATTTGAATAGGGAAAGTAATTCAAATTGGGGGACGATTAATTAGGAGTAATTAATCATCTAAGACACGAGGTTAGACACTTTTGTGGTATAAGACTACCCGGACCCACCCGACAAATCCAGCTGCCACAAATGCCAGTCTAATGTGAGAGGTCTTAGACATAAATTAAATACGTAACAATTGTAAAGCCATGAGGTTAGGCTCTTTTGTGGTGTAAGACTGCCCGGACCCGCCCGGCAAATCCAGCTGCCACAAATGTCAGTCTAATGTGAGAGGTGTTTATGAGGTTACGATCTTAATGAATTAAGAAACACTTAACCAGATAAACATGTAGTGGGACATGAGGGGGTTAAGTGGGTGCCTTGGGTGGCATGTGGAATCTAGTGGGTGCCTTGGGTGGCATTTGGAAATACGATTAGAAACACTTAACCAAAATTGAAACATGTAATTGGAACATGAAAAGAAGTGGGTTAAGTGTGATGTACAAGAGGGGACCAAACTTAGGTGGACAACTTGTGTCAAGTAATTGGGGCCCATTTCAACCAGTAACCCATACGTATCTTTGTGGGCTCGACCCAAGTCAAGGACGGGACACGCATACTGGGCTTGACTGTAAGAGGCCAAAACGGGTTAGCGATGGCAACGCAAGTTCAACGGGTTCGTATGCGTGTGTGGGCACGGGTTGACAGATAAGACGTTGTTGCATTGTGTAGGTACAAGCCGTGCATTGTTGGTGGTATCGGGTTGCCACTTTAGGGAGTGATACACCCCACTATTGGGCCGACATGGGTATCTACGAGTTAGGGAGCCGATCGCTTGGGGGTAGTGGGTACACCTAGTGGAGATAGGGGCAGGAGGCACCTATGAAGGCAGCTAGGGGTGCACGAAACTACCAATATCATCATTAAGTCTGTAGGCGGGATCAACCTTAGGGTGACTAGTGGTGGTGCAGTATAGCAATTATCAAATAGTGTTGGTGTACTTTAGTAATTATCTTATAGTTGTTTAGGGGCGCTTTAACGATATCATTGTTCATCTTGTTTCCTTATTTACTCTTCCATACTCAATGGTTCATAGTCATTCCCTTATTTTTCAACTTATGCCATAGCCTAGTTACTTTGTTAATTATATTGTTAAAGATATCGTACTAGCCAGACTTTATGTTTGACCCCCTTTGTTTCCTCCTCTTTTCTTCCTTCCCCCCCGCCCCCAGGTGCTCAGGTTGGAACTAGCACTAGTGGAGCTTGATTTTGGACTGCTGTTTCTCTGCTTTTAAAAGATTACTTGGATCGCTGAAGTAAAGTTCAGCTTCTCTTTTATTTATGGCTATTTTGTATTGGGGATTATGTCTTTCAATTTATGTACTTTTGGTAGTCAAGATGGATATTATGTACTTTGACTCTGGTTTTTGATGATGTAAGCAAACATATATGTTTTCCGCTGTAATGAAATAATGTTTTAAATCTTTGAGTACTATTTATATCTGTCTTGTTGTTAAGTTTCTGTTCTATACTTACTTAAAAAGCTCCATAGAAGTTAATGCATTCCTTTTGTGAGTGACATTAATGGACGTGGGGTGTTACATCCTCCCTGAGGTCCTCTCCCGTTTCTGGTTCACAACCTGGTGTGATGTTCACGAATCAACGATACACAAAGCTATGCCACACAGGCAGTGCTTTGATCAACAACCAAAAGACTTTGCTTTTCAACAGAAGCCTTGATCATTTGCCACTTAGGCATGCCACACAGGCAATTCACTCCATGCTATTGATATCCATCAATATATAACCCCTGAGCTCGTACGTATCAGAGAAGGGCGTTAAACAAGAGAATAAATTCTCCGCTGCCAAAAAAATATATATTTAATAGAAATCAATCACACAGAATAAAATCCAATGTCAGACACACAGTCCATTTACAAGTTCGTTCTGGGTCTGAACGAAACCGGAGGCACCTTGTACCTCGCACACCCATCGATCTCCAAGTACGTCTGGACGATCACCAACTGATTCCCTCCTTTTGGGTGTACATCCTAATCAAGGTCATCAGTAATCACCCAAATGATGTGAAGACCTCCGGTCTTCGACCAATGTCTTCATCCTTGACATTACGTCGAATCAGTTATTCAGAATGGGATAAACCCGGTCTTTCTGAATGACTCGCGTATATAATAAACAAGTGTTACAAAACACAATATACGCCTCATTCCAATTCAGAATAATCTAATATTCAAATATTCTTATACTTTGGGAAAGGTTCCCATTAATTTTATCAAAGATAAATTCTTTAAATTTATTCTTTAATCTTCTTTTGAATATCAATTCAAACTAGTCGGGATTAGTGAACCACACCGAAGTAATCTTTTACTTTATTTCCCAATCCCAACCTGTTCATCCCATGAAGTAAAACTGGTCATACTTCATATCTAACACCATGGTGTTATCGGTAAATTCAATTACCATTTCACGTACAAATCTAATTTAAGATTTAACTATCGCCTGGAGCAAAACTGGTGATACTCCATTCTCAATTATTTCAATCTAATTAAAGATTCATTAAAACTCCACTTGGTTTTAATCTTCCCAAAAATCAATATTAATGATTATTTAACTTGGGAAATCATATCCTGTCTTTAACTGGGCTAAAGAATCAATGTTATTTAAAACACGGTTCACAATAAACCCACAATCACATTCTATTCAATTTCAATTAAATACCATTTAATTGGTATAGTTCATTAAATCTAAATAAAAAGATATAATATTTTTCTCAAATGGGTCTAAGAACAGTGTTAATGAAGACACCATTCACGACAAACCCAAATCCCATTTGATATTAAATATAAGGTTCTAAATAGAAAATATATCATCTTATATTCAATATCAAATTCTTCGTCCAACAAATATCGTACTGGAAAAAAAGATATAAATATATCTTTCAAATTTCCATAACAATATCTGTATAATCACGAAATCCAACATCGAAATTTTCCAAAGACAATTTCGATTCAAATCCATTTCCACTTTATATATTGGAAATTCTGGTTATTTTCAAAACCATTTCAAATCCACTTTATTTATTTTAAAAATAAATGGGATTATAATTCTAGTTCAAAACTAGTTCATTTCAATAAAAATCTATTTTTATCATTTCAAACTTGGAATTTTTCATCCCAATTCTTCACAAATCATTTCTTATGATTTTACACAAATTATTACTATTTTTAATAATTTTATCAAGGCCCGTACAATCGATTTCCATCAATGGCCATCGAACTGCACTTATAACGACCTTTTCCAAATTCGATTTGGACATAATTCCAAATCTAACTGTTAGATTTCTCATTTCTAATATTTGTTAGAACGCTCTTTTCGATACGAACCCAACGGTACCGGTTTTAGGGGAATCCGACGGTCGGATCTCCCACAACGTCAGTTCGAAGTCAATGGTTGAAATTCACCGTTCT
Source organism: Allium sativum (assembly GCA_030737875.1). Taxonomy (NCBI): domain Eukaryota; kingdom Viridiplantae; phylum Streptophyta; class Magnoliopsida; order Asparagales; family Amaryllidaceae; genus Allium; species Allium sativum. Next base: position 479,675,666 of record CM060926.1, on the reverse strand, counting down.
ATTCAAGCCATTATATATATAATATAAATATATTATATATATTTCATCGATTTCCATCTAAAACGTATTTTATAAATCGTTTTAAATTCGTTTTCAAAACGATTTCAACTTCCTATTCAATTTCTAATCAAAATTGAATATTCCACATATCATCGATATATATATATATATATATATATATATATGATAATATTTTAAAAACGTTATATTTTGAAATAACTTCTTTTTCTATATTCATTTTAAAAACGAATATAATCAATATAAATATCGTTCGCGTCAAAATGGTGCATATTTGATCAACACGGCTTTATATTTTTCAATTACTTCATTATTCTATTCAACACATGAATATTTTCTTCACCACATGAATTTTCTTTAATTCAACACATGAATTTTCTTTTATTCAACACTTGAATATATATTTTATTCAACACATGAATTTTCTTTTATTCAACACATGAATATAATTTATTGGAATGAAACCCACTCAATTACCATATAATGTTATTCATATGGATTCTATACAAAACATGTATATAATAGCAACTATAAATAATCAAACATCATCCAGAGTGCACCACACAACTGCATAAGCATTAAATATAAATAATTAACGCTTACACAGTCTGTCAACCCATTGATTGACATATAACTAAACAATCGGGATTAGTGTATGTCAAATATCATCCCAATACCCGTGTGGGGTTTTAAATCAACAAACAAAGATTTATATTTGTGTAGTTGGGCGATGTGTAAAAATTTATCATCCCAATAATATCAGTCAAATCGGTGTACATAGACAAATCGTTGGATTTGTAAATGAATATTTATTTTACTTCAACACATGAATATATATTTTATTTCAACACATGAATATATATTTTATTTTAACACCTGAATATATATTTTATTTCAGCCTCACAATCAATTTTTGCAACACAACAAAATCAAACAAGTCGTCCATGGTCTTTGGACGACGGGTGTCGGGTGCTACTAAGCACCATCTGCATCCTAGTATATATTTCAACTAGAAACTAAAATGAAAGTGAGGAGTTCTCACCAAGAGCTAAACCAAACCGTACGACTCTTCATATGTAGAAAATCTTCGCTTTATTACCAATGAGATCTGTTCAACACCGTTTGTGTTAAAAATTATATTTTTAACAACGCTACTTCCTATATAAAAATAGAATTTTTATCCTATTGCTACATATATAAAGATTAAATTTTTTACTATCTATTTAATATAAAAACCCTATTTTTATTATCTCTATAATATACAAATCATATTTTTATTCTCTCTATAATATAAAAATCATATTTTTATTCTTTCTATAATATAAAAGTCATATTTTTATTCTCTACATTATATAGAAATTATTTTTTTATATCACTAAAATTATATTTTCTATAACTCTGTTACATATATAAAAATCGTATTTTTATAACTCTAGCTTCATATTAAATATCAGATTTTTATAACTTAAACTTCATATTAGAAATCCGATTTTTATAGTTTCAACTTCATATTTACCATACGATAAAAATCAAACCTTTCTCTAATAAAAATCCCATCTTTCTCTATATAAAAATCGCATATATTTTTTATAGTTCTACATAAATAAAAATCTCATCTTTTTATATAAATAAAACATTACATATAATTTACTTGCTGTTTAATTAGTAATTTTATTAATTACCTTAAGTTAAATGAAATAAATACTCACCTTTTCTGTAAAAACCGAATCTTTGTCGAAAGGGGAGGGTCCCATGGCGAAGATAGCGTCACTCAGGTGGTCGACAGGTTGGCGGCGGGCACTCAGAGCCGGCGGCGGTCGGATCTTGGGTGCTAGGGGGTTTTAATTGAAGGAGGAAGAGGAGAGGGAGGTCAGGGAAGAAGGAGAAGCGCTGGAGTGGCGAAGGGGTGCGGCGCAAGTGGTGGTGGCAGAAGCAAAGGGCGGCGGCTCTAGGGTCAAACAGATTTGGGGGATCAGAGTTTTCGGACGTGGCGGTTTTGGGAAGGAAGAGGAGAGGAAGGTTGGGGCAAGGAGGGGGTGCCGGATATAAGGGCGGCGACACCCAGTAGGTGGCAGTGGCATCTGGTGGGGGGCAACAGGGGTAGGGTTCTGCGCCATTTTTTTTCCTAATTCTGATCGGTGAGGAAGAAAGAGAGGGGGGCTATATATAATTAAATTAATTTATTTATTTTCTCCAAAAGGAGTTGGCTTTCAATTCGAATCCCAAATCAAGCACAACGACTGTCGTTCGTAGCTAATTACCCCCATTCCGAACATAATGGGATATGTTTCACAAGTCAATTCGGCTGTTACGATAAGTTACCGCTAAATTTAAAATATAAATCATTATATTTTGAATTCGAACGCACGTTTTAATTTATGGGGCCATATACAGACTCCAAAAATTCCAGAAAAATGTTTCTAGCTTCGTATTGATGATACAGTCCTAACAAAACTAATTTCACCAAATTCTGAGACCTTTTGAAAAATGGCCATTTTCCTGTCGATTAAAATCAACTAAAACTGGTCAAACGCATTTTCCTTTGCCACGCTCACATATTGAATTCAAAAATTATTAAAATTGGAATCTAGCAATAACTTGACATCCCGGATCCAACAAAAGTGGTTTCATCGAAAACCGAGGTCGTTTGCAAAATTTCCATTTTTAAGGGCCAGAATTTCATAGCGACTATCCTGAATTTTCAACTGGACATAACTTTTGATTCTCGCGATGAAATTTCAATTTTTCATATTCGTTCGAAAGATATTCTCAATTGGATTCTAATATTTTTGGTTTTGCTAAAATTCGGTTTATTTTGAATACTGTACATTCATTTGAACATTGAAATCGAAATTTCAAACTACTGCACCATTTCCAATTCCTTTTATAATTAAAATAAAATATTTATATTCTAACGACGATTCAAATAAATATATACGTTCTAATTCTATTCAAAATAAATTTCTCGTCGTTATTGTTTAAAATAATTCATCTTAAATATCCAAAATTCAATAAAATTGCCAAAATAAAAATTTTAAATTGCCTTGGATTTCCGGGTTATTACACAGCGCCTTTCCAGTTTTGACGCTGCCAACTACATCACCTCACGCCCAATTAGCACTCTATCCAGTTCACGCTGCACCTCCTCCAACAGCTTATCTATACGTCATCTTCACCGAAAACTCCCACTTCAATTCTCTCTTCATTCCGTTCATAATAATACAACAAAAACTACACGCCATGACCGTTCTCCTCTACACGAGAAAATGAAAGTAAGTTATTTCAAGTTTTAGTGGAGAGTTGAACTAGTTTTGGTTTAATTTTCCCATATATAGTTCGACCATTCTTTCTTTTATTTTACAGAAGGATTAAAGTATGAGGTGTGTATATATACAAGAAGAAGGGAGACGTCCCTTTCTTATAGTACAAAATAGGTGTATGGTTTTTTAATTAAGGAATATGCCCTGTAGGACTTAGGTCTACTGTATTCATTTAATTTCCATGTGTGTTTCATTAATGTTTTTACTGTGTTTGAAAGGGGTAACTGTAGCTTAGGATAGACGCAGTGCAAATACTTAACAAAGAAGGAAATGATATATATATATATATATATATATATTAGGTATGTTAGTCTATATTAGGTTGGGTTTTTGAAGTCCTGCCGTGGAGAGAAAAGAGTCCATGTTTTCTTCAGTAGTAAGGAATTTGCCCAATAAAATTATGTTTTTTAAGTTTCGTTTTACATTCTCTATCATTCCAAATTTCATTCCTTACACGGTCTGCAATAGACAAAAATAAAAATGCAGTCGGGGCCAGCGAGGTGTCACGATCCCAAAAATATAATAATATCGATAGGTTTACTCATATTGTGAAACCCCAAAATAATGATACAGGGTGCAAAATACTTCAAATAAAAAGTTGCGTACTTAATTAATTAAAAATTACAGTAAAATTTTAAAAATTAAATTATCACTACGTCTCAAAAGAATCTTATCCCGATTTGCAATCGCTATCTAGTTATATCAAATAAACTATTACTGTGGATAAATGACTTTATAGCGACTATTTAGAAATTAAATTTGGACATAACTCACGATCAATAACACGAAATCTTGGTTTTTCACTTATACCGTTCAACAGATTCCTGTGTTTCTTGTTTCGAAGAAATTTGTCTTGTAACGGATCCTGTACGCTCAGTTGAAGTTCAGAACGTTAAATTACGAACTGCCGTGATATAACGGGCTCGATTATATTTAATATAATTTTTATACGTTCAATTTTGTTTTAATTAAAATATAAATCCACTTATATTCCAAATTCAACAATTAAACTGATTTACATATTCAAATACAAATCTATAAAAATGCGGGAAGTTATATTCCTTCCCCTTAAAAGAATTTCGTCCCCGAAATTACTAAGGTAAGAAAAAATTATTTTAATTCTATTATAACTAAATTAAGGATCTTTCGGTTTACTTCTTGATTTAGTTTCAAGAGAACCGATTAATTTGAGTTAAAATATTAGTATCTTCTTATTTACAAATACTTTTACAAATTCTGAAAATTTCCTAATAGCTTAAATTTTCGGAGAATTTTTCCAGCATCTCATTCCCATGGCTCAGTCAGTACTACTATAACTTGCCTCTCTGGGTTTTCTCCAATTCAACAGAAAATCAACAGCCAAGCGGCTTGCACAATATACTCGTAACTCTCGTATCCAGAAAAAATATAACTTATAACTTTTTGTCCGGCATTCAGTTCTTTCTCTCCCTTTTGCTATTACTTTAGCAGATACCCATGCATTCCAAATATGGTTTTCTAATCAATTTATCCCAAATTCAGCCATTCTCTTTTGCTTAGGCCAAATTCCATTCCAATTTTATTTAACCCAGTTTAAGTTAAATTCCAACTTATTTAAGCACTTTTGCCATTTTAATCTATTTAACTTCATATGTCAATTTAAATTTTAGAATTCAAATTCCTAGGTTTATTCAAAACAGTTTGAAATCATACATATTTATATATAATAAAAGAAATTCAAAACATTTGAATTTTTGAACAACTTATTCCTCAAAACAATCCAGAACAAAATCTTTGGTTGTAATCCATCACTTAGTAACTCGGAAATTACACTGATAATGCGGCCGTCATCAACAAAATTTATTTTCCACTGATTGAAGTGAGTTCAATACTTTATCACTTTCAAAATTCATTTTAAAACACTTCCATTTTGAATTTTACTTCAAAATATCTTTCACAGTACTTGGAAAACAATTTCAAATCTTCCAAGATTTTAAAATTCCCATATATTTAATCCAAACATTATTTCCAACTCTTTTCCAAGTTTCTAGAGTTTTACTTCAATTCTGGTTTTAAATACAGATTCAGTTCATCTGATTTTACATTTTATACTTATATAATTTTTCGATTGGTTTTTTATATAACTAACTCAATTACAAATATTCTTCGATCATAATAACGATCAACACATTCAATATATATTAGATAATTCCATCATATATGCTTTCTTTATATCAAAATATATTTTTGGGTAAAATTATTCTATTTACCCTCTTTTAAAAACTTACTGTGTCAAATTACTCTGTTCAAGAGTTTATAAACACCTATCGACACAGTTTGCATTACTGTTTCGACCAGAATTCATAAACCACTCGACTGACCAGTCAACACAATATAAAATAGTTTTTTTGTTAATTACAAATACGCGCTCATATATGTACACTCATACTCAATCTAGGGTATTACTAACTCCATCTCTATTGAGTTACGCCACAGAGCTAAGGTAATAACTTAACCTTCAGCTCTGATACCAACTGTAACCACCCGAAAATCCATACCGATTTGAGCTGACTAATATCCTACACATTCAACTCAAAGTGCATGCAAGTTCAGATCATTAATAGAAAGAAATTAGAGAATGAGATAGAAAAGGTAGTACTAATAGAATAGAAGAAGAAGTAGACTGCTGAACATAATCAGAGTGAACACAAATCTCACGCGGAACCAATAAAATGTATTGTACGACATAACTTTGAAATACAAATCCGAATTTGTATATACATACCATATCAGATTATAACTCATTTACATCGCAGTGGAAATAATCCCTAAATAACTAACAGTGGAGTCTCCTGCTTCGAGCTTCTCCAAGTGAATATGCAAAATCCTGAAACACTTGTCTGCCCGTATAAATTTGGGCACCCAAGAGTTTAGGGAAAAACAAACAAATAAACTCCGGGTCAGTCATGGGACTGGTGTGAGTAAACTCAAATCATATTGCTTAACTTTGAAAAATTGTTTTAAAACAAAAGGATAATAGTAAGACTAGCCCACACATAAATATGGACGGTTTTGACCTTACTATAACCAAAATATTTTTGATGTCAAAATCTAGTGATATTATAATAATGTCTAATCAAATAAATAACCAAATAGTAGAACGTTTGCATCTCATGCTCTACATACATAGTATAAAATCAAAAACCGCAGGGCGCTTATTGGAGATGGATTCCAATTATGACAAGGTATGGGACCACCTCCCGATCACTGTACTCTAGAGGCGATACACTGGGGTTCAACAAGAACATCTTGCAACCCGACCCACACATGACCGACCACACATTTAGCTTAAGTGTGTCGAATATATTGTCACCCACGTTAGTTGGCCCTCCAACCATAATCCGTAAGATACAGAATCGAAAGAAGAATAAATAATGAATTTTTTCTAGATTGGTAACAAATATACCATGCTTGGGAATGACCCACCTGGCCATGTTGCCTGTCCGATTTTTGTCATTTCCTGGTTGTGAGGCTAGAGGCTACCGTCTTTCTTCCGAACATCTGATCATCATTCACTTTGAATGCCACATCGTCAAACCCGTTAATTCACTAATCGATTTCCAAAAATATCACGAGTATAAAAAGCTAAGAGGAATGAATTCCTCCGCCACCAGACGTAATACCTTTAAGAGATCAACCGTACGTGATTAGTTAGGTATACCCTGTAAGACACTCGTCCATGCAAGTTGTCCTAGGATTGGACAAACAAAAAACACCATTCTGGAACAGAATGACCCATGCATTTCATTCCGTCTTCAGATATATTCAGCATAATCTAACTCGCAACACTTATGCCCATACGGAGTGGTTTTCAGATAAAATATCTAACCGGTCTTTCCATATTAACAACGATGGTCAAAACACTTCGATAGTCGGTTATTTAACTATCAAAGTAAAAAACAAACACTCATTCAAATGTACAACTAAACATCACACAACCAGGGGCACTTTTCATTTAACATTCATTTTTATTATTCGAATTCCCATATCTTAACAGATATTTCCCAAATCCCGTTTTAGCCTTTTTCACACTTCTTGCAAAAACATTCACAGTTATTATAAATTTTTATTCTTTCATGTTCCCAAAAATATATGTTATTAACGTCTGAAATATTTCCATTCGTTTCACATTATTTATTTTCTACACTTGGATAATATACCCTGTCTATATTGGAAAAATATTTCCAATTTCATTATAAACATTTTATCTGCCCAGCGTTCACCTTTAAAACATTATTCACTTTAAATTGCAAAATATCATACTTATAATAGAAATATGAACACCTTTATCAAATAACTCTATATTCAAGTAATAACTACCCTTATCTTGTTTACCGAAACCTTTTTCATAATTTATATTCCCATTCCACTTTATAAACTCTGTTTCTAAGTCAACTTCTTGTTAAATCGATATCAAGTCTATAACTACATATTGATTACATATCTATTATAATTTATTGGTTTAAACCTAAATATTAACTATCATATCAGATTATAATTTCCTAATAATAACTTATTTTCATAATATTCGAAATTGCCGAATTATAATTCCAAATCCTAATGGTTTATTTCTAATCACATTTTGGACATCGAAATGATGTCATTGTTTTCTAAATCGGTTCTCCAATTTCTCTTTCGAAACCATTCTTATATTTTTTTGGAAAAATATTGTTACTTATTACTTTAGAATAAGTGGATTTCAAACCAAATCGTTTTTGTGACGACCCCAAACTTCCACAAGTGAAAGCAGGAGAAATCATTTTTGGAATACAACATAAATACAATAAAACAGAACACAGATACAATATAGCAAAGGAGATTCATAGAGTAATAACATTATAGCAGCGGAAAAATATAATGTCATCAATCACAGAAAATCCACGGTCACAGAATCTAAGCTATTACAACAAGTTTGCAGAAAAGAAATAAATTTGATGTCTAAAAAGAAAAGAATAGATGCCAATAGAAACAAAAAGTCTTCAAGCTCCAAGTCATCACCTCTTCTCCCAAGCAGAATCCAAGAGAGAGAAAATAAGCAGCTTCAAAGAAAAGCTCCAAGCAAAGAATGAACCTGTCTACTTGGCTGCCCGTGTAGAAGAGAGGGCACCCAAGTTTGCAAAAAGGTGAAACAAACTATGGGTCAGTCGTGGGACTGGTGTGACAATTCTTAACTACAGTAACTATTAAAAATAAGGCAAATCCAAAAGACCACGCCGCTAACGCGGAACGGGTTTACTCTAAGGGACTGCCGTGCATAATTTAAAGTGTCATAATAAATGATTAAATAAGTCGTCAACAACGCAATGTCTTTTGAAAAATGGAACCACCATAAGACTCAGGTCCCATCACACAATGCAACGCACACCAAGAGGATAGAGTTTTACCTTATGGTGGTTAAACATGCTAAATACGCCAAATACGAAACTAATACTATTATTAGGGTGTATATGGTTTCAAAACAATTCAAATTATAAGTATCAATCCTAGGAAGCATAGGTACCATATATTATGCCTCCAATACTAGTAATACAATCAAATCCGTCAGGGTCGTATTGGAAATTTGGGTTTCCATCATGAGTCCAGGCTAGGGAGGACTCCTTACCGATTCGAGACGCTCTAGTTAACGTCTCAGGATTACCCGCAGTTAACCCTTGGATCCTGCAGGGCCGGTCCTCACATACAGCTTAGAGGATTGGCAATTCCTAAGCACACGTTCCCCGGTCCTATAGGACCTATCCGAGGCGCCTCATTTCATCATCCTCCAAAAGTAAAATGACTACTAACTAGAAAGAAACGTGCTACTTTCCCTGCGTTCCCTTCCCCCTTTTTAGACTCTACCGGTTTGTGAGGCTCGTGAAGTCATGTTCTTCATACCACAAGGTTCTGCTTTTCAACAAGTAACCCTGATCATTGCATCTTAGTATGCCACACCGTCACTCCATACCGTACTATTGATCTTCCGTCACTATATAAACGGGTGTTAAGTAGAGAATGAATTCTCTGCCACCAATCGTTTATATATTAACTGAATATCAACAACATAATATTTTGTGGGGTACGATGTCAGACACACCATCCATTTATACCCATGCTCTAGGTCTGAACTAGGGTCAAACCCGTGAAATCAACACGTACGTTTGGGCAATTACCTCGACCCTTGAATTGGGAGCAAACCAATTCAGAGTCTTGATCGTTGTCCATTCGAGGGGAGATTTACGGTCTTCATACGCCGTCTTCATACTTGAATTCTTGAAATCGTACGATCATTTGGAATGGGATTAACCCGGACTTCCCAAATAATCTCGCATTCATATATTTTGAGAAAAACACATTTCATATCGTTATTTTATTTTATGACGATTAATTCTTGCCTTAATTATTTTAATATAATTAATTTCCTTATTTAACGACGCTTCAGGTCAAGGGCGACCTTGGCGCTGTTTTCAATCAATTTTGTTTTTCACTTTCCTCAAAATCTAACCGTTGGATTTTAGCGTAGCTTATATCGTTGGAAAGATTTTTCCAAGACGGTCCTAACGGTTTCAGTTTTGGGAAAATCCGACGGTCGGATCTTCCGGTATATTCGTTTAAAAGTTCGATTTCAAAACACGAACTACTGCGCTCGATTCGTTATATTTTAATTATATATATAAATATATATATATATATATATATATATATAATTCGTTTAGTTTGTCGTCCCTACGTGCAGCTTACATTTCTCTTAACTTTCACCTTTCTACTTACCTGATAATGTTGTTTAGGATTAGACGATAATTCTTCCCTTTTTAATTCATTATTATTTATTTTATACTTTATAATTTTCATTTAAGAATGTAAATTATAATGTGCCATCCCATTCATTTCTTTATATATTTCTTTTCCAATTTCATTATGAATAATGAACACTTTCCTATGGTGTAAGTTCCCTTTTTCCTACATTATAAATAATGTTAATGTTTCAATACAGTTCCTTACCTTTCATTTAACATTATAAATAATGTTGTTCTTACATACGTTTCATTCCTTTTATTTACATTATAAATAATGTTAAACCTTACATACAGTTTCATTTCTTTTATTTAACATTATAGATAATGTTAAACCTTACATACAGTTTCTTTTCTTTTATTTAACATTATAAATAATGTTAAACCTTACATACAGTTTCTTTTCTTTTATTTAACATTATAAATAATGTTAAACCTTACATACAGTTTCTTTTCTTTTATTTAACATTATAAATAATGTTAAACCTTACATACAGTTTCTTTTCTTTTATTTAACATTATAAATAATGTTAAAACTTACATACAGTTTCTTTTCTTTTATTTAACATTATAAATAATGTTAATTCTTCCTACGGGGTGAATTCTCTTTTTATATACATTATGAATAATGTATATTCTTCCTACGGTCAAGTTCTTTAAATCTTAACATTATAAAATAGTGTAACTATCATACGGTGAAATTTTCTTTTTATTAAACATTGTAAATGATGTTAAATTTATATACATTTCATTTTTTTTTAATAACATTGAAAATAATGCTAATATTAACTACGGTGCTTTTTCTATTTATTAACATTGAAAATAATGTTAATATTACATGCGGTGCCTTTTCTATTTATAATTTACATACAATGCATTATTTCCATATTTTACATACAATGCATTATTTTCTAACTTTGACAAAATAATATGCATACATACAATGCATTATTTTACATACAATGCATTATTTCCATATTTTACATACAATGCATTATTTCCATATTTTACATACAATGCATTATTTTCTAACTTTGACAAAATAATATGCATACATACAATGCATTATTTTACATACAATGCATTATTTTCTAACTTGACAAAATAATATGCATACATACAATGCATTATTGTCTAACTTTGACAAAATAATATGCATACATACAATGCATTATTTTACATACAATGCATTATTTTCTTATTTTACATACAATGCATTATTTCCATATTTTACATACAATGCATTATTTTCTAACTTTGACAAAATAATATGCATACCTACAATGCATTATTTTACATACAATGCATTATTTTCTAACTTGACAAAATGATATGCATACATACAATGCATTATTGTCTAACTTTGACAAAATAATATGCATACATACAATGCATTATTTTACATACAATGCATTATTTTCTTATTTTACATATAATGCATTTTATGCTTTTAACTTGACAAAAACGATGATATACATACAATGCATTTTCTATTCTTTCTAACATGACAAAATACTATTTTATGCAAAGCAAATTTCTATTTTTCTATCATGACAAAATACTATTTTATGCAATGCAAATTTCTTCTTTTCTAACATGACAAAATACCATTTTATGCAATGCAAATTTCTTCTTTTCTAACATGACAAAATACCATTTTATGCAATGCAAATTTCTATTTTTCTATCATGACAAAATACTATTTTATGCAATGCAAATTTCTTCTTTTCTAACATGACAAAATACCATTTTATGCAATGCAAATTTCTATTTTTCTATCATGACAAAATACTATTTTATGCAATGCAAATTTCTTCTTTTCTAACATGACAAAATACCATTTTATGCAATGCAAATTTCTATTTTTCTATCATGACAAAATACTATTTTATGCAATGCAAATTTCTTCTTTTCTAACATGACAAAATACCATTTTATGCAATGCAAATTTCTATTTTTCTATCATGACAAAATACTATTTTATGCAATGCGAATTTTATAATAACACAAATTTGTTCATTCAACATACGGTGCTTTTTATTTTAAAATAACACAAATTTGTTCATTCAACATACGGTGCTCTTTATTTTAAAATAACACAAATTTGTTCATTCAACATACGGTGCTCTTTATTTTAAAATAACACAAATTTGTTCATTCAACATACGATGCTCTTTATTTTAAAATAACACAAATTTGTTCATTCAACATACGGTGTCAATTCTATTTATACATTGAACAAAAATTGTCCATTTCATACGATGTCAATTCTATTTATACATTGAACAAAAATTGTCCATTTCATACGATGTCAATTCTATTTATACATTGAACAAAAAATGTCCATTTCATACGATGTCAATTCTATTTATAAATTGAACAAAAATTGTCCATTTCATACGATGTCAATTCTATTTATACATTGAACAAAAATTGTCCATTTCATACGATGTCAAACCTGGTGTTATTCAATTCGATAAACAAAAGTGAGAATTTTGGTTTTAATAATTCTCTAGCCATACGATGTACAAACTTGGTGTCATTCAATTCAATAAGCGAAAGTGAGAATTTTGATTTTAATAATTCTCTAACCACAAAATGTCCAAACTTGGTGTCATTCAATTCAATAAGCGAAAGTGAGAATTTTGATTTTATAAATAGATAAACAAAAATCTTGTGTCAACCAACTATATTCAAAGGTTGGGTCTTTTTTTTTTCTTTTTTTTTTCCAATCTAAATTAAATCTAACTTAAATCGATACTTATAGATCGGAATACGTAGAAATCCCATTATAAGACATAAATCTCAATCATAACAAATCCAAACAAAGCATGAGTTCTTATCACAACATCGGATCTAGAATTCATACACATTATTTGGTCATAGCAGATTCACATCATGTAGTATGAATTAAATTAATTTAATTAAATTTTGAAGTGAATTCTCACATGTTATGCTTTCCATTCCTCATTTTTAATTTTCCTCCTTCTTCGTTATCTATATATAGCCTAACCCATCTGTTGATCATGACCGTTGATGTTGGAGATCATGCCATGCTCTTCAAATTTCTTTTTATTTTTTTTATATATTTATTTTTGAAGTTGAGGAATTCGTTGAGCGGATTAGAAGAGAAAGGAGAAAGAAGATGGGAAGAGTGCAGTCATGGATTTTAGTTTGCATTTACGGTGAAGAGAAGTTGTGGAGGCAGAAAAGAATATGTGAACAAAGAGAAGAATGTTATATAAATTGCTTTTCTATCTCATTCTTTATATGGAAAAATATTTTGCACGTTTCAAGAGAGATAAATGATAATGAATTAAAAATTAATTATCATTTATTGCTAGATAAACTACCATATATTTGTTCTTTTGTAATAGCTCTATATAAAACAAAAGGTCACATTAGCATGTTTTCCCAACTAATGTCAAATGAACATAATTTCCAATTTAATGTCAATTGAACATACATGAAAAATGCACATATTTTTTTTCCAATTAATGTCAAATTCATAATTAATTGAATTTTGAATGCTCAAATTTTGTCTTCATAATCTCTTCATAATGCTATAGGATTTTATAGGGATAAATAAATAATCTTCTCATTTAGAAATTAAGATTCAAAATATCAGGCAAGTGGTCATCTATATCGAATTAATAATATATGCGTTATTTCCTAGATATGTTTAATTCATTTTTATAAAAGGTAAACAAGTGTTGTCACACAACATACATTATGGTCAAAAAAAGAAGTTTTTGAGATCTGGTCCCCATTTTCGCTAAAAGCATTATGGATGCACAGATTGTGCAAGAGATTCTGTGGATTTTCTTGAAAGAGAAACATATCTAAAAAGGAAAACAAAATATATTTGGCGGAAAATATGGTTAATTGATAACTCTGTATATGTGAATGAATCAGAATCAATTTACAGGCAATAATGTATGACACAATGAGGAAAAACTAAAATATGACAAAGACAATTTTTCTCCTCTTTGACAAACTTAACAAATGCAACATTTAATTAACACTAATGAATCATAGACATAAGAATAAGAACATCAAACAATAATTGATACACGTATATTATTGTCTTATTTTAAATCAAATGTTAAAATAATGAAGTCGAAATATAATTTGAAATATGAGTATTAAATATAACATGTACACATATACAAATATGAACATTAAATTATGTGTATTTAGAGGTTAAAGAAAAACTTCTTAATTGATCCAAAATAAACTTGTACGTTAAAAGTATTTTTTTTCACTTTTGTTAACTTAGATTGATAAATAAAATATACACATGTACAATTAAATCAACATATTCAACCTATATGAAAGGTTTTTTTTTTCATAAAATAAAGGTGATACATAATAAACTAAACAATATATAAAAAAAACTTTAAATATTTAAATAAGGATATTTGAAATATCAAATAGAGTAACCAATTAAAAATGATTGCAATCAATTTGCTATCAAAACATATTTTAGTCCAATGTAAGTTTCTGTTACATTAGAGATGCAAGAATATACAAACTCTCAAAATATATAATTTGATTTAAGTGCTTGAAACATAAAACTACATAAACCATTTTCGAATCAAATGATACAATATCGTATGCAAATAAATTATAAAATTAAATTTTATTCATTAAACCGCAATTGCAAAATCAATGGAATAAAAAGACCGTAGCATAATCCTGTACATTCAGTCAAAGTTTAAAATCAAAATTTCAAACTGCAGCGCTTGTTTTAATCTCCTTTTAAATTAAATTTGTTCGTTTTAACTTCGATTAAAATAAATAAATACTTTAAATTCATTAAAATTTCTAAAATAAGAATTTTAAATTGGCCCCAAAATCCTGGGTCGTTACAATCTCCCCCACTTAAGAACTTTTCGTCCCCGAAAAGGAAAAAGAAAATAAAAGAGGAGAAGAGGAAGAATAAACACAGGGAATGTTGAAACGTTTTAACAGAAATAGTACCGCCTATAACATCAGGCCTTCCACCGAAGAAGTTGGTCCTTTCGCTCCTTCGTACACATGTGCCAATTGAGCATCGCCACTTCTCTTAGTCTTCTTCGAACGTATGATCAAGGAAAGAGTCAAACAACAGAAAAGGTGATTCTAAAAGATCGAAGGATGAATGAAAAGATGACGATAAAGTGACTGGCTATTATGTATCTCATGAACTGTTCGCCATAGAATATAGTGATTCTATGTAAACGAATTATTATAGATATGTTGTACTCCGCTTTGTAAACCAAAGCTCTGATACCAACTGTGACGACCCCAAACTTCCACAAGTGAAAGCAGGAGAAATCATTTTTGGAATACAACATAAATACAATAAAACAGAACACAGATACAATATAGCAAAGGAGATTCATAAAGTAATAACATTATAGCAGCGGAAAAATATAATGTTATCAATCACAGAAAATCCACGGTCACAGAATCTAAGCTATTACAACAAGTTTGCAGAAAAGAAATAAATTTGATGTCTACAAAGAAAAGAATAGATGCCAATAGAAACAAAAAGTCTTCAAGCTCCAAGTCATCACCTCTTCTCCCAAGCAGAATCCAAGAGAGAGAAAATAAGCAGCTTCAAAGAAAAGCTCCAAGCAAAGAATGAACCTGTCTACTTGGCTGCCCGTGTAGAAGAGAGGGCACCCAAGTTTGCAAAAAGGTGAAACAAACTATGGGTCAGTCGTGGGACTGGTGTGACAATTCTTAACTACAGTAACTATTAAAAATAAGGCAAATCCAAAAGACCACGCCGCTAACGCGGAACGGGTTTACTCTAAGGGACTGCCGTGCATAATTTAAAGTGTCATAATAAATGATTAAATAAGTCGTCGACAACGCAATGTCTTTTGAAAAATGGAACCACCATAAGACTCAGGTCCCATCACACAATGCAACGCACACCAAGAGGATAGAGTTTTACCTTATGGTGGTTAAACATGCTAAATACGCCAAATACGAAACTAATACTATTATTAGGGTGTATATGGTTTCAAAACAATTCAAATTATAAGTATCAATCCTAGGAAGCATAGGTACCATATATTATGCCTCCAATACTAGTAATACAATCAAATCCGTCAGGGTCGTATTGGAAATTTGGGTTTCCATCATGAGTCCAGGCTAGGGAGGACTCCTTACCGATTCGAGACGCTCTAGTTAACGTCTCAGGATTACCCGCAGTTAACCCTTGGATCCTGCAGGGCCGGTCCTCACATACAGCTTAGAGGATTGGCAATTCCTAAGCACACGTTCCCCGGTCCTATAGGACCTATCCGAGGCGCCTCATTTCATCATCCTCCAAAAGTAAAATGACTACTAACTAGAAAGAAACGTGCTACTTTCCCTGCGTTCCCTTCCCCCTTTTTAGACTCTACCGGTTTGTGAGGCTCGTGAAGTCATGTTCTTCATACACAAGGTTCTGCTTTTCAACAAGTAACCCTGATCATTGCATCTTAGTATGCCACACCGTCACTCCATACCGTACTATTGATCTTCCGTCACTATATAAACGGGTGTTAAGTAGAGAATGAATTCTCTGCCACCAATCGTTTATATATTAACTGAATATCAACAACATAATATTTTGTGGGGTACGATGTCAGACACACCATCCATTTATACCCATGCTCTAGGTCTGAACTAGGGTCAAACCCGTGAAATCAACACGTACGTTTGGGCAATTACCTCGACCCTTGAATTGGGAGCAAACCAATTCAGAGTCTTGATCGTTGTCCATTCGAGGGGAGATTTACGGTCTTCATACGCCGTCTTCATACTTGAATTCTTGAAATCGTACGATCATTTGGAATGGGATTAACCCGGACTTCCCAAATAATCTCGCATTCATATATTTTGAGAAAAACACATTTCATATCGTTATTTTATTTTATGACGATTAATTCTTGCCTTAATTATTTTAATATAATTAATTTCCTTATTTAACGACGCTTCAGGTCAAGGGCGACCTTGGCGCTGTTTTCAATCAATTTTGTTTTTCACTTTCCTCAAAATCTAACCGTTGGATTTTAGCGTAGCTTATATCGTTGGAAAGATTTTTCCAAGACGGTCCTAACGGTTTCAGTTTTGGGAAAATCCGACGGTCGGATCTTCCGGTATATTCGTTTAAAAGTTCGATTTCAAAACACGAACTACTGCGCTCGATTCGTTATATTTTAATTATATATATAAATATATATATATATATATAATTCGTTTAGTTTGCCGTCCCTACGTGCAGCTTACATTTCTCTTAACTTTCACCTTTCTACTTACCTGATAATGTAGTTTAGGATTAGACGATAATTCTTCCCTTTTTAATTCATTATTATTTATTTTATACTTTATAATTTT
The DNA here is from genome assembly GCA_030737875.1 of Allium sativum. Classification (NCBI taxonomy): domain Eukaryota; kingdom Viridiplantae; phylum Streptophyta; class Magnoliopsida; order Asparagales; family Amaryllidaceae; genus Allium; species Allium sativum. The sequence continues at coordinate 479,658,142 of CM060926.1, read as the reverse complement.
CATTTAAGAATGTAAATTATAATGTGCCATCCCATTCATTTCTTTATATATTTCTTTTTCCAATTTCATTATGAATAATGAACACTTTCCTATGGTGTAAGTTCCCTTTTTCCTACATTATAAATAATGTTAATGTTTCAATACAGTTCCTTACCTTTCATTTAACATTATAAATAATGTTGTTCTTACATACGTTTCATTCCTTTTATTTACATTATAAATAATGTTAAACCTTACATACAGTTTCATTTCTTTTATTTAACATTATAGATAATGTTAAACCTTACATACAGTTTCTTTTCTTTTATTTAACATTATAAATAATGTTAAACCTTACATACAGTTTCTTTTTTTTTATTTAACATTATAAATAATGTTAAACCTTACATACAGTTTCTTTTCTTTTATTTAACATTATAAATAATGTTAAACCTTACATACAGTTTCTTTTCCTTTATTTAACATTATAAATAATGTTAAAACTTACATACAGTTTCTTTTCTTTTATTTAACATTATAAATAATGTTAATTCTTCCTACGGGGTGAATTCTCTTTTTATATACATTATGAATAATGTATATTCTTCCTACGGTCAAGTTCTTTAAATCTTAACATTATAAAATAGTGTAACTATCATACGGTGAAATTTTCTTTTTATTAAACATTGTAAATGATGTTAAATTTATATACATTTCATTTTTTTAATAACATTGAAAATAATGCTAATATTACCTACGGTGCTTTTTCTATTTATTAACATTGAAAATAATGTTAATATTACATGCGGTGCCTTTTCTATTTATAATTTACATACAATGCATTATTTCCATATTTTACATACAATGCATTATTTTCTAACTTTGACAAAATAATATGCATACATACAATGCATTATTTTACATACAATGCATTATTTCCATATTTTACATACAATGCATTATTTCCATATTTTACATACAATGCATTATTTTCTAACTTTGACAAAATAATATGCATACATACAATGCATTATTTTACATACAATGCATTATTTTCTAACTTGACAAAATAATATGCATACATACAATGCATTATTGTCTAACTTTGACAAAATAATATGCATACATACAATGCATTATTTTACATACAATGCATTATTTTCTTATTTTACATACAATGCATTATTTCCATATTTTACATACAATGCATTATTTTCTAACTTTGACAAAATAATATGCATACATACAATGCATTATTTTACATACAATGCATTATTTTCTAACTTGACAAAATGATATGCATACATACAATGCATTATTGTCTAACTTTGACAAAATAATATGCATACATACAATGCATTATTTTACATACAATGCATTATTTTCTTATTTTACATATAATGCATTTTATGCTTTTAACTTGACAAAAACGATGATATACATACAATGCATTTTCTATTCTTTCTAACATGACAAAATACTATTTTATGCAAAGCAAATTTCTATTTTTCTATCATGACAAAATACTATTTTATGCAATGCAAATTTCTTCTTTTCTAACATGACAAAATACCATTTTATGCAATGTAAATTTCTTCTTTTCTAACATGACAAAATACCATTTTATGCAATGCAAATTTCTATTTTTCTATCATGACAAAATACTATTTTATGCAATGCAAATTTCTTCTTTTCTAACATGACAAAATACCATTTTATGCAATGCAAATTTCTATTTTTCTATCATGACAAAATACTATTTTATGCAATGCAAATTTCTTCTTTTCTAACATGACAAAATACCATTTTATGCAATGCAAATTTCTATTTTTCTATCATGACAAAATACTATTTTATGCAATGCAAATTTCTTCTTTTCTAACATGACAAAATACTATTTTATGCAATGCAAATTTCTATTTTTCTATCATGACAAAATACTATTTTATGCAATGCGAATTTTATAATAACACAAATTTGTTCATTCAACATACGGTGCTTTTTATTTTAAAATAACACAAATTTGTTCATTCAACATACGGTGCTCTTTATTTTAAAATAACACAAATTTGTTCATTCAACATACGGTGCTCTTTATTTTAAAATAACACAAATTTGTTCATTCAACATACGATGCTCTTTATTTTAAAATAACACAAATTTGTTCATTCAACATACGGTGTCAATTCTATTTATACATTGAACAAAAATTGTCCATTTCATACGATGTCAATTCTATTTATACATTGAACAAAAATTGTCCATTTCATACGATGTCAATTCTATTTATACATTGAACAAAAATTGTCCATTTCATACGATGTCAATTCTATTTATAAATTGAACAAAAATTGTCCATTTCATACGATGTCAATTCTATTTATACATTGAACAAAAATTGTCCATTTCATACGATGTCAAACCTGGTGTTATTCAATTCGATAAACAAAAGTGAGAATTTTGGTTTTAATAATTCTCTAACCATACGATGTACAAACTTGGTGTCATTCAATTCAATAAGCGAAAGTGAGAATTTTGATTTTAATAATTCTCTAACCACAAAATGTCCAAACTTGGTGTCATTCAATTCAATAAGCGAAAGTGAGAATTTTGATTTTATAAATAGATAAACAAAAATCTTGTGTCAACCAACTATATTCAAAGGTTGGGTCTTTTTTTTTTTTCTTTTTTTTTTCCAATCTAAATTAAATCTAACTTAAATCGATACTTATAGATCGGAATACGTAGAAATCCCATTATAAGACATAAATCTCAATCATAACAAATCCAAACAAAGCATGAGTTCTTATCACAACATCGGATCTAGAATTCATACACATTATTTGGTCATAGCAGATTCACATCATGTAGTATGAATTAAATTAATTTAATTAAATTTTGAAGTGAATTCTCACCTGTTATGCTTTCCATTCCTCATTTTTAATTTTCCTCCTTCTTCGTTATCTATATATAGCCTAACCCATCTGTTGATCATGACCGTTGATGTTGGAGATCATGTCATGCTCTTCAAATTTCTTTTTATTTTTTTTATATATTTATTTTTGAAGTTGAGGAATTCGTTGAGCGGATTAGAAGAGAAAGGAGAAAGAAGATGGGAAGAGTGCAGTCATGGATTTTAGTTTGCATTTACGGTGAAGAGAAGTTGTGGAGGCAGAAAAGAATATGTGAACAAAGAGAAGAATGTTATATAAATTGCTTTTCTATCTCATTCTTTATATGGAAAAATATTTTGCACGTTTCAAGAGAGATAAATGATAATGAATTAAAAATTAATTATCATTTATTGCTAGATAAACTACCATATATTTGTTCTTTTGTAATAGCTCTATATAAAACAAAAGGTCACATTAGCATGTTTTCCCAACTAATGTCAAATGAACATAATTTCCAATTTAATGTCAATTGAACATACATGAAAAATGCACATATTTTTTTTCCAATTAATGTCAAATTCATAATTAATTGAATTTTGAATGCTCAAATTTTGTCTTCATAATCTCTTCATAATGCTATAGGATTTTATAGGGATAAATAAATAATCTTCTCATTTAGAAATTAAGATTCAAAATATCAGGCAAGTGGTCATCTATATCGAATTAATAATATATGCGTTATTTCCTAGATATGTTTAATTCATTTTTATAAAAGGTAAACAAGTGTTGTCACACAACATACATTATGGTCAAAAAAAGAAGTTTTTGAGATCTGGTCCCCATTTTCGCTAAAAGCATTATGGATGCACAGATTGTGCAAGAGATTCTGTGGATTTTCTTGAAAGAGAAACGTATCTAAAAAGGAAAACAAAATATATTTGGCGGAAAATATGGTTAATTGATAACTCTGTATATGTGAATGAATCAGAATCAATTTACAGGCAATAATGTATGACACAATGAGGAAAAACTAAAATATGACAAAGACAATTTTTCTCCTCTTTGACAAACTTAACAAATGCAACATTTAATTAACACTAATGAATCATAGACATAAGAATAAGAACATCAAACAATAATTGATACACGTATATTATTGTCTTATTTTAAATCAAATGTTAAAATAATGAAGTCGAAATATAATTTGAAATATGAGTATTAAATATAACATGTACACATATACAAATATGAACATTAAATTATGTGTATTTAGAGGTTAAAGAAAAACTTCTTAATTGATCCAAAATAAACTTGTACGTTAAAAGTATTTTTTTTCACTTTTGTTAACTTAGATTGATAAATAAAATATACACATGTACAATTAAATCAACATATTCAACCTATATGAAAGGTTTTTTTTTTTTTTTCATAAAATAAAGGTGATACATAATAAACTAAACAATATATAAAAAAAACTTTAAATATTTAAATAAGGATATTTGAAATATCAAATAGAGTAACCAATTAAAAATGATTGCAATCAATTTGCTATCAAAACATATTTTAGTCCAATGTAAGTTTCTGTTACATTAGAGATGCAAGAATATACAAACTCTCAAAATATATAATTTGATTTAAGTGCTTGAAACATAAAACTACATAAACCATTTTCAAATCAAATGATACAATATCGTATGCAAATAAATTATAAAATTAAATTTTATTCATTAAACCGCAATTGCAAAATCATTGGAATAAAAAGACCGTAGCATAATCCTGTACATTCAGTCAAAGTTTAAAATCAAAATTTCAAATTGCAGCGCTTGTTTTAATCTCCTTTTAAATTAAATTTGTTCGTTTTAACTTCGATTAAAATAAATAAATACTTTAAATTCATTAAAATTTCTAAAATAAGAATTTTAAATTGGCCCCAAAATCCTGGGTCGTTACAGTTTTCATTCCCTAGGGTGTAGTGCTATACATAAAAATCACGCTTAAGCTTGGTCAACAATGCTAATTTATCGTAACAGTTCAAAAACTTGTCATACACTGTAATATTCCCTTATAACTAATTGCGACATAACAATCACGCTTAAGCCTAGCCAACAACATTATTTTATCGTTATAGTTCAAAGACCTGCAATACGTTACTATATTTCACTTTATAACTAATCTCGATGTCTCTTTCCGTTACGAACTAATACCATCCCTTGATAATAGTTAAGTCATTCAAGTTGGGGTATTTTATTTACCTTTCATACCATGATCAACAACGTTTTATCTTAGAATAGATATATGTTTGTAACTCTAAACTCCTTATTACATACAATATCCCTCAAACCGTATTTATTTTATTATTTGAAATATGGTTTTATAACACCAGATTCATACTTCGAAATCTCTGTTATTTATGACTATTTATATTAAGCAATAACTCTTTGCTTTAACTTCATTCCACAGTTCTATATTTTAACTTCTTTACCAAGATCCATTGACGTTCTTTGTCTTTTGATGTTTTACATTTATTTGAACCATTATACTTAACTCAAGTAACATCTTATTATAAACTCAATATCCTCTTAAATGGAATCCTTTTAAGAAAAAATTATTTAAGTAAATATTATTTACTATCATTTTTGAAATAAACAGTTTACTTCATAATAGATTGTTTGCTAAAATAGATAATAACTAATTTTACTTAGCTCAATAATCATTTATACTTCATTAATTTGAAAAGTAATTAATAAGAAATCCTATAAATTTTGATCAATTTCTCGCTAAGTTATTAGCATTGAAAATAAACTTATCAAATATTCAATTTTCAAATCAACTTCAAACCATCAGTTTATTTGTTAACTAGTTTTAATTACTTCTTACCATTAGATTAATATAATTAATCTAATTATTTCTAAATTGTTTGTTTAAAAATAATTATCCAAAAATATTAACTTTCAGGATAATTATAGCTTTATAACCTTTATTTAAAGTCAAACAACCGTTTATATTTACTTTATAAACTGAACTACGAAATGTTTATAATAGAACTTCTATTATAAATTTTAAGCATTGTTTTAATTGTAAAAATGTAATTTTTATAATTTAAATTTATTGAATTTGCTGACGGCCAATTAACTTCTTAACAAGAAGATGGGTTTATGGTCGACTGTTGCCACTTTCTTAATCAATATCGTTTATCGAAACAGCGTTGAATTTCCATTCAACATTAATATTCATATTTAGGTTTCAATGTCATTTGGGTTCAAACAGTGCAGATGAAGCAAATAGTACATATAAATATTTGAGGAATCCGGTTGGATTCCTCCAACCGATTTCCTGCATCCACAGATGTTAGTCCATACAATTTATGCTAATTCCATACTAGGGAATCCTATAACCGATGGGATCGGTATCCAATCCGTTATGTGTACATATGCAACGATATATAATATTCAACCAATTTAATTGTAATCTACCTAATCGACCATCACACAACTTTCAACCAACATTAATAAATAATTATAATATTTTAAAATAGATCAGAGCTAGTGAATTTACTCACCATTGCGTGTTAACCGTTAAATAATGATTTGTGCCAGTTGATTATATCACGAAATTCCGGTAGCTCCGTTCTTAGTGCGAATAATTCCACACTGTAGATTCCGTCATTCGAGTTCCAATGAATCCGACCGAGTTCAATTCATTCCAAACTGTTCCGTTGTATAGCTTGTGCTCAGTCGATCCCTTATTATCATCCCATCTCCCATTTCAACCGCCGACCTATTTTGAATAGTGCCGCCTTCTTCTTTCCATAGGAAAATTCCACTCCCCAGTATTATATTCCTGTTCGAATATTTGCTAATTCTCGGTTTCTCTTCAATTTACCATCACAACTGTAGTTCAAACGCCCATTCACAAGTGTGCTCATGCTTCGTACTTCATGAATACACTTTTTATTTATTTATTTAATAGGCTTTACATATCATTCAAGCGGCCCATCCAATTTCCTCAGCCCACCTACTTACTCTTCGCCGACCTGCATTCAACAGTTCACTCTCCACCAAGGTATCCCTATTACAGAAATTTTATTTTTTTTATATGTTTGGACCATTCGTCAAATATGCTTCTTATCTCAAAACCATAGCCAAAGTACTCGTGCCAAACAACAGTGCTCGCCTCCTTTTGACGCATGCGAAGCCCCTTACTACTACTACATCATCTGTGCATGTGCATTTCATCCATGTTCCTTTCTACTTCACAGTAGAATTCCTTCCATTCACGTTTTCATGCCATGCACCGCACTTAGTAAAACACCCTACAACAAAACTTGACAATATCCACCTATTGTCCAAATAGGAAGCATGGCCCCTTGCTTCCACTTCATTTTACACATGTACTTAATCCATACACAACATATGTACACCTACATGTCCATCTACCTCACGCATTTCCTCCACTGAAGTCCGCAACAATCCATCTCTTTAAATAATGGAACCGACGTTCTCTTTTAATTCAAGAAACAAGCCCCCAGTACATGTTAAAACCAAAAATAGCCACTACTACTCCACCGACCAACCTGCTACCTTCAGCACTCACTCACCCCAGCGGTTCACATGTCCATTTTCACGTAATCATCTCTTAAATTATTGCGATCTTCCTCCATTTTTTGAATACAAACCATTCCATGGAAAACACAGCTCCACCCCTTCTGGTCGCCACCCCATACACTAAAATAGCGAATGCTCCTAACCTCCGAACGCCCTGCTTCTTTCACAACTCATTTACAGTTTTGACGCTGCCAACTGCATCACCTCACGCCCAGTATAGCCCTTCATCCATTTCACGCTGCACCTCCTCCAATAGCTTGTTTATACCTCATCTTCACCAGAAACTCCCACTTCAATTATCTCTTCATTTCCGTTCATAATACTACAACAAAAAATACACGCCATGCCCATTCTCCTCTACACGAGAAAATGAAAGTAAGTTATTTCAAGTTTTAGTGGAGAGTTGAACTAGTTTTGTTTTAATTTTCCCATATATAGTTCGGCCATTCTTTCTTTCTTTTTACAGAAGGATTAAAGTATGAGGTGTGTATATATACAAGAAGAAGGGAGACGTCCCTTTCTTATAGTACAAAATAGGTGTATGGTTTTCTAATTAAGGCATATGCCCTGTAGGACTTAGGTCTAATGTATTCATTTAATTTCCATGTGCGTTTAATTAATGTTTTTACTGTGTTTGAAAAGCGGTAACTGTAGCTTAGGGTAGACGCAGTGCAAATACGTAACAAAGAAGGAAATGATTTATCTATATATAACGTATATTAGTCTATAGTAGGTTGGATTTTCGAAGTCTTGCCGTGGAGAGAAAAGAGTCCATGTTTTCTTCAATAGTAAGGAATTTGCCTAATAAAATTATGTTTTTTTAAGTTTCTTTTCACGGTCTCTAGCATTCCAAATTTCATTCGTTACACGGTCTGCTATAGAAAAAAAATAAAAATACAGTCATGGCCAGCGAGGTGTCACGATCCTAAAAATATAATAATATCGGTAGTTTAACTCATATTGTGAAACACCAAAATATTAATACAGGGTCCAAAATACTTCAAATAAAAAGTTGCGTATTTAATTAATTAAAAATTACAATAAAATTCTAAAAATTAAATTTTCACTACGTCTCAAAAGAATCTTATCCAGATTTGCAACCGGTATCTAGTTATATCAAATAAACTGTTACGGTCGATAAATGATTCTATAGCGACTATTTAGAAATTAAATTTGGACAAAACTCACAATCAATAACACGAAATCTTGGTTTTTCACTTCTGCTAGAGAAATACTGTTCAAAAGATTCTAGCATTTCTTGTTTCGAAGAAATTCATCTTGTAATGGATCCTGTACGCTCAGTTGAAGTTCAGAACTTTAAATTACGAACTGCCGCGATATAACGGGCTCGATTATATTCAATATATATTTTTATACATTTAAATTCATTTTAATTAAAACATAAATCCGCTTATATTCCGAATTCAATATTTAAACTGATTTAAATATTCAAATACAAATCAATAAAAATGTGGGATGTTACACTTGTTCTAATTTATGGCACATGGATTATTTTATTATTTCTAACACTGGGGCAAGGTATGAGATTTCGACTGTTTACATGTCTTCCTTAGGCATAGGTAGGTCACCAAAATTGTGTATGATTTTCATTGATTTATAGAGTGCAAAATACCGCCCAATAAAATTTTCAAACCCTCCCCGTATAAAGGAGGTAATGGCGAAACTTTTCGAAAATTTAGGTTGTTATCCAAATTTTTTAGAAATTAGAAAGTTCTTAGAAACTAAAAAGTTGATGAACTTGAGTCAAGCGAAGGTGGTGTTGGTTAAGTAAATGACCTTTAGTTCCTTCTTCCTTTTTGAGGACGAAAAGATTTTAAGTAGGGGAGATTGTAACAACCCGGAATTTTTGAACCAATTTAAAATTTTAATTTTAGCTATTTTAATGGATTTTAAGAATTTAAAATGATTTATTTTGAGAATTTAAAATTTATTTTAATAAAAATTAGAATGTATAAATTTAGCATTTAAATAAAACGAATTTGAAATGGCGTGGTTGTTTGAAAAATTGGTTTTAAACTTCAATTGAATATACATAATTAAATATAAATAGGATTTCAGTAAAACAAAAAACTTGGAATATTTTGAACTGTAATTTTCTAATGAATGCAAGAAACTGCGATTTCACTTTAATAGTTTAAAATTTAGAATAGCCGCTATGGAATTTATTTATATTTTTAAATTATATATAGCCCTTAAAAATAGCCATTTTGCAAACGACCTCTGTTTTCGACGTAACCACTTTTGTTGGATCCAGAATGTCTAATTATTGGTAAGTTTAAATTTTCATAATTTTTGGAATTAATATGTGAGTGTATTAAATTTAAACGCATTTTCAATTTCAGTTTGAATTTAATAAGCCAGTTGAAAGTCCATTTTTCAAATGGCCTACAAATACGACAAAATTAATTTTGTTAGGACCCTATCACCAAAACATAGCTAGATATCAAAATTCTTAATTTTTGGTGTCTGTATATGGTCCCATTAAATTAAAATGTGCGTTGGAATTCAATATTGACTGTTATATTAAATTATAGTTTAATTTTGATAAAAACTGATTAAAACAGTTGAATTGGCTTACGAAATATATTTCATTCTGTGTGGAATGGGGGTATTGGTTAGGAACGACAGTCTTTGGGTTTGATTTGGAGTTCGAATCGATAAACAAGTATTTTTGTGAATTAAATAAAATTATATATATCTATATATATACACACTCGTTGGTTGAACGCTATTCATTTCAAACCCGTGTTCAATATTTTTTCCGCCTCCATCCGCGCTCGATGATTAAAATCGTTTGATCCTTCTTTCCCTTTTTCTTTTGATCCACTAAATGAAATCCATTAATTCCTGGAGCAAATATGTAGAGATTTGTGAGGGTTTTAAAATGTTATGTGGTTGATCATGTTTCGTGGAGTATATTTGTCGAATTTGCTGCCCAAAGGGGCGCCGTTCGCATGAAGATTGAGGCATAGGGGAGGTGCGAGCTGCACATGCTTGGGGGCATTTGGTGGCATTGTCGAGTGCTTCAACGTCGAAGTCTCTGATCGAACTCCAGCGTGTTGATGGAGTGTGAATTTCGAACCCTTTCTAACAATGGAATGAGTTCGGTAGTCCGACGTTCAGTGGGAAGGAGATTAAGGTGCAAAAGGGGAAATTAATTTATTTAATTAATTCAATTATGTAATTAATGTATAAATTGTCGTATCTTTTTCATACGAGGTCGAAATCCAACGATTTCAATTGCGTTGCATTCGTGTCAGCGAACACTACAACATGGAACTGACTAGAACAAAAACGAAGAAAGTTGATTTTTTAAGCTAAATTAAACATCTGTTTAATTTAGTTTAAAAATAAAATTTTCAAATAAATACTGATGGAGGAAGATTAAAGAATAAGTTTAAAAGAATTTCTCTTTGATAAAATTAATGGGAACCTTTCCCCTAAGATGTGAATTTTCGAATAAGAGAATATTCTAAATTGGAATGAGGTGCATGATGTGTTTTTATAGCACTTGACTATTGCTAATAGAATATGTCAATTATTCAGAAAGACTAGGTTTAACCTATTCTGAATAACTAATACGACGACTAAAAGTCGACGATGAAGACGGTAGTTAAAGATTGGAGGTCTTCATATCCTTTGGATGATTACTGATGTCTTGATTAGGTTGTACACTCAAGACAAGGTAACAGGTGGTGATCGTCCAAAAGTACTTGTAGATCGACCGGATAAGCGAGGACCTCCCTCCTGTATTGGACAAATAGGAGGAAGAATAAGGTGCCTCCAATTTCGTTCAGACCTAGGACGGACTTGTAAATGGATGTGTGTATGACACTTGGTTTCATTCTGTGTTGATCGATTTCTATTAAATATATATATGTTTGGTGGCAGAGAATCTATTCTCTTACTTAACACCCTTCTATGAGACGAACGAGCTTAGAGGTTATATATTAATAGACATCAGTTGTATGGCATGAATTATCAATGTGGCATGCTAAGATGCAAATGATCAAGGCTTTTGTTGAAAAGCAGAGTCTTGTGGTTGATGATCAAAGCACAGCTTTAAATAGCATAGCTTTGTGTATAACATTAATTCGTGAGCCTCATACCTTGGTTTGAGTCAAAAACGGGATGAGGACCTAAGGAGGACATGACATTTCTTTCTAGCTAGGATTGGTGTCATGGTATGCATCCTAGACATTATTACTTATGTGAATGATGGAGTGAGGCGCCTCGGATATTAAATCTCTAATGGCTCAGAGATAGGTCCTATAGGACCATGAAACGTGTGTTCAGGAATAACTAATCCACTAAAGTAATTGTTGATGGCCCTGACGCTAACCAGGGCTTGTTAGCGTTTGATCCCTAAGGAATTTGCTTGAGTGTCTCAAATCGGTGAGGAAGATCCCTTGCCTCGACTCACAGATGGAATCCAATTTCCAATACTTGACTTTCCCGTTTTTGTTGTAAACTTATATGGCAATATAGTAGGATGGGGTACTATGCCCTCTATGATTGATACAATTATATTTGAATTTATTTTGACACTACGCACTTATAGTAATACCAAAAGGATTTGTCTTAAAGCATACTAAGCATGATTTGTTGTTATAAGGTAAAATTCTATCCACTAGCTTTCGTTGCATTGTGTGATGGGACCTGAGTCTTATAATAGCTTCATTTTTTCCAAAAGCATTCCATTGTTTATTAACTATTTTATTTCAGTGTATCCATAGGAGTATACCCGTTCCGTGTTATATGACGTGGTCCCTTGATTTACCCTATTTTAAAGTAAATTTTTAATTACTGTTTTAGTTCTCACACAAGTCACATGACTGACTCAGAGTTTATTATTTCTACCTAAACACTAGGTGCCCATATTTTCCACATGGGCAGCTAGTAGTTTTGGTTTTTCGTAGGTATTTCTTTTCCTAGGATTCTGGATTACAGCTGGAGCTATATTCAGAAAGCTTTGTATCCGTGTATTTCATTCAGTTGTGTTAGATGATGTTCTCCCTGCACATTATATTTATGTATATATTTTCAAATGTTTTATAAGGTTAATCTCTGATATTATTTTCCATTGTATATTATTTATTCGTATTCTGATTCTTGTACTCTCATGCAAATTGTTGTAATAGCAATGAAATGTGCTCATGTTTGTGTTCTGATGTGTCATGTTCTCAAAACAATCCGGGCTTTTCCATCTCTTCGGGGATCAGGGAAGTCTAGGTTGTTTCATTTAGGCTATTTGACTTAAGAAGTGCTCTAATGGCAACAAAGTTGGGACGATTTGTAGGGTGTGACAGTGATGACTAGTTTACAGTCCGGTGAGGGCAATATAATTAGAAGGTGGCCTAAGTGCTTTAGACAATGGTTTACAACAATATTGGAGACGATTTGGAAGGTGTGGCAATTCAGCAGTGGCTATTAAAGGGCGGTTAAGGTAAAATGTTAAGTTAATTAAATTAATTATAAATAATTTAATCTATATAATTGGTTAATTCGTCTAAGATAATTTATTTAAATAGTTTAAATAAATAGTTCAAATTGATGAATAAGGATTTAATTAATCATAGGTACGAAGTAATTCATTCGAGACGATTCATAGCCTTGAGATATGGATTATAAAGGGATATTCAGCATATAAAAACCCAAGTGTATGTACTAACTCTCAAGATTTATTTATAATTTTATTATAAATGAATTTTAATTTAAATAGTTTTGTATGTTGTTTGTTGGTTGTTTGGATGCGATTAAATAATTTTGTGGCTATTATAAATATATTAGTTATTTAGGCTTGGTGTTTGTGGCTATATATATATATATATATATATATATATATATATATATATATATATATATCGGCGGTTGGATATTTCCCGTAGTACCTTTAGCTGATGCCTGCAGTATCATTAGCGGATGACCTATGTGTAACACCCCGTAATTTTATAACATTAAAATTCACAAATTAAAGTATACTTAATTTTTAGAAAAGAATTAAGTGAAATGGGTTGCGCAGAGAAATATATATATATATAATGATATATATATATATAAAAATTAAAAATTAAATAAATGAATATGTGAAAAGTTTAGAACAGCGAATTGGGAGGGGAAGTAACCGAACCGGCACATTTTTGAGGTCGACTCGAGCTTCGCTCGGTCGACTAGGGGTTAATCCAGGGTGTTTGGCTATCAACCCGTGGGCCGATTCGCTCAAAGGAAGATTTTGCATTTGATTGGTTCTCATGGTTCAGGGTTAATCTAATGGTCCTAGATACTTCCTACACCTATAAATACATCCTAATGCTAACCCTAAACCTAATTAAAATAGAATAGTTACCATCACCATGGAAATCAATGGAGCCGCCGCCAACAAAGAAAGAAGAAAAGCAAATTCAATTCTAATTCTCTCAAGCATAAAGCAAAGCAAAACTCTCTCTTTTCTTCTCTAAATTGTGAGTATGATGATCTTAACAAGATTATTATCATTTTAATTAGGTTGAGTTATGAATGGATTGTGAGTAGATGATGTGAATTATCATATATGTTGTTGTAAACCCCTTTTGCTATCATGTATATTGTAAATCCAATGTTATGTGATGATGATATCTTATATGTTGTAAATCATGCTATGATGATGTTATGTATGTTGAAAGTTTCTATGCTAAGTTGTGATGAATCATACATGTTAAAAAGGCCATGATGTTACCATCTATGCTAGTTAGTTCATATTAATTAAATCATCATGTTTGGGTTATGTTGATCTATATGACAAGTCACATATGCAAGTTAGATTGATTAGAAAAGTTATGGACATATGTCAAGACATCTATTATGACATCTAGAATTATGCTATGACATATGTGATATCCTATGTGTAACACCCCGCCTCCGCTAGGGTCACTCGCAAAGGAATGCACTAGCTTTAGAGGGGCATTATTGGTAAACATGCACAGAAATATCACAAGACAGAACATATAAAATAGCGGAAGTAAAATCGAACTTTCATAAACATGAATACATAAGGTCTAAAGCCTTTTACATCAGAGTACATCAAAACCTGTCTTGCAATAGTAAAGAAGCATAAAGACTTTTTCATAAATTATTCCCCAAGTAAAACAGTAAAGTAGCCATAGCCAAGAGAAGTCCAAGCCATCCATGATGACCTTCAAGCAGAAGAAGTCCGAACTAAACAACATTGTTTCCTCCCTGAAACCTGGGGGGGGGGGAACGGAAGAAAAGAGGCGAAACAAAACGGGTCAGTCAAAAAGACTGAGTAAGTCCTATCTACTTCCAGTATAAAAACAGGTAAAGGTAACATGACATGCATAAACTGAAAGTAAACATAAGGATAACTACAAGATAGATAAACCAGAGTAGCCGGTTAAACTACTGCGGCAAGGTAAACTAAGGTATCATGAAAAACTACGGTGTTATGATAAGTCAAGGTATCACATCGTCATATTTCTATCGAGTACATTATCCCAAGGTATCTACCCCGTCTAACATCCCACGGTATCTATTATGTATATTCTTCCTAGTTCTAACATGTATATTTGCTCTGCACCTCTCGTACTAGTATCCCTACCCGCGTCATGTGTTAACCATGAATGTCCCTTGCTCAAGGTCGTGTAATGGTCCATGTCAACCTAATATATCGCATATATAGGTCACCCAAATCATATGTTTCTTTCCATGTATATAAGCTCAGTCCTTTGCCGTACCTCGTACGGGCTTCCTCATGTCGTATTATCCTTGAAATCGTTTGGACTGTCACCCTTGTTCTAGCTAGGCTCTTCCATATAAATCATTGTTTGAACTACTAGGACTTACGCCACCTAGCACCACTAGGGATTACGCTTACCTATTGCACGTTTTCGTATTTCGGTTTGGGTTAAACCACCTAGGCCACTAGGGATTATGCTAACCTCAACCGCGCCCTTTTTCCCACGCATTCATCGTGAATCGTTTTTCTATAACTGTATGCACATGTATCACATCGTGCCATCCGAGTCCTGTCACAGGGCAAAAAAAGAAATACACGACTCGGTCGGGAGCTTTAGGTTTATCTGTCGATGCAGATACTAAGGTCTGCTTTTCTACACGTGGCTATGGTCCCACGAGACCCCTCCCTCAACTAGTGAAAGGCAACACAAGAGAAAATCTTGCATGAGAACTACACTCCGGCCAGCCCACATCCTACGGCCTACCTCACCCATAATTAGATAGCAATTATGGTCTGTTGGGTGTTCCCTGCCTTTCCGTACGTACACGCTTGACTCAAGATGGTAGATGATCAACGAACTTGCTATCTCGGGCACCTTATGTATTCGTCGACTCACTGCTATCCACCCCAGCCTTTAGGTCGCTCGCATAGCAACCAAGGCATATTCTTGGTTCTTCTACCGCAGACCTCAACCTCTCGTGAGCCTAGTATAATGACCTGGCAGCTCACAGAGGGATCCCAAGAATATCCTCACGTTCCCCGAAGCCGCTGCTTCATTACCCAGTTCGTTGGAGCCTTTATCTAAATCAGATAGCCTGCTCCTACACGCATACTTAAACGTTGACCTAACGTATCGGGTTACTAATCTATCTAAGAAATGGTACAAATTTCCTTGACTAAGAATTATTACTTAGTTTCCCTTAACTAAGGTTTACCACTTAGCCTTATTTCCATAATCCTTGTTAACTATGGTTATTTACCTAATCCTCCGAATTAGGGTTTATCTAATGGGTTAAGTGTCACTTAAGTTCGTAACTTAGCCCGTCTACAAACCATGTCAAAATTGGCTAAGTATCCAAGTCCAAGACTTAACCCTACAAACCATGTGTCAAGTTGGCTAAGTATATTAAGCAATCCATAACTTAACCTCGTCTAATTATCATTTTAGATTGGTTAATTATATAAATTAACTTGACCTTGTCATCAAATCGGTCAAGCGTATTCAAGTGATTCGTGAATTAGCCTTATCATGCTTTCACGTTAGATTGGTTAAGTATAGATTAACTTAACCTTATCAAATTAACGAGTTAGATTGGTTAAGTATAGGTCACTTAACCTCATCAAATCATCGTGTTAAATTAGTTAAGTGTTTAACTTAACCCCATTAAATTACCAAGTTGGATTAATTAAGTCTAGGCTAACTTAACCCCATCCGATTACCATGTTTAGATTAGTTAAGCCTAATCTTAACCCCATCCATTAACTGTATTATACGGTTAAGTGTCATTAAGAAAATTTACTTTACCTTATCACGTTATCGTGTTGGATTGATTAAGTGTTGGTTAACTTAATCCCGTCCACTAGTCGTATGAAAATGGTCAAGTGTCATTAGGCAAATCAAGTTACTTAACCCACCCAAGCTTATCATGTTTTGTTAAGTATCATTAGCCTAATCAAATTACTTAACCCATTTGTCCATATCATATTTGGTTAAGCCTCATTAATCAAATTAACTTAACCCTATTATGTGGCATTAATTTAATTAATGCACCCTCAACCTCTCACATTAGACCTTGTTGTGGTTACTAGTTAAGCCGGGCGGGTCCGGGTAGATTTACACCACAACCTAGTCTAACCTCGGGTCTTAAGCGCGACATGACCAACTTCTCACATTGGGTCCTATTGTTTGCAACTACTAGTTAGGCCGGTCGGTTCCGGGTAGTTTTACGTTGCAAACTCAACCCAACCTCGAGTTGGCCATACTTATATTATCTAAGTTCATCATGTTTCCAAAACATGTTACAAGTTTTCAAGCATTTGGGTAGACCTAACTTAATAGGTAAATTCCCAAAGGGTAGACCTAACTTAATAGGTAAATTCCCAAGCTCATGTTTTTATGCATACTTACATGTCATCTTCCATGTTATCTTTCAAGTCATATTTTCAAGTATAAACACATGTCATATTCAAGTTAAGATTTTGCGACATGTTCATGTTTATCTAACTACCCAAAATCGTGTTTTCCCAACGCAAGCAAAGCGAGTCAACACAGTAAGGATACTATGTCACATATTGGTCTCAAAACATGCATGATGCCAAAAAGGGCTTGGCTTCCACATGCATAACATCATAAAGGGATTGGCCATAAACATGCATAGTGTCATAAGGTAATTTGGCCACAAACATGCACATTATCAAAAAGGGTTTGGCCATAAACATGCACAACTTAAAAGAGGGGATTGGCCACGAGCATGCGTAATCTCATAAAGGATTTGGCCACAAACTTGCATGTTAGCATAAGGGGTTTTGGGTTCATAAACATGCATAAGCCCCAAAATCTTGTCTTAGCCAATGTTTCACAAGTAAAGTGGTTCCTAAAGGTTCATGCTAGCATTTCATGCATAAAGATCCAAACTTGCAAGATAAACTAGGTTATGCATAGCATGAGAGGCATGATTAAGTTACTCACATGGCCTAAAATCATAAACATGAACATAAGAGGCATGGTAAGGTTCAAATAGGTTCGCATAATCATGTTTAGCCTCATTTTATCCCATGTCATTATCAAAACTACCGTTTCCATCTAAAAGTAGCTAGAACTTACATAGTATGGCAAGAGGACTAGGAGCATGAATCGTTTTGGCGAAGAAAGGTGGCTCCTTTGATGAAGATCTGTTATGAAACTCGCATAGCAACGTTGATTTGGCCTTGATTTGGTGTAGCAAGCTTGCACCTTTTGATTTGAACTTGATTTGAGTGCATAGGCTCTAGGGATTGGAGATGGAGGCCATGATCAAGATTGATTTTGGCAGCACTTAGTTGCTAGGTTTGATTTATAGGGATTTAGGTTAGGTTTAGGGTCTTTTTATAGAGATTAGAGTAGTTTTAGGCCCTTAGATTAACCCTAGGATAGATTAGGACCATCAGATCTTGGAAGCTTCCAGAACCAGCCCAAGAACAAGACCAGGTGAGACAGGCAGGTGCGCCAGGCAGCTTGCCCCGGCCACCCCCTGTCGACAGGCAAGTCGACAGGGCTGTCGACTTGGTCAGGGCCCAAGTCGACAGGCCTGTCGACAGCCCTGTCGACATGGCCTAGGCGGGGAAACTTCCCACCTAGCCCCAGATCTGATTTCCAAAACTGCTTCCGAAATTCAAATTTCCAGAAATCTTCTTTGGGCCTTTAACGGGTCATACGGACTCCGATTCTCGAAAACTCGGACTCTATTTCGCGTATTTTTCCGAGACGAACACAATGGCATAGCCCGATACACTTGATTCAGAATTTACAGTTTAATTCTGCCTCCATTTATGTTATAACAGGTTATTGAAAATACGGGTTGTTACACTATGCTAGTTCACACCATCATTATGTTGCCTAAAAAACCCCATATGCAAGTTTATGTATAGATTTGGGCTATGATCATATCATGTAAATTGAGACATTTAACAAGTTGACACCTTTTGATCCTTAACATGTGTAGTTTATGCAAGTTTAACCCCTATTATGAATAGATTTATTTTAATTGTCTATATGTTGTGATAATTTATCTTTGTGCTAGGTGATAGACTATACAAGTCTAGCCTATATTATGCGTTGAATAAGCGAACGTATAAACGTGGGGTAGGGGTAATATTAAGGATTTAATATTAAAAAGTTGGGGTGCAATTGATATGATTTTGCATGCCATAAGTGGATGGCCATAATTGAATCAATTGTGGACATAATTAAAAGTTGACTTAATTAATAATTTGAGTAGGGAATTATTAAAACTGGGGTAAAAAATTTTAAGTGTTAATCAATGCTTAGGACATGAGGTTGGACTCGTTTGTGACGTAAACCTGCCCGGACCCGCCCGGCAAATCCAGTGGTCACAAATGTCAGCCCAATGTGAGAGGTCCTAGGCCTAAACTAAATCATAACGGTTGTAAAGACACGAGGTTAGACTCTTTTATGGTGTAAGACTGCCCGGACCCGCCCAGCAAATTCAGCTGCCATAAATGCCAGTCTAATGTGAGAGGTCTTTATGAGGTTATGGCCTGAATGAATTAAGAAATACTTAACCAGATAAACATGTACGGTGGGGCATGGGGGTTAAGTAGGTGCCTTGGGTGGTACGAGGAATCTTGGGGGTGCCCTTAGTGGCATGTGATATACGATTAGTAAGACTTAACCAAACACACATGTAAATGAACATGACTAAGAGGGTTAAGTGGGATATACTAGTGACAAGCTTAGGTGGGTAGCTTGTGGGGGCCCATTTCGACCAGTATCCCAAACGTATCTTTGTGGGCTCGACCCAAGTCGAGGACGGGACACGCATGCTGGGTTTGACTGTAAGAGGCCAAAACGGGGAGCGGTGGCATTGCAAGTTCAATGGGTTTCATATGCATGTGTGGACCCGTGCTGGTAGGTAAGACGTTGTTGCATCGTGTAGGTATAAGCTGTGCATTCTCAAGTTGTATCGGGTTGCCACTTTAGGGGAGTGATACACCCCACTGTGGGGCCAACACGGGTATCTACGAGTAGGGAGCCGATCGAAAGTGGGTAGTGGGGTACACCTAGTGGAGATAGGGCCAGACGGCACCTATGTAGTCAGCTAGGGGTACGTAAGGCTATTTATAAAGTTTCTGTGTGAAGCAAGTGGGATCAAACAATAGGGTGACTGGTGTGGTGCAGTGTAGTAATGTGCGGTGTAGGGTAGTAATCATTCGTTAGTAATTAGGTGTGCCTTTACCGTTATCTTTAACGTTATCTTAAACGCTATCTTTATCTTCCTAAGAGTTCATAGACATTTACTTGTCTTCCAGGTTATGCCTTAGTCTAGTTATTTTGACAATAATATTGTTAGAATTATTATACTCGCAGGACTTTATGTCTGACCCCCTCTATTTCTATCCTTTTTCACCATCCAGGTCCTCAGGTTGGGCCCAGCTCTAGTGGAGTTTGATTGAATTGCTTCATCTCTCTTTGGAAAGCTTGGACTGTTGAAGTAAAGTCCAGCTTGTTATCTTTTTAATGGCTATTTATGTAATGGGATTATGTATTTTGTTTTTATAAAGATGGATATTGTACTTGGTTATGATCTGTGGTTTTATGATGTAACAAACATGTCTAATTTCCGCTGCAATAAAATGAAGTTTTAGATTCCCAAGTACTATTTATTATCTGTCTTGTTGTAATTTTTCTGTTCTATTTTCACTTATAACCTCCATAGAAACCAGAACAGATAAAAATACTTTAGAAAAATAGTTATTTTTGGAAGAAGTGTTTTCAAAAACATGTTTTAATGAGAAATTTAAAGAGAAAAGTTTTTAAGAAAAACATAATCCCCAATAGCAACATATCTTTATCTTTGGAATTCTCCATTTTGAATCTTTCCTTTTTCGTTTCAGCATGGCTGAAGATCTTAATCTACCCGACGGTGTAACGATACCAGAATGGTATAGGAGGCTATTTGAGGCTAGGGCCGTTGCAGGTCCAGCCAATGTTCCTCCACCACCAGTTGCACCCGTTCCTCCTCCTCCTCATCCTTGCGTAGATACTTTTGCAAAGACGTGCAAGGAATTCAAGGCTATGGGTGGAAAACCATTCCAAGGGTCAGAAACGCTTGTGGAAGCTAGAGATTGGCTTAAGGAGGTGGAAGAATTGCTAGAAATCTTTGAAGTAGAAGAAGGGAGGAGAGTTTATTTAGCTGCTTGGTTGATGAAGGGAGAGTCCTCGTTTTGGTGGGAGGTCACTAATGGGGAGCGTCCTGTTGACTATTGGGCGGATTTCAGACGTAGGTTCGAGGCGAAGTTACTCTCAAGGGCCGAAGAAAATCTATATATGGAAAGGTTCTTGACATTGAAGCAAGGAAGCTCATCAGTGAAAGAATATGTCAATAAATTTAATCAGTTAGCAAGGTTTGACTTGGACTTAGTAAACACACCGGAGAAGAAGGCGCTGAGGTTCGTGAATGGCTTGAATGAACCATTGCAAGGGTTGGCTATGACCCACATCCCTATGGGGTCCACCTTTGAGAATTTAGTAGAAATAGCGCTTATGCATGAGGAGAAAAGCGCTAAAGCTGATAAGGCACCCGAGAAGAAGGGGGATCAGAAGAAACCACAACAGCAAAACAAGAAGGGTGGTAAAGACAATAACGACAAAGGGAAGAAGAAATGTTTTAACTGTGGGACACCAGGCCATCTCAGCAAGGATTGCCGAAAGAAAAAGGAAGACAGGCTGTTTTCATTGTGGCGATGCGGGACATTTAGTGAAGGACTGCCCAAAGAAGAGGCAGAGGGCAGGAACTACCTCGGGCGGACAGGTGCAGGCTCTTATGGCACCAGGGCAGGCTAGGGGACAAGTTCAGGCTCTCGTGGTCCCACCACTGCAAGAACGAGGTATAACCATTTTTGTTGAAAGCTTAGTTTTTCTGTTTGATCATCCTGTCCGTACCTTATTCGATTCGGGCGCATCACATTCGTTTATCTCTACATCATTAGTTGAACCACTGCACTTAAACACCAGTTTAGTAGAGGATCCCTTAGTTGTTTCGAATCCAATTGGGGGCTCAGCTTATTTGTCTATGATGTGTTGGATTTGAAAATTTCCATACATAGCATTGAATTTAGATGTGATGCTTATGTGTTGGGCTTCACGGGCTATGGGCTAATTTTAGGAATGGATTGGTTATCCAGAAATGGGGTCGTTCTTGATTGTGAAAGGAGAGTAGTTAGGCTCGTGACTCGCCTTGGCAACACTCTCGAAATCTTTTGCAATCCCATAAATTCGGTTATGCTAAGTTATCTAGAATCGCTTGACGCATCTGAGGAAAATCTACGATCTGTTAGAGTGGTCCGAGAATATTCGGATGTGTTTGAGGAGGTGAAGGGCTTGCCTCCGAAGCGGGAGATAGATTTTCGAATATATCTTGTGGATAATGCGAAACCAGTATCTTTGCCAGTACGCCACATGGCTCCACGTGAAAGGAGGGAACTCGGTAAGCAAGTGAAGGAGTTGCTCGAGAAGGGGTTCATAAGACGAAGTATATCGGAGTGGGGTGCTCCAGTAGTATTTTCCCCGAAGGCGGATGGGTCCCTTAAACTTTGTGTGGACTATAGAGAACTTAATAAACTTACTAAGAAGAACAGACACCCACTGCCGAGGATTGACGATCTCTTCGATCAGTTAGTTGGCGCCTCAGTGTTTCCGCAGTTGGACTTAGCCACTGGGTTCCATCAGTTGAGAGTGGCTGAGGATAGCATAGACAAGACTGCCTTTAGGGCTCCGGACAGTTTCTATGAATGGCTAGTGATGCCCTTCGGTTTGACAAATGCCCCAGCATATTTTGTTGATTTGATGAGTAGGGTGTTTAGGGAGTACCTTAACAAATTCATGGTAGTCTTTGTAGATGACATCTTGATCTTTTCTAAGGATGAAGAAGAGCATGCCCTACATCTTAGGGAAGTGTTGGAGACCCTACGAGCGCATAGCCTTAAGGATAAATTTTCTAAATGTCGCTTCTGGAGGAAGGAAGTACGGTTCTTGGGGCACGTGGTTTCCAAAGAAGGGATAGCCGTGGATCCCACGAAGGTGGTGGCCATCCAAGATTAGAAGGTCCCTAAAAATGCTACCGAAGTGAGAAGTTTCTTGGGGTTGGCTAGCTACTATAGGAAGTTTACAAAGACTTCGCAAAGATATCAGCTCCATTGACACGCTTGATAAAGAAGAACCTAGTTTTCACATGGGACGTAGATTGTGATGATGCATTCCAACGTTTGAAGAGAGCTTTGACTTTAGCCCCAGTCTTAGTATTGCCAGACGGGAGTAAGCCGTTTACCGTTTATACTGATGCTTGTGGGACAGGACTAGGCGCAGTCTTAATGCAAGAGGGTAGTGGAATAGCCTATGGTGTAAGGAAGTTTAGAGCGCATGAGAAAAATTATCCTACACATGACCTAGAATTGGCCGCTATTGTTTTCACGCTTAAGTCTTGGCGTCATTATTTCTTGGTGAGAAATTCGAATTATTCACTGACCACAAGTCTTTAAAATACCTATTCTCTCAAAAGGACTTGAACTTAAGGCAGCAAAGGTGGATGGAGTTCTTAGCGTCCTATGACTTCGAAATAGCCTATACCCATGGCAAGGGTAACGTGGTGGCAGACGCCTTAAGTAGAAAAAGATTATCCTTAAGTCCTTTGTTTATTGAGCGGCGAAGTTTAGAATTCATTTCGATGTTTGACTTTAGACCTTCCATTGACTTCGTACCCGGTTTGCTAGCATCCTTGGAGGTCAGACCTACGCTTTTGGGACGGATTGGCGAGGCACAGCGAGACGACCTACAGTTGGTTGAGTTAGTAGAAAAACTCAAAGGAGGGGAGTCATCAAGCCATCTCTGTAGGTATACCCTAGACGATAAGGGTTGGTTACGTAGGGACGGTAGACTTTGTGTACCAAAAGACGATGACCTAAGGAAGACTATTCTTGACGAAGCACATCGTTCGAAGATGACCATTCATCCCGACGGGGACAAGATGTACAAAGACATGAAGAGAGATTACTTTTGGGCCGGCATGAAGAAAGACGTGGCCGAGTATCTCGCTAGATGCTTGGTATGCCAACAAGTAAAAGCGTAGCAAAAGAAACCAGGTGGGTTGCTTCACCCATTGGAGGTTCCACTATGGAAGTGGGAGAGTGTCTCAATGGATTTTGTGGATGGATTACCGCGATCGAGGAGGGGTAATACGGGGATTTGGGTTATAGTAGATAGACTTACTAAGAGCGCCCATTTCATTCCCGTGAAGAGTAAGAGGACTGCTCCATGTTTAGCTTCTGTATACGTTTGAGAGATAGTTCGTTTACACGGTGTTCCTTCTAGCATAGTGAGCGACCGCGATCCTATTTTCACTAGCGAATTTTGGAGAAGCTTACAAGAGGCGGTAGGGACTCAGTTATGTTTGAGCACCGCATATCATCCTCAGACGGACGGCCAGACTGAGAGGGTGAATCGCATTCTAGAGGATCTGTTGAGGCTATGTATCCTAGACTTTGGGGTACATGGGAACAACATCTTCCATTGGTTGAGTTCGCATATAATAATAGCTTTCAGTCCAGCATTGGTATGGCACCATTCGAAGCTCTATATGGACGACCTTGTCGTTCACCTACATGTAGGTGGGAATCTACGGATAAGATCTTACTTGGGCCCGATATGATTAGGGAGACTTCGGAGAAGATCGACTTGATTCGAAGGAGGATGAAAGCAGCGCAAGATAGGCAGAAATCTTATGCGGATAAGAGGAGGACAGATCTCGAGTTTGAAGTTGGGGACATGGTCTTTGTCAAAGTGTCTCCATTACGAAACGTTGTTCGCTTTAGGTCCATTGGGAAATTAGCACCAAGGTTTGTACGGTTGTTTCCTATTAAGGAGAAAATTGGACAGATGGCATATAGAGTGGAGTTGCCCGAGAGACTTAGTGGTGTACACGACGTATTCCATGTGTCACATTTGAGGAAGTGCTTGCACGAGACCGCGGCAGTGGTAGAGCCAAGCTTTCTTAGAGAGGTGGAGATAAAGCGTGATGCGACAATTCGAAGAGCTCCTACGCGCATTCTTGGGTCGGAGATCAAGAGGTTGAGGAATCGATAGGTCAGACTAGTCAAAGTGCAATGGGGAGATGATGAGAGCAACGCTACTTGGGAGACAGAAGAGAAGATGCGTTCACGGTACCCTTTTCTTTTTGAGGGTATGTCTTTTAATTTCTCCTTTATCGCTTAGATTGTACTTATCTTATCTTTAGTATATCCTCTAGCTAGTATCTTTGACCTTTAGTTAGGATAATCTTATGGTTGAAACATGTGTTTGAGACATGTTATGTATGGTGGATGCGAAGTGGATGCAAGTGTTTGCTAGTGGTTGCTCGTGGATGCATATACACACACTATTAGGCACCAGATCGGCTCAGTCACTTCATATTGCATATATATGGATGTATTTAGTAAAATGGATGTATAATGGTTGTATTATCATATAGTTGCTGCATTCGGGTGGATGGTTGTGCAAGCATATAGAATTAATATGTATCATTAGGAATCTTTTGCATACATATTGGACGCATGGCACTATCATAAATTGCACTAAGGAGGTCGACTGAATCAGTAGACCGCCTAATTTTGCTTTAGATATGGACATATACACACACTGTGCATATAAACATTAAAGCATTAGAAGTCTTTTAAGGACAATGGATGCTGGTGTTTGATGGTTGAGTAGATGGACGATTAGATGGTACGATATACATTCTTCTTGACTTGGAGATTTCGGGGACGAAATCCTTTAAGGAGGGGAGAATGTAACACCCCGTAATTTTATAACATTAAAATTCACAAATTAAAGTATACTTAATTTTTAGAAAAGAATTAAGTGAAATGGGTTGCGCAGAGAAATATATATATATATTGATATATATATATAAATTAAAAATTAAATAAATAAATATGCGAAAAAGTTCAAAACAGCGAATTAGGAGGGGAAATAACCGAACCAGCCCATTTTTGAGGTTGACCCCAGCCTCGCTGGGTCGACTAGGGGTTAATCCAGGGTGTTTGGCTGTCAACCCGTGGGCCGATTCGCTCAAAGGCAGATTTTGCATTTGATTGGTTCTCATGGTTCAGGGTTAATCTAATGGTCCTAAATAACTTCCTACACCTATAAATACATCCTAATTGTAACCCTTAACCTAATTAAAATAGAATAGATACCATGGCCATGGAAATCAATGGAGCCACCGCCAACTAAGAAAGAAGAAAAGCAAATTCAATTCTAATTCTCTCAACCCTAAAGCAAAGCAAAACTCTCTCTCTTTTCTTCTCTAAATTGTGAGTATGATGATCTTAACAAGATTATTATCATTTTAATTAGGTTAAGTTATGAATGGATTATGAGTAGATGATGTGAATTATCATATATGTTGTTGTAAACCCCTTTTGCTATCATGTATATTGTAAATCCAATGTTATGTGACGATGATATCTTATATGTTGTAAATCATGCTATGATGATGTTATGTATGTTGAAAGTTTCTATGCTAAGTTGTGATGAATCATGCATGTTAAAAAGGCCATGATGTCACCATCTATGCTAGTTAGTTCATATTAATTTAATCATCATGTTTGGGTTATGTTGATCTATAAGACAAGTCACATATGCAAGTTAGATTGATTAGAAAAGTTATGAACATATGCCAAGACATCTATTATGACATCTAAAATTATGCTATGACATATGTGATATCCTATGCTAGTTCACACCATCATTATGTCGCCTAAAAACCCCATATGCAAGTTTTTGTATAGATTTAGGCTATGATCATATCATATAAATTGAGACATTTAACAAGTTGACACTTTTTGATCCTTAACATGTGTAGTTTATGCAAGTTTCACCCCTATTATGATTAGATTTATTTTAATTGTCTATATGTTGTGATAATTTATCTTTGTGCTAGGTGTTAGACTATACAAGTTGTGACGGCAAGGAACTTCGCTCGGTCCGAACCAGTCGCTAAACCGACCCAGACCGTTCGAAACGCCCTATCGTTTGAGAACACGACAAAACAGAACGCATACAGAAGAACATTTCACTATATATTACAACAGTGCATCAGATTACAAGAATATACAGAGTAAAAAGAATATTACACAGAAATATCAGAGGTTTAAATTACATTTAAATACATAGCAGCGGAAAATAATACAATACACAACTAGAAGAGATATACGGATACAAAGCTTTCCGGATATCGTTCCAGCTGTAAACCAGGATCCTGTGAATATAAATCTGCAAAACCAAAACTACTAGCTGCCCGTGTCAAAATAAGGGCACCCAGAGTTTAGGTTAAAACAATAAACTCCAGGTCAGTCATGTGACTGGTGTGAGAACTAAAACAGTTATTAATCTTTATTTTCAAAGGTAAATCAAGGGACCACGCCGTATAACACGGAACGGGTTTCCTCCCAAGAGTACCAGTGCATAAAACAAACAGCGCAATGCTAAATAAAGAAAGATGAAGCTGTTATAAGACCCAGGTCCTATCACACAATGCAACGCAAGCCGGGGGATAGGGTTTTCCCTTATAACAGCCAAAGAATGCTTGATACGTTTAAAACAAACCATTTGATACTATTATAAGTGCATAGTGTATAAAACAACTTCAAATCATAAGTATCAATCATAGGCGGCATGAGCGCCCCATCCCACTATGTCGCCATATATAGGATTACAATTAAAACCGCAAATGTCACGTATTTGGAAATTGGATTTCCGTCTATGAACCGAGGCAAAAGATAGTCCTCAACCGATTCGAGACAATCTAGCCCATGTCTCCGGAGCAGCCGCAACTGCACCTTGGATCGTCAGGGCCGGTCCACCGATGTGGATTATAGTGCCTGAACAATACGTTTCTCCGCCCTATGGGGCGTAAACGAGCCAACAAATGACTCCATCGGTTCGAGAACGACCGATCAATCCGAGGCGCCTCGCAACAGCAACAACCACATAAGTCAAACTCGTCAGGGCGTGTAAAACCACTGACGCCACTTCTAGCTAGAAAGAAACGCAAGTCCTCCCTGAGGTCCGTCTCCCGTTTTTGGTTCATACCGGGTGTGAAACACGCGAGGTAAACGTTACACAAAGCTACGCCACAAAGGCCGTGCTTTGATCATCACTACAAGACTTTGCTTTTCAACAGAAGCCTCGATCAATTGCCACTTAGGCATGCCACACAGGCAATTCACTCCATACGTTTGATATCCATCAATATATAACCCCTGAGCTCGTACGTCTCAGAGAAGGGCGTTAAGCAAGAGAATAAATTCTCCGCCGCCAAACAGATATATATTTAATAGAGATCAATCACACAGACTAAAATCCAGTGTCAGACACACAGTCCATTTACAAGTCCGTTCTGGGTCTGAACGAAACCGGAGGCACCTAGTACCCCGCATATCCATCGATCTCCAAGTACGTCTGGACGATCACCAACTGTTTCCATCTTCTTGGGTGTACAGCCCAATCAAGATCATCAGTTATCACCCAAACGACGTGAAGACCTCCGGTCTTCGACCATCGTCTTCATCTTCGACTTATCGTCGTATCAGTTATTCAGAATGGGATATACCCGGTCTTTCCGAATAACTCGCGTATATATTATAAAAGTGTTACACAAACACAACATACGCCTCATTCCAATTCATTAGTCACTAACCGTAAATTAATCAAGAGAATAATTCCCCAAATATTAACCCCGAAGGCCGAAACCAACATCAGATCAATATCCAGAAAACCATTCTGCTTGGCTAACCGACAGTTAGTTTCTAAATTTCACATTCAAATCTAATTAAAGATTTAACTATCGCCTAGAGCAAAACTGGTGATACTCCATTCTCGATCTTTTCAATCTAATTAAAGATTCATTAAAACTCCACTTAGTTTTAATCTGTGACTGGGTTATAGAATCAGTGTCATTTGAAACACGGTTCACGATAAACCCAAAGTCACATCCCATTAATTATCGGGTTAAAGAACAAGTGTTATTTAAAACACTGTTCACGATAAACCCAAAAATCAATATCCATTCAATTCCAATTAAATATTATTTAATTGGTACACTTCATTAAATCTAAATCAAAAGATTTAATCTTTTCTCAGCTGGGTTCAAGAACAGTGTTAGTGAAGACACCATTCACGACAAACCCAAATCACATTCATTAATTATCGGGTTAAAGAACAAGTGTTATTTAAAACACTGTTCACGATAAACCCAAAAATCAATATCAACTCAATTCCAATTAAATATCATTTAATTGGTACACTTCATTAAATCTAAATAAAAAGATTTAATCTTTTCTCAACTGGGTTCAAGAACAGTGTTAGTGAAGACACCATTCACGACAAACCCAAATCCCATTTGATATTCAATATAAGGCTCTGAATAGAAAATATATCGGCTTATATTCAATATCAAATTTTACGACTAACAAATGTCGTATTGGAAATAACGATATAAATATATATCTTTCAAATTTCCATAACACCACTTGTATAATCACGAATTCCAACATCGAAATATTCCGAAGACAATTTCGATTCAAATCCACCCCAATGCAATTATTGGAAATTTTGGTTATTTTCAAAACCCTTTTCGAATTCGATTTATTTATTTAAAAATAAATAGAATTATAATTCTAGTTCAAAACTAGTTCAATTCGATAAAAATCTATTTTTATCTTTTCAAATATGGAGTTTTTTATCCCAAATCTTCACAAATCATTTCTTATGATTTTACACAAATTATTACTATTTTTAATAATTTTATCAAGGCCCGTACAGTCGATTTCCATCAATGGCCATCGAACTGCACTTACAGCGACCTTTTTCAAATTTGATTTGGACATAATTCCAAATCCAACCGTTAGATTTCAAATTTCTAACCTTCGCTAGAAAGCTCTTTTCGATACGAACCCAACGGTTCCGGTTTTAGGAGAATCCGACGGTCGGATCTCCCGTAATGCCCGTTTGAAATAAATGGTCGAAATTCGCGAACTGCCGCGGCGCGGCGCGTTCTATTCAGGCCATTATATTATATATAATATATATATAATATATATATCGTCGATTTCTATTTAAAACGAATTATATAAATAGTTTTGAATTCGTTTCAAAAACATTTTCAACTTCCATTTCAATTCAAATCAAAATTGAATTCTTCTTTATAAATTCGTTTTAAAATCCATTTCTATTCAATTCAAATTTCAATTCAATTTGAATTTATTTCACTTCGCTTTCAATTCAATTCGAATTCGTTTTCAATTCAATTCATTTCGAAATCGTTTTCAATTCAATTCATTTCGAAATCGTTTTCAATTCAATTCATTTCGAAATCGTTTTCAATTCAATTCATTTCGAAATCGTTTTCAATTCAATTCATTTCGAAATCGCTTTCAATTCAATTCATTTCGAAATCGTTTTCAATTCAATTCATTTCGAAATCGCTTTCAATTCAATTCATTTCGAAATCGTTTTCAATTCAACTCATTTCGAAATCATTTTCAATTCAATTCATTTCGAAATCGCTTTCAATTCAATTCATTTCGAAATCGTTTTCAATTCAATTCATTTCGAAATCGTTTTCAATTCAATTCATTTCGAAATCGTTTTCAATTCAATTCATTTCGATAAAATCGATATAAATATCGTTCACGTCAAAATGGCGTCAATCTAATCAACACGGCTTCATAAAGTTCTATTTTCAAATATTCTATTTCAAATATTTCTTTTTCAAATATTTCTATTTTAAAACTGGAATGAGGCCCAATCAATTACCATATAAAGTTAATTATATGGATTTTCATACAACACATGTATAATAGCCTTGAAAAATAATCAACCATCAACCAAAGTGCACTACACTGTATAAGCATCAAATACAGATATTCAACGCTTATATCAGCCTGTCAATCAATCGATCGACATATTTAATCAATCAGGATGAGTGAACTGCATATTTCATCCTAACACCCGTGTGGGGTTTCAAACAATCAAACACAGATTTTATTTGTGCAGTCGGGCGATGTGTGAAATTTATCGACCCAATCAATATCATTCAAATAAGTGTACATAAACAAACCATCTGGTTTGTAAATGAATATTTATTTATTCACTTCACTATTTTCATATTCACGTTAAAAATTATATTTTTAACGATAAAACATTTTATTTCAACCTATGAATTTCTATTCAATTCATTTATTCAATAAAATGATATTTTTATTTTTCTAACATGTTTTAGAAAATTTCGGCGGCATAATGGCACGATACTAGAAACGGGACGAGGCCTAGCCTTATCCCCGGTCTAGTGAAGGCCCACGCCATTCACACATCAATCAAATCAATTCGTTATGCAAACCACAAAATTTGGAGTAAGAGTCTAACCTAGCCTTACTCCTTCGCCTTATAACGGCGCACGTCTAATCCTAACCAATTTATCGATTCGATTTTTCACACCACAAACCACATTCAAATCAAATCATATAACTAACTACACAACCCAACAATTTAACAAACAAGCCATCCATGGTCTGTGGATGACGGGTGTCGGGTGCTACTAAGCACCGTCTGCATCCTAGTATATATATAACTAGAAAAATTAAATTGAAAGGTGAGGAGTTCTCACATATAGCTATCCTAGCTCCACGGCACTTCTATTTCAGAGATCTTCATTGTTTTCGCATCTTCGTCAGCTTCGTCGCCCGTAGCCACTACATACATAAAAATCGAATTTTTACTTCGCTATTCAATATATAAAAATCGAATTTTTATTTCAAAGTTCAATATATAAAAATCGAATTTTCAGTTCAAAGTTCAATATATAAAAATCGAATTTTTAGTTCGAAGTTCAATATATAAAAATCGAATTTTTATTTCAAAGTTCAATATATAAAAATCGAATTTTTATTTCAAAGTTCAATATATAAAAATCGAATTTTTATTTCAAAGTTCAATATATAAAAATCGAATTTTTATTTCAAAGTTCAATATATAAAAATCGAATTTTTATTTCGCTATTCAATATATAAAAATCGAATTTTTATTTCAAAGTTCAATATATAAAAATCGAATTTTCAGTTCGAAGTTCCATATATAAAAACCGAATTTTTATATCGCTATTCAATATATAAAAGTCGAATTTTTATATTCTCCATTATATTTTCAAAAGTGATGTCTTTTCATTTTCAAATCAAGATTGCTTGTATTTTTGAATCGATGACAATTTCAGTTTCTTTTCTTTTTAACAATGTAAAAAAAAATCAGTTTTTAATCATTTTTAAAAATCTCGTCTTTAACATTTTTAAAAGTCTGTTTTTAATCATTTTAAAAATCTCTTCCCCCCCCCTTTTTTTTTTTAATCATTAAAAAAAAACTGGTTTTAAACTAAATAAAAATCTGGTTTTAAACTAAATAAAAATCTGGTTTTAAACTAAATAAAAATCTGGTTTTAAACTAAATAAAAATTAAGTAAATCAGATCAAGAAAACTCACGTTTTCAAGAAGGGGGAGAGATGGCCGAGGTGGAGGAGCTTGCTGAGCTGCGTCGGAGTCGGAGCATCCACTGGAGGAAGTGGCGGCGGTCCATCGGGGAGGGGAAAAGGAGCGGGACGCGAGGGGGTTCGGGTTCTAGGCGTTCGAATGGAGGAAGAAGGGGGTCGCGACAACATCAGGGGGAGGCGGCGGTGCTGGAGTTCGACGAGGGGGTGAGGGTGACTGGATCGTCGAGGGCCGGCGACGAGGCTCCGCCCTTCGTTCGAAATTCTTTTTTTTTTTTTTTTTTTTTATACCTGGAAATGAAAATGATTGAAAAAGGGGGGGGGGCCAGGTTAAGAAGGGAAATTATATATATATATATATTTTTTATTATTATTATTTTATTTTGCAAAAAAAGTTAACTTTCACATACGATCTCGAAACGAGGCCCACCGCCTGTCGTCCACAGCGTTCTACCCCCATTCCGAACACAATGGGATATGTATCGCAAGCTGATTCGATAGTTACAATCAGTTTCCATTGAATTTACATTTAAATCACTTTATTGAATTTTAAACGTATATTTCAAATTACCGGGGGCACATACTAACTCTAAAAACTCCAGAAAAATATTTTCTAGCTTCGTATTGATGATACGGTCCTAACAAAACTAGTTTCGTCGAATTTTGAGACCGTTGGAAAAATGGCCATCTTCCAGTCGATTAAAATCAACTGAAACTGGTCAAACGCGTTTTCTTTTGCCACGCTCACACATTGATTCGAAAAATTATGAAATTTGGAATCTAGCAATAATTCGACATCACGGACCCAACAAAACTGGTTTCGTCGGAATCCGAGGTCGTTTGCAAAATGTCCATTTTTAAGGGCCTGAATTCCATAGCGACTATTCAGAATTTTCAACTGGACATATCTTTTGATTCCCGCTACGAACTTTTGATTTTTCGGATTCGTTGGAAAGATATTCACTATTAGATTCCATTATTTTCGGTTTCACTAAAATCCGGATTGTTTTGCACCCGGTACATTCAATTGAAGTTTGAAATCGAATTATCGAACTACCGCGCCATTTTCAATTCCTTTTATAATTATATATAATTATTATATATTCTAACGACGACGCGTAAAATATATACGATCGAATTATATTCAAAATAAATTTCTCGTCGATATTATTTAAAATAATTCCTTTTAAATAATCAAAATTCGCTAAAATTGCCAAAATAAAATTTTCAAACTGGCTCGCATTTTACGGGTTGTTACAATCTCCCCCACTTAAAACTTTTCATCCCCGAAAAGGAACAAAGTCGAAAGTGGTTTGATTATTCAGCCCTACATTCGATTTGGCTTCCATTCTCCAACTTTTCAGTTTCTGAGAATTTTCAAAATTTCAAAAATTTGGCTAACACCCTAAATTTTCGAAAAATTTCGCCATAACCTCCCCTGCAATGGGAGCATCGGGAAATTGCAAATAGCGTTCCCGGTCCTTCAGATCTCAAAAAGAAAAAGAAAAAGCCAAGCGGCTAGCCAATAGGCTCATAAAATCATCATCACCCAAACAAAACAGTAAATTATGTAATAAACATGTACCTATTTGTCGGGCAAACAAATTTTATTCTCTGGCTCTAGCCTCCTTGCTATGACCTGTTCAATGTAAGTATATGTATATGCAAGCAAATGCGACCAAATTTCAATACAATTCAATATTTGATTCAATTAGGCATAATGATTCAAAATTATCAAACAATACAAACATCAATCAATTAGTGAATTAGAGTTTCAAATTCATAATTTTGATACATATACAAAAAATCATGTTTTGATGCCAAATCACAACAATGAATTCTAACTATATAAGTTTTGGGTTCTCACACCAGCCTAATGGAAATATATAGAAAATCACACATTCGAAACACGAATATAAATACGGATGATGTCATGACAATCATCAGTACCATCTCCGGGCGACTAGAATGTGATTCCATATCTATCCAGTATATTAAAACTTTGAATATACGTTTGCAAGGCGTATATGCAAATTCTTTATATACTGAATTGCCCAAAATCAATATAAACAAATAATCAAATACGAATAGTTGATTTAAATTTTCAAAACAAAATGTTTTCATTTGAAAAATATACTCTTCACACCCGTTCTAGGATACTACTGATCCTATCTCTAACGAGTCATTCCATTGGATATTGCTAATCCAATATCTGATGAATTCTTTCGTATGGTTCTAATGTGCCTTGTTCTCTGAGCTTTGTAAACCAAAGCTCTGATACCAAATGTGACGGCAAGGAACTTCGCTCGGTC
Organism: Allium sativum; assembly: GCA_030737875.1. Lineage (NCBI taxonomy): Eukaryota > Viridiplantae > Streptophyta > Magnoliopsida > Asparagales > Amaryllidaceae > Allium > Allium sativum. The sequence continues at coordinate 479,623,290 of CM060926.1, read as the reverse complement.
CGAACCAGTCGCTAAACCGACCCAGACCGTTCGAAACGCCCTATCGTTTGAGAACACGACAAAACAGAACGCATACAGAAGAACATTTCACTATATATTACAACAGTGCATCAGATTACAAGAATATACAGAGTAAAAAGAATATTACACAGAAATATCAGAGGTTTAAATTACATTTAAATACATAGCAGCGGAAAATAATACAATACACAACTAGAAGAGATATACGGATACAAAGCTTTCCGGATATCGTTCCAGCTGTAAACCAGGATCCTGTGAATATAAATCTGCAAAACCAAAACTACTAGCTGCCCGTGTCAAAATAAGGGCACCCAGAGTTTAGGTTAAAACAATAAACTCCAGGTCAGTCATGTGACTGGTGTGAGAACTAAAACAGTTATTAATCTTTATTTTCAAAGGTAAATCAAGGGACCACGCCGTATAACACGGAACGGGTTTCCTCCCAAGAGTACCAGTGCATAAAACAAACAGCGCAATGCTAAATAAAGAAAGATGAAGCTGTTATAAGACCCAGGTCCTATCACACAATGCAACGCAAGCCGGGGGATAGGGTTTTCCCTTATAACAGCCAAAGAATGCTTGATACGTTTAAAACAAACCATTTGATACTATTATAAGTGCATAGTGTATAAAACAACTTCAAATCATAAGTATCAATCATAGGCGGCATGAGCGCCCCATCCCACTATGTCGCCATATATAGGATTACAATTAAAACCGCAAATGTCACGTATTTGGAAATTGGATTTCCGTCTATGAACCGAGGCAAAAGATAGTCCTCAACCGATTCGAGACAATCTAGCCCATGTCTCCGGAGCAGCCGCAACTGCCCCTTGGATCGTCAGGGCCGGTCCACCGATGTGGATTATAGTGCCTGAACAATACGTTTCTCCGCCCTATGGGGCGTAAACGAGCCAACAAATGACTCCATCGGTTCGAGAACGACCGATCAATCCGAGGCGCCTCGCAACAGCAACAACCACATAAGTCAAACTCGTCAGGGCGTGTAAAACCACTGACGCCACTTCTAGCTAGAAAGAAACGCAAGTCCTCGCTGAGGTCCGTCTCCCGTTTTTGGTTCATACCGGGTGTGAAACACGCGAGGTAAACGTTACACAAAGCTACGCCACAAAGGCCGTGCTTTGATCATCACTACAAGACTTTGCTTTTCAACAGAAGCCTCGATCAATTGCCACTTAGGCATGCCACACAGGCAATTCACTCCATACGTTTGATATCCATCAATATATAACCCCTGAGCTCGTACGTCTCAGAGAAGGGCGTTAAGCAAGAGAATAAATTCTCCGCCGCCAAACAGATATATATTTAATAGAGATCAATCACACAGACTAAAATCCAGTGTCAGACACACAGTCCATTTACAAGTCCGTTCTGGGTCTGAACGAAACCGGAGGCACCTAGTACCCCGCATATCCATCGATCTCCAAGTACGTCTGGACGATCACCAACTGTTTCCATCTTCTTGGGTGTACAGCCCAATCAAGATCATCAGTTATCACCCAAACGACGTGAAGACCTCCGGTCTTCGACCATCGTCTTCATCTTCGACTTATCGTCGTATCAGTTATTCAGAATGGGATATACCCGGTCTTTCCGAATAACTCGCGTATATATTATAAAAGTGTTACACAAACACAACATACGCCTCATTCCAATTCATTAGTCACTAACCGTAAATTAATCAAGAGAATAATTCCCCAAATATTAACCCCGAAGGCCGAAACCAACATCAGATCAATATCCAGAAAACCATTCTGCTTGGCTAACCGACAGTTAGTTTCTAAATTTCACATTCAAATCTAATTAAAGATTTAACTATCGCCTAGAGCAAAACTGGTGATACTCCATTCTCGATCTTTTCAATCTAATTAAAGATTCATTAAAACTCCACTTAGTTTTAATCTGTGACTGGGTTATAGAATCAGTGTCATTTGAAACACGGTTCACGATAAACCCAAAGTCACATCCCATTAATTATCGGGTTAAAGAACAAGTGTTATTTAAAACACTGTTCACGATAAACCCAAAAATCAATATCCATTCAATTCCAATTAAATATTATTTAATTGGTACACTTCATTAAATCTAAATCAAAAGATTTAATCTTTTCTCAGCTGGGTTCAAGAACAGTGTTAGTGAAGACACCATTCACGACAAACCCAAATCACATTCATTAATTATCGGGTTAAAGAACAAGTGTTATTTAAAACACTGTTCACGATAAACCCAAAAATCAATATCAACTCAATTCCAATTAAATATCATTTAATTGGTACACTTCATTAAATCTAAATAAAAAGATTTAATCTTTTCTCAACTGGGTTCAAGAACAGTGTTAGTGAAGACACCATTCACGACAAACCCAAATCCCATTTGATATTCAATATAAGGCTCTGAATAGAAAATATATCGGCTTATATTCAATATCAAATTCTACGACTAACAAATGTCGTATTGGAAATAACGATATAAATATATATCTTTCAAATTTCCATAACACCACTTGTATAATCACGAATTCCAACATCGAAATATTCCGAAGACAATTTCGATTCAAATCCACCCCAATGCAATTATTGGAAATTTTGGTTATTTTCAAAACCCTTTTCGAATTCGATTTATTTATTTAAAAATAAATAGAATTATAATTCTAGTTCAAAACTAGTTCAATTCGATAAAAATCTATTTTTATCTTTTCAAATATGGAGTTTTTCATCCCAAATCTTCACAAATCATTTCTTATGATTTTACACAAATTATTACTATTTTTAATAATTTTATCAAGGCCCGTACAGTCGATTTCCATCAATGGCCATCGAACTGCACTTACAGCGACCTTTTTCAAATTTGATTTGGACATAATTCCAAATCCAACCGTTAGATTTCAAATTTCTAACCTTCGCTAGAAAGCTCTTTTCGATACGAACCCAACGGTTCCGGTTTTAGGAGAATCCGACGGTCGGATCTCCCGTAATGCCCGTTTGAAATAAATGGTCGAAATTCGCGAACTGCCGCAGCGCGGCGCGTTCTATTCAGGCCATTATATTATATATAATATATATATAATATATATATCGTCGATTTCTATTTAAAACGAATTATATAAATAGTTTTGAATTCGTTTCAAAAACATTTTCAACTTCCATTTCAATTCAAATCAAAATTGAATTCTTCTTTATAAATTCGTTTTAAAATCCATTTCTATTCAATTCAAATTTCAATTCAATTTGAATTTATTTCACTTCGCTTTCAATTCAATTCGAATTCGTTTTCAATTCAATTCATTTCGAAATCGTTTTCAATTCAATTCATTTCGAAATCGTTTTCAATTCAATTCATTTCGAAATCGTTTTCAATTCAATTCATTTCGAAATCGTTTTCAATTCAATTCATTTCGAAATCGCTTTCAATTCAATTCATTTCGAAATCGTTTTCAATTCAATTCATTTCGAAATCGCTTTCAATTCAATTCATTTCGAAATCGTTTTCAATTCAACTCATTTCGAAATCATTTTCAATTCAATTCATTTCGAAATCGCTTTCAATTCAATTCATTTCGAAATCGTTTTCAATTCAATTCATTTCGAAATCGTTTTCAATTCAATTCATTTCGAAATCGTTTTCAATTCAATTCATTTCGATAAAATCGATATAAATATCGTTCACGTCAAAATGGCGTCAATCTAATCAACACGGCTTCATAAAGTTCTATTTTCAAATATTCTATTTCAAATATTTCTTTTTCAAATATTTCTATTTTAAAACTGGAATGAGGCCCAATCAATTACCATATAAAGTTAATTATATGGATTTTCATACAACACATGTATAATAGCCTTGAAAAATAATCAACCATCAACCAAAGTGCACTACACTGTATAAGCATCAAATACAGATATTCAACGCTTATATCAGCCTGTCAATCAATCGATCGACATATTTAATCAATCAGGATGAGTGAACTGCATATTTCATCCTAACACCCGTGTGGGGTTTCAAACAATCAAACACAGATTTTATTTGTGCAGTCGGGCGATGTGTGAAATTTATCGACCCAATCAATATCATTCAAATAAGTGTACATAAACAAACCATCTGGTTTGTAAATGAATATTTATTTATTCACTTCACTATTTTCATATTCACGTTAAAAATTATATTTTTAACGATAAAACATTTTATTTCAACCTATGAATTTCTATTCAATTCATTTATTCAATAAAATGATATTTTTATTTTTCTAACATGTTTTAGAAAATTTCGGCGGCATAACGGCACGATACTAGAAACGGGACGAGGCCTAGCCTTATCCCCGGTCTAGTGAAGGCCCACGCCATTCACACATCAATCAAATCAATTCGTTATGCAAACCACAAAATTTGGAGTAAGAGTCTAACCTAGCCTTACTCCTTCGCCTTATAACGGTGCACGTCTACTCCTAACCAATTTATCGATTCGATTTTTCACACCACAAACCACATTCAAATCAAATCATATAACTAACTACACAACCCAACAATTTAACAAACAAGCCATCCATGGTCTGTGGATGACGGGTGTCGGGTGCTACTAAGCACCGTCTGCATCCTAGTATATATATAACTAGAAAAATTAAATTGAAAGGTGAGGAGTTCTCACATATAGCTATCCTAGCTCCACGGCACTTCTATTTCAGAGATCTTCATTGTTTTCGCATCTTCGTCAGCTTCGTCGCCCGTAGCCACTACATACATAAAAATCGAATTTTTACTTCGCTATTCAATATATAAAAATCGAATTTTTATTTCAAAGTTCAATATATAAAAATCGAATTTTCAGTTCAAAGTTCAATATATAAAAATCGAATTTTTAGTTCGAAGTTCAATATATAAAAATCGAATTTTTATTTCAAAGTTCAATATATAAAAATCGAATTTTTATTTCAAAGTTCAATATATAAAAATCGAATTTTTATTTCAAAGTTCAATATATAAAAATCGAATTTTTATTTCAAAGTTCAATATATAAAAATCGAATTTTTATTTCGCTATTCAATATATAAAAATCGAATTTTTATTTCAAAGTTCAATATATAAAAATCGAATTTTCAGTTCGAAGTTCCATATATAAAAACCGAATTTTTATATCGCTATTCAATATATAAAAGTCGAATTTTTATATTCTCCATTATATTTTCAAAAGTGATGTCTTTTCATTTTCAAATCAAGATTGCTTGTATTTTTGAATCGATGACAATTTCAGTTTCTTTTCTTTTTAACAATGTAAAAAAAAAATCAGTTTTTAATCATTTTTAAAAATCTCGTCTTTAACATTTTTAAAAGTCTGTTTTTAATCATTTTAAAAATCTCTTCCCCCCCCCTTTTTTTTTTTAATCATTAAAAAAAAACTGGTTTTAAACTAAATAAAAATCTGGTTTTAAACTAAATAAAAATCTGGTTTTAAACTAAATAAAAATCTGGTTTTAAACTAAATAAAAATCTGGTTTTAAACTAAATAAAAATTAAGTAAATCAGATCAAGAAAACTCACGTTTTCAAGAAGGGGGAGAGATGGCCGAGGTGGAGGAGCTTGCTGAGCTGCGTCGGAGTCGGAGCATCCACTGGAGGAAGTGGCGGCGGTCCATCGGGGAGGGGAAAAGGAGCGGGACGCGAGGGGGTTCGGGTTCTAGGCGTTCGAATGGAGGAAGAAGGGGGTCGCGACAACATCAGGGGGAGGCGGCGGTGCTGGAGTTCGACGAGGGGGTGAGGGTGACTGGATCGTCGAGGGCCGGCGACGAGGCTCCGCCCTTCGTTCGAAATTCTTTTTTTTTTTTTTTTTTATACCTGGAAATGAAAATGATTGAAAAAGGGGGGGGGGCCAGGTTAAGAAGGGAAATTATATATATATATTTTTTTTATTATTATTATTTTGTTTTGCAAAAAAAGTTAACTTTCACATACGATCTCGAAACGAGGCCCACCGCCTGTCGTCCACAGCGTTCTACCCCCATTCCGAACACAATGGGATATGTATCGCAAGCTGATTCGATAGTTACAATCAGTTTCCATTGAATTTACATTTAAATCACTTTATTGAATTTTAAACGTATATTTCAAATTACCGGGGGCACATACTAACTCTAAAAACTCCAGAAAAATATTTTCTAGCTTCGTATTGATGATACGGTCCTAACAAAACTAGTTTCGTCGAATTCTGAGACCGTTGGAAAAATGGCCATCTTCCAGTCGATTAAAATCAACTGAAACTGGTCAAACGCGTTTTCTTTTGCCACGCTCACACATTGATTCGAAAAATTATGAAATTTGGAATCTAGCAATAATTCGACATCACGGACCCAACAAAACTGGTTTCGTCGGAATCCGAGGTCGTTTGCAAAATGTCCATTTTTAAGGGCCTGAATTCCATAGCGACTATTCAGAATTTTCAACTGGACATATCTTTTGATTCCCGCTACGAACTTTTGATTTTTCGGATTCGTTGGAAAGATATTCACTATTAGATTCCATTATTTTCGGTTTCACTAAAATCCGGATTGTTTTGCACCCGGTACATTCAATTGAAGTTTGAAATCGAATTATCGAACTACCGCGCCATTTTCAATTCCTTTTATAATTATATATAATTATTATATATTCTAACGACGACGCGTAAAATATATACGATCGAATTATATTCAAAATAAATTTCTCGTCGATATTATTTAAAATAATTCCTTTTAAATAATCAAAATTCGCTAAAATTGCCAAAATAAAATTTTCAAACTGGCTCGCATTTTACGGGTTGTTACAATCTAGCCTATATTATGCGTTGAATAAGCGAACGTATAAACGTGGGGTAGGGGTAATATTAAGGATTTAATACTAAAAAGTTGGGGTGCAATTGATATGATTTTGCATGCGATAAGTGGATGGCCATAATTGAGTCAATTATGGACATCATTAAAAGTTGACTTAATTGATAATTTGAATAGGGAATTATTAAAACTGGGGTAAAAGATTTTAAGTGTTGATCAATGCTTAGGACACGAGGTTGGACTCGTTTGTGACGTAAACCTGCCCGGACCCGCCCAGCAAATCCAGTGGTCACAAATGTCAGCCCAATGTGGGAGGTCCTAGGCCTAAACTAAAGCATAACGGTTGTAAAGACACGAGGTTAGACTCTTTTATGTTGTAAGACTGCCCAGACCCGCCCGACAAATTCAGCTGCCATAAATGCCAGTCTAATGTGAGAGGTCTTTATGAGGTTATGGCCTGAATGAATTAAGAAATACTTAACCAGATAAACATGTAAGGTGGGACATGGGGGTTAAGTAGGTGCCTTGGGTGGCATGAGGAATCTAGGGGGGTGCCCTTAGTGGCATGTGAAATACGATTAGTAAGACTTAACCAAACACACATGTAAATGAACATGACTAAGAGGTTTAAGTGGGATATACTAGTGACAAGCTTAGGTGGGTAGCTTGTGGGGGCCCATTTCGACCAGTATCCCAAACGTATCTTTGTGGGCTCGACCCAAGTCGAGGACGGGACACGCATGCTGGGTTTGACTGTAAGAGGCCAAAACGGGGAGCGGTGGCAACGCAACGGGTTTCATATGTGTATGGACCCGGGCTGGTAGGTAAGACGTTGTTGCATCGTGTAGGTATAAGCCGTGCATTCTCAAGTTGTATCGGGTTGCCACTTTAGGCGAGTGATACACCCCACTATGGGGCCAGCACGGGTATCTACGAGTAGGGAGCCGATTGAAAGTGGGTAGTCGGGTACACCTAGTGGAGATAGGGGCAGACGGCACCTATGTAGTCAGCTAGGGGTACGTAAGGCTATTTATAAAGTTTTTGTGTGAAGCAAGTGGGATCAAACAACAGGGTGACTGGTGTGGTGCAGTGTAGTAATGTGCGGTGCAGTGTAGTAATCATTTGTTAGTAATTAGGTGTGCCTTTACCGTTATCTTTAACGTTATCTTAAACGCTATCTTTCTCTTCCTAAGAGTTCATAGACATTTACTTGTCTTCCAGCTTATGCCTTAGTCTAGTTATTTTGACAATAGTATTGTTTAAATTATCATAATCGCCAGACTTTATGTCTGACCCCCTCTATTTCTATCCTTTTTCCCCCTCCAGGTCCTCAGGTTGGGCCCAGCTCTAGTGGAGTTTGATTGAATTGCTTCATCTCTCTTTGGAAAGCTTGGACCGTTGAAGTAAAGTCCAACTTTTTATCTTTTTAATGGTTATTTATGTATTGGGATTATGTATTTTGTTTTTATGAAGAGGGATATTGTACTTGGTTATGATCTATGGTTTTATGATGTAAACAACATGTTTAATTTCCGCTGCAATAAAATGAAGTTTAAGATTTCTATGTACTATTTATTATCTATCTTGTTGTAATTTTTCTGTTCTATATTCACTTATAACCTCCATGGAAGTTAATGCATTCCCTTTGTGGGAGACATTAATGGACGTGGGGTGTTACACTATGCGTCCCACAATATGATAGCGCATGACCTTCTATACCATGATATCCTGCCTCGAAGTAGAATGTGTATTATTCATATTGGCTAATATTTGTGGATGTAGGGAAAACAGGTTGGATGGATCCAACTAGATTCCTCAAAATTTATTATTACTTGTTTGTTTTCATACATGTTATCATATATAATGTGTTAGAAAACCCGTGATTTAGAATTGAGTGTTTTGGGTGTTTAAATATCACCGAGCCTAAATATTGATTTATAAAAATATTGTGAAAACGGATTTTGGGATTTAAATGGGAAAATCTATTTTTCTAAAAACAGAATTTGAATTTCGAATGGCTTAAGAAATATTAACTTATTTTGAATAATAAAAACAAGTATTGAATTTATAAACGATGTTTATAAATTTAATAACGCGGGAATTTGAAGTGAATTTATAAATGATGTTTATAAATTTAATAATGTTGGAAGCTAAAATGAATTTATCAACGGTGTTTGTAAATGAAGGGAAATAAATTATCATTTAAAGATATGAATATTTAAATTCACATGTGAATTTTAAATGAGAGTTTGTGAGTCGTTTTAAATATTAAACGTTGAAATTCATTCTGTTATTCGAAATGTAAATGAAATTGAATAAATCCACAGGATTTATGTTTAAATTCGACTATGTCAGATTTATAAAAATAAATTATTCACAAATTGGATATTTAAATAGTATTAGATAGAAACTAAAACAAAATATGAAAATTGATTCTATATTTATATAGATAATTTATACTAAATAGAATATTCCAAAATAAGATTTTGCTTTTAAATAGATTTCAAAATGGAACTTGTTTAAATGTCTAAAATAGGAAAATTTATAAATGGTGTTTGTAAATAAAATGAATTAAATATCATTCGATAATATAAAGTTTAAATTCAAGTATGAATTTAAAAATGAATTGGGAATGGTTTCAAAAAAGGGAAGACAGATGTTTTTTCGGAATTCGTAATATAAACATAATTTAGATAAAAATAAGAATTTATAATTAGAATTCGATTATATCAAATTTTATAAATAACTTATTTATAAAGGGAATTGGAATTTAATATAGGAAATTATGTTATAAATAAATTTATAACCGAGTAATGAAAAATCGGCAATTAGAGATAATCGGAAATATTAAGTCGGATTTGAAAACTACGTTTAACATATAATAAAATACATCTTAGAACAAGATTGAAATTTAAATTAAATGACGTTTAAACAGGTATATTTAAATATTATTTAAAACTAACTCGCCGCAACATGATAGTTCGTAAATTGGCATTTCGAACATTAATTGAGTATAAATAACTCAGTTTTAGTCGGAATTCTTTGAAACAGAATTCGTCAGGACTGAATGAATAATATCTTTCTAATAAAAAGAAAATTTTGGATTTTGGATTATAGATTTTGAGTTATGTCAAAATCAAATTTTCAAAAAAACCAACGCCATAATCATTATAAAACCACAACGGTTTATTTAAATAAATAAAAGAATTTTGAGTAAATAAAATCCAAATTTCCACTAGAAAAATTCAGATTTGAGTTATAAAATAAAATACTAAATCAATTCGAGTAAATGGACTAATTTTTGAAACAAAAATAAGACTTTTAATTATTTTGTAGGATTAACTAATTTGAAGAATAATTAGTTAATCGAGTTTTGATACAAAATTGGGCTTTGGATAAGTGAATGAGATTTGAGAATTTGCATTCGAAATCGAATATAAAACTTGAGTTGAAAATGGAATTTGATTGGTTAATATGTAAATTAAAATATATTTGTACATGATATGTTCAAATAAAAACTAGAGTAGGCAAAAGAACTACTTAACAAATAAATTAGCGAATTGAGTTAAAAATAATTGGATGGAGTCGGAATAAAGTAAATACAGTTAGATATATGTTAAATATGTATGGAATGAAGTGTATGAAGATTAGAATTCGTGTTCCCGACAAAAAGATACGTTTAAATTCCATATGAGTTTTTATGCGCCGAATCGGCAAGCCGCTTGGCTTTTTAATTTTCTTTTTAAATGGAAAGGGCCTAAAGTGGTGAGTTGGAATTTGAGCTATTAATTGGTACAAAGGAGATGCTGGCGAAATTTTTTGGAAATTTAAGGAGTTAGAATATTTTTAAGAAAAATTGATAACTAGAAATCAAGATATCAATTTTATAAAATTCGATAAGGAAATGAAATTAAAATAGAATATTATAAACAAAAAGGAAATCTATAAATTTAATCTAGTAAAAATAGAAAGATAATTTATAAAATTAAATCCTGGGAGATTGGAAGGAGAAATGTATATACATTTTAAAGTGAATGATGATTTAAAAGCAATCGATTTGCAGTTTAAAATGATTGTGTTGATAAGAAGTTAAGAAATGGAGTTGAGGAAATTAGAAAATGACTGGACATAGGTTGTGTTGAATTGCTTCTTTAGTGTCGATTTGATGTTGGTTTCGGCCTTCGGGGTTGATACTTAGCAAATTGTTCTCTTACCAGTTTACCGTCAGGGACTAATAAATGGGGAAGAATAGTGATATGTAAACAAGAAACGGAAATGTTTTCCAACATTAAAAACTGATATTTTTTGGAATATAGAAAATAAATAGTTGTGATAGATCGCAATGTTTTCCGAGGAATCGTGAGTGGCTAAACGAGTTTGGAGAAATATCAGGGTAAAGGTATTAAAGAGATATTTGGGCATGATAAATTTAAATTAATAAAATATTAATTAAGGGACGTAGTATTTTTTATGCTTTGAATGGATGTTTGTTCTTCTTTAATAGTTAAATAACGGACTACCGAAGTATTTGCCTATATCGTTGACAATATGGAGAGACCGGCTGGATTATTACCCAAGAACCACTCCGTATTGGCGTTGTGAATCAGAGTATATGAAGATAATCGAAGACGGAGTAAATTGCAAGGGCTTTCTCTTTTAATCCTAGGTATAAATTGCCTAAGATGGATTAATGGAAACTGCGCCTTCGGTTTCATTCAGTCCCAATACCAACGTGTATGAACGAGTGTCTGAGTGAGTATTTTCGGCATTCGCATATGTTGGTCTGTACAAATATACCTCTGGTGGTGGAGAATTTATTCTCTTAGCATTATATCTATTATATCTTTGTGCAAATCAATTAGTGATTAACGGATCTGACAATGTGGCATTCAAAGTGATTATGCAATCAATGAAAAGTAAGTAATCTTAGCCTCAGGCCTTAACAAGCGGGAAATGACAAAAATCGGCAAGGCAAGGTGTATTATCACCTATGTATAGAAAATTCATTTCTTTCTTTATTCTATTCGATGTTGTCCCATTTGGGAAAATGATTGCTGATCCCAACCGTTGGTGATATACATTCGATACACTCAGGAGAAATGAGTGGTCGGTCATGTGTGGCCGGGTCACAAAATGTTATTGTTGAACCTAGTGTATTCCTCTCTATAGATACACTATCAGAAGGTGGTTCCATACCTTAATATAGTTGGAAATTCATTACCAAATAAGCACTCGCGGTATTGACTATATATTATGCATGTGGAACGTGAGATGCAAGTGTTTTGCTAGATTATTATTCATTTTATTAGACATTATTATAATATCACAATGGTACTAATTTAAAGAATGTTTTGGGTTATCGTAAGGTTAAAACCGTTTATTTTTATGTGTGGATCGGTCTTATGATTGTCTTTTCTTTTGGAAAAGGATTTTTGAACCTGTGAATGACCCAGAGTTTATTTTGTTTTACCCTAAACTCTCGCTTGCCCAAATTTGTATGGGCAGTCAAGTAGTTTAGGTGTTTACTAATATACTTGGAGGAGCTTGGAGTAGGAGGCTTCAGTGTTATTTAGTATTGTTATTTCCGCTGTGTTGTAAGTGTTATACTCTGATAATTGTATGTTATATAGTTAAAATTTTGTATTTCAAAAGTTATGATATTATATTTTGCTCCGTTGCGATGTGAGATTCTGTGTTGTTATTTCTTTTCTTCTTCTTCCTCCTTTTTCTTCTTTATTTCATAATGATTCGTATTTCTATGCAATTTGGTTTGGACGTGTGTTGTACTCAATCAACCCAAATAGTACGGAAATTTGGGCCATTACAAATAATGAAAAAGAAGAAAAAATGATAATAATCCAAGGGTATCTGTAACATCCCATATTTTCTATGAACATTAAATTAATGAATTAAAGAATAATTAGTTTTAAAATTGAAAATTAGGGGAAATGGGTTTTGCCATTGCGTTTGTCTCAGAATTTTGCTTGAGATAGAGTATGAGTTTGCGTGAATCGGACTCCGTATGAAGAAGTTATGGAGTTCAGAAGATTTCAAGTTTAAACGGAAATTAAATATAAATAATAATTAAGTTAAAAACCAGTTCAAACTCAAAAATTCCAAAAGAAGCGATTGGGCGGGAAAATTCCTGCCTATAGGGGTCGACTCCCCCCGCGGGGGTCGACATAGGTGTCGACCCCCCAAGAGGGGTGTCAATTGGGGTGTCGACCCCGCTGTAGGGGTCGACCCCCTCGGCTAGATCTGGAGTGTTTTTTCCAGTGACATTTTTTGAGTCATTAGGGCATATGTGGCGACCTCCGGTTGGCTCTTTTTGGTCTGGATGGCTCCGATTACTCTTAGGTTGATGTAACAACACTCATTAATCTAAACTTCTATATAAACAACCCCAACCCTCAACCTTAAAACCACATAAAATTGCTATCTGAAGCCGTCATGTTGTCCATGGCCAAACTAACGTAGCCTCCATTTTTTTTCTAAACTACAATTCAATTTAGGAAGTCCCAAATCAAATCAAAACTAGAGAATCAGTAGTCTACATCAAAGGATAGATTTTCAGTTTCAGAAATCAGATCCTAGAAAACAAGATTTGTTCTTTTGTTTGTAAGTTTAGTTATTCTTTAGATTTGAACAAATAAAAGTCATGACTTGTCATGACGCAGAACTAGAACTGTGCCTAGTTGTAAGATAATCATATTCTGATTCATGTAGCAATTCTGAAATTAACTATGCCTACGTGACTATTGTGATTGATACAACCTATCATGTTGTATATTAATTTGGCAATGAACCAATCATGTTGTATATTAATTTAGTGATGAACCCATCATGTTGTATATTAATTTGGTGATGGACTTATCACGTTGTATGTTAAATTGGTGATGAACCTATCATGTTGTATAATAATTTGGCAATGAACCTATCATGCTGTATATAAATTTGGTGATTCCTTATGTTATGTTATATGCAAGATCATAAGCTACGTCATGTTCATATATGCTTATATGTCTAGAACTACATGCTTAGATATTTTGATCTATGTTAATTTGATCCAACTCAAATGCAAGTTCACATTTACATGCTTAATTAAATTTGTGTAGTACTATGCCAAATCTATATTACACATGCTTAGTTGATCTAAACTGTTTTATGCCATTGGAATCTTACATGTCCCTTTTCTTTTTCCCTCTTCATTTATGAGTTAGGCTAATTTGCGAGCCTAACGTTCTATGTAATTTATGCGAACAAATAACGGCGGGATATGTTGGGAAAAATATGAAATTATATGCTATTGGCATAGGTTGGCTCATAATCATATAAATGATTAATGGTATGAAATGGTATAATTGTATACCTAAGAATTATGGACAAAATTTAGAAGGGTAAATGGGACATGACTTGAGTTGACAACATTGGTGGATAATTTACATATAAACATAAATAGTAAATATGTAAATTAATTAAAAAATGATTGTGCCTAACCAGGTTAGATTGAGTTACGGTGTATGACTGCTTGGAAACACCCGGCACATCCAGCAACCGTAACAATATATATCTAATGTGAGAGTTTAGCGCATTAAGCCCGAAAAACCCGAGGTTAGATTGAGTTGCGGTGTTGGACTGCCCAGAACCGCCCGACACATCCAGCGACCGCAACAATACATATCTAATGTGAGTGGTTGGTGATATAATGAATGAATTAAAGCTAAGACAGGCTAAGAATGGTAGGTTTAGGTTAATTACACTTAACTAATACAACATGTTAACTAAACTAATGGGTGTGGTTAGGTTAATTTGAGAACACTTAACCATTTTAACATGTTGATAAGGAAACCCTAGTAACGGGGACCCATTTAAACAGTAACCCACATAGATGTATCATAGTACGCGGAACTAGGCAGATGGGGCACGATTACTGGGATGATTATAAGCGATCAAAATAACGGCGGGTAGTGCAGCAGTGTTGATTCCAACGGAGTATGGGAGTGCACTTACTCTGATGTAGACAAATCAGGCACTGGGCATCAATAGTATATACTGTGCATCTTGAATTTGTGTCGGGTCGCCACCATAGGAATTGATACACCCCATGGAGGGGCCAGCACAAGTATCTACAATCAAGCGAGGCCGAATGATACAAGTCATAAATGCATCCAAGTAGAAGCCAATCGTTAAAGGGGATAATTTTATCATGAACACATAGTGCTGGTTGAAACACTTGTTAGTTGGTGTAGAGAAAAAGAAATGAGTGCGATAGTATATTCAGTTTACCTTGCCTTATTATATTTCTATGTTATTGTCCTAGGTTTAGTTTATTCATGTCATGATCCGTTTGCCTATTTACTTGCTAAATAATCACTGGACTTACCAGGCTTATGTTTGACCCGTTTTCTTTCGTCTTCTTGTCTTCCGTTCCGTTCCCCCCCCCCCCCCCCCCTAATAGGTCCGCAGGGAGGGAATACATCAACTTAGTCTAGACCTTTTCTAGTTTGAAGAAAGTAGACCTATTTCTTGGATTCTCTTTTCTTGGGCAATGGATGTGGTTACAGTCTTAATTGTGGATTTATGCTGCTTATTATTGTTTATGCTTCCTTATGTTTTAGTCAAGACAGAGGCTTTACTATAATGATTTTGGAAGTTGGTTTTTAAGACAGTTGCTGTAATGTTTTGACTGGACCACGTGCTTATGAAATAAAATTTAGTATTTTAGTTGTTTATATGTCTATCTTGTAGATTACTTGTACCTTTTACCTATAATACTCCACTAAAGTTAATGCATTCCCTTTGTAAGTGACCTTAACGGAGGTGGGGTGTTTACACTTGGTATCAGAGCAACGTTTTACCAAACCAGATAAAAGTTTTTGAAAACTGTTTTTCAAAAAGAAGTTTAAAGAAGCATTTTTTAAGGAAAATGTTATTTTATTTTAAGGAGCATAATCCCCAAATCCATAGGCGCTATCTTTCTATCCTTTGTTTTGAACCGTTTCTTTTCGTTTTAGCATGTCTGGGGATCTTAATCTTCCTGAGGGCATGCCGGTACCTGGTTGATTCAGAAGGTACCTGGAAGCTAGGGCTAATGGCGTAGGCCCAACAAACGTTCCTCCTCCCCTAGTTGTAGTTGTTCCTCCTCCTCCTCTCCCTCGTATGAATGATTTCTCGAAGATATGTAGAGACTTTCAGGCCATGGGTGGAAAGTACTTTAATGGGACCGAGTCATTTGTGGAAGCAAGAAACTGGCTCAAGGAAACAGAAGATTTGTTCGTTATCTTCGAAGTGGATGATAGGCAGAAGATACAATTGGTTGTGTGGTAACTTAAGGACGAAGCCTCTTATTGGTGGGAAGTTACTAATGCTGAGAGACCAGTTGAAACCTGGTAGGATTTCAGAACGAGATTTGAAATGAAATCCCTCTCATAACCTGAACGAAGCCTACAGATGGAGAAGTTCATAGCCCTCAAAAAGGGAAACCTATCGGTCTAGGAATACGTCAACCAATTCAACCAGCTGGCTAGATTCAAATTGGAGTTAGGGAACACTCCACATAATAAGGCTCTCCGTTTTGTCAAAAGGGTTGAACGAGCCACTGCACAGCCTAGCTATGACCCATATACCTATAGGTGCGACTTATAAGAGACTAGTGGACATGGCACTTGTAACGACCTAAGAATTTTGACGCTTAAAAGTATAAAATTTTAATTAAAGATTATCATTCAAATAAATATTTTAATTAAAATTTTGTCTATTCTGTGAAATTAGTTAAATACAATGTTTGTTTTGGTAAAACGTTTTGTCATTAGTCGAAATATTGAACAAGTCGAAATTCATTCACTAGAAATGATCAGAATTTGAAATTAAATTATAATTAAATATTCATTTCAAATTTTTGTTCAGTTTCTATCTGCATAGTCTTAGAATATTTTTATAAAATTTTGTTGTAAATTTTATTTAGGAAAACTGTGTATATATGTTTTATATGTGATATTTATAAATATTTGAGCATAGTTAAGTTGTGAATATTATTAATAGTATAATTTTTGATGCTCATATTAATTAAACATTTGGTATTGAAATTGTTTACATACATTATATCACAAAAATTAAAATTTATAAATAAAGTAAACAAGGCTACAATTGAATAAGTTGCACTTGAGATTCAGTATTGTTTGATTTCTTACATCCGCCTTCCATTTCGTTCGCTAGAATAAACAGGGATGGACGAAAATGTATAAACATATTGGAAGTTGAATAATGGAACTATTTACGTGTAATTCAAATGGTAAGCGAGTTAGACACTTGTCCTTGTTTTGTTTATATCGATATACATGCGTTCTCCCGTTATAAAAATTTCAAAGTTTAAAAAATATAAAGAAAGAAGAGTACTGTCTTCTTCTCAAGCAGCTCCTCTCTTTACACAGTCGCATCTTACCTTGTTTTGGCCTCACTTGCCTCCTTGAAAACCGCTCGACCCCTTGGAAATACATGCTTGTTCTACCCTTTTCAACTCCACTGACCAACTTCCCTTTCCCCTTTAATACGCAAGGCTTCTCATCCTCAACTGTGCAATCCATCTCTGTTCGGCTTTCTTCACCTTGTTTCCAGTCCGCTTTCGGGTCAGCACCACCGCCAAGATTTCCTATTTCGCGGTTGCTCATGCATTCGCCACCTCTCACCAGAAAATCGTTGTCTTCCCATCGCAAAACTCCTTTTATCCTTAATACCGCTCACGTTTTTCATCTTTCTATTTCATGCAAAGCTTAACCAAGCCCTTCTCCACAAACTCGAATAGTTGCTCCTCCTCATTTTTCCAAGTCCGACTTCCCTTTTCAACACCACATCTCCTCCATCCGCCAATCTCTTGGCTTAAGAACGCAGGCTGTCCCATCCCATTTGACTCAGCTTTGGTCCCCTTCAGCATGCATGCGCATGCATTATGTTTGCACTCCAGTTCAGCTCGTCTCCCCTTCTAGCAGACTGTCGGCCTCACTGTAGGAAAAAAAGGACAACAAAACAGTCCGCCTCCTTTCCACGAAAAAAAAATCATAATAACAAGAAAAAAAGGAAAGAAAGAGTATAGAGACTCTGGATTATTCTTTTACATGTGAGCTAATGGAAAGTGAGTAGGCATCCACAAAGGGTTGTACGTGATTATCCAAAGCAGGTTGCGGTTAATTCGGAATTTTGACAAAAAAATCGGAGTGCAATGAAGGTGAGAACACTTAAATTTAAATTTTTATTTAATAGTTTATTTTATGCATTATTTATAGTAGAGATAATGTGTGCCAATTGCATGAATGGTCGATTTATAATTATTTGTTGATAGCATTGTGGTGATGACGTTGTATTTTATGTGATGAATTGTGAACTAGTATGGCTTCGGTAAAATGATATATTGATACGTGTTAGTGTATAACACGTTTTGAGAAATTTTTATTTATGGATGTGTGGATGTATTGTTTTAATAGATTTGGGTATTATTTTGATTGTATGGAATAGCAGAAAACAACTACGGTTAATTCCCATCAATTTAAGAATACTTGGATAATAAAAAAAACATTTTATGATGATATTCTAGAAATTTGAAATATCGATTAAATGATGTTTGATATCTTGGAATTTAACTAACATAGTAATGTTGGGAACATTTAATATTATGAATTTGGCAATATTTGGGAAGACACTTTATTTAATCCTTTATTCAATGAAAAAAATATAATATGTCGTAAGTTGAATGTCATTTTGTGAATTGAATACTATATTTATGATGTTCATTGTGAACTAAATATTATTTAGTCAATTAAGTATTGTGTATGAGGAAAATTTGTTATACGATATTCAAAATTTCAATTTAACATTGTGTTTTAAACTTATCTTGAAGTGCCTTGAATTAATATCATTGGATTTTTGAAATCCCAAATAACGAATGCTTAACATTTTGTGCTAGCATGCTTTGAATTTGAATATTGGGTTTGGAAATCCGATTAAGGTCGTAAAAGAACAATTTGAAAGAATATGATAAAAATTGTTTTGGGAAGGGTATATAAATTGGAATTACTTGGATATGAAATTTGATATAGGTTTAGATAAATTTTTATAATAATATATTATGAATTGCTTTGAATAATGATTTGAATTTGAAGTTTAAATGAAGAAGAAACTTGGTTTCCAGGTTTACAAGTAAGTTGTTCAGTTACTAGTTTTGGAAATTGAAAGTGATTATCGAATATTGGGAAGCGCCAACTATGATAAATAGATTTCCAATTTAAAAATCTCGGAAAAAACTTGGGTTGAATGAAGCGATCTTCAGATATTTATTGTAAGTTCTTTAGAGGATGACTAATACGATTTAAGGAATTAAACAGTGGAAATATCGTGATTCCACTTGTAGTATCAGTTTAAAACGGACAATACATTGGATATAAGAAGTTCGATTTTTAACCGATCGCATATATCTTGTGAATTTTGTTAGAATAACTTAAATGATATGATAACGGCATTTGAGTTACTCAATTATGGTGTGGTTAATTATGGAAGTTATTATGGGGCTAAGTAAACAGAAGGAAAAAGTTGAATGTCCTCAAATCGGGTTGATTAACTCAAGTTTTCTGAATTAGATATACTCTTCAAGTATGAATATGAATGCAAATCATCGGCATGGGAAGGAAACGATTCCAATTTAAATTATTTTGTATATTTATATGAGTTTCAACTATTTAAACATTGTATGTTAATTTCAAAGATATTTAAACAAACCTTATTTGAGTTAAAGATATATACGTCTAAAAATATTCTACTTGTATACTTCTTCAAAATTTAATATATGTAAGCATTTTCTCCAACCATTTCTGTTTTATAAATTTCTAAATATCTATATCTATATCTATATATATATATATTAATTTAGTTGTAATAAATTTATTATTTTCAGATAATTTCATTTAATTTGGAATTGTTTCTGTCCTGAATCCTTTGATTTGAATATAATGAATTCGTTTTGAATGGATCAATGAATTTGAATTAAGGAAAGATCAAAATTGTGATCCTTGGTTTGTAATGATTGATTGAAAGTAAGGCACTAAGAAAGACTATTTAAAAATAATCATCTCTGAAAAATCATTTCTAGATTTAGAAAAGAACTAAGAGATGTATATATGTATATACGTATGACGGAAAGCACTTGTTTTGAAATATGAAGCGCTGGTTGTTTGGAAAGATCGGGATCGGAATTTATTTTATGAAAACCATTCAAAATAACCATACAACGTAAATAATGAAGATATGAAGACGACGACTGAAGAATATGGTTCTTCACAAGTCGAACGGACCGCCTGCTGATTGGTTTCTTTACTGATAGCTACAGTAGAGGGATGCCCCTATTACCGGAGTGGCAGAAAGTCCGAATGTATTTGGAGAACTTTTGGATTTTGATTCGTTCTGACCCAGGACGGACTTGTATGGATTATGTGTCTGACATTGCAATTGACGGCATAACATTGATTTCCATTGATATGTATCTGGTTTGTGAAGTATGAGCTCGAAGTGGTTATGTATGGATGGAAATCAGTGTCACGTGGTGAATGGAGATTGTGACATACTTAAGAAATGAAATAAGATTGTACGATCAGGGCATTGCTTTTCTAGGCATTCTTTGTGTATGATGTGACATCGACAAAACCTCACACCCCGGATGATGAGAAACTGGCGGTTAGATTGTGTATATATAAGTGAATTAAGGATGATCGCTGCAGTAGAGGGAAACCACTTATGACTTATGGAATAAGGTATGTTCAGGGGGCCGTGTCTGGTCGAAAACCGTTGATCTAACTCGCGATTTGTATTGGTATCCGCATCTGGATGAAAAACCCGTGATTACTTTTCGTTTGTGTTCTGATTGATCTTTCGTTCCAGGAATCATCAAGTTGGAAACCCAATCTCCAATAGGAGCCATATAGTTACGGTTTTTGTGTGTGTTTGTTTATATATATTACGACATAATATTATGGGTATTATGTAACACCCCATGTCCATTAATGTCACTCACAAAGGGAATGCATTAACTTCCATGGAAGTTTTAAGTGAATATAGAACAGAAAAATTACAACAAGACAGATAATAAGTAGTACTTGGAAATCTAAAACTTTATTTTATTGCAGCGGAAATTAAACATGTTTGTTACATCATAAAACCATAAATAAGAGTCAAGTACAATATCCATCTTGATAAAATAAAATACATAATCCCATTACATAAATAGCCATTAAAGAAGATAACAAGCTGGACATTACTTCAACGGTCCAAGCTTTCGAAAAGAGAGATAAAGCAATCCAATCAAACTCCACTAGAGCTGGGTCCACCCTGAGGATCTGGAGGGGGGAAAAGATAGAAATAAAGGGGTCAGACATAAAGTCTGGCGAGTATGATAATTCTAACAATACTATTATCAAAGTAACTAGACTAAGGCATAAGCTGAAAAACAAGGAAATGTCTATGAACTATTTGGATATGGAAAAGCAGATAAAGATAACGTTAAAGGCACACCTAATTACTACACTGCACCACACCAGTCACCCTCAAAGTTGATCCCACTTGCTTCACTTAGATATTATGTAAATAGCCTTGCGTACCCCTAGCTGACTACATAGGTGCCGCATGCCCCTATCTCCGCTAGGTGTACCCCACAACCCACTTGCGATCGGCTCCCTACTCGTAGATACCCATGCTGGCCCCACAGTAGGGTGTATCACTCCCCTAAAGTGGCAACACGATACAACTTGAGAATGCACGGCTTATACCTACACGATGCAACAACGTCTTACCTACCAGCCCAGGTCCACACACGCATATGAAACCCATTGGACTTGCGTTGCCACCGCTAACCCGTTTTGGCCTCTTATAGTCAAGCCCAGTATGCGTGTCCCGTCCTCGACTTGGGTCGAGCCCACAAAGATACGTTTGGGTTACTGGTTGAAATGGGCCCCCACAAGCTATCCACCTAAGCTTGTCCCCACTAGTATATCCCACTTAACCCTCTTAGTCATGTTCATTTACATATGTGTTTGGTTAAGTCTTACTAATCGTATTTCAAATGCCACTAAAGGCAATCACTAGATTCCTCATGCCACCCAAGTCACCTACTTAACCCCCATGTCCCACCTTACATGTTTATCTGTTTAACTATTTCTTAATTCATTCAGGCCATAACCTCATAAAGACCTCTCACATTAGACTGGCATTTATGGCAGCTGGATTTGTCGGGCGGGTCCGGGCAGTCTTACACCATAAAAGAATCTAACCTCGTGTCATTACAACTGTTATGCTTTAATTTGGGCCTAGGACCTCTCACATTGGGCTGACATTTGTGACTACTGGATTTGCCGGGCGGGTCCGGGCTGTTTTACGTCACAAATGAGTCCAACCTCGTGTCCTAAGCATTGATTAAAACTTACAATCTTTTACTCCAGATTTAATAATTCCCTATTCAAATTACTAATTAATTCCAATTTTGATGATGTCCATAATTGACTCAATTATGGCCATCCATTCATGGCATGCAAAATCATATCAATTGCACCCCAACTTCTTAATATTAACTCCTTAATATTACCCCTACCCCACGTTATACATTCGCTTATTCAATGCAAAATATTCGTTAGACTCGAATAGTATAACTCATTGCACAAAGATAAATTATTACAACATATAGACAAATAAAATAAATCTAATCATAATAGGGGTGAAACTTGCATAAAACTACACATGTTAAGGATCTAAATGTGTCAAAATGTTAAATGTCACAATTTACATGATATGATCATAACCAAAATTCATGTATAAACTTGCATATGGGGTTTTATGCAACATAATGATGGTGTGGACTAGCATCTAACACATAGAACTCACCCATGTCACAGCATAATTCTAGATCTAAATAGATGTCATGGCATGTGTTCATAATCTTTACTAATCAATCTAAACTTGCATACATGATTTGTCATCAACATAGCCCAAACAATATCAACATTATGACTTGATTAACATGAGCTAATTAGCACAGATAATAACATCATGACTTTATAACATGTATGATTTATCACAATTTAGCATAGAAAATTACAACCCATACAATATCATCATAGCATGTTTTACAACACATAGGATATCATCATCACATGGCATAGGATTTACAACATACATGATAGCATAAGGTTTACAACAACAACATACATCACTCACTCATAATCCATTCATATCTTAATCTAATTAGTTTAATAATAATCTTGTTAAGATCATCATACTCACAATTAGAAGAGAAAGAGAGTCTTGATTTACTTTAGAGTTGAGTCGAATTAGGGTTTTGATTAGCTTTCTTCCTTCTTAGTTGGCGGCGGCTACACTGAGTTCCATGGCGGCGGTATGACGGTGGCTATTCTATTTTTCATGTGAATTAGAGTGAGAGACTACCTTGGTATTTATAGAGTTTAGAATTTATTTAGACCGTCAGATCAACTCAGAACTAACCTGAACCGTTAAACTTGCCAACTCAGCCCTAAAGACACATCAGGAGCTCAAGATTCGGCTCAGTCAAACCCTAGCCGACTGGACCAGGTCGACACAAAGGTCGACTACCCAGTCGACCTGGGTGGGGTGTCGACTGCCCAGTCGACTCCCCAGTCGACCTGGGGTGCTGGGCGGGAAATTTCCCGCCTAACCTTTTTGACTTCGAATTTTGAATTTTAAATTTTCTGAAATCTGTTTTGAATTTCCTGAAACTTCCAATGGCCATAACTTCTTCATACGAAGTCCAATTCACACAAACTCGGACTCTATTTCAACCAGAATTCCGAGATGAACACAATGGCGCAACCCGTTTCCCACAATTCTCACATTTGAGATTAGTTATTATTTAATTTGTGAATATTAATATTAACAGAATTACGGGGTGTGACATATTATGTCGTCTGCGATTAATACATTTATTTGGTAAGTGGTTTTCCGCACTATGTATTATAGGAAAAGAGGTTTTTTTACGTATGAAAACTTGTTTGGTTATCATAAGATAAACTCGCCCATCTGGTGTGCGCTTGCATTGTGTGATGTGGGACGAGCTTATGATAGCTTCATTTTCTAAATTCATTGCGAATTTATATGCATGGGCATTCACATGGAGTAAACACGTTCCGCATCAGCGGCGTGGTCCGGTGAATTTCTAAACTTTAAAATGAATCCTAAAAGCGACTGTTTTTATTTTCTCACCCCAGTCCCATAACTGACCTGGAGTTTATTGTTCCTTTCTAAACTCTGGTGCCCATTAATTTTTACACGGGCTGTTAGTAGTTTAGTTTTGCAGTTATGTTAGTTGGAGCAAAGTTCGAAGCACTTTCGGAGTTGGAGTCTACGTTAGAGTTGAAGCTTCCACTGTGTCCTTTGATCTTCCGCTGAGAGTATATTTCCTTTCTTCCGTTGTATCATTATATGTTCTAACTCTTATATTCATGTATCTCTGATGTAATACTGAAACTGTTCAACGAAAGGTTTTGGCAATTTTGTTCAATGTATATATGTACCCATAACAATTTGCCTTTCTGAAAGGTTTAATTTGGTTTGATTACCAATGAGAACCAGATAAAAAGGCGGATTGTTACAAGTTGGTATCAGAGCTTTGGTTTATACAAAGCTACGGGGTATGACATATTTTCAACAAAGAACGGGACTCATCAGAGTTATAATATCTCGTTAGAGATAGGGTCAGGAATACCCTAGAATGATATTTTGGAATATTTCATTGAGAGAGCGTATCTTGAAAGTAAATTATTTTGAACTAAGTAACTCATTTGATTTTTTTTTTGAAAAATAACTTTTATTAAGAATTTTCGAGTATTTTTATTCGACGTCATGATTGGACTATCGAGTATGTATAGATTTTGAATATACATCTGATCAACGTATATACGAAGTCCAATAGATACTAGATAGATATAGAATCACATTCTAGTCGCCCGAGGATGATTCTACTAATGACTATGGCACCATCAGAATTTATTTTCGAGTTTCGAAAGTGGGATGACTATATGATTCCAGTTAAGACATCGAGAAATACTTAAATGGCTTGATATGGTTGGAAATATTAAAAGAATTTAATATAAGATAGATAAGCCAAAAAACAAACTTAACCTGGATAATGTGTTTAATTCAGAGGTAAACCTTGCTTAAAGAAGTGGAAAAATAAATTTTGGAAGCGCACGTAAATAAGCTTATTTGTTAATCATATATGTGAACATCGCTCATTTTTAACAAAAATAATTGATCAAACTATAATAAAGAATTTAAGCAAAAACAAAATCTAATAAGATATCATACTTATACACGTCAATGAGTGCTAAATAAATTGATTTAAACCTATACCTTGCATGAATTGTAAATGATAGAATCCAAGTTAAATTGTTTTTCTTAGAAGAAGACTGTGGCAGTCAAACTTCGAGTTTGAAGGTAATTTTGACTTAAGTTAAGAATTTGGTTAAAAAGATGATTTAAAAGTGTAACAAATATCTAAGTGGGGCAGAAAACTGCTTTTCCCCAATTAAAACTGTATGAGATATCCAAATAGAAAGTATTTGAAGAGTAACCACTTACGATTCAAAGGAGAAGAAAAATTTGAAGTAAGATGTACTTAAGAGGAAGTCAAGAATAAAATACTTACGATTGTATCCTTAGGTGTGCTCGAATTTCCTAACTTGGCCTAAGTTAGTCCCATTTCTTAATTCGAATCAATGAGTAGCGTCGTTCATCCCCTTTTTCTTAAGCTTGGTCGAATACCTTGACTCGATTCATCGTACTTTTGAACTGCCTATACTCATATCCTTGGTTGTACTTGACTTTCTTGTCTTGATCCTGTTTGAGAATTTGAACCAACTTGTTGATCTTGAGTAGTTCATCTTTGGGTTTAGTCCTGCTTTGATTTAGGCCATTATACCTTTTGATGCTCATTTGATATTAAGCTTTTAACTTGAACCTGTGGAATTTGACTTGATCCATGTATGTATACTTTTATGCCATTTATCGAATGAAACCAGGATAACTTTGATTTATCCAAGACATAATGTTAACGGAATTTAAACAAATGAGCTTTGCATAGAAATTGGATGTGTTTGAAATATGGAATTCAACTTATGCAAGGAAATGGATTTTTGAAAGATGAATTTTAAAGATATGTTCAAAAAAATTTAAGAATGGTTCGAAACATGCACGTACTAAATCAGAGTGGCGCAATGGAAGCGTGATGGTCTATTTGAATAAGAAATGTTTCAAGAATTTTTTAACTATCGAAAAATGTACCCTTTTCAAACACATTTAGATATTGGAGATAACAATAAACATAAAGCCCTATAGTATGGTTTAAATGAGTTATGTTTTGAAAAAAAAAATTTGGTTCAACTAAACAAATTGTAAAGAGATTTGTGAGATTTCGGTTTATGGCTCTTGAAATAGTCTATCTTGTGATATACGAGGACATTTGTAATAAAGGAAGTGTAAATGATTTCCGAAAACCTTAGAAAGTAGAAATACTTGGATTTGTATGAATTCGATTGAAATGCTCGAATGGTTTAAATACGATCATTGATTCGAAATATGAGATATAGGTTGTATACTTGGAAGTAGAAAATTTTAGTGAACAAATTTGTTTCCAATTAGTTTAAAAGTGCTGAATGATTCATAAATAGATTTCGATGGCTTGAATCCCGATATTTTGAAATGTTTAGATAACAGCAAGTATTTGTAAATTATGGATTGAGAAATGATTTACAACTTCGGTGTATGAAATGATTTGGTTTGTTCGAGTAACCGTGACTAAAACTGGGTTGCGATGAGGGATTGGATCTTGGGTGATTGGGTGGTGATCAGTGGCCATGTCATGATGATGAACTTCTCAAACTAATAACATATGGATTTGATCATAGTATATTTGAAACTTTGAAAAAAAATTTGGTTTTGAAAATCTGTATGTAAAGTATGATTATCTATATGGAAGAAATATATAATATTTCAATGTTTTGAGATGAAATTGGGAATCTAAGTCAGAGAAATCATTTTGAGATTTTCGAATACATTATCAATGATGACTTATAATCAGAATATAAACACAAACTTCTTTAATTAACCATTCTGAAATTTTAGTTTTCTAATATAATGATTTAAGTTTAGTTTAATTAAGCTTAAATATAAAAAGGGTTTTTGGCAAATGTAACATGTGAAAAAAATTCCTATAGGTTGATTTGATAAGCTTTAGACTTAAAATAAGAATTTGTAAGTTCAACAAATTTATATGTAAGATTTATTTTGCTTATGTATAATTTTATGAGTTCTCCTTTTCAAGGACGAAAAGCCTTAAGAGGGGGAGATTGTAATGACCTAAGAATTATGACGCTTAAAAATATAAAATTTTAATTAAAGAATATCATTGAAATAAATATTTTAATTAAACTTTTGTCTATTCTGTGAAATTAGTTAAATACAATGTTTGTTTTGGTAAAACATTTTGTCGTTAGTCGAAATACTGAACGAGTTGAAATTAATTTACTAGAAATGATCAGAATTTGAAATTAAATTATAATTAAATATTCGATTCAAATTTTTGTTTAGTTTCTATCTGCGTAGTCTTAGAATATTTTTATAAAATTTTGTTGTAAATTTTATTTTGGAAAAATGTGTATATATAAATTTTATATGTGATATTTATAAATATTTTGAGCATAGTTAAGTTGTGAATATTATTAATAGTATAATTTTTTATGCTCATATAAATTAAACATTTGGTATTGAAATTGTTTACATGCATTATATCACAAAAATTAAAATTTATAAATAAAGTAAACAAGGTTACAATTGAATAAGTTGCGCTTGAGATTCAGTATTGTTTGATTTCATACATCCCACTACCATTCCGTTCGCTAGAATGAACAGGGATGGATGAAAATGTATAAACATATAGGAAGTTGAATAATGGAACTATTTACGTGTAATTCAAAAGGTAAGCGAGTTAGACACTTGTCCTTGTTTCATTTATATGGCTATACACGCGTTCTCCCGTTATAAAAATTTCAGAGTTTAAAAAATATAACGAAAGAAGAATACTGTCTTCTTCTCGAAGCAGCTCCTCTCTTTACGCAGTCGCATCTTACCTTGTTTTGGCCTCACTTACCTCCTTAAAAACCGCTCGACCCCTTGGAAATACATATTTATTCTACCCTTTTCAGCGTCACCGGCCACCTTCCCTTTCCCCTTCCATACACTAGGCTTCCCATCCTCAATTGCGCAATCCATCTCTGTTCTCCTTTTTCACCTTGTTTCCAGTCCGCTTTCAGGTCAGCACCACCGCCAAGCTTTCCTATTTCCCGGTTGCTCACGCATTCACTACCTCTCACCAGAAAACCGTTGTCTTCTCATTGCAAAACTCCGTTTCTACTTAATATCGCTCGCGTCTTTCCTCTTTCTATTTCATGCAAAGCCTAACCAAGTCCTTCTCCACAAACTCGAACAATAGCTCCTCTTCATTTTTCCAAGTCCGACTTCCCTTTTCAACTCCACAGCTCCTCCATCCGCCAATCTCTCAGCCCAAGAACGCAGTTTGTCCCATCCCATTCGACTTAGCTTTGGTCCCCTTTAGCATGCATGCGCATGCATTAGGTTTTCACTCCAATTCAGCTCATCTCCCCTTCCAGTAGAATGTCGACCTCACTGTAGGAAAAAAAAAAGACAACAAAATAGACTGCCTCCTTTCCACATGAAAAAAACATAATAGTAAGAGAAAAAAAAGGAAAGAAAGAGTATAGAGACACTGGATTATTCTTTTACATGTGAGCTAATGGAAAGCGAGTAGGCATCCGAAAAGGGTTGTACGCGATTATCCAATGCAGGTTGCGGTCAATTCGGAATTTTGACAGAAAAATCGGAGCGCAATGAAGGTGAGAACACTTAAATTTAAATTTTTATTTAATAGTTTGTTTTATGCGTTATTTAGAGTTGAGATAATGTGTGCCAATTGCATGAATGGTCGATTTATAATTATTTGTCGATAACATTGCGGTGATGACGTCGTATTTTATGTGATGAATTGTGAACTAGTATGGGTTCGGTAAAATGATATATTGATACGTGTTAGTGTATAATGTGTTTTGAGAAATTTTTATTTATGGATGCATGATGTATTGTGTTAATATATTTGGGTATTATTTTGATTGCATGGAATAACAGAAAACAACTACAGTTAATTCCCATCAATTTAAGAATACTTGGATAATAAATAAAAAAAAACATTTTATGATGATATTCTAGAAATTTGAAATATCGATTAAATAATGTTTGATATCTTGGAATTTTAGTATCATAGTAATGTAGGAAACATTTAATACTATGAATTTTGCAATAATTGGGAAGACACTTTCTTCAATCCTTTATTCAATGAAAACGATATAATATGTCATAAGTTGAATGTCATTTGTGAATTGAATACTATATTTATGATGTTCATTGTGAACTAAATATTATTTTGTCAATTAAGTATTGTGTATGAGGAAAATTTGAAATTAGACAATATTCAAAATTTCAATTTAACATTGTGTTATAAACTTATCTTGAAGTGCCTTGAGTTAATATCATAGGATTTTTGAGTTCTTAATTAACGACATACTTAACATTTAGTTCTAACATGCTTCGTATTTGAATATTGGGTTTGGAAATCTGATTAAGGTCGTAAAAAAACAATTTGAAAGAATATGATAAAAATTGTTTGGGAAGGGTATATAAATTAGAATTACTTGGAAATGAATTTTGATAAATGTTTAGATAAATATTTATAATAATATATTATGAATTGCTTTGAATAATAATTTGAATTTGAAGTTTAAATGAAGAATGAAACTTGGTTTCCAGGTTTACAAGTAAGTTGTTCGGTTACTAGTTTTGGAAATTGGATATTGGGAAGCTCTAGCTATGATAAATAGATTTCCTATTTAAAAATCTGGGAAAAAATTAGGGTTGGATGAAGCGATCTTCAGATATTTATTGTAAGTTCTGTAGAGGACGACTAATACGATTTGAGGAATTTGTAACACCCCACCTCCGCCAGGGTCACTCGCAAAGGAATGCACTAGCTTTGGAGAGGCATTATTGGTAAGCATGCATAGTGATATAGCAAGGCAGGACATGACATATATATATATATATATATATATGTAAATAAACAGGGTAAGTAAATAAAACAGCGGAAGATTTATAAACTATTTCAAAACACAAGTCTGGTACATCAAAATGTCACTTTCCCAAAATTTCAAGTCTAGATAAATACATCATCTGATAAACTGAAAATACATAAGTACTATCCCCAAATAAGACTGATAAACCATAGCGGCTCAAGTCCAAAGCATACTTGAGCTATCCAAGGAAGCAGCTAAAATCCAAGCTAGGCTCCTGTATTCCCTCCCCGAGAACCTGGGGGGGGGGGGGGGGGAACGGAAGAAAAGAGGCGAAACAAAACGGGTCAGTCAAAAAGACTGAGTAAGCCCTGCTACGATCAGTCTATAAACTAATAAAGTTAACATCATGATGGAAACTGAGATATAGCTAACAACATACTGGCATGATAAAGTAACTACAAGATAGATAGAGGTGTCATCGCATAAACATGGTTAAGTTTTGCACCACGGTGTACTAGCAAACCAACATAACAGGTATTGATCTCTTAGCCCAAACTTTGGCCCAATAACATGAAGTGACCTTAATATAAGGTCCAACCCAACGGTCTAGTCGATCGGCTCCCTACAAGCTTAACACGTCAAGTGTTGATGTCCATACGACCCACATATGGATGTAGGTAGTCTGTGCTGGGCCCACCTTTGGGTGTATCAAGCCCTCGGTTGTCGACCCCGGACACTTAAGCAATAATGCACAGCCCTAACCTACTGGTAACCGTGCCTCGAGTTTGTCCAACATCGGACTACGTGCACGTCCGTAGCCCGCCGGACCCGCACCGCTGTACCACTCAGCCGTCGCTTTGGTCGCTTACATCAGTCCAGTAATCGTGCCCCGCCCTAGCCTAGCCCCTAGGGTTGTGAATGATACCAAACTGGGATTACTGCTGGAACAGACCACGCTGCTAGGGTTTCCTAAGGAGGTTAAGTGTGATTTAACCCTTCACTAATCCTGGATTAAACTGGTTAAGTGTGGCTTAACCCCGTTCTAATCCCTTGAACTCCCAAATGGATTAAACTAGTTAAGTGTAACCAACGGTTCAGAACTTAACCACATTCTAATCCCTCGAATCCCCAAATTGGTTAAGTATTAGTGGACCCTGACTTAACCCTAATCATGAGGCATTAATTAATTTAATGCACCTTAACCTCTCACATTAGACCTTGTTGTGGTTACTAGTTAGGCCGGGCGGGTCCGGGTAGCTTTACACCACAACTTGGTCTAACCTCGGGTCTTGGCACCCCATGACCAACTTCCCACATTGGGTCCTATTGTTTGTAGCCACTAGTTAAGCCGGTCGGTTCCGGGTAGAATTACGCTACAAACTCAACCCAACCTCGAGTTGGCCACACTTATGTTTTCTAAGTGTCATGTCCACTTTATTTCAAAACATAATTACAAGTCAACAATTACTTAGGTAGACCTAACTTAATAGGTAAATTCCCAAGGGGTAGACCTAACTTAATAGGTAAATTCCCAAATCTTATATTTTCATGTATTTTAAGTTTACCCCAAAACCCCCAACGTCATTCTATCGCTTACATATTCGTAGTAACGCATAAAGGATAGGAAGAGGGAACTTGGCACAACATACATGATAAACTTGCACAACAATCATGCATAACATGTTAGACTTGCACAACTTAGCATAGTGATCTTGCATATTACCATAAACATGTTAAACTTGCATAACTTAGCATGGTGAACTTGCATATTACCTTAATCATGCATAACTTGTCAAACATGCACAACTTGTCATTTTAAACTTGCATAAGCATGCATAACTTGTCAACATGCACAACTAGTCATTTTAAACTTGCATAAGCATGCACCACTTGTCAAAACATGCACAACTTGTCATTTTAAACTTGCATAAACATGCTCAACTTGTCAAACATGCACAACTTGTCCAAATATGAACAACTTGTCATTTTAAACTTGCATAAACATGCACAACTTGTCAAAACATGCACAACTTGTCATTTTAAACTTGCATAAACATGCACAACTTGTCAAAACATGCACAACTTGTCAAAACATGCACAACTTGTCATTTTAAACTTGCATAAGTATGCATAACTCAATAAACATACAAATCATGGCTTAGCAAACTTGCATAAACATGCATAACTCAATAGACATACAAATCATGGCTTAGCAAACTTGCATAAACATGCATAATTTATTAATCTTGCAAATCATGGCTTAGTATACATGCATAACTCAATAGATTTGCAAATCATGGCTTAGTACCCTTGCATAAACATGCACAACTCAATAAACATACATAAACTGTAACAACCCGTAAAATGCGAGCCAGTTTGAAAATTTTATTTTGGCAATTTTAGCGAATTTTGATTATTTAAAAGGAATTATTTTAAAGAATATCGACGAGAAATTTATTTTGAATATAATTCGATCGTATATATTTTACGCGTCGTCGTTAGAATATATAATAATTATATATAATTATAAAAGGAATTGAAAATGGCGCGGTAGTTCGATAATTCGATTTCAAACTTCAATTGAATGTACCGGGTGCAAAACAATCCGGATTTTAGTGAAACCGAAAATAATGGAATCTAATAGTGAATATCTTTCCAACGAATCCGAAAAATCAAAAGTTCGTAGCGGGAATCAAAAGATATGTCCAGTTGAAAATTAGAAATAGTCGCTGTGGAATTTATATATATTTTAATATAATATATGGCCCTTAAAAATAGCCATTTTGCAAACGACCTCGGATTTCGACGAAACCAGTTTTGTTGGATTCGCAGTGTAAAGTTATTGCTAGATTCCAAATTTCATAATTTTTCGAATCAATATGTGAGCGTGGCAAAGGAAAACGCGTTTGACCAGTTTCAGTTGATTTTAATCGACTGGAAATTGGCCATTTTTCAAACAGTCTCAGAATTCGACGAAACTAGTTTTGTTAGGACCGTATCGTCAATACGAAGCTAGAAAATATTTTTCTGCAATTTATAGAGTTATTATGTGACCCCGGTAATTTGAAATGTACGTTTAAAATTCAATATAGTGATTTAAATGTAAATTTAACGGAAACTGATTCAAACGGTCGAATCAGCTTACGATACATATCCCATTGTGTTCGGAATGGGGGTAATTCGCTATGGACGACAGGCGGTGGGCCTCGTTTCGAGGTCTTAGGTAAAAGTCAACTTTATGCAATTAAATTAATAAAAAAAAAAAAAATATCTTTCTCTTTTATCCTCCAGGCCCCCCCCCCCCGTTCAAAAAATTAAATTTCAGAATAAAAAAAAAAAGAGGGCGGAGCCCTAAAACCGCTCGACGGAGCCACATCGCGCGAGGCGCTGCTCCCCCCATCTCCGACAACTCCTCCGCCGCCCTCTCAGGTGAACCCCCCCTCGTGAAAACAACCGAGCGCCTCCCCTTGAAGCCCTCGACGCCGACGAAGAAGCCGCGCCACCCCCCCCCCTCGAAGCAGCCCCTCCTGCCACCACCGATCGAAGACCCAAGCCGCCGACGAACTGCGAAGACCTCCCCCCCCCTCTCAGTAAGAATTTCTGTTTATTTTATTATTATTATTTTTTTTTTATTTTTTTTAAAAACCGATTTTAATAATGATTTTGTTTTAAAAATAAAAACTGAAAATGTTTAAAAGTAAAAAACTAAATATTTTTAAAGGTATAAAACTGAATATTTTTAAAAGGAATTTTTAAAAGTAATAAAACAGGAATTTTTAAAAAGTATTAAAAACTGGAATTTTTAAAAGCATTTTAAAAACCTGAATTTTAAAACATAGAAAAAAAAACTGATTTATTTATAAAGTATTAAAAACTGAAATTTTTATAAAGTATAAAACTGGATTTTTTTTATAAAGTATTAAAACTGAATTTTTTTTAGAAATAAAAACTGGTTTTTGAAATAAAGGATAAAAACTGAATTTTATAAAAAAAAAAATAAAAACTGATTTAGTTTTAAAGGTAAAAGCTTTAACATGGGAAGAAAGGTTTGAACTTTCAAGCAAAGTAAAAATCATATTTTTATATGGTGAAAGCAAAAGTAAAAATCATATTTTTATGTGTTGAAAGTCGAAATAAAAATCATATTTTTATATGTTGAAAGTCAAAGTAAAAATCATATTTTTATATATTGAATAGCGAAGTCAAAATTCGATTTTTACATATTGAGTAGCATAGTAAAAATTCTATTTTTACATATGTAGAGGATACGGGCGAAAGCGACAATAGGCGAAGATTTCTATTAAGAAGAGTCTTGAAGTTGGATAGCTATTGGTGAGAATTTCTCACCTTTCAATTTATTTTTCTAGTTATATATATACTAGGATGCAGACGGTGCTTAGTAGCACCCGACACCCGTCCACAGACCATGGACTTGTTTGTTTGACTGTTTGGTGATTGATTGTGATATTGGTTTGAATGTGGTTTGTGGTGTGAAAAATCGAATCGATAAATTGGTTAGGATTAGACGTGCGCCGTTATAAGGCGAAGGAGTAAGGCTAGGTTAGACCCTTACTCCAAAGTTTGTGGTTTGCATAACGAATTGATTTGATTGATGTGTGAATGGCGTGGGCCTTCACTAGACCGGGGATAAGGCTAGGCCTTGTCCCGTTTCTAGTATCGTGCCGTTATGCCGCCGAAATTTTCTAAAATAAGTTAGAAAAATAAAATTAGCATTTTATTTAACGAATGAACTGAATATAAATTCATATGTTAAAATAAAATGTGTTATCGTTAAAAATATAATTTTTAACGTGAATGTGAATAAATAAATATTCATTTACAAACCAGACGGTTTGTTTATGTACACCTATTTGAATGACGTTGATTGGGTCGATAAATTTTACACATCGCCTAACTGCACAAATAAAATATGTGTTTGATTGTTTGAAACCCCACACGGGTGTTAGGATGAAATTTGAAGTTCACTCATCCTGATTTATTAAATATGTCGATCGATTGATTGACAAGCTGCTATAAGCGTTAAATGTCTATATTTGATGCTTATACAGTGTAGTGCACTTTGGTTGATGGTTGATTATTCATCGTTGTTGATATATACATGTGTTGTAGAAAATCCATATAATTAACATTATATGGTAATTGATTGGGCCTCATTCCAGTTTCGAGAAAAAAAGAAATATTTGAAATAGAAATATTTGAAATAGAAATATTTGAAATAGAAATATTTGAAATAGAAATATTTGAAATAGAATATTTGAAAATAGAAATATGTGAAGCCGTGAGGATTAGATTGACGCCATTTTGACGTGAACGATATTTATATCGATTTTATTCATTTTAAAATGAATATTGAAACGTGATTTCGAAATCGAATATTTTGAAATGAATTGAATTGAAAACGATTTCGAAATGAATTGAATTGAAAACGATTTCGAAATGAATTGAATTGAAAACGATTTCGAAATGAATTGAATTGAAAACGATTTCGAAATGAATTGAATTGAAAACGATTTCGAAATGAATTGAATTGAAAACGATTTCGAAATGAATTGAATTGAAAACGATTTCGAAATGAATTGAATTGAAAACGAATTCGAATTGAATTGAAAGCGAATTGAAATGAATTCAAATTGAATTGAAATTTGAATTGAATAGAAATGAATTTTGAAACGAATTTATAAAGAAGAATTCAATTTTGATTTGAATTGAAAAGGAAGTTGAAATTGCTTTTGAAACGAATTTAAAACCATTTATATAATTCGTTTTAAATAGTAATCGACGAAATATATATTATATATATAATATAATGGCCTGAATAGAACGCGCCGCGCTGCGGCAGTTCGCGAATTTCGACCATTTGTTTCAAACGGACATTACGGGAGATCCGACCGTCGGATTCTCCTAAAACCGGAACCGTTGGGTTCGTATCGAAAAGAGCTTTCTAATGAATGTTAGAAATTTGAAATCTAACGGTTGGATTTGGAGATACGTCCAAATCAAATTCGAAAAAGGTCGCTGTAAGTGCAGTTCGATGGCCGTTAATGGAAATCGACCGTACGGGCCTTGATAAAATTATTAAAAATAGTAATAATTTGTGTAAAATCATAAGAAATGATTTGTGAAAGTTTGGGATGAAAAACTCCATATTTGAAAAGATAAAAATAGATTTTTATCGAAATGAACTAGTTTTGAACTAGAATTATAATTCTATTTATTTTTAAATAAATAAATTGAATTTGAAATGGTTTTGAAAATAACCAAAATTTCCAATGATTGCATTGGAGTGGATTTGAATCGAAATTGTCTTCGGAATATTTCGATGTTGGAATTCGTGATATTACAGGTGTTGTTATGGAAATTTGAAAGATATATATGTATATCGTTATTTCCAATACGACATTTGTTAATCGTAGAATTTGATATTGAATATAGGCCGATATAGTTTCTATTCAGAGCCTTGTATTGAATATCGAATGTGATTTGGGTTTGTCGTGAATGGTGTCTTCACTAACACTGTTCTTGAACCCAGTTGAGAAAAGATTAAATCTTTTTATTTAGATTTAATGAAGTGTACCAATTAAATGATATTTAATTGGAATTGAATTGGTATTGATTTTTGGGTTTATCGTGAACAGTGTTTTAAATAACACTTGTTCTTTAACCCGATAATTAATCGAATGTGATTTGGGTTTGTCGTGAATGGTGTCTTCACTAACACTGTTCTTGAACCCAGTTGAGAAAAGATTAAATCTTTTTATTTAGATTTAATGAAGTGTACCAATTAAATGATATTTAATTGGAATTGAATTGATATTGATTTTTGGGTTTATCGTGAACAGTGTTTTAAATAACACTTGTTCTTTAACCCGATAATTAATCGAATGTGATTTGGGTTTGTCGTGAATGGTGTCTTCACTAACACTGTTCTTGAACCCAGTTGAGAAAAGATTAAATCTTTTTATTTAGATTTAATGAAGTGTACCAATTAAATGATATTTAATTGGAATTGAATTGGTATTGATTTTTGGGTTTATCGTGAATAGTGTTTTAAATAACACTTGTTCTTTAACCCGATAATTAATGGAATGTGATTTTGGGTTTATCGTGAATCGTGTTTTTAAATGACACTGATTCTTTAACCCAGATAATGATTAAAACTAAGTGGAGTTTTAATGAATCTTTAATTAGATTGAAAGGATCGAGAATGGAGTATCACCAGTTTTGCTCCAGGCGATAGTTAAATCTTTAATTAGATTTGAACGTGAAATTTAGAAACTAACTGTCGGTTAGCCAAGCAGAATGGTTTTCTGGATATTGATCTGATGTTGGTTTCGGCCTTCGGGGTTAATATTTGGGGAATTATTCTCTTGATTAATTTACGGTTAGTGACTAATGAACTGGAATGAGGCGTATGTTGTGTTTGTGTAACACTTACTTAAAATATACGCGAGTTATTCGGAAAGACCGGGTTTATCCCATTCTGAATAACTGATACGACGATAAGTCGAAGATGAAGACGATGGTCGAAGACCGGAAGTCTTCACGTCGTTTGGGTGATAACTGATGATCTTGATTGGGCTGTACACCCAAGAAGATGGAAACAGTTAGTGATCGTCCAGACGTACTTGGAGATCGATGGATATGCGGGGTACTAGGTGCCTCCGGTTTCGTTCAGACCCAGAACGGACTTGTAAATGGACTGTGTGTCTGACATCGGATTTCATTCTGTGTGACTGATATCGGTTGCATAGGATGGCTTGCCTGTGTGGCATGCTAAGATGCAAATGATCGAGGCTTCTGTTGAAAAGCAAAGTCTTGTGGTGATGATCAAAGCACGGCCTTTGTGGCGTAGCTTTGTGTAACGTTTACCTCGCGTGTTTCACACCCGGTATGAACCAAAAACGGGAGACGGACCTCAGGGAGGGCATGCGTTTCTTTCTAGCTAGAAGTGGCGTCAGTGGTTTTACACGCCCTGACGAGTTTGACTTATGTGGTTGTTGCTGTTGCGAGGCGCCTCGGTTATATCGGTTTCGGCCGAATGCATTCTGGTCGGCTGACGGACCAGACTTACACCCCATAGGGTGGGGAGACGTATTGTTCAGGCATAATAATCCACTCCGTGTGGACCGGCCCTGACGATCCAAGGCTTGCCTGCGCGCTTGCCTGAGACATGGGCTAGATTGTCTCGAATCGGTTGAGGACTATCTTTTGCCTCGGTTCATAGATGGAAACCCAATTTCCAAATACGAGACTTTGCGGTTTTGATTGTATATCCTATATATGGCGACATAGTGGGATGGGGCGCTCATGCCGCCTATGATTGATACTTATGATTTGAAGTGTTTTATATACTATGCACTTATAATAGTATCAAATGATTTGTTTTAAACGTATCAAGCATTCTTTGGCTGTTATAAGGGAAAACCCTATCCTCGACTGCGTTGCATTGTGTGATGGGACCTGGGTCTTATAACAGCTTCATTTTTCTTTATTTAGCATTGCGCTGTTGGTTTTATGCACTGGTATTCTTGGGAGGAAACCCGTTCCGTGTTATACGGCGTGGTCCCTTGATTTACCTAATGATTTGAAATAAAGATTAATAACTGTTTTAGTTCTCACACCAGTCACATGACTGACCTGGAGTTTATTGTTTTAACCTAAACTCTGGGTGCCCCTATTTTCGACACGGGCAGCTAGTAGTTTTGGTTTTGCAGATTTATATTCACAGGATCCTGGTTTACAGCTGGAACGATATCCGGAAAGCTTTGTATCCGTATATCTCATTCTAGTTGTGTATTGTATTATTTTCCGCTGCTATGTATTTAAATGTAATTTAAATCTCTGATATTTCTGTGTAATATTCATTTATACTCTGTATATTCTTGTAATCTGATGCATTGTTGTAATATACAATGAAATGTTCTTCTGTATGCGTTCTGTTTTGTCGTGTTCTCAAACGATAGGGCGTTTCGAACGGTCTGGGTCGGTTTAGCGACTGGTTCGGACCGAGCGAAGTTCCTTGCCGTCACATTTGGTATCAGAGCTTTGGTTTACAAAGCTCAGAGAACAAGGCACATTAGAACCATACGAAAGAATTCATCAGATATTGGATTAGCAATATCCAATGGAATGACTCGTTAGAGATAGGATCAGTAGTATCCTAGAACGGGTGTGAAGAGTATATTTTTCAAATGAAAACATTTTGTTTTGAAAATTTAAATCAACTATTCGTATTTGATTATTTGTTTATATTGATTTTGGGCAATTCAGTATATAAAGAATTTGCATATACGCCTTGCAAACGTATATTCAAAGTTTTAATATACTGGATAGATATGGAATCACATTCTAGTCGCCCGGAGATGGTACTGATGATTGTCATGACATCATCCGTATTTATATTCGTGTTTCGAATGTGTGATTTTCTATATATTTCCATTAGGCTGGTGTGAGAACCCAAAACTTATATAGTTAGAATTCATTGTTGTGATTTGGCATCAAAACATGATTTTTTGTATATGTATCAAAATTATGAATTTGAAACTCTAATTCACTAATTGATTGATGTTTGTATTGTTTGATAATTTTGAATCATTATGCCTAATTGAATCAAATATTGAATTGTATTGAAATTTGGTCGCATTTGCTTGCATATACATATACTTACATTGAACAGGTCATAGCAAGGAGGCTAGAGACGGAGAATAAAATTTGTTTGCCCGACAAATAGGTACATGTTTATTACATAATTTACTGTTTTGTTTGGGTGATGATGATTTTATGAGCCTATTGGCTAGCCGCTTGGCTTTTTCTTTTTCTTTTTGAGATCTGAAGGACCGGGAACGCTATTTGCAATTTCCCGATGCTCCCATTGCAGGGGAGGTTATGGCGAAATTTTTCGAAAATTTAGGGTGTTAGCCAAATTTTTGAAATTTTGAAAATTCTCAGAAACTGAAAAGTTGGAGAATGGAAGCCAAATCGAATGTAGGGCTGAATAATCAAACCACTTTCGACTTTGTTCCTTTTCGGGGACGAAAAGTTTTAAGTGGGGGAGATTGTAACAACCCGTAAAATGCGAGCCAGTTTGAAAATTTTATTTTGGCAATTTTAGCGAATTTTGATTATTTAAAAGGAATTATTTTAAAGAATATCGACGAGAAATTTATTTTGAATATAATTCGATCGTATATATTTTACGCGTCGTCGTTAGAATATATAATAATTATATATAATTATAAAAGGAATTGAAAATGGCGCGGTAGTTCGATAATTCGATTTCAAACTTCAATTGAATGTACCGGGTGCAAAACAATCCGGATTTTAGTGAAACCGAAAATAATGGAATCTAATAGTGAATATCTTTCCAACGAATCCGAAAAATCAAAAGTTCGTAGCGGGAATCAAAAGATATGTCCAGTTGAAAATTAGAAATAGTCGCTGTGGAATTTATATATATTTTAATATAATATATGGCCCTTAAAAATAGCCATTTTGCAAACGACCTCGGATTTCGACGAAACCAGTTTTGTTGGATTCGCAGTGTAAAGTTATTGCTAGATTCCAAATTTCATAATTTTTCGAATCAATATGTGAGCGTGGCAAAGGAAAACGCGTTTGACCAGTTTCAGTTGATTTTAATCGACTGGAAATTGGCCATTTTTCAAACAGTCTCAGAATTCGACGAAACTAGTTTTGTTAGGACCGTATCGTCAATACGAAGCTAGAAAATATTTTTCTGCAATTTATAGAGTTATTATGTGACCCCGGTAATTTGAAATGTACGTTTAAAATTCAATATAGTGATTTAAATGTAAATTTAACGGAAACTGATTCAAACGGTCGAATCAGCTTACGATACATATCCCATTGTGTTCGGAATGGGGGTAATTCGCTATGGACGACAGGCGGTGGGCCTCGTTTCGAGGTCTTAGGTAAAAGTCAACTTTATGCAATTAAATTAATAAAAAAAAAAAAAATATCTTTCTCTTTTATCCTCCAGGCCCCCCCCCCCCGTTCAAAAAATTAAATTTCAGAATAAAAAAAAAAAGAGGGCGGAGCCCTAAAACCGCTCGACGGAGCCACATCGCGCGAGGCGCTGCTCCCCCCATCTCCGACAACTCCTCCGCCGCCCTCTCAGGTGAACCCCCCCTCGTGAAAACAACCGAGCGCCTCCCCTTGAAGCCCTCGACGCCGACGAAGAAGCCGCGCCACCCCCCCCCCTCGAAGCAGCCCCTCCTGCCACCACCGATCGAAGACCCAAGCCGCCGACGAACTGCGAAGACCTCCCCCCCCCTCTCAGTAAGAATTTCTGTTTATTTTATTATTATTATTTTTTTTTTATTTTTTTTAAAAACCGATTTTAATAATGATTTTGTTTTAAAAATAAAAACTGAAAATGTTTAAAAGTAAAAAACTAAATATTTTTAAAGGTATAAAACTGAATATTTTTAAAAGGAATTTTTAAAAGTAATAAAACAGGAATTTTTAAAAAGTATTAAAAACTGGAATTTTTAAAAGCATTTTAAAAACCTGAATTTTAAAACATAGAAAAAAAAACTGATTTATTTATAAAGTATTAAAAACTGAAATTTTTATAAAGTATAAAACTGGATTTTTTTTATAAAGTATTAAAACTGAATTTTTTTTAGAAATAAAAACTGGTTTTTGAAATAAAGGATAAAAACTGAATTTTATAAAAAAAAAAATAAAAACTGATTTAGTTTTAAAGGTAAAAGCTTTAACATGGGAAGAAAGGTTTGAACTTTCAAGCAAAGTAAAAATCATATTTTTATATGGTGAAAGCAAAAGTAAAAATCATATTTTTATGTGTTGAAAGTCGAAATAAAAATCATATTTTTATATGTTGAAAGTCAAAGTAAAAATCATATTTTTATATATTGAATAGCGAAGTCAAAATTCGATTTTTACATATTGAGTAGCATAGTAAAAATTCTATTTTTACATATGTAGAGGATACGGGCGAAAGCGACAATAGGCGAAGATTTCTATTAAGAAGAGTCTTGAAGTTGGATAGCTATTGGTGAGAATTTCTCACCTTTCAATTTATTTTTCTAGTTATATATATACTAGGATGCAGACGGTGCTTAGTAGCACCCGACACCCGTCCACAGACCATGGACTTGTTTGTTTGACTGTTTGGTGATTGATTGTGATATTGGTTTGAATGTGGTTTGTGGTGTGAAAAATCGAATCGATAAATTGGTTAGGATTAGACGTGCGCCGTTATAAGGCGAAGGAGTAAGGCTAGGTTAGACCCTTACTCCAAAGTTTGTGGTTTGCATAACGAATTGATTTGATTGATGTGTGAATGGCGTGGGCCTTCACTAGACCGGGGATAAGGCTAGGCCTTGTCCCGTTTCTAGTATCGTGCCGTTATGCCGCCGAAATTTTCTAAAATAAGTTAGAAAAATAAAATTAGCATTTTATTTAACGAATGAACTGAATATAAATTCATATGTTAAAATAAAATGTGTTATCGTTAAAAATATAATTTTTAACGTGAATGTGAATAAATAAATATTCATTTACAAACCAGACGGTTTGTTTATGTACACCTATTTGAATGACGTTGATTGGGTCGATAAATTTTACACATCGCCTAACTGCACAAATAAAATATGTGTTTGATTGTTTGAAACCCCACACGGGTGTTAGGATGAAATTTGAAGTTCACTCATCCTGATTTATTAAATATGTCGATCGATTGATTGACAAGCTGCTATAAGCGTTAAATGTCTATATTTGATGCTTATACAGTGTAGTGCACTTTGGTTGATGGTTGATTATTCATCGTTGTTGATATATACATGTGTTGTAGAAAATCCATATAATTAACATTATATGGTAATTGATTGGGCCTCATTCCAGTTTCGAGAAAAAAAGAAATATTTGAAATAGAAATATTTGAAATAGAAATATTTGAAATAGAAATATTTGAAATAGAAATATTTGAAATAGAATATTTGAAAATAGAAATATGTGAAGCCGTGAGGATTAGATTGACGCCATTTTGACGTGAACGATATTTATATCGATTTTATTCATTTTAAAATGAATATTGAAACGTGATTTCGAAATCGAATATTTTGAAATGAATTGAATTGAAAACGATTTCGAAATGAATTGAATTGAAAACGATTTCGAAATGAATTGAATTGAAAACGATTTCGAAATGAATTGAATTGAAAACGATTTCGAAATGAATTGAATTGAAAACGATTTCGAAATGAATTGAATTGAAAACGATTTCGAAATGAATTGAATTGAAAACGATTTCGAAATGAATTGAATTGAAAACGAATTCGAATTGAATTGAAAGCGAATTGAAATGAATTCAAATTGAATTGAAATTTGAATTGAATAGAAATGAATTTTGAAACGAATTTATAAAGAAGAATTCAATTTTGATTTGAATTGAAAAGGAAGTTGAAATTGCTTTTGAAACGAATTTAAAACCATTTATATAATTC
This sequence comes from Allium sativum, assembly GCA_030737875.1. Taxonomy (NCBI): domain Eukaryota; kingdom Viridiplantae; phylum Streptophyta; class Magnoliopsida; order Asparagales; family Amaryllidaceae; genus Allium; species Allium sativum. Next base: position 479,579,744 of record CM060926.1, on the reverse strand, counting down.
GTTTTAAATAGTAATCGACGAAATATATATTATATATATAATATAATGGCCTGAATAGAACGCGCCGCGCTGCGGCAGTTCGCGAATTTCGACCATTTGTTTCAAACGGACATTACGGGAGATCCGACCGTCGGATTCTCCTAAAACCGGAACCGTTGGGTTCGTATCGAAAAGAGCTTTCTAATGAATGTTAGAAATTTGAAATCTAACGGTTGGATTTGGAGATACGTCCAAATCAAATTCGAAAAAGGTCGCTGTAAGTGCAGTTCGATGGCCGTTAATGGAAATCGACCGTACGGGCCTTGATAAAATTATTAAAAATAGTAATAATTTGTGTAAAATCATAAGAAATGATTTGTGAAAGTTTGGGATGAAAAACTCCATATTTGAAAAGATAAAAATAGATTTTTATCGAAATGAACTAGTTTTGAACTAGAATTATAATTCTATTTATTTTTAAATAAATAAATTGAATTTGAAATGGTTTTGAAAATAACCAAAATTTCCAATGATTGCATTGGAGTGGATTTGAATCGAAATTGTCTTCGGAATATTTCGATGTTGGAATTCGTGATATTACAGGTGTTGTTATGGAAATTTGAAAGATATATATGTATATCGTTATTTCCAATACGACATTTGTTAATCGTAGAATTTGATATTGAATATAGGCCGATATAGTTTCTATTCAGAGCCTTGTATTGAATATCGAATGTGATTTGGGTTTGTCGTGAATGGTGTCTTCACTAACACTGTTCTTGAACCCAGTTGAGAAAAGATTAAATCTTTTTATTTAGATTTAATGAAGTGTACCAATTAAATGATATTTAATTGGAATTGAATTGGTATTGATTTTTGGGTTTATCGTGAACAGTGTTTTAAATAACACTTGTTCTTTAACCCGATAATTAATCGAATGTGATTTGGGTTTGTCGTGAATGGTGTCTTCACTAACACTGTTCTTGAACCCAGTTGAGAAAAGATTAAATCTTTTTATTTAGATTTAATGAAGTGTACCAATTAAATGATATTTAATTGGAATTGAATTGATATTGATTTTTGGGTTTATCGTGAACAGTGTTTTAAATAACACTTGTTCTTTAACCCGATAATTAATCGAATGTGATTTGGGTTTGTCGTGAATGGTGTCTTCACTAACACTGTTCTTGAACCCAGTTGAGAAAAGATTAAATCTTTTTATTTAGATTTAATGAAGTGTACCAATTAAATGATATTTAATTGGAATTGAATTGGTATTGATTTTTGGGTTTATCGTGAATAGTGTTTTAAATAACACTTGTTCTTTAACCCGATAATTAATGGAATGTGATTTTGGGTTTATCGTGAATCGTGTTTTTAAATGACACTGATTCTTTAACCCAGATAATGATTAAAACTAAGTGGAGTTTTAATGAATCTTTAATTAGATTGAAAGGATCGAGAATGGAGTATCACCAGTTTTGCTCCAGGCGATAGTTAAATCTTTAATTAGATTTGAACGTGAAATTTAGAAACTAACTGTCGGTTAGCCAAGCAGAATGGTTTTCTGGATATTGATCTGATGTTGGTTTCGGCCTTCGGGGTTAATATTTGGGGAATTATTCTCTTGATTAATTTACGGTTAGTGACTAATGAACTGGAATGAGGCGTATGTTGTGTTTGTGTAACACTTACTTAAAATATACGCGAGTTATTCGGAAAGACCGGGTTTATCCCATTCTGAATAACTGATACGACGATAAGTCGAAGATGAAGACGATGGTCGAAGACCGGAAGTCTTCACGTCGTTTGGGTGATAACTGATGATCTTGATTGGGCTGTACACCCAAGAAGATGGAAACAGTTAGTGATCGTCCAGACGTACTTGGAGATCGATGGATATGCGGGGTACTAGGTGCCTCCGGTTTCGTTCAGACCCAGAACGGACTTGTAAATGGACTGTGTGTCTGACATCGGATTTCATTCTGTGTGACTGATATCGGTTGCATAGGATGGCTTGCCTGTGTGGCATGCTAAGATGCAAATGATCGAGGCTTCTGTTGAAAAGCAAAGTCTTGTGGTGATGATCAAAGCACGGCCTTTGTGGCGTAGCTTTGTGTAACGTTTACCTCGCGTGTTTCACACCCGGTATGAACCAAAAACGGGAGACGGACCTCAGGGAGGGCATGCGTTTCTTTCTAGCTAGAAGTGGCGTCAGTGGTTTTACACGCCCTGACGAGTTTGACTTATGTGGTTGTTGCTGTTGCGAGGCGCCTCGGTTATATCGGTTTCGGCCGAATGCATTCTGGTCGGCTGACGGACCAGACTTACACCCCATAGGGTGGGGAGACGTATTGTTCAGGCATAATAATCCACTCCGTGTGGACCGGCCCTGACGATCCAAGGCTTGCCTGCGCGCTTGCCTGAGACATGGGCTAGATTGTCTCGAATCGGTTGAGGACTATCTTTTGCCTCGGTTCATAGATGGAAACCCAATTTCCAAATACGAGACTTTGCGGTTTTGATTGTATATCCTATATATGGCGACATAGTGGGATGGGGCGCTCATGCCGCCTATGATTGATACTTATGATTTGAAGTGTTTTATATACTATGCACTTATAATAGTATCAAATGATTTGTTTTAAACGTATCAAGCATTCTTTGGCTGTTATAAGGGAAAACCCTATCCTCGACTGCGTTGCATTGTGTGATGGGACCTGGGTCTTATAACAGCTTCATTTTTCTTTATTTAGCATTGCGCTGTTGGTTTTATGCACTGGTATTCTTGGGAGGAAACCCGTTCCGTGTTATACGGCGTGGTCCCTTGATTTACCTAATGATTTGAAATAAAGATTAATAACTGTTTTAGTTCTCACACCAGTCACATGACTGACCTGGAGTTTATTGTTTTAACCTAAACTCTGGGTGCCCCTATTTTCGACACGGGCAGCTAGTAGTTTTGGTTTTGCAGATTTATATTCACAGGATCCTGGTTTACAGCTGGAACGATATCCGGAAAGCTTTGTATCCGTATATCTCATTCTAGTTGTGTATTGTATTATTTTCCGCTGCTATGTATTTAAATGTAATTTAAATCTCTGATATTTCTGTGTAATATTCATTTATACTCTGTATATTCTTGTAATCTGATGCATTGTTGTAATATACAATGAAATGTTCTTCTGTATGCGTTCTGTTTTGTCGTGTTCTCAAACGATAGGGCGTTTCGAACGGTCTGGGTCGGTTTAGCGACTGGTTCGGACCGAGCGAAGTTCCTTGCCGTCACATAAACCCCAACTTTCATCACACATTAACTTTAGAGTTTCTAAAATGAAGGTAAGAGGGCTTACAATGCTTATGCGGACTCAAATGAGTATAACAAATGCAAGAAACCCCTTATGCAACTAATTAAAGCCCCCAAATGCAAGCAAACTTGATCAAGACTCCTCCTTTATGATGCCAATTGAAAAACAAGCCTTTAATGCAAGCTAAGGAGGATCATACAAGCCTAAATATGCTTGTATGCATGGAAAATTACTTGGGAATTATTAATGAAGAGATTTGAGGCTAGGGTTTCTAAGTGGAGGCCATGAGAGTTTAGATTTTGGCATAGTTTTGTTGCTAGAATGATTTATGGGGTTTAAGGGTAGGATTAGGAGCTTATTTATAGAAGATTAGAGTGATTTAGACCATAGGATTAACCCTAGGTGAATTTTGGCCCGTCAGATTTAGGAACTCTCTAGAACCAGACCACACAACCAAGCCCAAACCAAAGAGGTGCGCCAGGCTAATCTGCCTGGCTACCCCCTGTCGACAGGGCTGTCGACAGGGCAGTCGACTCCCTGGGGACCCTGTCGACAGGCCTGTCGACATGGGGCCCCTGGCGGGAATTTTCCCGCCTTGGCCCAGCTGGCCCAATTCTTTAAATTTGAATCTGTTTTTACTTAGGATTTTTCTGGAGACTTCCATGGGCCTTAACTGGGTCATACGGACTCCGATTTTCGAAAACTCGGACACTATTCCGCGTATTTTTCCAAGACGAACGCAATGGCATAGCCCGTTTCCCTTGATTCCCATTTTATATTTTAATTCTGCCTCAATTTATGTTATAACAGATTATTGAAAATACGGGTTGTTACATTCTCCCCTCCTTAAAGGATTTCGTCCCCGAAATCTTCAAATTAGGAAGAACGTATCCTACCATCCAATTATCCATCTACTCAAAGCATCATCCACGAGCAATCATTGTCCTACAAGATTCTAAATGCTGGATGAACATATGCAAAAGTGTGTGTATATGTACTTATCTAATACAAAAATCAGGCGGTTACTGATACAGTAAACCTCCTTAATGCATATGTATGTAAATCAGGCGGCTACTGATACAGTTAACCTCCTTAATGCATATGTATGTCGGTGAAATGAATCCATATGTATGCAGATTCCTAAATTCATAGTATCTATATGAGTGCACATAACATTCATCCATATGCAACATCCATGTGATAACACAACAAGTTTCAACCATGAATAAGTGTAAGCACTCATGCATATGCAACATGAAGAGTGTGCGAGCCGATCTAGTGCCTAATCGTGTATAATGCATCCACGAGCAACCACTTGCAAACACTTGCAGCCACTTGCAACCATCAAGCATAACATGTTTCAAACACATGTTTCAACCAAAAGGGTTTCTACCTAAGGTTCTCATGACAGGATAGGCACGATAAACTAGATAAACTCCTTTTTGGATTACAAGAAATCCATTCAAACTTTGACATATAGTACTAACCGATGAGTCTTAACCCCCTTATGGAGTTTACAACAGAAATAAGATCGAGAATGGGACCGAGAGGATATATGCAAAAGACAACTTGCAAGCAAGCTCCACGGGAAAACAAGGGTCAAGAATGCACTCTTAAAAAGAGATATGATGCGCGTATCTAGTCTTCACTCTTCTTGGTCACGTCTCCTTGAGATTAACTCCACTGTGCTTTGACTATCTTCCACTTCATGATTCCTTGGCTTCCTAACTCCTATTTCCCAAATTCGAGTTGGAACTCATTTCATTATTGCCTCTCGTCTTTCTTTCCCACTTATTCTTCTTTCTGTATACTTGGCTTAAACATACTATAACCTCATGATTTCATGCAAGCTCTCCAAAATTCACTAGTGAATCCTGGATCTCGTCTTCTTACCATAAGGTATTCCATGCAGCAGAACTTTTCTTGGAAATACCACTCCACGTTGCCAATTGCCCTTATAAACGTGATTTCCTATAGCTCAGGCTTAATCGACATGAACCATCCGCCTATAGGTCGTACCTAGATTCAGTTGCCTACCCATGGCTTTCTGCAGGCTATTTCAAAACTGGCCAACTTCTTGAGGGTAAACCGTTGCTGACCACGATGCAGTCCTCTCGCTCTTCACCGGACTGAAATGAGCACTCTTCGTGAGTCTACCTATTATGACCCTCATACCCGTATTCCCTTTCTTTGATCTAGGCAGTCTATCCACATAATCTATCGAGATGTTTTCACACTTCCCTTGCGAAACTTCCAATGGAGGTAATGGCCCACTTGGCTTCTATGACTTGGCCTCAACCTGGTGGCACAACATGTATTCCGAAACCAACTCGGCCACCTCCTCGAGTGATGCGCATCTTCAAGAACCTTCTTTACCAAGTCTTTCACTCGAGGAACACATAATCTCTTATCGCGCCTTAGTCATCCTTTATAATATACCTATCGAGGTGACCTAACATCTCGCCTCGAGTCGACTGGTCCATGTTCTTGGCCAACTGTGGGTCTTCTTCCCGTGGAACTCCCTTCTTGATCCAGAAGAGTAAGTCTAAGCTCCGGGAATGCTAACTAACTAGCCAAACGGAGAAAGCTTCTTACTTCAATTGCCCTTCTCAGAGCTTTCCGGTCTCAAACCGCAGCCACTTTAGCGGAATCCACCGCTAAGCCTTACTTAAGAACTATGTGCCCAAGAAATCCAACTTCTTTCCTCCAAAGTGGCATTTGGAGAACTTGACCTTCAACCGGTGGCTCAAGCGTATCCATCTCCTTCTTGAGATGTCTAACATGTTCTTCCTCGTTCTTTTGAGGAGATCAAAATATCGTCTATGACGACCATGACAAACTTGTTCAAGGACCCCCTAAACACCCTACCCATCGAGTTCGCGTAATATGCGGGTGCCTTAGTCAAACCAAATAGCATGACTAACCATTCTAAAACCCATCCAGAGCCCTAAACGCAGTCTTGTCAATTCCATCCTCAGCCATCCTAAGCTGATGGAATCCGGTAGCTAGATCAAAAGAAAGCGGAAGCTCCTACAAGCTGATCAGACAAATCATTGATCCTTGGTAACGGTTACCTATTCTTCTTACGAAGATCAACACATAAGCGAAGCAAACCGTCCACATTAGTAACGAATGCTACTGGAGCACCCTACTCGAAAATGTTTCGTCTCAGGAAGTTCTTCTCAAGCAACTCCTTGACTTGCTTTCTTAACTCTCATTTCGTGAGGTCATGTGCCTAATCGGCCACGAAACTGGCTTGGCATTACCAACCAGATAATACGGAAATCTATCCCCAGATATCAGGATATTCTCGGACCACCCTCACAGATTGCAAACTATCGATAGACGAGTTGAGGGATTCAAGATATCATAACATGACGGGACCCATAGGGTTGCTAGAAATTTCTAAGGGTACTGCTGAGGCGAATCATGAGCCTCACAACCCTATATACACAAAAACCTAGAATGGCTCCAAAATAGGACAGCCATTCCGTGCCCAAAACCAACCCATATCCCCTGAAGCCGAGAATATAAACATCCCACGAGAATTCTATACTCAAGATAGAAATTTTCAAATCCACTTAGACCACAGATAGGCGGGCAGAACCCCCAATTGGATTTGAAACACATACGGGATCATCAACTAGGCTAGTACTTAGGTGCAAAACTTTCAACTGGATCAGATGAAATAAAACTATGCGATGCGCCAGAATCAAACAAAGTTCGAACAGGGAAAATCAGAAAATGTAAACAAGATTTTCAACAGAAACACTACCTCTATCATGAGCTGGAAGAACGGGGTTGAGGGGATGAATTCGCCCTTCAGATAGTCCTGCACACTGAGTCTGACCTTGCCCTTGTTTCCTCGGGCAATCCTTGCTGAAATGTCCAAACTCACCACAATCAAAGCATTCGCCCCGCTTTCTCTTCTCCTTCTTCCTACATTCCCTGGCTATATGTCCAACTTTACCACAGAAGTTACATTTCATATTCTTGCCCCTTTTCCCGGAATTTACTCTTTTGCCTTGAGACTCATTTGCCTTGCTCTCTTTCTTATCATTGCTACCTTCTTCTTGAAGTAGGGCCAAATTCACTAAACTCTCGAAAGTCGCCCCCAAGGGTATATGAGACAGGGCCAAATCATGTAATGGCTCGTTTAATCCTAGAGCAAAGTGTAGGGCCTTCTTCTGGGCTGTATTAACCAAGTCTAAATCGTCCTGGGCCAGTTGATTAAACATATCTATGTATTCCCTAATAGTCATGTCCCCTTGCTTCAGTGATAAGAATCTCAGTCCAAACCTTCCTCTAAAGTCATCCCAAGTCTCAATTGGCCTAGTAGCGGTGGTGACTACCCACCAACGTGCAGCTTCTTCCTTTAGCAACCATACTTCTAATAAAACCTTCCTGCGGTCACCTATATCAAAGGTGGCTAAAAGATCTTCGGTCTCTTTCAACCAATTCCCTGCTTCTACAAAAGTCTCTGTTCCATTAAAATTCTTGCCACCCATCCTCTTAAAATTCTTGCAAGTTTCCGCGAAATCCGCTTGTGGAGGCTGAGGGGGAAGAGGAGCATCAGCTACGGGAGGAGGAGGAACAGCGGCCTCGACTGGGGGGACAACATTAGGGACACCCGGGACCGGTGCCGTGACTTCCAAGTACCGACGAAACCAATCGGGTATCGTTACTCCTTCGGGCAAGATGAGATTATCAGACATGCTGGAAACGAAAAGGAAAGAGTTCAAACGAGGAGTCAAAGGATAGTGCTAATGGCTTTTGGGGAATAGCCTTTTAAAACAACTAGACTTCTCTTTGGAAAATACTTTATACTTTGTTTTGAAAATAGTTTTTCAAAAGTTTTTAAAAACCTTTTTATCCCTTCTCGTAAACCATATGCTCTGATACCAAATGTAACACCCCACCTCCGCCAGGGTCACTCGCAAAGGAATGCACTAGCTTTGGAGAGGCATTATTGGTAAGCATGCATAGTGATATAGCAAGGCAGGACATGACATATATATATATATATATATATGTAAATAAACAGGGTAAGTAAATAAAACAGCGGAAGATTTATAAACTATTTCAAAACACAAGTCTGGTACATCAAAATGTCACTTTCCCCAAATTTCAAGTCTAGATAAATACATCATCTGATAAACTGAAAATACATAAGTACTATCCCCAAATAAGAGTGATAAACCATAGCGGCTCAAGTCCAAAGCATACTTGAGCTATCCAAGGAAGCAGCTAAAATCCAAGATAGGCTCCTGTATTCCCTCCCTGAGAACCTGGGGGGGGGGGAAACGGAAGAAAAGAGGCGAAACAAAACGGGTCAGTCAAAAAGACTGAGTAAGCCCTGCTACGATCAGTCTATAAACTAATAAAGTTAACATCATGATGGAAACTGAGATATTGCTAACAACATACTGGCATGATAAAGTAACTACAAGATAGATAGAGGTGTCATCGCATAAACATGGTTAAGTTTTGCACCACAGTGTACTAGCAAACCAACATAACAGGTATTGATCCCTTAGCCCAAACTTTGGCCAAATAACATGAAGTGACCTTAATATAAGGTCCAACCCAACGGTCTAGTCGATCGGCTCCCTACAAGCTTAACACGTCAAGTGTTGATGTCCATACGGCCCACATATGGATGTAGGTAGTCTGTGCTGGGCCCACCTTTGGGTGTATCAAGCCCTCGGTTGTCGACCCCGGACACTTAAGCAATAATGCACAGCCCTAACCTACTGGTACCTGTGCCTCGAGTTTGTCCAACATCGGACTACGTGCACGTCCGTAGCCCGCCGGACCCGCACCGCTGTACCACTCAGCCGTCGCTTTGGTCGCTTACATCAGTCCAGTAATCGTGCCCCGCCCTAGCCTAGCCCCTAGGGTTGTGAGTGATACCAAACTGGGATTACTGCTGGAACAGACCACGCTGCTAGGGTTTCCTAAGGAGGTTAAGTGTGATTTAACCCTTCACTAATCCTGGATTAAACTGGTTAAGTGTGGCTTAACCCCGTTCTAATCCCTTGAACTCCCAAATGGATTAAACTAGTTAAGTGTAACCAACGGTTCAGAACTTAACCACATTCTAATCCCTCGAATCCCCAAATTGGTTAAGTATTAGTGGACCCTGACTTAATCCTAATCATGAGGCATTAATTAATTTAATGCACCTTAACCTCTCACATTAGACCTTGTTGTGGTTACTAGTTAGGCCGGGCGGGTCCGGGTAGCTTTACACCACAACTTGGTCTAACCTCGGGTCTTGGCACCCCATGACCAACTTCCCACATTGGGTCCTATTGTTTGTAGCCACTAGTTAAGCCGGTCGGTTCCGGGTAGAATTACGCTACAAACTCAACCCAACCTCGAGTTGGCCACACTTATGTTTTCTAAGTGTCATGTCCACTTTATTTCAAAACATAATTACAAGTCAACAATTACTTGGGTAGACCTAACTTAATAGGTAAATTCCCAAGGGGTAGACCTAACTTAATAGGTAAATTCCCAAATCTTATATTTTCATGTATTTTAAGTTTACCCCAAAACCCCCAACGTCATTCTATCGCTTACATATTCTTAGTAACGCATAAAGGATAGGAAGAGGGAACTTGGCACAACATACATGATAAACTTGCACAACAATCATGCATAACATGTTAGACTTGCACAACTTAGCATAGTGATCTTGCATATTACCATAAACATGTTAAACTTGCATAACTTAGCATGGTGAACTTGCATATTACCTTAATCATGCATAACTTGTCAAACATGCACAACTTGTCATTTTAAACTTGCATAAGCATGCATAACTTGTCAACATGCACAACTAGTCATTTTAAACTTGCATAAGCATGCACCACTTGTCAAAACATGCACAACTTGTCATTTTAAACTTGCATAAACATGCTCAACTTGTCAAACATGCACAACTTGTCAAAACATGAACAACTTGTCATTTTAAACTTGCATAAACATGCACAACTTGTCAAAACATGCACAACTTGTCATTTTAAACTTGCATAAACATGCACAACTTGTCAAAACATGCACAACTTGTCAAAACATGCACAACTTGTCATTTTAAACTTGCATAAGTATGCATAACTCAATAAACATACAAATCATGGCTTAGCAAACTTGCATAAACATGCATAACTCAATAGACATACAAATCATGGCTTAGCAAACTTGCATAAACATGCATAATTTATTAATCTTGCAAATCATGGCTTAGTATACATGCATAACTCAATAGATTTGCAAATCATGGCTTAGTACCCTTGCATAAACATGCACAACTCAATAAACATACATAAACCCCAACTTTCATCACACATTAACTTTAGAGTTTCTAAAATGAAGGTAAGAGGGCTTACAATGCTTATGCGGACTCAAATGAGTATAACAAATGCAAGAAACCCCTTATGCAACTAATTAAAGCCCCCAAATGCAAGAAAACTTGATCAAGACTCCTCCTTTATGATGCCAATTGAAAAACAAGCCTTTAATGCAAGCTAAGGAGGATCATACAAGCCTAAATATGCTTGTATGCATGGAAAATTACTTGGGAATTATTAATGAAGAGATTGGAGGCTAGGGTTTCTAAGTGGAGGCCATGAGAGTTTAGATTTTGGCATAGTTTTGTTGCTAGAATGATTTATGGGGTTTAAGGGTAGGATTAGGAGCTTATTTATAGAAGATTAGAGTGATTTAGACCATAGGATTAACCCTAGGTGAATTTTGGCCCGTCAGATTTAGGAACTCTCTAGAACCAGACCACACAACCAAGCCCAAACCAAAGAGGTGCGCCAGGCTAATCTGCCTGGCTACCCCCTGTCGACAGGGCTGTCGACAGGGTAGTCGACTCCCTGGGGACCCTGTCGACAGGCCTGTCGACATGGGGCCCCTGGCGGGAATTTTCCCGCCTTGGCCCAGCTGGCCCAATTCTTTAAATTTGAATCTGTTTTTACTTAGGATTTTTCTGGAGACTTCCATGGGCCTTAACTGGGTCATACGGACTCCGATTTTCGAAAACTCGGACTCTATTCCGCGTATTTTTCCGAGACGAACGCAATGGCATAGCCCGTTTCCCTTGATTCCCATTTTATAATTTAATTCTGCCTCAATTTATGTTATAACAGATTATTGAAAATACGGGTTGTTACAGAATTAAACAGTGGAAATATCGTAATTCCGCTTGTAGTATCAGTTTAAAACGCAAAATACATTGGATGTAAGAAGTTCGATTTCTAACCGATCGCATATATCTTGTAAATTTGGTTAGAATAACTTGAATGATATGATAACGACATTTGAGTTACTCAAATATGGTTTGGTCAATTATGGAAGTTATTATAGAGCTAAGTGAACAGAAGGAAAAGTTGAATGTCCTCAAATCGGGTTGATTAACTCCAATTTTCTGAATTAGATATACTCTTCAAGTATGAATATGAATGCAAATCATCGGCATGCAAAGGAAACGATTCTAGTTTAAAGTATCTTGTATATTTATATGATTTTCAACTATTTAAACATTGTATGTTAATTTCAAAGATATTTAAATAAACCTTTTTTGAGTTAAAGATATATACGTCTAAAAATATTTTATTTGTATACTTCTTCAAAGTTTAATATATGTAAGTATTTTCTCCAACCATTTCTATTTTATAAATTTCTAAATATATATATATATTAATTTATTTATAAAAAATGTATTATTTTCAGATAATTTCATTTAATTTGGAATTGTTTCGGTCCTGAGTCCTTTGATTTGAATATAATGAATTTGTTTTGAATGGTTCAATGAATTTGAATTAAGGAAATATCGAAATCGTGATCCTTGGTTTGTAATGGTTGATCAAAAGTAAGGCATTAAGAAAGACAATTTATAAACGATCATTTCTTATTAATCATTTCTAGATTTAGAAAAGAACTAAGAGATGTATGTGTGTATATACATATGACGGAAAGCACTTGTTTTGAAATATGAAGCGCTGGTTGTTTGGAAATACCCGGATCAGAATTTATTTTCTGAAAACATTCAAAATAACCATATGACGTAAATATTGAAGATATGAAGACGACGATTGATGACCGTGGTTCTTCACAAGTCGAACAGACCGCCTACTGATTGGTTTCTTTACTGATAGCTACAGTAGAGAGATGCCCCTATTACCGGAGTGGCAGAAAGTCCGAACGTATTTGGAGAATTTTCAGATTTTGTTTCGTTCAGACCCAGGACGAACTTGTATGGATTGTGTGTCTAACATTATGGTTCTTCACAAATCTCATTGGTGCTTGGCTTACAGCCATGTAGCGTTCGGACTCATGTGCCTTCCAGAACCAGGGGAGTTCCCTTGCTCCTGCTGCGTACGATTAGCCAGCCTTGAGTCCGGGGATAGCTAGCCAAGTCCAGTAAGTGTGATTCTTTTCAGTCCCCTACCATGAAATTCCATGAGTAATTCAAAGGAGAAAAATCTAATTGGGTCCGGACCTGGCCTTTAACCGCCTCTCTGATTGGAAGAAAGATTCTCTGGGAGCATAGGTTCTCAAACTTCCAATAGATGATCTACCCGAGAGATTCAAAGAGAAACGGAAGAGATTGATGCAAATCAGTTTTTCTCCAAGCAAGACAGTTGCAATAGGGAGAGTATAAGTACTAAATGGAGTCTCAATAGAAGTCTTTTTACCCTTGAAAGAACCTCCTGGGAAGTGGATTGAATATATGGGGGGTCCCCTTCGGGTGCCTGCTGAGCAAGATGAATTGTGATTTCCTCTTCTATGGACGCGCCTCCGCCTCACTATGACCCGCTAGCAACCTCTGAAGCGAAGTAAGACCCACTGGTATTTCACACCCAAACGACTTTGTTCACCACAGAGCTGCGAAGCCCAATTAATATATTGCCTGGTCTTATGGATGATAGAGTTGAGTCTGCTGCTCATAGAGTGTACGATAAAGCCGCCTGGGAGATACATTTGAATGACTAGGCGCCTAGTATACCAAGTCACCCGAGAAGGGCAATTTTATTTTGCTTCAATATATTTGCCGATGCATTGAGTAGGAGACATGCCAATTTACGGACCTTGTTTCTCAGATAAATATTACTGTTCGCAAGCACCTTGTATGAAAGAAAATGGAGGCGGCGGATTGCTTCATTTGACCAGGGCCCTCTATCAATGGCATATGCCCTTGTCGTCCATTGATATGCATTTGGTTTATGACTTATGAGCTCGAAGTGGTTATGTATGGATGGAAATCTGTGTCATGTGGTGAATGGACAATGTGACATAGTTAAGAAATGAAATGAGCTTGTACGATCAGGGCATTGCTTTTCTAGGAGTGCTTTGTGTATGACGTGACATTGACAAAACCTCACACCTCGAATGATTAGAAACTGGCGGTTGGGTTATGTATATATATGTGAATTGAGGATGACCGCTGCAGCAATGGGAAACCACTTATGACTTATGGAATAAGGTATGTTTTAGGGCCGTGTCTGGTCGAAAACCATTGATCTACCTTGCGATTTGTATAGGTGTCCGCATCTGGATGAAAAAACAGTGATTACATTTCATTTGTTTTCTAATTGATCTTTCGTGCCAGGAATCATCAAGTTGGAAACCCAATCTCCAATATGAGCCATAAGGTTTTGGTTTGTATATTTATGTATAGCGACATAATATTATGGGTATTATGCCATATAGGATTTATACATTTATTTGCTAAATGGTTTTCCGCACTATATATTATAGGAAAAGAGGATTTTCATGTATGAAAACATATTTGGATATTATAAGATAAACTCGCCCATCTGGTGTGCGCTTGCATTGTGTGATGTAGGACGAGCTTATGATAGCTTCATTTTCTAAGGTTATTGCGAGTGGGCATTCACATGGAGTAAACCCGTTCCGCATCAGCAGCGTGGTCCGGTGAATTTCCAAACTTTAAAATGAATCCTAAAAGTGACTGTTTTTATGTTCTCACATCAGTCCCATGACTGACCTGGAGTTTATTGTTCCTTTCTAAACTCCGGATGCCCATTCATTTTTACATGGACAGTTAGTAATTTAGTTTTGCAGTTATGTTCATTGGAGCAAAGTTCGGAGCGCTTTCGGAGTTGGAGTCCATGTTAGAGTTGAAGCTTCCGCTGGGTCCTTTGATCATCCCCTGAGAGTATATTTCCTTTCTTCCGCTGTATCTTTGTATGTTGTAACTCTGATAGTAATGTATCTCTGATGTAATACTGAAACTGTTCAATAAAAGATTTTGTCAATTTTGTTCAATGTATTTATGTACCCATAACAATTCGCCTTTCTGAACGGTTTAAGTTGGTTTGATTACCGATGAGAACCGGATAAAAATGTAGGTCGTTACAGCACTATTACAGAAGGAAGACAAGGATGGCAAGAAAGAGATAAAGGTGGAAGTACCTTAAGACAAGAAAGTGGAGGGATCACAGAACAAGAAGATGGATTCCAAGAAAGGCGGGAAGAATAACGAACCCAGTGACAAGAGGAAGTGTAATTTTTGTGGCATACCTGGACATTTGATTAAGGACTGCATAAAGAAGAAGAGGAATATGGGTGGTTATTTTCAGTGCGACGAGACATGACACATGGTTAAGGACTGCCCAAGAAAGCAAGGGCAAGGGCAGAGGACTGGATCTACTTCTGGAGGGCAGGTTCATGCTCTTATAGCACCTCCGCTAGAACGAGGTCGAAATATTTCTGTTGAGAGTTCAGTTTATCTTTTTGATCATCCTGTTTGTACTCTCTTTGATTCTAGCGCACCACAATCTTTTATATCCACTGCTTTAGTTGAATCTCTGCACCTAGACACCAGTATAGTAGAGGATCCCTTGGTTGTTTCAAATCCAATCGGTGTGACAACAAGTAAAAGCAGAGAAAAATAAGCCCGGTGAGTTGCTTCACCCATTGGAGGTCCCGCAATGGAAGCGGGAGAGTGTCTCGTTGGACTGTGTTGATGGGTTACCAAGATCAAGGAAGGGTAATATGGGGATTTGGGCCATGGTAGACAGACTTACTAAGAGCGCCCACTTCATTCTAGTAAAGAGTAAGAGGACTGCTCCATGGTTAGCCTCCGTATACATTCGAGAGATAGTTTGTTTGCATGGTGTTCCTTCTAGCATAGTGAGCGATCGCGATCCTATCTTTACTAGCGAGTTTTGGAAGAGCTTGCAAGAGGCGGTAGGGACTCCGTTATGTTTGGGCACCGCATATCATCCTCAGAAGGACGGCAAGACCGAGAGGGTGAATCTTATTCTAGAGGACATTTTGAGGCTATGTGTTCTAGACATCGGAGGTACATGGGAGGTGCATCTTCCTTTGGTGGAGTTCGCATATAATAATAGCTTTCAGTCTAGCATTGTCATGGCACCTTTCGAGGATCTTTATGGACGACCATGTCGTTCTCCTACATGTTGGTGGGAATCTACGGATAA
The DNA here is from genome assembly GCA_030737875.1 of Allium sativum. Lineage (NCBI taxonomy): Eukaryota > Viridiplantae > Streptophyta > Magnoliopsida > Asparagales > Amaryllidaceae > Allium > Allium sativum. Next base: position 479,563,978 of record CM060926.1, on the reverse strand, counting down.
GATCTTGCTTTGGCCCAATATGATTAGAGAGACATCAGAAAAGATCGATTTGATTCAAAGGAGAATGAAGAGGGCGCAAGATAGGCAGAAATCTTATGCGGACAAGAGGAGGACAGATCTTGAGTTTGATATTTGGGACATGGTCTTTATCAAGGTGTCTCCATTATGGAATGTTGTTCGCTTTGGGTCCATTGGGAAGTTAGCACCAAGGTTCGTAGGGCCATTTCCTATTAAGGAGAGGATTGGACAGATGGCATACGGAGTGGAGTTACCCGAGAGACATAGTGGTGTACACGACGTATTCCATGTATCACATTTGAGGAAGTGCTTGCATGAAACCGCGGAAGTGGTAGAGCCAAGCTTGCTTAGAGAGGTGAAGATAGAGCGTGATGTGACGATTCGACGAGCTCCTACATGCATTCTTGTGTCGGAGATTAAGAAGTTGAGGAATCGAGAGGTAAGGCTAGTCCAAGTGCAATGAGGAGATGATGAGAACGATGCTACTTGGGAGACGGAAGAGAAGATGCGTTCATTGTACCCTTTTCTTTTCGAGGGTATTCCTTTTAATTTCTCCTTTATCGCTTAGCTTGTACTCGTTTTATCTTTAATATGTCCTCTCGCTAGTATCTTTGACCTTTAGACAGGGTAGTTCTATGGTTGAAACATGTGTTTGAGACATGTTATGTATGATGGATGCATGTGGATGCAAGTGTCTGCTAGTGGTTGCTCGTGGATGCATATACACGCACTTTAGGCACTAGATCGGCTCAATCACCTTCATGTTGTATATAAATGTGTGTGCATATTTAAGATAATGGATGTATAATGGTTGTGTTATCATATAGATGCTGCATTTTGATGAATGGTTGTGCACACATGTAGAAATAATATGTATCGATAGGATTCTTTTGCATACATAATGGACGCATGGCACTATCATGATTTGCATCAAGGAGGTCAACTGAATCAGTAGACCGCCTGATTTTGCTTTAGATAAGGAACATATACACACACTTCTTGCATATGTTCATACATCATTAGAAATTTTGTAAGGACAATGGATGCATGTGTTTGATGGTTGAGTAGATGGATGATTGGATGTTAGGATATGCATTCTCCTTAACTTGGAGATTTCGGGGGCGAAATCCTTTAAGGAGGGGAGAATTTAACACCCCATAATTTTAATATTAATGTTCACAAATTAAAGAATAATTAATCTCAACGGTGAGAATTAAGGGAAACGGGTTACGCCATTGCGTTCGTCTCCAAATTGTGCTTGAGATAGAGTCTAAGTTTGCATAAAACGGACACCGTTTGAAGGAGATATGGACGAACGAAGTTAAGCGGAAAAACCAGAAGAAGAAGAGGAAAATAATACAAATGCACTGGCGCACTTGGGAAGTGCGCCAGTACAAAAATACACAGGCGCACTTCCAAAGTGCGATCAGTCCGAGCCGAAAGCCTGCATAGCTTTCTGTTATGATCTGATCCATACTGTGACTCATTGCTGAGTCCTTTTTGATTCCTTGGTAAGTCATTAGGGCAGAGCTGTCACCCTATCCTGACTGAATGGTTTTGATTAACCCTATGTTCATCCGACGGCTATAATTAAATTGAAATTCTATATAAACATGTGTAGACTCAAACCATAAAATCAAATAAAAATTGGAACTATGGCTGTCATGCTATCATCTTGCAACCTAGAGTAGCCGCCACCATTTAGGAGGAAGAAAAGCCAATCAACTCAATTCTATTCAACTCTAATCTAAACAATAACGAATCTACTACAAAGGTGAGCTAAATCAATTTCAGAACTCAGATTCCAGAACTCAAGACCTACTTTGAGTTATGAGTTCGATTTCTTTAATAAGATAATTAACAATTTAATTAGGTTGAGTTATGATTTGGGTTATATAGTTATGTTGTGAATCATTGACCGTTATGTTATCATCCATGTTGTATATCTATGATGTTATTATCTATGTTGTAAAGTTGTGATGTTATTATCTATGTTGTAAATCTAAGTTAATTGTTGGCTTATGTACAATCAATTCATAATGATGCTTCATATGCTAGCTTGGTTATGTTTGTGGAACTAATTTATATGTGAAATCATATGTTTGTATGCAAGTTTAGATGTTAATTTAGATAAGAATCATATGCAAGTTAGTGAGAATCATATACAATCTTACATGTTTCATGACATCTATTTTATGTGTAAATTGGATCTAAATTTAGGCTATGACATGTGTGAGTTAGATGCAAGTTTACATCATAGTTTATGTTGTATAAATCACATAAGCAAGTGTGTGTGTGTGTATATATATATATATATATATATATATATATATATATATATATATATATATATATGTTGGAGTATGAATCATGTAATGTAAGTTTGTGACTATTGCCTATACAAGTTTACACCTTATGATTAGATCTATGATATCCATAGTTTATGCAAGTTTGTAACTTTTGCCTATGCAAGTTTTAGATGAAAAAACGTATTCACACATGCAAGTTCACCCCTTATGTTTAGATCTAGTTTTTATTCTATGCATGTTGTGATGTTTTCTCTTATTTTCCATAAGTTAGACTATTCGAGTCTAACGTATATTTCATGTTAAACGAACGAACGTACAACGTAGGGCAATGGGATAATATTGGCATAAATGCCTTAAATGTTTTGTTAATTAGTATAATTTTATATACCATAAATAGGTGGACATAACTGAGTCAATTATGGACATAGTTAAATTTGTAATTGATTGACAATTTTAATAGGGAATTTAATTCAAATTGGGAATAATTAATTATGTGTAATTAATCGCCTAAGACACGAGGTTAGACTCGTTTGTGGTGTAAGACTTCCCGGACCCGCCGGACAAATCCAGTTGCCACAAATGCCAGTCTAATGTGAGAGGTCAAAAGCATGAATTAAATGTGTAACAGTTGTAAAGACACGAGGTTAGGCTCGTTTGTGGTGTAAGACTGCCCGGACCCGCCCGGCAAATCCAGCTGCCACAAATGCCAGTCTAATGTGGGAGGTCTTTACAAGGTTACGATCTTAATGAATTATGAAACACATAGCCAGATAAACATGTAGTGGGACATGAGGTGGTTAAGTGGGTGCCTTGGGTTGCATGTGGAATTTAGTGGGTGCCTTGGTTGGAATTTGAAATACGAGTAGATGCACTTAACCAAGATTGAAACGTGTAAGAAGACATGAATAAGATTGGGGTTAAGTGGGAAAACCCTTAGAGGGGACCAAGCATAGGTGGAAAGCTTGTTTCATGCATGGGGCCCCTTTTCGGACCAGTAATGTAACACCCCACACCCGTTATGGTCACTCTCTAAGGGAATGCCATAACATCGGTGGAGTATTTTAAGTGAATATAGAATAGAAGAATTACAACAAGACTGATATAAGTAATACTTGAAGCTTTTTAAAACATCATTTCATTGCAGTGGAAAGTAAGACATGTTTGGTTACATCACAAAACCATAATAAGAGTCAAGTACAAAATATCCATCCTGATAAATAAAAGTACATAATCCCAATACATGAACTGATAGCCATAAAAGAAAGGGTAAGCTGAGCTCTACACCTATGGTCCAAGCTCCAAAAGAGAATAAAGCAGCCTGATCAAAGCCCACTCGTACTAGGCCCACTCTGATAACCTGAGGGTTGGGAAAAAGATAAAAACAACGGGGTCAGACATAAGTCTGAGCGAGTCCTATAACTTTAACAATACAATCATTAAAGTAACCAGAGAAGACATAAGCTTGATATACGGTAACTTCTGGGGATGAATGGCTACACTAAGCAGCTTGGTAGACTTAGGATAAACTAAGATAACCGTAAAGACGCATCCACCCACCCAAGGATAATTACTACACTGCACCACACCAGTCATTCCTACTTAAAGGTTGATCCCCCTAAGTGTACTTAGTAATTTAGTAGTTTCGTGTACCCCTATCTGACTACATAGGTGTACCCACTACTCCCCAAGCGATCGGCTCCCTTACGTAGATACCCGTGCTGGTCCCACGATGGGGTGTATCACTACCCAAAGTGGCAACCTGATAATATCAACGGTGCACGGCTTTATATCTACACGATGCAACAACGACTTACCAACCAGCCCGGGTCCACACACGCATTTGAAACCCGTTGGTCCTGCGTTGCCACCGCTAACCCGGTTTGGCCTCTTATAGTCAAGCCCAATATGCGTGTCCCGTCACTCGACTAGAGTCGAGCCTACTAAGATACGTTTGGGATATTGGTTGAAATGGGCCCCCACAAGCTAGCACCTAAGCTTGTTATTTCTAGTGAATCCCACTTAACCCTTTAACCATGTCCACTTACATGTTATACATTTTGGCTAAGTCATTTAATCATATTCTAGTTGTCATACAAGGTACCCACTAGATTTCCACATGCCACCCCAAAGCACTTACTTAACCCTTTAACCATGTTTTAATTACATGTTTCACTTTGGTTAAGTATTCTAATCGTATTTTCTATTGCCACCTAAGGCAACCCACTAGTCTCCTCATGCCACCCAAGGCACCCACTTAACCCCTCATGTCCCACTACATGCTAATATGGTTAAGTGTTTCTTAATTAATTAAGACCGTGATCTCCCATAAAGACCTCCCACATTAGACTGGCTTTTATGACAACTGGTTAAGCCGGTAGGGTCCGGGCAGTTTTACGTCATAACAGAGTCTAACCTCGTGACTTTACTTTAATCACGTATTTAATTTGTGCCTAAGACCTCCCACATTGGGCTAACATTTGTAGCAACTGGTTAAGCCGGTAGGGTCCGGGCAGTTTTACACTACAAATGAGTCCAACCTCGTGTCTTAGTCGATTAATTACACCTAAGTAATCACCCCCATATTTATTAATTATCCCTAATTAATATTCACATTTACAAGAATATGGGTAGACCTAACACAATAGGTAAATTCCCAATTCCATAACATGGGTAGACCTAACTCAATAGGTAAATTCCCATGGGGTAGACCTAACTCAATAGGTAAATTCCCACTTATGCTTATTCATTTTATGGTATGCTTAATCATAACAATTTCACACCATTTCATTAACATGTCTATTAACCCCATCGTTTCCCACGTACTTATGCTAACACGACATATTTCCAAGAGAAGATTCTTTCACAATTAACATGGGTTTCACTTAGCATACATTAGCATTAATCATGGGTTAAAAGGTGTCCACTTACATCATGATATTAACCCAACTAGCATTAATAAATAACCCAACTTGCATGAACATACATATGTCATATATAAAGGCAACTTGCATAAGTGTTCATAGGTTATACAAAGGTGAACTTGCATGTGTCTTAAAGGTGTGAACTTGCACAACATGTTACATGTTAACTTGCATAACATCATACACATAACTTGCATAATATTATAAACATAACTTGCATATCAACATACACATAACTTGCATAACATCATGCACATAACTTGCATAACATCATACACATAACTTGCATATGAACTTGCATAACAACATGCACATAACTTACATAACATCATACACATAACTTGCATAACATGTTGAGCTTGCATATAAGCATACACATAACTTGCATAACATGTTGAACTTGCATATAAGCATACACATAACTTGCATAACATGTTGAACTTGCATATATGACTTGCATCTTAAAGGAGGGTAAACATGCATATATATATATATATATATATATATATATATATATATATATATTCATAGCATATAAAGGTGTCATCTTGCATATGTATGCATCACATTTAAAAGGGTAAACTTGCATGTCATGATTTATGCATAATACCAAACACTTAGCATGCATAAAACCACATACTTAGCATGCATAGAATCACTTACTTATTAGGCATAAACCCACCACTTAACTTGCATAAACCCACAAATCCAACTTGCATAAACTCACATATTCAACATGCATAAACATAGGATTAATATTAAACATAGATTAGCATATTCACATCATATCATATGACTTAAAAACCCATTAATCCTCATGCAAAACCATAGATCTCATCATATCTCATCTACTTAATTTAGCAATTGATCATCAAAGTGATAGAAACACACAAATAGCAAATTTGCACTCCAAATGAAGAAGATTAAGATGCTTAGAATGGATTAGAGGATGATTAGAGAGTGATTAGCTTGCAACCCTCTTCATAAATTAGTGGAGGCTCCTTCTAAGATTTAATTTGGCGGCATGTAGCCCTCAATTCTATTTTTAGTATGGATTAGGGTAGGTTTAGGGTGTATTTATAGATTAGGTGAGTGTTTTAGGCCCTTAGATTAACCCTAGATTAGATTAGGACCCTTAGATTTCGGAAATCTCTAGAACCCAGCCCAAGACTCAACCAAAAACCAGATCTGATGCACCCAGATCAACAGGGCCGACACCCTGTGTCGACACCCCTGTCGACAGGGCTGTCGACACCCCTGTCGACATGCCTGTCGACACCCCTGTCGACATGCCTGTCGACACGGGGCTAGGCGGGAACTTTCCCGCCCTTTCCGCTTTTGGCTCCAAACTTGTTTTAGAACTGAATTTTAAATCTGTTTTTAACTTTGAATTTTCTGAAAACTTCTTTGGGCCTTAACTGGGCCATACGGGCTCCGATTTACAAAATTTCGGACTCTATTCTGCGTATCTTTCCGAGACGAACGTAATGACGTAGCCCGTTTCCCCCGATTCTCACATTCGAGATTATTTATTCTGCAATTAGTGAATCTTAGCATTAACTGAAATACGGGGTGTTACAAGTAACCCATTAAGTATCTTTGTTTGCTCGACCCAAGTCGAGGACGGGACATGCGTACTGGATTTGATTATAAGAGGTCTAAACGGGTCAGTAGTGGCAACGCAAGTCCAATGGGTTCATATGCGTGTGTGGGCCCGGACTGGTAGGTAAGACATTTTTGCTCGTGTATATATAAGCCGTGTGTTTTTGGTAGTATCGGGTTGCCACTTTGGGGAGTGATACACCCGGCAGTGGGGCTAGCACGGGTATCTATGAGTTAGGGAGTCGATAATGGGGGTAGTGGTTGCACCTAGTGGAGATAAGGGCAGACAACACCTATGGAAGTAGCTAGGGGTAAACGAAACTACCATTAGCAGTATTAAGTTCTATAGGCGGGATCAACCTTTAGGGTGACAAGTGATGGTGCAGTATAGTAATTATCCTATAGTGATTAGGGGCGCCTTTAACGTTATCTTTTTTCGTCTTATTTCCTTGTTTGTTCTATCATACCCAATTGTTCACAGTCATTTCCTAATTTTCCAGCTCATGCCTTATCCTAGTTATTTTGATAATTACATTGTTAAAGGTATCGCACTTGGCAGACTTTATGTCTAACTCCCTTTTCTTTCCACCTCTTTTCTTCCTTCCCCCCCCCCCCAGGTTTGCAAGGAGGGAATACTACATCTTAATGTCGATTTCCTTCAGTTGCTTGAAGAGAGTAGATGTATCGCTTGGGACTCTCTCATTTTTATGGCTTTGCTTATGCTCAGTGGGGATTTATGCATTTATGTTAGTTAAGTATTTGCTTCTTTTTGTACTTTGAAGTTTTTGGAAAAGGCTATTGATCATGTTGTAATGGTTTTGGAGACTACTTAAACTCGTTTTGAGTTATGATGCTATGAAATAAGTTTTAACTTCCGCTGTATTATTTTATTTATTTATTCTTGTAATTTATCTGTTCTATACAACAATAAAGCTTCATGGACATTGATGCATCCCCTTTGTGAGTGACAATAATGGACATGGGGTGTTACACGTGGTATCGGAGCTATGGTTACAAGACTAGATAAAAAGTTTTGAAAAGTGCTTTCAAAAGTATTATATTCCTAGAAAGTATTTTCAAAAACTTGTTTTAAAGAAGCTACTTTGAAGGAAAGTTAAATTTAAAGGCCATAACCCCCGCAAGCCATACATCTCTCTTTTGCTTCCCTTGTTTTGAAATTCTTTCCTTTTCTTTTCAACATGTTTGGAGCATCTGAGATACCAGAGGGTGTTCATGTACCCGGGTTGTTTCGTCAATATCTTGAGGCTAGGGCCGCTGCCGTGGGTCCGGACAACGTTCCTCCTCCTCCTCCCCCAGCTCTAGTCATTCCTCCGCATGGAGATACTTTCTCCAAGATATGTAAAGACTTTCGTTCGATGGGTGGAAAATCTTTTAGTGGGTCTGAAACGTTCATTGAAGCTAGAAATTGGTTGAAAGAAGTGGAGGATCTGTTTGGCATTTTCGATTTGGACGATTGTAAGAAGGTCCAATTGGCTGCTTGGTTGATGAAGGACGAAGCTTCGTTTTGGTGGGAGGTCACTAATGGTGAGCGTCCAATTGATACATGACTGGATTTTAGGCGTAGCCTAGGGGCAAAGTTTCTCTCACGGGCTGAAGAGAATCTATACATGGAAAGGTTTTTGGCATTAAAGCAAGGAAATCTGTCAGTAAAAGAATACGTCAACAAGTTCCATCAGTTGGCAAGATTTGGCTTGGACTTGGTGAATACACCTGAAAAGAAAGCCCTGAGATTTGTTAAGGGTTTGAACGAGACGCTACATGGGTTAGCTATGACCCACATCCCTATGGGGGCAACCTTTGAGAGACTAGTTGACATGGCGCTTATGAATGAAGAGGAGAAGGGTGCCAATTCTAATAAGGCACCCGAGAAGAAAGGGGATCAAAAGAAACCGCAGAAACAACAACAAAACAAGAAAGGTAGGAAGAACAATAATGGCAAAGGAAAGAAGAAGTGTTTTAATTGTGGGACGCCAGGCCATCTGAGTAAAGGGTGTAGGAAAAAGAAGTAGACTGGCTGTTTACATTGCGGAGAGGCAGGTCATCTATTTAAGGACTGCCCAAGGAAACAAGGCCAAGGGCAAAGAACTTCTGGAGGGCAGCTTCAGGCTCTCGTGGCACCAGGGCAGGCAAGGGAGCATGTCCAGGCTCTCGCGGTCCCACCGCTGCAAGAACGAGGTAGAAACATTTCCGTTGAGAGTTTAGTTTTTCTGTTTGATCATCATGTCCATACTTTATTTGATTCTGGCGAATCACATACGTTTATCTCTGCATCATTAGTTGAAACACTGCACTCAAATACTAGTCTTGTTGTGGATCCCATTGTAGTCTTAATTCCTATTGGTGGGTCGGCTCATTTATCCATGGTTTGCAGGGATTTGAGATTGTCTATCTTAGGCGTTGGTTTTGAATATAATGCCTTTGTGCTTGGTTTCATGGGCTATGTGTTGATTCTAGGGATGGATTGGCTAGACAGATATGGTGCCATCCTAGATTGTGAACGAAGGGTAGTAAAATTGTTGACTCGTAGTGGAAAGACCCTTGATATTTCTTGTGACCCTAGAGGATCAGTGATGCTTAGTTATCTTGAGTCACTTGACGCATCCAATGATGATTTACATTCTGTTCGTATAGTCCGTGAATATGTTGATGTCTTCGATGAAGTGAGGGGTCTACCCCAAAAACATGAGATAAACCTTCGTATTTATCTTATAGACAATGCAAAACCAGTATCTCTGCCTGTATGCCACATGGCTCCTCGTGAGAGGAGGGAACTCAATAAGCAAGTAGGGGAGTTGCTTAAGAAGGGGTTCAAAAGATGTAGTATATCGGAGTGGGGTGCTCCAGTATTTGCCACAAAGGCAGATGGGTCCGTTAGACTTTGTGTGGACTATAGAGGACATAATAAACTTACTAAGAAGAATAGGCACCCACTGCCGAGGATTGACGATCTCTTTGATCAGTTAGTTGGAGCCTCAGTGATTTCGCAGTTGGACTTAGCCACCGGTTTCCATCAGTTGAGAGTGGTTGAGGATAGCATAGACATGACTGCCTTTTGGACTCCGGACAGGTTCTATGAGTGGCTTGTAATGCCCTTCGGTTTGACAAACGCCCCTACATTATTTATTGACTTGATGAGTAGGGTGTTTAGGGAGTACCTTAATAAATTCGTGGTGGTCCTTGTGGATGACATCTTGGTCTTTTCCAAGAGCGAGGAAGAGCATGCCCAACATCTTAGGGAATTGTTGGAGACCCTTCGAGCACATAACCTTAAAGCTAAATTTCCTAAATGTCACTTTTGGAGGAAGGAAGTGCAATTCTTAGGGCACGTGGTTTCCAAAGAAGCGATAGCTGTGGATCTCACGAAGGTGGTGTCCATCCAAGATTGGAAGTTCCCTAAAAAAGCTATCGAGGTGAGAAGTTTCATGGGTTTGGCTGGCTACTATAGGAAGTTTATCAAGGACTTCGCAAAAATATCAGCCCCATTAACACGCTTGACGAAGAAGAACCTAGTTTTTACGTGGGACACAGATTGTGATGATGTGTTCCAACGTTTAAAGAGAGCTTTGACCACAGCCCCAGTCTTAGCGTTGCCAGATGGGAGTAAGCCATTTACTGTAGTGACCCGCATTTTTAGCTGTTGAATAATTTATTTATTTAAATATTAAATATCGATTTATCGATATCGAGAACGTGAATTAAATAATATTGAATATTTAATTAATAATTATAATATAATAAAATATATTATAATGTTGAAATAATCAAAAATATTGGAAATGCAAATATTCTGTGAATGGGGTCATCCCAAAGATGTAATTCAACTTAGATTGGATTATATTGACGAATATATTCAATCGACAACAGTTTGAACGTATAATTATAATATAATTAAAATAGAGTACGTAATGACGCGGCAGTTCGCTATTTGGCGATTTGAACTTCAACTGAATGTACAGGATTCGTTTTAAGCCGGATTTCTGTGAAATAAGAAACGTGTGGAGCTGGTGGAGTATATCTTTCTAGTGGAAGAGAAAAATCGGGATTTTGTCGTGTAGATTTTGAGTTATGTCCAAATCAAATTTCAGAAAAGTCACTGTGGAATTCCTTTATAATTTATAAAGGAATTATTTATATTTTAAAAAGGAATTTCAATATAAATCGAATATCGGGTTGACCCAGATTTGGAATATCGAGTTGGAAATTCATATGGGATTATTTTGGAGCTGTAGGGTATTCTGGGGTGAATATATACAATAATACAAATTTGTTTATATTTAATTTAATTTTATTTAAAAATATTTATATATTTAAATGGGCTATTTAGAGCTTTAAAAATAGCCAGTTTTGCAAACGAAGTCGGAATTTGACGAAACTAATTTTGTTGGATCCGCAATGTCAAATTACTGCCAGGTGTCAAGTTTCGTGATTTTTAGGGTCACTGTGTGGCCGTACGGATTTTTAAAATGAAAAACAGTCAGTATTTCGACGGTTAAAAATACACTGTGTGAGCAAACAGAGTCGGAATTGGACGAAACCAGTTTCGTTGGGACCGTAATGTCGAACTGTATCTACATGCCGGTTTTCGTGATTTTTGGGGTCAGTGTGTGATTGTAGAAATTTTAGAGGACGAATAAAAATAGCATTGGCTTAAAAATCAATATATAAATGGAATATAAAAATAATATAATTAGCCTATATAATACCCCAACCATTCCTAAACCCTAACAAAATTTTCCATTCACTGTTCAGTACTCGTTTGAGCCGCCACCCTAAAAATTTATACCGAGATCTTCTGAAAATCAAAACAATTCAAAAGCTTGATGAAATCGAACCCTGTGTGATTCATTAGTCTAAATAGACTTCGATCTTCACTCTGGTATATGCTGTTTTGGGTTCATCACATTCCATCGCTGCTATTTTTCTGGGTACATCGAACTTAGGGTTTGGGTGTTTGGGTAATTGGAGTTTCAGTATGTGAATCCGAGTTCGAGTATGGATTGAGGGTAGTAAATCGGGTTTGCTGACAGTTCTTGTGTGGAACCCGTTCCAGTTTTTGTCGGGACTGGAACAAATAGTTCGTGGATTATCCGGTTCGACGCTAGTGGAGTTCGGAGCGCGAGATGGCAGTGGTGTTGTTGGGGTTGGTGTACTCGAAGGGAGAAGTAAAATGGTGGTTGTTTTGATTTCAGTTTCAAGAAGAATGGAGATCGAAGTTGGAGGAAGTGGCATTGGTAATTACCTGGAGCTTGTATTTCGGTTTTGAATTGGGGGAGAAAGTAATACGGGTTCAGTCTGGTAAAAAGAATGGTAAGTGGGCCAAATTGAGGGTTAAGCCCAATAAAGGTTTAAGGTTTTATTTTAATTTAAAATTCAATAAGTGTAAAACTTGTAATGCTTATAACTTTGTCATACCTAATCAGAAATTCGAACCGTAAGTTGCGTTGGGACCGTATGGACGAGAGCTTCACAATGAAGCTGACTGGAGGTGGATTGTGGATCGTATGAATTTATGGAGAAATAAATTGTTTGATTCAAATAAAATAACAGTTTATCGTTCTTTAACGATGAACTTCCAAAGTGAGTAAATCTCACCAACTTTAAACAGTTTATAATGTCATGTTGTATTTTTAGAACTATTAGAAATTGTCTGTTTGATTGTGTATTGACTATTTGATTGAACTGCTAGTCAGTTAGTAGAAAATATATATATATATATATATATATCTGTGTATATATATGTAAACCGTTAAATATATATATGTTGATTCTTCTATCAGAATATTTCCTATCAAAGTGAAATCGGTGTCAATCGTATTGTCTAACATCTGTGATGCAGGGAAACAGGTTGGAGGAATCCGACTGGATTCCTCATAAGTTATTTTATTGTTTTTCATATATTTTAATATATGGTGTGAATTATAATCTGTTGTTGATTGTGTGTGTATGGACAAGATTAGACATCGTAATTTGATATGTTAAAATACCATAACATGCCGAAATGTTGATAAGGGGATTTTCAAAGTGATATTGAAAACAGAATATTTATATATTGGAATATGTATAAATAAAAGATATTTATAAATTTAAATATTTATAAATAAGGAATATTTATAAATTGGAATATTTATAAATATGAGATATTTGAAAAGAAAATAATTACAAACTATTTTCTTTTTGAATGGAAAGGCCTGTGTGGCGAGTTTGGGGATTTTCCCGATGCTTCCGGTACAAAGGAGGTTATGGCGAATTTTCCCGGGAATTTAAGGAGTTAGAATATTTCAAGAATAAATTTGAAAAGGAAATATTTGTAAACCATTTACAAATAGAATTGGAAAGGGAAAATTATAAAAAGGAAATCATTTTTTTAAAGTGTAGAACCGTTTTTTTTAAAGTAAATCTTTTCAAACGAATAAAACGTTGTTAAAAAGGAAATCTTTATAAAGTGAATAAAGTTAATCGAATATGGTATTCGAAGTTTGAAATCGAATATGGTATTCGATGTTAGTTAATCGAATATAGACATTCGAAAGTAGTTAATCGAATATGGTATTCGAAGTTAGTTAATCGAATATGGTATTCAAAGTTAGAAATCGAATATGGTATTCGAAGTTAGTTAATCGAATATAGACATTCGAAAGTAGTTAATCGAATATGGTATTCGAAGTTAGTTAATAGAATATGGTATTCGAAGTTAGAAATCGAATATGGTATTCGAAGTTAGTTAATCGAATATGGTATTCGAATTTAGAAATCGAATATGGTATTCGAAGTTAGTTAATCGAATATGGTATTCGAAGTTAGTTAATCGAATATGGTATTCGAAGTTAGAAACCGAATATGGTATTCGAAGTTAGTTAACCAAATATGGTATTCGAAGTTAGTTAATCGAATATGGTATTCGAAGTTAGTTAATCGAATATAGACATTCGAAAGGAGAAATCGAATATGGTATTCGAAGTTAGTTAATCGAATATGGTATTCGAAGTTAGTAAATCGAATATGGTATTCGAAGTTAGTTAATCGAATATGGTATTCGAAGTTAGTTAATTGAATATGGTATTCGAAAGTTAGTTAATCGAATATGTTATTCGAAAGGGGTTAGTCAAGTCGAGTTGGTCAAATAGAGTTAACCAGTTAGAGTTAACTAGGTAGAGTTAACCAGTTAGAGTTAATCAGTTAGAATTAATCGATTAGAGTTAAAACAAACTAGATTTAATCAAATATAGTTAAGTGAGACAGAGTTAGTCAAACATAGTATTCTGGGTAAGTTACCATCTCGAACGACTGCTAGCGTAATTCGCAGGGCTGTAAATAGCCTACGGCTGTCGGATGTTTCCTGAGGGAGTCAGGCATAACCATTGTGATCGCTGCGATCTAGAGTCAAGCGAATGGAGTTTAATTGAATATTAGTTATTCAATAGGAGTTAATCGAGTTGATCGAGTTGAGAAATAAGTTAAGTTAAATAAGTTAAGTTAAATAAGTTAAGTTGATCGGGTGGTTCAACCAAGTTAGTCGAGCCTAGTTAATCGAATCGAATTGGTCGAACCAAGTAAGTCGAGTTAAGTTAGTCAAGTTAGTCGAGCCAAGTTAATCGAATCGAATTGGTCGAACCAAGTAAGTCGAGTTAGTCGAGTCAAGTTAAGTTAGTCGAGTTAAGTTAGTCGAGTTAAGTTCGTCGAGTTAAAGTTATTGATGTTAGTTTCATCGAAAGGAGTTATCGATGTTAGTTTCATCGAAAGGAGTTATCGATGTTAGCTTCATCGAAAGAAGTTATCGATGTTAGTTTCATCGAAAGGAGTTATCGATGTTAGTTTCATCGAAGGGAGTTATCAATTATAGTTTAATCGAAGTGAGATTTTCAAATATGAGATATTTGAAAAGGAAGAGTTATCGAATATTAGTTATTCGAAGAGAGATTATCGAATATCGTTTATTCGAGAAGAAGTTAATCGAATATAGGTTATTCGAAGAAGAGTTAATCAAATAGAAATTTCTAGAAGAGAGTTAATCAGCAAATTCGATTATATCGAATTCGGGAAAGTACTTATACTTTCCAATGTTTAAATAGAGATTTATTTATATTTAAATAAATAAGTGTTAGGTTAATTATTCACTAATAAGAATAGAAGTTATAATTAAAGTTAGATAATTCGAAAGTAGGGATTATAACGTTATCGTTATAACCAATATATTAAATATAGAAGTGGATTAGTAAAATTGAATCCGAGAAAGGCGTAAAGATGTTGTTAAAGATTAAAAGATAAACTTTGACCATTTCGAAGTTATAACGTTGTTCAGTTAAGGTCTGAGAGGTATTTATACCCCAATTGAGTGACTTCCTTCTTAACTATGAAATGGTAAGGTTTGATCGTAAAGGAGTTTTGGAAATGTTTTCCAAGCGAGAATCAGAAATGTTTTCTGATAAAAGAAAAATAAGAATTTAGAATATAGGGAAACAGGAGATAAGTAAATAGATGAACTAAAGTGATTTATGTTAAATGATGTTTGTTCGATATAATTTCCATTTGGAAATAATATCGTTGTTTTGCACACTAGTTTGTCTTTGATAGTTAACTCACCGACTATCGAAGTTTTGACCATTTTAACGTTGTTAATATGGAGAGACCAGCTGGATTATTATCCATATAACCACTCTGTATTGGCATAAGCGTCGCGAATCATATATGCCAAAGATAATTGAAGACAAAGTAAAATGCAAGGGCTGTTGTATAAGTCTTAGATAACAGCGACTAAGATGGATATACGGAATAGTGCCTTCGGTTTGTCCAGTCCCAGGACAACTTGTATGGACGAAGGTCTGACAGAGTATATCCAATGGATCGCGTAAGTTGATCTGTTCAAACGTATTCACATTTGGTGGCGGAGGAATTCGTTTCTCTAAGCTGTATACCCATGTTATTTTTGGATAAGTCAATTTGTGATTTGGCGGGTATGACAATGGGACATTTCTAAGTGAATGAAGATGGATGTCTGACATAGTATTTTCAGACGGTCACGTACATTGATTTCTTCAACTATACCAAGAGTGGAAGCGGAGAAGGAAACTTCTTTTAGCTGACACGTAATGTATGGTTGTAGACGTCAATTAGTGATTCTGATGGATTTGACAATGTAGCATTCAAAGTGAATCTGATGTAATGATAAAGCGTAGCTTCTAGCCTCATCAACCGGTAAATGACAGAAATCGGGCAGGCAGCATGGCTAAGTCGGTCGCACCGAAGTAGGCTGTATAATCACCTATCTAGTGAATATTCACTTGTTTCTTAAATCTATCAATGCTGGCCCATATATATACGAGAACGGTTGCTGATCCCAACCGTTGGTGATGTACATTCGATACACTCAAGCGAAATGAGTGGTCGGTCATGTGTGGCTGAGTTACAAGATGTTCTTGTTGAACTCCAGTGTATCGTTCCTAGAGTACACTGATCGGAAGGTGGTTCCATACCTTGTCATAGTTGGAAATCCATTATCCAATACATGCTTGCGATTTTGATTGTATACTATATATGTAGAACGTGAGATGAAAGCGTTTCTGCTAGTTGATATCTATTTGTACATAGACATTATTATAATATCAAAAGGTTTTTGATATGAAGATATTTTGGATTCTCATAAGGGAAAAACCCGTTTCGTTCTGCGGCGTGGTCTTATGAGATATCATTTACTTGTTCATATACCTGTTTAAACTGTTTTACTCATACCAGTCCCATGAATGACCCGGAGTTTACTTTGTTGTTTTCCCTAAACTCTTGGGTGCCTAAATTTGTACGGGCAGTCAAGTAGTTAGGAATTTACAGATATACTGCAAGAGCGTGGAGCAGGAGGCTTCAAGATCATATAGCTATAGTTATTTCCGCTGTGTTGTAAGTGTTGTACTCTTATAAGTGCTATTGTATACATAACTGTTATATTTCAAAGTTATGTTATATATTATATGTTATTCGTTACACTGTGAGGTTCGTGTTACTCTGATGTTGTGTTCTTCTTCTTCTTCTATTCTAAGTTTCTATCTTATCTATTCTCACCTTCTAATTTATTTCATTAATTACCGGGATTTTTCGATGTTTTGGTTATCGACGTCGAGCTTACATCGATATCCAAAATCGCTCAAAAATACGGGTTACTACAGTTGGTATCAGAGCTTAAGTTAAGTGAATTACCTTGGCTCTGTGGCGTAACTTAGTAGAGATAGGATCAGTAATATCCTAGATTGAGTTGAGTGTATATATACGAGTGAACGTATATGTTATTTAATATAAAATGATTTTATATTGTGGAGATTTATTGGATGAGTAGTTTGTGAATTCTGGTCGATCAGTTTGATCCACTGTATCGATAGGGGTTACTAAACACTCGAATACGATGAACCGTCATAGTATGTTTTGAAAGAAGGGTAAAAGAAATAATTTTACCCGACTATATTTTAATATAGTATATTGGTTGTGTTGATTGGTAATATAATCGAGTAAGGTTACAAAAGTGAAATGATTATAAATAACTAATCAGAATCATATAAGTAAAGTATATGAAATAAGATGAATTAAATCAGAATTGGAATTAAAATAAGGAAATTTTAAGTTCTTGGGAGATTTTGAAATGTTTTCAAAATGGAAGTATTTAGTAATGGTTTTGGAAATGATATAGTATTGAAATCACTTGGGTCGCTGGAAGATAATTCCGATGATGACTGCGCAGTATCATCGGTGTGATTTTCGAGTTCTAAGTGGTGGATTACTACAAGAGATTTTGATTTGAATTGTTTTGAGAAAACAAGTTGTTTAGAAAATTCAAAGGTTTTGAATTGGCAGTATGATTTCAAATTGATTTGAAATAAAACCGGGAATTTAAGTTCTAGAAATTAAAATTTAACTAATGAAGTTAAAAAAAATAATGAGATGGTAAAAATAAATTGAAATTTAACTTGAACATAGTTAAATAGAATTGAATTGGATTAGAGAATAATCTGTTATGGAATTGGGTTGATGAGTCAATAATTTGGAATTTGATATTGGGGTTCGAATAAAAATTCGATTTGGATTTCAGGATATGAACTGATTGGAATTTGATTGAGATAACACTGGTATATGCTGAGTTGATAACATATGGAAGTGATAGAGTTGATATGCCCGACAAAAAGGTACAAGTTTATATTTTATATGAGTTTGGAATTTATGAGCCGAATTGGCAAGCCGCTTGGCGTTTTTATTTTCTTTTGGGTTAAAGAAGGCCCGGAGAGGCGAGTTGGAATTTGAGATATCGACCAGTGCAAAGGAGGTGCTGGCAAAAAAATTTCAAAAATTAAGGCGTTAGAAAATTTTCAAGAATTTTGAAAATTTAGTTAGTCGAAATAAATTAATATTTTAGTCGATATTAATTGGTTCAGTTGAAACCAGAGATAAGAGGTAAACAGATAAATTTTTACCCAGTATATAGGGTCGTACCCAAGCTTAGCAATTTCGAGGACGAAATTTTATTAAGGGGGGAAGACTGTAGTGACCCGCATTTTTAGCTGTTGAATAATTTATTTATTTAATTATTAAATATCGATTTATCGATATCGAGAACGTGAATTAAATAATATTAATATTTAATTAATAATTATAATATAATAAAATATATTATAATGTCGAAATAATCAAAAATATTGGAAATACAAATATTCTGTGAATGGGGTCATCCCAAAGATGTAATTCAACTTAGAGTTGGATTATATTGACGAATATATTCAATCGACGACAGTTTGAACGTATAATTATAATATAATTAAAATAGAGTGCGTAATGACGCGGCAGTTCGCTATTTGGCGATTTGAACTTCAACTGCATGTACAAGATTCGTTTTAAGCTGGATTTCTGTGAAACAAGAAACGTGTGGAGCTGGTGGAGTATATCTTTCTAGTGGATGAGAAAAATCGGGATTTTGTCGTGTAGATTTTGAGTTATGTCCAAATCAAATTTCAGAAAAGTCGCTGTGGAATTCCTTTATAATTTATAAAGGAATTATTTATATTTTAAAAAGGAATTTCAGTATAAATCGAATATCGGGTTGACCCAGATTTGGAATATCGAGTTGGAAATTCATATGGGATTATTTTGGAGCTGTAGGGTATTCTGGGGTGAATATATACAATAATAAAAAGTTGTTTATATTTAATTTAATTTTATTTAAAAATATTTATATATTTCAATGGGCTATTTAGAGCTTTAAAAATAGCCACTTTTGCAAACGAAGTCGGAATTTGACGAAACTAATTTTGTTGGATCCGCAATGTCAAATTACTGCCAGATGTCAAGTTTCGTGATTTTTAGGGTCACTGTGTGGCCGTACGGATTTTTAAAATGAAAAACAGTCAGTATTTCGACGGTTAAAAATACAATGTGTGAGCAAACGGAGTCGGAATTGGACGAAACCAGTTTCGTTGGGACCGTAATGTCGAACTGTATCTACATGCCGGTTTTCGTGATTTTTGGGGTCAGTGTTTGATTATAGGAATTTTAGAGGACGAATAAAAATAGCATTGGCTTAAAAATCAATATATAAATGGAATATAAAAATAATATAATTAGCCTATATAATACCCCAACCATTCCTAAACCCGAACAAAATTTTCCATTCACTGTTCAGTACTCGTTTGAGCCGCCACCCTAAAAATTTATACCGAGATCTTCTGAAAATCAAAACAATTCCAAAGCTTGATGAAATCGAACCCTGTGTGATTCATTAGTCTAAATAGACTTCGATCTTCACTCTGGTATATGTTGTTTTGGGTTCGTCACATTCCATCGTCGCTGTTTTTCTGGGTACATCGAACTTAGGGTTTGGGTGTTTGGGTAATTGGAGTTTCAGTATGTGAATCCGAGTTCGAGTATGGATTGAAGGGAGTAAATCGGGTTTGCTGACAGTTCTTGTGTGGAACCCGTTCCAGTTTTTGTCGGGACTGGAACAAATAGTTCGTGGATTATCCGGTTCGACGCCAATGGAGTTCAGAGCGCGAGATGGCAGTGGTGCTGTTGGGGTTGGTGTACTCGAAGGGAGAAGTAAAATGGTGGTTGTTTTGATTTCGGTTTCAAGAAGAATGGAGATCAAAGTTGGAGGAAGTGGCATTGGTAATTACCTGGAGCTTGTATTTCGGTTTTGAATTGGGGGAGAAAGTAATACGGGTTCGGTCTGGTAAAAAGAATGGTAAGTGGGCCAAATTGAGGGTTAAGCCCAATAAAGGTTTAAGGTTTTATTTTAATTTAAAAATCAATAAGTGTAAAACTTGTAATGCTTATAACTTTGTCATACCTAATCAGAAATTCGAACCGTAAGTTGCGTTGGGACCGTATGGACGAGAGCTTCACAATGAAGCTGACTGGAAGTGGATTGGGGATCGTATGAATTCATGGAGAAATAAATTGTTTGATTCAAATCAAATAACAGTTTATCGTTCTTTAACGATGAACTGCCAAAGTGAGTAAATCTCACCAACTTTAAACAGTTTATAATGTCATGTTGTATTTTTAGAACTGTTAGAAATTGTCTGTTTGATTGTGTATTGACTATTTTATTGAACTGCTAGTCAGTTAGTAGAATATATATATATATATATATATATATATATATCTGTGTATATATATGTAAACCGTTAAATATTTATATCTTGATTCTTATATCAGAATATTTCCTATCAAAGTGAAATCGGTGTCAATCGTATTGTCTAACATCTGTGATGCAGGGAAACAGGTTGGAGGAATCCGACTGGATTCCTCAACAGTTATTTTTATTGTTTTTCATATATTTTAATACATAATGTGAATTATAATCTGTTGTTGATTGTGTGTGTATGGACGAGATTAGACATCGTAATTTGATATGTTAAAATACCATAACATGCCGAAATGTTGATAAGGGGATTTTCAAAGTGATATTGAAAACAGAATATTTATATATTGGAATATGTATAAATAAGAGATATTTATAAATTTAAATATTTATAAATAAGGAATATTTATAAATTGGAATATTTATAAATATGAGATATTTGAAAAGGAAATAATTACAAACTATTTTCTTTTTGAATGGAAAGGCCTGTGTGGCGAGTTTAGGGATTTTCCCGATGCCTCCGGTACAAAGGAGGTTATGGCGAATTTTCCCGGGAATTTAAGGAGTTAGAATATTTCAAGAATAAATTTGAAAAGGAAATATTTTTAAACCATTTACAAATAGAATTGGAAAGGGAACATTATAAAAAGGAAATCATTTTTAAAGTGTGGAACCGTTTTTTTAAAAGTAAATCTTTTCAAATGAATAAAACGTTGTTAAAAAGGAAATCTTTATAAAGTGAATAAAGTTAATCGAATATGGTATTCGAAGTTTGAAATCGAATATGGTATTCGAAGTTAGTTAATCAAATATAGACATTCGAAAGTAGTTAATCGAATATGGTATTCGAAGTTATTTAATCGAATATGGTATTCGAAGTTAGAAATCGAATATGGTATTCGAAGTTAGTTAATCGAATATAGACATTCGAAAGTAGTTAATCGAATATGGTATTCGAAGTTAGTTAATCGAATATGGTATTCGAAGTTAGAAATCGAATATGGTATTCGAAGTTAGTTGATCGAATATGGTATTCGAAGTTAGTTAATCGAATATGGTATTCGAAGTTAGAAACCGAATATGGTATTCGAAGTTAGCTAACCGAATATGGTATTCGAAGTTAGTTAATCGAATATGGTATTCGAAGTTAGTTAATCGAACATAGACATTCGAAAGGAGAAATCGAATATGGTATTCGAAGTTAGTTAATCGAATATTTTATTCGAAGTTAGTAAATCGAATATGGTATTCGAAGTTAGTTAATTGAATATGGTATTCGAAGTTAGTTAATTGAATATGGTATTCGAAAGTTAGTTAATCGAATATGTTATTCGAAAGGGGTTAGTCAAGTCGAGTTAGTCAAATAGAGTTAACCAGTTAGAGTTAACTAGGTAGAGTTAGCCAGTTAGAGTTAATCAGTTAGAATTAATCGATTAGAGTTAAAACGAACTAGAGTTAATCAAATATAGTTAAGTGAGACAGAGTTAGTCAAACATAGTATTCTGGGTAAGTTACCATCTCGAACGAATGCTAGCGTAATTCGCAGGGCTGTAAATAGCCTACGGCGGTCGGATGTTTCCTGAGGGAGTCAGGCGTAACCATTGTGATCGCTGCGATCTAGAGTAAAGCGAATGGAGTTTAATCGAATATTAGTTATTCGATAGGAGTTAATCGAGTTGATCGAGTTGAGAAATAAGTTAAGTTAAATAAGTTAAGTTGATCGGGTGGTTCGACCAAGTTAGTCGAGCCTAGTTAATCGAATCGAATTGGTCGAACCAAGTAAGTCGAGTTAAGTTAGTCAAGTTAGTCGAGCCTAGTTAATGGAATCGAATTGGTCGAACCAAGTAATTCGAGTTAGTCGAGTCAAGTTAAGTTAGTCGAGTTAAGTTAGTCGAGTTAAGTTCGTCGAGTTAAAGTTATCGATGTTAGTTTCATCGAAAGGAGTTATCAATGTTAGTTTCATCGAAAGGAGTTATCGATGTTAGTTTCATCGAAAGGAGTTATCGATGTTAGCTTCATCGAAAGAAGTTATCGATGTTAGTTTCATCGAAAGGAGTTATCGATGTTAGTTTCATCGAAGGGAGTTATCGATTATAGTTTAATCGAAGTGAGATTTTCAGATATGAGATATTTGAAAAGGAAGAGTTATCGAATATTAGTTATTCGAAGAGAGATTATCGAATATCGTTTATTCGAGAAGAAGTTAATCGAATATAGGTTATTCGAAGAAGAGTTAATGAAGTAGAGATTTCTAGAAGAGAGTTAATCAGCAAATTCGATTATATCAAATTCGGGAAAGTACTTATACTTTCCAATGTTTAAATAGAGATTTATTTATATTTAAATAAATAAGTGTTAGGTTAATTATTCACTAATAAGAATTGAAGTTATAATTAAAGTTAGATAATTCGAAAGTAGGGATTATAACGTTATCGTTATAACCAATATATTAAATATAGAAGTGGATTAGTAAAATTGAATCCGAGAAAGGCGTAAAGAAGTTGTTAAAGATTAAAAGATAAACTTTGACCATTTCGAAGTTATAACGTTGTTCAGTTAAGGTCTGAGAGGTAATTATACCCCAACTTGAGTGACTTCCTTCTTAACTAAGAAATGGTAAGGTTTGATCGTAAAGGAGTTTTGGAAATGTTTTCCAAGCGAGAATCAGAATTGTTTTCTGATAAAAGAACAATAAGAATTTAGAATATAGGGAAACAAGAGATAAGTAAATAGATGAAGTAAAGAGATTTATGTTAAATGATGTTTGTTCGATATAATTTCCATTTGGAAATAATATCGTTGTTTTGCACACTTGTTTGTCTTTGATAGTTAACTCACCGACTATCGAAGTTTTGACCATTTTAACGTTGTTAATATGGAGAGACCAGTTGGATTATTATCCATAGAACCACTCTGTATTGGCATAAGCGCCGCGAATCATATATGCCAAAGATAATTGAAGACAGAGAAAAATGCAAGGGCTGTTGTATAAGTCTTAGATAACAGCGACTAAGATGGATATACGGAATAGTACCTTCGGTTTGTCCAGTCCCAGGACAACTTGTATGCACGAAGGACTGACAGAGTATATCCAATGGATCGCGTAAGTTGATATGTTCAAACGTATTCACGTTTGGTGGCGGAGGAATTCGTTTCTCTAAGCTGTATACCCGTGTTATTTTTGGATAAGTCAATTTGTGATTTGGCGGGTATGACAATGTGACATTTCTAAGTGAATGAAGATGGATGTCTGACATAGTATTTCCAGATGGTCACGTACATTGATTTTTTCAACTATACCAAGAGTGGAAGCGGAGAAGGAAACTTCTTTTAGCTGACACGTAATGTATGGTTGTAGACGTCAATTAGTGATTCTGATGGATTTGACAATGTAGCATTCAAAGTGAATCTGATGTAATGATAAAGCGTAGCTTCTAGCCTCATCAACCGGTAAATGACAGAAATCGGGCAGGCAGCATGGCTAAGTCGGTCGCACCGAAGTAGGGTGTATAATCACCTATCTAGTGAATATTCGTTTGTTTCTTAAATCTATCAATGCTGTCCCATATATATACGGGAACGGTTGCTGATCCCAACCGTTGGTGATGTACATTCGATACACTCAAGCGAAATGAGTGGTCGGTCATGTGTGGTTGAGTTACAAGATGTTCTTGCTGAACTCCAGTGTATCGTTCCTAGAGTACACTAATCGGAAGGTGGTTCCATACCTTGTCATAGTTGGAAATCCATTATCCAATACGTGCTTGCGATTTTGATTGTATATTATATATGTAGAACGTGAGATGAAAGCGTTTATGCTAGTTGATATCTATTTGTACATAGACATTATTATAATATCAAAAGGTTTTTGATATAAAGATATTTTGGATTCTCATAAGGGAAAAACCCGTTCCGTTCTGCGGCGTGGTCTTATGAGATATCGTTTACTTGTTCATATACCTGTTTAAACTGTTTTACTCATACCAGTCCCATGACTGACCCGGAGTTTACTTTGTTGTTTTCCCTAAACTCTCGGGTGCCTAAATTTGTACGGGCAGTCAAGTAGTCAGGAATTTACAGATATACTGGAAGAGCATGGAGTAGGAGGCTTCAAGATCATATAGCTATAGTTATTTCCGCTGTGTTGTAAGTGTTGTACTCTGATAAGTGCTATTGTATACATAACTGTTATATTTCAAAGTTATGTTATATATTATATGTTATTCGTTCCGCTGTGAGGTTCGTGTTACTCTGATGTTGTGTTGTTCTTCTTCTTCTATTCTAAGTTTCTATCTTATCTATTCTCACCTTCTAATTTCTTTCATTAATTACCGGGATTTTTCGATGTTTTGGTTATCGACGTCGAGCTTACGTCGATAACCAAAGTCGCTCAAAAATCCGGGTTACTACATTTACCGTTTATACCGATGCTTGTGGGACAGGATTAGGTGCAGTATTAATGTAAGAGGGAAGGGTAATAGCCTATGGAGGAAGGCAGTTGAGAGTACAAGAGAGAAATTACCCTACGCATGACCTAGAGTTGGCCGCTATAGTTTTCGTGCTTAAGTCTTGGCGCCATTATTTTCTTGGCGAGAAATTCGAATTGTTCACTGACCACAAATCGCTAAAATACTTGTTCTCTTAGAAGGTCTTAAACTTAAGGCAGCAAAGGTGGATGGAATTCTTAGCATCTTACGATTTCGAGATAGCATATACCCCTGGCAAGGGTAACGTGGAGGAAGACGCCTTAAGTAGGAAAAGGTTGTCCTTGATTCCGTTGTTTGTTGAGCGGCGAAGCTTAGAGTTCATCTCTATGTTTGACTTTAGACCTTCCATTGAATTGTACCCGGTTTGCTAGCATCATTAGAGGTCAGACCTACTCTTTTTGGATGGATTGGTGAGGCACAACGAGATGACCCACAGTTGGTTGAGTTAGTAGAGAAGCTCATAAGGGGGGAGTCATCGAGCCATCCCAGTAGGTATACCGTATATGATAAGGGATGGTTATGTAGGGACTGTAGACTTTGCGTACCACGAGACGAGAACTTGAGGAAGACCATTCTTGATGGTGCACATCGTTCGAAGATGACCATTCATCCCGGCGGGGACAAGATGTACAAGGACATGAGACGAGTTTATTTTTGGGCCGGTTTGAAGAGGGATATGGTCGAGTTCGTCGCTAGATGCTTAGTGGGCCAACGAGTAAAAGCAGAGCAAAAGAATCCCGGTGGGTTGCTTCACTCATTGGAGGTCCCACATTGGAAGTGGGAGAGTCTCTCGATGGACTTTGTTGATGGGTTACCGAGATCGAGGAAGGGTAATACGGGGATTTGGGTCGTGGTAGACAAACTTACTAAGAGCACCCATTTCATTCCAGTGAAGAGTAAGAGGACTACTCCATGGTTAGCCTCCGTATACATTCGAGAGATAGTTCGTTTACACGGTGTTCCTTCTAGCATAGTGAGCGACCACGATCCTATCTTTACTAGCGTGTTTTGAAGAGCTTGCAAGAGGCGGTAGGGACTCAGTTATGTTTGAGCACCGCATATCATTCTCAGACGGACGGCCAGATAGATAGGGTGAATCGTATTCTAGAGGACCATTTGAGTCTATGTGTTTTAGACTTCGGAGGTACATGGGAGGAGCATCTTCCTTTGGTGGAGTTCACATATAATAATAGCCTTCATTCTAGCATTGGCATGGCACATTTCGACGCTCTTTATGGACAGTCGTGTCGTTCGCCTACATGTTGGTAGGGATCTACGGATAAGTTCTTGCTTGGGCCCGATATGATTAGAGAGACTTCAGAAAAGATCGATTTGAGTCGAAGGAGGCTGAAGAGGGCGCAAGATAGGAACAACTCTTATGCATACAAGAGGAGGACAGATCTTGAGTTTGATATTGAGGACATGGTCTTTATCAAGGTGTCTCCATTATGGAATGTTGTTCGCTTTGGGTCCATTGGGAAGTTAGCACCAAGGTTTGTAGGGTCGTTTCCTATTAAGGAGAGGATTGGACAGATGACGTACAGAATGGAGTCGCCCGAGAGACTTAGTGGTGTACACGATGTATTCCATGTATCACATTTGAGGAAGTGCTTGCATGAGACCATGGAAGTGGTAGAGCCGAGCTTGCTTAGAGAGGCGGAGATAGAGCGTGATGTGATGATTCGACGAGCTCCTACATGCATTCTTTGGTCGGAGATTAAGAAGTTGAGGAATCGAGAGGTCAGGCTAGTCAAAGTGCAATGCGGAGATGATGAGAGCGACGCTACTTTTGAGACGGAAGACAAGATGCGTTCATCGTACCCTTTTCTTTTCGAGGGTATGTCTTTTAATTTTTCCTTTATCGCTTAGCTTGTACTCGTTTTATCTTTAGTATGTCCTCTCTCTAGTATCTTTGACCTTTAGATAGGGTTGTCCTATGGTTGAAACATGTGTTTGAGACATGTTATGTATGATGGATGCATGTGGATCCAAGTGTCTGCTAGTGGTTGCTCATGGATGCATATACACACACTTTAGGCATTAGATCGGCTCAATCACCTTCATGTTGCATATAAATGTGTGTGCATATTTAAGTTAATGGATATATAATGGTTGTGTTATCATATGGATGCTGCATTTTGATGAATGGTTGTGCACACATGTAGAAATAATATTTATCGATAGGATTCTTTCGCATACATAATGGACGCATGGCACTATCATGATTTGCATCAAGGAGTTCAACTGAATCAGTAGACCTGTAACGACCCGGAAAAAGTCGACTTCGATTATCGCCATAAACTCAATGATGACTAACCAAACATCGAAAAATAACGGTTGTTAATGAAAGAAATTAGAGGGTGAGAATAGATAAGATAGAAACTTAGAATAGAAGAAGAAGAAGAACACAACATCAGGGTAACACGAATCTCACAGCGGAACGAATAACATATAATAGATAACGTATCCTTGAAATAAAAGATTTTACTTGAACATACATATCATTATCAAGTGCAACACTTACAACACAGTGGAAATAAACAATAGCTATATGATCCTAAAGCCTCCTGCTCCAGCTCTTCAAGTATCTGTAAATCCCGACTACTTGACTGCCCGTACAAATTTAGGCACCCAAGAGTTTAGGAAAAACAAAATAAAATAAACTCCGGGTTAGTCATGGGACTGGTGTGAGTAAAACAGTCTAAAACAGTTCAAGCAAGTAAATGATATCTCATAAGACCACGCCGTATAACGGAACGGGTTTTTCCCTTATGA
This sequence comes from Allium sativum, assembly GCA_030737875.1. Taxonomy (NCBI): domain Eukaryota; kingdom Viridiplantae; phylum Streptophyta; class Magnoliopsida; order Asparagales; family Amaryllidaceae; genus Allium; species Allium sativum. Next base: position 479,536,236 of record CM060926.1, on the reverse strand, counting down.
GAATCCAATGTCTTTATATCAAAAACCTTTTGATATTATAATAATGTCTATCAATCACAATATAATAATCATCTAGCAGAAACGCTTTCATCTCACGTTCTACATATATAGTATACAATCAAAACCGCAAGCACGTATTGGGTAATGTATTTCCAACTATGAAAAGGTATGGAACCACCTTTCGCTAGTGTACATCTAGAGAGGAATACACTGGGTTCAACAAGAACATCTTGCAACCCAGCCACACATGACCGACCACTCGTTTCGCTTGAGTTTATCGAATGTATATCACCAACGGTTGGGATCAGCAACTGTTTCCCGGATGGGACAGCATTGACAATATATTTTTAGAAGTAATTGAAACTCTAGATCAGGTGATTATACACCCTAATAGGTGCGACCTACATAGCCATGCTGCCTGCCCGATTTCTGTCATTTACCGGATGTGCGGCTAGAAGCTATGCTTATCTTTTACATGCCACATCTTCATTCACTTAGAATGTCACATTGTCATACCCTTTAAATCACAAATTGATTTATCCAAAAATAACACGAGTATACAGCTAAGAGAAATGAATTCCTCCACCACCAAACGTGAATACGTTTGAAGAGATCAACTTAACTGATCTAATTGATATACTCTGTCAGACCTTCTTCCATACCAGTCGTCCTGGGACTGGAAAAACCAAAGGCACTATTCAGTATATCCATCTTAGGCACTGTTATCTAAGATTTATACAACATCCCTTGCACTTTATTCCGTCTTCAATATCTTTGGCATATATGATTTGCAACGCTTATGCCAATACAGAGTGGTTCTATGGATAATAATCCAACTGGTCTCTCCATATTAACAATGTTAAAATGGTCAAAACTTCGATAGTCTGTGATTTAACTATCAATGAAAAACACGTGTGCAAACAACGATATCATTTCTAGATGGAAATTATATCGATCAATCGTCAAACAATTATATATATATATATATATTCATATTTGCTTATTTTCTATAATTAGAAAATATATGTTATTAACACTGGAAAACATTTCCATGGCTTAATTATGTATCACTGTTCTTCCATGTCTATCAGACTCTAACTATAAACTAACAAGAGAACAACTTCCTAAGTATAAACCCCGAGGGCCGAAACCAACATCAGAACGATACTCAGGAAACCATTCAACATATTAATCTCTAGTCAGTATCTAATTTTTGTTTAACTCCATTTCTTAATTTCTATGTTCGATTAACTCTTTTGAATAACTATGTCCAATTGACTCCTTTCAAATAACTATGTTCAATTGACTCCTTTTGATTAACTTGATTCGATTAACTCCACTATTTATTTTCCCAATAAATAATCCTTTATTCTATTTATTTTCTAAATAAATAATCCTTTATAAATTCTATTTATTTAACAAATAAATATTCCTTTCCACGTTTGTTTTACAAATCCTTTTCCTTATCTTTGTTTTACAAATAATTTCCTTTTTAACTCTTTGATTTTATAATTATCTCCTTGTATAAAATCCTTTTCCTTCTATATATAAAATCCATTGATTTTATATAAGTAATTTGTTTTCAAAATATACTTTGAAAATCCCCTTTCTACTTGCCAGTATTTCTTACGGTATTTAAAATACCAAATCACAATGATCGATATCATTTAAACACACATCATCATCAACAGATTTTAAATCATATCATATATTACAATATATGAAAACAGTAAAATAAATGCTGAGGAATCCAGTTGGATCCCTCAAACCTATTTCCTGGCATCACAGATGTTAAACAACATAATTAACATCGATTTCATTTCAATATGAAATATTCTGTTGAACAGAATTAATATTTGATTAACGATTCATATATATATTGTTATCTATAATTTCAACCACTACACAAGCAATTCAACCAAACTGTTAACACGCAGCAATCAACAGATGATTAACAGTTCTAAAAATACGTTATGAAAATATAACTGTCAGTTTTACTCACTTTGGCAGTCTATCGTTAAAGAACGATAAACTGTTGTTTGATTTAAATCAAACAATTTATTTTGCCTTAAATTCAAACCATCTCCAATGGACTTCCAGTCAGTTCCATTGGGTAGTGTCCGTGCATACGATCCAGTCGGATCTTGTTTCGTCCAATTCTGATATCGTATGACGAAGATACACATTATAGAAGTTAATACACATTTAAATAAAAATTAACTTCACTTTTATTTAACAAATGGGCCTTCACCTTTTGTTTTTTTCTTCCTCTTGGCCCAATACGTGGATACCCAACCCGCCTCATACCTCTCCTTCCCCAAATCCATTTCGCTGCTCCCAGTACAACAACTCCACCATCGAACTCCTTCAATCCATCAATTCCTCCTTCCTCACATCATTTAAAAATCCAAAAAAATCATTAAAACTCTCCTCATCCAACTCTCGACATCATCATACCAACAAGGAGGGACTCGCGCTTCAATTTCCCAGTGCGTCATCACTGTCCCCGCGCACGCAACAGTGCAGGTATTGACACTTTTTACCATTAAAATCCACCAAAACCTCACACTCGAATCCACTCCTTCTGACTAACAAGAATCCAACAACCAAACCAAATATCGATTCCTACATCTCAGCATTGATCGAAGCCTAGCCTTCTACTTTGTATATTCGATAGCAGAAAAAGACGTTCGAACTCAACGTAATTCATACGAATGCCAAGCTCATACCAAATGGAGACCAACAGGATTTGTTTTAGCATTTATAGCTTTTTTTTTCTATTGATTTTCCCAGTTCGATTGTTTTACTGAGATGGGAATTTTTTTTGTGGCTGCTACATTTGTTTTATAAGGGGGACGAATTTATTGTGTGGTCAAAGAAGGTAGTAGGTGGCCTTTGTTTTGACCTCACAATGAGTTTTATATATTTTATTTTACTATTTTATATTTTTTCTTCCTTTCTAAAATTCGTGTGACCACACACGATACCCAAAAATCACGTAACTGGACATCTAGCTAGAGTTCGACATTACAATCCCGACGAAACTGGTTTTGTCAAATTCCGACTTCGTTTGCTCACACAGCGTATTTTTAAAGGTCAATTTATCAACTGTTTTTCACATCAAAATCCCTACAGCTACACACTGACTTCAAAAATCATGGAAATGTCATCTAACAATAATTTAATATTACGGATCTAACAAAATTGGTTTCGTCGAATTCTGATGTCGTTTGCAAATCTAGCTATTTTTAAAGCTCTAAATAACCCTTTTAAATATATTAAAATATTTAAAAACAATTAAATTTAATATTTAAAAATAAATATTATCGTCTATATTCATAGTGGAATATCATACAGCTCCTATTGGATTTATAACTCGATATATCAAATCCAGTGTTACATCGATATTCGATTTATATTTAAAATCCCTTTTAAAATATAAATAAATCGATATAAATTATAAAGGAATTCCGTAGCAACTTTTCTAAAATTTGATTTGGACATAAATCAAAATCTACACGACGAAATCTCGAATTTTCTCATCCACTAGAAAAATATATTTCACCAGCTCCTTACGTTTCTTGTTTCACAGAAATCCGATCTAAAACGGCTTCTGATATTCGGTTGAAGTTCAAATCACCAAATCGCGAACTACAGCGCCATTTCGAGCTCGTTTATAATTATAATATAATTATACATTCAAACTAACGTTATATAATATATTCGTAATATATTTCAACTCTAAATGGAATTATATATTATAAATTGTCCAGTTCACATTATATTGTGAATTCCACCATTTTTGATTATTTCTGAAATTAAATATATTATTTTAATTAAATATTCCAACTTATTTAATTAAAAGAACATTTGAATTCTAAACCACTATTTCAATAATTAAATAAATTAATTATTATACCGCTGAAAAATGCGGGTCATTACATTCTTCCCCACTTAAAATAATTTCATCCTCGAAATTGCTAAAGTAGAAAACAAACCCTATCGACCGGTTATAACTTATTTGTCCACTTCTTACATTCAGTTTCAACTGAACCAATTTAATTTCAATTAAAATATTAATTAATTATTATCATCGAAAATTTTCAAAAATACTTAAAATTTTCTAACTCCTTAACTTTTCGAAAAATTTCGCCACCACCTCCTTTGTACTGTTCAATAGGCCAAACTCCAACTCACCTCTTTGGGCCATCTCCAACCCAAAAGAAAATCAAACATCCAAGTGGCTTGCCAATTCGTCCCATAAATCTTATATCCAATAGAAATATAAACTTGTACCTTTTTGTCGGCATATCATTATATCCTTTCCACCTATTACCAATTCAGCAGATACAAGGGTCGTCGCAATCAAATTCCAATATGTTTTTATCCACAAATCCAACCATTCGCTTATACCTAAGTCGAATTCAAATCAAAGTTCCACTTTCAATTTTTAAATTCTTAACTCATCAATCCAACTTACTTGATATCATTCCAATCCAACTCAATTACCTATTACCTGGCTTTATTTTTAATTCCAATTTGCTTTCACAAATTTCTGTTAAATTTGTTTTTAATTCAAATAGTCTTTCCTGGGGAATTTTAAATAGCTTTGCCATTCCAAAATCAAATATCCCTTTTTGGAATTTCAATACAACTTGTTTTTCTCAAAACAATTTAAAACTAAAATTTCGGTAGTAATCCGTCACTTAGAACTCGAAAATAAACACTGATTATGCTGCAGTCATTATCAGAAATATTCTCTAATTATCGAAGTGAGATCAATACTATATCACTTTCAAAATCATTTTTAAACACTTTTATTTTGAAATCAATTCAAAATATCATTCACAAATGCTTGAAATACAATTTAAAATCTCCTAGGATCTTAAAATTTACATATATTTAATCCAACTCTATTTACAAACTCTGTTCCAAATTCCCAGGGTTTTAATTTCAATTCTTATTTAAATTTCAGATTTAATTCGCTTCGTATTACTTATACGAATTTTATTTGGTTATTTACATAACCCTTTCACTTTGTATAATCTTACTCGATTATAACAACAACCAATATAAATCCTTTATATCAAAATATAATTTTGGTAAAATTATTTCGTTTATTTTGTTTGCAAAACATACCATGACGGTTCATCGTATTCGAGTGTTTAGAAGCTCCTACCGATACAGTGGATCAGACTGATCAACCAGAAATTCATATGCCACTCAATCAATAAATATCCACAATATAAAATCGTTTTATATCAAATAACATATATGCTCTCTCGTATATATACACTCAACTCAATCTAGGGTATTACTAACCCTATCTCTACAGAGTCATGCCACAGAGCCAAAGTAATACATAACCTTTGCTCTGATACAAACTATAAAGACCTGGAAAAAGTCGACTTTGGTTATCGCCATAAACTAAATGATGACTAACCAAACATCGAAAAATACCAGTAGTTAATGGAAGAAATTAGAGAGTGAGAATAGATAAGATAGAAACTTAGAATAGAAGAAGAAGAAGAAGAAGAAGAAAACAACATCATAGTAACACGAATCTCTCAGCGGAACGAATAACATATAATAGATAGTATATCCTTGAAATAAAAGATTTTACTTGAATATACATATCATTATCAAGTACAGTACTTACAACACAGTGGAAATAAGAAATAGCTATATGAACCTGAAGCCTCATGCTCCAGCTTTTCAAGTATCTGTAAATCCTGACTACTTGACTACCCATACAAATTTAGGCACCCAAGAGTTTAGGGAAAACAAAACAAACTCCGGGTCAGTCATGGGGCTGGTATGAGTAAATCAGTTTAAAACAGTTCAAGCAAGTAAATGATATCTCATAAGACCACGCTGTATAACGGAAAGGGTTTTTCCCTTATGAGAACCCAAATGTCTTTATATCAAAAACCTTTTGATATTATAATAATGTCTATTAATCACAATATAATAATCATCTAGCAGAAACGCTTTCATCTCACGTTCTACATATATAGTATACAATCAAAACCTCAAGCACGTATTGGGTAATGGATTTCCAACTATTATAAGGTATGGAACCACCTTTCGCTAGTGTACCTCTAGAGAGGAATACACTGGGTTCAACAAGAACATCTTGCAACCCGGCCACACATGACCGACCACTTATTTTGCTTGAGTGTATCGAATGTATATCAGCAACGGTTGGGATCAACAACCGTTTCCCGAATGGGACAGCATCGACAATAGAGTTTTAGAAGTAATTGAAACTCTAGATCAGGTGATTATGCACCCTAATAGGTGCGGCCTACAAAGCCATGCTGCCTGCCCGATTTCTGTCATTTACCGGATGAGCGGCTAGATGCTACGCTTATCTTTTACATGCCAATCTTCATTCACTTAGAATGTCACATTGTCATACCCTTTAAATCACAAATTGATTTATCCAAAAATAACATGGGTATACAGCTAAGAGAAATGTATTCCTCCGCCACCAAACGTGAATATGTTTGAAGAGATCAACTTACTCGATCTATTGGATATACTCTATCAGACCTTCTTCCATACAAGTCGTCCTGGGACTGGACAAACCGAAGGCACTATTCAGTACATCCATCTTAGGCACTATTATCTAAGATTTATACAACGGCCCTTGCACTTTACTCCGTCTTCAATATCTTTGGCATATATGATTCGGAACGCTTATGCCAATACAGAGTTGTTCTTTGGATAATAATCCAACCGGTCTCTCCATGTTAACAATGTTAAAATGGTCAAAACTTCGATAGTCTGTGATTTAACTATCAAAGAAAAACACGTGTGCAAATAACGATATCATTTCCAAATGGAAATTATATCGATCAATCATCAACCAATTATATATATATATATATTTCCTTATTTTCTATAATAGAAAAATATGTTATTAACACTAGAAAACATTTCCATGGCTTAATTACGTCTCACTATTCTTCCACATCTATCGGACTCTTACTATAAACTAACAAGAGAACAATTCCTAAGTATAAAACCCGAAGGCTAAAACCAACATTAGATTGATACTCAGGAAACCATTCAACTTGTTAATCTCTAGTCAGTTTCTAACTTTTGTTTAACTCCATTTCTTAATTTCTATGTTCGATTAACTCCTTTTGAATAACTATGTTCAATTGACTCATTTCGAATAACTATGTTCAATTGATTCCTTTCGATTAACTCGATTCGATTAACTCCACTATTTATTTTCCCAATAAATAATCCTTTATTCTATTTATTTAATAAATAAATAATACTCTATTCTATTTATTTTCTGAATAAATAATCCTTTATAAATTCTATTTATTTAAAAAATAAATATTCCTTTCCAAATTTTTTTACAAATCCTTTTCCTTATCTTTGTTTTACAAATAATTTCATTTTTAACTCTTTAATTTTATAATTATCTCCTTTTATAAAATCCTTTTCCTTTTATATATAAAATCCATTGATTTCATATAAATAATTTATTTTCAAAATATACTTTGAAAATCCCCTTTCTACTTGCCAGTATTTCTTATGGTATTTAAAATACCAAATCACAATGATCGATATCATTTAAACACACATCATCATCAACAGATTTTATATCACATCATATATTACAATATATGAAAATAGAAAAATAAATGTTGAGGAATCCGGTTGGATCCCTCCAACCTGTTTCCCTACATCACAGATGTTAAACAACATGAATCGATTCCATTTCAATATGAAATATTTTGGTAAATAGAATCAATATTTGATTAACAATTCATATATATATATATATATCGTTATATATAATTTCAACCACTACACAAGCAATTCAACCAAACAGTTAACACATAACAATCAACAGATGATTAATTGTTCTAAAAATACGTTATAAAAATATAACTGTTCAGAGTTGGTGAGTTTTACTCACTTTGGCAGTCCATTGCTAAAGAACGATAAACTATTGTTTGATTTGAATCAAACAATTTATTTTGCCATAAATTCAAACGGGCTCCAATGGTCTTCCAGTTAGTTCCATTGGGTAGTTTCCGTCCATACGATCCTGTTGGATCTTGTTTCGTCCAATTCTGATATCGTATGACAAAGATACACATTATAGAAGTTAATACACATTTAAATAAAAATTAACGTAAGTTTTATTTAAAAATTGGGCCTTCACCTTTTGTTTTTTTCTTCCTCTTGGCCCAATACGTGGATACCCAACCCGCCTCATACCTCTCCTTCCCCAAATCCATTTCGCTGCTCCCAGTACAACAACTCCACCACCGAACTCCATCAATCCACCAATTCCTCCTTCCTCACATCATTTAAAAATCCACAAAAATCATTAAAAATTTCCTCATCCAACTCTCGACATCATCATACCAACAAGGAGGGACTCGCACTTCAATTCCCCAGCGCGTCATCAACATCCTCACGCACGCAACAGTGCAGGTATCGACACTTTTTACCATTAAAATCCACCAAAACCTCACGCTCGAATCCACTCCTTCTGACTAAAAAGAATCCAACACCCAATCCAAGTATCGATTCCTACATATCAGCATTGATCGAACCCTAGCCTGCTAATCTGTATATTCGGTAGCAGAAAAAGATGTTCGAACTCAACGTAATTCATAAGAACGCCAAGCTCTTACCAAATGGAGACCAACATGATTTGTTTTAGCATTTATAGCTTTTTATTTTGATTTCTATTGATTTTCCCTGTTCGATTGTTTTACTGAGATGGGAATTTTTTTTTTGTGGTGGCTACATTTGTTTTATAAGGGGGACGACTTTATTGTGTGGTTAAAGAAGGTAGTAGGTGGCCTTTGTTTTGACCTCACAATGAGTTTTAGATATTTTCTTTTACTATTTTATATTCGTTCTTCCTTTCTAAAATTACGTATGACCACACACAATACCCAAAAATCATGAAACTGGACATGTAGTTAGAGTTCGACATTACGATCCCAACGAAACTGGTTACGTCAAATTCCGACTTCGTTTGTCTAAGAACCTGTATCTTCCTCGGTAAGGAAAGAATGGATTGGTTTGGGGACAAGCCACATTGGAATGCAAACAGAAGAACATTTCATTGTTTATTACAACAATTACATTAGAATACAAGAATATACAGAGTATGAATAAATATTACATAGAAAATATCAGGGATTTAAATTACATTTAAATACATCGCAGTGGAAAAACAATACAAAACACAACTAGAAGTAATACACGGATACAGAGCTTTCCGAGTATCATTCCAGCTGTAAACCAGGATCCTGTGAATATAAATCTGCAAAACCAAAACTACTAGCTGCCCGTGTCGAAAATAAGGGCACCTAGAGTTTAGGTTAAAACAATAAACTCCAGGTCAGTCATGTGACTGGTGTGAGAACTAAAACAGTTATTAATCTTTATTTTGAAGTTAGGTAAATCGAGGGACCACGCCGTATAACAAGGAATGGGTTTCCTCCCAAGAATACCCGTGCATAAAACAACAGCGCAATGCTAAATAAAGAAAAATGAAGCTATTATAAGACCCAGGTCCCATCACACAATGCAACACAAGCCGGAGGACAGGGTTTTCCTATATAACAGCCAAACATGCTTGGTATGTTATAAACAAATCATTTGATACTAATATAAGTGTATAGTGTCAAAACAATTTCAATCATAAATATCAGTCATAGACTTCATGGGTACCATATACCATGTCACCATACTAGGCTCTACAAATAAAACTGCAAAGCCACGTATTTGGAAGTCGGATTTCCATATATGAACCGAGGCAAGGGATCGTCCTCTACCGATTCGAGACTGTCTAGCCCGAGCCTCAGGAACATCCGCAACTGCTCTTTGGATCGTCAGGGCGATGTGGATTATTATGCTTGAACACTAGGTTTCCCCGCCCTTTGGAGCATAAATGAGCCAAATGACTCCATCGGCTCCACATAATCACTGATATATCCGAGGCGCCGCGCAACAGCCATAACCACATAGGTGAAAATAATATAAATGTCACGGATGGTAGGTCACTGACACCACCCTAGCTAGAAAGAAATGCATGTCCTCCCTGAGGTCCTCTCCCGTTTCTGGTTCACAACCAGGGTGTGAGGCTCGTGAATCCACGCTAAACAAAGCTATGCCACACAGGCGGTGCTTTGATCATCTACCACAAGACTTTGCTTTTCACAAAAGCCTAGATCATTTGCCACTTAGGCATGCCACACAGGCAATTCACTCCATGCGATTGATATCCATCAACATATAACCCCTGAGCTCGTACGTCTCAAAGAAGGGCGTTAAGCAAGAGAATAAATTCTCCGCCGCCAAACTGATATATTTAATAGAAATCAATCACACAGAATAAAATCCAATGTCAGACACATAGTCCATTTACAAGTTCGTTCTGGGTTTGGACGAAACCGTAGGCACCTTGTACCTCGCATGTCCATCGATCACCAAGTACGTTTGGACGATCACCAACTGATTCCCTCCACTTTGGTGTACAGCCCAATCAAGATCATCGGTAATCACTTAAACGATGTGAAGACCTCCAGTCTTCGACCACTGTCTTCATCCTCGACAACACGTCGAATCAGTTATTCAGAATGGGATAAACCGGTCTTTCTGAATAACTCGCGTATATAATAAGCAAGTGTTACACAAACACAACATACGCCTCATTCCAATTCAGAATATTCTTTTATTCAAATATTATTATACTTTGGGAAAGGTTCCCATTAATTTTATCAAAGATAAATTCTTTAAATTTATTCTTTAATCTTCTTTTGAATATCAATTCAAATTAGTCGGGATTAGCGAACCAAACCGAACTAATCATTTATTTTATTCCCCAATCTCAACCTATTCATCCCATGAAGTGAAACTGGTCATACTTCATATCTAACAGCACGGTGTTATCGGTAAATTTAATTACCATTTCATGTTCAAATCTAATTAAAGACTTAACTATCGCCTGGAGCAAAACTGGTGATACAACATTCTCGATCACTTCAATCTAATTAAAGATTCATTCAAACTCCACTTGGTTTTAATCTTCCCAAAAATCAATATTAATGATTATTTAACTTGGGAAATCACATCCTGTCTTTAACTGGGTTAAAGAACCAATGTTATTTAAAACACGATTCATAATAAACCCAAAAATCACATTCCATTAATTATTGGGTTAAAGAACCAGTGTTATTTGAAATACCGTTCACGATAAACCCAAAAATCGATTCCAATTCAATTCCAATTGAACGCTATTTAATTGGCACACTTCGTTAAATCTAAATAAAAAGATTTATTCTTTTTCTCCATTGGGTTTAAGAATAGTGTTAATGAAGTCACCATTCACGACAAAACCAAATCACATTTGGTATTAAATAAAAGGCTCTAAATAGAAAATATATCGTCTTACATTCAATATCAAATTCTACGACCAACAAATATCGTATTGGAAATAAAGATATAAATATATCTTTCAAATTCCCATAACAATATCCATATCATCCCAAAATCCAACATTGAAATATTACAAAGCTAATTTCGATTCAAATCCATTCCAATTCAATTATTTGAAATTCTGTTTATTTTCAAAGCCATTTCAAATCCAATTTATTTATTTAAAAATAAATGGATTTTAATTCTAGTTCAAAACTAGTTCATTTCGATAAAAATCTATTTTAATCTTTTCAAATTTGGAATTTTTTCATCCTAATTCTTCACAAATCATTTCTTATGATTTTACGCAAATTATTACTATTTTTAATAATTTTACCAAGGCTCGTACATTCAATTTCCACCAATGGCCATCGAACTGCACTTACAGCGACCTTTTCCAAATTTTATTTGGACATAATTCCAATTCCAACCATTAAATTTCAAGTCTCTAATATTCGTTAGAAAACTCTTTTCGATACAAACCCAACGGTTCCGGTTTTAGGAGAATTCGATGGTCGGATCTCCCGTAGTGTCCATTCGAAGTTAATGGTCTAAATTCGCGAACTACCGCGGCGCGACACGTTCTATTCAGACCATTATATATATATAATATATATATATATATTATATATATATATTTCGTCGATTTCCTTTTAAAACATATTTTATAAATCGTTTTAAATTCGTTTTCAAAACGATTTCAACTCCACATCATCGATATATAAATGATAATATTTTCAAAACGTTATATTTTGAAATCATTTCGTTTTTTATATTCATTATAAGAATGAATAAAATCGATATAAATATCGTTCATGTCAAAATGGCGTCAATCTAATCAGCACGGCTTTTATTCAACACATGAATATTTATTCTGTTCAACACATGAATATTTTGCAATTCATCACATGAATTTATTTTCAATTCAACACATGAATTTATTTTCTATATTGGAATGAGGCCCAATCAATTACCATATAATGTTAATTATATGGATTTTCTACAACACGTGTATATAATAGCAACGATAAATAATCAACCATCATCCAGAGTGCACCACACAATTGAATAAGCATTAAATATAAATAATTAACACTTACACAGTCTGTCAACCCATCAATTGACATACAACTAAGCAATCGAGATTAGTGTACGTCAAATATCATCCCAATACCCATGTGGTGTTCCAACCAATCAAACACAAATTTTATTTATGCAGTTGGGCGAGTGTAAAATTTATCGTCCCAATCAATATCAATCAAATCAGTGTACATAAACAAATCATCCGATTTGTTTATTACTATTTATTTTATATACATGTTAAAAATTGTATTTTTAAATACAAAATATTTTCCATTATAAAATATTTTATTTCTTTTCACATCACACAATCAAATTTCACAACACGACAAACAAACAAACAAGTCATCCATGGTCTGTGGACGACGGGTGTCGGATGCTACTAAGCACCGTCTACATCCTAGTGTATATTTCAACTAGAAATTAAAATAAAAGTGAGGAGTTCTCACAAAAAAGCTAAACCAAGCACCACGACTCTTCATATGCAGAAAATCTTCGCCGTGTTTTCCACGAGATCTGTTTCACGCAGTACATGTTAAAAATCGCATTTTAACATCGCTACTTGTATAGAAAAGATTATATTTTATTTCTACTTCATATATTTTTACAGCGCTTCTTTCTATATAAAAATTATATTTTTATATTTCTACTTTTATATAAAGTTCGAATTTTTACATCATTGCTATAAAAATCATACTTTTATAACGCTATTTTATATATGAAAATCATATTTTTACTTCACTAAAAATCATATTTTTTATTTTGTTACTTATATAAAGATAATATTTTTATACTCCCTCTTATATAAAAATCATATTTTTAATAATTCTACTTTATAAAAATCATATTTTTAATACTTCTACTTTATAAAAATAATATTTTTATGTGATAAAAATCATCACTTTATATGTATAAAATCCCGACCTTTCCATCTCTAAAAATCCTAACTTATCGCATAGAAAAATCTCATTTTTCCTATGTTAAAAATCAAAACTTTATACCATTAAAAATAAAATCTTTTTTTGTTAAAAATTAAAATCAAATCCTTTTGTTCAGAAAAATATAGATTTAACACAATATTATCTACATTAAAAAATAAATTACAATTAAATAAAACACTCACCACCGTAGGAGGAGGTCCATCGTCACTGAGGTGGTGGCGTCTCGAGTTGGCGCAGGCACAATGGAAGGCGGCGGTTTGTACAGAGGAGGGGGGTCTGAGCTTGCAGCGAACTGGAGAGAGAGGGGGTTTTCTTGCGGTGGTTGGCGTTGCTGAAGGGGGGGCTTGGCAACGGAATTTGATGCAGGGGGATGGCTAGGCGGTTGCGGTGGGTGAGGCCAAGAGGGTGTGAGTGTTTGGGTTGCGGCGGTTTAGGGAGGAGAGGGAGGGAAGAGGGAGGAGGATTCGTGAAGAAGGGAGGGGCTCGTCTCAGTGGAGGCGATGGCGGCGGAAGGGGGCGGCGGCGGATGTAGGGACGGGGGGAGGGGGAGGGGCGACATGATTTCCCCTTTTTGTTTTCTTTTTTAATTTTAATTCGTTCTGAATGAAAAGGAGGGAGAGAAAGGATTGAAGGGGATATATAATAATATATATTATTTTATTTAATTAATTTCAAAAAGCAACTTTTTATTTCGACCACGAAATCGATCCCACCGACTGTCGTTCGTAGGTAATTACCCCCACTCCGAACACAAAGGGATATGTATCATAAGCTGATTCGATCGTTTCGATCAGTTTTCGTCAAAATCAACATACAACTCTATATATTGAATTTGAATGCACATTTCAATTTACCGGGGCCAGTATGAACTCTAACAATTCCCAAAAAATATTTTCTAGCTTCGTATTGATAATACGGTCCTAACAAAATTAATTTCATTGAATTGTTTGACCGTCTGAAAAATGGCCATTTTCAGGTCGATCGAAATCAACTGAAACTAGTCAAGCGCGTTTTACTTTGCCACGCTCACATATTGATTCAGAAAATTACGAATTTTGAAATCTAGTAATAAATTGACATCACGGATCAAACAAAAGTGGTTTCTTTGAAAACCGAGGTCGTTTGCAATATTTCCATTTTTAAGGGCCAAATTCCTTAGCGACTATTCTGAATTTTCAACTGGGCGTAACTTTTTATTCCCACTATGAAATTCTGATTTTTCCAATTCACTGGAATGATATTCTCTATTAAATTCAAATATTTTTGGTTATGCTAAAATCCGATTTATTTTGCATCCTGCACATTCATTTGAACTTTGAAATCGAATTTTCAAACTACCACGCCATTTTCAATTCCTTTTATAATTATAAATAACTATATTCTAACGACGATCTATATAAATATATACGTTCTAATTCTATTCAAAATAATTCTCTCGTCGTTATTATTTAAAATAATTCATTTTAAATAATCAAAATTCATCAAAATTGCCAAAATAAAAATTTTAAATTAGCTCGGATTTCCGGGTTATTACAATCTCCCCCACTTAAAACTTTTCGTCTCCGAAAAGGAACGAAGCTGAAAGTTGTTTCATAAATCAACTCAGCTTACATAATTTCCTTCGCGGCTTAAGTTCTTCTACTTTTCAGTTTTTAAGAACTTTTCAAATTTTTCGAAAATTTGACTAACACCCTTAATTTTTGAAATTTTTTGCCATAACCTCCCCTGCACCGGGGACTTCCGGATATTTCAAATAGCTTCCCATGGCCCTTATCGATCCAAAAAGAAAAAGAAACAGCCAATCGGCTCATAAAATCAACCAAACCCAAAGAAATACAATAAACATGTGCCTATTTGTCGGGCAAACAATTTTATTCTTCTGCTCTAGCCTCCTTGCTATGACCTGTTCAATGTAAGTACATGTACATGCATGCATGTGCGATAACTTTCAATAAAATTCACTTTTTGGTTCAATTTGGCTAAATGGTTAAAAATTTAATTAATCAACCACTAATCAAACAACACAATCAGCAATAAATTAGTTTATTAACATTTCAAATTCATAATTTTAATATATAGTCAAAAATCACATTTTTGGTGCCAATTCACAACAATATATACTAGCTATATTTTGGTTCTCACACCATTCTAATGGAAATATATAGAAATCTCACTTTCGACACTTGAATATAAATACTGATGATGCACGCGCTATCATCAGTACCATCTTCGGGCGACTAGAGTGTGACTCCATATCTATCCAGTATATTAAAACTGCAAATACATGCGGATCAGACGTATACACAAAATCTTTATATACTGGATTGTCCAAATCAATACAAATAACAAATACGAATAATGGAATTAAATTTTCAAAACAAAATTTGTTTCGTTTTAAAAATATACTCTTCACACTCGTTCTAGGATGCTACTGATCCTATCTCTAACGAATCATTCTCGTTGGATATTACTAATCCAATCTCTGATGAATTTTTTCGCATGGTTCTAATGTGTCTTGTTCCCTGAGCTTTGTAAACCAAAGCTCTGATACCAGATCTAAGAACTCGTATCTTCCCTGGTAAGGAAAGAATGGATTGCTTTGGGAACAGGCCACATCGGAACGCAAACAAAAGAACATTTCATTGTTTATAACAACAATTACATCAAAATACAAGAATATACAGAGTATGAATAAATAGTACACAGAAAATGTCAGGTATTTAAATTACATTTAAATACATCGCAGCGGAAAAACAATACAAAACATAACTAGAAGTAATACACGAATACAGAGCTTTCCGAATATCGTTCCACCTGTAAACCAGGATCCTGTGAATATAAATCTGCAAAACCAAAACTACTAGCTGCTCATGTCGAAAATAAAGGCACCCAAAGTTTAGGTTAAAACAATAAACTCCAGGTCAGTCATGTGACTAGTGTGAGAACTAAAACAGTTATTAATCTTTATTTTAAAGTTAGGTAAATCGAGGGACCACGCCGTACAACACGGAACAGGTTTCCTCCCAAGAATACCATTGCATAAAACAATATCGCGATGCTAAATAAAGAAAAATGAAACTATTATAAGACCCAGTTCCCATCACACAATGCAACACAAGCTGGAGGATAGGGTTTTCCCTTATAGTAGCCAAACCTGCTTGGTATGTTAAAAACAAATCATTTGATACTATTATAAGTGTATAGTGTCAAAACAATTTCAATCATAAATATCAATCATAGACGGCATGGGTACCATATATCATGTCGCCATACTAGGCTCTACAAATAAAACCGCAAAGTCAAGTATTTGGAAGTTGGATTTCCATCTACGAACTGAGGCTAGGGAACATCCTCTACCGATTCGAGACTGTCTAGCCCGAGCCTCAGGAACAACCGCAACTGCACCTTGGATCGTCAGGGCCGGTCCACCGATGTGGATTATTATGCCTGAACGCTAGGTTTCCCCGCCCTTTGGGGCGTAAATGAGCTAAATGACTCCATCGGATCCACACAGTCACCGATATATCCAAGGCGCCTCGCAACAACAACAACCTCACAGGTGAAAATAATATAAATGTCAGGGCTGGTAGGTAACTGACACCAACCTAGCTAGAAAGAAACGCATGTCCTTCCTGAGGTCCTCTCCCGTTTCAGGATCAAAACCGGTGTGTGAGGCTTGCGAATACACGCTACACAAAGCTATGCCACACAGGCTGTGCTTTTATCATCAACCACAAGACTTTGCTTTTCAAAAAAAAGCCTTGATCATTTGCCACTTAGGCATGCCACACAGGCAATTCACTCCAGGCGATTGATATCCATCAATATAAAACGACTGAGCTCGTACGTCTCAGAGAAGGGCGTCAAGCAAGAGAGTAAATTCTCCGCCGTCAAACAGATATATATTTAATAGAAACCAATCACACTGAATAAAATCCAATGTCAGACACATAGTCCATTTACAAGTTCGTTCTGGGTTTGAACGAAACCGGAGGCACCTTGTACCTCGCATATCCATTGATATCCAAGTACGTTTGGACGATCACCAACTGATTCCCTCCTCTTAGGTGTACAGCCCAATCAAGATCATCAGTAATCACCCAAACGATGTGAAGACCTCCGGTCTTCGACCACCGTCTTTATCCTCGACACCACGTCGAATCAGTTATTTATAATGGGATAAACCCGGTCTTTCTGAATAACTCGCGTATTTAATAAACAAGTGTTACACAAACACAACATACGCCTCATTCCAATTCAGAATATTCTTTTATTCAAATATTATTATACTTTGGGAAAGGTTCCCATTAATTTTGTCAAAGATAAATTCTTTAAATTTATTCTTTAATCTTCTTTTGAATATCAATTCAAATTAGTCGGGATTAGCGAACCACACCGAATTAATCATTATTTTATTCCCCAATCTCAAGCTATTCATCCCATGAAGTGAAACAGGTCATACTTCATATCTAACACCATGGTGTTATCGGTAAATTTAATTACCTTTCACGTTCAAATCTAATTAAAGATTTAACTATCGCCTGGAGAAAATCTGGTGATACCCCATTCTTGATCACTTCAATCTAATTAAAGATTCATTAAAACTCCACTTGGTTTTAATCTTCCCAAAAATCAATATTAATGATTATTTAACTTGGGAAATCACATCCTATCTTTAGCTGGGCTAAAGAACCAATGTTATTTAAAACACGATTCACGATAAACCCAAAATCACATTCCATTAATTATCGGGTTAAAGAACTAGTGTTATTTGAAACACCGTTCATGATAAACCCAAAAATCTATTCCAATTCAATTCCAATTAAATGCCATTTAATTGGTACACTTTATTAAATCTAAATAAAAAGATTTAATCTTTTTCTACACTGAGTTTAAGAACAGCGTTAATGAAGACACCATTCACGGCAAAACCAAATCACATTTGGTATTAAATACAAGGCTCTGAATAGAAAATATATTGGCTTATATTCAATATCAAATTCTACGACCAACAAATATCGTATTGGAGATAACGATATAAATATATCATTCAAATTCCCATAACAATATCTATATCATCCCGAAATCCAACATCGAAATATTCCAAAGATAATTTCGATTCAAATGCATTACAATTCAATTATTGGAAATTTTGTTTATTTTCAAAACCATTTCAAATCCAATTTATTTATTTAAAAATAAGTGGATTTTAACTCTAGTTCAAAACTAGTTCATTTGGATAAAAATCTATTTTTATCTTTTCAAATTTGGAATTTTTTTATTCCAATTCTTCACAAATCATTTCTTATGATTCTATACAAATTATTACTATTTTTAGTAATTTTACCAAGGACCGTACAGTCGATTTCCACCAATGGCCATCGAACTGCACTTACAACGACCTTTTCCAAATTTGATTTGGACATAATTCCAAATCCAATCGTTAGATTTCAAGTCTCTAATATTCGTTAGAAAGCTCTTTTCGATACGAACCCAAGGTTCCGGTTTTAGGAAAATTCAACGGTCGGATCTTCCGTAACGTCCATTCGAAGTTAATGGTCGAAATTCGCGAACTACCGTGGCGCATCACGTTCTATTCAGGCCATTATATATATATATATATATATATATATATATATATATATATATATATATTATCGATTTCCTTTTAAAACGTATTTTATAAATCGTTTTAAATTCGTTTACAAAACGATTTCAACTTCATATTCAATTTCTAATCAAAATTGAATATTCCACATCATCGATATACAAATGCTAATATTTTCAAAACGTTATATTTTGAAATCACTTCGTTTTCTATATTCATTATAAAAATGAATAAAATCGATATAAATATCGTTCATGTCAAAATGGCGTCAATCTAATCAGCACTTCTTTTATTCAACACATGAATGTTTATTCAATTCAACACAAGAATATTTTTCAATTCATCACATGAATTTATTTTCAATTCAACACATGAATTTATTTTCTATATTGGAATGAGGCCCAATCAATCACCATATAATGTTAATTATATAGATTTTCTACAACACATGTATATAACAGAAATGATAAATAATCAACCATCATCTAGAGTGCACCACACAACTGCATAAGCATTAAATATAAATAATTAACGCTTACACAGTCTGTCAACCCATCGATTGACATACAACTAAACAATCGGGATTAGTGTACGTAAAATATCATCCCAATACCCATGTGGGGTTTCAAGCAATCAAACACATATTTTATTTGTGCAGTTGGGCGATGTGTAAAATTTATCGTCCCAATCAATATCAATCAAATCAGTGTATATAAACAAATCATCCGATTTGTTTATTACTATTTATTTTATATACATGTTAAAAATTTTAATTTTAACTATAAAATATTTTCCACTGTAAAATATTTATTTCTTTTCACATCACACAATCAAATTTCACAACAAAGCAATCAAGCAAACAAATCATCCATGTTCTGTGGACGACGGGTGTTGGATGCTACTAAACATTGTCTGCGTCCTAGTATATATTTCAATTAGAAATTAAAATAAAAGTGAGGAGTTCTCACTGAAAAGCTAAACCAAACACCACGACTCTTCATATGTAGAAAATCTTCGCTGTGTTCTCCATGAGATCTGTTTCACGCAGTACATGTTAAAAATCACATTTTTAGCATCGCTACTTGTATAGAAAAGATTATATTTTATTTCTACTTCATATATTCTTACAATGCTTCTTTCTATATAAAAATTATATTTTTATATTTTTACTTCTTATATAAATTTCGAATTTTTTACATCATCGCTACAAATATCACATTTTTATAACTCTATTTTATATATGAAAATCGTATTTTTACTTCACTAAAAATAATATTTTTTATTTCGTTACATATATAAAGATAATATTTTTATACTCCCTATTATATAAAATTCATATTTTTAATACTTCTACTTTATAAAAATCATATTTTTATGTGATAAAAATCATCACTTTAAATGTATAAAATCCTGACCTTTCCAAATCTAAAAATCCTAACTTCTAGCATATAAAAATCACATTTTTCCTATGTTAAAAATAAAAACTTTATACCATTAAAAATCAAATCTTTTTTTTGTTCAAAAATCAAATCAAATCCTTTTTTCAGAAAAATATAGATTTAACACAATATTATCTACATTAAAAATGAAATTAAAATTAAATAAAACACTCACCACCGCAGGGGGAGGTCCATCATCACTGAGGTGGTGGCGTCTCGAGGTGGCGCAGGATCAATGGAAGGCGGTGGTTCGTACAGAGGAGGGGGGTCTGAGCTTGCAGCGAACAGGAGAGAGAGGGGGTTTTCTTGTAGTGGTCGGCGCTGCTGAAGTGAGGCTTAGTGTCGGAATTTGATGCCGGGGGGGGGGGGGGGGGGGAGGGAGGGGTGGCTAGGCTGTTTCAGTGGGCGAGGCCAAGGGGGGTGTGAGGGATTGGTTTGCGGTGGTTTAGGGAGGAGAGGGAGGAGGGAGGAGGATCAGGGAAGAAGGGAGGGGCTCGTCTTGGTGGAGGGGATGGCCGCGGAAGGGGGGTCGGCGGCGGATGTTGGGGGAGGTGTGGGGCGAAGTGATTTCCCCCTTTTATATTCTTTTTTTATTTTAATTTATTCTGAACGAAAAGGAGGGAGAGAAAGGATCGAGGGAGATATATAATAATATATATTATTCTAATTTATTTAATTAATTTAAAAAACCAACTTTTTATTTCAACATCTAAATCGAACCCACCGACTGTCATCCACAGCTAATAACCCCCATTCTGAACACAATGGGATATGTATCGTAAGCTGATTTGATCATTTCGATTAGTTTTCATCAAAATCAACATATAACTCTATATATTGAATTTGAACACACTACAATTTACCGGGGCCACGTATGAACTATAAAAATTCCCGAAAAATATTTTCTAGCTTCGTATTGACGATACGGTCCTAACAAAACTAATTTTGTCGAATTCTGAGACCGTTTGAAAAATGGCCATTTTCAGGTCGATCGAAATCAACTAAAACTAGTCAAATGCGTTTTCTTTTGCCACGCTCACATATTGATTCAGAAAATTACGAATTTTGAAATCTAGAAATAACTTGACATCACGGATCCAACAAAAGTGGATTCGTCGAAAACCGAGGTCGTTTGCAAAATTTCCATTTTTAAGGGCCAGAATTTCATAGCGACTATTCTGAATTTTCAGCTAGGCGTAACTTTTTATTCCTGCCATGAAATTCTGATTTTTCTGATTTGTTGGAATGATATTCACTATTAGATTCAAATATTTTTGGTTTTGCTAAAATGCAGTTTATTTTGCATCCTGCACATTCATTTGAACTTTGAAATTGAATTTTCAAACTACCGCGCTATTTTCAATTCCTTTTATAATTATAAATAAATAATTATATTCTAACGACGATATATATAAATATATACTTTCTAGTTCTATTCAAAATAAATATATCATCGTTATTATTTAAAATAATTCATTTTAAATAATCAAAATTCATCAAAATTGCAAAAATAAAAATTTTAAATTGGCTCGAATTTTCTGGTTATTACAGTTTGCTCACACAGCGTATTTTTAAAGGTCAATTTATTGACTGTTTTTCACATCAAAATCCCGTACGGCCACACACTAACTTCAAAAATCAAGGAAATTAAAATCTAACAATAATTTAATATTGCGGAACCAACAAAATTGGTTTCGTCGAATTCTGAGGTCGTTTGCAAAACTGACTATTTTTAAAGCTCTAAATAACCCTTTTAAATATATAAATATATTTAAAAAAAATAAAATTTAATATTTAAAAATAAATATTATCGTCTATATTCACAGAGGAATACCATACAGCTCCTATTGGATTTATAACTCGATGTATCAAATCCAGTGTTACATCGATATTCGATTTATATTTAAAATCCTTTTTAAAATATAAATATATCGATATAAACTATAAAGGAATTCCATAGTGACTTTTCTAAAATTTGATTTGGACATAAATCAAAATCTACACGACGAAATCCCGATTTTTCTCTTCCACTAGAAAAATATACTTCACCAGCTCCTAACATTTCTTGTTTCATAGAAATCCAATTTAAAACGGCTTCTGTATATTCGGTTGAAGTTCAAATTGCCAAATCGCGAACTGCAGTACCATTTCGAGCTCGTTTATAATTATAATATAATTATACGTTCAAACTGGCGTTATATAATATATTCGCTAATATATTTCAACTCTAAACCGAATTATATATTATAAATTGTCTATTTCACATTATATTGTGAATTCCACCAATTTTGATTATTTATGAATTAAATATATTATTTAATTATTATTAATTAAATATTCCAAGTTATTTAATTAAACGACCATTTGAATTCTAAACCACTATTTCAATAATTAAATAAATTAATTATTATACTGCTGAAAAATGCTGGTCATTAAAAGACCGCCTGATTTTGCATTAGATAAGGAACATATACACACACTTCTTGCATATGTTCATACAGCATTAGAAATTTTGTAAGGATAATGGATGCATGTGTTTGATTGTTGAGAAGATGGATGATTGGATGTTAGGATATGCATTCTCCTTAACTTGGAGATTTCGGGTGCGAAATCCTTTAAGGAGGGGAGAATGTAACACCCAGTAATTTTTATATTAATGTTCACAAATTAAAGAATAATTAATCTCAGATGTGAGAAATAAGGGAAACGGGTCACGCCATTGCATTCGTCTCGGAATTCTGCTTGAGATAGAGTCCGAGTTTGTGTAAAACGGACAATGTATGTAGGAGATATGGACGAACTAAATTAGGCGGAAAAACCAGAAGAAGAAGAGAAAAAAATACAAATGCACTGGCGCACTTGGGAAGCGCGCCAGTACAAAAATACACTGGCGCACTTCCCAAGTGCGCCCAGGTTGAGCAGAAAGCCTAAACAGCTTTCTGGTGTGATCTGATCCATACTTTGATTCATGGCTGAGTCCTTTCTGACTCCTGAGTCATTAGGGCTGAGGTGTCACCTTATCCTGACTTAATGGTTTTGATTAACCCTAATTTTGATACCGAAAATTGGTATAACAACCAAAATGGTATTTCTAAACACGTTACCTAATTAGAGGCGAGATGCTTAGAAAGCACGTCACCTTTTCAGAGGCGAGATGCTTAGAAAGCACGTCACCTTTTCAGAGGCGGGGCGTTAGAAAACCTTTAGAGTTGTGTGAGGCCATATCTAACATTCAAAAGCATCAAAATACTGAAATAAGGAAAGAAGACAAGAATTTTATAGTGGTTCGACTTTTAATCAATTCTACGTCCACTTTGAAGATTGGATTTCATTAATCACCAAAAGATTACAACATTTGCTCCATTATACATTCATACAAGCTCCTTTGACATGCATTTGTCCTTACAACCGATTGAAGGAATGGATGAAAGCTTGAAGTATTTTATGCCAATCCCTCCATGGAAGCCATGGATGAAAGCTCCTTAGATCTTTGGGTGAATGATCAAGAAGAAATGAAGAAGTGCGTGAAATGCTTATGCTTGTTCCTCCATGCAAGCTATGCTCCACATGCTCCAATGTTCCATAGACTTATGATCGATGATAGAGAAGAGATGTAAGAATGCGTGGAGAAATCCCGAAAGCAATTAGGCAGCACCTCCTCGTAGTTCCAGAAAAAGTCCCCTTTAAATGATGGAGGTAGGGTCCTATTTATAGGCGGAGAAATGGCTGAAATCTTGTATCCAGGGGTCTGGTCGGTATTTTCGATATTTACGGAAATGCCACTGCCAGTTGTCACCAGTTGTTTCCAGCTGTCACGCCATCACAGGTCATTTCTAGCGCTTTGGCCGATCAGGAGCTTCCGCCAGAAGAAGGACGACCAGGAGGCTAGAATGCGGAGCAGACCGACCAAAGAATGACCAAGAGGCTCGACCCAAAAAACGGTCCGACCAGAGATGGCGCTACCTTCCAGAAATGTGCGATCAGGATCGAGAACACATCGGAATTGGTTCGCTCAAACATGGGGTCGGTTTCCAGAGAAGGACGACTAGCTGCCCTTTGCATTTGGAGCGATCAGAGACTAGCGGGCGACCAAGTTTGGAACGACCAGCTTTCTGTAGCTTTTGGAACGATCGGGCTAGCGTATAAAAGAGAGCGACCAGGAGTCTCTATCCTCAGGAACAATCAGAATCCTTAGGACGATCAAGGTTCTTCTACTCTTTGGAGCGATCGGGTGCCTTTTGTCTCTGGAGCGACCAGATTTCTTTGGCTTCTGGAGCGACCAGCTTTAGGATGACCAGGAATCTTGTGCTACGACCGCTCCCTTTTAATAACTACAGGACCGATCCCTTCTTCAAAACGCTTAAAACCGACCCATATTCACTTGGATCGATCAGATGGATAACATTTTGCCCCTCGAAGTTTCATAGTTTTTATAAAAACTGTGGGCTTCGAAACATTAGTGGATCGATCATGTTTAACTAGGGATCGGTTTTAAACGTGGCTAGTAGAGGTCGGTCTTTTCTCTAGTTTTGGAACGCACGAAAAAGCCAAATTCTGGAAGGTGAAGAGACAATTCCTCAAAATCCGGAGAGACCAAGTTAAACTTATATAATTAATTTAACCCGTCATTTCCTTCTCCATTTCTTCTCGGTCAAAATCTTCATCAATGGTGGCTTTCCCTTCTTTAAAAAACAAAGTGCTCGATCTTTAGCTTACTTCCTTGCCGATTCAAGCTGCTGCTTTTCCAACCCGAACTATTCTTCCAAATCCCAGGTACATTGTATGCATTCTAACGTTGACTTTGAGTTTGGAGCAATCTCTATGTCATTTTCGCAGCGATCACGACTTGTTTGTGCAAACGCTTGACTGACTGATGCGTATGAAATCGTTTTGTGATGCATGCTTTGATTTTCCTTCTAGAATCATCTCTTTGTTAATTCGAGAATGATCGACGCCGTCCTTTGAATTTGGCTGGATTTTTCGGGGTTAAACCGTATTTGGATTAGTTTTGATGTATGATTGCAACTTGATTGTAAAATCCTTGAATTCGACACTCTTTGCATATTGGAATGCTTAACAATAAGATAGAAGCCAATCTGTTCAATTCGAATTTGTGGATGATGTTTTTGCAATAAAAAACCTTTGCAGTTCTTTCTTATTATGATGATAATCACAATGTAAATGCTTGAATGGTTCGCGCATGCTTGATTTCTTGTTTAATCCATCATTTTGCGATATAATGCCTTTGTATCATATCTAATTTCTAAGATATAACCAACCTGGTTGATCTTGTGCCGTGTCAATCTTGGATGATTTTTCATGGCCCTATTGGTCAATTTCCGGTTCAGCCAACCATTTTGTGCCGACCAATCAGCTTTATTACCGACCCAAGTTATGACCAATTTAACAACGACCAAGTCTTGAATGACTTAGAATCATCCAGAGCTGAATTGGTTCTTTGGTCGATCAGGAATTGATCGTTACTAGACCGACTAGGATTGGAGTTAGCTTTGGACGATCAGAATTTCGCTAATTTTGAGCGACCAGGGCCTGACCAGCTTTGAGCGACCAGATGCTTTACCCGCTTTAAGCGACCAGGGCCTGACTAGTCTTGGACCGATCAATCTCTAGCCTGCCATGACCGACCCTGCCTGCACTTCGTTTCCCCAATGTACTTGTTTGATGTTCATTTATTAACTTAAATATACAAACAACGTTTTCTTTTTACACAGGATGGATTTAACACCTGACAGGATGAAAAGACGTTTTGATCTGGACGAAGAGAATACTAGCCAGCCCTCAGTGACTTCTCCTGTGCTCGTTGGCCCCACCTATTCAGAAATTCAGTCAGTTATAAACAGGCCTTCTTATGCACTGAGGGCTTGCAATTCCAAGCTGGCTAAACGACTCCCTGATTGGGATTTATATGGGGTTTCTTCCGACTATGAGATATCTCATAGTGATCGGCAGATGACATCCTGTGACATCATGGTGGCAAAAACCAGGCTGATGGAGCGCATGGACGACGCCTTGTGCCAGTTTGAGAAGCAAATGGATTTGCTCAGAGACCATACTGCGAGGAAAATTCATGACTGGCATGGTTTGGCTGAAGATCTTCAAAGACTTCACCGGGAAAGTCTTGATCGTATTGTTGCTCTGGAGGCTGATAAGGTCAAGCTGATCCGTGCTTTGAGGAACCGAGATGCCCTTGTTGCTGCCCTTCCAATAGGGAACATTGAATTGGTGGGACCTTCCAAAAGGGGATCGGTTGGTGAAGCTTTCACATCTGGGTCTGCCCCGGTGAAAAGGAAGGTAGGACGGCCCAGGAAGAACCCAAAGGCATAGCTTGTTCTCTCTTGATGACTTTTGGCTTGGTGGATTTTATGTCTAGACCGGTTGTATTAAGCGAGTCCCGGTCCTCGCATTTAACTTCTATGTTTATCTTGTGTTGGTACACTATGATCTCTATGACTGTGATGTAGGTTGACTTTCTGTGTTTGAATGTGACGTGGTGATGCTCTGTGTTTCAGCATTTGTAACCTTGTCGTTACTTTCTTCCGCTTGTCCTGGTTTGCATACCACACTTGCACATTTCACTTTACAAACATGGCTTGTTTATGGATTTTTCAACTATGTATAATTGCAGTGATCCTTTGCCATGTAAAGAATCAAGTAGTCACTTTTGCTATATGCCCCCGTACCAATGGGATATTTCAGCTTTAATTTATTGAAAATAGGTTTGAGATTTGGATGTTTTTAAGTTGTGATCAGAATTTAGGAAGCGTCTGTCATTGCATTGTGACATTTGGAGCTTTTTCATTCTTCATACGACCTTCGCATGCTTTGTTTGGTATTCTCCATCCTTGGCGTCCTAATGCGTTAGATATTCGAGAAATGTTTGAATGCCTTTTGAAGGTTTTCCTTGTCAAAGACTCAGTAATATCGTAGTCAAGTTTTATCTGACTTTGATTTATTGACTGAGCACCCCTGGAGAAGATTCGGTTTATTATTCGACTGAGAATCCTCGGAGAGGGTTTGGGTTAAGAAACTCGGTTATAACGCAATCAGATTTTGTCCGACTTTGTGTTTTTTGACCGAGCACCCCTGGAGAAGACTCAGTTTATTATTCGACTGAGAATCCTCGGAGAGGGTTTGGGTTAAGAGACTCGGTTATAACGCAATCAGATTTTATCTGACTTTGGGTTATTTGGCCGAGCACCCCTGGGGAAGACTCAGTTTATTATTCGATTGAGAATCCTCGGAGAGCGTAAGAGACTCGGTTATAACGCGATCAGATTTTGTCTGACTTTGGGTTATTTGGCCAAGCACCCCTGGAGAAGACTCAGTTCATTATCCGACCGAGAATCCTCGGAGAGGGTTTGGGTTAAGAGACCCGGTTTGCTGACCGAGTACCCCTGGAGAGAACTTAGTTTATTATTCGACTAAGAACCCTTGGGGAGGATTTGGGTTAAAAGACCCGGTTTGCTGACCGAGTACCCCTGGAGAGAACTTAGTTTACTATTCGACTAAGAACCCTCGGGGAGGATTTGGGTTACAAGACCCGGTTTGCTGACCGAGCACCCCTGGAGAGAACTTAGTTTATTATTCGACTAAGAACCCTCGGGGAGGATTTGTGTTAAAAGACCCGGTTTGCCGACCGAGTACCCCTGGAGAGAACTTAGTTTATTATTCGACTAAGAACCCTCGGGGAGGATTTGGGTTAAAATACCTGGTTTGCTGACCGAGTACCCTTGGAGAGAACTTAGTTTATTATTCGACTAAGAACCCTCGGGGAGGATTTGGGTTAAAAGACCCGGTTTGCCGACCGAGTACCCCTGGAGAGAACTTAGTTTATTATTCGACTAAGAACCCTCGGGGAGGATTTGGGTTAAAGGACTCGGTTTGCTGACCGAATACCCCTGGAGGGTATCTCGGTTTGGCAATAACAAGGTCAAGTTTTGTCTGACTTCGAGTTATTTGACTGAGAACCTTCGGGGAGGATTTGGGTTAAAGGACTCGGTTTGCTGACCGAATACCCCTGGAAAGTATCTCAGTTTGGCAATAACAAGGTCAAGTTTTGTCTGACTTCGAGTTATTTGACTGAGAACCTTCGGAGAGTATTTTGGTTAAGCTAGTGCATGTTTTTGGACTTTCCCTTTGGTGAATTTATAGCAAGTTATTCGTAGGAAAGTCGGCCAGCAGATTTATCGCGTCCCATAACCAAATCTATGCTGCTTTATTTTCATTCATGTAATCCCATATGTACAACATTTGCCGAAGAATTACAAGTCACAAAGCTATTTGAAATAACGGCGGAGGTGATCGCCGTTCCATGCTCTTGGGAGCTCTACTCCATCTGTAGTTTTGAGTTTAAAGGTACCGTCAAGAAGCTTTTGATTGACAATAAACGACCCTTCCCAATTGGGGCCAAAGACTCCTGTTGCGGTCATGATCCTTTTTAACACTAAGTCTCCTTCTTCGAATGTTCTATGCCTGACCTTCTGGTTGAAGTGTCGGGCTATTCTTCTTTGATGGGAGACCATTCTAAGCTCTGCTTCGGTTCTTTTTTCCTCAAGTAGATCGAGAGCTTCAAGTTGCAGCTTTTCATTCTCTTCTTGGCTAAAGTGTATTCTGCGGTGAGCAGGAACTTCCAATTCCACAGGTATCATTGCTTCCGAGCCATATGCCAAAGAGAATGGAGTATGCCCTGTTGTAGTTTTATGGGTTGTACGATAAGCCCATAGTGCCAGTGGAAATTCTTCAATCCAGTTGCCCTTAGCTTTCTCGAGACGCTTTTTAATGGTGGACTTCAGGATTTTGTTGACTGCCTCAACTTGC
The DNA here is from genome assembly GCA_030737875.1 of Allium sativum. Lineage (NCBI taxonomy): Eukaryota > Viridiplantae > Streptophyta > Magnoliopsida > Asparagales > Amaryllidaceae > Allium > Allium sativum. The sequence goes on along the minus strand of CM060926.1, from coordinate 479,506,864 downwards.
CCGTTGGCTTGCGGGTGGGCAACTGCTGCAATGCTTTTCTGAATATGATATTTGTTGCAGTAGTCCTTGAATTCATCACTTTCAAATTGCGTGCCGTTGTCGGTGATAATTTTATGTGGAAACCCAAACCTGCATATGATATTTTTCAATACAAAGTTGATTACCTTCTTCGATGTGATAGTTGCCAATGGTTCGGCTTCAGCCCATTTGGTAAAGTAATCCACGGCCACTATAGCATAATTGAAGCTCGATTTTGCGGTAGGTAGTGCTCCAATCAAGTCTATGCCCCAAACAGCGAATGGCCAAGGACTCAACATCTGTGTCAACTCAGTTGACGGAGCTCTTGGAATTTTTGCAAATTTCTGGCACCGGTCGCATTTCTTAGTGAATGTCATTGAGTCGAAGTTCACATCGGGCCAAAAATAACCATATCGAAGGACCTTTTTGGCAAGAGTCTGTCCACCAACATGACCTCCACAATCTCCTTCATGTAGCTCCACCAAAATTGCATTAGATTCCTTCTTTGTTACACACCGTAGTAATGGCGTTGAATAGCCTCTCCTGTATAAATGACCATCTTGGACAAGATATAGGCAAGACTTTCGGAGCAGTTTTCTGCGATCCTTTGGTTTCTCAGGAAGTGTTCCGTGAAGTATATAGTTTTTTATAGGGGTCATCCACGAGACAGGCTCGTTGGTTGCTTCCATAACCCAGTCTATATCGGATTCCTCAATGCTGGAACTAGATAATACTTCCACAGGAACTAGATCGAAGATTTGAGGATCTCCGGTACTAGATAGTTTTGATAAGGAATCTGCCTTCCAATTTTCTCTACGAGGAATATGAGAGATAGAATAATATTCCAAGTTGTCGAGAAGTTCTTTGGCTTTATGCAGATATGTCGGAAGCCTTCCCATCTTAGTCTGGAATTCACCTTTGATTTGAGAAACCATTAGCTGTGAATCGCTGAATATTAGTAGACTTTTCAAGCTTTATTCTTTTGCAACCCGCAATCCTCCAAGTAACGCTTCATATTCGGCCTCGTTGTTGGTGATGGGGAATTCGAATCGCAGAGCACAGCATACATGTCGTCCTACTGGGGTCTCGAATACTATCCCTGCCCCAGCACAATATTCATTCTTAGCGCCATCAACAAAAAGTTTCCACCTAACGGCCAATTCGTTAGTTTCCTCCATTTCCTCTCCCCTGTCAGTGAACTCAGCGATAAAGTCGGCCAAAGCTTGCCCATTTATTGCTTTTCTGGGGTAGTAAGTGATATCATATTGGCTGAGTTCAATGTTCCATTTCAGGAGTCTCCCCGAAGTTTCTGGACGGAACAATACCTGTTTCAAGGGTTGGTCGGTAAGGACTTTAATAGAGTGGGATTGGAAATAGGGTCTGAGCTTTGGTGATGCGATGAGCACGGCATATGCAAGCTTTTCTATCCTTGGATAATTCATCTCTGCCCCGGTAAACCTTTTGCTAATGTAGTATACTGGCCACTGCACTTTGTCTTCCTCCTTAACGAGTGCTGCGCTCAACGCGTGGGATGACACTACAAGGTATAAGAGCAAGCTTTCTCCATCCCTAGGCTTTGATAGCATCGGAGGGGATTCCATGTGCTTGATGAGATCTTCAAATGCTTGCTGGCATTCGGGAGTCCACTGGAAGCTTTTCTTTTCCTTTTTTAATGCATCAAATAGGGGAATGCACCTGTCCGTTGCCCTTGAGATGAAGCGGCTTAATGCTGCTACCTTGCCATTTAAGCATTGGAGTTCTTTCTTAGTCCGTGGAGCTTGCATTTCTCGTAAAGCAATCACTTGCGCTGGGTTTGCTTCAATGCCCCGAGCATTTACCATGAAACCAAGAAATTTTCCTGATGCTACGCCGAACGAGCACTTAAGTGGATTGAACTTCATGCCGTATCTCCTCAGGATTTGGAACATTTCATCAAGATCTTCTATATGATTCTTTGCCTCTTTGGATTTTACCAGCATGTCATCAACATAAACCTCCATAGTCTTTCCAATTTGAGTTTTGAACATCGCGTTCACCAAGTGTTGGTAGGTGGCACCTGCATTTTTCAAACCAAACGGCATTACCTTATAACAATATAAACCACGATCAGTTATGAAACTGGTACTATCCTGGTCTGGCTCGTGCATCATAATCTGATTGTATCCAGAATATGCATCCATGAAAGACAATAGTTCATGCCCCGCCATTGCATCAACAAGTTGATCAATTCGAGGTAGGGGGAAACTATCTTTTGGGCAAGCCTTATTCAAGTCAGAATAATCAACACACACTCGCCATTTGCCGTTTGATTTTTTCACAAGGACCGGATTGGACACCCAATTAGGATAGGTGGATTCTCGAATGAAATTATTCTTCAATAGCCTATCCACTTAATCTTTCAAAGCTTCAGACCTTTCTGGGCCCTGCATCCGTCTTTTCTGCCTCACCGGGCGCACGTTGGGGTCAATATTCAGTTTATGCACTATTACGTCTGGAGGTATCCCGCACATATCGGAGTGACTCCAAGCGAAGACATCCAAATTTGCTTTCAAAAAACTAATCAATTCCTTTTGCAGCATAGGGTCCAATTGGGAGCCTATCTTTATTAGCTTATCTGTATCACTATCATGGATTTATATGGAAATGGTAGCTTCAGCTGGTGGTACCTTTTCATCCCTTGCACTGATTTTTCGTGCGTCCATATCTTCTTGCATGTCGTTATATGCTTCAGTGCAGGTTGAGGTCATTAATTACTATAAAGGAGCTTCATGGATGCAGAGAGGAGTCTCCGCATCCTTCTGAATTTCGTATTTCCGAGCTTCAATCAGTTCTGCCATATAGCATTCTCTCGATTCCTGAGGATCCCCTTTGATAACTCCCACCCCATTTGCGGTCGGGAACTTCATCATCAAACACCAAGGAGCAAGAGCTATCCTGAAGTCGGCAAGTGCTGGCCTTCCCAAGAATGCATTATACCCTGAAGGTGAGTCAATTATAACGAAAGATTGTATCATGGAGACTTGCTTCTCTCCCTCTCCTAGTTCTACAAGGTGATCAATCACACCTATTGGCTGAGTTGGTATGCCAGTGAACCCGTGTATTTTGTCTTTAATAGCTCGCACATTATCCATGGATAGACCCATTTTAGAGAAAGTACTGTAAAACAGAACGTTCACGGATGCTCCGTTATCAATCAACACCTTCTTTACTATTGCTGGACCCAAACCAATAGTGATCACCATTGGGTCAACAGTTGGAACCAGCATTCCGTCGGAATCCCGATCCCGGAAGATAACATCTTCGCAGGATGTTTTTGGCATTTTTTGACGAAGAGAATTATTGCAAACCTCAAAACCGTCTCCTTTTAGAACGCTTCTTGGTTCATTAGTATACCTGATCATATCCTCCCAAGTATCCTCTGCAGGATGAGGACCACCACTAATCGTATTGATTATTGGTCGGGAGTCACTTGCAGGTGCTCTTCCATCTTGAGTCAGACGAGTTTGCTGTCCCTGAGTAGGCTCGGCATTTGTTGCCCGCTTTACGTACTCTTGGAGGCGATTCTTCCTTATTAATTCTTCAACCAGATTCCTCAAGTGTCGACACTCATTCGTGTCATGGCCTGGTCGATTATGAAATCGACAAAACCTTCCAGAGTTCGCAGCTTCTTCGGACACCCTTACTGGCTTTGGGCTCGGATAGCCCTCCGCATCCTTCGTTGCCATATATATGTGCTCGATTGTATCATTCAACGGAGTAAAATCCGTTGGCTTGAAGAAACGCCGTTTCTTGGAATCCTTATCATTTCTAGCATCATTACTTCTTCCTCTCTTTTGATCTTCCCCAAAATTTTCTTGACTATTCTTTTTGCGAGCTTCCTTCCTTTCCGGGACCACCTTAGCTTTGACATTGCCAACGGAATAGATAGGATCATCTTCAAGACACATGTATTCCTCGGCTTTATCATAAAATTCCCCTAGCGTCTCAGGTTTTTTCCTTTTTAGCAACCTTCCGAACTCAGATAGCTTATCAATGCCCCCCTTTAAGGCCATTAGAATTAGCCTTGGCTCGTGGGTCCCTACTTCTGCAGCAGCATTAAAACGATTCAAGAAAGACCTTATCGTTTCACCAGGAGCTTGTTCTAGTTCATTGAGGGACATGATATCTCTGACCTTTGTTGTTTGGAGGCGGAACTGGTCTCGGAAGCATCCTGCCAGTGTGGCAAAGTTATCAATAGATCTGGGAGGAAACTTTGTGAACCATAATGACGCAACCCCCTCCAAATACACCGGGAAGTACAGGCACTTAAGCTCGTCAGTTGCTTGTTCCCCATCCATGTGTTGATCGTATCAGAACAAGAACACATTAGGATCACCTGTCCCATTATAAGCTTCGATGGTGGGCGGTTTAAACTTTCGGGGGAAGGTTGTTTTATTGATTCTTTCGGTAAGGGGGGTTTTAGATGGCGCGAATTCCCATTCTGCTTCATTGTCATTTCGGTGCTTGTCCTCCTTCATGATCTGTCGGACCATCTTCAGAAGGCAATCCTTCTCGTCGAGGCTTTCTGCGGGGCGGACGCCTATGTCTTGGCCGGAGGCTTGCCTTTTCAAACCTTTACGGTTGTGACTTAGGGGCCCTGGCCTTTCTCGATTGGAAAGTGCCCCTTTGGCAGCATTGGCAACTCGACAAGAAGTAGCTTCTCCCTTATGGTTCCAAGCGGCTTGCTTTGGATTATCGGGCTTTCCTTTACCAGGATTAGAGATTTCTTGAAAATATTTTTCTCGATTTGGACTAGAAGAAGAAGAACCAGCATCCTCTGCACGAATGGGCTTAGAGGCCACCTTTGCCGTAGCAGCCTGAAGAGCAAAGAGCGAATCAAGTTTTGTCAACATGGCTTTGTTAGCTATCTCTAGCTGTTGCGTCAATCCAGCGACAGCTTGATCAAGCTCGCCCCTTGTAACATTCATGCCTCCATTTGATGTTTCGCCTAATTCAAATTGGCTGATCATGGGGGTTTCCTCCCGATTTCATTCATTAGATGTCATAGTTCTTGCTTCCTTGCTCACTTTTGGCAGCAATATTTCAGAAAGAAACTTGAACTTTGAGGAGAGTTCGTCGGAAGGTCCAAATCGCAAGCTGGAGCGAGCTATTTTAAGGCTTAGCTTCAAGATCTCATGATCTTCGTAGTATATTTGATGCCAGAAAGTAGATCTGGCCCCACGGTGGGCGCCTAATTGTTGATACCAAAAATTGGTATAACAACCAAAATGGTATTTCTAAACACGTTACCTAATTAGAGGCTAGATGCTTAGAAAGCACGTCACCTTTTCAGAGGCGGGGCATTAGAAAACCTTTAGAGTTATGTGAGGCCATATCTAACATTCAAAAGCATCAAAATACCGAAATAAGGAAAGAAGACAAGAATTTTATAGTGGTTCGACTTTTAATAAAGTCTATGTCCACTTTGAAGATTGGATTTCATTAATCAACAAAAGATTACTCCATTATACATTCATACAAGCTCCTTTGACATGCATTTGTCCTTACAACCGATTGAAGGAATGGATGAAAGCTTGAAGTATTTTATGCCAATCCCTCCATGGAAGCCATGGATGAAAGCTCCTTAGATCTTTGGGTGAATGATCAAGAAGAAATGAAGAAGTGCGTGAAATGCTTATGCTTGTTCCTCCATGCAAGCTATGCTCCACATGATCCAATGTTCCATAGACTTATGATTGATGATAGAGAAGAGATGTAAGAATGCTTGGAGAAATCCCGAAAGCAATTAGGCAGCACCTCCTCGTAGTTCCAGAAAAAGACCCCTTCAAATGATGGAGGTAGGGTCCTATTTATAGGCGAAGAAATGGCTGAAATCTTGTATTCAGGGGTCTGGTCGGTATTTTCGATATTTACGGAAATGCCACTGCCAGTTTTCACCAATTGTTTCCAGCTGTCACGCCATCACAGGTCGTTTCTAGCACTTTGGCCGATCAGGAGCTTCCGCCAGAAGAAGGACAACCAGGAGGCTAGAATGCGGAGCGGACCGACCAAAGAATGACCAAGAGGCTCGACCCAAAAAACGGTCCGACCAAAGATGGCGCTACCTTCCAGAAATGTGCGATCAGAATCGAGAACACATCGGAATTGGTTCCCTCAAACATGGGGTCGGATTCCAGAGAAGGACGACTAGCTGCCCTTTGCATTTGGAGCGATCAGAGACTAGCGGGTGACCAAGTTTGGAACGACCAACTTTCTTTAGCTTTTGGAACGATCGGGCCAGCGTATAAAAGAGAGCGACCAGGAGTCTCTATCCTCAGGAACAATCAGAATCCTTAGGACGATCAAGGTTCTTCTACTCTTTGGAGTGACCGTGTGCCTTTTGTCTCTGGACCGACCAGATTTCTTTGGCTTCAGGAGCGACCTGCTTTAGGACGACCAGGAATCTTGCGCTACGACCGCTCCCTTTTAATAACGGTAGCACCGATCCCTTCTTCAAAACGCTTAAAACCGACCCATATTCACTTGGATCGATCATATGGATAACACCTAAGATCATCCGATGGCTATAATTAAATTGAAATTCAATATAAACATGTGTAGACTCAAACCGTAAAATCAAATAAAAATTGGAACTATGGCCGTCATGCTATTACCTTGCAACCTAGAGTAGCCGCCACCATTTAGGAGGAAGAAAAGCTAATCAACTCAATTATATTCAACTCTAATATAAACAATAATGAATCTACTACAAAGGCAAGCTAAATCAATTTCAGAACTCATATTCCAGAACTCAAGACCTACTTTGAGTTGTGAGTTTGATTTCTTTAATAAGATAATTAACAATTTAATTAGGTTGAGTTATGATTTGGGTTATATGGTTATGTTGTGAATCATTGACCGTTATGTCATTACCCATTTTGTAAATCTATGATGTTATTATCTATGTTGTAAAGATGTGGTGTTACTATCTATGTTGTAAATCTAAGTTAGTTGTTGGCTTATGTACAATCAATTCATAATGATGCTTCATATGCTGTTTTGGTTATGTTTATGGAACTAATTCTTATGTAAAATCATATGTATGTATGAAAGTTTAGATGTTAATTTAGATATGAATCATATGCCAGTTAGTGAGAATCATATACAATCTTACATGTTTCATGACATCTATTTTATGTATAAATTGGATCTAAAGTTAGGCTATGACATGTGTGAGTTAGATGCAAGTTTACATCATAGTTTATGTTGTATAAATCACACACACACATATATATATATATATATATATATATATATATATATATATATATATATATATATTTTGGAGTATGAATCATGCAATGTAAGTTTGTGACTATAGCATATACAAGTTTACACCTTGTGATTAGATCTATGACATCCATAGTTTATGCAAGTTTGTAACTTTGGCCTATGCAAGTTTTAAATGAAAAACCTTATCAACACATGCGAGTTCGCTCCTTATGTTTAGATCTAATTTTTATTCTATGCATGTTGTGATGTTTTCTCTTATTTTCCATAAGTTAGACTATTCGAGTATAACGTATATTTCACGTTAAATGAACGAACGTACAACGTTGGGCAATGGGATAATATTGGCATAAATGCCTTAAATGTGATGTTAGTTAGTATAGTTTTATATAACATAAATATACAGATATAATTGAGTCAATTATGGACATAGTTAAATTTGTAATTGATTGACAATTTGAATAGGGAAATTAATTCAAATTGGAAATAATTAATTATGTGTAATTAATCGCCTAAGACACGAGGTTAGACTCGTTTGTGGTGTAAGACTGGCCGGACCCGCCCAGCAAATCCAGCTGCCACAAATGCCAGTCCAATGTGAGAGGTCAAAGGCATGAATTAAATGCATAACAGTTGTAAAGACACGAGGTTAGGCTCGTTTGTGGTGTAAGACTGCCCGGACCCGCCTGGCAAATCCGGCTACCACAAATGCCAGTCTAATGTGGGAGGTCTTTATAAGGTTACGGTCTTAATGAATTAAGAAACACTTAACCTGATAACATGTAGTGGGACATGAGGGGGATAAGTGGGTGCCTTGGGTGGCATGGGGAATTTAGTGGTGCCTTGGTTGGCATTTGAAATACAATTAGATGCACTTAACCAAGATTGAAACATGAATAAGAATGGGGTTAAGTGGGAAAACCTTAGAGGGGACTAAGCATTGGTGGAAATCTTGTGTCATGCATGGGGGCCCTTTTCAAACCAGTAATCCATTAAGTATCTTTGTGGGCTCGACCCAAGTCGAGGACGGGACATGCGTACTGGATTTGATTGTAAAGGTCAAAACGGGTCAGCGGTGGCAACGCACGTCCAACGGGTTTATAGGCGTGTGTGGGCCTGGGCTGGTAGGTAAGACGTTATTGCATCGTGTAGATATAAGCCGTGCATTTTTGGTAGTATCAGGTTGCCACTTTGGGGAGTGATACACCCTATTGTGGGGCCAGCACGGGTATCTATGAGTTAGGGAGCCGATCGAATGAGGGTAATGGTTACACCTAGTGGAGACAAGCGCAGACGACACCTATGAAGGTAGTTAGGGGTGCATGAAACTACCATTAGCGGTATTAAGTTCTGTAGGCGGGATCAGTCTTTAGGGTGACTAGTGGTGGTGTAGTATAGTATTTATACAATAGTGATTAGGGGCACCTTTAACGTTATCTTTGTTCGTCTTATTTCCTTGTTTGTTCTGTCATACCCAATTATTCACGATAATTTCCTTATTTTCTAGCTTATGCCTTATCCAAGTTATTTTGATAATTATATTGTTAAAGATATCGCACTCACCAGACTTTATGTCTGACCCCTTTTCTTTCCACCTCTTTTCTTCCTTCTCGCCCCTCAGGTTTGTAAGGAGGGAATACTACAGCTTAGTGCTGATTTCCTTCAGTTGCTTGAAGAGAGTAGATGTATCGCTTGGGACTCTCTCATCTTTATGGCTTTGCTTATGCTCAGTGGGGATTTATGCATTTATGTAATTTAAGTATTTTCTTCTTTGTGTACTTTGAAGTTTTTGGAAAAGGCTATTGATCTTCGTGCACACCAGCTAAAAGCAAAATTCTCCAAATGCCATTTTTGGAGAGAAGAAGTAAAGTTTCTTGGACTTGCGGTGTCCAAAGAGGGGATTGCTGTGGATCCCGCAAAGTAGTTGCGGTGCAAGATTGGAAGGTCCCTCGGAACGCAACCGAAGTACGAAGTTCTCTCGGACTAGCGGCCTTTTGCCGAAAGTTCATTAAAGACTCTACAAAGATCTCAGCCCCACTTGCTAGATTGACGAAGAAGAACCTAACTTTTGCTTGGGATTTGGATTGCGATGTTACTTTCTAATGACTGAAAAGGGCTCTGACAACAGCCCCAGATCTGATATTGCCTGATGGGAGTAATATGTTTGCAGTATACACAAACGCTTGCAGAGTAGGATTGGGCATTGTCTTGATGCAAGAGGGCAAAGTAGTTTGTTATGGGGGAAGGCGGTTGAAGGTACATGAGAAGAGCTACCCAACTCATGATTTGGAGCTAGCTGTCATTGTTTTCGCTCTTAAGTCATGGCATCATTACCTACTAGGAGAAAGGTTTGAATTGTTTACTAACCATAAATCGTTAAAGTACATTTTCTCATAGAAAGATCTTAACTTGAGACAACAAAGGTGGATGGAATTTCTGACCTCATACGATTTTGAGAATGCTTATACCCCTAGCAAGGACAATGTTGTAGCAGATGCATCGAATAGGAAAAAGCCAACCCTAAGTCCTCTTTTTGTAGAAAGGCAAAGCTTGGAGTACATAGCAAACTTTGACTTTAGATCTTCCTTTGAATTTGTACCTGGTTTGTTAGCAACGCTAAAGGTGCGACCTACGCTTTTGGGCTCAATACGAACCACGCAACATGAAGACCCTCGACTAGTTGATGTGACTGATTAGCTAATGAGAGGTGAGACTTCTAGTCACCTCCATAAATGCTCCGTCAATGACAAGGGTTGGTTGAGACAGGTTGGAAGACTATGCATCCAATAAGTAAGGGTTTTGGTGAAGACGGTTCTCGAAGAAGCACACTGTTCTAAGCTGACCATACACCCAGGTGGGGACAAGATGTATAAAGACATAAAAAGGCTTTTCTTTTGGAATGTTATAAAGAAGGATGCAGTTGTGTTTGTCTCTAAATGCTTGATATTCCAGCAAGTCAAAGTGGAGCGGAAGAACCCTGGTGGTCTGCTTCATCCTCTAGAAGTTCCACAGTGGAAATGGGATAGCATTTCGACGGACTTTATTGACGGGTTTCCTAGGTCAAGAAGGGGCAATACCAGTATTTGGGTAATAGTGGACAGGCTCATAAAAAAGCGCTCACTTTATACCTGTTAAGAGTAGGAGGACTGCCTCATCGTTAGCATCCATTTATCTTAAAGAGGTGGTTCGACTGCATGTAATACCCTCTAGCATAGTAAGTGATCGAGATCCTATCTTTACGAGCGAGTTTTGGAAGAGTTTGCAGGAAGCTGTAGGCACACAGCTATGCTTAAGCACTGCCTATCACCCTCAAACTGATGGTCAGATGGAAAGGGTGAATAGAGTATTAGAAGATCTTTTGAGATTGTGCATTTTTGATTTTGGAGGGACATGGGAGGATCATCTTCATTTGGTGGAGTTTGCCTACAATAATAGCTACCAAAGCACCATAGGCATGGCACCCTTCGAGGGTTCATATGGAAGACCATTCCGATCACCAACTTGTTGGTGGGAGTCTACAGACAAGATTGTACTTGGGCCGGACATGGTTAGAGAAACTTCTAAGAAGATGGACTTGATATGAAGACGAATGAAGACTGCACAAGATAGACAGAAGTCCTATGCTGGTAAAAGAAGGACCGACCTTGAATTTGAGTTTGGAGAGTGGGTTTTCCTTAAAGTAACTCCTTTGAGGAATGTCGTTGGCTTTGGGTATATGGGAAAATTGGCACCAAGATTTTTAGGGCTATTTCCTATCATTGAGAGGATTGGGAAGGTGGCTTAGAGAGTAGAGCTGCCCGAAAGATTGGCTGGAGTTCATAACATTTTTCATGTCTCTCATCTACGAAAGTGCTTACATGAGTCTGCGGAAGTTGTGGAACCAAGCATACTAGAGGAAGTAGAAGTGGAACGAGAAGCGACAGTGAGGAGAGTTCCAACTTGTATCTTGGGGACAGAAGTTAAAAAGCTACGAAACCGTGAAGTCAAGCTTGTTAAAGTTCAATGGAGTGATACTAAGGAAGACGCGACTTGGGAGAGTGAGGACAAGATACGCGTAACCTACCCTTTTATTTTTTAGGGTACATTCTTAATCTCTTTTCCATAAGTTTATGCATGCTTCTCCTTGGTCCTATTCTCGACCCTTAGGTAGAAACCAATGGATGTAAACATGTATTTGAAACATGTTATGATTGATGGTTGCAAGTAGTTGCAAGTGATTGCTAGTGGTTGCTCGTGGATGCATATACACACACATTAGGTACTTGATTGGCTCAGTCACTTTCATATTGCATATGCATATATGTATTTATATACGGGTTGAAATTTGATGTGTTGTCATATGGATGTTGCACTTGTATGAATGATTGTGCACTCATGTAGAAGTTATAAAGTACGATTAGGAATAATTGCAAGCATAATGGATTCATGGCACTATCATGATTTGCATTAAGGAGGTCAACTGAATTAGTGTAGACCGCCTGATTTTTCATTAGATAAGGACATGTACACACACTATGCATATGTTCATGAAAAGCATTAGATACCTTTTAAGGACAATGGATGTCTATGATTGAATGGCTGAGTAGATGGATGTTGGATTGTAGGATATACATTCCTCTTAACTTGATGATTTCAGGGACGAAATCCTTTAAGGAGGGGAGAAAGAAACACCTCGTATTTTCTGTGAACATTAAAGTAACGAATTAAGGAATACTTAATTTTAAAAGTGAAAATTAGGGGAAATGGGTTTCACCATTGCATTCGTCTAGGAATTCTGCTTGACATAGAGTCCGAGTTTACGTGAATCGGACTCTGTATGAAGAAGTTATGGAGTTCAGAAGATTTCAAGTTTAAACGGAAATTAAATATAAATAATAATTAAGTTAAAAAGCAGTTCAATTTCAAAAATTCCAAGAGAAGTTGTTGGGCAGGAAAATTCCCGCCCATAGGCGTCGACTACCCTAGGGGGTGTCGACCCCCTATAGGGGTCGACCCCCTCGGCCAGATCTGGACTGGTTTTTCCAGTGATGTTTTTTGAGTCATTAGTGCATATGTAGCGACTTCCAGTTGGCGATGTTTGGTCTGGACGGCTCTGATTACTCATAGGTTGATCTAATGGCTCGCATTAATCTAAACTTCTATATAAACAACCCCAACCCTTAACCCGAAAACCACATAAAATTGCTCTCTAAAGCCGTCATGCTGTCCATGGCCAAACTGGCATAGCCTCCATTTTTCTCTAAACTACAAGTCAAGTTAGGAAGTCCCAAATCAAATCAAAACAAGAGAATCAGTAGTATACATCAAAGGATAAAATTTCAGTTTCAGAAATCAGATCCCAGAAAACAAGATTTGTTCTTTTGTTTGTAAGTTTAGTTATTCTTTAGATTTGAACAAATAAAAGTCATGACTTGTAATGACGCGGAACTAGAACTGTGCCTAGTTATAAGATAATCGTATTTTGACTCATGTAGCAATTCTGAAATTACCTATGCCTACGTGACTATTGTGATTGATAAAACCTATCATGTTGTATATTAATTTGGTGATGAACCTATCATGTGGTGATGAACCTATAATGTTGTATATTAATTTGGTGATGGACTTATCATGTTGTATGTTAAATTGGTGACGAACCTATCATGTTGTATAATAATTTTGCAACGAATCTATCATGTTGTATATAAATTTGGTGATTCCTTATGTTATGTTATATGCAAGATCATAAGCTAAGTCATGTTCATATATGCTTATATGTCTAGATCTATGCGCTTAGATGTTTACATCTATGTTAATTTGATCCAACTCAAATTAAAGTTCACATTTACATGCTTAATTAAATTTGTGTAGTACTATGCCAAATTTATATTACATATGCTTAGTTAATCTAAATTGTTTTATTCCGTCAGAATGTTACATGTCCCTTTTCTTTTTCCCTCTTCGTTTATGTACTAGGCTAATTTGCGATCCTAACGTTATATGTAATTTTTGTGAATGAATAACGGGGGGATACTTTGGGAAAAATATTAAATTATATGCTATTGGCATAGGTTGGCTCATAATCATGTAAATGATTAATGGCATGAAATGGTATAATTTGTATGCCTAAGAATTATGGACAAAATTTAGAAGGGTAAATGGGACATGACTTGAGTTGATAACATTGGTGGATAATTTACATATAAACATAAATAGTAAATATGTAAATTAATTAGAAGATGATTGTGCCTAACCCGAGGTTAGATTGAGTTACAGTGTAAGACTGCCCGGAACCACACGACACATCCAGTAACCGGAACAATATAGATCTAATGTGAGAGTTTAGAACATTAGGCCCGAAAAACCCGAGTTTAGATTGAGTTACGGTGTAAGTCTGCCCGGAACCGCCCGGCTCATCCAGCGACCGCAACAATACATATCTAATGTGAGTGGTTAGGGCTTTAATGAATGAATTAAAGCTAAGACAGGCTATGAATGGTAATGTTAAGTTAATTAAGGCAACACTTAACCAATACAACATGTTAACGAAACTAATGGGTGGGGTTAGGTTAATTTGAGAACACTTGACCATTTTAACATGTTGATTAGGAAACCCTAGTAATGGGGACCCATTTCAGTAGTAACCCACATAGATGTATCATGGTACCCTGAAATATGTAGGGTGGGGCACTATTACTAGGCTGATTATAAGCGGTCAAAATAATAGCGGGTGGTGCAGCAGTGTAGGTTCCAATGGAGTATAGGGGTGCACGTACTCCGGCACGGACAAATCAAGCACTGGGCATCAGTAATATATACTGTGCATCTTGAATTCTATAACATTAAGCTTCACAAATAAAAGTATAGTTAATTTTTAGTAGTAGAATTAACGGAAAAGGGTTACGCCATTGTGTTCGCCTCGGAATTCTGCTTGAGATAGAGTACGAGTTTGCATAAATCGGATAATGCATGAAGAAGATACGGACGAACGAAGTTAGGCAGAAAAACAGGAAGTCAGCCAGAATGCACTCGCGCACTTCACAAGTGCGCCAGTACAAAAAGGCACTGGCCCACCTGCCAAGTGCGCCCGTACTAATCCAGCACAGAATTCTGGAGTGTTCTGTGGTGACGTATCTTCTTCTGAGTGGCCAGATGATGTTTATTTGAGCTGGGTGGTTCTGATGGACTCATAGTTCAACTAAGGGCTTGTGTGGCAAATTCTGGTTGGTTCTCTTAGGTTTGAATGGTCTTGATTAAGCCTAAGATGATCTAACGGCTCTTTTTAACTTGAAATCCTATAAAAAGAACCCTAAACCTCAACCCTAAATCACATTAATTCATTCCAAGAGCCTTCATGCCGCCATACTCAACCTAGGATAGCCACCATTCTCTTTCAACTAAAAAGAAAACTAGAAAGCTACGAAGTGAATCAAATTTAAATTAAAAGAACGACTAATCGACATCAATGGAAAGCTATTCAGCTTCGAAAAACAGATTTCAGAAAAACAAGACTTACCTATATTTGTAAGTATAGTTGTATTTCCGATTTAAACATTAATTGGAAGTCATGCCTTGTAAGAAACTGATATTAGAACGGTGCCTATTAGTTTACCTATGTGGATTCATGTTTATTCATGTGATTTTCCTATGTTATATACTTGTGTTGAAACTACTAGAGGATACTTATATTTACATGAAATTATCATGTTTTGTAATTTCCCTAGGTCATATTCTTGTGATGAAACTAATTGGGATTAATGTTCTCATGTAGTGTGTTTGTGGTTTTTATATGTTTACATGAAGCCATCATGTTTGATGATTTTCCTAAGTTATGCCATATACTAGTTTATGAAGCTAAGCTATGTTCACATAATCCTATATGTCTAAATTCACATGACTTTATTATTAGATCTATATATGTTAATTTAAACATGTTTATGTGATAGATCTAAGCTAGATCTATATATATTAACTTAAACATGTTTATAAGTTAGATCCAAGTTAGATCTATATATGTTAATTTAATGTAAGTTACATATTTTTATGTTAGATCCAATTTGGATCTAAATATGTTCATGGTTATGCCATCTAGATCTGTATTTGTTCATGGGTATGTAATTTGGATCTATGCCAATGGTGATTAGTAGATCTTATTTATTCACACTTACATGCCAAGTCAAGTTCATACATATATTTATATGTCAAGATTATATTTATATTGTATGCAAGTTGTATGACATGATTCCACAAAATTTATAAGAACTTATCATGTTGTGAATTAATCTATCATGATTAGAAACTGGGTGATTCCCTTATGCTATGTTGCACACAAGCTGTTAGGCTAAAAAATGTTCGTACTATCCTATATGTTTAGATCTACAACTTTACATGTTTAGATCTATGTTAATAGATCCAATCCCATGCAAGTTCACCCTTACATGCCCAAGGCTAGTTTGTGTAGGTCTATGTAAAGTTCATGTAACACCCCGTATTTTCTGTGATCCTATAAGTAACAAATCAGAGAATAATTAAATTATAAAATAAGAATCAAGGGAAATGGGTTATGCCATTGCGTTCGTCTCGAAATTCTTCTTGGAAACGAGTACGAGTTTTCGAGAAACGGAGTCCGTATGAGGGAGATATGGACCTCCGAAGTTTCAGAGAATTTCAGAATCGAAAACAGCTCGAAAATTCGAATTCAAATTCGAATTCAAAATCCCAGAACAGGCTAGGCAGGAAAATTCCGACCCATGGACCGGGTCGACCTGGAGGTCGACCATAGTGTCAACCTCCCAGGGGCCAGATCGACCATAGTCTCGACCTGGGGGTCGACCTAGCCAGACCAGGTCGACCGTAGTGTCGACCTGGGGGTCGACCTGCTCCCAAACCCAGTTTTTTTAACCTGGTTCATTCTGATGTATCCAGTCTCGTTTCTGTTAGATTCGTCTGCCTAATCCTATATAAACTCACCCCTAGCCTCATTCTTTCCACTCCATTTCATTTTGTCTATATTCTCCCTCTGTTCTAATTAAAAATAAAAATGGCGTCGCTACCATGTTGGAATCAAAACTTGGACTGATGAATCTTCCTCCAACCTGAATATAATTAAAAGCTAAATCAAATCTCAAATCCAAGTTTAGAGCTTCAACAACAATTCAACCGTTCTGCATCAACACTAGTTTATTTCCTTTCTTAAAACCATGAAAGGCAAGTACAATTATTTTCCGCTATAAACTGTAATTATAATTGTGACATGATTATATATCTGAATCTGAGGTTATGTATATTCTTATCTGTCAGATCTGTTTTTCTGTGACTATTCTGTACCTCTTTCTTCTTTCTGTTCTACATCCAGGCTACTACGAGCCTGCGCCGAATCTCATAAGAGATTAACGCACGAACGATAAACTTTGGGACAAATAATAATGCATACTTGGACATGAAACTGTTGACTATGAGACTATTGCCCATGACTATGATTCATTGACTATGACACTATTGCCCATGACTATGATTCATTGACTATGAGACTATTGCCTATGACTATGATTCATGACCATGAGACTATTGCCTATGACATTGAATAAGTAACTATTGAAATTAGTCACCCATGACTATTGTTGTAACACCCCACCTCCTCTAGGGTCACTCACAAAGGGAATGCCCTAGTTTTGGAGGGGTATTATCTAGTAAACAGGCACAGAGAAAACACAAGACAAAACATAGATAAAATAGAGTATATAAAGCAGCGGATATAAACTTTAAAACCAAATCTCATTACTGAAAAATAGTGTCAAAACCTCTTACATCAAAATGCCAAGTCATTATTTCATTACTTCAAGTTCTAAAGAAGCAAAGTACTTAAAACAACATAAGTAAAATATTATTCTCCAAAAAGTGCATGAGTGCAGCCATAGCATAGCTCAAGACCAAACCGTACATGAGCTGTCAGAAAGCAAGCAAAGTCCAAGCTAAGAGCTAGAGTTTCCTCCTTGAGAACCTTGGGGGGGGGAACGAAAGACAAAGAGGCGAAAGAAAAAGGGTCAGTAAAAAAGACTGGTAAGCCCTAGTGACTATCAGCATAGAAACTAGTAAAGTTAACAAGACATGAATAAACTGGAATTAAACATAGGATTGATGATAAGTCTGACATGATAACTAAGTTAACAAGATAACTCAAGTCTAACATTGCGTATTCAAGGTTCACCATACCAACTATATTGGTATACTAATCCCGTGTCAACTATAAATCATGAAATAATCCCTTGGCCTAATATCGTGAAGTGACCCAATTCGGGGTCCAACGATATGATCTAATCGATCGGCTCCCTACAAGTCTAGCTCGTCGTGTGTCTATGTCATACGGCCCTATCACTAATGTTGTCACCTGTGCTAGGTCCACCATAGGGTGTATCAAGCCCTAGGGTGCCAACCACTGACACGAATCAAGAATACACAGATAATCCTACTGATGCCCAATGCCTGCTTTTTCAACTCCGGACTAAGTGCACGACCCTAGTCCGCCTGAACCTATATTGGCGCACCAACTCAGCCGTCGTTCTGGTCGCTTACAATCAGCCCAAAAATCGTGCCCCACCCTGCCTAGTCCAAGGCTACCATGATACATCTAGTGGGTTACTGCTGAAAAGGACCGCGTAACAAGGGTTTCGTTCAGCAGGTTATGTTGTCATTTAAAATCGAGACTTAACCACATCTACGTGTCATGTCAAATTGACTAAGTGTGTTGTTCTAGTTCAAGACTTAGTCCTACGAATCATGTGTCAGGTTGGTTAAGTGTATTCAAGCGGTTCATGACTTAACCCTATCAAATCAACATGTCAAATTGGTTAAGTATATTCAAGTGGTCCATGACTTAACCCTATCCAGTGGCATTAATTTACTTAATGCACCCCTAACCTCTCACATTAGACTTGGTTATGGTTACTGGATGTGCCGGGCCAGTCCGGGTAGTTTTACACCATAACCTAGTCTAACCTCGGGTTTCGAGTGCGATATGACCAACTACTCACATTGGGTCCTATTGTTTGCAGTTACTGGATTCTCCGGGTGGTTCCGGGCAGATTTATACTGCAAACTCAACCCAACCTCGAGTTGGCCACGTTCAAGTTATCTAAGTGTCATATCCCAAATTCATATTTTCAAGTATAATTTCATGTCAAGTTCATGTTCCTATCCAAGCTCAAGTTATAACGATATTCATGTCTTCAAATTTATACTAAATTCTGGTTTTCCTAAACTACCCAAATCGCATCCCCAACGCTCGTGAATTCGAATCAAGGCAATAGATGTAACTAGGGAATAACATAACAAGGATGGGTATAAAGTGGCAAAGGTGATTTCAAGGAAAGCATGGTGTAACTTGAGATATGATCATAGCATCACTGGCATATGAAATAGGGTGATAAACATAGCTATAAATGACATAAGATGATAATCCTAAACTTGTGACTAGCAAAAGTTTCAACATCACAGGCATGTTAAAATAATGATAGGGTTTAGGTTATGACATGAACAGGCCCCTAAATCAAGTTCTTATCACTACTCCACAAATCAAGGTTCAATATGAACGGTACTAGGTTCAAGGTGAATAGATCTAGGGTGAACAAGAGTAGATCTAAAATAATAGATCAAAAAGGAATAGTTATAGATCAAAGATATACAAGAGTAGGTCTCAAGTAGTTATCATGTTTATGTTCAACTTCAATTTACACATGTCCATATTAAGTTTAGAGTTTAGATCTATGAGTAACTGGGGCATACAGATCGTGGTTTTTGAGAACTAAGAACAGAAATTGTCGTAGGATCATTGTTGAGATGTTGATCTATTCCCCTGAATTGTTGTAGAAACGTTGGCCTTCGATTTGGATCTAGTTTGAATGTTTAATCTTCAAGTTGGAGGCGGCGGCCATGGTTCAAGAGGAGACTTAGCAGCATAATGGTGTTAGAAAGATTTGTTGTGGATTAGCCTAGGTCTTATGGTGTTTTTATAGTTGCAACAACTAGTTTAGGCCATAGGATAAACCCTAGAATCGATTTGAACTGCCAAAAATCGTCCCAGGCCCTCAAACAAGCCAACAGGGTCAAGCAGGAGCAACCAGGCCCAAACCAGGTTCGGGTACCAGGTCGACACCCAAGTCGACTGCGCAGTCGACCTGGTCCTGGGGGTGTCGACTGCCCAGTCGACTCCCCAGTCGAACTGGGGTGCTGGGCGTGAAATTTCCCGCCCAGTCTGTCTGGGTTTTGAAATTCGAATTTGAACTCGAATTCGAACTGTTTTGAACTCTGAAAATTTCTGAAACTTTGGGGAGCCATAACTTGGTCATACGAACTCCGATTTTCGAAAACTCGGACTTGATTTCATGCAGAATTCTGAGACGAACGCAATGGCGCAACCCGTTTCCCTTGGTTCTTATTTTAAAATTTATTTCTGCCTATATTTATGGTTATAACACGTTATCAAAATACGGGTTGTTACATTCTCCCCTCCTTAAAGGATTTCGTCCCCGAAATCTCTAAGTTAGGAAGAAGGTATCCTACCATCTATCATCCATCTACTCAAAACATCATCCACAAGCAAACATTGTCCTTAAGAGATTTCTAATGTTGTATGAACATATGCAGAAAGTGTGTGTAAATGTTCCTTATCTAATGCAAATGATCAGGCCTGATTGATCTTTCTAATGCAAAATATGTTTAGTGTCATGAATCCAACATGTATGCAAATAATCCTAGTCACGTAAGCACTATATGTGTGCACAAACATTCATCCATATGCAACATTCATAAGATAACACATTCAATTTCTTCCATAAATAAGTATAAACACTCATGCATATGCAATATGAAAATGTGTCTAAGCTCATCTAGTGCCTAATGTGTGTTATGCAACCACGAGCAATCACTTGCAACCACTTGCAACCATTCACAAACATCAAGCATAACATGTTTCAAATACATCTTTACATTCATAGGATTCTACCTAAGGTTCTCAAGACAGGATCGAAAGGATATACAAGATAAAACAGAGTATATAGGGA
Source organism: Allium sativum (assembly GCA_030737875.1). Lineage (NCBI taxonomy): Eukaryota > Viridiplantae > Streptophyta > Magnoliopsida > Asparagales > Amaryllidaceae > Allium > Allium sativum. The sequence goes on along the minus strand of CM060926.1, from coordinate 479,486,540 downwards.
AATGAAGTTAAATATGTACCCCTAGAAGGTCCTTCTTGCGGGGCTTGCCCTTGCTTCTTAGGGCAGTTCTTGCTGATGTGTCCAGTTTCACCGCATTGAAAACATGCTCCTATCTTCATCTTCTTCTTCCTACAGTGCTGGACTATATGCCCGTCAATACCACAGAAGTTGCATTTTCTTTTCTCACATGACTTGTCATTCTTGTTGTTGCTGTTCTTTCCTCCTTTCTCGGAGTCTACCTTCTTGTCTTGAGACTCATTCGCCTTGACCTTCTTCTTGCCATTCTCGTCTTCTTCATGAAGAAGGGCCATATTCACCAAGCTTTCAAAGGTCTCCCCTATGGGTACATGAGTCATGACCATAGTGTGGAGTGGCTCGCTCAATCCTCGAGCAAAGCATAGAGCCTTCTTCTCAGCCGTGTTGACTAAGTCCAAACCAAATCGAGCAAGCTGATTAAACTTATTCGCGTATTCCCTAACTGACATGTCTCCATGCTTGAGTGCCAAGTACCTCTCCATCTGAAGATTCGCTTCTGCGAATGAAAAAAACTTAAACCCAAACCTCTCTCTAAAGTCTGCCCAAGTCTCAATTGGCCTGGTAGCGTTGGTGACTTCCCACCAAAATGCAGCTTCCTCCTTCAACAACCATTTTGCCAACTGAACTTTCCTATGATCCTCCATATCGAAAATAACAAACAAGTCTTCAGTCACTTTTAGCCAGTTTCGCGCCTTAACGAAGGTTTCAGTTCCAATGAAGTTCTTGCCGTCCATTCCTATAAAGTCCTTGCATATTTTGGTGAAGGCGGTACTCGGAGGAGGAGGAGGAGGAACCGTGGCCACCGGGGGAGGAGGAGGAGGGATATCTGCCAGGCCCGTGCCGTTGGCCCTAGCTTCCAAGTATCTTCGGAACCAGCCAGGTATGGGTACTCCCTCAGGAAGGTTAAGATCTGACATGCTGAAAAGCGAAATGGAAAAAGATTCAAACGAGGAAACAAAGGAAAGTGCTAATGGCTTTTGGGGAATAGCCATTTCTTAAAAATAAAACTTTTCTTGAAAAATGGTTCTTTATAAACGGTTTTGAAAATAGTTTCAGAAGGTTTTTAAAACTTTTGCCCAGTCTAGTAACCTTCTGCTCTGATTCCAAATGTAACACCCCAACTCCGCTAGGGTCACTCACAAAGGGAATGCCCTAGTTTTGGAGGGTTATTATCTAATAAACAGGCACAGAGATAACACATGACATAACATAGATAAAACAGAGTATATAAAGCAGTGGATATAAACTTTAAAACCAAATCTCATTACTGAAAAATAGAGTCAAAACCTCTTGCATCAAAATGCCAAGTCATTATTTCATTACATCAAGTTCTAAAGAAGCAAAGTACTTAAAACAACATAAGTAAAATATTATTCCCCAAAAAGTGCGTGAGTGCAGCCATAGCATAGCTCAAGACCAAACCATACATGAGCTGTCAGAAAGAAAGCAAAGTCCAAGCTAAGAGCTAGAGTTTCCTCCCTGAGAACCTGGGGGAGGGGGTGGGGGACGAAAGACAAAGAGGCGTAAGAAAATGGGTCAGTCAAAAAGACTGGTAAGCCCTAGTGACTATCAGCATAGAAACTAGTAAAGTTCACAAGACATGAATAAACTGGAACTAAACATAGGAATGATGATAAGTCTGACATGATAACTAAGCTAACAAGATAACTCAAGTCTAACATTGTGTATTCAAGGTTCGCCATACCAACTATAATGGTATGCTAATCCCGTGTCAACTATAAATCAAGAAATAATCCCTTGGCCCAATATCGTGAAGTGACCCAATTCGGGGTCCAACGGTATGATCTAATCGATTGGCTCCCTACAAGTCTAGCTCGTCGTGTGTCTGTGTCATACGGCCCTATCACGAATGTAGTCACCTGTGCTAGGTCCACCATAGGGTGTATCAAGCCCTAGGGTGCCAACCACTGACACGAATCAAGAATGCACAGATAATCCTACTGATGCCTAATGCCTGCTTTTTCAACTCCGGACTAAGTGCACGACCCTAGTCCGCCTGAACCTACAATGGCGCACCAACTCAGCCGTCGTTCTGGTCGCTTACAATCAGCTCTGCAATCGTGCCCCACCCTGCCTAGTCCCAGGGTACCGTGATACATCTAGTGGGTTACTGCTGAAAAGGATCGTGTAAATAGGGTTTCGTTCAGCAGGTTAAGTTGTCATTTAAAATCGAGACTTAACCCCATCTACGTGTCATGTAAAATTGACTAAGTGTGTTGTTCTAGTTCAAGACTTAGTCCTACGAATCATGTGTCAGGTTGATTAAGTGTGTTCAAGCAGTTCATGAGTTAACCCTATCAAATCAACATGTCAAATTGGTTAAGTATATTCAAGTGGTCCATGACTTAACCCTATCCAGTGGCATTAATTTACTTAATGCACCCCTAACCTCTCACATTAGACTTGGTTATGGTTACTGGATGTGCCGGGCGGGTCCGGGCAGTTTTACACCATAACCTAGTCTAACCTCGGGTTTCGAGTGCGATATGACCAACTACTCACATTGGGTCCTATTGTTTGCAGTTACTGGATTCGCCGGGCAGTTCCGGGCAGATTTATACTGCAAACTCAACCCAACCTCGAGTTGGCCACGTTCGAGTTATCTAAGTGTCATGTCCCAAATTCATATTTTCAAGTATAATTTCATGTCAAGTTCATGTTCCTATCCAAGCTCAAGTTATAACGATATTCATGTTTTCAAGTTCATACTAAATTCAGGTTTTCCTAAACTACCCAAATCGCATCCCCAATGCTCGTGAATTCGAATCAAGGCAATAGGTTTAACTAGGGAATAACATAACAAGGATGGGTATAAAGTGGCAAAGGTGATTTCAAGGCAAGCATGGTGTAACATGAGATATGATCATAACATCACTGGCATATGAAATTGGGTGATAAACATAGCTATAAGTGACATAAGATGATAATCCTAAACTTGTGACTAGCAAAAGTTTTAACATCACAACATCACTGGCATGTTAAAATAATGATAGGGTTTAGGTTATGACATGAACATGCCCCTAAATCAAGTTCTTATCAGTACTCCACAAATCAAGGTTCAATATGAACGGTACTAGGTTCAAGGTGAATAGATCTAGGGTGAACAAGAGTAGATCTAAAATAATAGATCAAAAAGGAATAGTCAAAGATCAAAGATATACAAGAGTAGGTCTCAAGTAGTTATCATGTATATGTTCAACTTCAATTTACACATGTCCATATTAAGTTTAGTGTTTAGATCTATGAGTAACTGGGACTTATAGATCGTGGTTTTTGAAAACTAAGAACAGAAATTGTCGTAGGATCGTTGTTGAGATGTTGATCTATTCCCTTGAATTGTTGTAGAAACATTGGCCTTCAATTTGGATCTAGTTTGAATGTTTAAGCTTCAAGTTGGAGGCGGCGGCGGCCATGGTTCAAGAGGAGACTTAGCAGCATAATGGTGTTAGAAAGATTTGTTGTGGATTAGCCTAGGTCTTAGGGTGTTTTTATAGTTGCAACAACTAGTTTAGGCCATAGGATAAACCCTAGAATCGATCTGAACCGCCAAAAATCGTCACAGGCCCTCAAACAAGCCAACAAGGTCAAGCAAGAGCAACCAACCCCAAACCAGGTTCGGGGACCAGGTCGACACCCAAGTCGACTGTGCAGTCGACCTGGTCCTGGGGGTGTCGACTGCCTAGTCGACTCCCCAATCGACCTGGGGTGCTGGGCGGGAAATTTCCCGCCTAGTCTGTCTGGGTTTTGAAATTCGAATTTGAACTCGAATTCGAACTGTTTTGAACTCTGAAACTTTGGGGAGCCATAACTTGGTCATACGGACTCCGATTTTCGAAAACTCGAACTCGATTTCATGTAAAATTCCAAGACGAACGCAATGGCGCAACCTGTTTCCCTTGGTTCTTATTTTAAAATTTAATTTTGCCTAGATTTATGGTTATAACACGTTATCAAAATACGGGTTGTTACAGTTGTGGTAAGTTACCTATAACTATTGTAGTTAGTTTCTTATGCCTATTCACTTAATGATGTTAGATCTCATATTTATTATGTAACTTGGCTAGTTTATTCCCATTCACTGTTATGTACATCGAGCCTACAGGGCCATTTCATGAGTATTTAGAGAACTTGTGGAAATATGTTATATTGGGATTGGGCGTAGCTTACTGGCATAGCAAAAATGTTGGCAAAATCTGAGTTGGCTATAATAGAGAATGATTTACATGTGTATTAGTCTTAGGCATTAATGGTGAACTAGAATATTAAATCTAGTTTTGAGATGAACTGTAAATGGGAATATTAAGGATAAAATTTTGGGCGTATATTGTATTATGAATTATGACCTTGATTTAGGCATGTAAGTTTAGGACAAATTTATGATTGGGCAAAATATGTAAATAGAGTTTTAGATATATATAATCTGCTAAATCTATTATGTGCTAAATCTGCTATATTGCCTAATCTGCTAGTTCTGTTATATTGCCTAAACTGCTAATGGGATTGAATTGCCTAATCCGCTAATTATGTTAAATTGCCTTATCTGCAAAATCTGCTGAATAGCCTAATCTGCAAGATCTGTTATCTGTTTAATCTGTTGAATGACGTAATCTGTTGGAACTGAAATGCTGAAATTTAAAGTATGTGAATCTGTAGGGTCGACTTAAAATTTGAGCAAAACTTGTTAATGAAACCTCGAATAATCTGCTTTAACTTGTACAGAAGTTTAATCTGTTAAATAAACAGAATTAGTCTGATATCTGAAAAATCTGTATTGGAATGAATTGGCTATGACACGAGGTTAGACTCTGTTTGCAGTAGAAGCCTGCCCGGAACCAACCGGCTTAACCAACGACCGCAAACTATTAGTCTAATGTGAGAGGTCGTAGGCATAACTAAAAATATTCTTAGACACGAGGTTAGGTCTGGCTTGTGGCAGAAGTATGCCCGGAACCGCCCGGCATATCCAGCGGCTACAAGTGACCAAGCTAATGTGAGAGGTCTGTGCATTAATATTAATGCAAATCTTGGATAAATATGATGTCTAAAATGTGTTAGGTGGATATGGTTAAACCAATTGGACTAATGAATTAAACAAACCCGTTTCACGAATCTGTAGGCCCAATTTCAAAGTTAGACAAATCTGTAAATCAGTTAAATCCGTATATCTGATCTGTTAGTCTGAAAACTTGTCTGATCTGTGAACTAGTTGATCTGAACTCTGTATGTCTGAACTTGTAAACAAGTTAATCTGAAATCTGTTAGTCTAGGGACACAAGGTTAGGAGGGAAATTACTTGTGCCATCTGTTGTTTGGGTCCCATATTAGTCAGTAACTCTTTCTGGTATCAAAACTTTGACCCAATAGTAGGTAGGGTCCGGACACGCTTACTGAACTAATTATAAGTGGTTCATTCTGGTAATGGCGAGGGGTGTTGATGGTGCGTTCCAATCGGGTCATGTGCGGGCATGGATCCCGGTCTGTCTCTGAGGATGTAAGACGCCGTGACATCTGTAAATAGGTCTGTGCCAATTGGTTGTCACTTTAGGGAGTGATACACCCTACTGTGGAGCCGACACAGACTATATATGTATTAGGTAGTCAATCGCTTGGGGTAGGATTTTAGGGTACACTTAGTTCTGTCTGTTTATGTTGGTACCGTCTATTTCTGTTGGGTGGCAACACCTGTCTGCGTGGTACCGTCTGTTCGAGTGGTAAAGGCCCATTTACTAGTGTACACCTAATTCTACATTCTGTTTCCGTAGGGATTAATCTGTTTCTATTTCTGTACCTTCTGTTCGGGTGGTAAAGGCCCATTATTAGCATTCTGTATCTGTCTGTTTCTGTTCGGGTAGTAAAGGCCCATTATTAACATTCTTTTTCAGCCTGTTTCTGTTCGGGTAGTAAAGGCCCATTATTAGCATTCTGTTTCTGTCTGCTTCTGTTGGGGTGGTAAAGGCCCGTTACTAGTATTCTCTTCTGTGGAAATTATTCTGTTCCCGTTTTTTTTTCAGTTTAGACATTAGGGTGACACCTAATCCTGTTATACTAGTATTAGTGCAGAGAAATGAAAAGTAATATTATTATGTTACTTCTGTTTAACCTAAGCACATCTGCTGCTCCTGTTACTGTTATCTCTCATCCAGTTTTGTTTCCATGCCATGATTATTATTATCTGTTCATATGCTGAAAAGTCACTGGACTTGCAAGACTTTATGTCTAACCTTGCTTGTTTTCGCCCCTTTTTCTTCCATTTGCCCCCCAGGTTTTCCAAGGAGGGAATACTTTAGCTTGATCTGGATTTCTTCTTCCTGAAGTACTTAGAGTGCTTAAAGTACGGCTTGATGGCAGCTTCTGTGGGGATTATGATTTTAAAGTTTTGTACTCCAATGATTTTCTAAACAAGATTGATATCTATGTACTTGATTTTTTGGCAAAGATGAAACCATACAGTTTTCTGTTTTCAGCTATAATAAAGTTATAATTTCTCAAGTATTGCTTATCTGTCTTGTAAATTTCTGTTCTATCTACTAAAACGCTCCACCAAAATTAAGGCATTCCCTTTGTGAGTGACCTTAACGGAGGTGGGGTGTTACACTTGGTATCATAGCTGAAGGTTACCAGATTGGGTAAAGTTTTTGAAAACTATTTTCAAAAAGGTTATAAAAGGAAGTATTTTCAAAAATAAAGTTTATTTTGAAAAACATAATCCCCAAAGAGCCATATATCTATCTTTTCCGTTCTCTGTTTTAAATCTTTTTCTTTCATTCCAGCATGTTTGGGAATCTTAACTTTCCAGAGGGCGTGCAAATACCTGGTTGGTTCAGGAGGTACTTAGAGGATAGGGCCAACGATGCAGGCCCAACAGATATTCCTCCTCAACTGCAGCAATTCCTCCTCCTCCACCCCCTCCTCGTGCAATTGCTTTTTCAAAGATCTGTACAGATTTTAGGGCCATGGGTGGAAAGGATTTCAAGGGAACTGAATCATTCGTAGAAGCGTGGAACTGGCTCAAAGAAACTGAGGATCTTTTCGTTATCTTCGAGATGGACGATAGGCAGAAGGTACAATTGGCGATGTGGTTGCTCAAGGACGAAGCTTCCTATTGGTGGGAAGTCACTAACGCCAAGAGACCCGTTGAAACATGGATGGATTTCAGAACAAGGTTTGGGTTGAAATTCCTCTCGCAAGCTGAATGAAGTCTACAAATGGAAAAGTTTTTATCTCTTAAGAAAGGAAGTATGACGTCAAGGAATACGTCTACCAATTCAACCAACTAGCTAGGTTCGGACTAGATTTAGTCAACAGCCAGCATAAAGAGGCTCTCCGCTTTGTTAAAGGATTGAACGAGCCACTGCACTGCCTAGCCATGACCCATGTACCCATGGGAGCGACTTACGAGAGATTGGTGGATATGGCACTACTGCACGAGGAAGACAACGGCAAGAAAGAGGCAAAGAAGGAAGAACCACAGAACAAGAAATCATGGCCTAAAAAGGAAACACAAACGAAGGTTGAAAAGTCTGAAGATAAGAAGGAGAAAAAGTGCTTTACTTGTGGAACCTTGACTCATCTGAACAAGGATTATAGAAAAAGAAAAGGCACATGCTTTAATTGTGGTGAGATTGGACACCTCACTAGCGACTGTTTGAAGAAACGCGGGCAAGGGTAGAGGGCAGGACCAACTTCTGGAAGGCAGGCGAACACTCTCGAGGCTAGTGGATAGGATAGAAATAGGAAAACTTTCTGTAGGAGGTTTAATTTCTCTATTTGATTTTTGAGGTAAAACTCTTTTCTGATTCTGGTATTTCGATTCTGTAATCGATACTCTGCATTTGAATACTAGTATTGTTTCTGATTTAGTTGTAGACCCAGACCCATAAGGGTTATGACTCATCCAATTGTGCTAAGTTGGGTATCTGTGTTGAGTGTTAAGTTGACTATGACGCATACATTCTGGGTTTTTATCATGCTTAGTTTCCTAAGATTCATTTAGTAATCTGCTCTGTACCGGTAATCGGTAAATATCTGAATATTTCTGATAAAGTTGAGATTTCCAGTTTTGACATTGTCTAAAAAGGGTAATCCTATAGGTGTCAATCTGATGTTGATTTCGGTCTTCGGGGTTGATACTTAGGGGAATTTGTCTCTCAACCAAGGTCTAATGGAAACCAAGTTTATTTTTATCTTCCCTCGCTCCCATCACTCGACTGTATCCTATCAATCGAGTCTTCGACATATAGATAGGAATCCTATGGATGTAAACATGTGTTTGAGACATGTTATGTTTGATGGTTGCAAATGGATGCAAGTGGTTGCTAGTTGTTGCTCGTGGATGCATATATACACACTAGGCACTAGATCGACTTGAAAACACTCTCATATTGCATATGGAAGTGTGACCATTTTCAATTTTTGTGGATGCCAAATGATTGACTAATCACATGGATGTTGCATATGAATGAATGGTTGTCACTCATATAAGAATGATATGTATCAAATAGGAAAATTGCATACATGTTGGACTCATGGCACTAACATAATTCGCATTAAGGAGGTCAACTGAATCAGTGGACCGCCTGATCTTTGCATTAGATAAGGAACATATACACACACTTTTGCATATGTTCATACAACATTAGAAGTTTTCTAAGGACAAAGGATGCTTGTGGATGATGGTTGAGTAGATGGATGACTGGATGGTAGGACACATTCTTCTCCACTTGAAGATTTCGGGGACGAAATCCTTTAAGGAGGGAAGAATGTAACACCCGTATTTTCTATGATCGTATAAGTAACAAATCAGAGAATTATTAAATTATAAAATAAGAATCAAGGGAAACGGTTTGCACCATTGCGTTCGTCTCGAAATTCTTCTTGGAAACGAGTCCGAGTTTTCGAGAAACGGAGTCCGTATGAGGGATATATGGCCCTCCGAAGTTTCAGAGAATTTCATAATCGAAAACAGCTCGAAAATTCAAATTTGAATTCGAATTCAAAATCCCAGAACAGGCTAGGCGGGAAAATTCCCGCCCATGGACCAGGTCGACCATAGTGTCGATCTCCCAGGGGCCAGGTCGACCATAGTGTCGACCTGGGGGTCGACCTGGCCAGACCAAGTCGACCATAGTGTCGACCTGGGGGTTGACCTGCTCTCGAAACCCATTTTTTTAACCTGGTTCATTCTGATGTATCCGGTCTCGTTTCATTCTAGATTCGTCTGCCTAATCTTATATAAACTCACCCCTAGCCTCATTCTCTCCACACCATTTCATTCTGTCTATATTCTGCCTCTGTTCTAATTAAAAATAAAAATGGCGTCACTACCCTGCTGGAATCAAAACTTGGACTGATGAATCTTCCTCCAACCGGAATAGAATTAAAAGCTAAATCAAATCTCAAATCCAAGTTTAGAGCTTCAACAACAATTCAGCCTTTCTGCATCAACCCTAGTTTATTTCCTTTCTTAAAACCACGAAAGGCAAGTACAGTTATTTTACGCTGTAAACTGTAATTATAATTATGACATGATTATAAATCTAAATATGAGGTTATGTATATTCTCAGCTATCAGATCTGTTTTTCTGTGACTATTCTGTACCTCTTTCTTCTTTCTGTTCTATAGCCAGGCTATTATGAGCCTGCGCCGAATCTCATAAGAGATTAACGCCCTAACGCTAAACTTTGGGACAAATAATAATGCATAATTGGACATGAAACTGTTGACTATGAGACTATTGCCCATGACTATGATTCATTGACTATGAGACTATTGCCCATGACTATGATTCATTGACTATGAGACTATTGCCTATGACTATGATTCATGACCATGAGACTATTGCCTATGACATTGAATAAGAAACTATTGAAATTAGTCGCCCATGACTATTGTGGTTAGTTGCCTATAACTATTGTAGTTAGTTTCTTATGCCTATTCCCTTAATGATGTTAGATCTCATATTTATTATGTAACTTTGCTAGTTTATTCCCATTCACTGTTATGTACATCGAGCCTATAAGGCCATTTCATGAGTATTTAGAGAACTTGTGGAAATATGTTATACGTGGATTGGGCGTAGCTTAATTAAGTAAATCTGGCATAGCAATTATGTTGGCAAAATCTGAGTTGGCTATAATAGAGAATGATTTACATGTGTATTAGTCTTGGACATAGTTGGTGAACTAGAATATTAAATCTAGTTTTGACATGAACTGTAAATGGGAATATTAAGGCTAAAATTTGGGGCATATATTGTCTTATGAATTATGACCTTGATTTAGGCATGTAAGTTTAGGCTAAATTTAGGATTGAGCAAAATATTTAAATAGAGTTTTAGATATATATAATCTGCTAAATCTATTATCTGCTAAATCTGCTATATTGCCTAATCTGGTAGTTCTGTTATATTGCCTAAACAACTAATTGGATTGAATTGCCTAATATGCTAATTATGTTAAATTGCCTTATCTGCTAAATCTGCTAAATAGCCTAATCTGCAAGATCTGTTATCTGTTTAATCTGTTGAATGACGTAATCTGTTGGAACTGAAATTCTGAAATTTGAAGTATGTGAATCTATAGGCTCGACTTAAAATTTGAGCAAAACTTGTTAATGGAACCTCGAATAATCTGCTATAACTTGTACAGAAGTTTAATCTGTTAAATAAACAAAATTAGTCTGATATCTGAAAAATCTATATTGGAATGAATTGGCTATGACACGAGGTTAAACTCTGTTTATGGTAGAAGTCTGCCCGAAACCAACTGGCTTAACCCGCGACCGCAAACTGACAGTCCAATGTGAGAGGTCGTAGGCATAACTAAAAATATGCTTAGACACGAGGTTAGGTCTGGCTTGTGGCAGAAGTCTGCCCGGAACCGCGCGACATATCCAACGGCCACAAGCTACCGACCTAATGTGAGAGGTCTGTGCATTAATATTAATGCAAATCTAGGATAAATATGATGTCTAAAACGCGTTGGGTGGATAGGGTTAAACCAATTGGACTAATGAATTAAACAAACCCGTTTCATGAATCTGTAGGCCCAATTTCAAAGTTAGGCAAATCTGTAAATCTTTTAAATCCATATATCTGATCCGTTATTCTGAAAACTTGTCTGTTCTGTGAACTAGTTGATCTGAACTCTTTATGTCTGAACTTGTAAACAAGTTAATCTGAAATCTGTTAGTCTGAGGACACAAGGTTAGGAGGGAAATTACTTGTGTCATCTGTTGTTTGGGACCCATATTAGTCAGTAACCCTATCTGGTATCAAAACTTTGACCCAACTGTAGGTAGGGTCCGGGCACGCTTACTGAACTAATTATAAGTGGTTCATTCTGGTAATGGCGAGGGGTGTTGATGGTGCGTTCCAACCGAGTCATGCGTGTGCATGGATACCGGTCTGTCTCTGAGGATGTAAGGTGCCGTGACATCTATAAATAGGTATGTGCCAATTGTTTGTCACTTTTGGGAGTGATACACCCTACTGTGGAGCCGACACAGACTATTTATGTATTAGGGAGCCGATCGCTTGGGGTGGGGTTTTAGGGTACACTTAGTTCTGTCTGTTTCTGTTGGTACTGTCTGTTTCTGTTCGGTGGCAACACCTGTCTGCATGGTACCTTCTGTTCGGGTGGTAAAGGCCCATTTACTAGTGTACACCTAATTCTACATTTTTTCCGTAGGGATTAATCTGTTTCTGTACCTTCTGTTCGGGTGGAAAAGGCCCATTATTAGCATTCTGTTTCTGTCTGTTTCTGTTCGGGTAGTAAAGGCCCATGATTAACATTCTGTTTCTGTCTGTTTCTGTTGGGGTAGTAAAGGCCCATTATTAGCATTCTGTTTCTGTCTGTTTTTGTTGGGGTGGTAAAGGCCCATTACTAGTTTTCTCTTCCGTGGAAATTATTCTGTTCCCATTTCTATTTCAGTTTAGACATTAGGGTGACACCTAATCCTGTTATACTAGTATTAGTGCAGAGAAATGAAAAGTAATATTATTTTGTTTCTTCTGTTTAACCTAAGCACATCTGTTGCTCATGTTACTGTTATCTCTCATCCAGTTTTATTTGCATGCCATGATTATTATTAACTGTTCATATGCTGAAAGTCACTGGACTTGCCAGACTTTATGTCTGACCTTGCTTGTTTTCGCCCCTTTTTCTTCCGCTCCCCCCCCCCGAAGGTTTTCCAAGGAGGGAATACTTTAGCTTGATCCAGATTTCTTCTGCGTGAAGTACTTAGAGAGCTTAAAGTAGGGCTTGATTGCAGCTTCTATGGGGATTATGATTTTAAAGTTTTGTACTCCGATGATTTTCTGAACAAGACTGATATTTATGTACCTGAGTTTTTGGCAAAGATGTAACCATACTGTTTTCTGTTTTCCGCTATAATAAAGTTATAATTTCGCAAGTATTTCTTATCTGTCTTGTAAATTTCTGTTCTATCTACTAAAACGCTCCACCAAAGTTAAGGCATTCCCTCTGTGAGTGACCTTAACGGAGGTGGGGTGTTACAGTTCACATGCATGCAAGTTTATTATCATATGCCAAATTTATATGTCACATTTTTTTATGCTGTTGAAATATTACATGCTCTATGCTTTTCCCATTTTTATGAGTTAGGTTAAATATCGAGCCTAACACTATATGTAATTTTGCGAACGTACAATGGGGGGTAACGTTGGCAAAACACGAAATTAAATGTAATTGGCATGTTGTCACATAAGCAAGTAAATGAATAGTGGCATGAATTGGTATAATTTGTATACTGTTAGGCTTGGACATAATTAAATATGTGACTTGAAAACTTGAAGAAAAGTTTACATATATACTTGTCATAAATGACAAATATGTAAATTTAGAAAAAGACGAATATGCCTAACCTGAGGTTAGATTGAGTTGTGGTGTAAAACTGCCTAGAAACGACTGGCACATCCAGTGACCACAACAATACCTTTCTAATGTGGGTAGTTAGTGCATCAAGCCCAAAAAGATCGGATGTTAGACTTAGTTGTGGTATAAACCTGGCTGGAACCGACCGGCACATCCAGTAACCACAACAATATTTATCTAATGTGAGTGCTTAGTGCTCTAATTAATTAATTTATTAAAGCTCATGGATAATCAATCTAAAATAGTAAGGTTGAGTAATTAAGGAAACACTTAACCAACATAACATGTTAACAAAACAAGATTTGTGGGGGTTAAGTAACTAAGGAAACACTTGACCATTATAACATGTTAACTAGACAAGTGGGTAAGGTTAAGTAAATGTTTAACCGTTACAACATGTTAACTAGACTAGAAGGTGGGGTTAAGTAAATTTAGAATACTTAACCGTTCTAACATGTTAACCAAACCACAAGATGGGGTTAAGTACACTTAGAACACTTAACCGTTATAGCATGAATAGGGTTAAGTTAATGAGAAATGCTTAACCAATATAACCTGATAAACGAGAAAGGTTAAGGAACACTTAAACAATTTAACTTGATATATGGGTGGGTTAAGTCAACGTGAACCGCTAGTCAACACTTAACCAATTTGACTTGATATATGGGTGGGTTAAGTCAACGTAAACTGCTGGATAACACTTAACCAATTCAACATGACAAGTGAATGGATTAAGTTAACTTGAGTTAACTGATGATACTTAACCAATCCAACTTGATGATAAAGAGAACTAAGTAGTAAACCTTAGTTAAGAGGACTAAGTTGTAAACCGTAGTTACGAAAACGAACGATTCAGGAAACTATGTAGTAAACCTTAGTTAAAAGAACTAAGTAGTAAACCTTAGTCAAGAAAACCAAGTAAAATACGAGGAGGAGCAAACAACCATCTGATCATGAAGAAGGCTCCAAAGGAATGGGTTACGAAGCACGCGTGTAACGACCCAGAAAATCTGAACCAATTTAAAATTTTTAAATTGGCTAAAATAATGTATTTTAAATATTTAAAATAAATATTTTGAATAATGGAAATGAAAAGTGAGTTTGAATCGACAATTGAAAACGAATATAATTAATTATAATTATAAATAAGGCCTGAAATGGCGCTGTAGTTTCAAAAAATTGAATTCAAACTTTGTCGGACTGTACCGGGTGCAAAACAAAACGGATTTTAGTGAAACCAAAAATATTGAAATCTGTTAGTGAATACCTTTCTAACGAATCTGAAAAATCGAATTTTCATAGCGGAAAGCAAAAGTTATGGCCGAATGAATTTTCAGAAAGGTCGGTATGGAATTTATATAGCCCGTGAAATTGGCCATTTTGCATACGACCTTGGAATTCGACAAAACCACTTTTGTTGGACCTGGAATGTGAAGTTATTGCTAGGTTTCAAATTTCATAATTTTTGTAGCTACTATGTGAGTGTGGCAAAAGAAAACGTGTTTTGATCCATTATAGTTAAATTGGATCGACCAGAAATGGGCCTTTTTGCAAACGGTCTCAGAATTCGACGAAACTGGTTTTGTTGGGACCGTATCGTCAAAACATAGCTAGATCTATTTTTCTGGAATTTTTCGAATCAGTTTGTGGCCCTGGCAAATTGAAATGTACGTTCAAATTAAATATTGAAAGTTTTATATTTTAATTTGAAGAATAACTGACTATAACAGTCGAATGGGCCTTCGAAACATATCCCATTGTGTTCGGAATGGGAGTAAAACGCTAGGGGCGACAGACGTTGGGTTTGATTTCGAGTCCGTTTAAGAAAACCCCAATTTTTGAATAAATATTTATCGACCAATCACGAAATTCCATTAATTAATTTAAAAAAAAACGAAAACCCCCCGTAACAGCTGTGATCGACGGCGAGAATCCTTCCAATCTTTCCGACCAGATCGCCGCTGCCTTGCTCCACGATAGGTCGCGCCACCACCTGGATTCGAGAGCCCCTCCCCTCCTCTTCAAATCCGACCAACCCCCACCCTCTCTCCCTTGCCAGCGTCGAGAACGACACCTCCAAAGTCGTCGACTTCCACTCGATGCCGAGATCGCTAGAGGCGATCGGATCTGAAGCCCCGACCATCGCCAGGAGCGCCACGCCCCCCTCTTCCACGTCGCACCCGTTGATCTTCACCACGATTCACGGATTCGACAAAAATCGAAAACCTAGTTTCGAAGAAAAAAAAACAGGTATACAGCTAATCTATTTTAAACTGATTTCAACAGTTTTAAAGTGTTGCAAACTTCGAAAAATCATATCTTTTTCGTTCATTAACGAAATTCGATGAAACAGGAAACATCGTGATCATGAGGACGTCTTCTACATTTTAGAAGAGACCGCATATTTTTCTGAGTCTTCTGCTATTTTTGGTGGAGTGGAACCCAAGGTGAGATTTCTAATTTATAAACGATATGGAAAACGACGATGTATAAATTATATAGTCGATGTATGTGTTATATAAGCGTTGTACACCTCTTGTATAAGCGTTGTATGAGTTGTACGTTCGATGTATAAGTTATATATGCGTTGTAAAAATTATATATGTGTTGAAATAGAAATGAATTGCTATATATATATATATATATATATATATATATATATATATATATATGCCCTTCGTCCACAAACCATTGACGATATTTATTGGTTGTGATTGGTGTGAAAATTGATTGATAGCGAATGGTTGTTCGGAATTGTTTGTGGTTGATATTGATTGATTATGGTTGAAAAACACCCATTTTTGGTTGAGAAATATTTGGTTGAAACCACATAGGATTAGTTTGTGGAAATGAAATAAATAAAACATGCCGCCCGCGTCTGAACTAGATGCATGATCCCCATTGTCAAAAACCGCGAGGTTTTAAGGTAGAGCAAGGAGCCATACTAGGGACGGTCCCGGTTTTAACTACCCTGCCGTTATGCTGTCGAAATTTTGAATAATATTCATGTGTTTGAATTATTTTCATTTGCTGAAACTATATTTATTCATTGAATAGAAAACCTTCATGTGTTGAATCAATATTCATTCGTTGAATAGAAATTCATGTGTTGAATGGTATTCATATTTTGAAATAAATTGTTTATAGAAAAAATCACCTTTTTATCAACTATATGGACTATGTAAAATAATCTCGTTTTAAAAGAAATCGTTTTATAATAAAAATCCTATTTTAGCACCTATATAAACTATATAAAATAATAGTGTTTTGAAAAGAATTGTTTTAAAATAAAAATCACATTGTTATTATACACATGAATTGTTGAAATGTGAAGTGTTAAAAATAGTAACTCGTTCAAATAAATATGCATGAGTTGAAATATTCATTAATTAGCTAATGACGTTATTTTTACCTATGCATGCAACATTAGAATGAATGGTATTTTTAAACCAAATGGAATCAAATATGAAGTTGAATGGAAAATGATAAGTGATAAGAACTGTATATATATATATATATATATATATATATATACATGCATATTTATTGAACATGTTATAGCAAAAGGGGCTAGAGAAGAGGAATAAAATTTTGTGCCCGACAAATAAGTACACATTTACTGTTTTGTTTGGGTGATGATTTTATGAGCCTGTTGGCTAGCCGCTTGGCTTTTTATTTTTCTTTTTGACATGAGACGCCCATGCGGCTATTTGGGAATTTTCCTAGCCCCTCCCGTACAAAGGAGGTTATGGCGAAATTTTCCAAAATTTAAAGGCGTTAGTGAAATATTTGAAGTGAAAAACGATATTGAAATTGTTGAATGAACTATATTTATATAAATATATAAATATAAATAAAATTAAAACGAAACGTGGTTGTGCAGTTCGTGTTTTGAAACCGTGATTTTAAATAACTAGTGCGGGAAATCCGACCATAGGATTTTCCCGAAACCGCAACCGTTGGGTTCGCCTTGGAAATATCTTTCCAACGGCACCAACTTTGTAAAAATCTAACGGTTGGATTGTCTGTAATGTTTAATTCAAATCTGAAGAAAAACAGCGCCAGAAACGATTATATATATATATATAATTATATTTAATCGAATAACGACGCTGCAGTTCGTATTTTGAAATCGAAACTTCAAACGATTGTACCGGGAGATCAAACCGTCAGATTTTCCCGAAACTGGAACCGTTGGATTCGTTTTGAAAAGACCTTTCTAATGATGTAAATTTTGTGAAGATCCAACGGTTAGATTTTCAGATATGTGTAAATCAAATCTGAAGAAAAACAGCGCCACGGCCGCATTATGGCCCGAAGCGTCGTTTTGGCTAAATTGGCTATTTTAAAATAAATAAAAATAGCGATAAATTGTTATAAAATATCATAAACGATATGGAATGGAAATAAACTGAATTTGCTCGATTTATGTGGTATTTGATGGTTGAATGTGTTTGGTGTGGAAATTACATTAAAGAACAAAATTGCTGTTGTCGAATATTTAACCATTGAAATAAATTGATTTGAAATTCTAAATATACGTGAATTATTTGAAAAGGCCGAGTTAATTCTCATTTCAAATAATTGAATGACGATTGAAAATCGAAGATGAAGACGATGGTCGAAGACCGAAGATCTTCACCTCGTTTGGATGGTAACCGAGGTCCTGATTGGGAGGCATCCCGAAATATGGATAATGAGTGGTGATCGTCCAGACGTACGTAGTGATCGATGGGTTTGCGAGGTATTTAGTGCCTCCGGTTTCATTCAGACCCAGAACTGACTTGAAAATGGACTATGTGTCTACATTGGATTTTATTCTGTGTTGATTGATCTCTATTAAATATACATCTGTTTGGCGGCGGAGAATTTATTCTTTTGCTTAACGCCCTTCTCTGAAACGCACGAGCTCAGAGGCTGTATATCGATGGACATCAGTCGCATGGTATGAATTGCCTATATGGCCAGCTAAGATGCAGTGATCAGGGCTTCTGTTGAAAGGCAAAGTCTTGTGGTGATGATCAAAGCACCGCCGGTGTGGCGTAGCTTTGTGTATAACGTAAAAATCGCGAGCCTCACACCCCGGTACGAACCAAAAACGGGAGGAGGACCTCAGGGAGGGCATGCGTTTCTTTCTAGCTAGGGTGGTGTCACTGACCTACCTGCCCTGACATTTATATACTTTTCACCTATGTGGTTGTTGCTGTTGCGAGGCGCCTCGGTTTGATCGGACGATCCGGGTCCGATGGAGTCATTCGTTGGCTCATTTATGCCCCAAAGGGCGGGGAAACGTATTGTTCAGGCACTATAATCCATTCCATGTGGACCGGCCCTGTCGCTCCAAGGGGCAGTTGCAGCTGTTCCGGAGGCTCGGGCTAGAGAGTCTCGAAGTCGGTAAGGACTATCTTTTGCCTTGGTTCAGGACGGAAATCCAATTTCCAAATACGTCATCGTGCGATTTTGATTGTATACCAATATATAGCGACATAGTGGTATGGGGCATTAATGCCGTCTATGATTGATAGTTATGGTTCAATTGTTTTCAAAACATATAAACACTAGCAATAATATCAAATGCCTTTGTTTTATTCGTATCAAGCATAATTTGGCCATTATAAGGTAAAAACTCTATCCTCTGGTTTGCGTTGCATTGTGTGATAGGAACTGAGTCTTATAATGGCTTCATTTTTATAAAGTACATTGCGTTGTTTAAAAGGAAGATTTGTTTTAAAGCACTGGCAATCCAATGGAGTAAACCCGTTCCACGAAAGTGGAGTGGTCCTGTGATTCGCCATATTATAAATGTGTTGAGTAGATTTCTCATACCAGTCCCATAACTGACTCGTAGTTTGTTTCACTTTCAAACTCGGGTGCCCCATTTTCTACATGGGCAGCCTTGTATTCAGGTTTAGCTGGTTCTTTCTGGATAGCTGGAGCTGAAGATGGATTCTATTATTTATCTCTTTTTATGCTGTTCAGCTCCTATTGTACATATTTTGTTTATTTCTGCTGTAGACATTTATGTATAGCTGAACTGTTTTTGTACTAAGTAAGTTCCTGTATACTGTGTAACTCTGATGATTACGTTTATCCAGTATATTCCATTGTTCATTATCTGGTGTATTTAATTATTCTGTTCTGCTATTATCTTTTCATGTGTTTTATTCCACAGATTACCCTTGCCGCCGTCAGTACGGGGTTTGGGGTCGTTCTCATTTGGTATCAGAGCTTTGGTTAAGCTTAGTTCTGGGATATAACATATTAACGAACTCGTCAGAAATAGAACCAGTAGTGTTCTAGGACGGGCAACTCAATACAAATAGGATCAGAAATATCCTAGTATGAGTAAAACAGAATGAAATAACACCTCGATAGACACATTTACATTGAAGTATATGTTTCTGTATTTTAAATTATCTTTTCTGTGACCTGACACTTGATCTACTGTTTGCTGAAGTACTAGAAAATGAGTGTCAGAAACAGAAGGAATACAGAACCGAATATTGAGGCCCTATTAATCCAATATCGAAATATGGGTGGAATACCGTTCTCTGGTGAAGAATCTATTATGAAGACACAGGCTCGGATTCATTCGGCTGAAAAGATCTTTGATGGTTTAATGCTGAGGGATGACCAGAAAAGATTACTGGCCTCCTGGGCACTCAAAGTTGAAGCTTTGTTCTGGTGGGATTCAGTTATTGAGAATAATCCAGAAGGTGATATCACCTGGGACAGATTCAACGTGATTTTCCTAGAAAGATTTACTCCTCCCGAAGCGACTGAGCGATTATGCGATGAATTTTCTTATCTGATACAAGGTGACATGACTATCCCAGAATATCATAAGAAATTCAACGAACTTTCTCACTTTGCTCCTCATTTGATTAAAGACCCAAAGAGAAAAACTCTGAGATTTATTCATGGACTTCAAAGAAAATATCAGAATAGTGTAATGAGGAACGTGAAGCTCCCCTTTTCTGAAATGATATACATGGCTTACCAGTATGAGGATCTCGACAAGAAAGGTATGTTACAGTACGATGAGGAGGTCAGCTCTAGTAACAAAATTGAGTTTGAAACTGATCGTCCTGAGGCCAGTACAATGTCTGAGGGCAGTAAGAAGCCCAGTGCCAAGAGAAAAAGGGCCAAATCTGAGAAGAAACCCGTAACGACAACTGTATGCTCTTACTGCAATAAGCAAGGATATCTCTCGATAAGTTGCCGATCTCTAAAGAAACAAAGAAAGGAAGGATCTAAGTCTAATAAGAAGTTTCAAGAGACAAGAGGATGCAGCATTTTCCATCGTCTTGGCCATGTAAAACAGGATTGCCGACTGTTAAAGGCAACCAAGGAGGCTCAGGTAAATGAAGTGGCAGAAACCTCAGCACCCTCAGATAGACAGGGAAGGTTTGATGTTTTAGAAGGCACGCTTAATGTCAAAAATATTCCAGTTAAAGTACTGTTTGACACAGGCGCGTCACGAAGCTTCATTTCGAAGGATGCAGCTATGAAACTGGATTTGAATTTGAAAAAGCTCAAGGAACCAATGACCGTCCAGAATCCGGTTGGGGGTTCCATCGATCTCAGTTGGGTTTGTGCAGTACCTGTCTCTTTCTCCTGCTATAGATTCCCTACTGTCTCCATCGTCATGAATTTTAAGGAGTTTGATCTTATATTGGTGTTGGATTGGCTAACCAAATATGAAGCTGAGGTTAGATGCGCCGAGAGAGTGGTTAAGGCAAAGGCCCAATCGGCGAATTATATAACCATACCATGTGAAGGCCCGACTTCAAATAGAAAAGATTTCTGGTCAGCTCTCGATGTTTCTCCAGCTCAAATTGAAAATATCCCAGAAGTCATAGAGAATATTCCTGACCTCATCAAAGACATTCCTATCATCAAGAACTATGCGGATGTGTTTGAAGAAGTTGTTCGCTTGCCTCCGCAGAGAGAAATAGATTTCAAGATCGCTTTGATTCCCAATGCAAGGCCGGTAGTTCACGCTATTTGAAGAATGTCCTTGAAATAGAAAGAGGAATTAGACAATCAAACATGACAGCTAGTATGGAAGGGCCTGATCAGGCCTAGTTTCTCTGATTGGGGTGCAGCAGTGGTGTTTGTCCCAAAATCTGACGGTACTCTACGTCTATGTGTGGATTATCGTGATTTGAACAAGCAGACCATAAAGAATAAATATCCATTGCCGCGAATAGATGATTTGTTGGATCGATTAAATGGCGCACAAGTTTTCTCAAGGATGGACCTAGCTACAGGTTTCCATCAACTTCGAATTGCCAAAGAGTGTGTTCCAATGACAGCATTCAGAGGTCCCGACTTATTCTACGAGTGGTTAGTAATGTCGTTCGGCTTATGTAACGCTCCAGCTTACTTCGTCGATCTGATGAATAGAGTGTTCAGAGGAGTTTTGAATAAATTTGTTCTGGTTTTTATTGACGATATTCTAATCTTCTCTAAATCAAAGGCCGAACATGAAAAGCATCTGGAACAGGTTCTAGAAATTCTGAGACGGAATGTATTAAAAGCCAAAATTTCCAAATGTATCTTCTGGCAAGATGAAGTAAAATTTCTAGGCCACGTAGTATCGAAAGAAGGAATTGCTGTGGATCCAAGCAAAATCACAGCCATTCAGAATTGGAAACAGCCCAGTACCCCCACTGAAGTCCGCAGTTTTCTCGGATTGGCTAGCTATTACCGGAAGTTTGTTAAAAACTTTTCAAAGATATCTGGCCACTTAACGAAGCTTATAAAGAAGCATTCAAAGTTCAAATGGACTCCAGAAAGTGAGGAGGCTTTTGAAGAGCTAAAGTTGAGATTAACAACTGCTCCAGTGTTAACCATCATCGATGGCAACCAGGATTTAAAAGTCTGGACTGATGCTTCTAGAGAAGGCCTTGGCGCAGTGTTAATGCAAAGGGGTCAAGTGATTGCTTATGCTAGCCGTCAACTGAAGCCGCACAAGAAGAACTACGTAACTCATGATCTTGAGTTATTGGCTATAGTATTCGCCTTGAAAATCCAGAGACACTATCTTCTGGGTGAGAGATTTGAACTGTTTACAGATCTCCAGTCGTTAAAGTATCTGTTCACCCAGAAAGACCTGAATTTGAGGCAGCAACATTGGCTGGAGTTCCTTGCAGCATACGATTTTGAAATTATATATACTCCAGGGAAAGCCAATGTTGTGTCCGATGCGCTAAGCTGAAAGAATGTAATGATCGCCAGCTTTATTATTACGACTTCCTTGATTGACAAAATATCTATTCTTCAGAAGGAGGATAACTTTATTAATGATATGATCAAAAGGATTCAGAATGGCGAACCCTCGTGTTTTCAAATCGATAACGACTAGACCTTGAGGTTGAAAGGAAGGATTTGTGTTCCTGACATCCCAGAGTTAAAAAGGGAAGTGTTAGACGAGTGTCACAAGTCCAAACTGAGTATCCATCCTGGTGTGGCCAAAATGTACAACGATCTTAAGCGAACATTCTGGTGGAAGGCTATGAAAAGGGACGTTTCATTATACGTTAGCCGATGCCCTACTTGCCAACTAGTCAAGAGAGACCAACATAAATTGGCTGGATTATTATCACCACTAGAAGTTCCTGGTTGGAAGTGAGAACATATTTCTATGGATTTCATTGATGGTTTGCCTAGAACCAAGAAAGGAAATAACAGTATTTGGGTGATCGTAGATCGCTTCACTAAGACCGCCCATTTCATACCTGTCAGATCAAATAGAACTACTTAGAGTCTGGCACAGATATACTTCAGGGAAATAGTTAGACTGCATGGAGTGCCGCTCGGTATAGTAAGTGATAGAGATACAATATTCACTAGCAAATTCTGGGAAGCATTTCAAGTCGAGCTGGGAACGAAGTTGAACTTAAGCACTGCTTACCATCCTCATACAGACGGTCAGACTGAGTGGTTGAATCATATTTTAGAAGATCTATTGTGGGCTTGTGTTATAGATTTCGGTGGATCATGGGAAGACCATCTGCATTTGGCTGAATTCTCATATAACAACAGCTACCAGGCGAGCTTGACAATGTCGCCATTTGAAGCATTGTATGGTAGACCGTGCCGATATCCTGCTTGTTGGGTCGAGCCCGGTAATAGACTTGTGTTGGGTCCTGATATGATCAGAGAAGCCGCCGACAAAGTCGATTTTATTAAGAAGTGATTACTCGTCGCTCAAAGCCGACAAAAGAGCTACGCCGATAGGAGAAGAAGAGATATATCCTTTGCTGTTGGCGACTATGTATATTTGAAAGTATCGCCGATGAGAGGAGTTATCCGGTTCGGTAAAACTGGAAAATTGGCGCCCAAATTCATTGGTCTGTTTCCTATTCTGGAACGGATCGGAACTCTCGCTTATAGGGTCATACTGCCTGACTGGTTGCTTGGAGTTCATGATGTATTTCATATATCTCAACTTCAAAAGCACGTTCCTGATCTAGACTTGATCGTGGAAGAAGCAGCTCAACAGGACATTGAAATTACTCCAGAATTAGCTGTGAGTTGAGAGCCGCTAAAGATTATCGGCAAAGAAACCAAAGAGCTGAGGAACAAGAAGGTTCACTTAGTCAAAGTGCAACGGAGTGGAGATCCGTGAGAGGTTGTACTTGGGAAACTGAGGAGAGAATTCAGAAAGCTTATCCTAGATGCCGAGTAGATATCTCTGATTGACTCCGGTGCAAGGTACATTTACCATACTTTGCATTACCATTTAATTCTCTGCTCTGTTGTTATTTTCTTTCCATGGATGTGCACTTTTAAAATTCTATAGTCTGAATGATTTTAAAAAGAGTATAGAAATTGATTAGTATATTTTTGAAAGGTTGAAAACAATTGGATTGGTTGTTAGGTTGTGTGATTGTAGATTTATCAAACCACTTTCGACTTTGTTCCTTTTCGGGGACGAAAAGTTTTAAGTGGGGGAGATTGTAACGACCCAGAAAATCTAAACCAATTTAAAAAATTTAAATTGGCTAAAATAATGGATTTTAAATATTTAAAATAAATATTTTAAATAATGGCAACGAAAAGTGAGTTTGAATCCATAATTGAAAACGAATATAATTAATTATAATTATAAATAAGGCCTGAAATGGCGCTGCAGTTTCAAAAAATTGTATTCAAACTTTGTCAGACTGTACAGGGTGCTAAACAAAACGGATTTTAGTGAAACCAAAAATATTTAAATCTGTTAGTGAATACCTTTCTAACGAATCTGAAAAATCGAATTTTCATAGCGGAAAGCAAAAGTTATGGCCGAATGAATTTTCAGAAAGGTCGCTATGGAATTTATATAGCCCGTGAAATTGGCCATTTTGCATACGACCTCGGAATTCGACGAAACCACTTTTGTTGGACCCGGAATGTGAAGTTATTGCTAGGTTTCGAATTTCATAATTTTTGAAGCTAGTATGTGAGCGTGGCAAAAGAAAACGTGTTTTGATCAATTATAGTTAAATTGGATCGACCAGAAATGGGCCTTTATGCAAACGGTCTCAGAATTCGACAAAATTGGTTTTGTTGGGACCGTATCGTCAAAACGTAGCTAGATTTATTTTTCTGGAATTTTTCGAATCAGTCTGTGGCCCTGGCAAATTGAATACGTTCAAATTAAATATCGAAAGTTTTTTATTTTATTTTGAAGAATAACTGACTGTAACAGTCGAATGGGCCTTCGAAACATATCACATTGTGTTCGGAATGGGGGTAAAATGCTAGGGGCGATAGTCGTTGGGTTTGATTTCGAGTCCATTTAAGAAAACCCCAATTTTTGAATAAATATTTATCGACCAGTCACAAAATTCCATTCATTAATTAAAAAAAAAACGAAAACCCCCCGTAACAGTTGCGATCGACGGCGAGAATCCTTCCAATCTTTCCGACCAGATCGCAGCCGCCTCGCTCCACGATAGGTCGCGCCACCACCTAGATTCGAGAGCCCCTCCCCTCCTCTTTAAATCCGACCAACCCCCACCCTCTCTCCCTTCGCCAGCGTCGAGAACGACGCCTCCAAAGTCGTCGACTTCCAATCGACGCCGAGATCGCCAGAGCCGATCGGATCTGAAGCCCCGACCATCGCCAGGAGCGCCACGCCCCCCTCTTCCACGTCGCACCCGCTGATCTTCAACATGATTCACGGATTCGACAAAAACCGAAAACCTAGTTTCGAAGAAAAAAAAACAGGTATTCGGCTAATCTATTTTAAACTAATTTCAACAGTTTTAAAGTGTTGCAAATTTCGAAAAATCATATCTTTTTCGTTCATTAACGAAATTCGATGAAACAGGAAACATCGTGATCGTGAGGACGTCTTCTGCATTTTAGAAGAGACCGCATATTTTTCTGAGTCTTCTGCTATTTTTGGTGGAGTGGAACCCAAGGTGAGATTTCTAAATTATAAACGATATGGAAAACGACGATGTATAAATTATATAGTCGATGTATGAGTTATTTAAGCATTGTACACCTCTTGTATAAGCGTTGTATAAGTTGTACGTTCGATGTATAAGTTATATATGCGTTGTAAAAATTATATATGTGTTGAAATAGAAGTGAATTGCTATATATAAATTTATATATATATATATATATATATATATATATATATATATATATGCCCCTCGTCCACAAACCATTGACGATATTTATTGGTTGTGATTGGTGTGAAAATTGATTGATAGCGAATGGTTGTTCGGTATTGTTTGTAGTTGATATTGATTGATTGTGGTTGAAAAATACCCATTTGTGGTTGAGAAATATTTGGTTGAAACCACATAGGATTAGTTTGTGGAAATGAAATAAATAAAACATGCCGCCTGCGTGCGAACTAGATGCATGATCCCCATTGTCAAAAACCGCGAGGTTTTAAGGTAGAGTGAGGAGCCGTACTAGGGACGGTCCCAGTTTTAACTACTCTGCCGTTATGCTGTAGAAATTTTGAATAATATTCATGTGTTTGAATTATTTTCATTTGCTGAAACTATATTTATTCATTGAATAGAAAACCTTCATGTGTAGAATCGATATTCATTCATTGAATAGAAATTCATGTGTTGAATGGTATTCATATTTTGAAATAAATTGTTTATAGAAAAAATCACCTTTTTGTCAACTATATGGACTATGTAAAATAATCTCGTTTTAAAAGAAATCGTTTTATAATAAAAATCCTATTTTAGCACCTATATAAACTATACAAAATAATAGTGTTTTGAAAAGAATTGTTTTACAATAAAAATCACATTTTTATTATATACATGAATTGTTGAAATGTGAAGCGTAAAAAATAGTAACTCGTTCAAATAAATATGCATGAGTTGAAATATTCATTAATTAGCTAATGACGTGATTTTTACCTATGCATGCAACATTAGAATGAATGGTATTTTTAAACCAAATGGAATAAAATATGTAGTTGAATGGAAAATGATAAGTGATAAGAACTGTATATATATACATGCATATTTATTGAACAGGTTATAGCAAAAGGGGCTAGAGAAGAGGAATAAAATTTTGTGCCCGACAAATTGGTACACATTTACTGTTTTGTTTGGGTGATGATTTTATGAGCCTGTTGGCTAGCCGCTTGGCTTTTTCTTTTTCTTTTTGACATGAGACGCCCGTGCGGCTATTTGGGAATTTTCCTAGCCCCTCCCGTACAAAGGAGGTTATGGCGAAATTTTCCAAAATTTAAAGGCGTTAGTGAAATATTTGAAGTGAAAAACGACATTGAAATTGTTGAATGAACTATATTTATATAAATATATAAATATAATTAAAATTAAAACGAATCGTGGCCGCGCAGTTCGTGTTTTGAAACCGTTATTTCAAACAACTAGTGCGGGAAATCCGACCATTGGATTTTCCCGAAACCGCAACCGTTGGGTTCGCCTTGGAAACATCTTTCCAACGGCACCAACTTTGTAAAAATCCAACGGTTGGATTGTCTGGAATGTTTAATTCAAATCTGAAGAAACAAAGCACCAGAAACGATTATATTTATATATATATACATATAAATATAATTATATTTAATCGAATAACGACGCTGCAGTTCGTATTTTGAAATCGAAACTTCAAACGATTGTACCGGGAGATCCGACCGTCGGATTTTCCCGATACTGGAACCGTTGGATTCGTTTTGAAAAGACCTTTCTAATGATGTAAATTTTGTGAAGATCCAATGGTTAGATTTTCAGATATGTGTAAATCAAATCTGAAGAAAAACAGCGCCACGACTGCATTATGGCCCGAAGCGTCGTTTTGGCTAAATTGGCTATTTTAAAATAAATAAAAATAGCGATAAATTGTTATAAAATATCATAAACGATATGGAATGGAAATAAACTGAATTTGCTCGATTTATGTGGTATTTGATGGTTGAATGTGTTTGGTGTGGAAATTACATTAAAGAACAAAATTGCTGTTGTCGAATGATTTAACCATTGAAATAAATTGATTTGAAATTCTAAATATACGTGATTTATTTGAAAAGGCCGAGTTAATTCTCATTTCAAATAATTGACGACGTTTGAAAATCGAAGATGAAGACGATGGTCGAAGACCGGAGATCTTCACCTCGTTTGGATGGTAACCGAGGTCCTAATTGGGAGGCATCCCGAAATATGGATAATGAGTGGTGATCGTCCAGACGTACATGGTGATCGATGGATTTGCGAGGTATTTAGTGCCTCCGGTTTTGTTCAGACCCAGAACGGACTTGAAAATGGACTGTGTGTCTGACATTGGATTTTGTTCTGTGTTGATTGATCTCTATTAAATATACATCTGTTTGGCAGCGGAGAATTTATTCTTTTGCTTAACGCCCTTCTCTGAAACGCATGAGCTCAGAGGCTGTATATCGATGGACATCAGTCGCATGGCATGAGTTTCCTGTGTGGCATGCTAAGATGCAGTGATCAGGGCTTCTGTTGAAAAGCAAAGTCTTGTGGTGATGATCAAAGCACCGCCGGTGTGGCGTAGCTTTGTGTATAACGTAAAAATCGCGAGCCTCACACCCAGGTATGAACCAGAAACGGTTGGAGGACCTCAGGGAGGGCATGCGTTTCTTTCTAGCTAGGGTGGCGTTAGTGACCTACCAGCCCTGACATTTATATACTTTTCACCTATGTGGTTGTTGCTGTTGCGAGGCTCCTCGGTTTGATCGGACGATCCGGGTCCGATGGAGTCATTCGTTGGCTCATTTACGCCCCAAAGGGCGGGGAAACGTATTGTTCAGTCACTATAATCCACTCCATGTGGATCGGCCCTGTCGCTCCAAGTGGCAGTTGCGGCTGTTCCGGAGGCTCGGGCTAGAGAGTCTCGAAGTCGGTAAGGACTATCTTTTGCCTTGGTTCAGGACGGAAATCCAATTTCCAAATACGTCATCGTGCGATTTTGATTGTGTACCTATATATGGCGACATAGTGGTATGGGGCATTAATGCCGTCTATGATTGATAGTTATGATTCAATTGTTTTCAAAACATATAAACACTAGCAATAATATCAAATGCCTTTGTTTTATTCGTATCAAGCATAATTTGGCCATTATAAGGTAAAAACTCTATCCTCCGGTTTGCGTTGCATTGTGTGATGGGAACTGAGTCTTATAATGGCTTCATTTTTATAAAGTACATTGCGTTGTTTAAAAGAAAGATTTGTTTTAAAGCACTGGCAATCCAATGGAGTAAACCCGTTCCATGAAAGTGGCGTGGTCCTGTGATTAGCCATATTATAAATGTGTTGAGTAGATTTCTCATACCAGTCCCATGACTGACTCATAGTTTGTTTCACTTTCAAACTTAGGTGCCCCTTTTTCTACACGGGCAGCCTTGTATTTATGTTTAGCTGGTTCTTTCTGTATAGCTGGAGCTGAAGATGGATTCTATTATTTATCTCTTTTTATGTTGTTCAGCTCCTATTGTACATATTTTGTTTATTTCCGCTGTAGACATTTATATATAGCTGAACTGTTTTTGTACTAAGTAAGATCCTGTATACTGTGTAACTCTGATGATTACGTTTATCCAGTATATTCTATTGTTCATTATCTGGTGGATTTAATTATTCTGTTCTGCTATTATCTGTTCATGTGTTATATTCCACGGATTATCCTTGCCGCCGTTAGTACGGGGTTTGGGGTCGTCTCCATGCGGCTTCGAGTGGACCTGAGGGTACTCTTGGAATCCCTCTATGAGGCTGCAGATGATCCTCCTGGGCTCACAGAGGTTAAGGCCTGCATTAGAAGGGCCAAAGGTATACCTTGATTGCAATGATAAGGCAAACTAAAGAATAGGATGTACCAGCATGATTCGGCGAGACCAGATTTTGGCCCTGTGTTAGCAACTCGTCGTCTACCTACCATCTTGAGTCAATCGAGTATGTAAAGCAGAAAGGCGGAGAACTCAAACAGACCATATACTTGCTATCTAGTTATGGGTGAGGTTTTCCATTAGGTTTGTGGGGGCATAGAGGGCCTGCGTATAGTTCTCATTCTTGTTTTTCTTGGGTGTCGTTCATTTGTTAGTTGAGGGAGGGGTCTTGTGGGACCATACCCACTCTAAAAGAAGACCTTAGCATCTATAATCGGTAGATATCTGAAAGCTCCCGACCGAGTTTCGTGTTTCTTGATTAGCCCTACCACGGGACTCGGGTCGCACATATAGAGGACATGTGCATGTAGACATCGATAACGATTCACGACGCATACGTGGGAAAAGTCTAGGAACATATACTGCTCTAGGTAGTGTGTCCTAGACTAGGGGGCATAGTTCGACATGTAGTATAATTCCTAGTTGGAGCTATGTCGCGTAAACCTTAAATCCGAGAAGCATTCAATAGGTAGCATAAACCCCAGTGGCCCTGGTAGCGTAAACCCTGGTTGAATCTAGGAAGCGTTCGATAAGTAAACCCTAGTTGGGTCTAGGTAACACTCGATGGATAAGGGACTGCATACACAATAAAAAGGGGATCATTTTATCATGAACACATGATGTTAGTTGAAACAGTCATTAGTGGGTGCAGAGAAATAGAAGTGGGTGTGATAGCCAATTCCGTTAATCTTACCTTGTCTTGTTTTAGGATTATCTTATCACTATGGTACGGTTCTAAGTTCATTTTGTTCGTGTCATAGTCCTTTTCTTCTTTACATGCTGAAGTATAACTGGACTTACCAGACTTATGTCTGACCTACTTTGTTTTCGCCTCTTTTCTTTCGTCCCCCCCCCCCCCAAGGTAGCCAGGAAGGGAATAGCTCAGCTCATTTTTGGACCATTACTCTTTCCGAGCTTGAAGAATCTTTGACGAATTGCTTTGAACTCCATTTTCTACTGCTATGGCTGGCTCATGTTTTATTGGGGAATATCATTCTCAGTTTATGCTTGTTTATTTTAAACAAGATAGATACTTTTTTGTAATAAGTATTGGTGTTGTAAAACAATCTTTGTACAAGCTATTTTTAAATAAATAAAGATTATTTATTTTCCGCTGCTTTATTTGTCTGTCTTGTAATTTTTCTGCATCTTGTACCAAAAATGCTCCACCGAAGTTAAGGCATTTTTTTTGTGAGCGACCTTAACGGAGGTGGGGTGTTACACTATGGTATCAGAGCTAAAGGTTACCCGATCAAATAAAAGATTTGAAAAATTATTTTCAAAACGATTTTAAAAGAAGCATTTTCAAAAGAAAAGTTTTGTTTTAAAAGGCACATTCCCCAAAGTCATATGCGCTATCTTTTGACCCTTTGCTTGAATCCTTGTTTCCTTCGTTCTTGAGTCTCCAGGGCTCTTGGCTTTCTGGGAGGTAACCTCATCGCGACATGGTTCTGTAGGCATGATAAGACTACGACAGTTGTCAAAGGGCGAAGTAGTGCCCAACTTCCGTCTATAGCCACATTAGTATCACCTACGGCTAATTTTCTTTCGAGCTTTGTTGGGATTTTTGTGCGATGGAGGCAGCTTTCGAGAGACCTGTCGACATGTTACACAAGGATGGTAAAGATGAGAATGAGGGAGTTGGGCTAAGGAGTACAACCCAAGGATGAGAAAACTCATGAATATGTACTTGGTTCACAAAGGAGGAAAGAATAGTAAAACCTAAGACAAGGGGAAGTATATTTACTATGGTATAGCGGGTCATATAATTGAGGACAAGGGAAAGAACGAAGGACAGGATTTTCAAGAAGACAAGTGCATACTCTCACCACCAGCATACCTAAGGGAGAGGTAGTAAAGTTTCTGTTGAAAAAGACTAGTTTTTTTTTTCTTTTTGATCATCCTGTTAGTACTCTTTTTGATTTTAGCGCTTCACATTCGTGTACATCTGCTTCCATAATTCAGTCTCTGCACCTTAGTATAGTACAAGATCACATTAGTGTATCAAATTCAATTTGTTGTTTCGCTCATTTATCTTTGGAAAGGATTTGAGAATGGCCATATTAAGTATTGAGTATTGAGCTTAAGTGTAGTGCTTATAGGTTGATTCTAGGCATGGAATGGTTAACTAGTAATCATGAAAAGAGAGTAGTTAGACTTATGACTCGCCTCGGTAATACTCTCGAAATCTCTTGTAATCCTTCGAATTCTTTTTGGCTTAACTACCAAGAATCTCTTGATGCATTCATCGATGATTTGAAACCTGTTCGCGTAGACCGTGAGTTTAATGACACCTTTGATGTAGTTCAGAGTTTATCGTCGAGGCGTGAAATAGACTTTGCAAGACGAAAGCTCGAGGAAGACAATCCTTGAAGAAGCATTTACATGACACCGCGGAAGTAATGGAGCCGAGCATGCTGAGGGAAGTGGAAGTAAAGCAAGATGCCATGGTTAGACAAGCTCCTACATACATCCTTCGATCGAGGGTCAAGAAGTTACAAAACTGTGAAGTCAAGCTTGTTAAAGTTCAATGAAGTGACGTCGAAGAGGACACAACTTGGGGGACTGAGGACAAGATATGCGCAGCCTACCCTTATCTTTTTGAGGGAATACCCTTTGTTCCTCCTTTTGTGTTAAGTTTATACTAGTCTTTATCTTTTAAGGTATACCCACCAAGTCACATCTTCGATCCTTAGGTAGAAGCCAATGGATGTAAACATGTGTTCGAAACATGTTATGATTGATAGTTGCAAGTGGTTGCTAGTGGTTGATTGTGGATGCATATGCACACATTAGGCACTAGATCAGCTTAGTCACTTTCATATTGCATTTGCGCATATGTATTTGTTTATGGATTGAACTTGATGTGCTATCCTATGGAAGTTGCATTTGAGTGAATGGTTGTGCACTCATATAGAAATAATATGTATCATTAGGATTGCATACATATTGGACGCATAGCACTGACATGTTTTGCATTAAGGAGGTCAACTAAATCAGTAGACCGTCTGATTTTGCATTAAATAAGGACATATACACACACTCTGCATATGATCATGAAAGCATTAGAAATCTTTTAAAGGAAAATGGATGCATGTGATTGAATGTTTGAGTAGATGGATGATTGGATGGTAGGACACATTCTTCCTAACATGAAGATTTCGGGGATGAAATCCTTTAAAGGGGGGAGAATGTTACACCCCGTAATTCTATAACATTAAGCTTCACAAATTAAAGTATTGTTAATTTATAGGAGA
The DNA here is from genome assembly GCA_030737875.1 of Allium sativum. Classification (NCBI taxonomy): domain Eukaryota; kingdom Viridiplantae; phylum Streptophyta; class Magnoliopsida; order Asparagales; family Amaryllidaceae; genus Allium; species Allium sativum. The sequence goes on along the minus strand of CM060926.1, from coordinate 479,453,921 downwards.
AGAATTAAGGAAAACAGGTTAAGCCATTGCATTCGTCTTGGAATTCTGCTTGTGATAGAGTTCGAGTTTGCGCAAATCGGATACCGTATGAGGAAGATATGGAAGAAAGAAGATAGGCAGAAAAACAGGAAGTCGGTCAGAATGCACTGGCGCGCTTCACAAGTGCGCCAGTAAAAAAATGCACTGGCGCACCTGCCAAGTGCGCCGATACTAATCCAGCACATAATTCTGGAGTGTTCTATGATGACATGTCTTCTTTTGAGTGGCCGGATGATGTGTATTTGAGCTGGGTGGTTCTGATGGACTCCTAGTTCATCTAAGGGCTTGTGTGGCAAATTCTGGTTGGTTCTCTTAGGTTTGAATGGTCTTGATTAAGTCAAAATGATCTAACGGCACTTATTAACTTGAAATCCTATAAAAAGACCCCTAATCCTCAACCCTAAATCACACTATTTCATTCCAAGAGCCGTTATACCGCCATACTCAACCTAGGATAGCCACCGTTCTCTTTCAACTAAAAAGAAAACTAGAAAGCTATGAAGTGAATAAAATCTAAATTAAAAGAACGACTAATCTACATCAAAGGAAAGCTATTCATCTTCAGAAAACAGATGTCATAAAAAGAAGACTTGCCTATATTTTGTTAGCACAATTATATTTCCGATTTAAACATTAATTGGAAGTCATGCCTTATAAGAAACTGATTTTAGAACGGTGCCTAGTAGTTTAACTATGTGGATTCATGTTTATTCATGTGATTTTCCTGTGTTATATTCTTGTGTTGAAACTACTAGATGATACTTATATTTACATGAAATTATCATGTTTTGTAATTTCCATATGTCATATTCTTGTGATGAAACTAATTAGGATTGATGTTCTCATGTAGTGTGTTTGTGGTTTTTATATATTTACATGAAGCCATCATGTTTGTTGATTTTCCTAAGTTATGCCATATGCAAGTTCATGAGGCTAAGCTATGTTCACATAATCCTATATGTCTAAATTCGCATGACTTTGTGATTAGATCTATATATGTTATTTTAAAAATCTTTATGTGATAGATCTAAGCTAGATCTATGTATGTTAATTTAAACATGTTTGTAGTTTAGATCCAATTTAGATTTATATATGTTAATTTAATGCAAGTTACATATTATTATGTTAGATCCAATTTAGATCTACATATGTTCATGGTTATGCAATCTAGATCTGTATATGTTCATGGGTATGTACATTGGATCTATGCTAGTTCTCGCAATGGTGATTAGTAGATCTAATTTATTCACACTTACATGCGACGTCAAGTTCATACATATATTTATATGTCAAGATTATATTTGTATTGTATGCAAGTTGTATGACATGATTCCACAAAATTTATAAGAACCTATCATGTTGTGAATTAATCTATCATAGTTAGAAACTGGGTGATTCCCTTATGCTATGTATCACACAAGCTGTTAGGCAAAAAAATGTTCATACAACCTTATATGTTTAGATCTACAACTTTACATGTTTAGATCTATGTTAAGTAGATCCAATCCCTTGCAAGTTCACTCTTACATGCCCAAGTCTAGTTTGTGTAGGTCTATGTAAAGTTCACATGCTTATGATTCATGCAGGTTTATTATCATATGCCAAATTTATATGTCGCATTTTTTTATGCTGTTGACATATTACATGCTCTATGCTTTTCCAATTTTTATGAGTTAGGCTAAATTTCTAGCCTAACACTAAATGTAATTTTGCGAACGTATAATCGGGGGTAACATTGGGAAAATACGAAATTAATTGTAATTGGCATGTTGTCACATAAGCATGTAAATGAATAGTGGCATGAATTGGTATAATTTATATACCATTAGGCTTGGACATAATTAAATATATGACCTAAAAACTTGAAGAAAAATTGACATATATACTTGACATAAATGACAAATATGTAAATTTAGTAAAAGACGAATATGCCTAGCCCTAGGTTAGACTAAGTTGTGGTGTAAAACTGCCCGGAACCGACTGGCACATCCAGTGACCACAACAATAACTGTCTTATGTGGGTGGTTAATGCATCAAGCCCTGAAAGACCCGAGGTTAGACTGAGTTGTGGTGTAAACCTTCCCGGAACCGACCGACACATCCAGTAACCACAACAATACATGTATAATGTGAGTGGTTGGTGCTTTAATTAATTAATTTATTAAAGTTCATGGACAATCAATCTAGAATAATAAGGTTGAGTAATTAACGAAACACTTAACCAACGTAACATGTTAACAAGACATGATTTGTGGGGGTTAAGTAAGTAAGGAAACACTTGACCATCATAACATGTTAACTAGACAAATGGGTAAGGTTAAGTAAATGTTTAACTGTTACAACATGTTAACTAGACTAGAAGGTGGGGTCAAGTAAATTTAGAACACTTAACCGTTTTAACATGTTAACCAAACCACAAGATGGGGTTAAGTACACATAGAACACTTAACCGTTAGAGCATGAATAGGGTTAAGTTAATGAGAAATGCTTAACCAATAAAACCTGATAAACGAGTAAGGTTAAGGAACATTTAAACAATTTAACTTGATATATGTGTGGGTTAAGTCAACGTGAACCACTAGTTAACACTTAACCAATTCGACTTGACATATGGGTGGGCTAAGTCAACGTAAACTGCTGAATAACTCTTAACCAATTCAACATGACAAGTCAATGGATTAAGTTAACTTGAGTTAACTGATGACACTTAACCAATTCAACATGACGAGAAAAAGAACTATGTAGTAAACCTTAGTTAAGAGGACTAAGTTGTAAACCTTATTTAAGAAAGCGAACGATTCAAGAAACTAAGTAGTAAACCTTAGTTAAGGGAACTAAGTTGTAAACCTTAGTCAAGAAAACCAAGTAAAATACAAGGAGGAGCGAACGTCCATCTAATCATGAAGAAGACTCCAACGAACTGGGTTATGAAGCACGCGGCTTCGAGGGGACGTGAGGGTACTCTTGGAATCCCTCTATGCGGCTGCAGATGATCCTCCTGGGCTTACAGAGGTTAAGGTCTGCATTAGAAGAGCCAAGGGTATGCCTTGGTTGCAATAATAAGCAACCTAAAGACTAGGATGAACCAGCGTGATTCGGCGAGACCAAATTTTGGCCTAGTGATAGCAATTCGTCATCTACCTACCATCTTGAGTCAATCGAGTGCGTAAAGCGGAAAGGAGGAGAACTCCAACAGACAATATACTTGCTATCTAGTTATGGGTGAGGTTTGGCCAATAGGTTTGTGGGCGCATAGAGGGCCTGCATGTAGTTCTTATTCTTGTTTTTCTTGGGTGCCTTTCATTTGTTAGTTGAGGGAAGGGTCTAGTGGGACCATAGCCACTGTAAAAGAAGACCTTAGCATCTGCAATCGGCAGATATCTGAAAGCTCCAGACTGAGTTCCGTGTTTCTTGATTAGCCTGCCACGGGACTCGGGTCACACATATGGAGGACATGTGCATCTAGACATCGATAATGATTCGCGGCACATAAGTGGGGAAGTCTAGGAACATATACTACTCTAGGTAGTGTGTCCTGGACTAGGGGGCATCGTTCGATAGGTAGCATAATCCCTAGTTTGACCTAGGTCGCGTAAACCCTGAATCCAAGAAGCATTCAATATGTAGCATTAACCCCAGTGGCCCTGGGTAGCGTAAACCCTGGTTGAATCTACGAAGCATTCGATAAGTAAACCATAGTTGGATCTAGGTAACACTCGATGGATAAGGGATTGCATACACAATAAAAGGGGGATCATTTTATCATGAACACACGATGCTAGTTGAAACAGTCCATAGTGGGTGCAGAGAAATAGAAGTGGGTGTGATAGCCAATTTCATTAATTTTACCTTGTATTCTTTTAGGATTATCTTATCGCTATTGTATGGTTCTAAGTTCAGTTTGTTCATGTCATAGTCCTTTTCTTATTTACATGCTGAAGTCTTACTGGACTTACCAGACTTATGTCTGACCTAGTTTGTTTTCGCCTCTTTTCTTCCGTCCCCCCCTCCCAAATTAGCCAGGGAGGGAATAACTTAGCTCATTTTTGGACCGTTACTCTTTCCGAGCTTGAAGATTCTTTAACGAATTGCTTTGAACTCCATTTTCTACTACTATGGACGGCTCATGCTTTATTGGGGAATATCATTGTCGGTTTATGCTTCTTTATTTTAAACAAGACAGATGCTTTGATGTAATAAGTATTGGTGTTGTAACACAATCTTTGTGCAAGATGTTTTTAAATAAATAAAGGTTATATATTTTCCACTGTTTATTTGTCTGTCTTGTAATTTTTATGCATCTTGTACCAAAAATGATCCACCGAAGTTAAGGCTTTCGCTTTGTGAGCGACCTTAACGGAGGTGGGGTGTTATAGATACACTCCATGGTGGAGCCAGCACAGGTATCTACAATCAAGCGGGGCTAAATGACACAAGTCATAAATACATGCGAGTAGAAGTCGATCGTTAAAGGAGATCATTTTATCACGAATACATGGTGCTAGTTGAAATACTTGTTAGTAGGTGTAGAGAAATAGAAATGAGTGCGATAGTATATTCAGTTTACCTTGCCTTATTTATGGTTATCTTATTTCTAGGGTATTGTCCTAGGTTCAGTTTTTCATGACACAATCCTTTTACTTGTTTACATGCTAAATAATCACTGGATTTACCAGGCTTATGTCTGAGCCATTTTCTTTCTTCTTCTTGTCTTCTGTTCCCCCCTCAGGTCTATAGGGAGGGAATACTTCAACTTAGTCCAGACCTTTTCTAGCTTGAAGAAAATAGACCTATTACTTGGACTCTCTTTTCTTGGGCTATGGCTGTGATTACGCTCTTAATTGGGTATTTATGCTGCTTTATTATTGTTTATGCTTCTTTATGTTTTAGTCAAGATAGAGGCTTTACTGTAATTATTTTGGAAGTTGGTTTTTAAGATAGTTGTTGTAATGTTTTGACTGGACCACATGCTTATGAAAAAAAAATTAGTCCTTCCATAGTTTACATGTCTGTCTTGTAAATTACTTGTACCTTTTACCTACAATAGTTCACCAAAGTTAATGCATTCCCTTTGTGAGTGACCTTAACGGAGGTGGGGTGTTTACAGTATCCAACATTGCTAGTACAATGAGCATTGGCATGCAAACTCACCAAGTTAGGTCCCAACTCTCATGTAAGTCGTAATGTTGTGCATTGGTGGTATATCTTGGTCTCATTTCATGATTTGGACACCTAAAGATTACCGACCCTTACATAAGTCGTAATGCAATGTAGGAGTGGTATACCTTGGTCTTTTAGTTAGGTGTTAGTATAATAACGTAAATATTTTCCAAAATAAAGAGGGGGTAAGCACTTGAAATCCAAGCACTATCTTTGCTTATTTGACCTAACTTGTTGACCAAAAGGAAACTAAGATGCCATTTTACAATTGTTGATAACTGATTATAGAATTCATTTCATATTTGCACTATGTTTTCAACCGAAACAACTGGCCAAGCAAGAGGAGATTGTAATGATAAACAAACTTTTGTTTGATATTTCGATTAGTAACGAACTAAAATTTCATTGTGACGACCAAACTTGTATTAACAACTTTGTGTTAAATTTAAAAGTAAATTACCCATGTATAAATACTTTTTAAAAAACTTGCATTAATCTTGTAAATATTTTAGAATCTTGCGTTTTGTAAACATGTTACTAAATTTATACAATTACTTCACGCTTTTGTTGCTAAATTAAAAGTAAATTAATAATAAATAGAGTGTACTTAAAGTAAATTTTAGTTTCACTTTTTTGTCGTTTCATGAAAGTATAATTGTGTTTTATAGTTTGACAGTTCAAGTGTGTTCTCTAGTAGTACAATTAGGTCATGCTTATGATAAATGCACTAACTAATTACACAAAAGATCATATGTGAGATCAGAAATCACTTATGTTGATTTACCTGGTCATGAGGGTGAAGTTGCCTCTAAATGGTTTTAATTTCATTTGTTAACTTTCAACTTGTTCTTTTGTTAGTTTAGTTTCAATGGTTAGTTAAAATTTCACTCGACATTGTTTTAATTTGATTGAATATAATTAAAATTACTTCTTTCCCCGTGGATCGACTCATACTTGCTAATGTACTACAAGTGTACACCGTGCGCTTGTGGTTTATTACGCTTCACGATGGTTTTCTAATCAATTGAACAATCATCGACGAACAAAGGAATTTAATAAAATTTCTTAGATATAAAAGGATGAGTAATTTGCAAAAAAAAAATTAAGGAAGTTAAAAAAAATGACAATAGAAGCTACCATTGGAACAAACAAGGCCAGATAAAAAGGATATGTCCATATCATAATAGATTTAATCAACAAACAGACAACAATTCGTCAAAGAAATGGAAAGGAGCATCTGCAGCAACTTTAGATGACTTGGATTCATCATCAAGCGACGATGAACCAGAAACTGGAAATTCAAATACGTGCTTCACTATTATTTAGGAATCAGAAAATATCGAAGAAATGGATATAAAAACCAGGTACACTTGAATTAACAATTTTTGATTGAAATGGTTGAATGGGTGCTTGTTTGTTTGCAATTTGAATTCTAAAACTTGAATTTGAATTTAAAATTTTGAAAATAAAAATAGTTATAATAAAATAATAAAAATTAATATTAAATTTTTTTGGGATTAATATTATCTCAGGAAATAATTAAAAAAATATAGAATATTAAAACAATATAACAAAGTCAAAAAGCAACTTGTATGTTGAAAACTGTGACACCCCACGTCCATTAATGTCACTCGCTAAGGGAATGAATTAAGTTTCATGAAGCGTTTATAGGTAAATAGACACGGAATAATTACAATATGAATAAGATAGCAGCGAAAATTTAAATTTTTATTTCAAAATAAATCACAATACTTTGGTCCACAATACCATACGTTACAAAAACCATTACAATAAAATAACTTCTGTCTTGCACCATCAGAGTACATAAGTATATAAAAAAAATAAATCCCCATTTGAAAGAGTTAAGCCATAGTAGAGCCATACTTCAAAAGTAGATCCTAGCAGGATGATATCTAAATCCTGATTAAGCCTGAGTGTTTCCTCCTTGAGAACCTGGGGGGAGGGGGGAACGGAAGAAGGAAGAAGAAACAAAAAGGTCAAACATAAAGTCTTGTGAGTCTAGTTACTTTTAGCCAGCAAATAAATAAAAGTAACATGATAGGCTAATAAAGTGGATAAGAGAGATCACTACATAAATGGCTGGTGTGACAAGGTAGGCAGGGTAAGGTGCATACATTACTCTAGAGATTACTCTGCACTATTACTAGTATAACTAAGATGAGATGATCCCTTCCACTATAAGTTGGTAGACATAGGGCATATGTCCGAGTGTACCCTAACCACTACCCTAATCGATCGGCACCCTACTTCGTAGATATCCTATGTTGCCCCTGCAGTAGGAGGTATCACTTCCTAAAGTGGCAACCCTTAAGATTTGCATAACCATATCTACTGGATTCACGGTCGTCTTATCCCCCTTTTCTCGGCTCATGCACACACATGGCCCAGTCGGTTTACACTGCCCACACCGTCAGTCTCGTTTGGATCTCTTATAATCAATCAATAAGCGTGCCCCTTCACCGCCCAACACTAAGTACTTTATTTGATACCAACTTCGGGTTACTGACTGAAATGGTCCCACACAATATGATACAATCTCTTTCCTTTATCTTCTATCCCCACTAGGTTTTTCATTGACTATGTATACCCTTAGGTGTCTTTAATTACATAGCCCTATGTCAGTTATGCTTACCCTAAAGGGTGTCTTTAATTGCATAACCTTATTGGTTAAGTTCGTGGTCCTAAATGTAAATATTACGTATAACGTCCCGCATTTTTATGAATTTATGTTTCAATATTTTAATTCGTTTAAAAAGTGAATTCGCAATATAAATGAATTTTTATATTAATTAAACAAAGTTTGAAACGTTTAATTATATATTAAATATAAACGAGGACAAAATAGCGTGGGAGTTTTAATTTACGATTTGAACTTCAGTTCAGTGTACGGGATCAGTTATAAATCGGAATTCGTTGAAACAAGAAATATCTGAATATGTTGAACTATAATTTTATAATGAAAGAGAAAAATCAAAATTTCATATTTTATATTGAGAGTTATAGCCAAATCAAATTTTGAAATAGTCTCTTTGGAATCTTATATAAACTGTAACAATTTATTTAATAAAATAAATCAATTTTCAATCAGTTGAATATTGATTCAACTTGAAAATATAGTATCGTGTTTAAAATTCATATTGGTTTATCCTAGAATTTATGTAAGTTCAGTTTTTGTATACATATGGTAATAATAATTTACTTATTATCTTAGTTGATTTATACTAATTGAATTAAATGTTAATTCATCAATTTAAATTAATATATCCTTTATATCATCGAATTAGACCGTGAAACACTTTCCATTGTGTTCAGAACAGTGCTAGAACCCTAGAAATGTCATTCGTTGCATTCAGATAGGAGTTTGATAACACGTGATATTTTAAATGGGGTAAAACCACAGCAGTTCAACATAAATTAAAATGAAAATAAAAATTAAATAAATAGGGGAAGACCTAAATGAAGCTAATATGTGGAACTACTCTGTCTCCTCTTTTCATTGTCACTTCCAATTTCTTGTCCGTTCACCCTTTTCAGTGTAAACCCACCATTCCCTAATGTCAATGCCTAAAACCTACCTGTACAATCGATACTGACGTTGTTCTTATCGGTCCCTCTCTGCTCCTATAAATTAAGGTATCCGCCTTGCATTTCCTTCAAACTCAAACAAATTTGCATCGTTCCCCTCTGAAAAGCTTTTCCTCTTTCAATCCAAATCAAAATATCATCCATCGATAGAATCAAAAACAAAAAGGAAATAGTCAAAATGAAAACCGCGATACAAGTTTCCAGAAGCTCTCAACATCACTAGGCTCGACTCGGGGACTCGCGAGTGAAGAAAGGGACCCTAGGGCGATGGTGACTGGTTTGAAGTCGCGTTCAATGGTGGGTTATGTAGGGGTTCATTGGAGGAGATCCCGAGGTGCGATGGAAGGAGTCGTGGTTCTTGCGAAGGCTCATGCATGTGATAATGGTGCAACTGAGTGAGTTCGAATTCTCAAACAGTTCAGCAGATGCCGAACCAAATTGAGTTGAAGTGGAGTTCCTTTCTGATATCGATCCTTCTGATTTTTGTGATTGGTTGCATTGCGAATTCAGGGGAGACCGACATCATACGGGTTGTAAACTAGAATGAAATTACTGTTAAAAAAACTGGATTGAATTAAGGGACGCTGTGTTGAACAAGGAGTGGACGCAGTTTTGACGTTGGTTCAAATATGTGTGATTTGAGGATAGTGAGGTGTCAAATGTTCAGACGTGAAACAAGGGAGATTTGAGAAAGCCGACAGTAAGCATTTGGAAGAAGTTTGTTAAAGTGTTGAATATCTGAAGGTTGAATGTAAGACTATGTTGAATTTTAGAGAAGGAGGAGCTCAAAATGACAGTATAGTGGGACTGTAAATGAAAAGTGGAGTGCAACAGTGAGATGTTGGGTAGATTATGCACTGTCTAATGACAAACTAGAGTGGTTGAGGGATAGATAGTAGGGTATTTTGGGCGAGGATGGACTGGTGGAATCAAGGTAGTAAGAAATGATGTGAGTGGCATGATAGGGGTAGTAGCAACTACTATAAGTGAATGGCGGGGTTGATCGACAAGTGCTTCATCAGTTAGTCGAACAATTGGCAAAGTAATAAGTTAATTCAAATTTTAAATTTCATAGGATAATTTAATATCTAATTTAAATTATTTTATGTTAATTGATAAATAAAATGAAAATCGTAGGAAAAATAATCGAGACAGATCGAGTACATGAGTAGCTACGACGATATGTGATTTTAAACAGGATATTCAGCACAACAAACTGAGGTGAGTTAAACTCACTCAGTTAATTATTGGGAACTATTTTAAACAGGTCAAAATTTATTTATTGCTTGATGCTTGATAAATTGATTTATATAAAGTGATAATAATATATAATAATATTATATAAAAATAATATTGGTGATTGGTGATTGGATATACCCATAGTACTATTAGCGTATCCCAGCAGTGCCATTAGCGGATGATTTCCCCATGCGCCCCACCGTATATATAGTGGACAACCTTCTATACCACGATTTCCTGCCCCGAGACAGGATGGGTATTATTATTTTTGAATAACATCTGTGGATGCAGAAAAAACAAGTTGGAGGGATCCAACTAGATTCCACAACATTTATTTATTTGTTTTCATAGTATGCTGGTATTTTATGTGATTATAACCTGTGATCGTTTATGGTATATTTGGATGTGATAGTGACACCGATTGTTGATTTTGGATATTTTAAATTTCGTAAATAACAATACATGGATTTCAAAATAGGAATTTGAATATAAAAAAGTTTTAAAATATTTATTTCAAATGAAAACGGTTAGTTAGAAACCAAATTAAATAGAATTTAAAAGCAAATATTTGTTTAAATAAATATCGTGAAGAAGGGAATTTATAAACAACATTATAAGAAGTGGAATTTTAGTTGGGAAATTTGAAGAAAATGTGAAGTATGTAGGAAATTTGTAAAGAAACGGGAATTGAAAAATAAACTATTATTTTAAAATAGATTGTAATTTTCTCAAGGGAAAATATTTATTTAGAAATATTCATCTGAAATCCGAATTATAAATATGATTTAAAGGAAAAGATTTGTTAAAACAAATGTGTTAATGAGACGATTTTATAGCAACATTTATAAAGAAATGAAACGGCTACCATGTGCGGAATTAGGAGAAATATATTTTGAGTGAGAATTCGGAAGAAAATAGAAATCGTATTTGAAACCGGTATTTGGAATGGACTTTAATTTTCCAAGTACAAAAGTGGAATATAAGATAACTCTATAACTAGAAGTTATATTTGAAGCTTGAAATTTGTAATTATGAAATATAATTGACTAAATTAGTCAAATATGAATCGTTATCATAAATATATTTCACGATTGAAATAAATAAAAGGAAAGGAAATATTTTGTGAAGGAAGGGTTGTTTTTAAATTATAAATTCTAATTAATATAAGGACTTTATATAAAATTTTAGATAATGCATATGAAATTATAATGGAATGGCAAATATTATTCATACACAAACACTTTATGGGATGAAGCTATTGAAAATAAACTGAGATAATCTATAATAAAACTATGAAGGGGTTTATAAAGAACATCTATGGAATGTTTGATGATGGTTTTGTAAATCATATTTTTAGGTAAAACATTCGGAATGATGTTAAAGTTGAGAAAAATATTTCTCTTAAAGTGAAAATGAATAATTAGAATTTTCATTCGTTAGAAGTTGAGAAATTGAAATTGAATTTAAAATTAATATTTAAATAGATTGGAATTTTCTAGTTATAAGGAAAATATAAAAGAGATTGTACAACTCTACAATTAGAAGTTATAAATAGAGTGAAACTCAAAGTTTCATGTATAAAATAGAATTTGACAAAATAAGTCAAGTAGGGATTGGTATGGAGAGATATTATTCATGGGTGCAGTGAATAAGTGTTAAAGCAAAAGTGGTGAGAAAGGAAATCCATCGTAGGGAGAGTTAGGAAGGGGAGTTTATTTATAAGTTCTAATTAAATTTAAGACGAACTGTTTTGAATAATGTAATATAAATTTTATTAAAGAATTTATATAAGATTTTAGATAATAAATGGCAAGGAGTTTACAAATGATACTTATATATGTCTATGCTAATATAGAATGCAGGTTATTGAAATAAAAACTAAGAGGGGTTAAAATAAAACTATAGGGACATTTATGAAGATTTTTCATATAAAACTTGGTTTTTCAAAGGTGAAACCAAAATTGAGTTAATTAATGAAAGTGATATCATTACAATAAAATATCATTCCAGTTTAGAAATAAAAAAAATATTTAGTAAACATTTTCAAATCATATCCTTAAATGGAATATTTGATAATAGCTGTAGTAATGTGTTGAAAATCGTGGTTGTTAAGTAAGATATGTGAAGCGTGATAAGTTCGAGGGAAAAAACTAGTTTGAAATGATAATGGATATAGGAAGTTTCTATTTGTTTAGAAATTAAAAAATGGAGTAGTTTGGAATTAACGAATGGTTGATCAAAAGGAGGCTAAAATGGTAAGGATACTAAAACAGTGAATTCAATTTTCAAATGAATGTTTGTTCTATTTGATAGTCAAACAACCGACTATCAAATCTGGCCTATACGATTGTTGGTACGGAAAGATCGGGATCGAATTTATTTGAAATCCATTCTGAACCAACTAATACATAACGTAAAAGATGCCGACTGAAGATGGAGCTGTGAAGACCGTGGATCTTCAAAAGCGAGAGGATTACTTGTCAGAGTCTTTGGAGTCGCGCCCAGAGATATTCTAATAGTGATCCTGTCGTACTTGAAATTGAGTTGACATGCAGAAGCATTGATTGGTAAACGCAAGTTCATATATGAGTTCAGCCTGGTGTGGAGAGCTTGCATGAAGACCTAAGAGGGAAATGATGTTACAAGCTGTCACCAATTACTGTAGACGTGACCATGACATTTTGGATTCACGCTCTATGTAACGGGGAGGAGTTGAAAAGGAAGGGATCGGTGGTTGATATCGAGTATGGTCGGTAAGATTTGGTGTTGCAGGTACTATAGATGTTAGGTGGCGATGGTGGGTTAGGTTTTGGAATCACGGGTGGGGAGGAAGTGCACAGTGGGAATGTATACAGGTTGATTGGCAGTTTGGAACTAACAGTGAGGGTGGCTCATGTCTTAAATGTGGAAGACCCTATTTGGATCACGTGATATAAGCCAGAGGGGACGTGTGCAGGAGGTAGTGTGCACACATGAAGTGGATGCACTGTAGGTGCATGGAGAGTTTGTTGTTGCCATTTGCAGGGTTGATCCGCGTTGAATGTAGCAGGAGGACAAGGCCTGGAGACACGATTTGTTATTGCTGATCGAGTGTGGAAATTATACGTTGGAGAAGATGAGTCTTTTAAGGAGAGAACATTAGTGGCTTTCGTGTTAGATTTTATAAAGAAATAGCATTGCAGGAGGAGTGAAATGGCTCGAAAATGGTGGAGGAAACAGCTGGAACTCGTAGTATTTATTTTAGGAAGAAGAACTCTCTTGTTTGCGGTATTGATTGGCTGGACTGGGTTTTATACGTAAGGCCAATAGGGAAGAAAAGGAAACTGAAACGTCCACACTAGGCTTGCACAGACGAGTTGGCTTTTTTACATTAATGGAAATAATTGTATCCGCGTAATTATGGGTAACAAAGGGAGGGGTGAGAAACCCAATTTGTTGTTGGTACTTGGTATTAACAAAGTGGTGAAGGATATGGATTGGGAACGAAACGGTTGTGGTCTTGTGTATGCAAAGGGGAAGTTTGAATTGGTATGTTGATGGAGGACATAAATGTGGAAGACGTATTCATCGGTTGACCGAAACTCAGAACAAAGTAATAAACAAGGAAAAAGAAGCACTCATGGTTTAGTTACTGATTAGCATTACCTTTTTGGCTAAGGTAAATTAATTAAAAATTTAATTAGTAAATAATAGTTAGAATATATATATTTTTGTTAAAACTAGAGAAATTTTTTTAACTTCTTAATACGATTACGGAATCGAATGGAGTTATGCACATTTGAATCATAGCAATGAGATCTTCATTATACAACTGATTTCACTACGAACGGGGCTACTAATATTTCGTGATAAAATCAAACGTTTGTTTGATTTTAAACGATACAAAAGCAAAATCGCCTCCTCTAAACAAGGTGAGTGAACTCACTAACTTTGTCCGGTTTAATAATTTTATAAACGCTATTTTATATTGATAAAAATGATTGATTGTTGTGTGCGATGGTTGTTTGGATGGTTACAAATAAATTGGTTGATAGTTATATATATATATATATATATATATATATATAAAGTCGTTGATTAAATATTGATCCTATTTGTATGGAATTTATATTATATCTATTGATTAACATATGTGGATGCCAGTAAACATGTTAGAGGAATCCAACTGGATTCCACAACAATTATATTGTTGTTTTACATAAATTACATTATGTGATGTGACAAATAATCAATGATGAATTACTGTGTGTTTTGGGATGTTTAAATATCACTGACCTGAAATATTTTGTACATAAATACCATGAAATATATTTGAATATATTGGAAACGAGTTCGAGTTTAAAAAGGGAAATCTATTATTTATTATTTGCAAATAATAAAAGTAAATCTTGACTGGACTAGAATACAATAACTTTTGTTAATTATATTAAACAAAGTAGTTTGATTTATAAACGATATTTAGAGATAATTTGGAACAGTTATAAATAAATAAATTTGAAATATAGGGATGAATGTTGGGAAGTAGAAATGGAAATTTGTTTCAAAAGAGAAAACAATGAAATTTATTCGATGTTTGAAATGTGATTAGAATGGAAATAAATCGATAAGGATGTATAATTAGAGTTTGACTATGTCAAATGTTATAAAGATAATTTATTTTTTATATTATATATATTGCAATGTGGAGATATACTGGATAATTAATATTGGTTTAAAATCAATAATTTACAATAGAATATGTAAGCAAGATGAAGTTATAAACTTGATATATACTTAGCAAGGAGTTGACTCATAAACAAAGTTTACAAAGTGGGCTATTAATATAACTGGATTGGTGAAATTTTAAAATGAAAATGGTATTTATTATCTAAATCAAGACTTGATTTAATAAAACAAGCCTAGATTTCTTTAAAGGAATAGTATTCACATTTTAAAGCGAATAATAATTTAATAGCAACCATTTTGCAAATTGGAATGGTCATAAAGGGATTTGGTGATGTTTGGAAGTGACAAACTCGAAAGTGAATTTAGAAATGAAATTAACCTGAAATGGTATACTATTTCAAAGATTAGAATGATAATTGAAATGGAGATTTTTCAGAAGAGAGTTATACATTGGGATTCGATACCGTCGAGTTCAGGAAAGTACCATTTACTTTCCGGTCACAATTAAGATTTATCTGTTTATCTAATTAACTAATTAATTGTTTATTTATTTAAATAAAAGTTATATTTTAAAATTTAAGATTTCAAAATAAGAGAGTATAACACTACCATTACAATCAATATTTTCCATAAAGGAAGGGGATTCTTGAATAAAATCTAAGAGTCGCGTAAGTAATGTTCTATTTAAAATTTTGAGCTTTGACTATTTCGAAGTTGAGAATGTTTTTCAGTTATGGTCTGAGAGGTAATTATACTCCAACTTGATTGGCATGATGATTAACTGAGGAAGGGTTAAGGGATAAAGGAATGATTATTGAGTTAAATATAGTAACAATAATTTTATAACATTGGGTTAATCCAATATAAAGGTTTGAAAACGTTTTCCCAAATAAATCAAAGATATTTTCTGTGTATAGTAGACGGGATGATTCGATTAATTAGAAGTTTAGAAATGGTCTTCTAATGCTAATAACTTATATTTCCTAAATATAGAAGATAAGAAGTGTGAAGAGATGTAATTATTTTCCGACATTGGTCATATATTTTCCGGAATATAAGAAATAAACTATTTATAATAAATGGAAACATTTTCCAAGGATCTTGTAGGGTTATAACAGGTTTAAAGCAATATTTGGGGAAAATAAGGGGAACAACAAACTGGGAAATGAATAAATTATTGATAAATTAATGAATGGGGCTCAGTGTTGATTGATGATTGATCGGTAAGATTTCCATTTGGAAATACGACCGTTGTTTTTATGTATGTTTTACTTTGATAATTAAATAACCGGCTTTCAAAGTTTTTGACCATTCCCATTGTCAATACGGAGAGACCGGGATCAGATTTATTATTTGAAAACCACTCCATATGGGCATTAGCTTTGCGAATCAAAGATGTGAAAATAATTGAAGACGGTGTTTATGCAAGGGCTGTTCTGGCAATCCTAGGTAGAAATTGCCTAAGATGGATTTATAAAATAGTGCCTTCTGGTTGTTGTAACACCCTGTATTTTCTATTAACTTTATAATAACGAATTAAACAATATTTAATTATAAATGCGAGAAGCAAGGGAAATGGGTTAAGCCATTGCATTCGTCTAGGAATTCTACTTGAGATAGAGTCCGAGTTTGCGTAAAACAGACACCGTATGAAGGAGATATGGACGAACAAAGAAAACTAGAAGAAAGAAAAAAAATATGAACGCACTGGCGCACTTGGGAAGTGCGCCAGTACAAAAATTGCACTGGTGCACCTGACAAGTTTGCCCAAGTAGAGCTGAAAGCCTGCACAACTTTCTGGTGTGTTCTGATACTATGACTCATTGCTGAGTCATTAGGGATGAGGTGTCACCCTATCCTGATTGAATGGTTGTGGTTAACACTAGGTTCATCCGACGGCTATAATTTAATTGAAATTCTATATAAACAACCTAATGCTCAACCTAATATCACACAAAAATAATCCTAGAAATGTCATGTCGTCAATAGAGAACTTGGAATTGCCGTCACCGCTTTCAATTTAGAAACAAGTTAAAAGCCTACATCAAATTAAAGGTAATCAAAATCAACGATCTACATCAAAGGCGAGCATACCCATTTTAGAATTCAGATTTCAGAAATCAAGAATTCCTTTTTAGTTTGTAAGTTGGTGATTATGTAGATTTAAACGTTCTTTTAAATGAAATCATGACATGTTGTGATTCGTATATAGAATGATGCTTATGTATAAGATAAATAAAGTTTGATTCTCATTTATCTTAAACTACCATTGCGATTGGTCATGCCTATATGTTTGTGATGATGAACATACCATATTGTATGTTATTGGAATCTATTATGATTGGGTGAAGAACTTATTATGCCAACTTAATGGTGAAACATGTCATGTTATAATTTGGTGGTTACTTGCAAGTTTATGATCTAAATCACATGCTTACATGTTAGACCAACATTCATGTATTTAGAACTATGTTAAGTTGAATCTATTTATGTTGCAAGATTTGGATTTGTAGCTCTCTTATGTTTTAATCCATAAGTTATCATGCTAAGTTGTGATTCACACCCATAAGTTATCATGCTAAGTTGTGATTCGAATATATTTATAGTAGTTCTCTTATGCTTAACAAACATAAGTTATCATGCTAAGTTGTGATTTAAATATGTTTACAGTATCTTTCTTATGTTTTGACATACATAGTCAATATGCTAAATTGTGGTTGAAATTGTGTTTATATGTTAAACCTCCATGTTATACCTATATCAAGTTTACATGATAATTAGATCTAACTTGGCACAAGTTCACCTTGACCGGCTTAATTAAGTTTATGATACTTCTATGCCAAGTTTAACGTGATAAGTTAAATGTATGCTATTTTATGTTTATTTCATGTCCCTTTTTTATTACCCCTTTTTGTTTATGTGTTTGGGCTAATTTACTAGCCCTATATTTATGTGATTCGTGTGTACATTCCACGGGGATAGCGATGAGAAAACATGAAAATTTCATGGCATAGATTTGTCCATAAAATGGTATATTTGACATACCATTTATTGTGAGCATAATCAAAGGATAATTATGGCATGATTAAATTAAGATTAATTTACATATAGAATTAGACATATATAGAAAATATATGGATTTAGAAAAGACGAATATGCCTAACCCGAGGTTAGACCGAGTTATGGTGTAAAACTGCCCGGAACAGACCTGCATATCCAGTGACCACAACAAGACCTTTCTAATGTGGGTGGTTAGTGCATCAAGCCCAAAAGAACCCGAGGTTAAACTGAGTTGTGGTGTAAAAGTGTCCGGAACCGACTGACATATCCAATGACCACAACAAGACGTGTCTAATGTGAGTGGTTGATGCTTTAATGAATAAATTTAAGCTAAGTCGGGATTGATAGGGTTAAGTCAATTAGGGAAACACTTAACCAATTCAACATGTTAACTAAACGGATGGGTATGGCTAGGTAAACTTGGACACTTAACCAAATAAACATGTTGATTAAAAAACCCTAGTAATGGGGACCCATTTCATCAGTAACCCACATAGATGTATCATGGTACCCTGAACTAGGCAGGGTGGGGCACGATTACTGGGCTAATTATAAGCGGTCAAAACGTCGGCGATTGGTGCGTCAGTGTAGGTTCCAATGGAGTATGGGCGTGCACGTACTCCGGAGTAGAAAAGCAGGCACTGGGAATCAGTAGTATACTCTGTGCATCTTGAATCATGTCAGGTTTCCACCAGAGGGACTGATACACCCCATGATGGGACCAGCACAGGTATCTACAGTCAAGCGGGGCCGAATGACACAGGACATGAATGCTTGCGAGTAGGAGCCGATCATCAAGGGGATAGTTCGTTACGAATACGTGGGGCTGGCTGAACCAATAGTTGGTAGGTGCAGAGACTATAATAATGGGTGCGATCACATGTTCCTCTTATCTAATATTAGGTTATTGTCCTATGTTCTGTTATTACTGTCATGATCCCTTTCCTTGTTTAAATACTAGTAATCACTGAACTTACCAAACTTATTGTCTGACCCGTTTTCTTTCGTCCTCTTTTCTTCCATTCCCCTCCCCCCAGGTTTATAGGGAGGGAATACTCCAGCTTAGTCAGACTCTTTGCAAGATTCAAGAAAGTAGATGTACGATTGGGACCCCCTCACCTTGGCTATGGCTTTTGAATACTACACTTGGGGATTTATGCAGTTTATTTATGGTTTATGCTTCTTTATTAAATAATCAAGACAGAAATTATGGTGTAATGTTTTGGAAGTTATTTTGAGACAATTTGCTGTAATGCTTTTGTATTGAACCACGTATGCAATAAATGTTTGATTTTCACTGCGGATATTTATCTGTCTTGTAAATTGTTTCTGTGTCTTGTACCTATAACCCTCCACCAAAGTTAAGGCATTCCCTTTGTGAGTGACCTTAACGGAGGTGGGGTGTTTCACTTGGTATCAGAGCAAAGGTTTACCCGATCTGATAAGAGTTTTTAAAAAAAAATATTTTCAAAAGAAATATAAAGAAGCATTTTACAAGAAAAAGTGTTATTTTTTTTAAATTTAAAAAGGCATAATCCCCAAAGCCATATGCCCTATCAATCTATCCTTTGTTTTGAATCTTTTCTTTTTTTTCGTTTCAGCATGTCTTGGAATCTTAACATTCCAGAGGGTTTACCGATACCTGGCTGGTACTTAGAGGCTAGGGCCAACGACCCATGCCCAACAGATATTCCTCCTCACCCAGCTGTAGCGGTTCCTCCTCCTCCTCGTGCAAATGTTTTCTCAAAGATTTGTAGAGACTTTAGGGCCATGGGTGGAAAGGATTTCAATGGAACTGAATCATTCGAAGAAGCAAGTAACTAGCTCAAAGAAACTAAGGATCTGTTCGTTATCTTCGAGGTGGACGATAGGCAAAAGATACATTTGGCAGTATGGTTGCTCAAAGACGAAGCTTCCTATTGGTAGGAAGCCACTAACGCTGAAAGACCAATTGAAACATGGATGGATTTTAGAATAGGTTTTGAGATGAAATTCCTCTCACAAGCTGAACGTAGTTTACAGCCAGAAAAGTTCTTATCTCTTAATCAAGGTATTATGATGGCCAAGGAGTACGTCAACCAATTCAATCAACTGGCCCGATTTGGACTGGATTTAGTGAATTCTCCTCATAAGAAGGCTCCCTGTTTTGTCAAGGGATTGAATGAGCCACTTCACAACCCGACTATGACCCATGTACCTATGGGGGCTACTTACGAGAAGTTAGTGGACATGATACTCTTACATGAGGAAGACAAGGGAAAGAAAGAGGAAAAAGCCGAAGTGCCTCAAGATAAGAAGGGGGTGGGGTCACAGAATAAGAAGGCCGATTCGAAGAAAGGTGGGAAGAACAACATACCATGTGACAAAAGGAAGTGTAATTTTTGTGGCATTCCTGGATATCGGGTCAAAGACTGCAAGAAGAAGAGAAGGAAGATGGTAGGTTGTTTCCACTGTGGTGAGACAGGACACATGGCTAAGGCCTGCATAAGGAAGCAAGGACAGGGAGCTGGACCTTCTTCCGGAGGACAAGTTCACGCTCTCACGGCACCTCCGCAAGAACGAGATAGAAATACTTCTATCGAAAGTTTAGTCTATCTTTTTGATCATCCTGTTCGTACACTATTTGATTCTGGCGCATAGCACTCTTTTATATCTACTACATTAGTGGAATCTCTACACCTAGACACCAGTATAATAGAGGATCCCTTGGTTGTTTCAAATCGAATTGGGGGCTCAGCTTATTTGTCAATGGTTTGGATTTGAAAATATCTATACTAAGCGTTGCGTTTATATGTAATGCCTTTGTTTTGGGCTTCACGGGCTATGGGTTGATTCTAGGCATCGACTGGCTATCCATTAATGGTTCCATCCTCGATTGTGAAAAGAGAGTAGTTAGACTCATGACTCACCTCGGCAACACTCTCGAAATTTCTTGTAATCCCATGAACTCTGTTATGCTTCGTTATTTAGAATCTTTTGATGCTTCTGTTGAGAACTTACAGTCTGTAAGGGTAGTCCGTGAATACTCGGATGTGTTTGAAGAGGTAAAGGGCTTACCTCCGAAGCGGGAGATAGACTTCCGCATGTACCTCATTGACAACGCAAAACCCGTTGCTTTACCCATTAGACACATGGCCCCAAGGGAGAGGAAAGAACTCAGAAAGCAAGTTAAAGAATTACTTGAGAAGGGGTTTATAAGGTGGTGTATTTCTGAATAGGTTGCTCCAGTTGTTTTCGCAACTAAAGCGGACAGTTCGCTTCGCCGATGCGTTGATTATAGGGAGCTAAACAAGTTGATCAGGAAGAATAGGCACCCACTCCCGAGAATAGATGATTTATTCGATCAGCTTGTAGGTGCATCGGTTTTTTCCTAATTAGATCTGGGTACCGGGTTTCATCTGCTAAGAGCGGCTGAGGATAGCATTGATAAGACCGCGTTCAGAACTCCAGATGGTATCTTCGAGTGGCTTGTCATGCCTTTCGGCTTGACAAATGCACCCTCTTACTTCGTTGATTTAATGAGTAGGGTGTTCCGGGAATTCCTCAATAAATTTGTGTAGTCTTCATAGAAGATATTTTGATCTTCTCAAAGAATGAGGAAGAGCATGCTCAGCGTCTAAAGGAGGTCATGGATACTCTCCGTGCACATCAGTTGAGAGTTGAATTCTCCAAATGCCATTTCTAGAGAGAAGAAGTTAGGTTCCTTGGACACGTGGTGTCCAAAGAGGGGTTAGCTGTGGACCCCACGAAAGTGGTTGCTGTGCAAGATTGGAAGGTTCCTCAAAACGCAACCGAAGTCCGAAGCTTTCTCGGGCTAGCATGCTTTTATCGAAAGTTCATCAAAGATTTGCAAAAAACTCAGCTCCGCTTACATGGTTGACAAAGAAGAACCTAGCTTTCAATTGGGATTTGGATTGCGATATTGCTTTCCAATGTTTGAAAAGGGCTCTAACAACAGCCCCAATTCTGACATTGCCTGATGGAAGCAAGATGTTTATAGTATATATAGACGCGTGCAGAACAGGATTGGGCGCTGTCCTAATGCAAGAAGGCAAAGTATTTTACTATGGAGGAAGGCAGTTGATGGTTCATGAGAAGAATTACCTAACTCATGATTTAGAACTAGCTGCCATCGTTTTCGCCCTTAAGTCATGGCGTCATTATCTGCTAGGAGAAAGGTTCGAATTATTTACTGATCATAAATCATTAAAATGCTTTTTCTTGCAGAAATATCTAAACTTGAGGCAACAAAGATGGATGGATTTTCTTTCCTCGTACGATTTTTAGATCTCCTACACTCCTGGCAAGGGCAATGCAGTAGCAAACGCCTTGAGTAGAAAGAAACTGACCTTAAGCCCTCTCTTTTTGGAAAGGCAAAGCTTGGAGTTCATAGCAAGCTTTAACTTCAGTCCCTCCTCTTACTTTGTACTTGGTTTTCTAGCAACATTAGAAGTGCGAACCACCTCTATTAGACTCAATCGGAGCCGCGCAAAGAGAAGACCCTTGTTAACACCAAAATTTGGCAAAACAACCAAAGTATTGCTTAACAGGTCACCTAATTGGAGGCAAAATGCTTAGGAAGCATGTCACCTTTTCATAGGCAAGGCGTAAGAATACCTTTTTTATTATGTGAGGCCATATCTAATATATCGAAACACCAAAATACGAAAAGAAGACAAGGTTTTATAGTGGTTCGACTCTTATTTGAGTCTTCATCCACTTTGAAGATAAAATCTCATTATTCACCAAGAGTTTTACAACATGTTCTCACTTATACATTCATAAGAGCTCTTTTGACATGCATTCATCTTTACACTCCTTTGAGAATGGTAGAAAGCTTGAAACACTTATGCTTTTTCCTCCATGGAAGCCATGATCATATGCTTGATAGATCTTCGATAAAGCATGAAGAATAGATGTTGAAATGTTTGAAGAAACCCAAGAACCAATTTGGCAGCACCTCCTCTTGTTTCCCGAAAAGTCCCCCCCAAAAATGATGGAGGAAGGGTGCTATTTATAGGCGAAGGAGTGGATGAAATCTTGTATTCAGGGGTCTGGTCGGTATTTTTGGTATTTATGGAAATGCCACTGCCAGTTGTCTCCAGATGTCAAGCCATTTTGGATGCTATGACCGACCAAAGGCCTTTATTGAAGGGAGAGACAGCCAGGAGGCTTAGATGCGGAGCAGACCGACCAGATGCGAACGAACGACCAGGAAGTTGAAACCAAAAAGCGGACCGACCAGAGTAGGAGGAGCAAGATGGCGCTGTCTTTTGGAAATGCGCGACCAGGATCGAGAAAACATCAGAATTGGCTTCTTCAAATATGGGGTCGTCCTTGAGAGAAGAATGTCCAGTTGATTTCCGCATTTGGAGCGACCAGAGGTGTTCTGCATTTGGAGTGACCAAAGGTTTCACCCACAATGACCGACCCTTCCTTCGCTGTCTCAGGACCGACCCCTTCTTCAAATGCTCAGAACCAACCCATACAAACTTGTTGATATCCCATCGATCGATTTAGGTGGATAACATTTTCCCCTCGGAGTTCCATAATTTTTCATGAAGAACTATGGACTTCGAAATATTTAGACAATACACCAATGGATTGATCAGGTTTAACTAGGGTCGGTTTTAAAATTTATTCGCAGGGGTCAGTTTTCTCTCTTCAGCTTGATTCGGTCTAGTGGGTAACGAGACGGGCTGCTCGTCCAAACTATATAACTTCTCCTTGACCCTTGGTGTTCCTTATTTCTCTCAACCCTGAGCTAATTCATTTTAATGGCGGCATGCTCTTGAAGAAAATTTCCCAATCTCATTTCGCTCCACCGATTCAATCCAAGAATGTGATCCATTCACGGCTGCTTTCCTCGAATATTTGACAAGTGTTCGACTCTCAGTCACTCGAATCCACACCTCGTCGAAGCCTGGCAGTCCGATCCAAACTTCTTCAATTATTTGATCTAATCGCAGGTATATGTCTTTATTTCCTTTATTGATTCGAGAAAGATGAATGTTGGCTTTTGAATTTGACTGGATTCTTCGAGGTTAGGATGTAATTGGACGGGTTTTAAGTGTATGATTGCAATTTGTAGTGGAATTCTCAAATTCGAAACCCTTTGTTTATTGATATGTTTGACAACAATGCAGTATTCGACTTAAATTTGTGGATCTTGATTTTGAGATTAGAATCCTTATAGTTTTTCTTTGTTGCGATGATGATCACAATATGTTTGAATGGCTGACGCATGCATAATTTTTTGCTTAAACCATTATTTCATGATAGTTTCATTATGTATACGCACTGAATAATCAGGCTAACAACACGTTTGTATAAATGTTTGATTTGATGAAGCTATGGCAACATCTTGTGATGCACGTCTGATTTTCCTTCTAAAATCATCCCTTTATACTATTTGTATCACATATTTGTAGTAGTGACCACGTTTGCTTTTAAAGTACGATCGACTCAGGGCGATCTTTTGTGTGTATTGCTTCTAAAACCGACCAGCTTTGAACCGACTAGGGCTTTGTTTGATCGACCTGAGGTGAAGTTTGATACAAGCCGACCCAGGCAAGTTTTGAGCGACCAGAGCTTTAGTTTTTGAATGATTTTTGCGACAAAAAAAAAGGTCGGTTTCGTGTGACCAGAACTTTACTGTTCATGAGCGACCAGTCCCTGTTTTGGCTTTGAACCGACCTGACCTTTAGCTTGTATTACCAATGACACTTGAATTTGATTGTTGACCACAAGTTTGCGAAATTCTTGTGCAGGATGGATATGTCTCGAGAGGAGTTTGTAAAGAAATATTTTGATAGGGACGCCAACACGACCGTCTAGCCTTCCATGAACTCCCCTCCGCTTATTCGGCCTTCTTATCCTGAACTCCAAGCTGTTATAAACAGGCCCCGTTATGCCCCAGGAGTATGTGATGCTAAATTTGCTCGACGCCTTCCCGATTGGAATTTACAAGGAGTTACTTCCAATGTAGATGTCTCTTCTTCTGATCGTCAGATTATATCCAGTGTTATGAACGTTGTTAAATCAAGATTACTGAGCCGAATGGAGGATGCTTTGGAGCAGTTTAATAGAGAAATGGTCATGCTGAAGGATCAAACCACTTAGAAACTTCAAGATTGGTACACTCTGGCCGGAGATTTGGATAAACTTCATAGGGAAAATCTTGAGCAAATTGCTATCTTGGAAGGGGACAAGATGAAATTGATTCAAGCTTTACGAGCTCGGGATACCATCATTGCTGCTTTCCAAAAAGGTGATATTGAACTAGCAAGTTCCTTTGACAAGAGGCATGCTTCTGGTGCTTCCTCATCAGGTTCTGTCCCAGCGAAGAGGAAGGTCGGGAGGCCTAAGAAGCGCCCGATTGTATAACCCTCTTTGTTTGATGATCTTTTCCTTCTGAACTTTTAATTTAGACTGGTTTGTAGTAAGCGAGTGCCAGCCATCGCCTTTGACTTCTAGATTGTTTTTTGTTAGTACTCTATGTATGTACTTATGATGCTGGTGGTTTCGCTTTGGTATGTGTATGTGATGTGCTTATGAGTTACGCCTTTGTACTTTTAACCTTGCTATTCCTTTTTTTTTTTTGCACATTCTGGTTTGTACACCACGCTTGCACATCTCACTTTACACATTTTGCTCGTTTATGGGTTTTTCAACTATATATGGTTGTAGTGATCCTTTGGTACGTAAGGAATCAAACAGTCACTTTTTGTGATATGATATGCCCCTGTACCAATGGAATATTTCAACCCTGATATATTGAAAACGGTCTTAAGAATTGGATGCTTTAAGTTGTAATCAGAATTTAAAAAGTGTATATCATTGCACTATGACATTTGGAGCTTTTTATTCTTCATACGAACTTTACATGTATTATTTGGAATTCTCCATCTTTTGCATCTGGGCGGAGTAGATATTGAGAAATGAGTGGACACCTCTTGAGGAGGTTTTTTGCCCAATTTATGATGTTATTTGGTCAGACATCTACTGATCTTTGCAGTTGATCGGGTGCCCCCGTAGAGGTCTTGGGTTAAAGACTCAGTTTGGCAATAACGTGGTCAGTTTTATGCTGACTTTAAGTTATTTGACTGAGCACCCCCGGAGAGGTTTTGGGTTAAAGACTCAGTTTGGTAATAACGTGGTCAGATTTGTATGGACTTTAAGTTATTTGACTGAGCACCCCCGGAGAGGTTCTGGGTTAAAGACTCAGTTTGGTAATAACGTGGTCAGATTTGTACTGACTTTAAGTTATTTGACTGAGCAACCCCAGAGAGGTTTTGGGTTAAGGACTCAGTTTGGTAATAACGTGGTCAGATTTGTACTGACTTTAAGTTATTTGACTGAGCACCCCCGGAGAGGTTCTGGGTTAAGGACTCAGTTTGGTAATAACGTGGTTAGATTTGTACTGACTTTAAGTTATTTGACTGAGCACCCCCGGAGAGGTTTTGGGTTAAAGACTCAGTTTGGTAATAATGTGGTCAGATTTGTACTGACTGTAAGTTATTTGACTGAGCACCCCCGGAGAGGTTTTGGGTTAAAGACTGTGTCTGTCTAGTTCCAAGGAGTGGGTATTGATTTTGTTGGACATTTGATTTGATCAAGATGCCTTGGTTATAAATCCATAACCCTAGGTTGATCCCCTCGAATGATACTACTTTGGTGGAATTTTTGCGAGTCTTCTTTGACTTTACTCCGTTGGTTTGTCCC
Source organism: Allium sativum (assembly GCA_030737875.1). NCBI lineage: Eukaryota > Viridiplantae > Streptophyta > Magnoliopsida > Asparagales > Amaryllidaceae > Allium > Allium sativum. The sequence goes on along the minus strand of CM060926.1, from coordinate 479,427,428 downwards.
GCTGGTTGTCCTTGGTGTTTTGTCCTTCTTTTTTATCTTATGGAGACATTTCTCACTTACCGTATTTCGACGGGAGTGCTTTATGGATTCATGTGCTTAATTTGTCCTTTCGGACTATGCTATGAACTAACACCAGGCTTTCATCGGGGAATGAACCAGCGAATTTTCTTCTTTTAATTATGTCCTGCAATCAGAAATCATAACTGAGCATCTTTGAGTATATAATCAAAGGTATGCGATGTATAATTTAGATAGGAGTCAAAAGAGCTGTTTTATTCATATTCATGTAATTTCATACAAAGTATCTATTATATTCATAGAAAAACACAAAGGAATATGAGCTAAAAGAGTTATTTGAAATAACGCCGGAGGTGATCACTGTTCTAGGCCCTTGGGACTTCTACTCCATCTATAGTCTTGATCTTAAAGGTACCATCGAGGAGCTTTTGGTCGATGACAAAAGGACCTTCCCAATTGGGGCCAAAGACTCCTATTGCGGTCATGATCTTCTTTAACACTAAGTCTCCCACTTCGAATGTTCTATGCCTGAACTTTTGATTGAAGTGCCGGGCAACTCTCCTTTGATGGGCAACTATCCTAAGCTCCGATTTAGTCCTTTTTTCTTCGAGTAAATTGAGGGCTTCAAGTTGCAGCTTTCATTCTCTTTCTGGTTAAAGTGAATTCTGCGGTGAGCAGGAACCTCTAATTCCACAGGTATCATTGCTTCCGATCCAAATGCCAGGGAGAATGGAGTATGCCCTGTCGCAGTTTTATGAGTCGTACGGTAAGCCCATAGTGCAAGGGGCAGTTCTTCAATCCAGTTGCCATTTGCTTTCTCGAGACATTTCTTAATGGTAGATTTCAGGATTTTGTTGACTGCTTCAACTTGCCCGTTGGCCTGCTGGTGGGCAACTGCTGCAAAGCTTTTCTGAATGTGATATTTTTCGCAAAAGTCTTTTAACTCATCGCTTTCAAATTGTGTGCCATTGTCGGTGATGACCTTCTGCGGAATTCCAAATCCGCATGTGATATTTTTTAAAACAAAATTGATCACTTTTCTTGATGTGATGGTTGCCAGTGGCTCAGCTTCCGCCCATTTAGTAAAATAGTCCATAGCAACTATGGCGTACTTGAAGCCGAATTTTGCAGTAGGTAATACTCCAATCAAGTCTATGCCCCAGACAGCGAATGGCCAAGGACTCAACATTTGTGTCAACTCAGTCGATGGAGCTCTCGGAATCTTTGCAAATTTCTGGCATTGGTCACATTTTTTAGCGAAGATCATAGAGTCGAGATTTACCTCTGGCCAGAAGTAGCCATATCGAAGAACTTTTTTGGCTAGAGTTTGTCCACCTACATGTCCGCCACAATCTCCTTCATGTAATTCTGCCAGGATTGCTTTGGATTCCTCCTTTGTTACACATCGTAGCAAAGGTGTTGAATATCCTCTCCTATATAAGTGACCATCCTGAACGAGATACAAACGGGACTTTCGGAGCAACTTCTTGCGATCCTTCGGGTTTTCAGGAAGTGTCCCATGGAGTATATAATTCATGATGGGGGTCATCCACGAGTCTGGCTCATCAGCTATCTCCATAATCTAATCTATATCAGATTCTTCAACACTGGAACTAGATAAAACTTCAAATGGAACTAGACCGAAGATTTGAGGATCTCCGGTACTAGCCAGCTTTGATAAAGAATTGGCTTTCCAATTTTCTCCTCTAAGGATATGAGAGATAGAATAGTACTCTAGATTGTCAAGAAACTCTTTGACTTTGCGTAGATATGTCGGAAGATTTCCGCTCTTGTTCTCAAATTCACCTTTGATTTGAGAAACCATCAACTGTGAATCACTGAAGATTAACAAACTTCTCAGGCTTAACTCTTTCGCAACTCTCAGTCCTCGAAGCAAAGCTTCATACTCGGCCTCGTTGTTTGTGAATGGGAATTCGAATCGTAGAGCACAACATATCTGTCGTCCTTCTAAAGTTTCAAACACTATTCCTACCCCAGCACAGTATTCATTCCTAGCACCATCAACGAAAAGCATCCATTTGGTGACCAATTCATTGGTTTCTTCCATTTCCTCTCCTCTATCAGTGAACTAGGCAATAAAATCAGCTAGGGCTTTCCCATTTATTGCTTTCCTAGGGTGATAAGTGATATCATACTGACTGAGCTCAATATTCCATTTTAGTAATCTCCCTGAGGTTTCTGGACGGAACAACACTTGTTTCAAAGGTTAATCTGTAAGGACCTTGATAGAGTGAGATTGGAAATAAGGCCCGAGCTTCTATGAGGCGACAAGCAAAGCATATGCAAGCTTTTCTATCTTTTGATAGTTCATCTCCGCTCCAGTAAACCTTTTGCTGATGTAGTATATCGGCCATTGAACTTTATCTTCTTTCCTGATGAGGGCTGCGCTTAGAGCATGGGATGATACTTCAAGATATAGGAACAGACTTTCTCCGTCCTTTGGTTTTGACAGCATCGGAGGTGATTCCATATGGTTGATAAGATCCTCAAATGCTTGCTGGCATTCAGGAGTCCACTGAAAATTCTTTCTTTCCTTTTTCAATGCATCAAAGAGGGGAATACACCTGTCTGTTGCCTTCGAAATGAAACGACTTAGAGCTGCTACCTTGCCATTCAAACTTTGGAGTTCCTTTTTAGTTCACGGAGCTCGCATTTCTCGCAAGGCAGCCACCTGTGCTGGGTTTGCTTCAATGCCCCGAGCGTTGACCATGAAGCCAAGAAACTTCCCGGAAGCTACACCAAATGAACATTTTAGTGGATTCAGCTTCATGTCGTATCTCCGTAGGATTGAAAACATCTCGTCAAGGTCTTCCATATAACTTTTTGCTTCCGTGGATTTCACCAACATGTCATCAACATAGACCTCCATGGTTTTTCCAATTTGCCCTTTGAACATTGAATTCACCAGACGTTGATACGTGGCACCTGCATTTTTCAAACTAAACGGCATTACCTTATAACAATACAAACTACGATCAGTTATGAAACTAGTACTATCCTGGTCCGGCTCATGCATCATGATCTGATTATAGCCTAAATATGCATCCATGAAAGATAACAGTTCATGCCCCGCCGTTGCATCAACAAGCTGATCAATTCGAGGTAGGGGGAAACTATCTTTTGGGCACACTTTGTTTAGATCAGAATAGTCAACACACACCCGCCATTTGCCGTTTGACTTTTCACAAGAACTGGGTTGGACACCCATTTAGGACAGGTGGACTCGCGAAAGAAGTTGTTCTTTATTAGCCTATTCACTTCATCCTCCAAAGCCTCAGATCTCTCAGGGCCTTGCATTCGTCTTTTCTTTTTTACAGGATGTATGCTAGGATCAATGTTCAGCTTATTCACAATACCTTCCAGAGATACTCCACACATATCTGAATGGTTCCAAGCAAAGACATCCAAATTCGTCTTTAGAAAACAATCAATTCTTGTTGTAGCAAAGGATCCAACTGAGAGCCTATCTTTACCACCTTATCTGGATCGTTATCATGGACCTGTATAGAAATGGTAGCTTCAGCCGGTGCCGCCCTTTCCTCCCTGCAATGGTTTTTCGCGGATCCATATCTTCTTGCATGTCGTTATATTCTCCAGCACATGGGGAGCTCATTAATTGCTATAAGGGGGCTTCATGGATGCAGAGAGGAGTCTCCACATCCTTCTTGGTGTCATACTTGCGAGCTTCAATCAACTCTACCATATAGCAGTCTCTTGACTCTTGAGGATCTCCTTTGATTACTCCCACTCCGTTTGCAGTTGGGAACTTTATCATCAAACACCATGGACCAAGAGCTATCCTGAAAGCAGCTAGCGCTGGTCTTCCCAAAAATGCATTATACCCTGAAAGCGAGTCTATTATCACAAAAGACTGCATCATGGAAACTTGCTTCTTCCCCTCACCAAGCTCTACGAGGAGATCGACTACACCAATAGGCTGAGTTGGTACACCAGTGAAACCGTGTATTTTATTTTTACTTGCTCGCACATTATCCATGGACAACCCCATTTTAGAGAAAGTATTGTAAAACAGGACATTTACAGATGCCCCATTATCAATCAGTACCTTCTTCACTATTGCTGGACCCAAGCCAATAGTGATCACCATTGGATCATTGGTTGAAGTCAATAGTCCACTAGAATCCCGATCTCGGAATACCACATCTTCCCAGGATGTTTTTGGTATTTTCCAACGAACTGAGTTACTGCAAATTTCGAATCCATTTTCTTTTGAAGTACTTCCGAGTTCATTTGTATACCTGACAATATCCTCCTAGGTATCTCCTGCAGGATGAGGTCCACCACTGATCGTGTTGATAACGGATCGAGAACCATTTGCAGGTGTTCTTCCATCTTGACTTGGATGAATCTGCTGCCCTTGAGTAGGCTCAGTATCTGACGAACGTTTCAGATACTCCTGAAGACGGTTTTTCCTTATCAACTCTTCAATCAGATTCCTTAAGTGCCGACACTCATTTGTGTCATGACCCGGTCGATTATGAAATCGGTAAAACCTTCCTGAATTTGCAACTTCTTCGGACACCTTTATTGGTTTTGGGCTTGGATAAACCTCCGTAGCCTTAGTTGGCATGTATATGTGCTCAAGTGTATCATTCAACGGAGTAAGGTCCGTAGGCTTGAAGAAGCGTCGCTTTTTAAAGTCCTTATCGTTCTTGGCATCATTACCGTTTCCTCTTTTTTGCCCCCCACCTGAATTTATTTGATTGGTTTTTGTAGAAGCTTCTTTTTTCTCCAGAACCACATTAGTTTTGGTCTTGCCAACAGAATAAATGGAATCATCTTCAAGACACATGTATTCCTCAGCTTTTCCATAAAATTTCTCTAATGTGTTGGGCTTCTTTCTCTTTAACCACCTTCCAAATTCAGAATGTTTATCTATTCCCCCCTTCAAGACCATTAGAATTAGCCTTGGCTCGTGGGTACCTACCTCAGCGGTGGCAGCATTAAAAAAACTTAGAAAGGATCTAATCGTTTCACCCAGGGCTTGTTCCAAATCGTTGAGGGACATAATATCTCTAACCTTCGTTGTCTGGAGGCGGAACTGGTCTTGATAGCATCTTGCTAGTGTGAAGAAATTATCAATAGACCTGGGAGGAAATTTAGTGAACCATAATGATGCTACTCCTTCCAAGTACACAGGGAAGTACAAACACTTAAGCTCGTCGGTTGCTTGGGCCCCATCCATGTGTTGGTCGTATCGAAACAAAAACACATTGGGGTCGCCTGTCCCATTATAAGCTTGGATTGTAGGTGGCTTGAATTTCCGTGGGAAGGTTACCTTTTTGATTCTTTCAGTGAGAGGGGTTTTTGATGGCACGAACTCCCATTCAGCCTCACTATCGTTTCGAGATTTGCTTTCATTCATAAGCTGTTGGACCATTTTCAGGAGGCGTTCCTTCTCGTGGAGGCTATCTGCGGGGCGGACGCTTTTGTCTCGACCGGCAGCTTGCTTAAGCAAGCCATCACGGTTTTGACTCCGGGGTCCTGGTCTTTCATCATTAGAAAGTGCCCCTTTGGCAAAATTGGCTGCTTGACGAGAAGTGATCCCCGCGTTATGGTTCCGATCAACATGCTTCGAATCCTCATGCTTTCCCTTATTAGGATCAGAGATCTGTTGGATAGATTTTTCTCTGTTCGGACTAGAGGAAGAAGAACCGATATCCTCTGCATGAACAGGCTTTGTGGCTACCTTTGCCGTAGCGGCTTGAAGAGGAAAGACTGAATCAAGCCTTGCCATTATGGCTTTGTTAGCTATTTCCTGCTGTTTTGTCAGACCAGCGACAGCTTGATCAAGCTCGCCTCTTGTGACATTCACGCCTCCATTTGATGTTTCGCCTACTTCAAGCCGGTTAACAGCGGGGGTTTCCTCTCGATTTCCCTCATTAGATTCTCTAGCCCTTGCTTCCTTATTTGCTTTTGGCGGCATTATTTCAGAAAGTAGCTTGAACTTTGAGGAGAGTTCGTCAGAAGGCCCAACTCGTAGATTCGAGCGGTCTATTTTGAGACTAGGCTCAAAAACTCCAAGATCTTCACAATATATTTGATGTCAGAAAGTAGATCGGCCCCACGGTAGGCACCAAATTGTTTACACCAAAATTTCGCAAAACAACCAAAGTATTGCTTAACACGTCACCTAATTGGAGGCAAAATTCTTAGGAAGCATGTCACCTTTTCATAGGCAAGGCGTAAGAATACCTTTTTATTATGTGAGGCCATATCTAATATATCGAAACACCAAAATACGAAAAGAAGACAAGGGTTTATAGTGGTTCGACTCTTATTTGAGTTTACATCCACTTTGAAGATAAAATCTCATTATTCACCAAGAGTTTTACAACATTTTCTCACTTATACATTCATAAGAGCTCTTTTGACATGCATTCATCTTTACACTCCTTTGAGAATGGTAGAAAGCTTGAAACACTTATGCTTTTTCCTCCATGGAAGACATGATCATATGCTTGATAGATCTTCGATAAAGCATGAAGAAGAGATGTTGAAATGTTTGAAGAAATCCAAGAACCAATTTGGCAGCACCTTCTCTTGTTTCCCGAAAAGTCCCCCCCCCCCCCAAAAAAAAATGATGGAGGTAGGGTGTTATTTATAGGCGAAGGAGTGGCTGAAATCTTGTATTCAGGGTTCTGGTCGGTATTTTTGGTATTTACGGAAATACGACTGCCAGTTATCTCCAGTTATCAAGCCATTTTGGATGCTACGACCGACCAAAGGCCTTTATTGAAGGGAGAGACGACCAGGAGGCTTAGATGCGGAGCGGACCGACCAGATGCGAACGAACGACAAGGAAGTTGAAACCAAAAAGCGAACCGACCAGAGTAGGAGGAGAAAGATGGCGCTGTCTTCTGGAAATGCGCGACCAGGATCGAGAAAACATCAGAATTGGCTTCTTCAAATATGGGGTCGTCCTTGAGAGAAGAACGACCAGTTGATTTCCGCATTTGGAGCAACTAGAGGTCTTCTGCATTTGGAGAGACCCGAGGTTTCGCCCACAATGACCGACCCTTCCTTCGCTTTCTCAGGACCGAGCCCTTCTTCAAATGCTCAGAACCGACCCATACAAACATGTTGATATCCCATCGATCGATTTAGGTGGATAACAACCCTCAGCTAGCCGATGTGATGGACAAGTTAATTGGGGGTGAAACTTCTAGTCACCTCAATAGATACTCCATTGATGCTAAGGGCTGGTTGAGATGAGATGGAAGACTATGTGTCCCACAAGCAAGTGGTTTGGTAAAGGCAGTTCTAGAAGAAGCACACCATTCCAAGCTGACCATACACCCAGGCAGAGACAAAATGTATAAAGGCATCAAAAGAGTTTTCTTTTGGAATGGCATGAAGCAAGACGTAGCTGAATTTATTTCTAAGTGTTTAATATGCCAACAAGTAAAGGCGGAGCAGAAGAAGCCTGGAGGTTTGCTTCACCCTCTAGAGGTCCCAAAGTGGAAATGGGATAGCATTTCAATGGATTTTGTTGATGGGTTTCCTAGGTCAAGGAGGGGTAACACCAGTATTTGGGTAATAGTGGACAGGCTCACAAAAGCACCCACTTTATACCCGTCAAGAGTAGAAGGACTACCTCATCTCTATCATCCATGTGCCTTAAAGATATAGTTCGACTCCATAGGATACCCTCCAGCATAGTGAGTGATCGAGATCCTATCTTTAAGAGCGAGTTTTGGAAGAGTTTACAAGAGGATGTAGGCACACAGTTATGCTTAAGCACGGCCTATCACCCTCAAACCGATGGCCAAACGGAAATAGTCAATAGTGTAATAGAAGACCTCTTCAGATTATGCATTATTGACTTCGGAGGTACATGGGAAGATCATCTACCTTTGGTGGAATTCGCTTACAACAATAGCTACCAAGCGACCATAGGCATGGCGCCTTTCGAAGTTTTATATGGAAGACTGTGCAGGTCACCAACTTGCTGGTGGGAGTCTGCAGACAAGCTCATACTTGGACCATACATGATTAGGGAAACTTCAGAGAAAGTAGACTTGATACTAAGAAGAATGAAGACTGCCCAAGATAGACAGAAGTCCTACGCAGACAAAAGAAGAACTGACCTTGAGTTCGAAGTTAGAGACAAGGTGTTCCTTAAAGTATCACCTTTGAGGAATGTTCTTCGCTTTGGATCCGCAGGAAAGCTAGCACCAAGATTGTAGGGTTGTTTCCTATCATCGAGAAGATTGGGAAGATGGCTTACAGGGTACAGCTGCCCGAAATATTTGCTAGGGATCATAATGTGTTTCATGTCTCTCACCTGCGGAAGTGCTTACACGAGTCAGCGGAAGTGGTAGAACCAATCATGCTAGAGAAAGTGGAAGTTGAATGATAAGCAACTGCGAGAAGAGTTCCAACCCGTACCTTGGGAACAGAAGTCAAAAAGCTATGCAACCGTGAAGTTAAGCTCGTCAAAGTTCATTGGAGTGACGCCGAGGAAGACGCGACTTGGGAAACTGAGGACATAATACGCACAGCCTACCCTTTTCTTTTCGAGGGTACATCCTTGATCTCTTTTTTTCCTTAAGTTTATGCTCGTATATGCCGTTTTAGGTATATCTCCTCGATCCTATCCTTTATCCTTTGGAAGAAACCCAATTGGACGAAAACATGTAATTGAAACATGTTATGGTTGATGCTTGCAAGTGGTTGCTCGTGGATGCATATACACACACATTAGGTATTAGATCGGCTCAGTCACTTTCATATTGCATATGCATACATGTATTTGTATATGGATTGAAACTTGATGTGTTATAATATGGACGTTGCATTTGTATGAATGATTGTGCACTCAGATAGGAAATTTTGAGTAGAAAAAAAATTGCATTCATAATGGACTCATGCCACTGACATAATTTGCATTAAGGAGGTCAATTGAATCAGTAGACCGCCTGATTTTGCATTAGATAAGGACATGTACATGCACTATGCATATGATCATGAAGCATTAGAAATCTTTTAAGGACAATGGACGCCTATGTTTGATGGTTGAGTAGATGGGTGATTGGATGGTAGGATATAAGTTCTTCTCGACTTGAAGATTTCGGGGACGAAATCCTAAAAGGAGGGGAGAATGTAACACCCCATATTTTCGGTTAATGTTATAATAACGAATTAAACAATATTTAAATATAAATGCGAGAATCAAGGGAAACAGTTGCGTTCGTCTCGGAATTCTGCTTTAGATAGAGTTCGAGTTTGCGTAAAACGGACACCGCTTGAATGAGATATGGACGAACAAAGAAAACCAGAAGAAAGAAAATATATAAAAATATATATATATATATATGCACTGGCACACTTGGGAAGTGCGCCAGTACAAAAATTACACTGGCGCACCTACCAAGTGCGCCCAGTCGAGCTAAAAGCCTGCACAGCTTTCAGGTGTGTTATGATCCATACCGTGACTCATTGCTGAGTCCTTTTTGGCTCCTTGCTGAGTCATTAGGGCTGAGGTGTCACCCTATCCTGATTGAATGGTTGTGGTTAACTCTAGGTTCATCCGATGGCTATAATTAAACAGAAATTTTATATAAACAACCTAATGCTCAACCTAAAATCACACAAAAATAATCCTAGAACTGTTATGCCATCCATAGAGAACTTGGAATAGCCATCACCGCTTTCAATTGAGAAACAAGTTAAAAGCCTACATCAAGTTAAAAGTAATCAAATTCAACGATCTACATCAAAGGCGAGCATACCTATTTCAGAATTCAAATTTCAGAAATTAAGAATTCCTTTTTAGTTTATAAGTTGGTTATTACGTAGATTTAATTGTTGTTTTAAACGAAATCATGACATGTTGTAATTCGAATATAGAATGATGCTTATGTATAAGATAAATAAAGTTTGATTCTCATTTCTCTTAAAATACCATTGCGATTGTTCATGCCTATATGTTTGTGATGATGAACATACCATATTGTATGTTATTGGAATCTATTAGATTGGGTAAAGAACTTATTATGCCAACTGGATGGTGAAACATGTCATGTTATATTTTAGTGGTTACTTGCAAGTTTATGATCTAAATCACATGCTTACATGTTAGACCAACATTCATGTATTTAGAACTATGTTAAGTTGAATCTATTTATGTTGAAAGATTTGGATTTGTAGCTCTCTTATGTTTTAATCCACAAGTTATCATGCTATGATGTGATTCACATACATAAGTTATCATGCTAAGTTGTGATTCAAATATGTTTATAGTAGTTCTCTTATGCTTAACACATATAAGTTATCATGCTAAGTTGTGATTTAAATATGTTTATTGTAGCTTTCTTATATTTTGACATACAAAAGTCAATATGCTAAATTGTGGTTTAAAATTGTGTTTATATGTTAAACCTCCATGTTAGACCTATATCAAGTTTACATGATAATTGGATCCAACTTAGTCACAAGTTCACTTGACCGATTTAATTAAATTAATGATACTTCTATGCCAAGTTTCATGTGATAAGTTAAATGTATGCTATTTTATGTTTATTTCATGTCCCTAGTTTATTAACCCTTTTTGTTTATGGGTTTGGGCTAATTTACTAGCCCAATATTTATGTGATTCATGCCTAGTTCCACAGGGATAGCGATGGGAAAACATGAAAATTTCATGGCATAGATTTGCCTATAAAATGGTATATTTGATATACCATTTATTGTGAGCATAATCAAAGGATAATTATGGCATGATTAAATTAAGATTAATTTACATATAGAATTAGACATATATAGAAAATAAGGAATATAGATATATATATATTATGCACAAACCCAAATCTACATATTTTTCAATTTATGACCCTAGTCGTATTCACCTATTTCAATACAAGTTATACCTGAATCCATATTCACAAATTTTCCAATGTATTCCTAAAATTCATATTCACATACGCCCCAATTTATGTCCTAAATCAGTACTTACACATGTCCCAATTTATGCTCAAATTATATTTTCAAACGTATGCCTAAATTCATATTATCCAACAAGACATATGCCCCCAAACCTATATTCGTATATTTCCAAATTTATGCCCAAATTTAGGTCCATATTTTCCAATAACAATTATGCCCCAATTTATGTCTTTCCCCATTATTTCCAATGTCGTATGTTCGCATTTTCCAGCGTTAGACCTAGGCTCGAAGGTAGCCTGGCTATATAAAAATAAAAAGGGAAAAAAGGGAGAGAAGAGAATCGAGAACCGGCACAATAACGAATCAATAATAAACTGATAGAAATAGGCATAAACTAAATAGACATATTATGACAAGATTTATCATGGCGGCAGTATGAACATATAAAAGAAGATCTGATAGTTATGTCATAATAGAACTGATTAGGCACTGATTCAATATCCAAATTTTTAAATACATATCAAGATTACCATTTAAATATTTAGATCTAAAAATAACATGAACTCACAGTGAATAGATCTAAGGGAATGGATCCAAATTACTATAAAGAACATGTTGAATAAGTTGTTATAGCCATGGCTGAATTTGTTGTAGCAATCTTTGAATATGTGTAATCTTCTTTGAATTGATTTAGAAGAAGAAATACCATTTTTATTTTTGTTGCAGTAGAGCTTCGCCGTCAGTATTATTTTTAGATGAATAAAACCTAGGTCTAGGGTCCTTTATATGGCTTAGGTTCAATGAATCTTGTTCAAAATGGTGTTCGGATACAAAAAAAAGTATTTTGCCCAGATCTGCCAGGTGTGGGTCGACCAACCTTTGGGTAGGTCGACCAATGGGTCGACCCAACATTGAGTGGGTAGATCCACCTTAGCGGGAAATCTGCCGCCTACCCAAATTTTGAATTTTGAACCGAATTTCGAATTTCTGGACCCATTCTTGAATTTCTGAACCTATTATATATATATTCTTCCTATGCACATACCAACTTCAAACCTTAATAACTTCTTCATACGGTGTCCAATTTACGTAAACCAGGGAAATAGACCGGAATTCTGAGACGGACACAACGGCGTAGTCCGTTTTACTTGATTCTGAATATTAAATTAAGTTTTCCTTAATTCATTGTTAATAGTGTATTAACGCTAATTATTCTTTAATTCATCATCTTTAGTGTCGTTAAAATTCTGGGGTATTACAAACAAGAGATGAACTGACATAGAATTCGAAGTAGGTGTAACAACCTGGATTCCAACAGACCGAATTTCTTTCAAAAATCCAATCTATCCAAACCCAAGTTGGGTGCTCTGGTATCCTGCAGAAAAAAGACAGAGATAAAGAAACATGTCAGAACTCGTAAAGCATCTCACAACGGAAGGGAAAAAAGTATAATATTCAAATATTTCTTTACCTTATTAACAATACTTCTAAACACGTATCCAAAGCTATACCATCTCTGTCATGAACCTAACCTGGAAGTATGTAACGAGGAGGGGGTCAGAACATAAGTTCTGTACGAGTGGACTTAGAATAAACTTCTGTATAACCCTACATATAACGTTCAGTTACATTTTCTTGGTTATTAGGTTATTAACAATGTTAGCTCTTTAGGCTATACTCATGTCCCACTAGTAGGTTAACCTAATACAACGTATATATAGATACCCCTAACTCGTCAAATCTTTTCCAGGTATATATACAATCCCTTGCCGCATGTCGTACGGGCTTCATCATGTAAATTTATACTACATTGGTATGGTGCCACGATTCTCGAAATCGTTTGGGCTGCAACTCTCGATCTTGCTAGATTCTGTGTATCATCAAGATCTAATCAAAGATTTACTATCGAGGGCTTCCTAGATACACCTAGGGTTTACGCTACTTAGGACCACTGGGGTTTATGCTACCTATTGAATGCTTCTCGGATTCAGGGTTTACGCGACCTAGGTCCAACTAGGGATTTTGCTACCTATCGAACGATGCCCCCGAGTCTAGGACACAATACCTAGGGCGATATATGTTCCTAGACTTTCCCCACGTACGTGTCATGAATCGTTATCGGTGTCTAATTGCACATGTCCTCATAGTGTGCCGCCCGAGTCTCGTGGTAGGGCAAATCAAGAAGTACGGAACTAGGTCAAGAGCTTTAAGTTATCTGCCGATGCAGATGTTAAGTTCTGCTTTTATCTGTGTGTAGCTATGGTCCCACTTGACCCCTCCCTCAACTAATGAAAGGAACCCAATAAAATCAAGAATGAGAACTGTACGCAGGCCCCTTATGCCCCCCAAAAACCTATTGGTCAACCTCACCCATACCTAGATAGCAAGTATATGGTCTTTTGGAGTTCTCCGCCTTTCCGATTCACGTGCTCGATTGACTCAAGATGGTAGGTGGACGACGACGTGCTATCATAGGGCTAATCTAGTTATCGCCGCCTCACGCTGGTCCATCCTAGTCTTTAGGTTGCCTTAAATATCAATCAAGGCATACTCTTGGTTCTTCTAATGCAGACCTTAATCTCTGTGAGCCCAGGAGGATCATCTGCAGCCACACAAAGGGATGCCAAGAGTACCCTCATGTCCCCTCGAAGCCGCATGCTTCATAACCCAGACTGTTGGAGCAGACATTCGCTCCTTCTCGTGTTCTACATGACTAATGTTTATTACTTAGTTCTCTTAACTAAGGTTTACTACTTAGTTTCCTGAATCGTTCATTTTCTTAACTATGGTTTACAACGTAGTCCTCTTAATGAAGGTTTACTACTTGGTTCTCTTTCTCGTTACATACTTAGTTCTCTTAACTAAGGTTTATTACTTGGTTCCCTTAACCAAGGTTTGCTACTTAGTTTCCTTTTTACGTATTCTCCAAGTTACCCTTGCTTATTAATTCAATTTGTATTTAACCCAATTAAGTCCATTAATAACCCACAACATGTTATTTTCCAATTTCATAAATTATTCCCCATTAGGGTTAAAACAACATGTTATACTTAATTCATAGTTAAGTATGCCTTATCCCACAAATATACTAATTAGGATAATAACCCTCTAAACACCAGCCCCGAAGACCGAAATCAACATCAGACTGGCACCCTAAGAATTACTCAACCCAACCAACATATATGATTCTAATTTACTTCTTTTCCATTCATATAACTTATGTCAATTTTAATTTCACATTTCTCCATCCCAAACAACTTAATTTAAGTATATCTTTACATATAAGTTATCTCATCTTCCTTATTGTTTCCTACAACTTATCTTGTCCCATAAGTTATAATTTCCACCTATCATCCTTTCTTGCCTTATTCAAGTTTATTCATAATAGGTTATTTATCAATCACCATTTCTTGTCATTAATTTTAGATTTGACTTAACCCTTCCATTTACTTAACTCGTTACTTAAACTTTACCCAATTCAATTAACTTATGATACTGTCACGCGTCCCATTTGGTTAAGCATATCTAAATTTTGTTTCACATATCCCCCGTGTCCCACTTAACCCCTTTTATTATATTTTCCGTATCTTACACATGTCTTACTACGGTTAAGTCTACCTTAGTCATGTTTTACATGTCATTTATATCACCCACTTAACCCTCTAACCATACCCATGTCACCCACATGTCTTATTATGGTTAGTATTTTTTAAATTATTTATCATGCTGTAACAACCCAAATTTTAATAACGTGTTAAAACAAGAATCAAGTCAGAATTAAATCATAAATTCTGAATCAGGGGAAACGGGTTGTGCCATTGCGTTCGTCTCGGAAAAATCCGCGAAATATAGTCCGAAATTTCGTAAAACGGAGTCCGTATGACCGAGATATGGCCTCGCGAAGTTTCATGAAAAATTCAAATTCAAAACAGATTCAAAATTTCAGAAAATCAGGGTAGGCAGGAAAAATCCCGCCCAGACCAGGTCGACCAGGGGGTCGACCTGGGTGTCGACCTGGGTGGACCAGGTCGACTGGGGAGTCGACCCCAGGGTCGACCTGGGGGTCGACCTGCCTGGTTAGACCCAGGCAGCCTGGTGCACCTGTTTTGCTGTTTGGCTCGGTTTTGGAGGCTTGTGACAATTTTTGAGGGCTTGGATCTATCCTAGGGTTAATCTAACGGCCTAAACTACTCCTAATCTCTATAAAAAGACCCCTAAGCCTACCCTAAACCCTCACAAATCACTCATGCCACGAAGTGCTGCCCAAATGCCAAGTGATCATGGCCTCCATCTCCAATTCCTAGAGACTATGCATTCAAATCGGGTTCAAATCAAAAGGTGCAAGCTTTCTACACCAAATCGAGGCCAAATCAACGTTGCTACGATGGTTTCATGACGGTTCTTCTTCAAAGGAGCCACCTTTCTTCGTCGAGACGATTCATGCTAATTCGCTAAGCCACGCTATGTAAGTTCTAGCTACTTCGAGATGTTAACAGTAGTTTAATCATGGCATGGAATAAAATGTGGTTAAACATGAATGCTATAGCCCATGCGAGCCTAGTTTGCTCCATTAACATGAACATATGACTTTGGGTTATGTTTTAGCGACTAAACCATGCTATTCATGTTGCATTGGACTTAGTTTGCCATGCAAGATTGGACCTTTACTTGTAGTATGATAGCATGAACACTTAGAACCACTTTGACTTGTGAAATAGTTGCATAAATTGGACTTTGGGGCTCATGCATGTAAATGAAACCAACCACCTTATGATATCATGTTTATGTAAGGTCAAATCCCGTTATGACAATATGCAAGTTTGTGGCCAAATTTCCTATGATAATATGCAAGTTTGTGGCCAAATCCTTTAAGACATTATGCATGCTTATGGCCAACCCCTATATGACACTATCATTCATGTTTTAAGGCCAAACCCCTTATGATACCATGCATGTTTGGACCCAATCCCTTTTGTGGCATCGTGCATATTTTGGGGTCTACATGTAGCCATAGTATACCTGCTATGTTGACTCGCTTTTACTCAAGTAAAAACACGATTTGGGGTAGGATAGACAAACATGAGAATGACGCGAAAAACTTGACTTGAGGTTACATGTGAACACGACATGTAAGTTGAACCAAAATGGGGACAAGACACATAGGGTAAACATGGGACTTGAAACTAGACACGTATGGGTTGTAAGTGTAATATAACACTAGACCAAACATGAAAGTGGCCAACTCGAGGTTGGGTTGAGTTTGTAGCATAAATCTACCCGGACCCGCCCGGCTTAACTAGTGGCTACAAACAATAGGATCCAATGTGAGAAGTTGGTCATGTCGCGCTTAAAACCCGTGGTTAGACTAGGTTGTGGTGTAAAACTACCCGGACCCGCCCGGCTTAACTAGTAACCACAACAAGGTCTAATGTGAGAGTTTGAGAGTGCATTAATTAAATTAATGCCACATGATAAGGTTAAGTAAATTTGACTAATGACACTTAACCGATATGACACGAATGGGTAGGTTAAGTGGGACCGGGCTTGATTTCTTAATGACACTTAACCATACAAGACAATTAGGGGATGGGGTTAAGTAATTTACGCTTAACTAATCCGACTCGGTAATTAGATGGGGTTAAGTAATCCACACTTAACTACTCCAAACACGGTAAATTAGATGAGGTTAAGTAATCCATACTTAACTAATCTAACATGGTAATTAGATGGGGTTAAGTAACTTAGACTTAACTAATCTAAACACGGTAATTAGATGGGGTTAAGTAACCTTCACTTAACTAATCTAAACACGGCAATTCGATGGGGTTAAGTTAAACACTTAACCAATCTAAACGTGGTAATTCAATGAGGTTAAGCTACCAATACTTAACCAACTTAACACGGTAATTTATTGGGGTTAAGTAATTTATACTTAACCAATTATACATGATGATTTGATGAGGTCAAATAACCTATACTTAACCAATCTAATAGGTGGACCTGATAGGGTTAAGTCACAAGACCTTTTACAATTAGGCTTAACCATTGTAATACGATTAGTGGATGGGGTTAAGCTAACCCATACTTAACCAATCCGACTCGATAATATGATGGGATTAAGATAATCTATGCTTAATCAATCTAACATGACAATCTGATAGGGTTAAGACAAATAAGCACTTAACCAATTTGACTTGATAGGGTTAAGTCATGAGCTTCTTGGTACACTTAACAAACTTGTAGGGCTAAACCTTGAACTTGAGTACTTAGCCAATCTTGACATGATTTGTAGGCGGGTTAAATCATGAACTTGGATAACAACACTTAACCCATTTGGCAAAACCCTAGATCAGGGGACTAGGTTGAAAATCGTGGTTAACAAGGATAGCGGAAAGAGAAGCTATGTGGTAAACCTTAGTTAAGGATAACTAAGTAATAATTCTTAGCCAAGGACATGGGACTAGTTCATAAATAGATGAGTAACCTGATACGGTAGGTCATCGCTTAGTATACGAGGAGGAGCAACTTATCTGACTTGGATAAAAAGCTCCAGCGAACTGGGTGGCGAAGTGGTAGCTTCGGGGTACGTGAGGGTACTCTTGGTATCCCTCTGTGAGGTGGCAGATGGTCCATGAAACCCGGCCTCATAGGGGTTAAGGTCTGCGGTAGAAGAGCCAAGAGTATGCCTTGGTTGCTATGCGAGCGACCTAAAGACTGGGATGGATTAGCGTGGAGTCGACGTTACTTGATTTTGCCCTGGATAGCATGTCGCCGACTACCTACCATCTTTAGTCAATCGTGTAAGTACAGAAAGGCAGGGAACTCCCAACAGACCATATACTTGCTATCGAGTTATGGGTGAGGTTGGCTATCTGGAAGTGGGCATCGATGGGCCGTAGTGTAGTTCTTATACATGATTTTTCTTGGATTGCCTTTCAGTAGTTGAGGGAGGGGTCACGTTGGACCATAGCCATGGGTACAAAAACAGACCTTGATATCTACATCAGCAGACGACTTAAAGCTCCCGATCGAGTTCCGTATTTCTTGATTTGCCCTGGCACGGAACTCGGATGGCACATTGAGGAACATGTGCGTCTAGACATGGAAAACGATTCACGATACATACGCGGGATAAAGGGCGCGGTTGACGGGTGGCATAATCCCTAGTGGCCCTAGGTGGCTGAACCCAAACCGAGACACGTAAACGTTCATGAGGTAGCATAACCCCTAGTGGTCCTAGGTGTAACACCCCACCTCCGCCAGTGCCACTCTTGCAAGGGCATTACTTTGGAGGGGCGTTTAAGCAAGGTAAATATGCATGCAGATATCACAAGACAGAACATATAAGTAAAAACAGAGTAAATATAGCAGCGGATAAAAACTAGCATATCAAAACCATAAGTTAAGTTACAACACAGTACTTGATCATTATTTTCCATAAACAAAGTCTAGAAACATAAAACTGGAAACTGGAAAGGAAAACATAAAGTAGCTATCCCCAAGGTAGAAAACCATAGCGAGCTCAAGTCCAAAGCATACATGAGCTATCCAGGAAAAGCAGCTAAGATCCAAGCTAAGTACTGGTATTCCCGCCCTGTAAACCTGGGGGGGGGGGGGAAACGAAAGAAAAGAGGCAAAAGAAAATGGGTCAGTCAAAAGACTGGTAAGTCCTACCTACTATTGTACAACAACTAATAAAGTTAACTATATATGTAAACAAGGATGAGTCATAGGATGATTACTGGCATGGAAAAAGTCAACAAGATAGATCAAGTGTGGCACCGCACATACAAGGTTGAGGTTTGCACCAAGTGTACTAGTATCACAAGTCATGTCAAGTGTAAACAAGAAGTGATCCCCAGGCCCAAGTTTGGCCCAACATCATGAATGACCTAAACCAAGGTCCAACTAGCACGGTCTAGTCGATCGGCTCTCCTAAAGCCTAACTCGTCAAGTGTCGGTGTCATACGGCCCAACTACGAAGTGTAGCTAAACTGTGCTAGGTCCACCCTAGGGTGTATCAAGTCCTAGGGTGTCAACCACTGACACAAACCAAGCACGCACAGTTTAAACCTACTGGTGCCCGTGCCTGCTTTTTCAACTCCGGACCATGTGCACGACCATGGCCCGCCTGAACCTACACCAGCGCACCTACACAGCCGTCGTCTTGGTCGCTTACATGTCATCCAAGTAATTGTGCCCCACCCTAGCCTAGTCCCTAGGGTATCATGATACAACTTAGAGGGTTACCGGTGCAAAGGACCACGTAACTAGGGTTTCCTTAATGGGTTAAACGTGGTTAACCCAACTCATCCAAGTACCAAGTTGGTTAAGTGTACCCAAGGTTCATGACTTAACCCTATCAACCTATCGTGTTTAATTGGTTAAGTATTCAAGCGGTCCATGACTTAACCCTACCATGTGGCATTAATTAATTTAATGCACCCAACCTCTCACATTAGACCTTGTTGTGGTTACTAGTTAGGCCGGGTGGGTCCGGG
Organism: Allium sativum; assembly: GCA_030737875.1. Taxonomy (NCBI): domain Eukaryota; kingdom Viridiplantae; phylum Streptophyta; class Magnoliopsida; order Asparagales; family Amaryllidaceae; genus Allium; species Allium sativum. The sequence goes on along the minus strand of CM060926.1, from coordinate 479,407,980 downwards.
TAGGTTTACACCACAACTTAGTCCAACCTCGGGTTTCACGTGCAACATGACCAACTACTCACATTGGGTCCTATTGCTTGTAGCCACTAGTTAAGCCAGTCGGTTCCGGGTAGGTTTATGCTACAAGCTCAACCCAACCTCGAGTTGGCCATCCTCATGTTTTCTAAGTGTCATGTCCATCATGTTTCCAAAACGCATTACAAATTTTCAAGCAATTGGGTAGACCTAACTTAATAGGTAAATTCCCAATGGGTAGACCTAACTTAATAGGTAAATTCCCAAGCTTATGTCTTTATGTCTTTTAAGTTTACCCAACCCCAAACGCAATCCCCTCGCTTACATATCGCAATAGCGCATAAAGGATAGAAAGAGGGAACTTGGCAAAATCATGACATAAAGGTGTTCGAGCCACAAGTTAAACATGGTGGCATATGAGACAAAGATGTGATCACAAACTTGCATATCATGTTATCAACTTGCAAAATATTCCTAAGCATGCATAACATCATTTTAACTTGCATAGTGTTCATATGCACGCATAACATGGTTTCAACTTGCATAAGGTTCATATGCATGCATAACATGGTTTCAACTTGCATAAGGTTCATATGCATGCATAACATCAAACTTGGCAAATAGGCGGAACATGGCCATAGATAGCATGAGATAAGGACAAGTAACATGCATAAAACATTATATGCATGTTAATACAAGGTTTACGAGAGTTTCAAAGTTGCATCATGCAGCATTTCCAACCAAAGATCACATCTTTCTATGCATAAAGCCAAGGTAATGACTTTACTAACATGCATAGAGTAAGCTTATGCATAAAATCATAAGATCAAAGCACATATCATGATTAACCCCAAACTCAACTTGCAACATAACATATTAACTTCATAGTTAAAATACAAGAGTAGAAATAGGCTTACAATGCATATGTGGACTCAAATCAGTATAGCAAATGTAAGAAACCCCTTATGCAACAAATTAAAACCCCAAAATGCAAGCAAACTTGATCAAGACTCCTCCTTTATGATGCCAATAGAGAAACAAGACTTTAATGCAAGCTAAAGAGGATCATACAAGCCTAAATACACTTGTATGCATGGAAATCTCTTAGAAATTTGATTTAGGAATTTATGAAGAGAGTGGAGGCCATAAGAGGATTGATTTTGCCATAGTTTAGTTTTAGGATAGATTAATGATGATTTAGGGTAGGTTAGGGTCTTATTTATAGATTAGGCAAGTGTTTTAGGCCATAGGATAAACCCTAGGATAGATCCCAGCCCTCAAAAATCGTCACAAGCCTCCAAAACAGGACCAAGGGCCAAAACAGGTGCACCAGGCCAGCCAGGGTCAAGCCAGAAAGCTGTGCAGGTTTCTGGCTCGACACGGGCACACTTCCCAAGTGCGCCAGTGTATTTTTGTGCTGGCACACTTCCCATGTGCGCCAGTGCATTCTGGCTTGTTTTCGGTTTTTCTGCCTAACTTTGTTCGTCCATATCTTCTTCATACGGACTCCGATTTTCGAAAACTCGGACTCTATTTCGCGTATTTTTCCGAGACGAACGCAACGGCATAGCCCGTTTCCCTTGATTCATAATTTAGAATTAAATTCTGCCTCAATTTATGTTGTAACAGGTTATTGAAAATACGGGTTGTTAAATTCTCCCCTCCTTAAGGGATTTCGTCCCCGAAATCTTCATGTTAGGAAGAACGTATCCTACCATCCAACATCCATCTACTCAAAACGTCATCCACGAGCAATCATTGTCCTTACAAGATTCTAAATGCTGTATGAACATATGCAAAGGTGTGTGTATATGTACTTATCTAATGCAAATATCATCAATGCAGATTATGTTAGTGAAATGAATCCATATGTATGCAATTCCTAACATAATGTATAACATCTATATGTGTGCACATCACATACATCCATATGCAACATCCATGTGATAACACAAAAATTTTCATCCATGAATAAGCATAAACACTCATGCATATGCAATATGAGAGTGTGTGAGCCGATCTTAGTGCCTAATGTGTATCATGCATCCACGAGTATCCACTTGCAACCACTTGCAACCATCAAGCATAACATGTTTCAAATACTTGTTTCATCCAAAGGGTTTCTACCTAAGGTTCTCATGACAAGATTAGCACGATAACTAGATAAACATGGATAGCAAAGAGAAAGATATGCTAACAAAGAAAAGAGATTGAGAGTGTACCCTCAAAAAGGAATGGATAAAGCCCACGCATTTTCTCCTCGGTTTCCCAAGTTGCGTCTTCTTCGGCTTCACCCCATTGAAGCTTCACCAACTTGACCTCTCGATTCCTTAGCTTCTTGGTCTCCGTCCCCAAGATACGAATCGGAGCTCTCCTCAAAGTAGCTTCTTTCTCCACTTCCACATCTTCCAGAACACTTGGCTCAACAACCTCTGCTGACTCATGTAAACACTTCCGGAGATGCGAGACATGAAAAACATCGTGTACTCCGGCAAGCTTCTCGGGCAATTTCACTCTATAAGCCATCTGCCCGATCCTCTCTATAATAGGGAAGGGTCCAACAAATCTCGGTGCTAACTTCCCAACGGATCCAAATCGGACCACATTCCGCAAAGGAGAAACCTTCACGAAAACCATATCTCCAACATCAAACTCCAAATCAGATCTTCGCTTATCAGCATAGGATTTCTGTCGGTCTTGGGCCGCTTTCATCCGTCTTCGAATCAACTCGATCTTCTCGGATGCATCTCTGATCATATCAGGCCCAAGTATAAGCTTATCTGTAGTCTCCCACCAACATGTAGGCGACTTGCACGGCCTCCCATATAAAGCTTCAAATGGTGCCATCCCTATGCTTGCTTGATAAATGTTATTATATGCAAACTCAACAAGAGGAAGATGGTCTTCCCAAGTACCACCAAAATCCAGAATACAAAGCCTTAACAGATCCTCGAGTACCCTATTCACCCTTTCGGTTTGACCGTCCGTCTGTGGGTGATAAGCAGTACTTAGATTCAACCTCGTGCCCATGGCTTCTTGCGAGCTATTCCAGAACTGACTTGTAAAGATTGGGTCACGGTCACTGACTATACTAGAAGGGACTCAATGAAGTCTCACAATCTCACGAAGATATACAGACGCTAGCCAAGATGCGGTCCTCTTGCTCTTTACCGGAATGAAATGAGCACTCTTCGTAAGTCTGTCCACAATAACCCAAATGCTCGTATTCCCTTTCCTTGACCTTGGTAGCCCATCAATAAAATCCATGGAAATACTCTCCCACTTCCAAAGTGGAACGTCTAGAGGATGCAATAGCCCACCGGGCTTCTTCGACTCGGCCTTAACTTGCTGGCAAATGATACATCTAGAAACAAACTCTGCCACATCCTTCTTCATCCCAGGCCAAAAGAAAATACGCTTCATATCTTTATACATCTTATCTCCGCCTGGATGTATAGTCAACTTAGAGCGATGCGCTTCCTCAAGAATTTTTCTTACTAGATCTCCTACCACTGGAACACATAACCTTCCATCTCTCCTCAGCCAACCCTTGTCATCAATAGAATATCGAGCGAGATGACTAGACGTCTCTCCTCGAATCAGCTTATCCATAATCTCAACTATCTGAGGGTCTTCTTTCTTCGAAGCCCCAGCTTGATCAAGAAGGGTAGGTCTGAGTTCCAGAGATGCTAATGAACCGGTCATCGACTCAATTGCCAAAGAGAAATCAAAGGTTGCCACGTACTCTAAATTCTTCATCTCAACGAATAGGGGACTTAGGGTCAACCTCTTTCTGCTTAGTGCATCAGCCACAACATTACCCTTGCCAGGGGTATAAGCTATCTCGAAGTCATATGATGCCAAGAATTCCATCCACCTTTGCTGCCTAAGATTCAGACCTTTCTGCGAGAAGAGATACTTGAGTGATTTGTGATCAGTATACAACTCAAACCTTTCGCCTAAAAGATAGTGGTGTCAGGACTTGAGTGCAAAGACAATCGCCGCTAACTCCAAGTCATGAGTGGGGTAGTTCTTCTCATGAACTTTAAGTTGCCTACCCCCATAACATATCACTCTTCTCTCCTGCATCAGAACAGCGCCTAACCCCATGCCACATGCATCGGTATACACGGTAAACATTTTACCGCCATCGGGTAATGCCAAAACTGGAGCTGTGGTAAGGGCCCTTTTGAGCCTTTGAAAAGCAAGCTCACACTCTAAGTCCCATGCAAAGACTAAGTTCTTCTTCGTCAATCTAGTGAGAGGGGCCGAAATCTTAGCGAAGTCTCTAATGAACTTCCTATAGTAGCCTGCCAGACCGAGAAAGCTTCGCACTTCGGTTGCATTCCTAGGAGTCTTCCAATCTTGAACTGCAACCACTTTCGCGGGATCCACAGCTATACCCTGCTTAGAAACTATATGCCCAAGAAATCGGACTTCCTTTCTCCAAAAGTGGCATTTGGAGAACATGGATTTCAACTGATGGCCTCTAAGCGTATCCATCACTTCCTTGAGGTGTCTAGCATGTTCTTCCTCATCTTTTGAAAAGATCAGAATATCATCCACGAAGACAACAACAAACTTGTTAAGGAACTCCCTGAACACCCTACTCATCAAATCTACGAAGTAGGCGGGTGCATTAGTCAAGCCGAATGGCATGACAAGCCATTCAAAGAATCCGTCTGGAGTCCTAAATGCAGTCTTATCAATGTTGTCTTCGGCCACTCTAAGCTGATGAAATCCGGTGGCTAAATCAAGCTGAGAGAAAACAGAAGCACCAACAAGCTGGTCGAAGAGGTCATCTATCCTCGGTAATGGATGCCTATTCTTCTTGGTCAGCTTGTTCAACTCTCGATAATCAACACATAGACGAAGCGAGCCGTCCGCCTTAGTAGCGAACACCACAGGAGCACCCCATTCGGAAATGCTTCGCCTAATAAAATTCTTCTCAAGTAGCTCCTTGATTTGCTTACTGAGCTCTCTCCTTTCACGCGGGGCCATGTGCCTAACTGGTAAGGAGACTGGCTTAGCATTATCAACTAGATAAATGCGGAAATCTATCTCTCGCTTAGGGGTAACCCCTTAACTTCTTCAAAGACATCAGGGTATTCTCGAACCACCCTTACAGATTGCAGATCATCGATGGACGAGTCAAGAGATTCAAGATAACATAGCATGACGGGATCTAGAGGGTTGCAAGAAATCTCTAGGGTATTGCCAAGGCGAGTCATGAGTCTCACCACCCTATGCTCACAATCGAGAATGGCTCCACAGCGGGACAACCAATCCATGCCCAAGATCAACCCGTATCCCGTGAACCCGAGAACATAACCATCACACGAGAATTCTACGGTCAAGATAGAAATCCTCAAATCCATACAGATCATAGATAAATGGGCTGAACCCCCAATCGGATTTGAAACACTAACGGGATCCTCAACAAGACTAGTACTTAGGTGCAAACTTCCAACAACATCAGAAGAAATAAAGGTATGCGATGCGCCAGAATCAAATAAAGCGCGAACAGGAAAACCAGAAATATAAACAAGGCTTTCCACAGAAATAGTACCTCGGTCCTGAACTGGAGCGGTGTTGAGAGCATGCACTTGCCCTCCAGATTAACCTGCGCGCTGAGTTTGTCCTTGCCCCTGCTTCTTAGGGCAATCCTTGCTAAAATGTCCCGTCTCTCCACAATGAAAGCATCCACCCAATTTCATTTTCTTCTTCCTACAGTCCTTGGCTACGTGCCCAACAATCCCACAGAAGTGGCACTTTCTTGTGTCCTTTGCCTTGTTCTTGTTGCCCTTGTTGTTCTTGTTGTTCTTGTTGTTCTGATTACTCTGATTCCCTCCCCACTTGGTGTCTGTCTTCTTAGGCTGAGTTTCATTGGGCTTGACTTCCTTCTTCCATTTCTTATCCTCTCCCTGCAGTAATGCCATGTCTACTAGGCTCTCGAAAGTGGCCCCCATGGGTATGTGTGACATGCCTAGACCTTGTAATGGCTCATTTAACCCTCGTGCAAAACGTAGAGCCTTCTTCTCGGGAGTATTGACCATGTCCAAACCGAATCGGGCAAGCTGGTTGAACTTATTCACATATTCTCTCACCGTCATGTCTCCTTGCTTCAAGGCTATGAACTTCTCTAGTTGCAAATTTGCCTCCGCAGACGATAAAAACTTAAGTCCAAACCTTGCCCTAAAGTCGGCCCAGGTTTCTACGGACCTAGTAGCACTGGTGACCTCCCACCAATAAGAAGCTTCCTTCTTTAGTAGCCAAACCGCCAACAGAACCTTTCTACGGTCCTCTATATCAAAGATGGCAAAGAGATCTTCGGTCTCCTTCAACCAATTTCTTGCTTCCACAAAAGTCTCCGTCCCAATAAATTTTTTGCCACCCATTGCCTTGAAGTCCTTGCAAGCCTTGGCGAAATCGGCTTGTGGTTGCTGAGGAGGAGGAGGAGGGGGTGGAACCTCAGTGATAGTGGGAGTGGTTGCTGGACCTGCATTGTTGGCCCTAGCTTCCAAGTACCTCCGGAACCATCCGAGAATGGTGACTCCCTCAGGAAGATTGAGATCGGCCATGCTGGAAAAAAAAAGGAAAAGATAGATTTAGAACGAGGAAACGAAGGATAGTGCTTATGGCTCTTGGGGGATAGCTTTTCAAACTAAACTAGACTTTTCTTTGGATAATACTTAATTGGTTTTGAAAATAGCTTTTAAAAGTAACTTTAAAACCCTTTTTGCTCCAATCTTGTAAACCTTATGCTCTGATACCAAATGTAACACCCCACCTCTGCCAGTGCCACTCTTGCAAGGGCACTGACTTTGGAGGGGCGTTTAAACAAGGTAAACATGCATGCAGATATCACAAGACAGAACATATAAGTAAAAACAGAGTAAATATAGCAGCGGATAAAAACTAGCATATCAAAATCATAAGTTATGTTACAACACAGTACTTGATCATTATTTTCCATAAACAAAGTCTAGAAACATAAAACTGGAATCTGGAAAGGAAAACATAATGTAGCTATCCCCAAGGTATAAGACCATAGCGAGCTCAAGTCCAAAGCATACATGAGCTGTCCAGGAAAAGCAGCTAAGATACAAGCTAAGTACTGGTATTCCCGCCCTGTAAACCTGGGGGGGGGGGGGAACGAAAGAAAAGAGGCGAAAGAAAATGGGTCAGTCAAAAGACTGGTAAGTCCTACCTACTATTGTACAACAACTAATAAAGTTAACTGTATATGTAAACAAGGATGTGTCATAGGATGATAACTGGAATGGAAAAAGTCAACAAGATAGATCAAGTGTGGCACCGCATATACAAGGTTGAGGTTTGCACCAAGTGTACTAGTATCACAAGTCATGTCAAGTGTAAACAAGAAGTGATCCCCAGGCCCAAGTTTGGCCCAACATCATGAATGACCTAAACCAAGGTCCAACTAGCACGGTCTAGTCGATCGGCTCTCCTAAAGCCTAACTCGTCAAGTGTCGGTGTCATACGGCCCAACTACGAAGTGTAGCTAAACTGTGCTAGGTCCACCCTAGGGTGTATCAAGTCCTAGGGTGTCAACCACTGACACAAACCAAGCACGCACAGTTTAAACCTACTGGTGCCCGTGCCTGCTTTTTCAACTCCGGACCATGTGCACGACCATGGCCCGCCTGAACCTACACCGGCGCACCTACACAGCCGTCGTCTTGGTCGCTTACATGTCATCCCAGTAATCGTGCCCCACCCTAGCCTAGTCCCTAGGGTATCATGATACAACTAAGAGGGTTACTGGTGCAAAGGACCACGTAACTAGGGTTTCCTTAATGGGTTAAACGTGGTTAACCCAACTCATCCAAGTACCAAGTTGGTTAAGTGTACCCAAGGTTCATGACTTAACCCTATCAACCCATCGTGTTTAATTGGTTAAGTATTCAAGCGGTCCATGACTTAACCCTACCATGTGGCATTAATTAATTTAATGCACCCAACCTCTCACATTAGACCTTGTTGTGGTTACTAGTTAGGCCGGGCGGGTCCGGTTAGGTTTACACCACAACTTAGTCTAACCTCGGGTTTCACGTGCAACATGACCAACTACTCACATTGGGTCCTATTGCTTGTAGCCACTAGTTAAGCCGGTCGGTTCCGGGTAGGTTTATGCTACAAGCTCAACCCAACCTTGAGTTGGCCATCCTCATGTTTTCTAAGTGTCATGTCCATCATGTTTCCAAAACGCATTACAAATTTTCAAGCAATTGGGTAGACCTAACTTAATAGGTAAATTCCCAATGGGTAGACCTAACTTAATAGGTAAATTCCCAAGCTTACGTTTTTATGTCTTTTAAGTTTACCCAACCCCAAACGCAATCCCCTCGCTTACATATCGCAATAGCGCATAAAGGATAGAAAGAGGGAACTTGGAAAAATCATGACATAAAGGTGTTGGAGCCACAAGTTAAACATGGTGGCATATGAGACAAAGATGTGATCACAAACTTGCATGTCATGTTATCAACTTGCAAAATATTCCTAAGCATGCATAACATCATTTTAACTTGCATAGTGTTCATATGCATGCATAACATGGTTTCAACTTGCATAAGGTTCATATGCATGCATAACATGGTTTCAACTTGCATAAGGTTCATATGCATGCATAACATCAAACTTGGCAAATAGGCGGAACATGGCCGTATATAGCATGAGATAAGGACTAGTAACATGCATATAACATTATATGCATGTTAATACAAGGTTTATGAGAGTTTCAAAGTTGCATCATGCAACATTTCCAACCAAAGATCACATCTTTCTATGCATAAAGCCAAGGTAATGACTTTACTAACATGCATAGTGTAAGTTTATGCATAAAATCATAAGATCAAAGCACATATCATGATTAACCCCAAACTCAACTTGCAACATAACATATTAACTTCATAGTTAAAATACAAGAGTAGAAATAGGCTTACAATGCTTATGTGGACTCAAATGAGTATAGCAAATGTAAGAAACCCCTTATGCAACAAATTAAAACCCCAAAATGCAAGCAAACTTGATCAAGACTCCTCCTTTATGATGCCAATAGAGAAACAAGACTTTAATGCAAGCTAAAGAGGATCATACAAGCCTAAATACACTTGTATGCATGGAAATCTCTTAGAAATTTGATTTAGGAATTTATGAAGAGAGTGGAGGCCATGAGAGGATTGATTTTGCCATAGTTTAGTTGTAGGATAGATTAATGATGATTTAGGGTAGGTTAGGGTCTTATTTATAGATTAGGCAAGTGTTTTAGGCCATAGGATTAACCCTAGGATAGATCCCAGCCCTAAAAAATCGTCACAAGCCTCCAAAACAGGACCAAGGGCCAAAACAGGTGCACCAGGCCAGCCAGGGTCAAGCCAGAAGGCTGTGCAGGTTTCTGGCTCGACACGGGCGCACTTCCCAAGTGCGCCAGTGTATTTTTGTGCTGGCGCACTTCCCAAGTGCGCCAGTGCATTCTGGCTTGTTTTCGGTTTTTCTGCCTAACTTCGTTCGTCCATATCTTCTTCATACGGACTCCGATTTTCGAAAACTCGGACTCTATTTCGCGTATTTTTCCGAGACGAACGCAATGGCATAGCCCGTTTCCCTTGATTCAGATTTTAGAATTAAATTCTGCCTCAATTTATGTTATTACAGGTTATTGAAAATACGGGTTGTTACACTAGGTAGCATAAATCCTAAGTGAACGCGCGATAGTTCATGGTAAGGAAACATAACTAGATCAAGGGTAGCAGTCCAAAATAACATCAAGGACAAAACGTTTACATGGGAAAGCCCGTATGGCCTACGGCAAAGGACTGAACTTATACATGGAAAGAAACACACGAGTTGGGAAAACCTACATATGCTATATATTAGGTTGACATGGACCATTATATGACATTGGGCAAGGGACATTCATAGTTAACACATGACGCGGGTTGGGATACTAGTACGAGAGGTGCAGAGCAAATATACATGTTAGAACCAGGAGAAATATACATGATAGATACCGTGGGATGTTATACAGGATAGATACCTTGGGATAGTATACTTGATAGAAACCTGACGATGTGATACCTTGATTTATCATGACACCGTAGTTTATCATGATATCTTAGTTTACCTTGCTACAGTAGTTCAGCCTGTTACCCTGGTTTAGTTTATCTATCTTGTAGTCATCCTTATGTTTACTTTCAGTTTATGCATGTCATGTTACCTTTACCTGTTTTTATGCTGGAAGTAGATAGGACTTACCAGTCTTTATGACTGACCCCGTTTTCTTTCGCCTCTTTGTCTTCCGTTCCCCCCCCCCCAGGGTTTCAGGGAGGAAACACTGTTATTTAGTTCGGGCTTCCTCTGCTTGAAGGTCATCATGCATGGCTTGGACTTTTCTTGGCTATGGCTACCTTACTGTTTTATTTGGGGAATAATTTATGAAAAGGTTTTATGCTTCTTTACTATTACAAGACAAGTTTTGATGTATTCTTATGTAAAAGGCTTTAGACCTTATTTTATAAGGTAATGAAATTTGTTTTACTTCCGCTGTTTTATATATATGTTCTGTCTTGTAATATTTCTATGCATGTTTACCTCGATAATGCTTCACCAAACCTAGTGCATTCCCTTTGTGAGTGACCCTAGCGGAGGTGGGTTGTTACATATGCCGTAACAATGTATAATGTAACACCCCACGTCCACTAATGTCACTCACAAAGGGAATGCATTAACTTCCATGGAGGTTATAAGTGAATATAGAACAGAAAAATTAAACAAGACAGATAATAAATAGTACTTGGAAATCTAAAACTTCATTTTATTGCAGCGGAAATTAAACATGTTTGTTACATCATAAAACCAAGTACAATATCCATCTTCATAAAAACAAAATACATAATCCCATTACATAAATAGCCATTAAAAAGATAACAAGCTGGACTTTACTTCAACGGTCCAAGCTTTCCAAGGGAGATGAAGCAATCCAATCGAACACCACTAGAGCTGGGCCCAACCTAAGGACCTGGAGGGGAAAAAGGATAGAAATGGACGGGGTCAGACATAAAGTCTGGCGAGTATTATAATTCTAACAATACTATTATCAAAATAACTAGACTAAGGCATAAGCTAGAAGACAAGTAAATGTCTATGAACTCTTAGGAAGATAAAGATTGCGTTTAAGATAACATTAAAGATAACGGTAAAGGCACACCTAATTACTAACGAATGATTACTACATTGCACCGCACATTACTACACTGCACCACACCAGTCACCCTATTGTTTGATCCCACTTACTTCACACAGAAACTTTATAAATAGCCTTACGTACCCCTAGCTGACTACATAGGTGCCGTCTGCCACTATCTCCACTAGGTGTACCCCACTACCCACTTTCAATCGGCTCCCAACTCGTAGATACCTGTGCTGGCCCCCACAGTGGGGTGTATCACTCCTCTAAAGTGGCAACCCGATACAACTTGAAAATGCACGGCTTATACCTACACGATGCAACAACGTCTTACCTACCAGCCCAGGTCCACACACGCATATGAAACCCGTTGGACTTGCGTTGCCACCGCTCCCCGTTTTGGCCTCTTACAGTCAAACCCAGCATGCGTGTCCCGTCCTCGACATGGGTCGAGCCCACAAAGATACGTTTGGGATACTGGTCGAAATGGGCCCCCACAAGCTACCCACCTAAGCATGTCACTAGTATATCCCACTTAACCCTCTTAGTCATGTTCATTTACATGTGTGTTTGGTTAAGTCTTACTAATCGTATTTCACATGCCACTAAGGGCACCCCCTAGATTCCTCGTGCCACCCAAGGCACCTACTTAACCACCATGCCCCACTTTACATGTTTATCTGGTTAAGTATTTCTTGATTCATTCAGGCCATAACCTCATAAAGACCTCTCACATTAAACTAGCATTTATGGTAGCTGGATTTGTCGGGCGGGTCCGGGCAGTCTTACACCATAAAAGAGTCTAACCTCGTGTCTTTACAACCGTTATGCTTTAGTTTAGGCCTAGGACCTCTCACATTGGGCTGACATTTGTGACCACTTGATTTGCCGGGCGGGTCCGGGCAGGTTTACGTCACAAACGAGTCCAACCTCGTGTCTTAAGCATTGATTAACACTTAAAATCTTTTACCCTAGTTTTAATAATTCCCTATTCAAATTAGTAATTAAGTCAACTTTTAATGATGTCCATAATTGACTCAATTATGGCCATCCAGCTTTTAATAATTCCCTATTCAAATTATTAATTAAGTCAACTTTTAATTAAGACGACACCTTGGAGGTCAGACCTACGCTTTTGGGACGGATTGGCGAGGCACAACAAGACGACCTACAGTTGGTTGAGTTAGTAGAAAAACTCAAAGGAGGGGAGTCATCAAGCCATCTCCGTAGGTATACCCTAGATGATAAGGGTTGGTTACGTAGGGACGGTAGACTTTGTGTACCAAAAGACGATGACCTAAGGAAGACTATTCTTGACGAAGCACATCGTTCGAAGATGACCATTCATCCCGGCGGGGACAAGATGTACAAAGACATGAAGAGAGTTTACTTTTGGGCCGGCATGAAGAAAGATGTGGCTGAGTATGTCGCTAGATGCTTGGTGTGCCAACAAGTAAAAGCGGAGCAAAAGAAACCCGGTGGGTTGCTTCACCCATTGTAGGTTCCACTATGGAAGTGGGAAAGTGTCTCGATGGATTTTGTGGATGGGTTACCGCGATCAAGGAAGGGTAATACGGGGATTTGGGTTATAGTAGATAGACTTACTAAGAGCGCCCATTTCATTCCCGTGAATAGTAAGAGGACTGCTCCATGGTTAGCTTTCGTATACGTTCGAGAGATAGTTCGTTTGCACGGTGTTCCTTCTAGCATAGTGAGCGACCGCGATCCTATTTTCACTAGCGAATTTTGGAGAAGCTTACAAGAGGCGATAGGGACTCAGTTATGTTTGAGCACCGCATATCATCCTCAGACGGACGGCCAGACCGAGAGGGTGAATCGCATTCCAGAGGATCTGTTGAGACTGTGTATCCTAGACTTTGGGGGCACATGGGAAGAACATCTTCCATTGGTGGAGTTCACATATAATAACAGCTTTCAGTCCAACATTGGTATGGCACCATTCGAAGCTCTTTATGGACGACCTTGTCGTTCACCTACATGTCGGTGGGAATCTACGGATAAGATCTTACTTGGGCCCGATATGATTAGGGAGACTTCGGAGAAGATCGACTTGATTCGAAGGAGGATGAAAGCAGCACAAGATAGGCAGAAATCTTATGCGGATAAGAGGAGGACAGATCTTGAGTTTGAAGTTGGGGACATGGTCTTTGTCAAAGTGTCTACATTATGGAACGTTGTTCGCTTTGGGTCCGTTGGGAAATTTGCACCAAGGTTTGTAGGGCCATTTCCTATTAAGGAGAAAATTGGACAGATAGCGTATAGAGTGGAGTTGCCCGAGAGACTTAGTGGTGTACACGACGTATTCCATGTGTCACATTTGAGGAAGTGCTTGCACGGGACCGCAGAAGTGGTAGAGTCGAGCTTTCTTAGAGAGGTGGAGATAGAGCATGATGCGACAATTCGACGAGCTCTTACACGCATTCTTGGATCGGAGATCAAGAGGTTGAGGAATCGAGAGGTCAGACTAGTCAAAGTGCAATGGGGAGATGATGAGAGCAACGCTACTTGGGAGACGGAAGAGAAGATGCATTCACGATACCCTTTTCTTTTTGAGGGTATGTCTTTTAATTTCTCCTTTATCGCTTAGCTTGTACTTATCTTATCTTTAGTATATCCTCTCGCTAGTATCTTTGACCTTTAGTTTGGATAATCCTATGGTTGAAACATGTGTTTGAGACATGTTATGTATGGTGGATGCAAAGTGGATGCAAGTGTTTGCTAGTGGTTGCTCGTGGATGCATATACACACACTATTAGGCACCAGATCGGCTCAGTCACTTCATATTTCATATTGCATATATATGGATGTATTTAGTAAAATGGATGTATAATGGTTGTATTATCATATAGTTGCTGCATTCGGGTGGATGGTTGTTCACGCATATAGAATTAATATGTATCATTAGGAATCTTTTGCATACATATTGGACGCATGGCACTATCATGAATTGCACTAAGCAGGTCGACTGAATCAGTAGACCGCCTAATTTTGCATTAGATATGGACATATACACACACTGTGCATATAAACATTAAAGCATTAGAAGTCTTTTAAGGACAATGGATGCTGTTGTTTGATGGTTGAGTAGATGGACAATTAGATGGTAGGATATACATTCTTCTTGACTTGGAGATTTCGGGGACGAAATCCTTTAAGGACGGGAGAATGTAACACCCCGTAATTTTATAACATTAAAATTCACAAATTAAAGTATACTTAATTTTTAGAAAAGAATTAAGTGAAATGGGTTGCACAGAGAAATATATATATATATATATATATATATATATATATATATATATATTGAGTGAAGTGTTGGAGACCTGCGCTTTTGGGACGGATTGGCGAGGCACAACAAGACGACTTGCAGTTGGTTGAGTTAGTAGAAAAACTCAAAGGAGGGGAGTCATCAAGCCATCTCCGTAGGTATATTGGAGACCTAGCATAGAAAATGATTAACCCTGAATTAACATGTATGATAGTGGGACGAAATCATGGCCTTTTTAACATGTATGATTCATCACAACTTAGCATAGAAACTTTCAAAATACATAACATCATCATAGCATGATTTACAACATATAAGATATCATCATCACATAACATTGGATTTACAATATACATGATAGCAAAAAGGGTTTACAATAACATATATGATAATTCACATCGTCTACTCATAATCCTTTCATAACTCAACCTAACTAAAATGATAATAATCTTGTTAAGATCATCATACTCACAATTTAGAGAAGAAAAGAGAGAGTTTTACTTTGCTTTAGGGTTGAGAAAATTAGAATTGAATTAGCTTTTCTTCCTTCTTAGTTGGCGGCGGCTCCATTGATTTCCATGGTGACGGTAACTATTCTATTTTAATTAGGTTTAGGTTTAGCATTAGGATGTATTTATAGGTGTAGGAAGTTATTTAGGACCATTAGATTAACCCTGAACCATGAGAACCAATCAAATGCAAAATCTGCATTTGAGCAAATCGGCCCACGGGTTAACAGCCAAACACCCTGGATTAACCCCTAGTCGACCCAGCGAAGCTCGGGTCGACCTCAAAAATGGGCCGGTTCGGTTATTCCCCCTCCAAATTCGCTGTTTTGAACTTTTTCGCATATTTATTTATTTAATTTTTATTCTATATATATATATATATATATATCAATATATATATATATATATATATTTCTCTGCGCAACCCATTTCACTTAATTCTTTTCTAAAAATTAAGTATACTTTAATTTGTGAATTTTAATGTTATAAAATTACGGGGTGTTACATTCTCCCGTCCTTAAAGGATTTCGTCCCCGAAATCTCCAAGTCAAGAAGAATGTATATCCTACCATCTAATTGTCCATCTACTCAACCATCAAACAACAGCATCCATTGTCCTTAAAAGACTTCTAATGCTTTAATGTTTATATGCACAGTGTGTGTATATGTCCATATCTAATGCAAAATTAGGCGGTCTACTGATTCAGTCGACCTGCTTAGTGCAATTCATGATAGTGCCATGCGTCCAATATGTATGCAAAAGATTCCTAATGATACATATTAATTCTATATGCGTGAACAACCATCCACCCGAATGCAGCAACTATATGATAATACAACCATTATACATCCATTTTACTAAATACATCCATATATATGCAATATGAAATATGAAGTGACTGAGCCGATCTGGTGCCTAATAGTGTGTGTATATGCATCCACGAGCAACCACTAGCAAACACTTGCATCCACTTTGCATCCACCATACATAACATGTCTCAAACACATGTTTCAACCATAGGATTATCCAAACTAAAGGTCAAAGATACTAGCGAGAGGATATACTAAAGATAAGATAAGTACAAGCTAAGCGATAAAGGAGAAATTAAAAGACATACCCTCAAAAAGAAAAGGGTATCGTGAATGCATCTTCTCTTCCGTCTCCCAAGTAGCGTTGCTCTCATCATCTCCCCTTTGCACTTTGACTAGTCTGACCTCTCGATTCCTCAACCTCCTGATCTCCGATCCAAGAATGCGTGTAGGAGCTCGTCGAATTGTCGCATCACGCTCTATCTCCACCTCTCTAAGCAAGCTCGACTCTACCACTTCTGCGGTCCCGTGCAAGCACTTCCTCAAATGTGACACATGGAATACGTCGTGTACACCACTAAGTCTCTCGGGCAACTCCACTCTATACGCCATCTGTCCAATTTTCTCCTTAATAGGAAATGGCCCTACAAACCTTGGTGCAAATTTCCCAACGGACCCAAAGCGAACAACGTTCCATAATGTAGACACTTTGACAAAGACCATGTCCCCAACTTCAAACTCGAGATCTGTCCTCCTCTTATCCGCATAAGATTTCTGCCTATCTTGTGCTGCTTTCATCCTCCTTCGAATCAAGTCGATCTTCTCCGAAGTCTCCCTAATCATATCGGGCCCAAGTAAGATCTTATCCGTAGATTCCCACCAACATGTAGGTGAACGACAAGGTCGTCCATAAAGAGCTTCGAATGGTGCCATACCAATGTTGGACTGAAAGCTGTTATTATATGTGAACTCCACCAATGGAAGATGTTCTTCCCATGTGCCCCCAAAGTCTAGGATACACAGTCTCAACAGATCCTCTAGAATGCGATTCACCCTCTCGGTCTGGCCGTCCGTCTGAGGATGATATGCGGTGCTCAAACATAACTGAGTCCCTATCGCCTCTTGTAAGCTTCTCCAAAATTCGCTAGTGAAAATAGGATCGCGGTCGCTCACTATGCTAGAAGGAACACCGTGCAAACGAACTATCTCTCGAACGTATACGAAAGCTAACCATGGAGCAGTCCTCTTACTATTCACGGGAATGAAATGGGCGCTCTTAGTAAGTCTATCTACTATAACCCAAATCCCCGTATTACCCTTCCTTGATCGCGGTAACCCATCCACAAAATCCATCGAGACACTTTCCCACTTCCATAGTGGAACCTCCAATGGGTGAAGCAACCCACCGGGTTTCTTTTGCTCCGCTTTTACTTGTTGGCACACCAAGCATCTAGCGACATACTCGGCCACATCTTTCTTCATGCCGGCCCAAAAGTAAACTCTCTTCATGTCTTTGTACATCTTGTCCCCGCCGGGATGAATGGTCATCTTCGAACGATGTGCTTCGTCAAGAATAGTCTTCCTTAGGTCATCGTCTTTTGGTACACAAAGTCTACCGTCCCTACGTAACCAACCCTTATCATCTAGGGTATACCTACGGAGATGGCTTGATGACTCCCCTCCTTTGAGTTTTTCTACTAACTCAACCAACTGCAGGTCGTCTTGTTGTGCCTCGCCAATCCGTCCCAAAAGCGCAGGTCTCCAACACTTCCCTAAGATGTAGGGCATGCTCTTCTTCATCCTTAGAAAAGATCAAGATGTCGTCTACAAAGACTACCATGAATTTGTTAAGGTAATCCCTAAACACCACACTCATCAAATCAACAAAGTAAGCGGGGGTGTTTGTGAAACCGAAGGGCATCATTAGCCATTCATAGAAACCGTCTGGAGTCCTAAAGGCAGTCTTGTCAATGCTATCCTCAGCCACTCTCAACTGATGGAAACCAGTGGCTAAGTCCAACTGCGAAAACACTTAGGCGCTAACTAACTGATCGAAGAGATCGTCAATCCTCGGCAGTGGGTGTCTGTTCTTCTTAGTAAGCTTATTAAGTTCTCTATAGTCCACACAAAGTCTAAGGGACCCATCCGCCTTCATGGAAAATACTACTGGAGCACCCCACTCCGATATACTTCGTCTTATGAACCCCTTCTCAAGCAACTCCTTCACTTGCTTACCGAGTTCCCTCCTTTCACGTGGAGCCATGTGGCGTACTGGCAAAGATACTGGTTTCGCATTATCCACAAGATATATACGAAAATCTATCTCCCGCTTCGGAGGCAAGCCCTTCACCTCCTCAAACACATCCGAATATTCTCGGACCACTCTAACAGATCGTAGATTTTCCTCAGACGCATCAAGTGATTCTAGATAACTTAGCATAACCGAATTTATGGGATTACAAAAGATTTCGAGAGTGTTGCCAAGGCGAGTCACGAGCCTAACTACTCTCCTTTCACAATCAAGAACGGCCCCATTTTTGAATAACCAATCCATTCCTAAAATTAGCCCATAGCCCTTGAAGCCCAACTCATAAGCATCACATCTAAATTCAACGCTAAGTATGGAAATTTTCAAATCCAAACATATCATGGACAAATAAGCTGAGCCCCCTATTGGATTCGAAACAACTAAGGGATCCTCTACTAAACTGGTGTTTAAGTGCAGTGATTCAACCAATGATGTAGAGATAAACGAATGTGACGCGCCCGAATCTAATAAGGTACGGACAGGATGATCAAACAGAAAAACTATGCTTTCAACAGAAATGGTTCTACCTCGTTCTTGCAGCGGTGGGACCGCGAGAGCCTGAACTTGTCCCCTTGCCTGCCCTGGTGCCATAAGAGCCTGCACCTGTCCTCCCGAGGTAGCTCCTGCCCTCTACCCCTTCTTTGGGCAGTCCTTCACTAAATGTCCCGCATCGCCACAATGAAAACAGCATGTCTTCTTTTTCTTTCGGCAATCATTGCTGAGATGGCCTGGGGTTCCACAGTTAAAGCACTTCTTCTTTCCCTTGCCATTATTGTCTTTTCCACCTTTCTTGTTTTGCTGTTGTGGTTTCTTCGGATCCCCCTTCTTCTCGGGTGCCTTATCAGCTTTAGCGCTTTTCTCCTCATGCATAAGCGTCATTTCTACTAACTTCTCAAAGGTGGCCCCCATAGGGATGTGGGTCATAGCCAACCCTTGCAATGGTTCATTCAAGCCATTCACGAACTTAGAGCCTTCTTCTCCGGCGTGTTTACTAAGTCCAAGCCAAACCTTGCTAACTGAATAAATTTATTGACATATTCTTTCACAGATTAGCTTCCTTGCTTCAATGTCAAGAACCTTGCCATATATAGATTTTCTTCCTCCCTTGAGAGAAACTTCGCCTCGAACCTATGTCTGAAATCCTCCCAAGAGTCAACAGGACGCTCCCCATTAGTGACCTCCCACCAAAACGAGGCCTCTCCCTTCATTAACCAAGCTGCTAAACTAACTCTCCTCCCTTCTTCTACTTCAAAGATTTCTAGCAATTCTCCCACCTCCTTAAGCCACTCTATGGCTTCCACAAACGTTTCTGACCTTTGAAATGGTTTTCTACCCATAGCCTTGAATTCCTTGCACGTCTTTGCAAAAGTATCTACGCGAGGAGGAGGAGGAGGAGGAACGGGTGCAACTGGAGGTAGAGGAACATTGGCTGGACCTGCAGCGGCCCTAGCCTCCAATAGCCTCCTATACCATCCTGGTATCGTTACACCGTCGGGTAGACTAAGATCTTCAGCCATGCTGAAACGAAAAAGGAAATATTCAAAATGGAGAATTCGAAAGAAAAAGATATGTGGCTATTGGGGATTATGTTTTTCTTAAAAACTTTTCTCTTTAAATTTCTCATTAAAACTTGTTTTTGAAAGCACTTCTTCCAAAAATAACTATTTTTCTAAAGTATTTTTATCCGTTCTGGTAACCTTAAGCTCTGATACCACGTGTAACACCCCAAGTCCATTAATGTCACTCACAAAGGGAATGCATTAACTTCCATGGAGGTTATAAGTGAATATAGAACAGAAAATTTACAACAAGACAGATAATAAATAGTACTTGGAAATCTAAAACTTCATTTTATTGCAGCGGAAATTGAACATGTTTGTTACATCATAAAACCAAGTACAATATCCATCTTCATAAAAAAAATACATAATCCCATTACATAAATAGCCATTAAAAAGATAACAAGCTGGACTTTACTTCAACGGTCCAAGCTTTCCAAGAGAGATGAAGCAATCCAATCAAACTCCACTAGAGCTGGGCCCAACCTGAGGACCTGGAGGGGGAAAAGGATAGAAATGGAGGGGTTCAGACATAAAGTCTGGCGAGTATGATAATTCTAACAATACGATTATCAAAATAACTAGACTAAGGCATAAGCTGGAAGATAAGTAAATGTCTATGAACTCTTAGGAAGATAAAGATTGCGTTTAAGATAACGTTAAAGATAACGGTAAAGGTACACCTAATTACTAACAAATGATTACTACACTGCACCGCACATTACTACACCTCACCACACCAGTCACCCTATTGTTTGATCCCACTTGCTTCACACAAAAACTTTATAAATAGCCTTACGTACCCCTAGCTGACTACATATGTGCCGTCAGCCCCTATCTCCACTAGGTGTACCCCACTACCCACTTTCGATCGGCTCCCGACTCGTAGATACCCGTGTTGGCCCCACAATTGGGTGTATCACTCCCCTAAAGTGGCAACCCGATACAACTTGAGAATGCATGGCTCATACCTACACGATGCAACAACGTCTTACCTACCAGCCTGGGTCCACACACGCATATGAAACCCGTTGGACTTGCGTTGCCACCGCTCCCCGTTTTGGCCTCTTACAGTCAAACCCAGCATGCGTGTCCCGTCCTCGACTTGGGTCGAGCCCACAAAGATACGTTTGGGATACTGGTCGAAATGGGCCCCCACAAGCTACCCACCTAAGCATGTCACTAGTATATCCCACTTAACCCTCTTAGTCATGTTCATTTACATGTGTGTTTGGTTAAGTCTTACTAATCGTATTTCACATGCCACTAAGGGCACCCCCTAGATTCCTCGTGCCACCCAAGGCACCTACTTAACCACCATGCCCCACTTTACATGTTTATCTGGTTAAGTATTTCTTGATTCATTCAGGCCATAACCTCATAAAGACCTCTCACATTAAACTAGCATTTATGGTAGCTGGATTTGCCGGGCGGGTCCGGGCAGTCTTACACCATAAAAGAGTCTAACCTCGTGTCTTTACAACCGTTATGCTTTAGTTTAGGCCTAGGACCTCTCACATTGGGCTGACATTTGTGACCACTGGATTTGCCGGGCGGGTCCGGGCAGGTTTACGTCACAAACGAGTCCAACCTCGTGTCTTAAGCATTGATTAACACTTAAAATCTTTTACCCTAGTTTTAATAATTCCCTATTCAAATTATTAATTAAGTCAACTTTTAATGATGTCCATAATTGACTCAATTATGGCCATCCACTTATGGCATGCAAAATCATATCAATTGCACCCCATCTTTTTAATATTAAATCCTTAGTATTACCCCTACCCCACGTTTATACGTTCGCTTATTCAACGCATAATATAGGCTAGACTTGTATAGTCTAACACCTAGCACAAACATAAATTATCACAACATATAGACAATTAAAATAAATCTAATCATAATAGGAGTGAAACTTGCACAAACTACACATGTTAAGGATCAAAAGGTGTCAACTTGTTAAATGTCTCAATTTATATGATATGATCATAGCCCAAATCTATACATAAACTTGCATATGGGGTTTTTAGGCAACATAATGATGGTGTGAACTAGCATAGGATATCACATATGTCATAGCATAATTCTAGATGTCATAAAAGATGTCTTGGTATATGTTCATAACTTTTCTAATCAATCTAACTTGCATATGTGACTTGTCATATAGATCAACATAACCCAAACATGATGATTTAATTAATATGAACTAACTAGCATAGATGGTAACATCATGGCCTTTTTAACATGTATGATTCATCACAACTTAGCATAGAAACTTTCAACATACATAACATCATCATAGCATGATTTACAACATATAAGATATCATCATCACATAACATTGGATTTACAATATACATGATAGCAAAAGGGGTTTACAATAACATATATGATAATTCACATCATCTACTCATAATCCATTTGTAACTCAACCTAATTAAAATGATAATAATCTTGTTAAGATCATCATACTCACAATTTAGAGAAGAAAAGAGAGAGTTTTGTTTTGCTTTAGTGTTGAGAGAATTAGAACTGAATTAGCTTTTCTTCCTTCTTAGTTGGCGGCGGCTCCATTGATTTCCATGGAGACGGTAACTATTCTATTTTAATTAGGTTTAGGGTTAGCATTAGGATGTATTTATAGGTGTAGGAAGTTATTTAGGACCATTAGATTAACCCTGAACCATGAGAACCAATCAAATGCAAAATCTGCATTTGAGCGAATCGGCCGACGGGTTGACAGCCAAACACCCTGGATTAACCCCTAGTCGACCCAGCGGCACTTGGTTCGACCTCAAAAATGGGCCGGTTCGGTTATTCCCCCTCCCAATTCGTTGTTTTGAACTTTTTCGCATATTTATTTATTTAATTTTTAATTTATATATATATATATATATATATATCAATATATATATATTTCTCTGCGCAACCCATTTCACATAATTCTTTTCTAAAAATTAAGTATACTTTAATTTGTGAATTTTAATGTTATAAAATTACGGGGTGTTACATATAACCTCTCACGTTAGACGTATGTTCGTGGCTGCTGGATTTGTCGGGCGATTCCGGGCAGACTTATACCATAACACGCCTAACCTCGTGTCATAAACCATTACGCCTCTAGTTCTTGCCGTTGACCTCTCACATTAGACGTCCGCTTGTGGTTGCTGGATTTGCCGGGCGGTTCTGGGCAGTCTTACACCACAAACGCGCCTTACCTCATGTCATAGGCGTTCATTAATAATCGTCTTTCACCCAAACCCAAAATTCATGTCATGTGTTCCAAATTCAACTTAATTACAATTCATGTCTATTCTAAGTGTCATTGGCCAATTATATATTTACAAGCATGTTCATGTTCATTCTAGATATCAAATGTCAATTACCTATTCACAAGCATGTTCACGCTCAAGTTATGCCACTATTGTCAATTTCACGTTATGCGTCGAGTTCCATAATTACATAAAAAACATGGTTTGTCCAACATATTCCATTTTTAATTATGTTTCTAGGATCTTAATGGCATATCCAATTTTCAAGTCTCAAATTCAAGCTTTACCCAAAAACCCCATTTTGTGTTCATGCTTATAATCCCATTAATAGGCTATACCAATTATTCCCCTCGATCCCATAGTATGTAGATTTGAAATAAATTACCTTTTTCCCAATCCTATCCCACATTCAATAATTCCAATTAAATTTACATAATTTCATGTTAACATCATAAATCAGAATTCATGATTATGCGCCATTCACGTTCCCAAATCATACCCAAAGATTCATTATGTATTACGCTCAAAAATTACCCATTTACAAGAGGTTTCACAATGATTTCCCAATATTTACAATAATAATTGTTATTCCACAATCCCCAATATTTGCAATAATAATTGTTACGCCTCAATCCCAAATTGTAGATTATGTTCCTCGATTGCATAAAATAGATTATGCCAACATTTCCATATTCCAACTGCACGTATGCATAATAAGATTTTCGTCTGGGTTCGAGATAACCTAGATCCAAAAATAAAAATGGGAAGGAGAATAAAAGGAATAATTATTATAACATGAATTTGAATCAAATTAATAATTGGGGAATGATGAACGATAATAATACAATTATGCAACAAATTTATTATAATTCCACTCACCTTGACTGGATTGGAGAAATAAACGATCTGTCGTTGATGTAGAACGCTGATTTAATCTTCTTATCTGATTATTGGTGAGGAGCATGAATTGTTGATGAAGAATTTTGCTACCTGATTTGATTAAACTCCAACGTTGATGAAGAGCTTTCAATTTAATTAAGAGTTTTGGGGGCGGCGGCCATGTTTGGTTGAAGTTTGGCAGCACGGAGGCGTCAGAAGGAATTGTTTATGAATAGGGTTAGGTTTTGCCATGTATTTATAGGTGTAGAGAGTGTTTTAGAGCCCTTAGATTTACTTAGAAGCCGTCAGATCTGTATAACACATTAAAACACGTCATATGTGCTCAAAAATGAATTCGGCCTGCTTCTGGACAGAAATTCTTGTCCCAGGTCGAGATAGGTTAACCTGCCTACGGGGTAGGTCGACACCATGGTCGACCTCCCCCTTGGGAGGTCAACCTCATGGTCGACCTGGCCATTTTTAATTTTTTCTGTTCTAAGCTAGTTGATTTCTGAATTTTTCTTACATCTTTCAAAGGCCATAACTTCTTCGTACAAAGTCCGATTTTCACAAACTTGGACTCTATTCCAAGCAAAATTTCGAGAAGAACGCAATGGTGATATCCATTTTACTTAATTCTAGATGTTTAAATTAAGTATTCTTATCTTATTATCTTCTCCATTACACACACTGTTATTGAATCAATCTTTCTTTCTCTTTCGTGCATTAATTAATTTCCATTGTACATCACCATTATTAATCTATCTATGCATATATATGCATTTTTAGCTATATATAAAAAAATACGGGGTGTTACATTCTCCCACCCTTAAGGAATTTTTTCCCCGAAATTCGATAAGAGCAAAATAGATAATCCCTCGCAACTTCCAATTAGTGTTCATCCAATTGTTGCAACATTGTGCACATGTACAAAGTGAGATACATCATAGTAAATCATGTATGCCTAATTTGGATGCACCTATATGTATGCAAAATTTATAAACTCTTTCTAAACATGATGCTCACATCCTAAATATACTTGCAATTCTATATGAATGCAATATTTTTTAAAAATCAAAACGTTTTTCATCCAAATTTTCCTACACTCTTACAGAGTAAGAGCATAGTTCATCCGATTTTCACATCTAAAACCCTACCAACCATCATTATATTCGAAATTTAGAAAAATCTAATTTTCCAAATTCGACTTCTTATGTTATGGAAATGGAAAAACTCACATCCTCCGTTTTTCTTTCCTAATTGTACTTGGATTTTTACACAACTGTTCTATAAAGATTTCCTATTTTCCTATCCAAGCACAACCACATAAGAAAGCTTTCTTTTCTATTTCATCTTATCTTGGAGTAATTTCATATTTATTCATCTTTTTCTTAATATTTTCATTTTATTTTCCCGTCATGTTTTGTTGCTTGATTGATTCCGTTGTTTTCTTGTTAGTTAGGCTAGTCTTCTTCTTAAGTTTATTTTTCAACCAAGCTCTTCTGTTTTCTACTCAAACTGTATCCTACACAGCTACAACTATGGGCCATGAATCTTAGGACTATGTCACGAGTCCACTCAACAGGATCTATACGCTTGCTTGTCCTTCACTGCCTAGTAGTCACTACTAGTCCATGCCGTGTATTACTAGCCTATACTACTTTTTCAAGAAATAATCCAAGACTCCTACGGCTTATGCGTTCTACAGGAATTTTTTTTCCATTAGTTTAATATTAGTTAATCCCTCACTGTAAATTTACAAGAGAGTAACTCCTAAGTATCAACCCTGAAGACCGAAATCAACATCAGATTGAAACTCAGAGAATCATTCAACTCGACCAATCTCTAGTTGGTTCCAATTGTTTAGTTCATAGCTTTAACTTTCTCTCGTTCTATTCTAGGCATTAATCCTTACCTACTCCATTCTTTTTAAAACATGGTTTGGCCTCCTTTATTTTCATTACATTTCTCTTTCGAAAATTAAAAGTGTTAAAACTTTGTTTTCTTTTCTCAAAAACTTGCTTTTGCCAAACCATAAAAACATGTTACAAAGTAAAATTGCAAAATATTATTTTCCAAATCACAAAACTGGAGTAAACAAGGACAACTAATGGGTTACACTATTCCTATTTACAATGTTAACTTCGACTGCTAAGGTGCAAATATCTATTCTATTCATACACTCTACCGCTTATTTTATTCACCCAACAAAAATTCCTTTTTAAAACAATAATCAAAATTTATTGTTAACAGAATAGAGATTTCAAAACTTCTTTTCAATCCTTTCATATTTGAAAACTAGCGAGCTATACATGTTCTACAATATGCACCTTTTCATGAGAGAATTCTTTTAAAACAAGAAATCATTGTTTTACACAATATACCCCACTTTACTTTAAAACCCATCATTCACTAAAAACATCAAAATACTTTTAAGTTCAAAACTTGGAAAAATACCATAAACTCCTTTACAGATTCAAGTTCTTAAAAGCTTATCATTGGGTTAGACTCAAAGCGGGTCTTCATCTCACCAGGACTTCATAAGCACTTTCGCAAATTCAATTCTCTCGACTATATATACTCCTAATCCATATTTCATTTTTCAACCTTTTCTAGTTTCTAAGGTTACACTTCTAAACTCACTACTCTGAAATACTAACATTTCAGTTTCCATCTGGGATATTTTCTTTCTCTAACATCAAGTCATATTGTACACTTTCCAACAAATCCTCTTAGGGTTCTCAAAATTCCTATGTTGATTCCCTTAGTGTACAAATTAGATATCCCAACTCTTTCCATGTCTAGTGGGCTACTGTATGGATCTAGGTATATATATATATATATATATATAAATAACATATTTATATTTTTGAAAATACAAAAATGTTCACTCATTATCTCCTTAAGATCACTAAATCGAAGCTCTGATACCAGATGTAACAACCAGGATTCCAGCAGACCAATTTTTTTTCAAAAATCAAATCTATCGAAACCCGAGTTGGGTGCTCTAGTATCCTACAGAAAAAGACAGAGATAAAGAAACATGTCAGAACTCGTAAAGCATCTCACAGCGGAAGGAAATAAAGTATAATATTCAAATATTGCTTTACATTATTAAAAATACTTCTAAACCCGTATCCAAAACTATACCATCTCTGTCATGAACCTAACCTGCAAGTATATAATGAGGAGGGGGTCAAAACATAAGTTCTGTGTGAGTGGACTTAGAATGTACTTCTGTATAACCCTACATATACCGTTCAGTTACATTTTCTTCGTTATTAGATTATTAACAATGTTAGCTCTTTAGGCTGTACTCATGTCCCACTAGTAGGTTAACCAAATACAACGTTCCCCCAACTCGTCAAATCCTTTCATGTATATATACAATCCCTTGCTGCATGCCGTACGGGCTTCAACATGTAAATCTATACTACTTTGGTGTAGTGCCACCATTCTCGAAATTGTTTCGACTACCACTCTCGATCTTGCTAGATTCCGTGTGTCATCTAGATCTAATTTAAGGTTTACTATCGAGCGCTTCCTACATACACCTAGGGTTTACGCTACTCAGGACCCCTGGGGTTTATTCTACCTATTGAACGCTTCTTGGATTCAACGCTTACGTAACCTACGTCCAACTAGGGATTATGCTACCTATCGAACGATGCCCATTAGTCTAGGACACACTACCCAGAGCGATATATATTCCAAGATTTTGCCGACGTACGTGTCGTGAATCGTTATCGGTGTCTAGTTGCACATGTCTTATATATGTGCTGCCCGAGTCCCGTGATAGGGAAAATCAAGAAATATGGAACTCGGTCGGGAGCTTTAAGTTATCTGCCAATGCAGATGCTAAGGTCTGTTTTTATCTGTGTGTGGCTATGGTCCCACTTGACCCATCCTGAAACACCCCACCTCCGTTAGGGCCACTCTCAAAGGGAATGCTAATTTTGGTGGAGGTTTATAAGTATAAGTCACAGATATACAAACAGATATAAGAACACATATTTGTAAACAGCGGAAATTCAACAAACTTTTATTTCATAAAAGTAAATACGTGCTACAACAACATCACCATAATTGTCTTACATCTTTTCCAAAAACATAACACTTTCATAATCTGTCTTGATTACATTATTTAAAGAAGCATAAATAAAACATATATAAACTGCAAAAGCCCCATAGAGTTTGTCCAAAGCCATAGTTTCAAACGAAAAGATCCAAGCAATACATTTCTCTTCTTCAAGCTGGATGTTAAGGCTGGTCAAGCTGCAGTGTTCCCTCCCTGTGGACCTGGGGGGGGGGGGGAACGGAAGAAAAGAAGACGAAAGAAAAGTAGAGTCAGACATAAAGCCTGAGTAAGTCTAGTACTATTCTGTCTATGAATAAAGAACTGGGTATGATAAGTATAAACAAGAAGTGGGAAAGCACTATAAACTTGGTTAAGTTGTCTAGGGTCGAATATACTATCGTACCCCATGTTAATCTCTGAACCCATATAAACTAGTTTCCAATTGGCACCCCATAATCAGGGTGATGTGATCCATTCTATGATGATCGGCTCCTACTCGCATAGTTACATGTGTCTTACGGCCCCCGATGTTGTAGTTACCTATGCTGGTCCCACCATGGGGTGTATCAAGTCCCATGGTGGCGGCCCGACACAATCCTAGAATGCACAGGTATGCTACTGGTGTCCAGTGCCTTATTTTTCTACGCCGGAGTGTGTGCACACCCGCACCCCGTTAGAACCTACACTGCTACACCACCGCCGTCGATTTGACCTCTTACAATCAGCCCAGTAATCGTGCCCCACCCTGCCTAGTTTCAGGGTATCCTGGTACACCTTCTAGGGTTACTGCTGAAAAGGGTCCCCCGTTACTAGGTTTTCTATCTCTAGCCAACATGCTAAGTTGGTTAAGTGTTTTCTAACCTAACCCCCACCAGTCCGTTTAGTTTAGCATGTTCCATTTTGATTAAGTCTTTAGTTCACTTAATCCTAACAATCCTGACTCAGCCTTAATTGTCTTATTAAGGCCCTGACCTCTCACATTAGACAGGTATTGTTGTGGCTGCCTGTTGCTAGTTGGTTCCGGGCAGTCTTACGCCACAACTCAGTCTAACCTCGGGTCCTTATTGGGCTCCATGTTTAACCTCCCACATTGGATAGGTATTGTTGTGACTACTGGACAGCCGGGCGGTTCCGGGCAGGTTTACATCACAACTCAATCCAACCTCGGGTTAAACACATCGTATGTTCTACATTTACATATTTTGTCTTTCTTCTTTATTTTCTTATATGTAAATATTTGCGGCCCATTATTAAGTTAATGGTGTAAAGGTTACACCAATCATGGGCCCAACCCATACTTGAATTTGGGCCCTTCTACTTTATGTTTTCATTAATTAATTAATTTAACCCAACGTTATTTTCCCCCGTTTAACACATCCGTTTATTATATATATGTTGGGCTTAGCCTTTTTAAGCCCAACTTAGCCATGCAAAAAGGGGAGGCTTAAAGCGTGATTACATACACGAAAAGGGGAATGTGAACGCATGAACTTGCAATATGACGTTGGAAATACAAAATAGAAACTGGTGTACTTGCATAGTAGTGACATATACTTTGGTCATAAAGCATAAGTGACATGAATCAAAGCATGTAAACTTGTAGTTAAGTTAAGAATATCACTATCGACACATAGGCTTTAACTACAACATAAACCTATATTTTTATTCAGGCATAATGTCAAACATAAGCAAATCATGTTCATAAGACTACTACATGTTTACAAAGGTGTCTACTTTTGTGACTAATACAAAAGTATAGTTAAATTTGTTCACATAACCATGGCATAAATATTTCTAACATGAAATCATGATTTTTACTTTAGTCATGCAAACTTGCAAAAAGGGATTTTTGAATCTAACCTAGCTATGTACCACATATGTCATCATTAAACAATATAGACTTAACATGGATTTCAATTATGCCAAATATCAATCATAGCCTAGTCATATTCATAAGTTTGCAAATATGTTTTCTAGTACAAAAGCATGACTTAATACATAGATCATGATGCCAAATTTTCAACATAATTTCATATGGACTATGATAACCCAAACTTACTCCAATTACTTCACAAAAATGATGTTTGTATAAAAATACATATTATGATGGCATAGTAGCAAAACCCCAAACTTGCATGAATTGAAATTAATCAACTTCATACATGTAGCTTCAATATGGATTACATAATTTGCGAATATTCCAAACGTATACTTGCATAAAACTAACGCATGTAGTTTTTCATAATTGAATAACATAATTCGAGAATATCCAAACGTATACAATATTCAAAATCGATAAGAATCATAGTAACGCACAAATATGCATTACTTTATTGCCACAAATCAAGTATACAAACCAACACAATTATTTGTTCATACCAAAATAATACTCTACTTACAATGGTGAGGCGAATTCTCAAATTTAGGGATTTGAAGATGCGGTTTGATTTGATTGAGTTTCTTTATGCCTTAGAATTTGCCTCCTAATCCTCTCTCCAATTGGTGGCTACTCCTAGTCGTTCCTCAGCAACATGGCGGCTTTGTTCTTATTTTTGAATGAATAGATTAGGGTTGAGTCTAGGGTCATTTTTATAGGGGTAATGAACTGATTAGGACCATTGATGTTGCTTGGATTGATCGTAGCCATTCATCCTAAGGAGAGACCAATTAGAGCCTGCCACCTAGCCCTAATGACAAAGCAGACTACAGAAAATCGACCAACATAGAATAGGCCAGCCAGGTTGGACTGGGTTCGACCTGGCTCTGGACCAGGTCGACATGCCTGTCGACAGCCCTGTCGACCTGGCTAGACCAGGTCGACAGCCCAGTCGACCTGGGTGCGTTAGGCGGGTGTTCTTCCGCCCTGGCCCATTGGGCCCCATTTTGGAATTTTAAACTGTTTTATTCTGTTTGAATTTTAAACTTAATTCAGAAACTTCCGAAGGCCATATCTTCTTCATACGGACTCCGTTTTTCGAAAACTCGGACTCTATTTCGCGTATTTTTCCGAGACGAACGCAATGGCGTATCCCGTTTCCCTTAGTTCTTTGATTAAAATTAATTATACTTTAATTTATGAATTTCACAGTTATAGAATTCGCGGGGTGTTACATTCTCCCCCACTTAAAAAGGATTTCGTCCCTGAAATCTTCAAGTTAGGAGGAATGTATATCCTAACATCCAATCATCCATCTACTCATCCATCAAACACGAGCATCCATTGTCCTTAAAAGACTTCTAATGCTTCATGATCATATGCGAAGTGTGTGTGTACATGTACTTATCTAATGCAAAATCAGGCGGTCTACTGATTCAGTTGACCTCCTTAATGCGAATTATGTAAGTGCCTTGAATCCATTATGTATGCAAATTTTCCTATTCTTGATTCTACATGATTGCACAATCATTCAATACAAATGCAACATCCATATGACAACACATTAGAGTTCAACCACATATGAATGCAAACATATATGCATATGCAATATGAAGTGACTGAGCCGATCTAAAACCCTAGATTGTGTGTGTATATGCAACCACGAGCAACCACTAGCAATCACTTGCAACCATTTGCAACCATCATCCATAACATGTTTCAATTACATGTTTCCATCCAAAGGGTTTCTACCTAAAAGATAAGGTCGAGGAAATATACCTAAAAAGATAGATAAAAGCGCAACTTAAGGAAAAGGAAAGATCAAGGATGTACCCTCGAACAGAAAAGGGTAGGCTGTACGGATTCTAGCTTCAGTTTCCCAAGTCGCGTCTCCCTCGGCGTCGCTCCACTGAACTTTCACGAGTTTGACTTCGCGGTTGCGTAACTTCTTCACCTCCATTCCTAAGATGCGGGTTGGAACTTTTCTTATGGTTGCTTCGCGTTCCACTTCGGCCTCTTCGAGGATATTTGACTCTACCACCTCAGTAGACTCATGTAGACATTTTCGGAGATGTGAAACGTGAAAAACGTTGTGGACTCCAGCCAACTTCTCGGGTAGCTCTAATTTATAGGCCATTTTCCCAATTTTCTCGATGATAGGGAATGGCCCTACAAACCTTGGTTCCAGTTTTCCTGTGGTTCCAAAACGAACAACGTTTCTTAGCGGTGATACCTTGAGAAAAACTCTGTCTCCAACCTCAAATTCAAGGTCGGTCCTTCTCTTGTTGGCATAGGACTTCTATCTGTCTTGGGCCGTCTTCATCCTTCTTCGTATTAAGTCTACTTTCTCTGAAGTCTCTCGGATCATATCTGGTCCAAGTATGAACTTATCAGTAGACTCCCACCAACAAGTGGGCGATCGGCACGGTCTTCCATATAAAGCTTCGAAGGGCGCCATTCCGATGGTTGCTTGATAGCTGTTGTTGTAGGCAAATTCCACCAAAGGAAGGTGGTCTTACCATGTCCCTCCGAAGTCAAGGACGCATAGTCTTAAAAGGTCTTCCAAAACTCTGTTCACTCTCTCTGTTTGGCCGTCGGTTTGGGGGTGATAGGCTGTGCTCAAGCATAACTGCGTTCCCACTGCTTCTTGCAGACTCAGCCAAAACTCACTGGTGAAGATGGGGTCTCGATCACTAACAATGCTAGATGGTATTCCATGGAGTCGAACGATTTCCTTGAGGTAAAGTAATGCTAGGGATGAGGAAGTTCTTTTACTTTTGACAGGTAAAAAGTGGGCGCTTTTAGTAAGCCTATCCACTATTACCCAAATGCTAGTGTTGCCTCTCCTAGACCTAGGCAGCCCATCGATGAAGTCCATTGAGATGCTATCCCACTTCCACTGCGGGACCTCCAGAGGATGTAGCAGTCCGCCAGGCTTTTTCTATTCCGCCTTAACCTGTTGGCACACCATGCACTTAGAAACGAATTCTGCCACGTCCTTTTTCATGCCGTTCCAGAAAAAAGTCCTTTTTATATCTTTGTACATTTTATCTCCGCCTGGATGTATCGTCATCTTGGAGTGATGTGCTTCCTCGAGAACCTTCTTTATCAAATCTTTTGTCTATGGGACGCATAGTCTTCCGTCTCGCCTTAGCAAACCCTTATCGTCGATGGAGTATCTATTGAGGTGACTTGAAGTCTCACCCCTAATTAGCCTATCAATTGTTTCCACGAGCTGAGGGTCTTCGCGTTGTGCTGCCCCTACCGAATCCACTAAAGTTGGGCGCACTTCGAGAGATGCTAGCAAGCCTGGTACGAAATCGGAGGAAGGCCTAAAGTCGAAGCTGGCTATAAACTCTAGGCTTTGTCTTTCAACAAACAACGGGCTTAGGGTCAATTTCTTTCGGCTCAACGCGTCTGCCACTACGTTGCCTTTGCCCGGGGTGTAGGAGATTTCGAAATCGTACGAGGCAAGAAACTCCATCCATCTTTGTTGCCTCAAGTTAATATCCTTCTGCGAGAAAAGATATTTCAACGATTTATGGTCAGTGTAAAGTTCGAACTTCTCACCTAGGAGATAATGTCGCCAAGACTTGAGTGCAAAGATGATGGCGGCTAACTCAAGATCGTGGGTTGGGTAGTTCTTTTCGTGCACCTTCAACTGCCTTCCGCCATAAGCTACTACCCTTCCTTCTTGCATTAAGACGGCGCCTAGCCCCGTCCCACATGCATCTGTATAAACAGTGAACATCTTGCTCCCATCTGGCAGCGTCAAAACTGGGGCTGTTGTGAGAGCCCTTTTCAGTCGTTGGAAAGAAAATTCGCAATCCAAATCCCAATTGAACACTAGATTCTTCTTAGTCAATTTCGTGAGTGGAGCTGAGATTTTCGCAAAATCCCTTATGAACTTTCGATAGAAACCCGCTAGTCCTAGAAAACTTCGGACCTCAGTTGCATTCCTTGGTGTCTTCCAATCCTGTACTGCCACTACCTTAGCAGGGTCCACTGCTAACCCTTGTTTGGATACTATGTGCCCAAGGAATCTCACCTCTTCTCTCCAAAAGTGGCATTTGGAGAATTTGGCTTTTAGTTGATGGACTCGCAAAGTTTCCATGATTGCCCTTAAGTGCTGAGCATGTTCCTCTTCACTTTTTGAGAAGATAAGGATATCGTCTACGAAGACCACTACGAATTTGTTGAGGAAATCTCTAAATACCCTACTCATCAGGTCCACGAAGTAGGCAGGTGCATTTGTCAAGCCGAAAGGCATGACAAGCCATTCAAAGAAGCCGTCAGGGGTTCTGAATGCCGTTTTATCGATGCTATCTTCAGCCACCCTTAGCTGATGAAAACCGGTTGCTAAATCGAGTTGGGAGAAAACAGACGCTCCTACAAGCTGGTCAAATAAATTGTCAATTCTAGGGAGAGGGTGCCTATTCTTTTTCGTTAGCTTGTTGAGCTCCCTATAGTCAACACATAGACGGAGTGAACCATCCGCCTTTGTAGCGAACACCACCGGAGCGCCCCATTCTGAAATGCTCCTTCTAATGAACCCCTTTTCTAGAAGCTCTTTAATCTGTTTACTGAGCTCTTTCCTTTCCCGTGGAGCCATGTGTCTAACGGGTAACGCAACGGGCTTTGCATTATCTACAAGATATATGCGGAAGTCTATTTCCCGCTTTGGAGGCAAGCCCTTCACCTCTTCGAAGACATCCGGATATTCCCGGACCACTCTAACTGATTGCAAATTTTCAACAGAGGCATCTAGCGATTCAAGATAACTAAGCATAACCGCATACGAGGGATTACAAGAAATTTCCAAAGTATTACCGAGCTGGGTTAGGAGCCTAACAACCCTTTTCTCACAATCAAGGATGGCCCCATTACTGGATAGCCAATCCATACCCAAAATCAAACCATAACCCGAAAAGCCCAAAACAAAGGCACTACATTGAAATTCTACACTTAGAATAGAAATTTTCAATCCCACACAGATCATAGACAAATGAGCTGGGCCCCCAATTGGGTTTGAAACAATTAAGGGGTCCTCTACCATACTAGTTTTTAGGTGCAGAGATTCTACTAGTGTAGACGAGATAAAGGAGTGCGATGCGCCAAAATCAAATAAAGTGCGAACGGGGTGATCATAAAGATAAACTACACTTTCTACAGAAGTATTTATACCTCGCTGTTGCAGAGGTGGCGCTTCCAGCACATGAACCTGTGCCCCTGGGGTGGATCCAGCCCTCTGCCCCTGTCCTCGTTTCTTTGGGCAGTCCTTAGCCCTGTGGCCTGTCTCACCGCAAGAAAAGCACCCACCATTCTCCTTGGCCTTCTTTTTCCGGCAGTCCTTTACTAAGTGCCCCACTTTGCCACAAAAATTGCACTTCCTCTTCTCTTTGTTGCCTTTTCCGCCCTTCTTAAAGTCTGTCTTCTTAGGCTGCAAACCCACTTTCTTCCCTTGAGAGCTTTCTGCCTTTGTCTCTTTCTTGCCCTTATCCTCTTCATTCAGCAATGCCATTTGCACCAATCTTTCATACGTGGCTCCCATGGGTATATGGGTCATGGCCAAACTGTGTAATGGTTCATTCAACCCTTTGACGAAATGGAGAGCCTTCTTGTGCGGGGTGTTGACTAGGTCAAGCCCAAACCTAGCCAGCTCATCACACTGATTCACATATTCTCTGACTGTCTTGTCCCCTTGTTTAAGAAATAAGAATTTTTCCAACTGCAAACTTCTTTCCGCATCTGAGAGAAATTTAGTCTCAAACCTTGCCCTAAAGTCCTCCCATGTCTCCACTGGTCTTTCAGCATTAGTGACTTCCCACCAGTAGGAAGCCTCGCCCTTCAATAGCCACACTGCCAATTGTACTTTTTGTCTATCCTCTACCTCAAAGATGATGAATAGGTCCTCAGTTTCTTTCAGCCAATTCCTAGCTGCCACGAAGGACTCAGTTCCATGGAAATCCCTTCCTCCCATAGCTTTAAAATCTTTACATATCTTAGCAAAAGTGTTTCCCCGTGGAGGAGGTGGAGGAAAAGGTGCCGCTGCAGCTGGATGATTTCCGGCAGCTGGGGGAGGAGGAATGGTAGGACCTGGCTGAGTGGCTCTTGCTTCTAAGAACCGTCTAAACCAACCAGGTATTGGCACCCCTTCCGGCAAGTTAAGATCTTCGGACATGCTGAAACAAAAAGGATAGATTCAAAACGAAGGATAAGAGATAGTACCTATGGCTTTAGGGAGTGGACTTTGCCTTTTTAAAATAAAATAACCTTTTTCTTTTAAAAATGCTTCTTTAAATTTCCTTTTTGAAAATAATTTTTCAAAACTTTTTATCTTATCTGGTAAACCTATGCTCTGATACCAAGTGAAACACCCCACCTCCGTTAGGGTCACTCTCAAAGGGAATGCCCTAATTTTGGTGGAGGTTTATAAGTATAAGTCACAGATATACAAGACAGATATAAGAACACATATTTGTAAATTGCGGAAAATCAACAAACTTTTATTTCATAAAAGTAAATACGTGCTACAACAACATCACCATAATTGTCTTACATCTTTTCCAAAAACATAACACATTCATAATCTGTCTTGATTACATTATTTAAAGAAGCATAAATAAAACATAGATAAACTGCAAAAGCCCCATAGAGTTTGTCCAAAGCCATAGTTTCAAACGAAAAGGTCCAAGCAATACATTTCTCTTCTTCAAGCTGGATGTTAAGGCTGGTCAAGCTGCAGTGTTCCCTCCCTGTGGACCTGGGGGGGGGGGGGGAACGGAAGAAAAGAAGACGAAAGAAAAGTAGAGTCAGACATAAAGCCTGAGTTAGTCTAGTACTATTCTGTCTATGAATAAAGAACTGGGTATGATAAGTATAAACAAGAAGTGGGAAAGCACTATAAACTTGGTTAAGTTGTCTAGGGTCGAATATACTATCGTACCCCATGTTAATCTCTGAACCCATATAAACTAGTTTCCAATTGGCACCACATAATCAGGGTGATGTGATCCATTCTATGATGATCGGCTCCTACTCGCATAGTTACATGTGTCTTATGGCCCCCGATGTTGTAGTTACCTATGCTGGTCCCACCATGGGGTGTATCTAGTCCCATGGTGGCGGCCCGACACAATCCTAGAATGCACAAGTATGCTACTGGTGTCCAGTGCCTTATTTTTCTGCGCCGGAGTGTGTGCACTCCCGCACCCCGTTAGAATCTACACTGCTACACCACCGCCGTCGATTTGACCTCTTACAATCAGCCCAGTAATCGTGCCCCACCCTGCCTAGTTTCAGGGTATCCTGATACACCTTCTAGGGTTACTGCTGAAAAGGGACCCCCGTTACTAGGCTTTCTATCTCTAGCCAACATGCTAAGTTGGTTAAGTGTTTTCTAACCTAACCCCCACCAGTCCGTTTAGTTTAGCATGTTCCATTTTGATTAAGTCTTTAGTTCACTTAATCCTAACAATCCTGACTCAGCCTTAATTGTCTTATTAAGGCCCTGACCTCTCACATTAGACAGGTATTGTTGTGGCTGCTTGTTGCCGGTTGGTTCCGGGCAGTCTTACGCCACAACTCTGTCTAACCTCGGGTCCTTATTGGGCTCCATGTTTAACCTCCCACATTGGATAGGTATTGTTGTGACTACTGGACAGCTGGGCGGTTCCGGGCAGGTTTACATCACAACTCAATCCAACCTCGGGTTAAACACATCGTATGTTCTACATTTACATATTTTGTCTTTCTTCTTTATTTTCTTATATGTAAATATTTGCGGCCCATTATTTAGTTAATGGTGTAAAGGTTACACCAATCATGGGCCCAACCCATACTTGAATTTGGGCCCTTCTACTTTATGTTTTCATTAATTAATTAATTTAACCCAACGTTATTTTCCCCCGTTTAACACGTCCGTTTATTATATATATGTTGGGCTTAGCCTTTTTAAGCCCAACTTAGCCATGCAAAAAGGGGTGGCTTAAAGCATGATTACATACACGAAAAGGGGAATGTGAACGCATGAACTTGCAATATGACGTTGGAAATACAAAATAGAAACTGGTGTACTTGCATAGTAGTGACATATACTTTGGTCATAAAGCATAAGTGACATGAATCAAAGCATGTAAACTTGTAGTTAAGTTAAGAATATCACTATCGACACATAGGCTTTAACTACAACATAAACCAATATTTTTATTCAAGCATAATGTCAAACATAAGCAAATCATGTTCATAAGACTACTACATGTTTACAAAGGTGTCTACTTTTGTGACTAATACAAAAGTATAGTTAAATTTGTTCACATAACCATGGCATAAATATTTCTAACATGAAATCATGATTTTTACTTTAGTCATTCAAACTTGCAAAAAGGGATTTTGAATCTAACCTAGCTATGTACCACATATGTCATCATTAAACAATATAGACTTAACATGGATTTCAATTATGCCAAATATCAATCATAGCCTAGTCATATTCATAAGTTTGCAAATAGGTTTTCTAGTACAAAAGCATGACTTAATACATAGATCATGATGCCAAATTTTCAACATAATTTCATATGGACTATGATAACCCAAACTTATTCCAATTACTTCACAAAAATGATGTTTGTATAAAAATACATATTATGATGGCATAGTAGCAAAACCCCAAACTTGCATGAATTGAAATTAATCAACTTCATACATGTAGCTTCAATATGGATTACATAAT
Source organism: Allium sativum (assembly GCA_030737875.1). Lineage (NCBI taxonomy): Eukaryota > Viridiplantae > Streptophyta > Magnoliopsida > Asparagales > Amaryllidaceae > Allium > Allium sativum. The sequence goes on along the minus strand of CM060926.1, from coordinate 479,369,441 downwards.
TTGCGAATATTCCAAACGTATACTTGCATAAAACTACCGCATGTAGTTTTTCATAATTGAATAACATAATTCGAGAATATCCAAACGTATACAATATTCCAAATCGATAAGAATCATAGTAACGCACAAATATGAATTACTTTATTGCCACAAATCAAGTATACAAACCAACACAATTATTTGTTCATACCAAAATAATACTCTACTTACAATGGTGAGGCGAATTCTCAAATTTAGGGATTTGAAGATGCGGTTTGATTTGATTGAGTTTCTTTATGCCTTAGAATTTGCCTCCTAATCCTCTCTCCAATTGGTGGCTACTCCTAGTTGTTCCTCAGCAACATGGCGGCTTTGTTCTTATTTTTGAATGAATAGATTAGGGTTGAGTCTAGGGTCATTTTTATAGGGGTAATGAACTGATTAGGACCATTGATGTTGCTTGGATTGATCGTAGCCATTCATCCTAAGGAGAGACCAATTAGAGCCTGCCACCTAGCCCTAATGACAAAGCAGACTACAGAAAATCGACCAACATAGAATAGGCTAGCCAGGTTGGACTGGGTTCGACCTGGCTCTAGACCGGGTCGACATGCCTGTCGACAGCCCTGTCGACAGCCCTGTCGACCTGGCTAGACCAGGTCGACAGCCCAGTCGACCTGGGTGCGTTAGGCGGGTGTTCTTCCGCCCTGGCCCATTGGGCCCCATTTTGGAATTTTAAACTGTTTTATTCTGTTTGAATTTTAAACTTAATTCAGAAACTTCCGAAGGCCATATCTTCTTCATACGGACTCCGTTTTTCGAAAACTCGGACTCTATTTCGCGTATTTTTCCGAGACGAACGCAATGGCGTATCCCGTTTCCCTTAGTTCTTTAATTAAAATTAATTATACTTTAATTTATGAATTTCACAGTTATAGAATTCGCGGGGTGTTACACCTCCCTCAACTAATGAAAGGCACCCAAGAAAATCAAGAATGAGAACTGTACGCATGCCCCCTATGCCCCCACAAACCTACTGGCCAACCTCACCCATAACTTGATAGCAAGTATATGGTCTTTTGGAGTTCTCTGCCTTTCCGCATCATGTGATCGATTGACTCAAGATGGTAGGGAGACGACAACGTGTTATCACAGGGCTAATCTAGATATCGCCTCGTCACGCTTGTTCATCCTAGTCTTTAGGTTGCCTTATATTGCAACGAAGGCATACTCTTGGCTCTTCTAACGCAGACCTTAACCTCTGTGGGCCCAGGAGGATCATCTGCAACTTCACAGAGGGATACCAAGAGTACCCTCACGTCCCCTCGAAGTCGCATGCTTCGTAACCCAGACTGTTGGAGCGGACATTCGCTACTTCTCGTGTTCTACTTAACTAAGGTTTATTAATTAGTTCTCTTAATTAAGGTTTACTACTTAGTTTCCTGAATCGTTCGTTTTCTTCACTAAGGTTTACAACGTAGTCCTCTTAACTAAGGTTTACTACTTAGTTCTCTTTCTTGTTACTTACTTAGTTCTCTTAACTAAGGTTTATTACTTGGTTCTCTTAACCAAGGTTTGATAGTTAGTTTCCTTTTTTCATATTCACCATGTTACCCTTGCTTATTAATACAACTTATATTTAACCCAATTAAGTCCATTAATAAGCCTACAAAATGTTATTTTCCAATTTCATAAATTATTCCCCTTTAGGGTTACAACAACAAGTTATACTTAATTCATAGTTAAGTATGCCTTATCCCACATATATACTGATTAGGAGAATAACCCTCTAAACACCAGCCCCGAAGACCGAAATAAACATCAGACTGGCACCCAGGGAATTACTCAACCCAACCAACATATATGATTCTAATTTACTTCTTTTTCATTCATATAACTTATATCATTTTTAATTTCACATTTCTCCTTCCCAAACCACTTAATTTAAGTATATCTTTACATATAAATTATCTCATCTTCCTTATCGTTTCCTATAACTTATGTTGTCCGATAAGTTATAATTTCCACCTATTAACCTTTCTTGCCTTATTTGAGTTTATTCATAATAGGTTATTTATCATTCCCCTTTTCTTGTCATTAATTTTAAATTTGACTTAACCCTTCCATTTACTTAACCCGTTACTTAAGCTTTACCTAATTCAAATAACTTATGATGCCATCACAAGTCCCATTTGGTTAAGCATATCTAAATTTTGTTTCATATGTCACCTGTGTCCCACTTAACCCCCTTTATTATATTTTCAATATCTTACACATGTCTTACTACGATTAAGTCTACCTTAGTCATGTTTTACATGTCATTTATATCACCCACTTAACCCTCTAACCATACCCATGTCACCCACATGTCTTATTATGGTTAGTATTTCTTAATTTATTTATTGTGCCATAATGATGTATGACCTCTAACATTAGACGTCTGTTCGTGGCTGCTGGATTTTCCGGGAGGTTCCGGGCAGACTTATACCACAATGCGCCTAACCTCATATCATAAAACGTGACGCCTCTAGTTCTTTCCGTTGACCTCTCACATTAGACGTCCGCTTGTGGTTGCTGGATTTGCTGGGCGGTTCCAGGAAGTCTTACACCACAAACGTGCCTAACCTCGTGTCATAGGCGTTCATTAATAATCGTCTTTCAACCAAACCCCAAATTCAGGTCATGTGTTCCAAATTCGACTTAATTACAATTCATGTCTATTCTAGGTGTCATAGGCCAAATAAATTTACAGGCATGTTCATGTTCATTCTAGATATCAAATGTCAATTACCAATTCACAAGCATGTTCACGCTCAAGTTATGCCACTATTGTCAATTTCATGTTGTACGTCGAGTTCCATAATTACATAAAAAACATGGTTTGTCCAACATATTCCATTTTTAAATATGTTTCTAGGATCTTAACGGCGTATCCAATTTTCAAGTCTCAAATTCAAGCTTTACCCAAAAACCCCAATTAATGTTCATGCTTATAATCCCGTTAATAGGCTATACCTATTATTCCCCTCAATCCCATAGTATGTAGAATTGAAATAAATCACCTTTTTCCCAATCCTATCCCCCATTCAATAATTCCAATTAAATTTACATAATTTCATGTTAACATCATAAATCAGAATTCATGATTATGCGCCATTTACGTTCCCAAATCATATCCAAAGATTCATTATGAATTACCCTCCAAAATTACCCATTCACAAGATGTACACAATGATTTCCCAATATTTACAATAATAATTGTTATGCCACGATGTAGTATCCCGAAATTCTGGTCCAATTTGAGCTGACTAAATAACACAAGTCCAACCCACATTACACTGGAAATCAAAAAAACTAATAGAAAGAAAATAGAGGGTGAGAATAGTTAAGATAGAAACTTAAAATAGAGGAAGAAGAACCTACAACATCAGAGTAACACGAATCTCACAGCGGAATGAATAACATATAATAGATAATATATCCTTGAAGTTAATCAGTATATGCTTACTGTAACATTATCAGAGTATAACACTTACAACACAGTGGGAATAATTAGAGCTATATAATCCCGTAGCCTCCTGCTCCAAGCTCTCCAGGTATATCTGTAAAATCCTGACTATTTGACTACCCGTAAAAAATTAGGCACCCAAGAGTTTAGGGAAAACAAAACAAAATAAACTCCGGGTTAGTCATGGGACTGGTATGAGTAAAACAATTTATAACAGTTTGAGCAATAAAACGACATCTCATAAGACCACGCTGTATAACAGAATGGTTTTTTCCCTTATGAGAATCCAAAATAATCATTATATCAAAACTCATTGATATTATAATAGTGTCTGTCAACCACAATATAATAATCATCTAGAGAAACGCTTTCATCTAACGTTCTATATACGTAATATACAATCAAAACCGCAAGCACGTATTGGGTAATGGATTTTCAACTATGACAAGGTATGGAACCACCTTTCGCTAGTGTACCTCTAGAGAAGAATACAGTGGGTTCAACAAGAACATCTTATAACCTGACCACACATGACCGACCACTCATTTCGCTTGAGTGTATCGAATGTATATCACCAACGGTTGGGATCAACAATTGTTTCCCGAATGGGACAACATCAACCATAGATTTTTAGAAGTAAATGAAACTCTAGATCAGGTGATTATACACCCTTATAGGTGCGACCTACATAGCCATGTTGCCTGCCCGATTATTGTCATTTCCCAGTTGTGAAGCTAGAGGCCACGCTTATCTCTGACAGATCACACAATTATTCACTTTGAATGTCATATCGTCATACCTGCCAAATCACAAACAGATTTTCCCAAAAATACCACGGGTATACATCCAAGAGAAACGAATTCCTCCACCACCAAACATAAATACGTTTGAAGAGATCAACTTACGCGATCTATTAAATATACTCTGTCAGACATTCTTCCATACTGGTCATCCTGGGACTAGACAAACCGAAGGCACTATTCAGTACAGCCGTCTTTGGCAATCTTTACCTAAGATTTATACAACAGCCCTTGCACTTTACTCTTATTTCAATTATCTCTGGCACATACGATTCGCAACACTTATGCCAATACGGAGTAGTTCTTCGGATAATAATCCTACCGGTCTCTCCATATTAATAATGTTAAAATGGTCGAAAACTTCGGTAGTCGGTGAGTTGAATATCAAAGAAAAATAGGTGTGCAAACATACAACGATCTTATTTCCAAATGGAAATTACATCGGTCAATAACAAAACAACTTTTATCCTTTAAATTAATTTATCATTAATTTATTTCATTAATTTACTTATCTCTTGTTTCCATATATTTTAAATTCTTATTTTCTATTACCATAAAACATTTCTAATACTTATTTGGAAAACATTTCAGAAACTCCTTCACTTGGTTTAAACCGATGTTTAAATCAAACATCGCCATTCCAACTCAAACCATTTCTCTCATTAACTAAATTCACTTAACTATCCTTCACTTTCAAACCTTACCATTCCTTAGTTAAGATGGAAGTCAATCAAGTTGGGGTATAATTACCTTTCTGACCTTAACTAAACAATGTTTTGAGTTCGGAACAGTCAAAGTTTATCTTTCAATTCTTTAACATACTTCTCTACGCCTCTCTCGGATTCTATTTACGAATCTACTTCTTTATTGAAAACATTGATTATAACGATAACGTTATAATCCCTACTTTGGAAATATCTAACTTCCATTATAACTTTTATTCTGTAATGTGAATAAATAAATAAACACCTGATTTATAAATAAATAAATCTTGATTTAAACACCGGGAAGTATAAGTGGTTTCCCGAATTCGATATAATTGAATTCGACGTATAACTCTCATTCGAGTAAACTCCATTTGATTAACTCTTCTTCGAATAATCTATATTCGATTTTCTCTCTTCGAATAACTCATATTCGATTATCTCTCTTCGAATAACTTATATTCGATTATCTCTCTTCGAATAACTTATATTCGATTAACCTACTTTGAATAACTTACATTTGATTAACTCACTCTATCGAACAAACTATATTCGATCTCTTTCTTTCGATTAAATTAAAATCGATAATTCCTTTCAATTAAACTATAATCGATAACTCCTTTCGATTAAACTATAATCGATAACTCCTTTCGATAAAACTATAATCGATAACTCCTTTCGCTAAAACTATAATTGATAACTCCTTTCGCTAAAACTATAATCGATAACTCCTTCCTTTAACTCTATTCGAATAAACTATATTCTACTAACTCCTTTAACTCTATTCGAATAACTATATTCGATACTCCTTTAACTCTATTCGAATAAATTGTATTCGATACTCCTTTAACTCTATTCGAATAACTATATTCGACTCTCTTGGATTAACTCATTTGGATTATCTCGGTTTGACTAACTCATCTTGACTAACTTAACTTAATTAACTCGGCTTATTTAACTCAAGTTGACTAACCATACTCGACTTACTCGACTCGACTAGCCATATTCGATTAAATTCTTTTGAATAACTATATTTAATTTACTTACCTTCGAATACCATATTCGATTTACTTAACCCGATTCACTTAACTTGATTAACTCTAACTCGATTAACTACAATCGATTAACTCTAATGGATTAACTCTAACTCAAATAATTTATATTCGATTAACATTCTTCAAATAACTAATATTCAATTAATTCTCTTACGAATAACTAAATTCGATTAACTTCTTTCGAATAACTAATATTCGATTAATTCTCTTTCGAATAATTTATATTCGATAAACTCACTTCGAGTAACTATATTCGATAACTTCTTTTGTTTATCAATAATTCCCTTTTTATCTTTATTTGTTTTCTAAATAAATAAATTCTTTTTCAATTCTATTTGTAAATGTTTTACAAATATTTCTCTTCTTGATTTTTATTTATTTTCAAAATAAATAATCCCTTTATACTTCTATTTATTTTCTTAATAAATATTCCTTATATGATTTATTTATTATCCCAATAAATATTCCTCTTTATAAAATCCTTTGATTTTATAAATAAATTCCCTTTTTATAATATCCCTTGACTTTATAAATAATTTTTCTTATTAATTCTAATTCATTTTATAAACAAATATCCATTTTATAAAATCCTTTGATTTTATAAATAAATTTCCTTTTTATGATATCTTATTTTATTTATTTAACAAATAAATATTTCCTTTATCTTTCTATTTATTTAAATATTTCCCTTTCGATTCCATTTGTAAGTGTTTTACAAATATCCCCTTTTCGATTCTCTTTGATTTTATAATTAATTTCTTTTATAAAATCCTTTTTCCTTTTATATATAAAATCCATTGATTTTATATAAATAATTTATTTTCAAAATATACTTTGAAAATAACCTTTTTACATGCCAGTATTTCTTACGGTATTTAAAGTACCAAATCACAATGGTCGGTATCGTTTAAACACACATTATCATCAACAAATTTTGTATCACATCATATATTATGAAAACAGTAAAATAAATGTTGAGGATTCCAGTTGGATTGCTCCAACCTGTTTCCCTGTATCACAGATGTTACACAACGTAATCAACATCGATTTCATTTCAATATGAAATATTCTGCTAAACATAATCAAAATTTGATTAACGATTTATATATATATGTATATATATATTGGTATCTATAATTTCAACCAATACATAAGCAATTCAATCAAATAGTTAACACACAGCAATCAACATATACTTATCTGTTCTAAGAATACGTTATAAAAATATAACTGTTCAGAGTTGGTGAGTGTAACAACCCGCATTCTACGCATCGAAAGATCGTAGAATATTTATTTCTTTGCCATATAAAGTCGTATGGTCATGTAACTTTCGGAAACAACCATTTGACTCATTTCCCACGTTTATGATTTTTGTCGATTTTTAAATGACCATTTGCCCCTAGCTGATCTTGTTTTGGCCATAACTTTTGATTGGAAAGGAATTTTGACCTGAAACCACTTCTATTAGATTCGTTTGATGGTTTACCTTTCCGTAGAGTGGTCATATGTGAAAAACGGACTCACAGTTTGGGAGATATGACTGAAATAATGTTTGGAAGGTGAAAAACTACTTAACCGGGCCAAATAGGGTGATTAGCGAATGGGCCAATAAACAATTTCGGGATTAGGGTTATGGGGAGGCTGAAAGGAGTTAGAGAATCATTCTATTTCAGTTTTATAGCCTCCACTTATCTCCAAGAAACCCTAAAAATGGCCTCCAACCTCTAAATCACCTCCAAATCATCTTCTAATCAAGGATTAAGCTTAGCAACATCAAATCAAGGGAGATCCACGCCCAATCAACATTGCAGCTGCTGTTTAGCATTGGGATTCGCATCAAATCAGAGATTAATTTCAGATCTAAGTTTGGTTTATGGGTAAGGTGAGTGATTTGCATAGTTCCTCACTAATTATGGCTAATTAAGGGTAATTAGTGTTAATTAGCGAATTTAAGCATGATAAAATTCTAGAAAAATATTTATAAAATTCGAAATGATGTTTTAGACCTCTGATATGAATTTGGGTTAATTTGGTTAAGTTTTTCTAATCACATCATTAGTTTCACCTAAACATGCTTAAGGGGAAATATGGGTTTTTTGGGTATGTTTGATCCATTTTACGTGGTATGATTGTTGTTTTGGTGTTTGTGGTCACTTCTATTTGTTGCTATGACTGTATGGTATGCTATGTGATTGATTAGAGTAGGTAGAATGGTAGAAAACGCCGTCGTGTGGCGTAAAACTGCTTGTTGGAAAAGTACAGAAAATAGACCGATCCGGATCGGAACGGAGGGAGGACCCGATCCGCTCCCCATACTTCATTCTTCGATCTATTCTCTCTTCTCATAGCATGCATCGTCCGATCCGACCCGTCTGATGTCCCCCGACCCGATCTACCATGTTACCCCGACCCGAACAGATGTAATTCAGCGAGGCTTGGAGACTACGACCCGACCCGGGTTAATTAGAAGAAGCCGATCTAAACCATGGCACATTGGAGGTCCCCGACCCGAACCGATGATGGCGACTGGACGTGGAGACTCGATCCCATCTGCTGAGGCGATGATAACCCGATCCGATCCAGCGAAGGAGGAGCACTCCGATCCGAACCGAACTGATGGCTAAGAGGGGATCCGAACCGATCCGGTGATGACCAAGAACCCAAGATGCAAAGGTAGTCCAAATGGAAGTTAGAACTCAGGATCCAGTTGGGAATCAATGAGTTCACTTCATGGTTGGGCTTCGCTGCGGGACGTGTGCAAAGGAGTTGTCGACGTTCATAACTTCGATTCACCACTGAAAATGGATGATGGGCTACTTATCAGTGCAGTAGAGTCATTGACTTGAGGGGCAAGGTGATGGTAGCAAGACAACGCTATCAGTGCAGTAGAGTCATTGTGACTTGAGGGGCAAAGTGATGCGTAGTACGACTATGAGCCAGTGCAGTGGGGTCATTGTGACTCCATGGGGCAGAGTGGTCATAGTGAAGGATTAGTAAGGCTATGAGCCAATGCAGTGGGGTCATTGCGACTCCATGGGGCAAAGTGGACATAGCAAAGGATTAATGGCTATGTATCAGTGCAGTGAAGCCATTTATGACTTCATGGGGCAAAGTGATCATAGCAAGGTATGTTGGGTGATCGAAGTGGTGAATATCGTATGCTTTATGCACTGAGTGAGAGATGTGAGGATGGTAGTTATTCTTGATTGTTTGTCATCACTATGACATGCACACCCCTACCCCGTTATCTTTACACCATTTGAAATGGCACCTTAGAGTGTTGTACAGTATGTAGTGCTAACTCTTTGGTTGCAGGTCCAGGTTCAGGTATGTTTCTGTCTACCTGTTATTGTTCTGTTTAGATGCTTATCGCTCATACCAGGCTTTATGTCTGACCCAGAGTTTTATGTCTCCTCTTATTACTCTGGGTGCTCACACGAGCAGACTAGAGACAGGTTAGCTGGTGGTGCGCGAGTAGCTGATTCGGAGGCGAGCAGGAGGCTTCCACGTATGATATATAGATATTCTCCCTGTGTCGTTGGTGGTCGCTACTTGGGCATTAGTAGTGTATCTCCTTTGTCTTGCTTTTGCTTTTGAGATAGTTTGAAAAGTTGTAATAATGTTTAACTTTGGATCATAAGATGTACTTGGATTTTCCGCTGCTATGTTAGTTGTTTTAGCTTATGCATTGTATCACCTATTTTATGTCAAGTATGTTATTATTATATTTTGTTCTATGCGCTGTGAGACATTCTACAGGTTCCTTGTTAGTTCATTTCCTTCTTACCTTTCCTTCTGATGAACCGTCCCGCGCTAACTGGATATGTGTACATCGCACCTTTGGAGTAAATGTCGGTTGGTGCGGGGCGGGCCGTCACATTTGGTATCAGAGCTCTAGGTTGCTTAGTTAACCTAGGGAAAGACACTAGGGAGAGATAGTACGCATATGAGAGCTCGTATTTGTAATTACTTTGGTTTCCAAAAGCTATATATGTATATACTATTAGTAGTATAAGAATGAAGTCGTACTGCACTAGCACCACAATGGGGTCATTAATCGTTTCTCCTTTTATAGATTGACAATGAGCCGATATGCTAGAGGTGTTGGTAGGGGAGCCAATAATGGGAATACTGCTGACATGAGGGCGATGTTTACTGACCTCATGAGAGACATGCTTAGGGAGGTGCAAGGGGCATTTCCCAATCCCGGAATTGGTGGTGGTCCAGTAGTGCAGGCGCCTAGGGTCAATTTTGCCAAGTTGTGCAAGGATTACACTAACCTTGGTGGTAAGCCGTTCCACGGAACGGAGTCGGCCACAGAAGTTCAGGATTGGATGGATAGCTGTGATCGTATCTTCGACGACTTGGGTATCGAGGATGCAATGAAGAGAAGGCTAGCGTTTCGTCAGCTGCAAGGGCGAGCGATGATTTGGTGGAATGCCATTAGAACAGCTACTCCAGAAGATCAGGTGACTTGGGATCAGTTCAAAGCTCGCTTTAGCGAGAAGTTCATTCCAGCTGCCCAGAAGTCAGTATTGTTTAAGAGATTCTTAGAACTCAAGCAGAATGGTAGGGCAGTCTCTGACTATATTGCTGAATTCGACACTTTGTCGAAGTGTGGACTATCTCTTATCGATACTCCTGAGAAGAAGAATGAGAAGTTCATTACTGGGTTGGATGGATACTTGGGGGAAAGGCTTATCAACCACATCGATGAGACTTTTGAATCGATTGTGGGGAAAGCTTTGAGATCAGAGAGTCTTTACCCTAAGTCAAAGACTGAGGCTGCATCTGTAGAAGGGCTAAAGCCGCAAGCAGGCGGTGGAGGCAAGAATAACTCTCAGAGTAAGAGGAAGCAGAGCCAATCTAAGGATGGCCATAAAAAGAGCAAGAAAGATGTTGAGTGCTTCAGCTATGGTAAGAAGGGCCATTATGCTAAAGAATGTCGGGCCAAGCCAGCGGAAAGGAAGTGCTACAACTGTGGTCAAGTGGGACATCATAAGGATAAGTGTCCGCAACCTCTTAAGGAGAAGCAGATTGTGAAAGCATATGCAATTGATGCTGTTCCTTCTTCGTCGAATGCCCCAAAAGCGGCGAAGAAAGGAAAGAATGTCATTATTCAAGGTATGCTTTCTATTTATGATGTACCAATTCAAGTTTTGTTTGATACTGGGGCTTCCCGTTCCTTCATATCTAGTGACCTGGTAGATAGGTTGGGACTGGAACCCGAGATAGTCGATAGACCATTGGTTGTGACGAACCCGATTGGTGGTTCGACTAGCCTTAGTATGATTTGTAGGAATTTGGTCTTATCGAGTTATGGATGTATGTTTGTTTGTGATTGCTTTGTTTTGGGCTTTACTGGGTATGGCATTATATTGGGAGTCGATTGGCTCCAAAGATACGGAGTGTTGGTTGAATGTGAGGGCTTTTTGGTGATAGTTAGGGCGGATGATAGGCGGAGGGTAGTGTTTGGTAGTCTACCTAATGATGGGGTAATGGCTAGTTTTATAAATTTCCTCGACATCCCGCAGGATGAGTTGTCAGATGTGCCCGTGGTTGGCCAGTATCCGGACGTCTTTGAGGAGGTGACCGGGCTTCCACCACACCGAGAGATTGAGTTTCGTATTGATTTAGTGAAAGATGCCAGACCTATAGTGATGCCACTTCGTCGTATGGCACCAGGGGAGCAGCGAGAGCTCGGGGTGCAAGTTAGCAATCTTTTGAACAAGGGATTTATTAGAAGAAGTGTCTCCGTGTGGGGAGCACCAGTTGTGTTTGCCACCAAGGCAGATGGTTCCCGTCGTTTGTGTATGGACTATTGCGAGTTGAATAAGGTAACGAGGAAGAATAAGTATCCTCTACCACGGATAGATGATTTGTTTGATCAACTGGAAGGAGCAAGAGTGTTCTCCCAGTTGGACCTCACGACAGGATTTCATCAGCTCCGAGTAGCGGATGAGAGTGTTCCGAAAACAGCATTTAGGACGCCGTCTGGATTCTATGAGTGGGTTGTCATGCCATATGGGTTGACCAATGCACCGGCCTACTTTGTGGATCTTATTAATCGAGTATTCAGAGATCAGTTGAATAAGTTTGTTCTTGTGTTCATAGACGATATCCTTGTTTACTCGAGGATAGAAGAGGAACACAAGGGACACTCTAGGATAGTGATGGAGGTGTTGAGGAAACACCAATTGAAAGCGAAATTCTCTAAGTGTCACTTTTGGAGAAGAGAAGTGGGATTCTTGGGCCATGTTGTTTCAGAGAATGGTATTGCCGTGGACCCTGCGAAGGTGGCTACGGTACAGGATTGGCCTACGCCCAAGAATGCAACAGAGGTAAGAAGTTTCTTGGGGTTAGCTGGATATTACCGTAAGTTTATCCAGGACTTCTCCAAGATAGCTGCACCGTTGACTCGGTTGACTAAGAAGAATCAGGCCTTCGTCTGGGACGGAGTTTATGAGAATGCATTCAAGAGTCTAAAAGAAAAGTTGATGCGTGCGCCAGTATTAGTCATTCCTAGAGGGAATGAAGAGATGAAGGTATACACGGATGCTTGTGTTACCGGACTAGGTGCTGTGTTAATGCAAGGAGGTAGGGTTGTAGCTTATGCTAGTCGGCAACTAAAGCCGCATGAGAATAAGTATCCTACCCATGATTTGGAATTAGCAGCGATCGTGTTTGCACTGAAGATGTGGAGACATTATCTCTTAGGAGAAAGATTTGAGTTGTTCACCGATCATAAATCGTTAAAGTATCTCTTCTCCCAGAAAGATCTGAATCTCCGTCAGCAGAGATGGTTAGAGTTCTTGGCTTCGTATGATTTTGATATCGCATACACACCTGGGAAAGGTAATGCGGTAGCCGATGCCTTGAGTAGGAGACATGCCAGTTTAGGGGCTATGTTTTTTGAATGGAAGCAAGTGGAGTATATCGCAGGGTTTGATTTCAGACCAAAGTGCGAATTAGATCCAGAAATGCTAGCTAGTTTGGCGATCAGACCCACTTTGATAGAGCAGATTGGTTCCAGCCAGAGAGACGATCCTAATCTATTAGAAATCATCTCCAAGTTAGAGATGGACATCGACGGTGAGGAGATGAATTTGTATGGGCTTGATCGAGATGGATGGCTTAGAAAGAATGGAATACTAGTTGTACCCAACGTGAAAGGTTTGAGAGATGAAGTGCTTAGAGAATGTCATCACTCAAAACTGATTATACATCCCGGTGGTAATAAGATGTATTGAGACATGAAGCAGACTTACAATTAGGAGGGGATGAAAAGAGACGTTGGGAGGTTTATATCCAAATGCATGAATTGCCAGCTAGTTAAAGTCGAGCAAAAGAAGCCTAGTGGTTTGTTGCAACCACTAGAAATTCCCCAATGGAAATAGGAGCAAGTCTCGATGGATTTCATCGATGGTTTACCAAGGAATAGATTGGGATATGATAGCATTTGGGTAATTGTGGATCGATTAACTAAGAGTGCAAGTTTTATACCAGTCAAATCGACCAGAACGGCAGCTAAGTTAGCAGAATTGTATATGAAGTGGGTAGTGAGATTTCATGGAGTACCTAAAAGCATTGTGAGTGACCGAGACCCGTTGTTTACTAGTGGGTTTTGGAAGAGCTTACAAGAGCCTCTAGGGTCAGAATTACATCTTGGTACCGCATATCATCCTCAGACCGACGGTCAGACGGAGAGGGTGAATCGTATATTGGAAGATCTCTTGAGAGCATGTATATTAGATTTTGGTGGATCATGGGATGACCATTTGCATCTAGTAGAGTTTGCATATAATAATAGCTACCAATCCAGTATCGGTATGGCTCCATATGAAGCTTTGTACGGAAGACTGTGCAACTCACCATCATGTTGGATAGAGACTGGCGAGAAGTTTATGCTTGGACCAGATGTGGTGAGGAAAACTTCAGATAAGATTAAGATCATTCAATAATGGATGAAGGCTGCCCAAGATAGGCAGAAGAGTTATGCTGGTAAGAGGAGAAGAGACTTAAAATTCTCCGTTGGTGACTTGGTGTTTGTCAAGATTTCTCCGTTGAAGAGCGTGATACGATTTGGCAGGAGAGGCAAGTTGGCACCAAGATTTGTTGGCCCATTCCCTGTTCTTGAACTAGTCGGGAACTTGGCATATAGAGTTGGCTTACCAGAGAAGATGGCGGGAGTTCACAACGTATTTCATGTTTCCCAGTTAAGGAAGTTCGTTCACGACCCAGATATGACTATTTCACCTGATTATTTAGAGGACTTCGAAGTAGAACCCGAGGCGGTTGGGAACCACAAACTGATCCATATCGTCGAGCACTATACGAAGCAACTTCGAAGGAAGGCGGTGAAGCTAGTCAAGAATCAGTGGGGCGAGGACGAGAATGATTGCACTTGGGAGACAGAGGAGAGCATTAGAAAGATGTATCCAGAACTCTTTGCCTGGTAAGATTTACCTTGTAATTTAGTTATTCCGCATGCTAGGATAGACTTGTTTTGCTTGTTTTGCATGTTTGATTGTTGTTTTATGGATGATAGGCATGCAGGACTCTTTTGTGTGTTTTGGGTACGGAATTTCGGGGGCGAAATTTCTTAAGGGGGGAGGAGAATGTAACAACCCGCATTCTATGAATCGAAGGATGGTAGAATATTTATTTCTTTCCATATGAAGTCGTATGGTCGTGTAACTTTGGGAAACAACCATTTGACTCATTTCCCATGTTTATGATTTTTTTCGATTTTTAAATGACCATTTTGCCCCTAACTGATCTTGTTTTGGCCATAACTTTTGATTGGAAAGGAATTTTGACTCACTTCTATTAGATTCGTTTGATGGTTTACCTTTCCGTAGAGTGGTCATATGTGAAAAACTAACTCACCGTTTGGGAGATATGGCTGAAATAAGGTTTGGAAGGTGAAAAACTGCTTAACCGGGCCAAATAGGGTGATTAGCGAATGGGCCCATAACCCATTTCAGGATTAGGGTTATGGGGAGGCTGAAAGGAGTTAGAGAATCATTCTATTTCAGTTTTCTAGCCTCCACTTATCTCCAAGAAACCCTAAAAATGGCCTCCAACCTCTAAATCACCTCCAAATCATCTTCTAATCAAGGATTAAGCTTAGCAACATCAAATCAAGGGAGATCCACACCAAATCAACATTGGAGCTGCTGTTTAGCATTGGGATTCACATCAAATCAGAGATTTATTTCAGATCTAAGTTTTGTTTGTGGCTAAGGTGAGTGATTTGCATAGTTCCTCACTAATTATGGCTAATTAAGGGCAATTAGTGTTAATTAGAGAATTTAAACATGATAAAATTCTGGAAAAATATTTATAAAATTCTAAATGATGTTTTAGACCGCTGATATGAATTTGGGTTAATTTGGTTAAGTTTTGCTAATCACATCATTAGTTTCACCTAAACATGCTTAAGGGGAAATATGGGGTTTTTGGGTATGTTTGATCCATTTTACATGGTATGATTGTTGTTCTGGTGTTGGTGGTCACTTCTATTTGTTGCTATAACTGTATGGTATGCTTTTTGATTGATTAAAGTAGGTAGAATGGTAGAAAACACCGTCGAGTGGCGTAAAACGGCTTGCTGGAAAAGTGCAGAAAATAGACCGATCCGGATCGGAACGGAGGGAGGACTCGATCCGCTCCCCATACTTCATTCTTCGATCTATTCGCTCTTCTCGTAGCATGCATCGTCCGATCCGACCCGTTTAATGTCCCCCGACCCGATCTACCATGGTACCCCGACCCGAACAGATGTACTTCAGCGAGGCTTGGAGACTACGACCCGACCCGGGTTAATTAGAAGAAGCCGATCCGAACCATGGCACATTGGAGGACCCCGACCCGAACCGATGATGGCGACTGGACGTGGAGACTCGATCCCATCTGCTGAGGCGATGATTACCCGATCCGATCCAGCGAAGGAGGATCTCTCCGATACGAACCGAACTAATGGCTAAGAGGGGATCCGAACCGATCCGGTGATGACCAATAACCATAGATGCAAAGGTAGTCCAAATGGAAGTTAGAGCTCAGGATCCAGTTGGGAATCAATGAATTCACTTCATGGTTGGGCTTTGCTACGGGATGTGTGCTAAGGAGTTGTCGACGTTCATAACTTCGATTCACCACTGAAAATGGATGATGAGCTACTTATCAGTGCAGTAGAGTCATTGACTCGAGGGGCAAGGTGATGGTAGCAAGACTACGTTATCAGTGTAGTAGAGTCATTGTGACTTGAGGGGTAAAGTGATGCGTAGTAGGATTATGAGCCAGTGCAGTGGGGTCATTGTGACTCCAAGGGGCAGAGTGGACATAGTAAAGGATTAGTAAGGCTATGAGCCAATGCAGTGGAGTCATTGCGACTCCATGGGACAAAGTGGACATAGCAAAGGATTAGTGGCTATGTATCAGTGCAGTGAAGCCATTTATGACTTCATGGGGAAAAGTGATCATAGCAAGGTATGTTGGGTGATCAAAGTGGTGAATATCGTATGCTTTATGCACTGAGTGAGAGATGTGAGGATAGTTGTTATGCTTGATTGTTTGCCATCACTATGACATGCGCACCCCTACCCTGTTATCTTTACACCATTTGAAATGGCACCTTAGAGTGTTGTACAGTATGTAGTGCTAACTCTTTGGTTGCAGGTCCAGGTTCAGGTATGTTTCAGTCTACCTGTTATTGTTTTGTTTAGATGCTTATCGCTCATACCAGGCTTTATGTCCGACCCAGAGTTTTATGTCTCCTCTTATTACTCTGGGTGCTCACACGAGCAGACTAGAGACAGGTTAGCTGGTGGTGCACGAGTAGCTGATTCGGAGGCGAGCAGGAGGCTTCCACGTATGATATATAGATATTCTCCCTGTGTCGTAGGTTGTCGCTACTTGGGCATTAGTAGTATACCTCCTTTATCTTGCTTTTGCTTTTGAGACAGTTTGAAAAGTGGTAATAATGTTTAACTTTGGATCATAAGCTGTACTTGGATTTTCCGCTGCTATGTTAGTTGTTTCAGCTTATGCACTATCTCACCTGTTTTATGTCAAGTATGTTATTATTATATTTTGTTCTATGCGCTGTGAGACATTCGACAGGTTGCTTGTTAGTTCATTTCCTTCTTCCCTTTACTTCTGACGAACCGTCCCGTGCTAACAGGACATGTGCACAACGCACATTTGGAGTAATTGTCGGTTGGTGCGGGGCGGGCCGTCACAGTGAGTTTTACTCACATTGGACGATCATCATTAATAACGATAACCTTTGCTCAATTTGATTCAAACAGACAATTTATTTTGCTATAAATTGTAACGAGCTCCAATCCACTCCTAGTCAGTTGCATTGTGTAGCCGTCATCCATCTGATCCCAACAGATACGACGGTTTGAAATTCTCATATCGTATGATGGAGATATCAAATTTACAAGTTGTACGATTAATTACATCAATTAAAAACCTAGATTTTAAATTATAAATGGGCTCATATTGAAATTAGGCCCATTTTCATTTCCTACAAAACCAGACCCGTCATACACTCCTTCTTCCTTATATCCAAACCCGACTTTAGGAACCTGCCATTAATGCAACTCCATCCATCACTAACTCCACCGTAAGTTCATGAACTAACAAAACGAAATCGCCACCTTTATCTCCTTTAAATTCTCTTCCATACCATGAAGCTCAAGTGAAGTTCGAAATCTTCCAGAGAACTGCGTTCGAACAGCACATCCGCTGATGACTTAGCAGACATCGACACTTTTTTTCTGAACCAAAATTCACCAATTCATGTGTACGCACTCCTATTCCCCTCAAGAACAAGAATAGAACAGCTAAAACCTTACTCGAAGCTTCTGATATGCGATTCCTGAACCCTACCCTTGCCACGGAAAAAGAATCACGCAACCAGAATTTACATCGAGCCATGTACAGACTATATGAAATTAAAGTTCATGACTTTCTGAGTCTTATGAATCCAAGATTGATGAATTTCATTAACGTTTTGATTTGTTGTGGATTTTAAAAGGGGGAAATTTGGTTTTGCTGAGAAAAGCTTTGTGGCGGCTTGTTCTTCCTTGAACAGAGAAGTTGTGAATTAGGTTAAGGGTTGTGAGGGTTATTCATTGAAAATTTCTATGATTTTAGAGGATGAGGAACTTCCACGTTTTTGGTTTCGATGGAAGAAAGGAAGTGGCGTGGCCCTTTTTATTTATGTGGAGTTATAATATACGTTTTCGCATACCACCACGTGATAAAGAATTTAATTCATTAACAAACCGTTGTCGATAGAAGTAAACATACCGTTGTGATGGACAATGTGTCAGGATCCCAAAAATATAATAATACAGGTCCGTTAACTTATTCTGTGAAACCCCGAAATCTTGATATAGGGTCCAAAATACTCCAAAAATAAAAAGTGCTTATTTTATAAAATAAAAATTTCAGGTAAATTCTAAAAATTAAATTATACCTACGTCTCAAAGAACCTGTCTAAATTCGAAGCCAATATTTAATTAAAATTAAATATATCGTTATGGCTTATAAACGATTCCACAACGACTATTTTAAAATGTGATTTGGACATAAATCAAAATCTACACAATGAAATCCCAATTTTTCTCTTTCATTAGAAAAATATACTTCACCAGCTCCGAATGTTTCTTATTTTACAGAAATTCGATAAAACAAACCATGTATATTCAATTGAAGTTCGATTCGCCAAATAGCGAACTACCGAACCATTTAAAGCTCGATTTTAATTATAATATAATTATACGTTCAAACTGTCGTTATTTAAATATATTCATTATTCTAATTCAATTCCAAACTGAATTATATATATTTTGAATTGTCGAGTTCACACTATATCGTCAATTCACTATTTCTGACTATTTCAAAATTAAATATATTATTTAGTTATTTCATTAATTAATTATCCAATAGTTATTATTATTTAAACCATTTAAATTATCAAATAATTATTTTAAATGATTAAATAAATTAATTAATATACCATATACGGGACATTACATTCTTTCCCCCTCAAAATAATTTCGTCCTCGAAATTGCTAAGGTAGAAGACAAACTCCACCAATTGGGTTAAACATTATTTATTTACTTCGTTTTCCATTTCAATTGAACCCATTAATTTAAAATGAAATATTAATTAATTCTTATCAACGAAAATTTCCATAAACTCCGATAATTTTCTAACACCCGAAATTTTCGAAAAATTTCGCCAGCACCTCCTTTGTACTGGTCAATAGGTACAACTACAACTCACCTCTCTGGGCCATCTCCAACCCAAAAGAAAATCAAATAGCAAAGCGGCTTGACAAATCGGCTCATAAATTTCATGCTTATATCAAATATAAACTTGTACCTTGTTGTTGGCCATATCAAATTTATCACTTCCATCTCCTATTATTCAGCATATACCAGTGTTATCTCATCCAATTACCAACTGATTTATTGTCAAATCCAAATCATTCGCTTATACCTAAGTCGAATTCCATTCAAATTTCAATATCAATTTCAAACTCTTAACTCATCAACTTAGTTCCATTCCAGATTATTCTATAATCCAATCCAGTTTTAATTAACCTAGTTTAAGTTAAATTTCCAATTTATTTGTTTACTTTAACTATCTTCATCTATTTAACTTCACAAGTTAAATTTAAATTCCAGAATTTAAATTCTTGGGTTTATTTTAAATCCATTTTGAAATCATAATAACAATTCAAAACATTTGAATTCCTTGAATAACTTGTTTTCTCAAAACACTCTAAAACAAAATCTTTGGTAGTAATCTGTCACTTAGCAACTTGAAAAGGAACACTAATGTTGTCACAATTCATCATCAGGGTTATTTCCCAACCATCGAAGTGCGTTCAATACTATATCACTTTCAAAACCATTTCTAAACACTTCCATTTTGAAATACATTTCAAAATACCATTCACAATGTTTGTAACAAATTTAAAATCCCAGGATTTTAAAATTCACATATATTTAACCCAGATTCATTTACAAACACTTTTCAAATTTTCAGTGTTTTAATCCCAATTCTGATTCAAATTTCAGATTCAATTCATCGGATTTCATATGTTTCTCTTATATGATTTCTGATTGGTTGCTTACATCCATTTCAATTTATAATCTTACTCGATTATAATAACAACCAATATAGTCAATATATTATAATTCCAATATATATAATTTCTCTATATCAAAATATACTTTGGGTAGAACTATTTTCATTTACCCTCTTTTCAAAACATATCGTGTCGACCCATCGTATTCAAGTGTTTATAAACTCCTACCGGTATAGTGGATCAAACCGATTGACCAGAATTCACAAACGACTCAACCTATAAATCACCACAATATAATACAATTTTTATATCAATAACAATTACGTGATCATATATACACAACCAAATCAATCTAGGGTATTACTAACCCTATCTCTATTGATATACGCCACAGAGCCAGGGTAATACTTAATCTTCATCTCTGATACCAACTATATTGTCCTGAAATTCCGGTCCAAATTGAGCTGACTAAACAACACAAGTCCAATCCACATTACACTGGAAATCAGAAAAACATGTAGATAGAAAATAGAGGGTGAGAATAGATAAGATATAAACTTAGAATAGAAGAAGAACAAGAACCTACAACATCAGAGTAACACAAATCTCACATTGGAACGAATAACATACAATAGATAATATATCCTTGAAATAAATCAGTATATGTTTACAGTAACATTATCAGAGTTCAACACTTACAACACAGTGGAAATAACTGTAGCTATATAATCCTGAAGCCTCCTGCTCCAAGCTCTCCAAGTATATCTGTAAAATCCTGACTACTTGACTGCCCGTATAAAATTGGGCCCCCAAGAGTTTAGGGAAAACAAAACAAAATAAACTCCGGGTCAGTCATGAGACTGGTATGAGTAAAACAATTTATAACAATTTGAGCAATAAAACGATATTTCATATTTCATAAGACCACGTTGTATAACGGAATGGGTTTTTCCCTTATGAGAATCCAAAATAATCTTTATATCAAAATTCAATGATATTATAATAGTGTCTATCAACCACAATATAATAATCATCTAGCAGAAACTCTTTCATCTCACGTTCTACATATATGGTATACAATCAAAATCGCAATCACATATTGGGTAATGGATTTCCAACTATGACAAGGTATGGATCCACCTTTCGCTAGTGTACCTCGAGAGAGGAATACACTGGGTTCATGTAATGACCCGCATTTGCAGAGGCATTATAATTAATTTATTTAATTATATAAATAGTGATATAGTGAATTTAATGGACGTGGAATTAAACACTGGTGAATATTTAATTTAATAATAAACTAAATAATATATTTAATTCTGAAATAATCAGAATTGGCTGAAATGGTGATATGGTGTAAACTGGATCATCTGTGATATTTAATTCAGCTTGGAATTGAATTAGAATAACGAATATATTATATAAACGACAGTTTGAACGTAGAATTATATTATAATTATAATCGAGCTCGAAATGGCATTGCAGTTCGTTATTTGGCGATTTGAACTTCAACTGAATGTATATGATTCGTTTTAAGCCGGATTTCTATGAAACAAGAAACGTGTGGAGCTGGTGGAGTATATCTTTCTAGTGGAAGAGAAATATCGGGATTTCGTCGTGTAGATTTTGATTTATGTCCAAATCAAATTTTAGAAAAGTCGCTATGGAATTCCTTTATAATTTATAAAGGAATTATTTATATTTTATAAAGGAATTTCAATATAAATCGAATATCGGGTTGACCCAGATTTGAAATATCAAGTTAGAAATTCATATAGTAATATTCTAGAGC
This sequence comes from Allium sativum, assembly GCA_030737875.1. NCBI lineage: Eukaryota > Viridiplantae > Streptophyta > Magnoliopsida > Asparagales > Amaryllidaceae > Allium > Allium sativum. The sequence goes on along the minus strand of CM060926.1, from coordinate 479,347,486 downwards.
TGTATGGTATTCCACTATGAATATAGACGAAAATATTTATTTTTAAATATTTAATTTAATTATATTTAAATATATTTACATATTTAAATGGGTCATTCAGAGCTTTAAAAATAGCCAGTTTTGCAAACGACCTCAGAATTCGACGAAACCAATTTTGTTGGATTCGTAACATCAAATTATTGTTAGATTTGAATTCCCGTGATTTTGAAGTCAGTATGTGGCCTTATGGGATTTTAGTGTGAAGAACAATCAGTATTCTAATGGTTAAAATTACGCAAAGTGAGCAAACGAAGTCGGAATTCGACGAAAACCAGTTTCGTTAGGACCGTAATGTCGAACTGAAGATGCACGTCAATTTTCATGATTTTTGGGTGTCATATATGATCATGAGGAATTTTAGAAGACGAATACACACAACGAGTGATTAAAAATCAATATAAAAACAATTCCCTCTCCTTATAAATACCACTACCTTTACCCCTTTAACCTAAGTCTTCGTTCGTTTCTGGTCAAAATTGTTCCGCCGTCATTTTTCTCCTCCCAGTAAAATACTCGATCTTCAAAATTCTAAATAAAACCAAATAAAATTCCCTTAAATCATCATAGTAATATTTTTGGACTACAAAGGGCTTGTTCTTCATTTCGGTATAGTTTTGTTTGGATCGAGCCAGTTTTCCAGTTCACTGGGATTTCGACGTTGCTTCTAGGGTTGGAGGTCGAGCGAGATACAAGGAGTGTTAGTTCAATTCGAAGTCGGTTTTGAATTTGTGAGGAAGAGTGGAGATCGCGAGAGATTTCTAGGTGGATTCCGAGCAAGAAAATGTCGCACTATGTCTGTTACTGTTCGTCGAAGTACTGCTATCGAAATGTGTACAGTGAGATCGAGTTCGATTCTTTTTGAAGGAGTTGATGGAGGTTTGAGCAAGGAATTCAATGGTGTTATTCTTTGATTAATCGGTTGTGTAACGAAGGAGAAAGTGGAGAAAGAGAATTTGGAAATGGCTTTGGTTTCCTGAGTAGGAATTTGGTACGAAGAAGGTGAAGCCGCAAAAGGGCTTGCGTGGAAATCAAAGGGGGTTATTAGGCCAGTTTATTTGGGTGAGGCCCAATATAAAGATTGAAATGTTAGTTTGTTTTTAATTAAAATAGTACCGGAACTTGTGTAATGTATAACTCTTAAATACGATATCAGAATTGGACAAAATTGCATCCATTAGGATCGTATGGACGGGAGCAACACAATGAGATTGACCGAGAGTGAATCGAAGCTCGTTTGAAATTATAGCGAAATAAACTGTTTGATTCAGATCAAACAACAGTTTATCGTTCTTTAACGATGAACTGCCAATGTGAGTAAATCTCACTGACTCTGAACAGTTTATAATTTCATGTTGTATTTTAAGAACTGTTAAATATTGGTTGATTGATTGTGTGTTGACTATTTGATTGAACTGCTAGTCAGTTAGTTGAATTTCTATATTGATTCTGTTTAACAGAATATATCATATGGAACTGAAAGTCATGTTGATTTTATTGTATAACATCAGTGGATGCAGGGAGACATGTTGGAGGAATCCAATCCAACTGGATTGCTCAATATTTATTTTACTGTGATTCATATATTGTGATATATATATATATTGTGATATATAATCTGTTGTTGATTTTATGTGTTTGGACGATTTTTATCGTTGTTATATAGTGTGCTAAATACCATAGGAAATACCAGAGTATAGAAAGAGGATTTTCAAAACATATTTTGAAAATAATTTATTTGTATAAAATCACTGGATTTTATATATAAAAGGAAAAAGGATTTTATAAAGAAATAATTATAAAATCAAAAGAGTTTAAAAGAATTTATTTGTTAACAAATATAAAGAAATTTATTTGTTAAACAATTATAAAAGAAATAATTTGTAAAACAAATATAAAGGAAAATAATTGTAAATAGGATTTAAAAGGAAATATTTGTAAAACAGTTACAAATAGGATTAAAGTGGAATATTTATTTAGAAAATAAATAGAAGTATTAGAGGATTATTTATTTAGAAAATAAATAGACAAATATAGGAAGAGAAATATTTGTAAAACATTTACAAATAAAGGTTATAAAGGGAATTATTTATTTACGAATTAAATAGAGTTATAAAAGGGAACTTTAAAGAAGATTTAAGTGTAGATACTTAATGGATTATATAAAGGAATTAATCGAGTTAGAATTAACCGATTAGAATTAATTGAATATAAAGTTATTCAAAATAGAGTTTATCGAATATTAGTATTCGAAATATAGTAAATCAAAGGGAGTTAAACAGAAATTAGAAAACTGACTAGAGATTAATAAGTTGAATGGTTTCCTAAGTATCGATCTGATGTTGGTTTCGGCCTTCGGGGTTTATATTAGGAAGTTGTTCTCTTGTTAGTTTATAGTTTGAGTCTGACAGATGTGGAAGGATAGGGATACGTAAATAAGCATATGGAAACGTTTTCCAGTGTAAATAACATATATTTTCTGAACATAGAAAATAAGGATATATATATATATATATATATATATATATATATATGATTGATGATTGACTGATAGAATTTCCATTTGGAAATGATATCGTTGTTTGCACACGTTTTTTTCTTTGATAGTTAACTCACAGACTATCGAAGTTTTTGACCATTTTAACGTTCTTAATATGGAGAGACCGGTTGGATTATTATCCAAAGAACCACTCTGTATTGGCATAAGCGTTGCGAATCATATATGCCAAAGAAAATTGAAGACGGGGTAAAGTGCAAGGGTAATTGTATAAATCTTAGATAATAGTGCCTAAGATGGATATACTGAGTAGTGCCTTCGGTTCGTCTTGTTCCTGGATGACTTTTATGGACGGATGTCTGACAGAGTATTTCCAAACGATCTCGTATATTGATTTCTCCAACCGTACCAAGAGTGGAAGAGGATAAGGAAACTTCTTTTAGCTAACACATAATGTATTGTTGAGGACGTCAATCGGTGATTTGATTGATTTGATGATGTGGCATTCGAAGTGAATCTGATGTGATGATGAAGCGTAACCTTAAGCCTCATCAACTGGTAAATGACAGAAATCTGGCAGGCAACATGGCTAAGTCGGTCGCTCCGAAGTGGGGTGTATAATCACCAGATCTAGAGTTTCATTTATTTCTAAAAATCTATTGTTTCCCATTCGGGAAACGGTTGCTGATCCCAACTGTTAGTAAAATACATTCGATACACTCAAGCGAAATGAGTGGTCGGTCATGTGTGGCCGGGTTGCAAGATGTTCTTGTTGAACGCAGTGTATTCCTTTCTAGAGGTACACTAGCGAAAGGTTGTTCCATACCTTGTCATAGTTGGAAATCCATTACCCAATACGTGCTTGCGGTTTTGATTGTATACTATGTATGTAGAACATGAGATGAAAGCGCTTCTGCTAGATGATTATTATATTGTGGTTGATAGACATTATTATAATATCAAAAGGTTTTTGATATAAGGATAATTTGGATTCTCATAAGGGAAAACCCCATTCCGTTATACGGCGTGGTCTTATGAGATATCATTTACCTGCTTGAACTGTTTTAAACTGTTTTACTCACACAAGTCCCATGACTGACCCGGAGTTTATTTTGTTTTGTTTTCCCTAAATTCTGGGGTGCCCAATTTTGTACGGGCAATCAAGTAGTCGGGATTTACAGAAACTTGAAGAGTTGGAGCAGGAGGCTTCAGGATCATATAGCTATAGTTTATTTCTGCTGTGTTGTAAGTGTTGTACTTGATAATGATATGTATATTCAAGCACAATCTTTTATTTCAAAGATATGTTATCTATTATATGTTATTCATTCCTATGTGAGGTTCGTGTTACTCTGATGTTGTGTTCTTCTTCTTCTTCTTCTATTCTAAGTTTCTATCTTATCTTTCCTCACCCTCTAATTTCTTTCATTAATGATCGGTATTTTTCGATGTTTAGTTAGTCGTCATCGTGTTTATGTCGATAACCAAAGTCGTCAAAAACCGGGTCACTACAGTTCAATAAGAACTTCTTGCAACCCAACCACACATGACCGACCACTCATTTCGCTTGAGTGTATCGAATGTATATCATCAACGGTTGGGATCAACAACCATTTCCCGAATAGGATAGCATCGACAATAGATTTTTAGATGTAATTGAAATTATTGATCAGGTGATTACACACCCTAATAGGTGCGACCTACATAGCCATGCTGCCTGCCCGATTTTTGTCATTTCCCAGTTGTGAGGCTAGAGGCCACACTTATCTCTGACAGATTACACAATTATTCACTTTGAAAGTCACATCATCATACCCGCCTAATCACAAATTGTTTTCCCCAAAAATACCACGGGTATACAGCTAAGAGAAATGAATTCCTCTGCCACCAAACGTAAATATGTTTGAAGAGATCAACTTACTAAATCTATTAAATATACTCTGTCAGACATTCTTCTATACTGGTTGTCCTGGGACTGAACAAACTGAAGGCACTATTCAGTACAGCCATCTTAGGCAATCTTTACCTAAGATTCATACAACAACCCTTGCACTTTTCCCCGTCTTCAATTATCTTTGGCATATATGATTCGCAACGCTTATACCAATACGGAGTGGTTCTTCGAATAATAATCCAATCGGTTTCTCCATATTAACAACGTTAAAATGGTCAAAAACTTTGATAGTCGGTGAGTTAACTATCAAAGAAAAACAAGTGTGCGAACAACGATCTTATTTCCAGATGGAAATTATATCGATCAATCACCAATCAACTTTTATCCTTTAAATTAATTTATCATTGATTTATTTCATTAATTTACTTATCTCCTGTTTCCATATGTTCTAAATTCTTATTTTCTATTATCAGTAAACATTTCTGATACTTATTTGGAAAACATTTCCAAAACTCCTTCACTCGGTTTAAACCGATGTTTAAATCAAACATCGCCATGCCAACTCAAACCATTTCACTCGTTAACTAAATTCTCTTAACCATCCTTCACTATCAAACCTTACCATTCCTTAGTTAAGAAGGAAGTCAATCAAGTTGGGGTATAATTACCTCTCAGACCTTAGCTGAACAACATTTTAACTTCGAAATAGTCAAAATTTATCTTTTAAATCTTTAACAAACTTCTTTACGTCTCTCTCGGATTCTATTTACGAATCCACTTCTTTATTGAAAACATTGATTATAACGATAACGTTATAATCCCTACTTTCGAAATATCTAACTTCCATTATAAACTTTATTCTTTAATGTGAATAAATAAATAAACACCTGATTTATAAATAAATAAATCTTGATTTAAACACCGGAAAGTATTAGTACTTTCTCGAATTTGATATAATTGACTTTGACGTATAACTCTCTTTCGAGTAATCTCTATTTGATTAACTCTTCTTCGAATAATCTATATTCTATTTTCTCTCTTCGAATAACTCATATTCGATTATCTCTCTTCGAATAACTTATAATTGATTATCTCTCTTCGAATAACTTATATTCGATTAAGCCACTTCGAATAACTTACATTCTATTAACTCACTCTTTCGAATAAACCATATTCGATCTATTTCTTTAAATTAAACTAGAATCGATAACTCCTTTCGATTAAACTATAATCGATAACTCCTTTCGATAAAACTATAATCGATAACTCCTTTCAATTAAACTATAATCAATAACTCCTTTCGATTAAACTATAATCGATAACTCCTTCCTTTAACTCTATTCGAATAAACTATATTCGACTAACTCCTTTAACTCTATAAGAATAACTATATTCGATACTCCTTTAACTCTATTCGAATAAATTATATTCGATACTCCTTTAATTCTATTCGAATAACTATATTCGACTAACTCTCTTGGATTAACTCATTTGGATTAACTCGGTTTGAATAACTCATCCTGACTAACTTAACTTAATTAACTCGACTTATTTAACTCAACTTGACTAACCATACTCGACTAACTCAACTCGACTAGCCATATTCGATTAACTTCTTTTGAATAACTATATTCAATTTACTTACCTTCGAATACCATATTCGATTTACTTAACCCGATTCACCTAACTTGATTAACTCTAACTCAATTAACTCTAATCGATTAACTCTAATCGATTAACTCTAACTCAAATAATTTATATTCGATTAACATTCTTCAATTAACTAATATTCGATTAATTCTCTTTCGAATAACTAAATTCGATTAACTTCATTCGAATAACTAATATTCGATTAATTCTCTTTCGAATAACTTATATTCGATAAACTCACTTCGAATAACTATATTCAACAACTTCTTTTGTTTATCAATAACTCCCTTTTTATCTTTATTTATTTTCTAGATAATTAAATTCTTTTTCAATTCTATTTGTAAATGTTTTACAAATATTTCTCTTCTTGAATTCTATTTATTTTCCAAATAAATAATCCCTTTATACTTCTATTTATTTTCTAAATAAATATTCCTTATATGATTTTATTTATTATCCCAATAAATATTCCTCTTTATAAAATCCATTGATTTTATAAATAAATTCCTTTTTATAAAATCCCTTGATTTTATAAATAATTTCTCTTATTAATAAATTCTAATTCATTTTATAAACAAATATCCCTTTTATGAAATCCTTTGATTTTATAAATAAATTTCCTTTTTATGATATCTTATTCTATTTATTTAATAAATAAATATTTCCTTTGTCTTTCTATTTATTTAAATATTTCCCTTTCGATTCCATTTGTAAGTGTTTTACAAATATTCCCTTTAGGGTTCTCTTTGATTTTATAATTAATTTTCTTTTATAAAATCCTTTTTCCTTTTGTATATAAAATCCATTGATCTTATATAAATAATTTATTTTCAAAATATACTTTAAAAATCCCCTTTTTACATGCCGGTATTTCTTACGGTATTTAAATTACCAAATCACAATGATCGATATCATTTAAACACACATCATCATCAACATATTTTATATCACATCATATATTACGATATATGAAAACAGTAAAATAAATGTTGAGGAATCCGGTTGGATTCCTCCAAACTGATTCCCTGCATCACAGTTGTTACACAACATAATTAACATCGATTTCATTTCAATATGAAATATTCTGCAAAACAGAATCAATATTTGATTAACGATTTATATATATATATCGTTATCTATTATTTCAACCAATACATAAGCAATTCAACCAAATAATGAACACACGGAAATCAACAGATACTTATCAGTTCAAGGAATACATTATAAAAATATAACTGTTCTGAGTTGGTCAGTTTTACTCACATTGGACGATCATCATTAATAACGATAACCATCGCTCGATTTGATTTAGATAGACAATTTATTTTGCTATAAATAGTAATGAGCACCAATCCACTCCTAGTCATTTCCGGTGCGTAGCCGTCGTCCATACGATCCCAACGGATCAGACGGTTTGAAATTCTGATATCGTATGATGGAGATATCTAATTTACAAGTTATACGATTAATTACATCAATTAAAAACTTAGATTTTAAATTCTAAATGGGTTCATATTGAAATTAGGCCATGCCCATTTCCTACCAAACCAGACCCGTCATACACTCCTTCCTTATATCCAAACCCAACTTCAGGAACCCGCCATTAACGCAACTCCATCCGTCACTACCTCCACCGTTAGTTCATGAACTAACAAACCGAAATTGCCACCTTTCTCTCCTTTAAATTCTCTTCCACACCATGACGCTCAAGTGAAGTTCGAACTCTTCCAAACAATGCTTTCGAACAGCACATCCATTAAAGGCTTAGAAGACATCGACACTTTTTTTTTTGAACCCTATTTCACCAATTCATGTGTACGCACTCCCAATCCCCTCAAGAACAAGAATAGAACAGTAAAACCTTACTCGAAGCTTCTGATATACGATTCCTGAATCCTACCCTTGCCGTGGAAAAATAACCGCGCACCCAAAATTTACATCAAGCCATGTACAGAATATATGAAATTAAAGCTCATGACTTTCTGAGTCTTATGAATCCAAGATTGATGAATTTCATTAACGTTTTGATTTATTGTGGATTTTCAAAGGGGGAAATTTGGTTTTGCTGAGAAAAGCTTTGTGGCGGCTTGTTCTTCCTTGAACAGAGAGGTTGTGAATTAGGTTAACGGTTGTGAGGGTTATTTATAGAAAATTTCTTTGATTTTAGAGGACAAAGAACTTCCACATTTTTGGATTCTGTGAAAGAAAGGAAGTGGCGTGGCTCTTTTTATTTATGTGGAGTTATAATATACGTTTTTGCATACCACCACGTGGTAAAGAATTTCATTCCTTAACAAACCATTGTCGATAGAAGTAAACATACCGTTGTGATGGACAATGTGTAAGGATTCCAAAAATATAATAATATAGGTCCATTAACTTATTTTGTGAAACCCCAAAATCTTGATATAAGGTGTAAAATACTCCATAAATAAAAAGTGCTTATTTTACGAAATAAAAATTTTAGTAAAATTCTAAAAATTAAATTATACCTACGTCTCAAAGATCCTGTCTAAATTCGAAGCCAATATTTAATTAAAATTTAATATATCGTTATGGTTTATAAATGATTCTACTGCGACTATTTTAAAATTTGATTTGGACGTAAATCAAAATCTACACAATGAAATCCCGATTTTTCTCTTTCATTAGAAAAATATACTTCACCAGCTCCAAACGTTTCTTGTTTTACAGAAATCCGATTTAAAATGAATTCTATATATTCAATTGAAGTTTGAATCGCCAAATAATGAACTGCCACGCCATTTGATGCTCGATTTTAATAATAATATAATTATACGTTCAAACTGTCGTTATTTAAATATATTCGTTATTCTAATTCAATTCCAAAATGAATTATATATATTTTGAATTGTCCAGTTTACACTATATCATCAATTCACTATTTCCGACTATTTCAGAAATTAAATATATTATTTAATTATTTTATTAACTAAATATTCACTAGTTATTTTAATTTAAACCATTTAAATTTCCAAACCATTATTTTAAATAATTAAATAAATTAATTATTATACCATATACAAATACGGGACATTACACACAATCCCCAATATTTGCAATAATAATTGTTACGCCCCAATCCCAAATTACAGATTATGTTTCTCGATTGTATAAAATTGATTATGCCAACATTTCCATATTCCAACTGCACGTATGCATAATAAGATTTACGTCTAGGTTCGAGATAACCTAGATTCAAAAATAAAAAGGGGAAGGAGAATAAAAGGAACAATTATTGTAACATGAATCTTGAATCAAATTAATAATTGGGGAATGATGAACGATAATAATACTATTACGCAACATATTTATTATAATTCCACTCACCTTGACTGGATTGGAGAAATAAACGATTTGTCGTTGATGTAGAACGCTGATTTGATCTTCTTATTTGATTATTGGTGAGGAGCATTAATTGTTGGTGAATAATTTTGCTACTTGATTTGATTAAACTCCAAAGTTGATGAAGAGCTTTCAATTTAATTTAGTGTTTTGGGGCGGCGGCCATGTTTGGTTGAAGTTTGGCGGCATGGAGGTGTCAAAAGGAATTGTTTATGAATTAGGGTGAGGTCTTGCTATGTATTTATAGGTGTAGAAAGTGTTTTAGAACCCTTAGATTGACCTAGAAGCCATCAGATCCATACAACACATTAAAACACGTCAAAAGTGCTCAAAAATGAACTCGGCCTGCTTCTGTACAGAAATTCACGTCCCAGGTTGAGATAGGTCGACATCCCCAAGGGGTAGGTCAATAACATAGTCGACCTCCCCCTTGGAGGTCGATCTCATGTTCGACCTGGCCAATTTTTTTCATGTTCTGAGCTGGTTGATTTCTGAATTTTTCTTGCATTTTTCGAAGGCCATATCTTCTTCATAGAAGTCCGATTTTCGCAAACTTGGACTCTCTTCCAAGCAAAATTTCGAGAAGAACATAATGGTGAAATCCATATTACTTTATTCCTGATATTTAAATTAAGTATCTTTATCTTATTATTTTCTCCGTTACACACACTGTTATTAAATCAATCTTTCTTTCTCTTTCACGCATTAATTAATTTCCATTTTACATCACCATTATTAACCTATCTATGCATATATATATATATATACATTTTTATCTATATATAAAAAAATGCGGGGTGTTACAGTAGGAGACTTAGTGTTTTATCAAAGTATCACCTTTGAGGAATGTGGTTCGCTTCGGATCAGTAGGGAAGTTGGCACCAAGGTTTGTGGGACCATTTCCCATAACCAACAGAATTGGCCAAATGGCCTATAGAGTGAAACTCCCAGAAAATTTATCCGGTGTTCTTGATGTTTTCCACATCTCTCATCTGCTTAAGTGCTTGCATGATACCGCATAAGTTGTTGAACCGAGTATGTTGGAAGAAGTAGAAGTGGAACGGGATGCGACAGTCAGACAAGTCCCTACCCGTATTCTGTAATAAAAAGTTAAGAAATTGTGCAATAAATAGATCAAGTTGCTAAAGGTTCAATGGGGAGATAGCCCAGAGGATGCGACTTGGGAGACCAATGATAAGATTCGTGCTTCGTACCCTTTTCTTTTCGAGGGTACGTTCTTAACTCCTTTTTAAATTTTTTATCAGTACATGTTTCTGTCAGCTGAGAATATCTTATCCATAGTATTTTTCGGCCTTTAGATAGGAATCATATGGATGTAAACATGTGTTTGAAAAATGTTATGATTGATGGATGAAAGTGGATGCAAGTGCTTGCTAGTGGTTGCCTGTGGACGCGTATACACACATATTAGGCACTAGATTGGCTCAATCACTCTCATATTGCATATGGATGTGTGTGCATTTTCTTTTCTTTTATGGATGGAAATGGTTGAGTTAGCATATGGATGTTGTATATGGATGTTGCATTTGGACGAATGAATGTGCACACATGTAGAACTCACATGATATAATAGGATTATTTGCATACATATTGGATTCATGGCACTAACATACATTGCATTAAGGAGGTCAACTGATTTAGTAGACCGCCAGATTTTCGCATTAGTATTAGGACATATACACACACCTTTGCATATATTCATATAAGCATTAGAAGTCTTTAAGGACAATGGACGCCAGTGATTGGTGAATGAGTTGATGGATGAGGGATGGTAGGATATGCATTCTTCTAAACTTGGTGATTTCAGGACAAAATCCTTTGAGTAGGGAGAATGTAACACCCCAAATTTTTAACAACATTAAATAATAATTAATTTAATATTCAGAATTAGAGGAAACCGAATGCACCATAATTCTGTTCAGGATAGACATTTGGTTTGTGTAAGCTCGTATGAAGAAGTTATGAGGGTTTTATGTTTTGTATACGTGTAGAAAGGTAATATATATATATATACACACACACACACGCATGAGTCAGAATGAGTCAGAATTTTATCTAGAATAGTTCGAATTTGAAAAATTCGATAGGGCGTTAAAAATCCCGCTCTAGGGGGTCGACCCCCCAAGAGTGGTGTCGACCTAGGGGTCGACCCCCCTTAAGGGGTGCTGACCTATGGGTCGACCCACCCACAGGGGTGTTGACACCCCAATGGCTGACATGGCACTCGGTTTCAGGGGGTCTGGCAGCTTTATATATGTGTCCTATTCTCCTATTTTCTTCATTGGAAATCATGAAGGCCATATGCTGCCGAGATACGAACTGAGACAGAACCGTTTTTTACAACAACATACCTTGCAAATCAAATTCAGAAATTCAAGATCCGTTCTTTCTCAATTATCTAAATCTAATGCTGTGAGTTTCTAGTTGGTTTTAGGTTTAGATAAATAAAAGTAAATTGTGAAATATTATGAATTGGATATGTTGTAAGCTATGGATCTATGCTATTGTTAAATCTTATACTATGTCATAATAGATCTACACTTTTTAATCTAACGCAACTGTGATTATTCTATTATGTTACCTATATGGATCTTGACTTGTAATTATATCGTGTTGAATGTAAATCTGTTAATTTGGACAGTTGCAACATTGGTTAGATCCAATTCTTCATGTAAATCATCTTTCACCTGTCATATTGCGATCAACTTAGATAAGTTGTAAAATGGACGTGAGAACCTATATTTAAATATAAACACGCTATTATTTCATTCTAATGGTGTTAGATCTACTTTAACCTCTAGATCAGAATTATGTGATCTAATTTATAACATTATGTTATCATGTTATATCAATTCCAATTCGACATCTAAATTGCTAATTTGGATCTTACTATGCTAGAATCAATTGACTGCCACCAGTTCATCAGTTTTATGTCACCTTGTTATGATATTAATTACATGTTCATTCACCTTATTATCATGCTAGTTATGTTCATGCCAATATGATCTCTTTAGTTATATTCCCATTATTTTCCCTATTATCGTTTATGACTAGGCTATTGTCTAGCTTATGCATGCCGGGGGAGAAGGGATAATATTGGCATAATTTGAATATGAACATTATTGGACATATAATTCAAATGAAGATAAAAAGAAAAATAATCATCTATAATGACATTGGTAGATTTGGATAAAAATGGAATGTCTAGTAATTACAATCAGGAATTGTAATTGCACTTATGACACGAGGTTAGGTTGCACTAGTGGTGGAAGTCTACCCGGACCCGACCGGCATATCCAGCAGCCACTAATGTTTAAGCTAATGTGAGAGGTCTCAGTGTACAAATATGAATCATGCTAAGACACGAGGTTAGACCCAACTGTGGAATAAGATTGCCCAGACCGACTGGCATATCCAGCATCCATACGTTGTAGATCTAATGTGGGTGGTCTAGCCCATTATAACCATAATTAAACATGGTAATGAATTGGACTGCTTAACCTAATTTAATCCATAAGGATTGCATGATTATGAACTTAAGATAGGGTTAAGTAAAATTGGATGGGCAGTGGGTGGGTTAAGTAAATTAGAGGGGGTGGGTAATGTAACGAACCAGAAAATTCGATGCTCGAATATTCGACACAAATACATCCCGTGTCCAAACTCGAGTACCGAAAATCTAGAATGTTAAAGAAAAAAGTTAGAGGGTGAGATAAAAAAGAAAGAAATACTAGAATAGAAGAAGAAGAAGAAGAAGAATTAAACACAATACACAAAATCTCACATCACAGCGGAACAAAATATAATACAGAAATAGATCTTTATTGTAAAACTTGAAATAATACTTATAGTTATCAGAGTACAGCGGACACTCAATTCATCTAGACAATTACAACAGTATGTCATCTTTTACAGCAAACAGCGGAATACTATATATATCATACGTCTGATCTCCTTTAGCTCACCTCCTAGAATCTGTATCATCTAACCCTGAACCTGTACAACTCGACCTGAACCAACTGGGTCTGGTCCCGAGCATTACAAATGCCAAGGTCAGTCCGGTGAACCGGCATGAGAAAAAACCCACTAAATTATTGGTATCTTCCAACTTGATTTTAAAGTAAAAAATCATTTTGAAAGAAAAGAATAATCGTAAGACCAATCCACACATAAACACAGACGGTTTTTACCTTACAATAACCCAAACCATTTTTGAAATCAATATCTTTATTGATATTATAATAGTGTCTAAATACGAATAAATATCAATCTAACAGAATACTTGCATCTCACCCTCTAGATATATATTATACAATCAAAACCGTGGGCGCTTATTCGGGATTGGATTTTCAACTATGACAAGGTATGGGACCACCTACCGATAGTGTATCTCTAGAGGGGAATACACTGGGTTCAAAACGAACGCCTTGCAACCCGGCCAACACATGACCGACCACTCATTTCTCTTGAGTGTATCAATATACTTTGACCTACGGTTATTAGCAACATAACCGTTCCTAGGAGATACAGAAGCGAAAAGAAGTAACAATATGAATATTCTCTAAATGGTGACAATACACCCAAATGGGGGCAACAAACATAGCCATGTAGTCTGCCCGATTTTTTTCATTTCCCGGTTGAGAGGCTTGAGGTTATAATTGTACTTCTATGTCATTTTCCACCATTCACTTTGAATGTCACATCGCCAGATCCACCAGATATCACTTATTGACGTCCATAAAAATATTCAAGTGTTCAAGCTACGAGAAGGTGTCTTCTCCGCTATCAACAGATATATGTTTGTGGAAATCAATGTACGTGGTCTGTTGGAAATACTTTGTCAGACATACGCCCATACAAGTTATCCTGGGACAGGACAAACCAAAGGCACTCTCCAACCGCATCCTAAGAATCACCCAATGGATCAGTAGCGTGTAGTCCTTGCAATCTGTCGATTTCTAGTACGATAGGATCACCATTAGAATATCTCCGAGCGCGACTCCAAAGGCTCCGACATGTAGTCCTCTCGTTTTTTAAGATCCACGGTCTTCACAGCTCCATCTTCAATCAGCATCTTTCACGTTATGTATTAGTTGGTTCGGAATGGTTTTCGAATAAATTCGATCTCGTTCTTTCCGTACCAACAATCGTATAGACCAGATTTGATAGCCGGTTATTTAACTATCAAACAAAACAACAATTTGTCCACAAAAGAAAATTGAATTCACTGTTTCAATATCCTTACCATTTTAGCCTCCTTTTGATCAACCATTCGTTAATTCAAAACTACTCCATTTTTTAAATTTCTAAACAAATAGAAAATTTCCATATCCATTATCATTTCAAACTAGATTTTTCCCTCGAACTTATCACCCTTCACATATCCTACTCAACAACCACGATTTTCAACACATTGCTACAGCTATTATTGAATACTCCATCTAAGGATATGATTTGCAAACATTTGCTAAATATTCATTATTTATTTCTAAACTGGAATGATATTTTCTTATAACGATATCATTTCATTAATTAACACAATTTTGGTTTAACCTTTGAAAAACCAAGTTTTATACGAAAAATCTTCATAAATATCCTTATAGTTTTATTTTAACTCCACTTGGTTTTTTTTCTATAACCTGCATTCTATATTACATATTCATATATAAGTATCATTTGTAAACTCCATACCATTTATTATCTAAAATCTTATATAAATTCTTAATAAAATTTATATACATTATTTAAATCAGTTCGACTTAAATTAAATTAGAATTTATAATTCAAAAACCCTTCCTAACTTTCCCTATGACGGATTTCCATTCTCATCTCTTTTGCTTTAACATTTATTCACCGCACCCGTGAGTAAAATCTCTCAACACCAATCCTTACTTGATTTATTTAGTCAAATTCGATATTATACATAAAACTTCGAGTTTCACTCTATTTATAAATTCTAATTATAGAGTTATATCATCTCTTTTATATTTTCCATGTAACTGGAAAATTCCAATCTATTTAAATATCAATTTTAAATTTGTTTTCCATTTCTCAACTTCTAACGAATGAAAAGTCTAATTATTCATTCACTATAAGCGAGATATTTATCTCAACTTTATCATCATTCTGAATGTTTTACCTAAAAATATGATTTACAAAACCATCATCGAACATTCCATAAAATATTCTTTATAAACCCCTTTATAGTTTTATTATAGCTTATCTCAGTTTATTTTCAATAGCTTCATCCCATAAAACATTCATATATGAATAATATTTGCCAAATCTTTATAATTTTATATGCATTATCTAAAATCATATATAAAGTCCTTATATTATTTAGAATTTATAATTTAAAACAACCCTTCCTTCATTTACAAAATATTTGCTTTACACTTTATTTATTTCAATCGCGAAATATATTTCTTATAGCGATTCATATTTGACTAATTTAGTCAATTATATTTCGTACATAAAAATACCAAGTTTCAGTTATAACTTCTAGTTATAGAGTTATCTTATATTCCCCTTTTGTACATGGAAAATTCAAATCCATTTCAAATACTGGTTTCAAATCCGATTTTTATTTGCTTCCAAATTCAAACTCAAAATATATTTTTCCCAATTCCGCACATAGTAGTCGTTTCATTTCTTTATAAATGTTGTTTATAAAATCGCTCAAAAACAAATTTGTTTTAGCAAATATTTTCCTTTAAATCATATTTATAATTCAGATTTTAGATGAACATTTCTAAATAAATATTTTCCCTTGAGAAAATTACAATCTTTTTTAAAATAATGGTTTATTTTTGAATTCCCATTTGTTCACCAATTTCTTTCATACTTCACATTTTTTTCAAATTTCCAAACTTAAATTTCACTTCTTATAATGTTGTTTATAAACTTACTTCTTCACGATATTTATTTAAACAAATACTTGCTTTTAAATTCTATTTAATTTGGATTCTAACTAACCGCTCTCATTTGAAATAAATATTTTAAAACTCCTTTTATATTCAAATTCCTGTTTTGAAATCCGTATTGTTATTTAGGATATTTAAAATATCCAAAATCAACAATTGGGTTCACTAACACATCCGAATACACCATAAACGGTCATAGGTTATAATCAAATAATATACCAGTATACATATGAAAACAAATAAATAAATGTTGAGCAATCAAGTTGGATCCCTCCAACCTATTTTTCTTGCATCCACAGAAGTTAGTCAACAATAATAATACCCATCCTGCTTCGACATCGCAGTACAAAATATCATCCACTATATATATTGTGGGGCGCATAGGGAAATCCTTCGCTAATGGTACTATAGGCATCCACTAATGGTACTGTGGGTATATCCAATCACCAGTACTGTTTTTATATAATATTGTTATATATTATTATCACTTTATATCAATCAATTTATCAACCATCAAGTAATAAATAAATTTTGAACTATTAAAATTAGTTCCCAATAATTAACTAAGTGAGTTTAACTCATCTAGGTTTGTCGTGCTGAATATCCTGCTTAAAATCACATATCGTCCTAGCTACTCACGTTCTCGATCCATCTTGAATAATTTACCTACTATTTTCATTTTATTTACCTATTAACATACTAATTTAAATTAGCTATTAAATTATCCTATGAAATTTAAATTTTGAATCACCTTATTGCTTTGCCAATTGTTTGACTAACCGATGAAGCACATGTCGATCAACTCCACCATTCACTTATAGCCGTTGCTGCTACCCCTGTCTTGCCACTCAGATCATTGCTTACTGCCTTGATTCCATCATTCCATCATCGCCCAAAATACCCCACTATCTATCCCTCAACCGCACCAGTTTGTCATTAGACAGTGCATAATCTAACCAACCTCTCATTGTTGCAAGCCCCCTTTCATTTACGATCCCACTATACTGTCATTTTGAGATCCTCCTTCCCTAAAATTCAACACAGTGTTACATTCGACCTTCAGATATTCAACACCTTAGCAAAATTCGTCCAAACGCTTGCAGTCGGCTTTCGCAAATCTCCATTGTTTCACGTCAGAACATTTGACACCCCACTATCCTCAAATCACACACATCTAAACCAACATCAAGACTGCATCCACTCCTTACTCAACATTGCGTCCCTTGATTCAATCGAGTTTATTTAACAATAATTTCATTCCAGTTTACAACCCATATGATGTCGGCCTCCCCTGAATTCGCAGCACATCCATTCATAAAAATCATCAGGATCGATATCAGAAAAGAACTCCACTTCAGCTCAATTTGGTTCGGCATCTGCTGAACCGTTAGAGAATTCTAACTCCCTCAATCGCACCATTTTCACTAGCGTCGGCCTTTGCAAGAACCACAACCCCTTCCTATCGCACCTCGGGATCTCCTCCGATGAACCCTTACTTAAACCACCATCGAACGCGAGTTCGAACCAGTCACCTTCGCCCTCGGGTCCCTTTCTTCACTCGCGAGTCCCCGCCTTGAGTCGAGCCCAGTGACTTTGAGAGCTTCCGGAAATTTGTATTGCGGTTTTCATTTTGACTATTTTCTTTTTGTTTTTGATTCTATCGGTGGATGATATTTTGATTTGGACTGAAAGAGGAAAAAAAATTCAAAGGGAATGATGCGAATTTGTTTGAGTGCGAAGGAAATGCAAGGCCGACACCTTAATTTATAGGAGCAGAGAGGAAACGATAAGAACAATGTCAGTATCGATTGTACAGGTAGGTTTTAGGCATTGACATTAGGGAATGATGGGTTTACACTAAAAAAGGAGCATGGACAAGAAATTGAAAGCGATAATGAAACATGGAGACGGAGTAGTTTCAAAGACTATGTAATGACCCCTTATTTTTAATCCGTTCAAATCGACAATAAACCACACATGTCGACCCAAACAAATCGCAAATGCAGGTAGTTATTGGGAAAAGAAGAAAAAGAAAGAAAGAAGAGAAAAAAAACAATCACAGAACCTTACAGCGGAAGGACAATATATAATAAACAAATAGCAGTTTTAGAAGCAGTTGAAATATGTATACATTGACTATAACCTTCAATGATTATCAGAGTTACATATACATACAGCTGTACATAATAAGCAGCGGAAAAATAATGTAGCGGATATACATATGTATAGGTAATAGATATACCAAATCTTCGTCTTCGATCTGCAAAGCACAGTCATCTTCGGTAACTGCAACGTCTGCTGACCCGAGCGTATTGCATAAAAGAAAACACAACAAACACTCTGATCAACACTAAATCATCTCATATTAGTCCAATCAAAGTACGAAATAACATCAGTGTCATGGGTACAGTAACTCAAGAGATGTTACGGGATTTTTCCATCTCTCAAGGATCCGTTAAACTAATACATACATAATATAGTATGCTATTATGATAGTGTCTATCCGGTAAAGTATAAATACTAAAAATAGCGTAAGCGGGATTACCATATTACCCTTACGCCGTTTATAGGCATCAACAGTCTATACAGTACCGTAAATTCACCGTACTGGTGTTATCAGAGGGCACTCCATAGAAGGTAATGCTAAATCAAAATCGTATGGGGCTCGATACGGATATATATGACAAGGCACTCGAGGCAATGCCCAGGGTAGGATTCTACCAATTGCACTCCCGGACCGGTGGTAACGCATAGCAGCCACTACCGCCCACCTCGGAACACACTCCCAAAGTCATAAATGGGCCCAAATCATCATCATCATCATCATAGTCATAGAAATATTATCGAAGAAGTGTGTCCGATCAAAGGTGCTACCTCAATTAGTCACGGTATAGCTCCTGTTTTAGTCATTTAAATTATGACCCAAAGGTCAGGGCTATTTCAATATCGTTCATCTTCTTCGATTCAATAGTCGCCTCCATGTGATCGTACTCATTTTGGATATGTCATAACGTTCACAGTTGTCAAAGTGGTATCGACACTGACAGAGAGTATGCCTTATGTCGACTCCAGTCTCTTTGACAACCAACGCTTACATCTTTCGCATCGGTTGGTTCTTTTATATTTCACAAAGGTTCGATTCATCTCAAATATCATATTCTGTTTCGAACCAAGTTTATATTCAAATAGAATATATTTCCATATCTTTATATTATAATCATATAATATTTTGAAATCGACCTTTATTCCAATAGAATATATTTCCTCAAAGATTCCAATTTATTCCAAATCGATTTATGTTTGAAATACATTCGTATTCAAATAGACTATATACTTTCACTTCAACTCATTTCAATTTCTTTTGGAGATAAATTTATATTCGGATAGAATATAATCCACATTTCCATATAAAGATCGGTTAAAAATCGACTCGTGTTCAAAGAGGATATGACTTAAATCTCAACTCCATTTGAAACAATGGTTTAAATCCAAACACCTTTCATTCGGAAGAAATTTACACTTAATAGAAATATAACTGCGAAAATAGCTATTTATAAGGAAATCTTTATATAAAAGAATATATACCTATATAGAATATAATAGTTAGAACAGGATAAGGTAAATTTTAAACTCTATATATATACATAAATTAAAAGTTTACTATATAGTTTACAAAATAAATAAAAGGAAAATTTGTTATAATAATATAGTTATAGGTAAAAGTTTAAATAAATACATTCTTAAGGGAAGGAATAGTTATTTGAAATAACAGTGTAAATATATATATATATATATAAATCTTTAACTAAAATCATTCCTTTCTTCCGAACTTCAATACTTGAATCTAAACTCCAGTTTCAATGGAGGTTTCCTGGCCCAATGTCCTATCCCAAACCCCATTCCAAATCCACTTCCCAAATTCAAGAATTCAAACATACTCGAATTAAGTTTAAAACACTCCAAGACTCTCGATTATCATTATTCCCATATTAAATTCAATAAGAATTTATAAAATTCGAGTCTGCCCAATCCTTGAAATCCCAAATCATATAAATTTTGGATCTTTAAAACTTCAAATTCATCTTAGGAAAATTTCCTTAATTTTTTTTTTAAATAACAATCAAGATTCAGATCATTAAAGGAAGAATAAAATTTTATCGAAATCGACACACTCCTTTAAATGAATTTTCCTCAAATAAAATTTAAATATTTAAATCACTTAACCAACCGATGTCTGTATATAATTATCTATCCAATGGCCAGGTGATTTAAATTTAATTTCTTGATATTTCAGGGATGGATCTATCATTTCAATCCAAATCAGGGTCACATAGGTTTATCATTTCACTCTGCGTTCTTAATTTATTCTATCGATAAATCCCGGTTTATTAGATGCCCGTTACATCAAAGTAAATTAGGATTCATCGTCAATGATTAGCACACAACAGCCATATACTGAAATAAGTACATTTCAAGCAATACTCATTTGAAAATCACCCAAATCATCCATCACAATACTTCGTCCTATTAATTAAGATTAATATGTTCTATAGGTTTTCAAGGATCAGAAATCCCAACTAGTAATTTAATTAAATTAAATAACTAATTATTGATCTAAATTCCAGATTAATATACTTGCATGTCAGTTTCTAAGCAATACATCATCAATCAACACAACCATGCAACTAAATATATTTCACAATTTAATTAAATAAATATGGGAATAATTTAGTTAGTCGGGAGTGAGAAAATCACTCACCTTTGAGTCTTAATTGGATTGGACGTCCAAAAGAAGCCCAAATTTTGACAGTCACCAGACACAGCCAAACCAGCGTCAAAACGTCCGTAATTCTGCCACGATCCCAACGCAACAAACCGCGTCCAAATCCGAGTTAAAACGAGAAAGTTATCAATGTTTTACTATTTGAAATTTAAAATATATAAATTAATTAAACAATTTCTCTCACCCACTAACAGTCCGACACGTCAGCTCACTCCTCCCGCTCCTTCCTTCTGCTACAGTAAATGACGAAAATAACCCATAAAATGCCAGCTTTGACCACCATTTGTCGTCGACTCCGGCCACCGGACGCCTCCAGACCACCACCAAACTTAAGCACACCGAAAACCGCACCTTTTCCACCCACCGCCGTCACCTCCGGTGGTCCCCACCGTTGCCGCCGATTCCATGAACATAATGCATTTTAAACCCTAAACCTCGATTTCCCGGCACCCCCCTCAACTATAAAACGAGCGAGCACCTCCTTTGGACTCGTATGGATGTCCTCTTCAATACCCAGATCCCCGAATTTGCGATTAAGTCCCGAATCAAAAACCCCCAAATTTAGCTTTAGGGTTTCGATATCCATAACTTTGACCGAGATTTTCTGGTAACTCGGTGCACTACATGTCGAAACGAATTGTAGATCTGGATTCTACTCGTCGAGAGCTTCGATCTGATATATAATATTATAGGTTTTGGAGAGATTTTATTTTTAGCTTGTATTTTATTTTCTAGGTTTTGAAAAATCATTTTCTGCCATTAAAAAAATTTTCTTGGAGGAGGAAAGTAACGTATTGTTAAAATGAGCTGATGAGGGAGATATGGAATTTTAATTACCTATATTAGAAGGCACAATATGATAAACACTCAGTTATTCTATATCTCTGATTCAATTCGCGTTTTATCCCGTGCGATCACGTAACAAGTCCGATTATTCTAAAAATTGAAATCCTATAATAATTCGCCGTTCTGGATCCAATGGCGCCAGTTTCGTCGAATTCTGAGACATTCTCGAAAACCGTTAAATTTCACTGTTAATTAATCGATAAAATATTCAATTATTCAGTTAACTTTTATTTTCTTCAATTTAAATATTCTTTAAATTCAAATTTAAATCAAACAATAATTTAAAAAATTTCTATAAATAAATTTCACACATTTTGAGTCTAATTTGATTATTTAAATCTTTGATTTGAATTTCAGTTATTATTTCTTGACCTAGAATTCTCCATTCACCAATTAAATTTGAATTTCCATTTTAAACTAAACAACTCAAATTTATTTAAATTTAAATTGCAATTTCTGATAAATGACTCGATTTAACTTCAACTTCAAATATTATCTCAGAATTTCAACATCTACCAAATTAAATTCAAATTCAAATTATAAATTGAGCAACCTAACTTATTTACCTAATAATTATTATATTTTCAAATTACAACATTCCAATATGACTCAAATGAAAAGAAAAAAAAACTGTTTACTTTCAATTCAAACCTTTATCATTATAAAATCAACAAAATATTGATTTTAACCAATATTATCCCATTTAATTCATTTAAATCTATATTTAAATATACTGAAATTTTCTGGTTTGTTACATTCTCCCCCACTTAAAATCTTTTCGTCCTCGAAAAGAGAACGTAATAAGGTATTAAACAAATCATACTTTCAATCCATACATATAAATAACATTTATAAGATAAGTTATAGTTATAAAATATCATAAATTTCTAACTCCCGAAATCACGGAAAATTTCTGCAGCATCTCCTTTGTATGGAGAAGTCCGGAAAATCACAACATATATAAAATTCAAATATACATCTCATCATTCGATGAGGCTTCCCAAAGATGGGGAAAACAAAATATAAAACCACCAAAACCATGTAACATAAGCACGTACCTCCGTTAGCGTTTTATTTGCAAGTTTCATTTACCTTAGCAATTTAGTATTTAGCGCAAGCGAGCTCCAGGGCGTAGCGCGACTTCCTTACACCTGCTACACACTCATATACACATAAGAATCAATCATATATACGATATATAGCAATTGTATACAACTTACATATATCGACCATTTCAATTCCAACCAAGATATTCATAACAGGCCAGCGAACAAATTGGAGTTTAACACCCCTTAGATAATGGAATTGGACTAAGACACACGTGGAAAAAGTTTTAGCATTTGTTTCAGGCTTTCCGAATTGTCCGGATTCGTTGAATTCTGATTAATCGTTCAAAAGTTATGACAGTTTTAGTGGAAGCGAACACCTCAGCCCATACACTGGAAAATGCAGATCTGAGTTGTTCAACCCAGATTTTAACCCTTTAAACAGAAAATTTTCAATAAGCATATCAGAGAAAAGTTTTAGTTCAGATTCTGGCCTTTCCGAATTGTACTCGCATATTAAATTCCGACGCTCTGATAGGAAATTATGGTCAAAACAAGGTTGGTATACGCTTCAGGTTTTGATTTTTCCGCGCATAGTACTACAACTAAATCTTGGATTTCAACCTAATTAACTTGAAAATTAGGCAAGGCACTATTAACAGAAGTTTTAGTTCAGTTTCTTAGGTTTTCAAAAAGTCCGGAATCATTGAATTCCGATCATCCACTCAAAACTTATGGCCAATTTAGTTTCAACTTATCGAATAGTTCAGTTTTCGCTTAAGTGTCGATTTATTTATTTGGGATTCAACTTTCGCATTCCAAAACTTAAGCAAAGCTTTACCATCAAAATGGCTAGTCGTTCCATATGTTCATAACATGATTTACATCTTCTGGTACCTAAATCTGTTTTCATATATTTCATCATCGTCCATATTACATTAAGCTCATAAACAACTCATCCATTTCGTTTGTTCTTGTTCATTCATTCGGTTACTTACCTTATTCCTATATTTTCCTTATTAAGTTTCCCATTTCATGGCGAGTATTAAATCCTAGTTAAGATTTTGGTTTATTTTAACCTTCTCACTACTTTTGATTATCTTAAATCATAAATCCATTAACATCGGTCAACCCATTCAATTTGCATTACTTATTCCTATTACTCATCCTTACTTCATGAGCGTCGTTCCCATTCATTTAACCTCAAATCCAAAATCAAGGTTTAAGATCAGTAATAAACCATTCTATTTCTCTCGTTTTTGAAATTTCCATTTCACTTACCCAATCCAACAATACATATACATTCTATATCAACTTATTTAACCTTCCTAAGTTAATTTCCTTATATCAAAATTTATCCAACTTATATTAAGTTTTATTCCTACATCCCATTTCAAGTTACAT
Source organism: Allium sativum (assembly GCA_030737875.1). Taxonomy (NCBI): domain Eukaryota; kingdom Viridiplantae; phylum Streptophyta; class Magnoliopsida; order Asparagales; family Amaryllidaceae; genus Allium; species Allium sativum. The sequence continues at coordinate 479,323,020 of CM060926.1, read as the reverse complement.
CAAATATTATTCCATTAACTCGCTTATTTACTCGACTCACCCTTCTATGGTTTGAATTAAGGAATGTTCATACTCGCATTTTTTTCCAAGTTAAACTTTATTTAACTCAATCCTTTTACTCAAATGAAGTGATATTTCAAACGACAAAATGACTTACATTCCATTCATTTCATTGTCCACCGTTAGATTCATGTTCGATATATCGTTCAAATCAGATTTAACCCTTTTAGATTTTTATATATTCATTTCTCACGTACTCTAACTCACCATTTATCTCCTTCAATTTTACTTTATCGACCATTCACATTTCATTAATAACACAAAATCCTTTAAATTCGTTCTCGACTAACTTAATATCTTATTAATTAGTCACGCCATGAGTTATCACCATTTTACACAACCTAATCCTCCAGTCAATCCTGGTTGACTTAAGTTGAATTTATTTCGCGGTTAAATTAAATTCCTTCTAACACCCTTACTAATCAAAGTTGGGATTTGTTTCCCTTATTATCATCCATATTTAAGAATTCCATGACGACCCCTTAGTTCTTAAGTCCATTTCAAAATTTCCAAGTTTAAAACTCCAATGAATCGAGAAAAATTAAATCTTGAATCGATGTAGTTAGTTAAGATGAACTTAAACACTTCATTCTGGGGTCATAAACTAAAATTTAAAATAACCTAAGTACTTATACTATTTTATAGAAAAACATGCTATAAAAATTTAAACCCAAATCTTTAATTACCAAAAACATAGGATTTTCAAAGCATGTTAAATTTAAATTTCAACTTTAAATAACATATCCTAATACCTTTATAAAAAAATTTATATCAGATGGAATTAAATTTAAAATTCTTTTCAAACTAGTAATGAAAGTACGAAGTGGTCTCCCCCACTTAAACGCTTCAGAATAAACGTCGATAATGCGTGCACTCATTACCGACATCGTTTCTAAGGTCCAAGAAGGGATTATACCCACCTTGAAAAATCTTTAAAACCATTTCTTTTCGATCATCCCTTGTTAAAAAAACTTTGGCAAAACAAATTTCCAAAGATACCCAGGATCAAGTTTCAAGCTCATTTCTATTTCAATCGCAAACCCTTTTCACCCAATTATACCTACATGTATTCCCATTCTAATATATTCTAAATACATTAAATTTTCTTTATTAGAATTATTACCTAATCAACCATAATAGGTAATAACTTAACATTACCCCCTACTAAAACGAATACATACTTGAACCAATAATATATATTTGATCTATTTTAAAATATAATCGAAACCATATTATATTGATCATTCTGTTCGATTATTTAGAGATCCCTATCGATTCTATGGCGTCCCATACATCGACCAGAATCCATAAATATTCAACAGAACAACTCAACATCACATAAACCAATTTATATCAAATACAAGTACGCTCTCTCATATCACTCAAACTCATTCTAGGGTGTTTCTAACCCCATCTATAATGAGTTAATTCCCAATAGAGCCAAGGTTATCGCTAACCTGGCTCTGATACCAACTGTAACGACCTTTTATTTTTAATCCGTTCAAATTGATAATAAACCACACATGTCGACCCGAACAAATCGCAAATGCAGGTAGTTATTGGGAAAAGAAGAAAAAGAAAGAAAGAAGAGAAAAAAAAAACAATCACAGAACCTCACAGCGGAAGGACAACATATAGTAAACAAATAGCAGTTTTAGAAGCAGTTGAAATATGTATACATTGACTATAACCTTCAATGATTATCAGAGTTACATATACATACAGCTGTACATAATAAGCAGCGGATATACATATGAATAGGTAATAGATATACCAAATCTTCGTCTTCGATCTCCAAAGCACAGTCATCTTCGGTAACTGCAACGTCTGCTGACCCGAGCGTATTGCATAAAAGAAAACACAACAAACACTCGGATCAACACTAAATCATCTCATATTAGTCCTATCAAAATATGAAATAACATCAGTGTCATGGGTACAGTAACTCAAGAGATGTTATGGGATTTTTCCATCTCTCAAGGATCCGTTAAACTAATACATACATAATATAGTACGCTATTATGATAGTGTCTATCCAGTAAAGTATAAATACTGAAAATAGCGTAAGCGGGATTACCATATTACCCTTACGCCGTTTATAGGCATCAACAGTCTATACAGTACCGTAAATTCACCGTACTGGTGTTATCAGAGGGCACTCCATAGAAGGCAATGCTAAATCAAAATCACATGGTGCTCGATAAGGATATATATGATAAGGCACTCGAGGCAATGCCCAGGGTAGGATTCTACCAATTGCACTCCCGGACCGGTGGTAACGCATAGCAGCCACTACCGCCCACCTCGTAACACACCCCCAAAGTCATAAATGGGCCCAAATCATCGTCATCATCATCATAGTCATAGAAATATTATCGAAGAAGTGTGTCCGATCAAAGGTGCTACCTCAATTAGTCATGGTATAGCTCCTGTTTTAGTCATTTCAATTCTGACCCAAAGGTCAGGACTATTTCGATATCGTTCATCTTCTTCGATTCAATAGTCGACTCCATGTGATCATACTCATTTTGGATACGTCATAACGTTCACAGTTGTCAAAGTGGTATCGACACTGACAGAGAGTATGCCTTATGTCAACTCTGGTCTCTTTGACAACAAACGCTTACATCTTTCGCATCGGTTGGTTCTTTTATATTTCACAAAGGTTCGATTCATCTCAAATATCATATTCTGTTTCGAACCAAGTTTATATTCAAATAGAATATATTTCCGTATCTTTATATTATAATCATATAATATTTCAAAATCGACCTATATTCCAATAGAATATATTTCCTCAAAGATTCCAATTTATTCCAAATCGATTTATGTTTGAAATACATTCGTATTCAAATAGAATATATACTTTCACTTCAACTCATTTCAATTTCTTTTGGAGATAAATTTATATTCGGATAGAATATAATCCACATTTCCATATAAAGATCGGTTAAAAATCGACTCGTGTTCAAAGAGGATATGACTTAAATCTCAACTCCATTTGAAACAATGGTTTAAATCCAAACACCTTTCATTCGGAAGAAATTTACACTTAATAGAAATATAACTGCAAAAATAGCTATTTATAAGGAAATCTTTATATAAAAGAATATATACCTATATAGAATATAATAGTTAGAACAGGATAAGGTAAATTTTAAACTCTATATATATACATAAATTAAAAGTTTACTATATAGTTTACAAAATAAATAAAAGGAAAATTTGTTATAATAAAATAGTTATAGGTAAAAGTTTAAATAAATACATTCTTAAGGCAAGGAATAGTTATTTGAAACAACAGCGTAAATATATATATATATATATATATATATATATATATATATAAATCTTTAACTAAAATCTTTCCTTTCTTCTGAACTTCAATACTTGAATCTAAACTCCAGTTTCAATGGAGGTTTCCTGGCCCAATGACCTATCCTAAACCACATTCCAAATCCACTTCCCAAATTCAAGAATTCAAACATACTCGAATTAAGTTTAAAACACTCCAAGACTCTCGATTATCATTATTCCCATATTAAATTCAATAAGAATTTATAAATTTCGAGTCTGCCCAATCCTTGAAATCCCAAATCATATAAATTTTGGATCTTTAAAACTTCAAATTCATCTTAGGAAAATTTCCTTAATTTTTTTTTAAATAACAATCAAGATTCAGATCATTAAAGGAAGAATAAAATTTTATCGAAATCGACACAATCCTTTAAATGAATTTTCCTTAAATAAAATTTAAATATTTAAATCACTTAACCAACCGATGTCTGTATATAATTATCTATCCAATGGCCAGGTGATTTAAATTTAATTTCTTGATATTTCAGGGATGGATCTATCATTTCAATCCAAATCAGGGTCACAGAGGTTTATCATTTCACTCTGCGTTCTTAATTTATTATATCGATAAATCCCGGTTTATTATATGCCCGTTACATCAAAGGTAAATTAGGATTCATCGTCAATGATGAGCGCACAACAGCCATATACTGAAATAAGTACATTTCAAGCAATACTCATTTGAAAATCACCTAAATCATCCATCACAATCATTCGTCCTATTAATCAAGATTAATCTGTTCTATAGGTTTGCAAGGATCAGAAATCCCAACTAGTAATTTAATTAAATTAAATATCTAATTATTGATCTAAATTCCAGATTTATATACTTGCATGTCAGTTTCTAAGCAATACATCACCAATCAACACAACCATGCAACTAAATATATTTCACAATTTAATTAAATAAATATGGGAATAATTTATTTAGTCGGGAGTGAGAAAATCACTCACCTTTGAGTCTTAATTGGATTGGACGTCCAAAAGAAGCCCAAATTTTGACAATCACCAAACACAGCCAAACTAGCATCAAAACGTCCGCAATTCCGCCACGATCCCAACGCAACAAACCGTGTCCAAATCCGAGTTAAAACGAGAAAGTTATCAATGTTTTACTATTTGAAATTTAAAATATATAAATTAATTAAACAATTTCTCTCACCCACTAACAGTCCGACACGTCAGCTCACTCCTCCCGCTCCTTCTTCCTTCTGCTATAGTAAATGACGAAAATAACCCATAAAATGCCAACTTTGACCACCATTTGTCGTCGACTCCGGCCACCGGACGCCTCAAGACCACTACCAAACTGAAGCACACCGAAAACCGCACCTTTTCCACCCACCGCCGTCACCTCCGGTGGTCCCCACCGTTGCCGCCGATTCCATGAACATAATGCATTTTAAACCCTAAACCTCGATTTCCCGGCAACCCCCTCAACTATAAAACGAGCGAGCACCTCCTTTGGACTCGTATGGATGTCCTCTTCAATACCCTGATCCCCGAATTTGCGATTAAGTCCCGAATCAAAAACCCCCAAATTTAGCTTTAGGGTTTCGATTTCCAGAACTTTGACCGAGATTTTCTGGTAAATCGGTGCACTGCATGTCGAAACGAATTGTAGATCTGGATTCTACTCGTCGAGAGCTTCGATCTGATATATAATAGTATAGGTTTTGAAGAGATTTTATTTTTAGCTTGTATTTTATTTTCTAGGTTTTGAAAAATCATTTTCTACCATTAAAAATATTTTCTTCGACGAGGAAAGTAACGTATTGTTAAAATGAGCTGATGAGGGAGATATGGAATTTTAATTACCTATATTAGAAGGCCCAATATGATAAACACTCAGTTATTCTATATCTCTGATTCAATTCGCGTTTTATCCCGTGCGATCACATAACAAGTCCGATTATTCTAAAAATTGAAATCCTATAATAATTCGCTGTTCTGGATCCAATGGCGCCAGTTTCGTCGAATTCTGAGACAGTCTCCAAAACAGTTAAATTTCACTGTTAATTAATCGATAAAATATTCAATTATTCAGTTAACTTTTTTTTCTTCAATTTAAATATTCTTTAAATTCAAATTTAAATCAAACAATAATTTAAAAAATTTCTATAAATAAATTTCACACATTTTGAGTCTAATTTGATTATTTAAATCTTTGATTTGAATTTCAGTTATTATTTCTCGACTTAGAATTCTCCATTCACCAATTAAATTTGAATTTCCATTTTAAACAAAACAACTCAAATTTATTTAAATTTAAATTGCAATTTCTGATAAATGACTCGATTTAACTTCAACTTCAAATATTATCTCAGAATTTCAACATCTACCAAATTAAATTAAAATTCAAATTATAAATTGAGCAACCTAACTTATTTACCTAATAATTATTATATTTTCAAATTACAACATTCCAATATGACTCAAATGAAAAGAAAAAAAAACTGTTTACTTTCAATTCAAACCTTTATCATTATAAAATCAACAAAATATTGATTTTAACCAATATTATCCCATTTAATTCATTTAAATCTATATTTAAATATACTGAAATTTTATGGGTTGTTACAGACTAGCTTCATTTAGGTCTTCCCCTGCTTATTTCATTTTCATTTTCGGTTGAACTGGTGTGTTTTTACCCCATTTAAAATATCACGTGTTATCAAACTCCTACCTGAACGCAATGAACGGAATTTTTAGGGTTCTAGCACTATTTTGAACACACTAGAAAGTGTTTCGTGGTCTAGTTCGACTATATAAAGGAGATATTAATTTAAACTGGTGAATTAACATTTAATTCGATTAATATAAGTCGACTAAAATAACAAATAAACTATTATTATCATATATATGCAAAAACTGAATTTACATAAATTCCAAGATAAACCAATATGAATTTTAAACAGGATACTACATTTTCAGATTAAACCAATTTTCAACTGATTTAAAATTGATTGATTTTATTAAATAAATCGTTACGGTACATATACGATTCCATAACGATTGTTTCAAAATTTGATTTGGCCATAATTCTCAATATAAAATACGAAATTATGATTCTTCTATTTCATTATAAAATTATAGTTCAACAAATTCACATATTTCTTATTTCAACGAATTCCGATTTATAACGAATCTCGTACACTCAACGGAAGTTCAAATTGTAAATTAAGAACTATCACGCTATTTTGACCTCGCTTGTATTTGATATATAATTATACATTTCAAACTTTGTTTAATTAATATTAAAATTCATTTATATAGCGAATTCACTATTTAAACAAATTTGAATATTCAAACACAAATAGATAAAAATGCGGGACGTTTCATTCTTTCCCCCTTAAAAGAATTTCGTCCCCGAAATTACTAAGCAAGAAAAATAATTATGCCTTATTCACTTCTCATAATCACTCGACACTCACCTCAATATCTTTACTACTTAACCAACTTGCTAGTTTCCAACTCCGCTCAAAAATCCTTAACTTCATTTTACTTTTTATTAACTACAATTTTCAAAACTGTTGAAAAAAATACTTTAACTCCCTTATTTTTTTGAAAAATTTTGTGAGCACCTCCTTTGTACGGGCTAATCGGTACAACTACAAAATGCCTCTCTGGGCCTTCTCCAGTGAAAAAGAAAATTATAAAGCTAAGCAGCTGTAATAACCCAGAAATCTGAGCCAATTTAAAATTTTTATTTTGGCAATTTTAATGAATTTTGAATATTTAAAATGATATATTTTAAAAAATAACAATGAGAATTTTATTTGAATAGAGATAGAATGTATATATTTATTTGAATCATCATTAGAATATAAATATTTATTTTTAATTATAAAAGGAATTGGAAATGGCGCGGTAGTTCGAAAATTCGATTTCAAAATTCGAATTAATGTATAGGATTCAAAATAAGCCGAGTTTTAGCGAAACCAAAAATATTTGAATATATTTGAAAATATCTTTCCAACCAATCCGAAAAATTGAAATTTCATAGCGGGAATAAAAAATTATGCCCAGTTGAAAATTCAGAATAGTCGCTATGGAATTCTGGCCCTTAAAAATGCAAATTTTGCAAAAGACCTTCATTTTCAACGAAACCACTTTTGTTGGATCCGGGATGTCAAGTTATTGCTAGTTTCCAAAATTCATAATTTTCTGAATCAATATGTGAGTGTGGCAAGAGAAAACGTGTTTCGTCAGTTTCAGTCAAATTTAATCGACTGGAAAATGACCATTTTTCAAATAGTCTTCAAATTTACGATATTAGTTTTGTTAGGACAGTATCGTCAATATGAAGCTAGAGATAATTTTTTGGGAATTTTTAAAGTTAGTATGTGACCCCAGTAAATTGTAATGTACGTTTAAAATTCAATATAATGATTTAAGTGTTGATTTAAACGAAAACTGATCGTAACAACCGAATTGGGTTATGAAACATATCCCATTGTGTTCGTGATGGGGGTAATTACCTTGGGGGTGCATTCGTTGGGTCTCGTTTGGAGTTCAAAGCGTTAAACTAATAAGGTTTGAATTAAATAATATTTAAATTAAAGTATATATATCCATTTTCCAACTCAACCATAGGTCAAGGGGGACATTCTGCGGTCAACCCTTAATAGTAGCCGCCCACCACCCAAAACGAACGATCCACGCATTCATTCCTTCGTCCCCTCTTTCTTCAAAATCTATTCAATAATTTTCAAGCCTCCAAAAGTGAAAAAAGAAGAACTCCTCGAGCTACATCTTGTGTACGGTTACGATGGGCTGAAACGATTTCTGGCGATGGGAATTTGGGTTCAAAATCGATGGCTTTCATGGCAATTCATGGCCCCAGGAAAGGATCGATCTAGGTGATGCTCAGCGCGCAGGGAGGAGGCTCAACGCCCTTCAAAGTGGGCCCCTCCGATCTTGTCCCGGAGGACTGTGGCGCTAGCAGTGGCGGTGTTCTCTGACAAAGACTGGAGCAAGAGTTTAACAGAGAAAAGTTCTAAATATTCTTTTTATTTATTTGTTTTATCTAAGTTATTTAAGGCTTTAATTAAATAATGATGTATGTAAATTATTTAAATGTTTAAACATTCAAAAAAAAGAAGAAGATAAAATCAGTGTTTAACAATGTAATGTCATTGAAATAAAAATTTGCATTGTCATTCAAATAAAATTACCATTGTCATTAAAATAAAACTATGATTTTTATATGAAGAGATTTAAAATAAAACTATGATTTTTATATGAAGAGATTTAAAATAAAACTATGATTTTTATACGAAGAGATTTAAAATAAAACTATGATTTCTATATAAAGAGGTTTGAAATAAAAATATTATTTTTATTGTATGAATATCAAAATATTATCTTTATAATAAAACATCATATTAAAAATGTGATTTTTTTCTATGAACAACGTGAAACATTCTGTGATGGAACTGGAGGGAAACAAATCAAGACCATTCAGAAATAGATGATGGCGGAGTGGATCTTAATGTGAGAACTTCTCAATTTAATTCTTGTTTTCTAGTTAAGATATATACTAGGATGCAGATGGTGCTTAGCAGCACCCGACACCCGTTGTCCACAGACCATGGATGTTTGTTTGTTGTTTTTGGTGTGAATATTGATTGTGTGATCTGGAATGGAATAAATTATTTTATGGTTAAAAATATAATTTTTAACGTGTATATAAAATAAATGTTTATAAACAAATCGAACGATTTGTTTATGTGCACACATTTGACTGATATGGATTGGGACGATAAATTTTACACATCGCCCAACTACACGAATAAAACATATGTTTGATTGTTTAAAAACCCCATACGGGTGTTGGGATGAAATTGGACATACACTAGTCCCAATAATTAGTTGTATGTCGATTGATTGATTGACAAGTTGTTATAAGCGTTAAATATTTATATTTGATGCTTATGCAGTGTAAAATGCACTTTGGGTGATGGTTGACTATGTTTGATTGTTGTTATGTGCATGTGTGTATGTAATCCATATAAATCGCATTATATGGTAATTGACTGTGTTTGATTCCAGTTCAGAAAGAATGAATATTTTAAAATAGCGATCATTTTAAAATAACGAATATTTTCAAACAATATTCAGAAAAGAATCAAAATAGGATTTTGATGTCCGATTTGGGATGGGCACGAATATATTTAAATATATATAGCTGTGTTGATTTGGTTTACGCCATTTTGACGTAAACTATATTTGTATTGATTTTATTCATTTATATAATGAATATCGAAAAGGAAACGATTTAGAAATATAATGTTTTGAAAATATTATCATTTATATATCGATGATACGGAATATTCAATTTTGATTAGAAATTGAATATGAAGTTGAAATCGTTGTGAAAATGATTTTGAAACGATTTATAAAATACGTTTCAAATGGAAATCGGTGATATATATATTATATATATATTATATATATATATAATATAATGGCCTGAATAGAACGCGCCGCACTGCGTGTAACGGCTGGAAATTTCCGACTCCTCGAGAGTCGGAAATTCCGAGACGTTAGTGAAAGAATTTAGAAGGTGAGAAAGAAAAGATTGAACTAGTAGAATAGAAGAAGAAGAAGAACATCAGAATCATCAGAGTAACACGAATCTCACAGCGGAACGAATAACATATAATATATAACATGACTTTGAAGTAAACAGTTATATATATACGATAGCACTTATCAGAGTACAACACTTACAACACAGCGGAAATAACTATAGCTATAGAATCTTGAAGTCTCCTGCTCCAAGCTCTCCAGGTATATCTGTAAATCCCGACTACTTGACTGCCCGTACAAATTTAGGCACCCAAGAGTTTAGGGAAAACAACAAAGTAAACTTCGGGTCAGTCATGGGACTGGTATGAGTAAAATAGTTTAAAACAGGTATAGGATATCCCATAAGACCATGCCGTGAATACGGAACGGGTTTTTCCCTTTTGAGTATATGAACAACTTTGACAAGCAATATCATTGTGATATTATAATAATGTCTAAGTACAAATAGGTATCAATCTAGCAGAAACGCTTGCATCTCACGTTCTACATACATAGTATAAAATCATAAACCGCAGGGCGCTTATCGGAGAATGGATTCCAACAGACAAGTTATGGGAGCACCTTCTGAATAGTGTACTCTAGAGGTGATTCACTCAGGGTTCAACAAGAACGTCTTGCAACCCGGCCACACATGACCGCTCACTCATTTAGCTTGAGTGTCGCGAATATATTTCCACTACGGTTGTAGGCCATCAAACCGTCATCCGAAGATACATAATCAAAAAGAAGTATAAATATGAATATTCTCTAGATCGGTGACAATACACCCTGCTTGGGGATGACCCAACTAGCCATGCTGCCTAGCCCAACTTTTGTTACTTCCAGGTGTGAGGCTAGAAGCTACGTCTATCTTCAGAACATCTGATCACCATTCACTTTGAATGCCACATCGTCATACCCGCCAAATCACAAATTGACTTATCCAAAAATAACACGGGTATATAGCTAAGAGAAACGAATTCCTCCGCCACCAAACGTGAATACGTTTGAACAGATCAACTTACGCGATCCATTGGATATACTCTGTCAGACCTTCTTCCATATACGTTGTCCTGGGACTGGACAAACCGAAGGCACTATTCAGTATATCCATCTTGGTCACTGTTATCTAAGACTTATACAACAGCCCTTGCACTTTACTCCGTCTTCAATTTATCTTTGGCAGATATTGCTCGCAACGCTTATGCCAATACAGAGTGGTTCTTTGGATAATAATCCAACCGGTCTCTCCATAATAACAACGTTAAAATGGTAAAAACTTTGATAGTCTGTGATCCAACTATCAAATGAAAACATGTCGGTGTACAAACAACGATCTTATTTCCAAATGGAAATTCGATCGATCAATCATCATATGTTCATATTTCCTTATTTCATATATTTAGAAAATATATGTTATTAATCATTGGAAAACATTTCCATAGCTTATTTTCACATCACTATTATTTCGCAACTATCAGTCCCTAACTGTAATTAGTATGAGAACAATTCTCTAAGTATCAATACGGAAGGTCGAAACCAACATCAGATCGTCACTTAGAAAACCGTTCAACTTACCCTCTCCAGTCAGTTTCTGAATTTGCTTAACTCTATTTCTTAAATTCTTATCATGAAAACATTTCATTTTCTATGTTTAGAAAACATATCTGACTATATTTGGAAAACGTTTCCAAAACTCATTTACGGATTTCCCATGAACATTGTATAAAACATCGTTTCGCTTAATCCATTTATCGCTTATTCCTTAGCTTTATTCCTAATCAACCTTTTAGATCGAACCACAACTATTCCTTTGTCAATTCTGAAGTCAATCAAGTTGGGGTATAATTACCTCTCAGACCTTAATTGAACAACGTCCTTTACTGTGAAATAGATGAAGCTCGTCACTCACTTTTTCCAATCATCTGTTTACGCAAATTCTCGGATTCAGGTTACGAATCTACTTCTTATATGAAAACGTTTGATTATAACTATAACGTTATAATTCCTACTTCTGCAATATCTAACCTAAATTATAACTTTATCTCCTAACTCGAATAATTTAACAGACACCAAATTTCTAAATCAATGACTAAATCTTTATTTAAACCCTGGAAAGTAAATAGTACTTTCCCGAATTCGCTATAATCGAATTCGACGTATAACTCTCTTTCGAGTAATCTCTATTTGATTAACTCTTCTTCGAATAACCTATATTCGATCATCTCTCTTCGAATAACTCATATTCGAAATCTCTCTCTTTCGAATAAACAATATTCGATCTCTTTCTTTCGAATATGCTATATTCGAAAATCTCCTTTCGATTTACTAATCGATAACTCCTTTCGATCAAACTAAAATCGATAACTTCTTTAACTCTATTCGAATAACTAATATTCGACTAACTCCTTTGGATCGACTCATTTGATTAACTCCTTCGAATAGCTAATTCGAATAACTTACCTTCGAATAACCAATATTCGATTCACTCAAACTCGATTAACTTAATTCTAATCGATTTACTCCATTTCGATTCAACTTAATTCAAATCGATTGACTTAACTCAAATTGATTAACTCCTTTCGAATAACTAAATTCGATTTGACTCTAATTGAATAACTAATATTCAATTAACTCTTACGTGTTTAACTCTATTCAAATATCTAATTCGAATAACTCATTTTGAATAACTAAATTCGATTAACTCTTTTCACTTTACTCGAATAACTATATTCGATTAACACCTTCTTTCGAATAACTATATTCGATTAACTCTTCGTCTAACTCCTTTGGATTAACTCTTCGAATAACTCCTTTGGATTAACTCTTCGACTAACTCCTTCGGATTAACTAACTTCGAATAACTCCTTTGGATTAACTCTTCGACTAACTCCTTCGGATTAACTCATCGATTAACTCCTTCGGATTAACTAACTTCGAATAACTCCTTTGGATTAACTCTTCGACTAACTCCTTTGGATTAACTAACTTCGAATAACTCCTTTGGATTAACTCTTCGACTAACTCCTTCGGATTAACTCATCGATTAACTCCTTCGGATTAACTCTTCGATTAACTCATTCGGATTAACTAACTTCGAATAACTCCTTTGGATTAACTCTTCGACTAACTCCTTCGGATTAACTAACTTCGAATAACTAATATTCGATAACTACTCTTCGAATAAATAGTATTCGATAACTCTTCTCAAATGAATCACATTTGATTTCTCCACTCGAATAAACTATATTCGATAACTCTTCTCAAATGAATAGCATTTGGTTTTCTCCACTCGTATAAACTATATTTGATAACTCTTCTCAAATGAATAACATTTGATTTCTCCACTCGAATAAACTATATTCGATTACTCTTCTCTCGAATACCCTATATTCGATAACTCTACTTCGGATATGTGATATTCGACAACTCTACTCGATTAACTCTACTTGGATAACTCTAACTGATCCATTCTGACTGGTCAACTTTAACTGGTCAAGTCTAACTGGTCAACTCTAACTGATCAACTCTAACTGATCAACTCTAACTGATCAACTCAAACTGGTTAACTCAAATGGTTAACTCTAACTGGTTAACTCAAATGGTTTACCCTAACTTGATTTACTTGTTTTGATTAACTGAACTAATCCCCTTAGTTTAACTTAGTTAATTCACGTTGATTAACTCTAGCCGGTTCACTTAGTTTAACTCAACTAATTTACTTCGGTTAACCACTTGGTTAACTTAACTAATTCACATCGATTAATCCTTTACTTTAACTTAACTAATTCACATCGATTAATCCTTTAGTTTAACTTAACTAATTCACATCGATTAATCATTTAGTTTAACTTAACAAATTCACTTTGATTCACCGCTTAGTTTAACTTAACTAATTTACTTTGGTTAACCACTTAGTTTAACTTAACTAATTCACTTTGATTAACCACTTAGTTTAACTTAACTAATTCACTTCGTTTAACTCAACCAATTCACTTGGTTAACTCGACCAATTCACTTGGTTAACTCCTATTTATTTAACAAATAAATATCTTCTTTAGTTTAATTCTATTTTAATCTCTAAATAAATACCCTTTATAATATTCTATTTATTTAATCTCTAAATAAATATCCTTTATATTTGTTCTAACGAATATAATTCCTTTATATTTTGACTAACAAATATATCCTCTTATATTTGATTAACATATATATTCCCTTATATTGATTTACAAATAAAACTCTTTTATATTTGTTTTACCAACTATATTCCTTAATATTCAAAAATCCCTTTTCTTATATATATATATATATATATATATAATCCCTTGATTTTATATAAATAAACTATTTTCAAAATATACTTTGAAAACCCCTCTCCTACAGTCTGGTATTTCTCATGGTATTTAACACACCATATAACAACGATAAATATCGTCCCACCACACATAATTACACAGATTATATACATCACATTATATATCACAATATAAAAATCATAGTAAAATAACTGTTGAGGAATCCAGTTGGACTCCTCCAACCTGTTTCCCTGCACCACAGATGTTAGAAAATACAACAACATCGATTTCACTTCACTGTGAAATATTGTGATAGCAGAATCAACATATGACTATTTAACGGTTTATATATATACGTAAATATATATATATAAAATCTCTACTAACTGACTCGCAGTTCAATCAAACAGTCAACACGCGGTCAAACAGTCAAACAGATAATATTTTAACAGTTCTAAGAATACAACGTGAAAATAAATCTGTTTAGAGTTTGTGAGATTTACTCACCTTGTCGGTTTATCGTTAAATAACGGTAAACTGCCGTTGATTGATTCAGATGTTAAATTCCACCATAAAGGTAAATGATCTTCAGATAGTTCTAGCTAGCTTCACCGCGTAGCTTTCGTTTCCACGATTTCAATTTGATCAATCGTTCGTAAACATAAATCATTGATCGGTCCTTCTCCCTTCAACCTGCTATAACGGTCCGCTCTTCTTCCTATCGTTCCAATCAAAAGAAAAAGGCTTACTCAACAAATACGGTCTTCTTCTCTTATTATTATTTTCTATTTAATACTTGGGCCCTGCGTTTTTAAAATAAGCCCATCACTTTCACGGTTTAACCCACCCGATACTCAATCCTCCCTTCTTCTCAAATGTGAAAACCCGCTTCCAGCTCTCACGCTCCTTCCAGGGATTCAAAACAAGACTGCCATGTTCACTTCCAACTTCCAGTATACACACCATTTATACATGAAGGCCCCATTTCCCTTTCACACAACATTCGTTGCTCAAACCCCAAACCAACGCAGCATACTTTGTTTCCTTCCTTTGTCTACACCCTCCGCCCCTCTGTAAACTGCTCACGTCCCATTTGTTTTTTTTTTGTTTAATCTTCATCTACTTCTTTCCAGTTTCGGATACAGGAGACCCCTGCCATTCCCTAAACCCACTGATTCCCAGACCCGACTTCCCCAAAAGCCACAACATCTCTTGTTCATGTCCTCTTCCCGAAATGGAAAAATCCCACGGTTCCCTTGTCTACTCCTCCACCGAACCCAAAGTAGCCTCCAACTCAACTAAATCTTCCCAGCGTACAATATATGGGTATATAAATCTAGGTGTATTTGCTTTGTTTGAGGATTATCAGACTTTCGGTTATGAATTATTGATGGAGTTTTGCGGTTTCTGTTAAACGAAAATGGCGGCTGAGAGTTTTGTGCTGAAGGGAGAAAATGATTTAGGTCATACGGGAATTGATGTGTATTTATAGGCTACCAGCGTTTTAGATATTTGTTAGGGGTCTTATACAGGAGATGGATATTTTGTTGTTTCCTTTTATCACCACACATGTATTAGTTTGTTTTTTCTTTTTATCACCGCACATGTATTAGTTTGTTGTTACTCTTATCACCACAACATATATTATTTTGTTGGTTCCTTTACAACCGCACATATATTATTATCATATCCTTTAACGTTAATATTTCATGCAGAAATAATTTCCACGACTAGTCAAGGGCTTCGAGATTGAACCCTATTGTTAATTACTTCTATTGGCAGTGGTACGCAGTTATTTTCCCAGGCAGATGGGCGCAAGTTTAACCATGAAGGAAATCGCCTTTTGTTGTTAAGTTAACAAAAATAGAATTTCCTTCCTTTACAAACTGTTGTCGACAGAAGTAAACATACCGTTGTGATGGACAATGTGTCAGGATCCCAAAAATATAATAATACCGGTAGGTGAACTCATATTGTGAAACTTCAAAATGTTGATTTCAGGGTGCGAAATACTCCAAATAAAAAGTTGCTAATTTAATTAATTAAAAATTATAGTAAAATTCTAAAAATTAAATTATCACTATTTCCCTAAAGAACCCTGTCTAAATTCTAATCTGATATCTAGTTATATCGAATAAACCGATACGGTTGATAAACGATTCTATAGCGACTATTTCAAATTTTGATTTGGACATACATCAAAATCTACACGACGAAATCCCAATTTTTCTCTTCCACTAGAAAGATATACTCCACTAGCTCCACACGTTTCTTGTTTCACAGAAATCCGATTTAAAATGAATCATGTACATTCAGTTGAAGTTCAAATCGCCAATTTGCGAACTGCCGCGACGTTTTAGGTTCGTTTTAATTATAATTATAAATTATAAGTTCGAATGTTTTACTTTGAGTTATCGATATCGCCAAATCGATATATAAATAACTGAATAAATTAATTATTCGACAGCTAACAAAACGCGCCATTACACTGCGGCAGTTCGCGAATTTCGACCATTGACTTCGAATGGACATTACGGGAGATCCGACCATCGGATTCTCCTAAAACCGGAACCGTTGGGTTTGTATCGAAAAGTGCTTTCTAATGAATATTGGAGATTTGAAATATAATGGTTGGATTTGGAATTATGTCCCAATCAAATTGGAAAAGATCGCTGTAAGTGCAGTTCAATGGCCGTTTATGAAAATCGACTATTCGGGCCTTAATAAAATTATTAAAAATAGCAATAATTTGTGTAAATTCATAAGAAATGTAACATCCTGCATTTTTAATTAAAATTAAAAATGAAATAAAATATATGAAAATATGCTTATGATAGGTAAATAGTGGTGATGCATAAGAAGAATTAATTAATACATGAAAGAGAAGAAAAATTAGTTCGATAACGGTGTGTGTAACGGAAAAGATAGTAAAATGAGAATAATTAATTTAAGGATCAGGAATTAGGTAAAATGGAGATCACCATTACGTTCCTCTCAAAATTTTACATGAAATAGAGTCCGAGTTTTCAAAAATCGGAGTCCGGATGAAGAAGTTATGGCCTGTGGAAGATTCAGAAGGTTTCGTTCAGCACAGAACTGGGCAAGTCGACCTGGGGGTCGACCTGGGGGCCAGGTCGACCAGTGGGTCGACCTGGGAGTCGACCTCCCCCATGGGGGTCAACTATAGTGTCGACCTCCCCCCCCACCATACAGGTCGACCTGGTCGGCCTGTTTCGGTCCAGAACACGTTTTTGAATCCTAGGGACGATTTTTGATGGTTCGGATTGGTTTTAGGGTTAATCTGATGGCTGAAATGAATTGCTACACCTATAAAAACAACCTAAGACCTAGCCTTCTCGACACACAATTCTATTCTGCTTCTTCTCTGCCTCTGTTCTAAATAAAAATAAAAATGGCGTCGCTACTCTGCTGGAATCAAAACTAGAAGCTAATAAACATCAACCTAAGCAACTCAATTCAAATTAGAGGTTAAAGCTTCTGCAACTACTCTACAACAATTAAAGTTCTTTCTTTAATCCAACCAAGGCAAGTACAGTTATTTTTCGATATAAATGTTAATTTTGATTGTGACATGAATTGTAAATCTGAATCTAAGGTTATATCTGTTATGTTCTATTTAGATCTTATTTTGTATCTCTTTCCTCTTACTGTTTTATAGCCAGGCTACCACGAGCCTGAGCCAATCTCATAAGAGATTAACATACGCTAAATTGTTTCGGACAGTAAAATGAATGATGCATAAATTGGGCATGACCAATAGGTGACTAATTTGAGGAAAGAACATGGACTGTAGCTAGAACATAAATCTGAGACATATGACTGGACATGTTATATTTATAGCAAAAAGGGTATTGGACATATTATTTGAGGACATGACATAGAAAGGTATAATTGGACATAAATATAGACTGTATTGAACATATGACTTGAATAAGGTTTAGGTATAAAGATTTACATTAAAGTAGGATATCTATTAAATGTGAATAATACCTAAGTAGGAGATTTTTGTCGGTGGCTATATTTGGTATAATTTATATGTGAATCTTTTGTACTAGGCAAGTTGAACTAAATTGGGACATGTAAATTATGACCAAAATCTATGACATGTAAATTTAATGCAAACATGGGGTATATGATCATATTGTGAACCATGACTATTATTTATGCATGTGAACTTAGGCAAGATTTATAATTAGGCAAGATATGTTTCAGAAACTTTAAGGACTGATTAAATCCGTTATATTTGCCTAATTTTGCTAGTTTTGTTACACTGCCTAATCTGCTAGTTCTGTTCTATTGCTTAATCTGCTAGTTCTGCTCTACTGCCTAGTCTGCTATATTTGTTCATCTACCAAATTTGTCATCTGCTAAGTCTGTTGAAAATGCCAAATCCGCTAAACTAAATCTGTTGAGATGCCTAATCTGTTGTCTGCTAAATCTGCTAGTTTGCTTAATCTGCTAAATCCATTTGGTCGCCTAATCTGCAAAATCTGTTATCTGATATATCTGTTGAGTTGATATAATTAGTCCATTATTGACATAATCTGAATTGGCTATAGTTATGAATAATTGACATGTATATTAGGTGTGGGCATAAATGGTAAATTATTAATTAATTGGCCGCAAAGATAAACATGGCTAACTCGAGGTTAGAATTAGTTTGCGGCGTAATTCTACCCGGAACCGGCCGGCACATCCTACGGCCGCGAACAATAGATTCTAACGTGAGAAATTAGTCATAACGTGCTTGAAACCCGAGGTTAGACTCAATTTGCGACAGAAACCTGCCCGGAACCAACCGGCCTAACCAGTAGCCATAAACTGTCAGTCTAATGTGAGTGGTTTGGGCATTAATATTTAATTAATGAAAATCTGAGATAATTATGATGTCTAAAACGTGTTGGGTAAGGCTAAACCAATTGGAACAATGAAGCTGATAAACCCGTTTCGTGAATCCGTAGGCCCAATACAAAGTTAGATAATCTGTAACCAGTTAATCTGTAAGTCTGTTAATCTGTAACCAGTTAATCTGTAAGGCTGTTAATCCAAACATCTGATCCGTTAGTCTGAAAACCTGTTAACTTGATTGTCTGATCTGTGAACTAGTTAATCTAAATTTTGTATGTCTGAAACTTGTGGACAAGTTAATCTAGTCTGGGAACACAAGGTTAGGAGGGGAATTACTTGTGTCATTTGTTGTTTGGGACCCATATTAGTCAGTAACCCGTTCTGGTATCAAAACATTGACCCAACAGTAAGTAGGGTCCGGGCACGCTTACTGAACTAATTATAAGCGGTTCATTCTGATAATGGCGAGGGGTGTTGATGGTGCGTTCCAACCGGGTCATGTGCGTGCATGGATCCCGGTCTACCTCTGAGGATGTAAGACGCCGTGACATCTGTAAATAGGTCTGTGCCAATTGGTTGTCACTTTAGGGAGTGATACACCCTACTGTGGGGCCGACACAGGGTATTTATGTATTAGGGAGCCAATCGCTTGGGGTAGGGTTTTAGGGTACACTTAGTTCTGTCTGTTTCTGTTGGTACCGTCTGTTTCTGTTGGGTGGCAACACCCATCTGTTTCTGCGTGGTACCGTCTGTTCGGGTGGTAAAGGCCCAATTACTAGTGTACTCCTAATGCTACATTCTGTTTCCGTAGGGATTAATCTGTTTCGGTTCGGGTGGTAAAGGCCCATTATCTGCATTCTGCTTCTGTCTGTTTCTGATCCGGTGGTAAAGGCCCATTACTAGTGCGGAAATTATTCTGTACCCGTTTCTGTTTTAGACATTAGGGTGACACCTAATTCTGTTATACTAGTATTAGTGCAGAGAAGTATAAAGAAATAGCTTATGTCATTCTGTTCTTCTGTTATATCTGCTACATCTGTTACAGTTATCTCTCATCCAGTTTTATTTTCATGTCATGTTATTATTATCTGTTCATAACTGAAAATCACTGGACTTGCCAGACTTTTTGTCTGACCCTTTTTGTTTCGCCTCCTTTCTTCCGTTTCCCCCCAGGTTATTCAAGGAGGGAATACTTTAGCTTGATCCGGATTTCTTCTGCTTGAAGTGCTTAAAGTATGGCTTGGCTCTGTATAACTTCTGTTCTATGGGGATCATGATTTTAAACTATGCATTCTGAAGGCTTTTGTACAAGACTGATATTTTGTACTGAATTTTGATAATGTGATTTGAAAGGATGTAACCAAATTTATTTCGGTTTCTGTTGAAATAAAGTTATAAATTTTTCAAGTACTATTTTATCTGTCTTGTAAGTTTCTGTTCTGTTTACTAAAATGCTCCACCAAAGTTAAGGCATTCCCTTTGTGAGTGACCTTAACGGAGGTGGGGTGTTACAAGAAATGATTTGGAAAGAATTAGGATGAAAAAATCCATATTTGAAAAGATAATAATAGATTTTTATCGAAATGAACTAGTTCTGAACTAGAATTATAATCCATTTATTTTTAAAATAAATAAATTGGATTTGAAATGGTTTTAAAAATAACAAGAATTTCCAATATATAAATTGGAATGGATTTGAATCAAAATTGTCTTCGGAATATTTCGATGTTGGATTTCGTGATTATACAGATATTGTTCTGGAAATTTGAAAGATATATTTATATCGTTATTTCCAATACGATATTAGTTGGTCGTAAAATTTGATATTGAATATAAGCCGATATATTTTCTATTCAGAGCCTTGAATTTAATATCAAATAGGATTTGGGTTTGTCTTGAATGGCGTCTTCAATAACACTATTCTTAAACCCATTTGAGAAAAATATTAAATCCTTTTATTTAGAGTTAATGAAGTATACCAATTCAATGATATTCAATTGGAATTGTTTTTTTTTTTGGTTTTATCGTGAACGATGTTTTAGATAACACTGGTTCTTTAACCCGATAATTAATGGAATGTGAATTGTGTTTATCGTGAACTGTGTTTTAACGACATTCGTTCTTTAATCTGATTTATAGTGAAAAGGGATTTGGAATTTATAAACACTTTTGATAAGATTTAAAGGAGATTTTCCAAAGTAAAGTTTTCCAATTTAATAAAATAAATTGGAATGGAATGGAACTCGATTTGGTAATAATTGAAGTGATTTTCTGTGGAGGAAGACTGCTAATATATCTGGAATTTAAAAGGTATTGCCGTTATTCCATTTATATTATTAGTCGGATATGGAAGTATATATCGATTATATATATATATCTATTTGTTTCCCATGAAGATTCCATCGTTAATTGAATGTGATTTTGGGTTGTCGTGAATGGTATCTTTAATAATACTGTTCTTAGAACCAACGAAGTTAAGAAAATCAGAAACTAACTGGAGATTAGTTAAGTTGAATGGTTTCTTGGGTATTGATCAGATGTTGGTTTCGGCCTTCGGGCTTACTACATAGGGAATTGTTCACTTGCTAATTTACGGTTAAAGGTTGATGGAATGGAATGTGATTTCGGGTTTATCGTGAATCGTGTTTTAAATGACATTGGTTCTTTAACCCAGTTAAAGACAGTATGTGGTTTCCCAAGTTAAAAAATCATTAATATTGATTTTTGGGAAGATTAAAACCAAGTGGAGTTTTAATGAATCTTTATTTAGATTGAAATGATCGAGAATGGAGTATCACCAGTTTTGCTCCAGGCGATAGTTAAATCTTTAATTAGATTTAGGTGTGAAATGGTAATTGAATTTACAGATAACACCGTGGTGTTAGATATGAAGTAAGACCAGTTTTACTTCATAGGATGAATAGGTTGGGTTGGGAAATTTAACAAGTGATTACTTCGGTAAGGTTGGCTAATCCCGACTAGTTTGGATAAACCATAATTTGGTTTGAATTGAAATCCAAAAGAAGATTAAAGAATAAATTTAAAAGAATTTATTCGTAAGCCTCACACCCTGGTTGTGAATCAGAAACGAGAGAGGACTGTAGGGAGGGCATGCGTTTCTTTCTTGCTAGGGTGGTGTCAGTGACCTATCATCCCTGACATTTATATTATTTTCACCTGTGTGGTTGTTGGATTGCAAGGTGCCTCAGACATATCATTTACTATGTGGAGCCAATGGAGTCATATGACTCATTTACGCCCCCAAAGGGCGGGGAAACACAGTGCTCAGGCATTATAATCCACATCGAGTGGACCAGCCCTGAAGATCCAAGGTGCCGTTGCGGCTGTTCCTGAGGCTCGGGGCTAAAGAGTCTTGAAGCGGTAAGGACGATCCCTTGCCTTGGCTCATAGATGGAAATCCAACTTCCAATACGTGACATTTGCGGTTTTGATTGTAGAGCCTTGTATTGACGACACGATATATGGTACCCATGCCGTCCAGGATTGATACATTTATATTTGAAGTTGTTTTTACACTATGCACTTATAATAGTATCAAATGATTTGTTTTAAACGTACCAAGCATGTTTTGCTATTATAAGGGAAAACCCTATCCTCCGGTTTGCGTTACATTGTGTGATGGGACCTGGGTCTTATAACAGCTTCATTTTTCCAAAAATCATTGCGTTGTTTTGTTATATGCACAGGTATTCTTGGGAGGAAACCCATTCCGTGTTATAAGGAGTGGTCCCTTGATATATTTGATTTAAAGTAAAGTTTTAAATAATTGTTTTAGTTCTCACACTAGTCACATGGTGGACCTGGAGTTTATTGGTTTAACCTAAACTCTAGGTGCCCCTATTTTCCACATGGGAAGCTAGTAATTTTGGTTTTGTAGATTTATATTCACTGGATTCTTGTTTACAGCTAGAACGATACTGGAAAGCTCTGTATCCGTGTAACACTTTCAGGTGTTTTGTATTATTTTTCCGCTGCTATGTAATGTATTGTAATCTCTGATATTTTTCTGATGTATAATATTTATTCATACTCTGTATATTCTTGTATTCTGATGAATTGTTGTAATAAGCAATGAAATGTTCTTCTGTTTATGTTATGATATGTCTTGTCCTTAGTAGCAATCCGCTATTTCCCGTAAGGGGGATTTCGGGTCGTTAAAGCGACTTGCTAAATAGGCTTAGAAAATCCCATATTGAATTAAACATGTACCTTTTTTTCGGCATCTCATATTTATTCTTCCACACTTGCTTCATCCTATAAACCTATTCAATCACATACATATCTATTCCTATTCGATCACCATCAATTTAACTTTTTTACTTCCACTTTGCTAACTTATCCACTAATTCATTATCTTGCTTAACTTATGTCAATTTTAAACAATCATGTTCAAATATGTATATACTTTCTTAAACACGCCGAGTTTTAATTTTAGCCTAAGTTCCAGCTTTAATTTTCAATTAAATTTTCACTTGATTTCCAAGTTTTATTTTTAATTTACGAGTCCATATAAATATTGACTTCAAATTTCAATCTCAATCAAACTTAATTCACTTGAGTTCCAAGTTCTATTCAACTCAAGTTTATACAATCCATGTTTATATTCACTATCCAATATACACATAGACTTCTATTTCAAAACTCAATTCCTTAGCCAAACTCAATTAGATAATATTTCAAGTCATATTCAATTTTTACTCAATTGGATTTATTGCAATTCATTTCTTATTTCACTCGACATATTCAAACAATATGTGCCGAGCTTTATTTAGATTTTCAACATTCAGTTTATTGTTATTTCAACTTGAATTCAAGAATTCTCATTCCATATTGATTCAATAATTCGTTTTAGTTCAGTATGGTTTTAATTTCATTCCAAATTTGTTTAACCTACCTTTCAGTCAAGTTTTAATCCACATAATTCATTTATATTGGAATTTGTTTCTTAGCTTCCAATTTATACTCCAAATTTTGATTTTTATTTCAAACATCAATTATTTAATCTTTTGGTTATAATTAACTATTTCAATTCCATAATTCAATTTGGATTATATTCAAATCAATTAATCAAATACCAACAATATTTAAGAAAACTATTTCTTTTATATACAAAAATAAATTTGGGTAAAATTATTTCGTTTTCCCCCTTTACAAAATAATATTTTATCATTTTCCATTTCAAAATTGAACCAATCAAGAGGCATAATACAAAACAATCTTTATAAAATATACAAATCCGTGCACATATATGTACACTCAAACTCAATCTAGGTATTACTAACCCCATCTCTATCGAGTTACGCCACAGAGCCAAGGTTATTCCTAAACCATTTCTCTGATATCACTACAATGAACAAGAAAATTCGATGCTCGATTTTCGACACGAATACATCCCGTGTCCAAACTTGAGTACTGAAAATCCATAATGTTAAAGAAAGAAGTTAGAGGGTGAGATACGAAAGAAAAAAAATACTAGAGTAGAAGAAGAAGAAGAACTAAACACAATAAACAAAATATCACATCGCCGCGGAACGAAATATAATACAGAAATAAATCTTTATTGAAAAACTTGAAATAATACTTACAGTTATCAGAGTACAACGGACATTCAATTCATCTGGATAGTTATAACCGTCTGTCCTCTTTGACAATACACAAAGGAATATTATATATCATACATCTGATCTCCTTCAGCTCGTCTCCTAGAATCCGTATCATCTTACCCTAAACCGGTACAACTCGGTCTGACCCAACTGGGTCTAGCCCGAGCATTACAAATGCCATGGTCAGTCTGGTGAACCAGCATGAGAAAAAACCCACTATATTATTGGTGTCATCCAACTTGATTTTAAAGTTAAAAACCATTTCGAAAGAAAAGAATAATTGTAAGACCTATCCACACATAAACACAGACAGTTTTTTCCTTACGATAACCCAAATCATTTTTGAAATCAATATATTTTATGATATTATAATAGTGTCAAATACAAATAAATATCAATCTAGCAGAACACTTGCATCTCACGCTCTACATATATATTATAAAATCAAAACTGCGGGCGCTAATTGGGGGTTGGATTTCCAACTATGACAAGGTATGGGACCACCTGCCAATAGTGTATCTCTAGAGGGGAATACGCTGAGTTCAACAAGAACATCTTGCAACCCAGCCCACACATGACTGACTACTCATTTCTCTTGAGTGTATTGAATATATTATCACCTATGGTTTCTAGCAACATAACTATTCCTGGGAGATACAAAAGTGAAAAGAAGTAACAATATGAATATTCTCAAGATGGTGACAATACACCCTAATGGGGGGGACCCACATAGCCAAGCTGCCTACCCGATTTTCCATTTCCCGGTTGGGAGGCATGAGGTTATAATCGTATTTCTAAATCATCTGGTTACCATTCACTTAGAATGTCACATCGTCAAATATCACTAATTGACATCCAAAAAAATTGTAACGATCCAGGGATTTTCGACTCTAAAAATCGGCATAAAACACGATGTCGACTATTTATACATTGGAAATACCTGATCATTAATAGAAAGAAGTTAGTGGACGAGAATTAGAAAGAAAGAAGGTTAGAATAGAATAAGAAGATCACCACAGAACAGAATCAAAGCAAACACATCTCATAGCGGAACGAATAAAATTTATTGTATAACATTAATTTGGAATAAAACTATAACTGTATATACATACCATTATCACATAACATCACAGCGGAAACAAACTCTATATATATCTAATGTTGAATCCTCCTGTTCCGAGCACCTCTAGGTATATCTGTAAAATCCCGACTACTCAACTGCCTCTACAAATTTGGGCACCCAAGAGTTTAAGGAAAACAAACAAAATAAACTCTGGGTCAGTCATGGGACAGGTTTGAGTAATCTCTAACCATTCGATTTAACTTTTCGAAATCCTTTCCAAAAGAAAATATAATTGTAAGATCGATCCACACATAAATACGGATGGTTTTACCTTACGATAACCCAAAATATTTTTTGAAAACAATATTATTCTGATATTATGATAGTGTCTGAATACAAATAAATAACAATCTAGCAGAATGCTTGCATCTCATGCTCCACATATATAGTATACAATCAAAACCACGGGCGCTTATTGGAGATTGGATTCCGACTATGACAACGTATGGAACCACCTGCCAAAAGGGTATCTCTAGTGAGGAATACACTGTGTTCAACAAGAACATCTTGCAACCCAGCCACACATGACCGAACACTCATTTCTCTTGAGTGTATCGAATATATTGTCACCTATGGTTGCTAGCAACATAACCATTCCCGGGAGATACAAAAGCAAAAATGAGTACAAATATGAATATTCTCTAGATGGTGACAATACACCCTAATAGAGGCGACCCACATAGCCCTGCTGCCTGCTCGATTTTTGTCATTTCCCAGTTGTTGAAGCTTGAGGTCACAATGTATCTTTTGACAGATCCACCTCCATTTACTTTGAATGTCACATCATTATACCCGCCAAATCACAAATTGATTTCCACAAAAATACCACGGGTATAAAGATAAGAGAAACGAATTCCTCCACCACCAAACGTGAATACATTTGAAGAGATCAACTTACGCGATCCATTAGATATACTCTGGCAGACAACCAACCATTCAATTTGTCCTGGGACTGGACAACCTAAAGGCACTGTTCTGTTAATCCATCTTAGCAAATTTCTACCTAGGATTGCCTGAACAACCCTTGCATAAACTTTATCTTCACATTTTTGCGTAATGCTAATGCCCATATGGATGGTTTTCAGCTAATAAATCTGATCCCAATCTCTCCATATTGACAACAGGAAAGTCAAAAACTTCGATAGCCGGTTATTTAACTATGAAAGGAAAACATACATACAAACGATGGTCGTATTTCCAAATGGAAATCTTACCGATCAATCATCAATAAGCACTGAGCCCCATTAATTAATTTATCAATAATTTATTCATTTCCTAGCTTTCTGTACCCCGTATTTTTCCCAAATATTCCTTTAAACCCGTTTTAGCCTATGATCCTTGAAAAATATTTCCATTTATTATACGCAGTTTATTTTCTATATTCCAGAAAATATACGACGTCGGAAAATAATTGCATCTCTTCACACTTCTTATCTTCTATACTTAGGAAATATAAGTTATTAACATTAGAAGACATTTCCAATCTCCATTTCTAAACTTCTAATTAATCAAATCATCCCATCTTCTATACTCAGAAAATATCTTTGATTTATTTGGGAAAATGTTTTCATACCTTTTTATTGGATTAACCCGATGTTATAAAATCATCGTTACAATATTTAACTCATTAATCATTCATTTATCGTATCGCTAACCAATCTCGCTACCGAACCTTAACCCTTCCTCACTTAATCATGATGCCAATCAAGATGGGGTATAATTACCTCTTAGACCTAAACTGAACAACATTCTCAATAGTCAAAGCTCAAACTTTTAAATAGAACGTTACTTGCGCGACTCTTAGATTTAATTCAAGAATCCCCTTCCTTTACAGAAAATATTGATTATATGATAGAGTTATAATCTCTTCTTCTGAAATATTAAATTTCAAAATATAACTTTTATTTAAATAAATGTAAAAATAATTAGTTAATTAGGTAAATAAACAAGTCTTAATTATAACCAGAAAGTAAATGGTACTTTCCTGAACTCGATGGAATCGAATCCCAATGTATAACTCTCTTCTGAAAAATCTCCATTTCAATTATCATTCTAATCTTCGAAATAGTATACCGTTTTAGGTTAACTTCATTTCTAAATTCACTTTCGAATTTTTCACCTCCAAACATCACCAAATCCCTTTATAACCATTCCAATTTGCAAAATGTTTGCTATTAAATTATTATTTGCTTTAAAATGTGAATTCTATTCCTTTACAGAAATCTGGGCTCGTTTTATTAAATTGAATCTTGATTTAAATAATAAATACCATTTTCATTTTAAAATTTCACCTATCCAGTTATATTAATAGCCCACTTTTTAAACTTTGTTTATGAGTCAACACCATGCTAAGTATATATCAAGTTTACAACTTCATCTTGCTTACATATTCTATTGTAAATTATTGATTTTAAACCAATATTAATTATCCTGTATATCTCCACATTGCAATATATATATTTTAAAAAATAAATTATCCCAATGACATTTGACATAGTCAAACTCTAATTATACATTCTTATCGATTTATTTCCATTCTAATCACATTTCAAACATCGAATAAATTTCATTGTTTCCCTCTTGAAACAATTTTCCGTTTCTCCTTCCCAACATTCATCCCTATATTTCAAATTTATTTATTTATAAATATTACACTTTATCTCTAAATATCATTTATAAATCAAACTACTTGGTTTAATATAATTAAAACAAGTTATTGTATTCTAGTCCACTCAAGATTTAGTTTTATTAACTACAAATAATAAATAATAGATTTTCCTTTTTAAACTCGAACTTGTTTCCAATATATTCGAATGTATTTCACGGTATTTATATAAAAAATATTTCAGGTCAGTGATATTCAAACATCCCAAAACACACAGTAATTCGTCACTGATTATTTGTCACATCATACAATGTAATATATGAAAAACCGCAATATAATTGTTGAGGAATCCAGTTGGATTCCTCCAACCTGTTCACCTGCATCTACAGATGTTAATCAACAGATATAATATCAATTCCATACAAATAGGATCAATATTTAATCAATGACTTTGTGTGTGTGTATATATATATATATATATATGATTATCAACCAATTTGTTTGTAACCATCCAAACAACCATCACACACAACATTCAATCATTTTTATCAATATAAAATAACATTTATAAAATTATAAAATTGGAAAGAGTTTGTGAGTTTACTCACCTTGTTTACAGGAGGAGATTTTTCTTTTGTATTGTTTAAAATCAAACAAGTGTTTGATTTTATAACGAAATATTAGTAGCCCAATTCATAGCGAAATCAGTTGTATAATGAAGATCTCATCGCTATGATTCCAATGTGCGTAACTCCGTTCGATTCTGTAATCGTATGAAGAAGTTATAATTATTTTCTCAAGTTTTAACGAAAAATATATATTCTAACTATTATTAACTAATTAAATTTTTAATTAATTCACCTTAGCCAAAAAGGTAATGATAATCAGTAATTAAACCATGAGTGCTTCTTTTCCCATTTTGATTACTTTGTTATGAGTCACGGTCAACCGATGAATACATCTTCCAAATTTTAAGTCCTCCATCAAAATACCAATTCAAACTTCCCCTTTGCATACACAAGACCACCACCGTTTCGTACCAATTCCATACCCTTCACCGCTTTGTTAATACCAAGGACCAACAACAAATTGGGTTTCTTACCTCTCCCTTGTTACCCATAATTACGCGGATACAATCCTTTCCATTAATGTAAAAGCCAACCCTTCTGTGCAGGCCCAGTGTCCATGTTTCAGTTTCCTTTTCTTTCCTATTGGACTTATGCATAAAACCCAGTTCGCTCAATCAAAACCGAAAACAAGAGTGTTCGTCTTCCTAAAATAAATACCGCGAGTTCCAGCTGTTTCCTCCACAATTTCTGAACCATTTCACTCCTCCTACATTGCTATTTCTTTACAAAATCAAATACGAAAGCCAATAATGTTCTCTCCTTAAAAGTATCGTCTTCTCCAATGTATAATTGCCACACTCGATCAACAATAACATATCGTGTCTCCAGCCTTCGTCCTCTTGCAACATTCAAAGCGGGTCTACCCTACAAATGGCAACAACAAACTCTCCACACACCTATAGTGCATCCTCTTCATGTGTGCACACTACCTCCTGTACACGTCCCCTCTCCCTTATATTACGTGATCCAAACAGGGTCTTCCACTTTAAGGCATGACCCACCCTCACTATTAGTTCCAAGCTGCTAATCAACCTATAAACATACCCACTGCGCACTTCCTCCCTGCCCGTGATTCCGAAACCCAAACGACCATCGCCACCTGACGTCTACAGTGCCCACAGCACCAAGCCTGAATGGCCTTACTCGACAACGACCACTGATCCCTCCCTTTCAAACTCCTCTCCTCCCTGTTACGCAGAGCGTGAAGCCAAAATGCCGAGGTCACGTCTATAGTAAGTGGTGGCAGCTTGTAACATCGTTTCCCTCATAGTTCTTCACGCAAGCTCTCCTTACCAAGTTGTACTCATATATGAACTTGCTTTTTCGAATCAATGCTTCTGCACTTCGACTAGTGAGTCCTAGGCGCCGTTCGAGATATTTGAGCATCAGAAACTCACGTGAGCTTTAAGAAAATTTTACGCACATAATGAGAATCTAAGTAGGATTATATATGTAGTTTTGATTTCCATTGAAGATTGAGGTTGGAATTATATTTTCAGATCTGCTTTTGCATTTTCTGTTAAAGAAACGAAGTGATGTAATAGAAGGAGAGGCTGTATATATATAAGCTCACGAAGCTTGGCACACACGCTACAGGTAATGTAGGATAGAGTATGTATTGTAGAAATTCTTGGTCACCACGGCTGTATTTCTTCTTGGCGATGAAGGCGTTGAAAATAGCTTGGATATGACGTATCAATGCAGCTGTATAGGGTAGGTGTTGTATTGAGTTTTCGCTTCATTGTCTTAGTTGATTTCGAAAGCGTAGCATTTTGAAAACGTAGTCTGTAGCTTTTCATGTTGGGGAAGACTTATTTTACGGTAGGTGTTCTTCTTTGTTTTGTGTTTTCACTTCCCACATAGCTCATGTCTCATCTCGTGTCTCATCTCATGTAATTTACTATATTACCAAGATCTATTGGTTTGACTCATTAGCATAGTGCTCTTACGTAATTGCCATTTTAATATAATTCACATTATATTTTAACTACTACCAGAACACCTACATGCATAGAGGTGAACATCTTATTACCACCAGTCCAGAAATGCAAGACAAATAGTGGACGGAAAATTAGTGAACGAAACACTAATGGAAAACCTATAAATGTTCAGAATCCATTCAGTTGTATTGATTTAATTAATTCCTATGTGTTGAGTTTCTAGGGTAGTTGGAAAACAGTCCACATTAACATTTCTTGTTCTCTACAGTTTCAGCTTAGGGTACTATTATTACGTGGGATGGACAGTAGTTAGGCGTGTGGTGGACCAGTGTTATGGAGAGGAGTCACTGCCAAGCAATCAAAAAGTATATATCTATTGATCTCGACGTTCTCTATTAGCAAATATAAGTGGTTTATCTTACCTTAGGTTTCATATCATATTAATGTATTATGGTCATTTTGTCAATTAGTTATACCACTTCATGTACTGTTTCGATTCATGTATAACTGATTATGTAGATAATATGGTTACATATGCTATAATTTCTTTTATTACATACTATTGCTTCTACATAGTGCGTTTTCACTTCCATACCTAACAATGGATTAATGTTTATAGTGTTATTGCTATCATTCGTTCCCATAATACTATCAATGCCTTCATTGCCATTGTTATCCAATATAGAAACCGCATCGCAATCAAATACTTTAGTTGGGATGTCATCACGAGTTATGACTGCATTACTAGACTAATCAGCCATGTTCAACTATTTCCGACCATTTCGGAAATTAAATATATTATTATCCCATT
Organism: Allium sativum; assembly: GCA_030737875.1. Taxonomy (NCBI): domain Eukaryota; kingdom Viridiplantae; phylum Streptophyta; class Magnoliopsida; order Asparagales; family Amaryllidaceae; genus Allium; species Allium sativum. The sequence continues at coordinate 479,291,131 of CM060926.1, read as the reverse complement.
ATTTTATATAAATTTAAATATTCAAATATTTGCATTCAAATCATTCTGAGCTATTGAACCAATATATGAAAATAAATAAATTATTAAATCACAAAAATTCTGGGACGTTACATTCCTTTCCTTGTAAAATAATTTCTTCATCGAAATTTGATGAGTAGAACAAATACTAGAAATCTAATTCCTCACAACCTACTTGGTTGAAATCCTATACTACATATTTTCATAACTTAGTTCTGTACATATTACCTTTAGTCCTCACATCAATATCGGATCTTTTATTTTTCGTCCCAAATGATATATTCACCATTTTTTTTTGGGCAGTCTATTACCACATACTCATCAATATGCTTTCTTACATATCTGCATATGTTCAAATTGATTTTAAATCAATTTATCATTTCGCTTATCCGTTCGGGTTTTATATTCTTTTAAACAATCGATAAGTCGATTTTCAATTATAAAATTTTCCAACACTTTAAATTTTTGAAAAAATTTCGCTAGTTTCTCCTTTGTGCGGCTTAATCGGTACAACCACAATTCACCTTTCTAGGCCTTCTCTAAACCAAAAGAAAATCTAACATCCAAGTGGCTTGCCAAACAGGTTCATTAATATCATATCCAGATAATATATGAACTCATACCTTTTTATTGGTCATTCAACTCTATCTCTTTCATTTGTTACCACTCCCAAAATATGCCAATGCATTCCCAGTTAATCTCCAATCTGCTTATTATCAAATCCAATTGTTCGCTAATACCAACCAAAATCCATTTCAATTCTAGTTCCAAACTCAAATCCCACATTCAACAATCCTACTTCACTCCAGATTATCTCCAATCCAATATCTTAATTTAATATTCCAATTCAATTCTCACTTGGTTGGATTGTATTCTATTCCAATTTGCTTTCACAATCTTTATCTAGCTTGTATAAATTAAATTAAATTTATTCAATTATTCACTTTTACTATTTCAATTACTTTAACTTCATAAGTTAAATATAATTTCAGAATTCCAATTTCCTGGGTTTTTATTTCAAATCTCCTTGAATTTACATATATTTATATATACAATACTAGCAATTTAAATCATTTGAATTTCTAACAGTTCTTTTCCTCAAAACAATTCAAAACAAATTTTTTGGTTCACTTAGAAACTCGAGAATGACATTGATAATGTGGTTGTCATCATCAGAATTATTTTCCAGTGATCGAAGTGAGTTCAATATTATATCATTTCCAAAAATCACTCTTAATCACTTCCATTTTGAAATTACTTCAACATATACTTCAAACTACTTGAAAAACAATTCCAAATCCACCTAGGATCTTGAATTTTTCATATATAATTCAGAATTCAATTTCAAACACCTTTCCAAATTTTCAGAGTTTAATTCCATTTTTGGTTTACCTCTAGGTTTAGTTCATCTTGATTTTATATCTTACATTTATACGAATTCTGATATACCCATCTCCATTATAATCTTATTCGATTAGAAAAATAAATCAACATAGATAATATATATATATATATATATATGTATATATTTATATATTATAATAATAATTCCAATATATATATTCTTCTTTTATATCAAAATAATTTTGGGCAAAATTATTTTATTTACCCTCTTTTCAAAACATACTATGTTGGTTGATCGTATTCGAGTGTTTAACAACCACTTTCGACCTTGTGGTGCCCCAATATCGATCATAATTCATAAGCCGCTCAACCAATAAATCTCCACAATATAAAATCATTTTAACACAATCTACGAATACGTTCACTCGTATATATACACCCACACTCAATCAAGGATATTACTAACCCCATCTCTATTGAGTCACGCCACAGAGCCAAGGTAATTACTCAACCTTCAGCTCCGATACCACTGTAACGACTCAGTGATTTTCGACCATAAAAATTGACATAATACACAATATCGGCTATTCAGACATTGGAAATACCTGATCATTAATAGAAAGAAGTCAGAGGATGAGAAATAAAAATAAATAAGGTTAGAATAGAAGAAGAAGAAGAAGAAGAAGAAGAAGATCACCGCAGAACAGAATCAGAGTAAAAATGAATCTCACAGTGGAATGAATAAGATATATTATATAACATAACTATGGAATAAAACTATAACTGTATATGCATACCACTATCACATAACATCACAGCGAAAACAAACTCCATATATTGCTAATGTTAAACCTCCTACTCCGAGCTCCTCTAGGTATATCTGTAAAATCCCGACTACTTGACTGCCTGTAGAAATTTGGGCATCGAAGAGTTTAGGGAAAAGAAACAAAATAAACTATGGGTCAATCATGGAACTGGTGTGACTAAACTCCAACCATTCGGTTTAACTTTTCAAATCCTTTTCAATAGAAAAGATAATCGTAAGACCGATCCACACATAAATACGAATGGTTTTTACCTTACGATAACCTAAAACATTTTTTGAAAATAATATTATTCTGATATTATGATAGTGTCTAGATACAAATAAATAACAATCTAGCAGAACACTTGCATCTCACGCTCCATATATATATTGTATACAATCAAAACCACAGGCGCTTATGGGAGATTGGATTCCGACTATGACAAGGTATAGAACTACCTACCAAAGTGTATCTCTAGAGAGGAATGCACTGGGTTCAACAAGAACATCTTGCAACCCAGCCACACATGACCGACCCCTCATTTCTCTTAAGTGTATCGAATATATTGTCACCTACGATTGCTAGCAACATAGCCGTTCCCGGGAGATATAAAAGCGAAAAGGAGTACAAATATGAATATTCTTTAGATGGTGATAATACACCCTAATGGGGGCAACCCACATAGCCACGCCACCTGCCAGATTTTTGTCATTTCTCGGTTGCTGAAGCTTGAGGTCACAACGTATCTTTTGATAGATCCGCCTCCATTTACTTTGAATGTCACATCGTTATACCCACCAAATCACAAATTAATTTCCACAAAAATACCACGGGTATAAAGCTAAGAGAAATAAATTCCTCCACCACCAAACGTGAATACGTTTGAAAAGATCAACTTACGCGATACATTAGATATACTCTGTCAGACATTCGTCCATTCAAGTTGTTCTGGGCCAGGACAATTGAAACACCCCACCTCCATTAAGGTAACTCACAAAGGGAATGCCTTAACTTTGGTGGAGGTTTATAGGTACAAGACACAGAAACAATTTACAAGACAGATAAATATAAGCAGCGAAAATCAAACATTTATTGTATAGGTGGTTCAATACAAAAGAATTACAACAAATTGTCTCAAAATAACTTCCAAAACATTACACCATAATTTCTGTCTTGATTATTTAATATCGAAGCATAAACCATAAATAAAACTGCATAAATCCCCAAGCGTAGTGTTCAAAAGCCATAGCCAAGGTGAGAGGGTCTCAATCATACATCTACTTTCTTGAAGCTTGCAAAGAGTCTGACTAAGCTGGAGTATTCCCTCCCTATAAACCTGGGGGGGAGGGGAGGGGAACGGAAGAAAAGAGGACGAAAGAAAACGGGTCAGACAATAAGTCTGGTAAGTTCAGTGATTACTAGTATTTAAACAAGGAATGGGATCATGACAGTAATAACAAAACATAGGACAATACCCTAATATAAGATAAGAGGAACATGTGATCGCACCCATTAATATAGTCTCTGCACCTACCAACAATTGGTTCAGCTAGCCCCATGTGTCCATAACGAACGATCCCCTCAATGATCGGCCCATACTCGCATGCATTCATGTCCTGTGTCACTGGCCCCGCTTGATTGTAGATACCTGTGCTGGTCCCACCATGGGGTGTATCAGTCCCTCTGGTGGCAACCCGACACGACTCAAAATGCACAGAGTATACTACTGATGCCCAGTATCTTCTTTTTCCACTCCGGAGTACGTTCACGCCCATACTCCATCGGAACCTACACCGACAAACCAACTGCCGATGTTTTGACCGCTTATAATCAGCCAGTAATCGTGCCCCACCCTGCCTAGTTCAGGGTACCATGATACATCTATGTGGGTTACTACTGAAATGGGTCCCCGTTACTAGGGTTTTCTAATCAACATGTTTATTTGGTTAAGTGTCCAAGTATACCTAACCCCACCCATCAATTTAGTTAGCATGTTGAATTGGTTAAGTGTTTCCCAAATTGAATTAACCCTACCACTCCTGACTTAGCTTTAATTTATTCTTTAAAGCACCAACCGTTCACATTAGATAGGTCTTGTTGTGGTCACTGGATATGCTTGTCGGTTCTGGGAAGTTTCACACCATAACTCAGTCTAACCTCGGGTTCTTTTGGGCTTGATGCACTAATCACCCACGTTAGACAGGTCTTGTTGTGGTCACTGGATATGTCGGTCGGTTCTGGGCAGTTTTACACCATAACTCAGTCTAACTTCGGGTTAGGTATATTCGTCTTTTCTAAATCCATATGACATATAACTTGGCAAAAAGAGCATATGGTGCATAATTAAAAGGTGAATTGAAAAGCGGTGTAAAAGTCTATGATTTGAATAGTGAATTGGGCATGAAATTAAATATGGAAAAAAAGAGAAATAATCACCTATAATTACATAGGTAGATTTGGATAAAAATGGAATGCCTAGTAATTACAACTAGGAATTGTAATTGCACTTATGACACGAGGTTAGGTTGCATTAGTGATGGAAGTCTACCCGGACCCGACCGACATAACCAGTAGCCACTAATGTTAAACCTAATGTGAGAGGTCTAAGTGTGGAAATACGAATCGGGCTAAGACACGAGGTTAAACCTAACATGTAATAATACTGCATGGACCCAACCGGCATATCCATCATCCACGCGTTGTAGGCCTAATGTGGGAGGCCTGACCCATTATAACCATAACTGGACATGGTAATGAACTGGGCTACTTTAATCCATAAGGATTGTATGATTATGAACTTAAGTTAGGGTTAAGTAAAATTGGATGGGTAGTGGGTGGGTAAAGTAAAATTGAGGTGGTGGTTAATATTTACATATAGACCCACGAACTTAACTCAGTAAGGTTATGTAATTAATGACACCAAGTGGTATACATAACCGGTGGAAAATATAATGAAGTTATGTAATTAAAGACAACTTGTAGGGTAAGCAAAACTTGTAAAAATGTCAGAATTAGATATGTGTAATTATTTACTAAGTAAACAATGATAAGTTATAGTGACGGTGTAAATTGAATTTATGATTAAATGAGAAAGAATGATGAAAACATGTAAAATAAATAAGATATTTAATCATAAATGGTAAGGTACATGTTAATTAGGAAACATGTGAATTGAGATATAATTAATAACATATTAAGGAGAACATGTTATTGTAATGATGTAACTAAGAAAGAATATAAAATAGATTGAGGATTACAGACCTTGGGCTACAATCTAGAAAATAACATGTTGTGGGCTTATTAATAAACTTAAATGGATTAAGTTATATGACTGAAATTAATAAGCAATAGAAACTTGGTAATTTGAATAAGAATTCAATATGAACGGGAATAACCAAGTAAATGGGAACCTGGTGAGCTATGGCAAGCGCGTAAAAAAAGGTTTAGCCATAGGGTCTAACAACATATTAAAGAAAGGCGCTTGGACCAGTCCTTACATTTGAGCATGAATAATCCAACGGGGTAGATCATCGTGGTGTTATAAGACACGAGGGGAGCGCACATTCATCCGATTGTTATGACGGCTCCAAAGGATTGGAAGGGGAATCACACGGCTTACTGAAGTACGTAAGGTGTTCCTAGTAGTCCTATGTGTAGTAACAGATGTTTTAGGCTGTACTCGCAGAGGTTGGGTCTGCTCGTAACTACTAGGTGGGCGGGCCTTGACTGCAGATGTAACTCTGCAATCAGAATGCTGTGATGAGGTGACGCCAGGGTAATTCGATGGTTTCATCACGAGGAGGTAGAGAGGGTCAGTATCAACAAGGATAGTAGATCGTCGAATATTCGTTATCGACAGCCAGCGGGATGCGAAAAGACTAGAGCTAAACTTGAGGAAGGTGCCAAGGTGGGGCCATAGCCATCATGGAAAACAGACCCGAGGAATATCTGTATTTGAAGGCATGTAAAGGCGGCCTGTACGGGTATGGAAAAGCTCCGGCCGAGTTCCGTTTTTCTAGTTTGCCCTACCACGGAACTCGGTGCACATTAGAGGACGTGCGATTGAGGCATCGAGCTACAATTACAGTACATACATGGGACAGTCTAGATACATGCATATCTACTCCGGGTGGTGTATCATAGACTAGAGGGCATCATTTCAGTAAAGAATTTGATTCGATCGATGGTGGCTGTCCATATGCTTACGTAGCATAGTAATGGTAGATATATGCGGAACATAACACTTTTATATAGAGATCCATACGTCACTCCGGCGTAGGATGAGTGACCGCGTTCACTATGGTGGAGACCGTGCGAGTGGGCTACCATGTGGTGTATCTCAATATTGAGGGATAGCTATATATATTTTATTAGGTGAATCCATGGGAAAGTAAATGGGTACGATGTCGTATAAGTCTTAAGTGCTATTAACCCAATTAAACTAATAATCATGAAAATGTAATGGAACAGTATTAATAGGGATCGTTGTTCTTCTGATATACTAGTATCTGCGCGGTGCAGAGAAATGTATTTAAGAAGCGCAATATATCATGTTCATCTTATTTTGCTCCGTTCACACTAGTTATTGTTATTGTTATCGAGTTATTCCAGTTTAATATATACGTTCCATGATACTTTTATTTATATTTAAAAGTAACTGACTTTATGTCTAACCCTTTTTATTTCCTCTTCCCTCTCTTCCGTCCCCCCCCCCCCCCCCCCCCGGGGTTCTAAGGGTGGAAGTGCTTAGAGTTGATTTGGATTCTTTCAGCTTAGCTTGGATTTTGGATGTAGATGTATCGCTTTGACTTCTAGTCAACTCTCTTAAGGCTTCACATGGAAATATGGTTTTACGCTTTTGTACTATGATATTTTTGGCAAAACAGATTATTAATGTAATTAGTTACTTATGATGTAAACTCAGTATTTGGGACCATGATGTTTTGTATTAAATAAAGTTTTTAATTCCGCTGTTATTTTACATGTCTACCTTGTGCTATTATGTTCTTATTTACCTATAATGATTCACGAAACTTAATGCATTCCCTTAGCGAGTGACATTAACGGACGTGGGGTGTTACATTTGGTATCAGAGCATATGGTTATAAGATGATAAAATATTTTGAAAATGGTTTTCAAAAAGGTCTCAAAAACAAAGTATTTTAAAATAAAAATTCTGTTTTTGAAAAGCGTATTCCCCAAAGCCATAAATATCTTCTTGATTCTCCGCTTGATTCCTTTTCCTTTTGTTCGGGGAACTGTTTCTTCCCGAAAGGGTATCCCTATTCCGACATTGTTCCGTAGGCATGTCAAAACTATGGTGCATGTCAAAGGGCAAAGAAGTGCCCAACCTCAATCTTTAGCCGCAACGGTTTCACCTGCAGCTTATTTCCTCTCAAGCCTCGTAAGGATTTCCATGCGATGGAGGCAACTTTCAAGAGACTAGTTAGCATGTGGCAAAAAGGAGAATTAGCTAGTTGGGGCTAAGTAGCAAAACCCAAAGATGAAAGAAAATGATGGCTTAAGAAGGAAAAATAGATGAAAGAAGAAACGAGGAAATACCGTAACTTCGTAACGGTGGGTCATATGAAAAAGGATTGCAGAAAGAAGAAAGGCGTTGTTACCACTTAGGTAAGGCGGGACACCGTATTTAGGAGTGCCCAAAGAGACAAGGACAGGGCCAGAAGGCAAGAATTTCTAGTGGGCAAGCTAATGTTTTCATAGCCGGTGGACAGGATAGAGGTAGGAAAGTTTCCATCGAAGGATTGATTTCTATTTCTGATTATCCTATTAGGATTCTTTTTCTGACGCTTCACATTCTTTTATATCTGATCCTTTAGTTGAATCTCTGCACCTAGATACTAATATGGTTTTGGATCCCATTATTCCCTCAAACCCTAGTGGAGGTACGACTCATTTGTCGATGATTTGTCGGGGTTTGAGAATCTCTGTGTTAGGTGTTAAGTTTGATTGTGATGCATATGTTCGTGATTTCGTAAGATACATTTTGATTCTATGATGGATGGGTTAACCATATATGGAGCCATTCTAGATTGTGAGAGAACGGTCATTAGACTTCTGGCTTGCAATGGGAAGACTCTCGATATTTCTTATGACCTAAAAGGGTTCTGTCATGCTTTGTCTCCTAGAACCTCTAGATATATCTATTGATGATTTGCGACATGTGACTCCTAAAAGAAAAGAGGGAACTTGATAAGCAAGTAGGGGAGCTATCTGGGAAGAGGTTTGATAGGTGAATCATATCGGGATGGGAAACCTATTGAAGATAGTCCTTGAGGAATACCATCATTCTAAGATGACTATTCATCCAAGCAGCGATAAAATGTATAGAGTTCGAGGTAGTGGAGCCAAACTTGCGAGAGGAAATGAAATTAGAGAAGGAAGCAATGATAGGACGAGTTCCGACTTGCATACTTGGATCAGAGGTTAATAAATTATGCAACAAAGAAGTGAAGCTAGTAAGAGTGCAATGGGGGAAAGTGCCGCAGGAACGTTGCTTGGGAGGCTGAAAACAAGATTCGCGCGTCAAATCCTTTCCTTTTCGAGAATAAGTCCTTAACTTCTTTTTACAAGCTTCGAATTAATGATTTTATCTATCGTTTGAATATATCCTGTCGATCGAGTCTTTAGGTAGAAAACTAATGAATGTAAACATGTGTTTGAGACATGTTATGTTTGATGGATGCAAGTGGTTGCTAGTGATTGCTCGTGGATGCATATACACACAGTAGGTGCTAGATCGGCTCAATCACTTACATATTGCATATTGATGTGTGTACATTCTTAAATTTTTATGGATTATCGCCACATTGATGTTGCATATGGATGGATGATTATTCACACATATAGAACTTACATGGATATGGATGATTTGCATACATTTTGGTTGCATGGCACAAACATACATTGCATTAAGGAGGTCAACTGAATCAGTTGGTCAGCTGATCTTTCACATTAGTTTACAGACTTATACACACACTATTGCATATGTTCATAAAAGCATTAGAAATTCCTTAAGGACAATGGATGCCAGTGATTGCTAGATGGATGTATGACTGTTGGATGTTAGGATATATGTTCTTATTAACTTATAGATTTCGGGGACGAAATCCTTTGAGTAGGGGAGAATGTAACACCCTGGAATTTTAATGACACTAAATATGATGAATTAATGAATAATTACGGTGAAATACACTGTTAACAATGAATTAAGCAAATTTAATATTCAGAATTAAGTAAAAATGGACTGCGCTATTGCGTCCGTCTAGATATTTTGGTCAAAATAGACACTTGGTTTGCGTAAATCGGACATCATATGAAGAAGTTATTAAGGTTTGAAGTTTTTATATGCGTAGGAAGAATATATATATATATATATAATAGGTTTAGGAATTCAAAAATGGGTCCAGAAATTCATAATTCGGTTCAAAAGGGGGTCGAACCATAGGTCGACCTACCCAAAGGGGGGTCGACCCACCCCTGACAGATCTGGGCGAAATACTTCGTTTTGTATTTGGACACCTTTTTGAGAAAGATTCATTGAAGCCTAGGCTCTATAAAGGACTCTAGACCTAGGTTTTATTCATCTAAAAATAATGCTGACAGCGAAGCTCTACTGCAACCAAAATTAAAATGGCCTTTCTTCTTCTAAATCAATTCAAAGAAGATTATACACATTCGAGATTGCTATAAAAAATTCAGCAATGGCTACAACTTATTCAACATGTTCTTCGCAGTAATTTGGATTCATTTCCTTAGATCTATTCCCTGTAAGCTCATGTTATTCTAAGATCTAAATATTTATAGAGTGATCTTGATTTGTATGTAATAAATTGGATCTTGAATCGGTGCCTAATCAGCTCTATTATGACATAACTATCAGATCTGCTTTTATATGTTCATACCGCCGCCATGTTAAATCTTGTCATAATATGCCTATTCAGTTTCTGCCTATTTCTATTAGTTTATTATTGATTTGTTATTGTGTCTGTTCTCGATTCACTTCTCTCCCTCTTTTCCCTTTTTATTTTTATATAGCCAGGCTGCCTTCGAGCCTAGGACTAACGCTGAAAAAGGCGAACGTACGAAATTGGTAATAATAGGGAAAGACATAATTTGGGGCATAATTGATATTGGAAAATATGGATCTAAATTTGGGTATAAATTTGGAAATATACGAATATGGTTTGGGAGAATATGCCTTGTTGGATAATATGAATTTTGGCATACGTCGGAAAATATAATTTGAGCATAAACTGGGACATAAATTGGGATGTATGTGAATATGAATTTTAGACATACGTTGGAAAATATTCGAATATGGAGTCAGGTATAACTTGTATTGAAACCGGTGAATATGGACTAGGGACATAAATTGAAAAATATTTAAATTTGGGCTTATGCATAACAAATATATATGTATATTCCTTGACTTATAACTTGGGAAAAAGAGTATATGGTGCATAATTAAAAGGTGAATTGAAAATGGGTGTAAAAGTCTACAATTTGAATAGTGAATTGGGCATATAATTAAATATGAAAAAAAGAGAAATAATCACCTATAATGACATAGGTAGATTTGGATAATAATGGAGTGTCTAGTAATTACAATTAGGAATTGTAATTGCATTTATGACACAAGGTTAGGTTGCATTAGTGGAGGATGTCTGCCCGGACCCGACCGACATATCCAGCAGACACTAATGTTGAATCTAATGTGAGAGGTCTAAGTGTGTAAATACGAATCGGGCTAAGACACGAGATTAGACCCAACTGTGGAATAAGACTGCCCAGACCCGACCGACATATCCTGCATCTACACATTGTAGGCCTAATGTGGGAGGTCTTGCCAATTATAACCATAATTGGACATGGTAATGAATTGGACTACTTAACCTAATTTAATCCATAAGGATTTATGATTATGAACTAAAGTTAGGTTTCAGTAAAATTAGATGGATAGTGGGTGGGTTAAGTAAAATAGAGGGGGTGGGTAATATTTACATAGAGGCCCATGAACTTAACCCAATAAGGTTATGTAATTAAAGACACATAGTGGTATACATAACCGGTGGAAATTATAATGAAGTTATGTAATTAAAGACACCATGTAGGGTATGCATACCTTGTAGAAATGATAGAATTAGATATGCGAAATAAGCTGCTAAGTAAACAATGATAAGTCGTAGTGACGGTGTAAATTGAATTTATGATTAAATGATAAAACATGAGAAAACTTGTAAAATAAATAAGTTATATTTAATCATAAATGGTAAGTGACATGTTAATTAGGAAACATGTGAACTGAGATATACTTAATAACATATTAAGGAGAACATGTTATTGTAATGATGTAACCAAGCAAGAATATAAAATAGATTGAGGATTACAGACCTTGGGCCACAATCTAGAAAATAACATGTTGTGGGCTTATTAATAAACTAAAATGTGTTAAGTTATATGACTGAAATCAATAAGCAAGAGGAATATGATAAATCGAATAAGAATTCAATATGAACGGGAATAACCAAGTAAATGGGAACCCGGTGAGGTATGGTAAGCGCGCAATAGAACATTTAGACATAGGGTCTAACAACATATTAAAGAAAGGCGCCTGGCCCAGTCCGTACGTTTGAGTGTTAATAACCAACGGGGTAGATCATCGAGGTGTTGTAAGACAGGAGGAGAGCGTACATTCATCTGATTGTTATGACAGCTCCAAAGGACTGGAAGGGGAAGCACGCAGCTTCCTGAACTACGTAAGGTGATCCAAGTAGTCCTCTGTGCAGTGACAGATGTCTTAGGCTGTACTCGCAGAGGCTGGGTTTGCGCGTAACTACTAGATGGGTGGGCCTTGACTATAGATGTAGCTATGCAGTCATAATGCTGTGACGAGGTGACACTAAGTTGATTCTACGGTTGCCTCACGAGGAGGCGGAGAGGGTCACGACCAACAAGGATAGTAGACCATCGGATATCCGTCATCGACAACCAGCGGGATGCGAAAAGACTAGAGCTAAACCCAAGATATCATTTCACCTTTCACTGTCGAGGTACGGGGTTGAGGGTAGACACCACATGGATGTTTAGATTGGTTGTGTTAGGGGCGGTTGCTTAGCTCTTGTAGTCTTTTAAAGTTGAGGGAGGGCCGAGGTGGGGCCATTGCCACCTTGGAAAAATGACCCGAGGAATATCTGTATGTGAAGGCACTTAAAGGCGGCATTTACAGGTATCGAAAAGCTCCAGGTCGAGTTCCGTATTTCTAGTTTAGCCCTACCACGTATCTCGGTGCACACTAGAGGAGATGCGACTGAGGCATCGAGCTACAATTATAGTATATACGTGGGATTGTCTAGATAAATGCATATCTTCTCTGGATTGTGTATCGTAGACTACAGGGCATTATTCCGATAAGGAATCTGATTTGGTCGATGGTGGCAGTCCGTACGCTTACGTAGCATAGTAATGAGAGAGATATGCGGAATGTAACATTGTTATATAGAGATACGTACGTCACTCCGGCGTAGGATGAGGTACTGCGGTCACTACGGTGGAGACCGTGCGAGTGGGCTACCATGGGGTGTATCTCAATATTGAGAGATAGCTACATATATTGTATTAGGTGAATCCATGGGAAAGTAAATGTGTACGATGCATGTACAAGTCTTGAGTGCTATTAACCCAAGTAACCTAATAATAAAGAAAATGTAATTGAACGATATCAGTAGGGATCATTCTATTTATGATATAATAGTATCTGCGCAATGCAGAGGAATGTATTTAAGAAGCGCAGTATATCCAGTTCATCTTATCTTGCTCAATTCACACTTGTTATTATTAGTGTTATCTTGTTCATCCAGTTTTATATATACTTGCCATGATACTTTTATTAGTTGATTTGGATTCTTTCAGCTTAGCTTGGATTTTGGATATAGATGTATTGCTTTGACTTTTGGTCAACTATCTTATGGCTTCACAAGGAAATATGGTTTTATGCTTTTGTACTCTAATATTTTGGCAAGGCAGATTATTAATGTAATTAGTTACTTATGATGTAAACTCAGTATTTGGGACCATGATGTTTTGATTTAAATAAAGTTTTTAATTCCGCTGCTATTTTACATCTCTGTCTTGTGCTATTATGTTCTTATTTACCTATAACGCTTAACGAAACTTAATGCATTCCCTTTGCGAGTGACATTAACGGACGTGGGGTGTTACATTGTCTGTATAGGACTTCTGCCTATCTTAAGCTGTCTTCATCCACCGTCGAATAAGGTCAATCTTTTCGGATGTTTCCCTGACCATATCTGGTTCAATTAATAATCTTTCTGTAGATTCCCACTAATAAGTTAGTGATCTACAGGGTCGTCCGTACAATGCTTCGAAGGGTGCCATGCTGATGCTAGCTTGAAAACTGTTATTATAGGAAAACATTACTAAAGGAAGATGTTCTTCCTTAGTCCCTCCAAAGTCTAGGATAAATAGTCTAAAAAGATCTTCAATAATTCTGTCCACCCTCTCCGTCTGCCTATCCGTCTGTAGATGTTAACTGATCCTCAAACACAACTGCGTGCCTAATGCCTCTTGCAAACTCCGCTGAAATTCGCTAGTAAAGATGGGGTCACTATCTCTTACGATGTTCGAAGGTACTCCGTGAAGACGAACTATCTCACGAACATAAATTGTTGTCGACCATGATGTCGTCCTCTTACTCTTAACTGCAATAAAGTGAGGGATCTTAGTGAGTCTATCTACCACCAACCAAACACTGGTATTTCCTTTCTTTGACCTAGGCAAACCATCTATGAAATCCATAGAGACGCTCTCCTATTTCCATTGCGGAACCTCCGACGGATGAAGTAATCCTTCGGGCTTCTTTTTCTTAGCTTTGACCTGCCGGCAAACTAAACACTAAGAAACAAATTCGGCTACATCTTTCTTCATCCCAGCCCAAAATAAAACCCTCTTCATGTCTCTATACATCTTGTCATCACCTAGATGAATAGTCATCTTAGAATGGTGGGCTTCTTCTAGGACTGCCTTTAGCAAGCTTCCAATTTGAGAAACACAAAGCCTTCCATCTCATCGCACCCACCCCTTTTCATCTATGACATATCTACTGAGGTGATTAGAGGTCTCCCCTCTTCTGAGCTTTTCCATGGTGATTAAAATATGTAGGTCACCTTGTTGCGAAGCTCCTATTTGGTCCATAAGATTTGTTCGTATCTCCAAGGATGCAAACAAATCAGGCTAAACCTCGATGGAGGGTCTAAAATCAAAAGTTGTTATGAACTCCGAGTTCTTTTTTCCCTAAACAGAGGACTCAAGGCGATCCTCTGCTTACTTATTGCGTCTGTCACCACATTACCCTTGCCATGGGCATAAGCAATTTCAAAATCATGAGAAGCTAAGAACTCCACCCACCCTTATTGCCTTAAGGTGAGATCCTTCTGTAAGAATAGATACTTCAGAGATTTATGATCAGTGTGTAACTTGAACCTTTTACCAAGTAAATAATGACGCCATCTCTTTAACGCGAATACTATGGCAGCTTGCTCTAGATCATGGGTAAGGTAATTCTTCTCATGAACTCTCAACTGTCTACCCCCATTACATATGATTTCTCCTTCTTGCAATAGAACCGCACCAAGCCATGTTCTGCACGCATCAGTGTAAACAGTAAACACTTTACTCCCATTAGGCAAGGTCAAGACTAGGGCTGTTGTCAGATCCCACTTCAGTCATTGGAAAGCAGCGTCACAGTCTATATCCCAAGAAAATGCAAATTTTTCTTTGTCAGACTAGTGAGAGGGGCTGATATCTTCGCGAAGTCCTTAATGAACTTCCTATAATAACCTGCCAATCCAAGAAAGCTTATCACCTCGATTGCATTTTTAGGAACCTGCCAATCTTGCACTGCAACCACCTTGGCGGGATCTATATCTATCCCTTCTTTGGAGACCACACGCCCTAAGAATGTCACCTCTTTTCTCCAAAAATGGCATTTGGAGAACTTTGCCTTCAGCTGATGGTCATGGTGAGTTTTCAAAACTTCTCTCAAATGTTGGGCATGCTCTTCTTCTATTTTGGAGAAGATCAAAATATCATCAACAAAGACTACGACTAATTTGATTTAGGAACTCCCGAAACACCATACTCGTCAGATCGACAAAATAGGCGGGTGCATTCGTTAGCCCAAAAGGCATCACAAGCCATTCAAAGAAACCGTCCGAGGGGTCGGAAAGCAGTCTTATCTATGCAGTCCTCAGCCACCCTCAATTGATGGAACCCCGTAACCAAGTCTAACTGAGAAAATACCGAGGTACCAACAAGTTGATCAAATAAATCATCAATCTTTGGATGCAGATGCTTATTCTTCTTGGTGAGCTTATTAAACTCTCTATAGTCAACACACAAACAAAGCGAACCATCCTCCTTAGTTGTGAATACTACTGGAGCACCCCATTCAGATATGCTCTGTCTGATAAACCCTTTCATAAGTAGTAGCCCTACTTGCTTACTCAGCTCCCTCCTTTCCCTTGGATCCATGTGGCGCACCGGTAATGCAATTGGCTTTGCATTGTCCACCAGATATATGCGGAAGTTGATCTCGCACCTTGGTGGTAAACCCTATACCTCATCAAAAACATAGGAACAATCTCGAACCACTGGAACATATTGCAAATCATCTATGGATGCATCTAGAGACTCTAGAAAGCTGAGCACAACAGACCCTTAGGTGTCACAAGAAATTTCGAGGGTCTTCCCATGACAAGTCAGGAGTCTAACAACCCTCCTCTCACAATCCAGAATGGCCCCATAAGTAGTAAGCCAATTCATTCCTAGAATCAACCCATAGCCCATAAACCCGAGCACATACGCATCGCACTCAAACTCGAAGCCTAACACAGATATTTTCAAAACCGTGACAAATCATCGATAAATGAGCCAAACCACTAATGGGGTTTGAAAGAACTACGGGATCTACTACCTTACTAGAAATTAAGTGCAGAGATTCAACCACAGAACTAGATATAAACGAGTGTGAAGCGCCAGAATCAAAAAGTGTTCTAACTGGATGGTTTGAAAGAGAAATTAAACTTTCTACAAAAAAATTTCTGTCTCTTTTAGGAGCACTGATGGTGAGATCATGCACCTTCCCTGTAGAAGTACCTTCTCTTTGACCTTGTCCGTGCGATCCCTGTTTCTTTGGGTACTCTTTAGAGAAGTGTCCGACCTCTCCGCAATTGAAACAATTTCCCTTCCTTCTCTTACAGTCTTTGATCAATTGACTCTCCTTCCCACAATTGTGACATTTTCTCTTATCCCTGCCTTTGTCATCTTTCCCTCCTTTCTTCTGTTGTTGTTGCTGTTGTTGTTGCCCCTTCTTTGGCCACACCTTCTTATTTTGTGATGTCCCCTCAGCCTTTGCTTCCTTCTTTTCTCCCTTGTCCTCCTCATGCATTATGGCCATATCAAAATGCTTTTCAAAAGTGGGCCCCATTGGAATATGGGCCATGTCTAACCCATGCAGAGGCTCATTCAGCCCTTTAGCAAACTGCAAAGCCCTTTTGTGTAGTGTATCCACCAACTCTAGCCTGAACCTTACGAGATGGTTGAACTTGTTCACATACTCTTTCACCGTCAAGTTTCCTTGTTTGAGTGCTAAGAACCTCTCCGTCTGTATGCTTCTCTCAGCTTGGGAAAGAAATTTTATTTCAAACCTCTATCTAAAATCTTCTTAAGTTTCCACTGGACGTCCAACTTTGGTGACTTCCTACCAAAATGTGGCTTCGTCCTTTAATAGCCAAGCAGCTAACTGAATCTTTCTTCGGTCCTCTACTTCAAAGATTATGAACAAGTCCTCGGTCTCCTTAGGCCAGTTCCTAGCTTATAGGAATGTCTCATTCCTATGGAATGGCTTCCCTCCCGTAGTATGGAAGTCCTTTGCAGATCTTGGTGAAGTTATCTTCTCTTTGAGAGGGAGGAGGAGGAATGACTGGTGCAGCTAAGGGAGGAACGTCTCTTTGGCCTTTGGCAGGCACTGTGGCCTCCAAATACCTACGGAACCTTTCAGGTATTGTGATACCGTCTGGGATATTAGGAATGTTTGTTCCCTATACATGCGGAAAAAGGAATAAATTTAGATAAAGGACCGAAGGATATTACGTATGGCTTCTTAGGGAATATTTTCAAAACTGACTTTTCTTTTTGAAAAAATATTTTTTGAAACCTTTTTGATAATTAAAATTTCAAAAATTTGCATCTAATCTAGTAACCTTCAGCTCTGATACCAAGTGTGACACCCCACGTCCGTTAATGTAACTCACTAAGGGAATGCATTAAGTTTTGTGAAGCATTTAAAGGTAAAAAGTCATAGAATAATTACAAGATAGATATAAATAAGATAACAATGGAAATTTAATTTTTTATTTCAAACATATATCATAATACCGTGGTCCACAATACCATAAGTCAAAAAAACCATTAAAATAAAATAACTTCTGTTTTGCACCATTAGAGTACATAAGTACATAAAAACATAATTCCCCAATTGAAAGAGTTAAGCCATAGTAGAGACAAAAACTTGAGCCATACTTCAGAAGTAGCTCCTAGCAAGATTATATCTGAGTCCTAATTAAGCCTGAGTGTTTTTTCCTTGAGAACCTGGGGGGAACGGAAGAAAGAAGGAGAAACAAAAGGGTCCGACATAACGTCTGGCGAGTCTAGTTACTTTTAGCTAGTAAATAAATAAAAGTAACAAGATAGGCATATAAAGTAGATATGAGATATCAATGCATAAATGGCAGGTGTGACAAGGTAGACAGGGTAAGGTGTATACACTTCTCTAATGATTACTCTGCACTATTACTAGTATAATTAAAATGTGATGATCACTTCCACTATAAGTTGGTAGACTTATGGCACACGTCCGAGTGTACCCTAACTACTACCCTAATCGATCAGCTCCCTACTCCGTAGATATCCTTTCCTGGCCCCACAACAGGAGGTATCACCTCCTAAAGTGACAACTTTAAGATGTGTACAACCATATCTACTGGTGTCACGGTCGTCTTATCCCCCTCTGCATGGCTCATGCACACACATGGCCCGGTCGATTTGCACCGCAAACACTGCTCGTCTCGTTTGGATCTCTTATAATCAATCAATAAGCATGCCCCTTCTCCGTCTAGCACAGAGTAATTTATTTGATACCTACTCCGGGTTATTGACTGAAATGGGTCCAACACAATATAATACAAGCTCTTCACTTTTTCTTGTATCCCCATTAGGTTTTTCATTGACTATGTATACCCTTAGGTGTCTTTAATTACATAGCCCTATGTCATTTATGCTTACCTTAAAGGGTGTCTTTAATTACATAACCTTATTGGGTTAAGTTCGTAGGCATATATGTAAATATTACCCACCCCCTCTAATTTACTTAACCCACCCACTACCCATCTAATTTTACTTAACCCTAACTTAAGTTCATAATCATACAATCCTTATGGATTAAATTAGGCTAAGCAGTTCAATTCATTACCATGTCCAATTATGGTTATAATGGGTTAGACCTCCCGCATTAGGCCTACAATGCATAGGTACTGGATATGCCAGTCGGGTCCGTGCAGTCTTGTTCCACAGTTGGATCTAACCTCGTTACTTAGCCCGATTCGTATGTGCACACTTAGGCCTCTCGCATTAGGTTCAACATTAGTGGCTGCTGGATATGTCGGTCAGGTCCGGGTAGACTTCCTGCACTAATGCAACCTAACCTCGTGTCATAAGTACAATTACAATTCCTACCTGTAATTACTAGACATTCCATTTTTATCCAAATCTAACTATGTCATTATAGATGATTATTTCTCTTTTAATCCCCATTTGAATTATATGTCCAATAATGTTCGGATTCAAATTATGTCATTATTAACCCTTCTCCTCCATTCCCCCCTTCTCCCCCGTTCCCTAACTAGCGTACTCATAAACTGGTGGCATGCCTGCGCTGGACAATAGCCTAGTCATAAACGATAATAGGGAAAATAATGGGAATATTACTGAAATGGTCATCTTGGCATAAATATAACTAGCATGATAATAAGGTGAATGGACATGTAATTAACA
The DNA here is from genome assembly GCA_030737875.1 of Allium sativum. Taxonomy (NCBI): domain Eukaryota; kingdom Viridiplantae; phylum Streptophyta; class Magnoliopsida; order Asparagales; family Amaryllidaceae; genus Allium; species Allium sativum. The sequence goes on along the minus strand of CM060926.1, from coordinate 479,271,812 downwards.
TCATAACAAGGTGGACATAAAACTAATGAACTGGTAGCAGTTAATTGATTTTAGCATAGTAAGATCCAAATTAGCAATTTAGATGTCCAGTTGGATTAGATCTAGCATGATAACACAAGGTGATAAACTAGATCACATAATTCAGATCTAGAGGTTAAAATAGATCTAACACCATTAGAATGACATAATAGCATGTTTAGATCTAAATATGGTTTCTCATGTCCATTTTACAACTTATCTAAGTTGATCGCAATATGATAGGTGAAAGTTGATTTACATAAAGAATTGGATTTAACCAATGTTGCAACTATCCAAATTAACAGATTTACATTCACCACAATATAGTTACAAGTAAAGATCCACATAGGTAACATAATAGAATAATCATAGTTGCATTAGATCTAAAAGTGTAGATCTATTATGACATAGTATAAAATTTAACAATAGCATAAACCCACATCTTACAACATATCCAATTCACAATCTTTCACAATTTACTGCAATTTATCTAAACCTAAAAGCAACTAGAAACTCATAGCGTTCGGTTTAGAGAATTAAGAAAGAACGGATCTTGAATTTCTGAATTTGATTAGCAAGTTATGTTGTTGTAGAAAACGGTTCTGTCTCAGTTCGTATCTCAGTAGCATATGGCCTTCATGATTTCCAACGAAGAAGAAAATAGGAGAATACGACACATATATATAGCTGCCAGACCCCCTGAAACCGAGTGCCATGTCATCCCTAGGGGTGTCGATACCCCTGTGTGTGGGTTGACCCATAGGTCGACATCCCTTAAAGGGAGTCGACCCCTAGGTTGACACCTCTCTAGGAGGGTCGACCCCGTAGAGCAGGATTTTTGCCGCCCTATCGAATTTTTCAAATCCGAACTGTTCCGGATAAAATTCTGACTCATCTCTGACTCATGTGTGTATATATATAATCTTTTTGCGTGTGTACAAACTTAAAACCCTCATAACTTCTTTATACTGATTCCGTTTTATGCAAACCAAATGTCTACCCTGACCAGAATTTCAAGGCGAATGCAATGGTGAAGTCTGTTTCCTCTAATTCTGAATATTAAATTAATTATTATTTAATGTTGTTAAAAATTCGGGGTGTTACAATTACATACATGTATGTCAAATACACAAACTGACATGCCGATATATGCACCAGAAATTGAAATTAAAATTGAAATTGAAAATTTGAATTTCAAAAGTATAAATTTTCAAACTTCCCCTCACCTTTTCAGCAACGCCCAAGGTCTGAAAAGGTGTCTTTCTATTAAGAAAAGATGTTCCCTTTGCTCTCAATTTAACTGTTGATTTAATCTCTCTCTTTCTACCTCTCATTCAAAATTCAAAACTACTTTCTTTATCCTATACTCTTTAATACTCTTATTAATGGCTTCCTCAAGTGCTCCAAAGACCATAAGACTAACTATGACTCGCAGACGCCATCTTTACAACAACCGAAGGCTATCCAAGTGTACATTGACTATGTTCCGAATGGAAAAGTCGATATGGAAAAATTCTCCATTTTTGAAGATTTTGCATCCTATGATCTTCCTTTCTCTTTAATCAAAATAAAGTTTTAAGTTTGGTTGATTCTCGGGATAATGATGAAGAATGTTATTTGAATCTTGTCAAAATGTTTTATGCGAATTTAAATCGTGGATTTTTCAAGGGAAATGAAAACCAAGTTTTGAGTAGTGTGAAAGGCACTCAAATTATTTAGGACAGTGATATTTTAGGAACTATTTTGATTACAAGTAACATGAGTGGATTTTTCGGATTGGAAATTTACGTACATTATTTGGAAATTTTTCGTCATATTTTTGGAAGTGATGAACATATGGAATTTAAAATTCGCTTTTTTCTCCAAAAGCAAAAGTTTTCAATCTCTTCTTCAACATACTTGTAGTCCCCACTCCGCAAATTTTAATAACCCTACCCTCAAGGCCCAAAAAGTTCTTTTCGTTATTTTTTACAATTATGATATTAATTGGGCCGATGTGATTTTGATAAAGTTCAAACTCAAAGAGATGTCAACAGAAGAAAACACTCTCTATCTTGGAATTCACCTTACCCGAATCTTTAAGTATTTATGAGTGGATTTCAAAGGAGAGGAATTTGTTCCTAGAAAGGAAATTAACTTGGGAAATATATCCCTTACGCAAATTCCAGTCATTTTCAAGCCTTATGAAACCTATGCCGAAAAATAAGCTCGAATGGAACCAAAAGAATATGCGATGGAAATCGACAAAGAGGAATCCTCCTTGGAAAGTATATAATTCCCAACCACATCTAGAGCCATATCCAAAGAAGAAATTTTTCAAAACCAAGTCAAACAAGACAAAAACCCAAAGAAAATCAAGAAAACTCTAAACCAAATGTCATCCAAGATGAACAAGTTTTCCGAAAAAGTTGGAAGAAAACTTGGATTATCGTCCTCCTCATGTCATCCGCTGAGATTTGACTTTATTAGCTTATGTTATCTTTTCATATTAGCTTGTATTTCCTTTTCGTATTCATATTTTGTACTTTTAACTTTGAATTTCATGTATCGTTTGAATGTAATCATTTAACGGTAATGAATGTTATTGTTTTCTTTCAAAACAATCTTTAAACATCTGTAATAATACATTAGAATAAAACAAATAAAAATATATAACTAAAAATAATACAAAATAGTGTAGAAATCAAATATGTCGAAAATACAAGGGTATGTCGACATACAAGAACATGTATGTCAACGTATAACTGTCAAAAACTCAAATTTATTCAAAATTGAATTTTTAAATAATTACCTTATGTAAATTCATTTTTAAACGAATTCCAGACACTATAAACACCTTTTTCGTCCAAAAAAACTAATTTTTGTTTCACTCTTTCTTCTCTAATCATTCCTTCTCCAAATATTCAAATAATGCCCAATAGTATTAACAATCTAAGTGAAAATCTTAAAGAAATTCTCAATTCTTTGAAGAATATCCTAGATATAATCCTTTGCAATCAACGTCATGTAGAACTAAGTCAGATAAATATGATTGAACAGCAAAAAAAACACGTTGATGTTATTCATTGAATAATATCTTCTCTTTTTGATGATGAATATAATAACATCACTAGAGCACCTCTCACCAAAGAGAACGAAGACTGGCAAGTCATTAAAAGGAATCCTATCTTTGGTACAGATGGATAGGTGGATATTCCAAGTAATGTATGAATTTTTTTTATTATTTGATATGCTTTTTATGGTATGTTTTTGAAAACTTCTGCATATTGTTTGATTTGATTGGATTTGACTTGTATATAGTTTTTGGATTAATTGGTTTGATATATACAATGATTACTCGTAAATATTGATTGAATTGCTTAAAAATATTGATTGTTTGTACTCTTATTTAAGTTTACTTGTTGAATTACGAGAGTTTAGTGATTAAGTTAGGAAGAGTTCTAACTTTTTAATTTATTGGTATAAATATAGGTGGAGTATACTTATTTATACTTTTTATTGATGACAAAGGGGTGAAATTATAAAATAGGTATAAATAGAATAGGTATAGTTTAAGTGGAAGTTAGAAGCAATTCATGGTTAAAGGGGGAGTAATCAAAGAATCAGATCGACAGGTAAATATCAGGCATGAATATTTTATAAACAAAGGTTGCCACCATAAAAAATACGGAGATTGTTGGAGAATGGAATGTTGAAGATGTTTTGATGACAATAACCTTGTTTCAATTATTATCATTATTGATTATAAAATATATACTAACACCTTTATCCAGAATATATAAATATATTGGACTTATATAAAGGTAATAAATATTGAAGACTGTACAGTTTTGAGATTCATGATTTCAAAGGAGATTCAAGATGCATGAGTATCGACATATCAAGATTTCATGAGATCAAGATTATCGGAGTAATAGAGTCTAGTTAGTGTGTAAAACTCTGAACAACACTCAAATTCTGTTTTCAAATAATTTCTTTTTAAATTGAATTCAAACTGTTTTCAAAAATGATTTCAAAATCTTCTCAAGCAATAGTTTTCTTAAAGATTTATGATTTCAAATATATACTTTCTAAGTTTCATATATATTATAAAGTTTTATAATTATATATGTATATATATACGTTTATATTTATAATATGTAGTTTTATATCATTTATATATATAGTTTTCAAATCATATGTTTAAATCATATTTTACTATGTTTTTATACTTGAGAAATTATATTTTAAACAAATAGTTTTGTTCTAGGAATTTCCAGAGTATACATATATATTAGCTTAAATACATTAAAAATGATTTAAAATTCAAATTTCTATTACATATGTTGAGATACATGTAATGAGATGATGACATATAAGTCTGACAAATTTTAGATTTAAAAAGATGTGTCTTTTCATTTTAAAATGTTTCAGAAACAGTTGTGACTAACTGAACTCTATATAATGGTCTTGATTTGGAAATTTTTTCAATATATATCTTCTCCTTCTTCCCTACTTCACTTACCACCATTATTCTTCTTAATTGTCTAAGTTTCTACACTTATACTCTACCGATTTCAATACAAATTATTTCATTCTTCTTCTATTCTCAGTATAAATCAAATATATTTTGTTTGGAAGTGCTACTTAAGATTTCTACAGTAATTATAATCAATAAGGAAAGGGTGTGTTCTTGTTGCCCGTAAATCAAGGAAAAGGAGCAGTGTTAACCATATAGCAATGAAATCAAGAATGTTGAATCAGTGTTAACCTTGTAGCCATTAAATGAAGGTTGTTGTAATTGGATACTGATATTAAAAAAACTCTATGCAATCCAGCACTGCATAGGACTGGAAACAAGACTAATCCGAACTGGTATAAAATCTGGTGTGTGTTTTTTCTTTTTTTGCATTTTACTTTTGATTATATCTGCATCTGTGATTGTTTATGTTGTGATATTCATTCTTTGATTCATGTAGTAGTTTAAGTAATTGTTAATTGTTTGAGATTTCCATATATTCTTTAAAACACTATTCACGCTCCCATTTAGTGCTAGTTTTGCCTTAAGATCTGTGATTCTCACCCTAACACCTGAGACTTATAATGGCTTCATTTTTCAAAAAACATTGCATGATTTTATGCATTGGCATTCGTATGGAGGAAACCCGTTTCGTGTTATACGGCATGGTCCCGTGATATGCCTTATTTTAAATAAGTTAAGTTAAATGTAGTATTTCTCATAACAGTTCCATGACTGACTCTGTTTTTCCCTTGCAAACTTAAGTGCCCGTATTTTTACACGGGTAGTCAAGTGAGCATATTAATGGCTTAATTTTTTTTGGATGTGTATGGAAGCTATGAAGATGGTTTTGGACTTGGTGTTGAAGTTTGGGCTTTGATGTCTCTTTTGAACTTTCCAAGACCATTCTATGTTAATTATCTTTGATTCCGCTATGTAATTATTTTCTATCTGAAACACTGTTATGTATTATTATGATCCTGCATTGTTGTAAACTCTAATGTTATCCTTTAATGTAAATTGATGCACATTACCGTATGATGTTATGCTATGTTATGTGATCTACTATTGTGATTAATGTGTTATATTCCAATGACTATCCTTTCCTCCTAGGATCAGGAATTTGGGCCATCAAAAAAGATTGACTATTAATGGGCTTGTTTGTAACAACCTGCATTTTCTTACTATTTAAGTCGATAATAAATTACTCTCAAAACGTTTGAAATAGCAGATTGTTTGGATTATAGTGTTTAATAAAGTTAAATCATATAACACAGATAAATCACAAATACCAAGTAGCAAAATAACTCGCAATGGAAATGAATAAAATAGTAGTGCATAAATCTACTACTTACAGAATCTAAAAATCAAAATACATAATACTAGAGAAGTAAATTTATACGTTTGAAATTTTAGATACATATACGCCTAATATACAAACAAGTATTGGAAAAAGAGTAACTAAATCACAAAGTTAAAGAAAGAGATAAATAATAAGTTGAATCTCCAATTGATATCTAGCACTCAAAAGATGAATTTCAAAGCACAACTCCTTGGTCTAACTCGAGCATCAAGTCAAAAAAATACAAAACCCTCGAGTCAAGAGTTCTTTATAATAAACCAACTCAAGTGAAATGCGCAAATGAAATGAAAAACTAATTTAAACAAAGTTTGGTATTTCATTCTTTAAGGTTCCTTTAAACTAGACATTATATATTACAATATGCTATTATAATTGTATCTTTTCAATAAAGTATTAAAATAGGGTAAGTGGGATTGTATTATTACTCTTATACCATTTGTAATGTCGTAGTCTATATAATACTGTGTAGTCCACCATTAATTAATGGATATCTATAGGCACTCCATAGTTACGTCACAAATATTAAACATGTGAGGCTCGTTCAGGATAATATGTCAAGGCACCCAGACTATACCCAATGGCCAGATCCACGGATTGCGGACTCAAACTGGTGGTAACACATAGCCACAACTGGCGCCTACCTCAGACAATACTACTATAACACCCCGTATTTTCTATGAACATAAAAATAGCAAATCAAGGGATAATTAATTTTTAGAAAAATAATTAGGTGAAACGGGTTGCGCCGTTGCGTTCGTCTCGGAATTCTGCTTGACATAGAGTCCGAGTTTGCATAAATTGGACTCCGTATGAAAAAGATATCCTTAAATTAAATATTGCAGCAAAACATGGAAAAAGAGGAATGAGAAAAGAATAATGTTTAGCATTGTTCTAAGAATTGTAAGCAAAAGACATAATAGCTCATTTGGTTCGAACATGTGACTTGCGTACAAGAGGTGCAGAGTTCGATCCCCGCCAACGCCATATTTTTGTTTTAGGGGAATGTCTAAAAAGCGGCTTAGTGTGAACGCGGTTCAAAAAAATTAAATAAATATATATATATATTGAATATATATATATATGTATATATATATATAATTGAGAAGATAAATACAGTCAATTTATTTGGAGGGAAAGATTTATGCATAAGTAGATATGTATGTATGTAGGTAACTTCATTATGCATTGATTTTGCATGTTGCAAGGAAAGTAGAGAAAAAAAGGGGAAATTAAATTATATGCTCGATTTCCTTTTTTTCAGGCAAGCAATTAATTTGCATTATTTGAATTCATGAATAGGTGCGTGTGTATATATATATTTATATATATATGGGCAGTTAATGTAAACATGAATAGAAGTTTATTAATTTGCTGAGTGTTTGCTGAGTCTCTTCTGACTCATTGCTGAGTCAATAAGATAAACCTCATCTTGTCTGAACGGCTGCGGTTATTTCTATGTTAAATCTAATGGCCTAAATGAATCCTAAATTCTATAAATAAGTGGGTAGTCTCTCATTCTAATTCATATGAAAAATTAGAGAAGCCGCCGTCATGCCGTCGCCATGGAGTTCAGCGTAGCCGTCACAAATTAAAAGAAGGAGAAAACCTAATCAACAAACTAAATCTACTCAACAACAAATCTAGTTTCTCTTTCTCTTCTTAAATTGTGAGTATGATGATTCTCACAAGATTATTATTAAACTAACTAGGTTTAGTTATGAATGGATCACAAGAAAGTGATGTGAATTGTTACATGTTATTGTAAATCTTATGCTATTATGTTATAGATCTTATGCTATTATGTTGTAAATCATGTTATGTCATATATTGTAAATCATGCTATGTCATATGTTGTAAATCATGCTATGTCATATGTTGTCAATCATGCTATGTCATATGTTGTAAATCATGCTATGTCATATGTTGTAAATCATGCTATGTCATATGTTGTAAATCATGCTATGTCAAATGTTGTAAATCATGCTATGTCATATGCTATAAATCATGCTATGTCATATGCTTTAAATCATGCTATGTCATATGTTGTAAATTATGCTATGCCATATGTTGTAAATCAAGCTATGTCATTATATACATATGTTGTAAATCTTATGTTGTCATATATGTTGTAGATCTCATACTATATTATCGCATATGTTGTAATTCTTATGTTATGTGATAATGATGTCATATATGTGTAATTCTCTATGTTAAGTTGTGACGAATCATACATGTTACAAAATCATGATGTTATTATTTATGTGAATTAGTTCATGTTTAAAGTTGATGTTATTAAATTAAATGGATCTTGATTATGGGAATTTGCCTATTAAGTTAGGTGTACCCATATACATGAATCTACGATTTAAATGGATCTTGATTATAGGAATTTGTCTATTAAGTTAGATGTACCCATATATATATGGACCCATATTGTTAAGTTAGATGATGTTGATTCACATGTGTACCTATACAAGTTTATGAAATCGGGTTAGGATCATATTATGTGAATTATGACAAACAAGTTGACACCTTTAGATCCATGACATGTATAATCTTATCCAAGTTGTATTTTTTTGACATATGCAAGTTTCACCCCTTGTTATGATCTATTTAGTCACATATATATGTTGTTGTTGTGATAATTTCTTTTATGCTATGAGTTAGACTATTCGAGTCTAACATATATCTTGCGTTAAACGAATGAACGTTCAAACGTGGGGTAGGGGTAATATTAAGTGATTAATAAATTGGGGTGCAATTGATATGATTTTGCATACCTTGAATGGATGCCCATAATTAAGTCAATTATGGACATTATTAAAATTGGAATTAATTAATAATTCAAATAGGGAATTATTAAAATTGGGGAAAATGGATTATTAATAATAATCAATGCTTAGGACACGAGGTTGGACTCGTTTGTGACGTAAACCTGCCCGGACCCGCCCGGCAAATCCAGTAGTCACAAATGTTAGCCCAATGTGAGATGTCCTAGGCCCAAACTAAAGCATAACAGTTGTAGAGACACGAGGTTAGACTCTTTTATGGTGTAAGACTGCCCGGACCCGCCCGGCAAATCCAGCTGCCATAAATGCCAGTCTAATGTGAGAGGTCTTTATGAGGTTATGGCCTGAATGAATTAAGAAATACTTAACCAGATAAACATGTAAAGTGGGACATGGGGGTTAAGTAGGTGCCTTCGGTGGCATGAGGAATGTAGGGGGGGTGCCCTTAGTGGCATATGAACTACGATTAGTAAGACTTAACCAAACACACATGTAAATGAACATGACTAAGAGGGTTAAGTGGGATATACTAGTGGTGACAAGCTTAGGTGGGTAGCTTGTGGGGGCCCATTTCAACCAGTATCCCAAACATATCTTTGTGGGCTCGACCCAAGTCGAGGACGGGACACGCATACTGGGTTTGACTATAAGAGGCCAAAACGGGGAGCGGTGGCAACGCAAGTCCAACGGGTTTCATATGCGTGTGTGGACCCGGGCTGGTAGGTAAGACGTTATTGAATCGTGTAGGTATAAGCCGTGTATTCTCAGTTGTATCGGGTTGCCACTTTAGGGGAGTGATACACCCTACTGTGGGGCCAGCACGGGTATCTACGAGTTAGGGAGCCGATCGAATGGGGTAGGGTAGTAGGTACACCTAGTGGAGATAGGAGCAGACGGCACCTTTGTAGTCAGCTAGGGGTAAACGAAGCTACAATTATTAATCAGTTATCAAGGGGGTACACCTAGTGGAGATAGGAGCAGACGGCACCTATGACGTCAGCTAGGAGTACGTGGAGTTACCATTATTAAGGGGGTACGTCTAGTGGGGATAGGTACACGTTGGGTACCTATCATAGCAACTAGAGATATACAGTCAAACATGGGGGATAGTGGGTACATCTAGTAGTACACGAAGCTATCATCATTCTATTTAGCCAAGGGGGATCAAATTCCAAGAGTGACTAGTAGGGGTGCATTTAGTGCTAGTACAGTACGGTATGGTACAGTACGGTAGGGTACAGTAATTATCCTATGTTGATTAGGAAGCGCCATTAACGTTAGTGTTAGTGGACGGGCATGGTGCAGTGTAGTAATTATTCGTTAGTAATTAGGTGTGCCTTTACCATTATCTTTAACGTTATCTTGGTTCATCTCATTTCCTTTGTCTGTTCTGCCACACCTAATAGTTCATAGACATTTACTTGTCTTCCAGCTTATGCCTTAGTCTAGTTATTTTGATAATAGTATTGTTAGAATTATCATACTCGCCACACTTTATGTCTGACCCCCTCCATTTCTATCCTTTTCCCCCTCCAGGTCCTCAGGTTGGACCCAGCTCTAGTGGAGTTTGATTGGATTGGTTTATCTCTCTTGGAAAGCTTGGACCGTTGAAGTAAAGTCCAGCTTGTTATCTTTTTCATGGCTATTTGTATAATGGGATTATGTATTTTGTTTTTATCAAGATGGATAATGTACTTGACCCTGTTTAATGATTTTGTGATGTAATAAACATATTTAATTTCCGCTGCAATAAAATGAAGTTTTAGATTTCCAAGTACTGCTAATTATCTGTCTTGTTGTAGTTTTTCTGTTCTATATTCACTATTAACCTCCATGGAAGTTAATGCATTCCCTTTGTGAGTGACATTAATGGAAGTGGGGTGTTACAACTACCAAAATCAAATGGCCCCAATCAAAACAGAAGTAATAGCTATGGTATCAAAGAAGCATGTCCGCAAAGAGGAGCTTACTCAATTTTTCGGGGTACGGCTCTTGTATCAGTCATTTAATAATAACCCAAAGGTCAAGGCTATCCATCATTGTTCTTATACTGTATTCCAATAGTGTAACACCCCGCGAATTCTATAACTGTGAAATTAACAAATTAAAGTATAATTAATTTGAAATCAAAGAACTAAAGGAAACGGGATACGCCATTGCGTTCGTCTCGGAAAAATACGCGAAATAGAGTCCGAGTTTTCGAAAAACGGAGTCCGTATGAAGAAGATATGGCCTTCGGAAGTTTCTGAATTAAATTTAAAATTCAAACAGAATAAAACAGTTTAAAATTCCAAAATCGGGCCCAATGGGCCAGGGCGGAAAAAACACCCGCCTAACGCACCCAGGTCGACTGGGCTGTCGACCTGGTCTAGCCAGGTCGACAGGGCTGTCGACAGGGCTGTCGACAGGCATGTCGACCTGGTCTAGAGCCAGGTCGAGCCCAGTCTAACCTGGCTGGCCTATTCTATGTTGGTCGATTTTCTGTAGTCTGCTTTGTCATTAGGGCTAGGTGGCAGGCTATAATTGGTCTCTCCTTAGGATGAATGTCTACGATCAATCCAAGCAACATCAATGGTCCTAATCAGTTCATTACCCCTATAAAAAGAACCCTAGACTCAACCCTAATCTATTCATTCAAAAATAAGAACAAAGCCGCCATTTTGCTGAGGAACGACTAGGGGTAGCCACCAATTGGAGAGAGGATTAGGAGGCAAATTCTAAGGCATAAAGCAACTCAATCAAATCAAACCGCATCTTCAAATCCCTAAATTAGAGAATTCGCCTCACCATTGTAAGTAGAGTATTATTTTGGTATGAACAAATAATTGTGTTGGTTTGTATACTTGAATTGTGGCGATAAAGTAATTCATAATTGTGCGTTACTATGATTCTTATCGATTTGGAATATTGTATACGTTTGGATATTCTCAAATTATGTTATTCAATTATGAAAAACTACATGCGGTAGTTTTATGCAAGTATACGTTTGGAATATTCGCAAATTATGTAATCCATGTTGAAGCTACATGTATGTAGTTGATTAATTGAAATTCATGCAAGTTTGGGGTTTTGCTACTATGCCATCATAAGGTGTATTTTTATACAAACATCATTTTTGTGAAGTAATTGGAATAAGTTTGGGTTATCATAGTCCATATGAAATTATGTTGAAAATTTGGCATCATGATCTATGTATTAAGTCATGCTTTTGTACTAGAAAACCTATTTGCAAACTTATGAATATGACTAGGCTATGATTGATATTTTGCATAATTAAGTCTATATTGTTTACAAGAATTATATGATGACATATGTGGTACATAGCTAGGTTAGATTCAAAATCCCTTTTGCAAGTTTGCATGACTAAAGTAAAAATCATGATTTCATGTTAGAAATATTTATGCCATGGTTATGTGAACAAATTTAACTATACTTTTGTATTAGTCACAAAAGTAGACACCTTTGTAAACATGTAGTAGTCTTATGAACATGATTTGCTTATGTTTGACATTAAGCCTGAATAAAAATATAGGTTTATGTTGTAGTTAAGCCTATGTGTCGATAGTGATATCCTTAACTTAACTACAAGTTTACATGGTTTGATTCATGTCACCGATGCTTTATGACCAAAGTATATGTCACTACTATGCAAGTACACCAGTTTCTATTTCGTATTTCCAACGTCATATTGCAAGTTCATGCGTTCACATTCCCCTTTTCGTGTATGTAATCACGCTTTAAGCCTCCCCTTTTCGCAGGGCTAAGTTGGGCTTTAAAAGGGTAAGCCCAACATATATATAATAAACGGACGTGTTAAACGGGGGAAAATAACGTTAGGTTAAAATTACTAATGAATGAAAATATAAAATAGAAGGGCCCAAATTCAAGTATGGGTTGGGCCCATGATTGGTGTAACCTTTACAACATTAACTTAATAATGGGCCGCAAATATTTACATATAAGAAAATAAAGAAGAAAGACAAAATATGTAAATGTAGAACATACGATGTGTTTAACCCGAGGTTGGATTGAGTTGTGATGTAAACCTGCCCGGAACCGCCCGGCTGTCCAGTAGTCACAACAATACCTATCCAATGTGGGAGGTTAAACATGGAGCCCAATAAGGACCCGAGGTTAGACCGAGTTGTGGCGTAAGACTGCCCGGAACCAACCGGCAACAGGCAGCCACAACAATACCTGTCTAATGTGAGAGGTCAGGGCCTTAATAAGACAATTAAGGCTGAATCAGGATTGCTAGGATTAAGTGAACTAAAGACTTAATCAAAATGGAACATGCTAAATTTAATGGACTGGTGGGGGTTAGGTTAGAAAAACACTTAACCAACTTAGCATGTTGGCTAGAGATAGAAAACCTAGTAACGGGGGACCCTTTTCAGCAGTAACCCTAGAAGGTGTATCAGGATACCCTGAAACTAGGCAGGGTGGTTGTAATAGGTCAAATCGACGGCGGTGGTGTAGCAGTGTAGGTTCTAACGGGGTGCGGGCGTGCACACACTCCGGCGCAGAAAAATAAAGCACTGGGCACCAGTAGCATACCTGTGCATTCTAGGATTGTGTCGGGCTGCCACCATGGGACTTGATACACCCCATGGTGGGACCAGCATAGGTAACTACAACATCGGGGGCCGTAAGACACATGTAACTATGCGAGTAGGAGCCGATCATCATAGAACGGATCACATCACCCTGATTATGGGGTGCCAGTTGGAAACTAGTTTGTATGGGTTCAGAGATTAACATGGGGTACGATAGTATATTCGACCCTAGACAACTTAACCAAGTTTTAGTGCTTTTCCACTTCTTGTTTATACTTATCATACCCAGTTCTTTATTCATAGATAGAATAGTACTAGACTTACTCAGGCTTTATGTCTGACTCTACTTTTCTTTCGTCTTCTTTTCTTCCGTTTCCCCCCTCCCCCCCAGGTCCACAGGGAGGGAACACAGCAGCTTGACCAGCCTTAACATCCAGCTTGAAGAAGAGAAATGTATTGCTTGGACCTTTTCTTTTTGAACTATGGCTTGGACAAACTCTATGGGGCTTTTGCAGTTTATCTATGTTTTATTTATGCTTCTTTAAATAATGTAATCAAGACAGATTATGAAAATGTTATGTTATGTTTTGGAAAAGATGTAAGACAATTATGGTGATGTTGTTGTAGCACGTATTTGCTTTCATGAAATAAAAGTTTGTTGATTTTCCGCTGTTTACAAATATGTGTTCTTATATCTGTCTTGTATATCTGTGACTTATACTTATAAACCTCCACCAAAATTAGGGCATTCCCTTTGAGAGTGACCCTAACGGAGGTGGGGTGTTTCACTTGGTATCAGAGCGAGGTTTACCAGATAAGATAAAAAGTTTTGAAAAATTATTTTCAAAAAGGGAATTTAAAGAAGCATTTTTAAAAGAAAAATATTATTTTATTTTAAAAAGGCAAAGTCCACTCCCCAAAGCCATAGGTACTATCTCTTATCCTTCGTTTTGAATCTATCCTTTTTGTTTCAGCATGTCCGAAGATCTTAACTTGCCGGAAGGGGTACCTATACCTGGTTGGTTTAGACGGTTCTTAGAAGCAAGGGCCACTCAGCCAGGTCCTACCATTCCTCCTCCCCCAGCTGCCGGAAATCATCCAGCTGCTGCGGCACCTTTTCCTCCACCTCCTCCTCGGGGAAACACTTTTGCTAAGATATGTAAAGATTTTAAAGCTATGGGAGGAAAGGATTTCCATGGAACTGAGTCCTTCGTGGCAGCCAGAAATTGGCTGAAAGAAACTGAGGACCTATTCATCATCTTTGAGGTAGAGGATAGACAAAAAGTACAATTGGCGGTGTGGCTATTGAAGGGCGAGGCTTCCTACTGGTGGGAAGTCACTAATGCTGAAAGACCAGTGGAGACATGGGAGGACTTTAGGGCAAGGTTTGAGACTAAATTTCTCTCAGATGCGGAAAGAAGTTTGCAGTTGGAAAAATTCTTATTTCTTAAGCAAGGGGACAAGACAGTCAGAGAGTATGTGAATCAGTTTGATGAGCTGGCTAGGTTTGGGCTTGACCTAGTCAACACCCCGCACAAGAAGGCTCTCCGTTTCGTCAAAGGGTTGAATGAGCCATTACACAGTTTGGCCATGACCCATATACCCATGGGAGCCACGTATGAAAGATTGGTGCAAATGGCATTGCTGAATGAAGAGGATAAGGGCAAGAAGGAGACAAAGGCAGAAAGCTCTCAAGGGAAGAAAGAGGGTCTGCAGCCTAAGAAGACAGACTTTAAGACAGGCGGGAAAGGCAGCAAAGAGAAGAGGAAGTGTAATTTCTGTGGCAAAGTGGGGCACTTAGTAAAGGACTGCCGGAAAAAGAAGGCCAAGGAGAATGGTGGGTGCTTTTCTTGCGGTGAGACAGGCCATAGGGCTAAGGACTGCCCGAAGAAACGAGGACAGGGGCAGAGGGCTGGATCCGCCCCAGGGGCACAGGTTCATGTGCTGGAAGCGCCACCTCTGCAACAGCGAGGTATAAATACTTCTGTAGAAAGTGTAGTTTATCTTTATGATCACCCCGTTCGCACTTTATTTGATTCTGGCGCATCACACTCCTTTATCTCGTCTGCTTTAGTAGAATCTCTGCACCTAATAACTAGTATGGTAGAGGACCCCTTAATTGTTTCAAACCCAATTGGGGGCCCATCTCATTTGTCTATGATCTGTGTGGGATTGAAAATTTCTATTCTAAGTGTAGAATTTCAATGTAGTGCCTTTTTTTTGGGCTTTTCGGGTTATGGTTTGATTTTGGGCATGGATTGGCTATCCAGAAATGGGGCCATCCTTGATTGTGAGAAAAGGGTTGTTAGGCTCCTAACCCAGCTCGGTAATACTTTGGAAATTTCTTGTAATCCCTCGTATGCGGTTATGCTTAGTTATCTTGAATCGCTAGATGCCTCTGTTGAAAATTTGCAATCAGTTAGAGTGGTCCGGGAATATCCGGATGTCTTCGAAGAGGTGAAGGGCTTGCCTCCGAAGCGGGAAATAGACTTCCGCATATATCTTGTAGATAATGCAAAGCCCGTTGCGTTGCCCGTTAGATACATGGCTCCACGAGAAAGGAAAGAGCTCAGTAAACAGATTAAAGAGCTTCTAGAAAAGGGGTTCATTAGGAGGAGCATTTCTGAATGGGGCGCTCCGGTAGTGTTCGCTACAAAGGCGGATGGTTCACTCCGTCTATGTGTTGACTATAGGGAGCTCAACAAGCTAATGAAAAATAATAGGCACCCTCTCCCCAGAATTGACGATTTGTTTGACCAGCTTGTAGGAGCGTCTGTTTTCTCCCAACTCGATTTAGCAACCGGTTTTCATCAGCTAAGGGTGGCTGAAGATAGCATCGATAAAACGGCGTTCAGAACCCCAGACGGCTTCTTTGAATGGCTTGTCATGCCTTTCGGCTTAACAAATGCACCTGCTTACTTCGTGGACCTGATGAGTAGGGTATTTAGAGATTTACTCAACAAGTTCGTAGTGGTCTTCGTAGATGATATCCTTATCTTCTCAAAAAGTGAAGAGGAACATGCTCAGCACTTAAGGGCAATCATGGAAACTTTGCGAGCCCATCAACTAAAAGCCAAATTCTCCAAATGCCACCTTTGGACAGAAGAGGTGAGGTTCCTTGGGCACATAGTATCCAAACAAGGGTTAGCAGTGGACCCTGCTAAGGTAGTGGCGGTACAGGATTGGAAGACACCAAGGAATGCAACTGAGGTCCGAAGCTTTCTAGGACTAGCGGGTTTCTATCGAAAATTCATAAGGGATTTTGCGAAAATCTCAGCTCCGCTTACGAAATTGACCAAGAAGAATCTAGTGTTCAATTGGGACTTGGATTGCGAATTTGCTTTCCAACGACTGAAAAGGGCTCTCACAACAGCCCCAGTTTTGACGCTGCCAGATGGGAGCAAGATGTTCACTGTTTATATGGATGCACGTGGGACAGGCTAGGTGTCGTCTTAATGCAAGAAGGAAGGGTAGTAGCTTATGGTGGGAGGCAGTTGAAGGTGCACGAAAAGAACTACCCAACCCACGATCTTGAGTTAGCCGCCATCGTCTTTGCACTCAAGTCTTGGCGACACTATCTCCTAGGTGAGAAGTTCGAACTTTACACTGACCATAAATCGTTGAAATATCTTTTCTCATAGAAGGATCTTAACTTGAGGCAACAAAGATGGATGGAGTTTCTTGCCTCATACGATTTCGAAATCTCCTACACTCCGGGCAAAGGCAACGTAGTGGCAGACGCGTTGAGCCGAAAGAAATTGACCCTAAGCCCGTTGTTTGTTGAAAGACAAAGCCTAGAGTTTATAGCCAGCTTCGACTTTAGGCCTTCCTCCGATTTCGTACCAGGCTTGCTAGCATCTCTCGAAGTGCGCCCAACTTTAGTGGATTCAGTAGGGACATCACAACGCGAAGACCCTCAGCTTGTGGAAATAATTGATAGGCTAATTAGGGGTGAGACTTCAAGTCACCTCAACAGATACTCCATCGACGATAGGGGTTTGCTAAGGCGAGATGGAAGACTATGCGTCCCACAGACAAAAGATTTGATAAAGAAGGTTCTCGAGGAAGCACATCACTCCAAGATGACGATACACCCAGGCGGAGATAAAATGTACAAAGATATAAAAAGGACTTTCTTCTGGAACGACATGAAAAAGGACGTGGCAGAATTCGTTTCTAAGTGCATGGTGTGCCAACGGGTTAAGGCGGAACAGAAAAAGCCTGGCGGACTGCTACATCCTCTGGAGGTCCCGCAATGGAAGTGGGATAGCATCTCAATGGACTTCATCGATGGGCTGCCTAGGTCTAGGAGAGGCAACACTAGCATTTGGGTAGTAGTGGATAGGCTTACTAAAAGCGCCCACTTTTTACCTGTCAAAAGTAAAAGAACTGCCTCATCCCTAGCATCACTTTACCTCAAAGAAATCGTTCGACTCCATGGAATACCATCTAGCATTGTTAGTGATCGAGACCCCATCTTCACCAGCGAGTTTTGGCGGAGTCTGCAAGAAGCAGTAGGAATGCAGCTATGCTTGAGCACAGCCTATCATCCCCAAACCGACGGCCAAACCGAGAGAGTGAACAGAGTTTTGGAAGACCTTTTAAGGCTATGCGTCCTTGACTTCGGAGGGACATGGGAAGACCACCTTCCTTTGGTGGAATTTGCCTACAACAACAGCTATCAAGCAACCATCGGAATGGCGCCCTTCGAAGCTTTATATGGAAGACCGTGACGATCGCCCACTTGTTGGTGGGAGTCTACTGATAAGCTCGTACTTGGACCAGATATGATCCAAGAGACTTCAGAGAAAGTAGACTTAATACGAAGAAGGATGAAGACGGCCCAAGACAGACAAAATCCTATGCCGACAAGAGAAGGACCGACCTTGAATTTGAGGTTGGAGACAGAGTTTTTCTCAAGGTATCACCGCTAAGAAACGTTGTTCGTTTTGGAACCACAGGAAAACTGGCACCAAGGTTCGTAGGGCCATTCCCTATTATCAAGAAAATTGGGAAAATGGCCTATAGACTAGAGCTACCCGAGAAGTTGGCTGGAGTCCACAACGTTTTTCACGTTTCACATCTCCGAAAATGTCTACATGAGTCAGCCGAGGTGGTAGAGCCAAATATCCTCGAAGAGGCCGAAGTGGAACGTGAAGCAACCATAAGAAAAGTTCCAACCCACATCTTAGGAACGGAAGTGAAGAAGCTACGCAACCGTGAAGTCAAGCTCGTCAAAGTTCAGTGGAGCGACGCCGAGGGAGACGCGACTTGGGAAACTGAAGCTAGAATACGCACCGCCTACCCTTTTCTGTTCGAGGGTACATCCTTGATCTTTCATTTTCCTTAAGTTGCGCTTTTATCTATCTTTTTAGGTATATTTCCTCGACCTTACCTTTTAGGTAGAAACCCTTTGGATGGAAACATGTAATTGAAACATGTTATGGATGATGGTTGCAAGTGGTTGCAAGTGATTGCTAGTGGTTGCTCGTGGTTGCATATACACACACAATCTAGGTTTTAGATCGGCTCAGTCACTTCATATTGCATATGCATATATGTTTGCATTCGTATGTGGTTGAACTTTAATGTGTTGTCATGTGGATGCTGCATTTGTATTGAATGATTGTGCACTCATGTAGAATCAAGAATAGGAAAATTTGCATACATAATGGATTCATGACACTTACATAATTCGCATTAAGGAGGTCAACTGAATCAGTAGACCGCCTGATTTTGCATTAGATAAGTACATGTACACACACACACTTCACATATGATCATGAAGCATTAGAAGTCTTTTAAGGACAATGGATGCTCGTGTTTGATGGATGAGTAGATGGATGATTGGATGTTAGGATATACATTCCTCCTAACTTGAAGATTTCGGGGACGAAATCCTTTTAAGTGGGGGAGAATGTAACACCCCGCGAATTCTATAACTGTGAAATTATCAAATTAAAGTATAATTAATTTGAAATCAAAGAACTAAGGGAAACGGGATATGCCATTGCGTTCGTCTCGGAAAAATACGCGAAATAGAGTCCGAGTTTTCGAAAAACGGAGTCCGTATGAAGATGATATGGCCTTCGGAAGTTTCTGAATTAAATTTAAAATTCAAACAGAATAAAACAGTTTAAAATTCCAAAATCGGGCCCAATGGGGCCAGGTCGGAAAAAACACCCTCCTAACGCACCCAGGTCGACTCGGCTGTCGACCTGGTCTAGCCAGGTCGACAGGGCTGTCGACAGGCATGTCGACCTGGTCCAGAGCCAGGTCGAGCCCAGTCTAACCTGGCTGGCCTATTCTATGTTGGTCGATTTTCTGTAGTCTGCTTTGTCATTAGGGCTAGGTGGCAGGCTATAATTGGTCTCTCCTTAGGATGAATGGCTACGATCAATCCAAGCAACATCAATGGTCCTAATCAGTTCATTACCCCTATAAAAAGAACCCTAGACTCAACCTAATCTATTCATTCAAAAATAAGAACAAAGCCGCCATGTTGCTGAGGAACGACTAGGGGTAGCCACCAATTTGACAGAGGATTAGGAGGCAAATTCTAAGGCATAAAGCAACTCAATCAAATCAAACCGCATCTTCAAATCCCTAAATTAGAGAATTCGCCTCACCATTGTAAGTAGAGTATTATTTTGGTATGAACAAATAATTGTGTTGGTTTGTATACTTGAATTGTCGCGATAAAGTAATTCATAATTGTGCGTTACTATGATTCTTATCGATTTGGAATATTGTATACATTTGGATATTCTCAAATTATGTTATTCAATTATGAAAAACTACATGCGGTAGTTTTATGCAAGTATACATTTGGAATATTCGCAAATTATGTAATCCATGTTGAAGCTACATGTATGTAGTTGATTAATTGAAATTCATGCAAGTTTGGGGTTTTGCTACTATGCCATCATAAGGTGTATTTTTATACAAACATCATTTTTGTGAAGTAATTGGAATAAGTTTGGGTTATCATAGTCCATATGAAATTATGTTGAAAATTTGGCATCATGATCTATGTATTAAGTCATGCTTTTGTACTAGAAAACCTATTTGCAAACTTATGAATATGACTAGGCTATGATTGATATTTTGCATAATTAAGTCTATATTGTTTACAAGAATTATATGATGACATATGTGGTACATAGCTAGGTTAGATTCAAAATCCCTTTTGCAAGTTTGCATGACTAAAGTAAAAATCACGATTTCATGTTAGAAATATTTATGCCATGGTTATGTGAACAAATTTAACTATACTTTTGTATTAGTCACAAAAGTAGACACCTTTGTAAACATGTAGTAGTCTTATGAACATGATTTGCTTATGTTTGACATTATGCCTGAATAAAAATATAGGTTTATGTTGTAGTTAAGCCTATGTGTCGATAGTGATATTCTTAACTTAACTACAAGTTTACTTGGTTTGATTCATGTCACCGATGCTTTATGACCAAAGTATATGTCACTACTATGCAAGTACACCAGTTTCTATTTTGTATTTCCAACGTCATATTGCAAGTTCATGCGTTCACATTCCCCTTTTCGTGTATGTAATCACGCTTTAAGCCTCCCCTTTTCGCAGGGCTAAGTTGGGCTTTAAAAGGGTAAGCCCAACATATATATAATAAACGGACGTGTTAAACGGGGGAAAATAACGTTGGGTTAAAATTACTAATGAATGAAAATATAAAATAGAAGGGCCCAAATTCAAGTATGGGTTGGGCCCATGATTGGTGTAACCTTTACACCATTAACTTAATAATGGGCCGCAAATATTTACATATAAGAAAATAAAGAAGAAAGACAAAATATGTAAATGTAGAACATACGATGTGTTTAACCCGAGGTTGGATTGAGTTGTGATGTAAACCTGCCCGGAACCGCCCGGCTGTCCAGTAGTCACAACAATACCTATCCAATGTGGGAGGTTAAACATGGAGCCCAATAAGGACCCGAGGTTAGACTGAGTTGTGGCGTAAGACTGCCCGGAACCAACCGGCAACAGGCAGCCACAACAATACCTGTCTAATGTGAGAGGTCAGGGCCTTAATAAGACAATTAAGGCTGAATCAGGATTGTTAGGATTAAGTGAACTAAAGACTTAATCAAAATGGAACATGCTAAATTTAATGGACTGGTGGGGGTTAGGTTAGAAAAACACTTAACCAACTTAGCATGTTGGCTAGAGATAGAAAACCTAGTAACGGGGGACCCTTTTCAGCAGTAACCCTAGAAGGTGTATCAGGATACCCTGAAACTAGGCAGGATGGGGCACGATTACTGGGCTGATTGTAAGAGGTCAAATCGACGGCTGTGGTGTAGCAGTGTAGGTTCTAACGGGGTGCGGGCGTGCACACACTCCGGCGCAGAAAAATAAAGCACTGGGCACCAGTAGCATACCTGTGCATTCTAGGATTGTGTCGGGCCGCCACCATGGGACTTGATACACCCCGTGGTGGGACCAGCATAGGTAACTACAACATCGGGGGTCGTAAGACACATGTAACTATGCGAGTAGGAGCCGATCATCATAGAACGGATCACATCACCCTGATTATGGGGTGCCAGTTGGAAACTAGTTTGTATGGGTTCAGAGATTAACATGGGGTACGATAGTATATTCGACCCTGGACAACTTAACCAAGTTTTAGTGCTTTTCCACTTCTTGTTTATATTTATCATACCCAGTTCTTTATTCATAGACAGAATAGTACTAGACTTACTCAGGCTTTATGTCTGACTCTACTTTTCTTTCGTCTTCTTTTCTTCCGTTCCCCCCCCCCCAGGTCCACAGGGAGGGAACACAGCAGCTTGACCAGCCTTAACATCCAGCTTGAAGAAGAGAAATGTATTGCTTGGACCTTTTCTTTTTGAACTATGGCTTGGACAAACTCTATGGGGCTTTTGCAGTTTATCTATGTTTTATTTATGCTTCTTTAAATAATGTAATCAAGACAGATTATGAAAATGTTATGTTATGTTTTGGAAAAGATGTAAGATAATTATGGTGATGTTGTTGTAGCACGTATTTGCTTTCATGAAATAAAAGTTTGTTGATTTTCCGCTGTTTACAAATATGTGTTCTTATATCTGTTTTGTATATCTGTGACTTATACTTATAAACCTCCACCAAAATTAGGGCATTCCCTTTGAGAGTGACCCTAATGGAGGTGGGGTGTTTCAAATAGCATTCACCAAACCAACCTACTTCTTTCTGGATTCTTCACCACGTGCGTAGTTGTTAACGTGGTATCGGTATTGGCAGAGAGTAGACCAACACCAATTGCATTCTCTTAAAAATTGAATGCTTATTTCACACAGTTATCATTTATATTTGAAGTATATTTAAAATATCATAAATCAAATAATAATATTCGATTATATTAAAATACTTAAATCCAAATATATCAATGTCACCAATCATAATTCAAATTATTTAATTATTTTATTAAATTCAGAAATCATAAATTAATTCATTATCTGATTAATTTCATAAATCAGAAATCAATTCATTATTTGATTAAGTTTAAGGAACCAGGAAATTTTCAACCTCGAAAATCGACATAAATACCATGTCAACTATTTAAGTATCGAAAATATTGGATCATTAATAGAAAGATGTTAAAGTGTGAGAAATAGAAAGATGTTAAAGTGTGAGAAATAGAAAGAAAGTTAGAATAGAAGAAGAAGAACATAAATATAACAATATCAAAGTAAACACGAATCTCATAGTTGTAACAACCCAAATTCCGATAGACCGATTTTTTTGTTCAAAATCCTAATCTATCGAAACTCATGTTGGTTTGCTCTGGTAACTTGTAGAAAAGATAGAGATATAAAATATATCAGATCTTAGAAAAACATCTCACAGAGAAATGGATAAAATACAATGTAATCAAAATATAGCCTTATCGTAGTAATAATACTGCCTAACTAATATCCAAAGCTATCATATCTCTACCACAAATCTAACCTGCGAGTATGTTATGAGGAGGGGGGTCAGAACACAATTTCTGGTGACTAGACTTAAACTATACATTTTTGATAATCCTACATATACCATTCAGTTACATTTTCTTTTTTATTAGGTTACTTGGGTTATCCGCACTCAAGGCTTACACACACATCGTACCCATCTACTTCCCAGTGGATTAACCTAATACATTGTATATGTAGCTACCCCCTAATATTGAGGTACATCCCATGGTACCCCAATCACACGGTCTCCACCATAATGACACAAAAATGTACGGAGTCCCTCATCCTACGCCGGAGTGACATACAGATCTCTATATAACAATGTTACGTTCCGCATATGTCTATCATTACTATGCTATGTAAGCGTACGGACTAACACCTTGGATCGAATCAGATTCCATCATAGAGTAATTCCCTCAAATCTAAGACACACCACCCAGATCATACAAGCATGTATCCAGACTTTCCCACGTACGTATCGTCAATTGTATTCGATGCCTTAACCGCACATAACCTCTAAGGTGCACCAAGTTCCATAGCAGGGCTGTACAAGAAACATGAAACTAGGTCGGGAGATTTTCCATATCTGTATATTCCCACCTTTAAGAGCCTCAAAATACAAATGTCCTTTAGGTCTTCTTTTCATGGTGGCTATGGCTCCACCTCGGCCCCTCCCTCAACTAGTAAAGACTACAAGAGCATAGCGACTTGCCCCTAACAAATAATCTAAACATCCAGTTGGTGTCTCCCCTCAACAACCGTGCCTCGATAGTGAAAGGTAGATGGCGCCATGGGTTTCTCTCTAGTATTTTCGCATCCCACTGGCTGCCAATGACGGGCTGTAACAACCCGGAAAATCTGAACCAATTTAAAAATTTTAAATTGGCTATTTTAGCGGATTTTAAATATTTAAAATAAATATTTTAAATAATAACGATGAAAAGTAAGTTTGAATCGATGTTTGAAAATGAATATAATTATTACTAATTATAAACAAGGCCTGAAATGGCGCAGTAGTTTCAAAATTTAAATTCAAACTTTGACTGACTGTACCGGGTTCAAAATAAAACGGATTTTAGTGAAACCAAAAATATTTAAATCTGTTAGTGAATATCTTTCTAACGAATTTGAAAAATTGAAGTTCATAGGGGGAAGTAAAAGTTATGGCCAAATGAATTTTCAGAAAGGTCGTTATAGAGTTTATATAGCCCGTGAAAATGGCCATTTTGCAAACGACCTCAGAATTCGACGAAACCACTTTTGTTGGATCCGGGATGTCAAATTTTTGCTAGGTCTCAAATTTCATAATTTTTGAAGCTAGTATGTGAGCGTGGCAAAGGAAAATGTATTTGGTCGATTTCTATTAAATTGGATCAACCAGAAAAGTGCCATTTTTCGAATGGTCTCAGAGACGAAACTAGTTTTGTTGGGACCGTATCGTCAAAACATAGCTAGATTTATTTTTCGGGAATTTTTAGAATCAGTATGCGGCCCCGGCAAATTGAAATGTATGTTCAAATCAAATATTGAATGTTTTATATTTTAATTTGAAGAGAAACTGACTCAAACAGTCGAATGGGCCTACGAAACATATCCCATTGTGTTCGGAATGGGGGTATTTAGCTAGGGGCGACAGTCGTTGGGTTTGGATTGGAGGTCGTGTTAGAAAACCCTCTTTTAAAACTTTAAATAGCTCCCGGCCTATTAGAATTTTATAAAAAAAAAGAAAATTCTCTCTACCCGACATCGCGATAAACGACGGAAGTTGTTCAAACCTTCCCAGCCGATTTCCAACTGCTCCGTCCATCTTCAGACCTCCCTCCAGTTGAGTTTTTCGTAGATCTCTCCTCAGGCTTCAAATCCATACCCGATTTACCCTCCCCCGTGGCGAGAATCTCGAGATCAAAACCTCAAAAGTCGCGCCCATTAAAGCACCGCCGAGCTCGCCTCAAGCCACCGAAGTGGGCCTTACTTCTGGCGCAGGAGCTCCCCTCCAAGCCCTTCCAAGTGGCAGTGGCCGATCGTCGTATCGAGCAATGGATTTCATGAAAAATCAAAACCTTGTTTTGAACAGATTTTGAAAGGTACGGCCTATTTTATTTTAAAACATTCTATAGCACTTTAAAGAGCTACGGTTTGTGATTTCACTGTAAAAATCATATCTTTTTCATTTGTTGACGAAATTCAGTGCAACAAGAGACAGTGGACTCGTGTGGACGTCTTCTACATTCTAGAAGAGACCACATATTTTTCTGAGCCTTCTGCTATTTTTGGTGGAGTGGAACCCAATGTAAGATTTCTAAATTATAAACGATATGGAAAACGACGATGTATAAATTATACAGTCGATGTATGAGTTATATAGGCGTTGTACACCTCATGTATAAGCGTTGTATAAGTTGTACATTCGATGTATAAGTTATATATGCGTTGTAAAAATTATATATGTGTTGAAAGTGAATTGAAATATACTTATATATATATAAGCCCCTCGTCCACAAACCATGGATGATATTTATTGGTTGTGATTGGTGTGAATATTGGTTGATAGCAAATGGTTGATTAGAATTGTTTGTGGTTGAAATTGATTGATATTGGTTGAAAAATACCCGTTTGTGGTTGAGAATTATTTGGTTGAAACCACATAGGATTAGTTTGTGGAAAAGAAAAAAATAAACATGCCGCCTGCGTGCGAACTAGATGCATGAAATCCCCATTGTCAAAAGTTGCGAGGCTTTAAGGTAGAGCGAGGAGCCGTACTAGGGACGACTCCGGTTTTAATTACTCTGCTGTTATTCTGCCGAAATTTTCAATAATATTCATGTGTTAGAATTATTTTCATGTTTTGAAACTATATTCGTGTGTTGAATAGAAACTCATTTGTTAAACGACATTCATGTGGTTGATGATCAAAGCACGGCTATGTGGCATAGCTATGTGTGTAATGTGAATTCCTGAGCCTCACACCCCGGTATGAACCAGAAACAGGAGAGGACATCAGGGAGGACATGCGTTTCTTTCTAGATAGAGGTGGTGTCAATGCTTGAACTGGATGACATTTATATAATTTTCACTTGTGTGGTTGTTGCTGTTGCGAGGCGCCTCAGTCTTATCGGTCGATCCGGGACCGATGGAGTCATTCGTTGGCTCATTTGCACCCCATACGGCTAGGAGACGTATTGTTCAGGGTTTAAGTTTAATCCACATCGAGTGGACCAACCCTGACGATCCAAGGGTCACTCGAGATCTGATCCTGAGACATTGTAGGCTAGATTGTCTCGAATTCGGTAAGGACTATTTTTTGCCTTGGTTCATGACGGAAATCCAATTTCCAAATACGTGACTGTGCGGTTTTGATTGTATACCTATATATGGCGACATAGTGGTATGGGGCTGTAATGACCCACTTTTCCATAATATCAGAGTTGACTATATACATCATACGTCCAACCCAAATATCACGAAAATACGAAACATTTTTTTTAGAAGAAAGAGGCAGAAGAAGAACAGAAACAACAACACAGAATCTCACATCGCAGCGGAACAAAATATAATATATCATATCTTTGAAATACAAAATCTAAACGGTATAACATACACTTATCAGAGTACATCACTTACAACACAGCGAAATAAAACTCTATATAACTAACGCTGAAGCCTCCTGCTCCGAGCTCCTTTAGAAAGATCTGTAAAATCCTGAACTACTTGACTGCCCGTACAAATTTAGGCACCCAAGAGTTTAGGTAGAACAAAACAAAATAAACTCCGGGTCAGTCACGGACTGGTATGAGTAAGCAGTTTATAACAGTTTCAGAAACTAAATGATATCTGATAAGACCATGCTGTATAACGGAACGGGTTTTTCCCTTATGAGAATCCAAAATATCTTTATATCCAAACTCTGTTGATATTATGATAATGTCTAAATCAATTAAATAACAATCTAGTGGAACTATTGCATCTCACGTTCCACATATATAGTATACAATCAAAACCGCAAGCACGTATTGGGTAATGGATTTCTAACTATGACATGGTATGGAACCACCTTCCGCTGGTATATCTCTAGAGGAGAATACACCAAGTTCAACAAGAACATCTTGCAACTCAGCCACACATGACCGACCACTCATTTTGCTTGAATGTATCGAATGTATATCACCAACAGTTGGGATCAGCAACCGTTTCCCGAATGGGATAGCATCGACAATAGATTTTTAGAAGTAAATGAAACTCTAGATCAGGTGATTATACACCCTAATAGGTGCGACCTACATAGCCATGCTGCCTGCCCGATTTCTGTCATTTACCGGATGATGAGGCTTGAGGTTACGCTTCATCATCACATCAGATTCACTTCGAATGCCACATTGTCAGATCCATCGAGAATCACTAATTGACGTCTACAACAGTACATTACGTGTTAGCTAAAGAAGTTTCCTTCTCCGCTTCCACTCTTGGTACGGTTGAAGAAATCAATGTACATGACTTTCTGGAAATACTCTGTCAGACATTCATCCATACAAGTCACCCAGGAACAGGATGAACCGAAGGCACAATTTCTATTAATAGAAAAAGTCCTTGCACTCTACCCAGTCTTCGATTATCTTCATATAATCTTATTGGCAATGCTACTGCCAATACGGAGTGGTTCTTCGGATAATAATCCAACTGGTCTCTCCATATTGACAACGATGGTCAAAACTTCGATAGTCTATGATTTAACTATCGAATAAAAACAAGTGTTTCGATAGTCGATGACTTAACCATCGAAGAAAACAAGTGTTCATCCAATTATCAAACAATCACTGAGCCCTTAATTAATATTCCATTAATTAAATCACTTCTCTATTTCTTTATCAATATTTGTTAACCAAATATTTTCAACAACCATATTGGCCTTTTACGTTATTTGGAAAACATTTTCGAATATCGCCTTCCTTTATTTTCTAAACTTTAGAAAATATATGCTATTTATAATTGGAAAATATTCCAATTACTTATCTCTTTTCCGATCTCGTTTATTTCTATACTTAGGAAATATTCTTTATTATATTTCCAAGCTTACACTTATTTGGGTTAAAACGGATGTTGTGTAAAACATCGTTACGATAAACCAAATACTATATTCAACTAACTCCTATCCAACATTGATCTTCGAGCCTGAAATCTTACTATTTATTTGTTAATAATGAAATCAATCAAGTTGGGGTATAACTACCTCTCAGACCTTGACTGAATAACATTTATAACGTCAAAACAGATATGATTGCTTACTCGAATATTCAATACCATACAACTACTTATTCACTTTTAAACACGTATACACTTTCTCTTTCTATTCTTACGAGATTTTATTCCTAGTCTTCCTTTATGATTTTACTATTCTATTCTTTAGTTTGTTTCCTTATCGACTTCTATATATATCGATACATTGATTTCTAACTATCAAATTATCTTAAAAATATTCTAACTCCTTAAATTCCCAGAAAAATTCGCCATAACCTCCTTTTTACCGGAAGCATCGGGATATTTCAAATAGCCTCCCATGGCCCTCACCAATCCAAAAAGAAAAAGAAAAGCAAATCGGCTAGCCGATAAGGGGCATAAAATCTCATATATGAATTAAATCCGCACCTTTTTGTCGAGCATTCTATTTATTTCACTTATATACTTTATTCCAAACCTGTCTCGTGTATATCTATACCTGTTCAGTTTATTTCAACTATACCTGATCTTTTTAACTCAATTCGTTAATAAATTTGTTAATTAACTCCTTTGCCAATTTTACTTTGAACATGACATGTTCAAATATATATTTAACTTGTTTATACTCTAATTGAATCCCTATATTTAAATTCTATGGTTAAACTCCATTTGAATTCTATTGATTCAAACTCCATTTTCACTTTCTATATTCAATTTTATTTCACTTTCGATATTCAAATCCTATATTTGAATTCCTTTAAATTTACTATATTCAAATTCTATTTAAATTCTATTTCACTTCTATATTCAAATCTACTCCAATTCTATATTTGAATTACATTTGAATTTCTACATTCAATTTCTATTCTCAAACTTTCTTTATGCATTCTTTAAACAAGTCTCGATTTCAATTCCTTTTGAAATCGATATTTCTACTTTTGAAAAATAGATTTTCCTTTTTCAATTTCACACTTGTATTTTTATTTCTAAATTATCCAATGATATTCTTTTCACTTCATTTATAAACTTCGTTTACAAATGAACTATTTATAAACTCCTTTTATAAAGGAACTACTTGTTTTATTTTTCAAAACAAGTTTATATTTCAAATCTATTTAAAAATTCAAATTCTATTTTAGAAAAATAGAATTTCTGTTTTAAATCTCAAATATCCCTTTCAAGATATTTTTTTATAAATTATCACTTAGGACCAGTGATAATTTAAACAATCAAATGAACCAATTTTCAATCATTTGATTTTTAACACATCATATATGAATATATATGAAATCAAATAAACAACAAACAGATAATATATTTTTGAGGAATCCTGTTGGATTCCTCCAACCTGTTTTCCTGCATCCACAGACGTTAGTCAACAAAATAATACTTATCCTGCTTTGAGGCAGGATATCGCGGTATGAAGGTCATCCACTATCATAGTGTGGGGCGCATAGGGTAATCATCCGTTAATGAAACTGCGAGCATCCGCTAATGATACTGCGGGAATCCAACCAATCATCAACCCATTATATATATAATAGTCAACCAATCCTAGATAACTAATATATTTTTAACAGCAATAAATAAATATTTAAAGCATCCAACAATCAACAAAACAATTTATTTTTACCTAACAAAAATGAATTCTAAAATAAAAGGTGAGTGCGTTTTACTCACCGTGATTTTCGTTTGCCGAATATCCCATTTAAATTCCATATCGTCTCGGCCTTGAATCCAATCAAATCATTTATCATGAACCTTATCGCTTTGACAAATCCCGACCGATCGACAAAGCATACTCAAAATCATCAATCCATTCTTGTTGAAAACAGCCATAACATCCGTCATTCTCCACTTCGGCATTTTCCCGAACAACTTGTTATCAACAACCATTTCTTTAATATTTTAAATAGTCTAGGCAATTTTAAATTTCATTAATGAAAATCATAGATTTTAATATCTAGGTTAAGCTAATAAATCACGGCTTAAGTGATGAATACCGGCGTTACTCTTCTTCTACCAGGTAATAGAATGACTACGACTCCTCTTCTTCCTAGAATTCGATCCACTGACCCCAAACATACCAAGGGATACATGACTTCGAATGCTCACGAATATCCCAGTAAAAATACACGAACCACTTTCCTTCCACAACCCTCAAATTCAAATACAAGATCCGAACTTCCTGCTAACATCGAATCTGAACGCTTCCCTCATTCATCATATCAAGAACCAGCACCGCCCTTCACAACATCGCGACTCCCTATCGCACCCTTCCAGAAACCATCGCGACCTGTACCTCGCTCCATCCTTCACCAGAATCCATCACCACTTCACAACCGAACTCCTCTGTGAGGTGCATCTCACCTTCGGTATCACCACACTATCCTCCTTCCGGCACAGCTCCGCCCCAGTGGCTCACAAAGCTCAGTCCTAGCTTTCGATGGCTCAACATCGAGCACCAGGAATTTCCGCGATTGATTTCGATTTGAGAAAAAGGGGTAAACGCCTTTAGCTAGTTAAGCTGAACGGAAAATAAAAAGAAAGGAGATAAGGGTGGGTCGCGACTTATAAAGAGGGAGGTGGTTTTGAATTGAAGAGGAGAAAAAGCCACGTTTTGTTTTGGTTTGTGGATGAAGAGGAAGCACGGGATGGTTTTGTTTGTGGAGTTTAAACAAGGCACGGGTCTGGCTTTGGTCCACTCAATTTTGATGTTTTTATTTTAATTTATTTTAATTAAAAAAAACGTATCCTGAACATTTAAATAACCCTTGATTCCGAACTCCTTTCTGAACACAACAAGTGACAGTTCTATGGTTTAACCACTATTCCGGACACACTAGGATAAGTATCGAAGTCCAGTTCGATTGTCTATGGAAGATATTTATTTAAATTGATATAAATTAAATTTTAAAACAATAAATTCTTCGACAATCAATATTATTATTCTAATTCAAACAGGAGTTTGAATTGATTTTACTGAACTGTTTCTAATTCAGTTTCAACATCTCAAACTGACGTATTACGATAATTTAATATATTCGATATTAAACCGAATTTGATTATTAAATTTATAACTTAATATAAAAATTCCATTTATATTATCCACCCACTATTTAAATCCTTATTAAATATTTAAAATTAACCCATAAGAATCTGGGTCATTACAATCTTCCCCACTTAAAATAATTTCGTCCTCGAAATTGCTAAGGTAGAGAAAAGTGCTACAAACCCATTAACTTTTCAAAAACACACTTATGTTGATACTCAACATTTCAAACTTCCTTACATAACCCTCTTTCGAATAAATTCCTATTCGATAACTCCTCCCTTCGAATAACTATATTCGATAATCTCTATTCAATTTACTCTTATCAATTTACTCTATTGGATTTAACTCTTATCGATTAACCCTATTTGATTAGCTCTTTTCACTTAACTCCTTCCGAATAATCTATATTTGATAACTCCTTTAACTCTATTCGAATAAACTATATTCGATAACTCTTTTAACTCTATTCGTATAAACTATATTCGATTAACTCCTTTAATTATATTCGAATAACTAATATTTGATTTAACTCCATTCACTTGACTCTTGATCGCATCGATCACAATGGTTACGCCTGATTCCCTCAGGAAACATCCGACCGCCCTAGGCAATCTGCACCCCTGCGAATTACGCTAGTAGTCATACGAAATGGCAACTTATCCTGAGTAACTATGTTTGACTATCTCTATCTCAATTACTATGTTCGATCAATTTTAATTGAATAATTAACATTCAATTAAATCCTAATTCGATTAACTATGTTCAATTAACTCTATCTGGTTAACTCTAAATTTGAATAACAAATATTTAATAAATTCTAATTGAATAACTAATATTCAATTAACTCTACAGATTAACCCTAACTGATTAACTCTAACTAGTTAATTCTTACTCTAATCTATTATTTCTAACCAAATCGACTTCTCCTATTCGAATAACTCCTATTGGATAACGTTTATTCATTTATAAAGATTTACTTTTAGTAACGGTTCTTCACTTTATAAATGTTGTAACACCCCACCCCCGCCAGGGCCATTCACAAGAGAATGCACTAGCTTTGGAGGGATGTTGTCTAGGTAAACATGCACAGAGATATCACAAGACAGAACATGGATAAATAAATAACTAAACCAGCGGTAGAGATTAATAAACCATGATTAACCATTTCAAAAACCAAATAGTCAACTTACTTCAAAGTACTTAGTCATTATTTTCCAACTACCACAAGTCTAGAAAACATAAACTGAAAACAACATAAAGTAAAACTATCTCCAAGATAGATGTGGTGAAGCCATAGAAAGCTCAAGTCCAAACCGTACATGAGCTGTCAAGAAAGCAAGCCAAATGTCCAAGCTAAGCACTAGTGTTCCCTCCCTAAGAACCTGTGGGGGGGGGGGGGAACGGAAGAAAAGAGGCGAAAGAAAAAGGGTCAGTCATAAGACTGGTAAGTCCTACCTACTATTAGTATAAAAACTAATGAAGTTAACAAAACATGAGAAACTGATATGAAACATAAAGATGGTAACTAACTGGCATGATAAATAGATAACAAGGTAGATCAAGTGTGGCATCGCATATACAAGGTTTAGCTTTGCACCAATAGTACTAGTAATCCAACCCACGTCAAGTATAAACAAGAAATGATCCCTTGGCCTAATATCATGAGATGACCCAAGTCGGGGCCCAACTACACGGTCTAGTGGATCGGCTCCCTATAAGCCTAACTCGTCAAGTGTCGGTGTCATATGGCCCAATCACGGAATGTAGTCAAACTGTGATAGGTCCACCCTAGGGTGTATCAAGTCCTAGGATGCCAACCACTGACACGAATCAAGCACGCACAGTCTAAACCTACTGGTGCCCGTGCCTGCTTTTTCAACTCCGGACTATGTGCACGACCATAGTCCGCCTGAACCTACACCGGCGCACCAACTCAGCTGTCGTTCTGGTCGCTTACAATCAGCCCAGTAATCGTGCCCCACCCTAGCCTAGTCCCTAGGGTATCGTGATACATCCAAGAGGGTTACTGTTGAAAAGGACCACGTAACTAGGGTTTCTAACGGGTTAAGTGTGGTTAACCCTATCCAATTATGTTTCAAGTTGGTTAAGTGTATCCAAGTGGCTCATAACTTAACCCTAACATGTGGCATTAATTAATTTAATGCACCCAACCTCTCACATTAGACTTTGTTGTGGTTACTGGATATGCCGGGCGGGTCCGGGCAGCTTTACACCACAACCTAATCTAACCTCGGGTTTCAAGCGCGATGTGACCAACTTCTCACATTGGGTCCTATTGTTTGTAGCCACTAGATTTGCCGGGCATTTCCGGGAAGGTTTACGCTACAACTCAACCCAACCTCGAGTTGGCCACTTTATGGTTTTCTACATGTCATGACCATATTCAAGTTTCAAGCATAATAAATTTCATGTCACATTTCAAGTCATGTTTTTCTTGTCATTTCAAGTTTGCCTAACTACCCATAACGTATCCCCATCGCACGTAAATTCGCATCAACACAAGTGAATCAAGGAACATTAAAATATGACCAATAAGGGCATAAGGTGGTAAATGTGGTCATAAGTTAAACATGATGATATTTGAGGCAAAGGTGTTCATCAAAACTAGCATATAGGATTATTGGCCTCAAAACATTTATGACATCAAACTTAGCAAATAAACTTGTGGGTAGCATGTAATTCAACATCATAGGCAAAGGTGATAACATGATAATAGTTGGCATAGGGTGATAAACTAGTGGGTAGCATGTAGTTCAACATCATATGCAAGTTAACATCAAGGTTATGAGAGGTTCTATGTTGAATTATGCATAACCACCAAGTTCTATGTTGCATTATGCATAACCACCAAATAAAGCTCATAGCTTTCTACCCAAAAATCAAAGTGAACGGTACTAGGTTCATGATAGTTCCACAATCATAGATCAAAAGTGTCATACATGGATTTATGCATACAAATATAGCCCTAAGAGAAGTATTATACCAAAAATCTCATTTCAACTTGCTACATGTTCATATTAACTTCATAGTTTAAATCTAAGAGTAGAATGGGGCTTACAAAGCGTGGCTATGAGAACTAGAAACCAAATAGAACAACATAGAGACGTTGTAAAAGCTCTAGGAATGATGTAGCAACACTAGAAGCCTTGAGAATAGGTAGCCCCTTTGATTTGATAAAGAAAGATGGCTCCTTTTTGCCTTAGAAGCTCTCAAGATGAAGATGGAGACCATGATTAGGGAGCATTTTAGCAGAATGTTGTTGTTAGGATGATTTGTGATGGTTTAGGCTAGGTATTAGGGTGTTTTTATAGGCGCAGAGACTAGTTTAGGCCATAGGATTAACCCTAGTTTAGATCTGAACCATCAAATCCCGTCATAGGCCAAGTAAATAGAACAAAGGAGCAAACTGGTGCACCAGACCAACGGGGTCCGACCAGGGGAGGTCGACCCCCAGGTCGACTCCCTAGTCGACCTAGGGGGGGCAGGTCGACTCCCTAGTCGACCCCCATATCGACTTGAGGTAGGGCGGGAAATTTTCCCGCCCAATCTTCTTCTGGTTGAATTTGAATTTCGGGCTAAATTTTGAATTTTCTGAAATCTTCTATGGGCCATATCTTGGTCATACGGACTCCAATTTACGAAATTTCGGACTCGTTTTCAATTAGAATTTCGAGACGAACGCAATGGCGTAACCCGTTCCCATTGATTCTTAACTTATGATTTAATTATGCCCTAATTTCTTGTTTTAACATGTTATTAAAAATTCGGGTTGTTACATTCTCCCCACCTTAAAGGATTTCGTCCCCGAAATCTCCAAGTTAGGAAGAACGTATCCTACCATCCATCATCTATCTACTCAAACAACATCCACAAGTAATCATTGTAGTTAAAAGATTTCTAATGCTGTATGAACATATGCAAAAGTGTGTGTACATGCACCTATCTAATGCGAAAATCAGGCGGTCACTGACTCAGTAAACCTCCTTAATGCAGAATAAGTTAGTGCAATGAGTCCAAATGTATGCAAATTCCTAACATAATTTATAATCTCTACATGAGTGCACATAACATTCATCCATATGCAACATCCACGTGATAGCATAACAAGTTTCGTCCATGAATAAGCATAAACACTCATGCATACGCAATATAAAAGTGTGTGAGTCGATCTTAGTGCCTAACGTGTATCATGCATCCATGAGTAACCACTTGCAAACACTTGCAACCATTTGCAACCATCAAGCATAACATGTTTCAAATACATGTTTCATCCAAAGGGTTTCTACCTAAGGTTCTCATGAAAATATTAACGAGATAACAAGATAAACATGAATAGCAAAAGAAAGATATACTAACTAGGAAAGGAGATTGAGAATGTACCCTCAAAAAGGAATGGATAAAGCCCACGCATCTTCTCCTCGGTTTCCCAAGTTGCATCTTCATCGGCTTCACTCCACTGAACCTTTACTAACTTGACTTCTCGATTCCTCAGCTTCTTGATCTCCCTTCCCAAGATACGAATCGGAGCTCGCCTCAGGGTTGCCGCTTTCTCTACCTCCACGTCTTCAAGAATACTAGGCTCAACTACTTCGGCTGATTCATGTAGGCATTTTCGTAGATGCGAGACCTGAAAGACATTTTGCACTCCAGCCAGCTTTTCGGGCAATTCCACTCTATAAGCCATTTGTCCAATCCTCTCGATGATAGGGAAGGGTCCTACGAACCTTGGTGCTAGCTTTCCAACTGCTCCAAAACGAACAACATTTCACAAGGGAGAAACCTTCACAAAGACCATATCTCCAACTTCAAATTCTTAGTCTGTCCTTCGCTTGTCTGCATAGGATTTCTGTCTGTCTTGGGCCGTTTTCATCTGCCTTCGAATCAACTCAACCTTCTCGGATGTGTCCCTTATCATGTCGGGCCCAAGTATAAGCTTATCCGTCATCTCCCACCAACATGTTGGTGACTTGCACGGCCTCCCATACAAAGCTTCGAATGGTGCCATCCCTATGCTTGCTTGGTAGCTGTTATTATAAGCAAACTCTACGAGAGGAAGGTGGTCTTCCCAAGTGCCACCAAAGTCAAGAATGCATAGCCTCAACAGATCTTCTAGTACCCTATTCACCCTTTCGGTCTGGCCATCCGTCTGTGGGTGATAGGCTGTACTTAGATTCAGTCGCGTACCCATCGCTTCTTGCAAACTACTCCAAAATTGGCTAGTGAAGATTGGGTCACGATCGCTAACTATGCTAGAAGGAACTCCATGCAATCGCACTATCTCTCGAAGATAAACAGATGCAAGCCATGATGCGGTCCTCTTGCTCTTTACTGGAATGAAATGGGCGCTCTTCGCGAGTCTATCCACTATGACCCATATGCTAGTATTCCCCTTCCTTGATCTCGGCAATCCATCCACAAAATACATAGAGATACTTTCCCACTTCCATTGCGGGACCTCCAATGGATGTAGTAGCCCACCGGGCCTCTTCGACTCGGCCTTTACTTGTTGGCAAACAATGCACCTAGAAACAAACTTTGCAACATAATT
Organism: Allium sativum; assembly: GCA_030737875.1. Taxonomy (NCBI): domain Eukaryota; kingdom Viridiplantae; phylum Streptophyta; class Magnoliopsida; order Asparagales; family Amaryllidaceae; genus Allium; species Allium sativum. The sequence continues at coordinate 479,234,757 of CM060926.1, read as the reverse complement.
TTCATCCCATCCCAAAAGAAAATGCGCTTCATATCCCGGTACATCTTATCTCCTCTGGGATGTATGGTCATCCTCGAGTGATGCGCCTCCTCAAGGACTTTGTTTACTAAGTCTCCTACTCGTGGGACACATAGTCTTCCATCCCGCCTTAGCCATCCCTTGTCATCAATAGTATATCTAGCGAGGTGACTTGACGTCTCACCGCGAATCAACTTGTCCATGATCTCGACTATCTGCGGGTCTTCCCTCTGTGAAGCCCCAACTTGATCAAGAAGTGTAGGTCTAAGCTCAAGGAATGCTAACAAACCAGTCATCGACGCAATAGCAGGTGCAAAATCAAAGGTTGTCAAGAACTCTAGGCTCTTCATCTCAACAAACAAGGGACTCAAAGTCAACCTTCTTCAGCTTTGCGCATCCGCCACAACATTACCCTTGCCAGGGGTATAAGCTATATCGAAGTCATATGATGCCAAGAATTCCATCCACCTCTGCTGCCTTAGATTCAAATCTTTCTGCGAGAAGAGGTACTTGAGCGACTTGTGATCAGTATATAACTCAAACCTTTCACCTAGAAGATAATGGCGCCAAGATTTGAGTGCAAAGACGATCGCTGGCAATTCCAAATCATGAGTGGGATAGTTATTCTCATGAACTTTCAGTTGCCTACCCCCAAAGCATATCACTCTCCCTTCTTGCATCAGGACAGCGCCTAGTCGCGTGCCTCATGCATCGGTGGACACGGTAAACAACTTCCCTCCATCGGGTAATGCTAGAACTGGAGCTGTGGTGAGGGCTTTCTTGAGCCTTTGAAAAGCAAGCTCACACTCTAAGTCCCATGCAAAGACTAAGTTCTTCTTCGTTAACTTAGTGAGAGGGGATGAAATCTTAGCGAAGTCCTTAATGAACTTCCTATAAAATCCTGCCAGACCGAGAAAGCTTCTCACTTCAGTTGCATTCTTCGGAACTTTCCAGTCTTGTACCGCCACTACTTTAGCGGGATCCACAGCTATGCCTTGCTTAGAAACTATATGCCCAAGGAACCGAACTTCACTTCTCCAGAAATGGCATTTGGAGAACTTGGCTTTTAACTGATGAGCTCTAAGCATATCCATAACCTCGTTGAGATGTATAGCATGCTCTTCCTCGTCCTTAGAGAAAATCAGAATATCATCCACGAAGACAACCACAAACTTGTTAAGGAACTCCGTAAACACCCTACTCATCAAATCAACGAAGTATGCGGGTGCATTAGTCAAACCGAACAGCATAACAAGCCATTCAAAGAATCCATCTGGAGTCCTAAACGCAGTCTTATCAATACTATCCTCAGCCACTATAAGCTAATGGAATCCGGTGGCTAGATCGAGCTGAGAGAAAACAGAAGCACCTACAAGCTGGTCAAAGAGATCATCAATCATCGGTAACGGGTGCCTATTCTTCTTTGTCAGCTTGTTTAACTCACGATAATCAACACATAGGCGAAGCGAACCATCTGCCTTAGTAGCAAATACCACAGGAGCACCCCATTCGGAAATGCTTCGCCTTATAAAAAATTTCTCAAGAAACTCCTTGATTTGCATGCTAAGCTCTCTTCTTTCTCGCGGGGCCATGTGCCTAACAGGCAATGAAACTGGTTTGACATTATCAACAAGATAAATACGGAAGTCTATCTCGCGTTTAGGGGGTAACCACTTCACCTCATCAAAAACATCAGGATATTCTCGGACCACCCTCACAGATTGAAGATTGTCAATAGACGAGTCGAGGGATTCAAGATAACATAACATGACGGGATCCAGAGGGTTACAAGAAATCTCTAGGGTATAGCCAAGGCGAGTCATAAGCCACACTACCCTATGCTCACAATCGAGAATGGCTCCATAACTGGACAACCAATCCATGCCCAAAATCAACCCGTATCCCATGAACCCGAGAACATAAGCATTACATGTGAATTCTACGGTCAAGATAGAAATCCTCAAATCCATACAAATCATAGATAGATGGGCAGAACCCCCAATTGGATTTGAAACACTAACGGGATCCTCAACTAGACTAGTACTTAGGTGCAAATTTTCCACAATGTTGGAAAAAATAAAGGTATGCGATGCGCCAGAATCAAATAAAGTTCGAACAGGAAAACCAGAAATGTAAACAAGGCTTTCTATAGAAATACTACCTCGGTCTGGAGCTGGAGTAGTGTTGAGAGCATGCATCTGCCCTCCAGAAGGTCCTGCTCGCTGAGTCTGTCCTTGCCCCTGCCCTTGCTTCTTTGGGCAATCCTTACTGAAGTGTCCAGACTCTCCGCAATGAAAGCATTCTCCCAGCTTCCTCTTCTTCTTCCTACAATCTTTGGCTATGTGTCCTGTGATCCCACAGAAGTTGCACTTCCTTGTCCCCTTTGCCTTGTTGTTGTTGGCCTTGTTACCCTAGTTGTTCTTGTTGTTCTGGTTGCTCTGATTGCTCTGGTTGCCTCCCCACTTGGAGTCCGCCTTCTTGGTTTGAGTCTCATTAAGCTTAACTTCTTTCTTGCCATTCTTATCATCTCCTTGAAGCAAGGCCATATCCACTAAGCTCTCAAAAGTGGCCCCCATGGGTATATGAGACATGGCCAAACCTTGTAATGGCTCATTCAATCCTCGAACAAAGCATAAAGCCTTCTTCTGAGGTGTGTTAACCATGTCTAAACCGAATCGAGCAAGCTGGTTAAACTTATTCACATACTCCCTCACGGTCATATCCCCATGCTTCAAAGATATAAACTTCTCCATTTGTAGATTCTCCTCAGCAGATGATAGAAACTTAAGCCCAAACCTCATCCTAAAGTCGGCCCATGTCTCTATAGGCCTAGTAGCGTTGGTGACCTCCCACCAATAAGCATCTTCCTCTTTCAATAGCCATACTGCCAACAGAACATTCCTACGGTCTTCCACTTCAAAGATAGCAAAAAGGTCTTCAGTTTCCTTTAACCAGTTTCTTGCCTCAACATAAGTCTCTGTCCCAACAAAATTCTTGCCACCCATCATCTTAAAGTCTTTGCAAATCTTTGAGAAATCCGCTTGTGGACGCCGAGGAGGAGGAGAAGGAACCTCAGGTACGGGAGGAGGAGTGGGAGTGTTTGCTGGGCCCGCATCGTTGGCCCTAGCTTCCAAGTACCTTCGGACCCATCCGGATATGGGTACTCCCTCGGGAAGATTAAGATCGGCCATGCTGAAAAAGGAAAAGTTAGATTTAGAACAAGGAAACAAACGATAGTGCTAATGGCTTTTGGGGAATAGCCTTTTAAAATATACTAGACTTTTCTTGGAAAAATACTTAATTGGTTTTGAAAATAGTTTTTCAAAAGGGTTTCTAAAACTTTTGTCCGGTCTAGTAAAACCTCATGCTCTGATACCAAATGTAACACCCCACCTCCGCTAGGGCCATTCACAAGAGAATGCACTAGCTTTGGAGGGATGTTGTCTAGGTAAACATGCTCAGAGATATCACAAGACAGAACATGGATAAATAAATAAGTAAAGCAGCGGTAGAGATTAATAAACCATGATTAACCATTTCAAAAACCAAATAGTCAACTTACTTCAAAGTACTTAGTCATTATTTTCCAACTACCACATGAAACACCACACCTCCGTTAGGGTCACTCTCAAAGGGAATGCCCTAATCTTGGTGGAGGTTTATAGTATAAGTCACAGATATACAAGACAGATATAATAACACATATTTTTGAACAGCGGAAAACAACATCTTTTATTTCATCAAAATACGTGTTACACAAATCATGCCATAATTGTCTTACAATACTTCCAAAATCATAACTGTCTTGATTACATTATTTAAAGAAGCATAAAGAAAACATAAATAAACTGCAAAAGTCTCATAATTGCTATCCAAAGCCATAGTCCAAAACGAAAAGATCCCAGCAATACATTCTTTCTCTTTAACCTGGATATGAAGGCTGGTCAAGCTGCGGTATTCCCTCCCTGTGGACCTGGGGGGGGGGGGGGGGACAGAAGAAAAGAAGACGAAAGAAAAGTAGAGTCAGACATAAAACCTGAGTAAGTCTAGGACTATTCAGTCTATGAATAAAGAACTGGGTATGGTAAGTATAAACTAGAAATGGGAAAGCACCATAAACTTAATTAAGTTGTCTAGGGTCGAATATACTATCGTACCCCATATTAATCTCTGTACCCATATAAACTAGTCCCCAACAGGCACCCCATTATTAGGGTGAAGTGATCCATTTTATGATGATCGGCTCCTACTCGCATAATTACATGTGTCTTACGGACCCCGATGTTGTAGTTACCTATGCTGGTCCCACCATGGGGTGTATCAAGTCCCATGGTGGCGGCCCGACACAAATCCTAGAATGCACAGGTATGCTACTGGTGCCCAGTGCCTTATTTTTCTGCGTCGGAGTGTGTGCACGCCCGCACCCCGTTAGAACCTACACTGCTGCACCACCGCCGTCGATTTGACCTCTTACAATCAGCCCAGTAATCGTGCCCCACCCTGCCTAGTTTCAGGGTATCATGATACCTTGTAGGGTTACTGCGAAAAGGGTCCCTCGCTACTAGGTTTTCTATTTCTAGCCAGCATGCTAAGTTGGTTAAGTGTTTTATAAACCTAACCCCCAATCAGTCTGTTTAGTTTAGCATGTTCCATTTTGATTAAGTATTAATATAATTTACTTAATCCTATCAATCCTGACTCAGCCTTAATGGTCTTATTAAAGCCTTGACCTCTCACATTAGACAGGTATTGTTGTGGCTGCCTGTTGCCGGTTGTGTCCGGGCAGTCTTACGCCACAACTCAGTCTAACCTCTGGTCCTTATTGGGCTCCGTGTTTAACCACCCACATTGGATAGGTATTGTTGTGACTACTGGACAGCCGGGCGGTTCCGGGCAGGTTTACATCACAACTCAATCCAACCTCGGGTTAAACACATCGTATTTTCTACATTTACATATTTTGTCTCTTTTCTTTTTATATGTAAATATTTGCGGCCCATTATTCAAATTCATCTTTATTGGTTAAATTTCATTTATGCCACTTAATTTTTCTTTCAAGGTTGTTGGCATGCGTTAAACATGCCAAAACATATGTTCTATATTTTAGCCCAAACGTCATTACCCTCGTATTATACGTTCGCTCCAACGTAAGGTGTGTTGGGTTTAATACTTAAACCCAATTTAGCCAAATGAAAAAGGGAGGCTTATAACATGGTGTTTATAAGGTAACATGAAAAAGGGGAGTGTGAACGCATGAACTTGCAACGAACGATTCAATTAACATAAAATAGGCACATGTGAACTTGCAATTGTAACATCATATAATCATGGCATAACATGAATCATTTTATCCATATAATCATATCATAAATAATACTTAAACATAAGTCATTCTATTCATATGGTCAATGCATAAACGATACTTAAACATGAATTATTTTATTCATATGATTATGGCATAAGCAGTACTTAAACATGAATTAGTCATATGATAATGGCATAAACTTAAACATGAATCATAGGTTCAACTAACCATGTAAACTTGAAATTTAGAATCTAACTAAATTAGATATCATTATTATTGGCATAGGGTCTTGACTAGAAATATAAGCCTATATTTTTATTTAGGCATAATATAAACTAATCGTGTTCATAAAATCACTACATGTTAACAAAAAGGTACTTACTTTTGTCACTAATACAAAAGTATGGTTCAACTAGAATTATCCCAACCTAATTCTTATATGAATCATGGTTTTTATTCTATTCATAGAATTATAGCATAAACATATCTAAACCTACATCATGGTTTTTATTTTATCTATGTAAACTTGCAAGAGGAATGTAATTCTAATGTAATTCTAATATAACTTATGATAACAACATGAGCCTAAAAACATGTTTTTCAATTGGGCATAATAACGAACATAGTTTAGTCATGTTCATAAAATTAATACAAATTTTCAAAGATGCATGCTTTTGCCACTATCACAAAAATATGATTTTTATACTTGAACTAATGTGCCAATTCCAACATAACCTTCATATGAATCATAATACTTAGGTGAATCAAATTACACTAAAGATGACCATAGAATTTTACATCATGTTGTCATAACAATAGATCATAGACTTGCATGAATTTCAAAATAAACTATTACAACATATAGTTGTTGTTTCAACATGAATCTTATACTTGCATTTACCAAATGGGTGTTGTAAATAACTACCACAAACATGTAGTTTTCAATATGAATCATATGCTTGCATAAGTCCCAATCAAAATTTCACAACATGTGGTTGTCAACATAAGCCACATACTTGTATGAATCAAACCATAGCATTTCCAAATCGTTTAGAATCAAAATACAAATATAAGTCATTATCGCCACAATTCCATTTCGTTTCCAACGCAAATCGCGTACTTGCAAATATCCAATCGTATATCATAATATTCCCAAATCGTTTTGCATCAAAGCAACATACAAATGTAGATTATTATCGCCATAATTCCATTTCTTACATTACACAAATCAACACAATTATTTAATTCATATCGGAATAGCACTCTACTTACAGCGTATGGCGAATCTTCAATTCAGAAATCTGAATTCTGAATTTGGAGATGCTATCCTTTGTTGTAGGCGTTGCTTTAAGCTTTTTGATTTATTCCTAATTGTCTCTCTATTTCTGACGGCTATCTTTAGTCTCTCCTCAGCAACATGACGGTCTCAGCTCCATTTTAGTTTGTGTGAATTAGGGTTAGTCTTAGGTCCTTTTTATAGAGTTTGTGAGTTGATTTAGACCGTCGATGAAGCTTGGTTCAATGATAGTCGTTCGTTTGAAGGAGAGACCAACCAGGAGCTGACACCTAGCCCTAGTGACAAGGCAAGGCTCAGAAAATCGACCAAACACAGACCTGGCCAGCCAGGGTGGGCTGGGTTCGACCTGGCTCAGGGGCCAGGTCGACACCCCAGTCGACACCGTGTCGACTTGGCAGTCGACACGGGTTACCCAAGTCGACTGCCCAGTCGACCTGGCTAGCCCCAGGTTGACTGCCAAGTCGACCTAGGTGCTTTGGGCGGGAAATTTCCCGCCTTGGCCAATTGGGCCCGATTTTGAATTTTGAATTAGTTTTTCTGAGCTGTTTTCGTCTGTTCGAATTTTAAACCTAATTCTGGAAATTCCGGAGGCCATATCTTGGTCATACGGACTCCGATTTTCGAAAACTCGGACTCTATTTCGCGTATTTTTCCAAGACGAACGCAATGGCGTATCCCATTTCCCTTAATTCTTTGATTTGAAATTAATTATACTTTAATTTATGAATTTCATGGTTATAGAATACACGGGGTGTTACATTCTCCCCCACTTAAAAGGATTTCGTCCCTGAAATCTACAAGTTAGGAAGAATGTATATCCTAACATCCAAACATCCATCTACTCATCCATCAAACACGAGCATCCATTGTCCTTAAAAGACTTCTAATGCTTCATGATCATATGCGAAGTGTGTGTGTACATGTACTTATCTAATGCAAAATCAGGCGGTCTACTGATTCAGTTGACCTCCTTAATGCGAATTATGTAAGTGCTATGAATCCATTATGTATGCAAATCCTCCTATTCATGATTCTACATGAGTGCACAATCATTCATATAAATGCAACATCCATATGACAACACATTAAAGATCAACCATATACGAATGCAAACATATATGCATATGCAATATGAAGTGACTGAGCCGATCTAAAACCTAGATTGTGTGTGTATATGCAACCACGAGCAACCACTAGCAATCACTTGCAACCACTTGCAACCATCATCCATAACATGTTTCAACTACATGTTTTCATCTAAAGAGTTTCTACCTAAAAGATAGGGTCGAGGAGATATACCTAAAAAAAAGATAGATAAAAGCGCAACTTAAGGAAAAGGAAGGATCAAAGATGTACCCTCGAAAAGAAAAGGGTAGGCAGCGCGTATTCTAGCTTCAGTCTCCCAAGTTGCATCTCCTTCGGCGTCGCTCCATTGAACTTTGACGAGCTTGACTTCGCGGTTGCGTAGCTTCTTCACTTCCGTTCCTAATATGCGAGTTGGAACTTTCCTCACGGTTGCTTTGCGTTCCACTTCAGCTTCTTCTAGGATATTTGGCTCTACCACTTCAGCAGACTCATGTAGAAATTTTCGGAGATGTGAAACATGAAAAACGTTGTGAACTCCGGCCAGCTTTTCGGGTAGCTCTAATCTATAGGCCATTTTCCCAATTTTCTCGATGATAGGGAATGGCCCTACGAACCTTGGTGCTAGCTTTCCTATGGTTCCAAAACGGACAACGTTCCTTAGCGGAGATACCTTAAGAAAAACTCTGTCTCCAACCTCAAATTCAAGGTCGGTCCTCCTCTTGTCGGCGTAGGACTTTTGTCTGTCTTGGGCCATCTTCATCCTTCTTCGTATTAAGTGTACTTTTTCTGAAGTCTCTCGGATCATATCTGGTCCAAGTATGAGTTTATCAGTAGACTCCCACCAACAAGTGGGCGATCGGCACGGTCTTCCATATAAATCTTCGAAGGGCGCCATCCCGATGGTTGCTTGATAGCTGTTATTGTAGGCAAATTCCACCAAAGGAAGGTGGTCTTCCCATGTCCCTCCGAAGTCAAGGACGCACAGTCTTAAAAGGTCCTCCAAAACTCTGTTCACTCTTTCTGTTTGGCCGTCGGTTTGGGGATGATAGGCTGTGCTCAAGCATAACTGCGTTCCTACTGCTTCTTGCAGACTCCGCCAAAACTCACTGGTGAAGATAGGGTCTCGGTCACTAACAATGTTGGATGGTATTCCATGGAGTCGAACGATTTCGTTAAGGTAAAGAGATGCTAGGGATGAGGCAGTTCTTTTACTTTTGACAGGTAAAAATTGGGCGCTTTTAGTAAGCCTATCCACTATTACCCAAATGCTAGTGTTGCCTCTCCTAGACCTAGGCAGCCCATCGGTGAAGTCCATTGAGATGCTATCCCACTTCCACTGCGGGACCTCTAGAGGATGTAGCAGACCGCCAGGCTTTTTCTGTTCCGCCTTAACCTGTTGGCACACCATACACTTAGAAACAAATTCTACCACGTCCTTTTTCATGCCGTTCCAGAAGAAAGTTCTTTTTATGTCGTTGTACATTTTATCTCCGCCTGGGTGTATCGTCATCTTGGAGTGATGTGCTTCCTCGAGAACCCTCTTTACTAAATCCCTTGTCTGTGGGACGCATAGTCTTCCGTCTCTCCTTAGCCAACCCTTATCGTCGATGGAGTATCTGTTGAGGTGACTTGAAGTCTCACCCCTAATTAGCCTATCAATCGTTTCCACAAGCTGAGGGTCTTCGCGTTGGGATGTCCCTATTGAGTCCACTAAAGTCGGGCGCACTTCGAGAGATGCTAGCAAGCCTGGTACAAAATCGGAGGAAGGCCTAAAGTCGAAGCTGGCTATAAACTCTAGGCTTTGTCTTTCAACAAACAGCGGGCTTAGGGTCAATTTCTTTTGGCTCAACGCGTCTGCCACTACGTTGCCTTTGCCCGGAGTGTAGGAGATCTCAAAATCGTACGAGGCAAGAAACTCCGTCCATCTCTGTTGCCTTAAGTTAAGATCTTTCTGCGAGAAAAGATATTTCAACGATTTATGGTCAGTGTAAAGTTCGAACTTCTCACCTAGGAGAGAGTGTCGCCAAGACTTGAGTGCAAAGACGATGGCAGCTAACTCAAGATCGTGGATCGGGTAGTTCTTTTCGTGCACTTTCAACTGCCTCCCGCCATAAGCTACTACCCTTCCTTCTTGCATTAAGACGGCGCCTAGCCCTGTCCCACATGCATCTGTATAAACAGTGAACATCTTGCTTCCATCTGGCAACGTCAAAACTAGGGCTGTTGTAAGAGCCCTTTTTAGTCGCTGGAAAGCAAACTCGCAATCCAAGTCCCAATTGAATGCTAGATTCTTCTTGGTCAATTTCGTGAGCGGAGCTGAGATTTTCGAAAAATCCTTTATGAACTTTCGATAGAAACCAGCTAGTCCTAGAAAACTTCGGACCTCAGTTGCATTCCTTGGTGTCTTCCAATCCTGTACCGCCACTACCTTAGCAGGGTCCACTGCTAACCCTTGTTTGGATACTATGTGCCCAAGGAACCTCACTTCTCTCCAAAAGTGGCATTTGGAGAATTTGGCTTTTAGCTGATGGACTCGCAGAGTTTCCATGATTGCCCTTAAGTGCTGAGCATGTTCCTCTTCACTCTTTGAGAAGATAAGGATATCGTCTACGAAGACCACTACGAACTTATTGAGGAAATCTCTGAATACCCTACTCATCAGGTCCACGAAGTAAGCAGGTGCATTTGTCAAGCCGAAAGGCATGACAAGCCATTCAAAGAAGCCGTCTGGGGTTCTGAATGCCGTTTTATCGATACTATCTTCAGCCACCCTTAGCTAATGAAAACCGGTCGCTAAATCGAGTTGGGAGAAAACAGACGCTCCTACAAGCCGATCAAACAAATCGTCAATTCCTGGGAGAGGGTGCCTATTCTTTTTCGTTAGCTTGTTGAGCTCCCTATAGTCAACACATAGACGGAGTGAACCGTCCGCATTTGTAGCGAACACCACTGGAGCGCCCCATTCTGAAATGCTCCTCCTAATGAACCCCTTTTCTAGAAGCTCTTTAATCTGTTTACTGAGCTCTTTCCTTTCCCGTGGAGCCATGTGTCTAACGGGCAACGCAACGGGCTTTGCATTATCTACAAGGTATATGCGGAAGTCTATCTCCCGCTTCGGAGGCAAGCCCTTCACCTCTTCGAAGACATCCGGATATTCCCGGACCACTCTAACGGATTGCAAATTTTCAACAGAGGCATCTAGCGATTCAAGGTAACTAAGCATAACCGCATACGAGGGATTACAAGAAATTTCCGAAGTATTACCGAGCTGGGTTAGGAGCCTAACAACCCTTTTCTCACAATCAAGGATGGCCCCATTACTGGATAGCCAATCCATGCCCAAAATCAAACCATATCCCGAAAAGCCCAAAACAAAGGCACTACATTGAAATTCTACGCTTAGAATAGAAATTTTCAATCCCAAACAGATCATAGACAAATGAGCTGGGCCCCCAATTGGTTTGAAACAATTAAAGTGTCCTCTACCATACTAGTTTTTAGGTGCAGAGATTCTACTAAAGTAGACGAGATAAAGGAGTGTGATGCGCCAGAATCAAATAAAGTGGGAACGGGGTGATCATAAAGATAAACTACACTTTCTATAGAAGTATTTATACCTCGCTGTTGCAGAGGTGGCGCTTCTAGCACATGAACTTGTGCCCCTGAGGTGGATCCAGCCCTCTGCCCCTGTCCTCGTTTCTTTGGGCAGTCCTTAGCCCTGTGGCCTGTCTCACCGCAAGAAAAGCACCCACCATTCTCCGAAGCCTTCTTTTTCCGGAAATCTTTCACTAAGTGCCCCACTTTGCCACAGAAATTACACTTCCTCTTCTCTTTGTTGCCTTTCCCGCCCTTCTTAAAGTCTGTCTTCTTAGGCTGCAAACCCTCTTTCTTCCCTTGAGAGCTTTCTGCCTTTGTCTCCTTCTTGCCCTTATCCTCTTTGTTCAGCAACGCCATCTGTATCAACCTTTCATACGTAGCTCCCATGGGTATATGGGTCATGGCCAAACTGTGTAATGGCTCATTCAACCCTTTTACAAAACGGAGAGCCTTCTTGTGCGGGGTGTTGACTAGGTCCAGCACAAACCTAGCCAGCTCATCGAACTGATTAACATACTCTTTGACTGCCTTGTTCCCTTGCTTAGGAAATAAGAATTTTTCCAACTGCAAACTCCTTTCCGCATCTGAGAGAAATTTAGCCTCAAACCTAGCCCTAAAGTCCTCCCATGTTTCCACTGGTCTTTCTACATTAGTGACTTAGCACCAGTAGGAAGCCTCACCTTTTAGCAACCATACTGCCAGTTGTACTTTCTGCCTATCTTCTACCTCAAAGATGATGAATAAGTCCTCGGTTTCTTTCAGCCAATTTCTAGCTGCCACGAAGAACTCAGTTCCATGGAAATCCTTTCCTCCCATAGTTTTAAAATCTTTACATATCTTAGCAAACGTGTTTCCCCATGGAGGAGGTGGAGGAAGAGGTGCTGCTGCAGCTGGATGATTTCCTGCAGCTGGGGGAGGAGGAACGGTAGGACCTGGCTGAGTGGCCCTTGCTTCTAAGAACCGCCTAAACCAACCAGGTATTGGTACACCCTCTGGAAAGTTAAGTTCTTCGGACATGCTGAAACAAAAAGGATAGATTCAAAACGAAGGATAAGAGATAGTACTTATGGCTTTGGGGGGGATGTAACGACCCAAGCGATTTCGACATCCGAATCCCGACAATAATACACAAATCCTGTATCACTTGCCAGAACTCAAGTATCGAAACACCAGATAGTTATTAGAAAGAATTTAGAGGGTAAGATAAGAAAGAAAGAAATATTAGAGTAGAAGAAGAAGAAGAACCAACACAGAGTCTCACATCGCAGCGGAACAAAATATAATACAGAAATAGACCTTTATTGAGAGCTTTTGCAAATACTTACAATATCAGAGTGCAACACACATCTGGACAGTTTTGATAATCTGTCCTCATATATATATAATCACCCAGCAGTATATCATTCATCTGAACATCTTCTGCTCGTCTCTGGACTTCTCAGTACCTGATAACCTGAACCTGTACACCTCGGTCTAACCCGAGCATTTACAAAACACCGGGTCAGTCTGGTGGACCAGAGTGAGAAAAACTCGCACAGCATTAAGGTATCACACAACTTGATTTTAAAGTTAAATCCTTTCGAAAGAAAAAGATAATCGTAAGACCGATCCACACATAAACACGGACGGTTTTTACCTTACGATAACCCAAACCAGTTTCGAAATCAATATCTTTTCTGATATTATAATAATGTCTAAATACAAATAATTAGCAAAACTAGAGGAACGCTTGCATCTCACGCTCCCCGTATATAGTATACAATTGAAAACCGCGGGCGCTTATTGGATATTGGATTTCCAACTTGACAAGGTATGGGACCACCTTCCGCACGTGTATCTCTAGAGGCGAATACACAGGGTTCAACAAGAACGTCTTGCAACCCGGCCCTCACATGACCGACCACTCATTTCGCTTGAGTGTATCGAATGTATATCACCAACGGTTGGACTCAAACCACCGTTCCCCAATGGGCAGAATCGATAGAGTAAGAAACATAAGGAATTTCTCTAGATAGGTGATTATACACCCTAATGGGAGCGACCCACATAGCCATGCTGCCTGCCCGATTTTTTGTCATCTCCCGGTTGATGAGGCTTGAGGCTAGAATTTCTTCCCGAACATCTGGCCACCATTCACTTGGAATGCCACATCGTCAGATCCTATGGATATCACTAATTGACGTCCACAAAAATACTCTAGTTATTTGGCTAGAGAAAACCATTTCTCCGCCGTCAACTATGGTACGTTTGGAGAAATCAACGTACGTAATTTCCTTTGGAAATACTCTGTCAGACACTCGTCCATACAAGTCATCCAGGAACAGGATGAACCGAAGGTACCCTCCTACTGCATCCAATACAGGAATCACCCCACAGATCAGTAGCGAGAAGTCCTTGCAATCCGTAGATTTCAAATCACGACAGAATCACTGTTGAAATATCCCCGGCCGCTAAACCAGAGAAATTCAATCAGTAGTCCTTCCGTTTATGAAGATCAACGGTCTTCCATTGCTCTATCTTCAATAATATTTTTTCACGTATTCGCTTGTCGGAAGGGTTTTCGAATATATATATTCGATCCCGGTCTTCCCGAACGAACGATCGTATGGTCAGGTTTTGATAGTCGTTGTTTTAACTACCAAATAAATAATTCTGTGAATGACATGAGTTTACCAGTTCAGTACCAACACCACATGGCCTCTTTCATTCCAAAACGATTAACGATAGTTAATCTCTAACCCTTAACATTTCCAAATATAACTTATTTGAGGTAGAGTTCTTATTTCAAACCAATTCACTCTCATTTCTGTTAACGAATTCATTTTCAAAACTTAATTTTCCAATTTCCTTTGATCTCGGAAATACCATTTTAACTTTCCCATTACACACTAATATCATCCTCAGGTAAATCCCGAAGTCGTTCAAGTTGGGGTATTTATTTACCTCTCAGACCTTGATCAACACAGTCTTACCTTCAGATAACATCAGTTGTAACTCCAACCAGATATTTATTCTAATCTCGTTAGCTCTTTTATTGATAAAAACTTATTATCTTTTGAATCCTCCTTTCAAATATAACCATGAGTTCTTAACCCATCGATTAAGAAAATTATTTTATAAACCATCACATTTCCCTTTTACCTTTCTAAACGATACTTCTCATCACTTGGATTTTGTTAAAATCCTATTTCTTACCACATCACTTTTAAGCCTTTCTCTTAATAGTCTTATTTCATAAATTCCCTTAATTCCCTTATTTAAGTAACATTTGTAAATCCTTTATACGTCAATTCTTTTTCTAAATTTTGTTTATAAAACCTTGGTTCTGTATAACCCTTCCTATTTATCACTTTTCCTTTATAAAATCATTTAAAACCCAATTATAAACTCAATTAATAAATAATAAATATTTATTTACTTTGACAAACTTTAATTCAAATAAATAGATTTAAAATCCATTTCCAGTTATAAAATAAATCTTATAATTTTATCTCGTCGATTTACCTGACGGTAGATCGATGGTTAATTCATAGGCCATGTACTGCCGATCACTCAACCAATAATACCCATTGCTTTAAACCAAACAAATATTGGATTTCTGGTCAATATTCAACCATCCAATCAAACAATTCAATACTGGTCTCATAACAGTCTATAACGACAATTTAATATCAATCACCACAATCAATCAACCAATTCCTTTATTAAAACACGTTTATTTAATAAACGTGACCAATAAGGTAGCTTACCTTAATTGGAACCAATCGTTAAAAATAACGATTTGGGTTTCACTGAAATTAAACGACGTTTAATCTCATCAGTTCAACAATATATGAATATCCATCAGCAATCAGTCAATCACTAGCAACCATAGCACACAAAAATAAAAAAATCCAACTAATAAAGTATAAGCGGGAAATAACTGAGTGAGTTTAACTCACCTTTGATTCTCACTGTTGAGACGACCCGATTTCCCGTTCTCACGGAAACAAGGTTATCTTTTGGAATATAACATAGAAACATATAATAGCAGAACAGAATTAAATAAATACACCAGAATGAACAACAAAATATACTGGATAAAAGTAATCATCAGAGTTACACAGTATACAGGATCTTACTTAGTACAAATACAGTTCAGCTATACATAAATGTCTACAGCGGAAATAAACAAAATATGTACAATAGGAGCTGAACAGCATAAAAAGAAATAAATGATAGAATCCATCTTCAGCTCCAGCTATCCAGAAAGAACCAGCCAAACCTGAATACAAGGCTGCCCGTGTAGAAAAAGGGGCACCCGAGTTTGAGAGTGAAACAAACTACGAGTCAGTCATGGGACTGGTATGAGAAATCCACTCAACACATATATATAATTGGCTAATCACAGGACCACGCCACTTTCGTGGAACGGGTTTACTCCATTGGATTTCCAGTGCTTTAAAACAAATCTTTCTTTTAAACATCGCTATGCTTTTTATAAAAATGAAGCCGTTATAAGACTCAGTTCCCATCACACAATGCAACGCAAACCGGAGGATAGAGTTTTTACCTTATAACGGCCAAGATATGCTTGATACGAATAAAACAAAGGCATTTGATATTATTGCTAGTGTTTATATGTTTTGAAAAACAATTTCAAATCATAACTATCAATCATAGATGGCATTAATGCCCCATACCACTATGTCGCCATATATAGGTATACAATCAAAACCGAACGATGTCGTATTCGGAAATTGGATTTCCGTCATGAACCAAGGCAAAAGATAGTCCTTACCGAATTCGAGACGCTCTAGCCCGCCCCTCAGGATCAGAGCTCGAGTGACCCTTGGATCGTCAGGGCCGGTCCACCGATGTGGATTAAAATTCCTGAACACTGCGTTTCCCCGCCCTTTGGGGCGTAAACGAGCCAACAAATGACTCCATCGGACCCGGATCGTCCGATCAAACCGAGGCGCCTCGCAACAGCAACAACCACATAGGTGAAAAGTATATAAATGTCAGGGCTGGTAGGTCACTGACACCACCCTAGCTAGAAAGAAACGCATGTCCTCCCTGAGGTCCTTTCTCCCGTTTTAGGTTCATACCGGGGTGTGAGGCTCGCGAATTTACGTTATACACAAAGCTACGCCACACAGGCGATGCTTTGATCATCACCACAAGACTTTGCTTTTCAACAGAAGCCCTGATTACTGCATCTTAGCATGCCACACAGGCAATTCATACCGTGCAACTGACGGCTATCAATCACACAGAACAAATTCCAATGTCGGACACACAGTCCATTTACAAGTCCGTTCTGGGTCTGAACGAAACCGGAGGCACTAAATACCTCGCAAGCCCTTCGATCACCACGTACGTCTGGACGATCACCACTCATTATCCATATTTCGGGATGCCTCCCAATCAGGACCTCGGTTACCATCCAAACGAGGTGAAGATCTCCGGTCTTCGACCATCATCTTCATCTTCGAATTTCAATCGTCGGTCGATTATTCGAAATGAGAATTAACTCGGCCTTTCCAAATAATTCACGTATATTTAGAATTTCAAATCGATTTATTTCAATGGTTAAATTATTTGACAACATCACGTTTGTTCTTTAATGTAATTTTCACACCAAACACATTCAACCATCAAACATCACATAAATCAAGCAAATTCAGTTTATTTCCATTCCATATCGCTTATGATATTTTATAACTATTTATCGCTATTTTTATTTATTTTAAAATAGCCATTTTATTCAAAACGACGCTTCGGGCCATAAGGAGGCCGTGGCGCTGTTTTTCTTCAGATTTGATTTACACATATCTGAAATTCTAACCGTTGGATCTTCACAAAATTTACATCATTAGAAAGGTCTTTTCAAAACGAATCCAACGGTTCCAGTTTCGGGAAAATCCGACGGTCGGATCTCCCGGTACAATCGTTTGAAATTTCGATTTCAAAATACGAACTGCAGCGTCGTTATTCGATTAAATATAATTATATTTATATATATAAATAAATATAATCGTTTCTGGCGCTGTTTTTCTTCAGATTTGAATTAAACATTCCAGACAATCCAACCATTGGATTTCTACAAAGTTTGTGCCGTTGGGAAGATATTCCAAGGCGAACCCGACGGTTGAGGTTTCGGGAAAATCCAATGGTCGGATTTACCGTACTTGTTGTTTGAAATCACGATTTCAAAATACGAACTGCACGGCTTCATTTCGTTTTAATTTTATTTATATTTATATATTTATATAAATATAGTTCATTCAACGATTTCAATATCGTTTTTACTTCAAAAAAATTTCTAACTCTTTAAATTTTGGAAAAATTTCGCCATAACCTCCCCTGCACCGGGAGCATCAGGAAATCGCAAATAGCGTTCCCGGTCCTTCTAATCTCAAAAAGAAAAAGAAGAAGCCAAGCGGCTAGCCAACAGGCTCAAAATCATCACCCAAACAAATCAGTAAATGTGTACCTATTTGTCGGGCACAAAATTTTATTCCTCTTCTCTAGCCCCTTTGCTATAACCTGTTCAATGAATATTGCATGTACATATATATACAGTTCATATCATTTTTCAATTTCTATTCGACTTCATATTTGATTTCTATTTGGTTTAAAAACTCCATTCATTCTAATGTTACATAAATAGGTGCAAATCATTTCATTATCTAATTAATGAATATTTCAACTCATATATGTTTATTTTGAACAAGTGGCTATTTTTAACACTTCACATTTCAACGATTTATGCATACAATAAAAAATATGATTTTTATTGTAAAACAATTCATTTCAAAACACTATTTTTCTATATAATTCATATAGTCGATAAAATAGGATTTTTATCATAAAACAATTTATTTCAAAATATGAATACCATTCAACACATGAATTTCTAAACAACGAATGAATATCAATTCAACACATGAATGTTTTCTATGGTTTCTATATATAGATAAAAATGTGATTTTTATTATCGAACAATTTATTTCAAAATATGAATACCATTCAACACATGAATTTCTAAACAACGAATGAATATCAATTCAACACATGAATGTTTTCAATAGTTTTTATATATAGATAAAAATGTGATTTTTGTTATCGAACAATTTATTTCAAAATATGAATACCATTCAACACATGAATTTCTAAACAACGAATGAATATCAATTCAACACATGAATGTTTTCAATAGTTTTTATATATAGATAAAAATGTGATTTTTGTTATCGAACAATTTATTTCAAAATATGAATACCATTCAACACATGAATTTCTAAACAACGAATGAATATCAATTCAACACATGAATGTTTTCAATAGTTTTTATATATAGATAAAAATGTGATTTTTGTTATCGAAAAATTTATTTCAAAATATGAATACCAATCAACACATGAATTGCTAAACAACGAATGAATATCAATTCAACACATGAATGTTTTCTATAGTTTCTATATATAGATAAAAATGGGATTTTTACTTTTGCTTTCAACATATAAAAATATGATTTTTACTTCTCTTGAAAGTTCAAACCTTTCTTCCCATTTTAAAGCTTTTACCTTTAAAACTAAATCAGTTTTTATTTTTTTATAAAATTCAGTTTTTATTTTTTATTTCAAAAACAGTTTTATTTCTTTAAAAAAAACAAATCAGTCTTATTTCTTATATAAAATCAGTTTTTCTCTTTTATAAAAATGCAGTTTTTATCTTCATAGAAAATGCAGTTTTTATTTTTATAAATTGCAGTTTTAATTTCTTCCTAGAAAAAAACAGTTTTAAAATTCTTTTAAGAATTCAGTTTTAAATTGCTTTTAAAAATAACAGTTTTAATCTTTATAATAAAAAAAAAAGTTTAAATCCCTTTTAAAATCATTACAGTATTACCCTAAAAAAGATATACAGTTTTAAATAGAAATAAAAAAAATTAAAACCGCTTACAGTATCTTGAAGAAAAGGGGGCTTCTGCAGTTCGTCGGCGGCGAGGTGGCAAGGCTTCGAGGTGGCGCGGTTCGTCGATGCGGCGTCTTCGCGAGAGGGTCGAGGGCTTCAGGGGGGCGCGGCTTCTTCGCAGATGTCGAGACGAGGGGGGCGCGGCTCTTCGTCGGCGTCGAGACGAGGGGGGGCGGCGGGTCGATTGTTTTAGGGTTTTGTTTTTTTTTTGTTTCTTTTTTTTTTCCTGGTTATAATCGAATGAGGGGGGGCCAAGCAGGAGATAAGGAGGGAGGGAAATGATTTTTTTTTTATTTATTATTTAATTATTTAATTTAGCAAAGAGTTGACTTTTACATATGACCTCGAAATGAGGCCCACCGCCTGTCGTCTATAGCGTTTTACCCTCATTCCGAACACAATGGGATATGTATCGCAAGCTGATTTGATCGTTACAATCAGTTTCCTTTTGAATTTTTATTTAAATCACTATATTGAATTTTAAACGCACATTTCAAATTACAGGGGTCACATATTAACTAGAAAAATTCCAGAAAAATATTTTCTAGCTTCGTTTTGACGATACGGTCCTAACAAAACTAGTTTCGTCGAATTCTGAGACCGTTTGAAAAATGGCCAATTTCCAGTCGATTAAAATCAACAGAAACTGGTCAAACGCGTTTTCCTATGCCACGCTCACATATTGATTCGAAAAATAATGAAATTTGAAACCTAACAATAACTTGACACTGCGGATCTAACCAAAGTGGTTTCGTCGAAATCCGAGGTCATCTGCAAAATATCCATTTTTAAGGGCCTGAATTCCATAGCGACTATTCAGAATTTTCGACTGGACATATCTTTTGATTCCCGCTATCAAATTTCGATTGGTCGGATTCGTTAGAAAGATATTATCAATTAGATTCCATTATTTTTGGTTTCACTAAAATCCGGATTATTTTGCACCCGGTATATTCAATTGAAGTTTGAAATCGAATTATCGAACTACCGAGCCATTTTCAATTCTATATATAATTATAATTAATTATATTCGTTTTCAAATGTCGATTCAAACTCAGTTTTCATTGCCATTATCTAAAATATTTATTTTAAATATTTAAAATCCATTATTTTAGCCAATTTAAAAAATTTTAATTGGTTCAGATTTTCTGGGTCGTTACAACTGTCTTCAGCCTTGTCCCGATTTTTGTTCTGGTTGTAGTTACGATCGTAACAGAGTCGTTTTGCCCCATTTCTATCCATATATGAACGTTTGAATATTATTGCTTTAATTAAATTAATTTAACCCTTATAAATAAATAAATAAATCCTATTTAATTAAACAAATTATCTCGTTATACATACCCTATCTAATTCTCTTTAATCCCTATATTCTAATTAAATTAATTACGTTAGTTAAAACGATAAACACTAATCACATTTGTTAAAAAAAAATTTAAATAAATAACTAATTACGTTTTTGAAATTGATTAACAAAACACAACCAATTTGACCCGCCAAGTAATGATATGAGATGGTTTTTATTTCCATAAATTAGATCAATTTACTTAAATTCCTATTCCTTAATTACACAACTAAATCAAGCCTTCGTCTCAAATTAAACTAAAATAAATAGGCCCATACCTTATTCAGCCCGTTAAGGACCAAGCCCATCCTTTTGTCGTTCAAAATTAAAAGCATCGGATCCTCCTTTATCCGTTCATTTCTCAAACCCTTAAACATTTCTTCCGCCGCCACAAAAGAAAAAAAAACGAACCCTTTCTTCCATCTTTCCTTTCTCCTTCCGCCGCCGCCACCAAAGTCTGACCCCAACAGTCACCGCCGACCCTGCTTCTACCTCGCCTCAGCCTTGGCCAGTTGCTCCGTCCACCCACGAAAAAGCTAAGTACTTTTTCCCAATTTAATTTCTGTTTTTAATTTTTATTTCTTTCTTTCTCGTTCGGTTTCGAATTGTTGTGTTTTGAAATGTGGCAAGTGACCTCTATTTATACTTGCGGTTTGATCAGATAAGATTGCTGTCCATCTTGAATGGTAATATCATAGGTTAGGTTATACAGTGCTTAGGTTTTTAGGTGTTGTTTCCCTTTTCATTTCAGTCATGGCCGAACTGTTCTGTGATTTGCTTGGTTTGTGTGATTGGCGTGATATCCAACAGTAAGGACTACGGATTTGTGATGGTTTTTCTGTGTTGTCTGTGTTTAGAATCGCACATGGATGAGTTGTTCCTATAGTTGACTATAACCCTATATGTGTGTTTGTTCATACTGTAATTTTCCTGTTCGAGTTGTCCATTCAGCTTGTCTATGTACAAGTAGCCATTGAGTTGTTTAATTCATTTTCAGGTTTTGAACTGATGAATTTTGTCTGAAAATCTTGGGTTCCTACTGTTTTGATTCAGAAAAGCACATGGCCTTCTGTACTTCAATAAAAAGAAATTTAATAGATTTGATATGGCAAAAATGATTTTTGTACAACTAAAGATCTTGCTGTTTTTCGATGCAAAAGATTTGATGGCATATTCTTTTTTTCTATTCCTATTTCACTTTTAATACAGTGCAGGATTTCTTGGTTACCTAAACACATGTATACATCATAAGCATATATTTGTTTTGCGTACTGTTTCTTGGCTGATTGAGTTATGCATTTACTTGTTTCCATGTGCGATTTTCTATCTTCGAAATCTTTTACTTTATATACATCAATATATATATATATATATATATGTCTACGAGCTATTAATAGCTGTTTTTATTTTCCAGATTTCCTGTTCGAATTGGATTTACAGAATCCTACTTGGGTATACATCAACTTGGGTATGATGCTCCACCCATGAGTTCGAGATTTGAATTAGTATTGTTGAAGATTTTCTTTCCTCATTTGGTTTGTAGAAGACCTAGGGTATGTTTCCTATTAAATGTGATTGAGACAAATGCATATGAGCATAACAGAAAGAGGATTCTTGGAAATATCAAAGGAAGCATGTGTGGATCAGCTTTTTGGAAGAACAAAAGAAAAGAAAGAAAGAAAAAAAAAGACAGTGGTAGCCGTAGGTTCCCTTAGGTGGATGAGTACATAATTTAGTCTGTTCATGTTTTTTCTTTCTCTTTTCAATTCGAAATGTACTATTCTGTGTACACTCTTGTTTGCTATGTGACGAAATGGAAAAACAGTGCATATATTAGTTTAACCAAGTATGTCTTGTACAGTTTTATTTCAAGTGAATTGTTTTATCCATTAGCCTTACATGCTGTACTAGAATTCGAAAAGAATAGATTATATTTTTGCTTTCCATTTATTTTCCATATTATGTTGTACTGTCCATGACCTGTTTTTCTTCAATTGTTGTATTGTTTTAAATGGGAAAATTTCGTACGAAAGAAATATGACGTACTGTACCAATAAGGATACATGAACATGTGGTTTCTCTTTGTATTGAAAATATAACCGTTTTTAAAAATATAACCATCGTTGTTAACAAACAATATGAATTAAATTTAAACGGCTAAATTCAAAGGTAATGTCATCGTATTTATCAAACAAACAACTTCAATTTCTACCGGTAGAAATTTGAACTAACATTAAAAATTCTGGGTTAAAAATTAAATTCCCATTTATAAAACTCCTTTAATATTTATAAATATATATTATAACGTTCGAACTTACGAAATATATATTTCAGATCCGTTCTAAATAAATAAATAAAATATGTGACTGCCAAAAACACGGGACATTACATTCTTCCCCCCTTAAAATAATTTCGTCCTCGAAATTGCTAAGGTATGAAAATGTTATAAATCCCATAATTTTTCAGTTTATTTAATTCTATATCAAACTATGGATGAATTTTATTCAGCCAATCTAATAAGCAAACAACAATCAATCAACAAATCAAGGCACAACAACTCAACCAAGTCAAGTGAATTCACATTCAATATTATTATTTAATTTAATTCAACATATTTGAATATCAACCAATTTATATTCAATTTAATTATATTGTTCATTAAATTTCCAAATTCGAATTAACTTTATTTAATTACCACATTATCTCTTAATTTAATTTCAATATGGAAATTAATTACTTAATTCGATTTCACTTAACTCAATTGAGTTCCAATCCAAAATTTTAACCAAAATTTGAATTTTATTCGAATCAGTCAACACACCATATCAAAATAATTTGGGAAAATTATTTCTTTTCAATACAAAAATAACTTTCGGGTAAAATTATTCCATTTACCCTCTTTGCAAAACAATATTGTGTTCCTTTACCAGTTCAGTGCTTTTCAACACTTGAACCGACCCACGAACACAATACAAAACATTTGTATATAAAATTTTCAAATACGCTCTCATATATATATACACACTCAAACTCAATCTAGGGTGTTACTAACCCCATCTCTATCGAGTTACGCCACAGAGCCAAGGTTATCACTAAACCAATAGCTCTGATACCACTGTAACGACCCAAGCGATTTCGACGTCCGAATCCCGACAATAATACACAAATCTTGTATCACTTGCCAGAACTCAAGTATCGAAACACCAGATAGTTATTAGAAAGAATTTAGAGGGTGAGATAAGAAAGAAAGAAATATTAGAGTAGAAGAAGAAGAAGAACCAACACAGAGTCTCACATCGCAGCGGAACAAAATATAATACAGAAATAGACCTTTATTGAGAGCTTTTGCAAATACTTACAATATCAGAGTGCAACACACATCTGGACAGTTTTGATAATCTGTCCTCATATATATATAATCACCCAGCAGTATATCATTCATCTGAACATCTTCAGCTCGTCTCTGGACTTCTCAGTACCTGATAACCTGAACCTGTACACCTCGGTCTAACCCGAGCATTTACAAAACACCGGGTCAGTCTGGAGGACCAGAGTGAGAAAAACTCGCACAGCATTAAGGTATCACACAACTTGATTTTAAAGTTAAATCCTTTCGAAAGAAAAAGATAATCGAAAGACCGATCCACACATAAACACGGACGGTTTTTACCTTACGATAACCCAAACCAGTTTCGAAATCAATATCTTTTCTGATATTATAATAATGTCCAAATACAAATAATTAGCCAAACTAAAGGAACGCTTGCATCTCGCTCCCCGTATATAGTATACAATCGAAAACCGCGGGCGCTTATTGGATATTGGATTTCCAACTTGACAAGGTATGGGACCACCTTTCGCACGTGTATCTCTAGAGGCGAATACACAGGGTTCAACAAGAACGTCTTGCAACCCGGCCCTCACATGACCGACCACTCATTTCGCTTGAGTGTATCGAATGTATATCACCAACGGTTGGACTCAAACCACCGTTCCCCAATGGGCAGAATCGATAGAGTAAGAAACAAAAGGAATTTCTCTAGATAGGTGATTATACACCCTAATGGGAGCGACCCACATAGCCATGCTGCCTGCCCGATTTTTTGTCATCTCCCGGTTGATGAGGCTTGAGGCTAGAATTTCTTCCCGAACATCAGGCCACCATTCACTTTGAATGCCACATCGTCAGATCCTATGGATATCACTAATTGACGTCCAAAAAAATACTCTAGTTATTTGGCTATAGAAAACCATTTCTCCGCCGTCAACTATGGTACGTTTGGAGAAATCAACGTACGTAATTTCCTTTGGAAATACTCTGTCAGACACTCGTCCATACAAGTCACCCAGGAACAGGATGAACCGAAGGTACCCTCCTACTGCATCCAATACAGGAATCACCCCACAGATCAGTAGCGAGAAGTCCTTGCAATCCGTAGATTTCAAATCACGACAGAATCACTGTTGAAATATCCCCGGCCGCTAAACCAGAGAAATTCAATCAGTAGTCCTTCCGTTTATGAAGATCAACGGTCTTCCATTGCTTTATCTTCAATAATCTTTTTTCACGTATTCGCTGGTCGGAAGGGTTTTCGAATATATATATTCGATCCCGGTCTTCCCGAATGAACGATCGTATGGTCAGGTTTTGATAATCGTTGTTTTAACTACCAAATAAATAATTTTGTGAATGACATGAGTTTACCAGTTCGGTACCAACACCACATGGCCTCTTTCATTCAAAAACGATTAACGATAGTTAATCTCTAACCCTTAACATTTCCAAATATAACTTATTTGAGGTAGAGTTCTTATTTCAAACCAATTCACTCTCATTTCTGTTAACGAATTCATTTTCAAAACTTAATTTTCCAATTTCCTTTGATCTCGGAAATACCATTTTAACTTTCCCATTACACACTAATATCATCCTCAGGTAAATCCCGAAGTCGTTCAAGTTGGGGTATTTATTTACCTCTCAGACCTTGATCAACACAGTCTTACCTTCAGATAACATCAGTTGTAACTCCAACCAGATATTTATTCTAATCTCCTTAGCTCTTTTGTTGATAAAAACTTATTATCTTTTGAATCCTCCTTTCAAATATAACCATAAGTTCTTAACCCATCGATTTAGAAAATTATTTTATAAACCATCACATTTCCCTTTTACCTTTCTAAACGATACTTCTCATCACTTGGATTTTGTTAAAATCCTATTTCTTACCACATCACTTTTAAGCCTTTCTCTTAATAGTCTTATTTCATAAATTCCCTTAATTCCCTTATTTAAGTAACATTTGTAAATCCTTTATACGTCAATTCTTTTTCTAAATTTTGTTTATAAAACCATGGTTCTGTATAACCCTTCCTATTTATCACTTTTCCTTTATAAAATCATTTAAAACCCAATTATAAACTCAATTAATAAATAATAAATATTTATTTACTTTGACAAACTTTAATTCAAATAAATAGATTTAAAATCCATTTCCAGTTATAAAATAAATCTTATAATTTTATCTCGTCGATTTACCTGACGGTAGATCGATGGTTAATTCATAGGCCATGTACTGCCGATCACTCAACCAATAATACCCATTGCTTTAAACCAAACAAATATTGGATTTCTGGTCAATATTCAACCATCCAATCAAACAATTCAATACTGGTCTCATAACAGTCTATAACGACAATTTAATATCAATCACCACAATCAATCAACCAATTCCTTTATTAAAACACGTTTATTTAATAAACGTGACCAATAAGGTAGCTTACCTTAATTGGAACCAATCGTTAAAAATAACGATTTGGGTTTCACTGAAATTAAACGATGTTTAATCTCATCAGTTCAACAATATATGAATATCAATCAGCAATCAGTCAATCACTAGCGACCATAGCACACAAAAATAAAAAAAATCCAACTTATAAAGTATAAGCGGGAAATAACTGAGTGAGTTTAACTCACCTTTGATTCTCACTGTCTTCAGCCTTGTCCCGATTTTTGTTCTGGTTGTAGTTACGATTGTAACAGAGTCGTTTTGCCCCATTTCTGTCCATATATGAACGTTTGAATATTATTGCTTTAATTAAATTAATTTAACCCTTATAAATAAATAAATAAATCCTATTTAATTAAACAAATTATCTCGTTATACATACCCTATCTAATTCTCTTTAATCCCTATATTCTAATTAAATTAATTACGTTAGTTAAAACGATAAACACTAATCACATTTGTTAAAAAAAAAAAAATAACTAATTACGTTTTTGAAATTGATTAACAAAACACAACCAATTTGACCCGCCAAGTAATGATATGAGATGGTTTTTATTTCCATAAATTAGATCAATTTACTTAAATTCCTATTCCTTAATTACACAACTAAATCAAGCCTTCATCTCAAATTAAACTAAAATAATAGGCCCGTACCTTATTCAGCCCGTTAAGGACCAAGCCCATCCTTTTGTCGTTCAAAATTAAAAGCATCGGATCCTCCTTTATCCGTTCATTTCTCAAACCCTTAAACGTTTCTTCCGCCGCCACAAAAGAAAAAAAACGAACCCTTTCTTCCATCTTTCCTTTCTCCTTCCGCCGCCGCCACCAAAGTCTGACCCCAACAGTCACCGCCGACCCTGCTTCTACCTCGCCTCGGCCTTGGCCAGTTGCTCCGTCCACCCACG
The DNA here is from genome assembly GCA_030737875.1 of Allium sativum. NCBI lineage: Eukaryota > Viridiplantae > Streptophyta > Magnoliopsida > Asparagales > Amaryllidaceae > Allium > Allium sativum. The sequence goes on along the minus strand of CM060926.1, from coordinate 479,207,456 downwards.
AAAAAGCTAAGTAATTTTTCCCAATTTAATTTCTGTTTTGAATTTTTATTTTTTTCTTTCTCGTTCGGTTTCGAATTGTTGTGTTTTGAAATGTGGCAAGTGACCTCTATTTATACTTGCGGTTTGATCAGATAAGATTGCTGTCCATCTTGAATGGTAATATCATAGGTTAGGTTTTACAGTGCTTAGGTTTTTAGGTGTTGTTTCCCTTTTCATTTCAGTCATGGCCGAACTGTTCTGTGATTTGCTTGGTTTGTGTGATTTGCGTGATATCCAATAGTAAGGACTACGGATTTGTGATGGTTTTTCTGTGTTGTCTGTGTTTAGAATCGCACATGGATGAGTTGTTCCTATAGTTGACTATAACCCTATATGTGTGTTTGTTCATACTGTAATTTTCCTGTTCGTGTTGTCCATTCAGCTTGTCTATGTACAAGTAGCCATTGAGTTGTTTAATTCATTTTCAGGTTTTGAACTGATGAATTTTGTCTGAAAATCTTGGGTTCCTACTGTTTTGATTCAGAAAAGCACATGGCCTTCTGTACTTCAATAAAAAGAAATTTAATAGATTTGATATGGCAAAAATGATTTTTGTACAACTAAAGATCTTGCTGTTTTTCGATGCAAAAGATTTGATGGCATATTCTTTTTTTCTATTCCTATTTCACTTTAAATACAGTGCAGGATTTCTTGGTTACCTAAACACATGTATACATCATAAGCATATATTTGTTTTGCGTACTGTTTCTTGGCTGATTGAGTTATGCATTTACTTGTTTCCATGTGTGATTTTCTATCTTCGAAATCTTTTACTTTATATACATCAATATATATATATATATATATATATATATATATATATATATATATATGTCTACGAGCTATTAATAGCTGTTTTTATTTTCCAGATTTCCTGTTCGAATTGGATTTACAGAATCCTACTTGGGTATACATCAACTTGGGTATGATGCTCCACCCATGAGTTCGAGATTTGAATCAGTATTGTTGAAGATTTTCTTTCCTCATTTGGTTTGCAGAAGACCTAGGGTATGTTTCCTATTAAATGTGATTGAGACAAATGCATATGAGCATCACAGAAAGAGGATTCTTGGAAATATCAAAGGAAGCATGTGTGGATCAGCTTTTTGGAAGAACAAAAGAAAAGAAAGAAAGAAAAAAGACAGTGGTAGCCGTAGGTTCCCTTAGGTGGATGAGTACATAATTTAGTCTGTTCATGTTTTTTCTTTCTCTTTTCAATTCGAAATGTACTATTCTGTGTACACTCTTGTTTGCTATGTGACGAAATGGAAAAACAGCGCATATATTAGTTTAACCAAGTATGTCTTGTACAGTTTTATTTCAAGTGAATTGTTTTATCCATTAGCCTTACATGCTGTACTAGAATTCGAAAAGAATAGATTATATTTTTGCTTTCCATTTATTTTCCATATTATGTTGTACTGTCCATGACCTGTTTTTCTTCAATTGTTGTATTGTTTTAAATGGGAAAATTTCGTACGAAAGAAATATGACGTACTGTACCAATAAGGATACATGAACATGTGGTTTCTCTTTGTATTGAAAATATAACCGTGTTTAAAAATATAACCATCGTTGTTAACAAACAGTATGAATTAAATTTAAACGGCTAAATTCAAAGGGAATGTCATCGTATTTATCAAACAAACAACTTCAATTTCTACCGGTAGAAATTTGAACTAACATTAAAAATTCTGGGTTAAAAATTAAATTCCCATTTATAAAACTCCTTTAATATTTATAAATATATATTATAACGTTCGAACTTACGAAATATATATTTCAGATCCATTCTAAATAAATAAATAAAATATGTGACTGCCAAAAACACGGGACATTACAGGGGACTTTGCCTTTTTTTTTAAAAAAAATAAAATTATATTTTTCTTTTAAAAATGCTTCTTTAAATTTCTTTTTTGAAAATAAATTTTCAAAACTTTTTATCTTATCTGGTAAACCTATGCTCTGATACCAAGTGAAACACCCCACCTCCGTTAGGGTCACTCTCAAAGGGAATGCCCTAATTTTGGTGGAGGTTTATAAGTATAAGTCACAGATATACAAGACAGATATAATAACACATATTTTTGAACAGCGGAAAACAACATCTTTTATTTCCTCAAAATACGTGTTACACAAACCATGCCATAATTGTCTTACAATACTTCCAAAATCATAACTGTCTTGATTACATTATTTAAAGAAGCATAAAGAAAACATAAATAAACTGCAAAAGTCTCATAATTGCTATCCAAAGCCATAGTCCAAAACGAAAAGATCCCAGCAATACATTCTTTCTCTTCAAGCTGGATATGAAGGCTGGTCAAGCTGCGGTATTCCCTCCCTGTGGACCTGGGGGGGAACAGAAGAAAAGAAGATGAAAGAAAAGTAGAGTCAGACATAAAGCCTGAGTAAGTCTAGGACTATTCAGTCTATGAATAAAGAACTGGGTATGATAAGTATAAACTAGAAATGGGAAAGCACCATAAACTTAGTTAAGTTGTCTAGGGTCGAATATACTATCGTACCCCATATTAATCTCTGTACCCATATAAACTAGTCCCCAACAGGCACCCCGTAATCAGGGTGAAGTGATCCATTTTATGATGATCGGCTCCTACTCGCATAGTTACATGTGTCTTACGGCCCCCGATGTTGTAGTTACTTATGCTGGTCCCACAATGGGGTGTATCAAGTCCCATGGTGGCGGCCCGACACAAATCCTAGAATGCACAGGTATGCTACTGGTGCCCAGTGCCTTATTCTTCTGCGCCGGAGTGTGTGCACGCCCGCACCCCGTTAGAACCTACACTGCTGCACCACCGCCGTCGATTTGACCTCTTACAATCAGCCCAGTAATCGTGCCCCACCCTGCCTAGTTTCAGGGTATCATGATACCTTGTAGGGTTACTGCGAAAAGGGTCCCTCGCTACTAGGTTTTCTATTTCTAGCCAACATGCTAAGTTGGTTAAGTGTTTTATAAACCTAACCCCCAGTCAGTCTGTTTAGTTTAGCATGTTCCATTTTGATTAAGTATTAATATAATTTACTTAATCCTATCAATCCTGACTCAGCCTTAATTGTCTTATTAAAGCCTTGACCTCTCACATTAGACAGGTATTGTTGTGGCTGCCTGTTGCCGGTTGGGTCCGGGCAGTCTTACGCCACAACTCAGTCTAACCTCGGGTCCTTATTGGACTCCGTGTTTAACCACCCACATTGGATAGGTATCGTTGTGACTACTGGACAGCCGGGCGGTTCCGGGCAGGTTTACATCACAACTCAATCCAACCTCGGGTTAAACACGTCGTATTTTCTACATTTACATATTTTGTCTCTTTTCTTTTTATATGTAAATATTTGCGTCCCATTATTCAAATTCATCTTTATTGGTTAAATTTCATTTATGCCACTTAATTGTTCTTTCAAGGTTGTTGGCATGCGTTAAACATACCAACACATATGTTCTATATTTTAGCCCAAACGTCATTACCCCCGTATTATACGTTCGCTCCAACGTAAGGTATGTTGGGTTTAATACTTAAACCCAATTTAGCCAAATGAAAAGGGGAGGCTTATAACATGGTGTTTATAAGGGAACATGAAAAAGGGGAGTGTGAACGCATGAACTTGCAACGAACGATTCAATTAACATAAAATAGGCACATGTGAACTTGCAATTGTAACATCATATAATCATGGCATAACATGAATCATTTTATCCATATAATCATAGCATAAACAATACTTAAACATAAATCATTCTATTCATATGGTCAATGCATAGACGATACTTAAACATGAATTATTTTATTCATATGATTATGGCATAAGCAGTACTTAAACATGAATTAGTCATATGATAATGGCATAAACTTAAACATGAATCATAGGTTCAACTAACCATGTAAACTTGAAATTTAGAATCTAACTAAATTAGATATCATTATTATTGGCATAGGGTCTTGACTAGAAATATAAGCCTATATTTTTATTTAGGCATAATATAAACTAATCGTGTTCATAAAATCACTACATGTTAACAAAAAGGTACTTACTTTGGTCACTAATACAAAAGTATGGTTCAACTAGAATTATCCCAACCTAATTCTTATATGAATCATGGTTTTCATTCTATTCAAAGAATTATAGCATAAACATATCTAAACTTACATCATGGTTTTTATTTTATCTATGTAAACTTGCAAGAGGAATGTAATTCTAATGTAATTCTAATGTAACTTATGATAACAACATGAGCCTAAAAACATGTTTTTCAATTGGGCATAATAACGAACATAGTTTAGTCATGTTCATAAAATTAATACAAATTTTCAAAGATGCGTGCTTTTGCAACTATCACAAAAATATGATTTTTATACTTGAACTAATGTGCCAATTCCAACATAACCTTCATATGAATCATAATACTTAGGTGAATCAAATTACACTAAAGATGACCATAGAATTTTATATCATGTTGTCATAACAATAGATCATAGACTTGCATGAATTTCAAAATAAACTATTACAACGTATAGTTGTTGTTTCAACATGAATCTTATACTTGCATTTACCAAATGGGTGTTGTAAATAACTACCACAAACATGTAGTTTTCAATATGAATCATATGCTTGCATAAGTCTCAATCAAAATTTCACAACATGTGGTTGTCAACATAAGCCACATGCTTGTATGAATCAAACCATAGCATTGCCAAATCATTTAGAATCAAAATACAAATATAAGTCATTATCGCCACAATTCCATTTCGTTTCCAACGCAAATCGCGTACTTGCAAATATCCAATCGTATATCATAATATTCCCAAATCGTTTTGCATCAAAGCAACATACAAATATAGATTATTATCGCCATAATTCCATTTCTTACATTACACAAATCAACACAATTATTTAATTCACATCGGAATAGCACTCTACTTACAGCGTATGGCGAATCTTCAATTCAGAAATCTGAATTCTGAATTTGGAGATGCTATCCTTTGTTGTAGGCGTTGCTTGATTGATTTGACGTTGCTTTAAGCTTTTTGATTTATTCCTAATTGTCTCTCTATTTCTGACGGCTATCTTTAGTCTCTCCTCAGCAACATGACGGTCTCAGCTCCATTTTAGTTTGTGTGAATTAAGGTTAGTCTTAGGTTCTTTTTATAGAGTTTGTGAGTTGATTTAGACCGTCGATGAAGCTAGGTTCAATGATAGTCGTTCGTTTGAAGGAGAGACCAACCAGGAGCTGACACCTAGCCCTAGTGACAAGGCAAGGCTCAGAAAATCGACCTAACACAAACCTGGCCAGCCAGGGTGGGCTGGGTTCGACCTGGCTCAGGGGCCAGGTCGACACCCCAGTCGACACCGTGTCGACTTGGCAGTCGACACGGGTAACCCAGGTCGACTGCCCAGTCGACCTGGCTAGCCCCAGGTCGACTACCAAGTCGACCTAGGTGCTTTGGGCGGGAATTTTCCCGCCTTGGCCAATTGGGCCCGATTTTGAATTTTGAATTAGTTTTTCTGAGCTGTTTTCGTCTGTTCGAATTTTAAACCTAATTCTGAAACTTCCGGAGGCCATATCTTGGTCATACGGACTCCAATTTTCGAAAACTCGGACTCTATTTCGTGTATTTTTCCGAGACGAACGAAATGGCGTATCCCGTTTCCCTTAATTCTTTGATTTGAAATTAATTATACTTTAATTTATGAATTTCATGGTTATAGAATACACGGGGTGTTACACCACAAGTCTAGAAAACATAAAGTGAAAACAACATAAAGTAAAACTATCCCCAAGATAGATGTGGTGAAGCCATAGCAAGCTCAAGTCCAAACTGTACATGAGAAGTCAAGAAAGCAAGCCAAATGTCCATGCTAAGCACTAGTGTTCCCTCCTTGAGAACCTTGGGGGGGGGGGGGGGGGAACGGAAGAAAAGAGGCGAAAGAAAAAGGGTCAGTCATAAGACTGTTAAGTCCTACCTACTATTAGTATAAAAACTAATGAAGTTAACTAAACATGAGAAACCGAGATGAAACATAAATATGGTAACTAACTGGCATGATAAATAGATAACAAGGTAGATCAAGTGTGGCATCGCATATACAAGGTTTAGTTTTGCACCAATAGTACTAGTAGTCCAACCCATGTCAAGTATAAACAAGAAATGATCCCTTGGCCCAATATCATGAGATGACCCAAGTCGGGGCCCAACTACATGGTCTAGTCGATCGACTCCCTATAAGCCTAACTCGTCGAGTGTCGGTGTCATACGGCCCAATCACGGAATGTATTCAAACCGTGCTAGGTCCACCCTAGGGTGTATTAAGTCCTAGGGTGCCAACCACTGACACGAATCAAGCACGCACAGTCTAAACCTACTGGTGCCCGTGCCTGCTTTTTCAACTCCGGACTATGTGCACGACCATAGTCCGCCTGAACCTACACCGGCGCACCAACTCAGCCATCGTTCTGGTCGCTTACAATCAGCCCAGTAATCGTGCCCCACCCAAGCCTAGTCCCTAGGGTATCGTGATACATCCAAGAGGGTTACTGCTGAAAAGGACCGCGTAAATAGGGTTTCTAATGGGTTAAGTGTGTTTAACCCTATCCAATCATGTTTCAAGTTGGTTAAGTGTATCCAAGTGGCTCATGACTTAACCCTAACATGTGGCATTAATTAATTTAATGCACCCAACCTCTCACATTAGACTTTGTTGCGGTTACTGGATATGCCGGGCGGGTCCGGGCAGCTTTACACCACAACCTAGTTTAACCTCAGGTTTCAAGCGCGATGTAACCAACTTCTCACATTAGGTCCTATTGTTTGTAGCCACTGGATTTGCCGGGCGGTTCCGGGCAGGTTTACGCTACAACTCAACCCAACCTCGAGTTGGCCACTTTATGGTTTTCTACATGTCATGACAATATTCAAGTTTCAGGCATAATAAAGTTTCATGTCACATTTCAAGTCATGTTTTTCATGTCATTTCTAACTACCCATAACATATCCCCATCGCATGTAAGTTCGCATCAACACAAGTGAATCAAGGAACATAAAAATATGACCAAGAGGGGCATCTGGTGGTAAAGGTGGTCATAATTTAAACATGATGATATTTGAGGCAAAGGTGTTCGTCACAACTAGCATATAGGATTATTGGCCTCAAAACATGTATGACATCAGACTTAGCAAACAAACTTGTGGGTAGCATGTAGTTCAACATCATAGGCAAAGGTGATAACATGATAATAGTTGGCATAGGGTGATAATATTGTGGGTAGCATATAGTTCAACATCATATGCAAGTTAGCATCAAGGTTATGAGAGGTTCTATGTTGCATTATGCATAACCACCAAGTTCTATGTTGCATTATGCATAACCACCAAATAAAGCTCATAGCTTTCTACCCAAAAATCAAAGTGAACGGTACTAGGTTCATGATAGTTCCACAATCATAGATCAAAAGTGTCATACATGGATCTATGCATACAAATATGGCCCCAAGACAAGTATTATACCAAAAATCCCATTTCAACTTGCTACATGTTCATATTAACTTCATAGTTTAAATCTAAGAGTAGAATGGGGCTTACAAAGCGTGGCTATGAGAACTAGAAACCAAATAGAACAAGATAGAGACGTTGTAGAAGATCTAGGAATGATGTAGCAACAATAGAAGCCTTGAGAATAGGTAGCCCCTTTGATTTGATGAAGAAAGATGGCTCCTTTTTGCCTTAGAAGCTCTCAAGATGAAGATGGAGGCCATGATTAGGGAGCATTTTACCAGAATGTAGTTGTTAGGATGATTTGTGATGGTTTAGGCTAGGTATTAGGGTGTTTTTATAGGTGTAGAGACTAGTTTAGGCCATAGGATTAACCCTAGTTTAGATCTGAACCATCAAATCCCGTCATAGGCCAAGTAAACAGACCAAAGGAGCAAACTGGTGCACCAGACCAACAGGGTCCGACCAGGGGAGGTCGACCCCCAGGTCGTCACCCAGGTCGACTCCCTAGTCGACCTGGGGGGGGGGGGGGGCTGGTCGACTCCCCAGTCGACCCCCCTATCGACCTCGGGTAGGGCGGGAAATTTTCCCTCCCAAACTTCTTCTGGCTAAATTTGAATTTCAGGCTGAAATTTGAATTTTCTGAAATCTTCTCTGGGCCATTTCTTGGTCATACGGACTCCGATTTACGAAATTTCGGACTCGTTTTCAAGCAGAATTTCGAGACGAACGCAATGGCGTAACCCGTTCCCATTGATTCTTAACTTATGATCTAATTCTGCCTTGATTTCTTGTTTTAACATGTTATTAAAAATTCGGGTTGTTACAAATGATCTTTTTAATAACGTTACTTCACTTATACAAGTGTTGTGTTCCCCTTATATTTAAAACTATCGGTGTTAAAAACCAATATCTCTTCTCTATATTAGTTCAGACTTATATATTTCATTTATCGGATGATAAAATTTTAATTTAATTTATAAACTGTTATTTATAAATTAATCCTTTCTATTTATCTGTTAAAAACATATTTCCATTCATCTTCTAAATATTCCTTTGATTAAATTCTATTTATTTAACAAATAAATATCTCATTTATAACATTCTATTTATTTTCTAAATAAATGTTTCCATTTAATCTATTTGTAAATGTTTTTACAAATATTTTCCTTTTAAATTCTATTTGTAAATGTTTTTACAAATATTTCTCCTTCTATTTGTTTGCACATAACTTCCTTTGTATTTGTTTTACAAATATATTTCCTTTATATTTGTTTAACAAATATATTTTCTTTTTAACTCTTTTGGTTTTTCCTTTATTCATTCCCAATTCATATTTCATTCACATTGCTTTTACCCAATTTATTCATTTCGATCCATTTAACATACTTAAGTTAAATTTAATTTCAATCATTCAAATTCCCATTAACTATTTGCTAATTAACCGTTTTGCCTATTTCACCCTTTTTATTTGAATATAACTTGTTCAAATATTTGTCAACTTAATTATAAACTAATCTAACTATATTTTCAACTCGAGTTATATATTCGATTTCGAATATAAATTCTCAATCTCTTTCACTTATCCAAAAACCCAATTTCGATTCAAATTTCCTTTAACTAATTATTTTCCAATCTAGTTAATTCTATTTAACCATTTAAAATATGATTTTTGCCTTAAAAATCATTTCACTTACTTCACTGGAGTTCATATTTATTTTATATCTCCAGTCTAGATTTTTCTAATGCCAATTCAGATTTTATTTCCTAAAAATCCTTTTATTTATTTAATTAAACCGTTATGGTTTTATAATGGTTTTGGCCCTACTTTTCTAAAAATTTGATTTTGACATAACTCAAAATCTATACGACGAAATCCAGATTTTTCTCTTTCATTAGAAAACTATTGTTCAACCGGTCCCGACGATTCTTGTTTCAAAGAATTCCGACTTCAATTGAGTTCTGTATACTAAATTGAAGTTCGAATCGCCAATTTACGAACTGCTGCGCTACGGCGAGCTCATTTTAATTATATTTATAAATATAAATGTTTTAACTTTGTTTATAATAAATTCAACTCCATTCTAATAATTTTTTTTAATATATATCCAATCCATTTCACATAATATTCCCGATCTATTTCACTTCTAATATTCAAATCCGATATATTTACAATATTCAAATTCCATTTGAATTTCTTTATTCAAACTCATTTGAATTCCTTTGAATTCAAATTCTATTTCACTTCTATTTGAAATCTATATTCCAATTCCCATTTCAAAATTCCTTTGAAGTAATATAAATATATACATATATTTATCTCTATCTCAAATTCAAAACATTTGAATTTTCAAACAACTTTTTTTCCTTTCAAACAAATTTCCATCAAAAACTTTTCTAAGGCAGCAATTCATCACTTAGAAACTCGAAAATGAACACTGATGATGTTGCAACTATCATCAGAATTATTTCCCAGCCACTGAAGTGAGTTCAGTGCTATATTTCTTTAAAACTCCATTTAGAAAAATATTTTCCAAACTCCCAATATTTTAAATTCTTAATTTTGTTTGCAATTCAATTTCAATTTATCACATTTGTATATTTGATTTCATATACAAATTCCATTGGTTATATATAACTATTTCTGTTTTAACATCTCATTCGATTATAATCCGAACAATCAACTCAACTATTTAAAACAATATCATGTCTAATCTTCTGTTCAAGTGTTTTTAAACTCCTATCGACATCGTGGCGTCCCACGATTCGATTAGAATTCATAATTCACTCATCAGACTAGTCAACACAATATAAAATAGTTTTTATCAAATAACAAATACGCTCTCTCGTATATATATACACTCAACTCATTCTAGGGTACTACTGATCCTATCTCTAAAGAGCACATTCCAGCAAGCCTAGGTATTCGCTCAACCTAAGCTCTGATACCAACTGTAATGACCCACTTTTCCATAATATCAGAGTTGACTATATACATCATACGTCCAACCCAAATATCACGAAAATATGAAACATTTTTTTTAGAAGAAAGAGGTAGAAGAAGAACAGAAACAACAACATAGAATCTCACATCGCAGCGGAACAAAATATAATATATCATATCTTTGAAATTCAAAATCTTATCTATATAACATACACTTATCAGAGTACAACACTTACAACACAGCGAAACAAAACTCTATATAACTAACGTTGAAGCCTCCTGCTCCAAGCTCCTTTAGATATATCTGTAAAATCCTGAACTACTTCACTGCCCGTACAAATTTAGGCACCCAAGAGTTTAGGTAGAACAAAACAAAATGAACTCCGGTTCAGTCATGGACTGGTATGAGTAAACAGTTTATAACAGTTTCAGAAACTAGATGATATCTCATAAGACCACGTCGTATAACGGAACGGGTTTTTCCCTTATGAGAATCCAAAATATCTTTATATCCAAACTATGTTGATATTATGATAATTTCTAAATGAATTAATTAACAATCTAGTGGAACATTTGCATCTCACGTTCCACATATATAATATACAATCAAAACCGCAAGCACGTATTGGGTAATGGATTTCCAACTATGACATGGTATGGAACCACCTTCCGCTGGTATATCTCTAGAGGAGAATACACCGAGTTCAACAAGAACATCGTGCAACTCAGCCACACATGACAGACCACTCATTTCGCTTGATTATATCGAACGTATATCACCAACGGTTGGGATCAGCAACCGTTTCCCGAATGGGATAGCATCGATAATAGATTTTTAGAAGTAAATGAAACTCTAGATCAGGTGATTATACACCCTAATAGGTGCGACCTACATAGCCATGCTGCCTGCCCGATTTCTGTCATTTACCGAATGATGAGGCTTGAGGTTATGCTTCACCATCACATCAGATGCACTTCGAATGCCACATTGTCAGATCCATCGAGAATCACTAATTGACGTCTACAACAGTACATTAAGTGTTAGCTAAAGAAGTTTCCTTCTCCGCTTCCACTCTTGTTACGGTTGAAGAAATCAATGTACGTGGCCTTTCTAGAAATACTCTGTCAGACATTAATCCATACAAGTCACCAAGGAACAGGATGAACCGAAGGCACAATTTATATTAATAGAAAAAGTCCTTACACTCTACCCCATCTTCGATTATCTTCATATAATCTGATTCGCAATGCTACTGCCAATACGGAGTGGTTCTTCGGATAATAATCCAACCGGTCTCTCCATATTGACAACGATGGTCAAAACTTCGATAGTCTGTGATTTAACTATCGAATAAAAACAAGTGTTTCGATAGTCGATGACTTAACCATCGAAGAAAACAAGTGTTCATCCAATTATCAAACAATCACTTAGCCCTTAATTAATATTCCATTAATTAAATCACTTCTCTATTTCTTTATCAATATTTGTTAACCAAATATTTTCAACAACCATATTGGCCTTTTACGTTATTTGGAAAACATTTCCGAATATCGCCTTCCTTTATTTTCTAAACTATAGAAAATATATGCTATTTATAATTGGAAAATATTCCAATTACTTATCTCTTTTCTGGTCTCGTTTATTTCTATACTTAGGAAATATTCTTTATTATATTTCCAAGCTTACACTTATTTGGGTTAAAAAGGATGTTGTGTAAAACATCGTTACGACAACCCAAATACTATATTCAACTAACTCCTATCCAACATTGATCTTCGAGCCTGAAATCTTACTATTTATTGGTTAATAATGAAATCGATCAAGTTGGGGTATAACTACCTCTCAGACCTTGACTGAATAACATTTATAACGTCAAAACAGATATGATTGCTTACTCGAATAATCAACACCATACAACTACTTATTCACTTTTAAACATGTATACACTTTCTCTTTCTATTCTTACGAGATTTTATTCCTAGTCTTCTTTTATGATTTTACTATTCTATTCTTTAGTTTGTTTCCTTATCGACTTCTATATATATCGATACATTGATTTCTAACTATCAAATTATCTTAAAAATATTCTAACTCCTTAAATTCCCGAAAAAATTCGCCATAACCTCCTTTGTACCGGGAGCATCGGGATATTTCAAATAGCCTCACATGGCCCTCACCAATCCAAAAAGAAAAAGAAAAGCCAAGCGGCTAGCCGATACGGCGCATAAAATCTCATATATGAATTAAATACGTACCTTTTTGTCGAGCATTCTATTTATTTCACTTCTATACTTTATTCCAAACCTGTCTCCTGTATATCTATACCTGTCCAATTTATTTCAACCATACCTGATCTTTTTAACTCAATTCGTTAATAATTTTGTTAACTAACTCCTTTTCCAATTTTACTTTGAACATGACATGTTCAAATATATATTTAACTTGTTTATACTCTAATTGAATACCTATATTTAAATTCTATAGTTAAACTCCATTTGAATTCTATTGATTCAAACTCCATTTTCACTTTCTATATTCAAGTTCATTTCACTTTCGATATTCAAATCCTATATTTGAATTCCTTTATATTTACTATATTCAAATTCTATTTAAATTCTATTTCACTTCTATATTCAAATCTACTCAAATTCTATATTTGAATTACATTTGAATTTCTACATTCAATTTCTATTTTCAAACTTTCTTTATGAATTCTTTAAACAAGTCTCGATTTCAATTCCTTTTGAAATCAATATTTCTACTTTTGAAAAATAGATTTTCCTTTTTCAATTTCACAATTGTATTTTTATTTTTGAATTATCCAATGATAATTCTTTTCACTCCATTTATAAACTTCGTTTACAAATGAACTATTTATAAACTCCGTTTATAAAGGAACTACTTGTTTTATTTTTCAAAACAAGTTTATATCTCAAATCTATTTAAAAATTCAAATTATATTTTAGAAAAATAGAATTTCCCTTTTAAATCTCAAATATCCCTTTCAGGATATTTTTTTATAAATTATCACTTAGGTCCAGTGATAATTTAAATAATCAAATCAACCAATTTTCAATCATTTGATTTTTAACACATCATATATGAATATATATGAAATCAAACAAACAACAAACAGATAATATATTTTTGAGGAATCCTGTTGGATTCCTCCAACCTGTTTTCTTGCATCCACAGACGTTAGTCAACAAAATAATACATATCCTACTTCGAGGCAGGATATCGCGGTATGAAGGTCATCCACTATCATAGCGTGGGCGCATAGGGTAATCATCCGCTAATGAAACTGCGGTCATCCGCTAATGATACTGCGGGAATCCAACCAATCATCAACCCAACATATATAATAGTCAACCAATCCTAGATAACTAATATATTTTTAACAGCAATAAATAAATATTTAAAGCATCCAACAATCAGCAAAACAATTTATTTTTACCTAACAAAAATAAATTCTAAAATAAAAGGTGAGTGCGGTTTACTCACCGTGATTTTCGTTTGCCGAATAGCCCATTTAAATTCCATATCGTCTCGGCCTCGAATCCAATCAAATCATTTATCGTGAACCTTATCGCTTTGACAAATCCCGACCGATCGACAAATGATACTCAAAATCTGTGACGATCCCAAAACCCCGTGGCACGGTGTTAAAGATAATCATTGGAATATAACACATTAATCATCATTAGCATATCACAGATAATAACATAAACAGAAATTAGAATAATTTACACACATATGACAGCGGAATCATATAGATAACATCACATCAGTGAAGCACAGTACATGATACAACTTAGTGCATAATGATACATAATCAGTCACCATCGCCTGAGGCGGAATCATACATAAAGAGTACACAAAAGGAATATCAGTCTGCATCGCCAGTGGCGGAATCATAATATAGATACAATAATGGCGGAGAAAATCCAAGTCAGCACGTTGTAGTCAAGCCTCGCCATGAGCCAAAAGGTGCGTCAGAAATCTGTAACTAGGCTGCCCGTGTGAAAATGAGGGCACCCGAGTTTGCAAGGTGAAACAAACTACGAGTCAGTCATGGGACTGGTATGAGAAATCCATTCAACTTATTAACAACAATAATAAGGCAAATCAAAGGACCACGCCACTTTCGCGGAACGGGTTTACTCCAATGAGTGCTCGTGCATGATATAAAGTAAACGATTAAATCAACGCAATGCTTTTTATAAAATGAAGCCATTATAAGACTCAGGTCCCATCACACAATGCAACGCAAGCCGGAGGATAGAGTTTTTACCTTATAATGGCCAAAGATGCTTCATACGAATAAACAAAGGTGTTTGATATTATTACTAGTGTATATATGTTTCAAAAGCAAGTTCAATCATAAATATCAATCCTAGGCGGCATAGCTACCATCTACTATGTCGTTGTACTAGTAATACAATCACAACCGCACATATCGTATTGGAAATTGGATTCCTTCATGAGTCGAGGCAAGGGGCAAGCTCCTCTCCGTTCGAGACACTCTAGCAAATGCCTCGGGACCGCACACAGCAATCCCCTGGATCCTCCAAGGCCGGTCCTCTCTTACTTTTGAGGATTGGCAATTCCTGAACACACGTTTCCCGGTCCTTACAGACCTATAATCGAGGCGCCTCGCATTCCAACAACCACACAGGTGAAAAGTAGATATAAATGTCAGGGCTGGGAGGTCACTGACACCACCATAGCTAGAAAGAAACGTCATGCACTCCTTGGGTCCTTCTCCCGTTTTTGACTCATACCGAGGTGTGTGGCTCACGAATTCACGTTATACACAAAGCTACTCACACAGACCATGCTTTGATCATCAACCACAAGACTTTGCTTTGCAACAGAAGCCTTTATCATATGCCACTTAGGCGTGCCACACAGGCAACCCACTCCATGCGACTGATTTCTGTCAATACATAACCTCTAAGCTCGTACGTCTCAGAGAAGGGCGTTAAGCAAGAGAATAAATTCTCTGCCGCCAAACAGATATATATTTAACAGAGATCAATCAACACAGAACAAAATCCAATGTCAGACACACAGTCCATTTACAAGTCCGTTCTGGGTCTGAACGAAACCGGAGGCACCAATTCCTCGCATATCCGTACAATCAACACTATGTTTGGACGGCAACTACTTCAATTCCTTCATGGTAGCTACTCCAATCATGAGCATCAGTAGCGCCCATCCATCCAACGTGGAGATCGTCGTTCTTCAGTCGTCTTCGACTCTTCGACTTCTCAACGTAGATCAATTATTTGAAATGAGATAAACTCGGCCTTTTCAAATAACCCACGTATATTTAGATTTTCAAATCAATTAATCACAGGGTTGAACTATTCAACATTCACATTTCAGTCATTTAGTTATAATTTTCACGTCAAATACATTCAACCATCACATATCAAGCAAACACAACAAAATTGGTTTATTTTCACTCTATATCGTCTATAGCACTTAATAACGATATATCGCCAATTTTATTTAATTTAAAACGGCCATATTTAATTAAACGACGTTTCAGGTCGTGTCGACGCACTGGCGCTGCTTTCCACTAATTTTGTTTTACACATATAGGAAAATCTAACCGTTGGATCTTCACAAATTTTACATCATTAGGAAGGTCTTTTCAAAACTAACCCAACGGTTCCAGTTTTGGGAAAATCCGACGGTTGGATCTTCCACACTAACCATTTGAAGTTACGAATTCAATTTACGAACAGCAGCGTCGTTATTCGATTTAATTTAATTATATATATATATATATAATCGTTTCTGGCGCTGTTTTTCACTAATTTTGAATTAAACATTCCAGACAATCCAACCGTCGGATCTTCACAAAGTTGGTGCCGTTGGAAAGATATTTCCAAGGCGAACCCAACGGTTGAGGTTTCGGGAAAATCCAATGGTCGGATCTTCCGCACTAGTCGTTTGAAATCACGGTTTCAAAATATGAACTGCACGGCCACGTTTCGTTTTAATTATATTTATATTTATATATTTATATAAATATAGTTCATTCAATAATTTCTATATCGTTTTCACTTCAAATATTTTTCTAACACCCTAAAATTTTGGAAAATTTCGCCATAACCTCCCCTGTACCGGGGGCATCGGGAAATCGCAAATAGCGTTCCCGGTCCTTCTAATCTCAAAAAGAAAAAGAAAAAGCCAAGCGGCTAGCCAATAGGCTCATAAAATCATGACCCAAACAAAACAGTAAATGTGTACCTATTTGTTGGGCACAAAATTTTATTCCTCTTCTCTAGCCCCTTTTTGCTTTAACCTGTTCAATAGATATGCATGCACATATATACAATTTCTAACATTTATCATTTTCTATTCAACTTCATATTTGATTTGCTTTGGTTTAAAAACACCACTCATTCTAATATCGCATGCATAGGCTAAAATCATATCATTAGCTAGTTAATGTATATTTCAACTCATGCACGTTTATTCGAACCAGTGGCTATTTTTAACACTTCACATTTCAAAGATGATAATTTTGGCGAACTAAAGTAGATTTCAACACATGACTATTTTATTTAGTTCCTATGCATGTTAAAAATAATATTTCTATCACAAATATTTGTTTCAACGTCTGCATATCTTTAGCATATCACACATATGATAAAAATGATATTTTTATCATTTAAAATATTTATTCAACCAATGTATGGTTTCAACACTTCATAGTTTCAATAAAAATGTAATTTTTATCGTTTAATTTTTTTTTCAACACATGATCCTTTCCACTACACACACTTCTCAACAAATGAGTATTTCCACACATGGACAATTTATTTATGTTGTTCATATTAGAAAGATGGGATTTTTATGATTGAAATTATTTATATAAGGCGAATATTTTTCATACTTCATATATATATAAAAATGTGATTTTTATTGTTTATACACTTCATTCATTCACAAATGAATTTTACTTTCACACTACACTTTTCAACACATGAACATTTCCACACATGGATATAGTTTCAATATACGGCGTTAATTTCTATCACAAATAATTTCAACATATGAAAATAATTCTAACACACAAAGATTATTCAAAATTTCGGCAGCATAACGGTAGGGTAGTTAAACCGGCACCGTCCCTAGTACGACTCCTCGCTCTACCTTAAAACCTCGCGGTTTTTGACAATGGGGATCATGCATCTAATTCGCACGCAGGCGGCATGTTTATATTTATTTCATTTCCACAAACTAATCCTATGTGGTTTCAACCAAATATTTTCCAATCACAAACGGGTATTTTTCAACCTCAATCAATTCAATACCATCCACAAACAATCCCAAACAACCATTTGCCGTCAACCAATTTTCACTACAATTTCAACCAATAAATATCGTCCATGGTTTGTGGACGAGGGGGCGTATATATATATATATATATATATATATATATATATATATATATATATATAGCAATTCACTTTTATTTCCACACATATATATATATAAAAAGAATTTGAAGAGTGAGAATTTCTCACCAATAGCTATCCAATAACACGACTCTTCCTTTATGGAAATCTTCGCCTATTTCGTCTTCTTGTCGCTTTCGTTTCCCGTATTCTCTACATAGGTAAAAATCGAATTTTTACTATGTTATTCAATATATAAAGATCATATTCTAAAAACAAAGATTATATTTTTAATATTCTTATGATGTAAAAATTATATTTTTATTACTTTAAAAATATAAGAATCATATCTTACTTCTTCTACTTAACAAAAATTCCGTCTTTTCTCTTTTTAAAAATATGATCTTTATTTTTGCAAGTTCAAATCTTTTTCTACTAAAAGATTAAACCTTTTTCTATTTCAAAGTTTAAACCCTTTTTTTTCTATTTTAAACCTTAAAATAAAATCAGTTTTTATTTTCTTTAAAAATCAGTCTTCAAAAATTCATAAAAATCAGTTTTAAAAATTATTTAAATCAGTTTTTAAAATTCCTTTCAAATCAGTTTTTAAAATTCCTTTCAAAAAATCCAGTTTTAATTTTCTTTAAAAATTCTGTTTTAATTTTCTTTAAAAATTCTGTTTTTAAATCTATATAAAAAAAATCAGTTTATAATCTTCTAAAAAAAAAGAATCGGTTTTTAAAACTTAAAAAAAAACAGTTTTAGCAGAACAAAAACAAAATAAAAATAAAAATGAAATTACCTATCACTCACCGTGGTATGCGCAGGGGAGGAGGGAAGAAGAAGGAGGCGCCGTCGGCGATGTAGTGTGGTGCTCGGGGGTTCAGGGAGGTGTCGCGAGGGTTCGATGGTGGCGCTTCTTCGATTCGATGCGACTGGGGGTGTTCGAGGGTTGCTCGGCTTCGACACTGGAAGGAGGTTGGTCAGGCGGTGGGGGCTTCGGCGAAGTCTTCGTCGGTGGGTTCGAGGGTCAGGCGGCGGCGCGATTAGTTAGGGTTTTTTTTTTTCTTTTCGTTTTCTGATAACTGAATCGGGGGGGGGGGGGGCAATGAAGAAAAGGAGGGAGTATATATTTTTATTTTATTTTATTTTATTATTTAATTTTGCACAAGGGTTGACTTTTACATACGACCTCGAAACGAGGCCCACCGCCTGTCGTCCATAGCGTTTTACCCCCATTCCGAACACAATGGGATATGTATCGTAAGCTGGTTTGATCGTTACAATCAGTTTCCGTTGAATTTACATTTAAATCCTTATATTGAATTTTAAACGTACATTTCAAATTACCGGGGTCACATACTAACTAGAAAAATTCCAGAAAAATATTTTCTAGTTTCGTATTGACGATATGGTCCTAACAAAACTAGTTTCGTCGAATTCTAAGACCGTTTGAAAAATGGCCAATTTCCTGTCGATTAAATTCAACAGAAACTGGTCAAACGCGTTTTCTTTTGCCACGCTCACATATTGATTCGAAAAATTATGAAATTTGAAACCTAGCAATAGTTTGACATCCCGGACCCGACAAAAGTGGTTTCGTCGAATTCCGAGGCCGTTTGCAAAATATCAATTTTCCACCCTGCATAGTCGGTCTAAGTTCGAATTCAAATTTTCAAACTGACTTACTATTTCTAATTCACTAATTTATTGAAATATTCTATTTCAATGGTTCAAATTGCTTTGAAATAATCAATTTAAAAATTTTAAATTGGCTCGTATTTTCCGGGTTATTACAATCTCCCCTACTTAAAACTTTTCGTCCTCGAAAAGGAAACAACAGTAAAGTAGGAAATAAAATGTAAATGCAAAGTATGGTAAAGGTACCTTGCACTGGAGTTAGTCAGAGATATCCACTCTGCATTTGGGGTAAGCATGTTTAATGCTTTCCTCAGTTTCCCAAGTACAGTCTCTAGGATCACTGCTCCACTGCACTTTAACTAAATGAACCTTTTTGCTTCTGAGTTCTCTAGTTTCTTTGCCAACAATTTTTAATGGCTCTCTTCTGAGTGCTAATTCTGGAGTTATCTCCACATCCTGTTGCGCTGCTTCTTCTACAACAAGATCCGGATCATGCACATGTCTCCTAAGTTGAGATACGTGAAATACATTGTGCACTCCAGGCAACCAATCTGGCAATTGAACCCTATAAGCAAGAGTTCCAATTCGCTCAAGAATAGGAAAGGGACCAATAAATCTCGGTGCCAACTTTCCAGTCTTACCAAATCTGATTACTCCTCTCATCGGAGAAACCTTTAAATAAACATGATCACCAACAGCAAATGTCAAATCTCTCCTTCTAGAGTCTGCATAACTTTTCTGTCGGCTTTGGGCGGTTTTCAATCGCTTCTTGATGAAGTCCACTTTATCAGATGCTACCCTAATCATATCGGGTCCTAGTACAAGTCTGTTGCCAGGTTCTACCCAACATGCAGGAGATCTGCAGGGTCTGCCATATAATGCATCAAATGGTGACATTCTCAAACTTGCTTGATAGCTATTGTTATATGAGAATTCTGCCAAATGCAAATGATCTTCCCATGACCCGCCAAAATCGATTATACAAGCCCGCAATAAGTCTTCTAGAATTCTATTCACCCGCTCAGTTTGGCCATCTGTTTGGGGGTGATAAGCGGTGCTCATATTCAGTTTTGTCCCCAATTCCGTCTGGAAAGCCTCCCAGAATTTGCTAGTAAATAGGGGATCTCTATCACTGACTATGCTGATGGGAATTCCATGCAGCTTAACAATTTCTTTGAAATATATATGTGCTAGACTTTGGGCAGTTCGATTGGACCTGACAGGTATAAAATGGGCAGTCTTCGTGAAGCTATCTACGATTACCCAAATACTGTCATTACCTTTCTTGGTTCGCGGCAAACCATCTATGAAATCCATGGAAATCTGTTCCCATTTCCAGCCTGGGACTTCCAACGGTTGCAACAGTCCAGCTAGCTTCTGTTGGTCACTCTTGACCAATTGACAAGTAGGGCATCTGCTAACATACAAAGAAATGTCTCTTTTCATTGCCTTCCACCAGAAAGTGCGTTTGATATCGTTGTACATTTTACTCACCCCAGGGTGGATGCAAAATTTGGATTTATGGCATTCATCTAGTACTTCTCTTTTGAGCTCAGGAAGGTTGGGAACACAAATTCTCCCATTCAGCCTCAAAACTCCTTCTTTATTTACTTGGAAACTAGAGGATTCTCCTTTCTGGATTCTTTCCTTGATCCTTTGAATGAAATAATCATTCTTCTGGAGAGCACATATCTTATCGATCAAGCTAGGTGTAATTATAAGATGGGCAATGATTGCGGTTTTTCTACTAAGCGCATCCGCTACTACGTTAGCTTTTCCCGGCGTATACAGGATATCAAGATCATACGCTGCAAGAAATTCTAGCCAACGCTGCTGTCTCAGATTCAGATCTTTTTGGGTATATAAATACTTCAATGATTGGTGATCTGTGTACAATATAAATTTCTCGCCCAATAAGCAATGCCTCCAGATTTTCAAGGCAAATACGATGGCTAGCAACTCAAGATCATTAGTCACATAATTCTTCTCATGCGGTTTCAATTGGCGGCTTGCATAAGCGACTACTTGGCCTCTCTGCATTAACACTGCACCAAGACCTCTAATAGAAGCATCGGTCCAAACCGTTAAATCTTGATTGCCATCAATAATAGTTAACACTGGAGCGGTGGTCAGCTTCGATTTCAATTCCTGGAAAGCTTCTTCACAGTCGGAAGTCCACTTAAACTTCTCATGTTTCTTTGTGAGCTTCGTTAACGGACCGGATATCTTCGAAAAATCCTTAACGAACTTTCGATAATAACTAGCCAATCCCATAAAACTTCTAACTTCTGTGGGAGTAGTGGGTTGTTTCCAGTCTTGAATCGCTATTATTTTGCTTGGGTCAACATAAATTCCTTTCCTTGACACGACATGGCCGAGAAATTTAACTTCTTCTTGCCAGAAGACACATTTAGAGAATTTGGCTTTGAAGACGTTCTTCCTTAGAATCTCCAATACTTGTTCTAAGTGTTTTTCATGCTCGGGTTTTGATTTGGAGTAGATTAAAATATCATCGATGAATACGAGGACAAATTTATTCAGAACTCCCCTGAACACTCTATTCATTAGATCGACAAAGTATGCTGGAGCGTTACATAGGCCAAACGGCATTACTAACCATTCATAAAATATGTTTGGGCCTCTGAAAGCGGTCAAAGGAACACACTCTTCTACTATTCTCAATTGGTGAAAACCTGTAGCTAGGTCCATTCGGGAAAATACTTTCGCCCCATTCAATTGGTCTAGCAAATCATCAATGCGGGGTAATGGATATTTGTTTTTAAGCGTCTGTTTGTTGAGGTCTCGGTAATCAACACATAATCTAAGAGTACCGTCTGACTTTGGGACAAACACGACAGCTGCACCCCAATTAGAAAAACTCGGTCTGATTAGACCTTTCCACAACAGTTGACGAGTTTGATCGCCTAATTCTTCTTTTTCTTTCGGAGTCATTCTACGGATTGGATGTACCACGGGTCTGGCATTAGGAATTAGATCGATTCGGAATTCTATTTCTCTTTGCGGAGGTAAGTTTTCAACTTCTTCAAACACATCCGCATAGTGGCTAACAATCGGAATCTTTTCTATGGAAGTGGGGATAAGTTCTAATGCTGACCAAAATTCTTCTCTATTCGGATTCGAACCATGACAGGGAATATATATGTCCAAGCTCCGTTCGGATTTTAACAATTCTTTCCGCACACTTCACTTCAGCTTCAAATTTCGTTAACCAATCTAGCCCGAGAATAATATCGAATTCGGGAAAATCCATAACGATTAAATCAAAAGGAAATTTATAGAAAGAATAGGAGATAGGCACTCTACAATATAAATCGAGAGTAATAGGACCCCCTATCGGGTTATGAACTTCAACCGATTCTTTAAGCTTTCGCTGCTTTAACTTTAGTTTGTGCACTGTGTTTTTAGCAATAAAACTACGCGATGCACCTGTGTCAAATAATACAGAAACGGGAATATTTTTAATTGTAAGGGTACCTCCCAAAACATCGGGTTTACCTGCTCCATCGGAAGCAGCTGGCGGGCTAGACCCGTCATAGACATGAGCTACAGTAGCTTTCTTCAGCAAAGGACAGTCTTTGACCAGATGGTCGGTCTTGCGACAGTTGAAGCACGAGCGAGGGTTCTGAGAGCCTTGGCTCGAGCCTTGAGAATTTGTTTTCTGCCTCTTCGGAGCGGTGCAGACGTTTGAGTAGTGCCCCGGCTTACCACAATTAAAGCAATTTCCTCTTGGCGGCTTGCCAATCTGAGGCTTTGAAGATGCTGCTTGGCTTGACTCGCCCTGATTTACAGTAGGCTTGCGCTTGTTTCCTGCTTGACTTCTAGCGCGATCCTGATCCAGATGCCTTTGATCAAGGTCTTCATAGTTGCATGTCATCTCCACTAGCTCGTTGAAATCCAGCTTGACATGGGCCATGGCTCTATCATGATATTGACGTCTTAGTCCAAAGATAAATCTCTTATTTTTGGATTTAGCGGTAGCAACAAGTTCGGGAGCATAGGGCGACAGCATGGTGAATTTGTTCAGATAATCTTGCACGGAAAGATCCCCTTGCTGGAGATTGGCGAAGTCATCGTGCATTCTTTCTAGAGCTTGTTCTGGGACATATTTCTCCTTGAAGAGTTCTTTGAATCCATCCCATGTTCTTCCAGCTTCTCTATTCCCGGCAGTAAGAGAGTCCCACCATAATTCGGCTTGTTCCTGCATAAGCCAGGCGCCCATAGTAGCTTTGTCTTCGCTTCCTAGCCTTAGGCCTTCAAGAATTTTCTCGCATGTTTTGAGCCATGCAAGGGCCTCTATTACGGTGCCAGTCCCCGAGAAGGTCTTGCCTCCTAAGTTCTTATATCTCTTAGCTACACGGTCGAGCTCGAAGTATTGAGCTGCCGGAGGTTGTATCAAAGGTCCTTCTTGAGCTGGGATTTCTCCCCTTCCTCGGCCTCGGCCGGCACGGCCTCCTCTAGCAGCGGCTCCTCTGGTAGCCATTTGTCAAATTCTGTATAAGTAACGAAAAAGTCAGTTAACAGAAATGATAGTCTATTGCATAGTTAAGCAGATATTCCTACGGAAAGGTAACGATGGACTGATCAATTGTTTTTGCTATTCTGCTCAGCTCATTCTAGGACTTTACTAGTCCTATCTCTAATGAGCGACTCGCCTTAGAATACTACTGATTCTATCTTCACGAAGTGTTTAATGTGTTAGACTCCAGAACTAAGGTTAACCAAAGCTCTGATACCAGCTGTGACGATCCGAAAACCCCATGGCAAGGTGTTAAGGATAATCATTGGAATATAACACATTAATCATCATTAGCATATCACAGATAATAGCATAAACAGAAATTAGAATAATTTACACACATATGACAGCGGAATCATATAGATGACATCACATCAGAGAAGCACAGTACATGATACAACTTAGTGCATAATGATACATAATCAGTCACCATCGCCTGAGGCGGAATCATACATAAAGAGTACACAAAAGGAATATCAGTCTACATCGCCAGTGGCGGAATCATAATATAGATATAATAATGGCGGAGAAAATCCAAGTCAGCACGGTGTAGTCAAGCCTCGCCATGAGCCAAAAGGTGCGTCAGAAACCTGTAACTAGGCTGCCCGTGTGAAAATGAGGGCACCCGAGTTTGCAAGGTGAAACAAACTACGAGTCAGTCATGGGACTGGTATGAGAAATCCCTTCAACTTATTAACAACAATAATAAGGCAAATCAAAGGACCACGCCACTTTCGCGGAACGGGTTTACTCCAATGAGTGCTCGTGCATGATATAAAGTAAACGATTAAATCAACGCAATGCTTTTTATAAAATGAAGCCATTATAAGACTCAGGTCCCATCACACAATGCAACGCAAGCCGGAGGATAGAGTTTTTACCTTATAATGGCCAAAGATGCTTCATACGAATAAACAAAGGTGTTTGATATTATTACTAGTGTATATATGTTTCAAAAGCAAGTTCAATCATAAATATCAATCCTAGGCGGCATAGCTACCATCTACTATGTCGCCATACTAGTAATACAATCACAACCGCACATATCGTATTGGAAATTGGATTCCTTCATGAGTCGAGGCAAGGGGCAAGCTCCTCTCCGTTCGAGACACTAAAGCAAATGCCTCGGGACCGCACACAGCAATCCCCTGGATCCTCCAAGGCCGGTCCTCTCTTACTTTTGAGGATTGGCAATTCCTGAACACACGTTTCCCGGTCCTTACAGACCTATAATCGAGGCGCCTCTCATTCCAACAACCACACAGGTGAAAAGTAGATATAAATGTCAGGGCTGGGAGGTCACTGACACCACCATAGCTAGAAAGAAACATCATGCACTCCTTGGGTCCTTCTCCCGTTTTTGACTCATACCGAGGTGTGAGGCTCACGAATTCACGTTATACACAAAGCTAGTCACACAGACCATGCTTTGATCATCAACCACAAGACTTTGCTTTGCAACAGAAGCCTTGATCATATGCCACTTAGGCGTGCCACACAGGCAATCCACACCATGCGACTGATTTCTGTCAATACATAACCTCTAAGCTCGTACGTCTCAAAAAAGGGCGCTAAGCAAGAGAATAAATTCTCTGCCGCCAAACAGATATATATTTAACAGAGATCAATCAACACAGAACAAAATCCAATGTCAGACACACAGTCCATTTACAAGTCCGTTCTGGGTCTGAACGAAACCGGAGGCACCAATTCCTCGCATATCCGTACAATCAACACTATGTTTGGATGGCTACTACTTCAATTCCTTCATGATAGCTACTCCAATCATGAGCATCAGTAGCGCCCATCCATCCAACGTGGAGATCGTCGGTCTTCAGTCGTCTTCGACTTCTCAACGTCGATCGATTATTTGAAATGAGATAAACTCGGCCTTTTCAATTAACCCACGTATATTTAGATTTTTAAACCAATTAATCACAGGGTTGAACTATTCAACATTCACATTTCAGTCATTTAGTTATAATTTTCACGTCAAATACATTCAACCATCACATATCAAGCAAACACAACAAAATTGGTTTATTTTCACTCTATATCGTCTATAGCACTTAATAACGATATATCGCCAATTTTATTTAATTTAAAACGGCCATATTTAATTAAACGACGTTTCAGGTCGTGTCGACGCACTGCCGCTGCTTTCCACTAATTTTGTTTTACACATATAGGAAAATCTAACCGTTGGATCTTCACAAATTTTACATCATTAGGAAGGTCTTTTCAAAACGAACCCAACGGTTCCAGTTTTGGGAAAATCCGACGGTCGGATCTTCCACACTAACCATTTGAAGTTACGATTTCAATTTACGAACTGCAGCGTCGTTATTCGATTTAATTTAATTATATTTATATATATATATAAATATAATCGTTTCTGGCGTTGTTTTTCACTAATTTTGAATTAAACATTCCAGACAATCCAACCGTCGGATCTTCACAAAGTTGGTGCCGTTGGAAAGATATTTCCAAGGTGAACCCAACGGTTGAGGTTTCGGGAAAATCCAATGGTCGGATCTTCCGCACTAGTCGTTTGAAATCACGGTTTCAAAATATGAACTGCACGGCCAAGTTTCGTTTTAATTATATTTATATTTATATATTTATATAAATATAGTTCATTCAATAATTTCTATATCGTTTTCACTTCAAATATTTTTCTAACACCCTAAAATTTTGGAAAATTTCGCCATAACCTCCCCTGTACCGGGGGCATCGGGAAATCGCAAATAGCGTTCCCGGTCCTTCTAATCTCAAAAAGAAAAAGAAAAAGCCAAGCGGCTAGCCAATAGGCTCATAAAATCATCACCCAAACAAAACAGTAAATGTGTACCTATTTGTTGGGCACAAAATTTTATTCCTCTTCTCTAGCCCCTTTTTGCTTTAACCTGTTCAATAGATATGCATGCACATATAGACAATTTCTAACATTTATCATTTTCTATTCAACTTCATATTTGATTTGCTTTGGTTTAAAAACACCACTCATTCTAATATCGCATGCATAGGCTAAAATCATATCATTAGCTAGTTAATGTATATTTCAACTCATGCACGTTTATTCGAACCAGTGGCTGTTTTTAACACTTCACATTTCAAAGATGATAATTTTGGCGAACTAAAGTAGATTTCAACACATGACTATTTTATTTAGTTCCTATGCATGTTAAAAATAATATTTCTGTCACAAATATTTGTTTCAACGTCTGCATATCTTTAGCATATCACACGTATGATAAAAATGATATTTTTATCATTTAAAATATTTATTCAACCAATGTATGGTTTCAACACTTCATAGTTTCAATAAAAATGTAATTTTTATCGTTCAATTTTTTTTTTTCAACACATGAACCTTTCTACTACACACACTTCTCAACAAATGAGTATTTCCACACATGGACAATTTATTTATGTTGTTCATATTAGAAAGATGGGATTTTTATGATTGAAATTATTTATATAAGGCGAATATTTTTCATACTTCATATATATATATAAAAATGTGATTTTTATTGTTTATACACTTCATTCATTCACAAATGAATTTTATTTTCACACAACACTTTTCAACACATGAACATTTCCACACATGGATATAGTTTCAATATATAGCGTTAATTTCTATCACAAATAATTTCAACATATGAAAATAATTCTAACACACAAAGATTATTCAAAATTTCGGCAGCATAACGGCAGGGTAGTTAAACCGGCACCGTCCCTAGTACGGCTCCTCGCTCTACCTTAAAACCTCGCGGTTTTTGACAATGGGGATCATGCATCTAATTCGCACGCAGGCGGCATGTTTATATTTATTTCATTTCCACAAACTAATCCTATGTGGTTTCAACCAAATATTTTCCAATCACAAACGGGTATTTTTCAACCTCAATCAATTCAATACCATCCACAAACAATCCCAAACAACCATTTGCCGTCAACCAATTTTCACAACAATTTCAACCAATATATATCGTCCATGGTTTGTGGACGAGGGGGCGTATATATATATATATAAATATTTATATATAGCAATTCACTTTTATTTCCACACATATATATATATATATATAAAGAATTTGAAGAGTGAGAATTTCTCACCAATAGCTATCCAATAACACGACTCTTCCTTTATGGAAATCTTCGCCTATTTCGTCTTCTTGTCGCTTTCGTTTCCCGTATTCTCTACATAGGTAAAAATCGAATTTTTACTATGTTATTCAATATATAAAGATCATATTCTAAAAACAAAGATTATATTTTTAATATTTTTATGATGTAAAAATTATATTTTTATTACTTTAAAAATATAAGAATCATATCTTACTTCTTCTACTTAACAAAAATTCCGTCTTTTCTCTTTTTAAAAATATGATCTTTATTTTTGCAAGTTCAAATCTTTTTCTACTAAAAGATTAAACCTTTTTCTATTTCAAAGTTTAAACCCTTTTTTTCTATTTTAAACCTTAAAATAAAATCAGTTTTTATTTTCTTTAAAAATCAGTCTTCAAAAATTCATAAAAATCAGTTTTAAAAATTCTTTAAATCAGTTTTTAAAATTCCTTTCAAATCAGTTTTTAAAATTCCTTTCAAAAAATCCAGTTTTAATTTTCTTTAAAAATTCTGTTTTAATTTTCTTTAAAAATTCTGTTTTTAAATCTATATAAAAAAAATCAGTTTTAAAATTCTTTAAATCAGTTTTAAAATACATAAAAAAAATCATTTTATAATCTTCTAAAAAAAAGAATCGGTTTTTAAAACTTAAAAAAAAAAACAGTTTTAGCAGAACAAAAACAAAATAAAAATAAAAATGAAATTACCTATCACTCACCGTGGTAAGCGCAGGGGAGGAGGGAAGAAGAAGGAGGCGCCATCGGCGATGTAGTGTGGTGCTCGGGGGTTCAGGGAGGTGTCGCGAGGGTTCGCGGGTGGCGCTTCTTCGATTCGATGCGACTGGGGGTGTTCGAGGGTTGCTCGGCTTCGACACTGGAAGGAGGTTGGTCAGGCAGTGGGGGCTTCGGCGAAGTCTTCGTCGGCGGGTTCGAGGGGCAGGCGGCGGCGCGATTAGTTAGGGTTTTTTTTTTTTTTCGTTTTCTGATAACTGAATCGGGGGGGGGGGCAATGAAGAAAAGGAGGGAGTATATATATTTTTTATTTTATTTTATTATTTAATTATTTAATTTTGCACAAGGGTTGACTTTTACATACGACCTCGAAACGAGGCCCACCGCCTGTCGTCCATAGCGTTTTGCCCCCATTCCGAACACAATGGGATATGTATCGTAAGCTGGTTTGATCGTTACAATCAGTTTTTGTTGAATTTACATCTAAATCCTTATATTGAATTTTAAACGTACATTTCAAATTACCGGGGTCACATACTAACTAGAAAAATTCCAGAAAAATATTTTCTAGTTTCGTATTGACGATATGGTCCTAACAAAACTAGTTTCGTCGAATTCTAAGACCGTTTGAAAAATGGCCAATTTCCTGTCGATTAATTTCAACAGAAACTGGTCAAACGCGTTTTCTTTTGCCACGATCACATATTGATTCGAAAAATTATGAAATTTGAAACCTAGCAATAGTTTGACATCCCGGACCCGACAAAAGTGGTTTCGTCGAATTCCGAGGCCGTTTGCAAAATATCAATTTTCCACCCTGCATAGTCGGTCTAAGTTCGAATTCAAATTTTCAAACTGACTTACTATTTCTAATTCACTAATTTATTGAAATATTCTATTTCAATGGTTCAAATTGCTTTGAAATAATCAATTTAAAAATTTTAAATTGGCTCGTATTTTCCGGGTTATTACAAAATCATCAATCCATTCTTGTTGAAAACAGCCCTAACATCCATCATTCTCCACATTGGAATTTTCCCAAACAACTTGTTATCAACTTCCATTTCTTTAATATTTTAAATAGTCTAGGCAAGTTTAAATTTCATTAATGAAAATCATAGATTTTAATATCCAGGTTAAGCTAATAAATCACGGCTTAAGTGATGAATACCTGCGTTACTCTTCTTCTACCAGGTAATAGAACGACTACGACTCCTCTTCTTCGCAGAATTTAATCCACTGATCCCAAACATACCAAGGGATACACGACTTCTAATGCTCACGAATATCCCAGTACAAATACACGAACCACTTTCCTTCCACAACCCTCAAATTCAAATACAAGATCCGAACTTCCTACTAATATCGAATCTGAACGCTTCCCTCATTCATCATATCCAGAACCAACACCGCCCTTCACAACATCACGACTCACTATCGCACCCTTCCAGAAACCATCACGACCTGTAACTCGCTCCATCCTTCACCAGAATTCATCGCCACTTCACAACCGAACTCCTCTGTGAGGTGCATCTCACCTTCGTTATCACCACGTTATCCTCCTTCCGGCACAGCTCCTCCCCAGTGGCTCACAAAGCTCAGTCCTAGCTTTCGATGGCTCAACATCGAGCACCAGGAATTTTCGTGGTTGATTTCGATTTGAGAAAAAGGGGTAAACGCCTTTAGCTAGTTAATCTGAATGGAAAATAAAAAGAAAGGAGATAAGGGTGGGTCGTGACTTATAAAGAGGGAGGTGGTTTTGAATTGAAGAGGAGAAAAAGCCATGTTTTGTTTTGGTTTGTGGATGAAGAGGAAGCACGGGATGGTTTTGTTTGTGGAGTTTAAACAAGGCACGGGTTTGGCTTTCGTCCACTCAATTTTGATGTTTTTATTATAATTTATTTTAATTAAAAAAAACGTATCCTTAACATTTAAATAACCCTTGACTCCGAACTCCTTTCTAAACCCAACAAGTGACAGTTCTATGGTTTGACCACTATTCCGGACACACTGGGATAAGTATCGAAGTCCAGTTCAATTGTATGTGGAAGATATTTATTTAAATTGATATAAATTAAATTTTAAAACAATAAATTCTTCGAAAATCAATTAATATTATTATTCTAATTCAAACAGGAGTTTGAATTGATTTTTCTGAACTGTTTCTAATTCAGTTTCAACTTCTCGAACTGACGTATTACGATAATTTAATATATTCGATATTAAATCGAATTTGATTATTAAATTTATAACTTAATATAAAAATTCCATTTATATTATCCACCCACTATTTAAATCCGTACTAAATATTTAAAATTAACCCATAAGAATCCGGGTCATTACAGGGGCATTAATGACGTCTATGATTGATACTTATGATTTGAAATTGTTTTTTGAAATATATGAACACTAGTAATAATATCAAATTCTTTTGTTTTATTCGTATCAAGCATATTTTGGCCATTATAAGGTAAAAACTCTATCCTCCAGTTTGTGTTGCATTGTGTGATGGGAACTGAGTCCTATAATGGCTTCATTTTTGTAAAAAGCATTGCGATGTTTAAAAGAATTACTTATTTTAAAGCACTGGCAATCCAATGGAGTAAACCCATTCTGCGAAAGTGGCGCGGTCCTGTGATTAGCCATATTATAAATGTGTTAAGTAGACTTCTCATACCAATCCCATGACTGACTCGTAGTTTGTTTCACTTGCAAACTCGGGTGCCCCTTTTCCTACACGGGCAGCCTTGTATTCAGGTTTTAGCAGGCTCTTTCTGGATAGCTGGAGCTGAAGATGGATTCTATCATTTATCTCTTTTTATGCTGTTCAGCTCCTATTGTACATATTATGTTTGTTTCCCGCTGTAGACATTTATGTATAGCTGAACTGTATTTGTACTAAGTATGATCCTGTATACTATGTAACTCTAATGATTACGTTTATCCAGTGTATTATTTGTACATTATCTGGTGTATTTATTTAATTCTATTCTGCTATTATCTGTTTATGTGTTATATTCCAAAGATTACCCTTGCCACCATTAGTTCAGGGTTTGGGGTCGTCACATCGTGGTATCAGAGCTTTGGTTAAGCCTAGTTCTAGAATATAACATATTAGTGAACTCGTCAAAGATAGAACCAGTAGTGTTCTAGGACGAAGAACACATTACAGATAGGATCAGTAATATCCTAGTATGAGTATAGCAGATTCGGAATAACTTTTTAGAGATGGGGTTAGAAGTGCCCCATAACGAGTTGAGAGTTATATGTGTATAAATAACGTATTTGTGATTATATATATAGTCTGGTTTTAGAAATATGATTTTTGAATGTATAAAAGATATATATTTGAAAAGTAAAAGGGTATATGAATCGATTAGTATATTTTTGAAAAGATAAAAATAAAATTGATTGTTGTTTGTGTTGTGTGATAGTGGATTTGATTAATTAAATTGTTAGAATGATAGTTAATTTAATCAAGAAGAGAATGATGTTAAATTTATGAAATTAAATCAAGAATTGAACTAATTTAAAAATAGATAGAAATATATACAAGTGCACTATATATGTTTGAATAGGTAAAAGGATTAGCTGTTGAGCAAAGAATTTATTTGGCCCGACAAATAGGTAAAGCTTAATGAGTTGGATGCGCAATTATATTATTATATCAACTCCTGTGAATGCCATTGGATGCAGAGTGCTGGTTGTTCTGTGCGTAACAATAAATGTCGCCATAGGATAGTAATAATTAATTTTGAACCACATTACATGGCATACTTCTTGAAGATAGGCATACTTAATCATATACCACATAAGCATTTGGAGCTTCTGTGACGAGGTTGAAGATTTACCATACGAGCGAGAGGCTTGTATGGCGATGACTATATATTACAGGTTGAACAGATGACTGATATGGACCATATAAAATGTAACGGTAAATTGCAAGATTAATAAAAACACCACACGGGTCTAGATATGACAATAAACACGTCTCTCTGGTCATAAACACACAAAAAACATCTATAGGGTGACGAGAATTTATTCTCTTGATTTATTACCTATACACACTCCCTTGTGGACACCGGAATGTATCACTATAAATATCTGCATGCTAATTAGGATTTACTGGGTACCTAATATGGCCCAATAAATTTCCAAACCCCTCCCCGTACAAAGGAGGTTATGGCGAAATTTTTCGAAAATTTAGGGTGTTAGCCAAATTTTTGAAGAATTTGAAAATTCTTAGAAACTGAAAAGTTGAAGAATGGAAGCCAGATTGAAAATAGAGTTTATTAATCAAACCACTTTCGACTTTGTTCCTTTTCGGGGACGAAAAGTTTTAAGTGGGGGAGATTGTAACAACCCAGAAAATCTGAACCAATTTAAAATTTTTAAATTGGCTATTTTAGTGGATTTTAAATATTTAAAATAAATATTTTAAATAATAACGATGAAAAGTAGGTTTGAATCGATGTTTGAAAATGAATATAACGATTTCTTATTATAAACAAGGCCTGAAATGGCGCGGTAGTTTCAAAATTTGAATTCAAACTTTGACTGACTGTACCGGGTGCAAAATAAAATGAATTTTAGTGAAACCAAAAATATTTAAACCTGTTAGTGAATATCTTTCTAATGAATCTGAAAAATCGAAGTATCACAGCGGGAAGCAAACATTATGGCCAAATGAATTTTCAGAAAGGTTGCTATAGAGTTTATATAGCCCATGAAAATGGCCATTTTGCAAATGACCTCAGAATTCGACGAAACCACTTTTGTTGGATCTAGGATGTCAAATTCTTGCTAGGTTTCAAATTTTATAATTTTTGAATCTAGTATGTGAGTGTGCCAAAGGTAAATGTGTTTGGTCGAATTCTATTAAATTGGATCGACCAGAAAAGGGCCATTTTTCAAACGGTCTCAGAATTCGACGAAACTAGTTTTGTTGGGACCGTATCGTCAAAACATAGCTAGATTTATTTTTGGGGAATTTTTAGTATCATTATGTGGCCCCGGTAAATTGAAATGTACATTCAAATCAAATATTGAATGTTTTATATTTTAGTTTGAAGAGAAACTAACTCAAACAGTCAAATGGGCCTACGAAACATATCACATTGTGTTCGGAATGGGGGTAGTTAGTTGGGGGCGACAGTCGTTGGGTTTGGATTGGAGGTCATGTTAGAAAACCCTCTTTTAAAACTTTAAATAGCTCCTGGCCAATCAGAATTTTATAAAAAAAATATTCTCTCTCCCCGACATCGCATTAAACGACGGAAGTTGTTCAAACCTTCCAAGCGGATTTCCGACCGCTCCGTCCATCTTCAGACCTCCCTCCTGTTGAGTTTTTCGTAGATCTCTTCTCAGACTTCCAATCCATACCCGATTTGCTCTCCCCCGTGGCGAGAATCTCAAGATCAGAACCTCGAAAGTCGTGCCCTTTAAAGCGCCGCCGAGCTTGCCTCAGGCCACCGAAGTGGGCCCTTTTTTGGCGCAGGAGCGCCCCTCCAAGCCCTTCCACGTGGCAGTGGCCGATCGTCGTATCGAGCAACGGATTTCACGAAAGATCAAAACCTAGTTTTGAACAGATTTTGAAAGGTATGGCCTATTTTATTTTAAAATATTCTATAGCACTTTAAAGCGCTACGGTTTGTGATTTCACTGTAAAAATCATATCTTTTCGTTTGTTGACAAAATTCAGTGAAACAAGAGACAGTGGACTCGTGTAAACGTCTTCTATATTCTAGAAGAGACCGCACATTTTTCTGAGCCTTCTGCTATTTTTGGTGGAGTGGAACTTAATGTGAGATTTCTAAATTATAAACGATATGGAAAATGACGATGTATAAATTATATAGTCGATGTATGAGTTATATAAGCGTTGTACACCTCATGTATAAGCATTGTATAAGTTGTAGGTTCGATGTATAAGTTATATATGCGTTGTAAAAATTATATATGTGTTGAAAGTGAAGTGAAATATACTTATATATATATATATATATACATATATATATATATATATATGTATACGCCCCTCGTCCACAAACCATGGACGATATTTCATGGTTGTGATTGGTGTGAAAATTGGTTGATAGCGAATGGTTGATTATAATTGTTTGTGGTTGAAATTGACTGATTGTGGTTAAAAAATACCTGTTTGTGGTTGAGAATTATTTGGTTGAAACCACATAGGATTAGTTTTTGGAAAAGAAAAAAATAAACATGTCGCCTGTGTGCGAACTAGATGCAAGAAATCCCCATTGTCAAAAGCTGCGAGGCTTTGAGGTAGAGCGAGGAGCCGTGCTAGGGACGACCCCGGTTTTAACTACCCTACCGTTATGCTACCGAAATTTTCAATAATATTCATGTATTAGAATTATTTTCATGTATTGAAACTATATTCGTGTGTTGAATAACATTCATGTTTTGAAATAACTTGTTTTATAATAAAAAAAATCATATTTTTATCATATATATGAACTATATAAAATAGTCGTGTTTTGAAATAAATTGTTTTATAAAAATCATAATTTTATCATCTATATGATCTATATAAAATAGTCGTGTTTTGAAATAAATTGTTATATAATAAAATCATATTTTGATCATCTATATGAACTATATAAAATAGTTGAGTTTTGAAATAAACTGTTTTATAATAAAAATCATCTTTTGATCATCTATATGAACTATATAAAATAGTCGTGTTTTGAAATAAATTGTTTTACAATAAAAATCACATTTTTATTATATACATGAATTGTTAAAAATAGTGAAGTGTTGAAATAAATGTCTGTTGGATAAAAATATCATTTTTAACAAATGTATGAAAAGAATATGGTTTTGAAGTCGAAGAATAGATTATATTTATATATATATATATATATACATATGTATGTATGTATATATAATTAAAATGAATCGAATAACGAAACTGCAGTTCGTGTTTTGAAACCGTGATTTCAAACGATTAGTGTGGGAGTTCCGACCATCGGATTTTCCCCAAACTGAAACCGTTGGGTTCGCTTTGGAAATATCTTTCCAATGATGCCCACTTTCTGAAGATCCAACGGTTGGATTGTCTGGAATGTTTAATTCAAATCTGAAGAAAAACAGCGCCAGAATCGACTATATATATATATGCATATAAATATAATTAAATTAAATCGAATAACGATGTTGTAGTTTGTATTTTGAAATCGAAACTTCAAACGAGTGTACTGAGAGATCCGACCATCGGATTTTCCCAAAACTGAAACCGTTGGATTCATTTCGAAAAGATCTTTCTAATGATATAAAATTTGTGAAGATCCAACGGTTAGATTTTCAGATATGTGTAAATCAAATCTGAAGAAAAACAGCGCCACGACCGTGTTATGGCCCGAAGCATCGTTTGAATGAAATGGCTATTTTTAAATAAATAAAAATAGCGATAAAATATTATAAACTATATAGAATTGAAATAAACTGAATTTACCCGGTTTATTGGATATTTGATGGTTGAATGTGAAATTTATAAACTAACTGAAGGTTAGCTAAGTCGGATGGTTTCCTGGGTTTTTATCTGATGTTGGTTTCGGCCTTCGGGGTTAATACTTGGGAAATCTTTCTCTTACTAATTTACGGTTAGTGAATGATGAATTGGAATGAGGCGTATTTATGTTTGTTCAGCACTTGTTTATTATATACGCGAGTTGCTCAGAAAGACGGGGTTTATCCCATTCTGAATAACTGAATCGACGATAAGAAGTCGATGATGAAGACGGTGGTTGAAGACCGGAGGCCTTCACCTCGGTTGGATGATAACTGATGTCCTGATTGGGAGGCATCCCGAAATATGGATAATGAGTGGTGATCGTCCAGACGTATGTGGAGATCGATGGGTATGCGAGGTATATAGTGCCCCCGGTTTCGTTCAGACCAAGAACGAACTTGTAAATGGACTGTGTGTTTGACATTGAAATTAATTATGTGTGATTGATAGCCATCAGTTACATGGCGTGAATTGCCTGTGTGGCATGCTAAGATGCA
Source organism: Allium sativum (assembly GCA_030737875.1). Classification (NCBI taxonomy): domain Eukaryota; kingdom Viridiplantae; phylum Streptophyta; class Magnoliopsida; order Asparagales; family Amaryllidaceae; genus Allium; species Allium sativum. The sequence continues at coordinate 479,170,463 of CM060926.1, read as the reverse complement.
GTGATCAAGGCTTCTGTTGAAAAGCAAAGTCTTGTGGTTGATGATCAAAGCACGACCTGTGTGGCATAGCTTTGTGTATAACGTGAATTCGCAGCCTCACACCCCGGTATGAACCAGAAACGGGAGAGGACATCAGGGAGGACATGCGTTTCTTTCTAGCTAGAGGTGGTGTCAGTGCTTGAACTGGATGACATTTATATTATTTTCACCTGTGTGGTTGTTGCAGTTGTGAGGTGCCTCGGTTTTATAGGTTGATCCGAGACCGATGGAGTCATTCGTTGGCTCATTTTGCGCCTCATAGGGCGGGGAGACATATTGTTCAGGGTTTAATTTTAATCCACATCGAGTGGACTAGCCCTGATGATCCAAGGGTCACTCGCGCTCTGATCCTGAGACATGGTAGGCTAGATTGTCTCGAATTCGGTAAGAGCTATATTTTGCCTTGGTTCATGATGGAAATCCAATTTCCAAATACATGACTGTGCGATTTTGATTGTATACCTATATATGGCGACATAGCGGTATGGGGCATTAATGTCGTCTATGATTGATACTTATGATTTGAAATTGTTTTTGAAATATATAAACACTAGTAATAATATCAAATTCTTTTGTTTTATTTGTATCAAGCATATTTTGGCCATTATAATGTAAAAACTCTATCCTCCGGTTTGCGTTGCATTGTGTGATGGGAATTGAGTCTTATAATGGCTTCATTTTTATAAAAAGCAATGCGATGTTTAAAAGAATTACTTGTTTTAAAGCACTGGCAATCCAATGGAGTAAACTCGTTCCGCGAAAGTGGCGTGGTCCTGTGATTAGCCATATTATAAATGTGTTAAGTAGATTTCTCATACCAGTCCCATGACTGACTCGTAGTTTGTTTCACTTGTAAACTCGGGTGCCCCTTTTCCTACACGGGCAGCCTTGTATTCAGGTTTTAGCAGGCTCTTTCTGGATAGCTGGAGATGAAGATGGATACTATCATTTTTCTCTTTTTATGTTGTTCAGCTCCTATTGTACATATTATGTTTGTTTTCCGCTGTAGACATTTATGTATAGCTGAACTGTATTTGTACTAAGTATGATCCTATATACTGTGTAACTCTGATGATTACGTTTATCCACTGTATTATGTGTACATTATTTGGTGTGTTTATTTAATTCTGTTCTGCTATTATCTGTTTATGTGTTATATTCCAAAGATTACCGTTGCCACCGTCAGTACGGGGTTTGGGGTCGTCACATGGGTACTAGACGATCTACTATCCTTGTTGGTCCTGACCCCAACTCCCTATTGAGGCGATCGTCAAATAAACCTAGTGTCACCTCATCACAACATTCTGACTATAAAGCTACTTTTGCAGTCAAGGCTACTCACCAGGTAGTTACGTGCAAACCCAACCTCTGTTAGCACAGCCCGAACACTAAACCACCTCAGGGGACTACCTGGAGCACCGTCCACATCCCAGGAAGCCACGTGCTTCCCCTTCCAGTCCTTCGGAGACAACAGAACAATCAGATGAACATGAGCTCCCCTCGTGCCTTAAGACACCACGATGATCTACACCATTGGATAATTCACCCTCAAACGTACGGACTTGTCCAAGCAACTCAGCTTAATTTTTTATCAGACCCTATGTCTCAACATTCAGTTTTGCTCTTGCTCTACCTCATTGGGTTTCCATTTAACTTGGTTATTCCCATTTATAATTGTTTTTTATTCAAGTTACCAAGTTCCTCTTGCTTATTAATTTTAGTCATATAACTTAACCCATTTAATTTTATTAAGAAGCCCAAAACATGTTATTCTCTATATAGTGATCTAAGGTCTGTAATCCACAATCCCTTTATATTATTGTTTGATTTCATAGTTACAATAACATGTTCTACTTAATATGTAATTAAGTATATATTAATTCACATGTTTTCTTTTTAACATGTCACTCGTTATTTATGATTAAATATAACTTATTTCATTTCATAAGTTTGCCTCATTCTTTATTAATTAATCATAATTCCATCTTATACTATCACTGCCACTTATCGTTGTTTACTTATTAACTTAGTTCTCTTAACTAAGGTTTACTAATAAGTTTCCTTTCGATAAATATAACTTATATTGTCCTCATCCATAGATTCCAGATTCTCGTCCTTACAAATAACTTAATTTACAATAAAGTACAACTTATCTCAATACATAAGTTATTCCATTTTATTTATCGTTTATTATAACCTAAGTTATAATTTCCACTTGTCCATAGGACAAGCCTACCTACTATGTAACATTCTCATTTATTTTATTTATTTATTGTAGTTATTATCATTCCTTGTTCAGTCCACTTCTTTTACTATGGTAATTATTCATTTCCTTATTCATTTTTTTTAATCACAATTAGTGTCATTTATTTCTATCCTTTTATATACATATATTTATGTATATGTTTATTTACTAGACCTCTCATATTAAGCCTATCAGTTGTGGATGTTGGATTTGCCGGGCGGTTCCGGCCAGACTTCTTCCACAAGTTGACTTAACCTCGAGTCTTTGCACCGTTACATGTTTATTTATGCACTAGACCCCTCACATTAAATTAACAACTTGTGGATGCTGGATTTGCCGGGTGGTTCCGGGCAGACTTCTACCACAAGTGAATTTAACATCATGTCTAAGTGTAGTTACAGTTTTCTATTTACTCTAAATTTTCTATATAATTTAGGCTTGTCCATTATTTTAAGTTTTATTGTAATCTATACTTTACATGTCATACTTAATTTCACATTAAGTCCATCTCTAATTGCCATATCGCATGTTTTTTCCTAACATGTAATTAACTTCATTTTTAAAGTGACAACATATAATCTTAAAATCATGTAAGTATTCTTTTGTAATAATTTAACATGCAACTATCACGATTCTTATAGACAAGGGTTTAAGTATAATGTCACAACTTAATGATCAAGCATTCAATTACATAATTTGTCACAAATTATCATGTAATTAAAACTTAAATGTATACAACAGTAATTGTTTCCACATTTTTAACATGTTTACGTTTCCACACGTTAATAATTCAGCGTTTTAATCATTTTAATATATAATCACATCAAATGAACATTTCTAATAGATTTACATTGCATGTTAATGGGGAAGGTCAAATGATAATATACCATTATAAAAAATGATATAACTTAAATCCACTCACGTCGATATGCCAATCTAGAAGAGAACCTCTTTGGATTGGTTGCAGATGGAGAGTCATGAGTTTGTATTATCGTTGCAGTTGAAAACGCCTTATTTTCTGAATTTGTCGTTGTTGATGATAATTTTTTTTAATCTTCATTTAGGTAGTGCTCGAAGATTATAATTAATAATTTTACTCAGAAATTATATGGAGGAAAAAGAAGAGAGTAAAGAAACAACAAATGAGAGTGGAGAGCTATGTGGCCCTTTATATACAACGCTCAAATTGACACTGACCGTCTATTTTCCCTAATGAAATCTATTCTCTCCACGTTATAAGGCCAATAGGAAGTTGCCAAGTCAATATAATTTTTGAATTGGACCAATAGAAAAATGCCAACAAGGTAATCATTGTCATTTCCTACCAATTAAATGTGCCAATTTGGCGCCACATTAATTTTCTACCATTATGCACATTAATTCTTTTTAAATTAATTCATTATGTCAGTTGCTGGTATGGCTCCTTTTAAATGGACTATGCGTCTATTTTCCTTTTTCTATATATTTGCATGCACATATTGTATATATGTATATAACCTTATAAATTATTCCTTGTTAAATTTTCTCTCTCCATTAATATTTATTGTTTACCGTCTATTGCCTATCATTAATTATTTTACTTCTGAATTACAAATGTTATGTGTATATAAATATACACATCTTACTTTAATTTATTATTTTATTTTACATGCCTTATATATTTTTCATTTAATGCAAATCATTTTACCATGTTTCCATTTTAATCAATCCAATTCATTAATTTAGCGTATGTATTATCTTTCCATCAATTTTTAATTGATTTGAATTATATTCATATATAAGGTCTTAATATGTATACAAAACCTCTAATGACCATTTTACGTGTATATATATGCGCACAACTTATATTTCATTTTCAAAATTCAAACGGTGTTGCACCATTATTTAATTCTTTCCATATTTCTGTGATTGCAGCCTTATCTTGAACTTTTCTCTTGTATGTATGTATGTGTATATGCATATATATATTTGCATATATATACATATATATTCTCATATACATATATACATATATTTTTCTACTTCCTTATATGTGCATTTATACATATTTTCTCTTTAGAACATGTGTTAATTTAGTCGTTCCCTTAAAAAAATGATGTCGTGGGCTCGACCTCTGCATCTCTTGTTTGCAAGCCACATGCTCTAACCAACTGCCTTATAAAGGCTATTGTTAATAAGGCTTAGAAAAATGGTAATTATTGTTCTCTTCTTACTTCTCTTTCTCATGTTTGTTACAATATTTCATTTAACCCATTTCATGGATCTTTCTCTTTTATTTCTCTTTTATTATTAATGCATAATATTTTTAAATTAGTGCATGCAACATATTGACCCTGCATGCAACCGATCCTTTCTTTCTTCTAATGCATGTATTACATTTTTATTTGCATTAATTTTTTCTTATTTTTCAGTGCATGTATTTATTACATGCAATCACATATTATCTTTATTTTATTCTTGATATATATATATATATATATGTGTGTGTGTGTGTGTGTGTCTATGCATATATATACACACACACACACACACACATACATATGCATTATTTAATTACTAAATTGTCATAAAATGCGGGGTGTTATGAAACACCGCACCTCCGTTAGGGTCACTCTCAAAGGGAATGCCCTAATTTTGGTGGAGGTTTATAAGTATAAGTCACAGATATACAAGACAGATATAAGAACACATATTTTTGAACAGCGGAAAACAACGACTTTTATTTCATTAAAATACGTGTTACACCAACCATACCATAATTGTCTTACAATTCTTCCAAAAACATAACATCTTTATAACTGTCTTGATTACATTATTTAAAGAAGCATAAAGAAAACATAAATAAACTGCAAAAGTCCCTTAGTTGCTGTCCAAAGCCATAGTCCAAAACGAAAAGATCCAAGCAATACATTCTTTCTCTTCAAGCTGGATATGAAGGCTGGTCAAGCTGCGGTATTCCCTCCCTGTGGACCTGGGGGGGAGGGGGGGGGAAACGGAAGAAAAGAAGACGAAAGAAAAGTAGAGTCAGACATAAAGCCTGAGTAAGTCTAGGATTATTCAGTCTATGATTAAAGAACTGGGTATGATAAGTATAAACTAGAAATGGGAAAGCACCATAAGCTTAGTTAAGTTGTCTAGGGTCGAATATACTATCGTACCCCATATTAATCTCTGTACCCATACAAACTAGTTCCCAACAGGCACCCCTTAATTAGGGTGAAGTGATCCATTTTATGATGATCGGCTCCTACTCGCATAGTTACATGTGTCTTACGGCCCCCGATGTCGTAGTTACCTGTGCTGGTCCCACCATGGGGTGTATCAAGTCCCATGGTGGCGGCCCGACACAATCCTAGAATGCACAGGGTATGCTACTGGTGCCCAGTGCCTTATTTTTCTGCGCCGGAGTGTGTGCACGCCCGCACCCCGTTAGAACCTACACCGCTGCACCACCGCCGTCGATTTGACCTCTTACAATCAGCCCAGTAATCGTACCCCACCCTGCCTAGTTTCAGGGTATCATGATACCTTATAGGGTTACTGCTGAAAAGGGTCCCCCGCTACTAGGTTTTTCTATTTCTAGCCAACATGCTAAGTTGGTTAAGTGTGTTATAAACCTAACCCCCAATCAGTCTGTTTAGTTTAGCATGTTCCATCTTGATTAAGTATTAATATAATTTACTTAATCCTATCAATCCTGACTCAGCCTTAATTGTCTTATTAAAGACTTGACCTCTCACATTAGACAGGTATTGTTGTGGCTGCCTGTTGCCGGTTGGGTCCGGGCAGTCTTACGCCACAACTCAGTCTAACCTCGGGTCCTTATTGGGCTCCATGTTTAACCACCCACATTGGATAGGTATTGTTGTGACTACTGGACTGCCGGGCGGTTCCGGGCAGGTTTACATCACAACTCAATCCAACCTCGGGTTAAACACATGGTATTTTCTACATTTACATATTTTGTCTCTTTTCTTTTTATATGTAAATATTTGCGGCCCATTATTCAAATTCATCTTTATTGGTTAAATTTCATTTGTGCCACTTAATTGTTCTTTCAAGGTTGTTGGCATGCGTTAAACATGCCAACACAAATGTTCTATATTTTAGCCCAAACGTCATTACCCCCGTATTATACGTTTGCTCCAACGTAAGGTGTGTTGTGTTTAATACTTAAACCCAATTTAGCCAAATGAAAAGGGGAGGCTTATAACATGATGTTTATAAGATAACATGAAAAAGGGGAGTGTGAACGCATGAACTTGCAACGAACGATTCAATTAACTAAAATAGGAACATGTGAACTTGCAATTATAACATCATATAATCATGGAATCATTTTATTCATATGATTATGGCATAATCAATAATTAAACATGAATCATTCTATTCATATATTTATGGCATAAACAATATTTAAACATGCATCGTTCTATTCATATAATCATGGCATAAGTAATACATGAATCATTTTATTCATATGGTTAATGCATAGACAATACTTTAACATGAATCATAGGTTCAACTAACAATGTAAACTTGAAATTAAGAATTTAACTAAATTAGATATCATTATTATTGGCACACGGTCTTGACTAGAAATATAAGTCTATATTTTTATTTAGGCATAATATAAACTAATCATGTTCATAAAATCACTACATGTTAACAAAAAGGTACTTACTTTTGTCGCTAATATAAAAGTATGGTTTCAACTAGAATTATCCCAACCTAGTTCTTATATGAATCATGGTTTTTAATCCATTTATAGAATTATAGCATAAACATACCTAAACTTAAATCATGGTTTTTATTCTATTCATAGAATTATAGCATAAACATACCTAAACTTAAATCATGGTTTTTATTCTATTCATGTAAACTTGCAAGGGGATGTAATTCTAGAGTAATTTCTAATGTAACTTATGTGCCAAATATATTATCATATGATTATGATAACAACATAAGCCTAAAAAAACATGTTTTCAACTAGGCATAATAACAAACATAGTTTAGTCATGTTCATAAAGGTGCTTACTTTTGTTTCTAACACAAAAGTATGATTTGCGAATTCTCAACATAGATTCATATAAATCATAGTACTTAGTCGGTTCAATTACACACTAAAAGTGGTCATAAAAGTATATACATCATATTAGCATAATAACGAATCATATACTTGCATGAATTCCAATTAAAGTATCATAACATATAGTTGTTAACATGGATCATATACTTGCATGAATCTTAAATAAATTATTACAACATACAGTTGTTACTTTCAACATGAGTCATATACTTGCAATGATCAAATGGGTGTTGTAAATAACTACCACAAACATGTAGTTTTCAATATGAATCATATGCTTGCATGAGTCCCAATCAAAATTCCACAACATGTGGTTGTCAACATAAACCATATACTTGTATGAATCAAACCATAGCATTGCCAAATCGTTTAGAATCAAAATAACATAAATATAAGTCATTATCGCCGTAATTCTATTTCGTTTCCAACGCAAATCGCGTACTTGCAAATATCCAATCGTATACCATAATATTCCCAAATCGTTTTGCATCAAAGCAACATGCAAAATATAGATTATTATCGCCACAATTCCATTTCTTACATTACACAAATCAACACAATTATTTAATTCACATCGGAATAGCACTCTACTTATAGCGTATGGCGAATCTTCAATCCAGAAATCGGAATTCTGAATTTGGAGACATTATTTTTTTTTGTAGGCATTGCTTTGATTGATTTGATGTTGCTTTAAGCTTTGAATTATCTCCTAGTTGTCTCTCTATTTCTGACGTCTATCTTCAGTCTCTCCTCAGCAGCATGACGGTCTCATCTCCATTTTAGTTTATGTGAATTAGGGTTAGCCTTAGGTCCTTTTTATAGAGTTTGTGAGTTGATTTAGACCGTCGATGAAGCTTGGTTCAATAATAGCCGTTCGTTTGAAGGAGAGATCAACCAGGAGCTGACACCTAGCCCTAGTGACAAGGCAAGGCTCAGAAAATCGACCAAACACAGACCTGGCCAGCCAGGGTGGGCTGGGTTCGACCTGGCTCAGGGGCCAGGTCGACACCTCAGTCGACACCGTGTCGACTTGGCAGTCGACACGGGTTACCCAGGTCGACTGCCCAGTCGACCTGGCTAGCCCCAGGTCGACTGCCAAGTCGACCTGGGTGCTTTGGGCGGGAATTTTCCCGACTTGGCCAATTGGGCCCGATTTTGAATTTTGAATTAGTTTTTCTGAGATGTTTTCGTCTGTTCGAATTTTAAACCTAATTTTGAAGCTTCCGGAGGCCATATCTTGGTCATACGGACTTCGATTTTCGAAAACTCGGACTCTATTTCGCGTATTTTTCCGAGACGAATGCAATGGCATATCCCGTTTCCCTTAATTCTTTGATTTGAAATTAATTATACTTTAATTTATGAATTTCACGGTTATAGAATACACGGGGTGTTGCATTCTCCCCCACTTAAAAGTATTTCATCCCCGAAATCTTCAAGTTAGGAAGAATGTATATCCTAACATCCAAACATCCATCTACTCATCCATCAAACACGAGCATCCATTGTCCTTAAAAGACTTCTAATGCTTGATGATCATATGCGAAGTGTGTGTGTACATGTACTTATCTAATGCAAAATCCGGCGGTCTACTGATTCAGTTGACCTCCTTAATGCGAATTATGTAAGTGCTATGAATCCATTATGTATGCAAATCCTCCTATTCATGATTCTACATGAGTGCACAATCATTCATATAAATGCAACATCCATATGACAACACATTAAAGTTCAACCATATACGAATGCAAACATATATGCATATGCAATATGAAGTGACTGAGCCGATCTAAAACCTAGATTGTGTGTGTATATGCAACCACGAGCAACCACTAGCAATCACTTGCAACCACTTTCAACCATCATCCATAACATGTTTCAATTACATGTTTTCATCCAAAGGGTTTCTACCTAAAAGATAAGGTCGAGGAGATATACCTAAAAAAAAATATAAAAGCGCAACTTAAGGAAAAGGAAAGATCAAAGATGTACCCTCGAAAAGAAAAGGGTAGGCTGCGCGTATTTTAGCTTCAGTTTCCCGAGTTGCGTCTCCCTCGGCGTCGCTCACTGAACTTTGACGAGCTTGACTTCGCGGTTGCATAGCTTCTTCACTTCCGTTCCTAATATGCGGGTTGGAACTTTCCTCACGGTTGCTTTGCATTCCACTTCAGCTCCTTCTAGGATATTTGGCTCTACCACTTCAGCAGACTCATGTAGACATTTTTCGGAGATGTGAAACATGAAAAACGTTGTGAACTCCGGCCAATCTTTCGGGTAGCTCTAATTTATAGGACATTTTCCCAATTGTTCCTATCTAAAGATATTGTCGAATGATAGAAGCAAGTAAAAACTTTGTAGCCATTAGGCAATGTCAAAACTGGAAATCTATGCCACACATATATTGATTAGGAGAAGAACTCTCTAAGCATCAGTCCCGAAGGACGAAATCAACATCAGACTGACACCCAAAGAATTACTCAACCCAACAACTATATATGATTCTAGGAAACTAAGCATGATGGACTCCTTTTAGGTCACAAGGGAGTCCCTTCCTAAGACCAACCCGTATCCTTAAAAACCCAAAAAGTTTAGTTAAACCAATGAACACCCTCAAGCCCCATCATGTGTTACTAACAGATGAGTCATACTCCCTATGTGGTTTGCCATAGAAATTGGATTGAGGATGGGACCGAGAGGATATACACAAAAGATAGCATGCGAGTAAGCTCTACAGGAAGAGAGGGATCAAGGATATACTCTTAAGAAAGATATGATGCCCGAATCTAGTCTACAATCTTCTAAGTCGCATTTCCTTGAGCTTAACTCCATTATGCTTTGTCCGTCTTTAACTTCACAATTTCGTAGCTTCTTAATTCTTGTTTCCAAAATATGAGTTGGAACCTATGTCACTGTTGCCTCTCGTTCCTCTTTCACTTAATCTACTTCTAGTATACTTGGCTCAAACATAACGACGTACTCATAGTTTCATGCAAGCTCTCCAAAATTCACTAGTGAATTTTAGATCTCGTCCACTTACTATCAGGTATTCCACGTAAAGGAACTATCTTTTGGAAATAAATGCCAACCCTGTTGCCAAATGTACTTACTAAGGTGATTCTCCATAACTCATTCATAAGCGAAATGAACCTTCTTCCTTAGTGGCGAACACTACTGGAGCGCCCCATTCTGAACCCCTTCTCTAGAAGCTCTTTAGTCTGTTTACTGAGCTCTTTCCTTTCCCGTGGAGCCATGTGTCTAACGGACAAAGCAACGGGCTTTGCATTATCTACAATATATATATATGGAAGTCTATCTCCCGCTTCGGGGGCAAGCCCTTCACCTCTTCGAAGACATCCGGATATTCCCGGACCACTCTAACTAATTGCAAATTTTCAACAGAGGCATCTAGAGATTCAAGATAACTAAGCATAACCGCATACGAGGGATTACAAGAAATTTCAAAAGTGTTACCGAGCTGGGTTAGGAGCCTAACAACCCTTTTTTTCACAATCAAGGATGGCCCCATTACTGGATAGCCAATCCATGCCCAAAATAAAACCATATCCCGAAAAGCCCAAAACAAAGGCACTACATTTAAATTCTACGCTTAGAATAGAAATTTTCAATCCCAAACAGATCATAGACAAATGAGTTGGGCCCTCAATTGGGTTTGAAACAATTAAGGGGTCCTCTACCATACTAGTTTTTAGGTGAAGAGATTCTAACTAAAGCAGACGAGATAAAGGAGTGTGACGCGCCGGAATCAAATAAAGTGCGAACGGGGTGATCATAAAGATAAACTACACTTTCTACAAAAGTATTTATACCTCGTTTCTTTGGGCAGTCCTTAGCCATGTGGCCTATTTCACCGCAAAAGAAGCGCCCACCATTCATCTTGGCCTTCTTTTTCTGGCAATCTTTCACTAAGTGCCCCACTTTGCCACAGAATTTACACTTCCTCTTCTCTCGGGACTTGTTGTCTTTCCCGCCCTTCTCAAAGTCTGTCTTCTCAGGGCAGTCTATGCTGATGTGTCCAGTCTCCCCACAATGAAAACATTCTCCTTGCTTTCTTTTCCTCTTTCTACAATCCTTGGCTATGGGCCCTTCCATACCACAAAAATTTCATTTCCTTTTTTCCTATTTCTTATTATTACTGTTACGATCCTTTATTGTTTGACTATTATTCATCTTCCTACTCTGGGACTCTTCCGCTTGCTGGTTCACGTGGAGGAGGAGGAGTGAAAGCGTCAGCGGCTGGGGAGTAAGGTCTCCAGACATGCTGAAACAGAAAGGGTAGATTCAAAATGAAGGATAAGAGATAGTACCTATGGCTTTGGGGAGGGGACTTTGCCTTTTAAAATAAAATAATATTTTATCTTTTAAAAATGCTTCTTTAAATTTCTTTTTTGAAAATAAATTTTCAAAACTTTTTATTTTATCTGGTAAACCTATGCTCTGATACCAAGTGAAACACCCCACCTCCGTTAGGGTCACTCTCAAAGGGAATGCCCTAATTTTGGTGGAGGTTTATAAGTATAAGTCACAGATATACAAGACAGATATAAGAACATATATTTTTGAACAGCGGAAAACAACGACTTTTATTTCATTAAAATACGTGTTACACCCACCATACCATAATTGTCTTACAATTCTTCCAAAAACATAACATCTTTATAACTGTCTTGATTACATTATTTAAAGAAGCATAAAGAAAACATAAATAAACTGCAAAAGTCCCTTAGTTGCTGTCCAAAGCCATAGTCCAAAACGAAAAGATCCAAGCAATACATTCTTTCTCTTCAAGCTGGATATGAAGGCTGGTCAAGCTGCGGTATTCCCTCCCTGTGGACCTGGGGGGGGGGGGGAATGGAAGAAAAGAAGACGAAAGAAAAGTAGAGTCAGACATAAAGCCTGAGTAAGTCTAGGACTATTCAGTCTATGAATAAAGAACTGGGTATGATAAGTATAAACTAGAAATGGGAAAGCACCATAAGCTTAGTTAAGTTGTCTAGGGTCGAATATACTATCGTACCCCATATTAATCTCTGTACCCATACAAACTAGTTCCCAACAGGCACCCCATAATTAGGGTGAAGTGATCCATTTTATGATGATCGGCTCCTACTCGCATAGTTACATGTGTCTTACTGCCCCCGATGTTGTAGTTACCTGTGTTGGTCCCACCATGGGGTGTATCAAGTCCCATGGTGGCGGCCCGACACAATCCTAGAATGCACAGGTATGCTACTGGTGCCCAGTGCCTTATTTTTCTGCGCCGGAGTGTGTGCACGCCCGCACCCCGTTAGAACCTACACTGCTGCACCACCGTCGTCGATTTGACCTCTTACAATCAACCCAGTAATCGTGCCCCACCCTGCCTAGTTTCAGGGTATCATGATACCTTATAGGGTTACTGCTGAAAAGGGTCCCCCGCTACTAGGTTTTTCTATTTCTAGCCAACATGCTAAGTTGGTTAAGTGTGTTATAAACCTAACCCCCAATCAGTCTGTTTAGTTTAGCATGTTCCATCTTGATTAAGTATTATTATAATTTACTTAATCCTATCAATCCTGACTCAGCCTTAATTGTCTTATTAAAGCCTTGACCTCTCACATTAGACAGGTATTGTTGTGGCTGCCTGTTGCCGGTTGGGTCCGGGCAGTCTTACGCCACAACTCAGTCTAACCTCGGGTCCTTATTGGGCTCCATGTTTAACCACCCACATTGGATAGGTATTGTTGTGACTACTGGACAGCCGGGCGTTTCCGGGCAGGTTTACATCACAACTCAATCCAACCTCGGGTTAAACACATGGTATTTTCTACATTTACATATTTTGTCTCTTTTCTTTTTATATGTAAATATTTGTGGCCCATTATTCAAATTCATCTTTATTGGTTAAATTTCATTTATGCCACTTAATTGTTCTTTCAAGGTTGTTGGCATGCGTTAAACATGCCAACACATATGTTCTATATTTTAGCCCAAACGTCATTACCCCCGTATTATACGTTTGCTCCAACGTAAGGTGTGTTGGGTTTAATACTTAAACCCAATTTAGCCAAATGAAAAGGGGAGGCGTATAACATGTTGTTTATAAGATAACATGAAAAAGGGGAGTGTGAACGCATGAACTTGCAACGAACGATTCAATTAACATAAAATAGGAACATGTGAACTTGCAATTATAACATCATATAATCATGGAATCATTTTATTCATATGATTATGGCATAATCAATAATTAAACATGAATCATTCTATTCATATATTTATGGCATAAACAATATTTAAACATGCATCGTTCTATTCATATAATCATGGCATAAGTAATACATGAATCGTTTTATTCATATGGTTAATGCATGGACAATACTTTAACATGAATCATAGGTTCAACTAACCATGTAAACTTGAAATTAAGAATTTAACAAAATTAGATATCATTATTATTGGCACACGGTCTTGACTAGAAATATAAGTCTATATTTTTATTTAGGCATAATATAAACTAATCATGTTCATAAAATCACTACATGTTAACAAAAAGGTACTTACTTTTGTCACTAATACAAAAGTATGGTTCAACTAGAATTATCCTAACCTAGTTCTTATATGAATCATGGTTTTTAATCCATTTATAGAATTATAGCATAAACATACCTAAACTTAAATCATGGTTTTTATTCTATTCATAGAATTATAGCATAAACATACCTAAACTTAAATCATGGTTTTTATTCTATTCATGTAAACTTGCAAGGGGATGTAATTCTAGAGTAATTTCTAATGTAACTTATGTGCCAAATATATTATCATATGATTATGATAACAACATAAGCCTAAAAAAACATGTTTTCAACTAGGCATAATAACAAACATAGTTTAGTCATGTTCATAAAGGTGCTTACTTTTGTTTCTAACACAAAAGTATGATTTGCCAATTCTCAACATAGATTCATATAAATCATAGTACTTAGTCGGTTCAATTACACACTAAAAGTGGTCATAAAAGTATATACATCATATTAGCATAATAACGAATCATATACTTGCATGAATTCCAATTAAAGTATCATAACATATAGTTGTTAACATGGATCATATACTTGCATGAATCTTAAATAAATTATTACAACATACAGTTGTTACTTTCAACATGAGTCATATACTTGCAATGATCAAATGGGTGTTGTAAATAACTACCACAAACATGTAGTTTTCAATATGAATCATATGCTTGCATGAGTCCCAATCAAAATTCCACAACATGTGGTTGTCAACATAAACCATATACTTGTATGAATCAAACCATAGCATTGCCAAATCGTTTAGAATCAAAATAACATAAATATAAGTCATTATCGCCGTAATTCTATTTCGTTTCCAACGCAAATCGCGTACTTGCAAATATCCAATCATATACCATAATATTCCCAAATCATTTTGCATCAAAGCAACATACAAAATATAGATTATTATCGCCATAATTCCATTTCTTACATTACACAAATCAACAAAATTATTTAATTCACATCGGAATAGCACTCTACTTACAGCGTATGGCGAATCTTCAATTCAGAAATCTGAATTCTGAATTTGGAGACACTAATTTTTTTTTTTTTTTTGTAGGCGTTGCTTTGATTGATTTGATGTTGCTTTAAGCTTTGAATTATCTCCTAGTTGTCTCTCTATTTCTGACGTCTATCTTCAGTCTCTCCTCAGTAGCATGACGGTCTCATCTCCATTTTAGTTTATGTGAATTAGGGTCAGCCTTAGGTCCTTTTTATAGAGTTTGTGAGTTGATTTAGACCGTCGATGAAGCTTGGTTAAATAATAGCCGTTCGTTTGAAGGAGAGACCAACTAGGAGCTGACACCTAGCCCTAGTGACAAGGCAAGGCTCAGAAAATCGACCAAACACAGACATGGCCAGCCAGGGTGGGCTGGGTTCGACCTGGCTCAGGGGCCAGGTCGAAACCCCAGTCGACACCGTGTCGACTTGGCAGTCGACACGGGTTACCCAGGTCGACTGCCCAGTCGACCTGGCTAGCCCCAGGTCAACTGCCAAGTCGACCTGGGTGCTTTGGGCGGGAATTTTCCCGCCTTGGCCAATTGGGCCCGATTGTGAATTTTGAATTAGTTTTTCTGAGCTGTTTTCGTCTGTTCGAATTTTAAACCTAATTCTGAAACTTCGGGAGGCCATATCTTGGTCATACGGACTCCGATTTTCGAAAACTCGGACTCTATTTCGCGTATTTTTCCAAGACGAACGCAATGGCGTATCCCACTTCCCTTAATTCTTTGATTTGAAATTAATTATACTTTAATTTATGAATTTCACGGTTATAGAATACACGGGGTGTTACATGTTACATTCTCCCACCCTTAGGAAATTTCATCTCCGAAATTTGATAAGGGTAAAATAGGTAATCCCTCGCATAATATTTGTCCATCATGTATGCATCCAATTTTTGCTAACATTGTGCAATTGTACAAAGTGTAATACAACATAATAATACATGCATGACTAAGCGGTACCACCTATGTTTATGCAAATTTTTCAAAAAAATTTCAAAAACATGATGCCCACATCCTAAATATACTGGCAGTTCTACATGAATGCAATATTTTGAAAATAAAAGTATATTTTTATCCAAATTTTCCCACACTCTTGCTAAGTAAGAGCGTAGTTCATCCAATTGTGGCATCTAGAATCCTACCAGCCAACGTTATTTTTCGAATTTCAGAAAAATCTAATTTTTTAAATTCGATTTCCTATGTTACAAAAAGGTGGAAAATGGAAAATTTCACATCTTCAGTTTTTCTTTTATGTACCTTTTTCCAATCATACTTGCATTTTATGAAACTATTTACAAAGATTCCCAATTTTTCTATCCAAGCACAGCCCACATAAGAAAATTTTCTTTGTTACTGATTTTTTTTTCATTTTATCTTACAAATTTTTACTCTTATTCATCTTTTCTCATAATTTTCCTTTTTTTCTTTAATTATCATGCTTGTTGCTTTACTGAATTTATTGTTCCCTTTTTAATTGTACCATTTCTCTTTACTTAGCTTGTTTAATCATATGATCTAAGTTTAATTTCAAATAAGCCTTCAACTAAAACAGGAAAACGGACACTCTACACAGCTACTACTAAGGGCCAAGAATCTCGGGGCTATGTCCCCCTTAGACATCAAGCTTGAACCATGGGATCAATGGCAGGTTTAGGTGTTACCCTAACTACCCAATAAGAACAAAAATAACAGAACGATCCCAACAAAAATGCAATAACGGGCTGCACCCCTAACATGAAAACTAGCAACAGGATCTAAATACTTACTTGCCCTTTACTATCTAGTAGTCACCACTAGTCCTAGCTGTGTACCAATAATTATCTCAAGCAACACCCTAGGTTTTTCAATGCTTGCGCATTCTACGAGAACTTACCATTATTCCAAGATAATTCTCGCTATTTACTTTATAGCCTCAATACTTTTCCCGTCTTCCCTAGGCACTAATCCTTACCTACTCCATATTTTTAAAACACGGTTTGGCCTTTTTAATTAAATTTTCTTCCAAAAATTTAAAAGTGTCAAAACTTTATTTTCCTCATGAAAACTTATATTCGCCAAACCATAAAACATGTCATTTTATATAAAAATGTAAATCAAGTTTTTTTTTTTTCAAATCACAAAAACTGGAGTATATAAGGACAACTATTTCTTAATCAGATTTATAACTTGTTCTTACCTATAGTTTTGGTTTATTTACTTACAACAAGGTGAAACAACTACTCTATTCTTAAATTCTATACTTATTTTGTCCACCCAACAAAATTCTCTTGTTAAAACAATTTATCAAAAATGATTGTTAATATAATAGAGACTTCAAAATTTTCTTTATTGGAAATTCCAGTTCTCAACAAAATGCAGCTTTTCCTACGCTGTCCTTCTTATTCCTTTCATGCAATATAATAAGAAAACTAGCGAGCTATACACGCTCTATAATATGCATCTTTTGCGGAGAGAATTTTATTTTTGCCAAAAAATTTATGAGAAATCATTGCTTCCAAAATATACCCCATTTTACTTTAAAACTTAATATGTACTTCTTCACATATTTTAAAAGTATTACTTTTAAGATTAAAACTTGAAAACACCATAAACCATTTTCCCAAAACTTTTACAATTTCAGGTTCTTAAAAGTTAATAATGGGGTTAGACTAAAAGCGGGTTTCCAATTTTTCTAGGCTTTCCTATACACTTCCACAAACTCAATTCTCTCAACTATATTACTAATCCATTTTTCTCTTTTTAACCTTTTTCAATTTATAAGGTTTTACGGCCAAACCCAGTAATATGAAATATTGATCATAAGGGTTCCTTCTTTCTCTATTTTAGAATATATTGTACACTTTCCTACCCAAATTTTGTAAGGGTCTCGAATTTCCATATTCATTCCTTTAGTGCGCAAAACAGTCATCCCAATTCTTACCATATTATACTCTTTCTATTTAGTGGGTTCCTATATGGATCTAGGTATTTATCTAATATATATTTTTATTTCTATTTTTAAAAATACAAATATGTTCACTCAATATCTACACATGAATCCCCTTTTCAAATTGAAACATGGTCGGCCCCTTTGTAAAATGTCGCACCCTCATTTGTTTTGCCCGATCATTTTGCTTCTAAGGAAATAGAAACGGTGGTGGCACTAGGGTTTTCTCAATTCTACCCAAATCCAGATCGATTTTAAGATGAAATTGGTTCGATGTTGCCTTGAATCGAAAGGATGCTTTCAGTGCTTTAATGGCTTTGATCAATCGGTTTGGGATTTGGCTCTAGCAGTCGAAACCCTAAAAATTTGTGAGAAATTTTATCCTGAATCCTTTGAATTGTTCTTTTTGGATTTCAATGCTCTGCCGATGGTGTAAATGGTGATAATATATACCGTCGAGAAACTCTAACTTAGCTCTGATTTCAATCGTATGACTTGGCCTGAAATTGTGTTTGTTTACTCTTTTTAATTCTCGGCTAAAATGAATCTCATGCGTGAGCTTGAATATTTTTCTAAACAATTTTTGAAAATAAAACTTGCTCAGAATTTTCTTGTGTTGATTCCTTCTTTGATGCCTTCGGTTTTGAAAAAGGTTTAGCAATACTTGTAATGTTGAGTTTCTTTATTTTTCTCCTTTGAATGAATGAATCCACACATGAACTGATTTTGAATTGTTGCCCTTTATTCACTCGAGTAGTGAAAGATTTATAGAAAGAAATCAAACTGATGTAAGCTAAAAAAAATGATTTCTTTCCAAATGTTGCTCCTCTGATTTTCCTGGAAATCCTCTGTTTTCCTAATGACTTTGTGAGATGATATTCATTTCTGGAAAGCTTTAAAATGTTGCCACAAAATACTTGAGTCACTTTGCTGGAAATCATATGCATTAATATTATTTTCTTTGTGCACTTTGGACTTTCCAGCTTTGCGTAATTTGTGAATGATTTCTTGTCAAGTTTGCTTCATTTCTGGTTTTAAAAAAACTTGCCATATATGTGTATATTCCCAATACACCATGCTATATTTTCCTAAAAAAAAGATGTTCCTTTCCTGAAATTTGTGTGATTGAGTTGCTGTTGCCTTTCCAAAAAAAATTACTTGCCAAATATGAAATTCATCGAATACTTTGTCAAAACTGGAAATAACTTTAAAATGTGAAAGCCAATTGATTCAAACTTGCTTCACTCTGACTTGGCTTGAACATGCATGTAGTCTTTTTGAACCTACTGTTGTATGTATACATCCTTGCAACATCCATCTTGTATATATTTTGATGAATTTTCTACTTGAACCTGCCATAATCCTGTGCAACCATCCTTATTTGCTGTGTAATGAAAAGCATTTGAATCACTCATGTATTTATGCCCCACTCGACCATGTCAGATGCACTTGAACTTCTCTGCTTTTTCATGCTAGTACATCATGCTGTATTATGCTGAACCAAACTGTTTTGTTAATCATTGACTGGTTGATGCTTCACCTTGTACATACTGCTATCATTCACATGCTGAGCAGTCCATATTGACTTACCATGTACCATGCTTGATCACCCTATTTCACCATGAATTTTTGTTCGGCACTAGGCTTGTATATGTGAACACTTTACATCTTCATACTGAATTTGACTTGAGATCTGGGCTAACTTGTTTGTGAACATTTTGACTTGTGCTTATGCCATGCTTGAGCTTGTTTGGGTTAAAATGTTGTATTGTTGCATTTGAAAAACAGATCTGCGCCTTTGTTGAGTCGTCTCGACCATTCAAGCACGGTTGCTTGACCAAATTTGAACATCATAGTTATTGCTGGAAAATTTGAGCCATGTACACTTGTGTTTGCTGTTTTGATATGCTGACTTGAATTCATTGATGTTTTTGGGTTGCCTCGACCACATTGTTTATTGTTGCACCGAGTCGAGATGGTCCCGTGGCTACTCCTCAGTTGCGTGCTAATTGGCAAGGCAATGAACACTTGTATATCTACACACGTTCGTATTTGCAGCCATCAGACAAGATTTCATGTCCCTGTACTATAAATAGTCAAACTGACTAGACACAGATAAATAAGATCAAGTCATGAAAAACGATGAGAAAAACACCAGAAAACTGAGGCAAATATAATTTTAAAAATATAATTTATATTCACATGTATTTCGAAAATTATTTCTGTTCCATGTACTATGTGTGTTTCTGTATATGATAGGTATGAAGATGATGACTGGGCTGAAGTGTTGTAAAGGCTGATGTCTGAATACCGAAGTTGATAGTGAAGAATATGCAAAAGCATCTGTATATAAGTGTAACTGAATGTATACATAAAATTGTATAACTGAGTGACAATGTTACAGTAAGGAGCAGTGTTTGAATGTATAATGAGAGAATTGCACTGGTATTTGTAATAAACAAATTTATTTGAAATAAAATATTATTTTATTGTTGTCAAACAAAATTGTCTATTTTATTCAGTTTATTTACAAGTACAATCTTCTGTGAATGTATATGAAATGTGAAATATTGGTGAAGTGTACAAATAGTGGAGTTGTACAACTATATTGTTTAAATATTGAAATAAACTATTATATTTAAACAAAATACTGTGTAAATATCTAATTGTCTATACAGTTGTATTTTATTTCAATATAAATATTATATTCTTGTCTGTGATGATATATGAAACAGTACCGCAACAAACACATTTAAAATTATATATATTTGGTTGTCATCATCAAACAAAGATCATATAATTGTGTATACAACACCGTTATATACAACAATCTCCCCCTTTTGATGATGACAAACAAATATTAAGATTTTGAATACAGTAAATTTGTTTGACAATGAATTTTGAACTCCCCTTATTTATTAGCTCCCCCTACAACAGAAAAGTCCCTCTATAACTGTGCATGAGTGAAATGAACTGAATATTTATGAATTTTCAAAAATAAAAATATCTATAAAATATTCACTCATAAATCAAAATCTCAATTCATTCTCCCCCTTTTGTTATCATCAAAAAGATTCAGAATCTTAAAATACAGATGAAAATTGACTAGAAATATAATTTCATCTTAAGAGGAAGAACAAACGTCATAAATCTTAATCAGCCAAACAAAAATCATAATGTTCTAAGAACTAGTGGCATATTTCACATTGTAGAATGACGGATTTACGATGAAAGTATAGAAATGGAGAGAGTTTAAAAATAAGAATATTTTCTAATATTTTCCAAAAGAATTTTATAAAATTGAGCACAAAAACAGTGCTGAATTTGGACTATAATTAATAATTCAATTTAAGTGACAAAATCATATAATCTCAAATCCCAATACTAGTCAGTCAACAAATCATAATATGTCATAATATTTCAACACATTTCACAAATAGAAGATGGATTGATAGTCTGGTTTTTCACACACCAAGGAGAATTTCATAATAATTTATTTAGCAATCGAGTCCTTTTTTTTATATTTAAGAACTCACTGACCACGCATAACCAGATCTTGGATTTTTAAATGAGATCAGTTATAGCTTAAATTATAAGTAATATGTTAACCATGCATGACCAGAGCTTGGATTTTTAAATGAGATTAGAGACAAACTTTTATTTATTAATTAAATATTTATCATTTCAACTTTAAAAGGAAAAACTCCTCGGTATATAAAACCAATATATAGATGATAGAAAATGGGATAGTACATAAATGAACTGTGAAATAAATTTCTAAATTAATTATATTATGAAATATGATCGATTGTACCGAGAACATTGAAAAATTTCAATTGTCACTAATTCTGAATAATAACATAACCACAATTCCACCATAAATTTTTTCACTGTTTATTCAAGATGATTTTTTAAATATATTTAACTCTCCACATTTATATAAAATTATCATGGATGGCAGAATGATGGTAGATAAAGGAGATGGTCGTGAAATAATTGCCAATTCAAAGATATTATAATAAATTTTCAACCATCATGAAAATATAAATAAAATCTCCTATTGTTGTGAAATATACTACAGTCACGATTCATCACAATTTCAAAATCTGATAATCATTTTAATGAATTATAAATACAGTTCAATTTGGATATTGATTTCAATTTCTGAATGAATAATCAATAAATAATTTTAAAATTGAAAATCAATTACAAGAGGAATATGGAAGAATATATACAAGGCAATAGGAACCAAAAAAAATATACACACAAAAAGAACAGCACTTCTAATCTGATTCAACTTGATGTCTCTATTAATGAGGATTTTTAAAATGACACAGAGACGAACAAGGATGTCATAGACAAAAGAATTTTAATAACAAGGTCCAAGCAGAAAAAACTAACAAATTACTTTCATTTATCAGAGCATGGTATGTATTTGATACCCAAACAAGCAGTCACCAAAAAAAAATTTTCAAGAACAATATATGAGCAGCACAAAAGTCATTTTCAAAGCAGACTTGTCAAGGAGAGGTTTCAAAGATATTTCAGACATTCAAAGAATGGTTCATGATCCAAGACTAATTATATGGTTTTTTAAATCATTTGAATGAATTGTGGAAAATCAAGATTCAATGAATCAATCACACCAAATTATAAATTTCAAATCCAATATATGTATGAGATTATATAAATCTACAATTTGAAATGACTTTAAACAAACACATATTCAAATCAAATAATCATGAAATAACAGTGAGTTTTAAGACCAAATTGTCAAAGAATTTTCACAAATATTTCTGATAAGTACAAGAGTAATTTTAGATCATTTACATCAGACTTGAGAGATATTCATGATCTAGAAAAATTAGATAATAATTTATTTGAAATCACTTGAACCAATGTCAAGTTTGAGATATAATGAATTAATCACACAAGGTTGAAAATTTCAAGCTTAGGGGGTATGTGAAATTAAAAATATTCAAGAATTTCAGATGATTTCAAATAAACAAATTTCAACCATACTAATCATGAATACAAAATGAATTACAAGATGTATCACTAAGATTTAAGACAAACTAAAATATCCAAGCCAATATAAAAATCAATGAAATTTTCACAACTGATAAGTAGCAGAGTGTTGTAATGAGTATATTATTTGAAGCCTTCCTAAAACGAATTAGAAGAAACCCAAAACAGTAGACGTGTGTGGAATTTCATTCAATTTACAGATGTTCAAAATTTAGAATTCAAATCAACAGTGTTCAATTTGACAAGAATACATCAACACCATTATGAATTCAGAAAATAGAAGATAAACTTCAAAACAATTGCAGATATCTACAAGATTAAATTCAAGATTTGATAATAATTAAGACATTAGAGTTTTATACAAATGAAGTGAATTTCCAGAAAAAATGAATTCTACAATTGGAAGTTTAAGAAAGTCCAAGAAGCTATAAAGATATGACAGTGGCAAATCGAAACAAGAAAAATAAACAGAAGGGACAGAGGGAGAAATAAACAAAGAAAAAAAATATATAGGATATTTACAAAGATGAGTTTAGAGGTTATACCTGAAATTGACGTGTTTAAATAATCTCTAACTCAGCAAATCTTGGCCAAGGAACTGTAATGAATAAAGAAATATAGAACAACTTGAAATCAATCTCTTTTCAGCACAACAATTCCACAACCACCTTCGTTACCTAACAGTTTAAAGGATCGAGTGGTCAAACAAAATTTGTAAAACCACTCACAATTGTATTCATATGTTTTTGTATGCAGACTTGTTTGTATAACAAACCATTAGAATTAACTTTTGTACCCTTAGGAACCCTAATCTATTTGATTTTAACAAAACACATTTTATTTTCTTTTGGGATCCAAGAATGTACCAATGGATTGTTATAAAACAAATCCTCATCTCGATTGTGATTTAAAAATCCTTTGAAGTTTTCAGAGTTTAAATTTTCAAAACAAACATTTCCAAAGTGGTTTAAGGAATTTATAAAATTATTAGAATTCCGCTTTCCAAAACAATTTGTTTTTTCAAAACCAAGACCATTCTTATTTCCTAGAGAAAGTTGATTTTTCAACAACATATTCAAATATTTTTCTCCTATTCAAAAATGTTTTAAACTCAATTCAAGATCATTGATCTTGGATTTAAGATCAGAATTTTCTTTTATCAAATTTGAACGACGATTAATGCTGATCTTTCTCTTTTCAGTATCATTTTGTTTCAAAACCAAGTTTTCATTTTTAAGCAATTTTATTTTGGTTTTGGATTCAAAAATCTCAGATTCAAACTGAATTTGTTTTTCAAATTGTTGTTTCTCTGAATTCTTGAATTTTTCAATCTCGTTTTCAAGCTATTTCAAAACAGAATCAGTTTTCAACAAACTATCTTTTTCAGCAATTTCATGTTTGGAATTTTTGATAGTCTTTTGTAAAGAATTGTTTGCATCTTTCGGCTCAATCTCGTTATGTTTTAGAGTCATAATTTCTTCTTCAAGTCTTTGAATGTTATTATTGAGGTGAACGAGATCAGAGTTTAATTTCAAACAATTTTCACAATCCGAATTTTCTAATTTTATGACATTTGTAGATTCTGAATCCAAACAGTTAATTTTGCTATTCAACTTGTGATTTTTAGATTTTAAAGATTTTTTTTTACCATGAAGATTATCAATGATTTTTGTTAAACCAGTACACATATAAACCAAATCTTCACATGAGAAGCTTTCAGTTTCATTGTCTGTTGAGTCTCCGTCGTCTGATATACTTGAACTTTCATATGTTTCTTCTTCCGAGCATAGATCTGAATCTGAATTGATCTTCTTGGGTTTTGAGCTATTATTGTCAATTCTTCCACACCTCGCATCGAGAGTATTCAATATTTCCTAAGCAGTTATACAATGAAAGATAATGCTATACTGAACATCATCAATATAAGAATATAAAATATGAATAGCATGAGAATTTAACCCAATATCATTTCTACTAATCATATCATATCGATTAATAACAGTATCCCAACATTTAACATCAGTAGATTTTAAATATAACTCCATTTCTAGTTAACAATTTAAAAAATCTATACCATTAAAAATAGATGGAATATGACTGGACTAACTCTCAAAGGACTGACAACTAAGATTCATCATTTCTCTAGAGTTAAAGAAAACACCTTCTCTGATACCAATTGTTGGATCTACATTAACCCTAGAGGGGGTGAATAGGGTTTATCACAGTTTATCGCTAAATAAAAATCTAATGGGATATAAAATAATAAACAAATCACAGAATGCAGCAGAAAGGAAATAACCGCAGAGATATCCAGCTTCGGCAAAACCCTGCCTACTACTGCATTCTTAAGGTTTCTACTAGGTGATAGAACAGATCCCGCTTACAAGACCATGTAAACTCGCACTCCCTGCTCCTGTGCTAACCCTACGCTCAAAACCCTGGACTGACCGATATACCCTCGATCAGATTTCCTCTGATTACGACCCTGTAACCAGTAACATAGATTTTATAGACTCTAGCAACTGTCAGTCAACATCCAGACTGAATTCCCTAATTTGACAAAGTAGAAAAAAAAGTCGACGATTACAAAGAAAAGAAAAATACAAAATAAATAAATAAAAACAAAACCCTAGGAGTTAAAATAAAGGGTCATCCCCTTTTCAACTTGAAACATGGTCGACCCTTTGTATAGTGTTGCACCCCTCATTTGTTTTGCCCGATTATTTTGCTTCTAAGGAAATAAAAATGGCGGCGACACTAGGGTTTTCTCAATTCTTCCCAAATCCAGATCGATTTGATGATGAAATTGGTTCGATGGTGCCTTGAATCGAAAGGATGCTTTCAGTTCTTTGATGGCTTTGATCAATCGGTTTAAGATTTTTCTCTGGCAGTCAAAACCCTAAAAATTTATGAGTAATTTTATCCTGAATCCTTTGAATCGTTCTTTTTGGATTTCGATGCTATGCTGATGATGTAAATGGTGATAATATATAGGATTGAGAAACCCTAACTTAGCTCTGATTTCAATCATATTACTTGATCTGAAATTTTGTTTGTTTCCTCTTTTTAATTCTCGGATGAAATGAATTTCTTGTGTGAGCTTGAGTATTTTTCTGAACAATTTTTGAAAATAAAACTTGCCCAGAATTTTTTTGCGTTGATTCCTTCTTTGATGCCTTCGGTTTTGAAAAAGGTTTAGCAATACTTAAAAAGTGGAGTTTCTGGATTTTTCTCCTTTGAATGAATGAATCCACAAAATAACTGATTTTGAATTGTTGCCCTTTATTCACTCGAGTAGTGAAAATTTACAAAAAGAAATCAAACTGATATAAGCTAAAAAAATGATTTCTTTCCAAATGTTGCTCCTTTGATTTTCCTGGAAATCCTCTGTTTTCATGATGACTTTGTCAGATGATATTCATTTCTCGAAAGCTTTAAAATGTTGCCACAAAATACTTGAGTCACCTTTCTAGAAATCATATACATTGACATGTTTTTCTTTGCGCAATTTGTACTTGCTAGCTTTGCATAATTTGTGAATGATTTCTTGTCAAGTTTACTTCATTTCTGGTTTTAAGAAAAACTTGCCATATATGTGTATATGCCCAATACACCATGCTATATTTTCCTTAAAAAAAAGATGTTCTATTCCTGAAATTTGTGTGATTGAGTTGTTTGTGCCTTTCCAAAAAAAATTACTTGTCAAATATGAAATTCAACGAATACTTTGTCGAAACTGGAAACAACTTTAAATCATGAAAGCCAATTGATTCCAACTTGCTTCACTCTAACTTGGGTTAAACATGCCTGTAGTCTTTTTGAACCTAGTGTTGTATGTATACATCCTTGAACCATCCTTCTTGTATATATTTTGCTGATTTTTCTACTTGAACCTGCCATAATCCTGTGCAACCATCCTTATTTGCTGTGTCCTGAAAAGCATTTGAATCATTCATGTATTTATTCCTTGTTCGACCATGTCAGATGCACTTGAACTTCTCTTCTTTTTCATTCTAGCACATCATGTTGTATTGTGCTGAATCAAACTATTTTGTTAATCATTGACTGGTTGATGCTTCACCTTGTACATGCTGCTATCATTCACATGCTGAGCAGTCCATATTGACTGCACCATGCTTCATCAACCTATTTCACCATGAATTTGTGTTCGACACCAGGCTTGTATTTGTGAACACTTTACACCTTCATACTGAATTAGACTTGAGATCTAGGCTGACTTATTTGTGAACATTTTGACCTGTGCTTATGCCATGCTTGAGCTTGTTTGGGCTGAAATGTTGTATTTTTGCATTTGAAAAATAGATCTGCACTTTTGTTGAGTTCTCTCGAACATTCTTGCTCTATTGCTTGACCAAATTTGAACATCATTGCTATTGCTGAAAAATTTGAGCCGTGTACACTTGTGTTTGTTGTTTTGATATGCTGACTTGAATTCATTGATGTTTTTGGGTTGCCTCAACCACATTGTTTATTGTTGCACTAAATTGAGATGGTCCACGTGGCTACTCCTCTGTTGCACGCTGATTGGTGAGGAAATGCACACGTGCACATCTATACACGTGTGTATATGCAGCCATCAGACAAGATATCTTGTCCCTGTACTATACATATACAAACTGACTAGAGATAGATAAATAAGATCAAGTCATGAAAAATGATGAGAAACACACCAGAAAACTAAGGCAAATAAAATTTTAAAAATAAAATTTATATTCAAATGTATTTTGAAAATTATTTCTTTTCCATATACCGTGTGTTTGTGTTTGTTTGCATGACAGGTATGAACATGATGACTGGGCTGACAATGAAGTGCTGTGGAGACTGAAGACATAAGTTGATAGTGAAAAATATACAAAAGCATCTGTATATGAGTGTAAATGAATGTATATATAAAATTGTATAACTGAGTGACAATGTTATAGTGAGGAGCAGTGAATGAATGTATAATGAGAGAACTGTACTAGTATTTGTAATAATTTGAGATAAAATATTATTTTATTGTTGTCAAACAAACTTGTCTATTTTATTCAGTTTATTTACAAGTACAATCTTCAGTGAATGTATATGAAATGTGAAACATTAGTGAAGTGTACAAATAGTGGAGTTGTATAGCTGTATTGTTTGAAAATTGAAATGAAATATTATATTTAAACAAAATACTGTGTAAATATCTGATTGTCTGTACAGTTGTATTTTATTTGAATATAAATATTATATTCCTATCTGTGATGATATATGAAACAGTACAGCAACAAACACATTTAAAATAATATATATTTGGTTGTTATCATCAAACAAAAATCATATAATTATGTATACAACACCGTTATATACATCGGATGTAACAAACTGAATTCCGATAGACCGTATTTTTTTCTTTAAAAAATCTAATCCATTAATACTCGTGTTGGTTTGCTCTGGTATCCAACAGAAAAGAAAGAGATATAAAATATATCAGAGCTCAGAAAAACATCTCATAGTGGAATGGATAAAATATAATGTAATCAAAATATAACCTTACCGTGGTAATAATACTGCCTAACCAGTATCCAAAGCTATCATATCTCTGCCTAAAATCTAACCTGCGAGTATGTTATGAGGAGGGGGTCAGAACACAAGTTCTGGTGACTGGATTTAAATTATACATTTTGTACAATCCTACATATAATATTCAGTTATATTTTCTTGTTTATTAGGTTGCTTGGGTTATCAGCACTCAAGGCTTACACACACGTCGTACCCATCTACTTCCCAATGGATTAACCTAATACAGTATATATGTAGCTACACACTGCTAGTATTTAAGTACACCCCATGGTACCCCACTCGCATGGTCTCCATCATAATGCCACTGAAATGTACGCAGTCCTTCATTCGTCGCTAGAGTGACATACGGATCTCTATACAACAAGGTTACGTTTCACATATATCTGTCATTACTATGCTACGTAAGCCTACGGATTGCCACCTTCGATCAAATCTGATTCCATCATAGATTAATGCCCTCAAGTCTATGATACACCACCCAAAGTAGACATGCATGTATTTAGACTTTCCCACGTACGTATCATCAATCGTATTCGATGCCTTTACCTCACATACCCTCTAATGTGCTCCGAGTTCCATGGCTGGGCTGTACAAGAAACATGAAATTCTGTCGGGAGCTTTTCCATATCTATACAGGTCCGCCTTTAAGAGCCTCAAAATACAGATATCCTTCAGGTTTGTTTTTCATGGTGTCTATGGACCTACCTCGGCCCCTCCCGAAACTACTTAAGACTACAAGAGCTAAGAGACTTACCCTATCAAACAATCTAAATATTCAGTTGGCATCTCCCCTCAACCATTGTGCCTCGATAGTGAAAAGTGGATGGCGTCTTGGGTTTAGCTCTAGTATTTTCACATTACATAGGCTGCCGATGACGGGTACCCGACAATCTACTATCCTTTTTGGTCCTGACCCCGCCTCCCTGTTGAGGCGATCGCTGAGTCACCCAAGTGTTACATCGTCATAACTTTCTGACTGCAAATCTAGTTTTGCAGTCAAGGCTACTCACCAGGTAGTTACGCGCAGACCAACCTCTATAAGCACAGCCCGAACACTACACCACCACAAAGGACTACCAGGGGCACCTTCCACATCCTAGGTGTAATAACCCGAAAATCTGGGCCAGTTTAAAATTTTTATTTTGGCAATTTTAGTGAATTTTGAATATTTAAAATAGATTATTTTAAATAATATCGACGAGAAATTTATTTTGAATATAATTCGATGTATATATTTATATACGTCGTCGTTAGAATATAAATAATTATATATAATTATAAATAAAATTGAAAATGGCGCGGTAGTTCGATAATTCGATTTCAAACTTCAATTGAATGTACCGGGTGCAAAACAATCCGGATTTTAGTGAAACCAAAAACATTAGGATCTAATTGATAATATCTTTCTAACAGATGTAAGAAACTGAGATTTCACTTTAAAAATTGAGAGATATGTCCAGTTGAAAATTCTGAATAGTCGCTATGGAATTCAGGCCCTTAAAAATGGACATTTTGCAAATGACCTCGGATTTCGACGAAACCAGTTTTGTTAGGTCCGTGATGTCGAATTATTGCTAGGTTTCAAATTTCATAATTTTTCAAATCAATATGTGAGCATGGCAAAGGAAAACGTGTTTTGACCATTTCAGTTGATTTTAATCGACTGGGAATTGACCATTTTTCCAACGGTCTCAGAATTCGACGAAACTAGTTTTGTTAGGACCGTATCGTCAATACGAAGCTAGAAAATATTTTTCTGGAATTTTTCTAGTTAGTATGTGACCCCGGTAATTTGAAATGCACGTTTAAAATTCAATATTGCGATTTAAGTGTAAATTTAAATGAAACTGATTGTAACGATCGAACCAGCGTACGATACATATCCCATTGTGTTCGGAATGGGGGTAAAACGCTATGGACGACAGGCGGTGGGCCTCGTTTCGAGGTCATATGTAAAAGTCAACCCTTGTGCATAATTTAAGTAATTAAATAATAAAATAAAATATTAAAAAAATAAACTTCTCCCCTTTTCTTCTGCCTTGGCCCCCCCCCCGATCATTTATCCAGAAAAAAAAAAAAAAGGAAAAAAAAAAAAGAACCTAAAACCCTAATCGGAGCCGCCGCTTGACCGACGAAGCCGCCGCCGAACCCTTCGCCTGAGCCGCCCTCGACTCCTCCTCCTCCCACCGAACGAACCATCGAACAACCCCTCGAGACACCCAATCGCGACATCCAATCGAGCAACCCCCGAAGACATCGTGGCACCTTCGAGCGCGATCACCAACCCTGCCGCCGCCTCCTCCCTGGGCCACCGTCGACGCGACTGCCACCCTTCGATCCTCCGCCCCTCTTCCTGCTTCACCTCCGCCTACACCGATACCCCCCCTTTTTTTCTTCGCAGAACTGTAAGTTGTTTTTTTTTATTTTGTTTTACTTTTATTTTATATAAATAGAAAATTAAATACTGTTTTTATTTTAAATTTCAAAACTAATTTCTGATTTTTATTTTTAGATTTTAAGGTGAAAGATTTAAACTTTAAATTTAAAAAGGTGAAAACTTTAAATTTAAAAAGGTGAAAACTTTAAATTTAAAAAGGTGAAAACTTTAAATTTAAAAAGGTGAAAACTTTAAATTTAAAAAGGTGAAAACTTTAAATTTAAAAAGGTGAAAACTTTAAATTTAAAAAGGTGAAAACTTTAAATTTAAAAAGGTGAAAACTTTAAATTTAAAAAGGTGAAAACTTTAAATTTAAAAAGGTGAAAACTTTAAATTTAAAAAGGTGAAAACTTTAAATTTAAAAAGGTGAAAACTTTAAATTTAAAAAGGTGAAAACTTTAAATTTAAAAAGGCGAAATCTTTATATAGAAAATAGCGTAATAAAAATATAATTTTTATCTATATAGTAGCGTAATAAAAACTCGATTTTTATATGTTGAACTTTGAAATAAAAACTCGATTTTTATATATTGAATAGCGAAATAAAAATTCGATTTTTATATATACAGTGGCTACGGGCGACGAAGCTGACGAAGATGCGAAAACGGCGAAGACTTCTGCAAATGAAGTGCTGTGGAGCTTGGATAGCTTTCGGTGAGAACTTCTCACTCTTAATTCTCTTTTTCTAGATATATATATATATACTAGGATGCAGACGGTGCTTATTAGAAGCACCCGACACCCGTCCACATACCATGGACTTGTTTGTTTGGATGTTTGGTGATTGATTGAGATATTGGTTTGAATGTGGTTTGTGGTGTGAAAAATCGAATCGATAAATTGGTTAGGATTAGACGTGCGCCGTCATAAGGCGAAGGAGTAAGACTAGGTTAGACTCTTACTCCAAATTTTGTGGTTTGCATAACGAAAGTGATTTGATTGATGTGTGAATGGCGTGGGCCTTCACTAGACCGGGGATAAGGCTAGGCCTTGTCCCGTTTCTAGTATCGTGCCGTTATGCCGCCGAAGTTTTCTAAAATATGTTAGACAAAATAAAAATATCATTTTTATTGTGTAAATAAAATGAATAGAAATTCAAGTGTTGAAATAGAATATTTTATCGTTAAAAATAATTTTTAACGTGAAAGTGAATAAATAAAATATTTATAAACAAATCGGCCGATTTGTTTATATACACTGATTTGACTGATATTGATTGGGTTGATAAATTTTACACATCGCCCAACTGCACAAATAAAATCTGTGTTTGATTGTTTGAAACCCCACACGGGTGTTGGGATGAAATTTGAAGTTCACTCATCCTGATTGATCAAATATGTCGATCGATTGATTGACAGGCTGTTATAAGCGTTAGATATCGATATTTGATGCTTATACAGTGTAGTGCACTTTGGTTGATGGTTGATTATTTTCGACGCTATTATATACATGTGTTGTATGGAATCCATATAATTAACACTATATGGTGATTGATTGGGCCTCATTCCAATCGGGAAAATAATGAATATTATAAAAGAAAATTCATGTGTTGAATATAAAGAAAATAGTCATGTGTTGACGATGTTCATG
Organism: Allium sativum; assembly: GCA_030737875.1. Classification (NCBI taxonomy): domain Eukaryota; kingdom Viridiplantae; phylum Streptophyta; class Magnoliopsida; order Asparagales; family Amaryllidaceae; genus Allium; species Allium sativum. Next base: position 479,137,959 of record CM060926.1, on the reverse strand, counting down.
TGTTGAGTGAAATATTTTAAATAAAATAAATTACATCTTTATCATATTTAAAATTAGAACTACTTCCTAGTAGAAGTCTAATTAAAATCAAACGATAGATACCATAGTTTTATAAAATATTTTACATAACAAAAATAGTGATGTGTTGACAGTACTCATGTGTTGAGATTAATCGTGTGATGAAAGAAATATAGATTCATGTGTTGAATGGGATAAATATTCATTTGTTGGATAGAATAAAGGAGTTTTGAAAAATATAAAGCCGTGTTGATTAGAGATGCGTTATTTCGACGTGAACGATATTTATATCGATTTTATTCGTTTTACAACGAATATTGAAAGGTGATTTCAAAACTAAATATTTTGAAATGAAATTCAATTGAATTAGATTAAAATTCGAATTGAATAGGAAGTGAATTTGAATTTGAATAAAATAGGAATGAATTGAATTGAAAACGATTTCGAAATGAATTGAATTGAAAACGATTTCGAAATGAATTGAATTGAAAACGATTTCGAAATGAATGGAATTGAAAACGAATTCAAATTGAATTGAAAGTGAATTGAAATGAATTCAAATTGAATTGAAATTTGAATTGAATAGAAATGAATTTTAAAACGAATTTATAGAGAAGATTTCAATTTTGATTTGAATTGAAATGGAAGTTGAAATTGCTTTTGAAACGAATTCAAAACTATTTTTAAAATTCGTTTTAAAAGGAAATCGACGAAATATATATAATATATATATTATATATATAATGGCCTGAATAGAACGCGCCGCGCCGCGGCAGTTCGTGAATTTCGACCATTTATTTCAAACGGACATTGCGGGAGATCCGACCGCCGGATTCTCCTAAAACCGGAACCGTTGGGTTCGTATTGAAAAGAGCTTTCCAATGAATATTAGAAATTTGAAATCTAACGGTTGGATTTGGAATTATGTCCAAATCAAATTCGAAAAAGGTCGCTGTAAGTGCAGTTCGATGGCCGTTGTTGGAAATCGACTGTACGGGCCTTGATAAAATTATTAAAAATATCTATAATTTGTGTAAAAGTATAATATGTGAATTGGAAAGATTTGGGCTGGAAAATTCCACATTTGAAAAGATAAAAATAGATTTTTATCGAAATGAACTAGTTTTGAACTAGAATTGAAATCAATTTATTTTTAAAATAAATAAATTGAATTTGAAAGTGATTTTGAAAATAATCGATAATTTCCAATACGTGGATTGGACTGGAGCTGAATCGAAATTATCTTCGGGATATTTCGATGTTGGATTTCGTGACTATACAAATATTGTTATGGGGATTTGAAAGATATTTTATATCGTTATTTCCAATACGATATTTGTTGGTTTCAGAATTTGATATTGAATATAAGCCGATATATTTTCTATTCAGAGCCTTGTATTTAATATCAAATGTGATTTGGTTTGTCGTGAATCGTGTTTTTGATGACATTGGTTCTTTAACCCAGTTAAAGGCAGGATATTGATTTTTGAAAAGATTAAAACTAAGTGGAGTTTTAATGAATCTTTAATTAGATTAAAATGTGAATTGATAATTTAAATTATCAAATCTGAAAGGTGATCGAGAGTGGAGTACCACCAGTTTTGCTCCAATGCGATAGTTGAATCTTTAATTAGATTTGAACGTGAAATGGTAATTAATTTTACCGATAACACAGTGGTGTTAGTTGTGGAGTATTACCAGTTTTCTCCATGGGATATAGGTTGGGATTGGGAAATAAAATAAATAATTACTTCGGTGTGGTTCGTTAATCCCGACTAGTTTGAAATGATATCCATAGGAGGATTAAAGAATAAATTTAGAAGAATTTATCTTGGATAAAATTAATGGGAACCTTTCCCTAAGAATGTGATTTTGTGGATAAGATAATATTCTAAATTGGAATGAGCCGTTTGTTGTGTTTGTGTAACATTCGTTTATTATATACGTGGGTTATTCAGAAAGGCCGGGTTTATACCCATTCTGAATAACCGATTCGACGAGATGTCGAAGATGAAGACGGTGGTTGAAGACCGGAAGTCTTCACATCGTTTGGGTGATTACTGATGATCTTGATTGGGCTGTACACCCAGGATGAGGGAATCAGTTGGTGATCGTCCAGACGTACCTGGAGATGGATGGATATGCGAGGAAAGTGCCTCCGGTTTCGTTCAGACCCAGAACGAACTTGTAAATGGATTGTGTGTCTGACATTGAATTTTATTCTGTGTTGATTGATCTCTATTAAATATACATCTGTTTGGCGGCGGAGAATTTATTCTCTTGCTTAACGCCCTTCTCTGAGACGTACGAGCTCAGAGGTTGTATATCGATGGACATCAGTCGCATGGAGTGAATTGCCAGTGTGGCATGCGTAAGTGGCAATTGATCAAGGCTTCTGTTGAAAAGCAAAGTCTTGTGGTTGATGATCAAAGCACGGCCTGTGTGGCGTAGCTTTGTGTATAACGTGAATCCGCGAGCCTCACAGCCCGGGATGGTGGTAAACTGATGGTTTGATCAGTATACATTTTTAGTGTAGTGGATTCGGTCGACCGATATTGAGCTTTGTGCTCGGAGGGATAGAGTAAGCGGTGTTTTCTCTTGCTGGGACGTAAGCCGCGGTGATACTTGAGTCCCAAAAGTGCGGGTGTGCATAGCGGTGTTTTCTCTCGCTGAGACGTAAGCCGCGGTGATTTGTACTACGCGATAGATCCTTCGAATCAGGAGCCACCATGATGGAAATCCAATTTCCAATACGTGTATTTCGGCTTTATTTGTAGAGCCTAGTATGGCGACATAGTGGGATGGGGCACTCATGCCGTCTATGATTTATATTTATGATTGAAATTGTTTTTGACACTATACACTTATTATAGTATCAAATGATTTGTTTTAACCGTATCAAGCATTCTTTGGCTGTTATAAGGGAAAACCCTATCCTCGGCTGCGTTGCATTGTGTGATGGGACCTGGGTCTTATAACAGCTTCATTTTTCTTTATTTAGCATTGCGCTGTTTGTTTCATGCACTAGTATTCTTGGGAGGAAACCCGTTCCGTGTTATACGGCGTGGTCCCTTGATTTACCTAATGATTTAAAATAAAGATCAATAACTGTTTTAGTTCTCACACCAGTCACATGACTGACCTGGAGTTTATTGTTTTAACCTAAACTCTGGGTGCCCTTATTTTGACACGGGCAGCTAGTAGTTTTGGTTTTGCAGATTTTTATTCACAGGATCCTGGTTTTCAGCTGGAACGATATCCGGAAAGCTTTGTATCCGTATATCTCTTCTAGTTGTAGATTGTATTATTTTCCGCTGCGATGTATTTAAATGTAATTTAAATCTCTGATATTTCTGTGTAATATTCATTTATACTCTGTATATTCTTGTAATCTGATGCATTGTTGTAATAACAGTGAAATGTTCTTCTGTTTGCGTTCTGATTTGTCTTGTCCTCACAGTAATTCGTTCTTTCTCATCTCTTCGGAGACCGGGGAAGTTTCGGGTCGCTTCATTTGGTATCAGAGCTTTGGTTTACAGAGCTCGAGAACAAGACACATTAGAACCATACGAAAGAATTCATCAGATATTGGATTAGTAATATCCAATTAGAATGACTCGTTAGAGATAGGATCAGTAGTATCCTAGAACGAGTGTGAAGAGTATATTTTTCAAATGAAAACAATTTTGTTTTGAAAATTTAAATCATTTTATACGTATTTGAATATTTATTTATTTTGAATATGGACAATCGAGTATATATAGATTTCGCGTATACGCGTCATGAACGTATATTCGAAGTTTTAATATACTGGGTAGATATAGAATCACATTCTAGACACCTGGAGATGGTTCTGATGATTGATATATCATCATCAGAATTTATGTTCGTGTTTCGAAGGTGTGATATCTATATATTTCCATTAGACTGGTGTGAGAACCAAAACTTATATAGTTAGAACACATTGTTGTGAATTGGCATCAAAAACATGATTTTTGTATATGTATCAAATTTATGAATTTGAAACTCTAATTCACTAATTGATTGATGTTTGTGTTGTTTGTTTAATTGTTTGCTAATTTTAACCATTTATGCCTAATTGTACCAAATATTGAATTATATCGACAATTGGTCGCATTTGCTTGCATATACATATACTTATATTGAACAGGTCATAGCAAGGAGGCTAGAGCCAGAGAATAAAATTTGTTTGCCCGACAAATAGGTACATGTTTACTACATAATTTCCTGTTTTGTTTGGGTGATGATGATTTTGTGAGCCTATTGGCTAGCCGCTTGGCTTTTTCTTTTTCTTTTTGAGATCTGAAGGACCGGGGAAGCTATTTGAAATTCCCCGATGCTCCCGGTGCAGGGGAGGTTATGGCGAAATTTTTCGAAAATTTAGGGTGTTAGCCAAATTTTTGAAATTTTGAAAATTCTCAGAAACTAAAAAGTTGGAGAATGCAAGCCAGATCGAACGTAGAGTTAATTAATCAAACCACTTTCGACTTTGTTCCTTTTCGGGGACGAAAAGTTTTAAGTGGGGGAGATTGTAATAACCCGAAAATCTGGGCCAGTTTAAAATTTTTATTTTGGCAATTTTAGTGAATTTTGAATATTTAAAATAGATTATTTTAAATAATATCGACGAGAAATTTATTTTGAATATAATTCGATGTATATATTTATATACGTCGTCGTTAGAATATAAATAATTATATATAATTATAAATAAAATTGAAAATGGCGCGGTAGTTCGATAATTCGATTTCAAACTTCAATTGAATGTACCGGGTGCAAAACAATCCGGATTTTAGTGAAACCAAAAACATTAGGATCTAATTGATAATATCTTTCTAACAGATGTAAGAAACTGAGATTTCACTTTAAAAATTGAGAGATATGTCCAGTTGAAAATTCTGAATAGTCGCTATGGAATTCAGGCCCTTAAAAATGGACATTTTGCAAATGACCTCGGATTTCGACGAAACCAGTTTTGTTAGGTCCGTGATGTCGAATTATTGCTAGGTTTCAAATTTCATAATTTTTCAAATCAATATGTGAGCGTGGCAAAGGAAAACGTGTTTTGACCATTTCAGTTGATTTTAATCGACTGGGAATTGACCATTTTTCCAACGGTCTCAGAATTCGACGAAACTAGTTTTGTTAGGACCGTATCGTCAATACGAAGCTAGAAAATATTTTTCTGGAATTTTTCTAGTTAGTATGTGACCCCGGTAATTTGAAATGCACGTTTAAAATTCAATATTGCGATTTAAGTGTAAATTTAAATGAAACTGATTGTAACGATCGAACCAGCGTACGATACATATCCCATTGTGTTCGGAATGGGGGTAAAACGCTATGGACGACAGGCGGTGGGCCTCGTTTCGAGGTCATATGTAAAAGTCAACCCTTGTGCATAATTTAAGTAATTAAATAATAAAATAAAATATTAAAAAAATAAACTTCTCCCCTTTTCTTCTGCCTTGGCCCCCCCCCGATCATTTATCCAGAAACAAAAAAAAAGGAAAAAAAAAAAGAACCTAAAACCCTAATCGGAGCCGCCGCTTGACCGACGAAGCCGCCGCCGAACCCTTCGCCTGAGCCGCCCTCGACTCCTCCTCCTCCCACCGAACGAACCATCGAACAACCCCTCGAGACACCCAATCGCGACATCCAATCGAGCAACCCCCGAAGACATCGCGGCACCTTCGAGCGCGATCACCAACCCTGCCGCCGCCTCCTCCCTGGGCCACCGTCGACGCGACTGCCACCCTTCGATCCTCCGCCCCTCTTCCTGCTTCACCTCCGCCTACACCGATACCTCCCCTTTTTTTCTTCGCAGAACTGTAAGTTGTTTTTTTTTATTTTGTTTTACTTTTATTTTATATAAATAGAAAATTAAATACTGTTTTTATTTTAAATTTCAAAACTAATTTCTGATTTTTATTTTTAGATTTTAAGGTGAAAGATTTAAACTTTAAATTTAAAAAGGTGAAAACTTTAAATTTAAAAAGGTGAAAACTTTAAATTTAAAAAGGTGAAAACTTTAAATTTAAAAAGGTGAAAACTTTAAATTTAAAAAGGTGAAAACTTTAAATTTAAAAAGGTGAAAACTTTAAATTTAAAAAGGTGAAAACTTTAAATTTAAAAAGGTGAAAACTTTAAATTTAAAAAGGTGAAAACTTTAAATTTAAAAAGGTGAAAACTTTAAATTTAAAAAGGTGAAAACTTTAAATTTAAAAAGGTGAAAACTTTAAATTTAAAAAGGTGAAAACTTTAAATTTAAAAAGGTGAAAACTTTAAATTTAAAAAGGTGAAAACTTTAAATTTAAAAAGGCGAAATCTTTATATAGAAAATAGCGTAATAAAAATATAATTTTTATCTATATAGTAGGGTAATAAAAACTCGATTTTTATATGTTGAACTTTGAAATAAAAACTCGATTTTTATATATTGAATAGCGAAATAAAAATTCGATTTTTATATATACAGTGGCTACGGGCGACGAAGCTGACGAAGATGCGAAAACGGCGAAGACTTCTGCAAATGAAGTGCCGTGGAGCTTGGATAGCTTTCGGTGAGAACTTCTCACTCTTAATTCTCTTTTTCTAGATATATATATATATACTAGGATGCAGACGGTGCTTATTAGAAGCACCCGACACCCGTCCACATACCATGGACTTGTTTGTTTGGATGTTTGGTGATTGATTGAGATATTGGTTTGAATGTGGTTTGTGGTGTGAAAAATCGAATCGATAAATTGGTTAGGATTAGACGTGCGCCGTCATAAGGCGAAGGAGTAAGACTAGGTTAGACTCTTACTCCAAATTTTGTGGTTTGCATAACGAAAGTGATTTGATTGATGTGTGAATGGCGTGGGCCTTCACTAGACCGGGGATAAGGCTAGGCCTTGTCCCGTTTCTAGTATCGTGCCGTTATGCCGCCGAAGTTTTCTAAAATATGTTAGACAAAATAAAAATATCATTTTTATTGTGTAAATAAAATGAATAGAAATTCAAGTGTTGAAATAGAATATTTTATCGTTAAAAATAATTTTTAACGTGAAAGTGAATAAATAAAATATTTATAAACAAATCGGCCGATTTGTTTATATACACTGATTTGACTGATATTGATTGGGTTGATAAATTTTACACATCGCCCAACTGCACAAATAAAATCTGTGTTTGATTGTTTGAAACCCCACACGGGTGTTGGGATGAAATTTGAAGTTCACTCATCCTGATTGATCAAATATGTCGATCGATTGATTGACAGGCTGTTATAAGCGTTAGATATCGATATTTGATGCTTATACAGTGTAGTGCACTTTGGTTGATGGTTGATTATTTTCGACGCTATTATATACATGTGTTGTATGGAATCCATATAATTAACACTATATGGTGATTGATTGGGCCTCATTCCAATCGGGAAAATAATGAATATTATAAAAGAAAATTCATGTGTTGAATATAAAGAAAATAGTCATGTGTTGACGATGTTCATGTGTTGAGTGAAATATTTTAAATAAAATAAATTACATCTTTATCATATTTAAAATTAGAACTACTTCCTAGTAGAAGTCTAATTAAAATCAAACGATAGATACCATAGTTTTATAAAATATTTTACATAACAAAAATAGTGATGTGTTGACAGTACTCATGTGTTGAGATTAATCGTGTGATGAAAGAAATATAGATTCATGTGTTGAATGGGATAAATATTCATTTGTTGGATAGAATAAAGGAGTTTTGAAAAATATAAAGCCGTGTCGATTAGAGATGCGTTATTTCGACGTGAACGATATTTATATCGATTTTATTCGTTTTACAACGAATATTGAAAGGTGATTTCAAAACTAAATATTTTGAAATGAAATTCAATTGAATTAGATTAAAATTCGAATTGAATAGGAAGTGAATTTGAATTTGAATAAAATAGGAATGAATTGAATTGAAAACGATTTCGAAATGAATTGAATTGAAAACGATTTCGAAATGAATTGAATTGAAAACGATTTCGAAATGAATTGAATTGAAAACGATTTCGAAATGAATGGAATTGAAAACGAATTCAAATTGAATTGAAAGTGAATTGAAATGAATTCAAATTGAATTGAAATTTGAATTGAATAGAAATGAATTTTAAAACGAATTTATAGAGAAGAATTCAATTTTGATTTGAATTGAAATGGAAGTTGAAATTGCTTTTGAAACGAATTCAAAACTATTTTTAAAATTCGTTTTAAAAGGAAATCGACGAAATATATATAATATATATATTATATATATAATGGCCTGAATAGAACGCGCCGCGCCGCGGCAGTTCGTGAATTTCGACCATTTATTTCAAACGGACATTGCGGGAGATCCGACCGCCGGATTCTCCTAAAACCGGAACCGTTGGGTTCGTATCGAAAAGAGCTTTCCAATGAATATTAGAAATTTGAAATCTAACGGTTGGATTTGGAATTATGTCCAAATCAAATTCGAAAAAGGTCGCTGTAAGTGCAGTTCGATGGCCGTTGTTGGAAATCGACTGTACGGGCCTTGATAAAATTATTAAAAATATCTATAATTTGTGTAAAAGTATAATATGTGAATTGGAAAGATTTGGGCTGGAAAATTCCACATTTGAAAAGATAAAAATAGATTTTTATCGAAATGAACTAGTTTTGAACTAGAATTGAAATCAATTTATTTTTAAAATAAATAAATTGAATTTGAAAGTGATTTTGAAAATAATCGATAATTTCCAATACGTGGATTGGACTGGAGCTGAATCGAAATTATCTTCGGGATATTTCGATGTTGGATTTCGTGACTATACAAATATTGTTATGGGGATTTGAAAGATATTTTATATCGTTATTTCCAATACGATATTTGTTGGTTTCAGAATTTGATATTGAATATAAGCCGATATATTTTCTATTCAGAGCCTTGTATTTAATATCAAATGTGATTTGGTTTGTCGTGAATCGTGTTTTTGATGACATTGGTTCTTTAACCCAGTTAAAGGCAGGATATTGATTTTTGAAAAGATTAAAACTAAGTGGAGTTTTAATGAATCTTTAATTAGATTAAAATGTGAATTGATAATTTAAATTATCAAATCTGAAAGGTGATCGAGAGTGGAGTACCACCAGTTTTGCTCCAATGCGATAGTTGAATCTTTAATTAGATTTGAACGTGAAATGGTAATTAATTTTACCGATAACACAGTGGTGTTAGTTGTGGAGTATTACCAGTTTTCTCCATGGGATATAGGTTGGGATTGGGAAATAAAATAAATAATTACTTCGGTGTGGTTCGTTAATCCCGACTAGTTTGAAATGATATCCATAGGAGGATTAAAGAATAAATTTAGAAGAATTTATCTTGGATAAAATTAATGGGAACCTTTCCCTAAGAATGTGATTTTGTGGATAAGATAATATTCTAAATTGGAATGAGCCGTTTGTTGTGTTTGTGTAACATTCGTTTATTATATACGTGGGTTATTCAGAAAGGCCGGGTTTATACCCATTCTGAATAACCGATTCGACGAGATGTCGAAGATGAAGACGGTGGTTGAAGACCGGAAGTCTTCACATCGTTTGGGTGATTACTGATGATCTTGATTGGGCTGTACACCCAGGATGAGGGAATCAGTTGGTGATCGTCCAGACGTACCTGGAGATGGATGGATATGCGAGGAAAGTGCCTCCGGTTTCGTTCAGACCCAGAACGAACTTGTAAATGGATTGTGTGTCTGACATTGAATTTTATTCTGTGTTGATTGATCTCTATTAAATATACATCTGTTTGGCGGCGGAGAATTTATTCTCTTGCTTAACGCCCTTCTCTGAGACGTACGAGCTCAGAGGTTGTATATCGATGGACATCAGTCGCATGGAGTGAATTGCCAGTATGGCATGCGTAAGTGGCAATTGATCAAGGCTTCTGTTGAAAAGCAAAGTCTTGTGGTTGATGATCAAAGCACGGCCTGTGTGGCGTAGCTTTGTGTATAACGTGAATCCGCGAGCCTCACAGCCCGGGATGGTGGTAAACTGATGGTTTGATCAGTATACATTTTTAGTGTAGTGGATTCGGTCGACCGATATTGAGCTTTGTGCTCGGAGGGATAGAGTAAGCGGTGTTTTCTCTTGCTGGGACGTAAGCCGTGGTGATACTTGAGTCCCAAAAGTGCGGATGTGCATAGCGGTGTTTTCTCTCGCTGAGACGTAAGCCGCGGTGATTTGTACTACGCGATAGATCCTTCGAATCAGGAGCCACCATGATGGAAATCCAATTTCCAATACGTGTATTTCGGCTTTATTTGTAGAGCCTAGTATGGCGACATAGTGGGATGGGGCACTCATGCCGTCTATGATTTATATTTATGATTGAAATTGTTTTTGACACTATACACTTATTATAGTATCAAATGATTTGTTTTAACCGTATCAAGCATTCTTTGGCTGTTATAAGGGAAAACCCTATCCTCGGCTGCGTTGCATTGTGTGATGGGACCTGGGTCTTATAACAGCTTCATTTTTCTTTATTTAGCATTGCGCTGTTTGTTTCATGCACTAGTATTCTTGGGAGGAAACCCGTTCCGTGTTATACGGCGTGGTCCCTTGATTTACCTAATGATTTAAAATAAAGATCAATAACTGTTTTAGTTCTCACACCAGTCACATGACTGACCTGGAGTTTATTGTTTTAACCTAAACTCTGGGTGCCCTTATTTTGACACGGGCAGCTAGTAGTTTTGGTTTTGCAGATTTTTATTCACAGGATCCTGGTTTTCAGCTGGAACGATATCCGGAAAGCTTTGTATCCGTATATCTCTTCTAGTTGTAGATTGTATTATTTTCCGCTGCGATGCATTTAAATGTAATTTAAATCTCTGATATTTCTGTGTAATATTCATTTATACTCTGTATATTCTTGTAATCTGATGCATTGTTGTAATAACAGTGAAATGTTCTTCTGTTTGCGTTCTGATTTGTCTTGTCCTCACAGTAATTCGTTCTTTCTCATCTCTTCGGAGACCGGGGAAGTTTCGGGTCGCTTCACTAGGAAGCCAGGTGCTTCCCCTTCCGATCCTTCAGAGGCGACAGAATAATCATATGAAAGTGTGTTCCCCTCATGCCTTATGACACCACGATGACATACCTTGTTAGGTTATTCACCATCAAACGTACGAACTGGTCCAAGCGCCTGAGTTCAATATGTTATTGGACCCTATGTCCAAACATTCAAATATTTGCTTGCTCTACCTCATCGGGTTCCCATTTAACTTAGTTATTCCTATTCACATTAACTTCTTAATCAAGTTACCATGTTCCTCTCGATTATTAATTTTAGCCATATAACTTAAACCATCTAAGTTTATTAAAAAGCCCATAACATGTTATTCTCTAGATTGTGATGCACGGTCTGTAATCCACAATCTCTTTATATTATTCATTGTCCACTAACACTTTCTACTTAATATGTAATTAAGTATATCTCAATTCACATGTTTTCTTTTTAACATGTCACTTGTTATTTATGATTAAATATAACTCATTTCATTACATGGGTTTGCCTCTTTCTTTCTTATTTAATCATAATTCCATCATATACTATCACTACCACTTATCATTGTTTATTTATTAACTTAGTTCTCTTAACTAAGGTTTACTAATAAGTTTCCCTTCCATAAATATAACTTATGTTGTCCTCATCCGTAGATTTCAGATTCTCATTCTTACAAATAACTTAATTTACAACTAATTACAACTTATCTCATTACATAACTTATTCCATTTTCTTTAGCGTTTATTGTAACCTAAGTTATATTTTCTACTTGTCCTAGGACAAGCCTACCAATTATATAAGATTCTCATTAATGTAATTTATTTATAATCGGTTATTATCATTCCCCATTCATTCAAATTCTTTTACTGTTGTAATTATCTCTCATTCATTTCCTTATTCATTTCCATTAATCACAATTAGTGTCATTTATTTTTGTCCTTTTATATACATATATTTATATATATGTTTACGTACTAGACCTCTCATATTTAGCCTATCACTTGTGGACGCTGGATTTGCCCGGCGGTTGCGGGTAGAATTCTTCCATAAGTTGACTTAACCTCGTGTCTTAGCATCGTTACATGTTTATTTTCGCCACAGACCCCTCACATTAAATTAACAACTTGTGGACAATGGATTTGCTGGGCGGTTCTGGGTAGACTTCTGCCATAAGTGAATTTAACCTCATGTCTAAGTACAGCTATAGTTATCTATTTGCCGTAAATTTTCTATATAATCTAAGCATGTCCATTCTTTCAGGTTTTACTATAATCTATACTTTACATGTCATAATTAATTGAACATTAAGTCCATCTCTAACTGCCATGTCACATGTTTATCCTAACATTTAGTTAACTTCATTTTGACAACATGTAATCATAAAATCAAGTAATTATTCCTTTATAACAATTTAACATGTAAATATCACGATTCTGACAGTCAAGGGTTTAAGTATAATATGTCACAGGTCAAAAATTAAGTGTTCAATTACATAATATGTCTCAAACTATCATGTAATTAAAACTTACATGTATACAACAGTAAATGTTTCCACATTTTTAACAAGGTTACATTTCCATATGTTAACATTTTAGCTTTTCAATCATTTTAACACAATCATATCAAATGAACATTTCTAACAAATTACATTACATGTTAACGGGGAATGTCAAATGATAATATACCATTATCAAAAATGATATAACCTAAATCTACTCACATTGATATGCCGATCTTGAGGAGAATCTCTTTGGATTGGTTGTAAATGGAGAGTCATGAGTTTGTATCGTGTTGCAGTTAAAAACGCCTTATTTTCTGAATTTGTCGTTGTTGACGATAAATTTTCTTTTTAGTCTTCATTTAGATAGCGCTCCAATATTATAATTAATAATTTTATTTATAAATTACATGGAGGAAGAAGAAGAGAGTGAAGAAACAACAAATGAGAATGGAGAGCTATAGGGTCCTTTATATATAAAGCTCAAATTGACACTGACCGTCTATTTTACCTGATAAAATCTATTATCTCCACGTTATAAGGCCAATAGGAAGTTGCTAAGTCAAAATAATTTTTGAGCAGGACCAAAAGAATAAAGCCAACAAGGCATGCATTTTCATTTCCTACTAATTAAATAAGCCAATTAGGCGCCACATTAATTTTCAACCGATATGCACATTAATTCCTTTTAAACTAATTCATTATGTCAATTCCTGGTTTGGTTCCTTTTAAATTGATTATGCGCCTATTTTCGTTTTTCTATATATTTGCATGCACATTTTGTATATATGTATATAACCTTATAGATTATTCCATGTTAAATTTTCTCTTTCCGTTAATACTTATTGTCTACCATCCACTGCCTAACATTAGTTCTTTTACTTTTGAATTTCGAATGTTATGTGTATATAATTATACACATCTTCCTTTACTTTATTATTTTATTTTACGTGTCTTATCTTTTTTATTTAATGCAATCATTTTACTATATTTCCTTTTCAATCAATCCATTGCCTTATTTTAGCACATGTATTATCTTTCCATCAATTTCAAATTGATTTGAATTATATTCATATATAAGGTCCTTATATGTATACAAAAACTCTAACGACCATTTTACGCGTACATATATGCATACAACTTATATTTCATTTTCAAAATTCAAATGGTGTTGTACTGTTATTTAATTCTTGCCATTTTCTATGATTGCAGCCTTATCTTGGGCTTTTCTCTTGTACACACACACACACACACACACACACACACACACATATATATATATTTCTGCACATACATACATATATTTTTTACTTCCTTATATGTGCGTTTATACATATTTTCTCTTTATAACATGTGTTAATTTTGTCGTGCCCTTAAAAAAATATGATGCCATTGGGGATCGAACTCTGTACCTCTTGTATGCAAGCCACATGTGACAACCCCAATTTTGACAGACCAATTTTTTTTCAAAATTCCAATCCATCGAAACTCGGATTGGTTTGCTCTGGTATCCGAAAGAAAAGACAGAGACATAAAACATGTTAGAGCTCAGAAATTATCTTACATTGGAATGGATAAGATATAATGTAACCAAATATAGCCTTACCGTATTGATAATACTGCCTAACCAGTATCCAAGGCTATCATGTCCCTACCACAAATCTAACCTTCTAGTATGTTATGAGGAGGGGGTCAGAACACAAGTTCTGGTGACTGTATTTAAACTATACACTTTGGATAATCCTACATATAGCGTTCAATCATATTTTCTTATTTATTAGGTTACTTGGGTTATCAGCACTTAAGGCTTACACACACGTTGTACCCATTTACTTCCCAATGGATTAACCTAATATAGTATAAATGTAGCTACCCATAATATTGAGCTACACCCCATGGTACCCCACTCACACGGTCTCCACCGTAACACCATCGAAATATATGCAGTCCCTCCCTGCTCCTATGCAAACAGTCTAAACATCTATGTGGTGTCTCCTCTCAAACCCTAACCCCGATAGTGAAGGGTGAAATGGTATCTTGGGTTTAGCTCTAGTCTTTCCGCATCCCACTGGCTGCCAATGACGGGCGTTCGACGTTCTACTATCCTTGTTGGTCCTGACCCTCTGCCTCTCTGTGAGGCACCCATCGAACCACGTTGGCGTCACCTCATCATAGCATTCTGACTGCATAGCTACATCTACATTCAAGGCCTACCACTTAGTAGTTACGCGCAAACCCAACCTCGATGAACATAGCCTAATACATCTTCTGCCGCACAGAGGACTACTAGGAGCACCATACGTAGCTCAGGAAGCTGCGCGCCTCCCCTTCCAGTGCTTCGGAGCCTTCAGAACAATCATATGAATGTGTGCTTCCCTTCGTGCCATATAATGCAATGATAATCTACCCCGTTGGGTTATTCACCCTCAAACATGTGGACTAGTTCAAGCGCCTCACTTTAATATGTTATTAGACCCTATGTCTAAACATTCTTTTACGCGCTTGTCTTACCTCATTATGTTTCCTTTTAACTTGGTTATTCTCATTCACATTGAATTCTTATTCAAATTACCAAGTTTCTCTTGCTTATTAATTTCAGTCATATAACTTAACCCATTCAAGTTTAATAATAAGCCTACCACATGTTATTCTCTATATTGTGGCCCAAGGTCTGTAATCCACAATCCCTTTTTATATTCTTGTTGATTTCATCATTACTACAACATGTTTTACTTCTTATGTAATTAAGTATATCCAATTCACGTGTTTTCTAACTAACAAGTCACTCGCCATTTATGATTAAATATAGCTCATTTTATTCCATAATTTTCCTCATTCTTTCCCATTTAATCATAATTCCATTTTACATTGTCAACACAAATTATCGTTGTTTACTTATTAACTTAGTTCCATTAACTAAGGTCCATTAATAAGTTTCTCTACCCGTTTATTATAACCTATGCTATAATTTCCTCATATCCCTAGGACAAGCCTAAACATTCTTATCAGTGGGGTTTCAGACTTCCAAGCTTACAGATGAATTAATTTATAATTAAGTACAACATCCTATGTTTCATACATTTCCCCCTTTTTTAAACTGGTTTTTGGCTTTCCCGATTTACTGATTAATTAATTTACAATTAAGTGTCCCTTATCTCATTTCGCTAGTTATACCATTTCCTTATTATTTTATTATAACCTAAGTTATAATCTTCACTTGTCCCTAGGACAAATCTACAACATTTCCATTAATCTTAATTATTTATAATAGGTGATTATTCTTTCTACATGTTATGCTTACCCTAAAAGGTTCCTTTAATTACATAACTTTATTATTTCTATTGGTAACATATACCACTAGGTGTCTTCAATTACATAACCTTATCGGGCTAAGTTTGCGGGTCTATATGTAAATATTACTCACCCCCTTAGATTTTCCTAGCCCACTCATTGTCCAACCAATTTTTACTTAACCCTAACTTTAGTTCATATTCATACAATCCCTATGGATTAGATTAGGTTAAGTAGTCCAATTCATTACCATGTCCGTTTATGGTTTATAATGGGCTAGACCTCCCACTTTAGTCCTACAACTTGTGGATGCTAGATATGCCGGTCGGGTCCGGGCATACTTCTTCCACAAGTTGGGTTCAACCTCGAGTCATAGCTCGTCTCGTTTTTGCGCACTTAGGCCTCTCACATTAGGTTCAACGTTAATAGATGTTGGATACGTCGGTCGGGTCCGGGCAAACTTCCAGCACTAATTCAACTTAACCTCGTGTCATAAGTGCAATTACAATTTCTAATTGTAATCCTAGGTATTCATTATTAATCAATTATTTAAACCTATGCCTTTATAGGTGTTAATGCCCATTTACCCAATTATATTCATGATGGGTTATATCCCTAATTCATATTATTCGAATTATGCCAATTCATATTTTGCATATGATCCCATTTGCACCCAAATCGTTTTTCTATACTTATGATCCAATTTAAGTTCTTTAAACATAATTTGGTCGATGCTCCAAACCCATATTTGCTCGATTCTATGTTAACATGAATCCATATATTCATATACTCACTTCAATTATTCCATGTATATAATTGGGACAAATTTACATGTAAACTTTTTAACACTACAACAAATCCAATATATGGATTTTTCCCACATGTTCAAATTAATTTTATAGCTTGTAAACATTCCAACATTTCAATTGATTGAATATATGAATTATTCATATTAGCAATTTAACGTTATATCATGCTAATCATTCCCCCAATTTAATAGATTCAACATATGAATTTCATAATCTATTCATATCAACATCTCAACTTGTTATAACAGCAATTTATAATTAAACCGGCAATTTCACAATTTATTAAAAGGGGAATGCTAAACGATAGTCATAACATTATCTAAAGATTGTAGTTTAATCCCACTTACCTTTCATGCTTTCCCAAATTTTTGGATCTGATCCCGTTTCAGTATCCATCATTTTTTCCCCTTATTCGGATTTACAACCTATCGATCATGGATTTATTATTTTCATGAAAAGAGAAGGAATGAGAAATAATTTAAAATGATTAGTTCTTAGAAGTTTACATTGCTTTCACGATTCAATAATCATTTTATTGATGTTGATTCTCTCTTCCATATCTGAATTCATAATTTTCCTTTGGCTAGTATTTTAATTTTAGAACAGATTAGAGAAGAGAGAGAGAGAGAGAGCCATGGAAGAGCTCCAGCGTAGCTGTCGAATTATGATGTTTAGGGTTAGGTCTACAGTATATTTATAGGACCAGCGTAGGAACCAGGACAATCAGATCAAAATTTAAGATATCAGAACCAAACACGTTAGAAGAACTTTCTGGATCCTCGGGTGGGTCGACCACTAGGTCGACACCCCTGTTAGCGGGTCGACCCCCTTGTTGGTGGGTCGACCCCTAGGTCGACCCCCAACGGTCCATATTCCCTCCGAATTTCCCGCCCGTCATTTTGATTTTTGAACTGATTTTTGAATTTTTTTGGATATATTTATTTTATATATATATATATACACACATTTAATCTCCTTATATGCATACAAACTTCTAATGCTCATAACTTCTTCATACGGTGTCCGTTTAATGTAAACTAGGTGTCTATCTTGACCAGAATTTTGAGACAGACACAATGGCGCAGTCCGTTTTACTTAATTATGAATATTTAATTAAGTTATTCTTATTATCTTAAAAATACAGGGTGTTACGTTCTCCCACCCATAGGAATCTTCATCCTCAAAATTTAATAAGGGTAAAATCAATTAACCCCTCGCATAATATACATCCAACATGTACGCATCCATTTTTTTTTTGCAAACATTGTGCACTTGTGCAAAGTGAAATACAACATAATAATGCATGTATGCCTAATCGGTACCTCCTATATGTATGCAAATTTTCAAAAATTCTTTTAAAATATGATGCTCACGTCCTAAATATACTGGAAGTTCTACATGAATGCGATATTTTGATAATCAAAATGCTTTTTCATCCAAATTTTCCCACACTCTTACTCAATAAGATCATAGTTCATCTAATTGTTGCATCCATAATCCTACTAACCAACTTTTTTTTTTTGAATTACAGAAAACTCTAATTTTCTAAATTCGATTTCTTATGTTACAAAAAGGTGGAAAACGGGAAACTCTGCATCTCCCGCTTTTCTTTTTCAAACTTTTTCTAACTGTACTTGGATTTTTATGTAACTATTTATAATGATTCCCTATTTTCCTATCCAAGCACAGTCCACATAAGAAAATTTTCTTTGTTACTGTTTTCCTTTTTCATATTATCTTGGAAAATTTTAACTTTATCCATCCATTCTCATAATTTATCATGTTTTTTGCTTTACTGAATTTTCAGTTTCCTTTACTGTTGTAACATTTCTCTTTTCTTGGCTTATTTATTTATCTGGACTTAGTTTAAATTTAAATAAGCCTCTAGTCTTCCAACAAAAACAGGAGAACAAACACCCTACACAGCTACTACTAAGGGCTAAGAATCTTGGGACTATATCCCCCTCAATTAGAAAAGTCCAAACTATGGGGTCTATGATAGGTTTAGGTGTTACCCTAACTACCTAACAAAATAACGGAACGATCCCCACAGAAATGCAGTAACGGGTTTTACCCCTAACACGGAAATTAGCAACATGATCTAAACACTTACTTTACCTTTATTATGCAGTAGTCACAACTAACTCTAGCTGTGTACTAATAAATATTTCAAGCAACATCCTAGGATTTTCAATGCTTACGCATTCTACAGGAACTTATTATTGCTCCAAGATAATTCTCGTTGTTTACTTTATAGCCACAAAACTTTTCCCGTCATTCCTAGGCACTAATCCTTACCTACTCTATAATTTTTGAAACACGGCTTGGCCTTTTCATTTAAACTTCCTTCTAAAAATTAAATGTCCCAAAATTTTATTTTCCTCATGAAAACTTACTTTTGCCGAACCATAAAAAATGTCATCTTAAAAAAGTAAATCATATTTTTTTTTCAAATCACAAAATTGGAGTAGATACTGAAAATTATTTTCTCCATCGGGTTTATGACTTGTTCTCACCTATAAGCCCGATTTAGTCTCCTACTACAAGGTGCAGACATCCACTCTATTCTTAATTCTTGCACTTATTTTGTCCACCCAACAAAATTATCTTACAATAATTTATCAAAAAGGGTTGTCATAAGAATAGAGATTTAAAATTTTCTGTTATTAAAGATTCTTGTAAGAGTTATAAAAAAAACTAGCGAGCTATACATGCTCTATATTATGCACCTTTTATTGAGAGAATTTTACTTTAGATTAAAATTTCGCAAGAAATTACTATTTGCAAAATATACCCCATTTTACTTCAAGACCCAATATGTATACTTCACATATTTAAAACTGTAACTTTTAAGATTAAAACTCGAAAACACCATAAATCATTTTACCAAAATTTTATAACATCAAGTTCTTAAAAGTTAACAATGGGGTTAGACTCAAAGCGGGTTTCCAATTTTCTAGGCTTTTTTAGAAGCTCCCCAAGGTCAATTCTCTCAACTATATATATTAATAATCCATTTTTCTCTTCTCAAAATTTTCCAACTTCTAAGGTTTTCAAGCCCACTAACCCAAAATACTAATCAAATGGGATTCACTTTCCTACAATACAAAGCATATTATATACTCTCCACCCAAATTACCTAAGTGTCTCAGATTTCCTTATTCATTCCTTTATTGTACAAAACAACATCCCATTTCTCATCATATCACGCTCTTTCTATTTAGTGGGTTCCTCTATTGATCTAGGTATATATATATATATAATATATTTATATTTTTAAAAATACAAATACGTTCACTCACTATTTATATAGGAACCCTAAACCTAAGCTCTGATACCAGATGTGACAACCCCAATTTCGAAAAACCAATTTTTTTTCAAAATTCCAATATATCGGAACTTGGATTGGTTTGCTCTGGTACCCTGCCGAAAAGACAGAGACATAAAACATGTCAGAGCTTAGAAATTATCTCACAGCGGAATGGATAAGATATAATGTAATCAAAATATTGCCTTACCGTATTAATAATACTGCCTAACCAGTATCCATGGCTATCATGTCCCTGCCACAAATCTAACCTGCGAGTATGTTATGAGGAGGGGGTCAGAACACAAGTTCTGGTGACTGGATTTAAACTATACACTTTGGATAATCCTACATATACCTTTCAATCATATTTTCTTATTTATTAGGTTACTTGGGTTACCAGCACTCAAGGATTACACACATGTCATACCCATTTACTTCCAAGTCCATTAACCTAATACAGTATATACGTAGCTACCCCCAATATCGAGCTACACCCCATGGTACCCCACTTGCACGGTCTCCACCGTAACATCATTGAAATATACGCAGCCCCTCACCTTACACCGTAGTGATGTACGGGTAACAATATTACGTTTCACATATATCTGTCATTTCACATATATCTGTCATTACTATGCTACGCAAACGTTTGGACTACCACCTTTGCTCGAATCAGAATTCATACCAAAGTTGTAACAACCCGGAAAATATGAGCCAATTTAAAATTTTCAAATTGGTTATTTCAAAGGAATTTGAACAATTGAAGTAGAATATTTCAATAAAACAGTAAATTAGAAATAGTGAGTCAGTTTGAAAATTTGAATTCAAACTATGACTGACTGTGCAGGGTGGAAAATATAATGGATTTTAGTGAAACCAAAAATATTGAAATCTGTTAGTGAATACCTTTCTAACGAATCAGAAAAATCGAAGTTTCATAACGGAAATCAAAAGTTATGGCCGAATGAATTTTCAGAAGGGTCGCTATATAGAATATATAGCCCTGGAAAATTGATATTTTGCAAACGACCTCGGAATTCGACGAAACCACTTTTATTGGGTCCGGGATGTCAAATTATTTCTAGGTTTCAAATTTCATAATTTTTGAAGCTAGTATGTGAGCGTGGCGAAAGAAAATGTGTTTGGTCAATTTTTGTTAAATTGGATCGACCAGAATATGGCCATTTTTAAAACGATCTCAGAATTCGACGGAACTAGTTTTGTTGGGACCGTAGCGTCTAAACATAGCCAGATTTATTTTTCTGGAATTTTTCGAATTAGTTTGTGGCCCTGGCAAATTGAAATGTACGTTCAAATTTAAAATTAAATATTTTATACATTAATTTGAAAAATAACTGACTGTAACAGTCGAATTGGCCAACGAAACATATCCCATTGTGTCCGGGATGGGGGTATTTAGCTAGGGGCGATAGTCGTTGGGTTTGAATTGGTGTCCGTGTGGAGAAACAGTATTTTAAAATATAATAAAACCACGGGACAATTGAAAAATTCCTTTCATTATTTTAAAAAATAAAAAAAACGTGAAACCCTTTTTTTCTCTTCCCCGATCGACGGCGAAAACCGATCGCCACTTCCCCTTCAAATCGCCGCCGCCTCAGCCCTCTGCCGACGCCGACACCTACACCCGTCGACGCGCCTCCTCCTTCTCTTTAGATCCGACCAACCGTCACACCCCCTCGACCACCGTATCGCCTGAATCGAGCCCTCCAAGTCGCTGACTTCCCAGCGCCGCTCCGATCGCCAGAGACCACCGAACCACCTCCGACCACCACTGACTGACTCCCCTCTCCTCCCTCTACCACGCTGTACTCTCCGATCATCCCCTCGTGCCTCGGTTTTCGTGAAAACCGCAACCCTAGTTTTGAACCCTCGTGAAAGGTGAATTCTTTTTGATGTTTGCACTTTGAAAAATCATATCTTTATGGTGTGTTGACGAAATTCGATGAAACAGGAAACAACGGGACCGCAAGGAAGCTCTCTACCACATAGAAGAGACCGCGGATTTTTCTGAGTCATCTACGATTTTTAGCACTCCGAAAACCAATGTGAGAAATCTAAATTAAATGAATTTGAATGGAAAATCTCGTGTATAAATTATACAAGAGAAATATAAATTACATACGTGTTGTATACCTCATGCACATGCGTGGCGTAAGCTATATAAGCGAAGTATGAATTATACATTCATAGTATAATTGATATATGTGTTGAAATGCAAGTGAAATATAGCAATAATATATATATATACATATATATATACACACTACCCTCGTCCACAAACCATGGACGATATTTATTGTGTGAATTGGAGTGAAATATTGGATGAAAAATGCGAATGGTTGAATAATTGTTTGTGGTTGATATTGTTTGGTTGTGGTTGAAAAATACCAATTGGTAATTGAAATGAATTGGAAAAATTGTGGAAATAAAAATAAAACATGTCGCCTGCGTGCGAATTAAATGCATGAATCCCAATTGTCAAAAACCGCGAGGTTTTAAGGTAGAGCGAGGAGCCGTACTAAGGACGGTGCCGGTTTTAACTACCCTGCCGTTATGCAGCCGAAATTTTGAATAATATCCATGTGTTAGAATTATTTTCATATGTTGAAATTATCTTCATGCGTTGAAATTAAAAGCATGTGTTGAAACTATGTCCATGTGTGGAAATGTTCATGTGTTGAAAAGTGATGTGTGAAAATTAAATTCATGTGTGAATGAATGAAGTGTTTAAACGATAAAAATCACATTTTTATAATATATATAAAGTATGAAAAATATTCGCCTTATATATAAATAGTTTCAACAATAAAAAATTCAACTTTCTTATATGAACAACATATATAAAATATCCATGTGTGGAGGTGCTCATGTGTTGAGAAGTGTGTGTATTGGAAAAGTTCATGTGTTGAATAAAAAAATTGAACAATAAAAATTACATTTTTATTGAAACTATGAAGTGTTAAAAACATTCGTTGGTTGAATAAATATTTTAAATGATAAAAATATCATTTTTATCATATATGTGATATGCTAAAGATATGCGAGCGTTGAAATAAATATTTGTGAAAGAAATATTATTTTTAACATGCATATGAACTAAATAAAATAGTCATGTGTTGAAATATATTTTAGTTCGCCAAAATTATCAATTTTGAATGTGAAGTGCTAAAAATAGCCACTTGTTCAAATAAATATGCATGAGTTGAAATATTCATTAATTAGCTAATGGTATGATTTTTGCTTATGCATGCAACATTAGAATGAATGGTGTTTTTAAACCAAATTGAATCAAATA
This sequence comes from Allium sativum, assembly GCA_030737875.1. NCBI lineage: Eukaryota > Viridiplantae > Streptophyta > Magnoliopsida > Asparagales > Amaryllidaceae > Allium > Allium sativum. The sequence goes on along the minus strand of CM060926.1, from coordinate 479,114,632 downwards.
TGAAGTTGAATGGAAAATGATAAGTGATAAAAATTACATATATGTACATGAATATTTATTGAACAGGTTATAGCAAAGGGGCTAGAGAAGAGGAATAAAATTTTGTGCTCGACTAATAGGTACACATTTACTGTTTTGTTTGGGTGATGATTTTATGAGCCTGTTGGCTAGCCGCTTGGCTTTTTCTTTTTGACATGAGACTCCCGTGTGGCTATTTGGGAATTTTCCCAGCCGCTCTCGTACAAAGGATGTTATGGCGAAATTTTCCAAAATTTAAAGGCGTTAGTGAAATATTTGAAGTGAAAACGATATAGGAATTTTTGAATGAACTACATATATATATATATATATATATATATATATATATATATATATAAAATTAAAACGAAACGTGGTCGTGTAGTTCGCGTTTTGAAACCGTGATTTCAAACGACAAGTGCGGGAAATACGACCATTGGATTTTCCCGAAACCGCAACCGTTGGGTTCGCCTTGGAAATATCTTTCCAACAGCACCAACTTTGTGAAGATCCGACGGTTGGATTGTCTGGAATGTTTAATTCAAATCTGAAGAAAAATAGCGGTAGAAACGATTATATTTATATATATATAAATATAATTAAATTAAATCGAATAACGACGCTGCAGTTCGTAAATTGAAATCGTAACTTCAAATGGCTAGTGTGGAAGATCCGACCGTCGGATTTTCCCGAAACTGAAACCGTTGGATTCGTTTTGAAATGATCTTTCTAATGACATAAACCTTGTGAAGATCCAACGGTTAGATTTTCAGATATGTGTAAAACAAATTTAGTGAAAAACAGCGCCAGTGCATCGGCACGACCTGAATCGTCGTTTAATTAAATATGGCCGTTTTAAATCAATAAAAATGGCGATATATCGTTATAAAATACTATTGACGATATAGAGTGGAAATAAACTAATTTTGTTGTGTTTGCTTGATATGTGATGGTTGAATGTATTTAACATGAAAATTATAACTAAAGAACTAAAATGTGAATGTTGAATAGTCCAACCATGTGATAAATTGATTTGAAAATCTAAATATACGTGGGTTATTTGAAAAGGCCGAGTTCATCTCATTTCTAATAATCGATCGACGTTGAGAAGTCGAAGAGTCGAAGACGGTTGAAGACCGACGATCTTCACATTGGATGGATGGGCGCTACTGATGCTCGTGATTGGAGTAGCTACTGTGAAGGAGCTGAAGTAGTAGCCGTCCAAACATATTGTTGATTGTACGGATATGCGAGGAATTTGGTGCCTCCGGTTTCGTTCAAACCCAGAACGGACTTGTAAATGGACTGTGTATCTGACATTGGATTTTGTTCTGTGTTGATTGATCTCTGTTAAATATATATCTGTTTGGCGGCGGAGAAATTATTCTCTTGCTTAACGCCCTTCTCTGAGAAGTACGAGCTTAGAGGTTATGTATTGATAGAAATCAGTCGCATGGAGTGGATTGCCTGTGTGGCACGCATAAGTGGCATATGATCAAGGCTTATGTTCCAAAGCAAAGTCTTGTGGTTGATGATCAAAGCATGGTCTGTGTGACGTAGCTTTGTGTATAACGTGAATTCGCGAGCCTCACACCCCGGTATGAGTCAAAAATGGGAGACGGACCGCTGGGAGAGCACGATGTTTCTTTCTAGCTAAGGTGGTGTCAGTGACCTACCAGCCTTGACATTATATATATTTTTCACCTGAGTGGTTGTTGGAATGCGAGGCGCCTCGATTATAGGTCTGTAAGGACCGGGAAACGTGTGTTCAGGAATAACTAATCCTCAAAAGTAAGAGAGGACCGACCCAGCCGATTCCAAGGATCATAGTGGGGTCCTGGGACATTTGCTAGAGTGTCTCGAATGGAGAGGAGCTTGCCCCTTGCCTCGACTCATGAAGGAATCCAATTTCCAATACGAAATATGCGGCCATGATTGTATTACTAGTATGGCGACATAGTAGATGGTAGCTATCCCGCCTAGGATTGATATTTATGATTGAATTTGCTTTCGAAAACATATATGCACTAGTAATAATATCAAACACTTTTGTTTTATACGTATGAAGTATTTTTGGCCATTATAAGGTAAAACTCTATCCTCCGGCTTGCGTTGCATTGTGTGATGGGACATGAGTCTTATAATGGCTTCATTTTATAAAAAGCATTGCGATGATTTAATCAGTTACTTTATTTCATGCACTAGCACTCATTGGAGTAAACCCGTTCTGCGAAAGTGGCGTGGTCCTTTGATTTGCCTTATTATTGTTGTTAATAAGTTAAGTAGATTTCTCATACCAGTCCCATGACTGACTCATAGTTTGTTTCACCTTGCAAACTCGGGCGCCATCATTTTCACACGGGTAGCCTAGTTACAGGTATCTGGCGCACTTTTGGCTTATGGCGAGGCTTGACTACACCGTGCTGACTTTGACTCTTTCCGCCATTATTGTATATATATTATGATCCCGCCATTGGCGATGTAGACTGATATTTATTTTGTGTACTCTTTATGTATGATTCTGCCTTGGGCGATGGTGACTAATTATGTATCATTATGCACTAAGTTGTATCCTGCACTGTGTTCTCTGATGTGATGATATCTATATGATTCCGCTGTCATATGTGTGTAAATTAATCTATTTTCTTGTTTATGCTATTATATGTGATCTGTTAATGATGATTGATGTGTTATATTCCAATGATTATCCTTAACACCGTGTCATGGGGTTTTGGGATCGTCACAAAAGTAATTCCCTCATTTCTATGATACATTACCTAGAGCCGCCTTGCATGTATCTAGACTATCCACCATACGTATCTTCAATTGTAGCTTGATGCCTTAATCGCACGTCCTCTAATGTGCACCGAGTTCCATAGTAGGGCGATACAAGACACACGCAACTCGGTCGGGAGCTTTTCCATACCTGTACAAGCCCGCCTTTAAGAGCCTCCAGATACAGATATACCTAGGGTCTGTTTTAACAGTGGCTATGGCCCCATCCTAGCCCCTCTCTCAACTAGTAAAGACTACAAGAGCTAAGCGACGACCCCTACGCAAAATAACTAAACATCCATGTGGAGTCTCCCCTCAACCCCTTGCCCCGATAATGAATGGTGAAATGGTATCTTGGGTTTAGCTCCAGTCTTTTCGCATCCCACTGGCTGCCGATGACGGGTGTCAGAAGGTCTACTATCCTTATTGGTCCTGACCCTCTACCTCCCCGCGAGGCACCCGTCGAACCACCACGGTGTCACCTCGTCACAACATTCTTACTACATAGAAATATCAGCAGTCAATGCCAACCCACCTAGTAGTTACGCGCAGACCTAACCTCTACGGACACAGCCTAAGACATCTTCCATCACATAGAGGACTACTAGGAGCACCTTATGCACCTCAGAAAGCCGCGTGCTTCCCCTTCCAGTCCTTCACAGCCGTCAGAACAGTCAGATGAATGTGCGCTCCCCCTCGTGCCTTATAACACCACGATGATCTACCCCATTGGGTTATTCACCCTCAAACGTGTGGACTGGTTCAAGCTCCTTATTTTAATACGTTATTAGACCATATGTCTAAACATTCTTTTACGCGCTTGCCTTACCTCATCAAATTTCCTTTTAACTTGGTTATTCTCTTTCACATTGAATTCTTATTGAAATTACCAAGTTTCTCTTGATTATTAATTTCTGTCATATAACTTAACCCATTTAAGTATATTAATAAACCCACAACATGTTATTCTCTATATTGTGGCCCAAGTTATGTAATCCACAATCCCTTTTTATATTCATGTTGATTTCATCATTACAATAACATGTTTTACTTAATATGTATATCCAATTCACATGTTTTCTAACTAACATGTCACTCACCATTTATGATTAAATATAAATTATTTCATTCCATAAGTTTTCTTCATTCTTTCCCATTTAATCATAGTTCTATTTTACATAGTCAGTACAACTTATCATTGTTTACTTATTAACTTAGTTCCATTAACTAAGATCCATTAATAAGTTTCTCTACACGTTTATTATAACATATGCTATAATTTCTTCTTGTCTGTAGGACAAGCCTAAACATTCTTATCAATGGGGTTTCAGACTTCCAAGCTTACAGATTACTTAATTTATAATTAAGTACAACTTCCTATATTTCATATATTCTTCCCTTTTTCTCAACTGGTTTTTGGCTATCCCCATTTACTAATTACTTAACTTACAATTAAGTGTCCCTTATCTCATTTCGTCAGTTATCCCATTTTCTTATTAGTTTATTAAAACCTAAGTTATAATCTTCACTTGTCCCTAGGACAAGGCTACATCATTTTCATTAATGTTAGTTATTTATAATAGGTTATTATCATTTCTACAAATTATGCTTACCCTAAAAGGTGCCTTTAATTATATAATTTTATTATATCTACGGTAATGTATACCACTGGATGTCTTTAATTACATAACCTTATCGGGCTAATTTTGCGGGCTTATTTGTAAATATTACCCACCCCATTAGGTTTGCCTAGCCCACCCATTGTCCAACCAATTTTTACTGAACCCTAACTTTAGCTCATATTTATACAATCCCTATAGATTAGATTAGTTTAAGTAGTCAAATTCATTACCATGTCTGTTTGTGGTTTATAATAGGCTAGACCTCCCGCATTAGGCCTACAACTTGTGGATGCTGGATATGCCGGTCGAGTCTAGGCAGACTTCTTCCACAAGTTGGGCTTAACCTCATGTCATAGCCCATCTCATATTTGCGCACTTAGGCCTCTCACATTAGGTTCAACATTAGTGGCTGTTGGATATGCCGTTCGGATCTGGGCAGACTTCCACCACTAATGCAACCTAACGTCGTGTCATAAGTGCAATTACAATTTCTAATTGTAATCCTAGGCATTCATTATTAATCAATTATTCAAGTCTATTCCTTTATATGTGTTAATGCCCATTTACCCAATTATATTTATGATGGGTTATATGTCTAAATTCATATTATTCGAATTATGCCAATTCATATTTTACATATGATCCCATTTGCGCCCAAATCATTTTTTTATACTTATGATCCTATTTAAGATCTTTAAACATAACTTGGTCGATTACCCAAACCCGTATTTATTCGATTCTATGTTAACATGAATCCATATAGTCATATACTTACTCTAGTTATTCCTTGTATATAATTTGGACAAATTTACAATTAGCACTCCAACAAATCCAATATATGAATTTTTCAAACATGTTCAAATTAATATTATAACATGTAAACATTCCAACATTTCAACTGATTCAATATATGAATTATTCATATTAACAATTTGACGATATATCATGCTAATCATTCCCCCAATTTAATAGATTCGACATATGAATTTCCTGATCTATTCATATCAGTGTCTCAACTTGTTATAATAGCAATTTATAATTAAACTGGCAATTTCACAATTTATTAAAAGGGGAATGCTAAACAATAGTTATAACATTATCTAAAGATTATAGTTTAAACCTACTCCCCTTTCATGCTTTCCTAAATTTTTGGATCTGATCCCATTTCAGCATCCATCATTTTTTCCCTTAATCGGATTTACAACCTATCGATCGTGGATTTATTATTTTCATGAAAAGAGAAGGAAAAGAGAAATAATTTAAATAGATTAGTTCATATAAGTTTACCTTGCTTTCATGATTTAATAATCTTTTTATTTATCTTGATTCTCTCGTCTAGATATGAATTCATTATTTACCTAGGCTAGTATTTTTTATTTCAGAACAGATTTGAGAAGAGAGAGTGAGAGCCATGGCAGAGCTCCAGTGTAGCCGCCGAATTATGATGTTTCGGGTTAGGTCTATGGTCTTATTTATAGGATTAAAGGAGGAACCAGGACCCTCATATCAAAATTTAAGATATGACAACTGAACACGTCAGAAGAACTTTTTGGATCATCGGGTGAGTTGTCCCCTAGGATGACACACCTACTGGTGGGACGACCCCAAGGTCGACCCCCCTACTGGTGGGTCGACCACTAGGTCGACCCCCAATGGTCCATTTTCCCTCTGAAATTTCCCGCCCATCATTTTGATTTTTGAACTGAATTTTGAATTTTCCGGATATATTTATTTAATATATATACATATAAGCTCCTTATATGTATACAAACTTCTAATGCTCATAACTTCTTCATATGGTGTCCGTTTTACACAAACCAGGTGTTTATCTTGACCAGAATTTCGAGAGCGACGCAATGGCGCAGTATGTTTCACTTAATTCCGAATATTTAATTATGTTATTCTTATTATCTTGAAAAAAGGGGTGCTACACCACATGCTCTAACCAACTACACTACTAAGGCTATTATTAGCAAGGCTTAGAACAATGGTAATTATTGTTATCTTCTTACTTCTCTTTCTCATATTTGTTACAATATTTCATTTAACCTATTGCATGAATCTTTTTATTTTATTTCTCTTTTATTATTAATGCATAATATTTTTAAATTAGTGCTTGCAAAATATTTACAATGCATGCAACAAATCCTTTCTTTTAATGCATGCATTACATTTTTATTTGCATTAATCTTTTCTTCTTATTCGGTGCAGGTATTTATTACATGCAATCACATATTATTTTTATTTTATTCTTCATATATATATTTATGTCTATGCATATATATATGCATTATTTAATTATTAAATTGTCATAAAATGCGGGGTGTTACAATAGCGGAGTGAATAAAATATATTATACAACATATCTTTTAAACACAAATAACTGTATACATACAATCATTATAGAACCATACATACAACACATCAAAAATAAACTGTATATTTCTAATACTGAAGCCTCTTGCTCCAAGCACCTACAAGTATATCTATAAAATCCCGACTACTTGATAGGCCGTATAAATTCGGGCTCCTGAGAGTTTTGGGTAAACTAAATAAAATATACTCTGGGTCAGTTATAGGGCAGATGTGAGTAAACTCCAACCACTTGTTTTAACTTTTAAAAATCTTTTTAAGAATAGGTTAATCGTAAGGCCGATCAACACATAAATACGGATGGTTTTTACCTTATAGTAACCCATAACATTCGTTAAATCCATATTACTCTGATATCATAATAGTGTCTAAATAAAATAAATACCAATCTAGTAGAACGCTTGCATCTCACACTCTACATACATAGTGTACAATCAAAACCGTGGGCTCTTATTGGAGAATGGATTCCAACTGGCAAGGTATGGGACCACCTTTCGATAGTGTATCTATAGAGAGGAATACACCCCGTTTAATGTAGCCTAGGTTAAACATGACCACCCACTCATTTCACTTGAGAGACCGAATGTATTATCACTATGGTTGCGATCAACAAACATCTTGAATGGGACAGAATCGAAAGAATAACGAAGCAAATGGATTTTCTGTAGATCAGGTGGCAATACACACTAATTAGGGGCGACCGACGTAGCCAAGCGACCTACCTGATTTTATACCATTTTCTGGTTGGGAGGATTTAGGCCATGCTTATCTTTTCTTGACATGCAATATCTTCATTCACTTTTAATGCCACGTCGTCAAACCCACCACACCATTTATTGATTTTTTCAAAATTACCATAGATATAAAGCTAAGAGAAATGAACTCCTCCATCACCTAACGTAGTATGTTTGAAGAGATCAATATAGATGATCAGTTAGGCATGCTTTGTTAGATATTTGTCCATAAAAGTTGTCCTAGGACTGGACAAACCGAAGGCAATATTCCATTAATCAATCTTAGGAAATTTCTACCAAGGGTTAACAGAACATCCCTTGCACTTTACTTCATCTTAATTTATTTTCCACATATTTGATTCACAATTTTTATGCCCATACGGATTGGTTTTCAGGTAATAAACCTGATTCTGGTCTCTCCGTATTGGCAATAGAAAAATGATCTAAAAAAATTTGATAGTCGGTTATAAAACTATCAAAAGAAACATCCATATTATCAACAATCCTATTTCCAAATCTAAATTCCACCGACCAACCATCATGTAATATTAAGACCATTTAATTAATTTCTTATTAATTTATCATTTCCTAATTTCCCTTCGATATCTTTACCTAGATATTTCTCCCAACAAGTTATCCTATCACGATTCTTGGAAAAACAATTTCATCTATATTAAATATTTATTTTCTATATTCAAGAAAATCTCTTTTTAACAATGGAAAATATTTCCATATTTCCACAAATTCTTATTTTCTATATGTGGAAAATATACATTATTAGCATTGGAAAACATTTTCAGTTCTAATTTACGCGTCACCATTCTTCCAAATTCATTAGTCCCTTACTGTAAACTAGTGATACAACAACTACCTAAGTATCAACCCCAAAGGCCTAAACAACCAACATCAGATCGACACTCAAGAAGCCATTCCACTTGACTAATCTTTGGCCAGTTTCTAATTTCCATAACTCCATTTCATTTATGAAAACATTTTCTTTTAAACCATTATTCAGTTTAAAATGTGAATATTATTCCTTCATAGAAATATGGACCAATATATCAAATAAATCTCGATTTTTATTTGTAAATACCACTTCAGATTCAAATCCAGTTTATCTAGTCATTTTATAAATTCATATTCCACTTCATAACTCTGCTTACAAGTCAATTTCTTATTAATAAAAATATCAAGTTTATAACTTAACCTCGATTACATATTCGAATATAAATTATTGGTTTCAAACCAAAAATTAACTATCTTGTCAAATTCTGAATTATATAGTATATAATTTCTAAAAATAAATTATTTTTTATGACATTCGACATAGTCGATTCTAATTATAAATCATAATGAATTTATTTCAATTATATTTACATTTCAAACATCCAAATAAATTTCATCATTTTCCTTTGAAATGATTTCTAATTCCCTTTTTAAATTTAATTTTGAATTTACACTCCTAAATTATCCAATGAGAATTTTTTCAGTTCATTTATAAATTTTGTTTATAAATTAAACCACTTATTACTTTTATTATTAAAAACAAGTCATTAACATCTAGTTTATTCGAAATTCAATTTCTATTTTAAAAATAGATTTTACCTTTTCAAAATTCAATTTCTTTTCTATTTCCATTGAATATATTGTCATGTTACTTTAAATACTAAATATTTTAGAGTCAGTTCTTATTCAAATATCTGAAGCAGCGCATCATGGAAAATGCTACTATGCGAGCTATGGGTCGTTTGGCGACCTAAGGCAGTCGCTCAGTGGTCTAGAATGAAAAGGAAGGAAGAACAGATTGTCCATGAAGATAAAGCTTGAAGAAGTGGAGAACCGGTCGTACAACGACCTAACAGGGTCGGTCTACGAGGCGATGAATCATGGAAAGAAGCCCAATGATTCAACAAAGGTCGTTCTCCAGTTTGAAGAGAAAGGACAGTTTTAAGGAAGCATTGTTAGATCGTATGAGGAAGGGGTTGTCCGCTCTTGGGTCACTTGCTCCAGAGTCAGTCAATCCTGGATCGTTTGCCAGTGGATCGCTGGTTCCTAGATTGTTTACTCCTAGGTCGTTTATAACACCTTGTATTTTCTGTATACATTAAAGTGACGAATTAAAGAACAAATAATTACAAATGTGAGAATTAAGAGAAATGGGTTACGCCGTTGTGTTTGTCTCGGAATTCTTCTTGAGATAGAGTCCGAGTTTCCATAAAAAGGACTCCGTATAAAGGAGTTATGACCATCATAAAATTTAGAATTTAAAAAACAGCTCAGTTTAAAGTTCAGAAAATTCAAAATTCAAAATCAGAAGTAGAAACAGACTGGGAAGGAATTTTCCCGCCCAAAGCCAGGTCGAAAAGAAGGTCGACCAGGGGGTCGACCTCCCCCGATACAGGTCGACCTGGGGGTTGATCTCCCCCTCGGGTCAGATCTGAAATCGGACGTGTTTTTCAGTGTGACGATCTGCTGTGTCATTAGGGCTTGTGTGGCAAGTTCTGGTTGGTTCTCGTAGGTTTGAATGGCTTTGATTTTCTCTAGGTTAATCTGACGGTTCCTATTAAATCAAACTTCTATATAAGCAACCTAAATCTAAACCCTAAGCCACACAAAAATATTCCTAAGACTGTCATGCTGTCAACACTCAACCAAGAGTAGCCGCCATTCTCGTTCAACTAGAAAGCAATTAGGAATTACAAATCAAATCTAATTCAACTAAGAGAATTCAACATCTACAATAAAGGAGAGCAATTCAAATTCAGAATACAATCCTAGAACTCAAGACTAGTCTCCTTTTTGTAAGTCCAGTTATCATTTAGACCTAAGTGATATTAGAACCATGACTAAAATAAATGGATGTAGAACATCACCTAATGTAAATCTATGCCTATCCTTTTTGTTAAAACTGAATTAATTGAGACTATGATTCTTATCATGCTAAGTCGTGATCATGTAGTATGTAATTTGATGATAAATGTTAATTTCTTAGCAATGAATCCATATGGTGTATAATTTGGCTATGACATATATGTTGTGTAATTTTGCGATGACATATTATGTTGTAAACATTGGCGATGACAAAAATTGGCGATGACATATTATAATTTGGCAATGGCGTATCATATTGTGTAATTTGGCGATGACATACCATATTGTATAATTTGGCGATGGATATCATATTGTGTAATTTGGCGATGACATACCATATTGTATAATTTGACAATGACATTTCAAGTTGTACGATTTGGTAATGACACCTATATGTTGTATGACAATTTGGGAATTTTGCTATGTTTATGCCAGTTCAACCATGTTCGCATATATGACCAAAAATACATGCTAATATGATTAGGTTCATGTTAAATTTGATCCAACTAATTTGCAAGTTCGCAACTACATGCCTAATTTTAAGTTTATGTTGTTCTATGTAAAACCCCTATTTCATGATTCATGTTGAGTAGATCTAAGTTTGCAAGTTCATAATTGAATGTATATTGTTCTATGCCAAGTTCATATGATACATGTGTAGTTAGATCCATATTTTTATGTTGTTGGAATTATTACATGTTCCTCTTTTTCCCCTTTTGTGTATAAGTTAGGCTATGTATTGAGTCTAACATTTTATCTGATTTATGCGAACGTTTAATGGGGGTAACGTTAGGGAAAATATGAAATTACATATAATTGGCATATTTGGCTCATAAACATGTTAATGTTTTATGGCATAAAGTGGTATAAATTTTTATACCTAAAATTATGAACTTGATTTAAAAGAGAAAGTGGGGCTTGACTTGAATGACAATAATTTACATATAAATATAAAGAGATAAATATGTAAATTTATAAATGACGAATGTGCCTAACCCGAGGTTAAATTGAGTTACGGTGTAAGACTGCCCGGAACCGCCCGGCACATCCAGCAACCATAACAATGTATATCTAATATGGGAGGTTAGCGCATCGAGCCCAAAAGAACCCAAGGTTAGACTGAGTGGTGGTGTAAAACTGCCCGGACCAACAGGCACATCCAGTGACCGCAACAAACCTATCTAATGTGAATGGTTGTTGCTTTAATGAATGAATTAAAGCTAAGTCAGGAATGGTAGGGTTAAGTCAATTAAGGCAACACTTAACCAATACAACAGGTTAACTAAGCTGATTGTTTAACTTAGGAAATCATATCCTGTCTTTAACTGGGTTAAAGAACCAATGCCATTTTAAACACTGTTCACGATAAACCCAAAATCACATTCTATTCCATCAGCCTTTTACCGTAAATTAGCAAGTGAATAATTCCCTAAGTGTTAACCCCGAAGGCTGAAACCAACATCAGATCAATACCTAAGAAACTATCCAACTTAAATAATCGCCAGTTAGTTTCTCATTTTATGTGACGGCCCGCCCCGCACCAGCCTGCATTTCCTCCGAAAGTGCGCTGTACACATGCCCAACTAGCAAGGGACGGTCGACAGGAGAAAGGAAAGAAGAGAATGAACTAATCAAGGAACCTGTAGAATGTCTCACAGCGCATGGGATAAAATATAATAATAACATACTTGACATAAAACAGGCGAGACAGTGCATAAGCTGATAACTAATAATCAATGTCAACATCAGAGCAGCGGAAATCCAAATACAGCTTATTACAACTTTCCAAATTTACTGTCTCTAACAAAAGAAACCTAAAGTAGAAGATGCACCACCAATGCCCAAGTAGTGATCTTCAACAACACAGGGAGAATACTATATATATTACGTGGAAGCCTCCTGCTCGTCTCCGGATTACCTACCCGTGCATCACCAGCTAACCTGTCTCTAGTCTGCTCGTGTGAGCACCCAGAGTAATAAGAAGAGACATAAAACTCTGGGTCAGACATAAAGCCTGGTGTGAGCGATAAGCATCTAAACAGAATGATAACAGGTATACTAAACCATACCTGAACCTAGACCTGCAACCAAAGAGTTAGTACCACATACCGTACAATACTCCAAGGTGCCATAATGAATAGTGTAAAGAATACGGGGGTGGGGTGTGTATGTCATAATGATAGCAAACAAACCATCCATAGCAACCATCCTCACATCTCACACTCAGTGCGTAAAGCATACGACATCTACCACTTTGGAACACTAGACAAAATTGAGGTAACGACGAATCCCGACTTGTAGAAACCCTGCTATGACCAAGCTAAACATATAGAGTCATGACCAAACATTTCAATGACCCACTTCATTGGTTGTAGCCCTTGGTTCTACCGATGCCATAATGGCCCTGAATCCGCCTTCGAACCTCCTACCATAGTGGTTCAAAGCTATAGACGTTGATAACTCCTTGGCACGCGTCCCGCAGCTAAGCCCAATCATGAAGCCCACTCATTGGTTCCCAGCTGGATCCTGAGTCAAAGCTCCTAGTTTGGACTTCCTTTGCATCTCGGGTTTTGATCGAATTGGAGTGGGTCCTCAAAAGAGTTGACGTGCAGTAGCAGCCCTAGAATACGGTTCGGTTCGGTGGTCATTACCCTCGTCGTTTCGGTTCGGTCCTCCTTCCTTGTAATCTTTCCATTCGGTTCGGGTCGGGTATTCCACTTCAGGTCGGGTCGTTGTCCTCCTCCGGGTCGGGTCGGGTGTCCTTCCTTCCAGTGCTCCGATCCGCTCCCTTATTACTTCACGTATTCCGATCCGATCCCTCCTTGCCATCTGATCCGCGTGGCCTTCCCTCTTGCTAGTTCTCCCAAATGTTTACTTCCGATCCGAGCCCTGCGTCTCCAAGTCGATCCGATCTGGCCTCCAATTATCCTTCCGATCCGATCCCCTTATCCACTCCAACTCTAAGCAAACGGCCTTCCTTCTTGCCAAGCCTCCTATGTGCCAAACTCCGGTTCGGGTCGGGTTTCTTGCCCAGTTCACATATCCGATCCGAGCCCCCATCCGATCCGATCCGAAGCCCTGCACAACTTTCTGCGACTTTTCCAGCAACTTGTTTACGTCGTTCGATGACGTTTTTGACAAATCTAACTATTCTAATCAATCACAATTCATGTCAAATAGTCATAACAACATGTAAGAACAACCACAAACACCTAACAACAATTCAAATGAACCAAAATGGATCAAAAGTGGCTAAAACCTCACATTTTCCTATAATCCCTCTTAATCATGTTTAAGCATACGATTAGCAAAACACATCGAAATTAACCCAAATTTCTAACAGAGCCTTAAAACATTATTTTAGAACTTTAAGAATTTTTCCAGAATTTATTTACGTATAAATTCGCTAATCTTCACTAATTACCCTTAATCACCGTAATTAGTGCAAAAACTATGCAAATCACTCACCTTGGCCACAAATGAAACACCAAATCTGAAGTATCCTCTGTTTGGGTCAAATTCCTATGTATAGCAGCAGCTCCAACCTTGTTTGTTGTTATTTGGCCTTGTTTTTATGTAGTTTAGGTTTAATCTCCACTAAAAATGTGTTTTGGAGAGGTTTTAGAGGATGGAAGCCATTACTAAGGTCTCAAGAAGGTTTGTGGCGGCTCAAAACTGAAATGAAAATGATAACCTAACCTTAATCAGTCCTCCTATACCTCTAAACCCGAAATTCCCCTCTGGGCCTAGCTGCTAATCACCCGGTTAAGCCCAATTAAGCTGTTTTTCACCATCTGAAACTTGTTTCAGCCATATCTCCCAAACGGTGAGTCCTTTTGACTAATGTGACCACTCTACCGAAAGAGAAACCATCATCCGGAGCCAATGGAAGTGGTTTCAAGTCAAAATTCCTTTCCAATCAAAAGTTATGGCCAAAACAGTGCCAACTAGGGGTAAAATGGTCATTTAAAAATCGGGAAAAATCATGAACATGGGAAATGACCCCAATAGTCGTCTCCCAAAGTTACATGACCATACGACTTCGTATGTGACAGAAATAAATATTCTACGATCCTATGATGCGTAGAATGCGGGTCGTTACACTCTCCCCCCCTTAAGAAATTTCGTCCCCGAAATTCCTTGACCCAAAACATACAAAGGATCCCGCATGCCTAACAGCCACGTACAACAATCAAACATGCAAAACAAGCAAACAAGCCTATCCTAGCATGCGGAAAACTAAATCGAAGTCAAAATCTTACCAGGCAAAGAGTTCTTGGTGTGTCTTCCTAATGTCCTCCTCTGTCTCCCAAGTACAATCACTCTCGTCCTCGCTCCACTGTACCTTGACTAGCTTCACCGACTTCCTTCGAAGTTGCTTCATGTCGTGCTCGACAATACGGGCCGGCTTGCGGTTCCCAACCGCCTCGGGTTCTACTTCGAAGTCCTCTAACTGATCAGGTGAAATAGTCATATCTGAGTCGTGAACGAACTTCCTTAGTTGGGAAACATGAAATACGTTGTGAACTCCCGCCATCTTCTCCGATAAGTCAATTCTATATGCCAAATTCCCGACTAGCTCAAGAACAGGGAATGGGCCAACAAATCTTGGTGCCAACTTGCCTTTCCTGCCAAATCGTATTACGCTCTTCAACGGAGAAATCTTGACAAACACCAAGTCCCCAACGGAGAATTTTAAGTCTCTTCTCCTCTTATCAGCATAACTCTTCTGCCTATCTTGGGCAGCCTTCATTCGTTGTTGAATGGTCTTGATTTTATCTGAAGTTTCCCTCACCACATCTGGTCCAAGCATAAACTTCTCGCCAGTCTCTATCCAACATGATGGTGAGTTGCACGGTCTTCCATACAAAGCTTCAAACGGAGCCATACCAATACTAGATTGGTAGCTATTATTATATGCAAACTCTACTAGATGCAAATGGTCATCCCATGATCCACCAAAATCCAATATACATGCTCTCAAGAGATCTTCCAAAATACGGTTTACCCTCTCCGTCTGACCGTCGGTCTGAGGATGATATGCGGTACTGAGATGTAACTCTGACCCTAGAGCCTCTTGTAAGCCCTTCCAAAACCCACTAGTGAACAACGGGTCTCGGTCGCTCACAATGCTTTTAGGTACTCCATGGAATCTCACTACCCACTTCATATACAATTCTGCTAACTTAGCTGCCGTTCTGGTCAATCTGACTGGTATAAATCTTGCACTTTTGGTCAATCGGTCCACAATCACCCAAATGCTATCATGTCCCGATCTAGTCCTTGGTAAACCATCGATGAAATCCATCGAGACTTGCTCCCATTTCCATTCGGGAATTTCTATGGGCTGTAACAAACCACTAGGCTTCTTTTGCTCGGCTTTAACTAGCTAGCAATTCATGCATTTGGATATAAACTTCCCAACATCTCTTTTCATTCCTTCCCAGTAGTAAGTCTGTTTCATGTCTCTATACATTTTATTACCACCGGGATGTATAGTCAACTTTGAGTGATGACATTCTTTAAGCACTTCATCTCTCAATCCATTGACATTGGGTACAACAAGCTTTCCATTCTTTCTAAGCCATCCATCTCGATCAAGTTCATACTTGTTCATCTCCTCATCGATATCCATCTCTAATTTGGAGATGATTTCCAATACATTACGATCGTCCCTCTGACTAGAGCCGATCCGCTCAATCAAAGTGGGTCTGATCGTCAAACTTGCTAACATTTCTGGATCCAATTCGCACTTTGGTCTGAAATCAAACCCCGTGATAAACTCCAGTTGCCTCCATTCAAGGAACATAGCCCCTAAGCTGGCATGTCTTCTACTCAATGCATCAGCCACCGCATTGCCCTTTCCTGGTGTGTATGCGATGTCAAAATCATAGGAAGCTAAGAACTCTAACCATCTCTGCAGACGGAGATTCAGATCTTTCTGAGAGAAGAGATACTTTAACGACTTATGATCTGTAAACAGCTCAAATCTTTCTCCCAAGAGATAGTGTCTCCACATCTTTAACGCGAACACGATTGCTGCCAACTCTAAATCATGGGTAGGGTATCTTCTCTCGTGCGGTTTCAATTGCCCACTTGCGTAAGCTACAACCCTACCGCCTTGCATCAATACAGCACCCAGTCCGGCACCACAGGCATCCGTGTATACCGTCATCTCTTCATCCCCCTTAGGAATGACTAACACTGGTGCGCTTGTCAACTTGTCCTTTAGACTTTTGAATGCATTCTCGCACCTTTCATCCCAGACAAAAGCTAGATTCTTCTTGGTCAACTGGGTCAATGGTGCTGCTATCTTGGAGAAACCTTGGATAAACTTACGGTAATATCCCGCTAACCCCAAGAAACTTCTTACATCTGTTGCATTCTTGGGCGTAGGCCATTCCTGTACCGTAGCCACCTTTGCCGGGTCCACGGCAATACCATTCTCTGATACAACATGGCCCAAGAACCTCACTTCCCTCTTCCAGAAGTGACACTTAGAAAACTTTGCTTTCAATTAGTGTTTTCTCAACACCTCCAACACTACTCTTAAATGTTCCTTGTGTTCTTCCTCTGTCCTCGAATAGACCAAAATATCATCAACGAACACAAGGACAAACTTATTCAACTGATCTCTGAATACCCTATTCATAAGATCCACAAAATATGCTGGGGCATTGGTCAGCCCGAATGGCATGACCAACCACTCATAAAATCCAGACGGCGTCCGAAATGCCGTTCTAGCTATACTCTCAGCTTCCACTCTAAGCTGATGAAAACCTGTCGCGAGATCCAGCTGAGAAAATATTCTCGCGCCACTCAACTGATCGAACAAATCATCTATCCGCGGTAGAGGATACTTGTTCTTCCTCGTCACTTTATTCAACTCGCGGTAGTCTACACACAAACGAAGGGAACCATCCGCCTTGGTAGCTAACACAACTGGTGCTCCCCATTCAGAAACACTCCTTCTGATAAATCCCTTCTTCAAAAGATCGCTGACTTGCACCTCGAGCTCTCGCTGCTCTCTTGGTGCCATACGACGAAGTGGCATCACTATAGGTCTGGCATCTTTTACCAAATCAATACGGAACTCAATCTCTCGGTGTGGTGGAAGTCCGGTCACTTCTTCGAAAACATCCGGATACTGGCCAACCACGGGCAAACCTGACAACTCACTATGCGGAATGTCGAGGGAGTTTAGAAAACTAGCCAATACCCCCTTACTGGGTAGACCACCAAACACTATCCTCCGCCCATCATCCGCTCTAGCTGTCACCAACAAGCCCTCACAGTCTACCACCACCCCGTATCTTTGGAGCCAATCTACTCCCAAAATAATGCCAAACCCAGTAAAGCCCAAAACAAAGCAATCACGAACAAACATGCATCCATGACTCGATAAGACCACATTACGACAAATCATGCTAAGGCTAGTCGAACCACCAATCGGGTTCGTCACTACTAAAGGTCTATCGACAATCTCGGGCTCCAATCCTAACCTATCTACCAGGTCACTAGATATGAAAGAACTGGAAGCTCCGGTATCAAACAAAACTCTAACAAGAACATCGTAAACAGAAAGCATACCTTGAATGACGACATTCTTTCCCTTCTCCGCCGCAGTTGGGGCATTCGACGAAGAAGGAATAGCATTAAGGGCATATGCTTTCACCATTTGCTTTTCTTTAGGGGGTTGCGGACACTTGTCCTTGTGATGTCCCATTTGGCCACAATTGAAGCACTTCCTATCCGCTAGCTTGGCCCGACAATTACTAGCATAGTGGCCCTTCTTACCACAGCTGAAGCACTCAACATCTTATTTATTCTTTTTCTTCTGGCCATCCTTAGCTTGGTTCCGCTTTCTCTTATTCTGGGAACCACCCTTGCCTCCACCACATGCTTGTGGTTTTGGCTCTTCTGCAGATGCAACCTCAGTCTTCGACTTAGGGTAGAGACTTTCTGATCTTAATGCTTTCCCCACAATCGATTCAAACGTCTCATCGATGTGGTTAATAAGTTTTTCCCCCAAGTACTGATCCAAACCAGTTATGAATTTCTCATTCTTTTTCTCGGCAGTATCAATAAGAGATAACCCATATTTCGACAAAGTGTCGAATTCAGCAATATACTCCGAGACTGCTCTGCCATTCTGCTTGAGCTCCAAGAATTTCCTAAACAGCACTGACCTCTGAGCAGCTGGAATGAACTTCTCGCTAAAGCGAGCTTTAAACTGCTCCCAAGTAATCTGATCTTCGGGAGTAGCTGCCTTTATAGCATTCCACTAATTCATTGCCCGTCCTTGCAGCTGACGGGACGCTAGCTTTCTCTTCATCACATCCTCGATACCCAAATCCTCGAAGATACGTTCACAACTATCCAACCAATCTTGAACATCCGTGGCCGACTCCGTTCCGTGAAACGGCTTCCCACCAAGTCTAGTATAATCCTTATTCAGCAAGGCGAAGTCGACTCTTGGCGCCTGCACTATTGGACCACCACCATTTCCACCATTGGGAGCTGCCCTCTGCACATCTCTAAGCATCTCTCTCATGAGGTCAGTAAACATCGTCCTCATGTCAGCAGCATTCCCATTATTGGCTCCTCTACCAGCACCTCTAGTATACCGGCTCATCGTCAATCTGAAAAAGGAAACGATTAACGACTCCATAGTGGTGCTAGTGCAGTACGACTTCATCCTTATACTAGTAATAGTATATATATATAGCTTTTAAAAACCAAAGTAATCACAAATACGCTCTCTCGTATACGTATAATATCTCTCCCTGATAACTTCCCTAGGTTAACTACGCAACCTGGAGCTCTGATACCAAGTGTGACGACCCGCCCCGTACCAGCCTGCATTTCCTCCGAAAGTGCGCTGTACACATGCCCAACTAGCAAGGGACGGTCGACAGGAGAAAGGAAAGAAGAGAATGAACTAATCAAGGAACCTGTAGAATGTCTCACAGCGCATGGGATAAAATATAATAATAACATACATGACATAAAACAGGCGAGACAGTGCATAAGCTGATAACTAATAATCAATGTCAACATCACAGTAGCGGAAATCCAAATACAGCTTATTACAACTTTCCAAATTTACTGTCTCTAACAAAAGAAAACTAAAGTAGAAGATGCACCACCAATGCCCAAGCAGTGATCTTCAACAACACAGGGAGAATACTATATATATTACGTGGAAGCCTCCTGCTCGTCTCCGGATCACCTACCCGTGCATCACCAGCTAACCTGTCTCTAGTCTGCTCGTGTGAGCACCCAGAGTAATAAGAAGAGACATAAAACTCTGGGTCAGACATAAAGCCTGGTGTGAGCGATAAGCATCTAAACAGAATGATAACAGGTATACTAAACCATACCTGAACCTGGACCTGCAACCAAAGAGTTAGTACCACATACCGTACAATACTCCAAGGTGCCATAATGAATAGTGTAAAGAATACGGGGGTGGGGTGTGTATGTCATAATGATAGCAAACAAACCATCCATAGCAACCATCCTCACATCTCTCACTCAGTGCGTAAAGCATACGACATCTACCACTTTGGAACACTAGACAAAATTGAGGTAACGACGAATCACGACTTGTAGAAACCCTGCTATGACCAAGCTAAACATATAGAGTCATGACCAAACATTTCAATGACCCACTTCATTGGTTGTAGCCCTTGGTTCTACCGATGCCATAATGGCCCTGAATCCGCCTTCGTACCTCCTACCATAGTGGTTCAAAGCTATAGACGTCGATAACTCCTTGGCACGCGTCCCGCAGCTAAGCCCAATCATGAAGCCCACTCATTGGTTCCCAGCTGGATCCTGAGTCAAAGCTCCTCATTTGGACTTCCTTTGCATCTCGGGTTTTGATCGAATTGGAGTGGGTCTTCAAAAGAGTTGTCGTGCAGTAGCAGCCCTAGAATACGGTTCGGTTCGGTGGCCATTACCCTCGTCGGTTCGGTTCGGTCCTCCTTCTTTGTCATCTTTCCATTCGGTTCGGGTCGGGTATTCCACTTCAGGTCGGGTCGGTGTCCTCCTCCGGGTCGGGTCGGGTGTCCTTCCTTCCAGTGCTCCGATCCGCTCCCTTATTTCTTCACGTATTCCGATCCGATCCCTCCTTGCCATCTGATCCGCGTGGCCTTCCCTCTTGCTAGTTCTCCCAAATGTTTACTTCCGATCCGAGCCCTGCGTCTCCAAGTCGATCCGATCTGGCCTCCAATTATCCTTCCGATCCGATCCCCTTATCCACTCCAACTCTAAGCAAACGGCCTTCCTTCTTGCCAAGCCTCCTTTGTGCCAAACTCCGGTTCGGGTCGGGTTTCTTGCCCAGTTCACATATCCGATCCGAGCCCCCATCCGATCCGATCCGAAGCCCTGCACAACTTTCTGCGACTTTTCCAGCAACTTGTTTACGCCGTTCGACGACGTTTTTGACAAATCTAACTATTCTAAACAATCACAATTCATGTCAAATAGTCATAACAACATGTAAGAACAACCACAAACACCTAACAACAATTCAAATGAACCAAAATGGATCAAAAGTGGCTAAAACCTCACATTTTCCTATAATCCCTCTTAATCATGTTTAAGCATACGATTAGCAAAACACATCGAAATTAACCCAAATTTCTAACAGAGCCTTAAAACATTATTTTAGAATTTTAAGAATTTTTCCAGAATTTATTTACGTATAAATTCGCTAATCTTCACTAATTACCCTTAATCACCGTAATTAGTGCAAAAACCATGCAAATCACTCATCTTGGCCACAAATGAAACACCAAATCTGAAGTATCCTCTGTTTGGGTCAAATTCCTATGTATAGCAGCAGCTCCAACCTTGCTTTGTTGCTATTTGGCCTTGTTTTGATGTAGTTTAGGCTTAATCTTCACTAAAAATGTGTTTTGGAGAGGTTTTAGAGGATGGAAGCCATTACTAAGGTCTCAAGAAGGTTTGTGGCGGCTCAAAACTGAAATGAAAATGATAACCTAACCCTAATCAGTCCTCCTATACCTCTAAACCCGAAATTCCCCTCTGGGCCTAGCTGCTAATCACCCGGTTAAGCCCAATTAAGCTGTTTTTCACCATCTGAAACTTGTTTCAGCCATATCTCCCAAACGGTGAGTCCGTTTGACTAATGTGACCACTCTACGGAAAGAGAAACCATCATCCGGAGCCAATGGAAGTGGTTTCAGGTCAAAATTCCTTTCCAATCAAAAGTTATGGCCAAAACAGTGCCAACTAGGGATAAAATGGTCATTTAAAAATCGGGAAAAATCATGAACATGGGAAATGACCCCAATAGTCGTCTCCCAAAGTTACATGACCATACGACTTCGTATGTGACAGAAATAAATATTCTACGATCCTATGATGCGTAGAATGCGGGTCGTTACATTTTATTAACTCCGTTGGGTCTAAGAACAGTATCATTAAATATACCATTCACGACAACCCAAAATGACATTCCATTAACGATGGAATCTTCATGGAAAACAAATCGATATATATATATATATATATATATATATATATATATATAATCGATATAAACTTCCATATTCGACTAACAATATAAATGGAATAACGGCAAAGCCTTTTAAATTCCATATATATTAGCAGTCCTCATCCACAGAAACTCACTACGATTATTACCAAATCGAATTCCATTCCATTCCAATTTATTTTATTTAAATTAGGAAACTATACTTTGGAAAATCTCCTTTAAATCTTAACAAAAGATTTATAAATTCTAAATCACATTTCACTATGAATCGAGTTAAAGAGTGAATTTCGTTAAAACACAGTTCACAACAAACCCAATTCACATTCCATAAATTATTGGGTTAAAGAACAAATGTTATTTAAAACACCATTCACGATAAACCAACAAATCAATTCCAATTCGATTCCAATTAAATATCATTTAATTGGTACAATTCATTAAATCCAAATAAAAAGATGTAAACTTTTCTCAACTGGGTTTAAGAACAGTATTAATGAAGACACCATTCACAACAAACCAAAATCACGTTTTATATTAAATACAAGGCTCTGAATAGAAAGTATATCAACTTATATTTAATATCAAATTCTACGACCAACAAATATAGTGTTGGAAATAACGATATAAATATATCTTTCAAATTTCCATAACAATATCTGCATAATCACGAAATCCAACATCGAAATATTCCGAAGACAATTTCGATTCAAATTCATTTGCACTTTATATATTAGAAATTCTGGTTATTTTCAAAACCATTTCAAATCCAATTTATTTATTTTGAAAATAATTGGATTATAATTCTAGTTCAAAACTAGTTCATTTCGATAAAAATCTATTTTTATCTTTTCAAATATGGAATTTTCATCCCAATTCTTTTCAAATCATTTCTTATGATTTTACACCAATTATTGATATTTTTAATAATTTTATCAAGGCAAGTACAGTCGATTTCCACAAATGGCCATCGAACTGCACTTACAGCGACCTTTTCCAAATGTGATTTGGACATAATTCCAAATCCAACCATTAGATTTCAAATCTCTAATATTCGTTAGAAAGCTCTTTTCGATACGAACCCAACGGTTCCGGTTTTAGGAGAATCTGATGGTCGGATCTCCCGTAATGTCCATTCGAAGTCAATAGTCGAAATTTGCGAACTATCGCGTTCTATTCAGGCCATTATATATATAATATATATAATATATATTTCGTCGATTTCCTTTTAAAACGTATTTTATAAATCGTTTTAAATTCGTATTTTATAAATCGTTTTAAATTCGTTTTCAAAACGATTCCAAGTTACTATTCAATTTCTAATCAAAATTGAATATTCCATATCATCGATAAATAAATGATTATATTTTCAAAACATTAGATTTTGAAATCAATTCCTTCTCGATATTAATTATAAAAATGAATAAAATCGATATAAATATCGTTCACGTCAAAAGGGCGTTAATCTAATAAACACGGCTATATATATTTAATTATATTCGTGTTCATCCCAAATCGGACATCAAAATCAGATTTTGATTCTTTTCTGAATATTCTTGAAAATATTTGTTATTTTAAAATAATCGTTATTTTCAAATATTCTTTCTTTCTGAACTGGAATCAGACACAGTCAATTACCTTATAATTTGATTATATGGATTTCACACAACAAATGTGTATAACAACAATGAAAAAAGCAATCCATCATCCAGAGTGCATTCTACACTATTTAAGCATTAAATATAAATATTTAACGCTTATAACAGCCTTCAATCAATCGATCGACATACAGCTAATTATTGGGACTAGTGTATGTCATATATCATCCCAATACCCATGTGGGGTTTCAAACCATCAAACACAGGTTTTATTTGTGCAGTTGGGCGATGTGTAAAATTTATCGTCCCAATCAATATCAGTCAAATCAATGTACATAAACAAATCATCTGATTTGTAAATGAATATTTATTCTCTTTCATATACATGTTAAAATTAATATTTTTAACGATAAAATATTTATTCGGTTCATTTACACAATAAAAATGATATTTTTATTTTTCTAATATATTTTTGAAAATTTCGATGGCGTAACAGCACGATACCAGAACCGGGATCAGGTCTAACCTTATCCCTCGCCTCATAATGGCGCACGTCATACACAACCCAAATTCTAATCAATTTCGTATTCACACCACAAACCAATATTCAACAAAACACATCAATCAACACAAACAACCAAACAAGTCGTCCAAGGCCTGTTGACGACGGGGAACGTTTCATATGCAGTTACATAATAAATAACTGTATAAAGAAAATTAAAGTAAGGAGTTCTCACCTTTGTGTTCCACTCCTCCTTTCCTTATCTCTGAACGGTTCAGATATACCCAGAATTAAAATGCGACCTTTTCCCGCTGTTCATATATAAAAATCACATTTTTATCACTTCATTCCAATAAATAAAAATCACATTTTTATTTCTACTTCATATATTTTTACGAATCTTCTTTCTATATAAAAATATATTTTTATATTTCTACTTCTTATATAAAGATTAAATTTTTATTTCGCTACAACATATAAAAAAATCATATTTTTAAAACGCTACTCTCTATATAAAGATTATATTTTTACAACACTATATATATATAAAAATCAATCTGTTGACCCACTTTTTAGTTAAAGAAGTCACACATGGAATCTCTTCTCAACAATACGCTCAAGTGTTGAAAATACCGTCAGAAGACAGCAAGCGATTTGGTTGAAGTCGCATCACAAACAAAGAATGGCCAAGAACTCCTATCAGATGACCTTTTTGGGCCCAATTCAGCAATTACAGAGCTGTGCTAAGTTAATCTTGTAGCTCTCTGAATCAGCTTCAGTTTGGGCTTTGGTTCAGCTTAATCGGACTTACGGTTTGAAAGTTATGCCCTTTTCCATGAATGCATGCAGAACCGGAAACTTGTAATTTGGAAATTGGCTTGACCTCTCGGATCGGATCGGACCCGCTCCGACTCCACACTTCGAAGATGCTCAGACTTGGATTCCAGCTCACCTCGGTTCGGATCGGACCATCCGAACCCGACCCGCCTTGCACACTGCACAGAAGTGCACATCACGTCTTCGGTTCGGATGCTCCACCCTGGTTCGGTTCAGACCCTAACCGACCCGCCTGTATCATTTCCTACACACAAGTTTGAACTATTCTCAAGGAGTAACCGTTTCCTATTAATCCGGGTCCGCTTCCACCTGTCCTAGCACGATCTGAAGACCACTCCTCCACTACTTCCGAGATCACCTCGGAGCTCGCCACGTGTCCCTCCGAACCGATCCGCTCCTGAGCTCCCTAGCTGCTTTTCTCCGCCTATAAATACACCACAAGGTGGCCATTTGAAGGGGGCCTTTTTGGAGACTTTTTTGGAACTCTAACTCTCCATGGCTTCAACTATGGTTCTTCGCAAGGCTATTGCATAACCTAGAAGTCGAATTCCACATTACAAAACGAGGATTTCGTGTATAATCTCCTCTTTTATCTCCTCTTCTTCATTGTAAACACGAGGATTTCGTGTATAAACTACAAACCAGCAACATTGTAATGGCTTCTTAGGATTTAAGAAACTATAAAGTGGATGTAGGCTTGGATTGAGCCGAACCGCTATAAAAATCTCATGTGTCCCCTCTTATTTTACTGTTTTTTCTGCATTTATTATGTGATTGTAAGGTTTTCACATAGAGTTTGGGTGTTAGGCCCAGATTTCGGTCTAACATTTTGGCGCGCCAGGAAGGGGGCACACGATACAACTTCTTCTACTAGCTTGAAAGGAAGCGGATTTTTTGGCTATTGGATTAATGGCCAAACGAAAACTTCCCCGTCCTGAGGATGAAGACACGAGAAACGAGGCGAGTCAGGGAGCCTCCTCTCATGAAAATCCATCGGCATACTTAACCAGAGAAGAGATGGATGGCGTTCTTGCTGAATTGAGAACCCAGATGGGTAGGCAAGATGATCTCCTCCGCAAACAACAGGAGATGATCTACCAATTCTTCGCTCGGATGGAAGGTAGGCCGAGTGGCAACACACAACTCGCTGGAAATAGCACGGATATAGCCCCAGCAGCAGCAGCAAGCCGGATCGGTTCGGATCCGATCCGAACCGAGGGCCAAAACTTGAATCCTACGCAGATGGAAATGGGGGAAAATCCTCACCGGATCGGTTCGGATCCGATCTGAACTGCCACCTTACATGAGCTTGGGGGCAGCAGCCTCCCCTCTGCAAATCAAGACTTCGTTCCAGCACGACCTACCTCCGCACCGGTTCGGATCGGTAATTCCACACAGCTTCAGCATCAAGCTCCCCGGTTCGGAACAGGAGAACCTGATCGGATCGGCACATCCGATCCGAACCGTGCACCTCTCCATAACCTCCCTCGCTTCTCCGAGCCGCATCATGGGGGCACCTCCGAACCGAACCGGATGGCCTTCCAAGCTCCCTATACTTCTCTGAACTCTTCTGGACTCAACGCTGGGGGCACCAGCTCTGAACTTGTCCACTTGCAACAGCTCTTTGAAGGCGATCGGCTCGCCAGCCTTATTGAACGCCTCCCAAGAAGCCGCACTTATCAGAATGACATGGATGATGTCAATCACAATCCATTCACATAGAAAATCAGGAATTCCCGCAATCCTCCAGATTTCAAACTTCCACAACTGGAACACTACAACAGCAGGGCAGATCCTACAGTGCACCTAATGCGCTATAAACGGCATATGGAAGTTCAATCGGCATCGGAAAACGTCATGGCTAAATGCTTTCCTCTCTTTTTGACTGATATTGCTGCTATGTGGTTTCGGCAGTTGGAATCTGAATCGATCAATAGCTGGAATATGTTGGTCGCTCGCTTTATTGAACAATTTCGGATCCACATCGCTCGGCCCAAGAATGTAATGTATCTCACCACAATCAAGCAGAGGCCTAAAGAAACTCTGCGATCATTTTTGGAAAGGTTCAACGTTGCAGCAGCATCAGTTGATCGACCTGAGCCATCTATGGTATTGAAGGCGGCAGTATCCGGCGTTCTGGACAACTCGGAGTTCAAAAAATCCTTGTACCGAGACCCACCACGGAATCTCAGCGAGTTCTACCTTGAATCGGATAGGTTTTTGCGTGAAGAAGACGCAACGTCCGAAAAGAAAATTCTCGATGTTAACATGCTCAAAGACGGAGAACCATCTGATTCTGGTAAAGGCAAAGGAAAAGCTGCTGTCAAGAATGACCGCAACGCTCAGCCCCGGAGAGGGCCCAGATATGAAAAGTACACAGAACTCAATTCGTCACTAACCTACATCTACGTGAACACAAACGGTGACGTCTCCTATCCAAAGCCTCCCAGGAGGGAGCCATCGCAAAGAGAACGCGATTATGGGAAATACTGTATGTTTCACGATATGGACGGTCATGACACAAATGACTATAGACACTTACGAGATCTGATTGAGGTACGGATTAGACGTGGAGAGCTACCCGAGTATGTGAAGCAGCCTACAGCGCCTGCACCCGCGCTGCCACCACCTTCTCCCCGGAGAGGGAATGACCCTGGAACGAGCTCCCATCAAATCATCATCAACTGATCTGGATGAGATCAGCCTGGATTTCCTGCATTTCTTAGGATTTAAGATATGTTTCTTTGCTTTCTTTAGGTTTTCCGATTGGCTAAATCGGAGTACACACATTCGGGGTTAGGATTTAGCTCCAAAACGTGCTCTGGACTCGATGACAAACCAATCAGGATTTACTTTGGTTTTGTACTTTGAATTGAATAAGGGAGGACTTCCCGAGCATGGATTATGTTTGGCAAATTTAAGTGTCTTGTCAGGTTGTGGCAGGATTCTCAATCTTAACTAAAGTATGGCTTATACTTATCTCGAAACCCTTGGTACGGATTGTGCCTAGGGACGGACTATCTTGTCAGGCTTTGGCAAGTATAGCTTCATCTCGGTATGAGTATGGATTGTACTCCACTACATTTCTGAGTATGGATTATACTCTGGAATGGCTTATTGTCTTGTCAGGATTTGGCAAAGGAACTCAATAAAACTCGAGTATGGCTTATGCTCGGTTTGAACTTCCTGGTATGGCTTATACCTGGAAGGTTAGGTCCCTTGTCAGGTTTTGGCAGGATGATTCGATCGTCCCTTGAGTATGGTTTACGCTCAAACAAACGCCCAAGCATGGTTTATGCTCGAAAGTGTAATCAGTTTTGTCAGGTTTTGACACACCCGTTTGCTTTCTCTTCTTCGCAGGTATGGTTTATACATGCAACTGGCAGGCCCGGCGTGGCCTTGGATTTCTTGGAATATCCAGAACACATCTTCCTTCATTCAGCAAGATATGTTCTGAAGGGGCAAAATGTTGACCCACTTTTTAGTTAAAGCAGTCACACATGGAATCTCTTCTCAACAATACGCTCAAGTGTTGAAAATACCGTCAGAAGACAGCAAGCGATTTGGTTGAAGTCACATCACAAACAAAGAATGGCCCGGAAGTCCTATCAGATGACCTTTTTTGGGCCCGAAATCAGCAATTACGGAGCTCAGCTCAGTAAGTCTTGTAGCTCTCTGAATCAGCTTCAGTTTGAGCTTTGGTTCAGCTCAATCGGACTTACGGTTTGAAAGTTATGCCGGGTTCCGTGAACGCATGCAGAACCGGAAACTTGGAATTTGGAAATTGGCTTGACCTCCCGGATCGGATCGGACCCGCTCCGACTCAACACTACGAAGATGCTCAGACTTGGATTCCAGCTCACCTCGATTCGGAACGGACCATCCGAACCCGATCCACCTTGCACACTGCACAGAAGTGCACATCACGTCGTCGGTTAGGATGCTCCACCCCGGTTCGGTTCGGACTCGAACCTACCCGCTTGTATCATTTTCTGCACACAAGTTTGACCTATTCTCAAGGAGTAACCATCTCCTATTAATCCGGATCGGCTTCCACCTGTCCTAGCACGATCTGAAGACCAGTCCTCCACTACTTCCGAGATCACCTCAGAGCTCGCCACGTGCCCCTCCGAACCGATCCGCTCTTGAGCTCCCTAGCAGCTTTTCTTCGCCTATAAATTCACCACAAGGTGGCCATTTGAAGGGGGCCTCTTTGGAGACTTTTTTGGAACTCTAACACTCCATGGCTTCAACTATGGTTCTTCGCAAGGCTATTGCATAACCTAGAAGTCGAATTCCACATTACAACACGAGGATTTCGTGTATAATCTCCTCTTTTATCTCCTCTTCTTCATTGTAAACATGAGGATTTCGTGTATAAACTGCAAACAAGCAACATTGTAATGGCTTCTTAGGATTTAAGAAACTATAAAGTGGACGTAAGCTTGGATTGAGCCGAACCGCTATAAAAATCTCGTGTGTCCCCTCTTATTTTACTGCTTTTTCTGCATTTATTATGTGATTGTGAGGTTTTCACATAGAGTTTGGGTGTTAGGCCCAGATTTCGGTCTAACATAATCTTTTATGTATAACTAAAAAAATATTTTCCTCGACTAAAAATCATATCTTTATATTATCAACAATCTATTCTTTCTATTTTAACTACAATGAAAAATCATATTTTTTCCATCAAAGAAAACTATATTTTCCAATTCAAGAAATCTAAAATTTTCAATTCAAAAAAATCTATATTTTTAATAACATAAAAATTTCGTTTTCAATAACATAGAAATTCAGTTTTTGACAACATAAAATTTCAGTTTTTAATAACATAAAAATTCAGCTTTTAATAGTATAAAAATTCAGTTTTTAATAGTATAAAAATTCAGGTTTTAATAGTATAAAAATTCAGTTTATAATAATATAAAAATTCAGTTTTTAGTAGTTCAAAGAAATCAAATTTTAAAGATCAAAGAAATCAGTTTTTAAACTCACATCGAAGGGAGGAGCTCGCTGCATCAATCGGAAGGGGGTGCTGTGTCGTCGCGGTGCTGGAGCTGGTGGAGGGTGTCGGTCGTTCGCCCAGGGTGGTGGCGGCGTCGTTGATGGCTCGTGGGGGGCGCGATCTCAAATTGGACGTGGTTGGGGTTATCGAGTGGGGGAAGAGGAGGAGGTCGTCGCGGAGGTGGCTTGAGCGGCGGCGGTGAACGTATCGGCGGGGGAGGGGGGGCATGGATCGCGATGGGTTTTGTTTTTCCCCTTTTTTTATTTG
The DNA here is from genome assembly GCA_030737875.1 of Allium sativum. NCBI lineage: Eukaryota > Viridiplantae > Streptophyta > Magnoliopsida > Asparagales > Amaryllidaceae > Allium > Allium sativum. Next base: position 479,084,506 of record CM060926.1, on the reverse strand, counting down.
TTTTGAACGAGAGGGGGTTGACTGAGAAGATAGATGGAGAGGGGGGTTAATTATATATATATTATTTTTAATTTCAAAAGTAGCTTTTTATTTCAACCTCCAAACGAGACCCACCACCTGTCGTCCACAGCTAATTACCCCCATTCCGAACACAATGGGATATGTATCATAAGCTGATTCAATCGTTTCGATTAGTTTCTGTAATGGCGCGTTTTGTTAGCTATCGAATAATTAATTTATTTAATTATTTATATATCGATTTGGCGATATCGATATCTTAAAGTAAAACGTTCGAACTTATAATTTATAATTATAATTAAAACGAACCTGAAACGTCGCGGCAGTTCGCAATTTGGCGATTTGAACTTCAACTGAATGTACATGATTCATTTTAAGCCGGATTTTTGTGAAACAAGAAACGTGTGGAGCTGGTAAGTATATCTTTCTAGTGGAAGAGAAAAATCAGGATTTCGTCGTGTAGATTTTTATGTACGTCCAAATCAAATTTTAAAATAGTCGCTATAGAATCGTTTATCGACCGTAACGGTTTATTTGAAATAACTAGATATCAGGCGTGAATTTAGACAAGGTTCTTTTGGGACATAGCGATAATTTAATTTTTAGAATTTTATGGAAATTTTTAATTAATTAAATAAGCAACTTTTTGTTTGGAGTAATTTGCACCTTGTAATCAACATTTTGAGGTTTCACAATATGAGTTAATCTACCGGTATTAGTATATTTTCGGAATCGCAGCACCTCACTGAACACGACTGTATTTTCATCTCAGACTGCAATGCTCATATATGAATATAATTGTATGGAATGGAGTGTGCAGTTATTTTAAAACTTTAAAACAATGAAGGAAATATTATTCCAATATATCAAGTGGACCAAATGAACACATATACGTGGACGATTCTCCTACTGTCACAGAAGCTACGAAATACAAATGAAAGAGCCATACAAACCCACGTCTATAGCCCATTCCCACTGATACCCTCCACATATTTTCTGTGGCCATGAAGTGAATACGTTTGCTGAAGGACTAAGGTCCTCCACGCTATAAAATATGAAGCATTCTTCCTTCCTGTTGTTTTCGCATCCCACAAACACAAAACGCAGGCAACCAAAGATAAGTAAAAATCAAAAAGAAAACAAACAAAATCCTAAAAATCTTAGAATGCTCCTCGATTAACTCAGCACAAAAAAAAAAGCTTGAAGCTCATATACTTGTTGTGAAGCTCGACGTTGTTTTCTGGGTTCAACTTGGACAACAGCGAACTAGGGTTCGGCTTCTTGGATTTTGTGGTGGTCGATGGGTCGAATGGATGGTGGCGTTGGAGTCAGGAAGTAAATCCGCACCGTGGTGCGCTGGTTTGAGGAGGTTCGATGCTAGTTGATGTCGCCGCTTGTAGTTGATAGCCTGAAGTCGCGTTCGGTGAAGTGGGGGCGAGCTTGTCGAGGTCAGGTGGAGTAGGTAGAGATGGCGAAGGGGAGTGTTATGGAGGTGGTTGCGGCCGGAGTAGGTGGCCGGAGCGATGGTGAGAGTTGGTCAAAGAAGAGGTCAACGATGGTTTTTGGGTCCGGCTGTGTGTTTGGGGAAGAAGAAATAAGGGGTACGGGTTTTTTAAGGAGGCGGGTCTGGTCTGTTGGGCTGGAAATGAGGGGTAAAGCCCAATTTAATTTATTAAGTTTGATTTTAATTTAAATATGATTATAAAATTTCGAATGTTGATATCTTTTGCATACCTGATCGGATTTGGACGAAACAAGATCCGTCGGGATCGTATGGACGAGCACTACACAATTGGACTGACCGCGAGTCGATTGGAGCACATTACAATTTATGGAGAAATAAATTGTTCGACTGAATCAATGAACGCAAACCGATATTTATCGGTTAACGTGCAAATGTGAGTAAATCTCACAAACTCTAAACAGTTTATTTTCATGTTGTATTGTTAGAACTGTTAAAATATTGTCTGTTTGACTGTGTGTTGATTGTTTGCTTGAACTGCTAGTCAGTTAGTAGAGATTTTATATATATATTTACGTATGTATATATATATATATATATAAACCGTCAAATAGTTATATGTTGATTCTGTTTATCAGAATATTATACTGGTGTTGTTTGACATCTGTGGATGCAGGGAAACAGGTTGGAGGAATCCAACTGGATTCCTCAACAGTTATTTTTACTGTGATTTATGTATTGTGATATATAAATGTGATGTATATAATCTGTTGTGATTACATGTAGTTGGACGATAGTCATTGTTGTTAGGTGATGTGTTAAAAACCATAAGAAATACCAGAGTGTGATAAAAATAGTTAAACAAAGTAATTGGTTAGGTTAACCAAAACAAGTTAGTCGAGTTAATCAAAGTAATTGGTTAAGTTAACCAAAGCGAGTTAGTCGAGTTAATCAAAGTAATTGGTTAAGTTAACCAAAGTAAATTAGTTAAGTTAAACTAATGGGTAAATCAAAGTGAATTAGTTGCGTCAAACTAAGTGACTTAGTTAAGTTAAACTAATTTGTAAATCAAAGTGAATTAGTTGTGTCAAACAAAGTGAATTAGTCAAGTTAAACTAATTGGTTAATCGAAGTAAATTAGTTGGGTTAATCAAAGTGAATTAGCTGAGTTAAACTAAGTAAATCGGTTAGAGTTAATCAAAGTGAATTAACTAAGTTAAACTAAGTGGATTAGTTCAGTTAATCGAGACAAGTAAATCAAGTTAGGTTAAACCATTTGAGTTAACCAGTTAGGTTAAACCATTTGAGTTAACCAGTTAAAGTTTACCAGTTAAAGATAAAAAGTTAGAGTTGACCAGTTAAAGTTGACCAATTAAAGTTGACCAGTTAGAGTTGATCAGTTAGAGTTACTCAGTTAGAGTTGACCAGTTAGAGTTGACCAGTTAGAGTTATCCAAGTGGAGTTAATCGAGTAGAGTTGCCGAATATCACTTATTCGAAGTAGAGTTATCGAATATAGTGTATTCGAGGGAAGAGTAATCGAATATAGTTTATTCGAGTGGAGAAATCAAATGTTATTCATTTGAGAAGAGTTACCGAATATTATTTATTCGAAGTTAGTTAATCCAAAGGAGTTATTCGAAGTTAGTTAATCCAAAGGAGTTATTCGAAGTTAGTAATCCAAAGGATTTATTCGAAGTTAGTTAATCCAAAGGAGTTAGTCGAAGAGTTAATCGAATATAGTTATTCGAAAGAAAGTGTTAATCGAATATAGTTATTCGAGTAAAGTTAAAAGAGTTAATCGAATATAGTTATTCGAAAGAAAGTGTTAATCGAATATAGTTATTCGAGTAAAGTTAAAAGAGTTAATCGAATATAATTTATTCGAATAGAGTTAGAGAAGTTAATCGAATATAGTTCATTCGAATAGTGTTGGAGGAGATATCGAATATAGTTTATTCGATAGGATAGAAGTGAATATAATTTATCAATTAAGTTATTCGAATTAGTTATTCGAATAGAGTTAAACACGTAAGAGTTAATTGAATATTAGTTATTCAATTTGAGTTAATCGAATTTAGTTATTCAAAAGGAGTTAATCGATTTGAGTTAAGTTAATCGATTTGAATTAAGTTGAATCGAAATGGAGTAAATCGATTAGAATTAAGTTAATCGAGTTAGAGTAAATCGAATATTAGTTATTCGAAGGTAAGTTATTCGAATCAGTTATTCGAACGAGTTAATCAATTAAGTTATTCGAATTAGTTATTCGAAGGAGTAAATCAAATTAAGTTAATCGATTAGAGTTGAGTTTATCGATTTGGGTTAAGTTAAGTTATTGAGTTAAGATTTATCGAGTTAAGTAATCGAGTTAAGAAATCGAGTTGAGACAATCGAGTTAAGAAAATCAAGTTGATTTAATCGAATAAGTTATTCGATAAGAGTAAATCCATTTAAGTTAAATCGGATGTTAGTTATTCGATAAGAATTGACACATTTAAGAAAAACGAATATTTGTTATTCGATAAGAGTTAATGAAATAGAGCCAACCAAGAAGAGTTATTCGAATATTAGTTATTCGATAGCAGTTAATCGAAATAGAGTTTATCGAATATAAGTTATTAAAAAGGGAGAGTTAATCGAATAGAGATTACTCGAAAGAGAGTTATACGTCGAATTCGATTATAGCGAATTCGGGAAAGTACTATTTACTTTCCAGGGTTTAAATCAAGATTTAGTTATTGATTTAGAAATTAGGTGTCTGTTAAATTATTCGAGTTAGGAGATAAAGTTATAATTTAGGTTAGATAATGCAGAAGTAGGAATTATAACGTTATAGTTATAATCAAACGTTTTCATATAAGAAGTAGATTCGTAACCTGAATCCGAGAATTTGCGTAAACAGATGATTGTAAAAAGTGAGTGATGAACTTCATCTATTTCACAGTAAAGGACGTTGTTCAATTAAGGTCTGAGAGGTAATTATACCCCAACTTGATTGACTTCAGAATTGACAAAGGAATAGTTGTGGTTCGATAGAAAAGGTTGATTTGAAATATAGTTAAGTAATAAGCGATTAATGGATTAAGCGTAACGATGTTTTATACAACGTTCATTGAAAATACGTAAATGAGTTTTGGAAACGTTTTCCAAATATAGTCAGATATGTTTTCTAAACATAGAAAATGAAATGTTTTCATGATAAGAATTTAAGAAATAGAGTTAAGCAAATTCAGAAACTGACTGGAGAGGGTAAGTTGAACGGTTTTCTAAGTGACGATCTGATGTTGGTTTCGACCTTCCGGATTGATACTTAGAGAATTGTTCTCATACTAGTTACAGTTAGGGACTGATAGTTGCGAAATAATAGTGATATGAAAATAAGCTATGGAAATGTTTTCCAATGATTAATAACAAATATTTTCTAAATATATGAAATAAGGAAATATGAACATATGATGATTGATCGATCGAATTTCCATGTGGAAATAAGATCGTTGTTTGTACACCGACATGTTTTCATTTGATAGTTGAATCACAGACTATCAAAGTTTTGACCATATTTACGTTGTAAATATGGAGAGACCGGTTGGATTATTATCCGAAGAACCACTCCGTATTAGCATAAGCGTTGTGAATCAAGTACGTTGAAGATAATTGAAGACAGAGTGAAGTGCAAGGGCTATTGTGAAAAGCCTAGGTAGGATGGATTCACTGAATAGTGCCTTCGGTTTATTCAGTCCCAGAACAACGTATATGGACGAGTGTCTGACAAAGTATTCTTAACGAATCATATGTTAATCTCTTTAAATGTATTACGTTGGTGGCGGAGAAATTCGTTTCTCTTAGCTTTTATACTCGTGATGCCTTGAGAAATCGATAATGATTTGGTGGGTATGACGATGTGGCATTCAAAGTAATTGAAGAAATAATCTGTCAAAGTGATAAATGTGACCTCAAACCTCACCACCGGGAAATAGCAGAAGTTGGGCTAGGCAGCATGGCTAGTTGGGCCATACCCAAGCAGGGTGTATTATCACCATCTAGAGAATATTCAATTGTACTTCTTTATAATCTATTTCAATGCTGTCCCTTATCGGGAAGGATGGTTGCTGATCCCAACCATCGGTGATAATATATTCGTTACACTCAAGCTAAATGAGTGAACGGTCATGTGTGGCCGGGTTGCAAGACGTTCTTGTTGAACCCTAGTGTATCTCGTCTAGAGTACACTGATCGGATGGTGCTCCCATACCTTGTCTGTTGGAATCTAATCTCCAATAAGTGCTCTCGGTTTTATTTGTATACTATGAATGTGGAACGTGAGATGCAAGCGTTCTGCTAGATTGATATCTATTTGTATTTAGACATTATTATAATATCAGAAAGATATCCTTTATTTAACCAAGTGTTGGAGTTTTATTCACACCAGTCCCATGACTGACCCGGAGTTTATTTTGTTTTGTTTCCCCTAAACTCTTGGGTGCCTAAATTTGTACGGGCAGTCAAGTAGTCGGGAATTTACAGATACACTTGGAGAGCTTGGAGCAGGAGGCTTCAGGATTATAGATATTATTATTCCGCTGTGTTGTTAAGTGTTGTAATTTGAAATGGTATGTATATACGAGTACTGGTTTGTATTTCAAAGTTATGTTATATATTATTCGTTTCGCTGTGAGATTCGTGTTTACTCTGATGATGTAAGTTCATCTTCTTCTTTTATTCTATTAGTTCTATCTTTTCTTCCTCACCCTCTACTTTCTTTTACTAACGTTGCGGAATTTTCGACTCTCGAGGAGTCGAAAATTTCCAGCCGTTACAGTTGGTATCAGAGCTTAAGTTAAGTAATTACCTTGGCTCTGTGGCATAACTCGATAGAGATGGGATTAGTAATATCCTAGATTGAGTTTGAGTGTATATATATGAGCGCGTAATTGTTACTCAATATAAAATGGTTTTATATTGTGGAGACTCATTGGTTGAGTGGCTTATGAATTCTGGTCGATCAGTTGATCCACTGTATCGATAAGGGTTACTAAACACTCGAATACGATGAACCGTCATGGTATGTTTTGAAAGAGGGTAAATGAAATAATTTTTCCCAAAATATATTTGTTTACAGAAGAAATATATATCTTGAAATTATTATAGTATATTGATTGTGTTGGTTGTTATTATAATCGAATAAGATTATAAAAGGGTGAAATGGTTATAAATGACCAATCAGAATTCATATGAATGTAATATATGAAATAGTTTGAATTAAATATGAATTTAAATCAGATTTGGAATTAAAATAAGGAAATTTTAAGTTCCTGGGAGATTTTGAAAATGTTTTTCAAATTGAAAATGATATAGTATTTCGATAGCTGGAAAATAGATTCTGATGATGAATCTAGACATCATCAGTGTTCATTTTCGAGTTCTAAGTGACGGATTACTACCAAAGGTTTTGTTTTTGAATTGTTTTTAGAAAACAAGTGGTTTAGAAATTCAAAGGTTTTGAATTGGCATTATGATTTCAAATTGATTTGAAAGAAACCCAGGAACTTAAGTTCTGGAATTAAAATTTAACTAATAAAGTTAAATAAAATGAGATGGTAAAAATAAATTGAAATTTAACTTGAACCGAGTAAAAAAAAAATTGAATTGGATTAGAGATAATCTAGAATGGAACCAAATTGATAAGTCAATAATTTGGAATTTGATATTAGAGTTCGAATGAAATTCGATTTGGATTTGAGGATATGAACTGATTGGAGATCAATTGGAATGGATAACATTGGTATATGTTGAAGTGGTAGCAGATGAAAGGGATAGAGTTAAATGCCCGACAAAAAGGTACACGTTTATATCATATATGAGTTTGGATTTTTGACCCGAATTGGCAAGCCGCTTGGCTATTTTGATTTCCTTTTGGATTGGAGGAGGCCTAGAGAGGCGAGTTGTGGTTTGACGTATTGAGCCGTACAAAGGAGGTTATGGAAAAAAAATCGAAAATTTAAGGTGTTAGAAAATTTTCAGAATTTTTGAAAATTTTAGTTGGTCGGAAACGAATTAATAAATTAATTAAAATTAAAAGGGTCCAGTCGAAACTGAAATTTAGAGGTAAACAAAAAAAAGATTTTTAAATCTAGTTAGTAGAGTTAGTAGCATTTTTCTAACTTAGCAATTTCGAGGACGAAATTATTTTAAGCGGGGAAGTCTGTAATGGTGCGTTTTGTTAGCTATCGAATAATTAATTTATTTAATTATTTATATATCGATTTGGCGATATTGATAACTTAAAATAAAACGTTCGAACTTATAATTTATAATTATAATTAAAACGAACCTGAAACGTCGCGGCAGTTCGCAATTTGGCGATTTGAACTTCAACTGAATGTACATGATTCATTTTAAGCCGGATTTTTGTGAAACAAGAAACGTGTGGAGCTGGTGAAGTATATCTTTCTAGTGGAAGAGAAAAATCAGGATTTCGTTCTGTAGATTTTTATGTACGTCCAAATCAAATTTTAAAATAGTCGCTATAGAATCGTTTATCGATCGTAACGGTTTATTTGAAATAACTAGATATCAGGCGTGAATTTAGACAAGGTTCTTTTGGGACATAGCGATAATTTAATTTTTAGAATTTTATGGAAATTTTTAATTAATTAAATAAGCAACTTTTTGTTTGTAGTAATTTGCACCTTGTAATCAACATTTTGAGGTTTCACAATATGAGTTAATCTACCGGTATTAGTATATTTTCGGAATCGCAGCACCTCACTGAACACGACTGTATTTTCATCTCAGACTGCAACGCTCATATATGAATATAATTGTATGGAATGGAGTGTGCAGTTATTTTAAAACTTTAAAACAATGAAGGAAATATTGTTCCAATATATCAAGTGGACCAAATGAACACATATACGTGGACGATGCTCCTACTGTCACAGAAGCTACGAAATACAAATGAAAGAGCCATACAAACCCACGTCTATAGCCCATTCCCATTGATACCCTCCACATGTTTTCTGTGGCCATGAAGTGAATACGTTTGCTTAAGGACTAAGGTCCTCCACGCTATAAAATATGAAGCATTCTTCCTTCCTGTTGTTTTCGCTTCCCACAAACACAGAACGCAGGAAACCAAAGATAAGTAAAAAATCAAAAAGAAAACAAACAAAATCCTAAAAATCTTAGAATGCTCCTCGATTAACTCAGCACAAAAAAAAGCTTGAAGGTCATATACTTGTTGTGAAGCTCGACGTTGTTTTCTGGGTTCAAATTGGACAACAGCGAACTAGGGTTCGGCTTCTTGGATTTTGTGGTGGTCGATGGGTCGAATGGATGGTGGTGTTGGAGTCAGGAAGTAAATCCGCACCGTGGTGCGTTGGTTTGAGGAGGTTCGATGCTAGTTGATGTCGCCGCCTGTAGGTGATAGCCTGTAGTCGCGTTCGGTGAAGTGGGGGCGAGCTTGTCGAGGTCATGTGGAGTAGGTAGAGATGGAGAAGGGGAGTGTTATGGAGGTGGTTGCGATCGGAGTAGGTGGACGGAGCGATGGTGAGAGTTGGTCAAAGAAGAGGTCAACGATGGTTTTTGGGTCCGGCTGTGTGTTTGGTGAAGAAGAAATAAGGGGTACGGGTTTTTAAAGGAGGCGGGTCTGGGCTGTTGGGCTGGAAATGAGGGGTAAAGCCCAATTTAATTTATTAAGTTTTATTTTAATTTAAATATGATTATAAAATTTCGAATGTTGATATCTTTTGCATACCTGATCGGATTTGGACGAAACAAGATCCGTCGGGATCGTATGGACGAGCACTACACAATGGGACTGACCGCGAGTCGATTGGAGCACATTACAATTTATGGAGAAATAAATTGTTCGACTGAATCAATGAACGCAAACCGATATTTATCGGTTAACGTGCAAATGTGAGTAAATCTCACAAACTCTAAACAGTTTATTTTCATGTTGTATTGTTAGAACTGTTAAAATATTGTCTGTTTGACTGTGTGTTGATTGTTTGTTTGAACTGCTAGTCATTTAGTAGAGATTTTATATATATATTTACGTATGTATATTATATATATATATATATATATATATATATAAACCGTCAAATAGTTATATGTTGATTCTGTTTATCAGAATATTATACTGGTGTTGTTTAACATCTGTGGATGCAGGGAAACAGGTTGGAGGAATCCAACTGGATTCCTCAACAGTTATTTTTACTGTGATTTATGTATTGTGATATATAAATGTGATGTATATAATCTGTTGTGATTACGTGTGGTTGGACGATAGTCATCGTTGTTAGGTGATGTCTTAAAAACCATAAGAAATACCAGAGTGTGATAAAAATAGTTAAACAAAGTAATTGGTTAGGTTAACCAAAACAAGTTAGTCGAGTTAATCAAAGTAATTGGTTAAGTTAACCAAAGCGAGTTAGTCAAGTTAATCAAAATAATTGGTTAAGTAAACCAAAGTAAATTAGTTAAGTTAAACTAATGGGTAAATCAAAGTGAATTAGTTGCGTCAAACTAAGTGACTTAGTTAAGTTAAACTAATTTGTAAATCAAAGTGAATTAGTTACGTCAAACTAAGTGAATTAGTCAAGTTAAACTAATTGGTTAATCGAAGTAAATTAGTTGGGTTAATCAAAGTGAATTAGCTGAGTTAAACTAAGTAAATCGGTTAGAGTTAATCAAAGTGAATTAACTAAGTTAAACTAAGTGGATTAGTTCAGTTAATCGAGACAAGTAAATCAAGTTAGGTTAAACCATTTGAGTTAACCAGTTAGGTTAAACCATTTGAGTTAACCAGTTAAAGTTTACCAGTTAAAGATAAACAGTTAGAGTTGACCAGTTAAAGTTGACCAGTTAAAGTTGACCAGTTAGAGTTGATCAGTTAGAGTTACTCAGTTAGAGTTGACCAGTTAGAGTTATCCAAGTGGAGTTAATCGAGTAGAGTTGCCGAATATCACTTATTCGAAGTAGAGTTATCGAATATAGTGTATTCGAGGGAAGGGTAATCGAATATAGTTTATTCGAGTGGAGAAATCAAATGTTATTCATTTGAGAAGAGTTACCGAATATTATTTATTCGAAGTTAGTTAATCAAAAGGAGTTATTCGAAGTTAGTTAATCCAAAGGAGTTATTCGAAGTTAGTAATCCAAAGGAGTTATTAGAAGTTAGTTAATCCAAAGGAGTCAGTCGAAGAGTTAATCGAATATAGTTATTCGAAAGAAAGTGTTAATCGAATATAGTTATTCGAGTAAAGTTAAAAGAGTTAATCGAATATAGTTATTCGAAAGAAAGTGTTAATCGAATATAGTTATTCGAGTAAAGTTAAAAGAGTTAATCGAATATAATTTATTCGAATAGAGTTAGAGAAGTTAATCGAATATAGTTCATTCGAATAGTGTTGGAGGAGATATCGAATATAGTTTATTCGATAGGATAGAAGTGAATATAATTTATCAATTAAGTTATTCGAATTAGTTATTCGAATAGAGTTAAACACTTAAGAGTTAATTGAATATTAGTTATTCAATTTGAGTTAATCGAATTTAGTTATTCAAAAGGAGTTAATCGATTTGAGTTAAGTTAATCGATTTGAATTAAGTTGAATCGAAATGGAGTAAATCGATTAGAATTAAGTTAATCAAGTTAGAGTAAATCGAATATTAGTTATTCGAAGGTAAGTTATTCGAATCAGTTATTCGAACGAGTTAATCAATTAAGTTATTCGAATTAGTTATTCGAAGGAGTAAATCAAATTAAGTTAATCGATTAGAGTTGAGTTAATCGATTTGGGTTAAGTTAAGTTATCGAGTTAAGATTTATCGAGTTAAGTAATCGAGTTAAGAAATCGAGTTGAGACAATCGAGTTAAGAAAATCAAGCTGAGTTAATGGAATAAGTTATTCGATAAGAGTAATTCCATTTAAGTTAAATCGGATGTTAGTTATTCGATAAGAATTGACACATTTAAGAAAATCGAATATTTGTTATTCGATAAGAGTTAATGAAATAGAGCCAACCAAGAAGAGTTATTCGAATATTGGTTATTCGATAGGAGTTAATCGAAATAGAGTTTATCGAATATAAGTTATTAAAAAGAGAGATTTAATCGAATAAAGATTACTCGAAAGAGAGTTATACGTCGAATTCGATTATAGCGAATTCGGGAAAGTACTATTTACTTTCCAGGGTTTAAATCAAGATTTAGTTATTGATTTAGAAATTAGGTGTCTGTTAAATTATTCGAGTTAGGAGATAAAGTTATAATTTAGGTTAGATATTGCAGAAGTAGGAATTATAACGTTATAGTTATAATCAAATGTTTTCATATAAGAAGTAGATTCGTAACTTGAATCCGAGAATTTGCGTAAACAGATGATTGTAAAAAGTGAGTGATGAACTTCATCTATTTCACAGTAAAGGACGTTGTTCAATTAAGGTCTGAGAGGTAATTATACCCCAACTTGATTGACTTCAGAATTGACAAAGGAATAGTTGTGGTTCGATAGAAAAGGTTGATTTGAAATATAGTTAAGTAATAAGCGATTAATGGATTAAGCGTAACGATGTTTTATACAACGTTCATTGGAAATCCGTAAATGAGTTTTGGAAACGTTTTCCAAATATAGTCAGATATGTTTTCTAAACATAGAAAATGAAATGTTTTCATGATAAGAATTTAAGAAATAGAGTTAAGCAAATTCAGAAACTGACTGGAGAGGGTAAGTTGAACGGTTTTCTAAGTGATGATCTGTTGTTGGTTTTGACCTTCCGGATTGATACTTAGAGAATTGTTCTCATACTAGTTACAGTTAGGGACTGATAGTTGCGAAATAATAGTGATGTGAAAATAAGCTATGGAAATGTTTTCCAATGATTAATAACATATATTTTCTAAATATTTGAAATAAGGAAATATGAACATATGATGATTGATCGATCGAATTTCCATTTGGAAATAAGATCGTTGTTTGTACACCGACATGTTTTCATTTGATAGTTTAATCACAGACTATCAAAGTTTTGACCATATTTACGTTGTAAATATGGAGAGACCGGTTGGATTATTATCCGAAGAACCACTCCGTATTAGCATAAGCGTTGTGAATCAAGTACGTTGAAGATAATTGAAGACGGAGTGAAGTGCAAGGGCTATTGTGAAAAGCCTAGGTAGGATGGATTCACTGAATAGTGCCTTCGGTTTATTCAGTCCCAGAACAACGTATATGGACGAGTGTCTGACAAAGTATTCTTAACGAATCATATGTTAATCTCTTTACATGTATTACGTTGGTGGCGGAGAAATTCGTTTCTCCTAGCTTTTATAGTCGTGATGCCTTGAGAAATCGATAATGATTTGGCGGGTATGACGATGTGGCATTCAAAGTAATTGAAGAAATAATCTGTCAAAGTGATAAACGTGACCTCAAACCTCACCACCGGGAAATAACAGAAGTTGGGCTAGGCAGCATGGCTAGTTGGGCCATACCCAAGCAGGGTGTATTATCACCATCTAGAGAATATTCAATTGTACTTCTTTATAATCTATTTCAATGCTGTCCCTTATCGGGAAGGATGGTTGCTGATCCCAACCATCGGTGATAATATATTCGTTACACTCAAGCTAAATGAGTGAACGGTCATGTGTGGCCGGGTTGCAAGACGTTCTTGTTGAACCCTAGTGTATCTCCTCTAGAGTACACTGATCGGAAGGTGCTCCCATACCTTGTCTGTTGGAATCCAATCTCCAATAAGCGCTCACGGTTTTATTTGCATACTATGAATGTGGAACGTGAGATGCAAGTGTTCGGCTAGATTGATATCTATTTGTATTTAGACATTATTATAATATCAGAAAGATATCCTTTATTTAACCAAGTGTTGGAGTTTTATTCACACCAGTCCCATGACTGACACAGAGTTTATTTTGTTTTGTTTCCCCTAAACTCTTGGGTGCCTAAATTTGTACGGGCAGTCAAGTAGTCGGGATTTTACAGATACACTTGGAGAGCTTGGAGCAGGAGGCTTCAGGATTATAGCTATTATTATTCCGCTGTGTTGTTAAGTGTTGTACTTTGAAATGGTATGTATATACGAGTACTGGTTTGTATTTCAAAGTTATGTTATATTTTATTCGTTCCGCTGTGAGATTCGTGTTTACTCTGATAATGTAAGTTCTTCTTCTTCTTCTATTCTATTAGTTCTATCTTTTCTTCCTCACCCTCAACTTTCTTTCACTAACGTCGCGGAATTTTCGACTCTCGAGGAGTCGAAATTTCCAGCCGTTACAGTTTCCATCAAAATCAAAATATAAATTTATATATTGAATTTGAACGCACATTTCAATTAACCAAGGCCACATACGGACTCCAAAAATTCTCGAAAAATATTTTATAGCTTCGTATTGACGATCCGGTTCTAACAAAACTAATTTCATCAAATTCCGAGACCGTTTGAAAAATGGCCATTTTCTGGTCAATCGAAATTGACTGAAACTGTTAAAACACGTTTTACTTCGCCACGCTCACATATTGTGTAAAAACCCGTGATTTCGATAAACCTTAAAGTAACGAACTGAAGAATAATTAATTCTAAATGGGAGAATTAAGGGAAACAAGTAACGACATTGCATTCGTCTCGGAATTCTGGTTGAGATAGAGTCCGAGTTTGCATGAATTGGACATCGTATGAAGAAGTTATGGCCTTTGGATGTTTCAAAAATTACAAAATTCAAATTTAAACTCAGAAGAGGGCAGGGCAGGAAGAATTCCCGCCTAGGCCAGGTGGACCAGGAGGTCAACCCTAGTGTCGAACTGCCCTACAGGTCGACCTATGGGTCGACCTACCCCATCCCCCCAGGGTACATCTGAAAGGATGACGATTTCTTACTCCTTGCTGAGTCATTAGGGCTGAAGTGTTATCCTATCTTGACTAGATGGCCTTGATTATTTCTAGGGTTAATCTGACGGCTCTAAATTAATTAAAACTCTATAAAAGCAACCTAACTCTTAACCTTAAATCATGAATATTCATACCATGAGCGGCCATGCCATCAATGGTGAACCTGGGATAGCCGTCATCTCTTTCAACTCAAAGGAAACATTGAAGCTACATCAAAATTAAATCTAATCTAATTCAACTAAGAAAATTCAACGATCTACATCAAAGGCGAGCAATTCAATTTCAGAATACCGATCCCAGAACTCAAGAATTCCTTTTTGTTTGTAAGTGTAGTTATCTTTCAGATGCGAATGAATTAAAGACATGGTTTGTTATGAATTGAAAATAGAATTGTACCAAGTTGTATGTGATGATGGTTTATGTTTATTAATGTCCATTCTATCGTATATGCTTATGAATTATTGTGGTCTATCATGTTATGAACTTAACATATGTAAGTTTGGTGATATTATACAAGTTTTAGGCTAAGTCATGCAGTTTATGCCTAATTGATTAAATCCATTATGAATACATGTTTAGATCTACGGCCTTGTGATGACATCTACATGTTGCATGTCAATTTAGAAATTATGCCATGTTTATGCAAGTTAAGTGATGCTATCATGTTATGAATACATGCAAGTTTATAGGTTAAAAACATGACTATGTAAACCTATATGTTTAGATCTACAACTTTACATGTTAGAACCATATGCCTTTATGTTAGATCAATATTAGCATGATTCAACCTATGCATGTTCACCACTGCATGTCTAATTAGATTTTGGTAGTACAACGTAATACTATTATTTTATGATTCATGTTGCACAGATCTAGTTTGCAAGTTCATAATTAAAAGTATATCATGCCAAGTTCATGTGAGACATCTGTAGTTAGATCCATAATTTTTGTATGATGTTTGAATGTTGCAAGTTCCACTTTTTCCCTTTTTAGTTTATTAGTTAGGCTAAAATGTCGAGCCTAATATCTTACATAATTTTGCGAATGTACAACAGGGGTAACGTTGGGAAAACATGAAATTATACATAATTAACATATTTTGCTCATAACCATGTAAATGGTATGGCATTGAAATGGTATAATTTACTTACCAAAAATTTTGAATTTGATTTAGAAGGAAAGTGTTCCATAACAATAAATTGTTGACAAATTTACATATAAGCATAAAAGGATAAAAATATAAATATAACACAGACGAATATGCCTAACCCGAGGTCAGACTAAGTTGTGGTGTAAAACTGCCTGGAACCGACCGGCACTTCTAGTGACCACAACAATACCTGTCTAATGTGGGTGGTTAGTGCATTGAGCCCAAAAAGGACCCGAGGTTAGACCGAGTTGTTGTGTAAAACTTCCCAGAACCGTCCGGCACATCCAGTGACCATAACAATACCTGTCTAATGTGAGTGGTTGGTGCTCTAATAAAGCTAAGTCAAGAGTAGTAGGGTTAAGTCAATTTAGGAAACACTTAACCAATTCAACATGCTAGATAAACTGATGGGTGGGGTTTGGTAAATTTGGACACTTAACCAATTTAACAAGTTGACTGGAAAACCCTAGCAACGGGGACCCATTTCAGCAGTAACCCACGTAGATGTATAATGGGACCCTGAACTAGGGAGGGTGGGGCACGATTACTAGGCTGATTATAAGCAGTCAACAACATTGGAGGTGGTGCATCATGGTAGGTTGCGGCGGAGTACGGGCGTGCACGTACTCCGGAGTGGAAAAAGCAGGCACATGGCATCAGTACATACAGTATGCATCTTGAATCATGTCAGATTGCCACCATAGGATTTGATACACCCCGTGGTTGAACTACCACAGGTATCTACAGTCAAGCGGGAGCCGAAGGATACACGTGATAAATGCATGCAAGTAGGAGCTGAGCGATATAAGGGAATCATTTCACCATGAATGTAACACCCTGTACTTTCTGTGAACGTATAAGTAACAAATCAGAGGATATTTAATTTTTAAAATAAGAATCAAGGGAAATGGGTTGCGTCATTGCATTCGTCTCGGAATTCTGCATGAAATCGAGTCTTAGTTTGCGAGAATAGGAGTCTGTATGAAGGAGATATGACCCTCCGAAGTTTCAGGAAATTTCAGAATTGAAAACGGCTCGAAATTCGAATTCAAAATTCGAATTCAAACCCAGAAGCAGGCTGGGCGGGAAATTTCTCGCCCAGGGCCCAAGTCGACTGGGGAGTCGACTGGGCAGTCGACCACCCAGGACGACTGGGGAGTCGACTGGGCAGTCGACCCCCCAGACCAGGTCGACTGGGTAGTCGACCTGGGGGTCGAGCCCTGGTCGAACCTGGTGCGTGTGTGTGCGATTTTGAAGGCTATGACGTGTTTTGACGGACCTGATGAGTTCTAGGGTTAATCTGAAGGCCTAAATGAGCTCCTACACCTATAAATAAATCCTAAGACCTAGCCTTCTCTACACACAATTCTATTCTGCTTCTTCTCTGCCTTTGTTCTAAATAAAAATGAAAATGGCATCGCTACTCTACTGAAATCAAAACTAGAAGCTAATCAACATCAACCTAGGCAACTCAATTCAAATTAGAGATTAAAGCTTCTGCAACGATTCTACAACAACCAAAGTTCTTTCTTTAATCCAACCAAGGCAAGTACAGTTATTTTCCGATATAAACATTAATTCTGATTGTGACATGAATTGTAAAATCTGAATCTGAGGTTATATCTGTTCTGTTCTGTTTAGATCTTATTTTGTATCTCTTTCCTCTTTCTGTTCTATAGCCAGGCTACCACGACCCTGAGCCAATCTCATAAGAGATTAACATACGCTAAAATGTTTGGAACAGTAAAATGAATGATGCATAAATTGGGCATGACCAATATGTGACTGATTTGAGGAAAGAACATGGACTGTAGCTAGAACATAAATCCGAGACATATGACTGGACATGTTATATTTATAAAAAAAAGGGTATTGAACATATGATTTGAGATAAAAAGAATATAGCATAGGTATAAAGATTCACATGAAAGTAGGGTATCTATTGATGTGAATAAACACCTAAGCAAGGAATTTTTGGGATATATGACATGCATAGTAATCGATGGCTGTATTTGGTATAATTTATATATATGGATCTTCTGTACTATGCAAGTTTAATAAAAATTAAAACATATGATATATGGTATATGATCATATTGTGAATCATGACTATTATTTATGCATGTGAACTTAGGCAAGATTTATAATTAGGCAAGATATGTTGGGAAACTTTAAGGAATGATTTAAATCTGTTATATTTGCCTAATTTGCTAGTCCTGCTATATTTGCCTAATCTACTAGTTCTGATATATTGCCTAATCTGCTAGTTCTGCTATACTGCCTAGTCTGCTAGATCTGTTCATCCGCCAAATCTGTTGTAACACCCCGCCTCCGCTAGGGTCACTCGCAAAGGAATGCACTAGCTTTAGAGGGGCATTATTGGTAACCATGCACAGAAATATCACAAGACAGAACATATATAAATAAATAGCGGAAGTAAAATCAAACTTTCATAAACATGAATACATAAGGTCTAAAGCCTTTTACATCAGAGTACATCAAAACCTGTCTTGCAATAGTAAAGAAGCATAAAGACTTTTTAATAAATTATTCCCCAAGTAAAACCGTAAAGTAGCCATAGCCAAGAGAAGTCCAAGCCATCCATGATGACCTTCAAGCAGAAGAAGTCCGAACTAAACAGCATTGTTTCCTCCCTGAAACCTGGGGGGAAACGGAAGAAAAGAGGCGAAACAAAACGGGTCAGTCAAAAAGACTGAGTAAGTCCTATCTACTTCCAGTATAAAAACAGGTAAAGGTAACATGACATGCATAAACTGAAAGTAAACATAAGGATAACTACAAGATAGATAAACCAGGGTAGCCGGCTGAACTACTGCGGTAAGGTAAACTAAGGTATCATGATAAACTACGGTGTTATGATAAGTCAAGGTAGCACATCGTCAGATTTCTATCGAGTACATTATCCCAAGGTATCTACCCCGTCTAACATCCCACGGTATCTATTATGTATATTCTTCCTAGTTCTAACATGTATATTTGCTCTGCACCTTTCGTACTAGTATCCCTACCCGCGTCATGTGTTAACCATGAACGTCCCTTGCTCAAAGTCGTGTAATGGTCCATGTCAACCTAATATATCACATATATAGGTTACTCAAATCATATGTTTCTTTCCATGTATATAAGTTCAGTCCTTTGCCGTACCTCGTACGGGCTTCCTCATGTCGTATTATCCTTGAAGTCGTTTGGACTGTCACCCTTGTTCTAGCTAGGCTCTTCCATATGAATCATCGTTTGAACTACTAGGACTTACGCCACCTAGCACCACTAGGGATTACGCTTACCTATTGCACGCTTTCGTATTTCGGTTTGGGTTAAACCACCTAGGCCACTAGGGATTACGCTAACCCTCAACCGCGCCCTTTTTCCCACGCATTCATCGTGAATCGTTTTTCTATAACTGTATGCACATGTATCACATCGTGCCATCCGAGTCCTGTCACAGGGCAAACCAAGAAATACAGGACTCAATCGGGAGCTTTAGATTTATCTGCCGATGCAGATACTAAGGTCTGCTTTTCTACACGTGGCTATGGTCCCACGAGACCCCTCCCTCAACTACTAAAAGGCAACACAAGAGAAAATCTTGCATGAGAACTACACTCCGGCCAGCCCACATCCTACGGCCTACCTCACCCATAATTAGATAGCAAATCATGGTCTGTTGGGTGTCCCCTGCCTTTCCGTACGTACACGCTTGACTCAAGATGGTAGATGATCGACGAACTTGCTATCTCGGGCACCTTATGTATTCGTCGACTCACTGCTATCCACCCCAGTCTTTAGGTCGCTCGCATAGCAACCAAGGCATATTCTTGGTTCTTCTACCGCAGACCTCAACCTCTCGTGAGCCTAGTATAATGACCTGGCAGCTCACAGAGGGATCCCAAGAATATCCTCACGTTCCCCGAAGCCGCTGCTTCGTTACCCAGTTCGTTGGAGCCTTTATCTAAATCAGATAGCCTGCTCCTACACGCATACTTAAGCGTTAACGTATCGGGTTACTGATCTATCTAAGAAATGGTCCAAATTTCCTTGACTAAGAATTATTACTTAGTTTCCCTTAACTAAGGTTTACCACTTAGCCTTATTTCCATAATCCTTGTAAACTATGGTTATTTACCCAATCCTCCGAATTAGGGTTTATCTAAGGGGTTAAGTGTCACTTAAGTCCATAACTTAGCTCGTCTACAAACCATGTCAAAATTGGCTAAGTATCCAAGTCCAAGACTTAACCCTACAAACCATGTGTCAAGTTGGCTAAGTACATTAAGCAATCCATAAATTAATCTCGTCTAATTATCATTTTAGATTGGTTGATTATATAAATTAACTTGACCTTGTCAAATTACCGAGTCAAATTGGTCAAGCGTATTCAAGTGATTCGTGACTTAGCCTTATCATGTTTTCACGTTAGATTGGTTAAGTATAGGTTAACTTAACCTCATCAAATTAACGAGTTAGATTGGTTAAGTTTAGGTCACTTAACCACATCAAATCTTCATGTATAATTGGTTAAGTATAAGTTGCTTAACCCCATTAAATTATCACGTTAAGTTGGTTAAGTATTGGTTACTTAACCTCATTGAACTACCAAGTTTAAGTTGGTTAAGTGTTCAACTTAACCCCGTCGAATTACCGTGTTTAGATTAGTTAAGTGTGGATTACTTAACCCCATCTAATTTCCGTGGTTAGGTTAGTTAAGTCTTAATTACTTAACCTCATCTAATTACCCAGTCGGATTAGTTAAGTGTAAATTACTTAACCCCATCTCCTAATCATCTTGCACGGTTAAGTGTCATTAAGGAACTCAAGCCCGGTCCCACTTAACCTACCCATTCGTGTCATATCGGTTTAGTGTCATTAGTCAAATTTACTTAACCTTATCATATGGCATTAATTTAATTAATGCACTCTTAACCTCTCACATTAGACCTTGTTGTGGTTACTAGTTAAGCCGAGCGGGTCCGGGTAGGTTTACACCACAACCTAGTCTAACCTCGGGTCTTAAGCGCGACATGAACAACTTCTCACATTGGGTCCTATTGTTTGCAACTATTAGTTAGGCCAGTCGGTTCCGGGTAGTTTTACGTTGCAAACTCAACCCAACCTCGAGTTGGCCACACTCATATTATCTAAGTTCATCATGTTTCCAAAACATGTTACAAGTTTTCAAGCATTTGGGTAGACCTAACTTAATAGGTAAATTCCCAAAGGGTAGACCTAACTTAATAGGTAAATTCCCAAGCTCATGTTTTATGCATACTTACATGCCAACTTCAATGTTATCTTACAAGTCATATTTTCAAGTATAAACACATGTCATTTTCAAGTTAAGATTTTGCGACATGTTCATGTTTATCTAACTACCCAAAATCGTGTTTTCCCAACGCAAGCAAAGCGAGTCAACATAGTAAGGATACTATGTCACATATTGGTCTCAAAACATGCATGATGCCATAAAGGGATTGGCTTCCACATGCATAACATCATAAAGGGATTGGCCACAAACATGCGTAGTGTCATAAGGTAATTTGGCCACAAACATGCATATTATCAAAAGGGTTTGGCCATAAACATGCACAACTTAAAAGAGGGGATTGGCCACGAGCATGCATAATCTCATAAAGGATTTGGCCCCAAACTCGCATGTTACCATAAGGGGGTTTGGGTTCATAAACATGCATAAGCCCCAAAATCTTGCCTTAGCCAATGTTTCACAAGTAAAGTGGTTCCTAAAGGTTCATGCTAGCATTCCATGCATAAAGATCCAAACTTGCAAGTTAAACTAGGTTATGCATAGCATGAGAGGCATGATTAAGTCACTCACATGGCCTAAAATCATAAACATGAACACAAGAGGCAAGGTAAGGTTCATATAGGTTCGCATAATCATGTTTAGCCTCATTTTATCCCATGTCAACATTAAAAATACCGTTTTGATCCAAAAGTAGCTAGAACTTACATAGTTAGGCCTAGGCAAAGAAGCATGAATCATCTTGGCTAAGAAAGGTGCCTCCTTTGTTGAAGAATCGTCATGGAACTCGCATAGCAACGTTGATTTGGCCTTCATTTGGTGTAGCAAGCTTGCACCTTTTGATTTGAACTTGATTTGAGTGCATAGGCTCTAGGGATTGGAGATGGAGGCCATGATCAAAATTGATTTTGGCAGCACTTAGTTGCTAGGTTTGATTTTTAGGGATTTAGGTTAGGTTTAGGGTCTTTTTATAGAGATTAGGATAGTTTTAGGCCCTTAGATTAACCCTAGGATAGATTAGGACCATCAGATCTCGGAAGCTTCCAGACCCAGCCCAAGAACAAGACCAGGTGAGACAAACAGGTGCGCCAGGCTAGTTGCCCCGGCCACCCCCTGTCGACTGGCAAGTCGACAGGGCTGTCGACTTGGTTTGGGCCCAAGTCGACAGGCCTGTCGACAGCCCTGTCGACATGGCCTAGGCGGGAAACTCCCCGCCTAGCCCCAGATCTGATTTCCAAAACTGTTTCCGAAATTCAAATTTCCAGAAATCTTCTTTGGGCCTTAACCAGGTCATACGGACTCCGATTTTTGAAAAATCGGACTCTATTTCGCGTATTTTTCCTAGACGAACGCAATGGCATAGCCCGTTTTACTTGATTCAGAATATAAAATTAAATTCAGCCTTGATTCTCGTTTTAACATGTTATTGAAAAATACGGGTTGTTACATTCTCCCCACCTTTTAGGATTTCGTCCCCGAAATCTCCAAGTTAGGAGGAACATATCCTACCACCCATCATCCATCTACTCAAACCATCATCCACAAGCAACCATTGTCCTTAGACGACTCCTAATGCTTTATGAATGTATGCAAAACGTGTGTGTATATGTTCCTTAGCTAATGCTAATGATCAGGCCTGAAAAATCTTTTGAATGCAAAAATATGTTTAGTGCTTTGAATCCATCATGTATGCAAATAGTCCTAGTCATATACACTATATGCGTGCACAAACATTCAACCATATGCAGCATCCGCATGATAACACATTCAATTTCATCCATGAACAAGTATAAATACTCGTGCAGATGCAATATGAAATGTGACCGAGTCGAGCTAATATCTAATGTAAATTCGCGCATCCACGGGCAACCACTTGCAACCATTTGCAACCATATCAACCATAACATGTTTCAAATAAATGTTTACATCCATAGGGTTCTATCTAAGATTCCCTGAAACAGGGTCGAGAAGATAAACAAAACAAACTCCTTACGGGGTTTGTAACAAAGACAGGACCGAGAGGATATCCATAAAAGATAGCCTATAAGCAAGCCCAACAGAAAAACAGGGATCGAGGATATATTCCCAAAAGAGATATCATGCACGTATTTAGTCTTCAGTCTCCTGAGTCGCATTACCTTGAGCTTAGTTCCCTCGTGCCTTGACTGCCTTTGACTTCATGATTTCATAGCTCCTTGATTCCTATTTCCAAGGTGCTAGTGAAACTCATTTCACTGTCGCCTCTGGTTTCACTTTCACTTATTCTTTCCCTAGTATACTTGGCGCAAACAGGACTGCGTACACATCATTCCATGCAAGCCCTCAAAATTCACTAGTGAATCCTGGACCTTGTACCATAAGGTATTCCACGTAGAAAAACTTTCTCTTGAAAGTAACCAAGTTACCGTGCGCACTTACTAGGGTAATTCCCATACCCCATACATAATCAAAGTAAACCATCCGTCTTATTAGCGAACACCATTCGATCGGGTTTCTAATTTCCAACAAAGGCATCTAGGAATTCTAAGTAACTAATCATGACAGAACCCAAAAAGGTTACGCGGTACTTCAAGGGTATTACCAAAGCAAGCCAAGAGTCTAACTACCCTCCTTCTAAAATCGAGAGTGGCACCCCTTACTGGATAACCACTTCATCCCTAGAATCCATCCACAACTTATAAACATAAGCATTATTTCCAAGCTCAACACTTGATATAGACATTCTCAAATCCAAACAAGCCATGAGTAAATGGACCGATCTTCCAATAGGACTTGAGACAAAACGGGATCCTCTACTATGCTAGTACTAAGGTGCAGAGACTCAACTATCGAAGCGGACTTAAAAGATGCGGTGATCAAAACAAAGTCCCGACAGGATGATAGAGGAGAAAAGCTAAACCTTTAACAAGATTGTTACCCTCCTTCTGAGGTGCCCTAGAAATGAGAGCACACTATTGCCCTCCGAGTGATCTTGTCCCCGTTCCGTGATACTTAACTATCCGTCCCGTTTCACCATGCCAAAGGTACTCCCTCGTCATGGGTTTCATTGTTCATCCCTCTCCCTCCTTTTGAGGACTAAGCCATACCAACAAGTTGCTCATCCTTAAGCTCGTATCCTTTATCCTCTTCCTCACTATCCTTTCTTATAACGCGGCCACTAGTCTCTCGAGAACCACCTCCATCGTAAGGAAAACACTTTCGTAGGTAGAAAAGACTAGTCGCAGTTAAAACTACTGTGACTACAGATGGAGGAAAGAAAGGAAAAGAGACTCAATTAAGGAAACAAGGATAGTGCTAATGGCCTTTGGGGAATAGCCTTTTTTTTCTTTTAAAAGAAAATTTTCTTGAAAAATGCTTCTTTGTAAATGATTTTCAAATAGTTTTCAGAAGGTCTTTAAAAACTTTTGCCCAGCCTGGTAACCTTCTGCTCTGATACTAAATGTAACACCCCGCCTCCGCTAGGGTCACTCGCAAAGGAATGCACTAGCTTTAGAGGGGCATTATTGGTAACCATGCACAGAAATATCACAAGACAGAACATATATAAATAAATAGCGGATGTAAAATCAAACTTTCATAAACATGAATACATAAGGTCTAAAGCCTTTTA
Organism: Allium sativum; assembly: GCA_030737875.1. Lineage (NCBI taxonomy): Eukaryota > Viridiplantae > Streptophyta > Magnoliopsida > Asparagales > Amaryllidaceae > Allium > Allium sativum. Next base: position 479,060,071 of record CM060926.1, on the reverse strand, counting down.
CATCAGAGTACATCAAAACCTGTCTTGCAATAGTAAAGAAGCATAAAGACTTTTTAATAAATTATTCCCCAAGTAAAACCGTAAAGTAGCCATAGCCAAGAGAAGTCCAAGCCATCCATGATGACCTTCAAGCAGAAGAAGTCCGAACTAAACATCATTGTTTCCTCCCTGAAACCTGGGGGGGAAACGGAAGAAAAGAGGCGAAACAAAACGGGTCAGTCAAAAAGACTGAGTAAGTCCTATCTACTTCCAGTATAAAAACAGGTAAAGGTAACATGACATGCATAAACTGAAAGTAAACATAAGGATAACTACAAGATAGATAAACCAGGGTAGCCGGCTGAACTACTGCGGCAAGGTAAACTAAGGTATCATGATAAACTACGGTGTTATGATAAGTCAAGGTAGCACATCGTCAGATTTCTATCGAGTACATTATCCCAAGGTATCTACCCCGTCTAACATCCCACGGTATCTATTATGTATATTCTTCCTAGTTCTAACATGTATATTTGCTCTGCACCTTTCGTACTAGTATCCCTACCCGCGTCATGTGTTAACCATGAACGTCCCTTGCTCAAAGTCGTGTAATGGTCCATGTCAACCTAATATATCACATATATAGGTTACTCAAATCATATGTTTCTTTCCATGTATATAAGTTCAGTCCTTTGTCGTACCTCGTACGGGCTTCCTCATGTCGTATTATCCTTGAAGTCGTTTGGACTGTCACCCTTGTTCTAGCTAGGCTCTTCCATATAAATCATCGTTTGAACTACTAGGACTTACGCCACCTAGCACCACTAGGGATTACGCTTACCTATTGCACGCTTTCGTATTTCGGTTTGGGTTAAACCACCTAGGCCACTAGGGATTACGCTAACCCTCAACCGCGCCCTTTTTCCCACGCATTCATCGTGAATCGTTTTTCTATAACTGTATGCACATGTATCACATCGTGCCATCCGAGTCCTGTCACAGGGAAAACCAAGAAATACAGGACTCAGTCGGGAGCTTTAGATTTATCTGCCTTCGCAGATACTAAGGTCTGCTTTTCTACACGTGGCTATGGTCCCACGAGACCCCTCCCTCAACTACTGAAAGGCAACACAAGAGAAAATCTTACATGAGAACTACACTCCGGCCAGCCCACATCCTACGGCCTACCTCACCCATAATTAGATAGCAAATCATGGTCTGTTGGGTGTCCCCTGCCTTTCCGTACGTACACGCTTGACTCAGGATGGTAGATGATCGACGAACTTTCTATCTTGGGCACCTTATGTATTCTTCGACTCACTGCTATCCACCCCAGTCTTTAGGTCGCTCGCATAGCAACCAAGGCATATTCTTGGTTCTTCTACCGCAGAACTCAACCTCTCGTGAGCCTAGTATAATGACCTGGCAGCTCACAGAGGGATCCCAAGAATATCCTCATGTTCCCCGAAGCCGCTGCTTCGTTACCCAGTTCGTTGGAGCCTTTATCTAAATCAGATAGCCTGCTCCTACACGCATACTTAAGCGTTAACGTATCGGGTTACTGATCTATCTAAGAAATGGTCCAAATTTCCTTGACTAAGAATTATTACTTAGTTTCCCTTAACTAAGGTTTACCACTTAGCCTTATTTCCATAATCCTTGTTAACTATGGTTATTTACCCAATCCTCCGAATTAGGGTTTATCTAAGGGGTTAAGTGTCACTTAAATCCATAACTTAGCTCGTCTACAAACCATGTCAAAATTGGCTAAGTATCCAAGTCCAAGACTTAACCCTACAAACCATGTGTCAAGTTGGCTAAGTACATTAAGCAATCCATAACTTAACCTCGTCTAATTATCATTTTAGATTGGTTGATTATATAAATTAACTTGACCTTGTCAAATTACCGAGTCAAATCGGTCAAGCGTATTCAAGTGATTTGTGACTTAGCCTTATCATGTTTTCACGTTAGATTGGTTAAGTATAGGTTAACTTAACCTCATCAAATTAACGAGTTAGATTGGTTAAGTTTAGGTCACTTAACCACATCAAATCTTCATGTATAATTGGTTAAGTATAAGTTGCTTAACCCCATTAAATTATCACGTTAAGTTGGGTAAGTATTGGTTACTTAACCTCATTGAACTACCAAGTTTAAGTTGGTTAAGTGTTTAACTTAACCCCGTCGAATTACCGTGTTTAGATTAGTTAAGTGTGGATTACTTAACCCCATCTAATTACCGTGGTTAGGTTAGTTAAGTCTTAATTACTTAACCTCATCTAATTACCCAGTCGGATTAGTTAAGTGTAAATTACTTAACCCCATCTCCTAATCATCTTGCACGGTTAAGTGTCATTAAGGAACTCAAGCCCGGTCCCACTTAACCTACCCATTCGTGTCATATCGGTTAAGTGTCATTAGTCAAATTTACTTAACCTTATCATGTGGAATTAATTTAATTAATGCACTCTTAACCTCTCACATTAGACCTTGTTGTGGTTACTAGTTAAGCCGGGCGGGTCCGGGTAGGTTTACACCACAACCTAGTCTAACCTCGGGTCTTAAGCGCGACATGACCAACTTCTCACATTGGGTCCTATTATTTGCAACTACTAGTTAGGCCGGTCGGTTCCGGATAGTTTTACGTTGCAAGCTCAACCCAACCTCGAGTTGGCCACACTTATATTATCTAATTTCATCATGTTTCCAAAACATGTTACAAGTTTTCAAGCATTTGGGTAGACCTAACTTAATAGGTAAATTCCCAAAGGGTAGACCTAACTTAATAGGTAAATTCCCAAGCTCATGTTTTATGCATACTTACATGCCAACTTCCATGTTATCTTACAATTCATATTTTCAAGTACAAACACATGTCATATTCAAGTTAAGATTTTGCGACATGTTCATGTTTATCTAACTACCCAAAATCGTGTATTCCCAACGCAAGCAAAGCGAGTCAACATAGTAAGGATACTATGTCACATATTGGTCTCAAAACATGCATGATGCCATAAAGGGATTGGCTTCCACATGCATAACATCATAAAGGGATTGGCCATGAACATGCATAGTGTCATAAGGTAATTTGGCCACAAACATGCATATTATCAAAAGGGTTTGGCCATAAACATGCACAACTTAAAAGAGGGGATTGGCCACGAGCATGCATAATCTCATAAAGGATTTGGCCCCAAACTCGCATGTTACCATAAGGGGGTTTGGGTTCTTAAACATGCATAAGCCCCAAAATCTTGCCTTAGCCAATGTTTCACAAGTAAAGTGGTTCCTAAAGGTTCATGCTAGCATTCCATGCATAAAGATCCAAACTTGCAAGTTAAACTAGGTTATGCATAGCATGAGAGGCATGATTAAGTCACTCACATGGCCTAAAATCATAAACATGAACACAAAAGGCAAGGTAAGGTTCATATAGGTTCGCATAATCATGTTTAGCCTCATTTTATCCCATGTCAACATTAAAAATACCGTTTTGATCCAAAAGTAGCTAGAACTTACATAGTTAGGCCTAGGCAAAGAAGCATGAATCATCTTGGCTAAGAAAGGTGCCTCCTTTGTTGAAGAATCGTCATGGAACTCGCATAGCAACGTTGATTTGGCCTTCATTTGGTGTAGCAAGCTTGCACCTTTTGATTTGAACTTGATTTGAGTGCATAGGCTCTAGGGATTGGAGATGGAGGCCATGATCAAAATTGATTTTGGCAGCACTTAGTTGCTAGGTTTGATTTTTAGGGATTTAGGTTAGGTTTAGGGTCTTTTTATAGAGATTAGGATAGTTTTAGGCCCTTAGATTAACCCTAGGATAGATTAGGACCATCAGATCTCGGAAGCTTCCAGACCCAGCCCAAGAACAAGACCAGGTGAGACAAACAGGTGCGCCAGGCTAGTTGCCCCGGCCACCCCCTGTCGACAGGCAAGTCGACAGGGCTGTCGACTTGGTTGGGGCCCAAGTCGACAGGCCTGTCGACAGCCCTGTCGACATGGCCTAGGCGGGAAACTCCCCGCCTAGCCCCAGATCTGATTTCCAAAACTGTTTCCGAAATTCAAATTTCCAGAAATCTTCTTTGGGCCTTAACCGGGTCATACGGACTCCGATTTTTGAAAACTCGGACTCTATTTCGCGTATTTTTCCGAGACGAACGCAATGGCATAGCCCGTTTTACTTGATTCAGAATATAAAATTAAATTCTGCCTTGATTCTCGTTTTAACATGTTATTGAAAAATACGGGTTGTTACATCTGTCATCTGCTAAGTCTGTTGAAAATGCCAAACCTGCCAAACTAAATCTGTTGAGATGCCTAATCTGTTGTCTGCTAAATCTGTTAGTTTTCTTAATCTGCTAAATTCGTTAGGTTGCCTAATCTGAGAAATCTGTTATCTGCTGTATCTGTTGAGTTGATATAATTAGTCCGTTATTGACATAATCTGAATTGTCTATAGTTATGAATAATTGACATGTATATTAGGCGTGGGTATAAATGGTAAATCATTAATTAATTGGCCACAAAGATGAAAATGGCTAACTCGAGGTTAGAATGAGTTTGTAGCGTAATTCTGCCCGGAACCGCCCGGCATATTTCAGTGGCCGCAAACAATAGATTCTAATGTGAGAAGTTAGTCACAACGTGCTTGACACCCGAGGTTATACTCAGTTTGCGACAGAAACCTGCCCGGAACAAACCGGCCTAACCAGTAGCCGCAAGCTGTCAGTCTAATGTGAGAGGTCTGGGCATTAATATTTAATTAATGAAAATCTGAGATAAATATGATGTCTAAAACATGTTGGGTGGGTAAGGTTAAACCAATTGACCAATGAATCTGATAAACCCGTTTCGTGAATCTGTTGGCCCAATAAAAAGTTAGACAATCTATAACCAGTTAATTTGTAACCGGTTAATCTGTAAGTCCGTTAATCTATAACCAGTTAATCTGTAAGCCCGTCAATCTGTAACCAAATAATTTGTAAGTCTGTTAATCTATATATCTGGTCCGTTAGTCTGAAAACTTGTCTGTGAACTAGTTGATCTGAATTCTGTATGTCTGAACTTGTAAACAAGTTAATCTGAAATCTGTTAGTCTGGGGACACAAGGTTAGGAGGGAATTTACTTGTGTCATCTGTTGTTTGGGACCCATATTAGTCAGTAACCCTTTCTGGTATCAAAACTTTGACCCAACAATAGGTAGCGTCCGGTCACGCTTACTAAACTAATTATAAGCGGTTCATTCTGATAATGGCGAGGGGTGTTGATGGTGCGTTCCAACCGGGTCATGTGCGTGCATGGATCCCGGTCTGCCTCTGAGGATGTAAGACGCCGTGACATCTGTAAATAGGTCTGTGCCAATTGGTTGTCACTTTAGGGAGTGATACACCCTACTGTGGGGCCGACACAGGGTATTTATGTTTAGGGAGCCGATCGCTTGGGGTAAGGTTTTAGGGTACACTTAGTTCTGTCTGTTTCTGTTAATACCGTCTGTTTCTGTTGGGTGGTTACACCTGTCTATTTCTGTGTGGTACCGTCTGTTCGGGTGATAAAGGCCCATTACTAGTGTACACCTAATTCTACATTCTGTTTCCATAGGGATTAATCTGTTTTGCTTCTGTCTATTTCTGTTCAGGTGGTAAAGGCCATTACCAGCACTCTCTTCTGTGGAAATTATTCTGTACCCGTTTCTATTTCAGTTTAGACATTAGGGTGACACCTAATCCTGTTATACTAGTATTAGTGTAGAGAAGTGTAAAGCAATAGCTTATATCATTATGTTCTTCTGTTATATCTGCTACACCTGTTACAGTTATCTCTCATCCAGTTTTATGTTCATGTCATTTTATTATTATTTGTTCATAACTGAAAATCACTGGACTTGCCTGACTTTTGTCTGACCCTTGTTGTTTCGCCTCCTTTCTTCCGTTCCCCCTAGGTTTTGTAGAAGGGAATACTCTAGCTTGATTCAGATTTCTTCTGCTTGAAGTGCTTAAAGTATCGCTTGTCTTCTTCTGTGGGGATTATGATTTTAAACTATGCATTCTGAAGGCTTTTGTACCAGACTGATATTTTGTACTTGAATTCTGATATTGTGATTTGAAAGGATGTAACCAAGCTTCTGTTGAAATAAAGTTATAATTTTTTTCAAGTACTGTTTTATCTGTCTTGTAAGTTTCTGTTCTGTTTACTAAAATGCTCCACCAAAGTTAAGGCATTCCATTTGTGAGTGACCTTAGCGGAGGTGGGGTGTTACACTTGGTATCAGAGCTAAAGGTTACCAGATTAGATAAAAAAATTTGAAAACTATTTTAAAAAAAAAGGTTTTGAAAAGAAGTATTTTCAAAAATAAAGCTTATTTTGAAAAACATGATCCCCAAGAGCCATATATCTTTCTTTCAGTCCTTTTTGTATTGAACCTTTCCTTTTTCGTTTCAGCATGTCTAAAGCGTCCGAGATACCAGAGGTTGTTCACGTACCTGGTTGGTTTCGTCAATACCTTGAGGCTAGGACCGCCGCCGCAGGTCCAGCAAATAACCCCCCTCCTCCTTCCCCTCCTCGTGCAATTACTTTCTCAAAGATCTGTAGAGATTTTAGGGCCATGGGTGGAAAGAATTTCAAAGGAACTGAATCATTCGTAGAAGCAAGGAACAGGCTCAAAGAAACTGAGGATCTATTCGTTATCTTCGAGGTGGACGATAGGCAGAAGGTACAGTTGGTGGTATGGCTGCTCAAAGACGAAGCTTCCTACTGGTGGGAAGTCACTAACGCCGAGAGGCCGGTTCAGACATGGATGGATTTCAGAAAAAGGTTTGAGACAAAATTCCTCTCGCAAGCTGAATGAAGTTTACAATTGGAAAAGTTCTTATCTCTTATGAAAGGAAGTATGACGGTCAAGGAATACATCAACCAGTTCAACAAACTGGCTAGGTTCGGATTGGATTTAGTCAACACTCAGCATAAAAAGGCTCTCCGCTTTGTTAAAGGATTGAACGAGCCACTGCACAGCCTAGCCATGACCCATGTACCCATGGGAGCGACCTACGAGAGATTGGTGGACATGGCACTACTACACGAGGAAGACAAGGGCCCGAAAGAGACAAAGAAGGAAGAACCACAGAATAAGAAAGTAGGGCCCAAAAAGGAAACACAAAGGAAGGATGAGAAGTCTGAAGATAAGAAGGGGAAAAAGTGCTTTACTTGTGGGAGCTCGACTCATCTGAACAAGGATTGCAGAAAAAGGAAGGGCACTTGCTTCAACTGTGGTGAGATGGGACACTTCACTAGGGACTACCCGAAGAGACGAGGACAAGGAGGGCAGGCAAACACTCTTGAGGCTAGTGTCTAGGATAGAAATAGGAAAATTCCTATAGTAGGTTTAATTTCTTTATCTGATTATGGAGTTAAGACTCTTTCTGATTCTGGTATTTTGATTTTGTAATCGATACTCTGCACTTTAATACTAGTATTATTTCTGATTCCGCTTTAGACTCAGACCCATAAGGGTTATGACTCATCTGTTGTGACAGATTGGGGCTTGAGAGATATCTGTATTAGGCGTCAAGTAGGACGCATACATTCTGGGTTTTATCATGCTTAGCTTCCTAAGATCCATTAGGGAATCTGATCTATACCAGTAGTCTGTAAATATCTGAATACTTCTGATAAGATTCCCAGTTTTCACATTGTCTAAAGAGGGTAATCCTCTGGGTGTTAATTTGATGTTGGTTTCGGACTTCGGGGCCGATACTTAGGACCCATGTCTAATGGGAACCAAGTTTTTGTTTTATCTGTACTCGCTTCCATCATTTGACTGTATCATATCGATCGATTCTTCGAACTTTAGATAGAAACTAATGGGTGTAAACATGTGTTTGAGACATGTTATGTTTGATGGTTGCAAGTGGATGCAAGTGGTTGCTAGTGGTTGCTCGTGGATGCATATACGCACACTAGGCACTAGATCGGCTCGAAAACACTCTCATACTGCATATGGATGTGTGAGCATTTTCAATTTTTGTGGATGCAAAATGATTGACTCAGCACATGGATGTTGCATATGACTGAATCGTTATGCACTCATATAGAAATGATATGTATCAAATAGGAAAATTTGCATACTTGTTGGACTCATGGGACTGGCATAATTCGCATTAAGGAGGTCAACTGAATCAGTGGACCGCCTGATCTTTGCATTAGATAAGAAACATATACACACACCTTTGCATATGTTCATACAACATTAGAAGTTTCTAAGGACAATGGACGCCAGTGATTGATGATTGAGTAGATGGATGTTGGATGGTAGGACACATTCTTCTTAACTTGAAGATTTTGGGGACGAAATCCTTTAAGGAGGGGAGAATGTAACACCCCGTACTTTTTGTGAACGCATAAGTTACAAATCAGAGGATAATTAATTTTTAAAATAAGAATCAACGGAAACGGGTTGCACGATTGCGTTCATCTCGGAATTCTGCATGAAAACGAGTCCGAGTTTGCGAGAATCGGAGTCCGTATGAAGGAGATATGACCCTCCGAAGTTTCAGGAAATTTCAGAATTGAAAACAGTTCGAAATTCGAATTCAAAATTCGAATTCAAACCCACAAGCAGGTTGGGCGGGAAATTTCCCACCCAGAACCCAAGTCGACTGGGGAGTCGACTGGGCAGTCGACCCCCCAGGAACTAGGTCGACTGGGGAGTCGACTGGGCAGTCGACCCCCCAAGACCAGGTCGACTGGGTAGTCGACCTGGGGGTCGAGTCCTGGTCGAACCTGGTGCGTGTGTGTGCGATTTTGAAGGCTGTGACGTGTTTTGACGGACCTGATGAGTTCTAGGGTTAATCTGAGGGCCTAAATGAGCTCCTACACCTATAAATACATCCTAAGACCTAGCCTTCACTACACACAATTCTATTCTGCTTCTTCTCTGCCTCTGTTCTAAATAAAAATAAAAATGGCGTCGCTACTCTACTGAAATCAAAACTAGAAGCTAATCAACATCAACCTAGGCAACTCAATTCAAATTAGAGATTAAAGCTTCTGCAACGATTCTACAACAACCAAAGTTTTTTCTTTAATCCAACCAAGGCAAGTACAGTTATTTTCCGATATAAACATTAATTCTGATTGTGACATGAATTGTAAAATCTGAATCTGAGGTTATATCTGTTCTGTTCTGTTAAGATCTTATTTTGTATCTCTTTCCTCTTTCTGTTCTATAGCCAGGCTACCACGAGCCTGAGCCAATCTCATAAGAGATTAACATACGCTAAAATGTTTGGGACAGTAAAATGAATGATGCATAAATTGGGCATGACCAATAGGTGACTGATTTGAGGAAAGAACATGGACTGTAGCTAGAACATAAATCTGAGACATATGACTGGACATGTTATATTTATAAAAAAAGGGGTATTGAACATATGATTTGAGATAAAGAGAATATAGCTTAGTTATAAAGATTCACATGAAAGTAGGGTATCTATTGATGTAAATAAACACCTAAGCAAGGAATTTTTGGGATATATGACATGCATAGTAATCGATGGCTGTATTTGGTATAATTTATATATATGGATCCTCTGTACTATGCAAGTTTAATAAAAATTGAAACATATGATATATGGTATATGATCATATTGTGAATCATGACTATTATTTATGCATGTGAACTTAGGCAAGATTTATAATTAGGCAAGATATGTTGGGAAACTTTAAGGAATGATTTAAATCTGTTATATTTGCCTAATTTGCTAGTCCTGCTATATTTGCCTAATCTACTAGTTTTGTTATATTGCCTAATCTGCTAGTTCTGCTCTACTGCCTAGTCTGCTAGATCAGTTCATCTGCCAAATCTGTCATCTGCTAAGTCTGTTGAAAATGCCAAACCTGCCAAACTAAATCTGTTGAGATGCCTAATCTGTTGTCTGCTAAATCTGTTAGTTTTCTTAATCTGCTAAATTCGTTAGGTCGCCTAATCTGAGAAATCTGTTATCTGCTGTATCTGTTGAGTTGATATAATTAGTACGTTATTGACATAATCTGAATTGGCTATAGTTATGAATAATTGACATGTATATTAGGCGTGGGTATAAATGGTAAATCATTAATTAATTGGCCGCAAAGATGAACATGGCTAACTCGAGGTAAGAATGAGTTTGCAGCGTAATTCTACCCGGAACCGCCCGGCATATTCCAATGGCCGCAAACAATAGGTTCTAATATGAGAAGTTAGTCATAACGTGCTTGAGACCGGAGGTTAGACTCAGTTTGCGACAGAAACCTTCTCGAAACCAACCAGCCTAACCAGTATCCGCAAACTGTCAGTCTAATGTGAGAGGTCCGGGAATTAATATTTAATTAATGAAAATCTGAGATAAATATGATGTCTAAAACATGTTGGGTGGGTAAGGTTAAACCAATTGACCAATGAATCTGATAAAACCGTTTCGTGAATCTGTAGGCCCAATACAAAGTTAGACAATCTGTAACCGGATAATCTGTAACCGGTTAATCTTTAAGTCCGTTAATCTGTAACCAGTTAATCTGTAAGCCCGTTAATCTGTAACCAGTTAATCTGTAAGTCTGTTAATCTATATATCTAGTACGATAGTCTGAAAACTTGTCTGTGAACTAGTTGATCTGAATTCTGTACGTCTAAACGTGTAAACAAATTAATATGAAATCTGTTAGTCTGGGGACACAAGGTTAGGAGGGAATTTACTTGTGTCATCTGTTGTTTGGGACCCATATTAGTCAGTTACCCTTTCTAGTATCAAAACTTTGACCCAACAATAGGTAGGGTCCGGCCACGCTTACTGAACTAATTATAAGCGGTTCCTTCTGATAATGGCGAGGGGTGTTGATGGTGCGTTCCGGCCGGGTCATGTGCGTGCATGGATCCCGGTCTGCCTCTGAGGATGTAAGACGCCGTGACATCTGTAAATAGGTCTATGCCAATTAGTTGTCACTTTAGGGATTGATACACCCTACTGTGGGTTTGACACAGGGTATTTATGTTTAGGGAGCCGATCGCTTGGGGTAAGGTTTTAGGGTACACTTAGTTCTGTCTGTTTCTGTTGGTACCGTCTGTTTCTGTTGGGTGGTAACACCTGTCTATTTCTGTGTGGTACCGTCTGTTCGGGTCGTAAAGGCCCATTACTAGTGTACACCTAATTCTACATTCTGTTTCCGTAGGGATTAATCTGTTCTGCTTCTGTCTATTTCTGTTCGGGTGGTAAAGGCCCATTACTAGCACTCTCTTCTGTGGAAATTATTCTGTACCCGTTTCTGTTTCAGTTTAGACATTAGGATGACACCTAATCCTGTTATACTAGTATTAGTGCAAAGAAGTATAAAGCAATAGCTTATATCATTCTGTTCTTCTGTTATATCTACTACACCTATTACAGTTATCTCTCATCCAGTTTTATGTTCATGTCATGTTATTATTATCTGTTCATAACTGAAAATCACTGGACTTGCCAGACTTTTGTCTGACCCTTATTGTTTCGCCTCCTTTCTTCCGTTTCCCCCCAGGTTTTGTAGAAGGGAATACTCTAGCTTGATCCAGATTTCTTCTGCTTGAAGTGCTTAAAGTATGGCTTGTCTTCTTTTGTGGGGATTATGATTTTAAACTATGCATTCTGAAGGCTTTTGTACAAGACTGATATTTTGTACTTGAATTCTAATATTGTGATTTGAAAGGATGTAACCAAGCTTCTGTTGAAATAAAGTTATAATTTTTTTCAAGTACTGCTTTATCTGTCTTGTAAGTTTCTGTTCTGTTTACTAAAATGCTCCACCAAAGTTAACGCATTCCCTTTGTGAGTGACCTTAGCGGAGGTGGGGTGTTACAATGAACACGTAGTGCTTTTTGGACAAGTAAAAGTAGGTGCAGAGAAATAAACATGGGTGCGATGTATATTCGATTATCCTGCATTATATAGTTTTATGTTAGTTTTTTGTTCTGGTACTGTCCTATTTTTAGTTTATTCCTATCACGAACTTTTCCTTATTCACACACTGAAATGTCACTAGACTTACTCAGACTTATGTCTGACCCATTTTTCTTTTGTCTTCTTTTCTTCCGTCCCCCCTCCAGGTAGACAGTGAGGGAATAGCTCAGCTTAATTTGGACCGTTCATCTTTCCAAGCTTAAAGACTTTGTGATGTACGGCTTGGAATCTCTTATCTTTGGCTATGGCTTTGGACACACTGGACTTCGGATTTATGTAGTTTTATTTATGTTATATGCTTCTTTATGTTTTAATCAAGACAGGGATTATGATGAAATATTTTGGAAGTTGTGTTGAAACATTTTATTGTAATGGTTTTTGTATATAACCACATATGAAATAAACGTTTTTTTTTTCGCTGCTTATATTTCTGTCTTGTAAATTTTCTGTGTCTTTTACCTATAATTATCCATCGAAGTTAAGGCATTCCCTTTGTGAGTGACCTTAATGGAGGTGGGGTGTTTCACTTGGTATCAGAGCAAAGGTTTACTTGATCAGATAAAAGTTTTTGAAAACTATTTTCAAAAAGAAGCATTTTTCCAAAAAAAAAGTGTTATTTTACTTTTAAAGGCGTAATCCCCCAAATCCATATGAACTATCTTTCTATCCGTTGTTTTAAATCTTTTCTTTTCCGTTTCAGGATGTCTGAGAATCTTAACCTTCTTGAGAGAGTACCGATACCTGGCTAGTTCAGGAGGTAGCTAGAGGCTAGGGCCAACGACACAGGCCCAGCAGACATTCCTCCTCCCGCAACTGCAGCCGTTCCTCCACCTCCTCCTCCTCGTGCAAATGCTTTCTCAAAAACATGTAGGGACTTTCGAGCCATGGGTGGAAAAGAACTTCAATGGAAATGAATCCTTCGTGGAAGCAAGAAACTGGCTCAAAAAAACTGAGGATTTGTTCGAGATCTTCGAAGTGGATGATAATCAGAAGATATAGTTAGCGGTATGGTTGCTCAAAGACGAAGCTTCCTATTGGTGGGAAGTCACTAACGTTGAAAGACTAATTGAAACTTGGATGGATTTTAGGATGAGGTCTGAAATGAAATTTTTCTCACAAGTTGAACGAAGCCTACAATTGTAGAAGTTCTTATCTCTCAAACAGGGAAGTATATCGGTCAAGAAATACGTTAACCAATTTAATCAGCTGGCTAGGTTCGGATTGGAGTTTGTGAACACTCCACATGAGAAGGCTCTCCGCTTTGTTAAAGGATTGAATGAGCCACTACACAGCGTATCTATGTCCCATATATCTATGGGTGTGAATTATGAAAGACTGGTGGACATGGCACTTTTCCAAGATGAAGATAAGGTTGGCAAGAAGGGGACAAAGTTGGAAGCATCTCAAGATAAGAAAGGGGAAGGATCCCAGAGTAAGAAGACAAATTCCAAGAAGGGCGCTAAAAACAACACAACCCATGACAAGAGGAAGTGTAATTTTTTGGCATTCCTAAACACTGGTTAAGGACTGCAGGAAGAAGAAATGAAAGATGGGTGGCTGTTTCCATTGCGGCGAGGCAGGACACATGGCTGGGGACTGCCCAAGAAAGCAAGGGCAAGGGCAGAGAGATGGATCTACTTCTGGAGGGCAGGTTCACGCTCTCATAGCACCTCCACAAGAACAAGGTAGAAATGTTTCTGTTGAGAGTTTAGTTTTATCTTTTTGATCATCTTGTTCGTACAATCTTTGATTCTGGCACATCGCACTCTTTTATATCTACTGCTTTAGTTGAATCTCTGCACCTAGACACCAGTTTAGTAAAGGATCCCTTGGTTGTTTCAAATCCAATTGGGGGCTCAACTTATTTGTCAATGATCTGTTTGGATTTGGAAATTTCTTTATTAAGTGTGGGGTTTAGATGCAATGCCTATGTTTTGGGCTTTACGGGCTATGGGTTGATTCTAGGCATGGATTGGCTATCCAGTAATGGTGCCATCCTCGACTGTGAAAAGAGAGTGGTTAGACTCATGACTTGCCTTGGTAACACTCTCGAAATTTCTTATAATCCCGTGAACTCTGTTATGCTTAGCAATCTAGAATCTCTTGATGCGTCTATTGAGGATTTGCGGTCTGTTTGAGTAGTCTGTGAATACTCGGATGTCATTGAAGAGCTTAAAGGGTTACCCCCAAAGTGGGAAATAGACTTCCGTATATACCTCGCTGATAATGCAAACCCCATTGCTTTACCCGTTAGGCACATGCCTCCAAGGGAGAGTAAATAACTCAACATGCAATATAAAGAGCTGCTTGAGAAGGGGTTTATAAGGCGGAGTATATCTGAATGTGGTGCTCCAATAGTGTTCGCAACTAAAGCGGACGGTTCGCTTCGCCTATGCGTCGATTATATGGAGCTAAACAAGATGACCAAGAAGAATAGGCACCCACTCCTAAGAATAGATGACTTGTTCGATCAGCTTGTAGGTGCAACGGTTTTCTCCCAACTAGATTTAGCTACCGGGTTTCATCAGCTGAGAGTGGATGAAGACAGCATTGACAAGACCACGTTCAGAATTCGGGATAGTTTCTTCGAGTGTCTATTCATGCACTTTGTCCTGACAAATGCACCCGTTTCGTCGATTTGATGAGCAGGGTGTTCAGGGAGTTCCTCAATAAGTTTGTGGTGGTCTTCGTAGACGACATTTTGATTTTCTCGAAGAGTGAGGAAGAGCATGCTCAACATCTAAAGGAAGTCATGGACACTCTTCGTGCACACCAGTTGAAAGCCAAATTCTCCAAATGCCAATTCTGGAGGGAAGAAGTAAGGTTTCTTGGACATGTGGTATCCAATGAAGGGTTTGCCATGTACCCCGCAAAAGTAGTTGCGGTGCAAGATTGGAAGGTCCCACGGAATGCAACCGAAGTCTGAAGCTTCCTCAAGCTAGTGGGCTTTTATCAAAAGTTCATCGAAGATTTTACAGAAATCTCAGCTCCACTTACAAAGTTGAAAAAGACAAACTTAACCTTCACTTGGGATTTGAAGAGCGATATTGCTTTCCAGCGCTTAAAAAAAGCTCTAACAATAGCCCCAGTTCTGACATTGCCGGATGGGAGCAAGATGTTTACCATATACACGGATGCTTACGGGATGGGATTAGGAGTTGTCTTAATGCAAGAAGGTAAGGTAGTAGCTTATGGAGGCCGACAGTTGAAAATACATGAGAAAAACTACCCAACCCATGACCTAGAGTTGGCTGCCATCGTCTTTGCACTTAAGTCTTGGCGCCATTATCTCCTAGGTGACAAGTTTGAATTATATACTGACTATAAATCATTGAAGTACCTTTTCTCGCAGAAAGATCTTAACTTAAGGCAACAAAGGTTGGTGAATTCTTGGCATCCTACGATTTCGAGATTTCCTATACCCCTGGCAAGGGCAATGTGGTAGCAGACGCCTTGAGTAGAAAGAAGCTGGCCTTAAGCCCTCTCTTTGTTGAAAGGCAGAGCTTAGAGTATATATCCAATCTTGATTTTAGACCCTCTGTCGATCATGTGACTGGTTTGTTAGCATCGCTAGAGGTGTGGCCTACTCTTTTGGACTCAATAGGGACCGCACAACATGAAGACCCTCAGCTAGTTGATGTGATAGATAAGTTAAGTAGGGGTGAGACTTCTAGTCACCTCAGTAGATACTCTATCGATGATAAGGGTTGGTTGAGGCGGGATGGAAGGCTATGCGTCCCACAAGCAAGGGATTTGGTGAAGGAAGTTCTTGAAGAAGCACACCATTCCAAGTTGGCCATACACCCTGATGGAGACAAAATGTACAAAGACATCAAAAGGGTTTTCTTTTGGGATGGCATGAAGAGTGATGTAGTTGAATTCGTCTCGAAGTGCTTAGTATGTCAACTAGTCAAGGAGGAACAAAAGAGGCCCAGTGGCTTGCTTCATCCTCTAGAGGTCCCACCGTGGAAATGGGATAGCATCTCGATGGACTTTATTGATTGGCTGCCTAGGTCAAGGAGAGGCAATACCAGTATTTGCGTAATAGTGGAAAGGCTCACAAAAAGCGCTCACTTTACACCCGTTAAAAGTAGGAGGACTGCCTCATCTTTAGCATCCATTTACCTTAAAGAGATAGTTCGAATCCATGGGATACCCTCTAGCATTATTAGCGACCGAGATCCTATCTTTATGAGCGAGTTTTGTAAGAGCTTGCAAGAAACTGTAGGCACACGGTTATGCTTAAGCATGACCTATCACCCCAAACCGATGGTCAGACGGAAAGAGTGAACAGATAGTTAGAAGACCTCTTGAGATTATGCATTCTTGACTTCAGACGAACATGGGAGGATCATCTTCCTTTGGTGGAGTTTGCCTACAACAATAGCTACCAAGCCACCATAGGTATGGCACCCTTCAAACCTTTATATGGAAGACCGTGCCGATCACCAACTTGTTAGTGGGAGTCTATAGATAAGCTCATACTTGGACCAGATATGATTAGAGAAACTTCAGATAAAGTGGACTTGACATGAAAAAGAATGAAGACTGCCGAAGATAGACAAAAGTCCTACGTAGATAAGAGAAGGACCTCCCTTGAGTTTGAGGTTGGGGACAGGGTTTTCCTTAAAGTATCTCCTTTGGGGAACGTCGTTCACTTCAGATCCACAGGAAAGTTGGCACCTAGATTTGTAGGGCCGTTTCCTATCATTGAAAGGATTGGGAAGATGGCTTATAGAGTAGAGCTGCCAGAAAGATTGGTTGGCATTCATAATGTCTTTCACGTTTCCCACTTACTAATGTGCTTACATGAGTCTGCGGAAGTGGTGGAACCAAGCATATTAGGGAATGTAGAAGTAGAACGAGAGGCGACTGTGAGAAGAGTTCCAACTCGTATCTTGGGTACATAAGTGAAAAAGCTAAGCAACCGCGAAGTCAAACTTGTAAAAGTTCAATGGAGTGACGCTAAGGAAGATGCGACTTGGGAGACTGAGGCCAAAATACGCGCAGTCTTCCCTTTTCTTTTTGAGGGTACATCTTTGATCTCTTTTTCCTTAAGTTTGTTAATACTCGTATCTATCTTTTTAGTACTTTCCTCAGTGACATTCTCGATCCTTAGGTAGAAACCAATGGATGTAAACATGTATTTGAAACATGTTATGATCGATGGTTGCAAGTGGTTGCAAGTGATTGCTAGTGGTTGCTCGTGGATGCATATACACACGCACTAGATATTAGATCGGATCAGTCACTTTCATATTGCATATGAATATAAGTACTTATATATTATTGAAACTTGACATGTTATCATGTGGAGGTTGCATTGGTATGAATGATTGTGCACTCATGTAAAAAGTATTTTTAGGTAAGATTGCATACATTATGGACACATGACACAGACATGACTTGCATTAAGGAGGTCAACTGAATCA
Organism: Allium sativum; assembly: GCA_030737875.1. Classification (NCBI taxonomy): domain Eukaryota; kingdom Viridiplantae; phylum Streptophyta; class Magnoliopsida; order Asparagales; family Amaryllidaceae; genus Allium; species Allium sativum. The sequence continues at coordinate 479,042,693 of CM060926.1, read as the reverse complement.
GTAGACTGCCTGATTTTGCATTAGATAAGGACATGTACGCACACTATTCATATGATCATAAAGCATTAGAATTCTTTTAAGGACAATGGATGCCTGTGTTTGATGGTTGAGTAGTTGGACGATTGGATGGTATGATATACGTTCTTCTTGACTTGAAGATTTCAGGGACGAATTCCTTTAAGGAGGGAAGATTGTAACACCCCGTGTTTTCGATAAACCTTAAAGTAACGACTTAAAGAATAATTAATTCTAAATGTGAAAATTAAGGAAAATGGGTTACGCCATTGCATTCGTCTAAGAATTATGGTTGAGATAAAGTCCGAGTTTGCGTGAATTGGACTTCGTATGAAGAATTTATGGCCTTCGGATGTTTCAAAAATTTCAAAATTCAAATTTAAACACACAAGAGGGCAGGGCACTAAGCATTCTCGCCCAGGCCAGATCGACCTGGAGGTCGACCCTAGTGTCGACCTACCCTACAGGTCGACCTACCCCCCTCCACCCTAGGAAGATCTGAAAGGATGACGATTTCTGACTCCTTGCTGAGCCATTAGGGCTGAGGTGTTATCCTATCTTGACTGGATGGTCTTGATTATTTCTAGGGTTAATATGACAGCTCTAAATTAATTAAAACTATATAAAAGCAACATAACTCTTAACCCTAAATCACAAATATTCATACTAAGAGCCGCCACGCCGTCAATGGTGAACCTGGGATAGCCGTCATCTCTTTCAACTCAAAGGCAAGATTAAAGCTACGTCAAAATTAAATCTAATCTAATTCAACTAAGAAAATTCAACAATCTACATCAAAGGCGAGCAATTCAATTTCAGAATACAGATCTCAGAACTCAAGAATTACTTTTTGTTTGTAAGTGTAGTTATCTTTCAGATATGAATGAGTTAAAGACATGGTTTGTAATGGATTGTAAAATAGAATTATATCAAGTTGTATGTGATGCTGATTTATGTTTATTCATGTCCATTCTATCGTATATGCCTATGAATTATTGTGGTCTATCATGTTATGTGGAAATTGGTGAATAAACATATGATGTTATGAAATTATCATATGTAAGTTTGTTGATATTATACAAATTTTAGGCTAAGTCATGTAGTTTATGCCTAATTGACTAGATCCATTACGCATACATGTTTAGATCTACGACCTTGTGATGACATCTATAAGTTGTAGTCAATTTAGAAATCATGCCATGTTTATGCAAGTTAAGTGATGTTATCATGTTATGAACACATGCTAGTTTATAGGTTAAAAACATGACTATGTAAACTTATATGTTTAGATCTACAACTTTACATATTAGAACCATATGCCTTTATGTTAGATCAATATTAGCATGATTCAACCAATGCAAGTTCACCACTACATGTCTAATTAGATTTTGGTAGTTCTATGTAATATTATGATTTTATGATTCATGTTGCATAGATCTAGTTTGCAAGTTCATAATTAAAAGTATATTATGCCAAGTTCATGTGACACATCTGTAGTTAGATCCATATTTTTTTGTATGATGTTGGAATGTTGCAAGTTCCTCTTTTTCCCTTTTTAGTTTATTAGTTAGGCTAAAATGTCGATCCTAACATCTTATGTAATTTTGCGAACGTACAACGGGGGTAACGTTGGGAAAACATGAAATTATACATAATTAATATATTTGGCTCATAACGATGTAAATGGTATGGCATTGAAATGGTATAATTTACTTACCAAAAATTATGAATTTCATTTAGAAGGAAAGTGGTCCATAACAATAAATTGTTAAAAAAATAAAACACATAAGCATAGATGAATAAAAATATAAATTTAGAAAAGACGAATATGCCTAAGCCTAGCTTAGACTGAGTTGTAGTGTAATACTGCCCGGAACTGACCGGCACATTCAGTGACCACAACAATACCTGTCTAATGTGGATGATTAGTGCATTGAGCCCAAAAAGGACCCGAGGTTAGACTGATTTGTGGTGTAAAACTGCCCGGAACCGACAGGCACATCCATTGACCACAACAATACCTGTCTAATGTGAGTGGTTGGTGCTCTAATAAAGCTAAGTCAAGAGTAGGAGGGTTAAGTCAATTTATAAACACTTAACCAATTTAACATGTTAGCTAAACTGATGTGTGAGGTTAGGTAAATTTGGACACTTAACCAATTTAAAATGTTGACTGGAAAACCCTAGCAATGGGAACCCATTTTAGCAGTAACCCACGTAGATGTATCATGGGACCCTGAACTAGGCAGGGTGGGGCACGATTACTGGGCTGATTATAGGCAGTCAAAAACATAGGCGGTGGTGCATCAGTGTAGGTTCCGGCGGAGTACGAGCGTGCACGTCCTCCGGAGTGGAAAAAGTAGGCGTTGGGCATCAGTAGTCATACACTGTGCATCTTGAATCATGCTGGGTTGCCACTATAGGATTTGATACACCCCGTGATGGGATTAGCACAGGTATCTACTGTCAAGCGGGGGCCGAAGGACACACGTGATAAATACATGCGAGTAGGAGCTGAACGATATAAGGGAATCATTTCACCATGATCACGTGGTGCTAGTTGGACAACTATAAGTAGGTTTAGAGAATTAAACATGGATGCGATGTATATTCGGTTATCCTGCATTATATAGTTTTATGTTAGTTTGCTTTCTGGTACTGTCCTATTTTCAGTTTATTCCTATCATGACCTTTTCCTTATTCACACACTGAAAAGTAACTAGACTTACTTAGACTTATGTCTGACCCATTTTTCTTACATCTTCTTTTCTTCCGTTTCCCCCCTATCAGGGAGCCAGGGAGAGAATAGCTCAGCTTAATTTGGACCGCTCATCTTTCCAAGTTTCAAGACTTTGTGATGTACGGCTTGGAATCTCTTAACTTTGGCTATGGCTTTAGACACACTGGGCTTGGGAATTTATGCAGTTTTATTTATGTTATATGCTTCTTTATGTTTTAATCAAGACAGAGATTATGATGAAATGTTTTGGAAGTTATGTTGAGACAATTTACTGTAATGGTTTTTGTATAGAACCACATATGAAATAAATGTTTTTTCCGCTGTTTATATTTCTGTCTTGTAAATTTTATGTGTCTTTTACCTAGAATGCTCCATCATAGTTAAGGCATTCCCTTTGTGAGTGGCCTTAATGGAGGTGGGGTGTTTCATATTGATTCAGAAAATTACGAATTTTCGAATCTAGCAATAACTCGACATCCCGGATCAAACAAAAGTGGTCTCGTCGAAAATAGAGGACGTTTGCAAAATGGCTATTTTTAAGGGCCAAAATTCCATAGCGACCATTTTGAATTTTCAATTGGGCATAACCTTTTATCACTGCTATGAAATTTCAATTTTTCGGATTCATTTTAAATATATTTTCAAATAGATTCTAATATTTTTGGTATCGCTAAAATCCGGTTTATTTTGAATCCAGTACATTCATTTGAAATTTTAAATCAAATTTTCGAACTACCATGCCATTTTCAATTCCTTTTATAATTAAAATTAAATATTTATATTATAATGACGATTCAAATAAATATATACATTCTAATTCTATTCAAAATATATTTCTCGTCGTTATTATTTAAAATAAATCATTTTAAATATTCAAAATTCATTAAAATTGTCAAAATAAAATTTTTAAATTGGTTCGAATTTTCCGGGTTATTACAGTCTCCCCCACTTAAAACTTTTCATCCCAGAAAAGGAACGAAGCTGAAAGTTGTTTTACAAACCAACTCAACTTTCTTTATTTTCATTATGGCCTAAGTTCTTCAACTTTTCAGTTTCTAAGAACTTTTCAAATTTTCAAAATTTTGGCTAACACCCTAAATTTTTTAAAAATTTCATCATAACCTCCCATGCACGGGAGCACCGGGAAAATGTTGAAATTGCCATACAGGCCACTCCAATCCAAAAAGAAAAAGAAACAGCCAATCGGCTAATAAAATCATCCAAAACCCAAGAAATACAATAAACATGTACCTATTTGTTGGGCAAACAATTTTATTCCTCTACTTAGCTTCCCTGCTATGACCTGTTCACACATATATTTGTGCATGCATAGCATTTCCAAACAACTTTCAATACAGTTCAATGTTTGATTCATTCTGGCTAAATCTACCTTTCTTTCATACGTTGATTTAAATGAATAATCATACAACACAACCATCAATCAATTAGTTGATTATCAATTCAAACACATAATTTTGATACATAAACATAAAATCATGTTTTTGAATCCAAGTCACAACAGTAAGCCCTATCTAGTTTTGGTTCTCACACCAGTCAATTGGAATCATATAGAAATCCCACTATCGAAACTCGAACATATATCCACTGATGATGATATATCAATCATCAGTATCATCTCCGGGTGACAAGAGTGTGATTCTATATCTATCCAGTATATTAAAACTTCAAATACACGCGGATCAGACATACACGCAAAATCTTTATATACTTGATTGTCCAAATCAATATAAAAACAATATTCAAATACGAATAATTGATTTGAATTTTCAGAAAAAAAATTGTTTTCATCTTTATATGAAGACAACTCTTTTCCAACTCATTTTAGGATACTACTGATCCCATCTCTAACGAGTCATTCTTATTGGATATAACTAATCCAATCTCTGATGAATTCTTTCATTTGGTTCTAACGTGTCTTGTTCTCCGAGCTCTGTAACCAAAGCTCTGATACCAAATGTAACAACCCGAACATCCCCATGAAGGAAAGCCTGGATTGAATTGAGGAAAAGCCATATTGGAACACAAACAGAAGAACATTTCATTGCTTATTACGATAATTCATCAGAATACATGAATATAACAGAGTATGAATCAATATTACACATCATAAAATATCAGAGATTACAATACATTACATAGCAGTAGAAAATAATACAAAACACAACTAAAGGAGATATACAGATACAAAGCTTTTCGAATATCATTCCAGCTGTAAACCAGGATCCTGTGAATATAGATCTGCAAAACCAAAACAACTAGTTGCCCGTGTGGAAAATAGGGGCACCCAGAGTTTAGGTTAAAACAATAAACTCCAGGTCAGTCATGTGACTGGTGTGAGAACTAAAACAGTTATTTAAAACTTTATTTTAAATCGGATATATCAAGAAACCACGCCGTATAACACGGAACCGGTTTCCTCCCAAGAATACCAGTGCATATAACAAAATAGTGCAATGTTTTTTTCTGGAAAAATGAAGCTATTATAAGACCCTGGTCCTATCACACAATGCAACACAAGCCGGGGGATAGGATTTTCCCTTATAATAGACAAACATGCTTGGTATGTTAAAACAAATCATTTGATACTATTATAAGTGCATAGTGTCAAAACGATTTCAATCATAAGTATCAATCATAGACGGCATGAGTGCCCCATACCACTATGTCGCCATATATAGGTTTACAATAAAAACCGCAAAATGTCGTATTGGAAGTTGGGTTTCCATCTGTGAACCAAGGCTAGGGATCATCCTTACCGCTTCGAGATGCCCTAGCTCGCCGCTCAGGACCCAGACACAAGTGGGCCCTTGGATCATCAGGGTCGGTCCACTCGATGTGGATTAAAATGCCTGAACACTGCGTTTCCCCGCCCTATGGGGCGTCAATGAGCAAAATGACTCCATCGGTCCAGGATCGACTAATACAATCGAGGCGCCTCGCTATCCATCATCACATAAGTAAAATGCCAGGGCGTGTAAAACGCTGACACTACTCCTAGCTAGAAGGTAACGCATGCCATACCTAATGTCCACTCCCGTTTCTAGTTCACACCGGGGTGTGAGGTTCGCGAATTAACGCTACACAAAGCTACGTTTTATTAAAGCCGTGATTTGATCATCAACCATAAGACTCTGCTTTTCAATAGAAGCCTTGATCATTTGCATCTCAGCATGCCCCATAGGCAATTCATGCCATGCGGCTGATATCTATCGATATATAACCTCTGAGCTCGTACGTCTCAGAGAAGGGCGTTAAGCAAGAGAATAAATTTTCCGCTGCCAAATAGATATATATTTAATAGAAATCAATCAACACAGAATAAAATCCAATGTCAGACACACATCCATTTACAAGTCCGTTCTGGGTCTGAACGAAACCGTAGGAACCTTATTCCTCGCATATCCATCGATCTCCAAGTACATCTAGACGATCACCAACTGATTCCCTTATCTTGGGTGTACAGCCCAATCAAGATCATCAGTTATTATCCAAACGGTTTGAAGACCTCATGTCTTCAACCAACGTCTTCATCGTCGACTTCTTGTCGATTCAGTTATTCAGAATGGGATAAACTCGGTCTTTCTGAATAAGTCGCGTATATAATAAACAAGTGTTATAAAAATACAAAATATGCCTTATTCCTATCCAGATATTCCTTTTTTCAGGTATTCTTTTACTTTGGGAAATTTTCCCATTAATTTTATAAAAGATAAATTCTTTAAATTTTTTCTTTAGTCTTCCTTAGAATATCAATTCAAACAAAATTATGTTTTATCCAAACTAGTCGGGATTAACGAACCTTACCGAAGTAATCATTTGTTTCAATTTCCCAACCCCAACTTATTCATCCCATGAAGTAAAACTGGTAATACTTCATATCTAACACCACGGTGTTATCGGTAATATCAATTACCATTTCACATTCAAATCTAATTAAAGATTTAACTATCGCCTGGAGAAAAAGTGGTGATACTCCATACTCGATCATTTCAATCTAATTAAAGATTCATTAAAACTCCACTTGGTTTTGATCTTCCCAAAAATCAATACTAATGATTGTTTAACTTGGGAAATCATATCTTGTCTTTAACTGGGTTAAAGAACCAATGTCATTTAAAACACGGTTCACGATAAACCCAAAATCACATTCTATTCCATTAGCCTTTTATCGTAAATTAGCAAGTGAATAATTCCCAAATAACCCCGAAGGCCGAAACCAACATCAGATCAATACCTAAGAAACTATCCAACTTAACTAATCTCTAGTTAGTTTATGATTTTCTTAACTCCGTTAGGTCAAAGAATAGTATCATTAAAGATACCATTAACGACAACCCAAAATCACATTCCATTAACGACGGAATCTTCATGGAAAACAAATCGATATATATATATATATATATATATATATATATAATCGATATAAACTTCCATATCTGACTAACAATATAAGTGGAATAACAGTAAAGCCTTTTAAATTCCATATATACTAGCAGTCCTCATCCACAGAAACTCACTTTGATTATTACCAAAATGAATTTCATTCCATTCCAATTTATTTTACTTAAATTGGGAAAATCTCCTTTAAATCTTAACAAAAGATTTATAGATTCCAAATCACATTTCACTATGAATCGAGTTAAAGAACGAATGTCGTTAAAACACAGTTCACAGCAAACCCAATTCACATTCCATAAACTATCGGGTTAAAGAACAAGTGTTATTTAAAACACCGTTCACGATAAACCCACAAATCAATTCCAATTCGATTCCAATTAAATATCATTTAATTGGTATACTTCATTAAATCTAAAGAAAAAGATTTAATCTTTTTCTCAACTGGGTTTAAGAACAGTGTTAATGAAGACACCTTTCACGACAAACCCAAATCCCATTTGATATTAACTACGAGGCTCTGAATAGAAAATATATCGGCTTATATTCAATATCAAATTCTACGACCAACAAATATTGTGTTGGAAATAATGATATAAATATATCTTTCAAATTTCCATAATAATATCTGTATAATCACGAAATCCAACATCGAAATATTCCGTAGACAATTTCAATTCAAATCCATTTCCTCTTTATATATTGGAAATTCTGGTTATTTTCAAAACCATTTCAAATCCAATTTATTTATTTTGAAAATAATTGGATTATATGTAACACCCGAGCAAATGTAACACCCCGCCTCCGCTAGGGTCACTCGCAAAGGAATGCACTAGCTTTAGAGGGGCATTATTGGTAAACATGCACAGAAATATCACAAGACAGAACATATATAAATAGCGGAAGTAAAATCAAACTTTCATAGCATGAATAAATAAGGTCTAAAGCCTTTTACATCAGAGTACATCAAAACCTGTCTGGCAATAGTAAAGAAGCATAAAGACTTTTTAATAAATTATTCCCCAAGTAAAACAGTAAAGTAGCCATAGCCAAGAGAAGTCCAAGCCATCCGTGATGACCTTCAAGCAGAAGAAGTCCGAACTAAACAGCATTGTTTCCTCCCTGAAACCTGGGGGGGGGGGAAACGGAAGAAAAGAGGCGAAACAAAACGGGTCAGTCAAAAAGACTGAGTAAGTCCTATCTACTTCCAGTATAAAAACAGGTAAAGGTAACATGACATGCATAAACTGAAAGTAAACACAAGGATAACTACAAGATAGATAAACCAGGATAGCCGGTTGAACTACTATGGCAAGGTAAACTAAGGTATCATGATAAACTGCGGTGTTATGATAAGTCAAGGTATCACATCGTCAGATTTCTATCGAGTACATTATCCCAAGGTATCTTCCCCGTCTAACATCCCACGGTATCTATTATGTATATTCTTCCTAGTTCAACATGTATATTTGCTCTGCACCTCTCGTACTAGTATTCCCCACCTTGTTATGTGTTAATCACGAATGTCCCTTACCCAAAGTCGTGTAATGGTCCATGACAACCTAATATATCGCATATATAGGTTACTCAACTCGTATGTTTCTTTCCATGTATATAAGTTCAGTCCTTTGCCGTACCTTGTACGGGCTTCCTCATGTCGTATTATCCTTGAAATTGTTTGGACTGTCACCCTTGTTCTAGCTAGGCTCTTCCGTATGAATCATTGTTTGAACTACTAGGACTTACGCCACCTAGTACTTCTAGGGATTACGCTTACCTATTGCACGCTTCCGTATTTCTGTTTGGGTTAAACCACCTAGGCCACTAGGGATTACGCTAACCCTCAACCGCGCCCTTTTCCCCACGCATTCATCGTGAATCGTTTTTCTATAACTGTATGCACATGTATCACATCGTGCCATCCGAGTCCTGTCACAGGGCAGAACTAGAAATACAGGACTCGGTCGGGAGCTTTAGATTTATCTGCCAATGCAGATACTAAGGTCTGCTTTTCTACACGTGGCTATGGTCCCACGAGACCCCTCCCTCAACTAGTGAAAGGCAACACAAGAGAAAATCTTGCATGAGAACTACACTCCGGCCAGCCCACATCCTACGACCTACCTCACCCATAATTAGATAGCAAATTATGGTCTGTTGGGTGTCCCCTGCCTTTCCGTACGTACACGCTTGGCTCAAGATGGTAGATGATCGACGAACTTGCTATCTCGGGCACCTTATGTATTCGCCGACTCACTGCTATCCACCCCTGTCTTTAGGTCGCTCGCATAGCAACCAAGGCATATTCTTGGTTCTTCTACCGCAGACCTCAACCTCTTGTGAGCCCAGGATGGTCATCTGCGACTTCACAGAGGGATACCAAGAATATCCTCACGTTCCCCGAAGCCGCTGCTTCGTTACCCAGTTCGCTGGAGCCTTTATCTAAATCAGATAGCCTGCTCCTACGCGTATACTTAAACGATGACCTACCGTATCGGGTTACTCATCTATCTAAGAAGCGGTCCAGATTTCCTTGACTAAGAATTATTACTTAGTTTCCCTTAACTAAGGTTTACCACTTAGCCTTATTTCCATTACCCTTGTTAACTCTGGTTATTTACCTAATTCTCCGAATTAGGGTTTATCTAATGGGTTAAGTGTCACTTAAGTTCATAACTTAGCCCGTCTACAAACCATGTCAAAATTGGCTAAGTATCCAAGTCCAAGACTTAACCCTACAAACCATGTGTCAAGTTGGCTAAGTATATCAAGCAATCCATAACTTAACCTCGTCTAATTATCATTTTAGATTGGTTAATTATATAAATTACTTGACCTCGTCAAATTACCGAGTCAAATCGGTCAAGCGTATTCAAGTGATTCGTGACTTAGCCTTATCATGTTTTCACGTTAGATTGGTTAAGTATAGATTAACTTAACCTCATCAAATTAACGAGTTAGATTGGTTAAGTATAGGTCACTTAACCTCATCAAATCATCGTGTTAAATTAGTTAAGTGTTTAACTTAACCCCATTAAATTACCAAGTGGGATTAATTAAGTCTAGGCTAACTTAACCCCATCCGATTACCATGTTTAGATTAGTTAAGCCTAATCTTAACCCCATCCATTAACTGTATTATACGGTTAAGTGTCATTAAGAAAATTTACTTAACCTTATCACGTTATCGTGTTGGATTGATTAAGTGTTGGTTAACTTAATCCCGCCCACTAGTCGTATAAAAATGGTCAAGTGTCATTAGGCAAACCAAGTTACTTAACCTACCCAAGCTTATCATGTTTTGTTAAGTATCATTAGCCTAATCAAATTACTTAACCCATTTGTCCATATCATATTTGGTTAAGCCTCATTAATCAAATTAACTTAACTCTATTATGTGGCATTAATTTAATTAATGCACCCTCAACCTCTCACATTAGACCTTGTTGTGGTTACTAGTTAAGCCGGGCGGGTCCGGGTAGATTTACACCACAACCTAGTCTAACCTCGGGCCTTAAGCGCGACATGACCAACTTCTCACATTGGGTCCTATTGTTTGCAACTACTAGTTATGCCGGTCGGTTCCGGATAGTTTTACGTTGCAAACTCAACCCAACCTCGAGTTGGCCATACTTATATTATCTAAGTTCATCATGTTTCCAAAACATGTTACAAGTTTTTCAAGCATTTGGGTAGACCTAACTTAATAGGTAAATTCCTAAAGGGTAGACCTAACTTAATAGGTAAATTCCCAAGCTCATGTTTTTATGCATACTTACATGTCATCTTCCATGTTATCTTTCAAGTCATATTTTCAAGTATAAACACATGTCATCTTCAAGTTAAGATTTTGCGACATGTTCATGTTTATCTAACTACCCAAAATCGTGTTTTCCCAACGCAAGCAAAGCGAGACAACATAGTAAGGATACTATGTCACATATTGGTCTCAAAACATGCATGATGCCAAAAAGGGCTTGGCTTCCACATGCATAACATCGTAAAGGGATTGGCCATAAACACGCATAGTGTCATAAGGTAATTTTGCCACAAACATGCATATTATCAAAAGGGATTTGGCCATAAACATGCACAACTTAAAAGAAGGGATTGGCCACGAGCATGCATAATCTCATAAAGGATTTTGTCACAAACTTGCATGTTAGCATAAGGGGTTTGGGTTCATAAACATGCATAAGCCCCAAAATCTTGCCTTAGCCAATGTTTCACACGTAAAGTGGTTCCTAAAGGTTCATGCTAGCATTTCATGCATAAAGATCCAAACTTGCAAGTTAAACTAGGTTATGCATAGCATGAGAGGCATGATTAAGTCACTCACATGGCCTAAGATCATAAATATGAACACAAGAGGCATGGTAAGGTTCATATAGATTCGCATAATCATGTTTAGCCTCATTTTATCCCATGTCAACATTAAAAATACCGTTTTGATCCAAAAGTAGCTAGAACTTACATAGGCAAGGCTTAGGAAAGGGATCATGCATCATCTTGATGAAGGAAGGTGGCTCCTTTGATGAAGATCCGTCATGAAACTCGCATAGCAACGTTGATTTGGCCTCTATTTGGTGTAGCAAGCTTGCACCTTTTGATTTGAACTTGATTTGAATGCATAGGCTCTAGGGATTTGAGATGGAGGCCATGATCAAGATTGAATTTGGCAGCACTTAGTTGCCAGGTTTGATTTTTAGGGATTTAGGCTAGATTTAGGGTCTTTTTATAGAGATTAGGATAGTTTTAGGCCCTTATATTAACCCTAGGGTAGATTAGGACCATCAGATCTCGGAAGCTTCCAGACCCAGCCCAAGAACAAGACCAGGTGAGACAAACAGGTGCGCCAGGCTATTTGCCCCGGCCACCCCCTGTCGACAGGCAAGTCGACAGGCCTGTCGACAGCCCTGTCGACATGGCCTAGGCGGGAAACTACCCGCCTAGCCCCAGACCTGATTTCCAAAACTGTTTCCGAAATTCAAATTTTCCAGAGATCTTCTTTGGGCCTTTAACGGGTCATACGGACTCCGATTTTCGAAAACTCGGACTCTATTTCGCGTATTTTTCCGAGACGAACGCAATGGCATAGCCTGTTTTACTTGATTCAGAATTTAAAATTAAATTCTGCCTTGATTCTCGTCTTAACACGTTATCGAAAAATACGGGTTGTTACATTCTCCCCACCTTTTAGGATTTCGTCCCCGAAATCTCCAAGTTAGGAAGAACATATCCTACCATCCATCATCCATCTACTCAAAACATCATCCACAAGCAACCATTGTCCTTAGATGATTTCTAATGCTGTATGAATATATGCAAAACGTGTGTGTACATGTTCCTTAGCTAATGCTAATGATCAGGCCTGAATAATCTTTCTAATGCAAAATATGTATAGTGCCATGAATCCAACATGTATGCAAATAGTCCTGGTCATATAGATACTATATGCGTGCACAATCATTCATTCATATGCAACAACCGCATGATAATACATTCGATTTCATCCATAAACAAGTATAAATACTCGTGCATATGCAATATGAAATGTGACCGAGTCGAGCTAGTATCTAATGTGTATTCGCGCATCCATGAGCAACCACTTGCAACCATATCAATCATAACATGTTTCAAATACATGTTTACATCCATAGGGTTCTACCTAGAATTCCCTGAAACAGGGCCGAGAAGATAAACAAGACAAACTCCTTACGGGGTTTGTAACAGAAAGTAGGACCGAGAGGATGTCCACAAAAGATAACCTACAAGTAAGCTCTACAGAAACAAGGATCAAGGATATACTCCCAAAAAGAGATATCATGCGCGTATCTAGTCTTTGACCATCAAAGTCGTATTTCCTCGGGCTTACTTCCATTGTGCCTTGACCGCCCTTTAACTTCGCGATTTCGTAGCTTCTTATTTCCTGCTTCCATAACATGAGCTGAAACTCATTTCTTCGTCGCCTCTCGTTCCACTTGCACTTATCCTTTTTCTAGAATACTTGGCGTAAACATGACTGCGTACTCATGATCTCATGCAAGCTTTCCAAAATTCACTAGTGAATCTTGGATCTCGTTTATATACTATAAGGCGTTCCATGTAGAAGAACTTTCTCTTGAAAGTAAACAGATGTCAATCAGGTTATCATGCGCACTTACTAGGGTGATCTCTATAACCCATGCATAAATGAAGTAAACCATCCGTCTTATTGGCGAACACCACTCAATCGGGCTTCAAATTTCCAATAAAGGCATCAAGGGATTCTAAGTAACTAGTCATGACAGAACCTCAAAAAGGTTACCCGATACTTCGAGGGCATTACCAAGGCTAGTCAAAAGGTCTAACTACCCTCCTATCAAAACCGAGAGTGGCACCCCCTACTGGATAACCACTTCATCCCTAGAATCCATCCACAGCTTATAAGCATTATTTCCAAACTCAACACTTGGCATAGACATTCCCAAATCCAAACAAGTCACGTATAAATGGACTGATTCTCCAATAGGACTTTGAGACAAAAATGGGATTCTCTATTACGTTAGTACTTAAGGTGCAGAGACTCAACTACCGAAGCGGACTTAAATGATGCGGGGATCAAAACAAAGTCTTGGCGGGATGATAGAAAAGAATAACTAGATCTTCAACAAGGATGTTATCCCCCTACTCAGGTACTCTAGTGAGGGTATACAATGATGATCTTGTCCTTGTCCCACAATACTTAACTATCCGTCCCGTTTCACCATACCAAAGATACTTTCTCGTCATGGGTTTCATTGTTCATCTTTCTCCCTCCTTTGAGGACTAAGCCATACCAACAAGTTGCTCATCCTTAAGCTCGTATCCTTTATCCTCTTTCTCACTATCCTTTCTTATAACGCGGCCACTGGTCTCTTGAAAACCACCTCCATCGCATGGAAAGTACTTTCGTAGATAGAAAAGACTAGTCGCAGTTAAAACCACTGTGACTACAGATGGAGGAAAGAAAGGAAAAGAGATTTAATTAAGGAAACAAGGATAATGCTAATGGCCTTTGGAGAATAGCCTTTTCTTTTTAAAAGAAAACTTTCTTGAAAAATTCTTCTTTATAAACGATTTTCAAATAGTTTTCAGAAGGTCTTTAAAAACTTTTGCCCAATCTGGTAACCTTCTGCTCTGATACCAAATGTAACACCCCGCCTCCGCTAGGGTCACTCGCAAAGGAATGCACTAGCTTTAGAGGGGCATTATTGGTAAACATGCACAGAAATATCACAAGACAGAACATATATAAATAGCGGAAGTAAAATCAAACTTTCATAGCATGAATAAATAAGGTCTAAAGCCTTTTACATCAGAGTACATCAAAACCTGTCTTGCAATAGTAAAGAAGCATAAAGACTTTTTAATAAATTATTCCCCAAGTAAAACAGTAAAGTAGCCATAGCCAAGAGAAGTCCAAGCCATCCGTGATGACATTCAAGCAGAAGAAGTCCGAACTAAACAGCATTGTTTCCTCCCTGAAACCTGGGGGGGGGGGGGAACGGAAGAAAAGAGGCGAAACAAAACGGGTCAGTCAAAAAGACTGAGTAAGTCCTATCTACTTCCAGTATAAAAACAGGTAAAGGTAACATGACATGCATAAACTGAAAGTAAACACAAGGATAACTACAAGATAGATAAACCAGGATAGCCAGTTGAACTACTATGGCAAGGTAAACTAAGGTATCATGATAAACTGCGGTGTTATGATAAGTCAAGGTATCACATCGTCAGATTTCTATCGAGTACATTATCCTAAGGTATCTTCCCCGTCTAACATCCCACGGTATCTATTATGTATATTCTTCCTAGTTCAACATGTATATTTGCTCTGCACCTCTCGTACTAGTATTCCCCACATTTTTATGTGTTAATCATGAATGTCCCTTACCCAAAGTCGTGTAATGGTCCATGTCAACCTAATATATCGCATATATAGGTTACTCAACTCGTATGTTTCTTTCCATGTATATAAGTTCAGTCCTTTGCCGTACCTTGTACGGGCTTCCTCATGTCGTATTATCCTTGAATTTGTTTGGACTGTCACCCTTGTTCTAGCTAGGCTCTTCCGTATGAATCATCGTTTGAACTATTAGGACTTACGCCACCTAGTACTTCTAGGGATTACGCTTACCTATTGCACGCTTCCGTATTTCGGTTTGGGTTAAACCACCTAGGCCACTAGTGATTACGCTAACCCTCAACCGCGCCCTTTTCCCCACGCATTCATCGTGAATCGTTTTTCTATAACTGTATGCACATGTATCACATCGTGCCATCCGAGTCCTGTCACAGGGCAGAACTAGAAATACAGGACTCGGTCGGGAGCTTTAGATTTATCTGCCAATGCAGATACTAAGGTCTGCTTTTCTACACGTGGCTATGGTCCCACGAGACCCCTCCCTCAACTAGTGAAAGGCAACACAAGAGAAAATCTTGCATGAGAACTACACTCCGGCCAGCCCACATCCTACGGCCTACCTCACCCATAATTAGATAGCAAATTATGGTCTGTTGGGTGTCCCCTGCCTTTCCGTACGTACACGCTTGGCTCAAGATGGTAGATGATCGACGAACTTGCTATCTCGGGCACCTTATGTATTCGCCGACTCATTGCTATCCACCCCTGTCTTTAGGTCGCTCGCATAGCAACCAAGGCATATTCTTGGTTCTTCTACCGCAGACCTCAACCTCTTGTGAGCCCAGGATGGTCATCTGCGACCTCACAGAGGGATACCAAGAATATCCTCACGTTCCCCGAAGCCGCTGCTTCGTTACCCAGTTCGCTGGAGCCTTTATCTAAATCAGATAGCCTGCTCCTACGCGTATACTTAAACGATGACCTACCGTATCGGGTTACTCATCTATCTAAGAAGCGGTCCAGATTTCCTTGACTAAGAATTATTACTTAGTTTCCCTTAACTAAGGTTTACCACTTAGCCTTATTTCCATTACCCTTGTTAACTCTGGTTATTTACCTAATTCTCCGAATTAGGGTTTATCTAATGGGTTAAGTGTCACTTAAGTTCATAACTTAGCCCGTCTACAAACCATGTCAAAATTGGCTAAGTATCCAAGTCCAAGACTTAACCCTACAAACCATGTGTCAAGTTGGCTAAGTATATCAAGCAATCCATAACTTAACCTCGTCTAATTATCATTTTAGATTGGTTAATTATATAAATTACTTGACCTCGTCAAATTACCGAGTCAAATCGGTCAAGCGTATTCAAGTGATTCGTGACTTAGCCTTATCATGTTTTCACGTTAGATTGGTTAAGTATAGATTAACTTAACCTCATCAAATTAACGAGTTAGATTGGTTAAGTATAGGTCACTTAATCTCATCAAATCATCGTGTTTAATTAGTTAAGTGTTTAACTTAACCCCATTAAATTACCAAGTGGGATTAATTAAGTCTAGGCTAACTTAACCCCATCCGATTACCATGTTTAGATTAGTTAAGCCTAATCTTAACCCCATCCATTAACTGTATTATACGGTTAAGTGTCATTAAGAAAATTTACTTAACCTTATCACATTATCGTGTTGGATTGATTAAGTGTTGGTTAACTTAATCCCGCCCACTAGTCGTATAAAAATGGTCAAGTGTCATTAGGCAAACCAAGTTACTTAACCTACCCAAGCTTATCATGTTTTGTTAAGTATCATTAGCCTAATCAAATTAATTAACCCATTTGTCCATATCATATTTGGTTAAGCCTCATTAATCAAATTAACTTAACTCTATTATGTGGCATTAATTTAATTAATGCACCCTCAACCTCTCACATTAGACCTTGTTGTGGTTACTAGTTAAGCCGGGCGGGTCCGGATAGATTTACACCACAACCTAGTCTAACCTCGGGCCTTAAGCGCGACATGACCAACTTCTCACATTGGGTCCTATTGTTTGCAACTACTAGTTAGGCCGGTCGGTTCCGGATAGTTTTACGTTGCAAACTCAACCCAACCTCGAGTTGGCCATACTTATATTATCTAAGTTCATCATGTTTCCAAAACATGTTACAAGTTTTTCAAGCATTTGGGTAGACCTAACTTAATAGGTAAATTCCCAAAGGGTAGACCTAACTTAATAGGTAAATTCCCAAGCTCATGTTTTTATGCATACTTACATGTCATCTTCCATGTTATCTTTCAAGTCATATTTTCAAGTATAAACACATGTCATCTTCAAGTTAAGATTTTGCGACATGTTCATGTTTATCTAACTACCCAAAATCGTGTTTTCCCAACGCAAGCAAAGCGAGTCAACATAGTAAGGATACTATGTCACATATTGGTCTCAAAACATGCATGATGCCAAAAAGGGCTTGGCTTCCACATGCATAACATCGTAAAGGGATTGGCCATAAACACGCATAGTGTCATAAGGTAATTTGGCCACAAACATGCATATTATCAAAAGGGATTTGGCCATAAACATGCACAACTTAAAAGAAGGGATTGGCCACGAGCATGCATAATCTCATAAAGGATTTGGTCACAAACTTGCATGTTAGCATAAGGGGTTTGGGTTCATAAACATGCATAAGCCCCAAAATCTTGCCTTAGCCAATGTTTCACACGTAAAGTGGTTCCTAAAGGTTCATGCTAGCATTTCATGCATAAAGATCCAAACTTGCAAGTTAAACTAGGTTATGCATAGCATGAGATGCATGATTAAGTCACTCACATGGCCTAAGATCATAAATATGAACACAAGAGGCATGGTAAGGTTCATATAGATTCGCATAATCATGTTTAGCCTCATTTTATCCCATGTCAACATTAAAAATACCGTTTTGATCCAAAAGTAGCTAGAACTTACATAGGCAAGGCTTAGGAAAGGGATCATGCATCATCTTGATGAAGGAAGGTGGCTCCTTTGATGAAGATCCGTCATGAAACTCGCATAGCAACGTTGATTTGGCCTCTATTTGGTGTAGCAAGCTTGCACCTTTTGATTTGAACTTGATTTGAATGCATAGGCTCTAGGGATTTGAGATGGAGGCCATGATCAAGATTGAATTTGGCAGCACTTAGTTGCCAGGTTTGATTTTTAGGGATTTAGGCTAGATTTAGGGTCTTTTTATAGAGATTAGGATAGTTTTAGGCCCTTAGATTAACCCTAGGGTAGATTAGGACCATCAGATCTCGGAAGCTTCCAGACCCAGCCCAAGAACAAGACCAGGTGAGACAAACAGGTGCGCCAGGCTATTTGCCCCGGCCACCCCCTGTCGACAGGCAAGTCGATAGGGCTGTCGACTTGGTCTGGGCCCAAGTCGACAGGCCTGTCGACAGCCCTGTCGACATGGCCTAGGCGGGAAACTACCCGCCTAGCCCCAGACCTGATTTCCAAAACTGTTTCCGAAATTCAAATTTTCCAGAGATCTTCTTTGGGCCTTTAACGGGTCATACGGACTCCGATTTTCGAAAACTCGGACTCTATTTCGCGTATTTTTCCGAGACGAACGCAATGGCATAGCCTGTTTTACTTGATTTAGAATTTAAAATTAAATTCTGCCTTGATTCTCGTCTTAACACGTTATCGAAAAATACGGGTTGTTACATTCTCCCCACCTTTTAGGATTTCGTCCCCGAAATCTCCAAGTTAGGAAGAACATATCCTACCATCCATCATCCATCTACTCAAAACATCATCCACAAGCAACCATTGTCCTTAGATGATTTCTAATGCTGTATGAATATATGCAAAACGTGTGTGTACATGTTCCTTAGCTAATGCTAATGATCAGGCCTGAATAATCTTTCTAATGCAAAATATGTATAGTGCCATGAATCCAACATGTATGCAAATAGTCCTGGTCATATAGATACTATATGCGTGCACAATCATTCATTCATATGCAACAACCGCATGATAATACATTCGATTTCATCCATAAACAAGTATAAATACTCGTGCATATGCAATATGAAATGTGACCGAGTCGAGCTAGTATCTAATGTGTATTCGCGCATCCATGAGCAACCACTTGCAACCATATCAATCATAACATGTTTCAAATACATGTTTACATCCATAGGGTTCTACCTAGAATTCCCTGAAACAGGGCCGAGAAGATAAACAAGACAAACTCCTTACGGGGTTTGTAACAGAAAGTAGGACCGAGAGGATGTCCACAAAAGATAACCTACAAGTAAGCTCTACAGAAACAAGGATCAAGGATATACTCCCAAAAAGAGATATCATGCGCATATCTAGTCTTTGACCATCAAAGTCGTATTTCCTCGGGCTTACTTCCATTGTGCCTTGACCGCCCTTTAACTTCGCGATTTCGTAGCTTCTTATTTCCTGCTTCCATAACATGAGCTGAAACTCATTTCTTCGTCGCCTCTCGTTCCACTTGCACTTATCCTTTTTCTAGAATACTTGGCGTAAACATGACTGCGTACTCATGATCTCATGCAAGCTTTCCAAAATTCACTAGTGAATCTTGGATCTCGTTTATATACTATAAGGCATTCCATGTAGAAGAACTTTCTCTTGAAAGTAAACAGATGTCAATCAGGTTATCATGCGCACTTACTAGGGTGATCTCTATAACCCATGCATAAATGAAGTAAACCATCCGTCTTATTGGTGAACACCACTCGATCGGGCTTCAAATTTCCAATAAAGGCATCAAGGGATTCTAAGTAACTCGTCATGACAGAACCTCAAAAAGGTTACCCGATACTTCGAGGGCATTACCAAGGCTAGTCAAAAGGTCTAACTACCCTCCTATCAAAACCGAGAGTGGCACCCCCTACTGGATAACCACTTCATCCCTAGAATCCATCCACAGCTTATAAGCATTATTTCCAAACTCAACACTTGGCATAGACATTCCCAAATCCAAACAAGTCATGTATAAATGGACTGATTCTCCAATAGGACTTTGAGACAAAAATGGGATTCTCTATTACGTTAGTACTTAAGGTGCAGAGACTCAACTACCGAAGCGGACTTAAATGATGCGGGGATCAAAACAAAGTCTTGGCGGGATGATAGAAAAGAATAACTAGATCTTCAACAAGGATGTTATCCCCCTACTCAGGTACTCTAGTGAGGGTATACAACGATGATCTTGTCCTTGTCCCACAATACTTAACTATCCGTCCCGTTTCACCATACCAAAGATACTTTCTTGTCATGGGTTTCATTGTTCATCTTTCTCCCTCCTTTGAGGACTAAGCCATACCAACAAGTTGCTCATCCTTAAGCTCGTATCCTTTATCCTCTTTCTCACTATCCTTTCTTATAACGCGGCCACTGGTCTCTTGAAAACCACCTCCATCGCATGGAAAGTACTTTCGTAGATAGAAAAGACTAGTCGCAGTTAAAACCACTGTGACTACAGATGGAGGAAAGAAAGGAAAAGAGATTTAATTAAGGAAACAAGGATAATGCTAATGGCCTTTGGAGAATAGCCTTTTCTTTTTAAAAGAAAACTTTCTTGAAAAATTCTTCTTTATAAACGATTTTCAAATAGTTTTCAGAAGGTCTTTAAAAACTTTTGCCCAATCTGGTAACCTTCTGCTCTGATACCAAATGTAACACCCCGCCTCCGCTAGGGTCACTCGCAAAGGAATGCACTAGCTTTAGAGGGGCATTATTGGTAAACATGCACAGAAATATCACAAGACAGAACATATATAAATAGCGGAAGTAAAATCAAACTTTCATAGCATGAATAAATAAGGTCTAAAGCCTTTTACATCAGAGTACATCAAAACCTGTCTTGCAATAGTAAAGAAGCATAAAGACTTTTTAATAAATTATTCCCCAAGTAAAACAGTAAAGTAGCCATAGCCAAGAGAAGTCCAAGCCATCCGTGATGACCTTCAAGCAGAAGAAGTCCGAACTAAACAGCATTGTTTCCTCCCTGAAACCTGGGGGGGAAACGGAAGAAAAGAGGCGAAACAAAACGGGTCAGTCAAAAAGACTGAGTAAGTCCTATCTACTTCCAGTATAAAAACAGGTAAAGGTAACATGACATGCATAAACTGAAAGTAAACACAAGGATAACTACAAGATAGATAAACCAGGATAGCCAGTTGAACTACTATGGCAAGGTAAACTAAGGTATCATGATAAACTGCGGTGTTATGATAAGTCAAGGTATCACATCGTCAGATTTCTATCGAGTACATTATCCCAAGGTATCTTCCCCGTCTAACATCCCACGGTATCTATTATGTATATTCTTCCTAGTTCAACATGTATATTTGCTCTGCACCTCTCGTACTAGTATTCCCCACCTTTTTATGTGTTAATCATGAATGTCCCTTACCCAAAGTCGTGTAATGGTCCATGTCAACCTAATATATCGCATATATAGGTTACTCAACTCGTATGTTTCTTTCCATGTATATAAGTTCAGTCCTTTGCCGTACCTTGTACGGGCTTCCTCATGTCGTATTATCCTTGAAATTGTTTGGACTGTCACCCTTGTTCTAGCTAGGCTCTTCCGTATGAATCATCGTTTGAACTACTAGGACTTACGCCACCTAGTACTTCTAGGGATTACGCTTACCTATTGCACGCTTCCGTATTTCGGTTTGGGTTAAACCACCTAGGCCACTAGGGATTACGCTAACCCTCAACCGCGCCCTTTTCCCCACGCATTCATCGTGAATCGTTTTTCTATAACTGTATGCACATGTATCACATCGTGCCATCCGAGTCCTGTCACAGGGCAGAACTAGAAATACAGGACTCGGTCGGGAGCTTTAGATTTATCTGCCGATGCAGATACTAAGGTCTGCTTTTCTACACGTGGCTATGGTCCCACGAGACCCCTCCCTCAACTAGTGAAAGGCAACACAAGAGAAAATCTTGCATGAGAACTACACTCCGGCCAGCCAACATCCTACGGCCTACCTCACCCATAATTAGATAGCAAATTATGGTCTGTTGGGTGTCCCCTGCCTTTCCGTACGTACACGCTTGACTCAAGATGGTAGATGATCGACGAACTTGCTATCTCCGGCACCTTATGTATTCGCCGACTCACTGCTATCCACCCCTGTCTTTAGGTCGCTCGCATAGCAACCAAGGCATATTCTTGGTTCTTCTACCGCAGACCTCAACCTCTTGTGAGCCCAGGATGGTCATCTGCGACCTCACAGAGGGATACCAAGAATATCCTCACGTTCCCCGAAGCCACTGCTTCGTTACCCAGTTCGCTGGAGCCTTTATCTAAATCAGATAGCCTGCTCCTACGCGTATACTTAAACGATGACCTACCGTATCGGGTTACTCATCTATCTAAGAAGCGGTCCAGATTTCCTTGACTAAGAATTATTACTTAGTTTCCCTTAACTAAGGTTTACCACTTAGCCTTATTTCCATTACCCTTGTTAACTCTGGTTATTTACCTAATTCTCCGAATTAGGGTTTATCTAATGGGTTAAGTGTCACTTAAGTTCATAACTTAGCCCGTCTACAAACCATGTCAAAATTGGCTAAGTATCCAAGTCCAAGACTTAACCCTACAAACCATGTGTCAAGTTGGCTAAGTATATCAAGCAATCCATAACTTAACCTCGTCTAATTATCATTTTAGATTGGTTAATTATATAAATTACTTGACCTCGTCAAATTACCGAGTCAAATCGGTCAAGCGTATTCAAGTGATTCGTGACTTAGCCTTATCATGTTTTCACGTTAGATTGGTTAAGTATAGATTAACTTAACCTCATCAAATTAACGAGTTAGATTGGTAAAGTATAGGTCACTTAACCTCATCAAATCATCGTGTTAAATTAGTTAAGTGTTTAACTTAACCCCATTAAATTACCAAGTGGGATTAATTAAGTCTAGGCTAACTTAACCCCATCCGATTACCATGTTTAGATTAGTTAAGCCTAATCTTAACCCCATCCATTAACTGTATTATACGGTTAAGTGTCATTAAGAAAATTTACTGAACCTTATCACGTTATCGTGTTGGATTGATTAAGTGTTGGTTAACTTAATCCCGCCCACTAGTCGTATAAAAATGGTCAAGTGTCATTAGGCAAACCAAGTTACTTAACCTACCCAAGCTTATCATGTTTTGTTAAGTATCATTGGCCTAATCAAATTACTTAACCCATTTGTCCATATCATATTTGGTTAAGCCTCATTAATCAAATTAACTTAACTCTATTATGTGGCATTACTTTAATTAATGCACCCTCAACCTCTCACATTAGACCTTGTTGTGGTTACTAGTTAAGCCGGGCGGGTCCGGGTAGATTTACACCACAACCTAGTCTAACCTCGGGCCTTAAGCGCGACATGACCAACTTCTCACATTGGGTCCTATTGTTTGCAAATACTAGTTAGGCCGGTCGGTTCCGGATAGTTTTACGTTGCAAACTCAACCCAACCTCGAGTTGGCCATACTTATATTATCTAAGTTCATCATGTTTCCAAAACATGTTACAAGTTTTTCAAGCATTTGGGTAGACCTAACTTAATAGGTAAATTCCCAAAGGGTAGACCTAATTTAATAGGTAAATTCCCAAGCTCATGTTTTTATGCATACTTACATGTCATCTTCCATGTTATCTTTCAAGTCATATTTTCAAGTATAAACACATGTCATCTTCAAGTTAAGATTTTGCGACATGTTCATGTTTATCTAACTACCCAAAATCGTGTTTTCCCAACGCAAGCAAAGCGAGTCAACATAGTAAGGATACTATGTCACATATTGGTCTCAAAACATGCACGATGCCAAAAAGGGCTTGGCTTCCACATGCATAACATCATAAAGGGATTGGCCATAAACACGCATAGTGTCATAAGGTAATTTGGCCACAAACATGCATACTATCAAAAGGGATTTGGCCATAAACATGCACAACTTAAAAGAGGGGATTGGCCACGAGCATGCATAATCTCATAAAGGATTTGGTCACAAACTTGCATGTTAGCATAAGGGGTTTGGGTTCATAAACATGCATAAGCCCCAAAATCTTTCCTTAGCCAATGTTTCACACGTAAAGTGGTTCCTAAAGGTTCATGCTAGCATTTCATGCATAAAGATCCAAACTTGCAAGTTAAACTAGGTTATGCATAGCATGAGAGGCATGATTAAGTCACTCACATGGCCTAAGATCATAAATATGAACACAAGAGGCATGGTAAGGTTCATATAGATTCGCATAATCATGTTTAGCCTCATTTTATCCCATGTCAACATTAAAAATACCGTTTTGATCCAAAAGTAGCTAGAACTTACATAGGCAAGGCTTAGGAAAGGGATCATGCATCATCTTGATGAAGGAAGGTGGCTCCTTTGATGAAGATCCGTCATGAAACTCGCACAGCAACGTTGATTTGGCCTCTATTTGGTGTAGCAAGCTTGCACCTTTTGATTTGAACTTGATTTGAATGCATAGGCTCTAGGGATTTGAGATGGAGGCCATGATCAAGATTGATTTTGGCAGCACTTAGTTGCCAGGTTTGATTTTTAGGGATTTAGGCTAGATTTAGGGTCTTTTTATAGAGATTAGGATAGTTTTAGGCCCTTAGATTAACCCTAGGGTAGATTAGGACCATCAGATCTCGAAAGCTTCCAGACCCAGCCCAAGAACAAGACCAGGTGAGACAAACAGGTGCGCCAGGCTATTTGCCCCGGCCACCCCCTGTCGACAGGCAAGTCGACAGGGCTGTCGACTTGGTCTGGGCCCAATTCGACAGGCCTGTCGACATGTCCTAGGCAGGAAACTACCCGCCAAGCCCCAGACCTGATTTCCAAAACTGTTTCCGAAATTCAAATTTTCCAGAGATCTTCTTTGGGCCTTTAACGGGTCATACGGACTCCGATTTTCGAAAACTCGGACTATATTTCGCGTATTTTTCCGAGACGAACGCAATGGCATAGCCTGTTTTACTTGATTCAGAATTTAAAATTAAATTCTGCCTTGATTCTCGTCTTAACACGTTATCGAAAAATACGGGTTGTTACATTATAATTCTAGTTCAAAACTAGTTCATTTCAATAAAAATCTATTTTTATCTTTTCAAATATGTTATTTTTAATACCAATTATTTTCAAATAATTTCTTATGATTTTACACCAATTATCGATATTTTTAATAATATTATGAAGGCCAGTACAGTCGATTTCCACAAACGGCCATCGAACTGCACTTACAGCGACCTTTTCCAAATTTGATTTGGACATAATTTCAAATCCAGTTGTTAGATTTCAAATCTCTAATATTCGTTAGAAATATCGTTTTTATACGAACCCAATGGTTCCGGTTTTAGGAGAATCCAAAAGTCGGATCTCCCGAAATGTCCATTCAAAGTCAATGGTCAAAATTCGCGAACTGTCGCAGCACGGCGCATTCTATTCAGGCCATTATATATATAATTTATATTATATCTATTTTGTCGATTTCCTCTTAAAACGTATTTTATAAATCATTTTAAATTCGTATTTTATAAATCGTTTTAAATTCGTTTTCAAAACGATTTCAACTTCCTATTCAATTTCTAATCAAAATTCAATATTCCATATCATCGATATATAAATGATAATATTTTCAAAATATTAGATTTTGAAATCAATTCCTTTTCAGTATTCATTATAAAAATGAATAAAATCGATATAAATATCGTTCACATCGAAATGGCGTTAATCTAATCAACACGGCTATATATATTTAAATATATTCGTGTCCATCCCAAATCGGACATCAAAATCAGATTTTGATTCTTTTCTGAATATATTTTGAAAATATTCATTATTTTAAAATAATCGTTATTTTAAAATATTCTTTCTTTCTGAACTGGAATCAGACACAGTCAATTACCATATAATTTGATTATATGGATTTCACACAACAAATGTGTATAACAACAATGAAAACAGCAATCCATCATCGAGAGTGCATTCTACACTGTATAAGCATTAAATATAAATATTTAATGCTTATAATAGCCTGTCAATCAATCGATCGACATACAGCTAATTATTTGGATTAGTGTATGTCATATATCATCCCAATACCCATGTGGGGTTTCAAACAATCAAACACAGGTTTTATTTGTGTAGTTGGGTGATGTGTAAAATTTATCATCTCAATCAATATCAGTGTACATAAACAAATCGTCTGATTTGTAAATGGATATTCATTCTCTTTCATGTACATGTTAAAAATTATATTTTTAACGATGAAATAATTATTCAGTTCATTTACACAATAAAAATGATATTTTTATATTTCTAATATATTTTAGAAAATTTCGACGGCATAACGGCACGATACCAGAACCGGGATAAGGTCTAGCCTTATCCTTTGCCTCATAATGGCGCACGTCAAACATAACCCAAATTCTAATCAATTTCATATTCGCACCACAAACTAATATTCAACCAAACACATTAATCAACACAAACAACCAAACAAGTCGTCCATGGTCTATGGACGATAGGGAACATTTCATATATGCAGTTACATAATAAATAACTGTATAAAGAAAACTAAAGTGAGGTGTTCTCACCTTTGGGTTCCACTCCTCCTTTCCTTATCTCTGAAAGGTTCGGATGTGCCCGAAATTCCAATGCAACCTATTCCCGCTGTTCATATATAAAAATCACATTTTTATCGCGTTATTCCAATCAATAAAAATCACATTTTTATTTCTACTTCATGTATTTTTACGACACATCTTTCTATATAAAAATTATATTTTTATATTTCTACTTCTTATATAAATATCGAATTTTTATTTTGCTACAACATATATAAAAATCATATTTTTAAAACGTTACTCTCTATATAAAGATTATATTTTTACAACACTTTATATATATAGAAATCAATCTTTTATGTAAACTAAAAAAAAATTATTTTCCTCGACTAAAAATCATATCTTTATATTATCAAAAATCTAGTCTTTCTATTTTAACTACAATGAAAAATCATATTTTTTCCATCAAAGAAAACTATATTTTCCAATTCATGAAATCTAAATTTTTCAATTCAAGAAAATCTATATTTTTAATAACGTAAAAATTCCGTTTTCAATAACATAGAAATTCAGTTTTTAATAAGATAAAAATTCAGTTTTTAACAACACAAAAATTCAGTTTTTAATAGTATAAAAATTTGGTTTTTAATAGTATAAAAATTTAGTTTTTAATAGTATAAAAATTCAGTTTTAATAGTATAAAGAAATCAGATTTAAAAGATCAAAGAAATCGTTTTTTAAACTCACATCCAAGGGAGGAGTTCGCTGCTTCAATCGGAAAGGGGTGTTGCATCGTCGCGGTGCTAGAGTTGGCGGTGGGTGTCGGTAGTTGGCCCAGGATGGCGGCGGTGTCGTTGATGGCTCGCGGGAGGGGGGTGATCTAGAATCGGACGTGGAGGGTATTATCGAATGGAGGAGGAGAGGAAGGGGAGGAGGAGGTCTCCACGGAGGTGGCTCGAGCGGCGGCGGTGAACGGATTAGCAGAGGGGGGGAAGGGGCGTGGATCGTGATGGGTTTTCCCCCCTTTTTTATTTGTTTTGAATGGGAGGGGGTTGACTGAGAAGATAAAAGGAGAGGGGGGGTTAATTATATATATATTTTTTATTATTTTTAATTTCAAAATGTAACTTTTTATTTCAACCTCCAAACGAGACCCACAGCCTATCGTCCATAGCTAATTACCCCCATTTCGAACACAATGGGATATGTATCGTAAGATGACCCGATCGTTTCGATCAGTTTCCATTAAAATCAAAATATAAATATATATATATTGAATTTGAACGCGCATTTCAATTTACTAGGGCCACATACGGACTCTAAAAAATTTCGAAAAATATTTTCTAGCTTCTTATTGACGATACAGTTCTAACACAACTGATTTCTTCAAATTCCGAGACCGTTTGAAAATGGCCATTTTTTGGTCGATCGAAATTGACTAAAACTGTTAAAACACGTTTTACTTCGCCACACTCACATATGGATTCAGAAAATTACGAATTTTTGAATCTAGCGATAACTTGACATCCCGGATCTAACGAATGTGGTTTCATCGAAAACAGAGGTCGTTTGCAAAATGGCTATTTTTAAGGGCCAAAATTCCATAGCGACTATTCTGAATTTTCAACTGGGCATAACTTTTTATCCCCACTATGAAATTTCAATTTTTCGGATTCGTTGGAAAGATATTTTCATATAGATTCTAATATTTTTGGTTTCGCTAAAATCCGGTTTATTTTGAATCCTATACATTCATTTTGGAATTTGAAATTGAATTTTCGAACTACCGCGCCATTTTCAATTCCTTTTATAAGTAAAAATAAATATTTATATTATAACGACGATTCAAATAAATATATACGTACTAATTCAATTCAAAATAAATTTCTTATCGTTATTATTTAAAATAAATCATTTTATATATTCAAAATTCATTAAAATTGCTAAAATAAAAATTTTAAATTGGTTCGGATTTTCCGGGTTATTACACCCTAGTAACGGGAACCCATTTCAGCAGTAACCCACATAGACATATCATGGTACCCTGAACTAGGCAGGGTGGGGCACGATTACTGGGTTGATTATAAGCGGTTAAAACAGCGGCGATTGGTGCGTTAGTGTAGGTTCCGATGGAGTACGGGCGTGCACGTACTTCGGAGTGGAACGGGCACTAGGCATCACTATTTATACACTGTGCATCTTGAATCGTTTGGGTTGCCACCATAGGATTTGATACACACCATGGTGGGACCAGCACAGGTATCTACAATCGAGCGGGGCTGTTTGACACAAGTAGTTAGCTCGTGCGAGTAGGAGCCGATCCATAAAAAGGGATCATTGGGTGAACTCATGATGATGGTTGAAATATCTAGTAGGTGCGGAGAATATGGAAATGAGTTCGATAGTATGATTAGTTTATCTTACCTTGTTTATTTTGCCTTATCCCATGTTACCTTATTTCCCTGTTATTGCCCTCTGTCCAGCTTATTTAAGTCATGGTTCTCTTATCAGTTTACATGCTAAATAATCACTGGACTTACCAGAGTTATGTCTGACCCATTTTCTTTCGCTCTCTTTTCTTCCGTTCCCCACCCCCTCATGTACTTAGGGAGGGAATAGCTCAGCTTAATTTGGACCGTTCATCTTTCCAAGCTTGAAGACTCTGTGATGTATAGATTGGAACTTCTTATCTTTGGCTATGGCTATGGACACACTACTACTTGGGGATTTATGCAGTTTTATTTTTGTTTTATGCTTCTTTATGTTATAATCAAGGTAGAGATATTGATGTAATGATTTGGAAGTTGGTTTGAAACAGTTTTACTGTAATGTTTTTGTTATGAACCACGAATGAAATAAATTTAGTTTTTCCGCTGCTCATATATGTCTGTCTTGTAAATTATCTGTGTCTTTTACCTATAATGCTCCACCAAAATTAAGGCATTCCCTTTGTGAGTGACCTTAACGGAGGTGGGGTGTTTCACTTGGTATCAGAGCAAACGTTTACCAGATCAGATAAAAATTTTGAAAACTATTTTAAAAAAAGAAGTTAATGAAGTAATTAAAAAAAAGTGTTTTAGTTTAAAAGGCATAATCCCTCAAAGCCATATGCACTATCTTTCTATCCTTTGTTTTTAATCTTTCCTTTTTCGTTTCAACATGTTTGGGGATCTTAACCTTCCAGAGGGTCTGCCGGTACCTGGCTAGTTCAAAAGGTACCTAGAGGTTAGGGCTAATGCCGCAGGCCGAGTAGACGTTCCTCCTCTCCCAGCTGCTGCGATTCCTCCTCTTCCTCCGTGTACAAATGCTTTCTCAAAAATATGTAGGGTCTTTCGAGCCATGGGTGGAGAGGGCTTCAATGGAAATGAATCCTTCGTGGAAGCAAGAAACTGGCTCAAAGAGACTAAGGATTTGTTTGATATCTTCGAAGTGGACGATAGGCAGAAGATATAGTTGGCCGTGTGGTTTCTAAAAGACGAAGCTTCCTATTGTTGGGAAGTTACTAACGCTGAAAGACCAATTGAAACTTGGATGGATTTCAGAATGAGGTTTGAAATGAAATTCCTCTCCCAAGATGAACGAAGTCTGCAGATGGAGAAGTTCTTAGCTCTCAAACAGGGAAGTATGTCGGTCAAGGAATACGTTAACCAATTCAATCAGCTGGCTAAGTTCGGGTTGGACTTAGTGAACACTTCACATAAGAAGGCTCTCCGTTTTGTTAAATGATTGAATGAGCCACAGCACAGCGTAGGTATGTCCCATATACCTATGGGTGCAACTTATGAGAGACTGGTGGACCTGGCACTGTTACAAGAAGAAGATAAGGTTGGCAAGAAAGA
This sequence comes from Allium sativum, assembly GCA_030737875.1. Taxonomy (NCBI): domain Eukaryota; kingdom Viridiplantae; phylum Streptophyta; class Magnoliopsida; order Asparagales; family Amaryllidaceae; genus Allium; species Allium sativum. The sequence goes on along the minus strand of CM060926.1, from coordinate 479,012,176 downwards.
GACAAAGGCGGAAGTACCTCAAGATAAGAAAGTGGAAGGATCATAGAGCAGGAAGACAGATTCCAAGAAGGGCGGGATGAATAACGAACCCCATGACAAGAGGAAGTGTAATTTTTGTGACATTCCTGGACATTTGGTTAAGGACTGTAGAAAGAAGAAGAAGAAGAGGAAGATGGGTGGTTGTTTCCATTGCGGCAAGACATGACACATGGCTAGGGACTGCCCAAGAAAATAAGGGCAAGGGAAGAGAGCTGGATCTACTTCTGGAGGGCAAGTTCACGCTCTCATGGCACCTCCGCAAGAACGAGGTAGAAATGTTTTTATTGCTAGTTCAGTTTATCTTTTTGATCATCCTGTTCGTACAATCTTTGATTCTGGCGCATCGCACTCTTTTATATCTACCGCCTTAGTTAAATCTCTGCACCTAGACACCAGTTTAGTAGAGATCATTTGGTTGTTTCAAATCCAATTAGGGGCTCAACTTATTTGTCAATGATTTGTATGGATTTGGAAATTTCTGTACTAAGTGTGGGGTTTAGATGTAATGCCTATGTTTTGGGCTTCACGGGCTATGGGTTGATTCTAGGCGTGGATTGGCTATCCGGTAATGGTGCCATCCTCGATTGTGAAAAGAGAGTGGTTAGACTCATGACTCGCCTCGGTAACACTATCGAAATATCTTGTAATCCCATGAACTCTATTATGCTTAGCTATCAAGAATCTCTTGATGCGTCTGTTGAGAACTTGCAGTCTGTTAGAGTAGTCCGTGAATACTTGGATGTGTTTGAAGAGGTGAAGGGCTTACCTCCGAAGCGAGAGATAGACTTCCGCATATACATCGTTGATAATGCAAAACCCATTGCTTTAACCATTAGGCACATGGCTCCAAGGGAGAGGAAAGAACTCAGCAAGCAAGTTAAAGAATTGCTTGAGAAGGGGTTTATAAGGTGGAGTATTTCTGAATAGGGTGCTCCAGTAGTGTTCACAACTAAAGCGGACGGTTCGCTTCGTCTATGTGTGGATTATAAGGAGCTAAAGAAGCTGACCAAGAAGAATAGGCACCCACTTCCAAGAATAAATGACTTGTTCGATCAGCTTGTAGGTGCACTGGTTTTCTCCCAACTAGATTTGGCTTCCGGGTTCCATCAGCAAAGAGTGGCTGAAGACAGCATTGATAAGACCGCATTCAGAAACCCAGATGGTTTCTTTGAGTGGCTTGTCATGCATTTCGGCTTGACAAACGCACCCGATTATTTCGTTGACTTGATGAGCAGGGTTTCAGGGAGTCCCTCAATAAATTTGTAGTGGTCTTCGTGGATGACATTTTGATTTTCTCAAAGAGTAAGGAAGAGCATGCTTAGCATTTAAAAGAAGTCATGGATACTCTTTGAGCGCATCAGTTGAAAGACAAATTCTCCAAATGCAACTTCAGGAGAGAGGAAATAAGATTTCTTAGATATGTGGTATCCAATGAAGGGTTAGCCGTGGACCCCGCTAAAGTAGTTGCGGTGATAGATTGGAAGGTTCCACGGAATGCGGCCGAAGTCCGAAGCTTCCTCGGGCTAGCAGGCTTTTACCGAAAGTTCATCAAAGACTTTGCGAAAATCTTAGTTCCACTTACAAAGTTGACGAAGAAGAACCTAACTTTCAATTGGGATATGGATGGCGATGTTGCTTTCCAACGATTAAAAAAGCTCTAACAACAGCCCCAGTTCTAACATTGTCGGATGGGAGCAGGATGTTTACCGTATACACGGATGCATGCGGTACGGGACTAGGTGTTGTATTGTAGCAAGAAGGAAAGGTAGTAGCCTATGGAGGAAGATAGTTGAAAGTACACGAGAAAAACTATCCAACCTACGATCTAGAGTTGGATGCCATCGTCTTTGTGCTTAAGTCTTAGTGCCATTATCTCCTAGGTGAGAAGTTTGAATTGTATACTGACCATAAATCGTTGAAGTAACTTTTCTCGTAGAAAGATCTTTACTTGAGGCAACAAAGGGGGATGGAATTCTTGGCATCCTACGATTTCGAGATTTCCTATACCCCTAGCAAGGGCAATGTAGTAGCAGACGCCTTGAGTAGAAAGAAGCTGACCTTAAGCCCTCTCTTTGTAGAAAGGCAGAGCTTGTAATACATAGCCAACTTTGATTTTAGACCCTCCATCATTCATGTGACTAGTTTGATAGCATCGCTAGAAGTGTGGTTTACTCTTTTGGACTCGATAGGAGCCACGCAACATGAAGACCCTCAGCTAGTTGACGTGATGGATAAGCTAATTAGGGGTGAGACTTCTAGTCACCTCAATAGATACTCCATTGATGATAAGGGTCGGTCGAGGAAGGATGGAAGGCTATGCGTCCCACAAGCAAGGGATTTGGTGAAGAAGGTTCTCGAAGAGGCACACCATTCAAAGTTGACCATACACCCAGGTGGAGACAAGATGTATAAAGACGTAAAAAGGGTTTTCTTTTGGAATGGCATAAAGAGGGACGTAGCTTAATTCGTCTCTAACTGTTTAATATGCCAGCAAGTCAAGCCGGAGCAAAAGAAGCCTAGTGATTTGCTCCATCCTCTAGAGGACCCGCAGTGGAAATGTGATAGAATTTCAATGGACTTTATTGATGAGCTGCTTAGGTCAAGAAGGGTCAACACCAATATTTTGGTAATAGTGGACAGGCTCACAAAAAGCGCTAACTTTATACTCGTTAAAAGTAGAAGGACTGCCTCATCTTTAGCATCCATTTACCTTAAAGATATAGTTCGACTCCATAGGATACCCTCCAGCATTTTGAGCGACCGAGATCCTATCATTACGAGCAAGTTTTGGAAGAGCTTGCAAGAGGCTGTAGGCACACAGCTATGCTTAAGCAGGACCTATCACCCCCCAAACAGATGATCAGACGGAAAGGGTGAATAGAGTATTAGAAGACCTCTTGAGATTATGCATTCATGAATTTGGAGGAACATGGGAGGATCATCTTCCTTTGGTGGAGTTTGCCTACAATAATAGCTACCAAGCCACCATAGGCATGGCTGCCTTGGAAGCTTTATATGGAAGACCATGCCGATCACCAACTTGTTGGTGGGAGTCTACAGACAAGCTCATACTTGGACCAGATATGATTAGAGAAACTTCAGAGAAAGTAGACTTGATACGAAGAAGAATGAGGACTGTCCAAGATAGACAGAAGTCATATGCAGATAAAAGAAAAACCGACCTTGAGTTTGAGGTTGGAGATATGGTTTCCCTTAAAGTATCTCCTTTGAGGAACGTCGTTAATTTCGGATCCGCAGGAAAGTTGGCACCAAGATTTGTTGGGCCGTTTCCTATCATTGAAAATATTGGGAAGATGGCTTGTAAAGTAGAGCTGCCCGAAAGATTGGCTGGAGTTCATAATGTCTTTCACGTTTCTCACTTACGAAAGTGCTTACATGAGTCTGCGGAAGTGGTGGAACTAAGCATATTAGAGGAAGTAGAAGTACAACGAGAGGTGACTGTGGGAAGAGTTCCAACTCGTATCTTGGGTATAGAAGTCAAAAAGCTACGCAACCGCGAAGTCAAAATTGTTAAAGTTCAATGGAGTGACGCTGAGGAAGACGCGACTTGGGAGACTGAGGCCAAGATAAATGTAGCCTACCTACCCTTTTCTTTTTGAGGGTACATCTTTGATCACTTTTTCCTTAAGTTTGTTCATTCTCATTTCTATCTTTTTAATATTTTTCCTCAGTGCTATTCTCGATCCTTAGGTAGAATCCAATGTATGTAAACATGTATTTGAAACATGTTATGATTGATGGTTGGAAGTGGTTGCAAGTGATTACTAGTGGTTTCTCGTGGATGCATATACACACACATTAGGTGTTAGATCGGCTCAGTCACGTTCATTTTGCATATGCATATATGTACTTGTATACGATTGAAACTTGATATGTTATCATGTGGATGTTGAATTTGTATGAATGATTGTGCACTCATGTAGAAAGTATGAATAGGGATGATTGCATACATAATGGACTCATGGCACCGACATAACTTGCAATAAGGAGGTCAACTGAATCAGTGGACCGCCTGATTTTGCATCAGATAAGGACATGTACACACACTATACATATGATCATGAAGCATTAGAAGTCTTTTTAAGGACAATGGATGTCTATGTTTGATGGTTGAGTAGATGGACGATTGGATGGTAGGATATACGTTCCTCTTGACTTGAAGATTTCGGGGACGAAATCCTTTAAGGAGGGGAGAATGTAACACCCCGTATTTTCTGTAAACATTAAAGTAATGAATTAAATAATAAATAATTACAAATTTGAGAATTAAGGGAAACAGGTTACGCTATTGCGTTCGTCTCGGAATTATGCTTGAGATAGAGTCTGATTTGGGTAAAACGGACTCCTTATGAAGAAGTTTTGACCTTCAGAAGATTCAGAATTTAAATAAACTGCTCAGTTTAAAGTTCAGAAAATTCAAAATTCAAAATTCAAAATCAGAAGCAGAAGCGGGCTGGGCGGGAAATTTCCTTCCCTAGGCCAGGTCGACCAGGAGGTCGACCAAGGGGTCGACCTCCCCCCATACAGGTCGACCTGGGGGTCGACCTCCCCCTTGGGTCAGATCTGAAATCTGATGTGTTTTCCATGTGACGATCTGCTGTGTCATTAGGGATTGCGTGGCAAGTTCTAGTTGGTCCTCTTAAGTTTGAATGGCTTTGATTTGCTTTAGGTTAATCTGACGGTTCATATTAAATTGAACTTCTATATAAGCAACCAAAATCTAAACCCTAGGCCACACAAAAATATTCCTAAGACAGTCATGCAGTCAACACTCAACCTAGAGTAGCCGCCATTCTCATTCAACTAGAAAGCAATTAGGAATTACAAATCAAATCTAATTCAACTAAGAGAATTCAACGTCTACAACAAAGGAGAGCTATTCAAATTCAGAATACAGATCCCAGAACTCAAGACTAGTCTCCTTTTTGTAAGTCCAGTTATCATTTAGACCTAAATGATATTAGAATCATGACTAAAACAAATGGATGTACAACACCGTCTAATGTAAATCTATGCCTATCCTTTTGGTTAAAACTTAATTGATTGAGACTATGATTCTTATCATGTTAAGTTGTGATCAAGTTGTAAGTAATTTGATGATAAATATTAAATGCTTGGCAATGAATCCATTTGTTGTATAATTTGGCTATGACATATGTGTTGTGTAATTTTGCGATGACATATTATGTTGTATACTTTGGCGATGACATAAATTGGCGATGACATATTATAATTTGGTGATGGCATATCATATTGTGTAATTTGGCGATGACATACCATATTGTATAATTTGGCGATGAATATCATATTGTACAATTTGGCGATGACATACCATATTGTTTTATTTGGCAATGACATTGCAAGTTGTATGATTTGGTAATGACACCTATATGTTGTATGACAATTTGGGATTTTTGCTATGTTTATGCTAGTTCAACCATGTTCGCATATATGACCAAAAGCACATGCTAATATGATTAGGTTCATGTTAAATTTGATCTAACTAATTTGCAAGTTAGAAACTGCATGCCTAATTTTAAGTTTATGTAGTTCTATGTAAAACCCCTATTTCATGATTCATGTTGAGTAGATCTAAATTTGCAAGTTCATAATTGAATGTATTTTGTTCTGTGCCAAGTTTATATTATACATGTGTAGTTAGATCCATATTTTTATGATGTTGGAATTATTACATATTCCTCTTTTTCCCCTTTTGTGTATAAGTTAGGCTATGTATCGAGCCTAACATTTTATGTGATTTATGCGAACATTTAACGGGGGTAACTTTGGGGAAAAATACGAAATTACATATAATTGGTATATTTGTCTCATAAACATGTAAATGTTTTATGGCATAAAGTGGTATAAATTTTTGTACCTAAAATTATGAACTTGGTTTAAAAGAGAAAGTGGGCCTTGACTTGAATGACAATAATTTACATATAAATATAAATAGATAAATATGTAAATTTAGAAAAGACGAATATGCCTAACCCGAGGTTAGATTGAGTTACGGTGTAAGATTACCTGGAACTGTAGCACCCCACCTCCGTTAAGGTCACTCACAAAGGGAATGCCTTAACTTTGGTGGAGCATTTTAGTAAACAGAACAGAAACTTACAAGACAGATAAAACAGTACTTGAAAAAATTATAACTTTATTACAACAGAAACCGAAATAAACTTGGTTACATCCTTTCAAATCACAATATCAGAATTCAAGTACAAAATATTAGTCTTGTACAAAAGCCTTCAGAATGCATAGTTTAAAATCATAATCCCCACAGAAGAAGACAAGCCATACTTTAAGCACTTTAAGAAGAAGGAATCTGGATCAAGCTAGAGTATTCCCTCCTTAGAAAACCTGGGGGGGAACAGAAGAAAGGAGGCGAAACAACAAGGGTCAAACAAAAAGTCTGGCAAGTCCAGTGATTTTCAGTTATGAACAGATAATAATAACATGACATGAAAATAAAACTGGATGAGAGATAACCGTAACAGGTGTAACAGATATAACAGAAGAACAGAATGATATAAGCTATTGCTTTACACTTCTCTGCACTAATACTAGTATAACAGGATTAGGTGTCACCCTGATGTCTAAACTGAAACAGAAACAGGTACAGAATAATTTCCATAGAAGAGAATGCTAGTAATGGGCCTTTACCACCCCAACAGAACCAGACAGAAACAGAATGCTAATAATTGGCCTTTACCACCCTAACAGAAGGTACAGAAACAGAAACAGATTAATCCCTTCGGAAACAGAATGTAGAATTAGGTGTACACTAGTAAATGGGCCTTTACCACCCGAACAGACGGTACCACGCAGAAACAGACAGGTGTTACCACCCAACAGAAACAGACGGTACCAACAGAAACAGACAGAACTAAGTGTACCCTAAAACCCTACCCCAAGCGATCGGCTCCCTAATACATAAATACCCTGTGTCGGCCCCACAGTAGGGTGTATCACTCCCTAAAGTGACAACCAATTGGCACAGACCTATTTACAGATGTCACGGCGTCTTACATCCTCAGAGGCAGACTGGGATCCATGCACGCACATGACCCTGTTGGAACGCACCATCAACACCCTTCGCCATTATCCGAATGAACCGCTTATAATTAGTTCAGTAAGCGTGCCCAGACCCTACCTACTGTTGGGTCAAAGTTTTGATACCAGAAAGGGTTACTGACTAATATGCGTCCCAAACAACAGATGACACAAGTATTTCCCCTCCTAACCTTGTGCCCCCAGACTAAGAGATTTCAGATTAACTTGTTTACAAGTTCAAACATACAGAGTTCAGGTCACCTAGTTCACAGAGTAGACAAGTTTCAGACTAACGGATCAGATATACGGATTTAACAGATTTACAGATTTGTCTAACTTCGCAATTGGGCCTACAGATTCACGGAACAGATTAATTAAATTCATCAGTCTAGTGGGTTTAATCCTTTGCGCCCAACACGTTTTAGACATCATATTTATCTCAGATTTTCACTAACTAAATATTAATGCCCATACCTCTCACATTAGATTGACAGTTTGCGGCTACTGGTTAGGCCAGTTGGTTCCGGGCAGATTTTTGCCGCAAACTGATTCTAACCCCGGGTTTCAAGCACGTTATGACTAACTTCTCACATTAGAACCTATTGTTTGCGGCCACTGGATGTGTCGGGCGGTTCCGGGCAGGATTACGCTGCAAACTCATTCTAACCTCGAGTTAGCCATGTTTATCTTTGTAGCCAACTAATTAATAATTTACCATTTGTGCCACTCCTAATATACATGTTGATTATTCATAACTAGTTCAGATTATGTCAATAACAGACTGAATATATCAACTTAACAGATATAGCAGATAACAGATTTTTGCAGATTAGGCGACTTAACGGATTCAGCAGATTAAGTAATTTAGCAGATTTAGCATATAACAGATTTGGCATTTTCAGCAGATTTAGCAGATGACAGATTTGGCAGATGAACAGATCTAGCAGACTAGGCAGTAGAGCAGAACTAGCATATTAAGCAATATAACAGAACTAGCAGATTAGGCAATATAACAGAACTAGCAGATTAGGCAAATATAGCAGAACTAGCAAATTAGGCAAATATAACAGATTTAATCATTCCTTAAAGTTTCACAAACCTATCTTGCCTAATTATAAATTTGGCATATGTTTGCATGCCTAAATAGTTGTCATGATTCACACTATGATCATATACCCCACGTTTGCATTGAATTTACATGTCACAGATTATGGTCATAATTTACATGTCTGAATTTAGTTCAACTTGCCTAGTACAAAAGATTCACATATAAATTATACCAAATATAACCATCGATTTCAACGCATGTCATATATTCAAAAATCTCCTACTTAGGTGTTATTCACATTTGATGGTTATCAAATCTTAATATAGATCTTCACACCTAAGTCATATTCTCTTTCAAATCATGAATTGTTATATAAACAGTATGCCCAACAATCTAGTTATAACAGATCTTAATTCAAAATATGCGTTATGTCCAATGTCTCAAGTCACATGTTAACATACCATGGTTCCTCTTCTTCCAATTCACTGAATATGCATAGATGTAAATCTAGTTTACAACCTATGTCCTTTTTCTTAAATCAGTCACAGATTAGCCATGTCCAATTATGCCACATTCATTATTTGTCCCAAACATTTTAGCGTTTGTGCGTTAATCTCTTAGGAGATTGGTGCAGGCTCGCAGTAGCCTGGCTATAGAACAGAAAGAAGAAAGAGATACAAAATAAGATAGATCTAAACAGAACAGAACAGATATAACCTCAGATTCAGATTTACAATTCATGTCACAATCAGAATTAACGTTTATATCGAAAAATAACTATACTTGCCTTAGTTGGATTAAAGAAAGAACTTTAATTGTTGTAGAATCGTTGCAGAAGCTTTAATCTCTAGTTTGAATTGGGTTGCTTAGGTTGATGCTGATTAGCTTCTTGTTTTGATTCCAACAGAGTAGCGACGCCATTTTTATTTTTATATAGAATAGAGGCAGAGCAGAAGCAGAACAGAATTGTGTGTAGAGAAGGCTAGGTTTGGGGCTGTTTAAATAGGTTTAGGCAGATGAATCTGGATAGAAATCGGACTGGAAACATCAGAACGAACACTGGCCCAAAAATGGGCTCGGGGACGAGGTCGACACCCAGGTAGACTGCCCAGTCGACCTGGTCTGGGGGGTCGACTGCCCAGTCGACTCCCCAGTCGACCTGGGTTTGGGCGGGAAATTTCCCGCCCAGTCTGTTCTACGTTTGAAATTCGAATTCGAGTTGTTTTGAACTCTGAATATTTCTGAAACTTTGGAGGGACATAACTTGGTCGTACGGACTCCGATTCTCACAAACAGACTCGTTTTCAAGCTGAATTTCGAGACGAACGCAATGGCGCAAACCATTTTCCCTGATTCTTAATTTATATTTTAATTACACTCATATTTGTGGTTCTTAAGTTCACAGAAAATACGGGGTGTTACAGGAACCGCCCGGCACATCCAGCAACCGTAACAATATATATATAATATGGGAGGTAAGTGCATCGAGCCCAAAGTAACCCGAGGTTATATTGAGTTGCGGTGTAAAACTGCCCGTACCCGACTGACACATCTAGTGACCGCAACAATACATGTCTAATGTGAGTGGTTGGTGCTTTAATGAATGAATTAAAGCTAAGTCCGGAATGGTAGGGTTAAGTCAATTGAGGCAACACTTAACCAATACAACATATTAACTAAAATGATGGGTGGGTTTAGGTTAACTGGGATACTTAACCAATTTAACATGTTGATTAGGAAACCCTAGTAACGGGGACCTATTTCAGTAGTAACCCACATAGATGTATCATGGTACCCTGAAGGGCACGATTACTGGGCTGATTATAAGCGATCAAAACAACGGCGGTTGGTGCGTCAGTGTAGGTTCCGACGGAGTACGGGCATGCACGTACTCCAGAGAGGAAAATGCAGGCACTGGGCATCAGTAGTTATACACTGTGCATCCTGAATAGGTCGGGTTGCCACCATAGGATTTGATACACCCCATGGTGGGACCAGCACAGGTATCTACAATCGAGCGGGGCCGTATGACACAAGTGGTATGTGCGTGCGAGTAGGAGCCGATCCATAAATAGGGATCACTGGGTGAACTCATGATGATGGTTGAAATATCTAGTAGGTGCAGAGAATATGGACATGAGTGCGATAGTATGATTAGTTTATCTTACCTTGTTTATCTTGCCTTATCCTATGTTACCTTATTTCCTTGTTATTGTCCCGTGTCCAGCTTTTTCAAGTCATGGTGTTCTTATCAGTTTACATGCTAAATAATCACTGGACTTACCAGACTTATGTCTGACCCATTTTCTTTTGCTCTCTTTTCTTCTGTTCCCCCCCCCCTCTGGTACCCAGGGAGGGAATAACTCAGCTTAATTTGGACCATTCATCTTTCAATGCTTGAAGACTCTGCGATGTATAGCTTGGAACTTCTTACCTTTGTCTATGGCTTTGGACACACTACTACTTGGGGATTTATGCAATTTTATTTTGTTTTATGCTTCTTTATGTTATAATCAAGACAGAGATTTTGATGTAATGATTTGGAAGTTGGTTTGAAACAGTATTGCTGTAATGTTTTTGTTATGAACCACGAATGAAATAAATTTATTTTTTCCGCTGCTTATATATGTCTGTCTTGTAAATTATCTGTGTCTTTTACCTATAATGCTCCACCAAAATTAAGGCATTCCCTTTGTGAGTGACCTTAATGGAGGTGGGATTCTTCATCGTTCATTTTGGAATCGTTTTCTATCGAGTCAATCACACTTGGGCCGCTACTAGCTAAAGACAATAAGAGATGTTAAGGATAAGATCACATGTGGGTTACTCATTCCATTGTTGTGTAATGTCATAGTCGAGTCGATCGCTCTATTTTTTGACGTTTTAAAGGGTCGCGTATCGTAGTTAGGACAACCACTTATTTTGGATTGTTCGCTTGTACTTGGGTCATCCGTTTGGACAAGAGGTGTTGTAAACCCTATAAATAGTGGTGTGACATGAGTTGTAAAGGTTGCTGACTTTTGAATAAATCCCTTATGTGTTCTTTGTGCCACCCTTAAAGTTGGAAGTTGAGTTTATCTCCTTTCTCCATTTTTGGATATTCAAGTGCACTTGAATCAACGGATATGAAGCCGATTCATGGTATCGCTTGTGAGTGATCAACGTTCGAAAAATCATAGATTGACAACACTATATCTTGCGAGATCAACGTGTTGAAGATAGCGAGATTCCGGCATCGAAAGATCAACGGAGTTGTGCACCTACCTCATCCTTGATCGTATTTCCACGGATCCATCAATTCGTGTGGAGTTTAGATCCTTGAGCTACGCCAGTTTGGTATCAGAGCGAGATTTCCATCTTTTGGTTGGATCGTTGAAGCCTTGATCGCCATTTTGGTTGGATCGCCGACGCTAGATTGCCATCTTTTGGCTGGATTTCTTGGGCCTTGATCGCATCTCGGTTGGATTGCCAAAGCAAGATTTCCATCACATGGTGGGTTCGCCAGAAACCATTCAGGTTTATCACCATCATCGCCGACATCATCTATTCCATTTCCTCCACCACCAAATCATCAAACCGCCATTCATTCCAAACTACCACTAATTTAGATCACCGGAGCTGTTTAGATCGTCAGACCTCGTTCAGTTGCATCCATCAATCGGTCACCATCACCTGTCTGCGGTCACCGGAGCTAGTTAGATTGCCATATCTAATTCAGACGCGATTGCCGTTCCATAGATCGCCATTCCATAGATCGCTATTCTGTAGATCGCCAGATCTACACCATTTCCATTCAGACCGTCATATCAGTCAACATGCCACCCCTTGTTTTGGTCGCCGGCACTATTTGGGTCATTCCAGTAATTTGGACCATGCAAGTGTTTTGAAGTCTGGTGCAGATTTGAAGTTTAGTCTTCTTTGTTTGGGAATTGGTTATGCCGCCAAGACGTGTTGATTGTCATAAAAATTTTGAAGAGATATATCGGAGCGATGAAGCCAACCAAATGGAGAAGAGAATTAATGATAAATTTGATAAAGGAATTGGAAGATTAGAAAAGCTTATGATAGATATGAATCAAACTAGAAGAATAGTATCACCCGATTCAAATCATGGTGGACATCGAATTTTGTCATTGAATTCGAAAAGACATAGAAGATCACCACAAACGGATCAAGAGAGAAGGAATTGCAATGATTATTCTTGTGAACTATCCCGTAAGACATAAAGATATTCATGAACGATATCATTATCATTCGTTATGTGAAGATGAAAGAAGTAGCATTCGTGATCATTCTCAAGGACGAGATCGAGATCCATTTCGTCAACCGGAAGGTAGTCATAATTGGGAATCAGGGATGAAAATAGAAATTCTAGAATTCTAAGGTGGAATGTCAGCAGAAGAATTCTTATATTGGTTGTCGAATGTAGAGGAAATTCTGGAGTTAAAGAATGTGCCTGAGAATAGAAGAGTGAAATTAGTAGCTACTCGTTTGAGAGGAAGAGCTATTGCCTGGTGGCAACAAACTAAGCTAACTCGTAAAAGAATAGGAAAGCCGAAGGTTGTCACATGGGAAAAGATGAGAAAGATGATGAGAGCTACCTTCTTACCTCACAATTATCAATCTCTTATGTATCAACGTTTGCAGAACTTGAGACAAGGGATGAAGTCTGTGAGTGATTATACTAATGAGTTCTATCAATTGATCGCTCGTAATGACATCATGGAAATAGAGGAACAGTTGACTGCAAGATATATTGGGGGATTGAGAACTCAGATTCAGGATATGGTGTATATGTTCTATCCAATGACTGTTGCTGAAGCTCACCAGAAAGCTCTAGCTTGAGAGAAGCAAGGGAGACGAGGAAGAGGAGTGTTCACAAATTCTAACAGTCAACGCAAAGGAATTAGTGGCAATAATAATGTTACTAAGCCGATTTCAAAGCCTGTTGTCAATGAAGCTGCTAAGCCAAAGGTCATCTCGATTGTCAAGTGCTTTAATTGTCAAGAAGTAGGACATAAAAGCAATGAATGTCCAAAACTAAAGAATATAATAATGATAGATGTAGATGTAGAAGCTTATGTAGACTATTCTCTACCACCTAAATTTGAGGATGATGTTGAAAATGATGCAGAGGAAGTAGAGTCAGGAGACGAAGGGAATTGTTTAATGATGAGAAGATTATGTATAACTTCAAAGCACGTAGATGATTCTAGTTGGTTGCGAAGCAATATTTTCCAGTCAACTTGCAATATTTTTGGAAAGATTTGTCGATTTGTCATTGATGCTGGGAGTTGTGAGAACATGATTTCTAAAGATGCTGTTAAGAAGTTGGGATTGAAGATTGAGAAACATCCTAGACCATACAAGCTTTCTTGGATAAAGAAAGAAGGAGAAGTCACCGTGGGAAGAAGAGCGTTTGTTACTTTTCCATTGGGTTGAAATAGAAAGATGATATTTGGTGTGAAAAAGTTCATAATGACGTATGTCATTTTCTCTTGGGTAGACCATGACGATATGATCGATCAGTTCAACATGATGATCGAGCCAACAGCTATAGCTTCATGTTTGAAGGTACTGAAATCACTTTGGTTCCTAAGAAGTGTGAGCAAAGTGATGTCAAAACAAAAAAGAAGTTGAACTTGACTAGTCTTTTATCTTTGAAGGAATTTGTTGATGAAATAGAAGAGAGTGATGAAGATTGGGTTTGAATCACATGGAGAGCCTGAAATTCTTGCTGAATCTAAGCCTGTACTGAAAGAGTTTGAGGACGTATTCCCTGACGAATTGCCAAAGGAATTACCGCCACTCAAGGACATACAGCATCAGATTGAATTGGTTCTAGATGCAATATTAACACAAAGACCACATTATCAAATGAGTCCGAAAGAGAATAAAGAGCTAAGGAGACAGGTCGAAGAACTACTTGAATAAGAGAGAATACGAGAAAGTCTTAGTCATTGTGCCATACCTGCTTTGTTAGTCACAAAGAAAGATGGCTCATGGAGAATGTGTATGGGTAGTAGAGCTCTCAACAAGATCACTGTCAGATATATATTTCCTATGCCTAGACTTGATGATCTATCAGATCAAATTGGTGGGTCTGTTATCTTTTCGAAGATTGATTTGAGAAGTGGTTATCATCAGATTTGAATTAATGTAACGACCCGCATTCTACGCATCATAAGATCGCAGAATATTTATTTCTTTCACATACGAAGTCGTATGGTCATGTAACTTTGGGAGACGACTATTGGGGTCATTTCCCATGTTCATGATTTTTCCCGATTTTTAAATGACCATTTTACCCCTAGTTGGCACTGTTTTGGCCATAACTTTTGACTGGAAGGAATTTTGACCTGAAACCACTTCCATTGGCTCCGAATGATGGTTTCTCTTTCCGTAGAGTGGTCACATTAGCCAAACGGACTCACCGTTTGGGAGATAAGGCTGAAACAAGTTTCAAATGGTGAAAAACAGCTTAATTTGGGCTTAACCGGGTAATTAGCAGCTAGGCCCAGAGGAGGATTTCGGGTTTAGAGGTATAGGAGGACTGATTAGAGTTAGGTTATCACTTTCATTTCAGTTTTGAGCCGCCACAAACCTTCTTGAGACCTTAGTAATGGCTTCCATCCTCTAAAACCACTCAAAAACACATTTTTAGTGAAGATTAAGCCTAAACTACATCAAAACAAGGCCGAATAGCAACAAAGCAAGGTTGGAGCTGCTGCTATACATAGGAATTCGACCCAAATAGAGGATATTTCAGATTTGGTGTTTTATTTTGTGGCCAAGGTGAGTGATAGCATCATTTTGACACTAATTACAGTTAATTAAGGGTAATTAGTGAAGATTAGCGAATTTATACACTAATAAATTCTGGAAAAATGCTTAGAAATTCTCAAATATTATTTTATGCTTCTGTTAGAAATTTGGTTCAATTTGATTAAGTTTTGTTAAACCTATGATTAGTTCTACTTAAACATGCTATGGGAAAATATGAAGTTTTTAGTCACTTTTGATCCATTTTGATTCATTTGAATTGTTGTTTGCTGTTTGTGGTTGCTATTACATGTTGCTATGACTCTATGGTATGTTTTATGATTGATTAGAATAGTTAAATTGGTCGAAAACGTCGTCGAATGGCGTAGAAAGCTCGCTGGAAAGTTGCAGAAATGTGCAGGTTCCTAACCGGTTCGGATCGGATGAGGCTCGGATCGGATATGTGAACTGGGCAAGAAAACCGACCCGAACTGGAGTTTGACACCTAGGAGACTTGGCGAGAAGGACGGCCGTTTACTTAGAGTTGGAGTGGACAAGGGGATCGGATCGGAAGCAAACATTTGGGAGAACTAGCAAGAGGGAAGGCCACGCGGATCAGATGGCAAGGAGGGATCGGATCGGAATACGTGAAGAAATGAGGGAGCGGATCGGAGCACTGGAAGGAAGGACACCCGACCCGACCCGGAGGAGGACACCGACCCGACCCGAAGTGGAGTACCCGACCCGAACCGAACGGAAAGATGACAAGGAAGGAGGACCGACCCGAACCGATGAAGGTGATGACTCCCGACCCGAACCGATGAAGGTGATGACTTCCGAACCGAACCGAATTCTAGGACTGTTAATGCGCGACAACTCTTCTGAAGACCCACTCCAATTCGACCAAACCCGAGATGCAAAGGTAGTCCAAATGAGAAGTTAGAGCTTAAGATTCAGATGGAATCAACGAGTTCGCTTCATGGTTGGGCTTTGCTGCGGGACGCGTGCCAAGGAGTTATCGACGTCTATAGCTTTGGACCACTATGGTAGGAGGTACGAAGGCGGATTCAGGGCCATTATGGCATCGGTAGAACCAAGGGCTACAACCAATGAAGTGGGTCATTGAAATGTTTGGTCATGACTCCATATGTTTAGCTTGGTCATAGCAGGGTTTCTACAAGTCGGGATTCGTTGTTGCCTCAGTTTGTCTAGTGTTCCAAAGTGGTAGGTATCGTATGCTTTACGCACTGAGTGAGAGATGTGAGGATGGTTGCTATGGATGATTTGTTTGCTATCATTGTGACATGCACACCCCACCCCCGTATCCTTACACTATTTATTATGGCACCTTAGAGTATTGTACGGTATGTGGTACTAACTCTTTGGTTGCAGGTCCAGGTTCAGGTATGGTTTAGTATACCTGTTATTATTCTGTTTAGATGCTTATCGCACATACCAGGCTTTATGTCTGACCCAGAGTTTTATGTCTTCTCTTATTACTCTGGGTGCTCACACGAGCAGACTAGAGACAGGTTAGGTGGTGATGCACGGGTAGATGATCCGGAGACGAGCAGGAGGCTTCCACGTAATATACATATATAGTATTCTCCCTGTGTTGTTGAAGATCACTGCTTGGGCATTGGTGGTGTATCTTCCATTTTAGCTTTCTTTTGCTTTGAGACAGCTTGAAAGTTGTAATAAGGTGTATTCTGAATTTTCCGCTGCTATGATGTTTAGTTTTGATTTTCAGCTTATGCACTGTCTCTCCTGTTTTATGTCAAGTATGTTATTATTATATTTTGTTCGATGCGCTGTGAGACATTCTACAGGTTCCTTGATTAGTTCATTCCCTTCTTTCTTTTCTTCTAACGACCGTTCTGTGCTAGCTGGGCATGTGTACAGCGCACTTTCGGAGGAAATGCAGGCTGGTGCGGGGCGGGCCATCACACTTGGTATCAGAGCTCTAGGTTGCGTAGTTAACCTAGGGAAGTTATCAGGGAGAGATAGTATACGTATACGAGAGAGCGTATTTGTGATTACTTTGGTTTTTAAAAGCTATATATATATATACTATTACTAGTATAAGGATGAAGTCATACTGCACTAGCACCACTATGGAGTCGTTAATCGTTTCCTTTTTCAGATTGACGATGAGCCGATATACTAGAGGTTCTAGTAGGGGAGCCAATAATGGGAATGCTACTGACATGAGGACGATGTTTACTGACCTCATGAGAGAGATGCTTAGAGATGTACAGAGGGCAGCTCCCAATGGTAGAAATGGTGGTGGTCCAATAGTGCAGGCGCCAAGAGTCGACTTCGCCAAGCTGAATAAGGATTATACTAGTCTTGGTGGGAAGCCGTTTCACGGAACGGAGTCGGCCACGGATGTTCAAGATTGGTTGGACAGTTGTGAACGTATCTTCGAGGATTTGGGTATTGAAGATGCGATGAAGAGAAAGCTAGCATCCCGTCAGCTGCAAGGGCGGGCAATGAATTGGTGGAATGCTATAAAGGCAGCTACTCCTGAAGATCAGGTTACTTGGGAGCAGTTTAAAGCTCGCTTTAGCGAGAAGTTCATTCCAGCTGCTCAGAAGTCAGTGCTGTTTAAGAAATTCTTGGAGCTCAAGCAAAATGGCAGAGCTGTCTCGGAGTACATTGCTGAATTCGACACTTTGTCAAAGTATGGGTTATCTCTTATTGATACTGCCGAGAAGAAGAATGAGAAATTCATAACTGGGTTAGATCAGTACTTAGGGGAAAGGCTTATTAACCACATCGATGAGACGTTTGAGTCGATTGTGGGGAAAGCATTAAGATCAGAGAGTCTCTACCCTAAGTCGAAGACTGAGGTTGCGTCCGCAGGTGAGCCAAAGCCACAAGCAAGTGGTGAAGGCAAGGGTGGTTCCCAGAATAAGAGAAAGCAGAATCAGACTAAGGATGGCCAGAAGAAAAAGAACAAGCAAGATGTTGAGTGCTTCAGCTGTGGTAAGAAGGGCCATTATGCTAGTAATTGTCGGGCCAAGCCAGCGGATAGGAAGTGCTTCAATTGTGGCCAATTGGGACATCACAAGGACAAGTGTCCGCAACCCCCTAAAGAAAAGCAAATGGTGAAAGCATACGCTCTTAATGCTATTCCTTCTTCATCGAATGCCCCAACAGCGGCGGAGAAGGGAAAGAATGTCGTCATTCAAGGTATGCTTTCTATTTATGATGTTCCTGTCAGAGTTTTTTTGATACAGGAGCTTCCAGTTCTTTCATATCTAGTGACCTGGTATATAGGTTGGATTGGAGCCCGAGATTGTCGATAGACCTTTAGTAGTGACGAATCCGATTGGTGGTTCTACTAGCCTTAGCATGATTTGTCGTAATGTGGTCTTATCGAGTCATGGATGCATGTTTGTTTGCGATTGCTTTGTTTTTGGGCTTTACTGGGTTTGGCATTATTTTGGGAGTAGATTGGCTCCAAAGATACGGGGTGGTGGTAGACTGTGAGGGCTTGTTGGTGACCGCTAGAGCGGATGATGGGCGGAGGATAGTGTTTGGTGGTCTACCCAGTAAGGGGGTATTGGCTAGTTTTCTAAACTCCCTCGACATTCCGCATAGTGAGTTGTCAGGTTTGCCCGTGGTTGGCCAGTATCCGGATGTTTTTGAAGAAGTGACCGGATTTCCACCACACCGAGAGATTGAGTTTCGTATTGATTTGGTAAAGGATGCCAGGCCTATAGTGATGCCACTTCGTCATATGGCACCAAGAGAGCAGCGAGAGCTCGAGGTGCAAGTCAGCGATCTTTTGAAGAAGGGATTTATCAGAAGGAGTGTTTCTGAATGGGGAGCACCAGTTGTGTTTGCTACCAAGGCGGATGGTTCCCTTCGTTTGTGTGTCGACTACAGCGAGTTGAATAAAGTGACGAGGAAGAACAAGTATCCTCTACCGCGGATAGATGATTTGTTCGATCAGTTGAGTGACGCGAGAGTATTTTCTCAGTTGGATCTCGCGACAGGTTTTCATCAGCTTAGAGTGGAAGCTGAAAGTATAGCTAAAACGGCATTTCAGACGCCGTCTGGATTTTATGAGTGGTTGGTCATGCCATTCGGGCTGACCAATGCCCCAGCATATTTTGTGGATCTTATGAATAGGGTATTCAGAGATCAGTTGAATAAGTTTGTCCTTGTGTTCGTTGATGATATTTTGGTCTATTCGAGGACGGAGGAAGAACACAAGGAACATTTAAAAGTAGTGATGGAGGTGTTGAGAAAACACCAATTGAAAGCAAAGTTTTCTAAGTGTCACTTGTGGAAGAGGGAAGTGAGGTTCTTGGGCCATGTTGTATCAGAGAATGGTATTGCCGTAGACCCGGCAAAGGTGGCTACGGTACAGGATTGGCCTACGCCCAAGAACGCAACAGATGTAAGAAGTTTCTTGGGATTAGCGGGATATTATCGTAAGTTTATCCAAGGCTTCTCTAAGATAGCAGCACCGTTGACTCAGTTGACAAAGAAGAATCAAGCTTTTGTCTGGGATGAAAGGTGCGAGAATGCATTCAAAAGTTTAAAGGACAAGTTGACAAGCGCACCAGTGTTAGTCATTCCTAAGGGGGATGAAGAGATGACGGTATACACGGACGCCTGTGGTACCGGATTGGGTGCTGTATTGATGCAAGGCGGTAGGGTTATAGCTTACGCAAGTCGGCAGTTGAAACCGCACGAGAGAAGATACCCTACCCATGATTTAGAATTGGCAGCGATCGTGTTCGCGTTAAAGATGTGGAGACACTATCTCTTGGGAGAAAGATTTGAGCTGTTTACAGATCATAAGTCGTTAAAGTATCTCTTCTCTCAGAAAGATTTGAATCTCCGTCAGCAGAGATGGTTAGAGTTCTTAGCTTCCTATGATTTTGACATCGCATACACACCGGAAAAGGGCAATGCGGTGGCAGATGCATTGAGTAGAAGACATGCCAGCTTAGGGGCTATGTTCCTTGAATGGAAGCAACTGGAGTTTATCGCGGGGTTTGATTTCAGACCAAAGTGCAAATTGGATCCAGAAATGTTAGCAAGTTTGACGATCAGACCCACTTTGATTGAGCGGATTGGCTCTAGTCAGAGGGACGATCCTAACCTATTGGAAATCATCTCCAAGTTAGAGATGGGTATCGATGAGGAGATGAACAAGTATGGGCTTGATCGTGATAGATGGCTTAGAAAGAATCGAAAGCTTGTTGTACCCAATGTCAATGGATTGAGGGATGAAGTGCTTAGAGAATGTCATCACTCAAAGCTGACTATACACCCCGGTGGTAATAAGATGTATCGAGATATGAAGCAGACCTACTACTGGGAAGGGATGAAACGAGACGTTGGGAAGTTTATATCCAAATGCATGAATTGCCAGCTAGTTAAAGCAGAGCAAAAGAAGCCTAGTGGGTTGTTACAACCCTTAGAAATTCCCGAATGGAAATGGGAGCAAGTCTCGATGGATTTCATCGATGGTTTACCAAGGACTAGATCGGGATATGACAGCATTTGGGTAATTGTAGATCGACTGACTAAAAGTGCAAGGTTTATACCAGTCAAATCGACCAGAACGGCAGCTAAGTTAGCAGAATTGTATATGAACTGGGTAGTGAGATTTCATGGAGTACCTAAAAGCATTGTGAGCGACCGAGACCCGTTGTTCACTAGTGGGTTTTGGAAGAGCTTACAAGAGGCTCTAGGGTCAGAGTTACATCTCAGTACCGCATATCATCCTCAGACCGACGGTCAGACGGAGAGGGTGAACCGTATTTTGGAAGACCTCTTGAGAGCATGTATATTGGATCTTGGTGGATCATGGGATGACCATTTGCATCTAGTAGAGTTTGCATATAATAATAGCTACCAATCCAGTATCGGTATGGCTCCGTTTGAAGCTTTGTACGGAAGACCGTGCAACTCACCATCATGTTGGATAGAGACTGGCGAGAAGTTTATGCTTGGACCAGACGTGGTGAGGGAAACCTCAGATAAGATCAAGATCATTCAACAACGAATGAAAGCTGCCCAAGATAGGCAGAAGAGTTATGCTGATAAGAGAAGAAGAGACCTGAAATTCTCCATTGGTGACTTGGTTTTTGTCAAGATTTCTCCGTTGAAGAGCGTAATACGATTTGGCAGGAGAGTCAAGTTAGCACCAAGATTTGTTGGTCCATTCCCTGTTCTTGAACCAGTCGGGAATTTGGCATATAGAATTGACTTACCGGAGAAGATGGCGGGAGTTCACAACGTATTTCATGTTTCCCAACTAAGGAAGTTCGTTCATGAATCAGATATGACTATTTCACCTGATCAGTTAGAGGACTTCGAAGTAGAACTCGAGGCGGTTGGGAACCGCAAGCCGGCCCGTATTGTCGCACACGACATGAAGCAACTTCGAAGGAAGGCGGCGAAGCTAGTCAAGGTACAGTGGACCGAGGACGAGAATGATTGTACTTGGGAGACAGAGGAGAACATTAGGAAGTCACACCCAGAACTCTTTGCCTGGTAAGATTTTCACTTCGATTTAGTTTTTCCGCATGTTAGGATAGGCTTGTTTGCTTGTTTTGCATGATTGAAAGTTGTATGTGGTTGTTAGGCATGCGGGATCCTTTGTATGTCTTGGATTAAGGAATTTCGGGGACGAAATTTCTTAAGGGGGGGAGAGTGTAACGACCCGCATTCTACGCATCATAAGATCGTAGAATATTTATTTCTTTCACATACGAAGTCGTATGGTCATGTAACTTTGGGAGACGACTAATGGGGTCATTTCCCATGTTCGTGATTTTTCCCGATTTTTAAATGACCATTTTACCCCTAGTTGGCACTGTTTTGGCCATAACTTTTGACTGGAAAGGAATTTTGACCTGAAACCACTTCCATTGGCTCCGAATAATGGTTTCTCTTTCCGTAGAGTGGTCACATTAGCCAAACGGACTCACCGTTTGGGAGATATGGCTGAAACAAGTTTCAGATGGTGAAAAACAGCTTAATTTGGGCTTAACCGGGTGATTAGCAGCTAGGCCCAGAGGAGGATTTCGGGTTTAGAGGTATAGGAGGACTGATTAGGATTAGTTTATCACTTTCATTTCAGTTTTGAGCTGCCACAAACCTTCTTGAGATCTTAGTAATGGCTTCCATCCTCTAAAACCACCCCAAAACACATTTTTAGTGAAGATTAAGCCTAAACTACATCAAAACAAGGCCGAATAGCAACAAAGCAAGGTTGGAGCTGCTGCTATACATAGGAATTCGACCCAAACAGAGGATATTTCAGATTTGGTGTTTTATTTTGTGGCCAAGGTGAGTGATAGCATCATTTTGACACTAATTACAGTTAATTAAGGGTAATTAGTGAAGATTAGCGAATTTATACACTAATAAATTCTGGAAAAATGCTTAGAAATTCTCAAATAATATTTTATGCTTCTGTTAGAAATTTGGTTCAATTTGATTAAGTTTTGTTAACCCTATGATTAGTTCTACTTAAACATGCTATGGGAAAATATGAAGTTTTTAGTCACTTTTGATCCATTTTGATTCATTTGAATTGTTGTTTGCTGTTTGTGGTTGCTATTACATGTTGCTATGACTCTATGGTATGTTTTATGATTGATTAGAATAGTTAAATTGGTCGAAAACGTCGTCGAATGGCGTAGAAAGCTCGCTGGAAAGTTGCAGAAATGTGCAGGTTCCTAACCGGTTCGGATCGGATGAAGCTCGGATCGGATATGTGAACTGGGCAAGAAAACCGACCCGAACTGGAGTTTGACACCTAGGAGACTTGGCGAGAAGGAAGGCCGTTTACTTAGAGTTGGAGTGGACAAGGGGATCGGATCGGAAGCAAACATTTGGGAGAACTAGCAAGAGGGAAGGCCACGCGGATCAGATGGCAAGGAGGGATCGGATCGGAATACGTGAAGAAATGAGGAAGCGGATCGGAGCACTGGAAGGAAGGACACCCGACCCGACCCGGAGGAGGACACCGACCCGACCGAAGTGGAGTACCCGACCCGAACCGAACGGAAAGATGACAAGGAAGGAGGACCGACCCGAACCGATGAAGGTGATGACTCCCGACCCGAACCGATGAAGGTGATGACTTCCGAACCGAACCGAATTCTAGGACTGTTAATGCGCGACAACTCTTCTGAAGACCCACTCCAATTCGACCAAACCCGAGATGCAAAGGTAGTCCAAATGAGAAGTTGGAGCTTAAGATTCAGATGGGAATCAACGAGTTCGCTTCATGGTTGGGCTTTGCTGCGGGACGCGTGCCAAGGAGTTATCGACGTCTATAGCTTTGGACCACTATGGTAGGAGGTACGAAGGCGGATTCAGGGCCATTATGGCATCGGTAGAACCAAGGGCTACAACCAATGAAGTGGGTCATTGAAATGTTTGGTCATGACTCCATATGTTTAGCTTGGTCATAGCAGGGTTTCTACAAGTCGGGATTCGTCGTTGCCTCAGTTTGTCTAGTGTTCCAAAGTGGTAGATATCGTATGCTTTACGCACTGAGTGGGAGATGTGAGGATGGTTGCTATGGATGATTTGTTTGCTATCATTGTGACATGCATACCCCACCCCCGTATCCTTACACTATTTATTATGGCACCTTAGAGTATTGTACGGTATGTGGTACTAACTCTTTGGTTGCAGGTCCAGGTTCAGGTATGGTTTAGTATACCTGTTATTATTCTGTTTAGATGCTTATCGCTCATACCAGGCTTTATGTCTGACCCAGAGTTTTATGTCTTCTCTTATTACTCTGGGTGCTCACACGAGCAGACTAGAGACAGGTTAGCTGGTTGTGCACGGGTAGATGATCCGGAGACGAGCAGGAGGCTTCCACGTAATATACATATATAGTATTCTCCCTGTGTTGTTGAAGATCACTGCTTGGGCATTGGTGGTGTATCTTCCATTTTAGCTTTCTTTTGCTTTGAGACAGTTTGAAAGTTGTAATAAGCTGTATTCTGAATTTTCCGCTGCTATGATGTTTAGTTTTGATTTTCAGCTTATGCACTGTCTCTCCTGTTTTATGTCAAGTATGTTATTATTATATTTTGTTCGATGCGCTGTGAGACATTCTACAGGTTCCTTGATTAGTTCATTCCCTTCTTTCTTTTCTTCTGACGACCGTTCTGTGCTAGCTGGGCATGTGTACAGCGCACTTTCGGAGGAAATGCAGGCTTGTGCGGGGCGGGCCGTCACAATTAAACTGGGAGATGAATGAAAGGCCGCATTTAAGACTAGTGAAGGGTTGTATGAATGATTGGTTATTCCGCTTGGTCCATCAAATGCACTACGTACTTTCATAAGAGTAATGAATCAGGCTTCCAGATCATACATTGGGAAGTTCGTTGTGGTATTTTTGGTGATATCCTGGTTTATAGTGCCAGTATGGAAGAACATATATAACACCGGAAGGCTTTATTAATAATTCTTCGTCAAGAACAATTCTATGTTGCAACAAAGAAGTGTGTGTTCTTGACACAAAGAGTTTTATTTTTGGGATACATTGTTTCTTAGGAAGGAATACAGTTAGACCAGAATAAAGTCGCTGCAATCAGAGGTTGGCCTCAACCAAAGACCATAACAAAAGTTAGAAGCTTTAATGGTTTGGCGTCATTCTATCGGAGATTTATTCCATACCTTAGTAGTGTGATGGCTCATGTTACTGACTGCATGAAAGGGAAATAGTTCATGTGGATGAACAAAGAAAAATTGCCTTTTAAGAAAATCGAGGAAATTTTGATGATAGCACCAGTTCTCGTGTTCCCAGATTTTCAGTTGTTATTTGAGTTACATACAGATGCATCGAATGTTCGAATAGGAGGAGTGTTGAGTCAGAAAGGTCATCCTATTGCATATTTCAGTTAGAAATTATCCGGAGCAAAGATGAGATACAATACATATGACATGGAGTTTTATGCTATTGTACAAGCCGTAAAACATTGGAGACATTGCCTGTTTCACAAAGAATTTGTCTTATATACTGACAATGAAGCATTGAAGCATTTGCAAGGTCAAGACAGAATTGCTGCAAGACATGCATCTTGGAATGCTTATCTATAACAATTTACATTTGTCGTAAAGCACAAGTTAGAAGTAACTAATCGGGTAGTTGATGATTTTAGTCAAAGGAATCATCTGCTTACGATTATGAAAGTCGAAGTAATTGGGTTTGATAAACTTCCAGAATTGTTAATGACAGATTCATATTTCTCACGGGTTCTAAACGAAGTCAAGGAAGGGAATATGAAAGATTATGTGTTAATCAATGGTTTTCTGTTCAAAGGAAATCAATTGTGTATTCCAGATTGCAGTTTAAGGATGAAAATTATTAAAGAATTGCATGAGGAAGGAGATGTAGGTCGTGATCGTACTTTAAAATTGATTGTTGATTCTTACTTTTGGCCATCTATGAGGAAAGAGGTCGAGAAGTTTGCGCAAAGATGCCACGTTTGCTAAGCATCTAAGGGAACTACAACTAGTGCTAGATTACACATTCCGTTGACGGTACCTACTAAGCCATGGACAGACATTAGTATGGATTTTGTCTTGTGATTGCCGAGGATGCAATGAGGCAATGATTCTATCTATGTGGTTGTAGATCGTTTTTCAAAAATGGTTCATTTTATTTCTTGCAAGAAGAAGGCAGACGCTGTGAATGTTGCTAAGTTACTCTTTAAAGAGATCTATCGTCTTCATGGAATACCTGAATCCATTGTCTCAGACAGAGATACACTTTTTCTAAGTCATTCTGGATCAATTTGTGGAAAATGGTTGGAACGAAGTTGAAGTTTAGCAGTGCTTATCATCCGCAAACAGATGGACAAACGAAAGTAGTGAATAGATCTTTGGGAAATTTGTTGAGATGCCTTGTGAAAGATAATTTGAAGAGTTGGGATGCATAATCGTGTCAAGCTAAATTTGCACACAATCATGTTATTAATCAAAGCATAGGGTTAGTCCATTTTAAATTGTCTATTCAATTGTGCCAAGAGGACTGTTGGACTTGCCTATGATTCCACTGTAAAAAGGGATTGTTAAGCGAGCCAGTGATTTTGTTAATGAATTGTAGAAATGTCACAAATTTGTGCAGGAGAGATTGCTTATGGCAAATATGAAGTATAAGTAATTTGCAAATTTCAAGCGACGAAGTGTTATACATGAAGAGGGAGATCTCGTTTACGCAGTATTGACGAACGATCGTTTTTTGTTGGAACTTACAGCAAACTGAAGGGTCGAGATATTGGTCCTAGAAAAATTGTGAAGAAAATCAATGATAATGCTTATCAGTTGAAGCTGCTAGAAGGTGTGTACTCTTATGATGTGTTTAGTGTCTAGTATCTAATTTCATACTATGAAGATGAGCTTATCAGCGAAGAAGAAGGTGTGAATTCGAGGTAGAATTCTTGTCAACTAGGGGAGGATGATGCAGCGCATCATGGAAAATGCTTGTATGCGAGATATCGGTCATCCCATGACTTAGGGCAGTTGCTCAGTGATCTAGAACAAAAAGGAAGGAAGAGCAGATCATCCATGAAGCTAAAGCTTGAAGAAGTAGAGAACCGATCGTTCAATGAACTAACAGGGTCGCTCTGCAAGGAATCATGGGAAGAGGCTCAACGAACCAGCAAGGTCGTTCTCCAGTTTGAAGAGAAAGCGCAGGTTTAAGGAAGCATTGTTAGATCGTATGAGGAAGGGGTCATTCGCTCTTGGGTCACTCACTCCAGAGTCAGCCAATTATGGATAACTTGCCAGTGGATCGCTCGCTCCTAGATCACTAGCACCTAGGTCATTCATTTTGGAAACATTTTCTATCGACTCAATCACCCTTTGGCTGCTACTGGCTAAAGGCAATAAGAGCTGTTAAAGATAAGATTATATATAGGTCCTCGTTCCATTGTTGAGTAATGTCATAGTTGAGTCGTTCACTCTATTGTTTGTGCCATGTTAAAGGGTTGCATATCGTAGTTAGGACAACCACTTATATTGGGTCGTTCGCTTGTACTTGGGTCGTCCGTTTGGACAAGGCGTGTTGTAAACCCTATAAATAGGGATCTGGCGTGAGTTGTAAAGGTTGTTGAATTTTTAATAAATCCCTTGTGTGTTATTTGTGCCACCCTTAAAATTTGTAGTTGAGTTTTTCTCCTTTTTACATTTTCGGATATTCAAGTGCGCTTGAATCAACGGATTTGAAGCCGATTCATGAGATCACTTGCGAGTGATCAACGTTCAAATAGTCGTAGATCGACAAGGCAGTATCTTATGAGATCAACGTGTTGAAGATAGCGAGATTCCGGCATTGAAAGATCAACTGAGTTAAGCACCTATCTCATCCTTGATAGTATTTCCACGGATCCATCAATTCGTGTGGAGTTTAGATCCTGGAGCTGCGCCAATATCCAACACAACAAATCTACCACAGAACATCGAATACATCATATATCACAATATACAAAAATAAACAATAATAAAATTTGAGGAATCCAGTTATTTCCTTCCAACCTATTTCTCGCCATTCACAGATGTTAATCAACGTGAACAACATCAAATTTCATTTTAATATGAGATATCAAAATAAATAGAATCAACATTTAACCAATGATTTATATATTTAACTATATCCATAATTTCATCCAATTATTTAGCAATTCATCTAAAAAATGATCACACAACATTAAATTATCATTTATCAACAATAAAATATGTAAATAATACTATAAAACTAGACAGAGTTAGTGATTTTAACCACATTGGTCGTTAATCATCGAATAACGATTGACAGTCAATAGATCCGATCAGGTGTTTTATTTCACCATAAATTGTAACGAGCTCCAAATTTCTTTGGTCTATTGCGGTTGCCTAGCCTTCGCGCATATGATCCCAACGGATCTTGTTTCGTTAGGTTCTAATATCATATGAGAAATTTACAACTTTTACAAGTTCAATACATTATAAATGTCATTAACCTATTAACTATTAATCAGTGCGAACCCGTGCTACGCACACGGATGTTACCAAAAGTTTGTTTAGAGATATGGCTTAAGTTTCATTCATATGAAAATGGAAACATACACTTTTAATTTGAGTTTAACTTGAAGTAAAGGAACCGTAAAGTTCCGTTGCCTAGCCTTCGCGCATATGATCCCAACGGATCTTGTTTCGTTAGGTTCTAATATCATATGAGAAATTTACAACTTTTACAAGTTCAATACGTTATAAATGTCATTAACCTATTAACTATTAACCAGTGCGAACCCGTGCTACGCACACGGATGTTACCAAAAGTTTGTTTAGAGATATGGCTTAAGTTTCATTCATATGAAAATGGAAACATACATTTTTAGATTGAGTTTAACTTGAAGAAAAGGAACCGTAATGATTTTATTAGGAAATAATGGATTTATACAGAAAAATCACAACATAAGCCAACTACTTCTTACTTGGCAGCACTACATCACCAAATATGCTCGTCAATTTAATGCATAATTCGTCAAAGTAAATCTACTCATTAGATCCTTGAGTCAAAGTCATTTAATAGTTCTGGATAAATAGTATCATTATAAATGTACATGGAAAAATTTGTTGATCCAATACAAACATCTAGAAATCAAAATATTTGGACTAGTCATTGGCTAAACACAATTCGTAAATACGACTACCTAACAAAATAAGTGATAGGAGAAAACAAGCAAGCATGTAAGGACCGGCCTTTTTTTACCCCTTCAAGTCGGTAGTTAAACCAACTTAAACCGCTTGAAACGACAGATTGTTGTTGCTTATGAGATTTAACAGAACCAATACACAAAATCACAAAGCATAATAAATGCAGCGGAATAATGTTTACAAAAATATCAGAGTTTTATAATATTTTTTAAAAGCAACAGAAGAAAAATAAACATTAATCTATTTACCAAAAATTTGTGAATTTTTAAGCGGAACAAAAGCGGGCGTCTTCATCATTTTGTAACTACAATAACAGAGATTATTAAATTTGCAACACTCGTATTTGACCCGAGCGTTCCACGCAAAAACATAGAACACTCAAGTCAGGATTAATCATTGTTCAAGTAAATTAACATAAATAAAACTGAATATAATAATTAATTCTAACATCAAATATATCGTATGCAATATAAAAAGTTGTGTGGTATCTACTCACTATCAGCTTGAATTATAGCAGTGTCTATTCAAATCAATTTAAACTAGGTTCTTATCTAGTGTAGTATCAGTTCAATATCAAGTATAATATCTACGATCATCAACTTTTATTTCAGGGACAAATGTTCACGGAAGCCTGAATGTACACATGTACATGTACACATGTATATATACACGTGTGCACTGCCCCAACATTCCAAGTACCATGTTAAAACAAATGCAATGAAGTTCTATAGGGTGTGCGCGAATAACAGCAAAACAGGCAGCATAATATACACATAACAGTGCATTTAAAGGCAAATTACAACACAGTGGCATACAGACATATTACATGTAATTGGCTAACGCATATATTTCCCAATATGATGTAATGGGTGACAAAACAATGGACAAGTATTTTTTTTTAAAAGTATATATACATAACATATTTTAGGTCTCAAGACATGCGTAATATATCTACCCTTACAAACTAAAGTTAGAATATGAAGTATAATACACAAACAAAGGCAAAACATAAGCTTCTAGGTTTATATGCATATGTATCCACCCACATGCACCCAGATATATAATCAAAGCATAATGCACAAAGGTGGAACAAAAATTATCAAGTTACTAGAATGTTCAGTCATCGATTAGTACGTGTTTATCTGCCATCAGATTAATTTCATGTAATTCAATTATATATGTGTGTATATATATATATGTTATAAAACTAATAATCAGAAATATTTTTATTTTAATTTCCAAATTAATGTTACGGAGATATACCTGACATTCTAAGGTTAAATTTTGACTTCCCTATACATGTCCATCCTATTCAAAAGCAATTGTCTTACTTTATGGTTTACACTGATCATTAATTCAGCCTTTGTATGATTGTGATCATCAAATTTCTCCATATGGTTTTCAAATTATACATGGTCAAAGGTTCAAACATTGGATCAAAATACATGTTCTATTTGTTAAATAAAGATTTGAATAGTAAATCATGATTCTAATGTACTGTCACTTGTGGTTTATAGATTTGAATTGTTTAGCCCAATATAAATTTAACTACCTTCCTAATAAGAAGAAAGTTTATACTTGTACTGGGTTTCTTTAGATATAATCACATTGTGGAATTTTCTACATAGTTTTGAACATGACAAAATTGAGCTCATACTTCTTGTACATGAAACTGAAGCGGAACAATAAAATTTTCAGATGCAAATAGTAGACACAGACCTAGGATTTTAGATTTTTGGCAAACTGGGTAATGTGCAAACAAAATATTTGGATTTGTTATGTATAGCAAGTGAAATCAAGGTAGTATAAAATATACTAAGATATTAGGAACATTCCTACACATGATTAGTGGCATGAATAAATAAACAATATATACAGTGAAAATAATAAGAAATAAAACACAAGAAAATCATGCAAGCTAAGATTTCACAAGCTAATTGCAAAAAAAATTGACCAGTACGAAGGCAGCAAAAACACAAAATCCAAAGTGGCAAGTAATCAAAATATTAACTAATATATTTAGTTAAATTACAAAAGTTAATAAACTTGAATCAGTAATTAATCTTGAGCAAGTACTCACGTTAAATCAGCGAAGAGGAAGCTTGCAAGAGATGAAGCTAATGGAAGGGGCTGACTACTATTTCAATTCTAGTGTGGTGCTGGGCTTCGACAATGGCGACTTCAATTGAGGATGAACTAGCATAAGATTTGAGGGGGAGGACTGATTTTTTTAAAAGCTCAGATTTAGAGGAGGAAGAAAATGCAAGAGAAGGCAAAAGATGAGAGAAAAAGTATGTGAACATATAAGGACGAGTTGGTTTTGAAAATTGGAAAGAACGTGGTGAATCACCTATTGAAACACTTTTTCGTAAAAGGCACCGCACGAGAATTCTCTTGTTAGCAGCCCGCTCAAGCATGGAAAACGTCATCCAAGAACATGGAGCAATTTGGTTGAAGTCGCATCACAAATGCAGAATGGCCTTAAAGTCCTAATAGATGACCTATTTTGGGTCCGAAAACTTCAATTACGGTGCATCGCACGATAACTCTTGTAGCCCTTACAAACTAAAGTTATAATACGAAGTATAATACACAAATAAAGGCAAAATATAAGCTTCTAGGTTCATATGCATATGTATCCACCCACATGCACCCAGATATATAATCAATGCATAATGCACAAAGTTGCAGCAATAACCGCTATGTTACTGGAATGTTCAGTCATCGATTAGTATGTGTTTAACGGCAATCAAATAAAATTTCATGTAAATTATATATATATATATATATATATATATATATATATATTAAAACTGATAATTAGGAATAATTTTTATTTTCATTTCCAAATCAGTGTTCCGGAGGCATATCTGACATTCTAAGGCTAAATTTTAACTTCCCTATACATGTTCATCCTTTTCAAAAGCAACAGTCTTACTTTAAGGTTTACACTGATCATTAATTCATTCTTTGTATGATTATGATCAACAATTTTTTTTATATGATTTTCAAATTATACATGGTAAAAGGTTGAAACAGTGGATCAAAATACATATGCAATTGATTAAATAAAGATTAGAATAATAAATCATGATTATAATGTACAGTCACTTGCGGTCTATAGATTTGAATAGTTTAGCCCAATATCAAATATAACGGCCTTCCTAATAAGACAAAAGTTTATACTTGTACAAGGTTTCTTTAGATATAATCCAAGTGATTGTGGAATTTTCTACATAGTTTTGAAGATGACAAATTTGAGCACATACATCTTGTACATGAAACTGAAGCAGAGCAAAAAAATATTCAGATGCAAACAGTAGGTACAGACATAGGAGTTTAAGATTTTTTGCAAGCTGGTAATGTAACAACCCTGAATTTTGGAGCTAATTTAAAATTTATTTTAAGTTATTTTAATGAGTTTTGGATATTTAAAATAATTTTTTTAAAATAGTAACGGAAAAAAAAATTAAGATAGGAAGTCAAAATGCTTTGGAATAGTGGCAAAGGAGACGTAATAGTCTAGCAGAGTCAACCAAAAAGGTGAGTTATGATGCATGGCAGTGGATCAGTGGCGATCAAGCGTAATGAATCATCATTATTTTTTTTAAAACTTATTTTTAAGTTGCAAGATTAGCAAGCAATTTGTATTTGTGTTTTTATAAAAACAAATATGCTATTAACTTATTATATTCTCTGCTCATGTAACGACCCAGATTTCTAGCCAGTTAATTTTAAATATTTAATATGGTTTTAAATATTGTGTTGAGAATATAAATGAATTTTTATATTAAGTTATCGATTTAAAAATCGATTTCGATTTAATATCGAATATATAAAATTATCGTAATACGAATAATAACTCAATTCGAAGTTAGGACTGAACCGAAATAATTTAGATGATCAGTATAAATTCTATTTCAATATATAGACGATAATAATAATAATATTTTATTATCGAGAGATTTGTTTGTTTTGAATTTAAAGTATATTATATCGATTTAATATGGTATATACGTTGAAATTAAATTTTTGAATATTTACTGTTCAGTTCAGAATTTCGTTATAACATTTAAACGGCATCGGTTACGTTAAAATAGCGGTTCACTATTTTTAATTGTGAACCCCGAGATATTTGATTTTAGATAGGATCGAAATCAAATCGATATCTGTTTAAAAAGAATAAAAATCACCTTATATCGAATCAAATTAATTATAAATCAAATCAGCAATAAATTTGCCATGTACTTCACCCTCCATTCATTTAATAGCCGTGTACTTTTGGTTTCCTCTTCGCTTCCTTATAAATCGCGAATCCCCTTTCTTTTCTCTATTTTCCTTCTGTAAACAAATAAAATGGCCGATATATGGAAATTAAAACCAAGTTGCCCTCTTTAAAATCCAAGCAGAACTCCTCTAAAGCAATTGAAATGGAAGCCGCTGCCCCTTTAAATCAAATACAAATTCATTCAAGGCAAAATCATCACGAGACTCAACTACCAGGACTGCGCTCTGTCGATTCAGGGAAGGGAGTCTTCGACGATTCATACAGGAGGTGGTGCGATGTTGGAAATCGCGTGGGGTTATGCACCTGTCGAACTCGCGGTCACTCGATGTTGCTTCAACGTGGTTGATTTGGGAGGTGATTTTGAATTCGAATTCGGGGAAAAAGGGGGCGAATGGAAATCGAATTGAAATCCGTTGAGCTCGATGACTAGGTAGAGACGCCTTGGAAAGAGGATCATGATTTGAATCCTTTGGGTCCTCTGAAGGCTCGGCAGTTCGAGCGATGGCTTAGGCGCAGTAGGATTGAGTGAAGCGCTGATCTGAAGCAGCGAGGAGGTGAAGGTCAGAAGTGTTGCGTCCAAGTTCAGGTGCAAGGTTCAATTGTGGGGTATTGGATCTGTAAGTTGTGAAGATGGGGTTAACAACAGTAGTATTGGGTTGAGGTGAGGAAGGCAATAGTTACTGGATTAAGGTAATTTCAATTAAATACCTTAATTAGTTTAAAGTTTAAAGAAAATATCCTAATTAGTTAATGTTTAAAAATACATAGGTTTGCTTAAATTGGTTAAGTTAGAATTAATTTAGTAACCATTAGAAGAAGAGGAAATTATAGGAAAGTTATTTATTTATTTAAGTAATTAATTTAAAATAAATAAATGTTTAATCGGTAAATTTGAATAAAATCATCGCAGGTGTGAATTTATTCGAGAAAATACACAGCCAAGAAGAAATGGAAATTTATTGGTTGTTTGGCAATTTAAATCCTGGTGAGTAAATCTCACTCACCTTTTATTTATAATTATTTTTATTTCGTTAAAAATAATTGTTGTTGCTGGTTTGGATTTTTCTGCTTGCTTTATATATATTAGTTATTTAGGCTATTATATATATATATATATATATATATATATATATATATTGGGTTGATTGATTGGTTGGATTCCCGCAGTCTCATTAGCGGATGCCCGCAGTTTCATAGCGGATGATTACCCTATACGCCCCACGCTATGATTAGTGGATGACCTTCTATACCACGATATTCTGCCACGAAGCAGAATGGGTACTATTTATGTACTAACATCTGTGGATGCAGGGAAACAGGTTGGAGGAATCCAACTGGATTCCTCAAAAATATATTATCTGTTTGTTTATTTGTTTGCATATATATTTTTATATATGATGTGTTATAAAAATAAATAATTCGTTGCTTTGTGTGTTTAAATATCACCGGGCTTAAGTAATGATATTTAAAAATATCGTGGAAGGATATTTGAGATCTAAAAAGGAAAAAAATTCTATTTTTAAATAGAATTTGAATTTTTAATGGAAATAAAAATATAAACTTGTTTTTGAAAAATAAAACCAGTAGTTTCTTTATAAACGAAGTTTATAAATAGTTCTTTTATAACGAAGTTATAAATGAAGTGAAAAGAATTATCGTTTGATAATTCAGAAATAGAAATACAAGTGTGAAATTGGAATTTTGAATGCAATTTCAAAATAGGATGTGAAATGAAATTTTTAAATATATAACTCAAATGAAATTTGAGTATAACATTTGAATAGTAGAATTAGAAAAGGAGTTTAAATATTTGAATTTTAAATAAACAAAAAGGAGATTGAATATTCGAAATTCAAATAGAAGTTCAAATAGAATTTGAATAGACGAAATTAGAATGAAAAATAGAATTTGAATTCAAAGGAATTCAAATAAAGAAAATTCAAATAGAGATTTGGATATAGAATTCGAATGAAATTCAAATATAGAAATTTGAATATGGAGGTTCAAATGGAATTTTAAATATAGAGTTTGAATAAGAGATTCAAACAGCGTTTGAATAAGAGAGTTCAAAATGGAATTTGAATAAAAGAATTGAAATAGAATTTGAATAAAGAAATTCAAATAGGGATTTGAATTTAGAATTTCAAAATAGAATTTGAAATAAACTTTGAAAATAGGATTTCAAAATAGGAAATCCAAATGGTTTTGAAATGGAATTTGAATTCAAGGGGATTCAAATGGATTTGAGTGAAGAAATTCAAATGGGATTTAAATAATAGGTTTTAAATAAAGAGGATTCAAATATAAGAATTTAAATAGAATTTGAATGGAGTTTAAATATAACTCAAATGGAGTTTAAATATAGGATTCAAATAGAATCCAAAAAGAATTTGAATAAGAGGAATTCAAAGAGAATTAGAAGGTGGTATTTGAAATTCAAATAGTATTAGAATGGAGTTTTGGATATTTGAATTTAAAATAGAAATTCAAAATGGAGTTTGATTATTTAACTTCAAGTATGAATTTCAAATATAACAATTAAAAAGGGAGTTGATTATAGAAATTAATCTGGTATTTGAATTCAAGGAGTTTAAAATGTGGTATTTGAAATCAAGGAAATAAAATATGGTATGTGAATTCAAGAGAATTAAATTTGAATATTAGAATTCAAATGGTGTTAAAATATGGGTTTGAATATTAGAATTCAAATGGTGTTGGAAATGAATTTGAATATTAGAATTCAAATGGAGATGGGAAAATGAAATTTGAAAATAGGAGATTCAAATTGAATTCAAATGGAATTTAAACTATGGATTTGAATATATTAAAATATATCAGAATGGGGTTGAATTTCATTCCAACGAAGTTTAAAAGTTTATATATATATATATATATATATAATTAAAACGAACTCGTCGCAGCGCTGCAGTTCGTGAATTGGCGACTCGAACTTCATTTGAGTATATCGGAGTCGAATTAAGTCGGAATTCTTTGAAACAAGAATCGTCAGGACCGGTTAAATAATAGTTTTCTAATGGAAGAGAAAAATCTGGATTTCGTCGAATAGATTTTGAGTTATGTCGAAATCAAAATTTTAAAGGTGAAGCGCCAGAAACCATTAAAACCATAATGGATTTATATAATAAATATAGGGATTTTTAAGCAAATAAAAATCCGAATTTCCATTTAAAAACCTGGTCTTGAATTAGAACATAAATGTGAACTCAAGTCAAGTAAAGAAGTGATTTTTAAGACAATAATCATATTTTTGATTATTGGATAGAATTAACTAAGTCAAAGAAAATTAGTTAATCGAGTGTTGAATTGAGGTCGAACCTTGAAAGGCGAATTTGGAATTTGTAAATATATATTCGAAATCGAATATAGAACCTAAATTGAAATTTGAATTCAATTAGTTGATAAGCAAGTTGAAATATATTTGAAACGTGTTATATTCAAATATACAAGCGAAATAGGCAAAGAGATAGTTAACGAGTTAATTTAACGAGTAGAGTCAAACAAGTGTATGGGGTTGAAATAAATTGGACAGGGATAAACACACAGGAAACAGGTATGGGATTAAGTGATGAAGGTATATAATTAGTGTACTCGACAAAAAGGTACACGTTTAATTTCCATATGAGATTTTATGCGCCGTATCGGCAAGCCGCTTGGCTTTTTCTTTTTCTTTTTGAGGTGAGAAGTTACCGGGAAGCTATTTGAAATTTCCCGATGCTTCCGACATAGGGGAGGTTATGGCGAATTTTTCCGGAAATTTGAGGAGTTAGAATATTTTAAAGATATTTTGATAGTTAGAAATCATTGTGTCGACGTATAGAATTCGATAGGTAAGTGAATATAAAAATCGAATATTGTAAACAAAAAGGGAAATCTATAAATTTGAAATAGAAAGCGAACCATATACATGTTTTAAAAATGAATAATTGGATTGTATAGTGTGTTTATTCGAGGTAAGTGGTTTTGCCGTTTTGAAGTTGAGGATGTTTTCAGTTAAGGTCTGAGAGGTAATTCTACCCCAACTTGATTGATTTCATTTTTAATGGATAAATAGCAAGATCCAGTCTCGAAGAGAAGTGTTTGAAAAAGAGTTAGTTGAATAAAATATTTTGGGTTGTTGTAACGATGTTTTACACAACATTCGTTTTAAACCCAAGTAATGGAATTTTGGAAATATAACAAGTAAATATATCCTGAGTATAATTAAAATAGTCGGGATAGAGATAAGTGATTGGAATTGTTTCCAATTGCAAATAGAGATATTTTCTAATATATAGAAAATAAAAGAAGTTGATATTGGGAAATGCTTCCCAAATAGCGTAAAGGGCCAATATGGTTATTGAAAATATTTGGGTAACAAATATTGATAAGGTAATGGAGAAGAGATTTAATTAATGAAATAGTAATTAAAGAGCCCAGTGATTTGTTTGATATGTTTGGATGAACACTTGTTTTTATTCGATAGTTAAATCACAGACTATCGAAGTTTTGACCATCGTTGTCAATACGGAGAGACCGGTTGGATTATTATCCGAAGAACCACTCCGTATCGGCATAAGCGTTGCGAACCAAGTATGCTGAATATATTCAAGACGGAGTAAAGTGCAAGGGCTTTTCTATTTATAGAAATTGTGCCTTCGGTTTCGTTCAATCCCAGAACGAACGTAAATGGACGAATGTCTGACAGAGTATTTCCAATGGTCAAATGGGTTGGTCTGTATAAATATATATGGTTGCAACGGATTTATTCCCTTAGCATAACATCCAGAATATTTGTGCAAACTTAACTAGTGATTAACGGATCTGACAATGTGGCATTCAAAGTGATTGTGCTATCAATGAATGGTAAGTATTCGTAGCCTCAGGCCTCAACAACCGGGAAAGGACAAAAATCGGGCAGGCAGCATGGCTATGTGGGTCGCACCCATTTGGATGTATAATCACCTATCTAGAGGTTCATTTAATTTCTTATTCTATTCGATGCTGTCCCAGTCGGGAGACGGTTGCTGATCCCAACCGTTGGTGATATACATTCGATACACTCAAGCGAAATGAGTGGTCGGTCATGTGTGGGTCGGGTTGCAAGATGTTCTTGTTGAACCCAGTGTATTTCTCTCTAGAGATACACTAGCGGAAGGTGGTTCCATACCTTGTCATGTCGGAAATCCAATCTCCAATAAGCGCCATGCGGTTTTTGATTTTATACTATATATGTGGAGCGTGAGATGCAAGCGTTCTGCTATTTGGTTATTTATTTGATGTAGACATTATTATAATATCATTGGATTTGATATCAAAATGTTTTGGGTTATAGTAAGGTAAAAACCGTCCATGTTTATGTGTGGGCTGGTCTTACTATTATCTTTTCTTTCGAAAAGAGTTTTGAAAGTTAAACAAGTGGTTGGAGTTTACTCACACCAGTCCCATGACTGACCCAGAGTTTATTTTGTTTTGTTTTCCCTAAACTCTTGGGTGCCCAAATTTGTACGGGCAGTCAAGTAGTTCAGGTGTTTACAGATACCATTGGAGGAGCTTGGAGCAGGAGGCTTCAGCGTTAGTTACCTAGTGTTATTTTCCGCTGTATTGTAAGTGTTGAACTCTGATTATGAATGTACATGTATACAGAAATTTTGTATTACAAAAGTATATGATATATTATATTTTATTCATTCCGCTGTGAGGTTCATGTTTTACCCTAATGTTGTGTATTCGTTTTCTTCTATTCTAATATTTCTTTCTTCCTATTTCTCATCTTCTAACTTCTTTCTATTAATGGTTCGTATTTCTGTGTTATTTGGGTTGGACGTGTGGTGTATTTAGTCAACTCAGATAGCTCAGATTTGCGGGTCGTTACAGGTGGTATCAGAGCTTAGGTTGAGCGAACACCTAGGCTTGTGTGGCATGTGCTCATTAGAGATAGGGTCAGTAGTACCCTAGAATGAGTTGAGTATATATATACGAGAGCGCATATTTGTGAATTGATATAAAAAAAAAATTTATATTGTGTTGGCTAGTCTGTTGAGTGGTTTATGAATTCTGATCGAATAGTGGGACGCCACGAAGACGATAGGAATTTCTAAACACTTGAACAGAAGATTGAACATGATATTGTTTTCAAGTGGGTAGATGAAATAATTTTACCCAAAATTATATTTTGATATAGAAAGAATAAATTTTCTAGAATTATTATTATATGGATGTGTTGGTTGTTACAATTATAATCAAATGAGATTATATGAATTGGAATGGTTATCTATAACCGAATAGAATTTGTATGTGAATTAAATATACAAATGTGATGAATTAAAATTGAATTCTGAACCAGAATTTGGAATTTAAATCCTGGGAAGTTTGAAAATATTTTCGAAGTATATTAAAAGGATATAACTTTGTTTTGAAAAGACCGTTTGAGTAAAAATCATATTGAATGGATTTTGAAATTGATAAAGCACTGAACTCACTTCAGTGGCTGGAAAATAATTCTGATGATGGTCGCGACATCATCAGTGTTCATTTTCGAGTTTCTAAGTGATGGATTGCTACCTTAGAAAATTTTTGATGGGAATTTGTTTGAAAGAAAACAAGTTTAATTGAAAAATTCAAATATTTTGAATTTGAAAAGATTATAAATATATGTACATGTTTAAGTGATTTCAAAAGGATTTGAAATGAAAACCCTGGAATTTGAATTCTGGAATTGAAATTTAACTTAAGCTAGTTAAATGGATTGGAGTGAATCAATTAACTAGAATCAATTTGAATAGGTTTAATGGAATATAGATTGGATATAAATGGATTGATCGTAGATCATTCGAATCAAATGTGTGAAGACCAAAAGTTTTGGTTGGAGTTAATTTATTGAAATATGAGGAGTTGAGTTTCAACATAAGTGAGATGTTGAAAATTAATGGATTTGTACCCTTTTTCCTACCTTAGCAATTTCGAGGACGAAATTATTTTAAGGGGGGAAGAATGTAACGACCCAGATTTCTAGCCAGTTAATTTTAAATATTTAATATGGTTTTAAATATTGTGTTGAGAATATAAATGAATTTTTATATTAAGTTATCGATTTAAAAATCGATTTCGATTTAATATCGAATATATAAAATTATCGTAATACGAATAATAACTCAATTCGAAGTTAGGACTGAACCGAAATAATTTAGACGATCAGTATAAATTCTATTTCAATATATAGACGATAATAATAATAATAATTTATTATCGAGAGATTTATTTGTTTTGAATTTAAAGTATATTATATCGATTTAATATGGTATATACGTTGAAATTAAATTTTTGAATATTTACTGTTCAGTTCAGAATTTCGTTATAACATTTAAACGGCATCGGTTACGTTAAAATAGCGGTTCACTATTTTTAATTGTGAACCCCGAGATATTTGATTTTAGATAGGATCGAAATCAAATCGATATCTGTTTAAAAAGAATAAAAATCACCTTATATTGAATCAAATTAATTATAAATCAAATCAGCAATAAATTTGCCATGTACTTCACCCTCCATTCATTTAATAGCCATGTACTTTTGGTTTCCTCTTCGCTTCCTTATAAATCGCGACTCCCCTTTCTTTTCTCTATTTTCCTTCTGTAAACAAATAAAATGGCTGATACAAGGAAATTAAAACCAAGTTGCCCTCTTTAAAATCCAAGCAGAACTCCTCTAAAGCAATTGAAATGGAAGCCGCTGCCCCTTTAAATCGAATACAAATTCATTCAAGGCAAAATCATCACGAGACTCAACTACCAGGACTGCGCTCTGTCGACTCAGGGAAGGGAGTCTTCGACGATTCATACAGGAGGTGGTGCGATGTTGGAAATCGCGTGGGGTTATGCACCTGTCGAACTCGTGGTCATTCGATGTTGCTTCAACGTGGTTGATTTGGGAGGCTATTTCGAATTCGAATTCGGGGAAAAAGAGGGCGAATGGAAATCGAATTGAAATCCGTTGAGCTCGATGACTAGGTAGAGACGCCCTGGAAAGAGGATCATGATTTGAATCGTTTGGGTCCTCTGAAGGCTCGGCAGTTCGAGCGATGACTTAGGCGCAGTAGGATTGAGTGAAGCGCTGATCTGAAGCAGCGAGGAGGTGAAGGTCAGAAGTGTTGCGTCCAAGTTCAGGTGCAAGGTTCAACTGTGGGGTATTGGATTTGTAAGTTGTGAAGATGGGGTTAACAACAGTAGTATTGGGTTGAGGTGAGGAAGGCAATAGTTACTGGATTAAGGTAATTTCAATTAAATACCTTAATTAGTTTAAAGTTTAAAGAAAATATCCTAATTAGTTAATGTTTAAAAATACATAGGTTTGCTTAAATTGGTTAAGTTAGAATTAATTTAGTAACCATTAGAAGAAGAGGAAATTATAGGAAAGTTATTTATTTATTTAAGTAATTAATTTAAAATAAATGAATGTTTAATCGGTAAATTTGAATAAAATCATCGCAGGTGTGAATTTATTCGAGAAAATACACAGCCAAGAAGAAATGGAA
This sequence comes from Allium sativum, assembly GCA_030737875.1. Classification (NCBI taxonomy): domain Eukaryota; kingdom Viridiplantae; phylum Streptophyta; class Magnoliopsida; order Asparagales; family Amaryllidaceae; genus Allium; species Allium sativum. Next base: position 478,970,734 of record CM060926.1, on the reverse strand, counting down.
ATTTATTGGTTGTTTGGCAATTTAAATCCTAGTGAGTAAATCTCACTCACCTTTTATTTATAATTATTTTTATTTCGTTAAAAATAATTGTTGTTGCTCGTTTGGATTTTTCTGCTTGCTTTATATATATTAGTTATTTAGGCTATTATATATATATATATATATATATATATATATATATATTGGGTTGATTGATTGGTTGGATTCCCGCAGTCTCATTAGCGGATGCCCGCAGTTTCATAGCGGATGATTACCCTATACGCCCCACGCTATGATTAGTGGATGACCTTCTATACCACGATATTCTGCCACAAAGCAGAATGGGTACTATTTATGTACTAACATCTGTGGATGCAGGGAAACAGTTTGGAGGAATCCAACTGGATTCCTCAAAAATATATTATCTGTTTGTTTATTTGTTTGCATATATATTTTTATATATGATGTGTTAGAAAAATAAATAATTCGTTGCTTTGTGTGTTTAAATATCACTGGGCTTAAGTAATGATATTTAAAAATATCGTGGAAGGATATTTGAGATCTAAAAAGGAAAAAAATTCTATTTTTAAATAGAATTTGAATTTTTAATGGAAATAAAAATATAAACTTGTTTTTGAAAAATAAAACCAGTAGTTTCTTTATAAACGAAGTTTATAAATAGTTCTTTTATAATGAAGTTATAAATGAAGTGAAAAAGAATTATCATTTGATAATTCAGAAATAGAAATACAAGTGTGAAATTGGAATTTTGAATGCAATTTCAAAATAGGATGTGAAATGAAATTTTTAAATATATAACTCAAATGAAATTTGAGTATAACATTTGAATAGTAGAATTAGAAAAGGAGTTTAAATATTTGAATTTTAAATAAAAGAAAAAGGAGATTGAATATTAGAAATTCAAATAGAAGTTCAAATAGAATTTGAATAGACGAAATTAGAATGAAAAATAGAATTTGAATTCAAAGGAATTCAAATAAAGAAAATTCAAATAGAGATTTGGATATAGAATTCGAATGAAATTCAAATATAGAAATTTGAATATGGAGGTTCAAATGGAATTTTAAATATAGAGTTTGAATAAGAGATTCAAACAACGTTTGAATAAGAGAGTTCAAAATGGAATTTGAATAAAAGAATTGAAATAGAATTTGAATAAAGAAATTCAAATAGGGATTTGAATTTAGAATTTCAAAATAGAATTTGAAATAAACTTTGAAAATAGGATTTCAAAATAGGAAATCCAAATGGTTTTGAAATGGAATTTGAATTCAAGGGGATTCAAATGGATTTGAGTGAAGAAATTCAAATGGGATTTAAATAATTGGTTTTAAATATAGAGGATTCAAATATAAGAATTTAAATAGAATTTGAATGGAGTTTAAATATAACTCAAATGGAGTTTAAATATAGGATTCAAATAGAATCCAAAAAGAATTTGAATAAGAGGAATTCAAAGAGAATTAGAAGGTGGTATTTGAAATTCAAATAGTATTAGAATGGAGTTTTGGATATTTGAATTTAAAATAGAAATTCAAAATGGAGTTTGATTATTTAACTTCAAGTATGAATTTCAAATATAACAATTAAAAAGGGAGTTGATTATAGAAATTAATCTGGTATTTGAATTCAAGGAGATTAAAATGTGGTATTTGAAATCAAGGAAATAAAATATGGTATGTGAATTCAAGAGAATTAAATTTGAATATTAGAATTCAAATGGTGTTAAAAGATGGGTTTGAATATTAGAATTCAAATGGTGTTGGAAATGAATTTGAATATTAGAATTCAAATGGAGAAGGGAAAATGAAATTTGAAAATAGGAGATTCAAATTGAATTCAAATGGAATTTAAACTATGGATTTGAATATATTAAAATATATCAGAATGGGGTTGAATTTCATTCCAACGAAGTTTAAAAGTTTATATATATATATATATATATATAATTAAAACGAACTCGTCGCAGCGCTGCAGTTCGTGAATTGGCGACTCGAACTTCATTTGAGTATATCGGAGTCGAATTAAGTCGGAATTCTTTGAAACAAGAATCGTCAGGACCGGTTAAATAATAGTTTTCTAATGGAAGAGAAAAATCTGGATTTCGTCGAATAGATTTTGAGTTATGTCGAAATCAAAATTTTAAAGGTGCAGCGCCAGAAACCATTAAAACCATAATGGATTTATATAATAAATATAGGGATTTTTAAGCAAATAAAAATCCGAATTTCCATTTAAAAACCTGGTCTTGACTTAGAACATAAATGTGAACTCAAGTCAAGTAAAGAAGTGATTTTTAAAACAATAATCATATTTTTGATTATTGGATAGAATTAACTAAGTCAAAGAAAATTAGTTAATCGAGTGTTGAATTGAGGTCGAACCTTGAAAGGCGAATTTGGAATTTGTAAATATATATTCGAAATCGAATATAGAACCTACATTGAAATTTGAATTCAATTAGTTGATAAGCAAGTTGAAATATATTTGAAACGTGTTATATTCAAATATACAAGCGAAATAGGCAAAGAGATAGTTAACGAGTTAATTTAACGAGTAGAGTCAAACGAGTGTATGGGGTTGAAATAAATTGGACAGGGATAAACACACAGGAAACAGGTATGGGATAAAGTGATGAAGGTATATAATTAGTGTACTCGACAAAAAGGTACACGTTTAATTTCCATATGAGATTTTATGCGCCGTATCGGCAAGCCGCTTGGCTTTTTCTTTTTCTTTTTGAGGTGAGAAGTTACCGGGAAGCTATTTGAAATTTCCCGATGCTTCCGATACAGGGGAGGTTATGGCGAATTTTTCCGGAAATTTAAGGAGTTAGAATATTTTAAAGATATTTTGATAGTTAGAAATCATTGTGTTGACGTATAGAATTCGATAGGTAAGTGAATATAAAAATCGAATATTGTAAACAAAAAGGGAAATCTATAAATTTGAAATAGAAAGCGAACCATATACATGTTTTAAAAATGAATAATTGGATTGTATAGTGTGTTTATTCGAGGTAAGTGGTTTTGCCGTTTTGAAGTTGAGGATGTTTTCAGTTAAGGTCTGAGAGGTAATTCTACCCCAACTTGATTGATTTCATTTTTAATGGATAAAAAGCAAGATCCAGTCTCGAAGAGAAGTGTTTGAAAAAGAGTTAGTTGAATAAAATATTTTGGGTTGTTGTAACGATGTTTTACACAACATTCGTTTTAAACCCAAGTAATGGAATTTTGGAAATATAACAAGTAAATATTTCCTGAGTATAATTAAAATAGTCGGGATAGAGATAAGTGATTGGAATTGTTTCCAATTGCAAATAGAGATATTTTCTAATATATAGAAAATAAAAGAAGTTGATATTGGGAAATGCTTCCCAAATAGCGTAAAGGGCCAATATGGTTATTGAAAATATTTGGGTAACAAATATTGATAAGGAAATGGAGAAGAGATTTAATTAATGAAATATTAATTAAAGAGCCCAGTGATTTGTTTGATATGTTTGGATGAACACTTGTTTTTATTCGATAGTTAAATCACAGACTATCGAAGTTTTGACCATCGTTGTCAATATGGAGAGACCGGTTGGATTATTATCCGAAGAACCACTCCGTATCGGCATAAGCGTTGCGAACCAAGTATGCTGAATATATTCAAGACGGAGTAAAGTGCAAGGGCTTTTCTATTTATAGAAATTGTGCCTTCGGTTTCGTTCAATCCCAGAACGAACGTAAATGGACGAATGTCTGACAGAGTATTTCCAATGGTCAAATGGGTTGGTCTGTATAAATATATATGGTTGCAACGGATTTATTCCCTTAGCATAACATCCAGAATATTTGTGCAAACTTAACTAGTGATTAACGGATCTGACAATGTGGCATTCAAAGTGATTGTGCTATCAATGAATGGTAAGTATTCGTAGCCTCAGGCCTCAACAACCGGGAAAGTACAAAAATCGGGCAGGCAGCATGGCTATGTGGGTCGCACCCATTAGGATGTATAATCACCTATCTAGAGGTTCATTTAATTTCTTATTCTATTCGATGCCGTCCCAGTCGGGAGACGGTTGCTGATCCCAACCGTTGGTGATATACATTCGATACACTCAAGCGAAATGAGTGGTCGGTCATGTGTGGGCCGTGTTGCAAGATGTTCTTGTTGAACCCAGTGTATTTCTCTCTAGAGATACACTAGCGGAAGGTGGTTCCATACCTTGTCATGTCGGAAATCCAATCTCCAATAAGCGCCATGCGGTTTTTGATTTTATACTATATATGTGGAGCGTGAGATGCAAGCGTTCTGCTATTTGGTTATTTATTTGATGTAGACATTATTATAATATCATTGGATTTGATATCAAAATGTTTTGGGTTATAGTAAGGTAAAAACCGTCCATGTTTATGTGTGGGCTGGTCTTACTATTATCTTTTCTTTCGAAAAGAGTTTTGAAAGTTAAACAAGTGGTTGGAGTTTACTCACACCAGTCCCATGACTGACCCAGAGTTTATTTTATTTTGTTTTCCCTAAACTCTTGGGTGCCCAAATTTGTACGGGCAGTCAAGTAGTTCAGGTGTTTACAGATACCATTGGAGGAGCTTGGAGCAGGAGGCTTCAGCGTTAGTTACCTAGTGTTATTTTCCGCTGTATTGTAAGTGTTGAACTCTGATTCTGAATGTACATGTATACAGAAATTTTGTATTACAAAAGTATATGATATATTATATTTTATTCATTCCGCTGTGAGGTTCATGTTTTACCCTAATGTTGTGTATTCGTTTTCTTCTATTCTAATATTTCTTTCTTCCTATTTCTCATCTTCTAACTTCTTTCTATTAATGGTTCGTATTTCTGTGTTATTTGGGTTGGACGTGTGGTGTATTTAGTCAACTCAGATAGCTCAGATTTGCGGGTCGTTACAGCTCATATGAAAATAAATAAAATTATACATGAGCTATAACTTAATTAATGTTCGTGACCACCATTTTATACCAATATTGTTTTCGAATTGTATACGTATCTATGATGAAAATGGTAGATAATAACAATTCAATTCTAAGATATCTAAGGAATATGTAGTGTACAAGATTTAGCATGCATTTAAAGCATTTATTTGGCATTACCATTTTTATATCTCATTTATGGTGCTGGCAGTTCTGTGCTTATTAAATTTAAATTACGACAATTTTGGTATCTTTTGGAAAAGAAAAAAAATCATTTTCTCCCTATATGTCTTGAGGTGATAATAAGTAGTGAACATTTATAATATTAGGATATTAGGTGAGAATTCTTTTATTTGTAATAAATAAGAGATGCATGTTAATGAAAAGGAATAACTACTATTTTTCTCTCTTTCCCTTTTTGAAATTCTGAAATGGCATGTATTAATTAATATACTTATAAAAAAAATTAATTATTAAAGTATATTTCGACATTGTCTTTAAATATATTAATATATGCATTGATTAGAAAATATGTTAACTTATATTGATTTGTGAACATGTCATTAATTTAGTAAACATGACATTTGACATTGATTATAAGTATTAAGTATGCTAATATAAGCATTAATTAGGAAAATATATTCAATTGAGAATATGTCATTGACATTAATTTAGAGAATATGTACATGTAAATTTGAGAAACATATAAATTTACTATTTACACATATTTGAATATATACCACTTGTTAGACATTATATTGTTATAAATATATTAAATTTCTTTCTTATGTTTGTAACGTACATTAATTACTAATTTATGTACATTAATATTTGCTGTAACGTACATAAATTAAAATTGTAATATAGATTGATTGTTATCAAATTATTTATTGTTTCTTTCCTTATATATTTTTATATATATTAATTTCATGCTTTTGTTTCCAATAAACTTTATTTTCAAGTTTTAAAATTCAAACATTCATGTATGCACATATACGCATAAGCTATTAATTTAACTTAATTCCAACTCTCATATATCAACATACAGTTATTTTTGTGGAAATAAATTAATTAAAATAAAGAATACGGTATATATACAGGCATAATACGTATAACCCTTATCCTCTTCTCAGCCGCCTCCCTCTATTTCAATGGCCTTCACCGCTCCCTCCTTCCTCGATTAAATTCTTCCCATCCAAAGCGAATTAGAATCCAAACTCCATCCCATACTGAAGCTCTTCTCTTCCTCTCCATTCTCATACGGTCGGATCTCACCTAGTGCCACCATTCCCTCGAACGGCGCACCCAAACCCGCCGCCTATCAGCGCACGCCGCCGGCCCCACAGGCCACCACCGAGCCCCGCCGTGCTAGGCGCACGTGGGCCACTCCAAGGCTGTCCTTCTCCAACTGACGGCGCTCCAAATCGTTGATCCTACCTCCAGCAATCGACAGTCAAAGTTTTGAACACAATTGTGTTTATCACGGCCAAATTTTGAAAGGTAGACAAAGAGGAATATTCCCTTTTGATTCCTTTTTTCTCTAACTTAAATGAACCGTAACTCGTTCATTTTAGCTCAGAATTTGACGAATTCGGAAGCGTTGAAATCGTAACAGCAAATAGAACGTGTTGAGACTGACTGGAGTTGATTCTGGGCTGTTTGGAATTTTGACAAAAATCGCAAAACGGTGAGATATTCTAAACTTTTAATTAAATCTAAATTTAATTATTTTCTCTTGCCTTAAAAATCTTTGGATAAGCATGTTTATGTGAGAATTATCTGAAATGTATGTATGTATGATAATAATGGAATTGCATTGCTGTTTTTGTTGTGATGATGTTCATCTGAATTGCAATGTTCTGATTGTATGTGTTGACTTGGGTATATATTATCCTATTTGAATCATCGATTGAATGGATTGGAATAAATAAATTGGTTGTGGCATAACTTGAATAGTAGTTGATTTTTGATGATGTTGGTTATTTAAACCAAAAAGGTTGGATTTTTATTTTATTATTAAAGTCAAAAAGATTTGTTTTTATTATAAAAGATAATAACTTTTGGTTTTGTTACAAAGATCATAACTTTATTTTTATATATAAAAGATGAAACCTTTGTTTTATTTTTATAAATGAAATCTTTGTGTTTAGGTTAAAATATAAAACCTTTATTTTTATAAATGAAAACTTTGTGTTTGTAAAAATAAAAACTTTAATGTGTTTTATTTATTTATTTATTAAAGGTGAAAACCTTGTTTTGTTTATTGAAGATGAAGACTGTAGTTTTGAAATGAAAGATTAAAACTTTATTTTATAAGATTGAAACTTTAATTTCTTTTTATCTGTTTTTGTTGAAACATTAAGAATGAAACTAATGTTTTGTTTTTGTTGAAACATTTGGAATCAAATTATTGGTTTGTTTTGTTGAAACATTATGAACCAACTTATTGTAACGACCCAGAAAATCTGAACCAATTTAAAATTTTTTAAATTGGCTAAAATAATGGATTTTAAATATTTAAAATAAATATTTTAAATAATAGCGATGAAAACTGAGTTTGAATCGACATTTGAAAACCAATATAATTAATTATAATTATATATAGAATTGAAAATGGCGCGGTAGTTCGATAAATTCGATTTCAAACTTCAATTGAATATACCGGGTGCAAAACAATCCGGATTTTAGTGAAACCAAAAATAATGGAATCTAATTGATAATATCTTTCTAACGAATTCGACCAATCGAAATTTGATAGCGAGAATCAAAAGATATGTCCAGTTGAAAATTCTGAATAGTCGCTATGGAATTCAGGCCCTTAAAAATGGACATTTTGCAAACGACCTCGGATTTCGACGAAACCACTTTTGTTAGATCCGCAGTGTCAAGTTATTGCTAGGTTTCAAATTTCATAATTTTTCGAATCAATATGTGAGCGTGGCAAAAGAAAACGTGTTTGACCAGTTTTCGTTGATTTTAATCGACTGGAAATTGGCCATTTTTCAAACGGTCTCAGAATTCGACGAAACTAGTTTTGTTAGGACCGTATTATCAATACGAAGCTAGAAAATATTTTTCTAGAATTTTTCTAGTTAGTATGTGACCCCGGTAATTTGAAATGTGCGTTTAAAATTCAATATAATGATTTAAATGAAAATTCAAAAGGAAACTGGCTGTAACGATCCAATCAGCTTGCGATACATATCCCATTGTGTTCGGAATGGGGGTAAAACGCTATGGGCGACAGGCGGTGGGCCTCGTTTCGAGGTCGCAGGTAAAAGTCAACTTTTTGAAAAATTAAATAATAAATTTTAATTTCCCCCTCCCTCCTTTATATCCTTTCTGGCCCCCCTTTTTTTAAAAATTCAATCGCTCAGGAAAAAAAAAAAAAGAAACCTAAACCTAATCGACCGCCGATCCACCGCCGAACCACTCAACCCCCACCGCTCCGCCCAGGACATCGACGCCTGCCTCTCCGTTCGAACCCCCGAAGTCGCCACCGCCTTTTCTCCGTCGAAGCCAGAAGCCCCGCCTCCATCGATCGAGCTCGAAGCCTTGCCACCTTGCCGCCGTCGATCTGCGAGAAACCCCCCCCCCCTCAGTACGTTTTCTTTCATTTTATTTATTTAGTTTATTTTTGTTTTAAATTCTGATTTTAAAACATTTAAGAACTGATTTTGAAAATGATTTTTAAACTGTTTTTTTTTTTAAAAGTATAAAGCCTGAATTTTAAAAGGAAATGAAGCCTGATTTTTTTTAAAGTATAAAAACCGAATTGATTTTGTTAAAGTTTAAAACTGATTTTGTTAAAGTTTAAAACTGATTCGTTTTAAAGAAAAGTAAAAACAGATTTGTTTTAAAGAATATTAAAACTGATTTTTATTTTTAAAATAAAGTAAAACTGATTTGTTTTAAAGAAAAGTTAAAACTGCAATTTTTAAAAAAGTTAAAACTGAGATTTTTATAAAGTTAAAACTGAAAATATTTAAAAAAACTAAAACTGCATTTTTTTTATATATAAAGATAAAAACTGCATTTGAAAAAGGGATTTAAAAACTGCATTTGAAACAAATAAAAACTGATTTTTTTTAGTAAAAGAAAAACAGATTTTTGATACAAAGAAAAACTGTTTTGTTTTAAAAAAGTAGTTTAAAACTGAATATTTTTAAAAAGTAAAAACTGAATCTTATAAAAAGATAAAAACTGATTTTGTAAAAGAATAAAACTGATTTCTTTTAGAAAAGTAGAAATCATATTTTTATATGTTGAAAGTCGAAATAAAAAACATATTTTTATATGTTGAAAGTCGAAATAAAAATCATATTTTTATATGTTGAAAGTCGAAATAAAAATCATATTTTTATATATTGAATAGCGAAGTCAAAATTCGACTTTTATATATTGAATAGCATCGTAAAATTTCGATTTTTACATGTGTAGAGAACACGGGCGAAAGCGACAAAAGGCGAAGATTTCTATTAAGAAGAGTCTTGGTATTGGATAGCTATTGGTGAGATTTCTGATTTAAAAATTCATGTGTTGAATTTGAAAGTGAATTGCTATATATAAATATATATATATATATATATATATATATACGCCCCTCGTCCACAAACCATGGACGATATTTATTGGTTGAAATTGTTGTGAAAATTGAATGATTGTTTGGGATTGTTTGAGATTGATATTGGTTGATTGTGGTTGAAAAATACCCGCTTGTGGTTGTGAAATATTTGGTTGAAACCACTTAGGATTAGTTTGTGGAAATGAAATAAATATATACATGCCACCTGCGTGCGAACTAGATGCATGATTCCCATTGTCAAAAACCGCGAGGTTTTAAGGTAGAGCGAGGAGCCGTACTAGGGACGGTGCCGGTGTAACTACCCTGCCGTTATGCTGCCGAAATTTTGAATAATATTTGTGTGTTTGAATTATTTTCATATGCTTAAACTATATTTATTCATTGTATAGAAAACATTCATGTGTTGAATTGATATTCATTCGTTGTTTAGAAATTCATGTGTTGAATGGTATTCATATTTTGAAATAAATTGTTCGATAATAAAAATCACATTTTTATCTATATATAAAAACTATTGAAAACATTCATGTGTTGAATTGATATTCATTCGTTGTTTAGAAATTCATGTGTTGAATGGTATTCATATTTTGAAATAAATTGTTTGATAATAAAAATCACATTTTTATCTATATATAAAAACTATTGAAAACATTCATGTGTTGAATTGATATTCATTCGTTGTTTAGAAATTCAAGTGTTGAATGGTATTCATATTTTGAAATAAATTGTTTTATGATAAAAATCCTATTTTGTCACCTATATGAACTATATAGAAAAATAGCGTTTTGAAATGAATCGTTTTACAATAAAAATCGCATTTTATTGTATGCATAAATCGTTGAAATGTGAAGTGTTAAAAATAGCCACTTGTTCAAAATAAACATATATGAGATGAAATATTCATTAATTAGCTAATGAAATGATTTGCACCTATTTATGTAACATTAGAATGAATGGAGTTTTTAAACCAAATAGAAATCAAATATGAAGTCGAATAGAAATTGATAAATGATAAGAACTGTATATATATATATATATATATGTACATGCAATATTCATTGAACAGGTTATAGCAAAGGGGCTAGAGAAGAGGAATAAAATTTTGTGCCCGACAAATAGGTACACATTTACTGATTTGTTTGGGTGATGATTTTGAGCCTATTGGCTAGCCGCTTGGCTTCTTCTTTTTCTTTTTGAGATTAGAAGGACCGGGAACGCTATTTGCGATTTCCCGATGCTCCCGGTACAGGGGAGGTTATGGCGAAATTTTTCCAAAATTTAAGGTGTTAGAAAAATATTTGAAGTGAAAACGATATAGAAAACATTGAATGAACTATATTTATATAAATATATAAATATAAATAAAATTAAAACGAAACGAGGCCGTGCAGTTCGTATTTTGGAACCGTGATTTCAAACGACTAGTGCGGGAAATCCAACCATTGGATTTTCCCGTAACCTCAACCGTCGGGTACGCCTTGGAAATATCTTCCCAACGGCACCAACTTTGTAGAAATCCAACGGTTGGATTGTCTGGAATGTTTAATTCAAATCTGAAGAAAAACAGCGCCAGAAACGATTATATTTATTTATAAATATAAATAGAATTTTATTTAATCGAATAACGACGCTGCAGTTCGTATTTTGAAAGCGAAACTTCAAACGATTGTACCGGGAGATCCGACCGTCGGATTTTCCCGAAACTGGAACCGTTGGATTCGTTTTGAAAAGACCTTTCTAATGATGTAAATTTTGTGAAGATCCAACGGTTAGATTTTCAGATATGTGTAAATCAAATCTGAAGAAAAACAGCGCCACGGCCGCCTTATGGCCCGAAGCGTCGTTTTGAATAAAATGGCTATTTTAAAATAAATAAAAATAGCGATAAATAGTTATAAAATATCGTAAGCGATATGGAATGGAAATAAACTGAATTTGCTTGATTTATGTGATGTTTGATGGTTGAATGTGTTTGGTGTGAAAACTATATAAAGAACACAATCGGTGTTGTCGAATAATTTAACCATTGAAATAAATCGATTTGAAATTCTAAATATACGTGAATTATTTGAAAAGGCCGAGTTAATTCTCATTTCGAATGATCGACCGACGATTGAAATTCGAAGATGAAGACGATGGTCGAAGACCGGAGATCTTCACCTCGTTTGGATGGTAACCGAGGTCCTGATTGGGAGGCATCCCGAAATATGGATAATGAGTGGTGATCGTTCAGACGTACGTGTTGATCGAAGGGTTTGCGAGGTATTTAGTGCCTCCGGTTTCGTTCAGACCCAGAACGGACTTGTAAATGGACTGTGTGTCCGACATTGGAATTTGTTCTGTGTGATTGATAGCCATCAGTTGCACGGGGTGAATTGCCTGTGTGGCATGCTAAGATGCAGTGATCAGGACTTCTGTTGAAAAGCAAAGTCTTGTGGTGATGATCAAAGCACCGCCTGTGTGGCGCAGCTTTGTGTATAACGTAAATTCGCGAGCCTCACACCCCGGTAGGAACCTAAAACGGGAGGAAGGACCTCAGGGAGGGCATGCGTTTCTTTCTAGCTAGGGTGGTGTCAGTGACCTACCAGCCCTGACATTTATATACTTTTCACCTATGTGGTTGTTGCTGTTGCGAGGCGCCTCGGTTTGATCGGACGATCCGGGTCCGATGGAGTCATTCGTTGGCTCGTTTACGCCCCAAAGGGCGGGGAAACGTATTGTTCAGGCATAATAATCCACATCGGTGGACCGGCCCTGACGATCCAGGGGGCAGTTGCGGCTGTTCCTGAGGGGCGGGCTAGAGCGTCTCGAATTCGGTAAGGACTATCTTTTGCCTTGGTTCATGACGGAAATCCAATTTCCAAATACGACATCGTGCGGTTTTGATTGTATACCTATATATGGCGACATAGTGGTATGGGGCATTAATGCCGTCTATGATTGATAGTTATGATTTGAAATTGTTTTCAAAACATATAAACACTAGCAATAATATCAAATGCCTTTGTTTTATTCGTATCAAGCATATCTTGGCCGTTATAAGGTAAAAACTCTATCCTCCGGTTTGCGTTGCATTGTGTGATGGGAACTGAGTCTTATAACGGCTTCATTTTTATAAAAAGCATAGCGATGTTTAAAAGAAAGATTTGTTTTAAAGCACTGGCAATCCAATGGAGTAAACCCGTTCCACGAAAGTGGCGTGGTCCTGTGATTAGCCATATTATATATGTGTTGAGTAGATTTCTCATACCAGTCCCATGACTGACTCGTAGTTTGTTTCACTCTCAAACTCGGGTGCCCCTTTTTCTACACGGGCAGCCTTGTATTCAGGTTTAGCTGGTTCTTTCTGGATAGCTGGAGCTGAAGATGGATTCTATCATTTATTTCTTTTTATGCTGTTCAGCTCCTATTGTACATATTTTGTTTATTTCCGCTGTAGGCATTTATGTATAGCTGAACTGTACTTGTACTAAGTAAGATCCTGTATACTGTGTAACTCTGATGATTACTTTTATCCAGTATATTTTGTTGTTCATTCTGGTGTATTTATTTAATTCTGTTCTGCTATTTTATGTTTCTGTGTTATATTCCAAAGATAACCTTGTTTCCGTGAGAACGGGAATTCGGGTCGTCTCAACGTGGTATCAGAGCTTTGGTTAAGCTTAGTTCTGGAATATAACATTTGAACGAACTCGTCAGAAATAGAACCAGTAGTGTTCTAGGACGGGTAACTCTATACAGATAGGATCAGTAATATCCTAGTATGAGTAAAGCAGAATGAAATTACACCTTGATAGACACATTTACATTTGAAGTATGTGTTTCTATATTTTAAAGTACCTTTTCTGTGACCTGACACTTGATCTGCTATTTGCAGAAGAACTAGAAAATGAGTGTCAGAAACAGAAGGAATGCAGAACCGGATATTGAGGCCCTATTAATCAAATATCGAAATATGGGTGGAATACCGTTCTCTGGTGAAGAATCTATTATGAAGACACAAGCTTGGATTCGTTCGGCTGAGAAAATCTTCGAAGCATTAAAACTTAAAGATGACCAGAAAAGATTGCTGGCCTCCTGGGCTCTCAAAGACGAAGCTTTGTTTTGGTGGGATTCGGTTATACAGAATAATCCAGAAGGTGATATCACCTGGGATAGATTCAAAGTGATTTTCTTAGGAAGATTTACTCCTCCCGAAGCAACTGAGCGATTATGCGATGAATTTTCTTATTTGATACAAGGTGATATGACCATTCCCGAATATCATAAGAAATTTAATGAACTTTCTCACTTTGCTCCTCATCTAATTCAAAATCCGAAGAGGAAAAACATGAGATTTATTTACGGACTTCAAAGGAAATATCAGAATAAAGTATTGGGGCATGTGAAGCTTCCTTTTCCAGAAATGATTTACATGGCTTATTAGTATGAAGATCTCCATAAGAAAGGAATGTTGCACGACGAAGAAGAAGTCTGTTCTAGTGACAAAACAGAGTCAGAAACTGATATTCCTAAAACCAGTACGAGGTCTGAAGTCAATAAGAGGCCCAGTGCCAAGAGAAAAAGGGCTGAATCTGGGAACGAACGAATAATGACCGCCACGTGCTCAAGCTGCAATCGAAAAGGACATTTGGCGATAAGTTGCAAATCTTGGAACGAACAAAGAAAGAGTAGATCTAAACCAAAGAAGGATTTTCAAGGAAAGCAAAGGTGCAATCAATGCGATCAGTTTGGTCACGTAAAGCAAGATTGCTGGCAGTTGAAAAAGACTGAAATAGTTCAAGTGAATGAAGTGGCAGAAACTTCTGAGCCCTCAACTATTCAGGAAAGGCCAGATGTTTTAGAAGGCACGCTAACTGTCAAAGACATCCCAGTTAAAGTACTGTTTGACACAGGCGCGTCACGAAGCTTCATTGCAAAGCATGCAGCTAAGAAACTGGATTTAAATTTGAAGAAGCTCAAGGAACCAATGACTGTCCAGAATCCAGTTGGGGGTTCCATTGATCTCAGTTGGATTTGTGGAGTGCCGGTTTCTTTCTCTCGTTATCGATTTCCTACCATCGCAGCCGTCATGAATTTTAAAGAGTTTGATCTTATCTTGGGGTTAGACTGGTTGACTAAATATGAAGCTGAAGTTAAATGCGCCGACAGAGTTGTAAAGGCGAAGATTAAATCAGGTGATTATATAACCATTCCCTGTGAAGGTCAGAATGCTAATAGAAAAGACTTCTGGGCAGCTTTGAATGTTTCTCCCGCCCAAATAGAAAATATCCCTGAAATCACTGAGAATATTCCTGACCTCATTAAAGATATTCATGTCGTCAAGGATTATGCGGATGTGTTTGAGGAAGTCGTTCGCTTACCTCCGCAGAGAGAAATAGATTTCAAGATTGCTTTAGTTCCCAATGCAAGGCCGGTAGTTCACGCTATTCGAAGAATGTCCTTGAAAGAGAAAGAGGAATTAGACAATCAAACAAGACAGCTAGTATGGAAAGGTCTGATCAGGCCTAGTTTCTCTGATTGGGGTGCAGCAGTGGTGTTTGTCCCAAAATCTTACGGTACTCTACGTCTATGTGTGGATTATCGTGATTTAAACAAGCAGACTATAAAGAACAAATATCCATTGCCGCGGATTGATGATTTGTTGGATCGATTAAATGGATCACAAGTATTTTCACGAATGGACCTAGCT
Source organism: Allium sativum (assembly GCA_030737875.1). NCBI lineage: Eukaryota > Viridiplantae > Streptophyta > Magnoliopsida > Asparagales > Amaryllidaceae > Allium > Allium sativum. The sequence goes on along the minus strand of CM060926.1, from coordinate 478,955,514 downwards.
ACAGGTTTCCATCAACTTCGAATTGCCGAAGAATGTGTTCCAATGACAGCGTTCAGAGGTCCCGACCTATTCTACGAGTGGTTAGTAATGCCATTCGGCTTATGTAACGCTCCAGCTTATTTCGTCGATCTGATGAACAGAGTATTCAGAGGAGTATTGAATAAATTTGTTCTGGTTTTTATTGATGATATTCTAATCTTCTCTAAATCAAAGGCCGAACATGAAAAACATCTGGAACAGGTTCTAGAAATCCTCAGAAGGAATGTATTGAAAGCCAAGTTTTCCAAATGTATCTTCTGGCAAGATGAAGTGAAATTTCTGGGTCATGTAGTATCGAAAGATGGAATCGCTGTGGATCCAAGCAAAATCACAGCTATTCAGAATTGGAAACAGCCCAGTACTCCCACTGAAGTCCGCAGTTTTCTCGGATTGGCTAGCTATTACCGAAAGTTCGTTAAAGACTTTTCGAAGATATCTGGTCACTTAACGAAGCTTACAAAGAAGCATTCTAAGTTCAAATGGACTCAAGAAAGTGAGGAGGCTTTCGAAGAGCTAAAGTTAAGATTAACGACAGCTCCAGTGTTAACCATCATCGATGGCAACCAAGATTTGAAAGTCTGGACTGATGCGTCTAGAGAAGGCCTTGGAGCAGTGTTAATGCAAAGAGGCCAAGTAATTGCTTATGCCGGCCGTCAACTGAAGCCACACGAGAAGAACTACGTAACTCATGATCTTGAGTTATTGGCTATCATATTCTCTTTGAAAATCTGGAGACACTATCTTCTAGGCGAGAGGTTTGAACTGTTTACAGACCACCAGTCATTAAAGTATCTGTTCACTCAGAAGGATTTAAACCTAAGGCAACAACGTTGGCTGGAGTTTCTAGCAGCATATGACTTTGAAATTATATATACTCCAGGAAAAGCCAATGTCGTGGCCGATGCATTAAGCAGAAAGAATGTAATGATCGCCAGTTTTATTATCACGACTTCATTGCTAGATAAGATATCTGCTCTTCAGGGGGATGATCACTTCATTCAGAAGATCAGGGGGATAATTCAACAAGGCGAACCCTCGAGTTTTCAAATAGACAACGATGGGATTCTAAGGCTCAAAGGTCGAATATGCGTTCCTAACATCCCTGAACTTCGAAAGGAAGTATTGGATGAATGCCACAAGTCAAAACTCAGTATCCATCCGGGAGTAAGCAAAATGTATAATGACATTAAACGCACTTTCTGGTGGAAGTCGATGAAAAGGGACATTTCCTTATATGTTAGCCGATGCCCTACTTGCCAGCTAGTCAAAAGCGACCAACAGAAATTGGCTGGATTATTACAACCACTAGAAGTTCCTGGCTGGAAGTGGGAACATATTTCTATGGATTTTATTGATGGTCTGCCCAGGAACAGAAAGGGAAATGATAGTATTTGGGTGATCGTAGATCGCTTCACGAAGACCGCCCATTTCATACCTGTCAGATCAAATAGAACCGCTCAGAGTCTGGCGCAGATATACTTCAGGGAAATAGTTAGACTACATGGAGTGCCGCTCAGTATAGTAAGTGATAGAGATACAATATTCACTAGTAAATTCTGGGAAGCATTTCAAGTCGAGCTAGGGACAAAGTTAAACATGAGCACCGCTTATCATCCTCAGACAGACGGTCAGACTGAGAGGGTGAATCGCATTTTAGAAGATCTATTGCGGGCTTGTATTATAGATTTCGGTGGATCATGGGAAGACCATCTACATTTGGCTGAATTCTCTTATAACAACAGCTATCAGGCAAGTCTGACAATGTCGCCATTCGAAGCATTGTATGGTAGACCGTGCCGATCTCCTGCTTGTTGGGTCGAGCCTGGAAATAGACTTGTGTTGGGTCCCGATATGATTCGAGAAGCTGCCGACAAAGTTGATTTTATCAAGAAGCGATTACTCGCCGCTCAAAGCCGACAAAAGAGCTACGCCGATAAAAGAAGAAGAGATATATCCTTTGAAGTTGGCGACTATGTATATCTAAAAGTATCGCCGATGAGAGGAGTTATCCGGTTCGGTAAAACAGGAAAGTTAGCGCCCAAATTCATTGGTCCGTTTCCTATTCTGGAACGGATTGGAACTCTCGCTTATAGGGTCAAACTGCCAGACTGGTTGCCTGGAGTGCATGATGTATTTCATATATCTCAACTTCGAAAGCACGTTCATGATCCAGACTTGATCGTGGAAGAAGCAGCTCAACAGGACATTGAAATTACGCCAGAATTAGCTGTGAGGCGAGAGACGCTAAAGATCATCGGCAAAGAAACCAAAGAGCTGAGGAACAAGAAGGTTCGCTTAGTCAAAGTGCAGTGGAGTGGAGATCCGCGAGATTGTACTTGGGAAACTGAGGAGAGCATTCAGAAAGCTTACCCCAGATGCCGAGTAGATATCTCTGATTGACTCCGGTGCAAGGTACATTTAACCTACTTTGCCTTACCATTTAATTCTCTATTCTATTGCTATTTCCTTTTCATGGATGTGCACTATTTATTCTATACTCTGAATGATTTATAAAAGAATATAGGAGTTGATTAGTATATTTTGAAAGGTTAAAAACAATTGGATTGGTTGTAGTGTTGTGTGATCGTAGATTTATCAAACCACTTTCGACTTTGTTCCTTTTCGGGGACGAAAAATTTTAAGTGGGGGAGATTGTAACGACCCAGAAAATCTGAACCAATTTAAAATTTTTTAAATTGGCTAAAATAATGGATTTTAAATATTTAAAATAAATATTTTAAATAATGGCGATGAAAACTGAGTTTGAATCGACATTTGAAAACCAATATAATTAATTATAATTATATATAGAATTGAAAATGGCGCGGTAGTTCGATAAATTCGATTTCAAACTTCAATTGAATATACCGGGTGCAAAACAATCCGGATTTTAGTGAAACCAAAAATAATGGAATCTAATTGATAATATCTTTCTAACGAATTCGACCAATCGAAATTTGATAGCGAGAATCAAAAGATATGTCCATTTGAAAATTCTGAATAGTCGCTATGGAATTCAGGCCCTTAAAAATGGACATTTTGCAAACGACCTCGGATTTCGACGAAACCACTTTTGTTAGATCCGCAGTGTCAAGTTATTGCTAGGTTTCAAATTTCATAATTTTTCGAATCAATATGTGAGCGTGGCAAAAGAAAACGCGTTTGACCAGTTTTCGTTGATTTTAATCGACTGGAAATTGGCCATTTTTCAAACGGTCTCAGAATTCGACGAAACTAGTTTTGTTAGGACCGTATTGTCAATACGAAGCTAGAAAATATTTTTCTAGAATTTTTCTAGTTAGTATGTGACCCCGGTAATTTGAAATGTGCGTTTAAAATTCAATATAATGATTTAAATGAAAATTCAAAAGGAAACTGGCTGTAACGATCCAATCAGCTTGCGATACATATCCCATTGTGTTCGGAATGGGGGTAAAACGCTATGGGCGACAGGCGGTGGGCCTCGTTTCGAGGTCGCAGGTAAAAGTCAACTTTTTGAAAAATTAAATAATAAAATAATTAAAATAAATTTTAATTTCCCCCTCCCTCCTTTATATCCTTTCTGGCCCCCCTTTTTTTAAAAATTCAATCGCTCAGGAAAAAAAAAAAAAGAAACCTAAACCTAATCGACCGCCGATCCACCGCCGAACCACTCAACCCCCACCGCTCCGCCCAGGACATCGACGCCTGCCTCTCCGTTCGAACCCCCGAAGTCGCCACCGCCTTTTCTCCGTCGAAGCCAGAAGCCCCGCCTCCATCGATCGAGCTCGAAGCCATGCCACCTTGCCGCCGTCGATCTGCGAGAAACCCCCCCCCCCCCGCCTCAGTACGTTTTCTTTCATTTTATTTATTTAGTTTATTTTTGTTTTAAATTCTGATTTTAAAACATTTAAGAACTGATTTTGAAAATGATTTTTAAACTGTTTTTTTTTTTAAAAGTATAAAGCCTGAATTTTAAAAGGAAATGAAGCCTGATTTTTTTTAAAGTATAAAAACCGAATTGATTTTGTTAAAGTTTAAAACTGATTTTGTTAAAGTTTAAAACTGATTCGTTTTAAAGAAAAGTAAAAACAGATTTGTTTTAAAGAAAATTAAAACTGATTTTTGTTTTTAAAATAAAGTAAAACTGATTTGTTTTAAAGAAAAGTTAAAACTGCAATTTTTAAAAAAGTTAAAACTGAGATTTTTATAAAGTTAAAACTGAAAATATTTAAAAAAAACTAAAACTGCATTTTTTTTTTATATATAAAGATAAAAACTGCATTTGAAAAAGGGATTTAAAAACTGCATTTGAAACAAATAAAAACTGGTTTTTTTTAGTAAAAGAAAAACAGATTTTTGATACAAAGAAAAACTGTTTTGTTTTAAAAAAGTAGTTTAAAACTGAATATTTTTAAAAAGTAAAAACTGAATCTTATAAAAAGATAAAAACTGATTTTGTAAAAGAATAAAACTGATTTCTTTTAGAAAAGTAGAAATCATATTTTTATATGTTGAAAGTCGAAATAAAAATCATATTTTTATATGTTGAAAGTCGAAATAAAAATCATATTTTTATATGTTGAAAGTCGAAATAAAAATCATATTTTTATATATTGAATAGCAAACTCAAAATTCGACTTTTATATATTGAATAGCATCGTAAAATTTCGATTTTTACATGTGTAGAGAATACGGGCGAAAGCGACAAAAGGCGAAGATTTCTATTAAGAAGAGTCTTGGTATTGGATAGCTATTGGTGAGATTTCTGATTTAAAAATTCATGTGTTGAATTTGAAAGTGAATTGCTATATATAAATATATATATATATATATACGCCCCTCGTCCACAAACCATGGACGATATTTATTGGTTGAAATTGTTGTGAAAATTGAATGATTGTTTGGGATTGTTTGAGATTGATATTGGTTGATTGTGGTTGAAAAATACCCGCTTGTGGTTGTGAAATATTTGGTTGAAACCACTTAGGATTAGTTTATGGAAATGAAATAAATATATACATGCCGCCTGCGTGCGAACTAGATGCATGATTCCCATTGTCAAAAACCGCGAGGTTTTAAGGTAGAGCGAGGAGCCGTACTAGGGACGGTGCCGGTGTAACTACCCTGCCGTTATGCTGCCGAAATTTTGAATAATATTTGTGTGTTTGAATTATTTTCATATGCTTAAACTATATTTATTCATTGTATAGAAAACATTCATGTGTTGAATTGATATTCATTCGTTGTTTAGAAATTCATGTGTTGAATGGTATTCATATTTTGAAATAAATTGTTCGATAATAAAAATCACATTTGTATCTATATATAAAAACTATTGAAAACATTCATGTGTTGAATTGATATTCATTCGTTGTTTAGAAATTCATGTGTTGAATGGTATTCATATTTTGAAATAAATTGTTTGATAATAAAAATCACATTTTTATCTATATATAAAAACTATTGAAAACATTCATGTGTTGAATTGATATTCATTCGTTGTTTAGAAATTCATGTGTTGAATGGTATTCATATTTTGAAATAAATTGTTTTATGATAAAAATCCTATTTTGTCACCTATATGAACTATATAGAAAAATAGCGTTTTGAAATGAATCGTTTTACAATAAAAATCGCATTCTTATTGTATGCATAAATCGTTGAAATGTGAAGTGTTAAAAATAGCCACTTGTTCAAAATAAACATATATGAGATGAAATATTCATTAATTAGCTAATGAAATGATTTGCACCTATTTATGTAACATTAGAATGAATGGAGTTTTTAAACCAAATAGAAATCAAATATGAAGTCGAATAGAAATTGATAAATGATAAGAACTGTATATATATATGTACATGCAATATTCATTGAACAGGTTATAGCAAAGGGGATAGAGAAGAGGAATAAAATTTTGTGCCCGACAAATAGGTACACATTTACTGATTTGTTTGGGTGATGATTTTGAGCCTATTGGCTAGCCGCTTGGCTTCTTCTTTTTCTTTTTGAGATTAGAAGGACCGGGAACGCTATTTGCGATTTCCCGATGCTCCCGGTACAGGGGAGGTTATGGCGAAATTTTTCCAAAATTTAAGGTGTTAGAAAAATATTTGAAGTGAAAACGATATAGAAAACATTGAATGAACTATATTTATATAAATATATAAATATAAATAAAATTAAAACGAAACGAGGCCGTGCAGTTCGTATTTTGAAACCGTGATTTCAAACGACTAGTGCGGGAAATCCGACCATTGGATTTTCCCGAAACCTCAACCGTCGGGTACGCCTTGGAAATATCTTCCCAACGGCACCAACTTTGTAGAAATCCAACGGTTGGATTGTCTGGAATGTTTAATTCAAATCTGAAGAAAAACAGCGCCAGAAACGATTATATTTATTTATAAATATAAATAGAATTTTATTTAACCGAATAACGAAGCTGCAGTTCGTATTTTGAAAGCGAAACTTCAAACGATTGTACCGGGAGATCCGACCGTCGGATTTTCCCGAAACTGGAACCGTTGGATTCGTTTTGAAAAGACCTTTCTAATGATGTAAATTTTGTGAAGATCCAACGGTTAGATTTTCAAATATGTGTAAATCAAATCTGAAGAAAAACAGCGCCACGGCCGCCTTATGGCCCGAAGCGTCGTTTTGAATAAAATGGCTATTTTAAAATAAATAAAAATAGCGATAAATAGTTATAAAATATCGTAAGCGATATGGAATGGAAATAAACTGAATTTGCTTGATTTATGTGATGTTTGATGGTTGAATGTGTTTGGTGTGAAAACTATATAAAGAACACAATCGGTGTTGTCGAATAATTTAACCATTGAAATAAATCGATTTGAAATTCTAAATATACGTGAATTATTTGAAAAGGCCGAGTTAATTCTCATTTCGAATGATCGACCGACGATTGAAATTCGAAGATGAAGACGATGGTCGAAGACCGGAGATCTTCACCTCGTTTGGATGGTAACCGAGGTCCTGATTGGGAGGCATCCCGAAATATGGATAATGAGTGGTGATCGTTCAGACGTACGTGTTGATCGAAGGGTTTGCGAGGTATTTAGTGCCTCCGGTTTCGTTCAGACCCAGAACGGACTTGTAAATGGACTGTGTGTCCGACATTGGAATTTGTTCTGTGTGATTGATAGCCATCAGTTGCACGGGGTGAATTGCCTGTGTGGCATGCTAAGATGCAGTGATCAGGACTTCTGTTGAAAAGCAAAGTCTTGTGGTGATGATCAAAGCACCGCCTGTGTGGCGCAGCTTTGTGTATAACGTAAATTCGCGAGCCTCACACCCCGGTAGGAACCTAAAACGGGAGGAAGGACCTCAGGGAGGGCATGCGTTTCTTTCTAGCTAGGGTGGTGTCAGTGACCTACCAGCCCTGACATTTATATACTTTTCACCTATGTGGTTGTTGCTGTTGCGAGGCGCCTCGGTTTGATCGGACGATCCGGGTCCGATGGAGTCATTCGTTGGCTCGTTTACGCCCCAAAGGGCGGGGAAACGTATTGTTCAGGCATAATAATCCACATCGGTGGACCGGCCCTGACGATCCAGGGGGCAGTTGCGGCTGTTCCTGAGGGGCGGGCTAGAGCGTCTCGAATTCGGTAAGGACTATCTTTTGCCTTGGTTCATGACGGAAATCCAATTTCCAAATACGACATCGTGCGGTTTTGATTGTATACCTATATATGGCGACATAGTGGTATGGGGCATTAATGCCGTCTATGATTGATAGTTATGATTTGAAATTGTTTTCAAAACATATAAACACTAGCAATAATATCAAATGCCTTTGTTTTATTCGTATCAAGCATATCTTGGCCGTTATAAGGTAAAAACTCTATCCTCCGGTTTGCGTTGCATTGTGTGATGGGAACTGAGTCTTATAACGGCTTCATTTTTATAAAAAGCATAGCGATGTTTAAAAGAAAGATTTGTTTTAAAGCACTGGCAATCCAATGGAGTAAACCCGTTCCACGAAAGTGGCGTGGTCCTGTGATTAGCCATATTATATATGTGTTGAGTAGATTTCTCATACCGGTCCCATGACTGACTCGTAGTTTGTTTCACTCTCAAACTCGGGTGCCCCTTTTTCTACATGGGCAGCCTTGTATTCAGGTTTAGCTGGTTCTTTCTGGATAGCTGGAGCTGAAGATGGATTCTATCATTTATTTCTTTTTATGCTGTTCAGCTCCTATTGTACATATTTTGTTTATTTCCGCTGTAGGCATTTATGTATAGCTGAACTGTACTTGTACTAAGTAAGATCCTGTATACTGTGTAACTCTGATGATTACTTTTATCCAGTATATTTTGTTGTTCATTCTGGTGTATTTATTTAATTCTGTTCTGCTATTTTATGTTTCTGTGTTATATTCCAAAGATAACCTTGTTTCCGTGAGAACGGGAATTCGGGTCGTCTCAACTTATTGTTTTGCTTTGTTGGAATTATGAATCAACTCATTTTATTGAAACAAAGTATAAACCTTTATTTGTCTTGTTGAAATAAAGTAAAAACTTTTACTTGTTTATTGAAATGAAAGCTATAACTTTTATTTTTATTCTATTTTGTTGAAACAGAATACAACCTTTTTATTCAATTTGGTTGAAACAAAATATGAACCTTTATCTTGATTTTATTGAAACAAAGCTTGAACTTAATCTGTTTCATTGAAAACAAAATGAACCAATTTTATTTTAGGTTGTTGAAACAAAAAGGAACCATATTTAGGTTGTAGTCAAGTTGAAAACAATGTAGTAACATTTTTTTTTTTTATCATTGTAGTTGAATCTTTGCAAGGACATATTATATTGTTATAGTGGAGACAAATAAAATAACATATGTTGGCACCGAAATTAGTATGACATGCAAACATAAAATTTGTACTATGGTTGAACATGAAATGCAAACATATAATTAGCGCTATGGTTGAACATGAAATGCAAACATATAATTTGCGCTATGGTTGAACATGAAAAGATAAAGTAGATTTATAATTAGTAACAGTTAATTATAATCATAATTTTAGCGTTATTGGAATGTATGAAATACAGGTATATAATTAACGTTATTGGAATCTATGAAATACATGTATATAACTAGCGTTATTGAAATTTATGAAATGTAGTCATATTTTCACCGTTATTAATTAATATGAATTATAACTTTATTTTTACCGTTGTTAATAAAGATGAATTATAATCATATTTTTACCGTTTTCAATAAAAATAAAGTGTAGTCTTATTTTTACCATTCTTAATAAAATTTAGTTATAAGTTCATTTTTACCGTTGTTAATAAAAACGAGTTATAAGTTTATTTTTACCATTGTTAATAGGAATGAATGGAAAGTTTATATTTTCATGTAATACAAGAACGGTGTAAAAGTTAACAATAAATATGGAAAGTAGATTAGAGATTATCGGTGTTACAAAATATGAATTATGGTTACCCAATTAGCATTAATAGGAGTCATAAACTACAATTTTAACGTTAATGGATTAAGTGATTTATAATTATAAAATTAGTGTTATAAGGAAAAGGTGATTTATAATTATAACATTAGCATTATAAGAAAAAGTGATTTATAGTTTTAGCGTTAATAGCAAAAGAGAATTGTACTCATATTTTTGACGTTATTAATAAAACATAATTTTAGTCATATTTTCACCGTTCTCAATGAAAATGAAAAGAAGTCTTATTTTCACCGTTTGTGTTAAAGTAAGAAATTAAGATTATTTTTACCATTTAAGTAAAAATAAGAATTTAAGATTATTTTCACCATTATGTTGAATTATGAAACTTAGGTTATTTCTAACGTTATTTGAGAAACATGTAAATAATCCTATTTAGAAAAAGAAGTCATGTTTAACATATGAAAATTTAACATGTTTTAAAAAGCATGAAGTCGTATATGAAATGCATAATCAAGAAACCGCATATGAAATAAAAATTCATGTTTAGAGTAGTATTACTGCATATGAAATGAAACATGATTTAGAAGCATGAACCACATATGAAAATTTAACATGTTTTAAAAAGCATGAAGTCGCATATGAAATGCATAATCAAGAAACCGCATATGAAATAAAAATTCATGTTTAGAGTAGTATTACTGCATATGAAATGAAACATGATTTAGAAGCATGAACCGCATATGAAAATTTAACATGTTTTAAAAAGCATGAAGTCGCATATGAAATGCATAATCAAGAAACCGCATATGAAATAAAAATTCATGTTTAGAGTAGTATTACCGCATATGAAATGAAAGCCAAATCTTGAGATAGCGTTAATATATGTATGATATTCAAACATACTTAAGGTTTATGCTACCATATTAAAAATAAATATATTTTTAAGATCATGTTCATATAGTAAAAATGAACATATTTTTGATGTCGTGTCTATATATTGAAATAAGGTCCTTTTTATTTGAAAAGAATTAAACGTTTAAAAGACTTTAATTGTATATATGTTGGCTTTAATGAAATGATATAAAATAAAATATCATTTTTATTTTGTATGATTGTTGAAATAAAAAGAATAAATTGTTGAATTATAAATTCTTTGACACGATTAATGAATGGACGATATATTTATATGCATGAAATGAAGGGACGATATATATATATACATGAAATGACTGGACGATATTTATATTTATAAAAGAATAAATAACGATATAGAATGGTTTGCAAATTTATATATGCGAGAATTATTTGGAAAGTCCGAGTTTACTCTCATTCCAAATAATGATACGACGTTCTAAGAGTTGAAGACGGTGATTGAAGACCGACGATCTTCACATCGAATGGGTATGTTGCTATTGAGACCCATGATGGGAGTAGCTTCCTTGAAGGGGCGACAGTAGTAGCCGTCCGGACGTAGTGTTGATTGCACGGGTTTGGCTTTCGCTCAAACCTAGAGCATAAGCGCGTAAATGGATTGTATGTCTGACATTGTATTCCTTTATACTGTATTCGTTGATCTCTGCTAAACATATATATGTTTGGTGTTTTACACCCTTCTCTGAGACATATGAGCTCAGAGGTTATATGTTGGTAGAAATCAATGGTATGGTATGGATTGACGATGTGGCATGCTAAGATGCATATGATCAAGGCTTTGTTGAAAAGCAGGCCTTGTGGGATGATCAAAGCATAGCCTGTTTAGGCATAGCTTTGTGTATAGCGTGACTTCACGAGCCTCACACACAGTCGGAGTCTAAAACGGGAGAAGGGAACGCAGGGAGAGCATCACGTTTCTTTCTAGCTAGAGTGGTGTCAGTGACCTACCAGCCCTGACATTTTACTTATGTGGATGATGGAATGAGGCGCCTCGGATAGGTCCTATAGGACCGGGGAACGTGTGCTTAGGAATTGCCAATCCTCTAAGCTATATTTGAGGACCGGCCCTACCATTTCCAAGGGTTAACTGCGGGTAATCCTGAGGCATCAGCTAGAGTGTCTCGAATCGGTAAGGAGCTCCTCCCTAGCCTTGACTCAGATGGAAATCCAAATTCCAAATACGACCCTTGCGGTTTTGATTGTATTACTAGTATGGAGGCATAGTATATGGTACCTATGCTTCCTAGGATTGATACATTTACTTTGAAATGTTTTAAAACATATACACACTAATAATAATATCGTTTTTATCGTATCAAGCATGTTTGACCATTATAAGGTAAAACCCTATCCTTCGGTTTGCGTTGCATTGTGTGATGGGACTTGGGTCTTATGATGGTTTCATTTTTCTACAAAGCATTGCGTTGTTTTGACGATTTACTTAAAATATGCACGGTAATCCATTGGAATAAAACCCGTTCCGCTTTAGCAGCGTGGTCCTTGGATTTGCCTTATTACTATTAGTTATATTAGTTAAGAATTCTCACACCAGTCCCACGACTGACCCGTTGTTTGTTTCCACTTTTGCAAACTCGGGTGCCCTCTTTTCCATACGGGCAGTCGAGTAGTTTTTTTTGCAGATATTTATCTCTTTAGCAGGATCCTGGATTGAAGCTCAAAGCTGTGTCCAGAGCATAGAAAAGTCTTCCGCTGTCTTAGTTATTTTATTTCCGCTGCACTGTATTAAAGTAATGTAAAATTATCTTCCGCTGTAAATTTATTTAATGTACTCTGATATATATATTCTGTACTCTGATGTAACATTTATTATAATGTTATAAAAGTCTGCTGTTATTGTTCTGATGTTGTTGTATTCCCAAAGTTAAAGTATTCGTGGATTTCCGACCTTTGGGTCAGACTTGTGTGGTTTATGGTCGATCCAAAGAGCGGGAATTTACGGGTCTTTACAGTTGGTATCAGAGCTCTGGTTAGCTCAAATCTTTGGGGTACAACTCGTTAGAACTAAACAAAAGACTCATCAGAGATTGGATTAGTAATATCCAATAAGAATACTCATTAGAGATAGGATCAGCAGTATCCTAGAATGAGAATACTCATTAGAGATGGGGTTAGTAATGCCCTAGAATGAGTTCAGAGTGATAAGCTTGTAATTAGCGTATTTTTGATTATATATAATCTATTTTTGAAAATAAGATTTTTGAATATATAAAAGTATATATATATTTGATAAGTTAGTCAACAAATGAAATTAATAAAAGTAAAATTAAAATTTAGTTAGTTAATTAAACAACTTTTTAGCTTAGTTCCTTTTCGAGGCCGAAAAGTTTTTAAGTGGGGGAGACTGTAACAACCCTGAATTTTGGAGCTAATTTAAAATTTATTTTAAGTAATTTTAATGAGTTTTGGCTATTTAAAATAAATTTTTTAAAATAGTAACGGAAAAAAAATTAAGATAGGAAGTCAAAATGCTTTGGAATAGTGGCAAAGGAGACGTAATAGTCTAGCAGAGTCAACCAAAAAGGTGAGTTATGATGCATGGCAGTGGATCAGTGGCGATCAAGCGTAATGAATCATCATTATTTTTTTTAAAACTTATTTTTAAGTTGCAAGATTAGCAAGCAATTTGTATTTGTGTTTTTATAAAAACAAATATGCTATTAACTTATTATATTCTCTGCTCATATGAAAATAAATAAAATTATACATGAGCTATAACTTTATTAATGTTCGTGACCACCATTTTATACCAATATTGTTTTCGAATTGTATATGTATCTATGATGAAAATGGTAGATAATAACAATTCAATTCTAAGATATCTAGGAATATGTAGTGTACAAGATTTAGCATGCATTTAAAGCATTTATTTGGCATTACCATTTTTATATCTCATTTATGGTGCTGGCAGTTCTGTGCTTATTAAATTTAAATTACGACAATTTTGGTATCTTTTGGAAAAGAAAAAAAATCATTTTCTCCCTATATGTCTTGAGGTGATAATAAGTAGTGAACATTTATAATATTAGGATATTAGGTGAGAATTCTTTTATTTGTAATAAATAAGAGATGCATGTTAATGAAAAGGAATAACTACTCTTTTTCTCTCTTTCCCTTTTTGAAATTCTGAAATGGCATGTATTAATTAATATACTTATAAAAAAAATTAATTATTAAAGTATATTTCGACATTGTCTTTAAATATATTAATATATGCATTGATTAGAAAATATGTTAACTTATATTGATTTGTGAACATGTCATTAATTTAGTAAACATGACATTTGACATTGATTATAAGTATTAAGTATGCTAATATAAGCATTAATTAGGAAAATATATTCAATTGAGAATATGTCATTGACATTAATTTAGAGAATATGTACATGTAAATTTGAGAAACATATAAATTTACTATTTACACATATTTGAATATATACCACTAGTTAGACATTATATTGTTATAAATATATTAAATTTCTTTCTTATGTTTGTAACGTACATTAATTACTAATTTACGTACATTAATTTTTGCTGTAACGTACATAAATTAAAATTGTAATATAGATTGATTGTTATCAAATTATTTATTGTTTATTTCCTTATATATTTTTATATATATTAATTTCATGCTTTTGTTTCCAATAAACTATATTTTCAAGTTTTAAAATTCAAACATTCATGTATGCACATATACGCATAAGCTATTAATTTAACTTAATTCCAACTCTCATATATCAACATACAGTTATTTTTGTGAAAATAAATTAATTAAAATAAAGAATACGGTATATATACAGGCATAATACGTATAACCCTTATCCTCTTCTCAGCCGCCTCCCTCTATTTCAATGGCCTTCACCGCTCCCTCCTTCCTCGATTAAATTCTTCCCATCCAAAGCGAATTAGAATCCAAACTCCATCCCGTACTGAAGCTCTTCTCTTCCTCTCCATTCTCATACAGTCGGATCTCACCTAGTGCCACCATTCCCTCGAACGGCGCACACAAACCCGCCGCCTATCAGCGCACGCCGCCGGCTCCACAGGCCACCACCGAGCCCCGCCGTGCTAGGCGCACGTGGGCCACTCCAAGGTTGTCCTTCTCCAACTGACGGCGCTCCAAACCATTGATCCTACCTCCGGCAATCGACAGTCAAAATTTTGAACACAATTGTGTTTATCACGGCCAAATTTTGAAAGGTAGACGAAGAGGAATATTCCCTTTTGATTCCTTTTTTCTCTAACTTAAATGAATCGTAACTCATTCGTTTTAGCTCAGAATTTGACGAATTCGGAAGCATTGAAATCGTAACAGCAAATAGAACGTGTTGAGACTGACTGGAGTTGATTCTGGGCTGTTTGGAATTTGGACAAAAATCGCAAAACGGTGAGATATTCTAAACTTTTAATTAAATCTAAATTTAATTATTTTCTCTTGCCTTAAAAATCTTTGGATAAGCATGTTTATGTGAGAATTATCTGAAATGTATGTATGTATGATAATAATGGAATTGCATTGCTGTTTTTGTTGTGATGATGTTCATATGAATTGCAATGTTCTGATTGTATGTGTTGACTTGGGTATATATTATCCTATTTGAATCATCGATTGAATGGATTGGAATAAATAAATTGGTTGTGGCATAACTTGAATAGTAGTTGATTTTTGATGACATTGGTTATTTAAACCAAAAAGGTTGGATTTTTATTTTATTATTAAAGTCAAAAAGATTTGTTTTTATTATAAAAGATAATAACTTTTGGTTTTGTTACAAAGATCATAACTTTATTTTTATATATAAAAGATGAAACCTTTGTTTTATTTTTATAAATGAAATCTTTGTGTTTAGGTTAAAATATAAAACCTTTATTTTTATAAATGAAAACTTTGTGTTTGTAAAAATAAAAACTTTATTGTGTTTTATTTATTTATTTATTAAAGGTGAAAACCTTGTTTTGTTTATTGAAGATGAAGACTGTAGTTTTGAAATGAAAGATTAAAACTTTATTTTATAAGATTGAAACTTTAATTTCTTTTTATCTGTTTTTGTTGAAACATTAAGAATGAAACTAATGTTTTGTTTTTGTTGAAATATTTGGAATCAAATTATTGGTTTGTTTTGTTGAAACATTATGAACCAACTTATTGTTTTGCTTTGTTGGAATTATGAATCAACTCATTTTATTGAAACAAATTATAAACATTTATTTGTCTTGTTGAAATAAAGTAAAAACTTTTACTTGTTTATTGAAATGAAAGCTATAACTTTTATTTTTATTCTATTTTGTTGAAACAAAATACAACCTTTTTATTCAATTTGGTTGAAACAAAATATGAACCTTTATCTTGATTTTATTGAAACAAAGCTTGAACTTAATTTGTTTCATTGAAAACAAAATGAACCAATTTTATTTTAGGTTGTTGAAACAAAAAGGAACCATCTTTAGGTTGTAGTCAAGTTGAAAACAATGTAGTAACATTTTTTTTTATCATTGTAGTTGAATCTTTGCAAGGACAAATTATATTGTTATAGTGGAGACAAATAAAATAACATATGTTGGCACCGAAATTAGTATGACATGCAAACATAAAATTTGTACTATGGTTGAACATGAAATGCAAACATATAATTAGCGCTATGGTTGAACATGAAATGCAAACATATAATTTGCGCTATGGTTGAACATGAAAAGATAAAGTAGATTTATAATTAGTAACAGTTAATTATAATCATAATTTTAGCGTTATTGGAATGTATGAAATACAGGTATATAATTAACGTTATTGGAATTTATGAAATACATGTATATAACTAGCGTTATTGAAATTTATGAAATGTAGTCATATTTTCACCGTTATTAATTAATATGAATTATAACTTTATTTTTACCGTTGTTAATAAAGATGAATTATAATCATATTTTTACCGTTTTCAATAAAAATAAAGTGTAGTCTTATTTTTACCATTCTTAATAAAATTTAGTTATAAGTTCATTTTTACCGTTGTTAATAAAAACGAGTTATAAGTTTATTTTTACCATTGTTAATAGGAATGAATGGAAAGTTTATATTTTCATGTAATACAAGAACGGTGTAAAAGTTAACAATAAATATGGAAAGTAGATTAGAGATTATCGGTGTTACAAAATATGAATTATGGTTACCCAATTAGCATTAATAGGAGTCATAAACTACAATTTTAACGTTAATGGATTAAGTGATTTATAATTATAAAATTAGCGTTATAAGGAAAAGGTGATTTATAATTATAACATTAGCATTATAAGAAAAAGTGATTTATAATTTTAGCGTTAATAGCAAAAGAGAATTGTACTCATATTTTTGACGTTATTAATAAAACAGAATTTTAGTCATATTTTCACCGTTCTCAATGAAAATGAAAAGAAGTCTTATTTTCACCGTTTGTGTTAAAGTAAGAAATTAAGATTATTTTTACCGTTTAAGTAAAAATAAGAATTTAAGATTATTTTCACTATTATGTTGAATTATGAAACTTAGGTTATTTCTAACGTTATTTGAGAAACATGAAAATAATCCTATTTAGAAAAAGAAGTCATGTTTAACATATGAAAATTTAACATGTTTTAAAAAGCATGAAGTCGTATATGAAATGCATAATCAAGAAACCGCATATGAAATAAAAATTCATGTTTAGAGTAGTATTACTGCATATGAAATGAAACATGATTTAGAAGCATGAACCGCATATGAAAATTTAACATGTTTTAAAAAGCATGAAGTCGCATATGAAATGCATAATCAAGAAACCGCATATGAAATAAAAATTCATGTTTAGAGTAGTATTACTGCATATGAAATGAAACATGATTTAGAAGCATGAACCACATATGAAAATTTAACATGTTTTAAAAAGCATGAAGTCGCATATGAAATGCATAATCAAGAAACCGCATATGAAATAAAAATTCATGTTTAGAGTAGTATTACCGCATATGAAATGAAAGGCAAATCTTGAGATAGCGTTAATATATGTATGATATTCAAACATACTTAAGGTTTATGCTACCATATTAAAAATAAATATATTTTTAAGATCATGTTCATATAGTAAAAATGAACATATTTTTGATGTCGTGTCTATATATTGAAATAAGGTCCTTTTTATTTGAAAAGAATTAAACGTTTAAAAGACTTTAATTTTATATATGTTGGCTTTAATGAAATGATATAAAATAAAATATCATTTTTATTTTGTATGATTGTTGAAATAAAAAGAATAAATTGTTGAATTATAAATTCTTTGACACGATTAATGAATGGACGATATATTTATATGCATGAAATGATGGGACGATATATATATACATGAAATGAATGGACGATATTTATATTTATAAAAGAATAAATAACGATATAGAATGGTTTGCAAATTTATATATGCGAGAATTATTTGGAAAGTCCGAGTTTACTCTCATTCCAAATAATGATACGACGTTCTAAGAGTTGAAGACGGTGATTGAAGACCGACGATCTTCACATCGAATGGGTGTGTTGCTATTGAGACCCATGATGGGAGTAGCTACCTTGAAGGGGCGACAGTAGTAGCCGTCCGGACGTAGTGTTGATTGCACGGGTTTGGCTTTCGCTCAAACCCAGAGCATAAGCACGTAAATGGATTGTATGTCTGACATTGTATTCCTTTATACTGTATTCGTTGATCTCTGCTAAACATATATCTGTTTGGTGTTTTACAACCTTCTCTGAGACGTATGAGCTCAGAGGTTATATGTTGGTAGAAATCAATGGTATGGTATGGATTGACGATGTGGCATGCTAAGATGCATATGATCAAGGCTTTGTTGAAAAGCAGGCCTTGTGGGATGATCAAAGCATAGCCTGTTTAGGCATAGCTTTGTGTATAGCGTGACTTCACGAGCCTCACACACAGGCGGAGTCTAAAACGGGAGAAGGGAACGCAGGGAGAGCAGCACGTTTCTTTCTAGCTAGAGTGGTGTCAGTGACCTACCAGCCCTGACATTTTACTTATGTGGGTGATGGAATGAGGCTCCTCGGATAGGTCCTATAGGACCGGGGAACGTGTGCTTAGGAATTGCCAATACTCTAAGATGTATTTGAGGACCGGCCCTGCCATTTCCAAGGGTTAACTGCGGGTAATCCTGAGGCATCAGCTAGAGTGTCTCGAATCTGTAAGGAGCTCCTCCCTAGCCTTGACTCAGATGGAAATCCAAATTCCAAATACGACCCTTGCGGTTTTGATTGTATTACTAGTATGGAGGCATAGTATATGGTACCTATGCTTCCTAGGATTGATACATTTACTTTGAAATGTTTTAAAACATATACACACTAATAATAATATCGTTTTTATCGTATCAAGCATGTTTGACCATTATAAGGTAAAACCCTATCCTTCGGTTTGCGTTGCATTGTGTGATGGGACTTGGGTCTTATGATGGTTTCATTTTTCTATAAAGCATTGCGTTGTTTTGACGATTTACTTAAATTATGCACGGCAATCCATTGGAATAAAACCGGTTCCGCTTTAGCGGCGTGGTCCTTGGATCTTCCTTATTACTATTAGTTATATTAGTTAAGAATTCTCACACCAGTCCCACGACTGACCCGTTGTTTGTTTCCACTTTTGCAAACTCGGGTGCCCTCTTTTCCACATGGGCAGTCGAGTAGTTTTTTTTGCAGATATTTATCTCTTTAGCAGGATCCTGGATTGAAGCTCAAAGCTGTGTCCAGAGCATAGAAAAGTCTTCCACTGTCTTAGTTATTTTATTTCCGCTGCACTGTATTAAAGTAATGTAAAATTATCTTCCGCTGTAAATTTATTTAATGTACTCTGATATATATATTGTGTATTCTGATGTAACATTTATTATGATGTTATAAAAGTCTGTTGTTATTGTTCTGATGTTGTTGTATTCCCAAAGTTAAAGTATTCATAGATTTCCGACCTTTGGGTCAGACTTGTGTGGTTTATGGTCAATCCAAAGAGCGGGAATTTACGGGTCTTTACAGGTAACGTGCAAGCGAAATATTTAGATTTGTTATATATAGCAGGGTGAAATCAAGTAAGTGTAAAATATATTAAGATATTAGGAACATTCCTATGCATGATTAGTGGCGTGAACAAATAAACGAAATATACAGTGAACATAATAAGAAATAAAACACAAGAAAATCATGCAAGCTAAGATTTCACAAGCTAATTGCAAAAAAAAGTTGCCCAGTACGAAGGCAGGAAAAACAAAAAATCCAAAGTGGCAAGCAATCAAAATATTAACTATTATATTTAGTTAAATTACAAAAGTTAATAAATTTGAATCAATATGTAATCGTGAGTAAATACTCACATTAAATCAGCCAAGAGGACGCATGCAAGAGATGAAGCTAACGGCAGGGGAGAACTGCTATTTCAATTCTAGTGCGGTGCTGGGCTTCGACAATGGCCACTTTAATTGAGGACGAACTAGCCTTTGATTTGAGGGGAAGGAATAAATTTTTTAAAAGCGCAGAACTAAAGAGGAAGAAAATGCAAGAGAAGTTAGAAGATGAGAGAAAACGTATGTGAACATAAAAGGATGAGTTGGTTTATAAAAAAAAGAAGGGGAGCAGGAAAATTGGAAAGAACGTGGTGAATCACCTATTGACATGCTTTTTGGTGAAAACAATTGCACAAGAATTCTCTGGCTAGCAGACCGCTCAAGCACGAAGAAAGTCATCTGAGAACACGAAGCAATTTGGTTGAAGTCGCAATACAAATGTAGAATGGTCCGAAAGTCCTAATAGATGACCTTTTTTGGGTTCGAAGACATCAATTACGGTGCATCGCATGGTAACTCTTGTAGCCCTCTGAATCAGCTCCATATATAGCTTTTGTTAGACCAAAACAGACTTACGGTTTGGAAGTTACGCCCATTTCTGTGAGGACGCGCAGAATCGGAATAACTTGAAAACTTGGATTTTGGAATTGGCAAAACCCCGAATTGGATGAGAGGTCTCGGATCGGAGGTCTCAGGTCGGATCGGACCCAATTCGACCCTTCTTCCTGATGAAGCAACTTCACACTAGAATCTTTGGCACGAGCATCATTGGATCAAATCCGAGATGAGACGTAACCCGACCCGGCCCGCCTTGCAACTACGCGCATCATGTCTTCAGTTTGAAGGCACAACATTAGTTCGGTTCGCCCCTACTCGATTCGACCCGCGTTGGACTGCTCCTAGACAGAAGCTTTGACCTATTCCTAAGGAGCAACAGCCTCCTACTTGCAAGGACCAACTTCCACATGGCATAGCACGACTTGGAGAGGATTTCTCCATTATTTCCACTTCGTTTAGGGATTCTTGGGATGCGTGCAACTTGGCATCAGACTCGTAGCCCTCTACGGCTATAAATACACCACTTGAATGCAAGGCACTAACCCCTCAAGGCTTCCACCATTGTTCTACGCAAGGTCATTACTCAATATAGAAGACGAACATCATAATATAACACGAGGATTTCATGTACAATCTTAGAATTTTTTAGGTCTTTTCATTATAAACACGAGGACTCCATTTATAAACTGAGAGAATTATACTTATAACTTCTAAGGATTTAAGAAGAGATAAAGTGGACGTAGGCTTGGTTTGAGCCAAACCACTATAAAAATTTTGTGTCCTCCTGTTATTTACTGTTTTCTGCATTCTATGATCTCTGATTTGTGATTGTGAGGACTTCACGCTGCATTTGGGTGTTAGTACCAAATTTTGATCTAACATTTTGGCACGCCAGGTAGGGGACACACAATACTACTTCTTCTACTAGCTTGAAAGGAATCAGATTGCTTGGCTTCTAAATATATGGCCAAACGAAAATTTCCACATGTTGAGGATAAAGGCACAAGGAACGAGGCAAGTCAAGAGACTTCCTCTCATGAAAACCCATCTGCATACCTGACAAGAGAAGAGATGGATGGCGTTCTCGCTGAATTGAAGAGCCAGATGGCAAGGCAAGATGAACTCCTTCAGAAACAACAAAACATGATGAATGAGTTCTTTGCTCAAATGGATGGAAGGCCGAGAAACAACATACAACTTGCAGGAGATGGCTTGGAATCAGCCTAGCAGGAGCAACAAACCGAGTTGGTACGGACCCGATCCGAGCTGGAGATTGCTCACATCCGAATGAGCTCGGGGCCAATCCCCTTCAACAACTTGCAGATCTGACCTTCAACATTTCAAATGGAAAAGTCGTTAGGAAAACAGGCCACACTCGGCCAACATCTACTCCTGTTCGACTGGACAATAGGGAAACTGGAACAATACGACTCCAAGACAGAGCATATCTGGCCGATGATAACTGACCGATTTGGGTCGGCTACCATGAACCAGATCGGTTCGGTATCCCCTATCCACTAGCCGCAGGAACCACCGATCCGAATCAAATGCCTTTCCAAGCACCACATACATTTCCAAACTCTTCTGGACCTAACACTGGGGGAACCAGCTCTGATTTGAGCAGTTTGCAACAAATATTTGAAGGCGGTCGGCTTGCCAATCTCATTGACTGCCTCTCGATAGGTCGCACTTATCAGAATGACGTGGATGACGTCAATCATACTCCGTTCGCACAAGAAATCAGGAATTCTCCCAATCCCATAGATATCAAACTTCCAGTTCGGGAGCCTTACAATAGCAGGACCAATCCTACTGTGCACCCGATACGATACAAAAGACATGTGGAAGTTCAATCGGAATTGGAAATCGTTATGGAAAAATGTTTTCCTCTCTTTCTGACTGGTATAGCTGTTATGTGGGTTCGGTAGCTGGCACCAGAGTCAATCAACAGGGGGAACAAGCTAGTTGCTCGCTTTGTTGAACAGTTTCGGGTCCACATATTTCGACCCAAGAATGTCATGTCCCTCACTTCGATCAAGCAGAGACCTAGCAAAACTCTGCGTTCATTCCTTCTGAGATTCAATGTTGCAGTAGCATCTATTGATAGAAATGAACCATCTACGGTACTGATGGCTGTAGTATCATGGTTTTTGGATACATCGAAGTTCAAAACCTCTTTGTACCACGACCCACTGCTAGATCTCGGCGAATTCTATTTTGAAGCAGAACGATTTCTGCTTGAGGAAGACGCAAAATCCGAGAAGGATGTTCTTGATGTCAACATGCTTAAAGGCAGAGCACAGTCTGACTCTAGAAAAGGCAATGACAAGGGAAAAGGAACAACCGCTGCAAAGAATGATTGCAACGCTCAGCCCCTGAGAGGGACCAGATATGAAAATTACACTGAACGCAATTCAACCTTGACTGACATCTACATGGATACAGGAGGTGCAACCTCCTATCCAAGGCCTCCCAAGAAGGATCCAATGCTAGCACAGTGTTACTCCGGAAGACATTGCATATTTCATGACGTAGATGGTTATAAAACTAATGATTGCAGGCATTTGCGAGATTTGATTGAGGATCGGGTCAGATTAGGATAGTTGCCCGAGTACGTCACACAACCAATAGTACTTGCATCAACCTCGCGGCTGCCACCACCTATCCCCCAATGAGGGAATGATCCTGGATCGAGCAATCGTGGGATTATCATTAACTGATCCCACTCAGCAGTTCTCTTTAGTTTACCAGACTCCGGTCCATTGTTTATGCTTCTTTTCAGGCTTTTAGGCAACTTCTCACCCTTCTTTTCTTTGTCTACATGTAATAAAACCAGCCACATCAGCCCACAAGCACGGAACCGGCTTGTGACCTCCAGTCGTGTCCGGCTAACGACTGCTGTACTTTCTTAATTAGTAATAAGCTTTGAGCTCTGGCTTCCAACTGGACCCGTCGAGTATAAACAAATTTTCATAGCATATCCTCGATCGAGTTATGCCGTCGTCGAGCTTTATTAGCATTTCCTTGGTCGTCTTACTCAGGTAAGGCCATCATGGACCCTTATTAGCATTTAATTGATCATCTTACCTTGGTAAGGCCGTCTTGGAACTCATTAGCATTTCCTTGGTCTTCTTACTCCTATGAGGCTGTCTCGGAGCCTTTCTTGCATTGTTTGTCTTATCTCTTACTGGTATAGACTTCTGGATTTGTCAAATTATTCATAACAGATCTTCCTTTAACTATCAAGATATAGGGGTGAATATGTTGACTCGCTTTTTGGTAAAAGCCATCGCATGAGAATTCTTTGGTTAGAAGCCCGCTCAAGCATGGAGAACGTCATTTGAAAACATAAAGCAATTTGATTGAAGTCGCATCACAAATGCAGAATGGCTGGAACGTCCTAATAGATAACCTCTTCCAGTTTCAAAAACATCCATTATGGTGCCATGCACAGTTACTCTTGTAACCATCTTAATTAGCTTCAAGTAGAGATTTTGTTTGGCTAAAACTGACTTACGGTTTGGAAGTTATGCCTATTTTCGTGAACGCGCGCAGAATCGGAATAACTTGAAAACTTGGAGTTTGGCATAAGAAAAACCCCGGATCGGATCAGAGGTCTCGATCGTATAGTACCCAATTCGACCCTTCTTCATGACAAAGCAGCTTCATACTAGAATCTTTGGCACAAGCATCGTCAGATCGTATCGGAGATGAAACCCAATCCGACCCGACTTGCAACCGGGTGCGTCATGTCTTCGGTATGAAGGCTCCAAATCGATTCGGTTCGCTTTACTCGATCCAACCCACGTTGGAATGCTCCTAGACAATTGCTTTGACCTATTCTTAAGAAGCAACCATCTCCTACTTGCAAGGACCGACTTCCACATGGCATAGCACGAATTGGAGAGGATTTCTCTACTACTTCCACTTCATTTCGGGATTCTTGGGATAAGTGCCATGTGGCATCCGACCCAGAGCCTCTGTATGGCTATAAATACACCACTTGAAGGCAAAATTAGGGATCTTTTTGTCACTAACTCCTAATGGCTTCCACCATTCTTCTACGCAAGGTCATTGCTTAATATAGAATCGAAGCTGAACTTTGTAATATAACACGAGGATTTCCTGTATAATCATAGAATTTCTTAGGTCTTTTCATTGTAAACACGAGGACTCCATGTATAGACTGGGAGAACTGTACTTATAATTTCTGAGATTTAAGAAGAGATAAAGTGGATGTGGGCTTTGTTTGAGCCAAACCACTATAAAAACTTCGTGTGTCTCTTGTTATTTACTTTTTTCTGTATTTTGTGATATGTGATTTGTGGTTGTAAGTACTTCAAAGTGCATTTGGGTGTTAGTACCAAATCTTAGTCTAACATCACCACTCCAATTATAATGTTGGAATATGCCTCTTCGTTCACCGACTCTAGACTAAGTGTATGGTTTTTAATGCTATATCTTCTTTTCCCTTTTTTTCCTTTTTTTTTGAACATTGCATTTCTCTCTTTCTAATTTTTTATATAAAAACGTGGCTTACTTATGGATGATAATAATGCAAGCATGTGGGATCGCATGCAACACAGAATGTTTGAAAATGGAAAAAAATGTATGGCAAGGTAGTCACGTTGGTTACACTTTATTTAGTTGTTTTGTCCTTATATGTTGAAGTTCAGGACTATTAACATGAGGTGGTTTGTTTTTGGAAAATAATAATGATGGGAAAGAAATTAATATAATGAAGGGAAATAAATAAATACATAAAGGAATTAAATGAATGTGTAATTAATGGAGAATTAAATTGGAGAGAAAGGAGCTAGTGAATCTTGGAAAAGTAGAAAAAAGAAGAGGAAAGAAAAAAGAAGAGGAAAGAAAATAAACTTGCAAGAAATGCGAATGAGCAAAGAAATTACGTGTATGATTTATTTGATTATTAATGTCAACATTTAATTTCATGAACAATACTATTCAAAACTTACTTTGTATATCATTGCCACCTCATTTCGTTACAATTTCTCATGTACAATTTAAAATGGAAACATTAATTAATTTGTTATCATTTATCCTAAAACTTCAATATTAATGTTTTTAAACAAAAAAAGAAGATTCGACTACTATTTTCTTTTATTATCAATAGTTCACAGTTAATTTCTGAAATATAAATACAATTTGATAACAATCCCAATTGTTATAAATTAACATTTATCTAATAACAAATTGTTATTTATTATAAATTATTTGTAATCGTTCATAAATAACATCATAAAATATAACTTAAAACCACGTTAACTTCAATAATTAAATTTATTAAATGACTTAAATGCTCGAAATTTACGGGATGTTACAACATCCCCCACTCAGAACTTTTCGTCTTCGAAAAGAAGAGAGAATGTTAAAAATATGCTTATGTATACAACAAAATATTCTTACTTATCCAAATTTTGCAAAGTTTGGAATAAAATAAATTAAAGGAATTTTAATATGAAAATTCATCCTTACATTATTAATTAAATTCATTCGTTATAAATCTATTTATTAAATTCATAGTCGTTATTTCAAACACTTTTATTGAAGTTCGAGTTTTCTTATAATCACAACTTAATTAATTTATAACAAAGTTAAATTCTGAAAATTAGGATTCTTGTGTTTGAAATTAACTTTTGAAATCTAAAAAAAGTATTTTATTAAAAATCCAAAGCTATTATGTTTCTCAAGACATTCAAAACTTTTCTTTCTTAGTTTATTATGTTGGAGTTATATATATTTAATTGCAAGTTATTGATTTGTTATTTAATGTTTGAAAATACTTGATAACTCGAAGTTTAACAAGTTTATTGACGTTAGGCGTACGCTGGCTAGGCACATGACTAAAATATCTAAGGACTAAATATACTTGTTTCAACTCCCAGTGAAAATACTTAAAACATTTAAAATAGATATGGAAAATACGTTCGCCCATGGATTGCGGTTACTTGGCAGTTACGCTACTATCCTAGTAGAATCGCTTGTAACCATAGGTATCACACACCTCGAATTTCACCATGGTTGTTGCCATAGATTGCAGTTACATGGCGGTTACGACCACTATCTCAGTGGAAACGCTCGTAAGCGTAGACTTCGAGTCCCTCGAATTACACTAGAACAGATAAGTAATAATAATCAATGTGATCCCACCGAGTGAGATTCCAATATCAGTGGATACTCCAATCAACAGAGCACCAACGTAGCTATGGTTTTCAATTTTTAAATTTCAATGGAAGGCACTTCCCATATCTTCATTTGGAAAACATACATACTAAATATATAGTACTTTATTTCACGTTTCACATATATCGCAATTACATAAATATCAATTTACATAAGATTTTCTTTTCAAATCACATTTTCTAACATATCATTCTCATATAAATTATATCATATAAGATTGTTATTTCAATCAATTAACTTCCAGATCAGTGGGTTTCAAATTAATCTCATACTTATATAAGTCATATAAAATTCAAACATTTCAAATCACAATATTCATAGGTCGATAAATCTTTAAACTTTTCATTTCAATATCAGTTTACTTTTGATTTCACAATTGATTTGAATATTTAATATCATTTCAAATATAGTCCATATTGACAATCAATTAATTTTTAAAAACTTTCGATTTGGGTTACATATCATAAATATCATTATTTAATTGAATATTAATATTCAAGCATTTCTTATCAATATATCTCTTCAAGATGTATAGTTACACTATCCTAATACATAGGATAACCATTCGACTAAACTCGAGAATCAGTTCCATATTTTCTTTCAATCATTCAAAATATACAAATATATTTGCATATCAAATTATGCTTCACAAATCAAGCATTGTTTGAATAAGAAAAATAAGTTGCAAGTCTACCAAAGTGGTTTCCCTCACTTTGAGACTCGAGGATAAATTCAAGTGAAGTAAAATTATCATTGAAATTATTTTCTAGCGACAGAAGTGTGTTCTCTATTTATACATTTTCCTTTTGGAAAATATTTCAGTAGATTACCTCAAACATTTTTATTTGAACATACTTTTATATACTACTAGTCATTTTCTTCAAAACATTGAAAATCAATTTACAAATATTAAGAATCAAATTCTCAAATTTTAGTCAAATGATCTCCTTAGTTTTAACTAAATCGATATGTGATTTTTTTCACAATATACATTTCATGTTTCATCAATGGTTTAACATTTGTAATTTATTAACCTGAATACCAGTTATCACCGATTAGTATGTCTTAAATATGCTACAATAAAGACAATTATCAATTTACCCTTACGAATATATTCTTCGAGAATACGTAACTTTCTTTATATTTAACATCTATATTTTCTATACGGAATTTATGTAATAAAACTCATTTGTCGGAATTCAAAAAAAAAAATCATTTTTCTAAACCATTAAGGGATTTCAAAATACTTAATTCAATACTAGATTTGTTAATCATATTCATACTATATTACTAAACAATTTACAGAATATAACTTGATTCAATCAATTTAGTTAATACACTATACTTACATTTTCCAAATAATTTACAAAACATAACCTTACTTACGAAGGCTAATTTAGATTCCTATTCAATTCAAATGATATTTTATTTGTTATACAAATTCATTTAGGTCTCATTTACTTCCAATAGTTTGTTTGGTTCCAATTTTTTTTTATATATGCTCAAATTTATTTTTACTTATTTCTCATCATAAGATTTAAAAATTTCAAAATACTTCATATTTCAAATTAACTTATATTCCAAAATATTTTGTTTCAATTCAATTTATACTTCTGAACAAACATTATATCCAAATTAATTTATATTCTCAAAACTTTATACTCTAAATCAAATTCTATTTTCAAGGCACTTTATATCTCAAATTGATCTATTTCTCAAAATTCTTTATACCAAATTACTTTATTTTTTAATCGATTTATATTTCTAAAAACATAATATTTTCAAGTTAATATACACATCAAAAGTACTTTATAATTTCAATTCGAAAATATTTAAAAAAAATATTTAAATTTTCATAATATGTTGTCCTTGGAGATTCTGGTGACAATTCTTGTTAAACCCCACAGTTAAGCTTTGCATAAACTAAAGACCTGATACCAACTATAATGACCTGCCTTTTTTTGACCACTTCAAGTCGGTAGTTAAACCAACTTAAATTGCTCGAAATGATAGATTGTTATTGCTTATGAGATTTAACAGAGTCAATACACAAAATCACAGAACATAATAACATGCAGCAAAATAATTTTACAAAAATATCAGAGTTCTACAATATTTTAAAAAAAAAATTAAGAAGACCAAAAGCAGGAGTCTTGGTCACTCTGTAACTTCAATAACTGAAATCTTTAAATCTGCAACACTCGTATCTGACATGAGTGTTTCATGCAAGAACATAAAACACTCGAGTCAGGATTAATCATTATTCAAGTAAATTAACTTCAACAAAACAAAATATAATAATTAATTCTAATATCAAATATATCATATGTAAAATAAATAGTTGTGTGGATCTACTCACTAACAGCTTAAAATTGTAGCAGTGTCTATTCAAATTAGTTTAAACTAGGTGCAAATCTAGTGTAACATCAGTTGAATATCAAGTATAATATCTGCACTCATCAGTTATTATTTCAGGACAAATGGACATGGAAGCCTGCATGTACACATATGTATATGTATACGTGTGCACTACCCCAACTTCCCAGGTACCATGATAAAACAAATGCAATGAAGTTCAATATGGTGTGCGCAAATAACAGCAAAATAGGCAATGTAAATATACACAAAATAGTGCATTTAAAGGCAAATAACAACATAGTTGCATATAAACATACTGGCCAAATAAAATGCAATTTTCATAATGTCCGCATGTAATTGACTCATGCATATATTTCACAACATGATGCAGCGGGTGACAAAACAATGCACAAGTTTTCTTTTTAAATATATATATATATATATAACATATTTCAGGTCTCAAAACATGCATAATATATCTACTCTTACAAACTAAAGTTATAATATGAAGTATAATATACAAAAAAGGCAAAAAATAAGCTTCTAGGTTCCTATGCATATGTATCCACCCACACGCACCAAGATATATAATCAAAGCATAATGCACAAAGGTGCAACAATAATTAACAAGTTACTGGGATGCTTAGTCATCGATTAGAACGTGTTTAACTGTCATCAAATAAAATTTCATGTAATTCAGTTATATATATATATATGTATGTATGTATGTATGTATGTATGTGTGTGTGTATGTGTGTGTGTACATATATATATGTATATATACTATAAAAATGATAATCCAAAACAATTTGTATTTTCATTTCCAAATTAATGTTCCGGAGGTATACCTGACATTCTAAGTCTAAATTTTGACTTCTCTATACATGTCCATCCTATTCAAAAACAATTGTCTTACTTTATGCTTTACACTGATCATTAATTAATTATTTGTATGATTATTGTAACACCCCGTAAGTTTAAAATATTAAAATTAACAAATTAAAGAATACTTAATTTTTAGATGAAGAATTAAGGAAACGGGCTGCGCCATAGCGTTCGTCTCAGAATTCTGCTTAGGATAGAGTCTGAGTTCGCGCAAATCGAATAACGTATGGAGAAGTTATAAGCCTTTGAAGTTTGTATGCGCATAAGGAAGAATATAAATAAATAAAATAATTTTAGAACCTTCAAAAATTGTTCAAAAATAAAAATCCAACCAAAGCGGGTTGAGCGGGAAAATTCCCGCTCGTGGGTGTTGACCCCCCTAAGGGGGTGTCGACCCCACTCCCCCACATAGGTAGATCTTGGCAGAATTCGTTTTATGTACCAGGACTTGATACTAGGTCTGGTTCAGTGGTTCTATGCTATAAATATGGTGCCCTATTCTCCTATTTTCTTTATTGGAGATCATGAAGGCCATATGCTGTCAGGTTGCAAACTGAAACAAAATCAAATTCTACAACAATGGTTTAGCTAATCAAATTCAGAATTCATAATTCATATCTATTCTCTCTCAATTCTCTAAACCTAACGCTATGAGTTTCTAGTCACTTATAGGTTTAAATAAAAAATAGTAAATTATGAAAGACTATGAATTGGATATGTTGTAAAGTATGAATCTATGCCAGTATTAAATCTTATACTACGTAGATCTTGATAGATCTATTTCTGTAGATCTAATATAATTGTGGTTATTCCATGATGTTGCCTATGTAGATCATGATAGATCTAATTCTCTAGATCTGATGCAATTGTTGATATACTATGATGTTGCCTTTATGGATCTTGATTTGTAACTACATTGTGGTAAATGTAAATCTATTAATCTTGACAGTCGCAACATTGGTTAGATCTAATTTTGTATGTAAATCACCTTTCATGTTGCGATCAACTTAGATATGTTGTAAGTTGGACATATTTAGATCTAAACATGCTATTATCATGTTTTATTCTAGATCCACTTTATGATCATGTTTTAGGCTATATCCATTTTGTGATCATATCTTATGCTATGATAGATATATCTCTCGATATCCAATTCAATTGTGATTATTCTAGTATGTTATTTTTGTTTCATTTGGATAGATCAAATCATTTATGTGAACCATGAACATATGCCACCTTGAATTGATTAGGAGTGGATCCACATCTTTATCTTAATTGTAACCTCTATGATGTGGATTTGGGTAGATCTATTTATAAACCTTTAGATCTAAACCTTATTTAGATCTAATTTAATCAATTAGATCTAAAGCATGTGGACATTTTATGTAGAGCTAAAGCAATATTTATGTTAGATCCCGTTATGATGATGATTACATGTTCATGACAATATGTATGTTCACCTTGATATGATGTTAATTATACGTCCATTCACTTTGTTATCATGCTAGTATGTTTATGCCAAAATATGTTGAAACTATCACCTCTATCATATTCCCTTTTTCATTATTATGGCATGACCACTTATTAGCCTATATGCCGCCAAAATATGTGCGAATATGTTAGGGAAGGAAACGGGGGAAAAGGGATTTATAATTGGCATATAATCTTTAAATGAATTGATATGTAATTCAAATTATCAGTAAAATAGGAATTGATACCAATAAAAGGAAAGGATTAATTAGTAAATTAATTTATCAAAAATGGAATGTTTAGTAGGAATTGTAATTGTACTTATGACACGAGGTTAGGTTACATTAGTGGTGGAAGTCTGCCAGGACCCGGCCGGCATATCCAGCAGCCACTAATGTTGAACCTAATGTGGGAGGTCTAAGTATGTAAATACGAATCATGCTAAGACATGAGGTTAGGGCCAATTGTGGAATAAGACTGCCTTGACCCGACTGGCATATCCAGCATCCACATGATGTAGGCCTAATGGGGGAGTTCGATCCCAATATAACCATAAATGGACATGGTAATGAATTGGACTACTTAACCTAAGTTAATACATATGGATTGTATGAACTTAAATTTTAGTTTGGGGTTAAGTAAACTTGGTTGAATAAAAGGGGAAGGTTAAGTAAATCTTGGTTAAGTGGGTAATATTAGTATATATAGGCCCACAAACATAACTGTTAAATAAACATGCTTGAATCAGTGGGAGGGTTAAGTAAATCTTGGGTAAGTGGGTAATATTAGTGTTTATAGGCCCACAAACTTAACCTGATAAGGTTATGTAACTATAGACACATTTTAAGTAAACATACCCGGTTGAAAACCTAGTAGTGGGGATGCAAGACAAAGGGTAGAGCTTGCATCATCTTGTGTGGGACCCATTTTAGTCAGTAACCCTTAAATAGGTATCAAACAGGTACTCCGAACTAGGTCAGAGTAGGGAACGCTTACTGAGTTGATTGTAAGAGATCCAAATATGGAGGCGGTGTTGACGGTGCATTCCAACGGGGTCATGTGCGTGCATGACTCCGCCTGTTGGGGAAGATAAGACACTGTGACATTAGTAGATATGGTTGTGCACATCCGGAAAATAACGGGCTGCCACTTTAGGGAGTGATACACCCTACTGTGGGGCTAGCACAGGGTATCTACGGAATAGTGAGTCGACCGATTGGGGATAGTAAATAGGGTACATCTAGTCTTTTCTATTTCTTTGGGGTACCTGTGTTTCTGTCTGGGCTAACATCCGTTATTTCTGTTTAGGTACCAGTTCTGCTTGGGTTAAAACCCATTACTAGTGTACACCTAAAACTACCATTATGTTTCCGTTGGGTTCATCCTATTTTTGTTAAGCAATTGGGGAGTATGTGATCCTATTACATATTTGTTATACTAGTATTGGTGTAGAGCAAGGAAAGTCTTAAGAAGCGCTATCAATTCTATCATGTTGTCATGTTTACCTTGTCATACCGACTATTTATGTAGTGATCTCTCTTATCCACTTCGTATGCCTATCATCTTACTTTTATTCATTTACTGGCTAAAAGTAACTAGACTCGTCATACTTTATGTATGACCGTTTTTATTTCCCCTTCATTCTTCCGTCCCCCACCCACCTCCCCGGGTTCTGAGGGAGGAAACACACAGGCTTGATCGTGATTCTGCTTATTTTGCTGGAGCTACTGATATGTATGGATCAAGCTCCTATCCATGTTGATATGGCCATATTTTGTTCTTGGGGAATTTTCTTTCTTTTATGTACTCTGATATTTCTGAAGTACAAGGCAGTGGTTTTTATGTTGTAATCTGTTTATATATTTCAGACAAATGCTGCTTTGGACCACAGTATTTTGATGATTAATAAAGTTGTTTATTTCCGCTGAAATTTTGTTATATCTGTCTTGTAATATTTTGTGTCTGTTTACCTAAACGCTTCACGAAACTTAATGCATTCCCTTTGTGAGTGACAATAACGGACGTGGGGTGTCACACTTGGTATCAGAGCTGAAGGTTACTAGATTAGATAGTAGTTTTTGGAAATTATTTTTCAAAAAGGATTTGAAATAAAGGATTTTCAAAAAGAAAAGTTTGTTTTGAAAATATTCCCTAAAAACCATATGTAATACCCTTCGATCCTTTATCTAAATTTCTTCCTTTTTCATTTTTCAGGATGTCTAGGGAACAAAACATTCCTAATATCCTATAGGGCGTCGCAATACCCGGATGGTTCCGTAGGTATTTGGAGGCCACGGCGCCTGCCGAAGGCCAAAGAGACGTTCCTTTCACAACTGCGCCAATCATTGCTCCTCCTCCCCCTCCATGAGCAGATAACTTTGCCAAGATCTGCAAAGACTATCGTGCAATGGAAGGGAAGCCATTCCATAGGAATGAGGCATTCGTTGAAGCTCGAAATTGGCTCAAGGAGACCGATGACTTGTTCGTAATCTTTTATGTAGGAGGAAGATTCAGTTCGCTGCTTGGCTATTAAAGGACGAAGCCTCATTTTGGTGGGAAGTCACCCAAGCTGGACGTCCGGTGGAAAATTGGGAGATTTTAAGCAAAGATTTGAAATGAAATTTCTTTCCCAAGCCGAGAAAAGCATGCAGATGGAGAGGTTCTTAACACTCAAAAAAGGAAACTTGACGGTGAAGGAATATGTGAACAAATTCAACTAGCCAGCAAGGTTTAGGTTAGAATTGGTGGATACGCCGCACAAAAATGCCTTGCGTTTTGTAAAGGGCTGAACGAACCCTTCATGGGTTATTCATGTCCCATATCCCAATGGGAGCCACTTTTGAAAAACTTGTTGATATGGCCCTAATGCATGAGGAAGACAAGGGAGAAAAGATGGAAGTAAAGGCTGAGGAAGCAATGCAAAATGAGAAGGTATGGCCCAAGAAGGGACAACAACAGAAGATAGGCGAAAAGAATGACAAGGTTAAAGACAAGAGGAAGTGCCATAGTTGTGGGCGAGATGGTCAATTATCCAAGGACTGTAGGAAAAGGAAGAATGCTTGCTTCGCTTGTGGAGAGGTCGGGCATATTACTAAGGATTGCCCGAAGAAACAGGGAAAAGATCAAAGGGCAGGAACTTCTGGTGAGCTGGTGCATGCGCTCGCGATCAGTGCTCCTGAAAGAGGTAGAAAAATTGCTGTCGAAAGTTAGTGTTTTTTCAAATGATCGAGTTAGAACATATTTTAATTATAGCACTTCACACTTATTTATATCTAGTTCTGTTGTTGAATCTCTGCACTTAGTTATTAGTATGGTAGTGGATCCCTTAGTTGTCTCAATTCCTGTTGGTGATTCGACTCGTTTGTCTATGATTTGTAGGGGTTTGAGAATAACTGTGTTAGGCATCAAATTTGGATGCGACGCATTTGTGCTCGGGTTTATGGGCTATGGGCTAATTCTAGGGATGGGTTGGCTTACCACATATGGTGCCATTCTGGGTAGTGAGAGGAGGGTCGTTAAGCACCCTCGAAATTTCTTATGACCCATAAGGGTCTGTCATGCTTAGTTTCCTAGAGTCTCTTGAGGCGTCTATCGATGATCTGCGATCGGCACCAGTAGTCCGTGAGTATCCTGATGTCTTAGATGAGGTTCGGGGTTTACCCCCGAGGCCCGAGATTGATTTCCGTATATACCTGGTGGACAATGCAAATCCAGTTGCATTACCTATGCGCCATATGGATCCTAAAAGAAAAGAAGGAACTTGATAAGTAAGTGG
Source organism: Allium sativum (assembly GCA_030737875.1). NCBI lineage: Eukaryota > Viridiplantae > Streptophyta > Magnoliopsida > Asparagales > Amaryllidaceae > Allium > Allium sativum. Next base: position 478,920,513 of record CM060926.1, on the reverse strand, counting down.
CTGGGCTACTTGAGAAGAAGTTTGATAGGTGAATCATATCAGGTTGGGAAACTTATTGAAGACAGTCCATGAGGAAGCCCATCATTCTTGGATGACTATTCATCCAAGTGGCAATAAAATGTATAGATTCCGAGGTAGTAGGGCCAAACTTGCGAAAGGAAGTGAAAATAAAGAAGGAAGCAATGAGTTCCGACTTGCATACTTGGATCAGAGGTTAAGAAGCTACGAAAATGAAAAGTCAAGTTGGTGAAGGTCCACTGGGGAAACAACCAAGAAGATGCAACTTGGGAGACTGAAGACATGATTTTTACGCTACGTACCTTTACTTTTCAAGAGAATGTTCTTAACTTCTCTTCCAAAAGCTTTTATTCGCATTTGCTTCTATTATCTGAATATATCCTATCGATCGAATCTTCGACCTTCAAGTAGGAAATCCCATGATTGTAAACATGTGTTTGAGCCATGTTATTTTTGATGGATGCATGTGGATGCAAGGGTTTGCTAGTGGTTGCATGTGGATGCATGTACACACAAAGTTTGGTACTATATAGGTTCAATCACTCTCTCATACTACATATGGATGCATGTGCATTTTATTTCTTTTATGGATGAAAATGGATGAGTTAGCATATGGATGTTGCACTTGAACGAATGGACGTGCACACATATAGAAATTACATGTTATAATAAGATTATTTGCATACATATTGAGTAAAACCCCATATCCATTAATGTTACTCACAAAGAGAATACATTAAGTTTCGTGGAGCATTATAAGTAAACAAAACGGAATATTACAAGACAGAAAAAGTAGTACTTGAAAATTTTGTAATTTTATTGCAGCCAAAACAGAAATAAGTTTGACTACATTTCAAAATACCAAGATCAATTACATAATATCAGTCTTGTACAAAACCTTTAGACTACATAATTTTAAAGCCATAATCCCCAGCAGAAAAATTCCATACACAAAATCAAAGTCAAGCAATACACCTTTCAACTTCAAGCTGGAAGAAAGAGATATCTGAACTAAGCTTGAGTATTTCCTCCCTAAGAACATAGGGGGAAACAGAAGAAAAGAGGTGAAACAAACTAGGTCAGACATAAGTTTGGTGAGTGCAGTGACTTTAACAATATAATCGTTAAATTAACAGGATAAGAACATAAGCTGGAAAGCAAGAAATGATTATAGAATAAACAGGCATGAAAAAGCAGACAAGATGAACAAGATATAACGTTGATTGTGCTCCTAGTCACTACAGGATAATCATTACACTGCACTAATGCTAGTTACACCGTATCACTAGTAGTTACACCGCACCCTTACTAGTCCCATACTAAAAGTTGATCCTTTGTAACACCCCGGATTTCTGTTAACATTATAATATCAAATTAAAGAATAACTAATCTTGGATGTGAGAATTAAGCAAACGGATTACGCCATTGTGTTCGTCTCGGAATTCTGGTTGAGATAAAGTCCGAGTTTGCGTGAATTGGACTTCGTATGAAGAAGCTATGGCCATCGGAAGTTTCAGAAAATTTAAAACAGATTTTAAAAAATTCAAATTTTAGAGTTAAACAGGCTTGGTGCGAAAATTCCTGCCAGGGCCAGGTCGACCATAGGGTCGACCTAGGGGTTGACCTACCTGACCAGGTCGACCTGCCACCCTTCCCCTTCCTCCCCCCCCCCCCACCGCGGGCATATTGGATTGGTGACTTGTTTGTGACTGTGTGCTGACTCATTAGGGTTTCTGATCTGCTCTGATTAGCTGGGATTAATTCTAAGTTGATCGGACGGCCTAAACTAATCCTAAACTCTATAAAAAGACATGAAGACTCAAAACCTAAAATCAAATTAAAATTAGATTCATGGCCTGCATGCCACCACCTAGCAACTCAGAATAGCCGCCACCAATTAAAGAGGAAGAAAGCAAATCAAATTCAATTCTATTCAACTCTAACAACGAATCTACTTCAAAGGAAAGCTAATACAACTTCAGAAATCAGAATTTAGAACTCAAGACCTTCTTTGAGTTGTGAGTTCGATTTCTTTAATAAAATAATTAGCAATTTAATTGGATTAAGTTATGATGTGTATTATACGAATATGATGTGAATTATTGACCACATGTTATAATTATGTTGTAAAATTGTGATGTTATCATACATGTTGTAAATTCTATGATGTTATGTTGTGATCATCTATGTTGTAAAGTTATGATGCTACCACCTATGTTGTAATTCTATGTTTGGCTTATGTATAATCAAATCATGATGATGTTTCACACGCTAGTTTGGTTATGCTGATTCATGTGATAAATCATATGTATGTATGCAAGTTTAGGCATTGATTTAGATGTGGACCATATGCAAGTTAGTAAAGATTATGTATAACTTTACATGTTTCATGACATCTATTTTAGATCTAAAGTTAGTCCATGACATGTGTGAGTTATAAGATAATTCTACATGCTAGTTTACATGTTTAGATGTAAGACCATCGTTATGTTACATAAATCACATATGTAAGTTTATATAAACATATGTATTTGGAGTATGAATCATGTTATGCAAGTTTGTGGTTATTGCCTATGCAAGTTTACACCTTTAGATGTAGATATATGACATACATGATTTATGCAAGTTTGTGACCATTATCTAAACAATTTTACACCTTTAGATTTGGATCTATGACATATGTAGTTTTATGCGAGTTGTAACTTCGGCCTATGCAAGTTTTAGATGTAGAACATCATTCACACATGCAAGTTCACCCTTATGATTAGATCTAGTTTTATCTATATGTATGTTGTGATGTTTTCTCTTTATTCTATGAGTTAGACTATTAGAGTCTAACGTATATTTTACGTTAAACGAACGAACGTACAACGTAGGGTAAAAGGGATAATATTAAAAAGATTTAATATTAAGAATTGGCATAAATACCTTAAATGGCATAAATAAATTAGTTATGAAAATTGGTATGATTTTGCATACCATAAATGGAGGACATAATTGAGTCAATTATGGCCATAGTTAAATTTGGAATTGATTGATAATTTGAATACGGAAAGTAATTCAAATTGGGGAATGATTAATTAGGAGTAATTAATCATCTAAGACACGAGGTTAGGCTCTTTTGTGGTGTAAGACCGCCCGGACCCGCCCGGCAAATCCAGCTTCCACAAATGCCCGTCTAATGTGGGTGGTCTTAGGCATGAATTAAATGCGTAATAGTTGTAAAGACACGTGGTTAGGCTCGTTTGTGGTGTAAGACTGCACGGACCCGCCCGGCAAATCCAGCTGCCACAAATGCCAGTCTAATGTGAGAGGTCTTTATGCGGCTATTGTCTTAATGAATTAAGAAAAACTTAACCAGATAAACATGTAATGGGACATGAGGGGGTTAAGTGGGTGCCTTGGGTGGCATGTGGAATCTAGTGGGTGCCTTGGGCGGCATTTAAAATACGATTAGAAACACTTAACCAAAATTGAAACATGTAAGTGAACATGACTAAGAAGAGTGTTAAGTGGGATGTACTAGAGGTGACAAAGCTTAAGTGGATAGCTTGTGTCAAGTAATGGGGGGCCGTTTCAACCAGTAACCCATACGTATCTTTATGGGCTCGACCCAAGTCGAGGACAGGACACGCAAACTGGGATTGACTGTAAAAGGCCAAACAGGGTTAGCGGTGGCAACGCAAGTCCAACGGGTTCATATGCGTGTGTGGACTCGGGCTGGGAGGTAAGACGTTGTTCCATCGTGTAGGTATAAGCCGTGCATTGTTGGTGGTATCGGGTTGCCACTTTGGGGAGTGTTACACCCCATTGTGGGGCTAGCACGGCTATCTACGAGTTAGGGAGCCGATCGCATGGGGGTAGTGGGTACACCTAGTGGAGAGAGGGGCAGGCGGCACCTATGAAGGCAGCTAGAGGTGCACAAACTACCATTATCATTATAAAAGTCTTGTAGGAGGGATCAACCTTAGGGTGACTAGTGGTGGTGCAGTATAGCAGTGGTGGTGCAGTATAGTAAATATCTTATAGTGGTTTAGGTGCGCTTTAACGTTATCTTTGTTCATCTTATTTCCTTGTTTACTTTGTCTTACTCAATTGTGCACAGTCATTTCCTTATTTTCCAACTTATGCCTTGTGCTAGTTATTTTGGGTAATTATGTTGTTAAAGTTATCGCACTCGCCAGACTTTATGTCTGATCCCCTTTATTTCCTCCTCTTTTCTTCCTTCCCCCCCCCCCAGGTGCTCAGTTGGAACTAGCACCAGTGGAGCATGATTTTGGATAGTTGTATTTCTTGCTTTTAGAAGATTGCTTGGATCTCTGAAGTAAAGTTCAGCTTCTCTTATTTATGGCCATTTTGTATTGGGGATTATGTCTTTAAATTTATGTACTTTGAGTTGGTCAAGATGGATATTATGTACTTTGACTCTGGTTTTGATGATGTAATCAAACTTATGTATTTTCCGCTGCAATGAAATAAAGTTTTAAAGTTTTAGTACTGTTTATATCTGTCTTGTTGTAAAGTTTATGCTCTATTCACACTTAAAATGCTCCATGAAAGTTAATGCATTCCTTTTGTGAGTGACATTAATGGACGTGGGGTTACACGTGGTATCAAAGCTGAAGGTTACCAGAACAGATATGAATTCTGAAAAATTGTTTTTGAAAAGCACTTTTATAAAGATGTACATTCAAAAGTATGTTTTAAGGAAAGTATTTTCAAGAGAAAAGCTTATTTTAGAAAGCATAACCCCAAGAGCCATATATCTTTCCTTCGGTTCTTTTGTATTCAATCTTTCCTTTTTCGTTTCAGTATGTCTGGAATTCCCGAGATACCCGAGGGGATACCGATATTAGGATGGTTTAAGAGGTATTTGGAGACTAGGGCCGCCACCACAGGTCCAGCAAATCCTCCTCCCCCTCCTCCTACTCGCGTCGATACTTTTGCAAAGATGTGTAAGGACTTTAGGGCAATGGGTGGAAAACCTTTTCACGGGACGGAAACATTTGTTGAATCTCGAAATTGGCTAAAGGAGGTGGAAGAATTGTTTGGAATCTTTGAAGTGGATGATGGAAGAAAGGCCCAGTTAGCTGCCTGGCTAATGAAGGATGAGGCCTGGTTTTGGTGGGAGGTCACTAATGGAGAACGTCTAGTTGATACATGGCCAGATTTCTGGTGGAGGTTTGAAGCAAAGTTTCTCTCATGGGTTAAAGGGAATCTATACATGAAAAGGTTTCTAGCATTGAAGCAGGGGAATCTATCAGTGAAAGAATACGTCAACAAATTCAATCAATTGGCGAGATTTGGCTAGGACTTGTTGAATACTCTAGAAAAGTAGGCCCTGAGATTTGTTAAGGGTTTGAATGAGCCACTTCATGGGTTAGTTATGACCCACATCCCTATGGGGGCTACCTTTGAGAGACTAGTTGACATGGCGCTTATGCATGAAAAGGAGAAGGGCGCCAATGCTACTAAGGCACCCGAGAAGAAAAGGGATCAAAAGAAGCCGCAACAGCAACAAAAGAACAAGAAAGGTGGTAAAGGAAACAATGGTAAGGGGAAGAAGAGATGCTTTAACTGTGGGAAACTAGGCCATCTAAGCAAAGATTGTAGGAAGAAAAAGAAGACTGGTTGTTTTCACTGTTGCGAAGCGGGACATTTGATTAAGGACTGCCCAGAGAAAGGGCAGAGGGAAAGATCTACCTCGGGAGGACAGGTGTAGGCTCTTATGGCACCATGGAAGGCAAGGGGACAAGTTCAGGCTCTTGTGGTCCCACCGCTGCAAGAATAAGATAGAACAATTTCCGTTGAAAGTTTAGTTTTTCTGTTAGATCATCCTGTCCGTACTTTATTCGATTATAGCGCATCACATTTGTTTATCTCTACATCATTAGTTGAAACACTACACCTAGATACTAGTCTAGTTACAGTTCCCTTAGTAGTATCAAATCCTATTGGTGGTTCGGCTCATCTTTCTATGATTTGTCGGGATTTGAGAGTGTTTATCTTGGGCGTTGAGTTTGAATGCAATGCCTTTGTTCTTGGCTTCATGGGCTACGACTTGATTCTAGGTATGGATTGGCTAACTAGATATGGGGCCATCTTAGATTGTGAAAGGAGGGTAGTAAGATTGTTGACTCGTTATGGAAAGACCCTTGATATTTCTTGTGACCCTAGAGGTCCAGTAATGCTTAGCTACCTAGAATCCCTTGATGCATCCGATGATGATTTACATTCTGTTCGTGTAGTCCGTGAATCTATTGATGTCTTCGATGACGTGAGGGGTTTACCCCCAAAATGCAAGTTAGACTTTAGAATATATCTAGTAGATAATGCAAAGCCAGTTTCATTGCCAGTGCGCCACATGGCTCCAAGAGAGAGAAGAGAACTTAGTAAGCAAGTGAAGGAGTTGCTTGAGAAGGGGTTCATCAGACATAGTATATCGGAGTGGGGTGCTCCAGTAGTATTTGCCACGAAGGAAGATGGGTCCCTTAGACTTTCGGTGGAATACAGAGAAATTAATAAGCTTACTAAGAAGAATAGACACCCACTGCCGAGGATTGACAATCTCTTCGATCAGTTAGTTGGTGCCTCAGTGTTTTCATAGTTGGACTTAGCCACAGGTTTCCATCAGTTGAGAGTGGCTGAGGATAGCATAGACAAGACTGCCTTTAGGACTCCAGACGGCTTCTTCGAGTGGCTTATGATGCCCTTCGGTTTGACAAACTCCCTCGCATACTTTGTTGACTTTATGAGTAGGGTGCTTAGGGAGTACCTTAATAAATTTGTGGTAGTCTTTGTGGACGACATCTTGATCTTTTCTAAGAGCAAGGAAGAGCATGCCCTACATCTTAGTGAATTGTTAGAGACCCTTCGAGCGGATAGCCTCAAAGCTAAATTTTCTAAATGTCACTTTTGGAGGAAGGAAGTGTGATACTTAGGGCACGTGGTTTCTAAAGAAGGGATAGCTGTCGATCCCGCAAAGGTAGTGGCCATCCAAGATTGGAAGGTCCCTAAAAATGCTACCGAGGTGAGGAATTTCTTAGGGTTTGCTGGCTACTATAGGAAGTTTATCAAAGACTTCACAAAAATATCAGCTCCATTAACAAGCTTGACGAAGAAGAACCTAGTTTTCACATTGGACGTACATTGTGATGATGTGTTCCAACATTTAAAGAGAGCTTTGACCACAGCCCCGGACTTAGTGTTGCCGGATGGGAGTAAGCCATTTACTGTTTATACCGATGCTTGTGGGATAGGACTAGGCGCAGTCTTAATGCAAAAGGGAAGGTAATAGCCTATGGAGTAAGGCAGTTTATAGTGCATGAGAAAAATTACCCTACACATGACCTAGAGTTGGCCGCTACTGTTTTCGCGCTTAAGTTTTGGCGCCATTATCTTCTTGGCGAAACATTCGAACTGTTCATTGACCACAAATCGCCAAAATACTTGTTCTCTCAGAAGGACTTGAACTTAAGGGAGCAAAGGTGGATGGAATTCTTAGCATCCTACGACTTCGAAATAGCATATACCCCTGGCAAGGGTAACGTGGTGGCAGATGCCTTAAGTAGGAAAAGGTTGCCCTTGAGTCCGTTGTTTGTTGAGCGGCGAAGCTTAGAGTTCATCTCTACATTTGACTTTAGACCATCCATTGACTTTGTACCCGGTTTGCTAGCATCCTTAGAGGTCAGACCTACGCTTTTGGGATGAATTGGAGAGGCACAGCGAGATGATCCACAATTGGTTGAGTTAGTATCGAAGCTCAAAAGAGGAGAGTCATCGAGCCATCTCAGTAGGTATACCCTAGATGATAAGGGTTGGTTACGTAGGGACGGTGGACTTTGTGTACCACGGAACGAGAATTTGAGGAAGACCATTCTTGATGATGCACATCGTTCGAAGATGACCATCCATCCCGGCGGGGACAAGATGTATATGGACATGGGACGAGTTTACTTTTGGGCCTGCATGAAGAGGGATGTGGCCGAGTTTGTCGCTAGATGCTTGGTGTTCCAACAAGTAAAAGCAGAGCAAAAGAAGCCCGGTAGGTTGCTTCACCCATTGGACGTCCCACAATGGAAGTGGCAAAGTGTCTTGATGGACTTTATCGATGAGTTACCGAGATTAAGGAAGAGTAATAGGGGATTTGGGCCGCGGTAGACAGACTTACTAAGAGCGCCCATTTCATTCCCGTAAAGAGTAAGAGGACTGCTCCATGGTTAGCCTCCATATACATTCGAGAGATAGTTCGTTTGCACGGTGTTTCTTCTAGCATAGTGAGCGACCGTGATCCTATCTTCACTAGCAAGTTTTGGAAGAGCTTGCAAGAGGCGGTAGGGACTCAGTTATATTTGAGCACCGCATATCATCCTTAGACGAACGTCTAGACCGAGAGGGTGAATCGTATTCTAGAGGACCTATTGAGGTTGTGTGTCTTAGACTTCGGAGGTACATGGAAGGAACATCTTCCGTTGGTGGAGTTTGCATATAATAATAGCTTTCAGTCTAGCATCGGCATGGCACCGTTCGAGGCTCTTTATGGACGGCCGTGTCGTTTGCCTACATGTTGGTGGGAGTCTACTAGATAAGATCTTGCTTGGGCCCGATATGATTAGGGAGACTTCGAAAAAGATTTATTTGATTCGAAGGAGGATGAAGGCGGCGCAAGATAGGCAGAAATCTTATGCGGACAAGAGGAGGACAGATCTTGAGTTTGATGTTGGGGACATTGTCTTTGTCATGGTGTCTCCATTACGGAACGTCGTTCGCTTTGGGTCCGTTGGGAAGTTAGCACCAATGTTTGTAGGGTCGTTTCCTATTAAGGAGAGGATTGGACAGATGGCGTATAGAGTAGAGTTGCCCGAGAGACTTAGTTGTGTACATGATGTATTCCATGTGTCACATTTGAGGAAGTGCTTGCATGAGACCGCGAAAGTGGTAGAGCCGAGCTTGCTCAGAGAGGTGGAGATCGAGCATGATGTGATGATTCGACGAGCTCCTACGTGCATTCTTGGGTCGGAGATTAAGAAGTTGAGGAATCGAGAGGTCAAGATAGTCAAAGTGCAATGGGGAGATAATGAAAGCAATGCTACTTGGGAGACGAAAGAGAATATGCGTTCATTGTACCCTTTTCTTTTCGAGGGTATGTCTTTTAATTTCTCCTTTATCGCTTAGCTTGTACTTACCTTATCTTTAGTATGTCCTCTCGCTGGTATCTTTGACCTTTAGATAGGGTAATCCTATGGTTGAAACATGTGTTTGAGACATGTTATGTATGATAGATGCATGTGGATGCAAGTGTTTGCTAGTGGTTGCTCGTGGATGCATATACACACACTTCAGGCACTAGATCGGCTCGGTCACTTCATATTGCATATTGGATGTAAATGTGTGTGCATATTTAAGTTAATGGATGTATAATGGTTGTGCTATCATATGGATGTTGCATTTTCGTGAATGGTTGTGCACACATATAGAAATAATATGTATCGATAGGATTCTTTCGCATACATAATGGATGCATGGAACTATCATGGTTTGCATTAAGGAGGTCAACTGAATCAGTAGACCATCTGATTCTGCATTAGATAAGGAACATATACACACACTTCTTGCATATGTTCATACAGCATTAGGAATTTTATAAGGACAATGGATGCCTGTGTTTGATGGTTGAGTATATGGTTGTTTGGATGTTAGGATATGCATTCTCCTTAACTTAGAAATTTCGGGGGCGAAATCCTTTAAGGAGGGGAGAATGTAACACCCTGTATTTCTGTTAACATTATAATAGCAAATTAAAGAATAACTAATCTTATATGTGAGAATTAAGGGAAACAGGTTGCGCCATTGTGTTCGTCTCGGAATTCTGGTTGAGATAGACTCCGAGTTTGCGTGAATTGGACTTCATATGAAGAAGTTATAGCCATCGGAATTTTCATAAAATTTAAAATATATTTCAGAAAATTCAAATTTCAGAGTAAAACGGGCTAGGCGTGAAAATTCCCGCCAGGGCCAGGTTGACTATAGGGTCGACCTGGGGGTCGACCTACCCTGACCAGGTCGATTGACTTAGGGTCGACCCCCCCCCCCCCCCCCCCGGGGGCATATTTGATTGGTGACCTGTTTGTGACTGTGTGCTGACTCATTAGGGCTTCTGATCTGCTCTGATTGGATGGGATTAATTCTGGGTTGATCGGACAGCCTAAACTAATCCTAAACTCAATAAAAATACATTAAGACTCAAACCCTAAAATCAAATTAAAATTAGATTCATGGCCTCCATGCCGTCACCAAGCAACTCAGAATAGCCACCAACAATTAGAGAGGAAGAAAGCAAATCAAATTCAATTCTATTCAACTCTAACAACGAATCTACTTCAAAGGAAAGCTAATACAACTTCAAAACTCAGAATTCAAAACTCAAGACCTTCTTTGAGTTGTGAGTTCGATATCTTTAATAAAATAATTAGCAATTTAATTGGATTAAGTTATGATGTCGATTATATGGATATGATGTGAATTATTGACAGCATGTTATAATTATGTTGCAAAATTGTGATGTTATCATACATGTTGTAAATTCTATGATGTTATGTTGTGATCATCTATATTGTAAAGTTATGATGCTACCATCTATGTTGTAATTCTATGATTGGCTTATGTATAATCAAATCATGATGATATTTCACATGCTAGTTTGGTTATGTTGATTCATATGATAAATCATATGTATGTATGCAAGTTTTGGCGTTGATTTAGATGTGGATCATATGCAAGTTAGTAAAGATTATGTATAACTTTACATGTTTCATGACATCTATTTTAGATCTAAAGTTAGGCCATGACATGTGTGAATTATATGCTAAATTCTACATGATAGTTTACATGTTTAGACGTAAGTTTACACCATCATTATGTTGCATAAATCACATATGCAAGTTTATATAAGCATATGTATTTGGAGTATGAATCATGTTATGCAAGTTTGTGATTATTGCCTATGCAAGTTTACACCTTTAGATGTAGATCTATGACATACATGATTTAGGCAAGTTTGTGACCATTATCTAAACAAGTTTACACCTTTAGAATTGGATCTATGACATATGTAGTTTTATGCAAGTTGTAACTTTGGCCTATGCAAGTTTTAGATGTAGAACATCATTCACACATGCAAGTTCACCCTTATGATTAGATCTAGTTTTATCTATATGTATGTTGAGATGTTTTCTCTTTATTCTATGAGTTAGACTATTCGAGTCTAACGTATATTTTACGTTTGACGAACGAACGTACATTGTGGGGTAAAGGGGATAATATTAAAAAGATTTAATATTAAGAATTGGCATAAATGGCATAAAATAAATTTGTGATGAAAATTGGTATGATTTTGCATACCATAAATGGATGGACATTATTGAGTCAATTATGGCCATAGTTAAATTTGGAATTTATCGATAATTTGAATAGGGAAAGTAATTCAAATTGGGGAATGATTAATTAGGAGTAATTAATCGTCTAAGACACGAGGTTAGGCTCTTTTGTGGTGTAAGACTGCCCGGACCCGCCCGGCAAATCCAGCTGCCACAAATGCCAGTCTAATGTGGGAGGTCTTAGGCATGAATTAAATGTGTAACAGTTGTAAAGACACGAGGTTAGGCTCGTTTGTTGTAATGACCCGCATTCTACGCATCGGGGGATCGTAGAATATTTATTTCTTTCCCGTATGAAGTCGTATGGTCATGTAACTTTGGGAAACATCCATTAGAGTCATTTCCCATGTTCATGATTTTTGTCGATTTTTAAATGACCATTTTGCCCCTAGTTGGTACTATTTTGGCCATATCTTTTGATTGTAAAGGAATTTTGACCTGAAACCACTTCCATTGGATTCGTTTGATGGTTTACCTTTCCGCAGAGTGGTCATAATAGCCAAACGGACTTACCGTTTGGGAGATATAGCTGAAATAAGGTTTGAACGGTGAAAAACTGCTTAACCGGGCCAAATCGGGTGATTAGTGGATAGGCCCATAACCCATTTCGGGATTAGGGTTATGGGAAGGCTGAAATGAGATAGAGGATCATTCCATTTCAGTTTTCTAGCCTCCACTTATCACCAAGGAACCCTAAAAATGGCCTCCAACCTCTAAATCACCTCCAAATCACCTTTTGGTCAAGAATTTGGCTTAGCAACCAATAATCAAGGAAGATCTAAACCAAAGCAACATTGGAGCTGCAGTTTAGCATTGAGATTCACATTAAATCAGAGATTTATTTCAGATCTTAGTTTATTTGTGGCTAAGGTGAGTGATTTGCATAGTTTTGCACTAATTATGGCTAATTAGGGATGATTAGTGTTAATTAGCGAATTTAAACATGATAAAATTCTGGAAAAATGTTTATAAAATTTGGAATGATGTTTTAGACCTCTGATATGAATTTGGGTTAATTTGGTTAAGTTTTGCAAATCCTATCATTAGTTTCACCTAAACATGCTCAAAGGGAAATATGAGATTTTGGGGTATGTTTAATCCATTTTAACCTATTATATTGATGTTTTGATGTTTATGGTTGACTATATATGTTTCTATGACTGTATGGTATGCTTTGTGACTGATTAGAATAGTTGGAATGGTCGAAAACACCGTCGAGGGGCGTAAACAACTCGCTGGACAAGGTGCAGGAATTCGGATCGGATGTGGATTGAGGGTCGATCGGATCGCCCTATGGGATCGTGGGACATCACCACGAGTCAAGTCATCTCCTCCGAGCCGAACCATCTGCGCAAGGTCCACGAACACCAACCGTGAACTGCTACCCGATCCGATCCACTCGTGCTTCGTATCACGATCCGACTAGAGGAAAGAAGCATCCGCGATCCGATGCACTACGAGACGTCGATCCGAACCGTGGGAGCTACGAGCTGGAGGAGCGCGATCCGACCCGTATGGGGTATTCCGATCCGAACCAAGGAGAGGAGCACGATCTGAAGCAAAGAGAAAGAGGACCGCGATGACAATCCGAACCGTGGCGTGCTGAAGAGCAGATCTGATCCAAATGGGGTGTGGAAGGCCGAACTGAACCGATGAAGACTGATAACCCGAGATGCAAAGGTAGTCCAAATGAAGGGTATTGACTCAGGATCCAGATAGGAACCAATGAGTGGACTTCATGAGTTGGACTTTGCTGCGGGACGTGTGCTAAGGAGTTGTCGACATTCATAACTTCGATTCACCACTAAGAATTGGATGATGGGCTACTTATCAGTGCAGTAGGGTCATTATGACCTGAGGGGCAAGGTGATGGTAGCAAGACTACGTTATCAGTGCAGTAGGGTCATTATGACCTGAGGGGCAAGGTGATGCGTAGTAAGACTATGAGCCAGCGCAGATGGGGTGAACAACTCCATGGGGCAAGTGGACATAGTAAGGATTGGTAAGGCTATGAGCTAGCGCAGATGGGGTGAATAACTCCATGGGGCAAGTGGATAGCGAGGAATTAGTGGCTACGTTATCAGTGCAGTGAAGCCATTTATGACTTCATGGGGCAGAGTGATCGTAGCAAGGTATGTTGGGTGATCGAAGTGGTGAATATCGTATGCTTTACGCACTGAGTGAGAGATGTGAGGATGGATGCCATGTTTGATTGTTTTCCATCATTATGACATGCACACCTCCCCCACCTCTGTATCTTTACACTGTTTGATATGATACCTTAGAGTGTTCTACAGTATGTAGTGCTAACTCTTTGGTTGCAGGTCCAGGTTCGGGTATGTTTTAGTCTACCTGTTATTGTTCACTTTAGATGCTTATCGCTCATACCAGGCTTTATGTCTGACCCAGATTTTTATGTCTCCTCTTATTACTCTGGGTGCTCACACGAGCAGACTAGAGACAGGTTAGCTGGTGATGCGCGAGTAGCTGATTCGGAGGCGGGCAGGAGACTTCCACGTATGAAATATATATATATATATACACATTCTCCATGTGTCATTGGTGGTCGCTACTTGGGCATTAGTAGTGTACCTCCTTTATCTTACTTTTGCTTTGAGACAGTTTGAAAGTTTTAATAAGCTGTATTTTGGATTTCCGCTGCTATGATGTTTAGTTCTGGTTTTCAGCTTATGCACTGTCTCTCCTGTTTTATGTCAAGTATGTTATTATTATATTTTGTTCTATGCGCTGTGAGACATTCTACAGGTTCTTTGTATGTTCAATTCCTTCTTTCCTTTTCCTTTTGACGACCCGTTCCGTGTTAACTGGACATGTGTACAACGCACTTTTGGAGTAAATGTCGGTTGGTGCGGGGCGGGCCGTCACACTTGGTATCAGAGCTCTAGGTTGCGTAGTTAACCTAGGGAAAGACACTAGGGAGAGTTAGTACGTATATGAGAGCGCGTATTTGTGATTACTTTGGTTTTCAAAATCTATGTATATATATACTATTAGTAGTATAAGAATGAAGTCGAACTGCACTAGCACCACTATGGGGTCGTTAATCGTTTCCCTTTTTCAGATTGACGATGAGCCGAGACACGAGGGGTGCTGGTAGAGGAACCAACCCAGGGAATGCCGCTGACATGAGGGCGATGTTTACTAACCTCATGAGAGGCATTCTTAGAGAAGTGCAAGGGGCAGTTCCCAATCCCGGAGTTGGTGTTGGCCCAGTAGTGCAGGCGCCTAGGGTCGATTTCGCCATGTTGTGCAAGGATTACACTAATCTTGGTGGAAAGCCGTTCCACGGAATGGAGTCGGCCACAGATGTTCAAGACTGGATGGATAGCTGTGAACGTATCTTCGATGACTTGAGTCTTGAAGATGCGATGAAGAGAAGGCTAGCGTCTTGTCAGCTGCAAGGGCGAGCGATGAATTGGTGGAATGCCATTCGAACAGCTACTCCAGAAGATCAGGTTACTTGGGATCAGTTCAAGGCTCGCTTTAGCGAGAAGTTCATTCCAGCTACCCCGAAGTCAGTGTTTTTCAAGAGGTTCTTGGAACTCAAGCAAAATGGGTGAGAAGTTTCTGATTATATTGCTGAGTTCGACACTTTGTCGAAGTATGGACTGTCTCTTATCGACGCTCCTGAGAAGAAGAATGAGAAGTTCGTTACTGGTTTGGATGGGTACTTGGGGGAAAGGCTGATCAACCACATCGATGAGACTTTTGAATCGATTGTGGGGAAGGCTTTGAGATCAGAGAGTCTTTACCCTAAGTCAAAGACTGAGGCTGCATCTGCAGAAGGGCCGAAGCCGCAAGCAGGCGGTGGAGGCAAGAATAACTCTCAGAATAAGAGGAAGCAGGACCAATCAAAAGGTGGCCAGAAAAAGAGCAAGAAGGATGTTGAGTGCTTCAGCTGTGGTAAGAAGGGCCATTATGCTAAAGAATGTCGGGCCAAGCCAGCGGAAAGGAAGTGCTACAAATGTGGTCAAGTGGGACATCATAAGGATAAGTGTCCGCAACCTCTTAAGGAGAAGCAGATTGTGAAAGTATATGCTATTGATGATGTTCCTTCTTCGTCGAATGCCCCAACTACGGCGGAGAAAGGAAAGTATGTTGTTATTGAAGGTATGCTTTCTATTTATGATGTACCAGTTCGAGTTTTGTTTGATACTGGGGCTTCCCGTTCCTTAATATCTAGTGACCTGGTAGATAGGTTGGGACTGGAACCCGAGATAGTCGATAGACCGTTGGTTGCGACGAACACGATTGGTGGTTCGACTAGCCTTAGTATGATTTGCAGGAATTTGGTCTTATCGAGTCATGGATGTATGTTTGTATGTGATTGCTTTGTTTTGGGCTTTACTGGGTATGGCATTATATTGGGAGTCGATTGGCTCCAAAGATACGGGGTGGTGGTAGACTGTGAGGGCTTTTTGGTGACAGTGAGGGCGGATGATGGGCGGAGGGTAGTGTTTGGTAGTCTACCCAGTGATGGGGTTATGGCTAGTTTTGTAAATTCCCTCGACATCCCGCAGAATGAGTTGTAATATGTGCATGTGGTTGGTCAGTATCCCGACGTCTTCGAGGAGGTGACCGGGCTTCCACCACACTGAGAGATTGAGTTCCGTATTGATTTACTGAAAGATGCCAGACCTATAGTGATGGCACTTCGTCGTATGGCACCAAGGGAGCAGCGAGAGCTCGGGGTGCAAGTCAGCAATCTTTTGAAGAAGTGATTTATTAGAAGGAGTGTCTCCGAGTGGGGAGCACCAGTTTTGTTTGCCACTAAGGAAAATGGTTCCCTTCGTTTGTGTGTGGACTATCGCGAGTTGAATAAGGTGACGAGGAACAATAAGTATCCTCTACCACGGATAGATGATTTGTTTGATCAACTGGAAGGAGCTAGAGTGTTCTCCCAGTTGGACCTCGCGACAGGATTTCATCAGCTACGAGTAGCGGATGAGAGTATTTCAAAAACGGCATTTAGGACGCCGTCTGGATTTTATGAGCGGTTGGTCATGCCATTTGGGTTGACCAATGCACCAGCCTATTTTGTGGATCTTATGAATCGAGTATTCAGAGATCAGTTGAATAAGTTTGTTCTTGTGTTCATGGACGATATCCTTGTTTACTCAAGGACAGAGGAGGAACACAAGGGACACTTTAGGATAGTGATGGAGGTGTTGAGGAAACACCAATTGAAAGCGAAATTCTCTAAGTGTCATTTTTGGAGAAGGGAAGTAAGATTCTTGATTCATGTTGTTTCAGAGAGTGGTATTGCCGTGGACCCTGCGAAGGTGGCTACGGTACAGGATTGGCCTACGCCCAAGAATGCAACAGATGTAAGAAGTTTTTTGGGATTAGCTGGATATTATCGTAAGTTCATCCATGACTTCTCCAAGATAGCAGCACCGTTGACTCAGTTGACTAAGAAGAATCAGTCCTTCGTCTAGGACGAAGTGTGTGAGGATGCCTTCAAGAGTCTAAAAGAGAAGTTGACGCGTGCGCCAGTGTTAGTCATTCCTAAAGGGAATGAAGAGATGACGGTATACACGGATGCTTGTGGTACCGGACTGGGTGTTGTATTGATGCAAGGAGGTAGGGTTGTAGCTTATGCTAGTCGACAGCTAAAGCCGCGTGAGAAGAAGTATCCTACCCATGATTTGGAATTGGCAGCGATTGTATTTGCGCTGAAGATGTGGAGACACTATCTCTTGGGAGAAAGATTTGAGTTGTTTACCGATCATAAATCGTTGAAATATCTCTTCTCTCAGAAAGATCTGAATCTCCGTCAGCAGAGATGGTTAGAGTTCTTGGCTTCGTATGATTTTGATATCGCATATACACCCGGGAAAGGTAATGCGGTGGCCGATGCCTTGAGTAGGAGACATGCCAGTTTAGGGGCTATGTTTCTTGAGTGGAAGCAACTAGAATATATCGCGGGGTTTGATTTCAGACCAAAGTGCGAATTGTATCCAGTCATGCTAGCTAGTTTGACGATCAGACCCACTTTGATAGAATGGATTGGCTCTAGTCAGAGGAACGATCCTAACCTATTGGAAATCATCTCCAAGTTAGAGATGAACATCGACAGTGAGGAGATGAATGTGTATGGGCTTGATCGAGATGGATGGCTTCGGAAGAATGGAAGACTAGTTGTGCCAATTTTGAATGGTTTGAGAGATGAAGTGCTTAGAGAATGTCATCACTCAAAACTGACTATACATCCCGGTGGTAATAAAAGGTATCGAGACATGAGACAGACTTACTACTGGGAAGGGATGAAAAGAGACGTTGGGAAGTTTATATCCAAATGCATGAATTGCCAGCTAGTTAAAGCCGAGCAAAAGAAGCCTAGTGGGTTGTTGCAACCATTAGGAATTCCCGAATGGAAATGGGAGCAAGTCTCGATGGATTTCATCGATGGTTTACCAAGGACTAGATCGGGATATGATAGCATTTGGGTAATTGTGGATCGATTGACTAAAAGTGCAAGATTTATACCAGTCAAATCGACCAGAACGGCAGCCAAGTTGGCAGAATTGTATATGAAGTGGGTAGTGTGATTTCATGGAGTACCTAAAAGCATTGTGAGTGACCGAGACGCGTTGTTCACTAGTGGGTATTGGAAGAGCTTACAAGAGGCTCTAGGGTCAGGATTACATCTCAATACCGCATATCGTCCTCAGACCAACGGTCAGACGGAGAGGGTGAATCGTATATTGGAAGATCTCTTGAGAGCTTGTATATTGGGTTTTGGTGGATCATGGGATGACCATTTGCATCTAGTAGAGTTTGCATATAATAATAGCTACCAATCCAGTATCGGTATGGCTCCGTTTGAAGCTTTGTACGGAAGACCGTGCAACTCACCATCATGTTGGATAGAGACTGGCAAGAAGTTTGTGCTTGGACCAGATGTGGTGAGAGAAACTTCCGATAAGATCAAGATCATTCAGCAATGAATGAAAGCTGCCCAAGATAGGCAGAAGAGTTATGCTGATAAGAGGATAAGAGACTTGAAATTCTCCGTTGGTGACTTGATGTTTGTTAAGATCTCTCCGTTAAAGAGCGTGATACGATTTGTTAGGAGAGGCTAGTTGGCACCAAGATTTGTTGGCCCATTCCCTGTTCTTGAACTAGTCGGGAATTTGGCATATAGAATTGGCTTACCAGAGAAAATGGCGGGAGTTCACAATGTATTTCATGTTTCCCAACTAAGGAAGTTCGTTCACGACTCAGATATGACTATTTCACCTGATCAGTTAGAGGACTTCGAAGCAGAACCCGAGGCGGTTGGGAACCGCAAGCCGATTCGTATTATGGGGCGCGATACGAAGCAACTTCGAAGGAAGGCGGTGAAGCTAGTCAAGGTTCAGTGGGGCGAGGACGAAAATGATTGTACTTGGGAGACAGAGGAGAGCATTAGGAAGGCATATCCAGAACTCTTTGCCTGGTAAGGTTTACTTTGCGATTTAGTTATTCCGCATGCTAGGATAGACTTATTTTGCTTGTTTTACATGTTTGATGGTTGTTTTATGGTTGATAGGCATGCGGGAATCTTTGTGTGTGTTTTGATTAAGGAATTTCGGGGGCGAAATTTCTTAAGGGGGGAGAGTGTAATGACCCACATTCTACGCATCGGGGGATCGTAGAATATTTATTTCTTTCTCGTATGAAGTCGTATGGTCATGTAACTTTGGGAAACATCCATTAGAGTCATTTCCCATGTTCATGATTTTTGTCGATTTTTAAATGACCATTTTGCCCCTAGTTGGTACTATTTTGGCCATAACTTTTGATTGCAAAGGAATTTTGACCTGAAACCACTTCCATTGGATTCGTTTGATGGTTTACCTTTCCGTCGAGTGGTCATAGTAGCCAAACGAACTTACCGTTTGGGAGATATGGCTGAAATAAGGTTTGGAGGGTGAAAAACTGCTTAACCGGGCCAAATCGGGTGATTAGTGGACATGCCCATAACCCATTTCGGGATTAGAGTTATGGGAAGGCTGAAATGAGATAGAGGATCATTCCATTTCAGTTTTCTAGCCTCCACTTATCACCAAGGAACCCTAAAAGTGGCCTCCAACCTCTAAATCACCTCCAAATCACCTTTGGGTCAAGGATTTGGCGTAGCAACCTCTAATCAAGGAAAATCTACACCAAAGCAACGTTGGAGCTGCTATTTAGCATTGAGATTCACATCAAATCAGAGATTTATTCCTGATCTTAGTTTATTTGTGGCTAAGGTGAGTGATTTGCATAGTTTTGCACTAATTATGGCTAATTAGGGATGATTAGTGTTAATTAGCGAATTTAAACATGATAAAATTCTAGAAAAATGTTTATAAAATTCGGAATGATGTTTTAGACCTCTGATATGAATTTTGGTTAATTTGGTTAAGTTTTGCAAATCCTATCATTAGTTTCACCTAAACATGCTTAAAGGGAAATATGGGATTTTGGGGTATGTTTGATCCATTTTAACCTATTATATTGATGTTTTGGTGTTTGTGGTTGACTATATATGTTTCTATGACTGTATGGTATGCTTTGTGACTGATTAGAATAGTTGGAATGGTCGAAAACGCCGTCGAGGGGCGTAAACAACTCGCTGGACAAGGTGCAGGAGTTCGGATCGGATGGGGATTGAGGGTCGATCGGATCGCCCTATGGGATCGTGGGACATCACCACGAGTCAAGTCATCTCCTCCGAGCCGAACCATCTGCGCAAGGTCCACGAACACCTACCGTGAACTGCTACCCAATCCGATCCACTCGTGCTTCGTATCACGATCCGACTAGAGGAAAGAAGCATCCGCAATCCGATGCACTACGTGACGCCGATCCGAACCGGGGGAACTACGAGCTGGAGGAGCGCGATCCGACCCGTATGGGGTATTCCGATCCGAACCAAGGAGAGGAGCACGATCTGAAGCAAAGAGAAAGAGGACCGCGATGGCAATCCGAACCGTGGCGTGCTGAAGAGCAGATCTGATCCAAATGGGGTGTGGAAGGCCGAACCGAACCGATGAACACTGATAACCCGAGATGCAAAGGTAGTCCAAATGAAGGGTATTGACTCAGGATCCAGATAGGAACCAATGAGTGGACTTCATGAGTTGGACTTTGCTGCGGGACGTGTGCTAAGGAGTTGTCGACGTTCATAACTTCGATTCACCACTAAGAATTGGATGATGGGCTACTTATCAGTGCAGTAGGGTCATTATGACCTGAGGGGCAAGGTGATGGTAGCAAGACTACGTTATCAGTGCAGTAGGGTCATTATGACCTGAGGGGCAAGGTGATGCGTAGTAAGACTATGAGCCAGCGCAGATGGGGTGAACAACTCCATGGGGCAAGTGGACATAGTAAGGATTGGTAAGGCTATGAGCCAGCGCAGATGGGGTGAATAACTCCATGGGGCAAGTGGACATAGCGAGGAATTAGTGGCTACGTTATCAGTGCAGTGAAGCCATTTATGACTTCATGGGGCAGAGTTATCGTAGCAAGGTATGTTGGGTGATCGAAGTGGTGAATATCGTATGCTTTACGCACTGAGTGAGAGATGTGAGGATGGATGCCATGTTTGATTGTTTTCCATCATTATGACATGCACACCTCCCCCACCTCCGTATCTTTACACTGTTTGATATGATACCTTAGAGTGTTCTACAGTATGTAGTGCTAACTCTTTGGTTGCAGGTCCAGGTTCAGGTATGTTTTAGTCTACCTGTTATTTTTCACTTTAGATGCTTATCGCTCATACCAGGCTTTATGTCTGACCCAGAGTTTTATGTCTCCTCTTATTACTCTGGGTGCTCACACGAGCAGACTAGAGACAGGTTAGCTGGTGATGCGCGAGTAGCTGATTCGGAGGCGGGCAGGAGGCTTCCACGTATGATATATATATATATACACACACACACACATTCTCCCTGTGTCGTTGGTGGTCGCTACTTGGGCATTAGTAGTGTACCTCCTTTATCTTACTTTTGCTTTGAGACAGTTTGAAAGTTTTAATAAGCTGTATTTTGGATTTCCGCTGCTATGATGTTTAGTTCTGGTTTTCAGCTTATGCACTGTCTCTCCTGTTTTATGTCAAGTATGTTATTATTATATTTTATTCTATGCGCTGTGAGACATTCTACAGGTTCTTTGTATGTTCAATTCCTTCTTCCCTTTTCCTTCTGACGACCCGTTCCGTGCTAACTGGACATGTGTACAACGCACTTTTGGAGTAAATGTCGGTTAGTGCGGGGCGGGCCGTCACACTTGGTATCAGAGCTCTAGGTTGCGTAGTTAACCTAGGGAAAGACACTAGGGAGAGTTAGTATGTATATGAGAGCGTGTATTTGTGTTTCCTCCCCTTTTATTCCTCCCCCCCCCCCCCTAGGTGCTCAGGTTGGAACTAGCACCAGTGGAGCTTGATTTTGGACAGCTGTATTTCTTGCTTTTAGAAGATTGCTTGGATCGCTTAAGTAAAGTTCAGCCTCTCTTATTTATGGCTATTTTGTATTGGGGATTATGTCTTTCAATTTATGTATTTTGAGTTGGTCAAGATTGATATTATGTACTTTGACTCTGGTTTTAATGATGTAATCAAACTTATGTATTTTCCGCTGCAATGAAATAAAGTTTTAAAGTTTTAGTACTGTTTATATCTGTCTTGTTGTTAAGTTTCTGTTCTATACACACTTAAAATGCTCCATGAAATTTAATGCATTCCTTTTGTGACTGACATTAATGGACGTGGGGTGTTACATCCTTCTTGCTAATCATGATAATGGTGGTTTCGTGTACTCCTAGCTGCTATCGTAGGTGCCCCTTTTGCTCTTACAACCACGAGTTGTACCAACTACCTTCCTCGTTCTATCGACTCTCTAACTCGCATGTATTTATTACTTGTGTCATTCGGCCTCGCTTGTATGTATTCATTACATGTGTCATTCGGCCCCGCTTATATGTAGATACCTGTGCTGGCCCGATCTTTGGGTGTACCAATTTCCATGATGGCAACCCGACACGATTCAAGTTACACAGTGTACACTACTGATGCCCATGCCTGCTTTTTCCAATCTGGAGCACGTGCATGCCCGTACTCCAACGGAACTTACACTACTGCACCACCCGCTGCTATTTTGACCGCTTATAGTTAGCCCAGTAATCGTGCCTCACCCTGCCAAGCTCAGGGTGCCATGACACATCTATGAAGGTTACTGTTGAAATGAGTCCCCGTTACTAGGGTTTCCTAATCAACATGTTGTAACACCCCACATCCGTTAGTGTCACTCACAAAGGGAATGCACTAAGTTCTGTGGAGCATTTAGGGTAAAAGATGCAGATAAATTACAAGACAGACAAAAATTAAACAGCGGAAAATAAAACATTGCTTTATTGATGAAATAGTTTGTACAATGATTTCTTTACAATATCAGAGTATCATCTATCTTACAAAATAAAGAAGCATAAAACAACATTTATATTCCCCAATGTAGCAAGAGCCAGCCATAGCATCTGAAAAGAGAATCCAAGCAAAACTTCGACAAATCTTCAAGCTGGGAAAGAGCGACAATCCAACTTAACTTGAGCTATACTATTACCTCCTTTACTACCTGGGGGGGGGGGACGGAAGAAAAGAAGACGAAAGGAAAACAGAGTTAGACATAAAGCATGAGTAAGTTCAGTGACTTCTAGCATGTGAACATGGAAAAACAAAACGACATGAATTAACTGAATACAAGATAACACCATGATGATAGGGTCAGCAAGATTAGACAAGATAATCACAAGATATGCTAAGATAAGATATACTGAATATGCTCTAATACTTTCGCCGCTTCGCTATTTCCTTTATACTAGTTTCAATATCTCTGCACCACCTAACCAGTATCCCAACTAGTAACGATAATGTGATCCCAATCCCTGTAGTTTCCATTGCCTTCAGGAATACATTTATTATTTATTACCTAGATCTAATCTAGGGTTTTCTATCAAGTGCCTTCTAGATTCAACTAGAGTTTACGCTATCTACTGAACGCTTCTCGGATTCAGGGTTTATGCCACCTAGTCCAACTAGGGATTATGCTACCTGTTGAACGATGCCCCCAAGTCTAGGACACACTACCTAGAGTGGTATATGTTCCTATACTTCCCCACGCGTGTATCGCGAATCGTTTATCGCTTATCTAGATGCACATGTCCTGTAGTGTGCAGCCTGAGTCCTGTGGCAGGGCAAATCAAGAAACACAGAACTCGGTCGGGAGCTTTCAGATATCTGCCGATGCAGATGCAAAGGTCTGTTTTTATTCCAGTGGCTTTGGTCCCACTCGACCCATCCCTCAACTAATGAAAGGCACACCTTGAAAAATGAGAACTATACGCAGGCCCCCTATGCCCCCACTATCCTATGGCCATCCTCACCCATAACTAGATAGCAAGTATATGGTCTTTTTGGAGTTCTCCGCCTTTCCACTTAACGTATCTCGACTGACTGAAGATGGATGGTAGATGACGAGTTGCTATCACAGGGCTACCGTTTTCTCGCCGAATCACGTCGGTCCATCCTAGTCTTTAGGTTTCCATATATTGCAACCAAGGCATACCCCTGGTTCTTCTAACGCATACCTTAACCTCTGTGAGCCCAGGAGGATCATCTGCAGCCTCACAGAGGGATACCAAGAGTACCCTCACGTCCCCTCGAAGCCTCGGGCTTCATAACCCAATTCGTTGGAGCCTTCTTTTTACTCAGACGGACATTCTCTCCTTCCCGTGTTATACTAAGAATTACTACTTAGTTTTACTTACTAAGGTTTACCACTTAGTTTCCAGAATCGTTGTTTTCTTAACTAAGGTTTACTACTTAGCTCCTTTTAACTAAGGTTTACTAATTAGTTCTCTTTCCCGTCAATTTGGAATGGTTAAGTGTCATTAGTCAATTCAAGCTAACTTAACCCTCTTTATTTATCCTGTTAAACTGGTTAAGTATTATCAGTAATTCATGTTGACTTAACCTTACCACAAACCAAGTTATATTGGTTAAGTATTTCTTATTACTTAACGCTACCCCTTTCATCCTGTATTGGTTAAGTGTTCCTTTTTAACTTAACCATGCCCGTCTGTTTTAACTAACATATTATTTGTGGTTAAGTATTATCCCTTCATGTTTTAGACTTAGCCCTATTCCTTTGTCACAATCTGTCGGTTAAGTGTTCAAGTTTACTTAACCCTACAGTTTAGTCTAGCTAACATATCAAATTGGCTAAGTGTATTAAATTTTTACTTAACCTAACATCTAGTCTAGTTAACATGTTAATTTGGCTAAGTGTATTAACTTTACTTAACCCCACCTTCTAGTCTAGTTAACATGTTTATTTGGCTAAGTGTTTTCTTAGTTATTTAACCCCTACAAATCTTGTCTTGTTACCATGTTAAGTTGGTTAAGTGTCCCTATGGACTTAGCCCTCCAATTCTAGCTTAACTATGTTAATTGTCTGTATGAACCTAACCCCACCCATCAGTTTTGTTATCATGTTGAATTGGTTAAGTGTCTTAGTTAACTTAACCCTACCATTCTTGTTCTAGCTTTAACTAAATAAATTAAAGCCGCTACCACTCACATTAGATAGATATTGTTGCGATTACTGGATGTGCCGCTTGGTTCCGGGCAGGTTTACATCGCAACTCTGTCTAACCTATGGTTAGGCCTATTTGTGTTTTCTAAGTTCAAAGGGTTTTGATTAATTTTCAAATCAGGTTTTGAAAGTAACCATCCCGTCCGTCGGATCAGTTAGGGATAGCCAGGGAGAGCATGAAACTTGTATTTTCCAAACTCAAGCCTAGACACTATCCTCTCTGTCACCCTAGAACTTTCTGGTGTATGTATTATTAAAAGAGATGTCATTATTAAACCTTTCTTTTGAATATAAATAAATTGTTAACAATTTATCCTCAAAGTTTAACCACTTATCCTCAAAGTCCATTTTCCCTTTTTAAAATAAATTTGGCCTATATCCTATACATTTGCCATGCCTACTAATGGACTTGTATTCTATGCCCAAATCTTGATTTGCCTATCTTACAGTTTATAGCAATTTAGATCCGACACCCCCATTTATAGTTAATGCCAAAACTAGATTTTATATTCTAGTTTACAGTTTATGCCAAACTAGATTTCATATTCTAGTTCACCGTTTCTGCACAAAACTTAATTTGCATACCAACTACCTATTTTGTGGCCCATTTAACCATTTACCATTTACGCCCAATGTATGTAAATTATGCTAATATACTTATCATGCTTTATTTAGCCTCCCAATTCTGATTTAATATTCTAATTTCAGTTCATGTCAAAACTAGCCTTGTTATTCTAATTTTCATCTTAATAATCATGCTATAATGCATGTTCCCAAATTATGCCAATTTCCAAGTCTAGTTAATTTCATGTTTTTCCCCAAAACGTATTCCCATCGTTCGTATAATCGTGATTCAACCTAGATCATAAAAATAGCTAGATTCATCGATAAAAGGGAATGAACCAAAATGCCATGAAAGAACGGACATAACAACTGGCATAAGATGATAATTCACAGGCATATAGATTACGACATGAAAAGGGTTGAATAGTATAGATTCAGGAACATGGGTAGACCTAACTTAGTAGGTAAATTCCCAAGATCAAGATCTAAGAATAAACTGAAATAGAAAGTCAAGCCTATGTCCACTATAATGCCAGTTTGGGGTACAACATGGTTTTGTAACTACAGTGTCATGGGCATAAATAATAATTCCTAAATCCATAGTCATAGGCAATAAATCCTCACAATTAATGAATCACAGTCATAGGTGATGTTCATAGTCAAAGGAAAATAGTTCTCCCAGTCATGATTCACAGTCATAGGCAATGTTCATAGGCAATGTTCATAGTTAAAGAGGCATATGGTTTTAAGGTCCATAGTTTCATAGTCACGGTCTTATTTGTCCTCGAATCATAACAGTTCTTAATTAGGTCCAAGAGTATAAGCACTGATTCGAATAGAAAGATTTGGCATATTCTTTTATTCCTTTAATTTCATGTCACGAACAGAGAGAAACGTTCAAATCTAAAAAGTAACCGACTTACAGAGATTAGATTAGATTCGTAGAAAAACAGTAATTGAAGTCATTTGAATTTTCACTTGAATCCTAGCTTGACTTGAATCTTCTCTTGAAAGTCTTGAGCAACATTTCCTCGTCTTGATTTATTTTATATATTATTTATTTATACATTTTCTCAGAGGCAGCATAAGGATAGAAAAGAATTGTGAATAGAGAAGGAGACTAAGGCTGTTTATATAGGATTAGGCGGACAAATCTGGTCAGAATGGCATCCGGATACAAAAGAACGGACCAGACTGCATATCTGGAAAAAGCAGGGGGGTCGACCCCCAGGTCGACTACCCAGTCGACCTGGGTCTTGGGCGGGAAAATTCCCACCCAATCTGGGTCCGATTTTGAATTTTGAACTTGTTTCTGACCTGTTCGAATTTTAAATCGAATTTTGAAACTTCTGAAGACCATATCTCCTTCATACGGAGTCCGATTAATGCAAACTCGGACTCTATCTCATGCAGAGTTCCGAGACGAATGCAATGGCGCAGCCCGTTTCCCTTGATTTTGATTTTATAATTTAATTCTGCCTTGATATGTGAATCTTAGTGTTACAGAATTACGGGGTGTTACATTCTCCCCCACTTAAAAGGATTTCGTCCCCGAAATCTTCAAGTTAGGAAGAATGTGTCCTACCATCCAATCACCCATTTACCATTCAATCACAGGCATTCATTGTCCTTAAAAGATTTCTAATTCTTTCATGTTCATATGCATAGTGTGTGTATATGTCTTTATCTAATGCAAAATCAGGCGGTCTACTGATTTAGTTGACCTCCTTAATGCGAACCATGTCAGTGCCATGCGTCCAATCATGTATGCAAGCATCCCTAGTTATGTAAATACTACATGCGTGCACAGCCATTCATCCATATGCAACATCCATATGATAACATGTCAAGTTCAACTTACAAACAAATACATATCTGTATATGCAATATGAAAGCGTCCGAACTGATCTAGTGCCTAATACGTATGCATATGCATTCACGAGCAACCATTAGCAACCACTTGCAACCATCAACCATAACATATTTCAAATACATGTTTACATCCATTGGCTTCTACCTAAGGATCGAAGATACGACCTAGAGGATATACTTTGGAAAGAGAGAAACAATTATGCGTAAAGCTCCTGCCAAAGAAATCAAGGATGCACCCTTAAGGAAAAGGGTATGATGCTAGTATCTAGCCTTCTTGAACTTTACCCCACTGTATCTTAACTAATTTAACTTCATGATTGTGAAGTTTCTGATCTCCATTTCCAAGATAAACAAATGTCAATCACGATACCAAGTGTATGTACTAAGATGGTTTGAGGTCTCTCCTCTTAGCGTATCCATCACGCCATAACTATGAGGGTCAAAAGGTTACTATGCACTTTTTAGAGTGCCTACCACAACTATTCATCTCTCACGCAAACCATCCTAGTCGAACTCGATATTCCTCAAGTACAAGTCCCAAAGGCCTAAACCAATATCAGACAAGCACCCAAGGAATATCTCCTCCGAATTAAGACAATCTACGTGAGATGATATTAGCAAACTCGGTAGCTATTCTCAAATCCCTACTAACCAAAAATAAACTGGTCGGACCACCAATTGGATTTTGAGCCTCTAATGGGATCTTTCTACTATACAAGTACTATGGTGCAGAAACTCAACTATGGAAGTAGATATGAACAAATGCGAAGCACTAAAACCAAAGGAAAGAGTACGAACAGCAAAACTAGACTCTTCCAACAGAACTTTACTACCTTTCTCCTAGGTATGCTTGGTGGCGAAAGTAGGTACTTGCCCTTCTGAAAATCTTCTTCCTCGTTCTTGCCCTTGTCCTTAATTATATGCCCTATCCTACCCTAGTAAAGATACATCCTCTTGTCTTAGGTTTTATAACTCCTTCCTTCTTTGCGAGCTAAATCTACATCCATGAATTCCTCATCCTCTTCCGTGTGTAGTCATGTTGATAAATATCTCGAAAGCTGCTTCCATCATACAGAAAACCCTATAAGCTTGAAAGAAAACTGGTCGTAGGTGAAACAACTATGGTTATGGATGGAAGCCAGGCATGACTTCGCCCTTCGATGAGGTTACCTCCCAGAAAGCCAGGAGCCCCAGAGACTCAAGAAAGAAGGAGACATGAATTCAAATAGAGGAAGAGAAGACAGTGCGTATGGCTTTTTGGGGAATATGCCTTTAAAACAAAATCTTTTCTCTTGAAAATGCTTCTTTTAAAATCGTTTGAATTTTTTTTTTCAAATCCTTTATCTGATCTGGTAACCTTCATCTCTGATACCACGTGTAACACCCCACATCCGTTAGTGTCACTCACAAAGGGAATGCACTAAGTTCTGTGGAGCATTTAGGGTAAAAGATGCAAATAAATTACAAGACAGACAGAAATTAAACAGCGGAAAATAAAACTTTGCTTTATTGATGAAATAGTTTGTACAATGATTTCTTTACTATCAGAGTATCATCTGTCTTACAAAATAAAGAAGCATAAAACAACATTTATATTCCCCAATGTAGCAAGAGCCAGCCATAGCATATGAAAAAAGAATCCAAGCAAAACTTCGACAAATCTTCAAGCTGGGAAAGAGTGACAATCCAACTTAACCTGAGCTATACTATTCCCTCCTTTACTAACTGGGGGGGGGGGGACGGAAGAAAAGAAGACAAAAGGAAAATAGAGTCAGACATAAAGCCTGAGTAAGTTCAGTAACTTCTAGCATGTGAACATGGAAAAACAAAACGACATGAATTAACTGAATGCAAGATAACACCATGATGATAGGGTCAGCAAGATTAGACAAGATAATCACAAGATATGCTAAGATAAGATAAACTGGATATGCTCTAATACTTTCTCCGCTTCGCTATTTACTTTTTACTGGTTTCTATATCTCTGCACTACCTAACTAGTGTCCCAACTAGTAACGATAATGTGATCCCAATCCCTGTAGTTTCCATTGCCTTCAGGCATACATTTATTATTTATTACCTAGATCTAATCTAGGGTTTTCTATCAAGTGCCTTCTAGATTCAACTAGAGTTTACGCTATCTGCTGAACGCTTCTCGGATTCAGGGTTTATGCCACCTAGTCCAACTAGGGATTATGCTACCTGTCGAACGATGCCCCCAAGTCTAGGACACACTACCTAGAGTGGTATATGTTGCCATACTTCCCCACGCATGTATCGCGAATCGTTTATCGCTTGTCTAGATGCACATGTCCTGTAATGTGTGGCTCGAGTCCTGTGGCAGGGCAAATCAAGAAACACATAACTCGGTCGGGAGCTTTCAGATATCTTCCGATGCAGATGCTAAGGTCTGTTTTTATTCCAGTGGCTATGGTCCCACTCGACCCGTCCCTCAACTAATGAAAGGCACACCTTGAAAAATGAGAACTATAAGCAGGTCCCCTATGCCCCACTATCCTATGGCCATCCTCACCCATAACTAGATAGCAAGTATATGGTCTTTTTGGAGTTCTCCGCCTTTCCGCTTCACGTATCTCGAATGACTGAAGATGGATGGTAGACGATGAGTTGCTATCACAGGGCTACCGTTTTCTCGTCGAATCACGCTGGTCCATCCTAGTCTTTAGGTTGCCATATATTGCAACCAAGGCATACCCCTGGTTCTTCTAACGCAGACCTTAACCTCTGTGAGCCCAGGAGGATCATCTGCAGCCTCACAGAGGGATACCAAGAGTACCCTCACGTCCCCTCGAAGCCTCGGGCTTCGTAACCCGATTCGTTGGAGCCTTCTTTTTACTCAGACGGACATTCGCTCCTTCCCGTGTTATATTAAGAATTACTACTTAGTTTTACTAACTAAGGTTTACCACTTAGTTTCCAGAATCGTTGTTTTCTTAACTAAGGTTTACTACTTAGCTTCTTTTAACTAAGGTTTACTACTTAGTTCTCTTTCCCGTCAATTTGGATTGGTTAAGTTTCAATAGTCAATTCAAGCTAACTTAACCCTCTTTATTTATCATGTTAAACTGGTTAAGTGTTATCAGTAATTCATTTTGACTTAACCCTACCACAAACCAAGTTATATTGGTTAAGTATTTCTTATTACTTAACCCTACCCCTTTCATCCTGTATTGGTTAAGTGTTCCTTTTTAACTTAACCCTGCCCGTCTGTTTTAACTAACATGTTATTTGTGGTTAAGTATTATCCCTTCATGTTTTAGACTTAGCCCTATTCCTTTATCACAATCTGACGGTTAAGTGTTCAAGTTTACTTAACCCTACGTTCTAGTCCAGCTAACATATCAAATTGCCTAAGTGTATTAAATTTTTACTTAACCCCAACCTCTAGTCTAGTTAACATGTTAATTTGGCTAAGTGTATTAACTTTACTTAACCCAACTTCTAGTCTAGTTAACATGTTAATTTGGCTAAGTGTTTTATTAGTTACTTAACCCCTACAAATCTTGTCTTGTTACCATGTTAAGTTGGTTAAGTGTCCCTATGGACTTAGCCCTCCCATTCTAGCTTAATTGTGTGAAGTGTCTGTATGAACCTAACCCCACCCATCGGTTTTGTTATCATGCTGAATTGTTTAAGTGTCTTAGTTAGCTTAACCCTACCATTCTTGTTCTAGCTTTAACTAAATAAATTAAAGCCACTACCACTCACATTAGACAGATATTGTTGCGAATACTGGATGTGCCAGTTGGTTCCGGGCAGGTTTACATCGCAACTCAGTCTAACCTCAGGTTAGGCCTATTCGTGTTTTCTAAGTTCAAAGGGTTTTGATTAATTTTCAAATCAGGTTTTGAAAGTAACCATCACGTCCATCGGATAAGTTAGGGATAGCCAAGGAGAGCAGGAAACTTGTATTTTCCAAACCCAAGCCTAGACACTATCCTCTCTGTCACCCTAGAACTTTCTGGTGTATGTATTATTAAAAGAGATGTCTTTAATAAACCTTTCTTTTGAATATAAATAAATTTTTAACAATTTATCCTCAAAGTTTAACCACTTATCCTCAAAGTCCATTTTCCCTTTTTAAAATAAATTTGGCCTATATCCTATACATTTGCCATGCCTACTAATGGACTTGTATTCTAGGCCCAAATCTTGATTTGCATATCTTACAGTTTATAGCAGTTTAGATCCGACACCCCCGTTTACAGTTCATGCCAAAACTAGATTTTATATTCTAGTTTACAGTTTATGCCAAACTAGAATTCATATTCTAGTTCACCGTTTCTGCCCAAAACTTAATTTGCATACCAACAACCTATTTTGTGGCCCATTTAACCATTTAACATTTATGCCCAATGTATGTAAATTATGCTAATATAGTTATCATGCATTATTTAGCCACCTAATTCAGATTTAGTATTCTAATTTCAGTTCATGTCAAAACTAGACTTGTTATTCTAATTTTCATCTTAATAGTCATGCTATAATGCATGTTCCCAAATTAGGCCAATTTCCAAGTCTAGTCAATTTCATGTTTTTCCCGAAAATGTATTCCCATTGTTCGTATAATCGTGATTCAACCTAGATCAGAAAAATAGCTAGATTCGTCGATAAAAGGGAATGAACCAAAATGCCATGAAAGAACGGACATAACAACTGGCATAAGATGATAATCCACAGGCATATATATTACGACATGAAAAGGGTTGAATAGTATAGATTCAAGAACATGGGTAGACCTAACTTAATAGGTAAATTCCCCTGATCAAGATCTAAGAATAAACTGAAATAGAAAGTCAAGCCTAGGTCCAACATAATTCCAGTTTGGGGTACAACATGGTTTTGTAACTACAGTGTCATGGGCTTAAATAATAATTCCTATATCTATAGTCATAGGCAATAAATCCTCACAGTTAATGAATCACAGTCATAAGTGATGTTCATAGTCAAAGGAAAATAGTTCTCCCAGTCATGAGTCATAGTCATAGGCAATGTTTATAGGCAATGTTCATAGTCAAAGAGGCATATGGTTTTAAGGTCCATAGTTTCATAGTCACAGTCTTATTTGTCCTCGAATCATAACAGTTCTTAATTAGGTCCAAGAGTATAAGCACTGATTCGAATAGAAAGATTTGGCATATTCTTTTATTCCTTTAATTTCATGTCACGAACAGAGAGAAATGTTCAAATCTAAAAAGTAACCGACTTACAGAGATTAGATTAGATTCGTAGAAAAACAGTCGTTTGAGTTTTCACTCGAATCCTATCTTGACTTGAATCTCCTCTTGAAAGTCTTGAGCAGCATTTCCTCGTCTTGATTTATTTTATATATTATTTATTTATACATTTTCTTAGAGGCAGCATAAGGATAGAAAAGAATTGTGAATAGAGAAGGAGACTAAGGCTGTTTATATAGGATTAGGTGGACGAATCTGGTCAGAATGGCGTTCGAATACAGAAGAACGGACCAGACTGCAGAACTGGAAAAAGCAGGGGGGGTCGACCCCTAGGTCGACTACCCAGTCGTCCTGGGTCTTGGGCGGGAAAATTTCCGCCCAGCCCAATCTGGGTTCGATTTTGAATTTTGAACTTGTTTCTGACCTGTTCGAATTTTAAATCGAATTCTGAAACTTCTGAAGACCATATCTCCTTCATACGTTGTCCGATTAACGCAAACTCGGACTCTATCTCATGCAGAATTCCGAGACGAACTGTAATAACCCTGAAAATACGAGCCAATTAAAAATTTTTAAATTGGTGATTTCAAAGGAATTTGAGCAATTGAAATAGAATATTTCAATAAAATAGTGAATTAGGAATAGTGAGTCAGTTTGAAAATTTGAATTCAAGCTTTGACTGACTGTGCAGGGTGGAAAATATAACGGATTTTAACGAAACCAAAAATATTTAAATCTGCTAGTCAATACCTTTCTAACGAATCTGAAAAATCGATGTTTCATAACGGGAATTAAAAGTTATGGCCGAATGAATTTTCAAAAGAGTCGGTATATAGAATATATAGCCCTGGAAAATTGATATTTTGCATATGACCTCGGAATTCGACGAAACCACTTTTGTTGGGTTCGGGATGTCAAACTATAGCTAGATTTCAAATTTCATAATTTTTGAAGCTAGTATGTGAGCGTAGCAAAAGAAAATGTGATTGGTCAATTTCTGTTAAATTGGATCGACCAGAAAATGGCCATTTTTCAAACTACCTTAGAATTCGACGAAACTAGTTTTGTTGGGACCGTAGCGTCAAAACATAGCTAGATTTATTTTTCTGGAATTTTTCGAATCAGTTTGTGGCCCTGGCAAATTGAAATGTGCGTTCAGAGTTAAAAATTAAATGTTTTATACTTTAATTTGAAAAATAACTGACTGTAACAGTCGAATTGGCCTACGAAACATATCCCATTGTGTCCGGAATGGGGGTGTTTAGCTAGGGGTGACAGTCATTGGGTTTAAAAAGGAGTTCGTTTGAGAAAACACTATTTAAAAATTTAATATAAATCCTCGGCCAATCAGAATTTTCCTTTCATAAATTTTAAAAATAAAAAAAAAAGAAACCCCCCCGATCAACGGCGAATCCGCTCCCTACCTTCTCCCCCAAATCGCCGCCGCCACCCCCTACCTCGACGCGCCTCCTCCTCCTCTTCAAATCCGACCCCACCGCCGCCGCCACAGTCGCCTCCTCCGCCCGTATCGAAGCCAGGAAGTCGAGCGCTTCCCGCCGCCGCCCTGAACGCCACCGACCACCGAACGCCCCCAAACCACCACCGACTTGAAGCCCTCTCTTCCCTCTTCCACGTCCAACTCCCCGATCGTCCCCACGTGCCACTGTTTTCGCGAAAACTGTAAACCTAGTTTTGAAGCTTCGTGAAAGTGAGTTTTTCTTTGATCTTTACACTTTGAAAAATCATATCTTTTTGGTGTGTTGACGAAATTCGATGAAACAGGAAACATCGAGACTGCAAGGAAGCTCTCTACCCAATAGAAGAAGCCGCGGATTTTTCTGACATCGTATCGATTTTTAGCGCTCAGAAAACTGAGGTGAGAAATCTAAATTAACGTGAAATTGAATGGAAAATGTCATGTATAATTTATATTAGCGTAATATAACTTACATACGTGTTGCATACCTCATGTACATACGTAGTGTAAGCTATATAAGTGAAGTATGAATTTTACATGCATAGAATAATTGATATATGTGTTGAAATGCAAGTGAAATATAGCAATTATATATATATATATATATACTCCCCTCGTCCACAAACCATGGACGATATTTACTGTGGTGAATTGATGTGAAATATTGGATGAAAAATACGAATGGTTGAATAATTGTTTGTGGTTGAAATTGTTTGGTTGTGGTTGAAAAATACCATTGGTGATTGAAATAAATTGGAATATTTGTGGAAATAAAAATAAACATGCCGCCTGCGTGCGAATTAGATGCATGAATCCCCATTGTCAAAAACCGCGAGGTTTTAAGGTAGAGCGAGGAGCCGTACTAGGGACGGTGCCGGTTTTAACTACCCTGCCGTTATGCTGCCGAAATTTTGAATAATCTTTGTGTGTTTGAATTATTTTCATATGTTGAAATTATTTTTCATGCGTTGAAATTAAAGTCATATATTGAAACTATATCCATGTGTGGAAATGTTTGTGTGTTGAAAAGTGTTGTGTGAAAATTAAATTCATTTGTGAATGAATGAAGTGTTTAAACAATAAAAATTACATTTTTATATATATACGAAGTATGAAAAATATTCGCCTTATATAAATAGTTTCAACAATAAAAATTTCATCTTTCTAATATGAACAACATAAATAAAATGTCCATGTGTGGAAATGCTCATTTGTTGAGAAGTGTGTGTAGTGGAAAAGTTCATGTGTTGAATAAAAAGATCGAACAATAAAAATTACATTTTTATTGAAACCATGAAGTGTTGAAAACATCCATTGGTCGAATAAATATTTTGAATGATAAAAATATCATTTTTATCATATTTGTGATATGCTAAAAATATGCGGACGTTGAAATAAATATTTGTGAAAGAAATATTCTTTTTAACATGCATAGGAACTAAGTAAAATAGTCATGTGTTGAAATATCTATTTTAGTTCGCCAAAATTATCATCTTTGAAATGTGAAGTGTTAAAAATAGCCACTTGTTCAAATAAACGTACATGAGTTGAAATATACATTAACTAGCTAATGATATAATTTTAGCCTATGCATGCAACATTAGAATGAATGGTGTTTTTAAACCAAAGCAAATCAAATATGAAATTGAATGGAAAATGATAAATGTTAGAAATTGTATATATGTACATGCATATCTATTGAACAGGTTAAAGCAAAAAGGGGCTAGAGAAGAGAAATAGAATTTTGTGCCCGACAAATAGGTACACATTTACCGCTTTGTTTGGGTGATGATTTTATGAGGCTGTTGGCTAGCCGCTTGGCTTTTTCTTTTTCTTTTTGATATGAGACGCCCGTGTGGCTATTTGGGAATTTTCCCAAACCCTCCCGTACAAAGGAGGTTATGGCGAAATTTTTCGAAATTTAAAGGCGTTAGTGAAATAATTGAAGTGGAAACGATATAGGAATTTTTAAATGAACTATATTTATATAAATATATAAATATAAATAGAATTAAAACGAAACGTGGCCGTGCAGTTCATGTCTTGAAGTCGTGATTTCAAACGACTAGTGCGGGAAATCCGACCATTGGATTTTCCCGAAACCGCAACCGTTGGGTTCGCCTTGGAAATATCTTTCCAACGGCACCAACTTTGTGAAGATCCAACGGTTGGATTGTCTGGAATGTTTAATTCAAAACTGAAGAAAAACAGTGCCAGAAACGATTATATTTGTATATATATAAATATAATTAAATTAAATCGAACAACGACGCTGTAGTTCGTAAATTGAAATCGTAACTTCAAATGGTTAGTGTGGAAGATCCGACCGTCAGATTTTCCCAAAACTGAAACCGTTGGATTCGTTTTGAAATGACCTTCCTAAAGATGTAAAATTTGTGAAGATCCAACGGTAAGATTTTCATATATGTGTAAAACAAAATTAATGAAAAGCAGCGCCAGTGCATCGACACGACCTGAAACGTCGTTTAATTAAATATGGCCGTTTTAAATTAAATAAAAATGGCGATATATCATTATAAAGTACTATAGACGATATAGAGTGAAAATAAACCAATTTTGTTGTGTTTGCTTGATATGTGATGGTTGAATGTATTTGACATGAAAATTATAACTAAATAACTGAAATGTGAATGTTGAATAGTCCAACCATGTGATTAATTGATTTGAAAATCTAAATATACGTGGGTTATTTGAAAAGGCCGAGTTTAACTCATTTCAAATAATCGATCGACGTTGAGATGTCGAAGAGTCGAAGACGGCTGAAGACCGACGATCTCCACATTAGATGGATGGGCGCTACTGATGCTCGTGATTGGAGTAGCTGCCATGAAGGAATTGAAGTAGTAGCCGTCCAAACATACTGTTGATTGTACGGATATGCGAGGAATTGGTGCCTCCGGTTTCGTTCAGACCCAGAACGGACTAGTAAATGGACTGTGTGTCTGACATTGGATTTTGTTCTATGTTGATTGATCTCTGTTAAATATATATCTGTTTGGCGGCGGAGAATTTATTCTCTTGCTTAACGCCCTTCTCTGGGACGTACGAGCTCAGAGGTTATGTATTGACAGAAATCAGTCGCATGGAGTGGATTGCATGTGTGGCACGCCTGAGTGGCATATGATCAAGGCTTCTGTTGCAAAGCAAAGTCTTGTGGTTGATGATCAAAGCATGGTCTGTGTGACGTAGCTTTGTGTATAACGTGAATTCGCGAGCCTCACACCTCGGTATGAGTCAAAAGCGGGAGAGTGACTGCAGGGAGAGCACGACGTTTCTTTCTAGCTAAGGTGGTGTCCGTGACCTACCAGCCTTGACATTATATATACTTTTCACCTGTGTGGTTGTTGGAATGTGAGGCGCCTCGATATAGGTCTGTAAGGACCGGGAAACGTGTGTTCAGGAATAACTAATCCTCAAAAGTAAGAGAGGACCGGCCCTGAAGATCCAAGGATCATAGTGGGGTCCTGGGACATTTGCTAGAGTGTCTCGAATCGGAGAGGAGCTTGCCCCTTGCCTCGACTCATGAAGGAACCCAATTTCCAATACGAAATATGCGGACGTGATTGTATTACTAGTAGGGCGACATAGTAGATGGTAGCATGCCACCTAGGATTAATATTTATGATTGAATTTGCTTTTGAAACATATATGCACTAGTAATAATATCAAGCACTTTTGTTTTATTCGTATGAAGCATTTTTGGCCATTATAAGGTAAAAACTCTATCCTCCGGGTTGCGTTGCATTGTGTGATGGGACCTGAGTCTTATAATGGCTTCATTTTATAAAAAGCATTGCGTTGATTTAATCGTTTACTTTATCTCATGCACTAGCACTCATTGGAGTAAACCCGTTCCGCGAAAGTGGCGTGGTCCTTTGATTTGCCTTATTATTGTTGTTAATAAGTTGAGTAGATTTCTCATACCAGTCCCATGACTGACTCGTAGTTTGTTTCAACTTGCAAACTCGGGTGCCCTCATTTCCACACGGGCAGCCTAGTTACAGGTTTCTGACGCACCTTTTGGCTCATGGCGAGGCTTGACTACACCGTGCTGACTTGGATTTTCTCCGCCATTATTGTATCTATATTATGATTCCGCCATTGGCGATGTAGACTGATATTTATTTTGAGTACTCTTTATGTATGATTCCGCCTCTGGCGATGGTGACTGATTATGTATCATTATGCACTAAGTTGTATCCTGTACTGTGCTTCTCTGATGTGATGATATCTATATGATTCCGCTGTCATATGAGTGTAAATTATTCTATTTTCAGTTTATGCTATTATCTGTGATCTGCTAATGATGATTAATGTGTTATATTCCAATGATTATCCTTAACACCATGTCACGGGGTTTTGGGATCGTCACACGAACGCAATGGCGTAGCCTGTTTCCCTTGATTTTGATTTTAAAATTTAATTATGCCTTGATATGTGAATCTTAGTGTTACAGAATTATGGGGTGTTACACATGTTATATTGGTTAAGTGTTCTCAATTTAACTTAACCCCACCCATTTGCTTAATTAACATGTTGTACTGGTTAAGTGTTACTTATTCATATGTTACTTACCCTTCTCACTGATTCACGCATGTTTATTTAACGATTAAATTTGTGGGCCTATATATACTAATATTACCCACTTACCCAAGATATACTTAACCATTCCCCTTATCAAGTCCATATGTATAATTGGTTAAGCTTGCCTTAACCGTGTCCACTTTGTTTATGTAATATTGGTTAAGTTGTCTTCTTGTCCATGTTAACTTAACCCACCCACCTGTTAGAGTTTGTGCCTTAGAGGCAATTCATTTGATGAGATTGATAACACTGTTGATGTTATTATTTTATTTGGAATAAAATATTATTCTGTTATGTTATATTTACAGCGTAATATAAATATTAATATAATAGAAGTCCTTAGAATAATAATACGGAATTATATAGTTCGAGTAAGACTAAACTTGAGATTATATAATGTGATAAGTATTATATTTTTTAAAAGTCCCTAGTCGAGTTTTATTGTTCAATATAGGACAACAATAAAGTAGTGAGACTAGTATATTGATTGACTGATGATCACATCTCATTGATCATTAATATACATGATATTAAAGTCAAAATATAAATACATATTGGAGAATACCGTATTGGGCTGACCCACCATGAGATAATTCCATGGAATACAATTAACAGTATCATAAGTTATTCTCATAGTGACAGAGATATAATAGTCCTCAGATCTGAAATCATTATAATTTTACTCAAGGATATTTGTGTTTTGATATCATCTAAAGTTATTTCGTAACAGAGTATCGATAACGGTGATTATTGGATACTTTTCAAATCGAATGAAAATTATGAATGATCTAGATGGAATTTAACCTTACGGTGTATTCGTAGTGATATCCATGGGCCTCTTGATTGAATGAGACTGTGAAATGCATGGCCGTGCTCAAATATTGATTTGTTTTAAACAGTCTACTCATCGATCAAGAAAAACGGATTAAATTATAAAGAGGATGATACGATCCATGCCTCTAGTTTAATCCTGGATATATCGGTTAAAAGGATTATATTGCATTGATACACCACTCACAGAAAAGGTTGTATAGAATCGATAATTTATTATAACTTGGGTAGAAGTGATGTATTACTATATGCCAATCACTGTTTATGGTTTTAAATGCGATTTAAAACCATTTCCAACGTTGTAGTAACCTATAGGGTCACACACTTAGGACGTGACAAAAATAAAAGGCATTCATTAGGTAAATAAAATATTAATCGTTGATATTTTAATTAGAGTTGAAATGGTATACTGGTCGGCACCTTAGTTTATGGTACACTTGCTAGTTTAAAGGGGTTACTTTAAATGGTAGGGTGAACCATAATATAAGGGATAAGATCCAAAAACAAGAGGCCAACTGATTATCCCTTTCTCTGAAATAAAACCCTAATTAGAATGGCGGCTAGGACTATTCTTTTCTTCCTTCCTTGGATTCGATCTCAGTGATAGCGTCCGTGTGGATACCAGTAGAGGGACGGCGATTTGCTGATCCTGACGATTCGATGCTTCATCATCTCTTCTGATTTGTTTTCACTTGGTTCTTCATGGATTCAGGTTCGAAGGTATAAACCCTAATTCAATTTAATTGTTCGATTTACATGTTTCTCGCATAGATCCTTTGTTTAATTAGTTAAACAATTATTTATTGGATATCAATTTGATCGAATTATCCTTCAATGGTATCAGAGCCAGGTTACTGCGAAAAAATTTCAAATTGAACTTTGATTTTGGGGTTTTATTCGTGTTCGTTGCCTTGTATGCATTTCAGTTTCAGTCACATCGAATTGATTATTACGGCTTACAGTATTGTTTTGATTAGGAAATAAAATTGTTTTATTTAATTACGAATAGATATCAGATATCAATTCTATTCAGTGAATCTAATTCGATTAAACAAAGATTACTTGGATATGATCTAAAGCAGGAAGTGATCTGTTTATGTAGATAAACAGAGCTAAACTTATTCTCAAATTGTTTGGTTAATATGTATATATGTCCAGATTTTATCATACATTATATTTTCTTGATTAAAATTGTCTAAATGATTAATGAATCAGTATGATAGCTTTAAGTTTTATTTTGTTTTAAATAAAACCATTCTTATAGAAATTTGTTAAAACAAATTTTAGATCTGATCTTTATACCTGGAAATCAAATTAAATTTGTACTTTAAAACCCTTATTCTAATATATATATACACATAGATCATAAGAGATGATTGACTATAGATAAACCTTTTGAATAAAGATTCAGAGTCAAGTTTTTTTTTTTTGATTTTGATCATGAATACTTGAACTTCAGTCATAAATTTATATACATATATTGATATATACTTTTAGATCTGATTTTGAATCATGTCATATGTTGTGAAATGACATGGACAAATCATGATGCATATCAATTAGTTATGCATACTTATAAACATGTCGTAGTTGATGATATATGTTTATATAAATTTAACACTGCATTGATTAAATCCTGAATTGATTTTAGTCGAATGATAACATCTATGAAACTGTTTTTCTGTAACTTGTTAAAGAAAAATACAGTTTGGATGAACAAGTCACTGAAATCATAATGACCAAAATATTGACCAGATTTGATGATCACTTATTTCCAGTAAATACTTGTTAGCACATCCTACATAATTGAACTTGTAATGGACATGTCGAGAAAACCTATTAAAAGGGAAGTAATTAATCAAAACTGGTAATATGAATTTCTAGATAAGCTGTTGGGTTTTGAAATTTTAACATCATACATATGTATGTGTCGATTGACAAGTATGACTTGTTGTATTAACATATAAGTTTGAGATGTGTATAAAATGTTTATACAACATATAAATTAATACATGAGATAAACAGTTATATGACTACTGTGTATCTCCTATGTAGGCTAATTGGTTGTATATAACTTGATTACCTATTTGAAGTGCAATTGAGATTAATGTTGATAAATGTACTGGATGAATGGTTCTTAAAACCAGAACAAATGTGACCCTGTTATCAACATTAGACTATTACTATATGAACATATTTTAGACATTTTTGTTTTATATATTTGTATGAATCAATGAATCTTATTGGACAGTGACTAAATTGCTTATGTATATAGGATTGCAAATTATATTATGTAATAACATACAAATACATGTTCAGATTTTATATTTATAGGGATAAATATATTGCAAATTCTGTTT
Organism: Allium sativum; assembly: GCA_030737875.1. NCBI lineage: Eukaryota > Viridiplantae > Streptophyta > Magnoliopsida > Asparagales > Amaryllidaceae > Allium > Allium sativum. The sequence goes on along the minus strand of CM060926.1, from coordinate 478,878,510 downwards.
GAATTGCTATTTCAATTTTATGGTATATGTAATGATTACAATATCATGTACACATCTGGTTTATATAAATATATATATATATACACATATTTTTGAGCAAACATATAGGTGCATATATATATATATATATATATATATATATATATACATTATAAAATTGAATATGAGTTTTGACTTGTCTATGGAACTTGTTTTGATAATCACTCCAACAATATTTTAAATCTGTAAGAATATCTTATAACTTCTGAAATTGATGTAGTTTAAATTTTAGTTGTGTATGCAAATTTACATCAACACAGTGAATAGGTTTTAAAAGTTAAATCCTGTTGTTGATGATTGATATCACAATATACCATTTAGATGTTTTATAGATTATAGACATGTAATTATAGATCCTAGTTTGTACTGTTGGAGTGTAAGTTGGAATTTACACATATATGTCAAACTATCAATTTATTTGATAACCTGATAGTCGTTCCATTATCAATTATGGTGCTGGCCTCAACATATGTCAATACTGAAACAAATTTTGTAAATATGATTTACAATTTTATATCTCAGTTTTGTACATCGTTTAAATCTTTTTGGCCTTGATTTTTATTTCGTAAATATGATTTACTATTACAAGTTATTTTCTTTTACAATCATGTATAATGTATATATGAAGTTAATAGAACTTGTTGGACATGACATAGACAGTGAGCTTTTCTTTTGGAATGGTTTCAGAAGGATAAGTGATATTGCAAAAGGGGATAAAATTATTTTATAAGCAAAATTAGATCAATTCCAATAGCATTTATCATTAACCATCTTGCTTATGTTTGCACTAGACATACACTGTGAATTGAGATTTCCTAATTATACTATTTTGCTCAGCTGTATACAAAATGTATTAGACATTATATGGTTAAAAGATGGGATCACACAATTTGTATATGTCTGATATACATATATGAATCATATTTTACTGTACTGAATGAATGATCCCATATATGTTGAGATATATTTTGATAAGGGAGAACTCAAGTTTTAATACTGCAATAAATGTCAGCTATTCCTCCTGACTAAACAAGTTTTGAACTTAAATCCGATGCTGTAAGTATATAAAGTCTGGATCACATAGATGTACAAATTTCCTTTTAAAACAAAGCAATGGACTGAGTATATATATCTGCGTTATTGAGTGATTGTCACAAACAATAAGCATATTTATATTGGACATTATTGCAGATGCTTAAGGGGCGGCAAGTGCGACTTGAAACTCTTATTGTATGCTAGTTTGTAAACTGTTCATCTATATATGTATATAATCATATTGATGATTATGTAAAGTGAACTGTTAATGCATTCTGATGCATATTGAATTCGCAGCAAGCTACAAAATTGGCAATGAAGTCATAAAGCAAAAGGATAAGTTTGACTTATTTTGTCTGATTGATGGAAGTGTATATGAGATTCATTTGATTCATATATTTTGATGTATGTATAATGTATACGAATATCAATAAACCATTGTGTAGTCTGTTGTACTGAGTAATTCAATGTAACAAGTTGCATATATGTATAACAAGTTATACATATATGATGTATGCTAATTTGTATCTGTGTATTGCTGTGTAATGATGGAGATCAATTATCTGTGTAATTCGTTATATATTATTGATGTATCTAAACTAATGTCCTGATATTTGTTGTTGATAATGTATCAATCTCTTACATCTAAAACAATGTCTTCTAGTTAGATGATTTATCAGTGTATTATATTATACTTTGATCCATCAGAAAGTTTAAAAGGTTTGTAGTATGGATGAAGTGGCCTGGGCTTAATTAATCTGGGTTTATGGCTTGCATCATGTTTGAATTTAACATTTGCAATAGTTGATCTTAATATAATTATAATCTTGTATGAAAATCTGTGTTCATTTTGTGAATGCAAAATTTACATAAATGTTTTAGTTTTGAAATGTTCGAAAATAAATAAATACATATATAGGAATGGTACCTATATAATTTAAATATATATATGTTTAAACATAATTATATTGTGAATATAAAATACATATATTTGATATATGTAAATAACTCTAATATTTTTCCACTACGTATTTTAAATTCCCTTTATAGCAAATTCTGTTATATTAAGTCATGGTGAAGTCTTCCAATAATATACTCATCACTGTCCAAGATCAATGGTTGTAACTAACGCCAAAGCGTTGTGCACCATTTATTTTGGTTATATGCGATGGAGTAAAATGTGTTGCTCCAACCTATTATTGGGTCTGACTTAACAAGGCTGCATAATATGATTATGGCCTTAGAGACAAAAGCATGATTTATTCTACATTTTGAGCAAATGAATAATACTGAACAAAATGTTCAACATGCGATCCAAGAGTTATATAGAGACTATAATTGTGACGGCCGGGAATTTCGCTCTATCCGAATCAGTCATTAAACCGATCTAGACCGTTCGAAACCCCTGATCGTTTGAGAACAGGACAAAATAGAATGCAGATGGAAGAACATTTCATTGTTATTACAACAATTCCATCAGATACAAGAATATACAGAGCATGAATGAATAAATTACATTCGATAAATATCAGAGATTACAATAAATTACAAAGCAGCGGAAAATAATACAAAGCACAACTGAAGGTGATATACGGATACAGAGCTTTCCGGATATCATTCCAGCTGTAAACCAGGATCCTGTGAATATAAATCTGCAAAACCAAAACTACTAGCTGCCCGTGTGGAAAATAGGGGCACCCAGAGTTTAGGTTAAAACAATAAACTCCAGTTCAGTCATGTGACTGGTGTGAGAACTAAAACAGTTATTTAAAACTTTACTTTAAAAGAAAGTAATTCAAGGGACCATGCCGTATAACACGGAACGGGTTTTCTCCCAAGAATACCAGTGCATATCAATAAACAACGCAATGCTTTTTCGAAAAATGAAGCTATTATAAGACCCAGGTCCCATCACACAATGCAACGCAAGCCGGAGGATAAGGTTTTACCTTATAACAGCCAAACATGCTTGGTGTGTTTAAAACAAATCATTTGATACTATAATAAGTGTATAGTGTCAAAACAATTTCAATCATAAATATAAATCATAGACGGCATAAATGCCCCATACCACTATGTCGCCATACTAGTTCTACAAATAAAACTGCAATACACGTATTGGAAATTGGATTTCCGTCATGAGTCGAGGCAAGGGGAAAGCTCCTCTCCGCTTCGAGACACTCTAGCAAATGCTCAGGACTACGCACTCTGGGCAGCCACTGGATCGGTTGGGCCGGTCCTCACTTACGTTAGTGGATTAGTTATGCCTGAACACACGTTTCCCGGTCCTTACAGACCTATAATCGAGGAGCCTCATTCCAATAACCACAAAGGTGAAAAGTATATAAATATCAGGGCTGGTAAGTCATTGACACAACCAAAGCTAGAAAGAAACGTCGTGCTCTCCCAGCGGTCCGTATCCCGTTTTTAAGTCATACCGAGGTGTGAGGCTCACGAATTCACGTTATACAAAAAGCTATGCCACAAAGGCCGTGCTTTGATCATCAACCACAAGACTCTGCTTTTCAACAAAAGCCTTGATCATTGCATCTTAGCGTGCCACACAGGCAATTCATGCCATGCGACTGATGTCCATCGATATACAACCTCTGAGCTCGTACGTCTCAGAGAAGGGCGTTAAGCAAAAGAATAAATTCTCCGCCGCCAAACAGATGTATATTTAATAGAAATCAATCAACACAGAATAAAATCCAATATCAGACATACAATCCATTTACAAGTCCGTTCTGGGTCTGAACGAAACCGGAGGCACTTTCCTCGCATATCCATCCATCTCCAAGTACGTCTGGACGACCACCAACTATTTCCATCCTCTTGGGTGTACAGCCCAATCAGGATCGTCAGTAATTAACCAAACGATGTGAAGACTTCCGGTCTTCATCCACCGTCTTCATCTTCGACTTATCGTCGAATCGGTTATTCAGAATGGGTATAAACCCGGCCTTTCTGAACAACCCGCGTATATTAAAAACAAATGTTATACAAACACAACACACGCCTCATTCCAATTCATATTCTCAGGGAAAGGTTTCCATTAATTTTACCCAAGATAAATTCTTTAAAATTTATTCTTTAATCTTCCTTTGGATGTCATTTCAAACCAAATTATGGTTTTCTAAACTAGTCGAGATTAGCGAACCACACCGAAGTAATTATTTATTTTATTTCCCAATCGCAACCTATTCATCCCATGAAGCAAAACTGGTACTACTCCATATCTAACGCCACGGTGTTATCGGTAAAATTAATTACCATTTCACGTTCAAATCTAATTAAAGATTTAACTATCGCTCTGGAGCAAAACTGGTGATACTCCATTCTCGCTTATTTGCCAAATTTGATAATTTAGATTATCAATTCACGTTTCAATCTAATTGCAGATTCATTAAAACTCCTTTCACTCGGTTAAAGAACTAGTGTCATTTAAAACACAGTTCACGACAAACCCGAATCACATTCTAATTATTATCGGGTTAAATAACTAGTGTTATTTAAAACACTGTTCACGATAAACCCACAAATCAATTCTATTTAAAACCCATTTCAAATCCAATTTATTTATTTAAAAATAAATGGATTTTAATTTTAGTTCAAAACTAGTTTATTTTGATAAAAATCTATTTTTATCTTTTCAAATGTGGAGTTTTTCAACCCAATTTTTCCCAAATCATTTCTTATGATTTTACACAAATTATTACTATTTTTAATAATTTTATCGAGGCCCGTATAGTCGATTTCCATCAACGGCCATCGAACTGCACTTACAGCGACCTTTTTCAAATTTGATTTGGACGTATCTCCAAATCCAACCGTTAGATTTCAAATTTCTAATATTCGTTAGAAAGATCTTTTCGATACGAACCCAACGGTTCCGGTTTTAGGAGAATCCGACGGTCGGATCTCCCATAATGTTCGTTCGAAGTTAATGGTCGAAATTCGCGAACTGCCGCGGCGCGGCGCGTTCTATTCAGGCCATTATATTATATATATATAATATATATTTCGTCGATTTCTACTTAAAATGAATTTTATAAATAGTTTTGAATTCGTTTCAAAAACAATTTCAACCTTTATTTCAAATCCAAATCAAAGTTGAATTTTCTATTATAAATCCTTTTTACTTTCATTTCTATTTGATTTCAATTCAAATCGATTTTAATTCGATTTGAATTCATTTCGTTTTCTATTCAATTTAAATTCAATTCGTTTTCTATTCAATTCGAATTCAATTCGTTTTCTATTCAATTCGAATTCAATTCGTTTTCTATTCAATTCGAATTCAAATTGGTTTTCTATTCAATTCAAACAAATTTGTTATATATTCAATTCATTTCGAAATCGTTTTATATTCAATTCATTTCGAAATCGTTTTATATTCAATTTTAATTCAATTCGTTTTCTATTTAAATCGAATTCATTTTCGTTTTCTATTCAATTCGAATTCAAATCGCTATATATTCAATTCAAATTCAATTCATTTTCTATTCAATTCAAATTCAAATTCAATTCATTTTCTATTCAAATCAAATCAAATTTAAAAACGAATAATCAATATAAATATCGTTCGCGTCAAAATAGCGCATCTCTAATCAACACGGCTTTATATTCTACAAATGGATCTATATTTCTTTCAATACACGACTCTATATCTTTGTCAACACACGACTAATCTCAACGAATGAGTACTGTCCACGTGTGACTATTTTTGTTGTTTAAAATATTTTATAAAATTTGGGTATCTATCGTTTGATTTTCAATTAGACTCCACCGTGAAGTAGTTCTAATTTGAAATATGATAAAGATGTATATTTTATTATTAAAATATTTCGTTCAACACATGACTAATCTCACTGGATGAGTACTGTCAACACGTGAACCTTTATTTTATAATATTCTTTATTTTTCAAATTGGAATGAGGCCCAATCAGTCACCATATAAAATTAATTATATGGATTTTCATACAACACATGTGAAAAATAATCAACCATCAACCAAAGTGCACTACACTGTATAAGCATCAAATATAGATATCTAACGCTTATAACAGCATGTCAATCAATCGATCGACATATTTAATCAATCAGGATGAGTGAACTTCATATTTCATCCCAACACCCGTGTGGGGTTTCAAACAATCAAACACAGATTTTATTTGTGCAGTTGGGCGATGTGTAAAATTTATCGTCCCAATCAATGTCAGTCAAATCAGTGTACAAAACAAACCGTCCGGTTTGTAAATGAATATTTATTTATTCACATTCACTATATTCATATTCACGTTAAAAATTATATTTTTAACGATAAAACATTTTATTTTAACATATGAATTTCTATTCAGTTCATTCTTTAAATAAAATGATATTTTTATTTTTCTAACTTATTTTAGAAAATTTCGGCGGCATAACGGCACGATACTAGAAACAGGACGAGGCCTAGCCTTATCCCCGGTCTAGTGAAGGCCCACGCCATTCACACATCAATCAAATCCATTCCATTTCACCAAACAATTCAATTCAAACCAAATATTCTAACCAACTACACAACCAAACAATTAAACAAACAAGCCATCCATGGTCTGTGGATGACGGGTGTCGGGTGCTACTAAACACCGTCTGCATCCTAGTATATATATATAACTAGAAAAAGAAATTGAAGAGTGAGAAGTTCTCACCAATAGCTATCCAATACCACGACTCTTCCTCGATAGAAATCTTCGTCGTCCTCGCCTTTTGTCGCTTTCGTTGCCCGTATCCTCTACATATGTAAAAATCGAATTTTTACTTCGTTATTCAATATATAAAAATCGAATTTTTACTTCGCTATTCAATATATAAAACTCGAATTTTTACTTCGTTATTCAATATAGAAAAATCTAATTTTTACTTTGCTATTCAATATAGGAAAATCTAATTTTTACTTTGCTATTCAATATAGAAAAATCTAATTTTTACTTTGCTATTCAATATAGAAAAATCTAATTTTTACTATGCTAATCAATATAGAAAAATCTAATTTTTACTTGGCTATTCAATATAGAAAAATCTAATTTTTACTTTGCTATTCAATATAGAAAAATCTAATTTTTACTTTGCTATTCAATATAGAAAAATCTAATTTTTACTTTGCTATTCAATATAGAAAAATCTAATTTTTATTTCTCTACATATACAAAGATGATATTTTTATATTCTCTATCATATAAAGATTATATTTTTATAGTTCCCACTATGTAAAAATCATATTTTTATCCTTCTACAATATGAAAGATTATATTTTTATTATCTATTCAATATGAAAATTATATTTTCTATCTTTACATACGATAAAAATTATATTTTTAAACAATTAAAAATCGTATCTTTAGCTAATTAAAAACCCCCTTTTTTATTATTTTAAAAATCAAATTTAAAATCAAATAGATTTCAGTTTTCAAATCAAATAAAAATCAGTTTTAAAATCAAATAGAACGATAACTCAAAATTGAAAAATAAATAAAATAAATAAAATAAAATAAAAAACTTACAGACGAAAACTGGAGAGGGGGGAGGCTCTTCGCGTCGGTCAGGGGATGGAGGAGGGGGCGAGGCTAGTGGCAGCTCGACGGAGGTTTGGGCGTTGAGGCGGCTGTCAGGGGGAGGGGAGGGGTGTCGCCTCGCACGCCAGAAGGGGGAGGGGGTGCTTGCGAGGCCACGGTGGAAGGAAGGGGGGGGAGTGGGTTCGGAGGTGGCGATCGCCCTGGGGGCGCGGTGACTTGTCTGGGAGGGGGGGCGGCGCGATTTCGATTTGCTTTCTTTTTTTTCTTTTTTTTTATAATTCGATTGAAAACGAGAAGGGGGGCAGAGGTATAGGAGAGGGTGAGGAGAGATTTAATTTTTAATTTATTTAATTAATTTATTTTCAAAAAGCAACTTTTATTTTCGACCTCAAAACGAGGCCCACCGCCTGTCGTCCATAGCGTTTTACCCCCAATCCGAACACAACGGGATATGTATCATAAGCTGATTCGATCGTTTCGATCAGTTTCCGTTAAAATCAACATATAACTCTATATATTGAATTTGAACGTGCATTTCAATTTACCGGGGAAACATACGAACTCGAAAAATCCCAGAAAAATATTTTCTAGCTTCGTATTGACGATACGGTCCTAACAAAACTAGTTTCGTCGAATTCTGAGACTGTTGGAAAAATGGCCAATTTCCAGTCGATTAAAATCAACTGAAACTGGTCAAACGCGTTTTCTTTTCCCATGCTCACATATTGATTCGAAAAATTATGAAATTTTAAACCTAGCAATAATTTGACACTGTGGATCCAACAAAAGTGGTTTCGTTGAAATCCGAGGTCGTTTGCAAAATTCCCATTTTTAAGGGCCTGAATTCCATAGCGACTATTCAGAATTTTCAACTGGACATAACTTTTGATCCCCGCTATGAAATTTCAATTATTCAGATTCGTTGGAAAGATATTCTAAAATAGATCCTAATGTCTTTGGTTTCACTAAAATCCGGATTGTTTTGCACCCGGTACATTCAATTGAAGTTTGAAATCGAATTATCGAACTACCACGCCATTTTCAATTTTATTCATAATTATAAATAATTATATATATTCTAACGATGACGCGTATAATATATACGTTCTAAATATATTCAAAATAAATTTCTTGTCGATATTATTTAAAATAATCTATTTTAAATGTTCAAAATTCACTAAAATTGCCAAAATAAAAATTTTAAACTGGCCCAGATTTTCGGGTTATTACAATCTCCCCCACTTAAAACTTTTCGTCCCCGAAAAGGAACAAAGTCAAAAGTGGTTTGATCAATCAACTCTACGTTCGATCTGGCTTCCATTCTCCAACTTTTCAGTTTCTGAGAATTTTCAAATTTTTAAAAATTTGGCTAACACCCTAAATTTTCGAAAAATTTCGCCATAACCTCCCCTGCACCGGGAGCCACGGGAAAATCCCGAAATTGCCATATAGGCCTTCTGATCTCAAAAAGAAAAAGAAAAAGCCAAGCGGCTAGCCAATAGGCTCATAAAATCATCATCACCCCAACAAAACAGTAAATTATAGTAAACATGTACCTATTTGTCGGGCAAACAAATTTTATTCTCTGCTCTAGCCTCCTTGCTATGACCTGTTCAATGGATATACATGTATATGCAAGCAAATGCGACTAATTTTCAATACAATTCAATATTTGATGCAATTAGGCTTAATGGTTCAAAATTATCAAACAAATAAACAAACAACACAAACATCAATCAATTAGTGAATTAGAGTTTCAAATTCATAATTTTGATATATAGTCCAAAAATCATGTTTTGATGCCAATTCACAACAAATGAATCTATCTATATAAGTTTTGGTTCTCACACCAGCCTAATGGAAATATATAGATATCACACCTTCGAAACACGAAAACAAATACTGGTGATGGCGCGCCATCATCAGAATCATGTCCGAGCGACTAGAGTGTGATTCTATATCTATCCAATATATTAAAACTTCGAATATACGTTCATGACGCGTATATGCAAAACCTTTATATACTAGATGTCCAAATTCAAAATAAATAAATATTCAAATACGTATAAAATGGTTTAAATCTTCAAAACAAAATTGTTTTCATTTGAAAAATATACTCTTCACACCCATTCTAGGATACTATTGATCCTATCTCTAACGAGTCATTCTAATTGGATTTTGCTAATCCAATATCTGATGAATTCTTTCGTATGGTTCTAATGTGTCTTGTTCTCGAGCTCTGTAAACCAAAGCTCTGATACCAAATGTGACGGCCGGGAATTTCGCTCGATCCGAATCAGTCGTTAAACCGATCTAGACCGTTCGAAACCTCTGATCGTTTGAGAACAGGACAAAATAGAATGCAGACGGAAGAACATTTCATTGTTATTACAACAATTCCATCAGATACAAGAATATACAGAGCATGGATGAATAAATTGCATTCGATAAATATCAGAGATTACAATAAATTACAAAGCAGCGGAAAAAAATACAAAGCACAACTGAAGGTGATATAGTGATACAGAGCTTTCCGGATATCATTCCAGCTGTAAACCAGGATCCTGTGAATATAAATCTGCAAAACCAAAACTACTAGCTGCCCGTGTGGAAAATAGGGGCACCCAGAGTTTAGTTTAAAATAATAAACTCCAGGTCAGTCAAGTGACTAGTGTGAGAACTAAAACAGTTATTTAAAACTTTACTTTAAAAGAGAGTAATTCAAGGGACCACGCCGTATAACACGGAATGGGTTTTCTCCCAAGAATACCAGTGCATATCAATAAACAACGCAATGCTTTTTCGAAAAATGAAGCTACTATAAGACCCAGGTCCCATCACACAATGCAACGCAAGCTGGAGGATAGGGTTTGACCTTATAACAGCCAAACATGCTTGGTACGTTTAAAACAAATCATTTGATACTATAATAAGTGTATAGTGTCAAAACAATTTCAATCATAAATATAAATCATAGACGACATAAATGCCCCATTCCACTATGTCGCTGTAGTAACCCGCATTTTAGCTGTTGAACAATTTATTTATTTAATTATTAAATATCGATTTATCGATATCGAGAACGTGAATTAAATAATATTGAATATTTAATTAATAATTATAATATAATAAAATATATTATAATGTCCAAATAATCAAAAATATTGGAAATACAAATATTCTGTGAATAGGGTCATCCCAAAGATATAATTCAACTTAGAGTTGGATTATATTGACGAATATATTCAATCGACGACAGTTTGAACGTATAATTATAATATAATTAAAGTCGAGCTCGAAACGACGTGGTAGTTCGCGATTTGGCGATTTGAACTTCAATTGAATGTACAGGATTCGTTTTAAGCTGGATTTCTGTGAAACAAGAAACGTTGGGAGCTGGTGGAGTATATCTTTCTAGTAGAAGAGAAAAATCGGGATTTCGTCGTGTAGATTTTGAGTTATGTCCAAATCAAATTTCAGAAAAGTCGCTATGGAATTCCTTTATAATTTGCGACGCTTTATATACGTTATAAAAGGATTTTTCAATGTAAAGTGAATATCGATTCAATCTGGACTTGGAATAGAGAGTATATAATTTTCCTGGAGCTGTATGGTATTCCACTGTGAATATATACGATAATATAAATTTATTTATATTAAATTTTCTTTATTTAAATATATTTATATATTTAAATGGATTATTCAAGGGTCTAAAAATAGCCAGTTTTGCAAACGAAGTCAGAATTCGACGAAACTAGTTTTGTTGGATCCGCAATGTCAAATTATTGCTAGATGTCAAGTTTCGTGATTTTTAGAGTCAGTATGTGGCAGTACGGATTTTTAGAGTGTAAAATAGTCAGTATCTTGACGGTTAAAAATATGCTGTGTGAGCAAACGGAGTCGGAATTCGACGAAACCAGTTTCATTGGGACCGAAATGTCGAGCTATAACTGCATGTCCAGTTTCGTGATTTTTAGGTACCGTATGTGATCCGAGGAATTTTAGAGGACGAACAAAATCAACAGTTGCTTAAAAATAAAATAAAATGTGAATTAAAAATTAATATAAAAGCCTATAAATAACCCTAAGTTTCTTTAAACCCTAAACGACTTTCTCCATTTGGTCATACATCTCAAATTTCCGTCGCCTACCACTTCTTTCAGCAAAAAGAATTTCTGTGAGGAATAAAATCAAAAAGAATTTGAAATAAAAACCTATAAATCGAGTTGAATATATTTTCGCACTCCTTATCAGTTGTTCTTCGATTTGGTGCCTCTTTTGAATGGTGCGATTCCATTTTGGGGCGAGCTCGAAGTTGGACCGCGTGTGTTCCTGGCGTTCTAGGGTTCATGATTTCATGGTTTTGAGAGTTCGATTCTTGGTTTGATTGTTGTATTTGGTTTGGTGATGGAAATCCGCAAGCAGTGGTGGTGGTTTCAAGATGTTCGGTAGTTAGGGATGGCGCGAGTTGTACTGTTCGGTGTGGGATGGTCTGAAGTCGCACCGAGGATGGCAGAGTCGGGTTTGATGAAAGTAGGACGGAGGAAAAGCTTATTCGAAGAAGAGAACAATGGTGTTGTCTGTTTGATCTTCGGTGGAGTAAACATGGAATGGTAATGGGAGGAAGATTTGGGAAATGGCTCGATATACAGGAGCGACGGGTCTATGTATTTGGGGAAGACGGGTTGTGTGGGTAGCGGGTTTGGTAGGGAAGAGTTTTAAGCGGGTCTGGGCTGTTGATTTGAAGTTGGGCCAAAGTCAAAAGGTTAAAGCCCGAATCAAATAGTTGTTTAGTTTATTTAATTTATAAATAATGTATTAACTTCAAGTTATCATATCTTGGCCATATGTAATCAGAATGACAAACCGTAAGTTGCGGTGGGACCGTATGGACGAGAGCTTCACAATGAAGCTGACTGGAAGTCCATAAGAGCTCATTACAATTTATGGCAAAATAAATTGTTCGATTCAAATCATCGAACATAAACCGATATTTTTCGGTTAACGCGCAACTATGAGTAAAAACTCACTAACTCTCCTCAATTTATATTTTAATATAAATTGTATTTTATTTCTGTATTTGACTGCTAGTTATGTACTGTTAATTTGGACTGTTAAGTTGTATTGTTAAATTGGACTGTAGATTGGACTGTTAAATAATTGACTGAAAACAGTATGGATATATATATATATATATATATATATATATATATATATATATATATATATATATATCTACATATATATATATATATCGTTATTAAACGGTGATTTTGTTATCAGTGTATTTCATTAGAAATGCAAGTGATGTTATATACGTTGTTTAACATCGGTGGATGCAGGGAAACAGGTTGGAGGAATCCGACTGGATTCCTCAACATTTATTTTACTGTTATTTGTATATTGTGATATATACTATGATATATAATCTGTTGTTGATTGTATATGTTTGGATGATATTGATCATTGACAGTTGGTTGTTTAAAAACAATAGAAAACACTGAAAATGTAGAAAAGGGGATTTTCAATATTTATATTGAAATGAATCTATTTATAAAATCGAAGGATTTTATAAAAGGATATTTATTTAGAAATAAATAAATAAAATAAAGGAATGTTTATTTAGATTAAATAAATAGAATAAAGGATATTTAATTAGGGATTAAATAATTAGAGTTATAAAGGAAAATCTATTTAGGAAAATAAATAGATTATACAAAAGGAAATCTATTTAGGAAATAAATAGAAGTTAAAATAAATAGAAATAAAAGAAAAGTTAGTAAGTCGGATATAAATATTCGAATCAAGTTAGTTAAGTGGTCAAACCAAGCTAGTCGAACCAATCGAGCCCAAATGGTCGAGTCGAACCAAATCGAGCCAAATGGTCGAGTCGAACCAAATCGAGCCAAATGGTCGAGTCGAACCAAATCGAGCCAAATGGTCGAGTCGAAACAAATCGAGCCAAATGGTCGAGTCGAACCAATCGAGTCAAGCTGGTCAAGGTAGTCGAACCTGGTCAGTACAACCAAGCTGGTCAAGTTAGTCGAACTTGGTCAGTCGAGTCGAGTAAATCAAACTTAGTTAATCGAAAGGAGTTTATCGATTTAGTTAATCGATAGAAGTTAATTGTTTAGTCAAATTGAGATGAGTTAATCGGTTTTAATGAATCGAGAGGAGTTAGTCGAATATGGTATTCGAACCAAATGGTCAAACCAAATGGTCAAACCAAGTGGTCGAACCAAGTAGTCAAGCCCAGTGGTCAAACCAAATGGGTCAGGTTAGCCAAACCTGGTCAGTCAAAACAAATGGGTCAGGTTAGCCAAACCTGGTCAGTCAAACCAAATGGGTCAGGTTAGTCAAACCTGGTCGGTCGAACCAAGTTAGTCGAGTTAGCCGAATAGGGTTAGTCAAATAGAATTAATCGATTAGGGTTAAACCATAGAACTAATCGATTAGAGTTAAACCAATAGAGTTAGTCGAGCCTAGTTAATCGAATCGAATTGGTCGAACCAAGTAAGTCGAGTTAGTCGAGTCAAGTTAAGTTAGTCGAGTTAAAGTTATCGATGTTAGTTTCGTCGAAAGGAGTTATCGATGTTAGTTTCATCGAAAGGAGTTATCGATGTTAGTTTCATCGAAGGGAGTTATCGATTATAGTTTAATCGAAGTGAAATTTTCAAATATGAGATATTTGAAAAGGAAGAGTTATCGAATATTAGTTATTTGAAGAGAGATTTTCGAATATCGTTTATTCAAAAGAAGTTAATCGAATATAGGTTATTCGAAGAAGAGTTAATCAAATAGAGATTTCTCGAAGAGAGTTAATCGGCAAATTCGATTATATCGAATTCGGGAAAGTACTTATAATTTCCAGTGTTTAAATAGAGATTTATTTTTTTATAAATAAATAAGTGTTAGGTTAATTATTCACTAATAAGAATAGAAGTTATAATTAAAGTTAGATAATTCGGAAGTAGGGATTATAACGTTATCGTTATAACCAATGTTTTAAATATAGAAGTGGACTAGTAAAATTGAATCCGAGAAAGGCGTAAAGAAGTTGTTAAAGATTAAAAGATAAACTTTGACCATTACGAAGTTATAACGTTGTTCAGTTAAGGTCTAAGAGGTAATTATACCCCAACTTGAGTGACTTCCTTCTTAACTAAGAAATGGTAAGGTTTGATCGTAGAGGAGTTTTGGAAATGTTTTCCAAACGAGAATCAGAAATGTTTTCTGATAAAAGAAAATAAGAATTTAGAATATAGGGAAATAGGAGATAAGTAAATAAATGAACTAAAGAGATTAATGTTAAATGATGTTTATTCGATATAATTTCCATCTGGGAATAATATCGTTGTTTGCACACTTGTTTTTCTTTGATGGTTAAATCACAGACTATCAAAGTTTTGACCATTTTAACGTTGTTAATATGGAGAGACCGGTTGGATTTTTATCCAAAGAACCACTCTGTATTGGCATAAGCATCGCGAATCATATATGCCAAAGATAATTGAAGACGGAGTAAAAATGCAAGGGCTATCCTGTTTACAGAATAGTGCCTTCGGTTTGTCCAGTCCCAGGACAACTTGTATGGACGAAGGTCTGACAGAGTATATCCAATGGATCGCGTAAGTTGATCTGTTCAAACGTATTCACGTTTGGTGGCGGAGGAATTCGTTTCTCTTAGCTATATACCCGTGTTATTTTTGGATAAGTCAATTTGTGATTTGGTGGGTATGACGATGTGACATTTTAAGTAAATGAAGATGGATGACTGACAGAGTATTTCCAGAAAGGTCACGTACATTGATTTCTTCAACCGTATCAAGAGTGGAAACGGAGAAGGAAACTTCTTTTAGCTGACATGTAATGTATTGTTGTAGACGTCAATTAGTGATTTTCGATGGATCTGACAATGTGACATTCGAAGTGAATCTATTGTGATGATAAAGCGTAGCTTCTAGCCTCACATCCGGTAAATGACAGAAATCGGGCAGGCAGCATGGCTAAGTCGGTCACACCGAAGTAGGGTGTATAATCACCTATCTAGTGATTATTCATTTGTTTCTTAAATCAATCAATGTTGTCCCATATATACGGGAACGGTTGCTGATCCCAACCGTTGGTGATGTACATTCGATTCACTCAAGCGAAATGAGTGGTCGGTCATGTGTGGCTGAGTTGCAAGATGTTCTTGTTGAACTCCAGTGTATCGTTCCTAGAGTACACTGATCGGAAGGTGGTTCCATACCTTGTCATAGTTGGGAATCCAATCATCCAATACGAGCTTGCGATTTTGATTGTATACTATATATGTAGTAACGTGAGATGCAAGCATTTCTGCTAGATTGATATTTATTTGTACTTAGACATTATTATAATATCAGAATGATATTGCTTTGAAAAGTTATTTGGATTCTCGTAAGGGAAAAACCCGTTCCGTATTCACGGCGTAGTCTTATGAGATATCATATACCTGTTTAAATGATTTGAGTTTATTCACACCAGTCCCATGACTGACCCGGAGTTTATTTTGTTGTTTTCCCTAAACTCTTGGGTGCCTAAATTTGTACGGGCAGTCAAGTAGTCGGGATTTTATAGATACACTTGGAGAGCTTGGAGCAGGAGGCTTCAGGATTCTATAGCTATTATTATTTCCGTTGTTGTTGTAAGTGTTGTACTCTGATAAGTGTTATTGTATACATATACTCATGTTATTTCAAAGATATGTTATGTTATATTTTATTCGTTCCGCTGTGAGATTCGTGTTTACTCTGATGATGATGTTCTTCTTCTTCTTCTATTCTATAAGTTCTATCTTATCTATTCTCACCTTCTACTTTCTTTCATTAATTACCGGGATTTTTCGATGTTTTGGTTATCGAGGTCGAGCTTAAGTCGATAACCAAAGTCGCTCAAAATCCGGGTTACTACAGTTGGTATCAGAGCATTGGTTTAGTTATTACCTTGGCTCTGTGGCGTGATTCAGTAGAGATGGGATTATTAATATCCTAGACTGAGTTTGAGTATATATATATATATATACGAGTGAACGTATTTGTTAGTTAATATAAAATGATTTTATATTGTGGAGTTTTATTGGTTGAGTTGTTTGTGAATTCTGGTCGATCGGTTTGATCCACTGTATCGATAGGGGTTACTAAACACTCGAATACGATGAACCGTCATGATATGTTTTAAAAGAGGGTAAATGGAATAATTTTACCCGAATATATTTGATATAGTATATTGGTTGTGTTGGTTGTTATTATAATCGAGTAAGATTATAAAAAGGTAAAATGATTATAAATGACTAATCAGAATTCATATAAGTAAAGTATATGAAATAAAATGAAGAAAAATCTGAATTTAAATCAGATTGCCATTAAAATAAGGAAATTTTAAGTTCTTGGGAGATTTTGAAAACGTTTTTCAATCTGAAGGTGATATAGTATTGAACTCACTTCGATAGCTGGAAAATAGATTCTGATGATGAATCGTGACATCATCAGTGTTCATTTTCGAGTTCTAAGTGACGGACTACTACCAAAGTTTTGTTTTTGAATTGTTTTGAGAAAACAAGTTGTTTAGAAATTCAAAGGTTTTGAATTGGCATTGTAATTTCAAATTGATTTGAAATAGACCCAGGAAATTAAGTTTCGGAATTTAATTTTAACTTATGAAGTTAAATAGAATAAGATAGTAGAAACAAATTGAAAAATTAACTTGAACTGAGTTAAATAAAATTGAATGGGTTAGAGATAATCTAGAATGGAACCAAATTGATAAGTCAATAATTTGGAATTTGATATTGGGGTTCGAATGAAATTCGATTTGGATTCGAGGATATGAACTGATTGGAATTTGATGGAAATAACACTGGTATATGCTGAGTTGATAGCATATGGAAGTGATAGAGTTGATATTCCCGACAAAAAGGTACCAGTTTATATTATGTATGGATATGAGATTTATGAGCCGAATTGGCAAGCCGCTTGGCTGTTTGATTTTCTTTTGGGATAAAGAAGGCCCAGAGAGGCGAGTTGGAGTTTGAGATATTGACCAGAACAAAGGAAGTGCTGGCGAATTTTTTTTTCGGAAAGCTAAGGCGTTAGAAAATTTTCAGAATTTTTGAAAATTTAGTTAGTCGGAATAAATTAATATTTTAGTCGATATTAATTGGTTTAGTTGAAACCGGAGACAAGAGGTAAACAGATAAATTTTTACCCAGAAGATAGAGTCATCCCCTAGCTTAGCAATTTCGAGGACGAAATTTTATTAAGGGGGGAAGATTGTAGTAACCCACATTTTAGCCGTTGAACAATTTATTTATTTAATTATTAAATATCGATTTATCGATATCGAGAACGTGAATTAAATAATATTGAATATTTAATTAATAATTATAATATAATAAAATATATTATAATGTCCAAATAATCAAAAATATTGAAAATACAAATATTCTGTGAATGGGGTCATCCCAAAGATATAATTCAACTTAGAGTTGGATTATATTGACGAATATATTCAATCGACGATAGTTTGAACGTATAATTATAATATAATTAAAATCGAGCTCGAAACGACGCGGTAGTTCGCGATTTGGCGATTTGAACTTCAACTGAATGTACAGGATTCGTTTTAAGCCGGATTTCTGTGAAACAAGAAACGTTGGGAGCTGGTGGAGTATATCTTTCTAGTGGAAGAGAAAAATCGGGATTTCGTCGTGTAGATTTTGAGTTATGTCCAAATCAAATTTCAGAAAAGTCGCTATGGAATTCCTTTATATTTGCGACGCTTTATATACGTTATAAAAGGATTTTTCAATGTAAAGTGAATATCGATTCAATCTGGTCTTGGAATAGAGAGTATATAATTTTCCTGGAGCTGTATGGTATTCCACTATGAATATATACGATAATATAAATTTATTTATATTAAATTTTCTTTATTTAAATATATTTATATATTTAAATGGATTATTCAAGGGTCTAAAAATAGCCAGTTTTGCAAACGAAGTCAGAATTCGACGAAACCAGTTTTGTTGGATCCGCAATGTCAAATTATTGCTAGATGTCAAGTTTCGTGATTTTAGAGTCATTGTGTGGCCGTACGGATTTTTAGAGTGTAAAACAGTCAGTATCTTGACGGTTAAAAATACGCTATGTGAGCAAACGGAGTCGGAATTCGACGAAACCAGTTTCATTGGGACCGAAATGTCGAGCTATAACTGCATGTCCAGTTTCATGATTTTTAGGTACAGTATGTGATCAGAGGAATTTTAGAGGACGAACAAAATCAACGGTTGCTTAAAAATAAAATAAAATGTGAATTAAAAATTAATATAAAAGCCTATAAATAACCCTAAGTTTCTTTAAACCCTAAACGACTTTCTCCATTTGGTCATACATCTCAAATTTCCGCCGCTTACCACTTCTTTCAGCAAAAAGAATTTCTGTGAGGAATAAAATAAAAAAGAATTCGAAATAAAAACCTATAAATCAAGTTGAATATATATTCGCACTCCTTATCAGTTGTTCTTTGATTTGGTGCCTCTTTTGAATGGTGCGATTCCGTTTTAGGGAGAGCTCGAAGTTGGACCGCGTGTGTTCCTGGCGTTCTCGGGTTCATGATTTCATGGTTTTGAGAGTTCGATTCTTGGTTTGAGTGTTGTATTTGGTTTGGTGATGGAAATTCGCAAGTAGTGGTGGTGGTTTCAAGATGTTCGGTGGTTAGGGATGGCGCGAGTTGTACTGTTCGGTGTGGGATGGTCTGAAGTCGCACCGAGGATGGTAGAGTCGGGTTTGATGAAAGTAGGACGGAGGAAAAGCTTATTCGAAGAAGAGAACAATGGTGTTGTCTGTTTGATCTTCGGTGGAGTAAACATGGAATGGTAATGGGAGGAAGATTTGGGAAATGGCTCGATATACAGGAGCGACGGGTCTGTGTATTTGGAGAAGACGGGTTGTTTGGGTAGCGGGTTTGGTAGGGAAGAGTTTTAAGCGGGTCTGGGCTGTTGATTTGAAGTTGGGGCAAAGTCAAAAGGTTAAAGCCCGAATCAAATAGTTGTTTAGTTTATTTAATTTATAAATAATGTATTAACTTCAAGTTATCGTATCTTGGCCATATGAAATCAGAATGACAAACCGTAAGTTGCGGTGGGACCGTATGGACGAGAGCTTCACAATGAAGCTGACTGGAAGTCCATCAGAGCTCATTACAATTTATGGCAAAATAAATTGTTCGATTCAAATCATCGAACATAAACCGATATTTTTCGGTTAACGCGCAACTATGAGTAAAAACTCACTAACTCTCCTCAATTTATATTTTAATATAAATTGTATTTTATTTCTGTATTTGACTGCTAGTTATGTACTGTTAATTTGGACTGTTAAGTTGTATTGTTAAATTGGACTGTAGATTGGACTGTTAAATAATTGATTGAAAACAGTATGGATATATATATATATATATCTACATATATATATATATATCGTTATTAAACGGTGATTTTGTTATCAGTGTATTTCATTAGAAATGCAAGTGATGTTATATACGTTGTTTAACATCGGTGGATGCCGGGAAACAGGTTGGAGGAATCCGACTGGATTCCTCAACATTTATTTTACTGTTATTTGTATATTGTGATATATACTATGATATATAATCTGTTGTTGATTGTATATGTTTGGATGATATTGATCATTGACAGTTGGTTGTTTAAAAACAATAGAAAACACTGAAAATGTAGAAAAGGGGATTTTCAATATTTATATTGAAATGAATCTATTTATAAAATCGAAGGATTTTATAAAAGGATATTTATTTAGAAATAAATAAATAAAATAAAGGAATGTTTATTTAGATTAAATAAATAGAATAAAGGATATTTAATTAGGGATTAAATAATTAGAGTTATAAAGGAAAATCTATTTAGGAAAATAAATAGATTATACAAAAGGAAATCTATTTAGGAAATAAATAGAAGTTAAAATAAATAGAAATAAAAGAAAAGTTAGTAAGTCGGATATAAATATTCGAATCAAGTTAGTTAAGTGGTCAAACCAAGCTAGTCGAACCAATCGAGCCCAAATAGTCGAGTCGGACCAAATCGAGCCAAATGGTCGAGTCGAACGAAATCGAGCCAAATGGTCGAGTCGAACCAAATCGAGCCAAATGGTCGAGTCGAAACAAATCGAGCCAAATGGTCGAGTTGAACCAATCGAGTCAAGCTGGTCAAGTTAGTCGAACCTGGTCAGTACAACCAAGCTGGTCAAGTTAGTCGAACCTGGTCAGTCGAGTCGAGTAAATCAAACTTAGTTAATCGAAAGGAGTTTATCGATTTAGTTAATCGATAGGAGTTAATTGATTTAGTCAAACTGAGATGAGTTAATCGGTTTTAATGAATCGAGAGGAGTTAGTCGAATATGGTATTCGAACCAAATGGTCAAACCAAATGGTCAAACCAAGTGGTCGAACCAAGTAGTCAAGCCCAGTGGTCAAACCAAATGGGTCAGGTTAGCCAAACCTGGTCATTCAAACCAAATGGGTCAGGTTAGCCAAACCTGGTCAGTCAAACCAAATGGGTCAGGTTAGTCAAACCTGGTCGGTCGAACCAAGTTAGTCGAGTTAGCCGAATAGGGTTAGTCAAATAGAATTAATCGATTAGGGTTAAACCATAGAACTATCGATTAGAGTTAAACCAATAGAGTTAGTCGAGCCTAGTTAATCGAACCGAATTGGTCGAACCAAGTAAGTCGAGTTAGTCGAGTCAAGTTAAGTTAGTGGAGTTAAAGTTATCGATGTTAGTTTCATCGAAAGGAGTTATCGATGTTAGTTTCATCGAAGGGAGTTATCGATTATTGTTTAATCGAAGTGAGATTTTCAAATATGAGATATTTGAAAAGGAAGAGTTATCGAATATTAGTTATTTGAAGAGAGATTATCGAATATCGTTTATTCGAAAGAAGTTAATCGAATATAGGTTATTCGAAGAAGAGTTAATCAAATAGAGATTTCTCGAAGAGAGTTAATCGGCAAATTCGATTATATCGAATTCGGGAAAGTACTTATACTTTCCTGTGTTTAAATAGAGATTTATTTATTTATAAATAAATAAGTGTTAGGTTAATTATTCACTAATAAGAATAGAAGTTATAATTAAAGTTAGATAATTCGGAAGTAGGGATTATAACGTTATCGTTATAACCAATTTTTTAAATATAGAAGTGGACTAGTAAACTTGAATCCGAGAAAGGCGTAAAGAAGTTGTTAAAGATAAAAAGATAAACTTTGACCATTTCGAAGTTATAATGTTGTTCAGTTAAGGTCTGAGAGGTAATTATACCCCAACTTGAGTGACTTCCTTCTTAACTAAGAAATGGTAAGGTTTGATCGTAGAGGAGTTTTGGAAATGTTTTCCAAACGAGAATCAGAAATGTTTTCTGATAAAAGAAAATAAGAATTTAGAATATAGGGAAACAGGAGATAAGTAAATAAACGAACTAAAGAGATTAATGTTAAATGATGTTTATTCGATATAATTTCCATCTGGGAATAATATCGTTGTTTGCACACTTGTTTTTCTTTGATGGTTAAATCACAGACTATCGAAGTTTTGACCATTTTAACGTTGTTAATATGGAGAGACCGGTTGGATTTTTATCCAAAGAACCACTCTGTATTGGCATAAGCGTCGCGAATCATATATGCCAAATATAATTGAAGACGGAGTAAAAATGCAAGGGCTATCCTGTTTACAGAATAGTGCCTTCGGTTTGTCCAGTCCCAGGACAACTTGTATGGACGAAGGTCTGACAGAGTATATCCAATGGATCGCGTAAGTTGATCTATTAAAACGTATTCACGTTTGGTGGTGGAGGAATTCATTTCTCTTAGCTGTATACCCGTGTTATTTTTGGATAAGTCAATTTGTGATTTGGCGGGTATGACGATGTGACATTTTAAGTAAATGAAGATGGATGTCTAACAGAGTATTTCCAGAAAGGTCACGTATATTGATTTCTTCAACCGTATCAAGAGTGGAAACGGAGAAGGAAACTTCTTTAAGCTGACACGTAATGTATTGTTGTAGACGTCAATTAGTGATTTTCGATGGATCTGACAATGTGACATTCGAAGTGAATCTATTGGGATGATAAAGCGTAGCTTCTAGCCTCACATCCGGTAAATGACAGAAATCGGGTAGGCAGCATGGCTAAGTCGGTCGCACCGAAGTAGGGTGTATAATCACCTATCTAGTGAATATTCATTTGTTTCTTAAATCTATCAATGCTGTCCCATATATATATACGGGAACGGTTGCTGATCCCAACCGTTGGTGATGTACATTCGATACACTCAAGCGAAATGAGTGTTCGGTCATGTGTGGCTGAGTTGCAAGATATTCTTGTTGAACTCCAGTGTATCGTTCCTAGAGTACACTGATTGGAAGGTGGTTCCATACCTTGTCATAGTTGGGAATCCAATCATCCAATACGAGCTTGCGATTTTGATTGTATACTATATATGTAGTAACGTGAGATGCAAGCGTTTCTGCTAGATTGATATTTATTTGGACTTAGACATTATTATAATATCAGAATGATATTGCTTTGAAAAGTTATTTGGATTCTCATAAGGGAAAAACCCGTTCCGTATTCACGGCGTGGTCTTATGAGATATCATATACCTGTTTAAATGATTTGAGTTTATTCACACCAGCCCCATGACTGACCCGGAGTTTATTTTGTTGTTTTCCCTAATCTCTTGGGTGCCTAAATTTGTACGGGCAGTCAAGTAGTCGGGATTTTACAGATACACTTGGAGAGCTTGGAGCAGGAGGCTTCAGGATTCTATAGCTATTATTATTTCCGCTGTGGTTGTAAGTGTTGTACTCTGATAAGTGTTATTGTATACATATACTGATGTTATTTCAAAGATATGTTATGTTATATTTTATTCGTTCCGCTGTGAGATTCGTGTTTACTCTGATGATGATATTCTTCTTCTATTCTATAAGTTCTATCTTATCTATTCTCACCTTCTAATTTCTTTCATTAATTACCGGGATTTTTTGATGTTTTGGTTATCGACGTCGAGCTTACATCGATAACCAAAGTCGCTCAAAATCCGGGTTACTACAGTCGCCATACTAGTTCTACAAATAAAACCGCAATACACGTATTGGAAATTGGATTTCCGTCATGAGTCGAGGCAAGGGGCATGCTCCTCTCCGCTTCGAGACACTCTAGCAAATGCTCAGGACTACGCACTCTGGGCAGCCACTGGATCGGTTGGGCCGGTCCTCTCTTACGTTAGAGGATTAGTTATGCCTGAACACACGTTTCCCGATCCTTACAGACCTATAATCGAGGCGCCTCATTCCAACAACCACAAAGGTGAAAAGTATATAAATGTCAGGGTTGGTAAGTCACTAACACCACCAAAGCTAGAAAGAAACGTCGTGCTCTCCCAACGGTCCGTATCCCGTTTTTAACTCATACCGAGGTGTGAGGCTCGCGAATTCACATTATACACAAAGCTATGCCACAAAGGCCGTGCTTTGATCATCAACCACAAGACTCTGCTTTTCAACAAAAGCCTTGATCATTGCATCTTAACGTGCCACACAGGCAATTCATGCCATGCGACTGATGTCCATCGATATACAACCTCTGAGCTCGTACGTCTCAGAGAAGGGCGTTAAGCAAAAGAATAAATTCTCCGCCGCCAAACAGATGTATATTTAATAGAAATCAATCAACACATAATAAAATCCAATGTCAGACATACAATCCATTTACAAGTCCGTTCTGGGTCTGAACGAAACCGGAGGCACTTTCCTCGCATATCCATCCATCTCCAAGTACGTCTGGACGACCACCAACTATTTCCATCCTCTTGGGTGTACAGCCCAATCAGGATCGTCAGTAATTACCCAAACGATGTGAAGACTTCCGGTCTTCAGCAACCGTCTTCATCTTCGACTTATCGTCGAATCGGTTATTCAGAATGGGTATAAACCCGGCCTTTCCGAACAACCCGCGTATATTAAAAACAAATGTTATACAAACCCAACATACGCCTCATTCCAATTCATATTCTCAAGGAAAGGTTCCCATTAATTT
The DNA here is from genome assembly GCA_030737875.1 of Allium sativum. Classification (NCBI taxonomy): domain Eukaryota; kingdom Viridiplantae; phylum Streptophyta; class Magnoliopsida; order Asparagales; family Amaryllidaceae; genus Allium; species Allium sativum. Next base: position 478,853,744 of record CM060926.1, on the reverse strand, counting down.
TATCCAAGATAAATTCTTTAAAATTTATTCTTTAATCTTCCTTTGGATGTCATTTCAAACAAAATTATGGTTTTCTAAACTAGTCGAGATTAGCGAACCACACCAAAGTAATTATTTATTTTATTTCCCAATCCCAACCTATTCATCCCATGAAGCAAAACTGGTAATACTCCATATCTAACGCCACGGTGTTATCAGTAAAATTAATTACCATTTCACGTTCAAATCTAATTAAAGATTTAACTATCGCTCTGGAGCAAAACTGGTGATACTCCATTCTCGCTTATTTGCCAAATTTGATAATTTAGATTATCAATTCATGTTTCAATCTAATTGCAGATTCATTAAAACTCCTTTCACTGGGTTAAAGAACTAGTGTCATTTAAAACACAATTCACGACAAACCCAAATCACATTCTAATTATTATCGAGTTAAAGAAATAGTGTTATTTAAAACACTGTTCACGATAAACCCACAAATCAATTCTATTTAAAACCCATTTCAAATCCAATTTATTTATTTAAAAATAAATGGATTTTAATTTTAGTTCAAAACTAGTTTATTTTGATAAAAATCTATTTTTATCTTTTGAAATGTGGAGTTTTTCATCCCAATTTTTCCCAAATCATTTCTTATGATTCTACACAAATTATTACTATTTTTAATAATTTTATCGAGGCCCGTACAGTCGATTTCCATCAACGGCCATCGAACTGCACTTACAGCGACCTTTTTCAAATTTGATTTGGACGTATCTCCAAATCCAACCGTTAGATTTCAAATTTCTAATATTCGTTAGAAATATCTTTTCGATACGAACCCAACGGTTCCGGTTTTAGAAGAATCCGACGGTCGGATCTCCCGTAATGTCCGTTCGAAGTTAATGGTCGAAATTCGCGAAGTGTCGCGGTGCGGCGCGTTCTATTCAGGCCATTATATTATATATATAATATATATGTATATATATAATATTTCATCGATTTCTACTTAAAATGAATTTTATAAATAGTTTTGAATTCGTTTCAAAAACAATTTCAACTTTTATTTCAAATCCAAATCAAAGTTGAATTTTCTATTATAAATGCTTTTTACTTTCATTTCTATTTGATTTCAATTCAATTCGATTTGAATTCATTTCATTTTCTATTCAATTTAAATTCAATTCATTTTCTATTCAATTCGAATTCAATTCGTTTTCTATTCAATTCGAATTCAAATTGGTTTTCTATTCAATTCAAACAAATTCGTTATATATTCAATTCATTTCGAAATCGTTTTATATTCAATTTAAATTCAATTTTTTTCTATTTAAATCGAATTCATTTTCGTTTTCTATTCAATTCGAATTCAAATCGTTATATATTCAATTCAAATTCAATTCATTTTCTATTCAATTCAAATTCAAATTCAATTCATTTTCTATTCAAATCAAATCAAATTTAAAAACGAATAATCGAAATAAATATCGTTCGCGTCAAAGTAGTGCATCTCTAATCAACACGGCTTTATATTCTACAAATGAATTTATATTTCTTTCAATACACGACTCTATATCTTTGTCAACACACGACTAATCTCAACGAATGAGTACTGTCCACGTGTGACTATTTTTGTTGTTTAAAATATTTTATAAAATTTGGGTATCTATCGTTTGATTTTCAATTAGACACCACCATGAAGTAGTTCTAATTTTAAATATGATAAAGATGTATATTTTATTATTAAAATATTTCGTTCAACACATGACTAGTCTCACTGGATGAGTACTGTCAACACATGAACCTTTATTTTATAATATTCTTTATTTTTCAAATTGGAATGAGGCCCAATCAGTCACCATATAAAATTAATTATATGGATTTTCATACAACACATATATACAATAGCATTGAAAAATAATCAACCATCAACCAAAGTGCACTACACTGTATAAGCATCAAATATAGATATCTAACGCTTATAACAGCCTGTCAATCAATCGACCGACATATTTAATCAATCAGGATGAGTGAACTTCATATTTCATCCCAACACCCATGTGGGGTTTCAAACAATCAAACACAGATTTTATTTGTGCAGTTGGGCGATGTGTAAAATTTATCGTCCCAATCAATGTCAGTCAAATCAGTGTACATAAAAAAACCGTCCGGTTTGTAAATAAATATTTATTTATTCACATTCACTATATTCCTATTCACGTTAAAAATTATATTTTTAACGATAAAACATTTTATTTTAACATATGAATTTCTATTCAGTTCATTCTTTAAATAAAATGATATTTTTATTTTTCTAACTTATTTTAGAAAATTTCGGTGGCATAACGGCACGATACTAGAAACGGGACGAGGCCTAGCCTTATCCCCGTTCTAGTGAAGGCCCATGCCATTCACACATCAATCAAATCCATTCCATTTCACCAAACAATTCAATTCAAACCAAATAATCTAACCAACTACACAACCAAACAATTAAACAAACAAGCCATCCATGGTCTGTGGATGACGGGGGTCGGGTGCTACTAAACACCGTCTGCATCCTAGTATATATATATAACTAGACAAAGAAATTGAAGAGTGAGAAGTTCTCACCAATAGCTATCCAATACCACGACTCTTCCTCGATAGAAATCTTCATCGTTCTCGCCTTTTGTCGCTTTCGTTGCCCGTATCCTCTACATATCTAAAAATCGAATTTTTACTTCGTTATTCAGTATATAAAAATCGAATTTTTACTTCGCTATTCAATATATAAAAATCGAATTTTTACTTCGTTATTCAATATAGAAAAATCTAATTTTTACTTTGCTATTCAATATAGAAAAATCTAATTTTTACTTTGCTATTCAATATAGAAAAATCTAATTTTTACTTTGCTATTCAATATAGAAAAATCTATATTTTACTTTGCTATTCAATATAGAAAAATCTAATTTTTTATTTGCTATTCAATATAGAAAAATCTAATTTTTACTTTGCTATTCAATATAGAAAAATATAATTTTTACTTTGCTATTCAATATAGAAAAATCTAATTTTTATTTCTCTACATATACAAAGATGATATTTTTATATTCTCTATCATATAAAGATTATATTTTTATAGTTCCCACTATGTAAAAATCATATTTTTATCCTTCTACAATATGAAAGATTATATTTTTATTATCTATTCAATATGAAAATTATATTTTCTATCTTTACATACGATAAAAATTATATTTTTAAACAATTAAAAATCGTATCTTTAGCTAATTAAATACCCCTTTTTTATTATTTTAAAAATCAAATTTAAAATCAAATAGATTTCAGTTTTCAAATAAAATAAAAATCAGTTTTAAAATCAAATAGAATGATAACTGAAAATTGAAAAATAAATAAAATAAAATAAAATAAAAAACTTACAGACGAAAACTGGAGAGGGGGGAGGCTCTTCGCGTCGGTCAGGGGATGGAGGAGGGGGCGAGGCTAGTAGCGGCTCGACGGAGGTTTGGGCGTTGAGGCGGTTATCAGGGGGAGGGGAGGGGTGTCGTGTCGCACGCCAGAAGGGGGGGTGCTTGCGAGGCCGCGGTGGAAGGAAGGGGGGAGTGGGTTCGGAGGTGCGATCGCCCTGGGGGCGCGGCGGCTCGTCGGGGAGGGGGGCGGCGCGATTTCGATTTGCTTTCTTTTTTTTTTCTTTTTTTTATATAATTCGATTGAAAATGAGAAGGGGGGCCAGAGGTATATGAGAGGGTGAGGAGAGATTTAATTTTTAATTTATTTAATTAATTTATTTTCAAAAAGCAACTTTTATTTTCGACCACAAAACGAGACCCACCGCCTGTCGTCCATAGCATTTTACCCCATTCGGAACACAACGGGATATGTATCGTAAGCTGATTCGATCGTTTCGATCAGTTTCCGTTAAAATCAACATATAACTCTATATATTGAATTTGAACGTGCATTTCAATTTACCGGGGTCACATACGAACTCGAAAAATCCCAGAAAAATATTTTCTAGCTTCGTATTGACGATACGGTCCTAACAAAACTAGTTTCGTCGAATTCTGAGACCGTTGGAAAAATGGCCAATTTCCAGTCGATTAAAATCAACTGAAACTGGTCAAACGCGTTTTCTTTTGCCACGCTCACATATTGATTCGAAAAATTATGAAATTTGAAACCTAGCAATAATTTGGCACTGTGGATCCAACAAAAGTGGTTTCGTCGAAATCCGAGGTCATTTGCAAAATTCTCATTTTTAAGGGCCTGAATTCCATAGCGACTATTCATAATTTTCAACTGGACATATCTTTTGATCCCCGCTATGAAATGTCGATTATTCGGATTCGTTGGAAAGATATTCTAAAATAGATCCTAATGTCTTTGGTTTCACTGAAATCCGGATTGTTTTGCATCCGGTACATTCAATTGAAGTTTGAAATCGAATTATCGAACTACCACGCCATTTTCAATTCTATTCATAATTATATATAATTATATATATTCTAACGACGACGTGTATAATATATACGTTCTAAATATATTCAAAATAAATTTCTTGTCGATATTATTTAAAATAATCTATTTTAAATGTTCAAAATTCACTAAAATTGCCAAAATAAAAATTTTAAACTGGCCCAGATTTTCGGGTTATTACAATAATTGACACAAGATGCCTACCTAAAAGGTTGTGTTTTGGGGATTGCCAAAGCATAGTCAAGACATGACTAGATATGGATCTTGGGACACCATTATATGTATATACCGATATGTATATATAAACAAAGGGATGTTAATTTGAGTGGGAGCATATTTTAGTTTAAAATTATACATTTATGTTAATATAAACTTTGATTGTCAAAATTTTGTATTAAATAAATGTTAAAGAATCGGTTATTATTTATTATCTATTCTAGATATTAAATAATAAATAACTCCGATAATTTAAATTAATCCTTAAGAAGGATAAATTGAACTAAATCAAATTTCTTGACTAACATTGAAATTTGAGGATTGTCTTCAAACAAATTAAAACGTTATTTTCCTAACAAATATAGAGGATCTAAAATAATAGTTAAAGTATGACTTCAACTGAAGAAGATATAAATGTTATAATAATCTACTTATACATTTCTAGTACTATATACTAGATATAAATCACATAAATGTATGATGATAGCAGAATAAGTAGAAATCTGACAAAAGAACAAGTAGACTTACGATTGGAAAGAAAGCAAATGTTGTTGAATTATCCATAGGAAGTTGATTCTTGTTCTATATACTGGCTTAATTAAAATAGATAAAATAATTGTTATTATAAAATTCCATTTAAAATAAATGTTATTATAAATCTTGTTTTGACAAGTTTAAATTCCATTTGTATTAAAAAGAACAATTGTTGTTCATTTTATTTAAATGAAATATTTAATGGAATTTCACGAATAGTTAATGCATTTTGTAAATCTTTAACTATAATGTACTTGACATAAATACCGAATGGATTAAATTTAATGATTTAAATCCAACATACTTTTAGCATTACCAGTTACCCAATATAAACAAGAAAGTATATCAAAATCCATATTGATGGAATTTTGAGATCATTTAATTTTGAATTATATGAAGAATACAAATCTTGTTTATTAGGTAAAATAACTGAATCGCCTTTTCACTTGACACGTTGATTAAGTGACAATTATTGGGTCTTGAACATAATGATGTATATGGAGCAACGAATACATAAGCTAGAGGTAGGTTTTATTACTTCGTTATATTTACTGATGATATCAGTAGATATAGATAAGTATATCTTGTGAAATACATATCAGAATCCTTTGAAAAGTTCAAATAATTCAAAATTAAGATAGAAACCAATATTAATAGAAAAATAAATAAATAATTTTTTTTTGAACAGTTCGAAAAAGAACATTTAAGCCAATAAATTTTATGATTATCTGAATGAGTTTGGAATTGTTTCACAACTCTGTCCACCTAGAACACCATATTGAAATGGTGTGTCTAGCAAGAGAAATCGCACCTTATAAGATATGTACGATCAATGATAAGTCATATAGATCTTCCAACAAATTAAGTTTTGAACAATTTCATTTAATCCTACTCAAACGATTATGAAGACGCGATATAAGATATAAACTAGAAAATGTTCCAGTGTGTCTATTATGTATGTAGATTTGGGATGCGAAGCGTTTATTAAACGCCTTGCCTTTGATAAGATCAAATCCAAATCTGATAATTGTTTTGTGGAGTATCAAAAAGGATATTATTTCTATAAATCCTTAGAGAATAAAATGTTTATAGCTCGAATTGATATCCTTTCAAGAGGAGCCATTCCTTAAGATACCGATAAGAATGAAATAGATTTTGAAATGTCTCGGAAACCAAAAAATACCATTGAATCTTGTATAGACAAGAAATTGAGTGGGAGTGATACAATAATTCTGATGTTATTTGATAACACATTAATTATTGTAAATAATGTTAGTTTAAAACAAGAAATAAATACTGATTCTAAGAAAGAAAAATGTTTGGATTAAGAAGTTCATGATTGAACTTAATTCTTTGTTGATCGAATGATACACATTGCGATAACAATATGGTTGTTGCTCAGGCTTAAAATATTAAACTCATCATCGATCCAAACATATATTTAAGAAATATAATTCTTATGTGAAATTGTTCACAGAGGATATGAACATATCTGAAAAGTTGCAAAAGCTGTAATGTTGCAGACCTACTAAATTAAACTCTGTCGCAGCAGAAGTTTAATAGTCAAACTAGTTTCATAGGTATACGATACATAAATGATTGACTCTAGTTCAAGTGGGAGATTGTTAGAGTTTGTGCCCTAGAGGTAATTCATTTGAAGAGATTGATAACCCTGTTTATGTTATTATTTTATTTGGAATAAAATATTATTCTGTTATGTTATATTTACAACGTAATATAAATATTAATATAATAAAAGTCCTTAGAATAATAATACGGAATTATATAGTTCGAGTAAGACTGAACTTGAGATTATATAATGTGATAAGTATTATATTTTTTAAATGTCCCTAGTTGAGTTTTAATGTTTAATAGAGGACAACAATAAAGCAGTGGGACTAGTATATTGATTGACTGATGATCACATCTCATTGATCATTAATATACATGATATTAAAGTCAAAATATAAATATGTATTGGAGAATACCGTATTGGGCTGACCCACCGTGAGATAATTCCATGGAATACAATTAACAGTATCATAAGTTATTCTCATAGTGACAGTGATGTAATGGTCCTTAGACCTGAAATCATTATAATTTTATTCGAGGATATTTGTGTTTTGATATCATCTAAAGTTATTTCGTAACAGAGTATCGATAACGGTGATTATTCGATACATTTCAAATCGAATGAAAATTATGAATGATCTAGATGGAATTTAACCTTACGGTATATTCGTAGTGATATCCATGGGCCTCTTGATTGAGTGATACAGTGAAATGCATGGCCGTGCTCAAATATTGATTTGTTTTAAATAGTCTACTCATCGATCAAGAAAAACGAATTAAATTATAAAGAGGATGATACGATCCATGCCTCTAGTTTAATCCTAGATATATCGGTTAAAAGGATTATATTGCATTGATACACTACTCACAGAAAAGGTTGTATCGAATCGATAGTTTATTATAACTTGGGTAGCAGTGACGTATTGCTAGATGCCAATCACTGTTTATGGTTTTAAATACGATTTAAAACCATTGCCAACGTTGTAGTAACCTATAGGGTCACACACTTAGGACGTGACAAAAAGAAAAGGCATTCATTTGGTAAATAAAATATTAATCGTTGATATTTTAATTAGAGTTGAAATGGTTGACTGGTCGGCACCTTAGTTTATGGTACATTTGCTAGTTTAAAGGGGTAACTTATCACTTTAAATGGTAGGGTGAACCGTAATACAAGGGATAAGATCCAAAAACAAGGGGCCAACCGATTATCCCTTTCTCTGAAATAAAACCCTAATTAGAATGGTGGCTAGCACCATTCTTTTCTTCCTTCCTTGGATTAGATCTCAGTGATAGTGTCCGTGTGGATACCAGTAGAGGGACGGTGATTTGCTGATCCTGACGATTCGATGCTTCATCATCTCTTCTGATTTGTTTTCACTTGGTTATTCACGGATTCGGGTTCGAAGGTATAAACCCTAATTCAATTTAATTGTTCGATTTACATGTTTCTCGCATAGATCCTTTGTTTAATTAGTTAAACGATTATTTATTGGATATCAATTTGATCGAATTATCCTTCACCACCTAACATGTTGTATTGGTTAAGTTTCGCATGTTCATATGTTACTTAACATTTCCATTCTTAGCATGTCTGTTCCTTAGCTTTAATTTATTCATTAAAGCACCAACCTCTCATATTAAAACTATTTTTTGCGGTTGCTGGATGTGCCGGGCGGTTACGGGAAGACTTATGCCGCAAACTCATTCTAACCTCGGGTTTTTGGGCTTAATGCGCTAACCTCTCACATTAGATCTATGTTGTTGCGGTCGCTGGATGTGCTGGGTAGTCTTAGACCACAACTCAATCTAACCTCGGGTTAGGCACGTTCATCGTTTATCCAATTTACATATTTACCATTCATGTCCAAGTTTATATGTAAATTACCCATAATTGTGGTCAATACAAGTTATGCCACATTTTCTAGTTATGCCAAAAATTAATTATATGATTACAACCCCATTTTATGCAAATTACGCAATATTCAACTTTTTCCCGAACTTTTCCCCAACGTTCGCACGTCATTCGTACGTATAGTTCATGTGATACGTTTGGCTCGCAATTAGCCCAACTCATAAAAAAGGAAAAAGGGAAGAAACACATGACATCATAACTGGCATATACAACATAGATCTACGATGGCATAAATCTAGTAAACATATAACAATAGATCCAATCAACATATTGAGTGCGAACTAGCATGGATCTAAACATACACTTTCACGGATTTAAATATATGAACATATAATTCTAAACATATGAACTGATATGGATCTAATCATATAAACATGTAGATCTAAACATATAAACATATAGTTCTAAACATATGGACTGATATGGATTAATCATATAAACATGTAGATCTAAACATATGAACATATAGTTCTCAACATATGGACTGATATGGATCTAATCATATACACATGTAGATTTAAACATATGAATATATAAAATATGATCTTACATGTATGAACATAACTTGCATATAATCTTTCGTAACTTGCATAGATCGAGCAAACTTGCATATATAACTTGCATATGTAATTAGGCATATGAATTAACATAGAACATAACTTGCATATAATGAATCAAATTAAGCATAAATCAAAACATAGTTTGCAAAGACATAAACTTTATATGATTTACAAACATTTTCATACAGTCCAATTCATAACTCATCACAATTACGTTTAAACAATTATCTTGTGAAAGTAACTGCACTCACAGAAAATGGATCTTGAATTCTAGGATCTGATTTCTGAAGTTGCTAAGCTAATCCGTTGATGTAGGCGTTGATTCATTCGTTGTTGTTCTAGAATTCCTTTTCACAATTCCTAGGCTTTGAATCTTTATCTCTTATCTCTTTATCTTTAATCTAGAATTGGATTTATTATGGTGGCGGCTAGGTTAGTTTGTAGATGAACAGCATGACGACATCATAGTTTAGGGTTGTGAGGTTAGGGTTTAGGTTTAGAGATGTAAATATAGATGTTTAGGATTAATATGGGCCTTTAGATCAACTTATGATTCATCTAAGCCATCTAAATCATCATGACACAAAGACACCTCACCAGACCAATCAAATAAAGCCACATCAGCCCTAATACAAGAAAAATCGTCAACCAAACAGAAAAAGTCACGTTCAAAAAAACAATCCTTGACCAACAAAAATGTGCCACATGATGCGCAACAGTAGGGTGTTGACACCTACACGTCATATATATATATATATATATATATATATGTATGTATGTATGTATGTATATATTTCCTTTTAGCTATCTTCCCAATTGACCATTTTCACAGTAAAGTGCTTTTTGAACTGTGTCATATATATATATATATATATATATATATGTGTGTGTGTGTGTGTGTGTGTGTGTGTGTGTGTATGTGTATATATATGTGTATATATATATATATGTATATATATGTATATATTTCCTTTTAGCTATCTTCCCAATTGACCATTTTCATAGTAAAGTGCTTTTTGAACTGTGTTCACACTAAGCCACTTTTTAGCCATTCCCCTAAAACAAAAATATGTCGCTGGCAGGGATCGAACTCTGTACCTCTTGTATGCAAGTCACATATTCTAACCAAATGAGCTACTAAGTCTTTTTCTTACAAACCTTAGAACAATGCTAAACATTATTCTTTTCTCATTCCTCTTTTTCATGTTTTGCTGCAATATTTAATTTAAAGATATCTTTTTCATCCTAAACCGTTTTTCTGCAAACCATAGGTCTAAATTGACTAGAAAATCGCCACGAATGCAATGACGCTAATTTTGTGACCAAATTCCTGAAGCTCTTCAAATTTTTTTATTTCCTTTTGTCTATTTAATGGTTCGCATGCGTTTCTTCGCGTTTCATTTATTGCACTTAATTTTTTCCTTCATTTCACTACATGAACTTATTACATGAAATATTTATTGTTATTATTTAATTTTTCTCTTAAATATATCTACGTATATAATTTATATACTTATTTCCACATTTTTAATTTCAATAAATATGTGGGGTGTTACATTCTCCCCTACTTAAAGGATTTCGTCCCTGAAATCTCCGAGTTAAGAAGAATGTATCCTGCCATCCAATCATCGATCTACTCATCCATCATCCACAAGTATCCATTGTCCTTAAAAGATTTCTAATGCTTTTCATGGACATATGCATAGTATGTGTATACGTTCTTACTCTAATGCAAAATCAGGCGGTCTACTGACTCAGTCGACCTTCTTAATGCAATTCATGATAGTGCCATGCGTCCCTTATGTATGCAAAAGAATCCTAATGATACATATCATTTTTACATGTGTGCACAATCATTCATCCAAATGCAATATCCATATGATAACACATTTAACAAACATCCACCAAATTAATTATGCACACTTATTCATATGCAATATGAAAGTGATTGAGTCGATCTAGTGCCTAGTATGTGTGTTAATGCATCCATGAGCAACCACTAGCAAACACTTGCGTCCACTTGCATCCACCAAACATAACATGTATCAAACACATGTTTACAGCCATAAAATTTCCTACCTAAAGATCGAAGATGTAATCGAGAGGACATATTGAACGATAGAACATGTGTAAACAAAGCGATAGAAAAAGGAGAAGTTAAGAACATACCCTCCAAAAGGAAAGGGTACAATGTAGGCATCTTGTCTTCCGTCTCCCAAGTCGTGTCTCCTTTATCATCTCCATATTGGACTTTAAACACTTAACCTCTCGGTGGCGTAACTTCTTGACCTCCGATCCAAGGATGCATGTAGGAGCTCGTCTAATCATGGCATCTTGCTCCACTTCCCTAAGCATGCTCGGCTCCACTATTTTCGCGGTACCAGGTAAACACTTCCTCATATACGACACGTGAAACAGTCATGAACACCACTAAGCATTTTCGGCAAATTCACTCTGTTGTCTGTCTGATTCTTTCCATAATGGGGGATTTCCCTCCGAACCTTCGTGCTAATTTCCCCATAATTCCCAAAGCGAACTACGTTCCTCTACGGTGACACTTTAATAAAAACCCTGTCTCCAACATCGAACTCAAGGTCGGTTCATCTCTTGCCAGCGGTTGACTTTTGTCGGCCCTGTGTTGTCTTCATTCATCTTGGAATCAAGCCTATCTCCTCAGAAGTTTCCCTAACCATATCTAGCCCAAGTAAAATCTAAACCGTTAATTCCCACCGACAAGTTGGTGATCGACACAGTTGTCCATAAAAACTCTAATACTAGCTTAATAACTGTTGTTATAAGCGAACTCCACAAATGGAAGGTGCTCTTCTCATGTCCTCCAAAATCTAGGATGCATAACCTCAAAATATCTTCAATGATTCTACTTATCCTTTCTGTCTGTCCATCCGTCTGTGGACGATACACGATTCTCAAACATAACTGCGTACCTACTACCTCTTGCATATCACCTTTTCTTCTTGCATCGTAAACTGCTCCAAGCCCTGCCTCTCAAGTACCGGTATATACTGTGAACGGTTTGCTCCCATCTAGCAAAGTCAAAACTGGGGCTGATACCTTCGGAAAGCCCTTAACGAACATCTTATAGTAGCCCGCCAACCCTAGAAAACTTCTTACTTCAGCTGCTTTTCCAGGAACCTTCGAATTCTAGATTGCCACCACCTTTGTAGGATCCACTATTATCCCTTCCTTAGAGACCACTGTCCTAAGAACCTTACTTCTTTCCTCCAAAAATGACATTTGGAGAACTTAGCTTTGAGTTGATGCGCTCTAGGGTCTCTAAGACTTCCCTAAGATGTAGGGCATACTCGTCTTCGTTTCTAGAGAAAATCAAAATACTATCCACAAACTTGTTTAGGAACTCCCTAAACACCCTACTCATCAAGTCTATGAAATATATGGGTGCATTTGTCAAACCAAAAAAAAGTATGACGAGCCCTTCGAAGAAACCGTTAGGAGTCCTAAAAGCAGTCTTATTTATGCTATCCTCGGCTACCCTTAGCTGATGAAATCCTGTAGCTAAGTCCAACTGCGAGAAAATCGAGCATCAGCTAACTGATAGAACAAATCATCTATCTTCGGCAACGGGTGTCTATTCTTCTTCGTGAGCTTGTTCGGCTCCCTATAGTCCACGCACAATCTAAGCGAATCATCAGTTTTCGTAGCAAAAACAACTGGAGCGCCCCATTCCGAAATGCTTCTTCTTATGAACTCTTTCTCAAGTAGCTCCCCTACTTGTTTACTGAGTTCCCTCCTCTCTCGGAGCCATGTGGCGCACTGCAATGCAACCGGCTTTTCATTATCTACAAAGTATATTCGAAGCTCTATCTCTATAACAACCCGGAAATGCGAGCTAATTTAAAAATTTTATTTTTGGCAATTTTAGAGAATTTTGAATATTTAAAATGATTATTTTAAATGATAGCGACGAGAAATTTATTTTGAATAGAGTTAGAACGTATATATTTATATAGCTCGTCGTTAGAATATAAATATTTATTTTAAATTATAAAAGGAATTGAAAATGGCGCGGCAGTTCGATAATTCGATTTCAAAATTCAATTGAACGTACCGGGTGCAAAATAAACCGGATTTTAGCGAAACCAAAAATATTAGAATCTAATTGAGAATACCTTTCCAACGAATCCAAAAAATCGAAATTTCATAGTGGGGGAAAAAAGATATGCCCAGTTGAAAATTCAGAATAGTCGCTATGGAATTTCGGCCCTTAAAAATAGCCATTTTGCAAGCGACCTCGGATTTCGACGAAACTACTTTTGTTGGATCCGCAATGTGAAGTTATTGCTCGGTTTCAAATTTCATAATTTTTCGAATCAATATGTGAGCGTGGCAAAGGAAAATGCATTTGACTAGTTTCAGTTGATTTTAATCGAATGGAAAATGGCCATTTCTCAAATGGTCTCATAATTCGACGAAACTAGTTTGGTTAGGACCGTATCGTCGATACGAAGCTAGAAATAATTTTTCGGGGATTTTTAGAGACTGTATGTGGCCCCGGTAAATTGAAATGTACGTTAAAAATTGAATATATATAGTTATATTTTAATTCGAATGAAAACTGAACGAAACGATCGAATTGGCCTACGAAACATATCCCATTGTGTTCGGAATGGGGGTAATTAGCTAGGGGCGACAGTCGTTGGGCTTGATTCGGGATTCGAATGAAAAGTCAACTTTCAAAGGAATTAAATAATAAAATATTTATATATTATATACTTTAAAACCCTCCCCTTATTCTCTCCCTCCTCTTCACAGTTAAAAAAATCGAAATAAAAAAAAGGGGAAAAACCGCCAGATCTCTTCGAAGCCCACCCCCTCCGTCGCTGATGGAGGCGCACGCCTCCCCACCAACCCCAACGCCTTCGCCCAGTCGCTCGCGCGAGAGAACCGCGCTCCAGTTCCATCGATCCACGCATCCGATGCCCCTTCCGCTTGTAGCCCGCCTGTGCTCCACCACTGGACACCACATGCTCCTCCCTGACCACCACAAGCCCTTCCGCGCCCCTTTTTTCCCCTAAACCCTAGCCACCCGACCTCCCTAGCCTCGTCAGCACCTAGCGCCACCCCTGCAGCCTCCAGCGAACACAGCCCCCCCATTCGACCAAGCCCGACGTGAAACACCCCCTCCTCCCTGAGTTTCAACGATAAGTTTTATTTATTTATTTCTATTTTTATTTATTTTTAGTAACTAAAGATAGGATTTTTAGATGAGATAAAATTGTTTTGAAAATCAGTTTTCCTTTTTAAAGGAAGTATTGAATTTTATTTTCAGATTTTAAAATTCATAGCAGATTAAAAATTTAATTTTTATATGTATAACATCGCCAAAAAGATTTGATCTTTATATATAAAACCGAATGATAAAAAGGTGAATTTTATTTTAATAGTAGTAAATTAAAAATGGGATCTTTATTGTTTGAGTAGCTAAGGAAAAATATAATTTTTATATTGTAGGAATGTTAAAAATATAATTTTTATACTAGTGGCATAATAAAAATATATTTTTTATAAAGTAGAAGTATAGAAAATATGATTTTTATTATATTTGAAAAGGCGAAATCTTTATACTAGTAAAGGCGAAATCTTTATATAGAGAATGGCGTGATAAAAATATAATCTTTATTATATAAACATCGTTGTAAAAATTGAATTTTCATCTATATAGTAGCGATGTAAAAATAGAATTTTTATCCATATTGAGTGATTATAAAAATATGATTTTTATATACATAGCAACAATATAAAAATGTTATTTTTATATATGTAGTGGCTAGAGGAAAAGAAAGTGACAAAAGGGCGGGAACAACAATGACTTCTACATAAGAAGAGTCGACGCGTTTGGATTAGCTAGTCAGTGAGAACTTCTCACCTTTAATTTTCTTTTTCTAGTTAAATTATATACTAGGATGCAGACGGTGTTTAATAGCACCCAACACCCGTCGTCCACAAGCCATGGACGGCTTGTATGCTTGTTTGTTGTGTTGTGATATTGATGTGAAGTGGATAATAAAATATTCTTGTGTTGAAATAAAATCAAATATTTATATAGTTAAAAATATTTTATCGTTAAAAATATAATTTTTAACGTGAATATGAATATAGTGAATGTGAACAAATAAATATTCATTTACAAACCGGACGGTTTGTTTATGTACACCTATTTGAAGGATATTGATTGGGACAATAAATTTTACACATCGCCCAACTACACAAATAATATTCAGTGTTTGTTGATTTGAAACCCCACATGGGTATTGGGATAAAATACGGCATACACTAATCCCAATAATTAGTTGTATGTCGATTAATTGATTGACAGACTGTTATAAGCGTTAGATATCTATATTTGATGCTTATACAGAGTAGTGCACTTTGAATGATGATTGATTGTTTATCGTTGCTATTATATACATGTGTTGTACGGAATTCATATAATTAACATTATATGGTAATTGATTGGGCCTCATTCCAATTGGAAAAATAAAGAATATTATAAAATAAAGGTTCATGTGTTGACAGTGCTCATCCGTTGAGATTATTCATGTGTTGAACGAAATATTTTAAAGAATAAAATTTACATCTTTATCATATATAAAATTAGAAACTAACTGGAAAATAGATAAGATGAGTGGTCTCTTGGATATTAATCTGATGTTGGTTTCGGCCTTCGGGGTTAATGTTAGATCGAAATTTGGACCTAACACCCAAATTGTTATGAATGTTATAGAATTTCAAATGAAGAACGGGGAAAAAGAAAATAACACTCAGAATTTATAGTGGTTCGGCGTTAATGAGCCTACGTCCACTTTATATATTATTGATTATGCTTTGAAAGCTAATACAACAAGGATTTCTCTCAATATTTCAGTTGACAACAATGGCGGATTCAGTACTCAATATTGCCAAAAAGATCCCAAAAAGTGCCAAGCTCTGGGCTATTTATAGCTGATTTTGTCAGGCGGGTCGTGATAACACGTGCCACAGATCCCGAGAACATCGGATCGCATCGCCACCGTTGAGGAAATAGTCAAATTGGTCGTTGTGGACAGGTGTCGCGATCTGCTTGAAAATCGGATCGTGCAGATGGGGAGAATTGGTCCAAATGACGGTTAGGGACACGTGTCGCCAGATCCGTGCGATTCGGATCTCTGAAGATTAGCTCGCGCTTGAACGGGTCAGAGGGTTCGCCATGCACCAAGGGATCGGATCGGTTCGCTTTGGGCAACAATATAAGTTTGGATCGGATCGCCTGGATGTGTCGTTCGCTGATGAGATGGGGGCGATCCGTCGAGACGCGATCCTCGGTGGGCGATCCGTTGAGACGCGATCCATCTTGGGCGATCCGTCGAGACGCGATCCTCCGTGGGCGAGTCGATAGAGTGCGATTCGTTCCTTCATATTCTTGGGGAACGTGGTTTCCTGCTTTCCTCTTACGAATGATCCTGGGTGGCTTGGTCAAAAAGCGAGCCAACATTTTGCCCCCTTGAAGTATGTTTTATCGATGATGGAACATGCTTCGAAGATTCTGATCTACCTTTTCCTGAAGGGACGCAAATCAACAGTCGCATTGGTTCAAATCAACGTATGCACGAATCAGATCGCCATAGAGCGCCACGGTCCGAGTGGTCACGTGCTCGGTCTCGAGCTGAGTATCTAGGCTTTTGTGCGAGACGCTGCGGACTTTTCTTCGAGCCGTGTCGGGCTTCGAGCTTGGTGGGCCATGGTTTGAGGCGGTCCGTGGGCTTCCATGCGACACAAGCTTTGGATCGTGGCCTGTATGGTGTTTCGTGGACCGAATAGGACAAAGAAAGGGAGACAAACGGTCGCCCCCTTTGCCTATATAAGCCGACCCTCTCCTCTTCATTCCCCTTCTTCTCTCTTTCTGCCGAATCGTTTCGCCTGCACTATCGAAGAACGAACCCAAGTTTTTCAAACCTTCGAAAATCCGAGCATTCTCTCAATCTTTAGAAAGGTAACTCCACAAAAAGTATTCTTATTCGTGAACGCCGCTCTTTCATGAACTTTCTCGACTAGAAACGATGGAAATTTGTGCTTTTCTGACGAAATCATCAAAACGCCATGGCTAACTGATGTAGAGCTCGGAGTTCGAGGATGGAAAGGAGAGGAGGAAAACGAAGGAAGAAGAAGAGGGAAGGCCGGTTCGGGTCGTGGTCAAGAAGAGAAGACGAAAGCGAGTGGCGAGACGAAAGATCGTGGTGGCAGCAAAGAGACGTATCGTGGGGGTTGCAACGGTTCGTGAAGGAGCGATCCCTTCGCCCGGCGATTCGATGGGGGGCGATTCCTCTGCCCTGCGATCCGAAAGGGGCGATCCCTCTGCCATGCGATCCGAATGGGGCGATCCCTCTGCTTTGCGGTCCGACTCATAGCTGACTATACGAAGAAATTTCAGACTTTAATCAACGCCTTGTCACCATAAAACTCTGAACAGTTAGGATAGAGCCTTGACGTTGGACTTTCTGGACTAAATGACCTCATAATTTGACTGCATACGACGACTAATGTTTTGATGATCTTGATTGCTTTCACGCTTTATTTTTAATGCACACACGAGTACACACACCAGTACTTGCACTCACGGGGGACGGGTAGTGTTAATCTTATTGTTCATATTTTCTCGTCCTAGCAGCAATGTCGAATGATCACTCTTCTTCAAGATCCGTGACAGAAGCGGAATCCGAGATTCCTGAACAGTACAACCCTGAAATTCCTCCAATCAATCTGGGAGGTGAAGATTCTAGATCTGAGTACAAAGCCACAGAATCAGATCCGATAGAAAGTACTTCATCCAGCAACAATTCTGAGACTGATGAGCGAGCTCCTGACGAGATCCCAGGCGCACTCGGGATAGATAAATTTTCTGATTCTTTAGCATCCAAGCTTGACGAGATAAAACTTAAAAGAATCTGCTTAAGACACGGAATTCCTTGGGACGATGTCTTGACGCCTGGAAGCGAAGATAGACCCCACCTAGCACCGGAAGGGTATATGGCGATCAGTCGAACAATGTGTCTAGTAGGAGCTATTCCTCCGTTTCCTCCGATCGCCATCGAAACTTTAAGACGACTAGGTATTGCTCCGATGCAGCTTCATCCAAACGCCTACGCATCTCTATACTCTCTATATGTTGCATATGCGGAGATCCTGCACGCCAAACTTAAATTCAGAGATCTGGTGTTCTTCTTTCTTTTCAAGCACCGTTCTTCGGCAACTCCAAATTTCTCTTTCTTTGAATCGGTTGCGAATAGGAAAGTTCTGTACGACGGATACAACAACATTGGGGATCCTAAGTCCGACTGGTTTTATATAAGGAAACAGGCTGGATGCTCACGAAGATGGCTCAAATCAAGTAAACTTTGATCACCTAGTCGAATATCTTGCTCAAGGAGTCTAAGTATTAACATTCTTCCGCTTTTTCCTTTGTCTTAAACAGATCACATTTTCCCGAAAATGGAGGGTCCGTTATACAACCATCGGTTATCTATTCTTCATCAAAGCAGATCCGACTTTTTAAGGATTAAAAAATGCATTACTGATGACAATCTTCATAAGCATCGTCTTCTGGACAGAAGATTTGGACTTGGGACCGGCGGCAAACCTTATAAGTATGTTCCCCCAACGGAAGGAGAGGGAACTTCGCAAGCGGCAGAAACAACTAAGTTTCGCAAGAGTCCTTCTCCGATAGTCATCCAAGACGATGAGGACCTGAACATATACAGAGGGGATGAGGTCCGCGATGACGTGTCCAAGGAAATTCCTATCTCTGCTCCAATTGAAACCGTTGCTCCCGATGACTTGACAGAAGAGCAGTTATTTGACGAGCTGAATAAAATCCCTCTACCCGATGTTGTATATACAGAAAAAGACTTTGAAGAGGGGCCTTTCTTCCTTGCTCCTGAAGAGATCAGTGTTCCAACTAGAGGACGAGAAACTGGTCAGACGAGCCTGTCTTCGGGCCCGAGTCTGTTAGGGGGAATTATGTGGGATGCACACATCACTCACACTATCTGACCGTGCACTCTTATATCGTGGGTATTCAAAGTTTTAATATGCTCTTCTTCTTTTTTTACAGGAACGATGTCCCGCAGGAAATCTTATTCGTATCGTTCTCTTCATGAGGGCACACCCAGCCTTCGCCCGGATACTGAACGCTCTCGCGGTCCTTCTCATAGGCCGAGTTCCTCGCAACCTCGATCTCCACCTAAATCAACCTCTACCAGGCCTTCGAGTCATCCGAAAATTCCGACAGGGGGAAAGAAACTTCCAAAAGAGTTGACTCCTCCAAAGAGTGCACCTTCCCACAGTCGGTCGTCCAAAAGGCATCACGAATCTAAAGATAGGGACAAAGATTCATCAAAGAGACTGAGAAGGAGAGAAGTGACATTGTCCCCACCAGCCAACCAGAGTTAGCTGCCCCTGGGTCACGGGATTACGTCCATGGTCCCGAGATCCAAGGTAGGCTGGAAAAGCTGCGGGAACAATTTCCAGGCATATTCTTTGACAGGATGGTATTTGTTCCTGCCTTGGAACCGGTCCCTAAAAATTGGGATAACGAAGTTATCGGGCACATTCGGCACGCAGCCAGGCAATATGAGATGATGAAAAAACACGCAGTTAACCTTTCGGAAGTAATCCGAACACTCGAAATAGAAGCACACAGATCTAAAGCAAAACCTGAAAATAACGAAAGGGCTAGGACAAAATTGGAAAAGGACCTGGAAGATGCTCAGTCCCAGCTTGCTTTAGCACGGAGGGATGCTGAAAATTATAAGATTGAATTAGAGAATGCCAAGCAGCGCTTTCATTCAGAACTGGACTTTAATAGCCAAGAGAAAATGGCCTTAAAGAAGGAGGTTGAAGATCTCAAAATGGCCAACATCGAGTTGAAAACAGCACAAGGCCATTTTGAAGCTGAGAAGGCTGCTTGGGAGGCAGAAAAAGCGAGTTTAAAAGAAAGTTTGGCTCTGGCTAAAGCAGAAAAGGTGATTTTGAACGACCAGGTCTCGGATGCGGAGAGGAGGGCAGCCCTTGCCGAAAAGAACGTTGAAAGTGCCATTGAATTGGCCACTGCTTCTAACAACAAGCTCCTCGAAAGAGAAAAAGAGATCGAGGGGTTTGAACAGATGATTTTCGATTTCCTTGGCCAGGTTCTCAAGACTCGCAACATCTCGTGGATCCCGGATTACCATGTTACTTTGCCCAATTTATGGGATGCAATGTGGAGGGTGAAAAACATAGATTGCGAGTCGAAGAAATCGATGAGGATGAACTGATGAAGAGCATCCTAAGAGACTATGAACCTGAGGACCTGGCAGAGGGTCGTAGCCTGATTCTGGCGGAGATGGAAAAGGAGAAAACCTTGGCTAAAGGTAAAAGCAAAATTGATGAAGGTTCCAGTTCCGCCGTGGGGCCTAAAACCTCCGGAGTTGAGGAGTACCATCCTGATGATCCGCTAATCCCTTTGGGCCTAACTCCCGCTATTGTTGGAGCTCCTACGACTATCCAAGAAGGAGGGTTTGCGGAAGGTATCTCCCTTTTCTCCCCGGAATTTGTCAAAGCAATTGTGAATTGTCGTCGTTTGGTGGAACAACCACTTGAGTTAGTAACATGTGCTCCTTGTAATACAGGTGGCGAGCCCGCCGACACGGGTGCCGAAAAAGAAAGGGAAGTGGAGAAGGAGGCTGTCTTGCCAGGTGCTGGTATTGATGTACCAAAGCAGGCAGAGGTCACAACAGCAAAAAAAAAGCATCCCGGCACCTAGCACTGATGCGCCCAAAGATGCTGAGACCATCGAAGCCTTAAGAGACATGGATGGGCGCCATGTAGATGACGAAGAAGACACTATCGGCGCCAAATAGGCCGATGATGATGACGAGGAAACCTTGGCCATCCGAAAAGCCAGGCAGGAGAAAGAGTCGTCTTCGAGGAAGGTGGGAGATGTGGCTTTGGACGTAGTCCCTCTTGCAGAATTCGATCCCAAAACTGGGATGATTGTGAAGATTCCGCCCAAATCCATCTGTCGACAGCTTCACTTTGCAAACCCCGATGACTTCCCGGCTTCTCTTTCTGATAGGAGGAAGAGAAAAGAGGTGGAAGAGGAATCTTTAGAGGAGTCGGACGTTCCTCTTATCGACAAAAGGAAGAGGAAGAAAGGGGATCCGTCTGATACCGCCAAGGCGAAGCTGGAGAGGCAGAAGCAAGAGAAGAGGTCAAAGCGTAAATAGGATATTTGTTGCTTGTTGATATTTTGTCTTTAGGTTTTCCACTGGCCAGGAAGTGTAATTGTGAGACTGGTCCTCACTTTTGTTTCTAGGTTGTTTTTCACTTTGTTGATTCGCAGTATATAAAAAAAAGTTTATCTCTCCTTGCATCATTGTGTACCTGTATCCAGATAAACTTTCCATGTTTAGTCATTAGCTAACTAATAATAACTACAAATCAGTGAATCAACAGGAAGAAGAATTTTCATGCTATGTTACACTGCTGTATCAAAGTTCAGTGTATGTATACGAGTTCATGTGCCCCCCAATCAGTTGTTACTGTAGCATCTGACTGGGGTTTACTAAGGATTGATTAGTATTGTCGACAAGTTGCCCCCTATTTCTGAATATGGGGGCATAGGAGATTTCATGGGATAACAGTAGTTCAGTCAGCCCTTGTTCCTTTAGCAGGGAATAAGTTCTTTCTCAGCGCTCAATCGGAGACGCTTTTATACTGTCTCTCTCTCTGGAGAGTTAGAGTTTTGCGCTCGGCGATTCATTCGCTCCCCGATCCTTCAGCGGGGAAGGAGCTATTTCTCAGCGCTCAATCAGAGACGCTTTTATACTCTCTCTCTCTCTGGAGAGTTAGAGTTCGTGCTCAGCGACTCATTCGCTCCCCGATCCTTCAGCGGGGAAGGAGCTATTTCTCAGCGCTCAATCAGAGACGCTTTTATACTCTCTCTCTCTCTCTCTCTCTCTCTGGAAAGTTAGAGTTCGTGCTCAGCGACTCATTCGCTCCCCGATCCTTCAACGGGGAAGGAGCTATTTCTCAGTGCTCAATCAGAGACGCTTTTATACTCTCTCTCTCTCTGGAGAGTTAGAGTTCGGATCAAGCAGTCTGCATTCATCCATGCTCATCAAACTCATCCTAGGTGTATACTTTAACCCATGCTCCGTGGATTAAAACTAATCGGACAAACAGTCGGAGCCTTTGCCAAGGCTTTGGATTCTTCCGATTAGTCTACGGGGGGAACGGTTGGCACTGGACTTCAGGTACCTGCATTATTCACATTGATTTTCATAAAAATAAACAGGCAAATGAATAAAGATGCAATAAAGGCAAATGACACACAGTATTTTTATAGTGGTTCGGTCGAATCATGACCTACGTCCACTTTATAATCCCTTGCTTTAAGGAATCAGACTATTCTAGGCAAGTCATGCCCTGTACATAGTTTTTTAACAAAGCAAAAGAATAAATTTGAAACTCTCATGTTAAATATGGCCGTAAATGTTGGGCATTCCACACTCTGGGGATTTCCTTTCCATCTACGGTTGCCAGCTTGAAGGTTCCATTATCAAGCTTGCTCAGAATAGAGTACGGTCCTTCCCACTTCGCTCCCATATGAGTTGGGGGTGGAAAGACACATTTCAGAACCAAGTCTCCGGGTTCCCAGGTTCGGGCTCGGACCTTTTTGTTGTAATATCGGGCGACCTGTTGTTTGCATCTCAGGGCACGCAGGTCTGCTTCATCCCTCTTTTCTTCGATCATATACAGGGACTCAAGGAGAAATTCATTATTGGTCATTGGTTCATAATAAGTCACCCGATGAGAAGGTACCTTTATCTCGACCGGGATGACTGCTTCCGTTCCAAAAGCAAGGGAGAACGGGGTATGTCCTATTGTCGATTTATATGTTGTCCTGTAGGCCCATAGTGCCAAGGGCAATTCATCAGCCCACATGGCTCTAGCCCGCTTCATTCTTCTTTTCAGAATGGACTTAATTACTTTATTTGCCGCTTCGACTTGTCCGTTCGATTGTGGGTGCGCCACAGAGGTGTACCGATTCTCGATGTGGTATTTTTGGCAGAAGTTTCTGAATTCAGCACTATCGAACTGAGTTCCGTTGTCTGTTATTACAATCTTTGGAATCCCAAATCGACAGATGAATTTTCTCACGATGAAGTTGATCACTCGTTTAGTTGTGATTGTAGTTAGTTGTTCAGCCTCGACCCACTTAGTGAAATAATCTACGGCCACAATAGTGAACTTTGCTCCGCCCCTTGCTATGGGGAGACTTCCTATGATATCAATTCCCCACATAGCGAAAGGCCATGGACTCGTCATTGTTTTTAACTGACTTGGAGGCGCTCTAGGTATCTTTGAAAATCTCTGGCATGCATCACATCGTCGTGTATATCTTACTGCATCCTTGTTTATGGTAGGCCAGAAATAACCATGCTGCAATACCTTTTTTGCCAAAGTTTGCCCTCCAGTGTGGTCGCCACATTCTCCTTCGTGGACTTCTTGCAGCACACGTTTAATGTCATCGTGGGCTACACACCGAAGGAGGGGCATTGAAAACCCTTGTCTGTAAAGAACTCCGCCTTGCAAAACGTATCGGGCGGCTTTACGAATCACTTTATGCCTCTCGCTTTTCTTGGTCGGAAGCGTTCCATCCATCAGGAAATTCTTTAGAGGGGTCATCCAGGACTCCCTTTCTGGTTCCGTCTCTAGTACTAGATCGATTTCCATCTGATCTATGCTAGGGGACCGAAGTACTTCAACGGGGGCTAGCCCAGTCACTTCAGGATTGTCAGAACTAGCCATCTTTGCCAACTTGTCTGCCTACTGATTCTCTGACCGCGGAATATGAGATATGCTGTAGTGATCAAAATCACTCGGCAGTTCTTTCACTTTCTTTAGGTATAAAATCAATCTTGCACTTTTAGCTTGGAATCTTCCGGTGACTTGATTCACAACTAACTTGGAGTCGCAGAAGATGTTCAGCTTTGGGACTTCTAGTTCCTTTGCAATCTTTAATCCGGCTATCAGAGCTTCATATTCAGAATCGTTGTTAGTGGCATGAAACTCCATTCGGATTGCATAGGTTATCAATCGTTTCTCGGGGGTTTCAAGCACTATTCCAGCGCTGGATCTTTCGTCGTTCCTAGCACCATCAGTATACAATCTCCAGGCATTAGGATCGAAAAGTAAATTTGAAGGATCAACTTCCTCGTTTGCTATATCATCCTCAGGGACAGTGAACTCTGCTATGAAGTCAGCTATCACTTGCCCCCGAATTGATCATCTGGGCTGAAAGTTCAAATCAAATTGACTTAACTCAATATTCCATTTGAGTAACCTTCCAGATGCCTCCGGTCTCTGTAGAACTTGCTTGAGCGGATGATCGGTGTATATGGTGATAGGATGTGCCTGAAAATAGTGCCGAAGTTTTCTAGAGGCAATCAGTAAACTATACGCCAACTTTTCTATCCGTGGATAATTACGCTCTGCTACTGTCAATTTTTTGCTCACATAATACACAGGTCTTTGGACCTTATCTTCTTCCCTTACCAATGCTGAGCTGATCGCATGGGATGACACTGCCAAATACACGAATAAATCCTCGTGATCTATTGGCTTAGATAAAATCGGAGGTTTCTCCAAGTGCCTGAGCAAATTCTGAAATGATTCCATGCAGTCAGGTGTCCATTTAAAGTGGCGTTTTCCTCTCTTTATTAATTCAAAGAATGGGATGCACTTATCCGTAGCCCTGGAGATAAATCTGCTTAGCGCGACCACTTTTCCAGCAAGGCTTTGCACATCCCTAATCTGCCTAGGTTCCTGAATGTTCCTGATTGCCGCGATCTGGTCTGGATTAATCTCAATACCACGGGAACTGACAATGAATCCCAAGAATTTTCCAGAAGCAACACCGAACGAACATTTGGTCGGATTGAGTTTCATTCCATACTTTCGAAGAATGCCGAACATCTCTGCCAAGTCAGTAGTGTGTTGAGAAGATTGCTTGGACTTAACCAACATATCGTCGACGTATACTTCCATTGTTTTCCCGATCTGGTTATAAAACATCCTGTTGACCAAACGCTGATATGTAGCGCCTGCATTCTTCAAGCCAAAGGGCATCACCACATAACAATATAATCCCAGATCAGTGATAAAACTAGTGTGCTCTTGATCTGGAACATGCATCGGAATCTGGTTGTATCCTGAATAAGCATCCATAAATGAGAGAAGCTCGTGACCTGCCGTCGAGTCTACCAATTGGTCAATCCGAGGTAACGGGAAACTATCTTTTGGACAGGCTTTGTTCAAATCCGAGAAGTCGATACACGTTCTCCACTTCTCGTTGGCCTTCTTTACCAGAACTGGATTCGAAATCCAGTCTAGGTAGGTCGAATCTCTGATAAATCCATTACTCTTTAGCTTTCCAACCTCTTCTTTCAAGGCAGCGGACCTCTCCGGGCCCAGCATTCGCCTTTTTTGCTTTACTGGAGGATGTTTAGGGTCAATGCTCAAGGAATGGCTCATGATTGATGGGAATATCCCACACATGTCCGCGTGGGTCCAAGCAAATACATCCAAATTTTTTTTTAAGAAATCCGTCAATTCTTTAGCAAGATTTGGACTTAACTGGGATCCAATCTTAAGGTCCTTCTCCGGGTCACTGTCATCGATCGGTACATCCACAGTTATCTCATTGGGAGTCGCCATTCTGCCCCCGGGTTCTTGATCCTCTCTGGGATCTATATCCTCGGGCATCTCTCTGGGCGACTCTCCAACGGTTATCCTCTTTGGTTGCCATAAGGTCTCCGCCCCCGAAGGGGGAGAGGTGCCTTTAGTTTCGATATCCCCTCCATTGCGAAGTAACTTTAGTTCGGCAACATAACACGCTCGCGCAGCAACTTGATCCCCTCTGACGATACCAATGCCAGCTTCTGTGGGGAATTTCAATAACAAGCACTAGGGGGCTATGCAGGCTCTGAACTTTGCGAGGGCCGGTCGGCCCAAGAAGGCATTGTAGGGCGATTCAACATCCAAAACCACAAAGGGAAGGATTCTCACTCTCTGGTGTTCTCCTTCCCCAAGTGTAACTGGTAACTCTACATGACCCATTGGAGCGGTGGATGCTCCGTTGAATCCACGGATCCATCCTTGGCAGGGCTTCAAGTCTTTTATTTCGAGATTCATCTGGTCAAAGGCCTTTTTGAAAAGAATATTAACGGAACTCCCGTTGTCCACCAGAACCTTATGAACAGTGGCTGGCCCAATGGGTACCGTAATTACAAGTGGATCTTCAGTTTGAGCATGGACTCCGATGCTTTCTCGTTCTGGGAAAACAACATCATCGGTCATCATCTTCTGCTGCTTCACCGGGGTATTGTCCTCGGGGTTGCTACATTCCCCTACCTCGAGGTGTTGTTTGGCCGCATTGACGTATTGATCCAATGCTTTGGAACTGTGCCCAGCGAGATAAAGTCCTCCGATCACGGTATTGATAACAATATTCTTTCCTTTTTGCTGAGCAGTCGTCCTAGCAGCAAGTTGATTTTGGTTCTGATTCGGGGCCTGCACTGCTTGCCCCCTGTCCCTGGGCGTTACTCTGTATTCATCTAACTTTCCTTCTCGAAGCAGCCTTTCGACTACATCCCTTAGGTGACGACATTCATTCGTCGAATGGCCGTGAATCTGATGAAAGAGACAAAACTTCCCTGTTTCAGGCTCTTTCTCTGTCGACTCTCTGGGTGGTGGCCTCTTATTCTGGAGGACTTCATACGCATCCATGAAGATATTTTCCAGAGTATCACTTATTGGTGTATAACTTTCAAAGGCCCTGGGACGAGTCCTTCTCTGGGAGTCGTTCCCTCGGTTCCTCTTCCGGTTATTGCCGTTACCATTATTATTGTTGTTACCTGGCTGGCATCCACCCTGATTCTGATTTCCGACGTTAACTTCAACTTTCCCCGAGCTGTCTCACGTCTGTTTGATGGCGACATTGCTCTGAATTTCCTCCTTATCAGTTGTTTTAACCTTTCGGTTCGCATATACCTCTTCCCGGCGTAAATGTACGTTGGCTTTCTCGTAGAATAACTCTCTAGTATGGGGCGGTTTGCCTGCCAGGTACCTCCCGAATTCAGTGTCCTTATCTACTCCGTCAATCAGTGCTGCGACAACGGTCGGTTCATGGGGATCTTTAACCTCAGTAGCGGCCAAATTGAAACGATCCAGGTACACCTTTAAACTCTCGCCTGGTCGCTGTTTGACAAGGAACAAATCGATCACACTTTTTGTCTTCTGTGCGTAGATACGGAATTGTTCTACGAACTTCTTGCTCAGCTCCCTGAAGCTAGAAATCGACCTCGCCGACAGACGAGTAAACCATAACAAAGCCACGTCCTCCAGGAATATGGGAAACGCTTTGCACTTAACAGCGTCAGAGGCTGCGGCAGCGGTCATCGACCAAGAGTATCTCATTAGGTGCTGGACAGGATCAGATCTTCCCGCATATCGGTTCATTTATGGCATGTTGAAAAGCCTTGGAAAAGTCGCATCCAAAATATCGTCAGTAAAAGGAGTATGACTGCGGTTGATCCCCCAATCTTCATTCTGTTGTCCACGACTATCTGCCAGAATCTGGTGAACCATGGCTGCAACATTTGCACTGGTCAAAGGAGGTTCAGGGTCAGTGCCTCTGGCTCGGCGAGGTACTCTGATCTCTCTTCGGGGAGCAATAACAAAATCCGGGGCTCGGATAGGGCTTCGCTGCCCCCTGTTATCATGAGTATGCGTGCGGCGACGGGGCTGAGGTGGTCTGTTATGCACAGGACTGTTCACATCTCGAGTCCTGAGAGCCGTTGCTTGACCATTCACATTACAGTTTGAGGGCCCCGCCCCTAGCGCTTCTTCTTCCTGTGAGGGCAGGGTTCCGAACCGAAGCTGTTCTATGTTTTCGGCTCTCTCATACGGTCGCCGTGGAGGTCTCGGCGATTCTTCAGACGAAGAAGAATATACTGGGGTGAGTGGACGAACCGGCGATGATCTTTGCCTTGCTAGCTCATCAAGTCTTCTGTCCATAGCCGTCAAATTTTGCCGCAGGATGGAACTTTCCTGCCTTTGGGCAGCCAACTCATCAAACAATCTATCCCACATTTCGGCGAAGCGAGAGAGATCCCCCTTAGTGACAGGAGCAGCAGGACCGTATTGGTCATCATCACTCTCTCTTATGCGCAAAGAGCTCGAACCAGGTCGAGCAGAGGTTCCAGGACGATAGGAGCGGTCATAGGTACCTTTCCAGGTCGAGTTGTAGTTTGATCATCAATTCGGATAGTTGCGGTTCGTGGATGGCGACTCGCTGCGCCCCCCTGAGGTCGACTCGTGGTCGTGGTACGCGGAGGCTGTGATGCGTTACCTCGGGATCGAGTAACAAGCCCTTCAGCGGCCTGGATCGTCTCGTTCTCATCGACTCGGAACGCGGTGTCTTCATCGGATCGGTTCGCCCCCTACGCTCCGCGATCCAGAGTTTCTTCGTTGCCCAGTTCGTGCACGCTCTCTTCAATCGTTTCGTTGGTCTGTGAAGCTTTAGATCTTTATCCAGCCATGATATCTGAATCGCTGCAATCTTCAAAGAAGCGAATAGTGAAACTTTAGGACCGAGTCTCTCAATGAAAGCACCAAAAATGTTAGATCGAAATTTGGACCTAACACCCAAATTGTTATGAATGTTATAGAATTTCAAATGAAGAACGGGGAAAAAGAAAATAACACTCAGAATTTATAGTGGTTCGGCGTTAACGAGCCTACGTCCACTTTATATATTATTGATTATGCTTTGAAAGCTAATACAACAAGGATTTCTCTCAATATTTCAGTAGTTTGACAACAATGGCTGATTCAGTACTCAATATTGCCAAAAAGATCCCTAAAAGTGCCAAGCTCTGGGCTATTTATAGCTGATTTTGTCAGGCGGGTTGTGATAACATGTGGCACAGATCCCGAGAACATCGGATCCATCGCCACCGTTGAGGAAATAGTCAAATTGGTCTTTGTGGACAGGTGTCGCAGTCTGCTTGAAAAATCAGATCGTGCAGATGGGGAGAATTGGTCCAAATGACGGTTAGGGACACGTGTCGCTAGATCCGTGCGATTCGGATTGCTGAAGACTAGCTCGCGCTTGAACGGGTCAGAGGGTTCGCCATGCACCAAGGGATCGGACCGGTTCGCTCTGGGCAACAATATAAGTTTGGATCGGATCGCCTGGATGTGTCGTTCGCTGATGAGATGGGGGCGATCCGTCGAGACGCGATCCTCAGTGGGCGATCCGTCGAGACGCGATCCGTCGAGACGCGATCCTCCGTGGGCGAGTCGATAGAGTGCGATTCGTTCCTTCATATTCTTGGGGAACGTGGTTTCCTGCTTTCCTCTTACGAATGATCCTGGGTGGCTTGGTCAAAAAGCGAGCCAACAGTTAATATTTAGGGAATCGTTCTTTTACTAATTTACGGTTGGAGTCTGATTAAAAATTAAACGATAGAAATCATAATTTTATAAAATATATTAAATAACAAAAATAGTCATGTATTGATAGTACTCATTTGTTGAGATTAGTAATGTATTGAAAGAAATATAGATTCATGTGTTGAATAGAATAAAAATTCATTTGTTGAATAGAATAACGAGGTTATTGAAAAATATAAAGCCGTGTTGATTAGAAATGCGCTATTTTGACGCGAACGATATTTATATCGAATATATTCGTTTTATAATGAATATTGAAAAGTGATTTCAAAATCGAATATTTTGAAATGAAATTTGAATTGAATATTAAATGAATTCGAATTGAAATTATATTAAAATGAATTCGAATTGAAATTAAATTAAAATGAATTCGAATTGAAAATAAATTAAAATGAATTCGAATTGAAATTGAATAGAAATGAATTCGAATTGAATTGAAAACGAATATGAATTCGAATTGAAATTGAACTGAAATTGAACTGAAATTGAATTGAAATCGATTTAAATTGAAATCAATTTGAAATGAATTTAAAATGAATTTATAACGAAAAATTCAATTTCGATTTGATTTGAAATGGAAGTTGAAACTGTTTTTAAAACAAATTTGAAACGATTTATAAAATTCGATTTAAATAGAAATCGATGAAATATATATTATATATATATATAATATAATGGCCTGAATAGAACGCGCCGCGCTGCGGCAGTTCGTGAATTTCGACCATTGACTTCGAACAGACATTATGGGAGATCCGACCGTCGGATTCTCCTGAAACCGGAACCGTTGGGTTCGTATAGAAAAGAGCTTTCCAATGAATATTAGAAATAAAAAATCTAACAGTTGGATTTGGAGATATGTCCAAATCAATTTTAGAAAAGGTCGTTGTAAGTGCAGTTCGATGGCCGTAGATGGAAATCGACTGTACGTGCCTTGATAAAATTATTAAAAATATCTATAATTTGTGTAAAATTATAATATACGAATTGAAAAGAACCGGGATGAAAAATTCCCTATTTAAGAAGATAAAAGTGTGTTTTTATCAAAACAAACTCGTTTTTAACTAGAAGTATAAATTCAATATTTTTAAAATAAATAAACTGGATTTGGAATGGTTTTAAAAATAACCAGAAATTTCCGATATATGAATTGGAAGGGATTTGAATCGAAATTATCTTCGGAATATTTCGATGATTGGATTTGGGATCATACAGATATTGTTATGGAAATTCGAAAGATATATTTATATCGTTATTTCCAATACGATAATTATTGATTTCAGAATTTGATACTTAATATAAGCCGATATATTTTCTATTCAGAGCCTTGTATTTAATATCTAATGGGATTTGGTTCGTCGTGAATGGTGTCTTTATCAACACTGTTCTTAAACCCAGTTAAGAAAAGATTAAATCTTTTTATTTAGATTTAATGAAATATACCAATTAATTAATATATTTAATTGGAATTGAATTAGAATTGATTTTTGGGTTTATCGTGAACTGTGTTTGAAACGACATTAGTTCTTTAACCCAGTGAAAGGAGTTTTAATGAATCTTTGATTAGATTGAAATGTGAATTGATAATATAAATTATCAAATCTAGAAAAGGATCGAGAATGGAGTATCGCCAGTTTTGCTCCGAGCGACAGTTAAATCTTTAATTAGATTTGAACGTGAAATGGAAATTAAATTTACCGATAACACCATGGTGTTAGTTATGGGGTAATAGCAGTTTTGCACCATGGGATGAATAGGTCGGGATAGGGAAATAAAATAAATAATTTCTTCGGTGTGGTTCGCTAATCTCGACTAGTGTGGAAAACCATAATTTGGTTTGATATGACATCCAATGGAAGATTAAAGAATAAATTTTAAAGAATTTTTCTTTGATAAAATTAATGGGAACCTTTTCCTAAGAATGTGAAATTTAGAATCTAGCTGTAGGTTAATTAAGAAGAATAGTTTCCTGGGTATTGATCTGATGTTGGTTTCGGCCTTCGGGGTTAATATTTGGGGAATTGCTCTCTTACAGATTTACGGTTAGTGACTAATGAATTGGAATGAGGCGTATGTTGTGTTTGTGTAACATTTGTTCATAATATATGCGGTTTGTTTGGAAAGGCCGGGTTTATACCCATTCTGAATAACCGATTCGACGATAAGTCGAAGATGATGACGGTGGTCGAAGACCGGAAGTCTTCACATCGTTTGGATAATTACTGATGATCCTGATTAGGCTGTGCACCCAAGAGGAGGGAAATAGTTGGTGGTCGTCCAGACGTACTTGGAGATCGATGGATATGCGAGGAAAGTGCCTCCGGTTTCGTCCAGACCCAGAACGAAATTATAAATGGATTGTGTGTCTGACATTGGATTTTATTCTGAGTTGATTTATTTCTGTTAAATATATACCTGTTTGGCGGCGGAGAATTTATTCTCTTTCTTAACGCCCTTCTCTGAGACGTACGAGCTCAGAGGTTATATATCGATAAATATCAGCCGCAAAGCATGAATTGCCTGTGTGGCACACTGAGATGCAATGATCAAGGCTTTTGTTGAAAACCAGAGTTTTGTGGTTGATGATCAAAGCATGGCCTACGTGGCATAGCTTTTTGTATAACGTGAATTCGCGAGCCTCACGCCTCGGTATGAGTCAAAAACGGGATAAGGACTGCAGGGAGAGCACGACGTTTCTTTCTAGCTATGGGTGGTGTCAGTGCTTAAACTGGCTGACATTTATATTATTTTCACCTTTGTGGTTGTTGGAACGAGGCGCCTCGATTTTAGGTCTGTTAGGACCGGGAAACGTGTGTTCAAGAATAATTAATCCTCAAACGTAAGGGAGGACCGGCCCTGAAGCATCTAGGGGTTACCCGGAGTGTGTAGTCCCGAGGCATTTGCTAGAGTGTCTCGAAGCGGAGAGGAGCTTGCCCCTTGACTCGACTCATGACGGAAATCCAATTTCCAATAAGAGATATTTCAGTTTTATTTGTAGAGCCTAGTATTGGCGACATGATAGATGGCACCCATGCCGCCTATGATTGATATTTATGATTGAAATTGTTTTGACACTATACACTTATAATAGTATCAAATGATTTGTTTTAAACGTACCAAGAATGTTTGGCTATTATAAGGGAAAACCCTATCCTCCGGCTTGTGTTGCACTGTGTGATGGGACCTGGGTCTTATAATAGCTTCATTTTTTCAAAAAGCATTGCGCTGTTTCATTATATGCACTGATATTCTTGGAAGGAAATTCGTTCCGTGTTATACGGCGTGGTCCCTTGAATTACTCTCTTTTAAAGTAAAGTTTTAAATAACTATTTTAGTTCTCACACCAGTCACATGACTGACCTGGAGTTTGTTGTTTTAACCTAAACTCTGGGTGCCCCTATTTTCGACACGGGCAGCTAGTAGTTTTGGTTTTGCAGATTTATATTCACAGGATCCTGATTTACAGCTGGAACGATACTCGAAAAGCTCTATGTCCGTATATTACTTTCAGTTGTATTTTGTATCATTTTTCCGCTGCTATGTAAATTATTGTAATCTCTGATGTTCTTTGTTGTATAATATTTATTCATACTCTGTATATTCTTGTATTCTGATGGCACTGTTGTAATAAACAATGAAATGTTCTTCTGTTTGCATTCTATTTTGTCGTGTTCTCAAGGTAATTCGTGCTTTCCTTACCGGGGAAGTTACGGGCTATTTCATTTGGTATCAGAGCTTTGGTTTACAGAGCTCGAGAACAAGACACATTCGAACCGAACGAAAGAATTCATCAGATATTGGATTAGCAATATCCAATTAGAATGACTCGTTAGAGATAGGATCAGTAGTATCCTAGAACGAGTGTGAAGGGTATATTATTCAAATGAAAACAAATTTTGTTTTAAAATTTAAACCGTTTTATTCGTATTTGAATATTTATTTATTTTGAATTTGGACAATCCAGTATATAAAGGTTTTGCATATACGCGTCATGAACGTATATTCGAAGTTTTAATATACTGGATAGATATAGAATCACACTCTAGTCCCCTGGAGATGATGTTGATAATGACCATGGCATCATCAATATTTATGTTCGGGTTTCGAAGGCGTGATTTCTATATATTTCCATTAGACTGGTGTGAGAACCAAAATTAGATAGGATTATTTGTTGTGATTTGGCATCAAAAACTTGATTTTCTGTATATGTATCAAAATTATGAATTTGAAACATTAATCCACTAATTGATTGTTGGTTGTGTTGTTTATTTATTTGTTTGATAATTTGAAACCATTATGCCTAATTGAACCAAATATTGAACTATATTGAAAATTGTTTGAAAATGCACGCATATACATGTACTTACACTGAACAGGTCATAGCAAGGAGGATAAAGAAGAGAAATAAAATTGTATGCCCGACAAATAGGTACATGTTTACAATAGTTTACTGTTTTGTTTGGGTGATGATGATTTTATGAGCTAATTGGCTAGCCGCTTGGCCTTTTCTTTTTCTTTTTGAGATCAGAGGGCCTATATGGCAATTTCGGGATTTTCCCAGTGCTCCCGGTGCAGGGGAGATTATGGCGAAAATTTTCGGAAATTTAGGGTGTTAGCCAAATTTTTGAAAAATTTGAAAAGTTCTTAGAAACTGAAAAGTTGAAGAACTTAAGCCGTAAAGAAAACAATGGAAGTTGAGTTGATTAGTTAAAAAAATTTCGGCTTCGTTCCTTTTCGGGGACAAAAAGTTTTATGTGGGGGAGAATGTAACAACCTGGAAATGCTAGACAATTTAAAATTTTTATTTTTGGAAATTTTAGAGAATTTTGAATATTTGAAATGATTATTTTAAAATAATAGCGACGAGAAATTTATTTTGAATAGAGTTATAACGTATATATTTATATAGATCGTCATTAGAATATAAATATTTATTTTAAATTATAAAAGGAATTGAAAATGGCGCGGTTGTTCGATAATTTGATTTCAAAATTCAATTGAACATACCGGGTGCAAAATAAATCGGATTTTAGCGAAACCAAAAATATTAGAATCTAATTGAGAATACCTTTCCAACTAATCCGAAAAATCGAAATTTCATAGCGGGGGTAAAAAGATATGCCCAGTTGAAAATTCAGAGTAGTCGCTATGGAATTTCGGCCCTTAAAAATAGCCATTTTGCAAACGACCTCAGATTGTGACGAAACCACTTTTGTTGGATCCGCAATGTCAAGTTATTGCTCGGTTTCAAATTTCATAGTTTTTCGAATCAATATGTGAGCATGGCAAAGGAAAACGCGTTTGACCAGTTTTAGTTGATTTTAATCGATTGGAAAATGGCCATTTTCAAACGGTCTCAGAATTCGACGAAAGTAGTTTGGTTAGGACCGTATCGTCGATACGAAGCTAGAAATATTTTTTCGGGGATTTTTGGAGACTGTATGTGGCCCCGGTAAATTGAAATATACGTTAAAAATTGAATATATAGAGTTATATTTTAATTCAAACAAAAACTGAATGAAACGATCGAATTGGCCTACGAAACATATCCCATTGTGCTCGGAATGGGGGTAATTATCCAGGGGCGACAGTGGTTGGGCTTGATTAGGGATTCGAATGAAAAGTCAACTTTCAAAGGAATTAAATAATAAAATATTTGTATATTATATACTTTAAAACCCTCCCCTTATTCTCTCCCTCCTCTTCACAGTTAAAAAAATCGAAATAAAAAAAGGGGAAAAACCGCCAGATCTCGTCGAAGCCCACCCCCTCCGTCGCCGATGGAGGCGCGCGCCTCCCCACCAACCCCGACGCCTTCGCCCATTCGCTCGCGCGAGAGAACCACGCTCCAGTTCCATCGATCCACGCATCCGACGCCCCTTCCGCATGCAGCCTGCCTGCACTCCACCACTGGCTACCACATGCTCCTCCTCGACCACCACAATCCCTTCCGTGCCCCTTTTTTCCCCTAAACTCTAGCCACCCGACCTCCCTAGCCTCGTCAGCACCTGGCGCCACACCTGCAGCCTCCGGCGAACTCAGGCCCCCCCCCCATTCGACCAAGCCCGACGTGAAACACCCCCTACTCCCTGATTTTCAATGGTAATTTTTATTTATTTATTTATTTCTATTTTTATTTATCTTTAGTAACTAAAGATATGATTTTTAGATGAGATAAAATGGTTTTGAAAATCAGTTTTCCTTTTTAAAGGAAGTATTGAATTTTATTTTCAGATTTTAAAATTCATAGCAGATTAAAAATATAATTTTTATATGTTTAACATCGCCAAAATGATTTGATCTTTATATATAAAACCGAATGATAAAAAGGTGATTTTTATTTTAATAGTAGTAAATTAAAAATGGGATCTTTATTGTTTGAGTAGCTAAGGAAAAATATAATTTTTATATGGTAGGAATGTTAAAAATATAATTTTTATACAAGTGGCATAATAAAAATATAATTTTTATAAAGTAGAAGTATTGAAAATATGATTTTTATTATATTTGAAAAGGCGAAATCTTTATATTAGTAAAGGCGAAATCTTTATACAGAGAATGGCGTGATAAAAATAAAATCTTTATTATATAAACATCGTTGTAAAATAGAATTTTCATATATATAGTAGCGATGTAAAAATAGAATTTTCATCTATATAGTAGCAATGTAAAATAGAATTTTTATCCATATGGAGTGATTATAAAAATATGATTTTTAAATACATAGCAACAATATAAAAATGTGATTTTTATATATGTAGTGGCTACGGGCAACGAAAGTGACAAAAGGGCGGGAACAGCGATGACTTCAACATAAGAAGAGTCGAGGCATTTGGATTAGCTAGTCGGTGAGAATTTCTCACCTTTGACTTTCTTTTTCTAGTTAAATTATATACTAGGATGCAGACGGTGTTTAGCAGCACCCGACACCCGTCGTCCATAGACCATGGACGGCTTGTATGCTTGTTTGTTGTGTTGTGATGTTTGTTTGTGATATTGATGTGAAGTGGATAATAAAATATACTTGTGTTGAAATAAAATCAAATATTTATATAGTTAAAAATATTTTGTCATTAGAAATATAATTTTTAACGTGAATATGAATATAGTGAATGTGAACAAATAAATATTCATTTACAAACCGGACGGTTTGTTTATGTACACCTATTTGAAGGATATTGATTGGGACGGTAAATTTTACACATCACCCAACTACACAAATAATAT
This sequence comes from Allium sativum, assembly GCA_030737875.1. NCBI lineage: Eukaryota > Viridiplantae > Streptophyta > Magnoliopsida > Asparagales > Amaryllidaceae > Allium > Allium sativum. Next base: position 478,816,688 of record CM060926.1, on the reverse strand, counting down.
TCAGTGTTTGTTGATTTGAAACCCCACACGGGTATTGGGATAAAATACGGCATACACTAATCCCAATAATTAGTTGTATGTCGATCAATTGATTGACAGGCTGTTATAAGCATTAGATATCTATATTTGATGCTTATACAGAGTAGTGCACTTTGGATGATGATTGATTGTTTATCGTTGCTATTATATACATGTGTTGTATGGAATACATATAATTAACATTATATGGTAATTGATTGGGCCTCATTCCAATTGGAAAAATAAAGAATATTATAAAATAAAGGGTCATGTGTTGACAGTACTCATCCGTTGAGATTAGTCATGTGTTGAACGAAATATTTTAAACAATAAAATTTACGTCTTTATCCTATATAAAATTAGAAACTAACTGGAAAATAGATAAGATGAGTGGTCTCCTGGATATTGGTCTGATGTTGGTTTCGGCCTTCGGGGTTAATATTTAGGGAATCGTTCTCTTACTAATTTACGGTTGGAGTCTGATTAAAAATTAAATGATAGAAATCATAATTTTATAAAATATATTAAATAACAAAAATAGTCATGTATTGATAGTACTCTTTTGTTGAGATTAGTCATGTATTGAAAGAAATATAGATTCATGTGTTGAATAGAATAAAAATACATTTGTTGAATAGAATAACGAAGTTATTAAAAAATATAAATTCATTTGTTGAACGATATTGTAATGACCTGCATTGTCAGGGGTATTATAATTAATTTATTTAATAATATAAATAGTGATTTGGGAAATTAAATCGTCGTTAATTAAATTATAGTAAATAATCAATTTAATTAAATAATTAAATAATATATTTTATTCAGAAATAATCAAAAATATTGGAAATCGCAATATTCTGTGAACTGAGTCATCCCTAGGATTTATTTCAGCTTAGAGTTGAATTATATTGATGAATATATTCAATCGACGACAGTTTGAACGTGGAATTATAATATAATTAAAATCGAGCTCGAAATGGCGCTGCAGTTCGCAAATTGGCGATTTGAACTTCAACTGGATGTACATGGTTCATTTTAAATCGGATTTCTGTGAAACAAGAAACGTGTGGAGCTGGTGGAGTATATCTTTCTAGTGGAAGAGAAAAATCGGGATTTCATTGGGTAGATTGAGGAGCAGGCATTTCGGATTTGGGAAGATGGAGTTAGAAGTGAAGAACGGGTTTTAAGGATAGAGTGGGTTCGGGCTTTAAGAAGATGCGCCGGTGGTAATTTAAAAGGTTTAAGGCCCTTTTGAAATTTAAATCCAAGTTATATATTTAATATAAAATTTGTGTTAACTTGTGAATGTGATATCTCATCCATACGAGGTCAGAATCGAGAACCGTAAGTTGCATTAGGATCGTATGGACGGGCACTACAACAGGACATTGACTGGAAGTCCATCTGAGCTCGTTACAATTTATAGCAAAATAAATTGTCCATCGAAATCAAGCGACAATTATCGTTAATTAACGATGATAGTCCAATGTGAGTAAAACTCACCAACTCTGAACAGTTATATTTTTATAACGTATTTTTAGAACTGCTAAACATCTGTTGATTGCTGTGTGTTTGTTGATTGATTGAACTGCTAGTCAGTTAGTGGAAATTATATATATATACACATAAACCTTTAAATATTTATATATTGATTCTTCTATCAGAATAATTTATATTGAACTTAAAGTGATGATAATCATATTGTGTAACATCTATGGATGCAGGAAAACAGGTTGGAGGAATCCGACTGGTTTCCTCAACAGTTATTTTTATTGTTTTTCATATATTGTGATATATGATGTAGTTATAATCTGTGGTTGATTATATGTGTTTGAGTGAGATTGGTCATCGTGATTTGATGTGTTAAGTACCATAAAATATCGGAATGGGAAAATGAGATTTTCAAAAGTGATATTGAAAACAGAATATTTATAAACTGGAATATTTATAAATAAGAAATATTTATAAATTGGATTATTTATAAATAGGAGATATTTAGAAAAGAAAATAATTTTAAAACATTTTCTTTTTGAATGGAAAGGCCTGTGTGGCAGGTTTGGGGATTTTCCCGATGCTCCCGATACAAAGGAGGTTATGGCAAATTTTTCTGGGAATTTAAGGAGTTAGAATATTTTTAAGAATAAATTTGAAAAGGAAGTATTTGCAAACCATTTGCAAATAGAATAAAATAGAAAAAGAAATATTTGTAAACCATTTACAAATAGAATTGAAAAGGAAATATTTAGAAAATAAATAAAGTTAAATAAAAAAGGAAATTTGTTTATAATGGAATAAGATGTTATAAAAAGGAAAAGGTTATTAAAAGGAAAACCTTATAAGTAGGAAAATGTTATTAAAAGAACATTTATAAAGTGAAGAACCATCATGAAAAAGTAAATCTTTATAAATGAAAAAAAAACGTTGTTAAAAGGGGATCTTTTAAAATGGATAATCGTTATCAAAAAGGAGAAATCGAATATGGTATTCGAAGTTAGAAAATCAAATATGGTATTCGAAGTTAGTTAATCGAATATAGTATTCGAAGTTAGTAAATCGAATATGGTATTCGAAGTTAGAAAATCGAATATGGTATTCGAAGTTAGTTAATCGAATATAGTATTCGAAGTTAGTAAATCGAATATGGTATTCGAAGTTAGAAAATCGAATATGGTATTCGAAGTTAGTAATCGAATATTGTATTTGAAGTTAGTTAATCGAATATGGTATTCGTAGTTAGTTAATCGAATATGTTATTCGAAAGGGGTTAGTCGAGTCGAGTTAGTCAAATAGAGTTAACCAGTTAGAGTTAATCAGTTAGAGTTAATCGATTAGGGTTAAACAAATAGAGTTAAATCGATTTGGGTCATGCGACTAGAGTCAAATCGAATAGAGTTATTCGAATATAAGTTATTTGAATAAGAGTTAAATCAAAGGGGGTTAATCGGATAGTGTTATTCGAAAGGAGATAATCGAATTAGTTATTCGAAGTGGAGTTAATCGAATTTAGTATTCGAAGGAGTTGATCGAATTTAGTTATTCGAAATGAATAAATCGAATATGGTATTCTAAAGTTAGTAAATCGAATATGGTATTCGAAAGTTAGTCGAGTTAAAACAAATATGGCTAGTCGAGTCGGGTTAGTCGAGTTAAACGAGTAGAGTTAGTCGAACCATGGTAAATGAGTTAGTCGAACCATAGTAAAAGTGTTAGTCGAACATAGTCAAATGAGTTAACGAAGTGGGTTTGCCAAGTCGAGTTAATCAAGTGGGTTAGCCAAGTCGAATCAGTCAATTTGAGTTATCAAGTTAAGATAATCAAGTTAAGTTATTCAAATTGAGTTAGCGCGTTAAGTTAGTCAATTTGAGTTATCAAGTTAATATAATCAACTTAGGTTATCAAGTTGAATTATCAAGATTAAGTTATCAAGTTAAGATAATCAAGTTAGGTTACCAAGTTGAGTTATCAAGATTAAGCAATCGAGTTAAGTTAACTAAATAGGAGTATTCGAATAGAATTAGAGGAGTTAATCGAATATAGTTTATTCGAATAGAGTTAGAGGAATTATCGAATCTAGTTTATTAGATAGGAGTTAAGTGAATAGAGTAAATTGAAAAGAGTTAATCGAATATAATTATTCGAAAGAAAGGTTAAGTAAGGATTTAGTTAAAGAAATATAAAGTGAACTTTGCCTATTTCAAGGTTAGAAGTGTTGTTCAGTTAAGGTCTGAGAGGTAGTTCTACCCCAAATTGATTAGCTTCGTTTTAACTAAGGAATGGGTATGGTTCGGCAGTAAAGGATGGTAAAGTGAATTTAGTAACTAAAGGAAATGTTTTGAGTTGGTATAGCGATGTTTTATCTAAACCATCTGCTTAATCCAAACGTAGGAGTTTTGGAAATGTTTTCCAAAACAAGAATTAGAAATGTTTTCTAATACAGAAAACAAGGAATGGAATGTTTCCAGTGTTAATAAATATATTTTCTAAAACATTAGAAAATAGCAAATGTTGAATATAGGGAAACAGGAAATGAAAAATGAACTAAAGGATAAATGTTAAATGATGTTTGTTCGATATAATTTCCATCTGGAAATAATATCGTTGTTTGCACACTTGTTTTTCTTTGTTAGTTAACTCACAGACTATCGAAGTTTTGACCATTTTAACGTTGTTAATATGGAGAGACCGGTTGGATTTTTATCCAAAGAACCACTCTGTATTGGCATAAGCGTTGCGAATCATTTATGCCAAAGATAATTGAAGACGGAGTAAAGTGCAAGGGCTATTGTATAAGTCTTAGATAACAGTGACTAAGATGGGTATACTGAATAGTGCCTTCGGTTTGTCCAGTCCCAGGACAACTTGTATGGACGAAGGTCTGATAGAGTATATCCAATGGATCGCGTAAGTTGATCTGTTCAAACGTATTCACATTTGGTGGCGGAGGAGTTCGTTTCTCTTTGCTGTATACCCGTGTTATTTTTGGATAAGTCAATTTATGATTTGGCGGCTATGACGATGTGACATTCTAAGTGAATGAGGATGACTTGTATGAATGAATGTCTGACAGAGTATTTCCAGAAAGGTCACGTACATTGATTTCTTCATCCGTACCAAGAGTGGAAGCGGAGAAGGAAACTTCTTTTAGATGACACGTAATGTATGGTTGTAGACGTCAATTAGTGATTTTCGATGGATTTGACAATGTGGCATTCGAAGTGAATCTGATGTGATGATAACACGTAACTTCTAGCCTCATCATCCGGTAAATGACAGAAATCGGGCAGGCAGCATGGCTAAGTCGGTCGCACCGAAGTAGGGTGTATAATCAACTATCTAGAGAATATTCATTTGCTTCTTTAATTTATCAATGTTGTCCCATATATATATGGGAACGGTTGCTGATCCCAACCGTTGGTGATATACATTCGATACACTCAAGCGAAATGAGTGGTCGGTCATGTGTGGCCGGGTTGCAAGATGTTCTTGTTGAACCCAGTGTATTCCTCTCCAGAGGTACACTAGAAAAAGGTGGTTCCATACTTAGTCATAGTTGGAAACCCATTATCCAATACGTGCTTGCGATTTTGATTGTATACTATATATGTAGAACATGAGATGAAAGTGTTTCTGCTAGATTGATATCTATTTGTATTTAGACATTATTATAATATCAGAATGATATTGCTTTGTCAAAGATGTTTAAATTCTCATGAGGGAAAAACCCATTCCGTATTCACGGCGTGGTCTTATGATATATCATATACCTGTTTAACCTGTTTTACTCACACCAGTCCTATGACTGACCCGGAGTTTATTTTGTTTTGTTTCCGTAAACTCTTGGGTGCCCAAATTTGTACGGGAAGTCAAGTAGTCGGGATTTACAGATATACTTGAAGAGTTGGAGCAGGAGACTTCTGGATCATATCGCTATAGTTTATTTCCGTTGTGCTGTAAGTGTTGTACTCTGATAAGTGCTATTATGTACATAACTGTTAAATTTCAAAGTTATGTTATCTATTATATGTTATTCGTTCCGCTGTGAGGTTCGTGTTACTCCGATGTTGTGTTCTTCTTCTTCTTCTATTCTAAGTTTCTATCTTATCTATTCTCACCCTCTAATTTCTTTCATTAATTACCAGGATTTTTCGATGGTTTGGTTATCGACATCGTGCTTATGTCGATAACCAAGGTCGCTCAAAATCCGGGTCGTTACAGTTGGTATCAGAGCTTAAGTTAAGAATTACTTGGCTCTGTGGCATGACTCGGTAGAGATAGGGTTAGTAATACCCTAGATTGAGTTTGAGTGTATATATACGAGTGAACGTATTTGTTATTTGATATAAAAATTGTTTTATATTGTGGAGATTCATTGGCTGAGTTGTTTATGAATTCTGGTCGATCAGTTTGATCCACTGTATCGGTAGGGGTTTATAAACACTTGAATACGATGGACCGACACAGTATGGATATGTAATATATTATCATATATTAGATATATTGGTTGTAATTATAATTGAGCAAGATTATAAAGTGAAATGGTTATATATAACCAACCAGAATTCATATAAGTGAAAAATGTGAAATCAGAGGAGTTAAATCTGAAATTTAAATCAGGAGTGAAATTCAAACTCTGGAAATTGGAATAAGTGTTTGGAAATGGATTTGAATTAAGTATAAGAGAATTTTAAGATCCTGGGAGATTTTAAATTGTTTACAACATGGTAAAAGGATATTTGGAATGGATTTCAAAATGGAAATATTCAGAAATGGTTTTGAAAAGTGCTATAGTATTGAACTCACTTTGGTAGCTGGAAAATAGATTCCGATGTTGATCATGACATCATCGGTGTTCATTGTCGAGTGTGTAAGTGACGGATTACTACAAAAGATTTTGTTTTTGAATTTGTTTTGGGAAAAACAAGTTGTGTTGAATTTCAAAAAGGAAAATTTGATTTTTTGAAAGAGGTAAACTGTTTAAAAACTTCCAGGAAGAAAAGGTTGTTTGAATTTAAACAAATTAAAGTAAAATTTGTAAAATCCAATAGAATTGGGATTGAATTAAAAGCCAGTAAGTGAAAATCATTTGAAATAGATTAGTGTCAAGTAGAATTAGACTTGATTAGAGATAATCGGGAATTATATTGGACTGGTGAGTTATGGATTGGAAATCAAGAATAGTGTAACAACCCGTATTTTCAATAACCTGTTATAACGTAAATCAAGGCAGAATTTAATTCAAAAATCTGAATCAAGGGAAACGGCGTTCGTCTCGGAAAAATACGCGAAATTGAGTCCGAGTTTTCGAAAATCGGAGTCCGTATGACCCGATTAAGGCCCAACGAAGTTTTCAGAAAATTTCATAGTAAAAACAGATTTCAAATTCAAGTTTGAATTTGGAAAATTGGGTAAGATTGGGCCAGGCGGGAAAATTCCCGCCAGAGTACCCAAGTCGACAGCCCTGTCGACTTGGGAGTCGACTTGGTTGGACCCAAGTCGACAGCCCTGTCGACTTGGCTGTCAACTTGGTCCAGCCGGGCAGTCCTGCCTGGTGCACCATTTTGGGTTTGTGTTGAGCTTGGGGGCCAGATTCGGTTTTAAGGGCTGAGATTGCAACTAGGGTTTAATCCTATGGCCTAAAACACTTGCCTAATCTATAAATAAGACCCTGAGCTAGCCCTAAACCATCATTAATCAACCCTACAACTAAATATGGCAAAATCAATCCTCTCATATCCTCCACTCTCTTCATAAAATTTCTAAAATTATTTCTATGAAAGATTTTCCATGCATACAAGTGTTTTCAAGCTTGTATGAGTGTCATTAGCTTGCATTCAAGTCAAGTTTCTATATTTGCATCATAAAGCAAGGGTTTTTATTGATTTGGAGCTTGCATTTTGGGTTTATTTGAGTGCATAAGGGCTTTGTCTCAGTCTTATATTTGCTTATACTCATTTGAGTCTTCATAAGCATTGTAAGCCCTTTTCTACTTTCATACTTAAACTCTAAACTTAATGAATGATGCAAGTTGTGTTTGATCATTATGATATGCAAGTTTACTATGATGTGTTATGCAAGTTTCCTATGATGTGTTATGCAAGTTTACTATGATGTGTTATGCAAGTTCATCAAGTTATGTTATGCAAGTTTGATATGCAAGTTTGTCATATGATATGCAAGTTATGTTATGCAAGTTTGGGTTGATCCTTTTGTTCATGTTATCATGTTATGCAAGCTTATCTTGGGTTTATGAGCTTAAAGCTTCAAGCTTTATGCTAAAGGTTGCATTTTGGCAACATGTAAGTTATCATATCTCTTATGATAACTTGCATGTGAGGCTAAATGCGAACTTATGGCCATTTCTACATGTCATTTATCACCATGTATCACCAATATGCTAAGTTTGGTTTTATGCATGCTTTTGAGGCCTAAAATGTAATATGCAAGTATATGAACATATGTACATTTCATATGCCACCATGTTAAACTTGTGGCTTCAACACCTTTATGTCATGATTATGCCAAGTTCCCACTTTCTATCCTTTATGTGCTATTGCGATATGTAAGCGATGGGATTGCGTTTGGGGTTGGGTAAACTTAAAAGACATAAAAACATAAGCTTGGGAATTTACCTATTAAGTTAGGTCTACCCTTTGGGAATTTACCTATTAAGTTAGGTCCACCCAAATGCTTGAAAACTTGTAACATGTTTTGGAAACATGATGGACATGACACTTAGAAAAGATAAGTGTGACCAACTCGAGGTTGGGTTGAGTTTGTAGCGTAAACCTACCCGGAACCGACCGGCTTAACTAGTTGCTACAAACAATAGGGCCCAATGTGAGAAGTTGGTCATGTTGTACCTTGAACCCGAGGTTAGACCAAGTTGTGGTGTAAAGCTACCCGGACCCGCCCGGCTTAACTAGTAACCGCAACAAAGTCTAATGTGAGAGGTTAAGGCGCATTAAATTAATTAATGCCTCGTGATTAGGGTTAAGTCATGGTCCACTTAATACTTAACCAATTTGGGCTTGGTAGACTAATCGGGGTTAAGTCGTGAACTCATCGTTACACTTAACCAAGTTAATCCATGATTAGCAAGAGGGTTAAACCGTACTTAACCCACTAGAAAAATCCTAGCAATAGGGGTCCACTCCAGCAGTAATCCCATGTTTGTATCATCATGACCCTAGGGACTAGGCTAGGGTGGGAGCACGATTACTGGACTTGAGGTAAGTGACCAAAAGCGACGGCAAAGTGGTACGCCGGTGTAGTTCCGGGCGGACTTTTGGTCGTGCACATAGTCCGAAGCCGGGGAAAGCATGCACGGGTACCAGTAGATCGAGACTGTGCACTCATGTTTATGGTGTCCAGGGGTTGCCACCCTAGGGTTTGATACACCCGACGGGAGACCCTGCACAGTCTGACTACTATTATGTTTGGGCCGCATTGACACCAACACGTGACGAGTTAGGCTTATAGGGAGCCGATCGACTAGACCGTTGGGTTCGACCGCATATTAGGGTCACTTCATGTTATTGGGCCAAAGCTTGGGCCAAGGGATCAATACTTGTTTATTCAAGTCATGTAAGCTTGCTAGTACACCAGTGGTGCAAAAACCTAAATCCTGATTATGCGATGACACCTTTATCTACCTTGTTAGTTAATCATCATGCTAGTATGTTGTTATCCTTATGTTCGTCCCTGCTTCTCATGCCAGTTAACTTTACCAGTTTACATTGATTGTAATAGGGCTTACTCAGTCTTTTTGACTGACCTGTTTTCTTTCGCTTCTTTTCTTCCGTTTCCCCCCCAGGTTCTCAGGGAGGGAATATTGGAGCTTAGCTTGGATTCCTGATCTCTTGCTTGTGGGATTTTAGCTCATGTACGGTCTTGACATGAAGCTAGCTATGGTTATCACTTATTTTGGGGATAGTACTTATGTATTTCAGTTTTTCAGTAATGTTGTTTTTATCTAGACTTGTGTATTTGGAAAGTTGTCATTATGTTGTACCAGACTTGTTTTGAAATGGTTTGAAATCTTCCTCTGTTTTATCTATGTTATTTACTCTGTTTACGTATATACATATGTTCTTGTTCTTCCTTGATATATCATTATGCATGTTTACCTGATTCAAACGCCCCTCCAAAGTCAGAGTGCTTGCAAGAGACACCCTGGCGGAGGTGGGGTGTTACATTTGGTATCAGAGCATATGGTTTACGAGAAGGAACAAAAAGGTTTTTGAAACTTTTGGAAAACTATTTTCAAAACCAAGTATAAAGTATTTTCCAAAGAAAAGTCTAGTTTATTTTAAAGGCTATTCCCCAAAAAGCCATTAGCAAAATTCCTTCGTTTTTCTCCATTCTGAATCTGTCTTTTTCTTCGTTTTCAGTATGGCCGATAACTTTGCTATTCCGGAGGGAGTACACGTACCTGTTTGGTATGGGAGACTTTTGGAGGCTAGGGCGACCGAAGCCGGCCCCGCAGATGTTCCTCCTCCTCCTCCTCCAGTAGTTAATGTTCCTCCTCCTCCTCCTCCGGTAGTCAATGTTCCTCCTCCTCCTGTCGCTGAGGTTCCTCTTCCTCCTCCCCCTCAGCATCCTCAAGCTGACTTCGCAAAGACTTGCAAAGATTTCAAAGCAATGGGTGTCAAGAACTTTCAAGGCACTGAGACTTTAGTAGAGACTAGAAATTGGTTGAAAGAGACCGAGGATTTGTTTGCTATCTTTGGGTTAGACGATCAGAGGAAGATCTTGTTGGCGGTTTGGCTTATGAAGGATGAGGCCGCTTATTGGTGGGAAGTCACCAATGGTACTAGGCCTGTTGAGACTTGGGCCGATTTCAGGGCAAGGTTTGTGCTTAAGTTTCTATCTTCTGCTGAGGAGAATCTGCAAATGGAGAGGTTCATAACTTTGAAACAAGGAGATATGTCTGTCAAAGAATATGTGAACAAGTTCAATCAGTTAGCTCGTTTTGCCTTGGATATGGTGAATACTCCTCAGAAGAAGGCTCTTCGTTTTTCTAGAGGATTGAATGAGCCGTTGCAGGGACTGGCTATGTCACATATTCCGCATGGGGCCACGTTTGAGAGCTTGGTTGATATGGCGTTACTTCAGGGAGATGCCAAGAAAGATATCAAGATGAATGATACTCAAGCCAAGAAGACTGATTCCCAGTGGAAAGGAAATCAGGGAAATCCAAGTCGTCAGAGCAGTCAAGGCAATCAGAACAAGAACAAGAACAAGAGTCAAGGCAACAAGGGGAACAATAACAAGGGCAAGAACAACAAGGGGAAGTGCCATTATTGCGGTTCAGTTGGGCATCTTATTAAGGATTGTAAGAAGAGAAAAAGTAAGATTGGTTAATGCTTTTTCTGCGGTGAGACTGGACATTTCAGTAAGGATTGCCCGAAGAAGCAAGGGCAAGGCCAGGGTCAGACTCAGTGTGCTGGACCTTCAGGAGGGCAAGTTCATGCTCTCAATGCCGCTCCAGTTCCCGATCGAGGTAGTATTTCTGTTGAGAGCCTTGTATATATTTCTGATTTTCCAGTTCGTACCTTGTTTGATTCTGGTGCATCGCATAGCTTTATCTCATCTGATCTTGTTGATAGTTTGCACCTTAGTACTAGCTTGGTAGATGATCCCGTCTGTGTCTCAAATCCTATTGGGGGTTCCGCCCATCTATTTATGATATGTGGGGATTTGAGGATCTCTATACTGAGTGTAGAGTTCTTGTGTAGTGCTTATGTTCTTGGTTTTAGGGGATACGGATTGATATTGGGCATGGATTGGTTGTCTAGATATGGAGCCATCCTTGATTGTGAGCATAGGGTTGTGAGGCTCGTGACTCGCCTCGGAAACACCCTAGAAATTTCTTGTAATCCGAGAGGTCCCGTCATGTTGTGCTATCTTGAATCACTCGACTCGTCAATGGAAACTCTTCAGTCTGTGAGAGTGGTTCGAGAGTATCCGGATGTTTTCGATGAAGTTAGGGGGTTGCCCCCTAAGCGAGAGATTGATTTCCGCATTTATCTGGTGGATAATGCAAAGCCGGTTTCTTTGCTCGTTCGGCACATGGCTCCGCGTGAAAGGCGGGAGCTAAGTAAGCAAGTGAAGGAGTTGCTTGAGAAGAACTTCATTAGACGAAGTATATCTGAATGCGGAGCGCCTATGGTATTTTCTACCAAGGCAGATGGTTCTCTCCGACTTTGTGTTGATTATCGAGAGTTGAATAGGCTGACTAAGAAGAACAGACACCCGTTACCGAGGATTGATGATCTTTTTGACCAGCTTGTCGGTGCTTCTGTTTTCTCTCAGCTTGATCTTGCTACGGGATTCCATCAGCTCAGGGTAGCTGAAGATAGTATAGACAAGACTGCGTTCAGAACGCCAGATGGATTCTTCGAATGGCTTGTCATGCCATTCAGCTTGACTAATGCACCCGCATATTTCGTGGACTTGATGAGTAGGGTGTTCAGGGAGTTCTTGAACAAGTTTGTCGTGGTCTTCGTAGATGATATCCTGATCTTCTCTAAGGATGAGGAAGAGCACGCAAGACATCTCGTGGAGGTGATGGATACGCTTAGAGCGCATCAATTGAAGGCCAAGTTCTCCAAGTGTCACTTTTGGAGAAGGGAAGTTAGATTCCTTGGGCATATAGTATCTAAGCAAGGCTTAGCGGTGGATCCCGCTAAGGTAGTTGCAGTTCAGGATTGGAAGACTCCAAGGAATGCAACCGAAGTGAGAAGTTTTCTAGGTCTTGCAGGCTTTTACCGGAAGTTCATCAAGGACTTCGCGAAGATTTCCGCTCCTCTCACTAAATTGACGAAGAAGAATTTAGTTTTTGCTTGGAGCATAGAATGCGAGCTTGCTTTTCAGAAGCTCAAGAGAGCTCTCACATCAGCACCTGTTCTAGCTTTGCCCGATGGAGGGAAGTTATTTACAGTATACACCGATGCATGTGGCACGGGGTTAGGAGCTGTTCTTATGCAAGAAGGAAGGGTGATATGCTTTGGTGGTAGACAACTCAAAGTGAATGAGAAGAATTATCCCACTCATGACTTAGAGTTGGCAGCAATAGTATATGCACTCAAGGCTTGGCGCCATTATCTTCTGGGAGAAAGATTTGAGCTTTATACCAATCACAAGTCATTGAAATATCTCTTTTCTCATAAGGATCTGAATCTGAGGAAACAAAGATGGATGGAATTCTTGGCGTCCTACGATTTTGAGATAGCTTATACCCCTGGGAAGGGGAATGTGGTAGCAGATGCATTGAGTAGAAGAAGGTTGACCCTGAGTCCTCTATTCGTTGAGATGAAGAATTTAGAGTATGTGGCAACCTTTGATTTCTCTTTGGTGGTTGAGTCGATGACCGGTTCTTTAGCATCTCTGGAACTCAGACCTACCCTTCTTGATCAAGTTGGGGCTTCGCAGAGAGAAGGCCCCCAGATAGTTGAGATTATGGATAAGCTGATTCGAGGAGAGACGTCTAGTCATCTCGCTCGATATTCTATTGATGACAAGGGTTGGCTGAGGAGAGACGGAAGGTTATGTGTTCCAATGGTAGAAGATCTGGTAAGAAAAGTTCTTGAGGAAGCGCATCGCTCTAAGTTGACTATACATCCGGGCGGACATAAGATGTATAAAGATATGAAGCGCATTTTCTTTTGGCCTGGGATGAAGAAGGATGTGGCAGAGTTTGTCTCTAGATGTATCATTTGCCAGCAGGTTAAGGCCGAGTCGAAGAAGCCCGGTGGGCTATTGCATCCTCTAGACGTTCCACTATGGAAGTGGGAGAGTATTTCCATGGATTTTATCGATGGGCTACCAAGGTCAAGGAAAGGGAATACGAGCATTTGGGTTATTGTGGATAGACTTACGAAGAGTGCTCATTTCATTCCGGTGAAGAGCAAGAGGATCGCATCTTGGCTAGCGTCCGTATATCTTCGTGAGATTGTGAGACTACATGGAGTCCCTTCTAGTATAGTCAGTGACCGTGACCCAATCTTTACAAGTCAATTCTGGAATAGCTTGCAAGAAGCTATGGGCACGAGGTTGAATCTAAGTACGGCTTATCACCCACAGACGGACGGTCAAACCGAAAGGGTGAATAGGGTACTCGAGGATCTATTGAGGCTTTGTATTCTGGATTTTGGTGGTACTTGGGAAGACCATCTTCCTCTTGTTGAGTTTGCATATAATAACAATTATCTGGAAAGCATAGGGATGGCACCATTTGAAGCTTTATATGGGAGGCCGTGCAAGTCGCCTACATGTTGGTGGGAGACTACAGATGAGCTTATACTTGGGCCTGATATGATCAGGGATACATCCGAGAAGGTCGAGTTAATTCGGAGACGGATGAAAGCGGCCCAAGACCGACATAAATCCTATGCTGATAAGCGAAGAACTGATTTGGAGTTTGATGTTGGGGATATGGTTTTCGTGAAGGTTTCTCCTTTGCGGAATGTGGTCCGATTTGGAGCCGTTGGGAAGTTAGCACCGAGGTTTGTTGGACCATTCCCTATTATAGAGAGGATCGGGCAGATGGCTTATAGAGTGCAGTTGCCCGAGAAGCTTGCCGGAGTACACGATTTTTTTCATGTCTCGCATCTCCGGAAGTGTTTACATGAATCAACAGAGGTTGTTGAGCCAAGTGTTTTAAAGATGTAGAAGTGGAGAAACAGGCTACCTTGAGGAGAGCTCCGATTCGTATCTTGGGGACGGAGACCAAGAAGCTAAGGAATCGAGAGGTCAAGTTGGTGAAGGTTCAATGGGGTGAAGCCGAAGAAGACGCAACTTGGGAAACCGAGGAGAAGATGCGTGGGCTTTATCCATTCCTTTTTGAGGGTACACTCTCAATCTCTTTTCTTTGTTAGCATATCTTTCTCTTTGCTATCCATGTTTATCTAGTTTATCGTGTTAATCTTGTCATGAGAACCTTATGTAGAAACCCTTTGGATGAAACATGTGTTTGAAACATGTTATGCTTGATGGTTGCAAGTGGTTGCAAGTGTTTGCAAGTGGTTACTCGTGGATGCATTATACACGTTAGGCACTAGATCGGCTCACACACTCCTCATATTGCATATGCATGAGTGTTTATGCTTATTCATAGATGAAAATTTTTGGTGTTATCACATGGATGTTGCATATGGATGTATGTTATGTGCACACATATAGATGTTATACATTATGTTAGGAATTGCATACATATGGATTCATTTCACTAACATAATTTGCATTGATGATATTTGCATTAGATAAGTACATATACACACACCTTTGCATATGTTCATACAACATTTAGAATCTTGTAAGGACAATGATTGCTCGTAGATGATGTTTTGAGTAGATGGATGTTGGATGGTAGGATATGTTCTTCCTAACTTGAAGATTTCGGGGAAGAAATCCTTTAAGGAGGGGAGAATGTAACAACCCGTATTTTCAATAACCTATTATAACGTAAATCAAGGCAGAATTTAATTCAAAAATCTGAATCAAGGGAAACGGGCTATGCCATTGCGTTCGTCTCGGAAAAATACGCGAAATAGAGTCCGAGTTTTCGAAAATCGGAGTCCGTATGACCCGATTAAGGCCCAACGAAGTTTTCAGAAAATTTCAAAGTAAAAACAGATTTCAAATTCAAGTTTGAATTTGGAAAATTGGGTAAGATTGGGCCAGGCGGGAAAATTCCCGCCAGAGTACCCAAGTCGACAGCCCTGTCGACTTGGGAGTCGACTTGGTTGGACCCAAGTCGATAGCCCTGTCGACTTGGCTGTCGACTTGGTCCAGCCGGGCAGTCCTGCCTGGTGCACCATTTTGGGTTTGTGTTGAGCTTGGGGGCCAGATTCGGTTTTAAGGGCTGAGATTGCAACTAGGGTTTAATCCTATGGCCTAAAACACTTACCTAATCTATAAATAAGACCCTAAGCTAGCCCTAAACCATCATTAATCAACCCTACAACTAAACTATGGCAAAATCAATCCTCTCATGGCCTCCACTCTCTTCATAAAATTTCTAGTATTATTTCTATGAAAGATTTTCCATGCATACAAGTGTTTTCAAGCTTGTATGAGTGTCATTAGCTTGCATTCAAGTCAAGTTTCTATATTTGCATCATAAAGCAAGGGTTTTTATTGATTTGGAGCTTGCATTTTGGGTTCATTTGAGTACATAAGGGCTTTGTCTCAATCTTATATTTGCTTATACTCATTTGAGTCTTCATAAGCATTGTAAGCCCTTTTCTACTTTCATACTTAAACTCTAAACTTAATGAATGATGCAAGTTGTGTTTGATCATTATGATATGCAAGTTTACTATGATGTGTTATGCAAGTTTCCTATGATGTGTTATGCAAGTTTACTATGATGTGTTATGCAAGTTCATCAAGTTATGTTATGCAAGTTTGATATGCAAGTTTGTCATATGATATGCAAGTTATGTTATGCAAGTTTGGGTTGATCCTTTTGTTCATGTTATCATGTTATGCAAGCTTATCTTGGGTTTATGAGCTTAAAGCTTCAAGCTTTATGCTAAAGGTTGCATTTTGGCAACATGTAAGTTATCATATCTCTTATGATAACTTGCATGTGAGGCTAAATGCGAACTTATGGCCATTTCTACATGTCATTTATCACCATGTATCACCAATATGCTAAGTTTGGTTTTATGCATGCTTTTGAGGCCTAAAATGTAATATGCAAGTATATGAACATATGTACATTTCATATGCCACCATTTTAAACTTGTGGCTTCAACACATTTATGTCATGATTATGCCAAGTTCCCTCTTTCTATCCTTTATGCGCTATTGCGGTATGTAAGCGATGGGATTGCGTTTGGGGTTGGGTAAACTTAAAAGACATAAAAACATAAGCTTGGGAATTTACCTATTAAGTTAGGTCTACCCTTTGGGAATTTACCTATTAAGTTAGGTCTACCCAAATGCTTGAAAACTTGTAACATGTTTTGGAAACATGATGGACATGACACTTAGAAAAGATAAGTGTGACCAACTCGATGTTGGGTTGAGTTTGTAGCGTAAACCTACCCAGAACCGACCGGCTTAACTAGTTGCTACAAACAATAGGGCCCAATGTGAGAAGTTGGTCATGTTGTACCTTGAACCCGAGGTTAGACCAAGTTGTGGTGTAAAGCTACCCGGACCCGCCCGGCTTAACTAGTAACCGCAACAAAGTCTAATGTGAGAGGTTAAGGCGCATTAAATTAATTAATGCCTCGTGATTAGGGTTAAGTCATGGTCCACTTAATACTTAACCAATTTGGGCTTGGTAGACTAATCGGGGTTAAGTCGTGAACTCATCGTTACACTTAACCAAGTTAATCCATGATTAGCAAGAGGGTTAAACCGTACTTAACCCACTAGAAAAATCCTAGCAATAGGGGTCCACTCCAGCAGTAATCCCATATTTGTATCATCATGACCCTAGGGACTAGGCTAGGGTGGGAGCACGATTACTGGACTTGAGGTAAGTGACCAAAAGCGACGGCAGAGTGGTACGCCGGTGTAGTTCCGGGCGGACTTTTGGTCGTGCACATAGTCCGAAGCCGGGGAAAGCTTGCACGGGTACCAGTAGATCGAGACTGTGCACTCATGTTTATGGTGTCCAGGGGTTGCCACCTTAGGGCTTGATACACCCGACGGGAGACCCTGCACAGTCTGACTACTATTATGTTTGGGCCGCATTGACACCAACATGTGACGAGTTAGGCTTATCGGGAGCCGATCGACTAGACCGTTGGGTTGGACCGCATATTAGGGCCACTTCATGTTATTGGGCCAAAGCTTGGGCCAAGGGATCAATACTTGTTTATTCAAGTCATGTTAGCTTGCTAGTACACCTGTGGTGCAAAAACCTAAATCCTGATTATGCGTTGACACCTTTATCTACCTTGTTAGTTAATCATCATGCTAGTATGTTGTTATCCTTATGTTCGTCCCTGCTTCTCATGCCAGTTAACTTTACCAGTTTACATTGATTGTAGTAGGGCTTACTCAGTCTTTTTGACTGACCTGTTTTCTTTCGCTTCTTTTCTTCCGTCCCCCCCCCCCCCCCAGTTTCTCAGGGAGGGAATATTGGAGCTTAGCTTGGATTCCTGATCTCTTGCTTGTGGGATTTTAGCTCATGTACGGTCTTGACATGAAGCTAGCTATGGTTATCACTTATTTTGGGGATAGTACTTATGTATTTCAGTTTTTCAGTAATGTTGTTTTTATCTAGACTTGTGTATTTGGAAAGTTGTCATTATGTTGTACCAGACTTGTTTTGAAATGGTTTGAAATCTTCCTCTGTTTTATCTATGTTATTTACTCTGTTTACGTATATACATATGTTCTTGTTCTTCCTTGATATATCATTATGCATGTTTACCTGATTCAAACGCCCCTCCAAAGTCAGAGTGCTTGCAAGAGACACCCTGGCGGAGGTGGGGTGTTACATTTGGTATCAGAGCATATGGTTTACGAGAAGGAACAAAAAGGTTTTTGAAACTTTTGGAAAACTATTTTCAAAACCAAGTATAAAGTATTTTCCAAAGAAAAGTCAGAGTGCTTGCAAGAGACATCCTGGCGGAGGTGGGGTGATACAAATATTGCTTGAGTTTGAAATGAAATTCGACTTAGGAATAAGCGAATGGTTGTATTAAAGATAAATGTATTTGAGATCAAGTTGGAATGACATTGTTATATGTTGAATTGGTAACAGATGCAAAGGACATAGTGATATGCCCGACAAAAAGGTACAAGTTTATATTTGATATAAGCATGAGATTTATGAGCCGAATTGGCAAGCCGTTTGGCTGTTTGATTTTCTTTTGTGTTGGAGAAGGCCTAGAGAGGCGAGTTGTGGTTTTACCGATAGGGCTGTACAAAGGAGGTTATGGAGAAATTTTCCGAAAATTTAAAGTGTTAGAAATTTTTCAGAATTTTTTAAAATTTTTGTTAGTCGGAAGGAATTAATATTGAAATCGATATTAGTTCGCTCAGTTGAAACCAGGGATAAGGGGTAACAGATAAGCTTTTACCAAATAGATAGGGTCGTCCTCTAACTTAGCAATTTCGAGGACGAAATTATTTTAAGTGGGGAAGATTGTAATGACCCGCATTGTCAGGGGTATTATAATTAATTTATTTAATTATATAAATAGTGATTTGGGAAATTAATTCGTCGTTAATTAAATTATAGTAAATAATTAATTTAATTAAATAATTAAATAATATATTTTATTCAGAAATAATCAAAAATATTGGAAATCGCAATATTCTGTGAACTGAGTCATCCCTAGGATTTAATTCAGCTTAGAGTTGAATTATATTGACGAATATATTCAATCGATGACAGTTTGAACATGGAATTATAATATAATAAAAATCGAGCTCGAAATGGCGCTGCAGTTCACAAATTGGCGATTTGAGCCTCAACTGGATGTACATGGTTCGTTTTAAATCGGATTTCTGTGAAACAAGAAACGTGTGGAGCTGGTGGAGTATATCTTCTAGTGGAAGAGAAAAATTGGGATTTCATTGGGTAGATTTTGAGTTACATCCAAATAAAATTTCAGAAAAGTCGTTGTGGAGTTCCTTTATAACTTATAAAGGAATTATTTATATTTTAAAAAGGAATTTCAATATAAATAGAATATCGGGTTGACCCAGAAGTGAATATCGAGCTAGAAATTTCATATAGGAATATTCTAAAGCTGTATGGTATTCCACTATGAATATATATACGAGAATATTTATTTTTAAATATTTAATTTAATTATATTTAAATATATTTATATATTTAAATAGGCTTTTTAGAGCTTTAAAAATAGCCACTTTTGCAAACGAAGTCGGAATTCGACGAAACTAATTGTATTGGATCCGCAATATTAAATTTTTGTTAGATTTCAAGTTTGGTGGTTTTTAGAGTCACTGTATGACCGCACAGATTTTTAGAGTGAGAAACAGTCAGTATTTTGACGGTTAAAAATACGCCGTGTGGGCATACGAAGTCTGAATTCGACGAAACCAGTTTCGTTGGGACCGTAATGTCGAGTTGTAGTTGCTTGTCCAGTTTCGTGATTTTTAGGTATCGTGTGTGATCGCAGGGATTTTTAAACATGAATGAAAGTAGCGTTTGTTTAAAAATAAATATAATATTCGAATATAATAATATTAAAAACATACTATATAATAACCTTAACTACCTAAAACCTAATTTACATTTCCTCAAGGTCAAAACTTTTCCGCCGTTGTTTTTTTTTTCAATTCCAACGTGAAGACCACAAAGAAAATCCAAAGTAAAATCTCAAACAAATCCCACAAATTCCAGTAAATCATGAAACCGATATACTTGCGATCTGTACCAAGTTCTCTTCATGTTGGTGTGATTTTCATTGAGATCACGTCCTCTGGTTTGATTGGGTTTTGTACAGTAGCTTCTAGGGTTATGGTTTTTGCGATATTGAGGCATTAATTCACAAATCGAGTGTTGGTTTCGAACTCGTGGTGGAAAACCGTGGGGGTTGGCAGGATTTTTGTGAAAAGCGGTTCAATTCTTGTCGTGGATACCCCTGTAGCAGATCGTCGTCGCAAGTACCAGGGAGCCGTCGAGTTCATCATTCTTGATTTGAGTAGATGGAGAGTGAGATGAAGATGATAATGGTGACTTTTGCTTTGGGTTTTGTGGAAGAACGGAGGATCGAATGGATGGAAATGATGCTTCGGTGGTTGATTGAGGAGTAGGCATTTCGGTTTTGGGAACATGGAGTTGGAAGTGAAGAACGGGTTTTAAGGATAGAGTGGGTTCGGGTTGTAAGAAGATGCGCCGGTGGTAATTTAATAGGTTTAAGGCCCTTTTGAAATTTAAATCCGAGTAATATATTTAATATAAAATTTGTGTTAACTTGTGAATGTGATATCTCATCCATACGAGGTCAGATCGAGAACCGTAAGTTGCGTTAGGATCGTATGGACGGGAACTACAACAGGAACTGACTGGAAGTCCATCCGAGCTCGTTACAATTTATAGCAAAATAAATTGTCCGTTGAAATCAAGCGACAATTATCGTTAATTAACAATGATAGTCCAATGTGAGTAAAACTCACCAACTCTGAACAGTTATATTTTTATAAAGTATTTTTAGAACTGCTAAACATCTGTTGATTGCTGTGTGTTGGTTGATTGATTGAACTGCTAGTCAGTTAGTGGAAATTATATATATATATATATATATATATATATATATATATATATATAAACCGTTAAATATTTATATATGGATTCTGCTATCAGAATAATTTATATTGAACTGAAAGTGATGATAATCATATTGTGTAACATCTGTGGATGCAGGAAAACAGGTTGGAGGAATCCGACCGGATTCCTCAACAGTTATTTTTATTGTTTTTCATATATTGTGATATATGATGTTGTTATAATCTGTGGTTGATTATATGTGTTTGAGTGAGATTGGTCATCGTGATTTGATGTGTTAAGTACCATAAAATATCGGAATGGGAAAAGGAGATTTTCAAAGTGATATTGAAAACAGAATATTTATAAACTAGAATATTTATAAATAAGAAATATTTATAAATTGGAATATTTAATAATAGGAGGTATTTAGAAAAGAAAATAATTTCAAAACAGTTTCTTTTTGAATGGAAAGGCCTGTGGGGCGGGTTTGGGGATTTTCCCGATGCTCCCGATACAAAGGAGGTTATGGCGAATTTTTCTGGGAATTTAAGGAGTTGGAATATTTTTAAGAATAAATTTGAAAAGGAAGTATTTGCAAACCATTTGCAAATAGAATAAAATAGAAAAAGAAATATTTGTACACCATTTACAAATAGAATTGAAAAGGAAATATTTAGAAAATAAATAAAGTTAAATAAAAAAGGGAATTTGTTTATAACGGAATAAGATGTTATAAAAAGGAAAAGGTTATTAAAAGGAAAACCTTATAAGTAGGAAAACGTTATTAAAAGAACATTTATAAAGTGAAGAACCGTCACGAAAAAGTATATCTTTATAAATGAAAAAAAAACGTTGTTAAAAGGGGATCTTTTAAAATGGATAAGCGTTATCAAAAAGGAGAAATCGAATATGGTATTCGAAGTTAGAAAATCTAATATGGTATTCGAAGTTAGTTAATCGGATATAGTATTCGAAGTTAGTAAATCGAATATGGCATTCGAAGTTAGAAAATCGAATATGGTATTCGAAGTAAGTTAATCGAATATGGTATTCGAAGTTAGTAAATCGAATATGGTATTCGAAGTTAGAAAATCGAATATGGTATTCGAAGTTAGTAAATCGAATATGGTATTCGAAGTTAGTTAATCGAATATGGTATTCGAAGTTAGTTAATCGAATATGTTATTCGAAAGGGGTTAGTCGAGTCGAGTTAGTCAAATAGAGTTAACCAGTTAGAGTTAATCAGTTAGAGTTAATCGATTAGGGTTAAACAAATAGAGTTAAATCGATTTGGGTCATTCGAGTAGAGTCAAATCGAATAGAGTTATTCGAATATAAGTTATTTGAATAAGAGTTAAATCAAAGGGGGTTAATCGGATAGTGTTATTCGAAAGGAGATAATCGAATTAGTTATTCGAAGTGGAGTTAATATAATTTAGTATTCGAAGGAGTTGATCGAATTTATTTATTAGAAACGAATAAATCGAATATGGTATTCGAAAGTTAGTAAATCGAATATGGTATTCGAAAGTTAGTCGAGTTAAAACAAATATGGCTAGTCGAGTCGGGTTAGTCAAGTTAAACGAGTAGAGTTAGTCGAACCATGGTAAATGAGTTAGTCGAACCATAGTAAAAGAGTTAGTCGAACCTAGTCAAATGAGTTAACAAAGTGGGTTTGCCAAGTCGAGTTAATCAAGTGGGTTAGCCAAGTCGAATCAGTCAATTTGAGTTATCAAGTTTAGATAATCAAGTTAAGTTATTCAAATTGAGTTAGCGCGTTAAGTTAGTCAATTTGAGTTATCAAGTTAATATAATCAAGTTAGGTTATCAAGTTGAATTATCAAGATTAAGCTATCAAGTTAAGATAATCAAGTTAGGTTATCAAGTTGAGTTATCAAGATTAAGCAATCGAGTTAAGTTAACTAAATAGGAGTATTCGAATAGAGTTAGAGGAGTTAATCGAATATAGCTTATTCGAATAGAGTTAGAGGAATTATCGAATCTAGTTTATTCAACAGGAGTTAAGTGAATAGAGTAAATTGAAAAGAGTTAATCGAATATAATTATTCGAAAGAAAGGTTAAGTAAGGAAGTTAGTTAAAGAAATATAAAGTGAACTTTGCCTATTTTAAGGATAGAAGTGTTGTTCAGTTAAGGTCTGAGAGGTAGTTCTACCCCAACTTGATTGGCTTCGTTTTAACTAAGGAATGGGTATGGTTTGGCAGTAAAGGATGGTAAAGTGAATTTAGTAATTAAAGGAAATGTTTTGAGTTGGTATAACGATGTTTTATCTAAACCATCTGCTTAATCCAAACGTAGGAGTTTTGGAAATGTTTTCCAAAACAAGAATCAGAAATGTTTTCTAATACAGAAAACAAGGAATGGAATGTTTCCAGTGTTAATAAATATATTTTCTAAAACATTAGAAAATAGCAAATGTTGAATATAGGGAAACAGGAGATGAAAAATGAACTAAAGGATAAATGTTAAATGATGTTTGTTCGATATAATTTCCATCTGGAAATAATATAATTGTTTGCACACTGTTTTTCTTTGTTAGTTAACTCACAGACTATCGAAGTTTTGACCATTTTAACGTTGTTAATATGGAGAGACCGGTTGGATTTTTATCCAAAGAACCACTCTGTATTGGCATAAGCATT
The DNA here is from genome assembly GCA_030737875.1 of Allium sativum. NCBI lineage: Eukaryota > Viridiplantae > Streptophyta > Magnoliopsida > Asparagales > Amaryllidaceae > Allium > Allium sativum. The sequence goes on along the minus strand of CM060926.1, from coordinate 478,793,301 downwards.
GCGAATCATTTATGCCAAAGATAATTGAAGACGGAGTAAAGTGCAAGGGCTGTTGTATAAGTCTTAGATAACAGTGACTAAGATGGATATACTGAATAGTGCCTTCGGTTTGTCCAGTCCCTGGACAACTTGTATGGACGAAGGTCTGACAGAGTATATCCAATGGATCACGTAAGTTGATCTGTTCAAACGTATTCATGTTTGGTGGCAGAGGAATTCGTTTCTCTTAGCTGTATACCCGTGTTATTTTTGGATAAGTCAATTTGTGATTTGGCGCGTATGACGATGTGACATTCTAAGTGAATGAGGATGACTTGTATGAATGAATGTCTGACAGAGTATTTCCAGAAAGGTCACGTACATTGATTTCTTCAACCGTACCAAGAGTGGAAGCGGAGAAGGAAACTTCTTTTAGCTAACACGTAATGTATGGTTGTAGACGTCAATTAGTGATTTTCGATGGATCTGACAATGTGGCATTCGAAGTGAATCTGATGTGATGATAACGCGTAACTTCTAGCCTCATCATCCGGTGAATGATAGAAATCGGGAAGGCAGCATGGCTAAGTCGGTCGCACCGAAGTAGGGTGTATAATCACCTATCTAGAGAATATTCATTTGCTTCTTTAATCTATCAATGTTGTCCCATATATAAACGGGAACGGTTGCTGATCCCAACCGTTGGTGATATACATTCGATACACTCAAGCGAAATGAGTTGTCGGTCATGTGTGGCCGGGTTGCAAGATGTTCTTGTTGAACCCAGTGTATTCCTCTCTAGAGGTACACTAGCAAAAGGTGGTTCCATACCTTGTCATAGTTGGAAACCCATTATCCAATACGTGCTTGCGATTTTGATTGTATACTATATATGTAGAACGTGAGATGAAAGCGTTTCTGCTAGATTGATATCTATTTGTATTTAGACATTATTATAATATCAGAATGATATTGCTTTGTCAAAGATGTTTGGATTCTCATGAGGGAAAAACACGTTCCGTATTCACGGCGTGGTCTTATGTGATATCATATACCTGTTTAACCTGTTTTACTCACACCAGTCCCATGACTGACCCGGAGTTTATTTTGTTTTGTTTCCCTAAACTCTTGGGTTCCTAAATTTGTACGGGCAGTCAAGTAGTCGGGATTTACAGATATACTTGAAGAGCTGGAGCAGGAGACTTCTGGATCATATAGCTATAGTTTATTTCCGTTGTGTTGTAAGTGTTGTACTCTGATAAGTGCTATTATATACATAACTGTTAAATTTCAAAGTTATGTTGTCTATTATATGTTATTCGTTCCGCTGTGAGGTTCGTGTTACTCTAATGTTGTGTTATTCTTCTTCTTCTATTCTAAGTTTCTATCTTATCTATTCTCACCCTATAATTTCTTTCATTAATTACCAGGATTTTTCGATGGTTTGGTTATCGACATCGTGCTTATGTCGATAACCAAGGTCGCTCAAAATTCGGGTCATTACAGATATTTATATCGAATATATTCATTTTATAATGAATATTGAAAAGTGATTTCAAAATCGAATATTTTGAAATGAAATTTGAATTGAATATAAAGTGAATTCGAATTGAAATTATATTAAAATGAATTCGGATTGAAATTAAATTAAAATGAATTCGAATTGAAATTAAATTAAAATGAATTTGAAATGAATTTGAATAGAAATGAATTCGAATTGAATTGAAAACGAATTTGAATTCGAATTGAAATTGAACTGAAATTGAATTGAAATCGATTTAAATTGAAATCAATTTGAAATGAATTTAAAATGAATTTATAAGGAAAAATTCAATTTCGATTTGATTTGAAATGGAAGTTGGAACTGTTTTTAAAAAAAAAATGAAACGATTTATAAAATTCATTTTAAATAGAAATCGACGAAATATATATTATATATATAATATAATGGCCTGAATAGAACGCGCTGCGGTAGTTCATGAATTTCGACCATTGACTTCGAATGGACATTAGGGGAGATCCGACCGTCGGATTCTCCTGAAACCGGAACCGTTGGCTTCGTATCGAAAATTTCTTTCCAATAAATATTAGAAATCAAAAATCTAATGGTTGGATTTGGAGATATGTCCAAATCAATTTCAGAAAAGGTCGATGTAAGTGCAGTTCGATGGCCGTAGATGGAAATCGACTGTACGGGCCTTGATAAAATTATTAAAAATATCTATAATTTGTGTAAAATTATAATATATGAATTGAAAAGAACCGAGATGAAAAATTCCCTATTTGAGAAGATAAAAGTGTATTTTTATCAAAACGAACTAGTTTTTAACTAGAAGTATAAATTCAATATTTTTAAAATAAATAAACTGATTTGGAATGGTTTTAAAAATAACCAGAAATTTCCAATATATGAATTGGAAGGGATTTGAATCGAAATTATCTTCGGAATATTTCGATGATTGGATTCGGGATCATACAGATATTGTTATGGAAATTCGGAAGATATATTTATATCGTTATTTCCAATATGATATTTATTGATTTCAGAATTTGATACTTAATATAAGCCGATATATTTTCTATTCAGAGCCTTGTATTTAATATCAAACCGGATTTGGGTTCATCATGAATGGTGTCTTCATCAACACTGTTCTTAAACCCAGTTAAGAAAAGATTAAATCTTTTTATTTAGATTTAATGAAATATACCAATTAATTAATATATTTAATTGGAATTGAATTAAAATTGATTTGTGGATTTATCGTGAACTGTGTTTTAAACGACATTAGTTCTTTAACCCAGTAAAAGAAGTTTTAATGAATCTTTGATTAAATTGAAATGTGACTTGATAATATAAATTATCAAATCTAGAAAAGGATCGAGAATGGAGTATCGCCAGTTTTGCTCCTAGCGATAGTTAAATCTTTAATTTGATTTGAACGTGAAATGGTAATTAAATTTACCGATAACACCGTGGTGTTAGTTATGGGGTAATAAAAGTTTTGCTCCATGGGATGAATAGTTTGGGATTGGGAAATAAAATAAATAATTACTTCGGTGTGGTTTGCTAATCTCGACTAGTTTGGAAAACCATAATTTGGTTTGATATGACATCCAATGGAAGATTAAAGAATAAATTTTAAAGAATTTATCTTTGATAAAATTAATGGGAACCTTTTCCTAGAATATGAAATTTATAAACTAGCTGTAGGTTAGTTAAGAAGAATGGTTTCCTGGGTATTGATCTGATGTTGGTTTCGGCCTTCGGGGTTAATATTTGGGGAATTGCTCTCTTACTGATTTACGGTTAGTGACTAATGAATTGGAATGAGGCGTATGTTGTGTTTGTGTAACATTTGTTCATAATATACGCGGGTTGTTTGGAAAGGCCGCTTTTATACCCATTCTGAATAACCGATTCGACGATAATCGAAGATGATGACGGTGGTCGAAGACCGGAAGTCTTCACATAGTTTGGATAATTACTGGTGATCCTGATTGGGCTGTAAACCCAACAGGAGGGAAATAGTTGGTGGTCGTCCAGACGTACTTGGAGATCGATGGATATGCGAGGAAAGTGCCTCCGGTTTCATCCAGACCTAGAACGAAATTATAAATGGATTATGTGTCTGACATTGGATTTTATTCTATGTTGATTGATTTCTATTAAATATAGTATTCGAAGTTAGTTAATCGGATATAGTATTCGAAGTTAGTTAATCGGATATAGTATTCGAAGTTAGTAAATCGAATATGGTATTCGAAGTTAGAAAATCGAATATGGTATTCGAAGTTAGTTAATCGAATATAGTATTCGAAGTTAGTAAATCGAATATGGTATTCGAAGTTAGAAAATCGAATATGGTATTCGAAGTTAGTAAATCGAATATGGTATTCGAAGTTAGTTAATCGAATATGGTATTCGAAGTTAGTTAATCGAATATGTTATTCGAAAGGGGTTAGTCGAGTCGAGTTAGTCAAATAGAGTTAACCAGTTAGAGTTAATCCGTTAGAGTTAATCGATTAGGGTTAAACAAATAGAGTTAAATCGATTTGGTTCAATCGAGTAGAGTCAAATCGAATAGAGTTATTCGAATATAAGTTATTTGAATAAGAGTTAAATCAAAGGGTGTTAATCGGATAGTGTTATTCAAAAGGAGATAATCGAATTATTTATTCGAAGTGGAGTTAATCAAATTTAGTATTCGAAGGAGTTAATCGAATTTAGTTATTCGAAACGAATAAATCGAATATGGTATTCGAATGTTAGTAAATCGAATATGGTATTCGAAAGTTAGTCGAGTTAAAACAAATATGGCTAGTCGAGTCGGGTTAGTCAAGTTAAACGAGTAGAGTTAGTCGAACCATGGTAAATGAGTTAGTCGAACCATAGTAAAAGAGTTAGTCAAACCTAGTCAAATGAGTTAACAAAGTGGGTTTGCCAAGTCGAGTTAATCAAGTGGGTTAGCCAAGTCGAATCAGTCAATTTGAGTTATCAAGTTTAGATAATCAAGTTAAGTTATTCAAATTGAGTTATCGCGTTAAGTTAGTCAATTTGAGTTATCAAGTTAATATATTCAAGTTAGGTTATCAAGTTGAATTATCAAGATTAAGTTATCAAGTTAAGATAATCAAGTTAGGTTATCAAGTTGAGTTATCAAGATTAAGCAATCGAGTTAAGTTAACTAAATAGGAGTATTCGAATAGAGTTAGAGGAGTTAATCGAATATAGCTTATTCGAATAGAGTTAGAGGAGTTATCAAATCTAGTTTATTCAACAGGAGTTAAGTGAATAGAGTAAATTGAAAAGAGTTAATCGAATATAATTATTCGAAAGAAAGGTTAAGTAAGGAAGTTAGTTAAAGAAATATAAAGTAAACTTTGCCTATTTTAAGGTTTGAAGTGTTGTTCAGTTAAGGTCTGAGAGGTAGTTCTACCCCAACTTGATTGGCTTCGTTTTAACTAAGGAATGGGTATGGTTTGGCAGTAAAGGATGGTAAAGTGAATTTAGTAATTAAAGGAAATGTTTTGAGTTGGTATAGCGATGTTTTATCTAAACCATCTGCTTAATCCAAACGTAGGAGTTTTGGAAATGTTTTCCAAAACAAGAATCAGAAGTGTTTTCTAATACAGAAAACAAGGAATGGAATGTTTCCAGTGTTAATAAATATATTTTCTAAAACATTAGAAAATAGCAAATGTTGAATATAGGGAAACAGGAGATGAAAAATGAACTAAAGGATAAATGTTAAATGATGTTTGTTCGATATAATTTCCATCTGGAAATAATATCATTGTTTGCACACTTGTTTTTATTTGTTAGTTAACTCACAGACTATCGAAGTTTTGACCATTTTAACGTTGTTAATATAGAGAGACCGGTTGGATTTTTATCCAAAGAACCACTCTGTATTGGCATAAGCGTTGCGAATCATTTATGCCAAAGATAATTGAAGACGGAGTAAAGTGCAAGGGCTGTTGTATAAGTCTTAGATAACAGTGACTAATATGGATATACTGAATAGTGCCTTCGGTTTGTCCAGTCCCAGGACAACTTGTATGGACGAAGGTCTGACAGAGTATATCCAATGGATCGCGTAAGTTGATCTGTTCAAACGTATTCACGTTTGTGGCAGAGGAATTCGTTTCTCTTAGCTGTATACCCGTGTTATTTTTGGATAAGTCAATTTGTGATTTGGCGGGTATGACGATGTGACATTCTAAGTGAATGAGGATGACTTGTATGAATGAATGTCTGACAGAGTATTTCCAGAAAGGTCACGTACATTGATTTCTTCAACCGTACCAAGAGTGGAAGAGGAGAAGGAAACTTCTTTTAGCTAACACGTAATGTATGGTTGTAGACGTCAATTAGTGATTTTCGATGGATCTGACAATGTGGCATTTGAAGTGAATCTGATGTGATGATAACGCGTAACTTCTAGCCTCATCATCCGGTAAATGATAGAAATCGGGCAGGCAGCATGGCTAAGTCGGTCGCACCGAAGTAGGGTGTATAATCACCTATCTAGAGAATATTCATTTGCTTCTTTAATCTATCAATGTTGTCCCATATATATACGGGAACGGTTGCTGATCCCAACGTTGGTGATATACATTCGATACACTCAAGCGAAATGAGTGGTCGGTCATGTGTGGCCGGGTTGCAAGATGTTCTTGTTGAACCCAGTGTATTCCTCTCTAGAGGTACACTAGCAAAAGGTGGTTCCATACCTTGTCATAGTTGGAACCCCATTATCCAATACGTGCTAGCGATTTTGATTGTATACTATATATGTAGAACGTGAGATGAAAGCGTTTCTGCTAGATTGATATCTATTTGTATTTAGACATTATTATAATATCAGAATGATATTGCTTTGTCAAAGATGTTTGGATTCTCATGAGGGAAAAACACGTTCCGTATTCACGGCGTGGTCTTATGAGATATCATATACCTGTTTAACCTGTTTTACTCACACCAGTCCCATGACTGACCCGGAGTTTATTTTGTTTTGTTTCCCTAAACTCTTGGGTTCCTAAATTTGTACGGGCAGTCAAGTAGTCGGGATTTACAGATATACTTGAAGAGCTGGAGCAGGAGACTTCTGGATCATATAGCTATAGTTTATTTCCGTTGTGTTGTAAGTGTTGTACTCTGATAAGTGCTATTATATACATAACTGTTAAATTTCAAAGTTATGTTGTCTATTATATGTTATTCGTTCCGCTGTGAGGTTCGTGTTACTCTAATGTTGTGTTATTCTTCTTCTTCTATTCTAAGTTTCTATCTTATCTATTCTCACCCTATAATTTCTTTCATTAATTACCAGGATTTTTCGATGGTTTGGTTATCGACATCGTGCTTATGTCGATAACCAAGGTCGCTCAAAATTCGGGTCATTACAGATATTTATATCGAATATATTCATTTTATAATGAATATTGAAAAGTGATTTCAAAATCGAATATTTTGAAATGAAATTTGAATTGAATATAAAGTGAATTCGAATTGAAATTATATTAAAATGAATTCGGATTGAAATTAAATTAAAATGAATTCGAATTGAAATTAAATTAAAATGAATTTGAATTGAATTTGAATAGAAATGAATTCGAATTGAATTGAAAACGAATATGAATTCGAATTGAAATTGAACTGAAATTGAATTGAAATCGATTTAAATTGAAATCAATTTGAAATGAATTTAAAATGAATTTATAAGGAAAAATTCAATTTCGATTTGATTTGAAATGGAAGTTGGAACTGTTTTTAAAAAAAAAATGAAACGATTTATAAAATTCATTTTAAATAGAAATCGACGAAATATATATTATATATATAATATAATGGCCTGAATAGAACGCGCTGCGGTAGTTCGTGAATTTCGACCATTGACTTCGAATGGACATTAGGGGAGATCCGACCGTCGGATTCTCCTGAAACCGGAACCGTTGGCTTCGTATCGAAAATTTCTTTCCAATAAATATTAGAAATCAAAAATCTAATGGTTAGATTTGGAGATATGTCCAAATCAATTTCAGAAAAGGTCGATGTAAGTGCAGTTCGATGGCCGTAGATGGAAATCGACTGTACGGGCCTTGATAAAATTATTAAAAATATCTATAATTTGTGTAAAATTATAATATATGAATTGAAAAGAACCGAGATGAAAAATTCCCTATTTGAGAAGATAAAAGTGTATTTTTATCAAAACGAACTAGTTTTTAACTAGAAGTATAAATTCAATATTTTTAAAATAAATAAACTGATTTGGAATGGTTTTAAAAATAACCAGAAATTTCCAATATATGAATTGGAAGGGATTTGAATCGAAATTATCTTCGGAATATTTCGATGATTGGATTCGGGATCATACAGATATTGTTATGGAAATTCGGAAGATATATTTATATCGTTATTTCCAATATGATATTTATTGATTTCAGAATTTGATACTTAATATAAGCCGATATATTTTCTATTCAGAGCCTTGTATTTAATATCAAACCGGATTTGGGTTCATCATGAATGGTGTCTTCATCAACACTGTTCTTAAACCCAGTTAAGAAAAGATTAAATCTTTTTATTTAGATTTAATGAAATATACCAATTAATTAATATATTTAATTGGAATTGAATTAAAATTGATTTGTGGATTTATCGTGAACTGTGTTTTAAACGACATTAGTTCTTTAACCCAGTAAAAGAAGTTTTAATGAATCTTTGATTAAATTGAAATGTGACTTGATAATATAAATTATCAAATCTAGAAAAGGATCGAGAATGGAGTATCGCCAGTTTTGCTCCTAGCGATAGTTAAATCTTTAATTTGATTTGAACGTGAAATGGTAATTAAATTTACCGATAACACCGTGGTGTTAGTTATGGGGTAATAAAAGTTTTGCTCCATGGGATGAATAGTTTGGGATTGGGAAATAAAATAAATAATTACTTCGGTGTGGTTTGCTAATCTCGACTAGTTTGGAAAACCATAATTTGGTTTGATATGACATCCAATGGAAGATTAAAGAATAAATTTTAAGGAATTTATCTTTGATAAAATTAATGGGAACCTTTTCCTAGAATATGAAATTTATAAACTAGCTGTAGGTTAGTTAAGAAGAATGGTTTCCTGGGTATTGATCTGATGTTGGTTTCGGCCTTCGGGGTTAATATTTGGGGAATTGCTCTCTTACTGATTTACGGTTAGTGACTAATGAATTGGAATGAGGCGTATGTTGTGTTTGTGTAACATTTGTTCATAATATACGCGGGTTGTTTGGAAAGGCGGCTTTTATACCCATTCTGAATAACCGATTCGACGATAAGTCGAAGATGATGACGGTGGTCGAAGACCGGAAGTCTTCACATAGTTTGGATAATTACTGGTGATCCTGATTGGGCTGTAAACCCAACAGGAGGGAAATAGTTGGTGGTCGTCCAGACGTACTTGGAGATCGATGGATATGCGAGGAAAGTGCCTCCGGTTTCATCCAGACCTAGAACGAAATTATAAATGGATTATGTGTCTGACATTGGATTTTATTCTATGTTGATTGATTTCTATTAAATATAGTATTCGAAGTTAGTTAATCGGATATAGTATTCGAAGTTAGTTAATCGGATATAGTATTCGAAGTTAGTAAATCGAATATGGTATTCGAAGTTAGAAAATCGAATATGGTATTCGAAGTTAGTTAATCGAATATAGTATTCGAAGTTAGTAAATCGAATATGTTATTCGAAGTTAGAAAATCGAATATGGTATTCGAAGTTAGTAAATCGAATATGGTATTCGAAGTTAGTTAATCGAATATGGTATTCGAAGTTAGTTAATCGAATATGTTATTCGAAAGGGGTTAGTCGAGTCGAGTTAGTCAAATAGAGTTAACCAGTTAGAGTTAATCCGTTAGAGTTAATCGATTAGGGTTAAATAAATAGAGTTAAATCGATTTGGGTCAATCGAGTAGAGTCAAATCGAATAGAGTTATTCGAATATAAGTTATTTGAATAAGAGTTAAATCAAAGGGTGTTAATCGGATAGTGTTATTCAAAAGGAGATAATCGAATTATTTATTCGAAGTGGAGTTAATCAAATTTAGTATTCGAAGGAGTTAATCGAATTTAGTTATTCGAAACGAATAAATCGAATATGGTATTCGAATGTTAGTAAATCGAATATGGTATTCGAAAGTTAGTCGAGTTAAAACAAATATGGCTAGTCGAGTCGGGTTAGTCAAGTTAAACGAGTAGAGTTAGTCGAACCATGGTAAATGAGTTAGTCGAACCATAGTAAAAGAGTTAGTCAAACCTAGTCAAATGAGTTAACAAAGTGGGTTTGCCAAGTCGAGTTAATCAAGTGGGTTAGCCAAGTCGAATCAGTCAATTTGAGTTATCAAGTTTAGATAATCAAGTTAAGTTATTCAAATTGAGTTAGCGCGTTAAGTTAGTCAATTTGAGTTATCAAGTTAATATATTCAAGTTAGGTTATCAAGTTGAATTATCAAGATTAAGTTATCAAGTTAAGATAATCAAGTTAGGTTATCAAGTTGAGTTATCAAGATTAAGCAATCGAGTTAAGTTAACTAAATAGGAGTATTCGAATAGAGTTAGAGGAGTTAATCGAATATAGCTTATTCGAATAGAGTTAGAGGAGTTATCAAATCTAGTTTATTCAACAGGAGTTAAGTGAATAGAGTAAATTGAAAAGAGTTAATCGAATATAATTATTCGAAAGAAAGGTTAAGTAAGGAAGTTAGTTAAAGAAATATAAAGTAAACTTTGCCTATTTTAAGGTTTGAAGTGTTGTTCAGTTAAGGTCTGAGAGGTAGTTCTACCCCAACTTGATTGGCTTCGTTTTAACTAAGGAATGGGTATGGTTTGGCAGTAAAGGATGGTAAAGTGAATTTAGTAATTAAAGGAAATGTTTTGAGTTGGTATAGCGATGTTTTATCTAAACCATCTGCTTAATCCAAACGTAGGAGTTTTGGAAATGTTTTCCAAAACAAGAATCAGAAGTGTTTTCTAATACAGAAAACAAGGAATGGAATGTTTCCAGTGTTAATAAATATATTTTCTAAAACATTAGAAAATAGCAAATGTTGAATATAGGGAAACAGGAGATGAAAAATGAACTAAAGGATAAATGTTAAATGATGTTTGTTCGATATAATTTCCATCTGGAAATAATATCATTGTTTGCACACTTGTTTTTATTTGTTAGTTAACTCACAGACTATCGAAGTTTTGACCATTTTAACGTTGTTAATATGGAGAGACCGGTTGGATTTTTATCCAAAGAACCACTCTGTATTGGCATAAGCGTTGCGAATCATTTATGCCAAAGATAATTGAAGACGGAGTAAAGTGCAAGGGCTGTTGTATAAGTCTTAGATAACAGTGACTAATATGGATATACTGAATAGTGCCTTCGGTTTGTCCAGTCCCAGGACAACTTGTATGGACGAAGGTCTGACAGAGTATATCCAGTGGATCGCGTAAGTTGATCTGTTCAAACGTATTCACGTTTGTGGCAGAGGAATTCGTTTCTCTTAGCTGTATACCCGTGTTATTTTTGGATAAGTCAATTTGTGATTTGGCGGGTATGACGATGTGACATTCTAAGTGAATGAGGATGACTTGTATGAATGAATGTCTGACAGAGTATTTCCAGAAAGGTCACGTACATTGATTTCTTCAACCGTACCAAGAGTGGAAGAGGAGAAGGAAACTTCTTTTAGCTAACACGTAATGTATGGTTGTAGACGTCAATTAGTGATTTTCGATGGATCTGACAATGTGGCATTTGAAGTGAATCTGATGTGATGGTAACGCGTAACTTCTAGCCTCATCATCCGGTAAATGATAGAAATCGGGCAGGCAGCATGGCTAAGTCGGTCGCACCGAAGTAGGGTGTATAATCACCTATCTAGAGAATATTCATTTGCTTCTTTAATCTATCAATGTTGTCCCATATATATACGGGAACGGTTGCTGATCCCAACGTTGGTGATATACATTCGATACACTCAAGCGAAATGAGTGGTCGGTCATGTGTGGCCGGGTTGCAAGATGTTCTTGTTGAACCCAGTGTATTCCTCTCTAGAGGTACACTAGCAAAAGGTGGTTCCATACCTTGTCATAGTTGGAACCCCATTATCCAATACGTGCTAGCGATTTTGATTGTATACTATATATGTAGAACGTGAGATGAAAGCGTTTCTGCTAGATTGATATCTATTTGTATTTAGACATTATTATAATATCAGAATGATATTGCTTTGTCAAAGATGTTTGGATTCTCATGAGGGAAAAACACGTTCCGTATTCACGGCGTGGTCTTATGAGATATCATATACCTGTTTAACCTGTTTTACTCACACCAGTCCCATGACTGACCCGGAGTTTATTTTGTTTTGTTTCCCTAAACTCTTGGGTTTCTAAATTTGTACGGGCAGTCAAGTAGTCGGGATTTACAGATATACTTGAAGAGTTAGAGCAGGAGACTTCTGGATCATATAGCTATAGTTTATTTCCGCTGTGTTGTAAGTGTTGTACTCTGATAAGTGCTATTATGTACATAACTGTTAAATTTCAAAGTTATGTTATCTTTGATTAAATTGAAATGTGACTTGATTAAATTGAAATGTGTCTTGATAATATAAATTATCAAATCTAGAAAAGGATCGAGAATGGAGTATCGCCAGTTTTGCTCCTAGCGATAGTTAAATCTTTAATTCGATTTGAACGTGAAATGGTAATTAAATTTACCGATAACACCGTGGTGTTAGTTATGGGGTAATAACAGTTTTGATCCATGGGATGAATAGTTTGGGATTGGGAAATAAAATAAATAATTACTTCGGTGTGGTTCGCTAATCTCGACTAGTTTGGAAAACCATAATTTAGTTTGATATGACATCCAATGGAAGATTAAAGAATAAATTTTAAAGAATTTATCTTTGATAAAATTAATGGGAACCTTTTCCTAAGAATATGAAATTTAGAAACTAGCTGTTGGTTAGTTAAGAAGAATGGTTTCCTGGGTACTGATCTGATGTTGGTTTCGGCCTTCGGGGTTAATATTTGGGGAATTGCTCTCTTACTGATTTACGGTTGGTGACTAATGAATTGGAATGAGGCGTATGTTGTGTTTGTGTAACATTTGTTCATAATATACGCGGGTTGTTTGGAAAGGCCGCGTTTATACCCATTCTGAATAACCGATTCGACTTGATGACGGTGGTCGAAGACCGGAAGTCTTCACATAGTTTGGATAGTTACTGATGATCCTGATTGGGCTGTAAACCCAACAGGAGGGAAATAGTTAGTGGTCGTCCAGATGTACTTGGAGATTGATGGATATGCGAGGAAAGTGCCTCCGGTTTCATCCAGACCTAGAACGAAATTATAAATGGATTATGTGTCTGACATTGGATTTTATTCTATGTTGATTGATTTCTATTAAATATATACCTGTTTGGCGGCGGAGAATTTATTCTCTTTCTTAACGCCCTTCTCTGAGATGTACAAGCTCGGAGGTTATATATCGATATATATCAGTCGCATAGCATGAATTGCCTGTGTGGCACGCTGAGTTGCAATGATCAAGGCTTTTGTTGAAAAGCAAAGTCTTATGGTTGATGATCAAAGCACGGCCTACGTGGCGTAGCTTTGTGTATAACGTGAATTCGTGAGCCTCACACCATGGTATGAGTCAAAAACGGGATAAGGACTGCAGGGAGAGCATGACGTTTCATTCTAGCTATGGGTGGTGTCAGTGCTTAAACTGGTTGACATTTATATTATTTTCACCTTTGTGGTTATTGGAACGAGGCGCCTCGATTTTAGGTCTGTTAGGACCGAGAAACGTGTGTTTAGGAATAATTATTCCTCAAACGTAAGGGAGGACCGGCCCTGAAGCATCCAGGGGTTACCCAGAGTGTGTAGTCCTGAGGCATTTGCTAGAGTGTCTCGAAGTGGAGAGGAGCTTGCCCCTTGCCTCGACTCATGACAGAAATCCAATTTCCAATACGAGATATTTCGGTTTTATTTGCAGAGCCTAGTATTGGCGACATGATAGATGGTACTCATGCCGCCTATGATTGATATTTATGATTGAAATTGTTTTGACACTATACACTTATAATAGTATCAAATGATTTGTTTTAAAAGTACCAAGCATGTTTGGCAATTATAAGGGAAAACCCTATCCTTTGACTTGCGTTGCATTGTGTGATGGGACCTGGGTCTTATAATAGCTTCATTTTTCCAAAAAGCATTGCGCTGTTTCATTATATGCACTGATATTCTTGGGAGGAAACCTGTTCCGTGTTATACGGCGTGGTCCCTTGAATTACTCACTTTTAAAGTAAAGTTTTAAATAATTGTTTTTGTAACGTCCCGCATTTTTGTCGGTTTGTATTTGAATATTTAAATCAGTTTAAATATTGAATTCTGAATATAAATGGATTTATATATTAATTAAAACGAAGTTGAACGTATAAAAATATATATTAATTATAATTGAGCCCGTAATATCGCGGCAGTTCGTAAATTAACGTTCTGAACTTCAACTGAGTGTACCGGACTCTTTTTGAATCGGATTTCTTCGAAACGAGAAACGCTGGAATCTGTTGAACTGTATCTTTCTAATAGAAGTGAAAAATCAGGATTTCGTCGTATATACTGCAAAATATATCCAAATCAAATATTCGAAAAGTCGCTGTGAAATCATATATCGACCGTAATAGTTATTTGAATATAACTTGATATCGGGTGCAAATCTGGACAAGGTTCTTTTGAGGCGCAGCGATAATTTAATTTTTAGAATTTTACTATTATTTTTAAATAATTAAATAAGCAACTTTTTATTTGGAGTATTGTGTACCCTGTATCGGTATTTCGGGATTTCAAAATATGAGTCAATCTACCGGTATTATTATATTTTTGGGATCATGACACCTCGTTTGGCACGTCTGTAATCTTACTTCTGTCCCTAGCAGCCCGGACACAGACGAAATTTCATACAACAAGTACCCCGAATAAATATCTAATGTAAAACAAAAACTGTAAATCAAAATATACTAAACACATCAAACAAGCCATACCCCTATACTTTAAATATAGAACGTGCTATGAAGTGAGACTTCGTGCAAGAGCCTACCCTAACAAACAAAATGAATTATACAACAAGTAAACTAAATGTGTATACAATATTATAGTACGCCTATAAGTATGGCAAGCCCTGAGGAAACACGGTATAACCATACGCCTATCCTAAAAACACTACTGCTTATACCGCCTGGGTTTTCACATCACGTCCTCTCCATATTAATGCTGTATGGCCTTCCTTGCATACACCCTACATCGAAAGCTTAAGGATGAAGTATTGTCATTTGTATATATATATATATATATATATATATATATATATATATACCATTTTCCTGAAGCCGCTGATCTTCTTCCATCACCCTCCACAGCAAACGAGATCTAAGTTAAAAACCAAAACGCTCCTCTTGATAATTTATATAAACGCAAGCTAAACAAAATGAATAAGAAGAAAAGATTGTTGCATGTAAATCAAAACGGGGGAGTTAATGCGAAGCAGAAGGTGGTTTGAGTATTGATGTATGGAGTGGTTGCGTTGGAAGCCATGTAGTTCACGGTAGAGTTCGATCCTTAGATGGACTGACGTGTTGAGCACGGATTTAAGCGTGTACAGGTGGAGCTTGCCAGGAGGATATGTGCGTGGGCAGATGTGGTACAAGTGTGTGGAAATGGCCGTTTGCAAACAAAGCTGGAGCTCACGGCCGTTAATAAAGAAGAGAAGAGTACGGTGACAATGTTTGTTTGAAAATATGGTGGATAAAGGGATGGATCTAATGGGGTTCATTGTTGCAGGTCTGACATGGTGATGAGGGCTGTCAGTTTGGCAAAGAGGAGGCGGTAAAGGAGTTGACGAGGGATCCGAAAGAATAATGTGAAGGAAAATTTGGATGAAGTATGGACTGTCAAGTGAAGGAAAATGTGGAGTGAGTGAGGACGTGGTGTAAATGTTGCATGGGCAGAGGTCACGTGGTACACAATGGAGGTAAAACAAGGGATGGTGGGGGCGCAAGTCAGAGATAAAAGGAGGAGGATGACTTGTTTCTGTCGATCTGAGAAAAGAAAGGGTGAAATTTAGTGGGGTGATGGGCTATAAGAAGGTAGCATATAGGCCGATTAAGCTAATAGTGAAGCCCAAGTGTGTTAACAAACAAATTAAAAAGAAAGGAAAAGCTTTGTGTGTTTTTGCAAAGTAGAGATGAGCTGCAAAATGGAAACAAAGATCGGTACTAGTTGGTGAAGAAAAGCTGGCGTAAGCAAATTGATGGAGATATGAGGATTATAACAAGCATATCACATTGATGTTGGGGTGATCAAAGCAGTCATTTGCACAGAAATCACTTGTATGTGCGCTGGCACTTGCACGGTGACGAGATGATCGAAGCAGTCAGTTTCGAAGTTGGGTTAGCACGTGACATGACTAGATGGCACCGATGCAAATCGTTATTTAACGGTTAACGCGCCAAGGTGCGTAAAATTCACTCACTCTGATCTATTTTAAAATATTTTAATTTTATTTTAATGTTGTTTGAATGCTGTGTGATGGTCAATTAGGTAGATTGCAATTAATTTGGTTGAATATTATATACCGTTACATATGTACACATCATCGATTGGACACTGATTCCACCGATTTGAATATCCCCTAGTATAGAGTTAGTGTAAATTGTGTTGACTGACATCTGTGGATGCGGAAACCGGTTGGAAGAATCCGACCGGATTCCTTAATATTTGTATGTACTGTTTGTTGTATAGTATTTATATATACGACATGAACCTAAATAACATTATTAGGAATTATAGTCTGATAGGCTAGTTAATATTTAGTTTTAAACCAACAAATTATAATAGGATATGTAATTAGTATTTAGTTATAAACTTGATATTGATTTAATAAGAACCTGACTTAGAAACAGAGTTTATCAAATGAAATGTGAATATGGCAGCGTATTGCAGTAGTTATAAAAGAGAATATAGCAGCGTATTGTAGTAGCTATAAAAGAGAATACAACAGCGTATTGCAGTAGTTATAAAAGAGAATATAGCAGCGTATTGCAGTAGCTATAAAAGAGAATACAACAGTGTATTGCAGTAGTTATAAAAGAGAATATAACAGTGTATTGCATTAGTTATAAAGGAAAAAATAGCAGCATTAGTTAAAATATAACGGATTTAAAGTAAGTCGATAAGTTATAATGTTTTAAAAAAAGATATACTGAGCATGATAAGGAAGGGGATATAGTTTTAAAGAAATTAGAACCCGTTGTACGTTGGTTGAGTTGAGTAACTTTCGAGGCATCAATCTAATGTTGGTTTCAGCCTTCGGGGTTGATACTTAGAAATTTATTCACTTAACGATTTATAACGAGGAACTAATAGAGTAGAAATGAAGGGAAGTAAGGAAGAGTTTATAGAATTATGGGAAACTAGAAAGTTAGTATTAAATAATAGGGCCAGTGTTTGTGAATGGATGTTTGTTTTTACTTCGATAGTTAAATAACCGACTATCGAAGTGTTTGACCATCGTTGTCAATACGGAGAGACCGGTTGGATTTATTATTCGGAAACCACTCCGTATAGGCATAAACGCTACGAAATAGATATGCTGAAGATAATTGAAGACGGAGTTAAATGCCAGGGTCGTCCAGTTCCCGAATGGTACTTTCTGTTTGTCCAGTCCCAGGACAACTTGTATGGACGAGTGTCTGACAGAGTATTTCCAACGGTCATGCCGTTGATTTTACGAATATACCAAGTTGGTGGGGAGAAGGTAAATTCTCTTTATTCTACACCTAGTGTGCATTTGTGTAATCAATATGTGATTACGGATTTGACGATGTGACATTCAAAGTGAATGGTGATCAGATGTTCTGAAGATAGACGTAGCCTCTAGCCTCACAACCAGGAAGTAACAAAAGTTGGGCTAGGCAGCATGGCTAGTTGGGTCATCCCCAAGCAGGGTGTATTGTCACCGATCTAGAGAAAATTCATATTTATACTTCTTTTCGATTCTGTATCTTCGGATGACGGTTGGATGGCCTACAACCGTGGTGGCAATATATTCGCGACACTCAAGCTAAATGAGTGAGCGGTCATGTGTGGCCGGGTTGCAAGACGTTCTTGTTGAACCCTGAGTGTATCCCCTCTAGAGTACACTATTCAAAAGGTACTCCCATACCTTGTTTGTTGGAATCCATTCTCCAATAAGCGCCCTGCGGTTTATGATTTTATAACATATATATGTGGAACGTGAGATGCAAGCGTTCTGCTACTTGGATATTTATGTGCTTAGACATTATCATAATATCACTGGTTTTGACATCAAAGTATTTTGGATTATAGTAAGATAAAAACCGTCCATGTTTATGTGTGGGCTGGTCTTACTATTATCTTCTTGTTTGGAAAGAATTTTCAAAGTTAAACAGTATGGTTGGAATTTACTCACACCAGTCCCATGACTGACCCAGAGTTTATTTGTTTGTGTTTTCCCTAAACTCTTGGGTGCCCAAATTTGTACGGGCAGTCAAGTGTTTCAGGATTTTGCAGATTCATTTGGAGGAGCTAAAAGCAGGATGCTCCACTATTAGTTATTGAGAGATTATTTCCGTTGTGATGCATACCATGTATTATACTCTGATATGGTATGTATTTCAAACTTGTTATATAATAAAGATTATTATTCCGCTGCGAATTTCGTGTTACTCTGATTCTGTTCAGTTGTGATCCTCTTCTTCTATTCTATTAGTTCTATCTTTTCTTTCTCACCCTCTAATTTCTTTCTATTAATGTTCCGGTATTTTCGATGCTCGAGAAATTGACAGTGTATTTATGTTGATTTTCTGGGTCGAAAATCCCAGACGTTACAGTTATTGTTCTCACACCAGTCATATGACTGACTTGGATTTTATTGTTTTAACCTAAACTCTGGGTGCCCCTATTTTCGACACGGGCAGCTAGTAGTTTTGGTTTTGCAGATTTATATTCACAGGATCCTGATTTACAGTTGGAACGATACTCGGAAAGCTCTGTATCTGTATATTACTTTCAGTTGTGTTTTGTATCATTTTTCCGCTGCTAGGTAAATTATTGTAATCTCTGATATTCTTTGTTGTATAATATTTATTCATACTCTGTATATTCTTGTATTCTGATGGCATTGTTGTAATAAACAATGAAATGTTCTTCTGTTTGCGTTCTATTTTGTCGTGTTCTCAAGGTAATCCGTGCTTTCCTTACCGGGGAAGTTACGGGCTATCACAATCTCGCGCCTCGAGGGTAGACCCCGAACCTCATCAAAGATACACGACCAGATTTCAAATCATCGATGAATGCGTCAGGAGATTCTAGGTAGCTAAGCATCTCTGAACCCCTAGGGTCACAATAAATATCAAGGGTCTTTCCACAACGAGTCAACAGTCTAACTGCCCTCTTTTCACAGTCTTGGATGGCACCATGCCTGGCTAGCCAATCCATCCCTAGAATCAAGCCATAGCCCATGAAACCAAGAACGAAGGCGTTGCATTCAAACCCAACGCCCAAGATAAACACTCTCAAAACCCGATAAACCAAAGATAAGTGAGTCGAACCACCAATAAGATTTGAGACTATAATGGGATCCATAACTAGACTAGTATTTAGGTGCAGTGTTTCAACTACCGAAGCAGATACAAACGATTGTGAAGCGCATGTGTCAAACAAAGTTCGAACAGGATGACTAAAATAGGAAAATCAAACTTTCAACAGAAATGCTTCTATCCCTCTCTTGTCCTGGTGCCATGAGAGCATGAACCTGTCCTCCAGAAGTCGGTCTTGTCCCATGTCCATTCCCTTGTCCTTACCTCCTTGAGTAATGTTAAATCATATGTCCTGCCTCGCCGCAATGGTAACAACCATGCTTCTTCTTCTTCCTACAGTCCTTAATTATATGGCCTGTTATACCAAAATAAAGACACCTTCTTTTATTACGGGGGTTAATTATTCTTTCCACTTTCTCCTTTACCTTCTTCGTGGATTAAATCCATATCAACAAATTCCTCATCCTTGGGTTGTGTTCCTCATCCTAAACTTCCTTATCGACCAAGCATCTAGCTGATCTTTCCTTCCATTGTCTATCTCCAAGATACCGAATGAGTCCTTCATTTCCTTAAGCCAATTTATAGCCTTGACAAACGTCTCAGTCCCATGAAAAGGCTTTCCTCCCATCGCACCGAATTCCTTCCATATCTTAGGAAAGGCATCTGAACGCAGAGAAAGAGACCCAAGAAGGAAAAAGGAAGAGATTCGGAACAAAGAATCGAATGATAGATATATGGATTTTGGGGATTATGTTTTTCATAGTAAATCTTTCTCTTGTAAACTCCTTCTTTGAAACATGTTTTTGAAAATAATACTTTTGAAAACAGTTTTCAAAATCTTTTATCTGTTATGGTGACCTTTAGCTCTGATACCAACTGTAACACCTCATGTCCGTTAATGTCACTCACAAAGGGAATGCATTATGTTTCGTTGAGTATTATAAGTAAAAAGAACGGAATATTACAAGACAGAAGAAGTAGTACTTGAAAATTTTGTAATTTTATTGCAGCGGAAAGAGAAACAAGTTTGATTGCATTTTAAATACCAAGATCAAGTACACAATATCAATCTTGTACAAAACCTTCAGAGTACATAATTTTAAAGTCATAATCCCCAACAAAAAAATTCCATATGCAGAATCAAAGCCAAGCAATACACCTTTCAACTTCAAGCCGGAAGAAAGAGATATCTAAATTAAGCTTGAGTATTTCCTCCCTAAGAACCTGGGGGGAAACGGAAGAAAAGAGGTGAAACAAACTAGTTCAGACATAAGTATGGTGAGTCCAGTGACTTTAACAATATAATCATTAAAGTAACAGGATAAGAACATAAACTGGAAAGCAAGAAATGACTGTAGAATAAACAGGCATGACAAAGAAGACAAGATGAACAAGATAATTACTACACAGCACCAATGCTAGTAACACCGCATCATTACTAGTTACACCACACCTTTAGTAGTCCCATACTAAAAGTTGATCCTTCTTATTAATCATTATAATGGTAGTTTCGTGTACTCCTAGCTGCTATCGTAGGTCCCCCTTTTTGCTCCTACCCCCACGAGTTGTACCCACTAACTTCCTCGTTCGATCGACTCCCTAACTCACATGTATTTATTACTTGTGTCATTCGGCCACGCTTGTATGTATTCATTACTTGTGTCATTCGGCCTCGCTTGTATGTAGATACCTGTGTTGGCCCCACCAAGGGGTGTATCAATTCCCATGATGGCAACCCGACACGATTCAAGTTGCACAGTGTATGCTACTGATGCCCAGTGCCTTTTTTTTCCACTCCGGAGCATGTGCACTCCCATACCCGGTCGGAGCGTACACTGTTGCACGACCTGCCGCTATTTTGACCACTTATAATCAGCCCAGTAATCGTGCCCTACCCTGCCTAACTCAGGGTGCCATGATACATCTACGTGAGTTACTGCTGAAATGGGTCCACATTACTAGGGTTTCCTAATCAACATGTTATAATGGTTAAGTGTTCTCAATTTAACTTAACCCCACCCATTTGCTTAATTAACATGTTGTACTGGTTAAGTGTTGCATATTCATATGTTACTTAACCTTCTCACTGATTCATGCATGTTTATTTAACAATTAAGTTTGTGGGCCTATATATACTAATATTACCCAATTACCCAAGATTTACTTAACCCTTCCCCTTATCAAGTACAAATGTATAATTGGTTAAGCTTGCCTTAGCACTATCCACTTTGTTCATGTAATATTGGTTAAGTTATCTTCTTGTCCATGTCAACTTAACCCACCCATCTAAGATGTTGTATTGGTTAAGTTTCGCATGTTCATATGTTACTTCACCTTTCCATTCTTAGCATGTCTGTTCCTTATCTTTAATTTATTCGTTAAAGCACCAACCTCTCACATTAGAACTGTTGTTTGCAGTTGCTGGATGTGTCGGGCGGTTCTGGGCAGACTTCTACTGCAAACTCATTTTAACCTCGGGTTTTTGGGCTTAATGCTTAACCTCTCACATTAGATCTATGTTGTTGCGGTCGCTGGATGTGCTGGGCGGTTACGGGCAGTCTTACACCGCAACTCAATTTAAACTCGAGTTAGGCACGTTCATCTTTTAGCTAATTTACATATTTACCATTCATGTCCAAGTTTATTTGTAAATTACCCATAATTGTGTTCAATTCAAGTTATGCCACATTTTCTAGTTATGCCCAAAATAAATTATATGATTACAACCCCTTTTTATGCCAATTACATAATATTCCACTTTTTCTCGAACTATTCCCCAACATTCCCACGTCGTTCGTACATATAGTTCATGTGATACGTTAGGCTCGCAATTATCCCAACTCATAAAAAAGGAAAAAGGGAAGAAACACATGACATCATAACTGGCATATACAATATAGATCTACAACGGCATAAATCTAGTAAACATATAACAATAGATCCAATCAACATACTGAGTGCGAACTAGCATGGATCTAAACATAAACTTGCACGGATTTAAATATATGAACATATGATTCGAAATATATGGACTAATATGGATCTAATCATATAAACATGTAGATCTAAACATATGAACATATAGTTCTAAACATATGGACTGGTATGGATCTAATCATATAAACATGTAGATCTAAACATATGAACATACAGTTCTAAACATATGGACTGATATGGATCTAATCATATAAACATGTAGATCTAAACATATGAACATATAGTTCTAAACATATGGAATGATATGGATCTAATCATATAAACATGTAGATCTATACATATGAATATATAAAATATGATCTTACATGTATGAACATGACTTGCATATAATCTTTCAACTTGCATAGATCGAGAAAACTTGCATACATAACTTGCATATGTAATTAGGAATATGAATTAATATAGAACATAACTTGCATATAACAAATCAAATCAAGCATAAATCAAAACATAGTTTGCAAAGACATAAACTTTATATGATTTACAAACATTTTCATACAGTCCAATTCATAACTCATCACAATTACGTTTAAACAATTATCTTGTGAAAGTGACTGCACTCAAAGAAAATGGACCGTGAATTCTAGGATCTGATTTTTGAAGTTGCTAAGCTAATCCGTTGATGTAGGCGTTGATTCGTTCATTGTTGTTATAGAATTCCTTTTCGCAATTCCTAGGCTGTGAATCTTTATCTCTTATCTCTTTATCTTTAATCTAGAATTTGATTTGTTATGGTGGCGGCAAGTTAGTTTGTAGATGAACGGCCTGACGACATCATAGTTTAGGGTTGTGAGGTTAGGGTTTAGGTTTAGAGATGTCTATATAGATTCTTAGGATTAATATAGGCCTTTAGATTAACTTATGATTCATCTAAGCCATCCAAATCATCATGACACAAATACACCTCACCAGAACAATCAAATAAAGCCACATCAGCCCTAATACAAGAAAAATCGTCACCCAACCAACCAGAAAAACCCACGTTCAAAAAAGCAATCTTTGACCAACAAAAATGTGCCACGTATGCCACATGATGCGCCGCAATAGGGTGTTGACACCTACACATCATATATATATATATATATATATATATATATATATATATATATATTTCTTTTTAGCTATCTTCCCAATTAACCATTTTCACACTAAACCACTTTTTGAACTGCGTTCACACTAAGCCACTTTTTAGCCATTCCCTTAAAGCAAAAATATGGCGCTGGCAGGGATCAAACTCTGTTCCTTTTGTATGCAAGTCACATGTTCTAACCAAATGAGCTACTAAGTCATTTACTTACAAACCTTAGAACAATGCTTAACATTATTCTTTTCTCATTCCTCTTTTTCATGTTTTGCTGCAATATTTAATTTAAAGATATCTTTTTCATCCTAAATCGGTTTTATGCAAACCATAGGTCTAAACTGACTAGAAAATCGCCACGAACGCAATGACGCTAATTTCGTTACCAAACTCCTGAAGCTCTTCAAATTTTTCTTTTTATTTCTTTTTTTCTATTTAATTGTTCGCATGCGTTTCTTTGCATTTCATGTATTGCAATTAATTTTTCCTTCATTTCACTGCATGAACTTATAACATGAAATATTTATTGTCATTATTTATTTTTTCTCTTAAATATATCTACGTATATAATTTATATACTTATTTCCACATTTTTAATTTCATTAAAAATGCGGGGTGTTACATATTGGATTCAGGGCACTAATCATATATCCCATTAAGGAGGTCAACTGAATCAGTAGGCCACCTGATTTTCGCATTAGTATTGGGACATATACATACACCTCAGCATATACTCATATAAGAATTAGAAATCTTTTAAGGAAAATGGATGTTAGTGGATGATGGATGAATAGATAGATGATGGATGGTAGGATACATTCTTCTTAACTTGAAGATTTCGGGGACGAAATCATTTAAGGAGGGGAGAATGTAACGCCCCTTAATTTTAAAATATTAAAATTAATAAATTAAAGAATACTTAATTTTTAGAAGAAGAATTAAGGGAAACGGGCTGCGCCATTGCGTTCGTCTCAGAATTCTGCTTGGGATAGAGTCCGGGTTTGCGTAAATCGGATTTCGTATAGAGAAGTTATAATCCTTAGAAGTTTGTATATGCATAAGGAAGAATATATATATACAATAATTCCAGAACCTTCAAAAACAGTTCAAAAATCAAAATCTGACCAAAGTGGGCTGAGCGGGAAAATTCCCGCTCGTGGGTGTCGACCCCCTAGGCGGTGTCGACATGGGTGTCGACCCCCCTTAGGGGGTGTCGACGGGCGAGTCGACCCCCTATAGGGGTGTTAAGCCCCCCCCCCCTCGGGCAGATCTGGGCAGAATTCGTTTTATGTACCTAGACTTGATTCTGGGTCTGGTTCAGTGGTTCTAGGGTATAAATATGGTCCCCTATTCTCCTATTTTCTTCATTGGAGATCACGGAGGCCATATGCTGTCTGGTTTCAAACTGAAAAAGAATCAAATTCTGCAACAACGGTTTAGCTAATCAATTTCAAAATTCAAATCTATTCTCTCTCAATTCTCTAAACCTAATGCTGTGAGTTTCTAGTCACCTTTAGGTTTAAATAAATAATAGAAAATTGTGAAAGAATATAAACTGGATTTGTTGTAAAGTATGAATCTATGCCAGTATTAAATCTTGTACTATGTAGATCTTGATAGATGTATTTCTCTAGATCTGATATAATTGTGGTTATTCCATGATGTTGCCTATTTAGATCATGATAGATCTAATTCTCTAGATCTGATGCAATTGAGGCTATACTATGATATTGCCTTTATGGTTGTAACTACGTTGTGGTAAATGTAAATCTATTAATCTTGATAGTTGCAACATTGGTTAGATCTAATTTTGTATGTAAATCGCCTTTCATGTTGTGATCGACTTGGATATGTTGTATGTTGGACATATTTAGATCTAAACATGCTACTATTATATTTTATGTTAGATCCACTTTATGATCATGTTTTATGCTAGATCCATATCTTATGCTATGATAGATCTATTTCTCGAGATCCAATTCAATTGTAATTGTTCTAGTATGTTATTTTTGTTTCATTTGGATAGATCTAATCATTTATGTGAATCATGAACATATGCCACCTTGAATTGATTAGGATTGGGTCCACACCTTTATCTTAATTGTAACCTCTATGATGTGGATTTGGTAGATCTATTTATAAACCTGTAGATATAAACCATTATTTAGATCTGATTTAATCTATTAGATCTAAAGCATGTGGACAATTTATGTAGATCTAAAGCAATATTTATGTTTGATCCCGTTATGATGATGATTACATGTTCATGACAATATGTATGTTCACCTTGATATGATGTTAATTACATGTCCATTCACTTTGTTATCATGTTAGTATGTTTATGCAAAAATATGTTGAAACTATCACATCTATCATATTCCCTTTTTCATTGGTATGGCTAGACTACTTATTAGCCTAGATGCCGCCAAAATACGTGCGAATATGTTAGTGAAGGAAATGGGGGAAAAGATATTTATAATTGGCATGTAATCTTTAAATGAATGTAATTCAAATTATCAGTAAAATAGGAATTGATACCAATAAAAGGAAAGGATTAATTAATAAATTAATTTATCAAAAATGGAATGTTTAGTAATTACAATTAGGAATTGTAATTGTACTTATGATACGAGGTTATGTTAGTTTAGTGGTGGAAGTCTGCGCGGACCTGACCGGCATTTCCAGCAGCCACTAATGTTGAACATACTGTGAGAGGTCTAAGTATGTAAATACGAATCGGGCAAATAAGACTGTCCAGACCCAACTGGCATATCCAGCGTCCACATGTTGTAGGCATAATGTGGGAGGTCTAGCACAATATAACCATAAATGGACATGGTAATTAATTGGACTAATTAACCTAAGTTAATCCATAGGGATTGTATGAACTTAAATTTTAGTTGGGGGTTAAGTAAACTTGGCTGAATAAAAGGGGAGGGTTAAGTAAATCTTGGGTAGGTGGTTAATATTAGTATATATAGACCCACAAACTTAACTGTTAAATAAACATGCTTGAATCAGTGGGAGGGTTAAGTAAATCTTGGGTAAGTGGGTAATATTAGTATATATAGGCCCAAAAACTTAACCCGATAAGGTTATGTAATTAGAGACAACTTTTAGGTAAACATAACCTTTAACATCACACCTCCGTTAAGGTCACTCACAAAGGGAATGCATTAACTTCGGTGGAGCGTCAAAAGTGTATAGAACAGATAAATTACAAAACTGACAAAATTTAAATAGCGGAAAATAAATAAAACTTTACTTCATTAAGGAAACAATAGCTTGGTAAAACAGCTTGTACAAAGATTGTTTGCCAATACCCATTACAACAAAGCAACTGTTTTGTTTAACAAAATAAAGAATCATAAAATGACAATAATATTCCCCAATAAAACTCGAGCCAGCCATAGCAGTGGAAAGGAGAGTCCAAAATAATACATCGACTATCTTCGAGCTTGGAAGGAAAACTGAGCTAAGTGGTTATATTCCATCCCTGTGAACCTGGGGGGAAACGGAAAAAAATAAAGAGAAACAAAACAAGGTCAGACAAAAAGCCTGGTAAGTCCAGTGACTTTCAGCATGTGAATAGGTAAAAGTATCAAGACATGAATAAACTGGATACCAGACCATAACCATGATAATAAGTATAGTAAGACAACAAATGATGATTGTTAGATATGATGAGGTAAGATACACTGAATGTGCTTCTGCTCTTTCTCTAACGTCCTATTTTCTCTGCACCACCCAACTAGCATCCTAACTAGTGTCTTTTACAGAACGATTCGTATTCCCTACTAGCGTCCCAACTAGTATCCTGTATAAAAGACCTGTATCCCCTACTAGTGTCCCAACTAGTATCCTATGTTATATAATATGGTGACCCCAATCCCACAATTGTGGTAGCCTTTAGGTGTACATCTAGTATGAGGATCTTACCTCAATCAGCCTAATTGCCATGAAGATGTTATGTAACACCTTACCTCCTTTAAGGTCACTCACAAAGTGAATGCCTTAATTTCGGTGGAGCTTTTTAGGTAAAAGATGCAGATATATTACAAAACAGACAAATAAACCAGCAGGAAATAAAGTCATTTTATAAACAATGTGGTTCAGTCAAGCATTTACAACAATTGTCTCAATAATACTTAAAAGTAATACATAAAACTTCTATCTTAATTCAAAAACTTCCAAGTATAAAAGAAGCATAAAAATAACAATGATATTCCCCAATAAAGCATGAACCAGCCATAGTAGTGGAAGAGAGAGTCCAAAGCAATATATCGATTATCTTCGAGCTTGGAAAGAAAGCTGAGCTAACAGGTAACATCTCCTCCCTATGAACCTAGGGGTGGAAATGGAAGAAAAGAGGCGAAACAAACTAGGTCAGACATAATCTGGTAAGTCCAGAGACTTTCAGCATGTAAATAGGCGAAAGCATCATGACATTAATAAACTGAATATAAGATAATATCATGATAACAAGGATAACAAGATAACATACGATTAGAATAGATATGATAAGGCAAGATAAACTGAATGCGCTTCTACTCTTTCTCTATTTCGCTACTACCCTGTTATTCTGATTTCTATATCTCTGCACCACCTAATTAGTGTCCCAACTAGTAATCTGTATAAAATGATAATATGATAACGTGATCCCAATCCCCGCAATTGTGGTAGCCTTCAGGTGTACATCTATTATGAGGATTCCACCTCAATCTGCCTAATTGCCATGGATATGTTAGATGTACCCTTACTACCTTATCGATCGGCTCCCTACTTGTATTAATTTTCCTTGTTCCTATGTCAATCGGCCCTTACTTGCGTGTAGATACCCTGTGCTGGTCCCACCATAAGGTGTATCGATCCCAATGATAGCAACCCGACATGAATCAAGATGCACAGTGTATAACTACTGGTACCCAGTGCCTGCTTTTTCCACTCTAGAGCAAATTCACGCCAGTAATCTGTCGGAACCTACACTAATGTACCCCCTGCAGCTAATTTTGATCGCTTATAGTTAGCCCAGTAATCGTGCCCCACCCTGCCTAGTTTTAGGGTACCTTAATACATCTACTTGGGTTACTGCTAAAATGGGTCCCCGTTACTAGGGTTTTCTCCTGGTTAAGTTTATGGGCCTATATTTACTAATATTACCCACCAACCCGATATGTACATAACCCTCCCACTGATTCAAGCATGTTTATTTAATGGTTAAGTTTGTGGGCCTATATTTACTAATATTACCCACCAACCCGATATGTAGTTAACCCTCCCACTGATTCAAGCATGTTTATTTAATTGTTAGTGTTGTCCATTCATGTTAACTTAACCCACCTACTCATCATGTCATGTTCGTTAACTGTTTCTTACTAACTTAACCCTTTTTACTCGTCATGTTGGATTGGTTAAGTGTCATCAATCAATTCAAGTTAACTTAACCCACCGACTTGTCATGTTACATTGGTTAAGTGTTGCATTCTTGTGTTAACTTAACCCTACCACAAATCATGTTATATTGGTTAAGTGTTTCCCTCTCGTGTCAACTTAACCCTTCCCATTCATCATGTTATATTGGTTAAGTGTTGCCTTCTTGTTTTAACTTAATCCTACCATGCATCCTGTTATATTGGTTAAGTGTTGCGTTCTTGTGTTAACTTATCCTTACCCATTCATCATGTCATATTGGTTAAGTATTTCTTATTAACTTAACCCTATTCACTTGTTTAATTAACATGTTGTATTGGTTAAGTGTTGCCTAAGTTAACTGTACCCTACCATTCAGTTATTAGCATGTCTTCCTTATTAGCATTAATTCATTCATTAATGCCCTAACCTCTCACATTAGAACTGTTGTTCGCGGTTGCTGGATGTGCCAGGCGGTTCCGGGCAGACTTCTGCTGAAAACTCATTTTAACCTCGGGTTTTTGGCCTAAATGCGCTAACCTCTCACATTAGATCTGTATTGTTGTGATTACTGGCGGTTCCGGGCGGTTCCGGGTAGTTTTACACCGCAACTCAATCTAACCTCGGGTTAGGCATGTTTATCTATTAGCATATTTACCATACATGTCCAAGTCTAGATTTTATACGCTAATTATCCCAAATTCACAAAAACTAGTCATATTCCAATTCTCAAGTTATACCCCAACAATGCTAATTGCAAGTTATGCTCCACAAATTCAAATTCAAGTTATTACTCAAAATAGTGTACACCCAATCTTCCCAAAATTGTGATAATAGTAATGCCCCAAAATCACAATACACATTATGCTTGGCGTCCTAACCAATAGTCGTGCCCAGTCAAGATTAATATTCCAATTTACAGTTTGCGCCCAATCAAGATTTAATATTTCAATTTACCCCAAGTTCGCAACAATAACAATTATGCCACAAAACTTGATTTATATGCCAATTAACCCAAACTTGCAGTTATAATGATAATAATGCCCCAATATCAATTTCAAGTTATACCCAAATCTCAATTACAAGTTATGCCCAAACCTCCATTACAAACTACTCCCAAATTTCAATTACAAGTTACGCCGAATAGTACATAAAACAGATTAGGCACAGTTCCCCTGTATTCCAATCGTATGTATAACAAGATTTCGTCTAGGTTCGAGACAACCTAGATCCATAATAAAAGAGAAAGAAGAAGGAAACATAAAAGATTAGGCATAAAATAGCCATATGACGCTAGATTTGATAATAGCAACATCAGGAACAAAAAAGAAGTATAGATCTGAATAAAAATACATCGTAGGCATAAATCTGATAGATTAGATTTGAATAACATCGCAAGCTCAAATCTGATAAAATAGTTTATGTAACACCCCGCGAATTCTATAACTGTGAAATTCACAAATTAAAATCAATTTCAAATTAAAGCACTAAGGGAAACGGGATACGCCATTGCGTTCGTCTCGGAAAAATACGCGAAATAGAGTCCGAGTTTTCGAAAAACGCAGTCCGTATGAAGAAGATATGGTCTTCGGAAGTTTCTGAATTAAGTTTAAAATTCAAACAGAATAAAACAGTTTAAAATTCCAAAATCGGGCCCAATGGGCCAGGGCGGAAAAACACCCACCTAACGCACCCAGGTCGACTGGGCTGTCGACCTGGTCTAACCAGGTCGACAGGGCTGTCGACAGGCATGTCGACCTGGTCCAGAGCCAGGTCGAACCCAGTCCAACCTGGCTGGCCTATTCTATGTTGGTCGATTTTCTGTAGTCTGCTTTGTCATTAGGGCTAGGTGGCAGGCTCTAATTGGTCTCTCCTTAGGATGAATGGCTATGATCAACATCAATGGTCCTAATCAGTTCATTACCCCTATAAAAATGACCCTAGACTCAACCCTAATCTATTCATTCAAAAATAAGAACAAAGCCGCCATGTTGCTGAGGAACGACTAGGGGTAGCCACCAATTGGAGAGAGGATTAGGAGGCAAATTCTAAAGCATAAAGCAACCTAAACAAATCAAATCAACGAGGAATCGCATCTTCAAATCCCTAAATTTGAGAATTCGCCACACCATTGTAAGTAGAGTATTATTTTGGTATGAACAAATAATTGTGTTGGTTTGTATACTTGAATTGTGGCGATAAAGTAATTTATAATTTGTGCGTTACTATGATTCTTATCGATTTGGAATATTGTATACGTTTGGATATTCTCGAATTATGTTATTCAGTTATGAAAAACTACATGCGGTAGTTTTATGCAAGTATACGTTTGGAATATTCGCAAATTATGTAATCCTTGTTGAAGCTACATGTATGTAGTTGTTTAATTGAAATTCATGCAAGTTTGGGGTTTTGCTACTATGCCATCATAATGTGTATTTTTATACAAACATCATTTTTGTGAAGTAATTGGAATAAGTTTGGGTTATCATAGTCCATATGAAATTATGTTGGAAATTTGGCATCATGATCTATGTATTAAGTCATGCTTTTGTACTAGAAAACCTATTTGCAAACTTATGAATATGACTAGGCTATAATTGATATTTTGCATAATTAAGTCTATATTGTTTACAAGAATTATATGATGACATATGTGGTACATAGCTAGGTTAGATTCAAAATCCCTTTTTGCAAGTTTGCATGACTAAAGTAAAAATCATGATTTCATGTTAGAAATATTTATGCCATAGTTATGTGAACAAATTTAACTATACTTTTGTATTAGTCACAAAAGTAGACACCTTTGTAAACATGTAGTAGTCTTATGAACATGATTTGCTTATGTTTGACATTATGCCTGAATAAAAATATAGGTTTATGTGATATTCTTAACTTAACTACAAGTTTACATGCCTTGATTCATGTCACTTATGCTTTATGACCAAAGTATATGTCACTACTATGCAAGTACACCAGTTTCTATTTTGTATTTCCAACGTCATATTGCAAGTTCATGCGTTCACATTCCCCTTTTTGTGTATGTAATCTCGCTTTAAGCCTCCCCTTTCCGCATGGCTAAGTTGGGCTTTAAAAGGCTAAGCCCAACATATATATAATAAACGGACGAGTTAAACGGGGGAAAATAACGTTGGGTTAAAATTACTAATGAATGAAAATATAAAATAGAAGGGCCCAAATTCAAGTATGGGTTGGGCCCATGATTGTTGTAACCTTTACACCATTAACTTAATAATGGGCCGCAAATATTTACATATAAGAAAATAAAGAAGAAAGAAAATATGTAAATGTAGAACATACGATGTGTTTAACCCGAGGTTGGATTGAGTTGTGATGTAAACCTGCCCGGAACCGCCCGGCTGTCCAGTAGTCACAACAATACCTATCCAATGTGGGAGGTTAAACATGGAGCCCAATAAGGACCCGAGGTTAGACTGAGTTGTGGCGTAAGACTGCCCGGAACCAACCGACAACAGGCAGCCACAACAATACCTGTCTAATGTGAGAGGTCAGGGCCTTAATAAGACAATTAAGGCTGAGTCAGGATTGTTAGGATTAAGTGAACTAAAGACTTAATCAAAATGGAACATGCTAAACTAAACGGACTGGTGGGGGTTAGGTTAGAAAACACTTAACCAACTTATCATGTTGGCTAGAGATAGAAAACCTAGTAACGGGGGACCCTTTTCAGCAGTAACCCTAGAAGGTGTATCAGGATACCCTGAAACTAGGCAGGGTGGGGCACGATTACTGGGTTGATTGTAAGAGGTCAAATCGACGGCTGTGGTGTAGCAGTGTAGGTTCTAACGGGGTGCGGGCGTGCACACACTCCGGCGCAGAAAAATAAGGCACTGGACACCAGTAGCATACCTGTGCATTCTAAGGTTGTGTCGGGCCGCCGCCATGGGACTTGATACACCCCATGGTGGGACCAGCATAGGTAACCACAACATCGGGGGCCGTAAGACACATGTAACTATGCGAGTAGGAGCCGATCATCATTGAATGGATCACATCACCCTGATTATGGGGTGCCAATTGGAAACTAGTTTATATGGGTTCAGAGATTAACATGGGGTACGATAGCATATTCGACCTTAGACAACTTAACCAAGTTTATAGTGCTTTCCCACTTCTTGTTTATACTTATCATACCCAGTTCTTTATTCATAGACAGAATAGTACTAGACTTACTCAGGCTTTATGTCTGACTCTACTTTTCTTTTGTCTTCTTTTCTTCCGTTCCCCCCCCCCCCCCAGGTCCACAGGGAGGGAACACTGCAGCTTGACCAGCCTTAACATCCAGCTTGAAGAAGAGAAATGTATTGCTTGGACCTTTTCGTTTGAAACTATGGCTTTGGACAAACTCTATGGGGCCTTTGCAGTTTATCTATGTTTTATTTATGCTTCTTTAAATAATGTAATCAAGACAGATTATGAAAGAGTTATGTTATGTTTTGGAAAAGATGTAAGACAATTATGGTGATGTTGTTGTAGCACGTATTTGCTTTCATGAAATAAAAGTTTGTTGATTTTCCGCTGTTTACAAATATGTGTTCTTATATCTGTCTTGTATATCTGTGACTTATACTTATAAACCTCCACCAAAATTAGGGCATTCCCTTTGAGAGTGACCCTAACGGAGGTGGGGTGTTTCACTTGGTATCAGAGCATAGGTTTACCAGATAAGATAAAAAGTTTTGAAAAATTATTTTCAAAAAGGAAATTTAAAGAAGCATTTTTAAAAGAAAAATGTTATTTTATTTTAAAAAAAAAAAAATAAAGTCCACTCCCCAAAGCCATAGGTACTATCTCTTATCCTTCGTTTTGAATCTATCCTTTTTGTTTCAGCATGTCCGAAGATCTTAACTTGCCGGAAGGGGTGCCAATACCTGGTTGGTTTAGACGGTTCTTAGAAGCAAGAGCCACTCAGCCAGGTCCTACCATTCCTCCTTCCCCAGCTGCCGGAAATCATCCAGCTGCAGCGGCACCTTTTCCTCCACCTCCTTCTCGGGGAAACACATTTGCTAAGATATGTAAAGATTTTAAAGCTATGGGAGGAAGGGATTTCCATGGAACTGAGTCCTTCGTGGCAGCCATAAATTGGCTGAAAGAAACTGAGGACCTATTCATCATCTTTGAGGTAGAGGATAGACAAAAAGTACAATTGGCGGTGTGGCTATTGAAGGGCGAGGCTTCCTACTGGTGGGAAGTCACTAATGCTGAAAGACCAGTGGAGACATGGGAGGACTTTAGGGAAAGGTTTGAGACTAAATTTCTCTCAGATGCAGAAAGAAGTTTGCAGTTGGAAAAATTCTTATTTCTTAAGCAAGGGGACAAGACAGTCAGAGAGTACGTGAATCAGTTTGATGAGCTGGCTAGGTTTGGGCTGGACCTAGTCAACACCCCGCACAAGAAGGCTCTCTGGTTCGTCAAAGGGTTGAATGAGCCATTACACAGTTTGGCCATGACCCATATACCCATGGGAGCCACGTATGAAAGATTGGTGCAAATGGCATTGCTGAATGAAGAGGATAAGGGCAAGAAGGAGACAAAGGCAGAAAGCTCTCAAGGGAAGAAAGAAGGTTTGCAGCCTAAGAAGACAGACTTTAAGAAGGGCGGGAAAGGCAACAAAGAGAAGAGGAAGTGCAATTTCTGTGGCAAAGTGGGTCACTTAGTAAAGGACTGCCGGAAAAAGAAGGCCAAGGAGAATGGTGGGTGCTTTTCTTGCGGTGAGACAAGCCATAGAGCTAAGGACTGCCCAAAGAAACGAGGACAGGGGCAGAGGGCTGGATCCACCCCAGGGGCACAGGTTCATGTGCTGGAAGCGCCACCTCTGCAACAGCGAGGTATAAATACTTCTATAGAAAGTGTAGTTTATCTTTATGATCACCCCGTTCGCACTTTATTTGATTCTGGCGCATCACACTCCTTTATCTCGTCTGCTTTAGTAGAATCTCTGCACCTAAAAACTAGTATGGTAGAGGACCCCTTAATTGTTTCAAACCTAATTGGGGGCCCAGCTCATTTGTCTATGATCTGTTTGGGGTTGAAAATTTCTATTCTAAGTGTAGAATTTCTATGTAGTGCCTTTGTTTTGGGCTTTTCGGGTTATGGTTTGATTTTGGGTATGGATTGGCTATCCAGTAATGGGGCCATCCTTGATTGTGAGAAAAGGGTTGTTAGGCTCCTAACCCAGCTCGGTAATACTTTGGAAATTTCTTGTAATCCCTCGTATGCGGTTATGCTTAGTTATCTTGAATCGCTAGATGCCTCTGTTGAAAATTTGCAATCAGTTAGAGTGGTCCGGGAATATCCGGATGTCTTCGAAGAGGTGAAGGGCTTGCCTCCGAAGCGGGAAATAGACTTCCGCATATATCTTGTAGATAATGCAAAGCCCGTTGCGTTACCCGTTAGACACATGGCTCCACGGGAAAGGAAAGAGCTCAGTAAACAGATTAAAGAGCTTCTAGAAAAGGGGTTCATTAGGAGGAGCATTTCAGAATGGGGCGCTCCAGTGGTGTTCGCTACAAAGGCGGATGGTTCACTCCGTCTATGTTTTGACTATAGGGAGCTCAACAAGCTAACGAAAAAGAATAGGCACCCTCTCCCTAGAATTGACGATTTATTTGACCAGCTTGTAGGAGCGTCTATTTTCTCCCAACTCGATTTAGCAACCGGTTTTCATCAGCTAAGGGTGGCTGAAGATAGCATCGATAAAACGGCATTCAGAACCCCAGACTGCTTCTTTGAATGGCTTGTCATGCCTTTCGGCTTGACAAATGCACCTGCTTACTTCGTGGACCTGATGAGTAGGGTATTTAGAGATTTCCTCAACAAATTCGTAGTGGTCTTCGTAGATGATATCCTTATCTTCTCAAAAAGTGAAGAGGAACATGCTCAGCACTTAAGGGCAATCATGGAAACTTTGCGAGTCCATCAACTAAAAGCAAAATTCTCCAAATTCCACTTTTGGAGAGAAGAGGTGAGGTTCCTTGGGCACATAGTATCCAAACAAGGGTTAGCAGTGGACCCTGCTAAGGTAGTGGCGGTACAGGATTGGAAGACACCAAGGAATGCAACTGAGGTCCGAAGCTTTCTAGGACTAGCGGGTTTCTATCGAAAGTTTATAAGGGATTTTGCGAAAATCTCAGCTCCGCTCATGAAATTGACCAAGAAGAATCTAGTGTTTAATTGGGACTTGGATTGCGAGTTTGCTTTCCAACGACTAAAAAGGGCTCTTACTACAGCCCCAGTTTTGACGCTGCCAGATGGGAGCAAGATGTTCACTGTTTATACGGATGCATGTGGGACAGGGCTAGGCGCCGTCTTAATGCAAGAAGGAAGGGTGGTAGCTTATGGCGGGAGGCAGTTGAAAGTGCACGAAAAGAACTACCCAACCCACGACCTTGAGTTAGCCGCCATCGTCTTTGCACTCAAGTCTTGGCGACACTATCTCCTAGGTGAGAAGTTCGAACTTTACACTGACCATAAATCGTTGAAATATCTTTTCTCGCAGAAGGATCTTAACTTGAGGCAACAAAGATGGATGGAGTTTCTTGCCTCGTACGATTTCGAAATCTCCTACACTCTGGGCAAAGGCAACGTAGTAGCAGATGCGTTGAGCCGAAAGAAATTGACTCTAAGCCCGTTGTTTGTTGAAAGACAAAGCCTAGAGTTTATAGCCAGTTTCGACTTTAGGCCTTCCTCCGATTTCGTACCAGGCTTGCTAGCATCTCTCGAAGTGCGCCCAACTTTAGTGGATTCAGTAGGGACAGCACAACGCGATGACCCTCAGCTTGTGGAAATAATTGATAGGCTAATTAGGGGTGAGACTTCAAGTCACCTCAACAGATACTCCATCGACGATAAGGGTTTGCTAAGACGAGACGAAAGACTATGCGTCCCACAGACAAAAGATTTAATAAAGAAGGTTCTCGAGGAAGCACATCGCTCCAAGATGACGATACATCCAGGCGGAGATAAAATGTACAAAGATATAAAAAGGACTTTCTTCTGGAACGGCATGAAAAAGGACGTGGCAGAATTCGTTTCTAAGTGTACGGTGTGCCAACAGGTTAAGGCGGAACAGAAAAAGCCTGGCGGACTGCTACATCCTTTGGAGGTCCCGCAATGGAAGTGGGATAGCATCTCAATGGACTTCATCGATGGGCTGCCTAGGTCTAGGAGAGGCAACACTAGCATTTGGGTAATAGTGGATAGGCTTACTAAAAGCGCCCACTTTTTACCTGTCAAAAGTAAAAGAACTGCCTCATCCTTAGCATCACTTTACCTCAAGGAAATCGTTCGACTCCATGGAATACCATCTAGCATTGTTAGTGACCGAGACCCCATCTTCACCAGTGAGTTTTGGCGGAGTCTGCAAGAAGCAGTAGGAACGCAGTTATGCTTGAGCACAGCCTATCATCCCCAAACCGACGGCCAAACAGAGAGAGTGAACAGAGTTTTGGAGGACCTTTTAAGGCTATGCGTCCTTGACTTCGGAGGGACATGGGAAGACCACCTTCCTTTGGTGGAATTTGCCTACAACAACAGCTATCAAGCAACCATCGGAATGGCGCCCTTCGAAGCTTTATATGGAAGACCGTGCCGATCGCCCACTTGTTGGTGGGAATCTACTGATAAGCTCATACTTGGACCAGATATGTTCCAAGAGACTTCAGAGAAAGTAGACTTAATACGAAGAAGGATGAAGACGGCCCAAGACAGACAAAAGTCCTATGCCGACAAGAGAAGGACCAACCTTGAATTTGAGGTTGGAGACAGAGTTTTTCTCAAAGTATCACCGCTAAGGAACGTTGTTCGTTTTGGAACCACAGGAAAACTGGCACCAAGATTCGTAGGGTCATTCCCTATCATTGAGAAAATTGGGAAAATGGCCTATAGATTAGAGCTACCCAAGAAGTTGGCTGGAGTCCACAACGTTTTTCACGTTTCACATCTCCGAAAATGTCTACATGAGTCTGCTGAGGTGGTAGAGCCAAATGTCCTAGAAGAGGCCGAAGTGGAGCGCGAAGCAACCATAAGAAAAGTTCCAACCCGCATATTAGGAACGGAAGTGAAGAAACTACGCAACCGTGAAGTCAAGCTCGTCAAAGTTCAGTGGAGCGACGCCGAGGGAGACGCGACTTGGGAAACTGAAGCTAGAATTCGTACTGCCTAACCTTTTCTGTTCGAGGGTACATCCTTGATCTTTCTTTTTCCTTAAGTTGCGCTTTTATCTATCTTTTTAGGTATATTTCCTCGACCTTATCTTTTAGGTAGAAACCCTTTGGATGGAAACATGTAATTGAAACATGTTATGGATGATGGTTGCAAGTGGTTGCAAGTGATTGCTAGTGGTTGCTCGTGGTTGCATATACACACACAATATAGGGTTTAGATCGGCTCAGTCACTTCATATTGCATATGCATATATGTTTGCATTCGTATATGGTTGAACTCTAACGTGTTGTCATGTGGATGTTGCATTTGTATTGAATGATTGTGCACTCATGTAGAATCAAGAATAGGAAGATTTGCATACATAATGGATTCATGGCACTTACATAATTCGCATTAAGGAGGTCAACTGAATCAGTAGACCGCCTGATTTTGCATTAGATAAGTACATGTACACACACACTTCGCATATGATCATGAAGCATTAGAAGTCTTTTAAGGACAATGGATGCTCGTGTTTGATGGATGAGTAGATGGATGATTGGATGTTAGGATATACATTCCTCCTAACTTGAAGATTTCGGGGAAGAAATCCTTTTAAGTGGGGGAGAATGTAACACCCCGCGAATTCTATAACTGTGAAATTCACAAATTAAAATCAATTTCAAATTAAAGCACTAAGGGAAACGGGATACGCTATTGCGTTCGTCTCGGAAAAATACGCGAAATAGAGTCCGAGTTTTCGAAAAACGGAGTCCGTATGAAGAAGATATGGCCTTCGGAAGTTTCTGAATTAAGTTTAAAATTCAAACAGAATAAAACAGTTTAAAATTCCAAAATCGGGCCCAATGGGCCAGGGCGGAAAAACACCCGCCTAACGCACCCAAGTCGACTGGGCTGTCGACCTGGTCTAACCAGGTCGACAGGGCTGTCGACAGGCATGTCGACCTGGTCCAGAGCCAGGTCGAACCCAGTCCAACCTGGCTGGCCTATTCTATGTTGGTCGATTTTCTGTAGTCTGCTTTGTCATTAGGGCTAGGTGGCAGGCTCTAATTGGTCTCTCCTTAGGATGAATGGCTACGATCAACATCAATGGTCCTAATCAGTTCATTAACCCTATAAAAATGACCCTAGACTCAACCCTAATCTATTCATTCAAAAATAAGAACAAAGCCGCCATGTTGCTGAGGAACGACTAGGGGTAGCCACCAATTGGAGAGAGGATTAGGAGGCAAATTCTAAAGCATAAAGCAACCTAAACAAATCAAATCAACGAGGAATCGCATCTTCAAATCCCTAAATTTGAGAATTCGCCACACCATTGTAAGTAGAGTATTATTTTGGTATGAACAAATAATTGTGTTGGTTTGTATACTTGAATTGTGGCGATAAAGTAATTCATAATTTGTGCGTTACTATGATTCTTATCGATTTGGAATATTGTATACGTTTGGATATTCTCGAATTATGTTATTCATCTATGAAAAACTACATGCGGTAGTTTTATGCAAGTATACGTTTGGAATATTCGCAAATTATGTAATCCTTGTTGAAGCTACATGTATGTAGTTGTTTAATTGAAATTCATGCAAGTTTGGGGTTTTGCTACTATTCCATCATAATGTGTATTTTTATACAAACATCATTTTTGTGAAGTAATTGGAATAAGTTTGGGTTATCATAGTCCATATGAAATTATGTTGGAAATTTGGCATCATGATCTATGTATTAAGTCATGCTTTTGTACTAGAAAACCTATTTGCAAACTTATGAATATGACTAGGCTATAATTGATATTTTGCATAATTAAGTCTATATTGTTTACAAGAATTATATGATGACATATGTGGTACATAGCTAGGTTAGATTCAAAATCCCTTTTTGCAAGTTTGCATGACTAAAGTAAAAATCATGATTTCATGTTAGAAATATTTATGCCATAGTTATGTGAACAAATTTAACTATACTTTTGTATTAGTCACAAAAGTAGACACCTTTGTAAACATGTAGTAGTCTTATGAACATGATTTGCTTATGTTTGACATTATGCCTGAATAAAAATATAGGTTTATGTGATATTCTTAACTTAACTACAAGTTTACATGCTTTGATTCATGTCACTTATGCTTTATGACCAAAGTATATGTCACTACTATGCAAGTACACCAGTTTCTATTTTGTATTTCCAACGTCATATTGCAAGTTCATGCGTTCACATTCCCCTTTTTGTGTATGTAATCTCGCTTTAAGCCTCCCCTTTCCGCATGGCTAAGTTGGGCTTTAAAAGGCTAAGCCCAACATATATATAATAAACGGACGAGTTAAACGGGGGAAAATAACGTTGGGTTAAAATTACTAATGAATGAAAATATAAAATAGAAGGGCCCAAATTCAAGTATGGGTTGGGCCCATGATTGGTGCAACCTTTACACCATTAACTTAATAATGGGCCGCAAATATTTACATATAAGAAAATAAAGAAGAAAGACAAAATATGTAAATGTAGAACATACGATGTGTTTAACCCGAGGTTGGATTGAGTTGTGATGTAAACCTGCCCGGAACCGCCCGGCTGTCCAGTAGTCACAACAATACCTATCCAATGTGGGAGGTTAAACATGGAGCCCAATAAGGACCCGAGGTTAGACTGAGTTGTGGCGTAAGACTGCCCGGAACCAACCGGCAACAGGCAGCCACAACAATACCTGTCTAATGTGAGAGGTCAGGGCCTTAATAAGACAATTAAGGCTGAGTCAGGATTGTTAGGATTAAGTGAACTAAAGACTTAATCAAAATGGAACATGCTAAACTAAACGGACTGGTGGGGGTTAGGTTAGAAAACACTTAACCAACTTAGCATGTTGGCTAGAGATAGAAAACCTAGTAACGGGGGACCCTTTTCAGCAGTAACCCTAGAAGGTGTATCAGGATACCCTGAAACTAGGCAGGGTGGGGCACGATTACTGGGCTGATTGTAAGAGGTCAAATCGACGGCTGTGGTGTAGCAGTGTAGGTTCTAACGGGGTGCGGGCGTGCACACACTCCGGCGCAGAAAAATAAGGCACTGGACACCAGTAGCATACCTGTGCATTCTAAGGTTGTGTCGGGCCGCCGCCATGGGACTTGATACACCCCATGGTGGGACCAGCATAGGTAACTACAACATCGGGGGCCGTAAGACACATGTAACTATGCGAGTAGGAGCCGATCATCATTGAATGGATCACATCACCCTGATTATGGGGTGCCAATTGGAAACTAGTTTATATGGGTTCAGAGATTAACATGGGGTACGATAGCATATTCGACCCTAGACAACTTAACCAAGTTTATAGTGCTTTCCCACTTCTTGTTTATACTTATCATACCCAGTTCTTTATTCATAGACAGAATAGTACTAGACTTACTCAGGCTTTATGTCTGACTCTACTTTTCTTTCGTCTTCTTTTCTTCCGTTCCCCCCCCCCCCCCCAGGTCCACAGGGAGGGAACACTACAGCTTGACCAGCCTTAA
Organism: Allium sativum; assembly: GCA_030737875.1. NCBI lineage: Eukaryota > Viridiplantae > Streptophyta > Magnoliopsida > Asparagales > Amaryllidaceae > Allium > Allium sativum. Next base: position 478,751,930 of record CM060926.1, on the reverse strand, counting down.
CATCCAGCTTGAAGAAGAGAAATGTATTGCTTGGACCTTTTCGTTTGAAACTATGGCTTTGGACAAACTCTATGGGGCCTTTGCAGTTTATCTATGTTTTATTTATGCTTCTTTAAATAATGTAATCAAGACAGATTATGAAAGAGTTATGTTATGTTTTGGAAAAGATGTAAGACAATTATGGTGATGTTGTTGTAGCACGTATTTGCTTTCATGAAATAAAAGTTTGTTGATTTTCCAATGTTTACAAATATGTGTTCTTATATCTGTCTTGTATATCTGTGACTTATACTTATAAACCTCCACCAAAATTAGGGCATTCCCTTTGAGAGTGACCCTAACGGAGATGGGGCGTTTCAGTTTCTAATGACACGCAGGCACAAATCTGATAAAATAGATTTGATTGAGATCACAGGCATAAATTTGATAATATAGATTTGAATAACATCGCAAGCACAAATCTGATAAAATAGATAGGATAAATCTGAAAGGATAATCTCATAATCAGGTATAGCTTGAATTCAGATTATTACATGCCAAGAATTTCAATTAAGAATTCACATCTAAAAGTAACTTGAACTAACAATGCTTAGATTAGGATAAAATAGGTGTGCAGAGGTTGATTCATCTCCAAGGTTGATTGCTGATGAAAATCTTTTAATTTGATTTAGGTTTCTAGAGGCAGCGGCTAAAACGATTGAGGGTTCAACAGCATAGAGGCGTCAGAAGGAATTGTTATGAATTAGGTTAGGTATATGTACTAATTTATAGGTGTAGAGAGTGTTTTAGAGCTTTAGATCACCATAGAAGCCATCAGGTCCGTCCAGCACATCTAAAATTGTCACTGGCCAGATCATGCCGATGGGGTCGACCCGTACAAGGGGGGTCGACACCTATGTCGACCCCGGTGTCGACCCCAAAGAGACTGAGTCGACATAGATGTTGACCCAGTGGGTCTTGGGTCAACACCCCAACCATGGTCGGTTCCGTGTTTCCTCCTCCCGCCTTCGATGTTTTGAATATTTTATTTTAATTCTGGTTTAAACTGAAATCTTCTAACCTCCGTAACTTCTACATACTGTATCCGTTTTATGCAAACTTGTACTCTATCTCAAGTAGAATTCTGAGACGAATGCAATGGCGTAACCCGTTTCACCCAATTCTTCTTTTAAAGATTAATTATTATTTAATTATCTCTTATGTCCTATTTTAAAATTACGAGGTGTTACGTTCCCCCTACTTATTGGATTTCATCCCCGAAATCTTCAAGTCAAGAAGAATGTGTATCCTACCATCCAATAACCATCTACTCAACCATTCAATCACAGGCATCCATTTTCCTTAAAGATTTTCTAATGCTTTATGATCATATGCATAGCGTGTGTATATGTTCTTATCTAATGCAAAATCAGGCGGTCTATTGATTCGGTTGACCTCCTTAATGCAAATTATGTCAGTGCCATGAGTCCGTCATGTATGCAATTATTCCTAATAGTACTTTATAACTTCTACATGAGTGCACATTCATTCATACAATTGCAATCATCCATAGGATAACACATCAAGTTTTAATCCATTAATATAAATACATATATGCATATGCAATATGAAAGTTACTGAGCCAATCTAGTGCCTAATGTGTGTGTATATGCATCCACGAGGACCACTTACAACCGCTTGCTACCATCAACCATAACATGTTTCAAATACATGTTTACGTCCATTGGCTTCTACCTAAGAATCGAAGACGTGACCTAGAGGAAATACATAAAAAGTTAGAAACAAGTATGCATAAAATTTCTAGAAAAAGAGATCAAGGATATACCCTCAAAACGGGTACGATGCGCGCATCTAATCTTCAGTCTTCGAAGTCATATCTTCTTGAGCTTCACTCCATTATGCTCTGACTGTATTAACTTCACGATTTCTTAGCTTCTTAATTTCTGTTTCCAAAATATGAGTTGGACCTCATTTCACTGTCGCCTCTCATTCCACCTCTTCTCCTTCCCGTATACTCGGCACTACAAGTTCTGTTGTGTCATGCTAACATTTCCTCAAAAGGTCTTCCAAAATCCTATTCACCCTTTCTGTCAGAGGATGATAAGCGGTGTTCAAACATAACTGCATACCTACCGCCTTTTGAATATCACCTTTTCCTCTTGCATCGAAAAAAAACGGCTCCAAGCCCTATCCCGCAAGCATTGGTACGGTTTGCTCCCATCTAGAAATATCAAATTTGGAGCTGATATCTTCGCAAAGTCCTTAACGAACTTCCTATAGCAGCCCGCCAACCCTGTGAAACTTTTTACTTCCATTGCTTTTCTAGGAACCTTCCAATCTTGCACCGCAACTACTTTTGCGGGATCTACTATTATCCCTTCCTTGGATATCACATGTCTTAGAAACCTTACTTCTTCTCTCCAAAAATGAAATTTGGAGAACCTAGCCTTAACCTGATGCACTTCGAGGGTGTCCGAGACTTCCCTTAGATGCAAAGCATGTTCTTCCTCACTCTTAGAGAAAACCAAAATACCATCTATGCACAAGCAAAGTGAACCATCCGCCTTTGTAGCGAAAACAATTGGAGCACCCCATTTAGAAATACTTCGCCTTATGAACCCTTTCTCAAGTTACTCTTTTACTTGTTTACTGAGCCCTTCCTTTCCCTTGGAGTCATGTGTTGTACAAGTAATGCAACTGGCTTTGTATTGTTAACTAGATATATGCGGAAGTCTATCTCGCGTTTTAGGGGGCAAACCCCTAGCCTAATCAAAACATATGCGTACTCATGGACTATTCCAATGGATCGCTAATCATCGATAGATGCATCAAGTGATTATAGGTAGCTAAGACAAACTGATCCCTTAGGATCACATGAAATCTCGAGGGTATTACCGAGGTAAGTCAAAAGTCTAACTACCCCCATTTCACAATTACTAGCTAACCAATCCATGCCTAAAATCAACCCATAGCCCATGAAACCAAAAACATAAGCATTACACTTAAACTCAATACTTAATATAGCTATTCTCAAATCCTTACAAACCAATGATAAATGAGCCGAATCCCCAATTGAATTGGAGTCAATAAAAGGATCCTCTACCCTACTAGTACTAAGGTGCAGAGACTCAACTTTGGAAGCAGATAGAAAAGAATGTGAAGTGCCAGAGTCAAACAAAGTTATAAAAAAAGAAATCAAACTTTCAACAAAAACATTTCTATCTCTCTCCTGTCCTGGTGCCATGAGAGCACGAACCTGTCCTCCAGAAGTAGGTTCTATCCTCTGCCCTTGCCCTTGTCCTTCGAGCAATCCTTGATAAGATGTCCTGCCTCACTATACTGAAAACAACCACCTGTCTTTTTCTTCCCACAATTAAATGACCCGTTATACCACAGAAAAGACACTTCCTCTTATCGTGGGATCTATTATTTCTTCCACCCTTCTCATATTCCAATCCCTTGTTTGTAATTCTTCCACTTTGTCCTCTTTCTTTTCACCTTTCTCCTTCTACATGGATTAAGCCATATCAATAAGCTTCTTATCCTTGGGCTTGGGCTCCTTAGCCCAAACTCCCTTACTCTCATCCTTACCATCCTTGTGTATCTTGTTAACAAGTTTCTCGAAACTACCTCCATCGCACGGCAATCTACAAAGCTTGAAAGAAGATTAGCCGCAGGTGAAGCTACTACGGCTACACATGGAGGTTGGGCACTACTTCGCCATTGACATGTCGTATGCCTATGAGACTATAGCGAAAAAAGGAAGAAGAGATTCAAATAGAGAACCGAAAGATAGTGCATATGGCTTTGGGGAATATGCCTTTCAAAAACAATACTTTTCTCTTGAAAAACGCTTCTTTAAAACATGTTTTTGTAAATATTTCTTTATAAAAATAATTTCGAAAACGTTTTTCAAAATCCTTTTTATCTGCTGTGGTAACCTTCAGCTCTGATACCACGTGTAACACCTCACCTCCGTTAAGATCACTAAAAAAGGGAATGCCTTAACTTCGGTGGAACGTTTTAGGTAAAAGGTGTACATAAATTACAAGACAGACAAATAAAGCAGCAGAAAATAAAGTCATTTTATAATCAATGTGGTTCATTCTAGCTTCATAACAATTGTCTCAATCAAAATTAAAAGTAATACATAAAATTTCTGTCTTAATTCAAAAACTTCCAAGTATAAAAGAAGCATAAAAATAACAATGATATTCCCCAATAAAGCATGAACCAGCCATAGCAGTGGAAGAGAAAGTCCAAAGCAATACATCGACTATCTTCGAGCTTGAAAAGAAAACTGAGCTAAGAGGTAACATCCCATCCCTGTGAATTTGGGGGCAGAAATGGAAGAAAAGAGGTGAAACAAACTAGGTCAGACATAAGTCTTGTAAGTCCAGTGACTTTTAGCATGTAAATAGGCGAAAGCATCATGACATTAATAAACTGAATATAAGATAATACCGTGATAACAAGGATAACAAGATAACATACGATTAGCATAGATATGATAAGGCAAGATAAACTGAATGCGCTTCTACTCTTTCTCTTCTTCGCAACTACCTTGTTATTCTGATTTCTATATCTCTACGCCACATAACTAGTGTCCTAACTAGTAATTTGTATAAAATGATAATATGATAACGTGATCCCAATCCCTGCAATTGTGGTATCCTTCAGGTGTACATCTATTATGAGGGTTCCACCTCAATCTGTCAAATTGCCATGGATATGTTAGATGTATCCTTATTACCCTATCGATCGGCTCCCTACTTGTATTAACTTCCCTTGTGTTTGTGTCAATCGGCCCTCTCTTGCATGTAGATACCCTGTGCTGGTCCCACCATAAGGTGTATCAATCCCTATGACAGCGAATCGACATGATTCAAGATGCACAGTGTATAACTACTATTTACCCGGTGCCTGCTTTTTCCACTCCGGAGCACGTGCATGCCCATAATCCGTCGGAACCTAATCTGACGTACCCCTGCCGCTAATTTTGACCGCTTATAATCAGCCCAGTAATTGTGCCCCACCCTGCCTAGTTTTAGGGTACCTCGATACATCTTTGTGGGTTACTGCTGAAATGGGTCTCCGTTACAAGGGTTTCCTATTGATTAAGTTTGTAGGCCTATATTTACTAATATTACCCACCAACCCGATATGTACATAACCCTCCCACTGATTCAAGCATGTTTATTTAATGGTTAAGTTTGTGGGCCTCTATTTACTAATATTACCCACCAACCTGCTATGTACTTAACCCTCCCACTGATTCAGGCATGTTTATTTAATGGTTAAGTGTTGTCCATTCATGTTAACATAACCCACCTACTCATCATGTCATGTTGGTTAAGTGTTTCTTACTAACTTAACCCTTTTCAGTCATCATGTTGGATTGGTTAAGTGCCATCAGTCAATTCAAGTTAATTTAACCCACCCACTTGTCATGTTACATTGGTTAAGTGTTGCCTTCTTGTGTTAACTTAACCCTACCGCATATCATATTATATTGGTTAAGTGTTGCCCTCTCGTGTTAACTTAAACCTTCCCATTCATCATGTTATATTGGTTAAGTGTTGCCTTCTTGTTTTAACTTAACCTTACCACGCATCATGTTATATTGGTTAAGTGTTGCCTTCTTACGTTAACTTAACCTTACCCATTCATTATGTCATGTTGGTTAAGTGTTTCTTATTAACTCAACCCTATTCACCAGTTAAATTAATATGTTGTATTGGTTAAGTGTTGCCTAAGTTAACTTAACCCTACCATTTGGTTATTAGCATGTCATGTTTTTTAGCATTAATTCATTCATTAATGCCCTAACCTCTCACATTAGAACTGTTGTTTGCGGTTGCCGGATGTGTCGGGCGTTTCCGGGCACACTTCTACCACAAACTCATTCTAACCTCGGGTTTTGGGGTAAATGTGCTGACCTCTCACATTAGATATGTGTTGTTGTGGTTACTGGATGTGTCGGGCGGTTCCGGGCTGTTTTACATTGCAACTCAATCTAACCTTGGGTTAGTCATGTTTATCTTTTAGCATATTTACCATACATGTCCAAGTTTAGATTTTATATGCTAATTATTCTAAATTCACAAAAACTAGTCATGTTCCAATTCTCAAGTTATACCCCAATAAAGCTAATTGCAAGTTATGCTCCACAAATTCAAATTCAAGTTATTCCTCAAAATAGGTTACACCCAATCTTCCCAAATTTGCAATAATAGTCATGCCCCCAAAATCACAGTATACATTATGCTTGGCGTCCCAACCAATAGTCATGCCCAATCTAGATTAATATTCCAATTTACAGTTTACGCCCAATCTAGATATAATATTTCAATTTACCCCAAGTTCGCAAAAATAACAATTATGCCCCAAAACTTGATTTATATGCCAATTAACCTAAACTTGCAATTATAATGATAATAATGCCTCAATATTAATTTCAAGTTATACCCAAATCTCAATTACAAGTTATGCCCAAATCTCAGTTACAAGCTACGCCCAAATCCCAAACACAAGTTACGCCCAATAGTATACAAAATAGATTTGGCCCCATTCCCCCGTATTCCAATCGTACATGTAACAAGATTTCGTCTAGGTTCGAGTCAACCTAGGTCCATAATAAAAGGGGAAGAAGAAGGAAACATAAAAGATTAGGCATAAAATAGCCATACGACGCTAGATTTGATAATAGCAACATCAGGAACATAAAAGAAGTATAGATCTCAATAAAATTACATCGCAGGCATAAATCTGTTAGATTAGATTTAAATAACATCGCAGGTACAAATCTAACAAAATAGATTTGAATGACATCGCAGGCACAAATCCAATAAAATAGATTTGAATAACATAGTAGGCACAAATCTGATAAAATAGATTTGAATGAGATCGCAGGCACAAATCTAATAAAATAGGTTTAAATAACATCACAAGAACACTTCTGATAAAATAGATAGGATAAATCTGAAAGGATTATCTCATAATCAGGTATAGCTTGAATTCAAATTATTACATGCCAAGAATTTCAATTAAGAATTCATATCTGAAAGTAACTTGAACTTACATTTCTTAAATTAGGAAACTATAGGTGGGTAGAGGTTGATTCATCTCCAAGACTAATTGCTGATAAAGATCTTTTGATTTGATTTAGGTTTTTAGAGGCGGCGGCTAAGACGATTGAGAGTTCGACAACATAGAGGCGTCAAAAGGAATTGTTATGAAATAAGTTAGGTCTAAGCACTAATTTACTTGTGTAGAGAGTGTTTTAGAGCCTTTAGATCACCATAAAAGCTATCAGGTCCGTCCAACACATCAAAAATCGTCACTGCCCCGATCTGGCCAGTGGGGTCGACCCCTACAAGGAGGGGTCGACACCTATGTCGACCCCGATGTGGACACCTATGTCGACCCCGGTGTCGACCCCAAAGAGCCTTAGTCGACATAGGTGTCGACCTAACTGGTCCCGGGTCGACACCCCAATTGTGGTCTGTTCCGCGTTTCCTCCTCCCGACTTCACTGTTTTGAATATTTTGTTTTAATTCTGGTTTAAATTGAAACTTTCTAACCTCCATAACTTCTTTATACTGTATCCGTTTTACACAAACTTGGACTCTATCTCAAGTAGAATTCTGAGAAGAACGCAATGGCGTAACCCATTTCACCCAATTCTTCTTCTAAAGATTAACTATTCTCTAATTATTTCTTATATCCCATTTTAAAATTATAGGGTGTTACATTCCCCCTACTTAAAGGATTTCGTCCCCGAAATCTTCAAGTTAAGAAGAATGTGTGTCCTATCATACAACAACCATCTACTCAACCATTCAATCATAGGCATCCATTTTCCTTAAAGAAGTTTCTAATGCTTTCATGATCATATGCATAGTGTGTGTGTATATGTTCTTATCTAATGCAAAATCAGGAGGTCTACTGATTCAGTTGACCTCCTTAATGCGAGTTATGTCCGTGTCATGAGTCCATCATGTATGCAATTATTCCTAATTGTACTTCATAACTTCCACATGAGTGCGCAGTCATTCATACAAATGCAATGATCCATAAGATAACACATCAAGTTTCAATCCATTTATATATATACCTATATGCATATGCAATATGAAAGTGATTGAGCCAATCTATCGCCTAATGTTTGTGTATATGCATCCACGAGCAACCACTAGCAACCACTTTCAACTGCTTGCAACCATCAACCATAACATGTTTCAAATACATGTTCACATCCATTGGCTTCTACCTAAGAATCGAAGACATGACCTAGAGGATATACCTAAAAAGATAGAAACAAGTATTCATAAAATTTCTAGAAAAAGAGATCAAGGGTATACCCTCAAAAAGGATACAATGCGTGTATCTAGTCTTCGGTCTTCTAAGTCGTATCTTCTTGAGCTTCACTCCGTTATGCTCTGACTATCTTAACTTCACGATTGCTTAAATTCTTAATTTATGTTTCCAAAATATGAGTTCGAACTCATTTCACTGTCGCCTCTCGTTCCACCTCTTCTCCTTCCAGTGCACTCAGCACTACAATTATGCTGTGTCATGCTAACATTTTCTCAAAAGGCCTTCCAAAATCCTATTCACCATTTTGTCAGAGGATGATAAGCGGTGTTCAAACATAACTGCGTACCTACCGCCTTTTGAATATCACCTTTTCCTTTTGCATCGAAAAAAAACAGCTCCTAGCCCTATCTCGCAAGCATCGGTATATACTGTGAACGGTTTGCTCCCATCTAGCAAAGTCAAAACTAGGGCTGCTATCTTCGTAAAGTCCTTAACGAACTTCCTACAGCATCCCGCCAACCCTGTGAAACTTCTTACTTCCGTTGCTTTTCTACGAACCTTCCAATCTTGCACCACAACTACTTTTGCGGGATCTACTGTTATCCCTTCCTTGGATATCACATGTGTTAGAAACCTTACATCTTCTCTCCAAAAATGATATTTGGAGAACCTAGCCTTAAGCTGATGCACTTGTATCCGAGACTTCCATTAGATGCAAAGCATGTTCTTCCTCACTCTTAGAGAAAACCAAGATACCATCTATGCACAAGCGAAGTGAACCATCCGCCTTTGTAGCGCAAACAATAGGAGCACCCCATTTAGAAATACTTCGCCTTATGAACCCTTTCTCAAGTAACTCTTTTTACTTGTTTACTGCGCCCTTTCTTTCCCTTGGGTTCATGTGTCGTATAGGTAATGCAACTGGCTTTGTATTATTAACTAGATATATGCGGAAGTCTATCTTGCGTTTTAGGGGGCAAACCCGTAACCTAATCAAAACATCTGCGTACTCATGGACTATTCTAACGGATCACAAATCGGCGATAGATGCATCAAGTGTGTAACACCCCACACCCGCTAAGGTCACTCACTAAGGGAATGCCTTAGTTTTGGTGGAGTATTTTTAGTGAGTATAGAACAGAAAAATTACAACAGGACAGATATAAGTCATACTTGAAAATTTAAATCATCATTTCCATTAACAAAACATGTTTGGTTACATCACAAAACCATAACAAGAGTCAAGTACATAATATCCATCCTGATAAAATAGAAGTACATAATCCATTTACATAGATAATAGCCAAAATAGAAAAGATAAACCGAGCTTTACTTCTACTGTCCAAGCCCCAAAAGATAGATATAACGGTTTGGTCCAAGCCCAATAGTGCTAGGCCCACTCTGATAACCTGAGGGTTGGAAAAAGATAAACAACAACGGGGTCAGACATAAGTCTGAGTGAGTCCTATAACCCTAACAATACAATCATTAAAGTAATTAGGGTAAGATATAAACAAGATACGGTACCTCTGGGGATAATGACTACATTAAGTAGCCCACAAAACACAGGATGTACTACGATAACCGCAACAACGTATTTATCCACCCAAGGATAATTACTAGCTTACACCACCCCAGACCTACCCACCCAAGGGTAATTCCTACACTGCACCACACTAGTTCTACCCACCAGGAGTAATTCCTACTTAAAGGTTGATCCCATCTAAAGACTTAGAAAATATAACTAGTAGTTTCTGGTACTTCTAGCTGACCACGTAGGTGCCGTCTGCCCCTACCTCCACTAGGTGTATAACTGACCACGTAGGTGCCGTCTGCCCCTACCTCCACTAGGTGTACCTAGTAATCTTACCCAGTAGTTTCGTGTACCCCTACATAGGTGCCGTCTGCCCCTATCTTTACTAGGTGTACCCACTACTCCCCATCGATCGGCTCCCTACCGTAGATACCCGTGCTGGTCCCACAGTGGGGTGTATCACTCCCCTAAAGTGGCTACCCAATACTAACGGTGCACGGCTTTATATCTACACGATGCAACAACGGCTTATCTACCAGCCCGGGCCCACACACGCATATGAAACCCGTTGGACTTGCGTTGCCACCGCTAACCCGTTTTGGCCTCTTATAATCAAGCCCAATATGCGTGTCCCGTCACTCGACATGGGTCGAGCCCACAAAGATACGTTTGGGATATTGGTTGAAATGGGCCCCCACAAGCTACTACTTAAGCTTGTCATTTAATCTAGTGCATCCCACTTAACCCCTTTTTATAATCATGCCCCCTTACATGTTAAGGTTTGGTTAAGTCATCTAATTATATTTCAATTGCCACTTCGGGCACCCACTAGATTTCCACATGCCACCCAAGGCACTTACTTAACCCTTTAATCATGTTTAATTACATGTTCCGCTTTGGTTAAGTATTCTAGTCGTATTTTCTATTGCCACCCAAGGCAACCCACTAGTTTCCTCATGCCACCCAAGGCACCCCCACTAGTTCTACATGCCACCCAAGGCACCCACTTAACCCCTCATGTCCCACTACATGCTAATATGGTTAAGTGTTTCTTAATTAATTAAGACCGTGATCTCCCATAAAGACCTCCCACATTAGACTGGCTGTTATGACCGCCTGGTTAAGCCGGTAGAGTCCGGGCAGTCTTACGTCATAACAGAGTCTAACCTCGTGTCTTTACCTTAATCACGTATTTAATTTATGGCTAAGACCTCTCACATTGGGCTGACATTTGTAGCAACTGGTTAAGCCGGTCGGGTCCGGGCAGTTTTACACTACAAATGAGTCCAACCTCGTGTCTTAGTCGATTAATTACACCTAATTAATCACCCCCATATTAATTATCCCTAATTAATATCAAGTTTTCCATAACATGGGTAGACCTAACTCAATAGGTAAATTCCCATGGGGTAGACCTAACTCAATAGGTAAATTCCCACTTATGGTAATTTATTTTTATGGTATGCTTAATCATACCCAATCTTACATTTATTAACATATTTACCAACCCCATCGTTCCCCACGTAAATCGTCCTCATTTCATGACATAATAAAGGGGAAGATCCATCACAATTATCATGGGTTTAGCATACAACTTTGTCATGGGTTAATAGGATGTCAACTTGCATATATGAGCATATATTAACCCAACCACATTTAACCCCAAACTTGCACATTATCATACACATGTCTTACATAACATGTTGAACTTGCATATAAGCATTCTCATAACTTGCATAACACGTTAGACATGCATTTAAGCCTACACATAACTTGCATAAGCATTCACATACTTGCATGGGCATTCATATACTTGCATAAGCATTCACATACTTGCATATCACATTAAGCTCGCATTTAAGCATATACATAACTTGCATAACATCATGCTCATAACTTGCATAATCTCATAAACTTAACTTGCATAACACTATGCACACAACTTGCATACCCTCATACACATAACTTGCATATGAACTTGCATAACAACATGCACATAACTTACATAACATGTTGAGCTTGCATGTAAGCATAACTTGCATAATATGTCGAACTTACATATATGACTTGCATCTTAAAGGAGGGTAAACATGCATAGCATATAAGGGTGCCATCTTGCATATGTATATACCATATTTAAAAGGGTAAACTTGCATGTCATGATTTATGCATAATACCAAACACTTAGCATGCATAAAACCACTTACTTATCATGCATAGAATCAAATACTTATTATGCATAAAATCAAATACTTATTATGCATAAAACCAAATACTTATTATGCATAAAATCAAATACTTATTATGCATAAAATCAAATACTTATTATGCATAACGTCAAATACTTTAGCATGCATAACATCAAATACTTAACATGCATAACATCAAATACTTAACATGCATAACACCAACTACTTAGCATGCATAAAATCACATGCATAACTTGCATATCATGTTACATATAACTTGCATATATTCTCACATATAGTTTGCATAACATGTCACATATGCATAAATGTTTAACATGGTGTTTTTCATCATAAAACATGGCCTTAAACTTGCATTTAACGTAAAACTTGCAAATCACATATCATACAAACTTGCATAAACACATTTATCCACAAACATAGCCATGTCTTATCACATCCTACCATAATCAATTTAATAATTGATTATTAAAGCCATAGGAACTCACCAAAACCAAGATTAGCAAATCAATGAAGTAAAACTAGTTGCCAAATATGAAGAAGAAGGTGATTAGGGGTTGATTAGCTTGCAACTCTCTTCATTTGATTTGTGGAGGCCATGACCAAGTTTCATTTTGCCATAGTTTAGTTACAAAACCTAATTATGAATGAATTAGGATAGGGTTAGGGTCTTATTTATAGGATTAGGTGAGTGTTTTAGGCCCTTAGATTAACCCTAGATTAGATTAGGACCCTTAGATTTAGGAAATCTCTAGAACCAGCCCTCCTAGCCAGCCTAGAACCCAACCTGGTGCACCCAGGTTCACTGGACGGCTCGACCCTGTCGACAGGCCAGTCGACAGGCAAGTCGACAGGCCTGTCGACAGCCCTGTCGACATGGGTAGGCGGGAATTTCCCCGCCTGACCCCGCCTGTTTCATTTTAAAATCTGAATTTAAAATTTTTAAATCTGTTTTTAGTTTTGAATTTTCTGCAACCTTCATCGGGCCATAACTGGGCCATACGGACTCCGATTTTCGAAAACTCGGACTCTATTTCGCGTATTTTTCCGAGACGAACGCAATAACGTAGCCCGTTACCCCCAATTCCCACATCTGAGATTATTTATCCTGTAATTAGTGAATTTTAGTATTAACTAAAATTCGGGGTGTTACATTCTCCCCTCCTTAAAGGATTTCGTCCCCGAAATCTCTAAGCTAAGGAGAATGCATATCCTACCATCCAAACAACCATCTACTCAAACCATCAACGACTGGCATCCATTGTCCTTAAAACAATTTATAATGATGTATGAGCATATGCAAAAAGTGTGTGTATATGTTCCCTATCTAACGTATGAACATATGCAAACCATGATAGTGCCATGCATCCATTATGTATGCGAGAGAACCCTATCGACACATACAATATCTACATGAGTGCACAATCATTCACCAAAATACATCATCCATGTGATAACACAACCATTATACATCCATAAATATATTTTCCTACACACAATTTTATGCAATATGCAATATGGAGTGACTGAGCCGATCTAGTGCCTAGAGTGTGTGTATATGCATCCACGAGCAACCACTAGCAAACACTTGCATCCACTTGCATCCACTTGCATCCATCAACCATAACATGTCTCAAACACATGTTTCAACCATAGGTTTACCCTATCTAAAGGTCAAAGGTACTAACGAGAGGACATACTAAGAATAAGATAAGCACAAGATATGCGATGAAGGAGAAGCAAAAGGATATACCCTCCGAAAGAAAAGGGTACCTTGAACGCATCTTCGCTTCCATCTCCCAGGTAGCGTCACTTTCTTCATCTCCCCTTTGTACTTCGACTAGTTGAACCTCTCTGTTTCTCAACTTCCAAATCTCTGACCCAAGGATGCAAGTAGGAGCTCGTCGAATCGTCGCATCACGCTCTGCTTCCACTTTTCTAAGCAAACTCGGCTCTACCACCTCTGCGGTCTCATGTAGGCACTTCCTCCCACGGAATACATCACTAAGTTTGTCGGGTAACTCCGCCAATGGAAGATGCTCCTCCCATGTACCTCCAAAATCCAAGATACATAGCCTCAAAAGGTCTTCTAAAACATGATTCACCCTCTCGGTCTGGCTGTCCGTCTGAGGATGATATGCGGTACTCATACACAACTGAGTCCCTACCGCCTCTTACAAATTCTTCAAAAACTCTCTAGTGAAGATAGGATCTCGATCACTCACTATGCTAGAGGGTACCCGATGCAATCGAACTATCTCTCGAAGATATACAAAAGCTAGCCATGGAGTAGTCCACTTACTCTTCACAGGTATGAAATGGGTGTTCTTAGTAAGTCTGTCTACCACCACCCAAATTCCTGTATTACTCTTTCTCGATCTGGGTAACCTGTCAATAAAATCCAACGAGACGCTGTCCCACTTTCATTGCGGAACCTCCAATGGGTGAAGCAACCCACCTGGTTTCTTTCGCTCCGTCTTCACTCGTTGGCACACCAAGCATCGAGCGACATGCTCGGCCACATCTTTCTTCATACCGGCCCAGAAGAAAGTCCTTTTCATGTCTTGGTACATCTCGTCCCCATAGGGATGAATGGTCATCCTAGAACGGTGTGTATCATCAAGAGTAGCCTTCCCCAAACCCTCGTCTTGCGGTACACAAAGTCTACCGTCTCTACACAAGCACCCCCTATCATCTAGGGTGTACCTACTCAATTGGCTGGACGACTCCCCCCTTATGAGCTTTTCTACTAACTCAACCAACTGTGGGTCGTCCCTCTGTGATTCTACAATTTGCCCCAAAAGAGTAGGTCTAACTTCCAAGGAAGCTAGCAAACCGGGTACACAATCAACGGAAGGTTTGAAATCCAACATAGAAATAAACTCCAGACTCCGCCGTTCAGCGAACCCCAAACTTGAGGACAACCCTTTTTCTACTTAAGGTGTCCGCTACCATGTTACCCTTACTCATAGGATGCTAAGGATCCCATCCACTTTTGCTGTCCTAAGACTATGCGCTCGAAGAGTCTCCAACACTTCCCTAAGATGTAGGGCATGCTCTTCTCCACCAGAATATCATCCAAAATCATCACAACTGTCTCCCACGCAGACCACCCTAGTCGAATTCGGCATCCCCCAAATGCAAGCCCCAAAGGCCTAAACCAATATCAGACAAACACCCAAGGGATACCTCCTTCGAATTCAGACGACCTACGTGAGACGATACTAGTAAAAATGGATAAATAGTTAAGCCCTTGACCAATTCTGGATGTTCTCGCCAGTCTCGCTCCAAAACCGTCGTTTATCCTATACTGGCTCTGCTCAGCCTATTGAGCACATAGGAAAACTTATTTCGCTCCTAGAAAAGACCCAGATGTCATCTACAAAGACCATCACGAACTTATTTAGGTACTCCCTGAACACCCTTCTCAACAAAGTATGCGGGGGCGTTCGTCAAACCCAATGGCATCACCAGCCACTCATAAAAGAAATCATCCGGAGTCCTAAAGGCAGTCTTCTCTATACTATTCTCAGCCACTCTCAACTGATGAAATCCCGTGGCTAAGTCCTACTACAAAAATACTGAGGCGCCAGCCAACTGATCAAAGAGATCATTAATCCTCGGCAATGGGTATCTATTCTTCTTTGTGAGTTTCTTTAGTTCTCTTTGGCCTACACAAAGTCTGAGGGACCCATCCGCCTTCATAACAAAAACTACTGGAGCGCCCCCCTCCGATATACTTCGTCTTATGAACCCCTTCTCAAGCAAATCGCCTACTTACTTATGGAGTTCCCTCCTCTCACGAGGAGCCATGTGGCACACTGGCCAAGATACTGGTTTAGCATTATCCACCAGATATATTCAGAAGTCAATCTCCCGCTTCGGAGGTAACCCCTTCACCTCCTCACACACACATCCGGGTGCTCCCGGACCGCTCTAACAGATCGCAACTCTAGACCGACGTGTCAAGCGATTCTAGATAACTTAGCATAACAGATTCTATGGGATTACAAGAGTTCTCGAGAGTGTTACCCAAGCGGGTCATAAGCCTAACAACTCTCCCTTCAAAACCAAGAACGGCACCTCTACTGGATAACCAGTCCATGCCCAAAACTAGCCCATAGCCCGTGAAGCCCAACAAGCATCACACCTAAACTCAACGCTAAGTATAGAAACTTTCAAACCCAAACACATCATGGAGCCCAATTGGGTTTGAAACAACTAAGGGATCATCTACCAAACTGGTGTCTAAGTGCAGTGACTCAACTAACAATGATGAGATAAACGAACTCGATGCGTCAGAATCTAATAAAATTCGAATTGGATGATAAAGAAATCCAACCTCCAATCTAGACGGTCTTATCCCCATCTGGTACCCTAGTCGTGAGGGAATACAACTACCCTCCAGAAGATTCCATACCTTGCCCTTGCTTCTTTGGACAATCCTAATAAGGTGTCCTATTCCTCTCAAAAGGATAACCACTTGCCTTCTTCTTCCTTATTCCCACTCGTAACTTCCCACCAATGAGGTTTCATCCTTCCTTAACCAAACAACTATTTGAGCCTTCCTCCCATCGTCTATCCAATAGATACCTACCAGTCCTCCTCCTTCTTGAACCAACTTCTAATCCGACTAACGTCTAAGTCCCTTGAAGTGGTTTTCCATCCTTATCTATTTTAGAAAGATCATCTATACGCGGAGGGGAAACTCAAAACGAGAGAAAGGAAGAGATTCAAAATGGAGAATTCGAAAGATATAAATATGGCTATTGGGGATTATGCTTTTCTTTCAAAAACTTTTCTCTTAAAAGACATGTTTTCGAAAATACTCCTTTCCAAAAATATTCTTAGAAAATAGTTTTTCTAAAAATTTTATCTGTTCCGGTAACCTTAAGCTATGATACCACGTGTAACACCCCACACCCGCTAAGGTCACTCACTAAGGGAATGCCTTAGTTTTGGTGGAGTATTTTTAGTGAGTATAGAACAGAAAAATTACAACAGGACAGATATAAGTCATACTTGAAAATTTAAATCATCATTTCCATTAACAAAACATGTTTGGTTACATCACAAAACCATAACAAGAGTCAAGTACATAATATCCATCCTGATAAAATAGAAGTACATAATCCCTTTACATAGATAATAGCCAAAATAGAAAAGATAAACCGAGCTTTACTTCTACTGTCCAAGCCCCAAAAGATAGATATAACGGTCTGGTCCAAGCCCAATAGTGCTAGGCCCACTCTGATAACCTGAGGGTTGGAAAAAGATAAACAACAACGGGGTCAGACATAAGTCTGAGTGAGTCCTATAACCCTAACAATACAATCATTAAAGTAATTAGGGTAAGATATAAACAAGATACGGTACCTCTGGGGATAATGACTACATTAAGTAGCCCACAAAACACAGGATGTACTACGATAACCGCAACAATGTATTTATCCACCCAAGGATAATTACTAGCTTACACCACCCCAGACCTACCCACCCAAGGGTAATTCCTACACTGCACCACACCAGTTCTACCCACCAAGAGTAATTCCTACTTAAAGGTTGATCCCATCTAAAGACTTAGAAAATATAACTAGTAGTTTCTGGTACTTCTAGCTGACCACGTAGGTGTCGTCTGCCCCTACCTCCACTAGGTGTATAACTGACCACGTAGGTGCCGTCTGCCCCTACCTCCACTAGGTGTACCTAGTAATCTTACCCAGTAGTTTCGTGTACCCCTACATAGGTGCCGTCTGCCCCTATCTTTACTAGGTGTACCCACTACTCCCCATTGATCGGCTCCCTACCGTAGATACCCGTGCTGGTCCCACAGTGGGGTGTATCACTCCCCTAAAGTGGCTACCCAATACTAACGGTGCACGGCTTTATATCTACACGATGCAACAACGGCTTATCTACCAGCCCGGGCCCACACACGCATATGAAACCCGTTGGACTTGCGTTGCCACCGCTAACCCGTTTTGGCCTCTTATAATCAAGCCCAATATGCGTGTCCCATCACTCGACATGGGTCGAGCCCACAAAGATACGTTTGGGATATTGGTTGAAATGGGCCCCCACAAGCTACTACTTAAGCTTGTCATTTAATCTAGTGCATCCCACTTAACCCCTTTTTATAATCATGCCCCCTTACATGTTAAGGTTTGGTTAAGTCATCTAATTATATTTCAATTGCCACTTAGGGCACCCACTAGATTTCCACATGCCACCCAAGACACTTACTTAACCCTTTAATCATGTTTAATTACATGTTCCGCTTTGGTTAAGTATTCTAGTCGTATTTTCTATTGCCACCCAAGGCAACCCACTAGTTTCCTCATGCCACCCAAGGCACCCCCACTAGTTCTACATGCCACCCAAGGCACCCACTTAACCCCTCATGTCCCACTACATGCTAATATGGTTAAGTGTTTCTTAATTAATTAAGACCGTGATCTCCCATAAAGACCTCCCACATTAGACTGGCTGTTATGACCGCCTGGTTAAGCCGGTAGAGTCCGGGCAGTCTTACGTCATAACAGAGTCTAACCTCGTGTCTTTACCTTAATCACGTATTTAATTTATGGCTAAGACCTCTCACATTGGGCTGACATTTGTAGCAACTGGTTAAGCCGGTCGGGTCCGGGCAGTTTTACACTACAAATGAGTCCAACCTCGTGTCTTAGTCGATTAATTACACCTAATTAATCACCCCCATATTAATTATCCCTAATTAATATCAAGTTTTCCATAACATGGGTAGACCTAACTCAATAGGTAAATTCCCATGGGGTAGACCTAACTCAATAGGTAAATTCCCACTTATGGTAATTTATTTTTATGGTATGCTTAATCATACCCAATCTTACATTTATTAACATATTTACCAACCCCATCGTTCCCCACGTAAATCGTCCTCATTTCATGACATAATAAAGGGGAAGATCCATCACAATTATCATGGGTTTAGCATACAACTTTGTCATGGGTTAATAGGATGTCAACTTGCATATATGAGCATATATTAACCCAACCACATTTAACCCCAAACTTGCACATTATCATACACATGTCTTACATAACATGTTGAACTTGCATATAAGCATTCTCATAACTTGCATAACACGTTAGACATGCATTTAAGCCTACACATAACTTGCATAAGCATTCACATACTTGCATGGGCATTCATATACTTGCATAAGCATTCACATACTTGCATATCACATTAAGCTCGCATTTAAGCATATACATAACTTGCATAACATCATGCTCATAACTTGCATAATCTCATAAACTTAACTTGCATAACACTATGCACACAACTTGCATACCCTCATACACATAACTTGCATATGAACTTGCATAACAACATGCACATAACTTACATAACATGTTGAGCTTGCATGTAAGCATAACTTGCATAATATGTCGAACTTACATATATGACTTGCATCTTAAAGGAGGGTAAACATGCATAGCATATAAGGGTGCCATCTTGCATATGTATATACCATATTTAAAAGGGTAAACTTGCATGTCATGATTTATGCATAATACCAAACACTTAGCATGCATAAAACCACTTACTTATCATGCATAGAATCAAATACTTATTATGCATAAAACCAAATACTTATTATGCATAAAATCAAATACTTATTATGCATAAAATCAAATACTTATTATGCATAACGTCAAATACTTTAGCAAGCATAACATCAAATACTTAACATGCATAACATCAAATACTTAACATGCATAACACCAACTACTTAGCATGCATAAAATCACATGCATAACTTGCATATCATGTTACATATAACTTGCATATATTCTCACATATAGTTTGCATAACATGTCACATATGCATAAATGTTTAACATGGTGTTTTTCATCATAAAACATGGCCTTAAACTTGCATTTAACGTAAAACTTGCAAATCACATATCATACAAACTTGCATAAACACATTTATCCACAAACATAGCCATGTCTTATCACATCCTACCATAATCAATTTAATAATTGATTATTAAAGCCATAGGAACTCACCAAAACCAAGATTAGCAAATCAATGAAGTAAAACTAGTTGCCAAATATGAAGAAGAAGGTGATTAGGGGTTGATTAGCTTGCAACTCTCTTCATTTGATTTGTGGAGGCCATGACCAAGTTTCATTTTGCCATAGTTTAGTTACAAAACCTAATTATGAATGAATTAGGATAGGGTTAGGGTCTTATTTATAGGATTAGGTGAGTGTTTTAGGCCCTTAGATTAACCCTAGATTAGATTAGGACCCTTAGATTTAGGAAATCTCTAGAACCAGCCCTCCTAGCCAGCCTAGAACCCAACCTGGTGCACCCAGGTTCACTGGACGGCTCGACCCTGTCGACAGGCCAGTCGACAGGCAAGTCGTCAGGCCTGTCGACAGCCCTGTCGACATGGGTAGGCGGGAATTTCCCCGCCTGACCCCGCCTGTTTCATTTTAAAATCTGAATTTAAAATTTTTAAATCTGTTTTTAGTTTTGAATTTTCTGCAACCTTCATCCGGCCATAACTGGGCCATACGGACTCCGATTTTCGAAAACTCGGACTCTATTTCGCGTATTTTTCCGAGACGAACGCAATAACGTAGCCCGTTACCCCCAATTCCCACATCTGAGATTATTTATCCTGTAATTAGTGAATTTTAGTATTAACTAAAATTCGGGGTGTTACAAAGTGATTCTAGGTAGCTAAGCCTAACTAATCCCTTAGGATCGCACGA
The DNA here is from genome assembly GCA_030737875.1 of Allium sativum. NCBI lineage: Eukaryota > Viridiplantae > Streptophyta > Magnoliopsida > Asparagales > Amaryllidaceae > Allium > Allium sativum. The sequence continues at coordinate 478,731,101 of CM060926.1, read as the reverse complement.
AAACTCGAGGGTATTCCTGAGGCAAGTCAAAAGTGTAACAACCCTCCTTTCACAATTACTAGCTAAATAATCCAAGCCTAGAATCAACCCAAAGCCCATGAAACCAAAAACATAAGCATTACATTTAAACTCAATACTTAATATAGCTATTCTCAAATCCTTACAAACCAATGATAAATGAGCCGAATTACCAATTCGATTTGAGACAATAATGGGATACTCTACCCTACTAGTACTAAGGTGCAGAGACTTAACTTTGGAAGCAGATAGAAAAGAATGTGAAGCGCCAGAGTCAAACAAAGTTCAAAAAAGGGAAATCAAACTTTCAACAAAAACGTTTCTATCTCTCTCATGTCCTGGTGCCATGAGAGCATGAACCTGTCCTCCAGATGTAGATCCCGTCCTCTGCCCTTGCCCTTGGCCTTCGGGCAATCGTTGATAAGATGCCCTGCCTCACCATACTGAAAACAACCACCTGTATTCTTCTTCCTACAATTAAATGACCCACTATACCACACACTTCCTCTTGTCGCGGGATCTATTCTTCCTTCCACCCTTCTTATATTACAATCCCTTGTTTGTAATTCTTCCACTTTGGCCTCTTTCTTTTCACCTTTCTCCTTCTGCGTGGATTAAGCCATATCAACAAGCTTCCTATCCTTGGGCTTATGCTCCTTAGCCCAAACTCCCTATTCTGGTAACCTTCAGCTCCGATAACACGTGTAACACTTCACCTCCGTTAAGGTCACTCACAAAGGGAATGCCTTAACCTCGTTGGAGCATTTTAGGTAAAAGATGTCGATAAAGTACAAGACAGACAAATAAATCAGCAGAAAATAAAGTCATTTTATAAACAATGTGGTTCAGTCAAGCTTTTACAACAATTGTCTCAATCATAGTTAAAAGTAATACATAAAACTTCTGTCTTGATTCAAAAACTTCCAAATATAAAAGAAGAATAAAAATAACAATGATATTCCCCAGTAAAGCATGAACCAGCCATAGCAGTGGAAGAGAGAGTCCAAAGCAATACATCGACTATTTTCGCGCTTAGAAAGAAAACTGAGCTAAGTGGTAACATCTCCTCCCTACGAACCTGGGGGTGGAAACGGAAGAAAAGAGGCAAAATAAACTAGGTTAGGCTTATGTCTGGTAAGTCCAGTGACTTTCAGCATGTAAATAGGCGAAAGCATCATGACATGAATAAACTGAATATAAGATAATACCGTGATAACAAGGATAACAAGATAACATACGATTCGCATAGATATGATAAGGCACGATAAACCGAATGCGCTTCTACTCTTTCTCTGCTTCGCTACTATCCTGTTATTCTGATTTCTATATCTCTTCACCACCTAACTATTGTCCCAACTAGTAGTATGTATAAAATGATAATATGATCACGTGGTCCCAATCCCTGCAATTGTGGTAGCCTTCAGGTGTACATCTATTATGAGGATTCCACCTCAATCTACCTAATTGCCATGGATATGATAGATGTACCTTACTACCCTATCGATCGGCTCCCTACTTGAATTAATTTTCCTTATGTCTGTGCCAATCGGCCCTCTCTTGCGTGTAGACACCCTGTGCTGGTCCCACCATAAGGTGTATCAATCCCTATGATAGCATCCCGACATGATTCAAGATGCAAAGTGTATAAATACTAGCACCCAATGCCTGCTTTTTCCACTCCAGAGCACGTGCACGCCCGTAATCCGTCGGAACCTACATTGACGTACCCCTGTCGCTAATTTTGGCCGCTTATAATCAGCCCAGTAACCGTTCCCCACCCTGCCTAGTCTCAGGGTGTCTTGATACATCGATGAGGGTTACCGCTGAAATGGGTACCCATTACTAGGGTTTCCGACTGGTTAAGTTTGTGGGCCTATATTTACTAATATTACCCACCAAACCGATATGTACTTAACCCTCCCACTGATTCAAGCATGTTTATTTAATGGTTAAGTTTGTGGGCCTATATTTACTAATATTACCCACAAAACCAATACGTACTTAACCCTCCCACTGATTCAAGCATGTATTTAATGGTTAAGTGTTGTCCATTCATGTTAACTTAACCCACCTACTCATCATGTCATGTTGGTTAAGTGTTTTTTATTAACTTAACCCTTTTCACTCATCATGTTGGATTGGTTAAGTGTCATCAATTAATTCAAGTTAACTTAACCTACCCACTTGTCATGTTACATTGGTTAAGTGTTGCCTTCAAGTATTAACTTAACCATAACACAAATCATTTTATATAGGTTAAGTGTTGCCCTCTCATGTCAACTTAACCCTTCCCATTCATCATGTTATATTGGTAAAGTGTTGCCTTCTTTTTTTAACTTAACCCTACCATGCATTATGTTATATTGGTTAAGTGTTGCCTTCTTGTGTTAACTTAACCCTACCCATTCATCATGTCATGTTGCTTAAGTGTTTCTTATTAATTTATCCCTGTTCACCTGTTTAATTAACATGTTGTATTGGTTAAGTGTTTCCTAAGTTAACTTAACCCTACCGTTTAGTAATTAGCATGTCTTGTTTATTAGCATTAATTCATTCATTAATGCCCTAACCACTCACATTAGAACTGTTGTTTGCGGTTGCTGGATGTGTCGGGCGGTTCCGGGCAGACTTCTACCGCAAACTCATTCTAACCTAGGGTTTTTTGGCTAAATGCGCTAACCTCCCACTTTGGATCTGTGTTGTTGCGGTTACTGGATGTGCCGGGTGGTTCGGGGCAGTTTTACACCGCAACTCAATCTAACCTCGGGTTAGGCATGTTTATCTTTTAGCATATTTACCATACATGTCCAAGTCTAGATTTTATATGCTAATTATTCCAAATTCATAAAAACTAGTCATGTTCAAATTCTCAAGTTATACTCCAACAAAGCTAATTGCAAGTTATGCTCCACAAATTCAAATTCAAGTTATTACTCAAAATAGGTTACAACCAATCTTCCCAAATTTGCAATAATAGTCATGCCCCGAAATCACAATATACATTATGCTTGGCGTCCCAACCAATAGTCATGCCCAGTCTAGATTAATATTCCAATTTATAGTTTACGCCCAATCTTGATTTAATATTTCAATTTACCCCAAGTACGCAACTGTTGAGTCTACGGTTTCATAGCATTTTCATTAATGAGAAGCAGAAAATTCATGATCGATAAAGAGAAGAGAATCATTGATATCATAAGTTAGAGGCTGATTATTTAGTGTTATAAATGTTAAAATCTATCCTCAAATAATCATATACATCAGTCTCCTAGTTAATTTTGACCTATCAACCGTTTTTCAAACTGAAAGCAACATTTTGAATAGACATCTTCTTTCTTCAAAAGTTGTTCCTCTTTCTTTTGATCAAAAATCATTTCTCTTAAATGTTTCTCTTCACAAATGGTTACAACTGTTTATTCATTATATAAACATCATTAAACCATCAGCAAATTAACATCTCTGATCTTAATTCTTTCATCTACCTTGCTTTCTACTTGATATTCTAAAAGCGCTCATATTCAACAAAAATATCGTTTGAATCTCAGAACTTATTTAATACTCTTGTGATTCAATACGATATCTACTTCCAAATCTTCACATACATCAAATTATATTTGAGGATAAGATTGTAGGAAGGGTGTACTACAAGTGATAATTCCGTGTTGCAAGGAGCACAAGTTGTCAACATACAAATTGTAATCTTAGCTGTTGAAGTCCTCGAGAGTTATAAGAGGCAAGTGTTGAAGTCCTCATTGTTGTTGAGGTATGAAATCCCGTTCGACTGTTCGGGTATTGTGAACCTGTTCCTCCAGGTGAAGCGAGGTGGTTGATTAGTGAAAATCCAGAGAAAGGTCTAGGACTGGCCATAGGACGGTGCTCCGAACCAGTATAAAAAGCCCTAGTGTTATTACTTTACTTTACTGCTTTTTATTTGTGATATATTTAACTATCTCATATTTATTTGCATAACTATTGTAAATATACAAGTTAGTTTATCACATACATTCCGCATATCCGTATTACTGATCCTGCTTAAGTCGTATATCGACTTTTCAATTGGTATCAGAGCACGGTCATCACATAACCGTAACACAGTTATTTGATATATTCTAGTAGTATGGCAAATAACGCAAGCACTAGCACTAACACTTACATGGAAGGTCAATCAACACAAAGACCTCCAATTTTCTATGGTCATAACTATAACTATTCGGCAACACGTATGGCTTTTTACATGCAATCAACTAGCTATGATGCTTGGAATGCTACTCTGAAGGAAATAGTAAATCCAACAAGTGAGTATGCAGAATGGACAGTTGGTGAGAAAACTGCAGTAGCTGTAAATGCAAAAGCAATAAATATGTTGTTTTGTGCATTAGATCAAAACGAATATAACCGTGTAAGTATCTGTACCACTGCATATCAAATTTGGCAAACGCTAAAAACCACTCATGAAGGTACTAACAAGGTTAAACAAGCCAAAATAGCTATATTGAAAATTCAATTTCAAAATTTCAAAATGAAGCCGAATGAAACAATCAATGAGATGTATTCACGGTTTCAAACTATTCATCATGCACTTATAGGATTAGGGAAAAAATATTCTGATTTTGATGTTGTTTCAACAATCCTACATTCTCTGACTAATGAATGTGAAGGAAAAGTATTAGCAATAGAAGAGGCTAATGATCTTTCCACCATGAAGCCAGATGAATTGATAGGAAATCTAATGTCCTATGAAGCTACTTTACAGGCTAGAAAAGAACAAAAAGAAGAAAAGAAAATTGTAGCTTTTCATGCTAAAAAGATGAAGACAACTCAGATTCCGAAGATGAAGATCTAGCGTTCATAGCAAAAGGATTCAAGAAATTCTTAAAGCAATGAAAAGATAGTCGATATGACAGAAAGAAGTTCGGATCAAATAAACCATTGTCATCAAATGTACAATGCTTCAATTGTCACAAAAAGGGGCAAATGCAAAAGGATTGTCCGGAGCAAAAGAAGAAGTCAGAAAATGACAAATTCAAATACAAGAAAGACAAGTCAAAGAAGCGAGCACTCTCAGTGACATGGGATGATTTAGACTTATCTTCATCTGATAGTGAAAGTGAATCAGACAATGAGCAAGCTAATGTGTGTTTCATGACAACAGAAGATGAGGTACAAATTCCGAATTTTGAAGAAGTTCTTGATATTAATGCTGAATTAATAGTTAAATTTAAAGACGTAAAACGTCAGTTAAAAGAAGCTAGAGCTGATTTGAATAGATCAGAATTAGAACGAGATATGCTAAAAGACGAGAAGAAAATATTAGAAGAAGAACTTGAAAAACTTCAAGAATCATCATCTAATATTAACTCTCAAGTATCTCTTTTGAGTCAATAAATTATAACTCAAAAAGAGAGAAATGATGTTCTTACTTATGAAAATAATGAGCTTAGGGGAAAAGTCAAAATTCTAGACCTAGAGAAATCCAGTTTACAAAGTAAGTTAGATAATATTACTTAAAATATTTCTAACTTTAACAAAGGTCGAGAAAATTTGACAAAAATCATTGAGAATTCACAATCTGCTTCAAATAAACAAGGATTGGGATATAGGAAACAAGAAACCAAGAAATTTCCGGGAAAAAGGAGAAAAAGAAAAAAAAGTAGTACAAGAAACCGAAGCTAAGAAAAATCTTAGTTTGTTATATTCCAAAGCAAAACCGGTTGTGAGATCTCAAAAACAAAATATCAAAACTATCAAAATATGGGTTCCTAAAAAAAATATTTGATTTGGAACAAATATATTCAAAACTTTTTGAAAATAGTGCATTATAATTCTAATTATTTATAAGGGGATACCGGATCTGTATGGGTTTGGAATCCTAAGTCCTAACTCTTAGGACCCTATAAAAAGGTGGGTACCATGGACTTAATTTTTTTTGTAGGTCCCACTTAAGAAAAGAGGAAAGTGGATTTTGGACAATGGTTGCTCAAAGCATATGACTGGAGACAAGAATTTGCTGATAAATATTACATATGAAGATGGTGGCTCCGTCACTTTTGGAGATAACTCAAAAGGCTATATCATCGACAAAGGCGATGTGAGCAATTACGGTACATCTAACTTACCTCTCATTACTAATGTCTTGCTAGTTAAAAATTTGAAGCATAATTTGCTTAGAATTTGTCAATTAAGCGATAAAAGCTTTACAATTTCCTTCTCAAATAATAAATGTAGTATTCTATACAAAGATAACAATTTAGTTTTTGAAGGATATAGAGATAGAAATATATATATTCTGAATATGAATATTAATCATAATTCAGACATGTGTCTTATAGAAAAAGACAATGATCCATGGCTATGGCACAAACGTTTCTATCATATAAACTTCAAAACTGTTGACAAGCTAGCCAAAAATAATCTAGTTAAAGGACCACCCTAGTTAAACTTTAAAATTGACAATCTTTGTGACACATGTCAAGTAGGAAAATTGACCGAATCTATATTTAAATCCAAGAAGGTAATATCAACATTACAACCACTTGAGTTATTACATATGGATTTATTCGGACCAACTCAGGTTCATTCAATAAACCATAATCGATATGTGTTTGTAATTGTTGATGATTTCTCACGTTACACCTGGACAATTTTCTTGAAAAACAAAAGTGACACTTTTAATTATTTTAAATCTTTCGTCAAAAGAATTCAAAATTTGAAAGGGCTTAAGGTTAAAAATATAAGAAGTGATCATGGCGGAGAGTTTGAAAATAATGAATTTGAACTTTTTTGTACAAAGAAAGGTATATATCATAACTTTTCGTTTCCTAGAACTCCACAACAAAAAGGAGTTGTAGAACGGAAGAATCGGACTTTACAAGAATGTGAAAGAACATTATTAAATGGAACAACTTTACCAAAACGTTTTTGGGCAGATGCAGTTGCAACTGCCTGTTATGTTTTGAACCATGTATCCATACAACCTCTCACCAAGAATACGTCTTACGAATCATTTAACAACAGAAATCCTAATATTTCATAATTCAACGTATTTGGTTCAAAGTGCTTTATTTTAAATACGAAATACCATCTAGGTAAATTTGATCCAAAGGCCGATGAAGGTATATTTGTTGGTTATTCAGAACGAAGCAAGGCCTGTCGTATATTTAATAAATGAACCAAAACTATTGAAGAATCTCTGCATATATCTTTCGAAGAGTTCTATCAGCATCCTAATAATATCATAGATGATGATGAAATAATGGTCACAGAAAATCCTATCGTCACAAATACAGATTCTGACTCAGAAATAACTGTTAAAAATAACAATCATCAAATAGAGTCACGATCTCCACCAAGAATTCTCCAACAAGAATTTTAAGAGATCACCCTGTTCAAAATATAATTGGAGAAGTATCTTCACAAATAAGAACAAGAAGTCAGCTTAATCAAATGGGTCATGTTGCGTTTATCTCAAATATTGAACCTAAAAATCCTAAGGAAGCTGCTACCGATGACTACTGGATCATTGCCATGCAAGAAGAACTAAATAAGTTTGAGCGCAATGATGTATGGGAACTTGTTCCAAGGCCAACCGATCAATCGGTAATAGGAACTAAATGGGTCTATAAAAATAAGGCTGATAAACAAGGGAACATCACGAGAAATAAAGCACGGTTAGTAGCATAAGGTTATAATCAAGAAAAGGGTATCGATTATGAAGAAACAATTGCACCCGTTGCTAGATTAGATGCTATTAGACTTATTATCTTTTGCTTGTCACCATAATTTTGAATTATATCAGATGGATGTCAAGCGTGCGTTTTTAAACGGATTTATCAAGGAGAATGTTTATGTTGAATAACCTCCTCTGTTTAAACATGAAAAATACACTTATCATGTATTTAAACTTAAGAAAGCTTTGTATGGTTTAAAAAAAGCGCCACGTGCTTGGTATGAACGTTTACAAAGTTATCTTATTGATTCGGGATTTCAAATAGTGAAAGTTGATCAAACATTATTTATTAAGCATTCTCAAAAAGATATTTTGGTTATACAATTATATGTGGACGACATAATCTTTGGATCAACAAACTATAAACTCTGTAAGGAGATTGCGGATATTATGACCAAAGATTTTAAAATGTCACATATGGGAGAATTATCATACTTTCTTGGTCTTCAAATTAAACAACTTCCGAACGGTATATTTTTAAATCAAGAAAAATATTGTGGAAATCTTATTAAACGGTTCAGACTAGAAAACACTTCCGAAAAACCTACTCCAATGAGTACATCTAACCATCCTGAAAAAGATGAGTATGGGAAAAGTGTAGACCAAAAATTATATTGTAGTATGATAGGCTCTCTTTTGTATCTAACATGGGAAAAGGAATCACATTTACGAGCAGTGAAACGAATAATTCGTTATCTTAATAAAACGAAAGATTTTGGTCTTTTCTATCCGAAAGATTGTCCATTTGAGTTGGTATCATATAGTGATGCTGATTTCGATGGAGCTCGAACGGATAGAAAGAGTATAAGTGGTATATGTCATTTTATTGGAAAATAACTTGTCTCTTAGTTTAGTAAGAAACAAAATTGTGTTTCACTATCTACATGTGAAGCGGAGTATATATCGGCAGCTCTTGCTTGCACACAAGTTATATATGCAACAAACACTTAAAGATTTCGGTATTAATTTATCAAATTCAATCATATACTACGATAATACAAGTGCGATAAATTTATCTAAAAATCCGATTAATCACTCCCGGACTAAACATATAGATATACGACATCATTTTCTGAAAGATAATATTGAGAAAGGAAATATAAATATTGAATATGTACATACGGAAAATCAACTAGCAGACATCTTTACTAAGCCTCTACTCGAATCAAATTTTATCAAACTTCGTAGAGAGCTTGGTCTCATATCATGGAAGGAACATCAAAATTAATATCTACATGTGTTTCATGATATAACAAGTTAAAATATGCACGTACTAAATTACTACAATTCTTACTTAGCATATTTTTGCTATTATTAGCATATTGAATATGAGCCTCTCTTTAAGTTTACGGCCAAAACTCTATGTCTTTTCCTGGTCATTCATGTATATATAGTAAAACACTATACATATGATAAAATATATCACTTTAGAATTCATCTTTGATATCAAGTAGAAACAATGGCTCACACCTGCGATGAATGTGCACAAAGGTCACACATTTCGGTTACAAGTTCTGAACCTGAGGAATACTCCTGAAACACCGAAAAGTAGACCAAAATGCACTCATATCGCTGGAAATATACCAATGCCTAAACGCGCAAAGAAAGCTCTGTTTTGCTCCCCTCGAACAAGAGATAAGATAGGAGAAATTCACTACTATCAAAAACAACAAATTGAGCTTCAACGACAGTTGCATTACGAACAGAGAATTACCTCGGATCATCTCTCTCTTTTGGAAAGAATGGCTTCATTTTTCTGTAGCATGAACAAACATGGAGTTTATGAACCTATGCTGCATGTCCCTTCTTCTTCTAGGAGCCCAAACTCTTGGGATCGAAATTATAATCGTAACGAAGGTGCAAAGGAAAAATGGTCGCCATGGACATCTCGTATTCGAGAAGTTAAGGAAGAGTCAACCGAGCATAATTCAGCTACACCACATTAATTTTCTTGTATATGTTATGTTTTCTTTTATATTTCATGTATTTTGTTTGATTATTTGAAGATTTTTAATTCAATTTATATAAAATAACACTTTGAAAAAACTTGAAAAGCTGGAAAACCATGTTCAGTCAAACCAGTCGACCGACAAAATCCCCCCCCCCCCCCCCCCCCCCGTCAACCGTTTAACACTCTGTTTTGGAACAATACATGCTTCAGATAAACCAGTCGACCGGTCGATAATCACCAGTCGACCGGAAATGTTTCTATTTTGAAACGGTTGACCGGTTCCGTTAATTTCTGTTTGTAAAACATCAAACTTGCAAACATCGGTTCCACCTCCCACACTTTCATTTATCCTTTTCAATTTTCAAACACACAATCCCATATTTATCCTAAATCCCCAATTCAAATCTCTTGCAAAACCAATGGGTCCACCGCAAAAGAAATCGAAGAAATCATCTTCTACACAACTTCAACCTATTGATTCCAATATAAAACAATGGTTAATGGATCCAATAGCAGTCAAGATGAAGGATTATACGATTCATGAAGGTTCATTCATCAAATACTCTGATTTCCTTCTTTATGATATTAGGGAAATAACAACCAGAGCTCATATTCAATCTCTTCTTGACTTTGATGATAACAATGTGGAAATCAATCATATCATGATCAAGTTGTTCTACGCAAATCTTAACTTAGACAAGTTCAAACCCGGGAATTCTACCCATTGTCTATGGTCGGTTGTATGCGGTGAGCATGTTTTTATTTCAAAGGAAAGGATGGCAACGGTTCTTCATTCGGAAAACACTAGTAGGGAGTTCTCAAGCGATTTTTGTACTATTCATACTCGAGACAATGTAAGTCATCTTTTTATTGAAGATCATAAACTTAATACAAAATCAATCAACTTAAGGCCTACTGCTAGAGTTCTACATCATGCTATGACGCATTCTTTACTACCTAGAATTGGTAACTTCGATGCGGTTTATAATGAGAATTTTAAGGCTTTGTATGCTATATGTGGAGATATCCCAATTAATTGGATAAATATGATCTTTGATGAGATCTTATTAGTGAATGATCGTACAAGACCGCATTTGTTCTACAATGAATATATTATGCGACTTCTACTTGATTGTGGTCTCAAATCTCCCGAATCTAAAATTTCAAAGCCAAAATGTATCAACAAAGCATTGAGAAAGAGAATGAAGCTTCCTGAACCATGTTTGGATATCATATCTTTTGAACAGTATAAGGAACAAGTTCATCGAGAAGGCACTTCTTCAAAGCCCTTTAAACCCAAACCAGAAGAGGTCAAGCTTCTTCAACCATCATCGTCGACTGAATATTCACTTGAACAAATTGCACGAAATCAATTTCTTCTTGAAGCTGGACTTAAGCGTACAGACAATAAGATCGATAATTTAAATACAAAACTTGACAAACGTTTTACGAAACTTAAGTCTTTCTTCAGTTTTCTTTGGGATGCAATATCTTGTGGTGCGTCATCCTCCTCTACACATATACAAGACCCAGGTAAATGTCCAATGCCTCCTACTTTTACATGGACATCTTCAGATGAAGGCACTAGTTCTGGAACAAGTAATGGACGTGGTCGTGGAACATCTTACATTGAGGAAGGAGGAAATGAAGAAGAAGAAGACGAAGGACAAGAAGAAGAAGAAACTGAATCCGACTCACCATCTCACTAGTTCCTTTTATCCATCTTTTATCATATATTTAAGACCTAAAACAGCACTTGTACATAAGTGGTGCTTCATTTTATTTTTGGTTCAAACTCTAAGACTACGTAACTTAGTTGGGTAAGTATGGTGTGTATGATACAATCCTGATGTATTTTGTGATGAATGATTTGTGTATCTTAACACTTGTGATACGCTACTCCTTTTTGTCGATGACAAAGGGGGAGAAAAATGCTACAAACAATATTCTTTGCAGATTTTTTTAGTTTTTATTTCAGGGGGAGTACGTAGCTAGGGGGAGTCAGTAATACGTTCAGAACTATGTTGTCATCAATCAAAAAGGGGGAGAATGTTGAGTCTAAGATTTCATAGCGTTTTGATTAATGACTAGGAGAAAATTCATGATCGACAAAGAGAAGAGAATCAATGATATCGTAAGTTAGAGGCTGGTTATTTAGTGTTATAAATGTTAAAATCTATCCTCAAATAATCATATACCTCATTATTGTGAATATATATATGTATATATATAAATGCACATTTATTGTGCATATTGCCAGAAACCGGTCGACCGGTTTCAAAATAGGCGGTCGACCGTTTCTGGGCAGAATGCACAACAAACGTGCATATATATATATATATATATATATATATATATATATTCAAAAATTAGTCTACTGGTTAATTTTTACCTCTCAACCGTTTTTAAAACTGAAAGCAACATTTTGAATAGACATCTTCTTTCATCAAAAGTTGCTACTCTTTCTTTTGATCAAAAATCATTTCCCTTCAATGTTTCTCTTCACAAATGGTTACAACTATTTATTCATTATATAAACATCATTAAACCATCAACAAATTAACATCTCTGATCTTAACACTTTCATTTATCTTGCTTTCTATTTGATATTCTAAAGGCGCTCATTTTCAACCAAAATATCGTTTGAATCTCAGAACTTATTTAATATCTTGTGATTCAATACGATATCTACTTCCAAATATTCACATACATCAAATTATATTTGAGGATAAGATTACGGGAAGGGTGTATTACAAGTGAAAAATCCGTGTTGCAAAGAGCACAAGTTGTCAACATACAAATTGTAATCTTAGCTGTTGGAGTCCGCGAGAGTTATAAGAGGCAAGTGTAGAAGTCCTCCTTGTTGTAGAGGTGTGAAATCTCGTTCGGCTGTTCGGGTATTGTGAACCTGTTCCTCAATGTGAAGCAAGGTGGTTGATTAGTGAAAATCCAAAGAGAGGTTTAGGACTGGATGTAGGACAGTGCTCCGAACCAGTATAAAAAGCCCTGGTGTTATTACTTTACTTTACTGCTTTTTATTTGTGATTATTTTGCTATCTCATATTTATTGGCGTAACTATTGTAAATACACAAGTAAGTTTATCACATACATTCCGCATATCCATATTACTGATCTTGCTTAAGTCGTATACCGACTTTTCGGAAACAATAACAATTATGCCCCAAAACTTGATGTATATGCCAATTAACCCAAACTTGCAGTTATAATGATAATAATGCCCCACTATCAATTTCAAGTTATACACAAATTTCAATTACAAGTTATGCCCAAATCTCAATTACAAGCTATGCCCAAATTTCAATTACAAGTTACACCCAATAGTACATAAAATAGGTTAGGCCCAATTCCCCCGTATTCCAATCGTATATATAAAAAGATTTCTTCTAGGTTCGAGACAACCTAGATCCGTAATAAAAGGGGAAAAAGAAGTAAACATTAAAGATTAGGCATAAAATAGCCATACGATGCTAGATTTGATAATAGCAACATCAGGAGCATAAAAGAAGTATAGATCTGAGTAAAATTACATCGTAGGCATAAATCTGATAGATTAGATTTGAATAACATCATAGGAACAAATCTGATAAAATAGATTTGAATGACATCGCAGGCACAAATCTGATAAAATAGATTTGAATAACATCGCAGGCACAAATCTGATAAAATAGATTTGAATGACATCGCAGACACAAATATGATAAAATAGATTTGAATAACATCGCTGGCACAAATCTAATAAAATAGACAGGATAAATCTGAAAGGATTATCTCATAATCCGGTATAGCTTGAATTTTGATTATTATATGACAAGAATTTCAATTAAGAATTTCAATTAAGAATTCACATCTGAAAGTAACTTGAACTTATAGTGCTTAGATTAGGAGAAAATAGGTGTGCAGAGGTTGATTCATCTCCAAGGTTGACTACTGATGAAGAACTTTTAATTTGATTTAGGTTTTAAGAGGCGGCGGCTAAGACGATTGGGAGTTCAGCAGCATAGAGGCGTCAGAAGGAATTGTTATGAATTAGGTTAGGTCTAGGCACTAATTTTTAGGTGTAGAGAGTGTTTTAGAGCCTTTAGATCACCATAGAAGCCATCAGGTCCGTCCAGCACATCAAAAATCGTCACTGCCCAGATCTGGCCAATGGGGTTGACCCCTACAAGGGGGGTCGACACCTATGTCGACCCCGGTGTCGACCCCAAAGAGCCTGAGTCGACATAGGTGTCGACCCAGTGGGACTCGAGTCGACAACCCAACCGTGGTCGGTTCCGCGTTTCCTCCTCCCGCCTTCGCTATTTTGAATACTATATTTTAATTCTGGTTTAAACTGAAATCTTCTAACTTCCATAACTTCTTCATACTGTATCTGTTTTACGCAAACTTGGACTCTATCTCAAGTAGAATTCCGAGACTAACACAATGGCGTAACTCATTTCACCCAATTCTTCTTTTAAAGATTAATTATTCTTTAATTATCTCTTATATCCCATTTAAAAATTACGGGGTGTTACAGTCGCCCCTACTTAAAGGATTTCGTCCCCGAAATCTTCAAGTCAAGAAGAATGTGTATCCTACCATCCGACAGACATCTACACAACCATTCAATCACAGGCATCCATTTTCCTTAAAGAGGTTTCTAATGCTTTCATGATCATATGCATAGTGTGTGTATATGTTCTTATCTACTGCAAAATCAGGTGGTCTACTGATTTCGTTGACCTCCTTAATGCGAATTATGTCAGTGCCATGAGTCCATCATGTATGCAATTATTCCTAATCGTACTTTATAACTTCTACATGAGTGCACGGTCATTCATACAAATGCAATCATCCATAGGATAACACATCAAGTTTCAATCCATTTATATAAATACATATATGCATATGCAATATGAAAGTGACTGAGCCGATCTAGTGCCTAATGTGTGTATATGCATCCACGAGCAACCGCTAGCAACCACTTGCAACCATCAACCGTAACATGTTTCAAATACATGTTTACATCTATTGGCTTCTACCTAAGAATCGAAGACATGACCTAGAGGATATACCTAAAAAGACAGAAACAAGTATGCACAAAATTTCTAGAAAAAGAGATCAAGGATATACCCTCAAAAAGGGTACGATGCGTGTATATTGTCTTCAGTCTTCTAAGTCATATCTTCTTGAGCTTCACTCCATTATGCTATGACTGTCTTAACTTCATCATTGCTTAACTTCTTAATTTCTGTTTCCAAAATATGAGTTGGAACTCATTTCACTGTCGCCTCTCTTTCCACCTCTTCTCCTTCCAGTATACTCGGCACTACAACTTCTGTTATGTCATGCTAACATTTCCTCAAAAGGTCTTCCAAAATT
Organism: Allium sativum; assembly: GCA_030737875.1. Classification (NCBI taxonomy): domain Eukaryota; kingdom Viridiplantae; phylum Streptophyta; class Magnoliopsida; order Asparagales; family Amaryllidaceae; genus Allium; species Allium sativum. The sequence continues at coordinate 478,716,023 of CM060926.1, read as the reverse complement.
CTATTCACCCTTTCTGTCAGAGGATGATAAGCAGTGTTCAAACAAAACTGCGTACCTACCGCCATTTGAATATCACCTTTTCCTCTTGCATCGAAAAAAACTGCTCCAAGCCCTGTCCCACAAACACCGGCATATACTGTGAATGGTTTGCTCCCATCTAGCAAAGTCAAAATTAGGCTGATATCTTCGCAATGTCCTTAACGAACTTCCTATAGCAGCCCTCCAACCCTATGAAACTACTTACTTCCATTGCTTTTCTAGGAACCTTCCAACCTTGCACCGTAACTACTTTTGCGGGATCTACTGTTATCCCTTCCTTGGATATCACATGTCTTAGAAACCTTACTTCTTCTCTCCAAAAATGATATTTGGAGAACCTTGCCTTAAGCTGATGCACTTAGAGGGTATCTGAGACTTCCCTTAGATGCAAAGCATGTTCTTCCTCACTCTTAGAGAAAACCAAAATACCATCTATGCACAAGCGAATTGAACCATCCGCCTTTGTAGCGAAAACAACTGGAGCACCCCATTTAGAAATACTTCGCCTTATGAACCCTTTCTCAAGTAACTCTTTTACTTGTTTACTGAGCCCTACCTTTCCCTTGGAGTCATGTGTCGTACAGGTAATGCAACTGGCTTTGTATTGTTAACTAGATATATGCGGAATCTATCTCGCGTTTTTGCGGGCAAACCCCTAACCTAATCAAAACATCTGTGTACTCATGGACTATTATAACGGATCGCAAATCATCGATAATGCATCAAGTGATTCTAGGTAGCTAAGCCTAACTGATCCCTTAGTATCGCACGAAATCTCGAGGGTATTCCCGAGGCAAGTCAAAAGTCTAACTACCCTCCTTTCACGATTACTAGCTAACCAATCCATGCCTAGAATAAACCCATAGCCCATGAAACCAAAAACATAAGCATTACACTTAAACTCAATACTTAATATAGCTATTCCCAAATCCTTACAAACCAATGATAAATGAGTCGAATCACCAATTGGATTTGAGATAATAATGGGATCCTCTACCCTACTAGTACTAAGGTGCAAAGACTCTACTTTGGTAGCAGATAGAAAAGAATGTGAAGCGCCAGAGTCAAACAATGCTCAAAACAGGGAAATCAAACTTTCAACAAAAACGTTTCTATCTCTCTCCTGTCCTGGTGCCATGAAAGCATGAACCTGTCCTACAGAAGTAAGTCCTGTCCTCTGCCCTTGCCCTTGTCCTTTGGGAAATCCTTGATAAGATGCCCTGCCTCACAATACTGAAAACAACCACCTGTCTTCTTCTTCCTACAATTAGATGACCCTCTATACCACAGAAAAGACACTTCCTCTTGTCGAGGGATCTATTTTTCTTCCACCATTCTTATATTCCAATCCCTTATTTGTAATTCTTCCACTTTGGCCTCTTTCTTTTCACCTTTCTCCTTCTGCTTCGATTAAGCCATATCAACAAGCTTCTTATCCTTGGGTTTGTGCTCCTTAGACCAAACACCCTTACTCTCATCCTTACCATCCTCGTGTAGCTTGTTAACAAGTTTCTCGAAACTACCTCCATCGCACGGCAACCTACAAAGCTTGAAAGAATATTAGCCGCAGGTGAAGCTACTGCGGCTACAGATGGAGGTTGGGCACTACTCCGCCCTCGACATGTCGTATGCCTACGAGACTATGGCGAAAAGAAAGGAAGAAGAGATTCAAATAGAGAACCAAAATATAGTGCATTTGGATTTGGGTAATATGCCTTTCAAAAACAATACTTTTCTCTTGAAAAGCACTTCTTTAAAACATGTTTTTGGGGAACGTTCTGGTAACCTTTAGCTCTGATACCACATGTAACACCTCACCTCCTTAAGGTCCCTCACAAAGGGAATGCCTTAACTACGGTGGAGTGTTTTAGGTAAAAGATGCAAATAAATTACAAGACAGACAAATAAAGCAGCGAAAAATAAAGTTATTTTATAAACAATGTGGTTCAGTCAAGCTTTTACAATAATTGTCTCAATCATTCTTCAAAGTAATACATAAACTTCTGTCTTGATTCAAAAACTTCCAAGTATAAAAGAAGCATAAAAATAACAACGATATTCCCCAATAAAGCATGAACCAGCCATAGCAATGGAAGAGAGATTCCAAAGCAATACATCGACTATCTACGAGCTTGGAAAGAAACTCAGCTAAGAGGTAACATCTCCTCCCTGTGAACTTGGGGGTGTAAATGAAAGAAAAGAGGAGAAACAAACTAGTTCAGACATAAGTCTGGTACGTCCAGTGACTTTCAGCATGTAAATAGGCGAAAGCATCATGACATGAATAAACTAAATATAAGATAATACCATGATAACAAGGATAACAAGATAACATACGATTAGCATAGATATGATAAGGCAAGATAAACTGAATGTGCTTCTACTCTTTCTCTGCTTCGATACTACCAGGTTATTCTGATTTTTATATCTGTGCACCACCTAACTAGCATCCCAACTAGTAACCGGTATAAAATGATAATATGATAACGTTATCCCAATCCCCGAAATTGTGGTAGCCTTCTGGTGTACATCTATTATGAGGATTCCACATCAATCTGCCTAATTGCCATGGATATGTTAGATGTACCCTTAGTACCCTATCGATCGGCGCCCTACTTGTATTAATTTTCCCTGTGACTGTGTCAATCGGCCCTCTCTTGCATGTAGATACCCTGTGTTGGTCCCACCATAAGGTGTATCAATCCCTATGATAGCAACCCGACACGATTCAAGATGCACAGTGTATAACTACTAGTACCCAATGCCTGCTTTTTCCACTCCAGAGCACGTGCATGCCCGTAATCCATCGGAACCCACATTTACATACCCCTTGCTGCTAATTTTGACCGCTTATAATCAGCCCCGTAATCGTGCCCCACCCTGCCTAGTTTCAGGATACCTTGGTACATCTATGTGGGTTACTGCTGAAATGGGTCCACGTTACAAAGGTTTCCTACTGGTTAAGTTTGTGGGCCGATATTTACTAATATTACCCACCAACCCAATATGTACTTAACCCTCCCACTGATTCAAGCATGTTTATTTAATGGTTAAGTTTGTGGGCCTATATTTACTAATATTACCCACCAACCCGATATGTACTTAACCCTCCCACTGATTCAAGCATGTTTATTTAATGGTAAAGTTTGTGGGCCTATATTTACTAATATTACCCACCAACCCGATATGTACTTAACCCTTGAATCATTATTCAAGCATGTTTATTTAATGGTTAAGTGTTGTCCCTTCATGTTAACTTAACCCACCTACTCATCGTGTCATGTTGTTAAGTGTTTCTTATTAACTTAACCCTTTTCACTTGTCATGTTGGATTGGTTAAGTGTCATCAATCAATTCAAGTTAACTTATCCCACCCGCATGTCATGTCACATTGGTTAAGTGTTGCCTTCTTGTGTTAACTTAACTCAGCCACAAATCATGTTATATTGGTTAAGTGTTGCCCTCTCGTGTTAACTTAACCCTTCCCATTCATCATGTTATATTGGTTAAGTGTTGCCTTATTATTTTAACTTAACCCTACCACGCATCATGTTATGTTAGTAAAGTGTTGCCTTCTTGTGTTAACTTAATCCTACCCATTCATCATGTCATGTTGCTTAAGTGTTTCTTATTAACATAACCTTATTTACCTATTTACTTAACATGTTGTATTGGTTAAGTGTTGCCTAAGTTAACTTAGACCTACCACTCAATTACTAGCATGTCTTGTTTATTAGCATTAACTCATTCATTGATGCCCTAACCACTCACATTAGAACTGTTGTTTGCGGTTGCTGGATGTGCCAGGCGGTTCTAGGCAGACTTCTACCGCAAACTCATTCTAACCTCGGGTTTTTGGGCTAAATGCGCTAACCACTCACATTAGATCTGTGTTGTTGTGGTTACTGGATGTGTCGGGCGGTTCCGGGCAGTTTTACACCGAAACTCAATCTAACCTCGGGTTAGACATGTTTATCTTTTAGCATATTTACCATACATGTCCAAGTCTAGATTTTATATAGTAGTTATCCCAAATTCACAAAAACTAGTTATGTTACAATTCTCAAGTTATACCCCAACAAAGCTAATTACAAGTTATGCTCCACAAATTCAAATTCAAGTTGTTACTCAAAATAGGTTACACCAAATCTTCCCAAATTTGCAACAATAGTCATGCCCCAAAATCACGATATACATTATGCTTGGCATCCCAACCAATACTCATGCCTAATCTAGATTAATATTCCAATTTACAGTTTACGCTCAATCTAGATTTAACATTTCAATTTACCCCAAGTTCGCAACAATAACAATTATGCCCCAAAACTTGATTTATATGCCAATTAAGCCAAACATGCAGTTATAATGATAATAATGCCCCAATACCAATTTCAAGTTATACCCAAATCTCAATTACAAGCTACGCCCAAATCTCAATTACAAGTTACGCCCAATAGTACATAAAATAGATTAGGCCCAATTCCCCCGTCTTCCAATCATATATATAACAAGATTTCGTCTGGGTTCGAGACAACCTAGATCCATAATAAAAGGGGAAGAAGAAGGAAACATAAAATATTACGCATAAAATAGCCATACGACGCTAGATTTGATAATAGAAACATAGGGAACATAAAAGAAATATAGATCTGAATAAAGTTACATCGCAGGCATAAATCTGATAGATTAGATTTGAATAAAATCGCGGGCACAAATCTGATAAAATAGATTTGAATGACATCGCAGGCACAAATCTGATAAAATAGATTTGAATGACATCGCAGGAACAAATCTAATAAAATAGATTTGAAAAACATCGCAGGCACAAATCTGATAAAATAGATTTGAATGACATCGCAGGCACAAATCTAATAAAATAGATTGGATAAATCTGAAAGGATTATCTCATAATCAGGTATAGCTTGAATTCAGATTAGTACATGCCAAGAATTTCAATTAAGAATTCACATCTGAAAGTAACTTGAACTTACAATGCTTTGATTAGGAGAAAATAGGTGTGCAGAGGTTGATTCATCTCTAAGGTAGATTACTGATGAAGATCTTTTAATTTGATTTAAGTTTTTAGCGGCGGCGGCTAAGACGATTGAGAGTTCAGCAGCATAGAGGCGTCAGAAGGAATTGTTATGAATTAGGTTAGGTCTACACATTAATTTGTTGGTGTACATAGTGTTTTTAGAGAATTTAGATCACCATAGAAGCCATCAGGTCTGTCCAGCACACCAAAAAAGTCACTGCCCAGATCTGGCAGATAGGGTCGACTCCTACAAGGGGGGGTCGACACCTATGTCAACCCGGTGTCGACCACAAAGAGCCTGAGTTGACATAGGTGTCGACCCAGCGGGTCGACACCCCAACCGTGGTCGGTTCAGCATTTCCTCCTCCCGCCTTCGCTGTTTTGAAAATTTTATTTTAATTCTGGTTAAAACTGAAATCTTCTAGCTTCCATAACTTCTTTAAACTGTATCCGTTTTACGTAAACTTGGACTCTATCTCAAGTAGAATTCCAAGATGAACGCAATGGCGTAAACCATTTCACCCAATTCTTCTTTCAAATATTAATTATTCTTTAATTAGCTCTTATGTCCCATTTTAAAATTACGGGGTGTTACATGTTAGATGTACCCTTACTACCCTATCAATCCGCTCCCTACTTGTATTAATTTTACTTGTGTCTGTGTCAATCGGCCCTTTCTTGCGTGTAGATACCCTGTGCTGGTCCCACCATAAGGTGTATCAATCCCTATGATAGCAACCCGACATGATTCAGGATGCACAGTGTATAACTACTGATACCCAGTGCCTGCTTTTCCACTCCGGAGTATGTGCACGCCCGTAATCCGTCGGAACCTACATTGATGTACCCCCTGCCACTATTTTGACCGCTTATAATCAGCCCAGTAATCGTGCCCCACCCTGCCTAATTCAGGGTACCGTGATACATCTATGTGGGTTACTAGTGAAATGAGTCCCCGTTACTAGGTTTCCTAGGGTCTATTCGTGTACCCCCCAAATTGGCTAAGTGTTATCAATCCATTCAGATTAACTTAACCCATCCACACGTCATGTCATATTGGTTAAGTATTTCTCATTAACTTAACCCTTCATTCATGATGTTGTAATTGGTTAAGTGTTTTCTATTAACTTAACCCTGTTCATTCATCATATTATATTGGTGAAGTGTTTCCCCTTAGCTTAACCCTATTTGTTCATCATGTTATATTGGTTAAGTGTTTCCCATTAACTTAACCCCACTCGTTCATCATGTTACGTTGGTTAAGTGTTGCCCTTTTGTGTTAACTTAACCCTACCACTTGTCATGTTACATTGGTTAAGTGTTGCCCACTTGTGTTACTTAACCCTACCACTTGTCATGTTACATTGGTTAAGTGTTGCCTCTTATGTTACTTAACCCTACCACTTGTCATGTTACATTGGTTAAGTGTTGTGCTCTTAAGTTACTTAACCCTACCACTTGTCATGTTACATTGGTTAAGTATTTCCCTCTTGTGTTACTTAACCCTACCACTTGTCATGTTACATTGGTTAAGCATTGCCCTATCACACATCATTTTATATTGGTTAAGTGTTACACCCTTGTGTTAATTTAACCCTACCATTCTTAGCATGTCCGTTCATTAGCATTAATTCATTCACTAATGCCTCAACCTTTCACAATAGAACTGTTGTTTGCGGTTGCTGGATGTGCCGAGCGGGCTTCTTCTGCAAACTCATTCTAACCTCGGGTTTTGGGCATAACGCGCTAAACTCTCACATTTGATCTGTATTGTTGCTGTCGCTGGATGTGCCGACCAGTTCCGGGCAGTCTTACACCGCAACTCAATCTAACCACAGGTTAGGCACGTTCATCTTTAGCCAATTTACCTATATACTATACATGTCCAAGTCTATATTTTACATGCTAATTATCCCAAATTCACTAAACTAGTCATGTTCCAATTCCCAAGTCATGCCCAACAAATTTAATTACAAGTTATTATTCAAAATAGGTTACACCCAATATTCCCATATTTGAAATTCATGCCCTAAATCGCAATATACATTATGTTTGGTGTCCCAACCAATAGTTATGCCCAATCTAGATTTAATATTCCAATTTACATTTTTTGCCCAATCTAGATTTAATATTTCAGTTTACCCCAGGTTCGCAACTATAACATTTATACCCCAAATCACAAGTTACAAACTATGTCCTATTATTTAACCGAATACATTGTGCCCAATATTTACCCAAAATATTCCCCGTATTCCAATCGTTCGTATTTCGCGATTTCAGCCTAGGTTTGAAGGTAACCCAGGTTCATAAAAGAAAAAGGAAATAGGTGAAGAGAGAGAGAGAAGGAGCATAAAATAAGAATAGGCATAAAAATAGGCGTGTAAAAACAAACCTAATACAAGAGATTTAGATCCAACAAAGATAGATTCTTGAATAAACTGATACAATCATTATCGCAGGCATATGAATAACATCACGAACCAAAGAGGATTATAAACCAGATGTACAACAAAGATAGGCTTGATTTAATCAATAAAAATAACATCTAAGGCATGTAAAGACATAGATTCAATAGAAGGATAGGGATAAATCTGAAAAGATTATCATATAATTAGGCATAGACTTCGATTCATTTTATTTCATGTCAAGATTACAATCAGGTATTCAAATCTGAAAATAACATGAACTTACATTGCTAGGATTAAGAAAAGATTATTGAATCATTGTTGTTGTTGCAAAACTAATCTTCTAATTTGATTTGAGGCTCTCTAATTTTCTTCTTGAATTTAGGTTGAAGAATGACGGCTAGGCTAGTTTGGGGATGAAAAGCATGGCGACGCCATAGCCATTGAGAAATAGAATTAGGGTTGGGTTATGAGTGTATATATAGATGTCTAGGATTATTAAGAGCCTTTAGATCAACATAGGGTCCATCCAAACCATCCAGTCCAAGATAATGCGTCATCAGGCTAATCAGAAGTCTCCACGTAGCCGTACGACTCAGAAATTCATCACTGTCTCCTCAGCCAGGCACAGAACGAAGTATTTCACCAAGATCTGGGGGGGTCGACACCGGGGTCAACACCCCTATGGGGGGTCAACACCTATGTCGACACCCTCTGGTGGGAATTTTCCAGCCTAGCCTGTTTTTGGCAGATTTTGAATTTCGAACCCATTTTTGACTTTCTGGACCTATTTCTGAAGTACTGAACCCAATATATATATTCTCTCCTACACGTATACAAACTTGTAAGGCTTATAGCTTCTTCATACAGTGTTCGGTTTACACAAACTCGGACACTATTTCAAGCAGAATTCCTAAACGAACGCAATGGCGTAACCCGTTTAGCTTAATTCCCACTTTTAAAATTAAGTATTCTTTAATTCATTACTTTAATATTCATAGAAAATACGGTGTGTTACATTCTCCCCTCCTTTAAAGGATTTCGTCCCCGAAATCTCTAAGTTAAGAAGAATGTATCCTAACATCCAACTACTCAACCATCAATCACAGGCATCCATTGTCCTTAAAAAGATTTCTAATGCTTTCATGATCATATGCATAGTGTGTGTACATGCCCTTATCTAATGCAAAATCAGGCGGTCTACTGATTCAGTTGTCCTCCTTAATGTGAATTATGTCAGTGTTATGAGTCCATCATGTAAGCAGTTATTCCTATGGTACTTTATAACTTCTATATGAGTGCACAATCATCCACTCAAATGCATTATCCATATGATATCACATCAAGTTTCAATCCATATATATATAAATCCTCTCATGCAAATGCAATATGGAAGTGACGGAGTCGATCTAGTACCTAATGTGTGTGTATATGCATCCACGAGCAACCACTAGAAAACACTTACTGTAATAACCCGGAAATGCGGGCCAGTTTAAAATTTTTGTTTTGGCAATTTTAACGAAGTTTGAACATTTAAAATGAATTATTTCAAATAATATCGACGAGAAATTTATTTTGAATATAATTCGAACGTATATATTTATATACGTCGTCGTTAGAATATAAATAATTATATATAATTATAATAGAATTGAAAATGGCGCGGTAGTTCGATAATTCGATTTCAAACTTCAATTGAATGTACCGGGTACAAAACAATCCAGATTTTAGTGAAACCAAAAATAATAGGATCTATTTGAGAATATCTTTCCAACGAATCCGAAAAATCAAAATTTCATAGCGGGAATCAAAAGATATGTCCAGTTGAAAATTCTGAATAGTCGCTATGGAATTCAAGCCCTTAAAAAATGGAAATTTTGCAAACGACCTCGGATTTCGACGAAACCACTTTTGTTGGGTCCGTGATGTCAAATTATTGCTAGGTTTTAAATTTCATAATTTTATGATTCAATATGTGAGCGTGGCAAAAGAAAACGTGTTTGACCAGTTTCGGTTGATTTTAATCGACTAGAAAATGGCCATTTTTCCAATGGTTTCAGAATTCGACGAAACTAGTTTTGTTAGAACCGTATCGTCAATACGAAGCTAGAAAATATTTTTCTGGGATTTATAGAGTTAGTATGTGACCCCGGTAAATTGAAATGCGCGTTCAAATTCAATATATAGAGTTATATGTTGATTTTGACGGAAACTGATCGAAACGATCGAATCAGCTTACGATACATATCCCATTGTGTTCGGAATGGGGGTAAAACGCTATGGACGACAGGCGGTGGGCCTCGTTTTGAGGTCAAAAATAAAAGTTGCTTTCTAGTGAAAAATAATAATTAAATAAAAAAAATTTAAAACCCTCTTCCCCTATCTCTATACCTTGCCCCCCCCCCCCCCCGATTAAATCGAATCAGAACAGAAAAAGGGAAAAAAAAAGGAGATCGAGGAGGGCGACGAAGCCTCCATCGCGCCGCCGCGCGAGGCACCCTCCCCCCTATCCTCTGCTGCGCCGCCCTCCTTCTTCCTCCTCCTCCCCTGCTCCTTCCTGACGCGAAGACCCACCCCCAATCCGATCCCAGACCCCACCGCACCCCCCCTAAGACCCCACCGCATCTCCCTCTGACCCGCCGCCCCTCTCTCCTCCCTCCCCCTTCCCTTTCCTCTTCTGCGACAGTCAACCCCCTCCCCCCCCCCCCCTCCGACAGTGAACGTTGCTCTTCTCCCTTCTATTTCTATGTAAGTTTTTATTTTATTTTTCTATTTTCAGTTATCATTTTATTTGATTTTAAAACTGAATTTATTCGATAGGAAAATTAGAGATAGAATTTTTATTCGATCGAAGAGTTAAAGATATGATTTTTATATGATAAGGAAGTTAAAAATATAATTTTTATCGAATGTAAAGGTTGAAAATATAATTTTCATATTATATAAATAATAAAAATATAATCTTTTATATTGTAGAAGTATAAAAATATAATTTTTATATAGGTAAGATAGTAAAAATATCACCTTTATATATGTAGTGAATAAAAATTCAATCTTTATATTAGGGGTAGAAGTTAAAGGCGAAATCTTTAAATTTGAAAAGGCGAATTCTTTAAATTTGAAAAGGCGAATTCTTTAAATTCGAAAAGGAGAAATCTTTATAGTTGAAAAGGCGAGATCTTTATATAGAGAATAACGATTTAAAATAGAATTTTTACCTATATGATAACGATGTAAAAATAGAATTTTTATCTATATAGTAGCGGTGTGAAAATATAAATTTTATCCATATAGCGTGATTATAAAAATAGGATTTTTATATACATAGCAACGAAGTAAAAATTCTATTTTTATATATTGAATAACGAAGTAAAAATTCGATTTTTATATATTGAATAGCGAAGTAAAAAATTGATTTTTATATATTGAAAAGCGAAGTAAAAATTCGATTTTTTATATATTGAATGGCGTAGTAAAAATTAGATTTTTATATATTGAATAGCAATATAAAAATGTGATTTTTATATGTGTAGTGAATACGGGCAACGAAAGTGACGAAAGGCGAGAACGAAGAAGATTTCTCTAAATGAAGCGCCGTGGAGTTAGGATAACTATCGGTGAGAACTTCTCACTCTTCAATTTCTTTTTCTAGTTATATATATACTAGGATGCAGACGGTGTTTAGTAGCACCCGACACCCGTCATCCACAGACCATGGATGGCTTGTCTGTTTAATTGTTGTGTTGTGAAAATTGGTTGTGATGTTGATGTGAAATCGATAATAAATGTAGATAGTTGAAATAAATTAATTATCGTTAAAAATATAATTTTTAACATGAATGTGAGTAAATAAATATTTATAAACAAATCGGCCGATTAGTATATGTACACTGATTTGACTGACATTGATTGGGACGATAAATTTTACACGTCGCCCAACTGCACAAATAAAATATGTGTTTGATTGTTTGAAACCGTATACGGGTATTGGGAAAAAATACGACATACACTAATCCCAATAATTGGTTGTATGTCGATCGATTGATTGACAGGCTGTTACAAGCGTTAGAGATTTATATTTGATGCTTATACAGTGTAGTGCGCTTTAGATGATGGTTGATTATTTAGCGTTGCTATTATATACATGTGTTGTATGGAATCCACACAATTAACTTTGTATGGTAATTAATTGGGCCTCATTCCAATTTAGAAAATAAAGAATATTATAAAATAAAGGTTCATGTGTTGACAGTACTCATCGGTTGAGATAATCATGCGTTGAACGAGATATTTTAACAATAAAATTTACATCTTTATCATATATAAAATTAGAAACTAATTGGAAAATAGATAAGATGAGTGGTCTCCTGGATATTAATCTGATGTTGGTTTCGACCTTCGGGGTTAATATTCAGGGAATCGTTCTCTTACTAATTTACGGTTGGAGTCTGACTTGATATCAAACGATAGATACCATAATTTTTATAAAATATATTAAATAACAAAAATAGTCACACGTGGACAGTACTCATTCGTTAGGATTAGTCACGTGTTGACAAAAATATAAATATTCATTTGTTGAATAGAATAACAGAATTATTGAAATATATAAAGCCGTATTGATTAGAGATGCGCTATTTTGATGCGAACGATATTTATATTGATTATATTCGTTTTTTTTGAATCGAATAGAAAACCAATTTTTATTGAATCGAATAGAAAACCAATTTTTATTGAATCGAATAGAAAACCAAATTTTATTGAATCGAATAGAAAACCAATTTGAATTGAATCGAATAGAAAACCAATTTGAATTGAATCGAATAGAAAACCAATTTGAATTGAATTGAATAGAAAACCAATTTGAATTGAATCAAATAGCAAAACAATTTTTATTGAATCGAATAGAAAACCAATTTGAATTGAATCGAATAGAAAACCAATTTGAATTGAATCGAATAGAAAACCAATTTGAATTGAATCGAATAGAAAACCAATTTGAATTGAATCGAATAGAAAACCAATTTGAATTGAATCGAATTGAAAACCAATTCGAAATGAATCGAATAGAAAACCAATTCGAAATGAATTTAATATAAAACGAATTCGAATTGAATTGAAAATGAATTCGAATTGAATTGAAAACGAATTCGAATTAAATTGAAAACGAATTGAAATGAATTCAAATTGAATTGAAATTTGAATTGAATAGAAATGAATTTTAAAACGAATTTGTATGGAAAAATTCAATTTTGATTTGAATTGAAATGGAAGTTGAAATTGTTTTTGAAACGAATTTAAAACTATTTATATAATTCGTTTCAAATAGAAATCGAAGAAATATATATTATATATATTATATATATAATATAATGGCCTGAATAGAACGCGTCGCGCCGCGGCAGTTCGCGAATTTCGACCATTAACTTCGAACGGACATTACGGGAGATCCGACCGTCGGATTCTCCTAAAACCAAAACCGTTGGGTTCGTATCGAAAAGAGCTTTCTAACGAATATTAGAAATTTAAAATCTAACGGTTGGATTTGGAGATACGTCCAAATCAAATTTGGAAAAGGTCGCTATAAGTGCAGTTCGATGGCCGTTGATGGAAATCGAGTGTACGGGCCTTGATAAAATTATTAAAAATAGTAATAATTTGTGTAAAATCATAAGATATGATTTGGGAAAAATTGGGATGAAAAACTCCATATTTGAAAAGATAAAAATAGATTTTATCGAAATGAACTAGTTTTGAACTAAAATGAAAACCCATTTATTTTTAAATAAACAAATTGGATTTGAAATGGGATGTAAATAGAATTGATTTGTGGGTTTATCGTGAACAGTGTATTAAACAACACTTATTCTTTAACCCGATAATAATTAGAATGTGATTTGGGTTTGTCGTGAACTGTCTTTTAAATGACACTAGTTCTTTAACCCAGTAAAAGGAGTTTTAATGAATCTGCAATTAGATTGAAATGTGAATTGATAATTTAAATTATCAAATTTGGAAAATGAGCGAGAATGGAGTATCACCAGTTTTGCTCCTAAGCGATAGTTAAATCTTTAATTAGATTTGAACGTGGAATGGTAATTAATTTTACCGACAACACTGTGGTGTTAGATATGGAGTATTACCAGTTTTGCTTCATAGGATGAATAGGTTGGGATTGGGAAATAAAATAAATAATTACTTCGCTGTGGTTCGCTAATCTCGACTAGTTTGGAAAAACCAAAATTTGGTTTGATACGACATCCAATGGAAGATTAAAGAATAAATTTTAAAGAATTTATCTTGGATAAAATTAATGGGAACCTTTCCCTAAGAAAGTGAAATTTAGAAACTAGTTGTAGGTTAATTAAGAAGAATAGCTTCCTGGATATTGATCCGATGTTGGTTTCGGCCTTCGGGGTTAATATTTGGGAAGTTGCTCTCTTACTGATTTACGGTTAGTGGCTAATGAATTGGAATGAGGCGTATGTTGTGTTTGTGTAACATTTGCTTTTAATATACGCAGGTTGTTCCGAAAGGCCGGGTTTATACCCATTCTGAATAACCGATTCGACGATATGTCGAAGATGAAGACGGTGGTTGAAGACCGGAAGTCTTCACATCGTTTGGGTGATTACTGATGATCTTGATTGGGTTGTACACCCAAGATGAGGGAATCAATTGGTTGTCGTCCAGACGTACTTGGAGATGGATGGATATGCGAGGAAAGTGCCTCCGGTTTCGTTCAGACCCAGAAAGAACTTGTAAATGGATTGTGTGTCTAACATTGGATTTTATTCTATGTTGATTGATTTCTGTTAAATATATATATCTATTTGGCGGTGGAGAATTTATTCTCTTGCTTAACGCCCTTCTCTGAGACGTACGAGCTTAGAGGTTATATATCGATAGATATCAATCGCATGGCATGAATGTCCTGTGTGGCACGCCGAGTTGCATTGATCATGGCTTCTGTTGAAAAGCAAAGTCTTGTGGTTGATGATCAAAGCACGGCCTACGTGGCAGCTTTGTGTATAACGTGAATTCGCGAGCCTCACACCTCGGTATGAGTTAAAAACGGGATAAGGACTGCAGGGAGAGCACGACGTTTCTTTCTAGCTTTGGTGGTGTCAGTGACTTACCAGCCCTGACATTTATATACTTTTCACCTATGTGGTTATTGGATGAGACGCCTCGATTTTAGGTCTGTAAGGACCGGGAAACGTGTGTTCAGGAATTGCCAATCCTCAAATGTAAGAGAGGACCGGCCCTGAAGATCCAGGGTTACCCAGAGTGTGTAGTCCTGAGGCATTTGCTAGCGTGTCTCGAAGCGAAGAGGAGCTTGCCCCTTGCCTCGACTCATGACGGAAATCCAATTTCCAATACGAGATATTTCGGTTTAATTTGTAGAGCCTAGTATGGCGACATGATAGATGGTACCCGTGCCGCCTAGGATTGATATTTATGATTGAAAATGTTTTGACTCTATACACTTATTATAGTATCAAATGATTTGTTTTTAAAACGTACCAAGCATGTTTGGCTATTATAAGGGAAAACCCTATCCTCCGGTTTGCGTTGCATTGTGTGATGGGACTTGGGTCTTATAATAGCTTCATTTTTCGAAAAAGCACTGCGTTGTTTATTCTATGCACTGGTATTCTTGGGAGGAAACCCGTTCCGTGTTATACGGCGTGGTCCCTTGAATTACTCTCTTTTAAAGTAAAGTTTTAAATAACTGTTTTAGTTCTCACACTAGTCACATGACTGACCTGGAGTTTATTGTTTTAACCTAAACTCCGGGTGCCCTTATTTTCGACACGGGCAGCTAGTAGTTTTGGTTTTACAGATTTATATTCACAGGATCCTGATTTACAGCTGGAACGATGCTCGGAAAGCTCTGTATCCGTGTATTACTTTCAGTTGTGTTTTGTATTATTTTCCGCTGCTATGTAATATATTGTAATCTCTGATATTTATCGAATGTATAGTATTCCTTTATACTCTGTATATTCTAGTATCTGATGAAATTGTTGTAATAACAATGAAATGTTCTCCCGTCTGCGTTCTGATTTGTCCTGTTCTCAAACGATCAGGAGTTTCGAACGGTCTAGATCGGTTTAACGACTGATTCGGATCGAGCGAAATTCCTTGCCGTCACATTTGGTATTAGAGCTTTGGTTTACAGAGCTCGAGAACAAGACACATTAGAACCATATGAAAGAATTCATCAGATATTGGATTAGTAATATCCTATTAGAATGACTCGTTAGAGATAGGATCAGTAGTATCCTAGAACGAGTGTGAAGAGTATATTTTTCAAATGGAAACAATTTTTGTTTTGAAAATTTAAATCAATTATACGTATTTGAATATTTATTTATTTTGAATTTGGACGATCCGATATATAAAGATTTTGCATATACGCGTCATGAACGTATATTCGAAGTTTTAATATACCGGATAGATATAGAACCGCACTCTAGTAGCCCGGAGATGTTGTGATGGTGGTTCGAAACATCATCAGCATTTATTTTCGAGTTACGAAGGTGTGATATCTATATATTTCCATTAGACTGGTGTGAGAACCAAAAGTTATATAGATAGATTTATTTGTTGTGAATTGGCATCAAAAACAAGATTTTCAATATATATATCAAAATTTTGAATTTGAAACGTTAATCCACTAATTGATTGATGTTTGTGTTGCTTGTTTAGTTGTTTGATAAATTTGGAACCATTATGCCTAATTGAATCAAATATTGAATTGTATTGAAAATTAGTCGCATTTGCTTGCATATAATTGTACTTACATTGAACAGGTCATAGCAAGGAGGCTAGAGCAGAGAATAAAATTTGTTTGCCCGACAAATAGGTACATGTTTACTATAATTTACTGTTTTGTTTGGGTGATGATGATTTTATGAGCCTATTGGCTAGCCGCTTGGCTTTTTCTTTTTCTTTTTGAGATCAGAAGGCCTATATGGCAATTTCGGGATTTTCCCGTGGCTCCCGGTGCAGGGGAGGTTATGGCGAAATTTTTCGAAAATTTAGGGTGTTAGCCAAATTTTTGAAGAATTTGAAAATTCTCAGAAACTGAAAAGTTGGAGAATGGAAGCTGGATCGAACGTAGAGTTGATTAATCAAACCACTTTCAACTTTGTTCCTTTTCGGGGATGAAAAGTTTTAAGTGGGGCAGATTGTAATAAGCCGGAAATGCGGGCCAGTTTAAATTTTTTGTTTTAGCAATTTTAACGAAGTTTGAACATTTAAAATGAATTATTTTAAATAATATCGACGAGAAATTTATTTTGAATATAATTCGAACGTATATATTTATATACGTCGTCGTTAGAATATAAATAATTATATATAATTATAATAGAATTGAAAATGGCGCGGTAGTTCGATAATTCGATTTCAAACTTCAATTGAATGTACCGGGTGTAAAACAATCCGGATTTTAGTGAAACCAAAAATAATAGGATCTATTTGAGAATATCTTTCCAACGAATCCGAAAAATCAAAATTTCATAGCGGGAATCAAAAGATATGTCCAGTTGAAAATTCTGAATAGTCGCTATGGAATTCAGGCCCTTAAAAAATGGAAATTTTGCAAACGACCTCGAATTTCGACGAAACCACTTTTGTTGGGTCCGTGATGTCAAATTATTGCTAGGTTTTAAATTTCATAATTTTCCGATTCAATATGTGAGCGTGGAAAAAGAAAACGTGTTTGACCAGTTTCAGTTGATTTTAATCGACTGGAAAATGACCATTTTTTCAACGGTCTCAGGATTCGACGAAACTAGTTTTGTTAGGACCGTATCGTCAATACGAAGCTAGAAAATATTTTTCTGGGATTTATAGAGTTAGTATGTGACCCCGGTAAATTGAAATGCGCGTTCAAATTCAATATATAGAGTTATATGTTGATTTTGACGGAAACTAATCGAAACGATCGAATCAGCTTACGATACATATCCCATTGTGTTCGGAATGGGGGTAAAACGCTATGGACGACAGGCCGTGGGCCTCGTTTTGAGGTCAAAAATAAAAGTTGCTTTCTAGTGAAAAATAATAATTAAAAAAAAAATTAAAACACTCTTCCCCTATCCCTATACCTTGCCCCCCCCCCCCGATTAAATCGAATCAGAACAGAAAAAGGAGATCGTGGAGGGCGACGAAGCCTCCATCGCGCCGCCGCGCGAGGCACCCTCCCCCCCTATCCTCTGCTGCGCCGCCCTCCTTCTTCCTCCTCCTCCCCTGCTCCTTCCTGACGCGAAGACCCACCCCCAATCCGAGCCCAGACCCCACCGCACCCCCCCTAAGACCCCACCGCATCTCCCTCTGACCCGCCGCCCCTCTCTCCTCCCTCCCCCTTCCCTTTCGTCTTCTGCGACAGTCAACCCCCTCCCCCCCCCCTCCGACAGTGAACACTGCTCTTCTCCCTTCTATTTCTATGTAAGTTTTTATTTTATTTTTCTATTTTCAGTTATCATTTTATTTGATTTTAAAACTGAATTTATTCGATAGGAAAATTAGAGATAGAATTTTTATTCGATCGAAGAGTTAAAGATATGATTTTTATATGATAAGGCAGTTAAAAATATAATTTTTATCGAATGTAGAGATTGAAAATATAATTTTCATATTATATAAATAATAAAAATATAATCTTTTATATTGTAGAAGTATAAAAATATAATTTTTATATAGGTAAGATAGTAAAAATATCACCTTTATATATGTAGTGAATAAAAATTCAATCTTTATATTAGGGGTAGAAGTTAAAGGCGAAATCTTTAAATTTGAGAAGGCGAATTCTTTAAATTTGAAAGGGAAAATTCTTTAAATTTGAAAAGGCGAATTCTTTAAATTTGAAAAGGCGAATTCTTTAAATTTGAAAAGGAGAAATCTTTATAGTTGAAAAGGCGAGATCTTTATATAGAGAATAACGATGTAAAAATAGAATTTTTACCTATATGATAACGATGTAAAAATAGAATTTTTATCTAAATAGTAGCGGTGTGAAAATAGAATTTTTATCCATATAGCGTGATTATAAAAATAGGATTTTTATATACATAGCAACGAAGTAAAAATTCGATTTTTATATATTGAATAGCGAAGTAAAAATTCGATTTTTATATATTGAATAGCGAAGTAAAAATTCGATTTTTTATATATTAAATAGCGTAGTAAAAATTCGATTTTTATATATTGAATAGCAATATAAAAATGTGATTTTTATATGTGTAGTGAATACGGGCAACGAAAGTGACGAAAGGCGAGAACGACGAAGATTTCTCTAAATGAAGTGCCGTGGAGTTAGGATAGCTATCGGTGAGAACTTCTCACTCTTCAATTTCTTTTTCTAGTTATATATATATATATACTAGGATGCAGACGGTGTTTAGTAGCACCCGACACTCGTCTTCCACAGACCATGGATGGCTTGTCTGTTTAATTGTTGTGTTGTGAAAATTGGTTGTGATGTTGATGTGAAATCGATAATAAATGTAGATAGTTGAAATAAATTAATTATCGTTAAAAATATAATTTTTAACGTGAATGTGAGTAAATAAATATTTATAAACAAATCGGCCGATTTGTTTATGTACACTGATTTGACTGACATTGATTGGGACGATAAATTTTACACGTCGCCCAACTGCACAAATAAAATATGCGTTTGATTGTTTGAAACCCCACACGGGTATTGGGATAAAATACGACATACACTAATCCCAATAATTGGTTGTATGTCGATCGATTGATTGACAGGCTGTTATAAGCGTTAGAGATTTATATTTGATGCTTATACAGTGTAGTGCACTTTGGATGATGGTTGATTATTTATCGTTGCTATTATATACATGTGTTGTATGGAATCCAAATAATTAACTTTGTATGGTAATTGATTGGGCCTCATTCCAATTTAGAAAATAAAGAATATTATAAAATAAAGGTTCATGTGTTGACAGTACTCATCCGTTGAGATTAGTCATGTGTTGAACGAGATATTTTAACAATAAAATTTACATCTTTATCATATATAAAATTAGAAACTAATTGGAAAATAGATAAGATGAGTGGTCTCCTGGATATTAATCTGATGTTGGTTTCGACCTTCGGGGATAATATTCAGGGAATCGTTCTCTTACTAATTTACGGTTGGAGTCTGATTTGATATCAAATGATAGATACCATAATTTTTATAAAATATATTAAATAACAAAAAAAGTCACACGTGGACAGTACTCATTCGTTGGGATTAGTCACGTGTTGACAAAAATATAAATATTCATTTGTTGAATAGAATAACGGAATTATTGAAATATATAAAGCCGTATTGATTAGAGATGTGCTATTTTGACGCGAACGATATTTATATCGATTATATTCGTTTTTATTGAATCGAATAGAAAACCAATTTGAATTTAATCGAATAGAAAACCAATTTGAATTTAATCGAATAGAAAACCAATTTGAATTGAATCGAATAGAAAACCAATTTGAATTGAATCGAATAGAAAACCAATTTTTATTGAATCGAATAGAAAACCAATTTGAATTGAATCGAATAGAAAACCAATTTGAATTGAATCGAATAGAAAACCAATTTGAATCGAATAGAAAACCAATTTGAATTGAATCGAATAGAAAACCAATTCGAAATGAGTCGAATAGAAAACCAATTCGAAATGAATTGAATATAAGACGAATTCGAATTGAATTATAAACGAATTCGAATTGAATTGAAAACGAATTCGAATTAAATTGAAAACGAATTGAAATGAATTCAAATTGAATTGAAATTTGAATTGAATAGAAATGAATTTTAAAACGAATTTATAAGGAAAAATTCAATTTTGATTTGAATTGAAATGGAAGTTGAAATTGTTTTTGAAACGAATTTAAAACTATTTATATAATTCGTTTCAAATAGAAATCAACGAAATATATATTATATATATTATATATATAATATAATGGCCTGAATAGAACACGCCGCGCCGCGGCAGTTCGCGAATTTCGACCATTAACTTCGAACGGACATTACGGGAGATCCGACCGTCAGATTCTCCTAAAACCGGAACCGTTGGGTTCGTATCGAAAATAGCTTTCTAACGAATATTAGAAATTCAAAATCTAACAGTTGGATTTGGAGATACGTCCAAATCAAATTTGGAAAAGGTCACTATAAGTGCAGTTCGATGGCCGTTGATGGAAATCGACTGTACGGGCCTTGATAAAATTATTAAAAATAGTACTAATTTGTGTAGAATCATAAGAAATGATTTGGGAAAAATTGGGATGAAAAACTCCATATTTGAAAAGATAAAAATAGATTTTTATCGAAATGAACTAGTTTTGAACTAAAATGAAAACCCATTTATTTTTATATAAAAAATTGGATTTTAAATGGGTTGTAAATAGAATTGATTTGTGGGTTTATCGTGAACAGTGTATTAAACAACACTTGTTCTTTAACCCGATAATAATTAGAATGTGATTTGGGTTTGTCGTGAACTGTGTTTTAAATGACACTAGTTCTTTAACCCAGTAAAAGGAGTTTTAATGAATCTGCAATTAGATTGAAATGTGAATTGATAATTTAAATTATCAAATTTGGCAAATAAGCGAGAATGGAGTTTCACCAGTTTTGCTCCAAAGCGATAGTTAAATCTTTAATTAGATTTGAATGTGGAATGGTAATTAATTTTACCGACAACACTGTGGTGTTAGATATGGAGTATTACCAGTTTTGCTTCATGGGATGAATAGATTGGGATTGGGAAATAAAATAAATAATTACTTCGGTGTGGTTCGCAAATCTCGACTAGTTTGGAAAAACCATAATTTGGTTTGATACGACATCCAATGGAAGATTAAAGAATAAATTTTAAAGAATTTATTTTGGATAAGATTAATGGGAACCTTTCCCTAAGAATGTGAAATTTAGAAACTAGCTGTAGGTTAATTAAGAAGAATAGCTTCCTGGATATTGATCCGATGTTGGTTTCGGCCTTCGGGGTTAATATTTGGGAAGTTGCTCTCTTACTGATTTATGGTTAGTGGCTAATGAATTGGAATGAGGCATATGTTGTGTTTGTGTAACATTTGTTTTTAATATACGCGGGTTGTTCGGAAAGGCCGGGTTTATACCCATTCTGAATAACCGATTCGACGATATGTCGAAGATGAAGACGGTGGTTGAAGACCGGAAGTCTTCACATCGTTTGGGTGATTACTGATGATCTTGATTGGGCTGTACACCCAAGATGAGGGAATCAATTGGTTGTCGTCTAGACGTACTTGGAGATGGATGGATATGCGAGGAAAGTGCCTCCGGTTTCGTTCAGACCCAGAACGAACTTGTAAATGGATTGTGTGTCTGACATTGGATTTTATTCTATGTTGATTGATTTCTGTTTAATATATCTATATATGTTTGGCGGCGGAGAATTTATTCTCTTGCTTAACGACCTTCTCTGTGACGTACGAGCTTAGAGGTTATATATCGATAGATATCAATCGCATGGCATGAATTGCCTGTGTGGCACGCTGAGTTGCATAGATCAAGGCTTCTGTTGAAAAGAAAAGTCTTGTGGTTGATGATCAAAGCACGGCCTACGTGGCAGCTTTGTGTATAACGTGAATTCGCGAACCTCACACCTCGGTATGAGTTAAAAACGGGATAAGGACTGCAGGGAGATCACGACGTTTCTTTCTAGCTTTGGTGGTGTCAGTGACTTACCTGCCCTGACATTTATATACTTTTCACTTATGTGGTTGTTGGATGAGGCGCCTCGATTTTAGGTCTGTAAGGACCGGGAAACATGTGTTCAGGAATTGCCAATCCTCAAACGTAAGAGAGGACCGGCCCTGAAGATCCAGGGTTACCCAGAGTGTGTAGTCCTGAGCCATTTGCTAGAGTGTCACGAAGCGAAGAGGAGCTTGCCCCTTGCCTCGACTCATGACGGAAATCCAATTTCCAATACGAGATATTTCGGTTTTATTTGTAGAGCCTAGTATGGCGACATGATAGATGGTACCCATGCCGCCTAGGATTGATATTTATGATTGAAAATGTTTTGACTCTATAAACTTATTATAGTATCAAATGATTTGTTTTTAAAACGTACCAAGCATGTTTGGCTATTATAAGGGAAAACCCTATCCTTCGGCTTGCGTTGCATTGTGTGATGGGACCTGGGTCTTATAATAGCTTCATTTTTCGAAAAAGCATTGCGTTGTTTATTCTATGCACTGGTATTCTTGGGAGGAAACCCGTTCCGTTTTATACGGTATGGTCCCTTGAATTACTCTCTTTTAAAAAGTTTTAAATAACTGTTTTATTTCTCACACCAGTCACATGACTAACCTGGAGTTTATTGTTTTAACCTAAACTCTGGGTGCCCTTATTTTCGACATGGGCAGCTAGTAGTTTTGGTTTTGCAGATTTATATTCACAGGATCCTGATTTACAGCTGGAACGATGCTCCGGAAGCTCTGTATCCGTGTATTAGTTTCAGTTGTGTTTTGTATTATTTTCCGCTGCTATGTAATCTATTGTAATCTCTGATATTTATCGAATGTATAGTATTCATTTATACTCTGTATATTCTAGTATCTGATGGAATTGTTGTAATAACAATGAAATATTCTCCCGTCTGCGTTCTGATTTGTCCTGTTCTCAAACGATCAGGAGTTTCGAACGGTCTAGATCGGTTTAACGACTGATTCGGATCAAGCGAAATTCCTTGCTGTCACACTTACATCCACTTGAATCCACCAAACATAACATGTCTCAAACACATGTTTACAACCATTGGCTTCTACCTAAGGATCGAGGATAGGACTTAAAAGAGAAAGACTAGCATGCAAATAAACTTTACAGAAAAAGAGAGATCAAGGATATACCCGCAAAAAGGGTATGATGCGCGTATCTAGTCTTCATTCTTCTAAGTCGCATCTTCTTGAGCTTCACTCCATTGTGCTCTAACTGTCTTAACTTATCCATTGGATAACTATCTGAGAGTCTTTTCTTTTGAAGTCCCTATTTATTCCAAAAGCGTAGGTCTTACTCATAGAGATGCCAACTACTAACTTAACAGAAGGTTTTAAAATTGAAGGTTGATATGTATTCTGAACTTTTCCTTTTCACATAAAGAGGACTTGAAGTCAACATTTTTCTTCTTAAGGCATCCACTACAACCTTACCCTTCCTTCTTACATCAAAATGGCGCCTAGTCCCGTGCCGCATGCATCCGCGTACACCGTAAACCTTTTACTACCGTAAGGTAAAAGTCAAAATTGGGGCTATTTTAAGAGCCCTCTTCGATTGTTGGAAAGCGACATCACAATCAATATCCCAAGCAAAGGTTATATTCTTCTTCGTTAATCCAGTAAGTGGGGATAATACCTTCACAAAGTTCTTAATGAACTTCCTATATTAGCCCGCTAGTTCGCTTCTTACTTCTGTTGCATTCCTTGGGACCTTCCATTCTTGCACCGCAACTGCTTTTGCGGGATCTACTGCTATCCCTTCTTTGGACACCACATTCCCTAGAAACCCTACTTCTTCTCTCTAAAAATGACATTTTGGAGAACTTCGCCTTAAGTTGATGTGCTCGAAGTGAATCCATGACTTCTCTTAAATGCAAAGCATGTTCTTCCTCGTTCTTTGAGAAAATTCAAGATATCGTCCACGAGGACTACTACAAACTTATTAATGAACCCCATAAACACCCTACTCATCAAGTCAACAAAATAAGTAGGTGCATTCGTCAAACCGAAAGACATGATGAGCCACTCAAAGAAACCATCAGTGGTCCTAAAAGCAGCATTGTCTATACTGTCCTCAGCTACTCTTTGCTGATGAAACCCTGTAGCCAAATCTAGTTGAGAGAAAACAGACGCACCTACAAACTGTTCAAACAAATCATCTATTCTTGGAAGTGAGTGCCTATTTTTCTTTAGTTAGCTTGTTTAATTCTCTATAATCCATGCATCGGCGAAATGAACCACCTGCTTTGGTTGCGAACGCTACGGGAGCACCCCATTTTAGAAATACTCTGCCTTGTGAACCCCTTTTCAAGCAACTCTTTAATTTGCTCGCTGAGCTCGTTCCTCTCCCTAGGAGCCATGTGTCATACGGGTAATGCAACTAGTTTGGCGTTATCAACCAAGTATATGTGGAAATCTATTTCGATCTTTGGGGGTAAACCCTCATCAAAGACATCGGGATGCTCACGGACTACTTGAACGAATTGCAAATTATCAACATATGCATCAAGAGATTCTAGGTAATTAAGCATGACAGAACTCTTTGGTTTACATGAGATTTCAAGGGTATTACCGAGGCGAGTCAAAAGTCTAACTAACCACCTTTCACAATTGAGAATGGCACCATTATTGGATAACCAATCCATCCCTAGAATCAACCCATAGCCCATGAAACCAAAAACGTAAGCATTACGTCTAAACTAGATGTTCCCAAATCCAAACAAATCATAGCTGAATGAGCCGAAACCCCAATAGGATTTGAGACAACAATGGGATCCTCTATCCTACTAGTACTAAGGTGCAGAGACTCAACTATGGAAGCATATAGAAAAGAATGTGATGCGCCAGAATCAAATATGGTACTAACGGGATGATTAAAAAGAAAAACTAAACTTTCAATAGAAATGTTCCTACAGTCTTATGTACACAAGCAGCGAGAGCATGCAATTGCCCTCTAAAAGATTATGTCCTTTGCCCTTGTCCTTGCCCTTTGGGCAATCCTTGATAAGATGCCCTGCTTCACCATACGGAAAACAACCACCTGTCTTCTTCTTCCTACAATTAAATTACCTGCTATACAACAGAAAAGACACTTCCTCTTGTCGTGGGATCTATTATTTATTCCACCCTTCTTATATTCCAATCCCTTAATTTATGATTCTTCAACTTTGGCCTCTTTCTTTTCACCTTTCTCCTTCTGCGTGGATTAATCCATATCAACATGCTTCTTATCCTTGGGCTTGTGCTCCTTAGCCCAAACTTCCTTTTTCTTATCCTTACTATCCTTGTGTAGCTTGTTGACAAGTTTCTCAAAACTACCTCCATCGCACGACAACCTAAAAAGCTTGAAAAGAAGAATAACCGCAGGTGAAACTACTGCGGCTACAGATGGAGGTTGGGTACTACTTCGCCCTCGACTGTGCCATATGCCTAAGAAACTGTGGCTAAAAGAAAGTAAGAAGAGATTCAAATAGAGAATCGAAAGATAGTGCATGTGGCTTTGGGGAATATCCCTTTTAAAAACAATACTTTTCTCTTGAAAAACGCTCCTTTAAAACATGTTTTAGAAAACACCCCTTTTAAAATATGCTTTTGAAAAATCTTTTATCTATTCTTGTAACCTTTAGCTTTGATACCACGTGTAACACTACACCTCCGTTAAGGTCACTCACAAAGGGAATGCATTAACTTCGGTGGAGCGTCATAAGTGTGCAAAACAGATAAATTACAAAATAGACAAAATTTAAATAGCGAAAAATAAATAAAACTTTACTTCATTGATGAAACAGCAGCTTGGTAAAACAGCTTGTACAAAGGTTGTTTTCCAATACCCATTACAACGAAGCATCTGTCGTGTTTAACAAAATAAAGAAGCATAAAATGACAATGATATTCCCCAATAAAGAATGAGCCAGCCATAGCAGTGGAAAGGAGAGTTCAAAGCAAGACATCGACTATCTTCGAGCTTGGAAGGAAAACTGAGCTAAGTGGTAATATTATCTCCCTGCGAACTTGGGGGGAACAGAAGAAAAGAAAGTGAAACAAAACAGAGTCAGACATAAAGCCTGGTAAGTCCAATGACTTTAAGCATGTAAATAGGTAAAAGCATCATGACATGAATAAACTGGATACTTGACCATAACCATGATAATAAGTATAGCAAGACAACAAATAATGATCGTTTGATATGACAAGGTAATATACACTGAATGCGCTTTGGCTCTTTCTCTGACTTCCTATTTTCTCTACACCACCCAATTAGCATCCTAACTAGTGTCTTTTACAGAACGATTTGTATTCCCTACTAGTGTCCCAACTAGTATCATATGTTATATAATAAGGTGATCCCAACCCCGCAATTGTGGCAGCCTTTAGTTGTACATCTAGTATGAGGATCTTACCTCAATCAGCCTAATTGCCATGAAGATGTTAGATGTACCCTTACTACCCTATCGATCAGCTCCCTACTTGTATTAATTTTCCTTATGTCTTTGTAATTCGGCCCTCTCTTATGTGTAGATACCATGTGCTGGTCCCACTATAAGGTTTATCAATCCCTATGATAGCAACCTGACATAATTCAAGATGCACAATGCATAACTACTTGTACCCAGTGCCTGCTTTTTCCACTCCGGAGCACGTGCATGCCCGTAATCCGTAGGAACCTACACTGACGTACCCCATGCCGCTATTTTGACCGCTTATAATCAGCCAAGTAATTGTGCCCCACCCTACCTAATTCAGGGTACCGTGATACGTCTATGTGCGTCACTGCTGAAATGGGTCCCCGTTACTAGGGTTTCCTAGGGTCTATTCGTATACCCCCCAAATTGGCTAAGTGTTATCCATCCATTCAGGTTAACTTAACCCATCCACACATCATGTCATGTTGGTTAAGTATTTCTTATTAACTTAACCCTCCATTCATCATAGAGTAGGTTGCCTACAAAAGCTTTCCTTTTCCTCTCATAGAGCTGAGAATTGTCGCCTTTTACTTCCTTTCATGGTCAGCACGCTTTGTCGACCAGAATGCGGTTCTCTCCCATCTGCATCACACATTTAAAGAACATGGATTGAAATTACAGTGAGTAACATTTTTTTAATGTAGTAAACAAATATTGTCTCAAAAATAGTGAATTTACCATCGACATATTTTTAGATAACGCTGCTTGAGTAGATTGCTCATTTTTAAACACAATGCAAGCATTCATTTTGAAAATAAAAAAGGATAAAGGTTAAATTATAACAACCAAATAACTGTCTGTAGTATTATATATTATGAAAGGGAACATTGTACATATGACACGTGACACAAGGCGTATATACTCCCACCATATAGCACTGAGAATACCAAAAGTCTTCATTTGCGAAGTTCACAAACTATTATTTGTTGTATTGCAGAGTGGTTACAGAAACAATAATTTAGACAAGTTGAAGGAAAAAGAAACCAACACTATCAAAAAATAACTTGAAAACATCTTAGCATCTTGTGTCATAGACATGTCTATACATATTCACCCATTAACAATAAATGTAATCTCCCTAAAATTTACAGGAGGCCTGCCCATTAAGAGGGCAGATCCCTGCATTTTTTCTGAAATGGAGAACAAAATGCACACTTATTTATTGTGTGTGGTAACACTTTGAAATCACATCTGTATTTTTCCGTTTCAACTATTTAGCTCAAAAATTAAAAATTAAAAATAAAATCAAAACGATAATGATAACATGTTAAACCAAACAAGGTTGAATACGCATGAACAGGTCGAGTTAATCCGGATATCAAAAATACAAAATGGTAATTAAAAATCAACAGAAATTACAGTTTAATAATTCAAGAAATAAAAAATTATAAAAAATAGTTAAAACAAAAGATCTCAGGCGAATGCCAGTTATGAACAACAACGCTATAGTAATGAAAGTCAATATGGAGTTTCATTTGACAAAACCATGACGAACATCCAAAAATCAAACAATTATATTAAATTACTAATGAAATTTCATCAAAAATAGTTTAAATCAACTTGAGTAGAAAATGCCAATGCTATTGAATATAAGCATACCTGGTACAAAAAAGCGAGCAAGAAAGCTCATCTTTTATACGAAGTTACCCCCATTTCTCCAACACATTGCCATTTCATCCATTCGCCTTGTTCCATCTAGCACCTCACTCCATAGCTTACTAGTTCATCCAGATCAAGGCTCCTTTTCGGCACAAAAAAGCGAGCAAGAAAGCTCATCTTTTAGCGGTTAGACAGTAATAATTAAAACTAATGCAGCCCTAAGCATTATAATAAAAGTAGGTATGCATAGAAAATACAAGCAATACAACCACCTTTATGATTATTGTTCTACTGGACAATGATTCCAAACCCAAGTACTGATGTGGATTGGAATTCTAAAAGGAAACTTATTGTGACAGTTAAGAAGAGATTAACGTTGATGCTTTTGGATTTGAAACTTAATGTCTGTGATAGAGAAAAAACTAAAATAAAAAATGAGAGTTTGAGGCTAAAGGTCGTTTTACAGTTAATCCCAATACCAATCTCTGGAATCTTTCCAACGTCAAAGCAACTCCCTGTCTTCATGAACATATACTGAAGGAGTTATAAGAAACAATATAGATATTTTCTTTGAATCAAGGTCCGCTTGAAGTCGTATGAAAAAAGCTATTTAAACTGTTGTCTAATGATTTTCAATTTTCTTTCTAATGAATTTTCTAACGAGACATGATAATAAAGGGATACCTTTCCGCAACCATAGTAATAAATTGTCTCCCATCATGTACTTGCTCGTGTCTTTTCAATGTAACTTCTTCGAGGAAAGTCTTTCCATAACCTTAGATAGCTACAAAGGTAAAGAATCTTGCTTGACGGCTTAGGCTCATGAACTTGTTTTTCGGTTTCTTCACACTTTAGTTTCTTAGATTTCAACTTCCCCTCTATTAGTAGGGAATAAATAATAAGTAACACACCAATTAATATTTTCCATGGTTCAATTCAACATATTAGCAAAACAAATGTACTGACTGCTAATAAAGAACACGTCCGCTTTTCTCATTCACTTTCCAGTTTAGATACAACATAAAAATATTGGTGTTGTTGAAGCCTTATTGATTTGCATATGGAGTATCCACGTATTATTTGTACAATTGATAATTATACAAATACAAATTTTGAAATACCAATTCAAAAGATCGCATCCATGTTCATCTTTTTCTAAAACCATGGTGAGATACAAATACCTGCTAATTGATTGGTTCAACAGAATAGAGTAAGACATACAAATCAGCTAGCAATAAAAAAATAAACAACAGTTAAGCAAAAATAAATAATAATTTCATCATGCATAATAGATTATGCTTATCTAAAAGAAAAGATAAAGAAAATTGTATAATCATTTTTTATTAATACACTTTTCATAAAAAAATTATCACCCAATATTGAAAATGATGAACCTATCACTCTAGTGCTGACACCAAACTTTAATCTCGTCAACTGTTCTAATAAACTACAAGCACCTTTATTTTCCAAATACAATTTAGGAACTATTCTTTGACGATTGCAACACCAGTAAAATTTTGTCATGTATTTATGTATTTTCTAGCCTATCTTAAGACTTGCAATTTATATTAAAAATGATCCCTTTGAAATATTCATTGCGACAAAGTATTGCGTCTTGGGATACATGATAATAATAGCTTTTTGGAAGCAGATCCATTTGGTCACTATAAGAAATTATGCATATTATATATTATAATAGTACACATACTCGACACTACAAAAAACCAGTTATCTATTGCCATATGTAACCCTGTTCCATTTTATATATCATTCTGCTACTAACACCACATTTTATTGTCATCAAGTGTTCAAATAAATTTATACAGGGACTATATCTTCAACGATTGTCAACATCGGATGCTTTGTGGATTGAAGGCAGGTTTCTTTTGTCACTCTAAGAAAATTTCATCCTAAGATTATTCTCCATATGGATTTTCGTAGAATTAGCAGGTTTTTTTATCCACGATTGTAATAGCATTACAAGATCGCAAAATTATCCCATCTTTGTAATCGCAGAGACATTGACTTTCAAGTGGTCATATTTTAACTTTTTCAACTGTTGTACTATGTGCAAGTTCAAAAATTACTAAACAAATTCAAGTACTCATGGTATGCAATTTATCATATTATTACTCATTTTTTGCATTAAACAGGAGCAGTATTATCAATCTATAGCGTTGAGAGTGGTATTATTCCAAGATATTGGCGGTCTTCTTCTCTTATAGGTTTGATTTCATCCCATAGAGAACGTATCCTGGAAATAAGTAAATGAAACACTTGAAAATAAATATGTAAAGGGCTCTCTTTACACATGCAATGCTAAAAAAATTGAGACTTATACATGTATAATATATCAGGGTTGATTTCCATGCACAAGTGATGGTGCATAACTAAATATTCCTAATCAAAATGCACTCACTGATAGATGAAGCAAAAACAAGCTTATTTTTTTATATACCCATCAAGTCACTTTATAGAACACTGATTGTCGGATAATGCTAAATATAAGCATACTTGTAGGCGTACATCCTCACAACCAACAACCCAAAAGTTAGCATTTCCAGCTAAAACGGTAGCTCTTCCACTAATCGTATCGGTCCAAAAGGTTTCGTTACCCTTTTGAAGCTAATTTCAGTTTCCTTCGTTAGTTTTGTTCCAACACCCATAAAATCATTCGTAGAACGCTCTACAGGCTTAGCTTCCAAACACGTAGGAACCTCATCATTATCTTTTTTATTTTACACGCTAATAGAATAGGCCAACTAGAATTCAAAAGACCTGATATACCTACACTTCATGAATGTTCAACGTTATTTTCCCATTCATTTCAGTTGAAGTAGGTGATTTATCAATAACATTCAAGAACACCCAAGTAAGCTTTTTCAATAGTCCATTATGAGTTATGCAATTTTGTTAGAATAATGTAAACAAATTCCAAAATTTGATTTTAGTTGATGTTACGATAACATAAATCGTACAAATCTTCTCAAGCATAACATTGTAAAAATATGTAATGCTAAAATGTTTGGCTTTAACGTTTAATTATAATGCATAATAATATGATAGTGGAATATTTCAAAGAAGTAATTATCAAGTGTAAATGATGAGTATCTTATTTCTCATTATTTCAGAACACTAAGAAACGATCAATTATCAGCAAGTGCCATCTATGTTATACAATTATTAGGATGTCACCTTAAATGACCCTAAGACAGTGCTAAAATTAGCAGTAATAAGTAATCCAATTATACCTAAGGAAGATAATATCACAGGAGATAGGAGCAAGTTGGCAACGCTCC
Source organism: Allium sativum (assembly GCA_030737875.1). Lineage (NCBI taxonomy): Eukaryota > Viridiplantae > Streptophyta > Magnoliopsida > Asparagales > Amaryllidaceae > Allium > Allium sativum. The sequence continues at coordinate 478,684,390 of CM060926.1, read as the reverse complement.
AAGTTCAGATTGCAGGATGATTCTTTGATGAAGTTACCAAGAGCAATCTTCGATCTCAGAAGGCAGGAGCAACACGGGGCGATTTAGGAGCAACTTGCTTCAAATATTTCGAGCAACCATTGTCAAACATCTAGGAGCAACATGCTTCGGATTTACTTTGTACTTCAAGAAGATCAATGAAAATAAAAAAATTAGAAGAGTAAAACATACAGAAATACTCATGATTATATACCCAACGTCGAGCAAAGTGACAAAGTCGATGACCAATTTTCCGATTTAGGATTACGCGCACGATTTGGAAGTCTGATTTAAAGAACAAGAAGTGTAAGGGAGGGGAAGCAAGTGATCGGTGATCGAAAGGCGGTGGATTTGCTAGTTTAGGATCTGCTTTGTGATGGAGAAGTATGAAAGAAACTGAGAATGTAAGTGAAAATTTTGGGATGAAAAGACGAGGAGGGAATTGAAAAATAATTTATAGAAGAGGCCGGGGAATGAATATTATCGTTGGATACCATTACTAAGCGTATTTACTGAATATATTAGATTAAGCACAACAATAACACTATAAAATTTTGTGTTATCAATTAGCGTTATGAAAAATAGCTTTTCTTGTAGTGTTCCCTGTTAATTCATCATATTACATTGGTTAAGTGTTTCCCCTTAGCTTAACCCCATTCGTTCATCATGTTGTATTGGTTAAGTGTTTCCCATTAATTTAACCCCACTCGTTCATCATGTTACATTGGCTAAGTGTTGCATTTTTGTGTTAACTTAACACTTCCATTTGTCATGTTACATTGGTCAAGTGTTTCCCTCTTGTGTTACTTAACCCTACCACTTGTCATGTTACATTGGTTAGATGCTGCCCTCTAATGTTACTTAACCCTACCACTTGTCATGTTACATTGGTTAAGTGTTTCCCTCTTGTGTTACTTAACCCTACCACTTGTCATGTTACATTGGTTAAGCGTTGCCCTATCACACATCATGTTATATTGGTTAAGTGTTGCCCTCTTGCGTTTACTTAACCCTACCATTCTTAGCATGTCCATTCATTAGCATTAATTCATTCATTAATGTCTCAATCTCTCACATTAGAACTGTTGTTTGCGTTTGCTGGATGTGCCGTGTGGTTCCAGGCAGACTTCTACCGCAAACTCATTCTAACCTCGGGTTTTGGGATTAATGCGCTAACCTCTCACATTTGATCTACATTGTTGTGGTCGCTGGATGTGCCGGGCGGTTCCGGGCAGTCTTACACCGCAAATCAATCTAACCTCGGGTTAGGCACGTTCATCTTTAGCCAATTTACATATTTACTATACATGTCCAAGTCTAGATTTTATATGCTAATTATCCCAAATTCACCAAACTAGTCATGTTCCAATTCCCAAGTCATGCCCAACAAATTCAATTACAAGTGATTATTCAAAATAGGTTACACCCAATCTTCCCAAATTTGCAATAATAGTCATGCCCCAAAATCGCAATATACATTATGCTTGGCGTCCCAACCAATAGTTATGCCTAATCTAGATTTAATATTCCAATTTACAGTTTTCGCCCAATCTAGATTTAATATTTCAATTTACCCCAAGTTCGCAACAATAATATTTACACCCCAAATCACAAGTTACAAGTTATGTCCAATTATTTTACCCAATACGTTGTGCTCAATATTTACCCAAAATATTCCCCGTATTCCAATCATTCGTATTTCGCGATTTCAGCCTAGGTTCGAAGGTAACCTAGGTACACAAAAGAAAAAGGAAATAGGGGAAGAGAGAGAGAAGGAGCATAAAATAAGAATAGGCATAAAAATAGGCATGTAACAACAGACCTAATACAAGAGATTTATATCCAACAAAGATAGATTCTTGAATAAACTGATACAATCAATATCACAGGCACAAGAATAACATCACCAACCAAAGAGGATTATAAATCGTATGTACAACAAAGATAGGCCTGATTTAATCAATAAAAATAACCTCTAAGACATGTAAAGACATTCATTCAATAGAAGGATAGTGATAAATCTGAAAATATTATCTTATAATCCTGCATAGACTTCGATTCATTTTATTTCATGTCAAGATTACAATTAGGTATTCAAATCTGAAAATAACGTGAACTTACGTTGCTAGGATTAAGAAAATATAATTGAATTGTTGTTGTTGAAGCAAAACTAATCTTCTAATTTGATTTGAGTCTCTCTAATTTTCTTCTTTAACTTGAAGAATGACGGCTAGGCTAGTTTGGGGATGAATAGCATGACGATGCCATAGCCTTTGAGCAATAGAATTAGGGTTAGGTTATGAGTGTATATATAGATGTCTAGGATTACTAAGAGCCTTTAGATCAACATAGGGTCCATCCAAACCGTCCAGTCCAAGAGAATGCGTCATCAGGCCAATCAGAAGTCGCTACGTAGCCATACGACTCAGAAATTCGTCACTGCCTTGTCAGCTAGACACAAAACGAAATATTTCACCCAGATCTGGCGGGGTTCGACCCCGAGGTCGACAACCACTGGCGGGAATTTTCCCACCCATCCTGTTTTTTGCTGATTTTGAATTTTGAACCCATTTTTGACTTTCTGGACCTATTTCTAAAGTACTGAACCCAATATATATATGTATATATATATATATATTCTCCCCTACACGTATACAAACTTCTAAGGCTTATAGCTTCTTCATATAGTGTCCGATTTGCACAAACTCGGACTCTATTTCAAGCAGAATTCCTAGACGAACGCAATGGCGTAACCCGTTTCGCTTAATTCCCACTTTAAAATTAAGCATTCTTTAATTTGTTACTTTAATATTCAGAGAAAATACGGTGTGTTCCAGTTGAAAACCTAAGAGTAGGGATGAAAGACAAAGGGAAGACCTTGCATCATCTTGTGTGGGACCCATTTCAGTCATTAACCCTTAAATAGGTATCAAACGAGTACTCCGAACTAGGTCGGAATGGGGCACGCTTACTGAGCTGATTGTAAGAGATCCAAACATGGAGGCGGTGTTGACGGCGCATTCCAACGGGATCATGTGCGTGCATGACTCTGCCTACTGGGGAAGATAAGACGCTGCGACATCGGTAGATATGGCTGTGAACATCCGGAAAATAAAGGGTTACCACTTTAGGGAGTGGTACACCTTACTATGGGGCCAACATAGGGTATCTACGAAATAGGCAGCCAATCGTTTGGAGGTAGTAAATAGGGTAAATCTAGTGATGTATGTTTCTGTGGGGTACCTGTGTTTCTGTCTGGGCTAACACCTGTTATTTCCGTTTAGGTATCAGTTCTGTTTGGCTTAAAACCCATTACTAGTGTACACCTAAAAATAACAGTATGTTTCTGTTGGGATCATCCTGTTTTTGTTAAGCAATTGGGGAGTTTGTAATCCTATTAAATATCTATTATACTAGTATTGGTGCAGAGCAGGGAAAGTATTAAGAAGCGCCCTCTATTCTTTCCTGTTGTCCTGTTTACCTTATCATACCTGCCATTTATGTTGTGATCTCTCTTATCCACTTTGTATGCCTATCATGTTACTTTTATTTATTTACTGGCTAAAAGTAACAAGACTAGCCAGACATCATGTCTGAACCTATTTGTTTCCCCTTCTTCCTTCCGTTCCCCCTCCCTCCTCCCTCAGTTTCTCAGGGAGGAAACACACAGGCTTGATCGTGATTCTGCTTATTTTACTGGAGCTGCTGATACGTATGGATCAAGCTCCTATCTTTGTTGCTATGGCCATATTTTGTTCTTGGGGAATTTTCTTTCTTTTATGTACTATGATATTTCTGAAGTACAAGATAGTGGTTTTTATGTTATAACGGATTTTTATATTTCAGACAAATGATGCTTTGGACCACGGTATTTTGATGATTAATAAAGTTGTTTATTTCCATAGCAAAAATTTTTATATCTGTCTTGTAATATTCTGTATTTGTTTGCCTAAACGCTTCACGAAACTTAATGCATTCCCCTTGTGAACGACATTAATGGACGTGGGGTGTCACAATATGGTCATCAAATTTCTCTTTATGATTTTCAAATTATACATGGTAAAATTTTCAAACATTAGATCAAAATATTAAATAAAGATTTGAACAGTAAATCATGATTCTTATGTACTGCCACTTGCGGTCTATAGATTTGAATTGTTTAGCCCAATATTAAATTTAACTACCCTCCTAACAAGATGAAAGTTTAAACTTGTATAGCGTTTCTTTACATATAATCCAAGCGATTATGGATTTTTCTACCTAGTTTTGAACATGATAAATTTAAGCACATACATCTTGTACATGAAACTGAAGCAAAGCAATAAAATATTCTGATGCAAACAGTAGATACAGACATAGGAGTTTAGATTTTTGGGAAACTGGGTGTAATACAAGCAAAATATTTAGATTTGTTATATATAACTGGGTGAAATCAAGGTAGTATAAAATATATTACAATATTAGGAACATTCCTATGCATGATTTGTTGCATGAACAAATAAACAAAATATACATTAAACATAATAAGAAATAAAACACAAGAAAATCATGCAAGCTGAAATTTCACAAGCAAATTGAAGAAAAAAATTTGACTAGTACGAAGGCAGCAAAAGCACAAAATCAAAAGTAGCAAGCAATCAAAATATTAATTATTATATTTAGTTAAAGTACAAAAGTAAATAAACTTGAATCAATAATTAATCGTGGGCAAATATTCACATTAAATCAACGAAGAGGAAGCATGCAAGAGATGAAGCTAACGGCATGGGCGAACTACTGTTTCAATTCCAGTGCGGTGCTAGGCTTCGACAATGGCGACGTTAATTAAGGACGAAATAGCCTTCGATTTATGGGGGAGGACTGTTTTTCTTAAAAGCTCACATCTAGAGGAGGAAGAAAATGTAAGAGAAGGCAGAAGGTGAGAGAAAAAGTATGTGAACATATAAGGACGTGTTGGTTTATATAAACGTAAAAGAAGAGGAGTAGGAAAATTGGAAAGAACGCAGTGAATCACCATTCCAATTATAACATTGGAATATGCCTCTTCATTCACCGTCTCACACCAAGCGTGTGTTTTTTAATTCTATATCTTCTTTTCCCAGTTTTTTCTGAACCATGCGTTTCTCTCTTTCTGTTTTTTATTTAGAAACGTGGCTTACTTATAGGAGATAATAATGCATGCATATTGTAACAGCCCGCATTTTACATATCGATGGATCATAAAATATTTTTATTTTATTCCCTGAGGGTTGGATCATTCTCATATTTCAATAGGCTTTTTATGGTTATGTGAGACATGTCCATAATTTTTACCAATTTTTTTTATGACCGTTTTGCCCATATCAGTCTTATATAGGGAATAACTTTTGACTCGGATAGAATCAGGTGACGAGACCTGTGCCATTGGAAAGGAAATGATGATTCTCTTTCCATAGATGGTCACAATAAATATTTGGCTCAGCGGTTTAGGAGGAATCGCTGTTATAAGATTTAACAGTTGGTCATTCAGGTTTTGTAGCCATAATGGGCCGATTTGGAGAGGCACATCATTAGGCTGGTGGAAGGCGATAAATTGGGGGTGAGAGGCACGAAGGATAGTTTATTTGTCCATTCTCTCATTTGGAGGATCTTGTGATCCTCCATTTCTTTATTCTCCTACACCTTTCCACCATTAAAATTCTAGATCTACATAAGAGAATCGAAGATCTACATCGTTTAAAGCTAGATCTACATCATTTCAAGGGATAATCTATCAAATTGAAGAGTTCGGATCAAATTCTTCGCTGTTCGGATCTAGATCTGTGTGTTTCTGAGTTGTTTTGGAGAATTGGTGGGTGATATGCATCTCTCACACGGATTCTATCAAATATATGAGTGTTTGATCTTGTTTTTCATCAATTTCAAGTTGTTTTCCTTAGATCTACCTCATATTAAGTTTATTTTTGTATAAATCGACATAGGATCTAATTTAGCAAGTTAAAACCGGTAATTTCTATGTTATTTCATATGTTTATGCATGTTAGATCAATATTTTAGTTCATATGTTCATTTATCATCATTTTGGTGATGTTTCCATTGATGAAAATCGTCGTTTTCGTGTTATTAGTCATTTCATACCATGCTTATGGTTGTATTGAATGAATTGCTTTTGTCGAACTTGTTGTTTGACGAAGTTTTGGTCAAATTTCGAGTTGAAATGGTGATGGATTAGATCTGGATTAAGTGGATCGGAATGGGATCAGATGGGTCGATTATGGAGTGGCTTGGAAAAAAAGTCAGCAGATGGATCGGTTTGTAGCAATACGGGTCATGGTAGAAGAGCCTGGTCTATCAGTCATGCTTTCAGGAGGGTGCTCGATCAAATGTGGTCGGTCATAAAGAAATGGCCGGTCGTAATATGGTGGCTAAGTCGTGCACATTGTGGTCGGCCACCAGGGTCGGCCGCACACTAGGATTTGGTCAAGGAGGCAGTTTGGTCGAGTAGCCTGTGTTCGAGTCGAGTAGTAGACGGGTCGATCACGATGGTTTGAGCCTCTGGTCGGTCGTTCAAGCTAGGGTCGGTTGGTCGGCTGTGCCAACCAGGGTCAGTCGGTCGTGGTATGCTCGGGTCGATCGAGCACAGAGTGGCTCGGGTCGGTCATGGTCCGTAAAGGAAGATTTTTTGGTAGCGCTTTCAAATTCTATTGATGATTGCAAGAATGTTGTAGTTTGCTCCGTAGTAAATGTGTGAATGCTATGAATTGTTGCGGACCTTATGTTGATGTTCCTTTGATTCATGGGTGACGATGACTTCGAAGTGAATTCAATAGAGAATGTCGAAGTGATGTAATGCATTCGTTGATCGTAGAAAAGCAACGAATGTGATGACAACTCAAATGTGTTCCGAGTCGGTTGATAATGGTTGCTCAAAAGTGTTCTGAGCTTAAAGATAGTCGCGATTGATGACGACTAGAGATACTAAAGGTCGAGAGATTATCGTTGTCGTAGGTTCCAGCAGGCTCAATGTAGGGGTGCAATAGAGACATCTAAAAGATCGGTTATTGGTCGAGTGTCCTAGGTATCATTAAAAGGCCTAGGTACGTATCGTTGAAAGGCGTATGGAGTTTTGCTAGAACCGAGGTTTCCATTAGCCCTTGACCGATGGCCGTATGATATGGCCATTCATACGATTAACAATGGTATTGAAGCACGATTGACGGTGATAGCTAGAGTCTATCTTGTATAATTAATTGTTTTGCTTGTACCATCTTACGTAGAATGTCCGACATTTGAGGATATGTTTCTTTGGTGCTTGTCTGATATTGGTTTAGGCCTTTGGGGCTTGTGCTTGAGGGATGTTGAATTCGATTAGGTTGGTTTACATGAAATATATAATCTAGATGTTGTGAGTGTTATTGTTGGTTGCTTCTGATTACCATGAATGAATGGTTATTCTGGTCGAATGGTTGAAATGTTTGATGTAAAGGATATCACTGTCCGATGTGGGAAAGACGAGAGTTGAGTTCTTCTTTGGTGAAATGGGTAGAATAGTTCGTTTATTTACACATTCTCATATACTTTATTAATGATATTAGATAGTTGTTTTATCGCTCACTAAGACTGTTGTCTGAATCAAGGTTTTATGTTTCTCTATTATTACTTGGGTTGTTCATCCGATTTTGGATGGGTGGACTAGGTGACAGGTGATAGCTTAGTGAGGACGATGTAGCTGTTCAGAGGCGAGCAGTAGGCTGGCGTACTATCTTTCTTACTATATAGTATTTGGATTTCCGCTGTTTGTTAGTCTTCCCTGAGTGCTATAGTGAGGAAAATTTGTATAGACATATGTTGCAGTCTTGGTGTATGGATATACTTTCTAGTTGTTTTGAAAGTTTGAAATTTTGGCTCAAATATGCTTCATAATATTACCTGTTGTATATGTTCTATTATATTTTATCCTTGCGTTGTAAGATTTACGATAGGTTTCGCTTGTGTTATCATACCTTGATGATCATCCATAGCTATCTGGCTTGCCTTTCAGTGCATTATTCCTCTAGTTTAGTTCAGGGGTTATGGGCGGTCGTCACATTTGATATTAGAGCTCTGGTTATTGATTTTTGTCAAAGTTCGAAGATGTAATTACTTATGAGAGACGTACTTGTAGATTTTCACGGGTATATACTATAAAGTGTATATAGTACAGCAGCGATTGTACTCCATTATCAATTTTTCTTGCAAATGGCTAATCATTCTAATTTGCAGATTTAGAACGAGTCGACGTACTTTAAGACATACTGCCAGGGAGGAGGTTTTGCTTGGAGGGGGAAGTGGCGTTATACCAGATTACCCAGCCATGTTTGAAACCATGATGGAGGAATTCATGAGAAGGGTACCTGCTCTAGTGGAGGCTGCGGTAGATGTAGGTGTTCAAATGCCTAGGGTTGTGGATTTCACGAAGTTATCCAAGGAAACTCCAAAACCACAGTAGGATGGTAACAATAAGAAGAGGAAGCAGCAAAGGCGGAAGGGAAAGGATGGCCAGAAGAAGAAGAGAGAAGTGACTTGCTTTAACTGCTGGTAAAAGGGCCACTTTTCCAAGGATTGGAAGAATCACAAAGCTTAGAAGAGGTGCTTTAAATATGGCAATCCTACGCATGAAAAGAAAGACTGCCCAGATTTTCTAAAGAATAAGCAACCGAAGGAAGCATGTGTTTTGGAAGCTATTTTGATTTCCTATTGCATTCTTGATGATAATTAGTAGAATCAATTGTTACTTTAGACATGTTTTCTGCCAGTGGAGTTTGATTGAATTCTATTTGGTACTAGAGAATCGTCTTCTTTTACCTATAATAAGATTGTATGCTGAATTAGTCCAGAAATTGAAGTTGCAATAGATCTTTGATCATGACTAATCTAGTTGGGGGTTCTTCCAGTTTGTGCATGTTGTGTAGTGGTCTAGTGTTGTGGAGTCATGGTTGCTCTTATGAATTATTATTTAGTTGTGACTTTTGCTGGGTTTTGAATTGTTTTGGGATATAGATTGGTTCAAGGATTATGCAGAAAAAGTGGATTGCGAAAAGCAATAGGTGACAGTCGGGAATGTGGAAGGGCGAATGATTGTGTTTTGATGTAGGTCAAATATGGTGTCTTTGCAAGTTATTTACATTCGCTTGAGATTCCATGGGAAGACTTGTCATAAGTGCTAATCGTAAGTAAGTCAATGATGTCTTTGGAGAGGTCAAAGGGTTATCGCCGCATCGTGAGATTGAGCTTAGAATTGATTTAGTCGAGGGTGTTAGACCTATCATTATGTCTCTTAGGCCGATGGCGCCTAAGAAGCAGCGAGAGTTAGAGGTGCTAGTTTATAACCTTTAGTAAAATGATTCATTCGAAGGAGTGTATCCGAATGGGGTGCACCAATCAATTTTGCAACCAAGTTTGATGGCTCGTAGAGATTGTGTGTGGACTATAGTGAATTGAATAAGGTGACCGAGAAGAATAAGTATACGTTGCTATGGCTCAATGACTTGATCGTTCAACTTCACAAGGCCAAAGTGTTTTCTCAAGATGAATTTGGCAATAGGATTTCACTAGTTGAGGGTGGCAACGGATAAGGTTGTGGTCTATGCAAGTCGACAACTAATTAAGGTTGCATGAAAGGAATCAAGGTTTAAAATCTCAGATATTGGTCGCATTTCTTCTTGGGGATTTTATGGACTCGTTATAGTATCGAGGGAGATCTTGGACGAGATGACTCTAACTCGGGATTTCATCTTGGATTTTCATCTCGGGTCTGAAAGTTCATATTGGAGTAATCTTGGGTACATGATATGTTAAAAATAATATATAAACAAAATGATTTGTATGAATGCTATTTAAAACATAGTAACTTAAATTTAAAATGAAAAATAACTTTATTATTCTTTATTTTGCAAAAGAACATTCATACTCTAAATCATAATATGCTTTAAACAGAAATATTGTTAGACAGGAAACCTTAAAAGGATCCAAAACGTTAAAAAAATTCAGCATAAATAGACCATAAAATACATAAATTCATAAGCAACATGTATATAAAAAGATGAATATGAAAATCATAAGCATTGTAAAACATATACGAACATACAACATAGTCTTTTAACAAGAAAAATGTAAAATAACAAAAGATTGATATGGCTAGATTTGAGTTTTTTAATTATAGTTTTAGTTCTGGCACAAATTTAAATTTTAACCAAAAAAACTAAGATCTCAGACGATATTCCAGTATTTCATCTCGATCGATATATCACTCGATATTGCAATATCTCGGGCGATATATTCGAAAGGAGATTTAGAGCGATATTTGCTGTTTCGTTTCGGAAGGAGCCCAAAACGAGATCTCGGAGGAGATCTCAAGCGATATTTGCTAGATTTGAAACAGTGAAAGGAATTATCCAACTCATGATTTGGAGTTGGCAGCGATTGTATTTGCTCTGAAGAAGTGGAGACATTACCTGTTGGGAGTTCGATTCGAGTTGCTTATGGATCATAAGTCGTTGAAGTTTCTTTTCTCCCAAAAGGATTTGAATCTTCGGCAGCAATGGTGGTTAGAGTTTCTAACATCGTATGATTTTGGTATAGCCTATACTCCTGGTAAAGGGAACGCAGTTGCAGATACGTTAAGTCGAAGACACGCGAGTTTGGGAGCGATGTTTTCATAATGGAAGTGCCTTGAGTATTTAGCGAGGTTTGATTTCAAGCCACGGTGTGAGTTGGAACATAAATTGTTGACAAGCTTATCGATAAGACCTACTCTCATCAAAAGGACTGGTGAGAGCCAAAAGCATGATGTAAAGCTTGTCGAGTTTATCTAGAACCTGGAAACAGAAAATAACGAGTTCGAGGTCGATCGAAAAGGTTGGCTTTGAAAGCAAGGACGACTGGTTGTTCCTGATACCGACAGATTGAGAAATGAGGTTCTGAGGGAATATCATCACTTGAAGTTGACAATTCATCCCGGTGGTAATAATATGTATTAGGACATGAAAAGAGTCTACTACCGGGAAGGGATGAAAAGAGATATTGGAAGGCTCATTTCCAAGTGCATGAACTGTTTGTTGGTGAAACATGAATAGAAGAAGCCGAGTGGATTGCTTCAATCATTGGAAGTACCTACATGGAATTAGGAGCAGGTATCAATGGATTTTATCAACGGACTACCTAGAACCAGGGTAAGAAAGGAAGGAATTTGGGTCATCGTGCATCACTTGACCAAAGTGCAAGATTCAGATCGACTAGGACTGCATCGAAGTTAGCTGAGCTTTATATAAAATGGATAGTTTGATTCCATGGCATCCCGAAGAGCATAGTGAGTGATCGACATCCATTGTTCACGAGTGTCTTTTGGAAGAGTTTGCAAGAGACTTTGGGAACTGAGTTGTGCTAGAGTACGGCTTATCATCCCCAAACTAATGGTCAAACTGAGAGGGTTAACCAAGTTCTAGAAGATCTCCTAAGGGCTTATGTGTTAGACTTCGATGGATCATGGGAAGGCCATCTACATCTACTCGAGTTTACGTATAATAATAGTTACCAATCCAGTATTGGGATGGCACTTATGAGGTGTTATATGGTAGACCATGTAATTCTCCAGCATGTTGGTTAGAGATTAGAGATAAGTTGATACTTAGGCCAGAGATGTAAGAGAGACCTCGGATTGTATCGAGATCGTTTGGCAACTAATGAAGGCAGCCCACGATCGTTAGAAGAGTTATGCTGCTAAGCGTCGAAAAGATTTGGAATTCGACGTAGGCAATAAAGTTTTCGTGAAGATTTCGCAATTAAAGCATGTGGCTCGATTAAGAAGATAAGGAAAGTTATTCCCTAGAGTGGCTGATCCATTTACGACAATCGAGCGGATTGGAAAGCTCGCATGTAGATTGATTTTACCCGAGAAAATGTAGAGTGTGCATAATGCTTTTTGTGGGAATATGCACATGATCCGGATGTGGTAGTACCTCTGGAGCAGTACAAGGACCAAGAAGCTGAGATCGCACTTACGAAACCTCGTAAGTTGCTTCGCGTTGTGGAAATGACACGAAACGGCTTAGACGGAGGATGACGATTGTATGTTGTTATTATTTTTGTGATTATTGTTGTTGTTATTAGAATTCCGCAGGCTAGATAAGGCTATGGATGCATGGTTTGATGGCTGCTAGTCTAGATGATAGAAATAACTGCTTATGATCATGGATGATAGGCATGCGGAATCATTTTGGTTGCTTATGGTTGTGGGAATTTCGGGGCGAAATTCTTAAGGGGGGAGAATGTAACAACCTGCATTTTACGTATCGAAGGATCGTAAAATATTATTATTTTATTCCCTAAAGGTTGGATCATTCTCATGTTTTAATAAGTTGTTTATGGGGATGTGAGAAATGTCCATGATTTTCACCAATTTTGTTTGTGATCATTTTGCCCCTATCAGTCTTGTACAGGGCATAACATTTGACTTGGATTGAATCAGGTGATGAGACCTGTGCTATTGGAAAGTAAATGATGATTCCCTTTCCGTAGATTGGTCACATTAATGATTTGTCTCAACGGTTTGGGAGGAATTTCTTTTTTAAGGTTTAACAGTTGGTTCTTCATGTCTTGTTGCCATAATGGGATGATTTGGAGAGGCCCAATAGTGGGCAGGTGGAAGGCTATAAACAGAGGGTAAGAGGCGTGGAGAATAGTTTACTTTCTCCATTCTCTCATTTGGAGGAGCTTGTGATCCTTCATTTCTTCATACTCCTACACCTTTCCACCATTAAAATTCTCGATCTACATAAGAAAATCGAAGATCAATATCGTCTGAAGCTAGATCAAGGGAGAATCCATCAAATTGAAGAGTTTGGATCAAATTCTTCGTTGTCTAGATCTAGATCTAGGTTTTTTTGAGTTTTTTATAGAATTGGTGAGTGATATGCATCTTTCGCACATATTCAATCAAGTATATAAGTGTTTGATCTCTTTTTTCACAAGTTGTTTTCCTTAGATCTGCCTCATGGTAAGTTTATTTTCATATGAATCACCATAGGATCTAATTTAGCAACTTAAAACCGGTAAGTTCTATGTTATTCCATATGTTTATGCAAGTTAGATCCATATTTCAGTTCATATGTTCATTTATCATGATTTTGGTGAAGGTTCTATAATTTTGATGAAAATCGTCATTTTCATGTTATTAGTGATTTCATAACATGCTTATGGTTGTATTGGATTAATTGGTTTCGTTGAACTTGTTGTTTGGCGAAGATTTGGTCAAAATTCAGGTAGAAATTGTGATGGATCGGATCTGGAATGGGTGGATCGGAGATGGATCAGATGGGTTGGTGGAGTGGGTGGATCGGATCGAGATCGGATGGATTGGTTATGGAGCGGCTTGGACAACAAGTCAGGAGATGGATCGGTCAGTAGCAATACGGGTCATGTTGGAAGAGCCTGGTCAGTCGGTCATGCTTTCCGGAGGGTGCTCGGTCGATTAGTGAAAGGCTTGGGGAGTAAGTCACATGGGGTCGGTCGTAAAGAATGGGGTTCGTCGCATTATGGCGGCTTGTTCGCGCACATTATGGTCGGTCACCAGGGCCAGTTGCACACTGGGGTTTGGTCAAGCAGGTGGTTCGGTCAAGAAGCTTGTGTTCGCATCCGGCAGTAGATGGGTCAGTCAGGGTGGTTTGTGTCTCCGGTCGGTCGTGCAAGCCAAGGTCGGTCAGTCGGGCAAGCCTAGGTTGGTCGGTTATGGTATGCTCGTGTCGGTCATGCACAAAGAGGTTCGGGTCGGTCATGACTCCTGAAGGAAGGATTTTTGGCTGCGCTTTTAAACGCTACTGATGATGGCGTGAACGTTGTACTCTGCTCCGTAGTAAATGTGTGAATGCAATGAATTGTTACGGAATGTAACGACCCAGAAAATCTGAACCAATTTAAAATTTTTAAATTGGCTAAAATAATGGATTTTAAATCTTTAAAATAAATATTTTAAATAATGGCAATGAAAATTGAGTTTGAATCGACAATTGAAAACAAATATAATTAATTAATTATAAACAAGGCCTGAAATGGCGCTGCAGTTTCAAAAATTGAATTCAAACTTTGTCGGACTATACCGGGTGCAAAACAAAACGGATTTTAGTGAAACCAAAAATATTTAAATCTGTTAGTGAATACCTTTCTAACGAATCTGAAAAATCAAATTTTCATAGCGGAAAGCAAAAGTTATGGCCAAATGAATTTTCAGAAAGATCGCTATGGAGTTTATATAGCCCGTGAAATTGGCCATTTTGCATACGACCTCGGAATTCGACGAAACCAATTTTGTTAGATCCGGGATGAGAAGTTATTGCTAGGTTACAAATTTCATAATTTTTGAAGCTAGTATGTGAGCGTGGCAAAGGAAAATGTGTTTTGGTCAATTAAAGTTAAATTGGAACGACCAGAAATGGGCCTTTTTGCAAACAGTCTCAGAATTCGACGGAACTAGTTTTGTTGGGACCGTATCGTCAAAACATAGCTAGATTTATTTTTTTGGAATTTTTCGAATCAGTTTGTGGCCCGGGCAAATTGAAATGCACGTTCAAATCAAATATTGAATGTTTTATATTTTAATTTGAAGGAAAACTGATTGAAACAGTCGAATGGGCCTACGGAACATATCCCGTTGTGTTCAGAATGAGGGTAAAACGCTAGGGACGACAGTCGTTGGGTCTGGATTGGGGTTCGTGAGGGAAAGAGGGTATTTTAGAGATTTAAAAATATATAAAATAATAAAAAAATTCTATGGGTCCGCCTCATTCTCTCAGCCCAGACCTTCTTCCTCGAAACCCCAGAACGCACGGCGGAAAGAGCTCGAAACATTCCAGCCAATTTTCTCCTTCCACGCTCGACAAAACCCCATCGTCCTTTGGAAGTTTTTGTAGAGAATTTTGCAGGCTTCACATCCATACTTGGATTCGATTTTTTCACTAAGTATATCGAGAGATCCAGGGCGCTGAAGTCACACCGTTTGCACCCGAATCCTGGCCGAGATCCACCACCGAGTTCAACGGCGTTTGGCGCGATGATGAGGCCCTCCAAGCTCGTCGATGTGGCGTAGGCTGATCTGCATATCGTGCTTCGGATCGAGAGAGAAATCGAAACCTAGTTTCGAAGGTTTTCTGCAGTATACGGCTGAATATATATAAAAGGTTTGCGACACTTTTAATCTGTTACAAATCCATTATTGTTTGACAAAAAATCATATCTTTTTAGTTCGTTAACGAAATTCGATGAAACAGGAAACATCGTGACCGTGTGAACGCCTTCTACATTTTAGAAGAGACCGCATATTTTTCTGAGCCTTCTGCTATTTTTGGTGGAGTGGAACCCAATGTGAGATTTCTAATTTATAAACGATATGGAAAATGACGATGTATAAATTATATAGTCGATGTATGAGTTATATAAGCGTTGTACACCTCATGTATAAGCGTTGTATAAGTCGTACGTTCGATGTATAAGTTATATATGCGTTGTAAAAATTATATATGTGTTTAAATAGAAGTGAATTGCTATATATAAATATATATATATATATATATATATATATACGCCCCTTGTCCACAAACCATGGACGATATTTACTGATTGTGATTGGTGTGAAAATTGATTGATAGTGAATGGTTGTTTGGGATTGTTTGTGGTTGATATTGATTGATTGTGGTTGAAAAATACCCATTTGTGGTTGAGAAATATTTGGTTGAAACCACATATGTGGAAATGAAATAAATATATACATGTCGCCTGCGTGCGAACTAGATGCATGATCCCCATTGTCAAAAACCGCGAGGTTTTAAGATAGAGCGAGGAGCCGTACTAGGGACGGCCCCGGTTTTAACTACCCTGCCGTTATGCTGCCGAAATTTTGAATAATATTCATGTGTTTGAATTATTTTCATTTGCTGAAACTATATTTATTCGTTGAATAGAAAACCTTCATGTGTTGAATCGATACTCATTCGTTGAATTGAAATTCATGTGTTGAATGGTATTCGTGTTTTAAATATAAAAATCACATTTTTATCTATATATAGAAACTACAGAAAACCTTCATGTGTTGAATTGATATTCATTCGTTGATTAGAAATTCATGTGTTGAATGGTATTCGTGTTTTAAATATAAAAATCACATTTTTATCTATATATAGAAACTATAGAAAACCTTCATGTGTTGAATCGATATTCATTCGTTGATTAGAAATTCATGTGTTGAATGGTATTCGTGTTTTAAATATAAAAATCACATTTTTATCTATATATAGAAACTATAGAAAACCTTCATGTGTTGAATTGATATTCATTCGTTGTTTAGAAATTAATGTGTTGAATGGTATTCGTGTTTTAAATACAAAAATCAAATTTTTATCTATATATAGAAACTATAGAAAACCTTCATGGGTTGAATCGATATTCATTCGTTGAATTGAAATTCATGTGTTGAATGGTATTTATATTTTGAAAGAAATTGTTTTATAATAAAAATCCCAATTTTAACATCAATATGAACTATATAAAATAATAGTGTTTTGAAATGAATTGTTTTACAATAAAAATCACATTTTTATTATATACATGAATTGTTGAAATGTGAATTGTTAAAAATAGCCACTCGTTCAAATAAATATATATACGAGTTGAAATATTCATTAATTAGCTAATGATATGATTTTTGCCTATACATGCAACAATAGAATGAATGGTGTTTTTAAACCAACTGGAATCAAATATGAAGTTGAATAGAAAATGATAAGTGATAAGAACTATAGATATGTACATGCATATTTATTGAACAGGTTATAGCAAAGGGGCTAGAGAAGAGAAATAAAATTTTGTGCCCGAAAAATAGGTACACATTTACTGTTTTGTTTGGGTGATGATTTTATGAGCCTGTTGGCTAGCCGCTTGACTTTTTCTTTATCTTTTTGACATGAGACGCCCGTGTGGCTATTTGGGAATTTTCCCAGCCCCTCCCGTACAAAGGAGGTTATGGCGAATTTTTCCGAAATTTAAAGGCGTTAGTGAAATATTTGAAGTGAAAACGATATAGGAATTTTTGAATGAACTATATTTATATAAATATATAAATATAAATAAAATTAAAACGAAACGTGGTCGTGCAGTTCGTGTTTTGAAACCGTGATTTCAAACAACTAGTGCGGGAAATCCGACCATTGGATTTTCCCGAAACCGCAACCGTCGGGTTCGCCTTGGAAATATCTTTCCAACGGCACCAACTTTGTAAAAATCCAACGGTTGGATTGTATGGAATGTTTAATTCAAATCTGAAGAAAAACAGCACCAGAATCGATTATATTTATATATATATATATAATTATATTTAATTGAATAACGACGCTGCAGTTCGTATTTTGAGATCGAAACTTCAAACGATTGTACCGGGAGATCCGACCGTCGGATTTTCCCGAAACTGGAACCGTTGGATTCATTTTGAAAAGACCTTTCTAATGATGTAAATTTTGTGAAGATCCAACGGTTAGATTTTCAGATATGTGTAAATCAAATCTGAAGAAAAACAGCGCCACGGCCGCGTTATGGCCCGAAGCGTCGTTTTGAATAAATTGGTTATTTTAAAGTAAATAAAAATAGCGATAAATCGTTATAAAATATCATAAACAATATGAAATGAAAATAAACTGAATTTGCTCGATTTATGTGGTATTTGATGGTTGAATGTGTTTGGTGTGAAAATTACATTAAAGAACAAAATTGGTGTTGTCGAATGATTTAACCATTGAAATAAATTGATTTGAAATTCTAAATATACGTGAATTATTTGAAAAGGCCGAGTTAATTCTCATTTCAAATAATTGATCGACGATTGAAAGTCGAAGATGAAGACGATGGTCGAAGACCGGAGATCTTCACCTCGTTTGGATGGTAACCGAGGTCCTGATTGGGAGGCATCCCGAAATATGGATAATGAGTGGTGATCGTCCAGACGTACGTGGTGATCGATGGGTTTGCGAGGTATTTAGTGCCTCCGGTTTCGTTCAGACCCAGAACGGACTTGTAAATGGACTGTGTGTCTGACATTAGATTTTATTCTGTGTTGATTGATCTCCGTTAGATATACATCTGTTTGGCGGCGGAGAATTTATTCTTTTGCTTAACGCCCTTCTCTGAAACGCACGAGCTCAGAGGTTGTATGTCGATTGACATCAGTCGCATGGCATGAATTGCTAGTGTGACATGCCTAAGTGGCACACGATCAGGGCTTCTGTTGAAAAGCAAAGTCTTGTGTTGATGATCAAAGCCCCGCCTGTGTGGCATAGCTTTGTGTATAACGTGAATTCGCGAGCCTCACACCTCGGTATGAACCAGAAACGGGAGGAAGGACCTCAGGGAGGGCATGCGTTTCTTTCTAGCTAGGGTGGTGTCAGTGACCTACCAGCCCTGACATTTATACTTTTCACCTATGTGGTTGTTGCTGTTGCGAGGCGCCTCGGTTTGATTGGACGATCCGGGTCCGATGGAGTCATTCGTTGGCTCGTTTACGCCCCAAAGGGCGGAGAAACGTAGTGTTCAGGCATAATAATCCACATCGGTGGACCGATCCTGACGATCCAAGGGCCCACATGAGTCTGGGCCCTGAGACATGGGCTAGATTGTCTCGAATTCGGTAAGGACTATCTTTTGCCTTGGTTCATGACGGAAATCCAATTTCCAAATACGTGACTGTGCGGTTTTGATTGTATACCTATATATGGCGACATAGTGGTATGCGGCAGTAATGCCTTCTATGATTGATAGTTATGATTTGAAATTGTTTTCAAAACATATAAACACTAGTAATAATATCAAATGCCTTTGTTTTATTCGTATCAAGCATATCTTCGCCGTTATAAGGTAAAAACTCTATCCTCCGTTTTGCGTTGCAATGTGTGATGGGAACTGAGTCTTATAATGGCTTCATTTTTATAAAATGCATTACGTAGTTTAAAAGAAAGATTTGTTTTAAAGCACTTGCAATCCAATGGAGTAAACCCGTTCCACGAAAGTGGCGTGGTCCTGTGATTAGCCAAATTATATATGTGTTGAGTAGATTTCTCATACCAGTCCCATGACTGACTCGTAGTTTGTTTCACTTTCAAACTCGGGTGCCCCTTTTCTACACGGGCAGCCTTGTATTCAGGTTTAGCTGGTTCTTTCTGGATAGCTGGAGCTGAAGATGGATTCTATCATTTATTTCTTTTTATGCTGTTCAGCTCCTATTGTACATGTTTTGTCTATTTTCCGCTGTAGACATTTATGTATAGCTGAACTGTATTTTTACTAAGTATGATCCTGTATACTGTGTAACTCTGATGATTACTTTTATCCAGCATATTCTATTGTTCATTATCTGGTGTATTTATTTAATTCTGTTCTTCTATTTTCTGTTTATGTGTTATATTCCACGGATTACCCTTGCCACTGTCAGTACGGGGTTTGGGGTCGTCTCATTTGGTATCAGAGCTTTGGTTAAGCTTAGTTCTGGAATATAACATTTGAACGAACTCGTCAGAAATAGAACCAGTAGTGTTCTAGGACGGGTTACTCTATACAGATAGGATCAGTAATATCCTAGTATGAGTAGCAGAATGAAATTACACCTCGATAAACACATTTACATTCAAGTATTTGTCTCTATATTTCAAAATATCTTTTCTGTTGACTTGACACTTGATCTACTATTTGCAGACGTTCTAGAAAATGAGTGCCAGAAACAGAAGAAGTAATACTGACCCGGATATTGAAGCTCTATTTATGAAATATAGAAATCTGGGTGGAAAGCCATTCTCGGGCGAAGAATCTATTATGAGAACGCAAGCATGGATTCGTTCGGCTGAGAAAATCTTCGAAGCATTAAAACTGAGGGATGACCAGAAAAGATTACTGGCCTCCTGGGCACTCGAAGACGAAGCTTTGTTCTAGTGGGATTCAGTTATTAAGGATAATCCAGAAGGTGATATCACCTGGGATAGATTCAAAGTGATTTTCCTGGAAAGATTTACTCCTCCCAAAGCGACCGAGCGACTATGTGATGAATTTTCTTATCTAATACAAGGTGATATGACCATCCCAGAATATCATAAGAAATTCAACGAACTTTCTCACTTTGCCCCTCATCTAATTGAAAATCCGAAGAGGAAGAATATGAGATTTATCAACGGGCTTCAAAGAAAATATCAGAATAGTTTAATGAGGAACGTGAAGCTCCCCTTTTCTGAAATGATATACATGGCTTATCAGTACGAAGATCTAGACAAGAAAGTTATGCTATAGTACGAAGAGGAAGTCAGCTCTAGTAATAGAATGGAATCTGAAACTGATCGTCCTAAGGCCAGTGCAAAGTCTGATGTCAGTAAGAAGCCCAGTGCCAAGAGAAAAAGGGCTAAATCTGAAAAAGAACGGGCAACGACTGCCATATGCAATAACTGCCATAAGCAGGGGCATTTGCAAGGAAAATGCAAATCTTTAAAGAAGCAAAAGAAGGAAGTATCTAAATCTAATAAAAGGGTTCATGAGGGCAGAGGATGCCATAAGTGCCACCAGGCCGGTCATATCGCGAAGAATTGCTGGCTGTTAAAAAAGACCAATGTGGTTCAAATAAATGAAATAGCAGAAGCTTCTGAGCCATCGGCTGTTCGAGAAAGGCCAGATGTATTAGAAGGCACGCTCACTGTCAAAGATATTCCAGTTAAAGTATTGTTTGACACCGGCGCGTCGCGAAGCTTTGTTGCGAAGAATGCAGCTAAGAAGCTGGATTTGAATTTGAAGAAGCTCAAGGAACCAATGACTGTCCAGAACCCGGTTGGGGGTTCCATTGACCTCAGTTGGGTTTGCGGAGTGCCGGTTTCCTTTTCTCGCTATCGGTTCCCTACCATCGCGGCCGTCATGAATTTTACAGAGTTTGATCTTATCTTGGGGTTAGACTGGTTGACCAAATATGAAGCTGAGGTTAAATGCACCGACAGAGTCGTAAAGGCGAAGATTAAATCAGGTGATTATATAACCATTCCCTGTGAAGGTCAGAATGCTAATAGAAAATACTTCTGGGAGCTTTGAATGTTTCTCCAGCCCAAATAGAAAATGTCCCTGAAGTCACAGAGAATATTCCTGATCTAGTGAAAGACATCCCTGTCGTCAAGGACTATGCGGATGTGTTCGAAGAAGTTGTTCGCTTACCCCCGCAGAGGGAAATAGAATTCAAAATTGCTTTAATTCCGAATGCAAGGCTGGTAGTTCACGCTATTCGAAGAATATCCTTGAAAGAGAAAGAGGAATTAGACAATCAAACACGATAGCTAGTATGGAAAGGTTTGATCAGGCCTAGTTTCTCTTATTGGGGTGCAGCAGTGGTGTTTTCCCAAAATCTGACGGTACTCTACGTCTATGTGTGGATTATCGTGATTTGAACAAACAGACAATAAAGAACAAATATCTATTGCCGCGGATTGATGATCTGTTGGATCGATTAAATGGAGCACAAGTATTCTCAAGAATGGACCTAGCTACATATTTCCATCAACTTCGAATTGCCGAAGAATGTGTTCCAATGACAGCACTCAGAGGTCCCGACTTATTCTACGAGTGGTTAGTAATGCCGTTCGGCTTATGTAACGCTCCAGCTTACTTCGTCGATCTGATGAATAGAGTGTTCAGAGGGGTTTTGAATAAATTTGTTCTGGTTTTTATTGATGATATTCTAATCTTCTCTAAATCAAAGGCCGAACATGAAAAGCATCTGGAACAGGTACTAGAAATTCTGAGACGGAATGTATTAAAAGCCAATTTTTCCAAATGTATCTTCTGGCAAGATAAAGTAAAATTTCTAGGCCACGTTGTATCGAAGGAAGGAATTGCTGTGGATCCAAGCAAAATCACAGCCATTCAGAATTGGAAACAGCCCAGTACCCCCACTGAAGTCCGCAGTTTTCTCGGATTGGCTAGCTATTACCGGAAGTTCGTTAAAAACTTTTCGAAGATATCTGGTCACTTAACGAAGCTTACGAAGAAGCATTCTAAATTCAAATGGACTCCAGAAAGTGCGGAGGCTTTCGAAGAGCTAAAGTTAAGACTAATGACTGCTCCAGTGTTAACCACCATCGATGGCAACCAGGATTTAAAAGTCTGGACTGATGCTTCTAGAGAAGGCCTTGGCGCAGTGTTAATGCAGAGGGGACAAGTGATTGCTTATGCTAGCCGTCAACTGAAGCCGCACGAAAAGAACTACGTAACTCATGGTCTTGAGTTATTGGCTATAGTATTCGCCTTGAAAATCTGGAGGCACTATCTTCTGGGTGAGAGATTCGAACTATTTACAGATCACCAGTCGTTAAAATATCTGTTCACTCAGAAAGACCTGAATTTGAGGCAGCAACGTTGGCTGGAGTTTCTTGCAGCATATGACTTTGAAATTATATATACTCCAGGGAAAGCCAATGTCGTGGCCGATGCGCTGAGCCGAAAGAATGTAATGATCGCCAACTTTATTATCACGACTTCCTTGATTGACAAAATATATATTCTTCAGAAGGAGGATAACTTTATTAAGGATATGATCAAAAGGATTCAGAAAGGCGAACCCTCGTGTTTTCAAATAGATAACGACGAGACCTTGAGGTTAAAAGGAAGGATTTGTGTTCCTGACATTCCCGAGCTCAAAAGGGAAGTGTTAGATGAGTGTCACAAGTCCAAGCTGAGTATTCATCCTGGGGTGGCCAAAATGTATAACGATCTCAAACGAACATTCTGGTGGAAGGCTATGAAAAGAGACGTTTCAATATATGTTAGCCGATGCCCTACTTGCTAGCTAGTCAAGAGCGACCAACAAAAACTGGCTGGATTGTTGCAACCGCTAGAAGTTCCAGGATGGAAGTGGGAACATATTTCTATGGATTTCATTGATGGTCTGCCCAGAACCAGAAAAGGGAATGACAGTATTTGGGTGATCGTAGATCCCTTCACGAAGACTGCCCATTTTATACCTGTCAAATCAAACAGAACTGCTCAAAGTCTGGCACAGATATACTTCAGGGAAATAGTTAGACTACATGGAGTGTCGCTCAGTATAGTCAGTGATAGAGATACAATATTCACTAGCAAATTCTGGGAAGCATTTCAAGTCGAACTGGGAAAGAAGTTGAACTTGAGCACCGCTTATCATCCTCAGACAGACGGTCAGACTAAGAGGGTGAATCGTATTTTAGAAGATCTATTGCGGGCTTGTGTTATAGATTTCGGTGGATCATGGGAAGACCATCTGCATTTGGCTAAATTTTCGTATAACAACAGCTAACAGGCGTGCCTGACAATGTCGCCATTCGAAGCATTGTATGGTAGACCGTGCCGATCCCCTGCTTGTTGGGTCGAACCCGGTAATAGACTTGTGTTGGGTCCTGATATGATCCGAGAAGCTGCCGACAAAGTCGATTTTATTAAAAAGCGATTACTCGCCGCTCAAAGCCGACAAAAGAGCTATGCCGATAGGAGAAGAAGAGATATATCCTTTGCCGTTTGTGACTATGTATATTTGAAAGTATCGCCGATGAGAGGAGTTATCCGGTTCGGTAAAACTGGAAAGTTGGCGCCCAAATTCATTGGTCCATTTCCTATTTTGGAACGGATCAGAACTCTCGCTTATAGGGTCAAATTGCCTGACTGGTTGCCTGGAGTTCATAATGTATTTCATATATCTCAACTTCGAAAGCATGTTCATGATCCAGACTTGATCGTGGAAGAAGCAGCTCAACAGGATATTGAAATTACTCCAGAATTAGCTGTGAGAAGAGAGCCGCTAAAGATTATCAGCAAAGAAACCAAAGAGTTGAGGAACAAGAAGGTTCACTTAGTCAAAGTGCAATGGAGTGGAGATCCGAGAGATTGTACTTGCGAAACTGAGGAGAGCATTCAGAAAGCTTATCCTAGATGCCGAGTGGATATCTCTATTTGACTCTGGTGCAAGGTACATTTACCCTAGTTTGCATTACCATTTAATTCTCTACTCTGTTGTTATTTTCATTCCATGGATTTGCACTTTTAAATTCTATAGTCTGAATGAT
Source organism: Allium sativum (assembly GCA_030737875.1). NCBI lineage: Eukaryota > Viridiplantae > Streptophyta > Magnoliopsida > Asparagales > Amaryllidaceae > Allium > Allium sativum. The sequence continues at coordinate 478,660,268 of CM060926.1, read as the reverse complement.
TTTAAAAAGAGTATAGAAATTGATTAGTATATTTTTGAAAGGTTGAAAACAATTGGATTGGTTGTTGTGTTGTGGGATTGTAGATTTATCAAACCACTTTCGACTTTGTTCCTTTTCGGGGACGAAAAGTTTTAAGTGGGGGAGATTGTAACGACCCAGAAAATCTGAACCAATTTAAAATTTTTAAATTGGCTAAAATAATGGATTTTAATATTTAAAATAAATATTTTAAATAATGGCAATGAAAATTGAGTTTGAATCGACAATTGAAAAAAATATAATTAATTAATTATAAACAAGGCCTGAAATGGCGCTGCAGTTTCAAAAATTGAATTCAAACTTTGTCGGACTGTACCGGGTGCAAAACAAAACGGATTTCAGTGAAACCAAAAATATTTAAATCTGTTAGTGAATACCTTTCTAACGAATCTGAAAAATCGAATTTTCATAGCGGAAAGCAAAAGTTATGGCCAAATGAATTTTCAAAATGATCGCTATGGAGTTTATATAGCCCGTGAAATAGGTCATTTTGCATACGACCTCGGAATTCGATGAAACCACTTTTGTTAGATCTGGGATGTGAAGTTATCGCTAAGTTTCAAATTTAATAATTTTTGAAGCTAGTATGTGAGCGTGGCAAAGGAAAATGTGTTTTGGTCAATTATAGTTAAATTGGATCGACCAGAAATGGGCCATTTTGCAAACAGTCTCAGAATTCGACGAAACTAGCTTTGTTGGGACCGTATCGTCAAAACATAACTAGATTTATTTTTCTGGAATTTTTCGAATCAGTTTGTGGCCCGGCAAATTGAAATGCACGTTCAAATCAAATATTGAATGTTTTATATTTTAATTTGAAGGAAAACTGATTGAAATAGTCGAATGGGCCTACAGAACATATCCCATTGTGTTCAGAATGAGGGTTAAACGCTAGGGACGACAGTCGTTGGGTCTGGATTAGGGTTCGTGAGGGAAAGAGGGTATTTTAGAGATTTAAAAATATATAAAATAAAAAAAAATTCTATTGGTCTGCCTCATTCTCTCAGCCCCGACCTTCTTCCTCGAAGCCCCAGAACGCACGGCGGAAAGAGCTCGAAACTTCCCAGCCAATTTTCTCCTTCCACGCTCGACAAAACCCCATCGTCCTTTGGAAGTTTTTGTAGATAATTTTGCAAGCTTCACATCCATGCTTGGATTCGATTTTTTTCACTGAGTATATCGAGAGATCCAGGGCGTTGAAGTCACACGGTTCGCACCCGAATCCTGGCCGAGATCCGCCACCGAGTTCAATGGCGTTCGGCGCGATGATGAGCCCCTCCAAGCTCGTCAATGTGGTGTAGGCTGATCTGCATATCGTGCTTCGGATCGAGAGAGAAATCGAAACCTAGTTTCGAAGGTTTTCTGCAGTATACTGCTGAATATATATAAAAGGTTTGCGACACTTTTAATTCGTTACAAATCCATTATTGTTTGAAAAAAATCATATCTTTTTCGTTTGTTAACGAAATTCGATGAAACAGGAAACATCGTGACCGTGTGGACGCCTTCTACATTTTAGAAGAGACCGCATATTTTTCTGAGCCTTCTGCTATTTTTGGTGGAGTGGAACCCAATGTGAGATTTCTAATTTATAAACGATATGGAAAACGTCGATGTATAAATTATATAGTCGATGTATGAGTTATATAAGCGTTGTACACCTCATGTATAAGCGTTGTATAAGTTGTACGTTCGATGTATAAGTTATATATGCGTTGTAAAAATTATATATGTGTTGAAATAGAAGTGAATTGCTATATATAAATATATATATATATACGCCCCTCGTCCACAAACCATGGACGATATTTATTGATTGTGATTGGTGTGAAATTTGATTGAGAACGAATGGTTGTTTGGGATTGTTTGTGGTTGATATTGATTGATTGTGGTTGAAAAATACCCATTTGTGGTTGAGAAATATTTGGTTGAAACCACATAGGATTAGTTTGTGGAAATGAAATAAATATATACATGCCGCTTGCGTGCGAACTAGATGCATGATCCCCATTGTCAAAAACAGCGAGGTTTTAAGGTAGAGCGGGGAGCCGTACTAGGGACGGTCCCGGTTTTAACTACCCTGCCGTTATGCTGCCGAAATTTTGAATAATATTCATGTGTTTGAATTATTTTCATTTGCTGAAACTATATTTATTCGTTGAATAGAAAACCTTCATGTGTTGAATCAATACTCATTCGTTGAATTGAAATTCATGGGTTGAATGGTATTCGTGTTTTAAATATAAAAATCACATTTTTATCTATATATAGAAACTATAGAAAACCTTCATGTGTTGAATCTATATTCATTCGTTGATTAGAAATTCATGTGTTGAATGGTATTCGTGTTTTAAATATAAAAATTACATTTTTATCTATATATAGAAACTATAGAAAACCTTCATGTGTTGAATCGATATTCATTCATTGATTAGAAATTCATGCGTTTAATGGTATTCATGTTTTAATTATAAAAATCACATTTTTATCTATATATAGAAACTATAGAAAACCTTCATGTGTTGAATCTATATTCATTCGTTAATTAGAAATTCATGTGTTGAATGGTATTCGTGTTTTAAATATAAAAATCACATTTTTATCTATATATAGAAACTATAGAAAACCTTCATGTGTTGAATCGATATTCATTCGTTGAATTGAAATTCATGTGTTGAATGGTATTCATATTTTGAAAGAAATTGTTTTATAATAAAAATCCCAATTTTAACATCAATATGAACTATATAAAATAATAGTGTTTTGAAATGAATTGTTTTACAATAAAAATCACATTTTTATTATATACATGAATTGTTGAAATGTGAAGTGTTAAAAATAGTCACTCGTTCAAATAAATATATATATGAGTTGAAATATTCATTAATTAGCTAATGATATGATTTTTGCCTATACATGCAACATTAGAATGAATAGTGTTTTTAAACCAAATGGAATCAAATATGAAGTTGAATAGAAAATGATAAGTGATAAGAACTATAGATATGTACATGCATATTTATTGAACAGGTTATAGCAAAGGGGCTAGAGAAGAGAAATAAAATTTTGTGCCCGACAAATAGGTACACATTTACCGTTTTGTTTGGGTGATGATTTTATGAGCCTGTTGGCTAGCCGCTTGGCTTTTTCTTTTTCTTTTTGACATGAGACGCCCATGTGGCTATTTGGGAATTTTCCCAGCCCCTCCCGTACAAAGGAGGTTATGGCGAATTTTTCCGAAATTTAAAGGCGTTAGTGAAATATTTGAAGTGAAAACGATATAGGAATTTTTGAATGAACTATATTTATATAAATATATAAATATAAATATAGTTAAAACGAAACGTGGCCGTGCAGTTCGTGTTTTGGAACCGTGATTTCAAACAACTAGTGCGGGAAATCCGACCATTGGATTTTCCCGAAACTGCAACCGTTGGGTTCGCCTTGGAAATATCTTTCCAACGGCACCAACTTTGTAAAAATCCAACGGTTGGATTGTCTGGAATGTTTAATTCAAATCTGAAGAAAAACAGCGCCAGAATCGATTATATTTATATATATATATATATATATATATATATATATATATAATTATATTTAATCGAATAACGACGCTGCAGTTCGTATTTTGTAATCGAAACTTCAAACGATTGTACCGGGAGATCCGTCCGTCGGATTTTCCCGAAACTAGAACCGTTGGATTCGTTTTGAAAATACCTTTCTAATGATGTAAATTTTGTGAAGATCCAACGGTTAGATTTTCAGATATGTGTAAATCAAATCTGAAGAAAAATAGCGCCACGGCCGCGTTATGGCCCGAAGCGTCGTTTTGAATAAATTGGCTATTTTAAAATAAATAAAAATAGCGATAAATCGTTATAAAATATCATAAACAATATGGAATGAAAATAAACTGAATTTGCTCGATTTATGTGGTATTTGATGGTTGAATGTGTTTGGTGTGAAAATTACATTAAAGAACAAAATTGGTGTTGTCGAATTATTTAACCATTGAAATAAATTGATTTGAAATTCTAAATATACGTGAATTATTTGAAAAGGCCGAGTTAATTCTCATTACAAATAATTGACTGACGATTGAAAGTCGAAGATGAAGACGATGGTCGAAGACCGGAGATCTTCACCTCGTTTGGATGGTAACCGAGGTCCTGATTGGGAGGCATCCCGAAATATGGATAATGAGTGGTGAACGTCCAGACGTACGTGGAGATCGATGGGTTTGCGAGGTATTTAGTGCCTCCGGTTTCGTTCAGACCCAGAACGGACTTGTAAATGGACTGTGTGTCTGACATTAGATTTTATTCGGTGTTGATTGATCTCCGTTAAATATACATCTGTTTGGCGGCGGAGAATTTATTCTTTTGCTTAACGCCCTTCTCTGAAACGCACGAGCTCAGAGGTTGTATGTCGATGGACATCAGTCGCATGACATGAATTGCTAGTGTGACATGCCTAAGTGGCACACGATCAGGGCTTCTGTTGAAAAGCAAAGTCTTGTGTTGATGATCAAAGCCCCGCCTATGTGGCATATCTTTGTGTATAATGTGAATTCGCGAGCCTCACACCCCGGTATGAACCAGAAACGGGAGGAAGGACCTCAGGGAGGGCATGTGTTTCTTTCTAGCTAGGGTGGTGTCAGTGACCTACCTGCCCTGACATTTATACTTTTCACCTATGTGGTTGTTGCTGTTGCGAGGCGCCTCGGTTTGATCGGACGATCCGGGTCCGATGGAGTCATTCGTTGGCTCGTTTACACCCCAAAGGGCGGAGAAACGTAGTGTTCAGGCATAATAATCCACATCGGTGGACCGGTCCTGACGATCCAAGGGCCCACATGAGTCTGGGCCCTGAGACATGGGCTAGATTGTCTCGAATTCGGTAAGGACTATCTTTTGCCTTGGTTCATGACGGAAATCCAATTTCCAAATACGTGACTGTGCGGTTTTGATTGTATACCCATATATGGCGACATAGTGGTATGGGGCATTAATGCCGTCTATGATTGATAGTTATGATTTGAAATTGTTCTCAAAACATATAAACACTAGCAATAATATCAAATGCCTTTGTTTTATTCGTATCAAGCATATCTTGGTCGTTATAAGGTAAAAACTCTATCCTCGTGTTTGCGTTGCATTGTGTGATGGGAACTGAGTCTTATAATGGCTTCATTTTTATAAAATGCATTACGTTGTTTAAAAGAAAGATTTGTTTTAAAGCACTGGCAATCCAATGGAGTAAACCCTTTCCACGAAAGTGGTGTGGTCCTGTGATTAGCCAAATTATATATGTGTTGAGTAGATTTCTCATACCAGTCCCATGACTGACTCGTAGTTTGTTTCACTTTCAAACTCGGGTGCCCCTTTTCTACACGAGCAGCCTTGTATTCAGGTTTAGCTGGTTCTTTCTGGATAGCTGGAGCTGAAGATGGATTCTATCATTTATCTCTTTTTATGCTGTTCAGCTCCTATTGTACATATTTTGTTTGTTTTCCGCTGTAGACATTTATGTATAGCTGAACTGTATTTTTACTAAGTATGATCCTATATACTGTGTAACTCTGATGATTACTTTTATCCAGCATATTCTATTGTTCATTATCTGGTGTATTTATTTAATTCTGTTATGCTATTTTCTGTTTATGTGTTATATTCCACGGATTACCCTTGCCACCGTCAGTACGGGGTTTGGGGTCATCTCACGGACCTTATGTTGATGTTCCTATGGTTCATGGGTGATGATGACTTCGAAGTGAATTCAATTGAGAATGTCGAAGTGATGTAATGCATTCGTTGATCGTCGAAAAGAAACGGATGTGATAACAACTCATAGCTTTTCTGATTCGGTTGATAATGGTTGCTCAAAAGTGTTCTGAGTTTATGGATAGTCGTCGTTGATGAAGACTAGAGATACCGAAGGCCAAGAGATTATCGTTGTTGTAGGTTTTAGCGGGCTCAAAGTAGGGGTACAATAGAGACGTCTAAAAGACTAGTTGTAGGTCGAGTTACCTGGGTAGCATTGAAAGGCATCGATACATATTGTTGAAAGGCGTATGGATTATTGCTAGAACCGAGTTTGCCATTAGCACTTGACGGATGGCAGTATGATATGGCTAATCATGCGATTAACAATGGTTTCGAACTAGGATTAGCAGTGATAGCCAGAGTTTGTCCCGTATGATCGTTTGTTTTGCTTGTACCATATTAGGTAGATTATCCGACATTGGAGGAGATGTTTCTTGGGTGCTTGTCTGATATTGGTTTAGGCATTTGGGGATTATGCTTGAGGGATGTTGAATTCGATTAGGATGGTTTACGTGAGATATAAAATCTAGATTCTATGAGTGATATTGTTGTTGCTTCTGATTACCATGAAAGAATGGTTATTCTAGTCTGTATGGTTGAAATGTTTGATGTAAAGGCTATTACTGTCCGATGTGGGGAAGACGGAAGTTGAGTTCTTATCTGGTGAAGTGGGTAGATTAGTTCGATTATTTACCCATTCTTATGTACTTTATTTATGATGTTAGATAGTTGTTTTATCACTCACTAAGACTGTTGTCTGACTCAAAGTTTTATGTTTCCCTCTTATTACCTTGGGTTGTTCATCCGATTTTGGATGGGCAAACAGGGTGGTAGGTGACATGTGATAGCTTAGTGAGGATGATGTAGCGGTTCAGAGGGAAGCAACAGCCTGGCGTGCTATCTTTCTTACTATATAGTATTTGGATTTCTGCTATTTGTTATTCTTCTCTGACTGTTGCAGTGAGGCAAACTTGTATAGACATATGTTGCAGTCCTAGTGTATGGATATACTTTCTAGTTGTTTTGAAAGTCTGAAATTTCTACCCAAATTTTCTTCGCTAATATTACATGTTGTATATGTTCTATTATATTTTATCTTTGCGCTGTGAGATTTACGGCATCTTTCGCTTGTGTTATCATACCTTGATGATCGTACATAGCTCCCCGGCTTGCTTTTCAGTGCATTATTGCTTTGTTTAGTGTAAAGGTTATGGACGGTCGACACACATATGGAAACACATGCAGCAAAGAATGTTTGGAAAATGGGGAATAATGTATGGCTGGGTTGTCATGTTGGGTATACTTTATTTACTTGTTTTTGTCCTTATATTTAAGTTCATGACTATTAACATAAGATGGTTTGTTTTTGAAAAATAATAATGATGGGAAAGAAATTAATAGAATGAAGGGAAATAAATAAATACATAATCGAGTGAAATGAATAGGTAATTAATGGGAAATTAAGTGGAGAGAAAGGAGCTTGTGAATTTGGGGAAAGTAGAAATAAGAAGAGGAAAGAAAATAAACTTGCATTTTCATGTGAATGAGTAAAGAAATTACATGTACGATTTATTTGATTATTAATGTCAACATTAAATTTTGCCAACAATGCTAAAAAAGATTACGTTGTACATCGTGCCTACCTCATTTCATTACAATTTCTCCTATACAATTTAAACTGGAAACATTATTTAATTCATTATCAATTATCATAAAACTTCTATATTAATGTTTTTAAACGAAAAAATCAATTCTACTACTATTTTCTTTTATTATCAATAGTTCACAGTTAATTATTAAAATATACATACAATTTGATAACAATCTCAATTGTTATAAATCACCGTTTATCCAATATTGTTATTTATTAGAAATTAATTTGAAATCGTTCATAAATAACATCATAAAATTTATCTTAAAACCACTTTAAATTCAATAATTAAATTTATTCATAGCTGAAATGGTCAAATTTTACGGGATGTTACAAAGCATAACTCAAACCAAATAAACTGAAAATACAACAAATGATAACCAAATAATAAAGTGACCAATTTCGGTCAATGCATTCATCTCTGTAAATGATACTAAGCTCAAGAAAGTTTGGTACGAGGCTTGTATTTTATGCATAAGTTATAACTTGTTCTTTGGTCATTGCAATTGAATGCATTGATAACAACAAAAGTACAGTTTATTATACTGATAATATTCAACTTGTATGCACTTGTCACACATTTCTTTTTTTTCTATAAACACCATATGTACGGAACTTCACAGTTGCATGAAGACTACAAATTTATATTGTTGAAAGACCATAAATAATCTCAACAAACACTTTCTCGTAGGCTCCACTGCAATCAAGATAACAAAATCATTCAAGTTTGTCATCACCACTTGGTTCAGCTTCGCCTCGTCCAGGCCTACGGCCTACTACATCAAGCTGTTCTCGCACTGCTTTATCCATTCAGCAATTCAATTTCAACAATCGTGATATGCTATGGATATATCTAGCTATGTTATTAATCATTTTAGGTGATTCTCCCTTGTTGAATTTTAATTCTTTCAGCCTGACCGTTGATCTAGTCCCTCATCAGCCTGGCACTCAACATCTATGAATCTCGCTTTAGGACTACGCGTTATGCATTTCTTTTTCTTTCTGTGGATCATCGGTTGCTAACCCAACTCAAGTCAGACAGTTTTTTTGTTTTTTGTTTTTTTTTTTTTTTTTTTTTTTTTTTTTTTGAGCTCTTCATTATCTGCTTAGAGTTGTTAATCATTATGCTTCATCTAGTTATACTAATTACGTAAAAAGAACATATTAGGTTAAAAAATTCAATCAATTTAGCATTTGTATCAAAATTATTGATCATTCTAATTATACATTTTACTACCTAGATAAGGAAAGTGAAACTGTAATTATGGTTGTTTCTACGTATACAACTGATTACTCCATATGGATAAACATGATGTCTAGTAAATAGAATGTTACAATATGGTGTGGAATACTAAATTACAACTAACTTGAAAGACATCAAAATTTGGATTTACTTAGAAAAAAACCGTTTTGTATATGTGCAAGTTCATGAAATAATTTTAATAAAATATATTCGAATATGGATGTCATGTAGAAAATATGCAGTTTTGTATCTCATGTATCTCAAAGAAGATCATGTCATGAAATAAAAGCCATAAGTAATGAACATGAAAGCAAAAACATGGTCGCTGGAACATAGAAAAAAAATTCACTGGCATGTAAAATGCAAATGTTTCACGGTTTGAATTTTGATCACGATTAAGATATGTATAATTAGTGTTATTAAATGTAAGAAATAGAGTTTTTGTGTGTGTGTGTGTGTGTATGTGTGTGCACAGTGCCTAAATTATTTAATTGAAACACTCTTTAGGATTTCTACACTAAGGAATAGAACATATATGTTTTTCAATGGAAAGGGGTCAACTTGTAAAGGGAATTTTTTTTAATTGAAAATTGTATATTTGAATTGATTTCGAATATAGGAAGATGAGAAAAATATGCAAACATTGTTATACTTTTAGATAATGACCATCAAGATGAGCCCACATTCAATATTTGATGTACAACATAACAGGCACAATGATAGAACATAGAAAACAGTCGGAAGAATTAGTTATTAAAATTTGTTTTCATATATCCATAAGATTCGAACCCAAGGCTTCTTTATACAACTAAAACCGGACAGGAAATAACTTAGGACAATGTCATTGGCAAGCATGACATCTTATTTGACAAAAGATTGTTCTATCAAATTTATTGAGCATGTTCAAAGAGTGATAAACTTCTAATGATATACATAATTGAATCCATCAACAATATAAGTAATATAATATTTTAAAAGAAACATGGAAGATTAAAAGGAACGGTTTAGGGATAAATATATAATAAAATGAATAAGTTGCATGATATTGCAAAAAAAGAGGGAATTTCAAATGGTTTAGACAAATCATGTTAGATATTCATCCTAAATTTGATATCCAAACCTATAGGAAAATGTATAATACTTACCATGCTCATAAAGTGGAGGAACAAATTTACTTCATCAAGGTATAAAATGGTATAAATAAATTGTAAAATCCAATTTAAATAACACCAAAGTGTAAGAGAATATGACTCAAAATAGCTGATATATTTTAGATACTTACCTTCACATTGATCTTCAAAAAAATTGGTTGATAATTAGCTAAAACTGGAAAAGTACATCATGTGATGATGTTGTAACCAACAAAGACATTTTTTCCTTAGCAATCCTGAAGAGACCTAGCTCCTATTAAATACAAGCAAAAATGAAGGTTCGTAACATGAAAAATAAAATATTAAGCATATAAACATAAGTTTTTCAGATGCATGAAAAAGAAAAAAAATTGGGGATCGGGAGCAAGAATTTTATTTTAAATGTAGGCTTTACTCTGGAAAAATGTGAATCTTAATATGCTCTTGATAAAAGCAGTGTTGAATCATAAGATCATGCTTTGCAAAAATGTTCCTATATGAAATTAATTTTTTTAAATAATCCCTTTCCATACCATCTAACACTAGTATAACCGCACAACGATGAGAAAACTGACCGTTAAAACATTTAATAAAAAATTAAAAATTATTTGTTAAAAATTATTTTAAATCGGAATTTAATGAAAAAAGTATAGCGTATTACAAGTGAATGTATAAATCCAATCTCACTATGAATTGTATATGTAAAACAACTCAAGACTAAGAATATACTATCAAAGCATTTGATGTAAATCGCTCAAAAGCACATACATACAATTTGGTTATATATCAAGAAGGATCAATATACTCTTAATGTTTACTTTTTTTGTAACTCTAAACCATTATTAGATTTAAGAAATAAAAGGATAAATGAAACAGATATAAACACAAAATTAATCATTATATAAGTTAATATTTAATTAAAATAAAAAATGCAACAATAGATAAAAATGACAAATTATTGAACTAAAATATTTAAATGAATCACCTTGTTATTTGTAAAACTAAAATAACTGAAATAATAAAGGGAAAGTTCTATTTATACACCAAAATTCATTTAACATACACCATTGTTTTTCTATAAAATTCTATTACAAAATTACCCTTTTCGTATATTTGCTTTTTTGAAACTTCTGCATGTAAATAGTCAAATTATTCTTAAAATATTGAAACTCGATGCAAACTAAACATGTTAATGAAGATGTTAATGAATTATTTAATCATGAAATCTAAAATTTCAATTATGGAAACATTCAGAAATAATGGTCTAATTTAGAAGTATTGATTTATTTTGTAAAATTGGAGTAATTTTGTTGACTTTTTTTTTAAGTTTATAAAAGCTACAATATTAGTGCAAGAAATAAATTTTATTTCGTTAAATTTTACTCAATTTGATGTAAAGAATTTCTAATTTCAGGTAATTGTTCTTAAGTTTGAAGAGGAAAGAAAAAGAAGATAAGAACATGGATAATTTAGTAAAATAAACGGTGTATGTAAAGTAATATATGATGTATAGTAATTTATTATAACTTTTGGTATATGTTTAGCAATTTTTAGTGTATAAATATAACTAGCCATAATAAAAATAGAGACAAAACTAAATGTAGTACTCTGTCGTAGTTGATATATCTTCCAACAAGAAGATTGATTCGACTTAATCGATAATTAATTGTGATATTACTATGAGAAAATGGTGTTTTAGTAATAGATTTTTAAAGAAAAAAAAGTGTATGTTAAGTGATTTTTGGTGTATGAATATAATTTGTCAATGGTAATTACAATATATTGAATCCCTTTTATTTGGATGTCAAAACTGTAATTGGTAAGGAAATATTGAAAATAATGCAAATCAATTTACAATGTTAAATAAAGTATATATGGACCACAATAAAAACATTAAAAATATACCTTATATGGGGTTCGAAAACCATTAATTATTGGTCATAATCAAGGGTTAGTTGTATAAATCAATCATTTTTGAAACGGCCCATTTTATTGTCCTTTGGTGAACTTTAATTATCCACTCAAAATTAGTTTAAAACAAATTTCAGTGGAGATTAATTGGGAGTCCCTTAAAATCAGAGTAAATTTGAAGTTTACGGAAGCAAAAAAGATAAGCAATTAGGAATTAAAAAGATAACCAATTAGTAAAAAATTTGCATGAAGTAATGTGACATATATACCAGGAAATTAAAACAGTAAACTAATGATTTTTTCAACGAGAACAAAGACGATGCAACATATATTTCATTGAACAAACTTGGTCTCAGGACTCTTCCATATTATACAATAACCAAGAGAACAGAACTTTCAGTATATTTTTGCAGATTGACATAATACTAGTATTACCGCACAACGGTGGGAAAACCGACCATTAAGGTGTTTAATATGAAATACAAAATTATTTGTTAAAACTTTTTTCAAATTGGATTTTATTCAAAAATTATAGTGCAGTTAAAAGATAAAACTAAATAACAAATGCAAAGTGCCTCTTAAGGCCCTTGGAGCTCTTACAAGCAATATCTTGTAGTACAGAATCATGTTCACTTTTCACGGCTAATTTCTAGAAAAATCATATATATATATATATATTACAGAGTACCATAAATATTAAAATAGCAAAAGAGGAATAAACATATAGCATCAATGCTAAAACTCCAAGTGAGGAGTTAAAAAAACATTATAGAGGTGTCATCAACTATAGTCCGTATTCAGAAATGACACAAAAATTAATGATGACTTTAAATTATATTACTATCATCTTAACATCAGTTAATCAAACAATCAAAAATATTATACATCATTCCTAGCATATAGCTAATCTGGAAGTGGCGAAGCCAAAAAGAAACACTGGTGAAATCACATGATGCAGTAGGATTATTAAAATGGATCGTCTTTAAAAAAAAAAAAACATGATTTGTTTTTTCAACGTCAAAACAAAACGAGTGATTTTTAGTAGAGGAATGATAGGGTTGACTTGGAAATACTGTAAATTAGAGGGGTCGAAAAAGAAAAAAGAAAAAAACATTATAAATGTTTTGTCTGACAACAGAAACATGGTTATGAGTTTAATCTTCTTCTCAAATATCCTTTTAACTTTGCATAGAATCACTGCAAAAGACATCGTACTTGTCAAACTGAAATCGACTAATTTGGATACATATATAGGTTTGAGAATGTATTTCATAAGTGAATCCATCCATACATGATACTACAAACATAAGTGAACCCAAATCAAAATAACTACCATCAATTGCTAATACAATCCCCTTCCGTTTCTGTTCCGTTCACCAATTTATACTCTGCCTCCACCCGCTACACCATCCACCGCTTTACCCAACACTCATACCGTTAGAGTTCCACCCGTCTATGCACAGTTCGAAAACCTAGATTTCTAGATGAAATTAACAAGATGCCTGCAGTTGAATTGAAAGAAGTTTGTGGGTAACCCTAGATCTAAAAAACATCGAGCTGGGATAGTGTAATAATTTGGGCGATAATCTTTATGGAAACGAGAAAACCAACGATACCATAAATGAAGTATATTTGGATGAAAACGTTTGTGTGCATGACAGCAATGATTTGGACCATAGTCTTTATTTGGACGATGACTTGGTGGGAGAGAAGTCACATAATGATAGTCCAAATGCAAGTTTTAATGCCAAATATTTATTTAGGAATTATGATAATATGGAGTTTTCCATGGTGGACTCCAGCTCAGGCGAAAATTATAATGCGGAGGAATACCTAGGGGATGGTGAAGCAGATTGTTTTGTTGTTGCTAGTGCATCTTCCCACAGCAGAGACCGAAGGATTTACTCTGGTATGAGTAATGTAGGAAATGTGGGGCAAAATCATCCTAACGGTAGTTATGAGAACGCCCAAGAAAGTGATGACAGTGATGCTAAAATGATCATAAAAGAAAGATCTCTATTGCCAGTACTGTTTATGATGTACTGGATAATGATGATGGTTTGTGCACAAGTGTTCAGAATCTTAGTTTGAATGGAAGTGTTGAGATTGAAGGAAACAGTATTAACAGTAATGAGATAATCAAAGATTCAATTGGGGACGAGGGCAGTGGTATACGTGCACTAGATGAAAAGGCATATATTTTTAGTGGCGGTTTAAACGGTAGAATCTTTGTTGCAAATGAAGATTTGAAGGCCAAAAATTTATAGTCAGAATGTCACATCATTCCTTGCATATACAAAACCATATGTTCAACAAAAATTATTTGATTTTCAACCAATCGTTTTGAAATAAATCCAAATACAAAACCATATGTTCGAATTTAGATTTCTAACTCCAGTATCAATATAAAAATGACCATTAAATCTTCAATTAACTTCATATTCCAGTTGTCGAAATTTCCGGGTCGTTACAATTCCCCCCACTTTAAAACTTTTCGTCCTCGAAAAGGATAGATAGTTAGAGTTATACCAATGTATCATTGAAATCTTCATATTTGTGTGAAATTTTTCCATAACTTATTTAAATATCGATATTTAAATCATCGGTCCTCTTTGTTTATCCATCATATTCAATTTAGTCGGACAATAAAATGTTCTCATAGTTGGAGATCAATTTTGCTCACACACGATTTCCTTTATCTTCTAAATTGGTTTCATTTGTTTTAAACTATACTCAATTTCTTTTTCCTCCAACCAATTTCTATTCTTAATTTACTTTTGAGATATCTCCCAATTTTTGTTTTATCTAATCTCCTAAGAGATTCAAATTTATATAATATCTTTTTAAAACCAATCTCGTTTTATATTTCATTTCCTACATAAGTCGAATTTACATATCTCAAATTATTCGAAAATTCATTATAAACATCATCTAGCAATGTTATTTATTCATCGTTGCACTGTAATAGGTCTAGGCTTAGCAACCCTCAATCCAATCTCCTTGCATTCAATCTAGTTAATCTCTTCCAACACTCACATTAAATAACATTTCCTCTTCAAGTCACAAATTGTTGACTTGAAATTTCCAAAATCTGAAATCCTTTATAATTTTTTTATATAGAAATATTAGTATTATTATCTCAAGGTCATGCTCTTGAAAATACTTCAAAATTCCCTTTCTTGACTTATCAAGTTATGTATATTTTAAATTTAATTTGAAAATACTTAATAACTCAAAGTTTGACAAGTCTATTGTTGTCCTCACAGATGTTAGTCATATGCTGGCCAGACGCACAACTAAAATCTCCAAGTACTAAATATTCTTACTTCAACTCCCAGCGAAAATATTCCAAAAATTCTTTTTAAAAACAGATACAGAAAGTATCAATGTGATATTGATATGTTGATTGTTCATGAATGGTAGATGCACAATGGTTTCGTCTGGGTCCCCCAGAAAACATTCGTATCCGTACGAATTCACTTCCCTATGAATTTCGTCATGGACAGATCAACGGAAAATATTTACGAATCAAAAGAGAAAACTGAGGTCACTGAGCGTTAACTGCTCTATCCCAGATTCACCAAACAGTCATGGAATTATAAAGATACTTCAAGTCAGAAGGACAAATCAAGTCATAAAGACAAATCAGGTCACGAAGGCCACTCAAGTCACGAAGACACAGTGCTGCATCAAACAGGTGGCTCCACATCACTAAGATATCTCAACATCGCATGTCTCCATTCTACCATTAGTAACTCTAGTGGTTGCATCTCTTTCACTTGTAGATATGCCATGGGGACTGCAGGTACACAATGGTTACGCCTAATTCCCTCAAGAAACATCCATACCCGTAAGCTTTCACAGCTTTGCGGATTACACCCTTATCATGACTGTAGGTCGCAGCAGACATAATGGTTACGCTTGGTTTCCCCAAGAAACATCCGTCCGCCGTAGGTCATCTACAGCCTTGCGAATTTCACTACACGGTCGTGTTCTTTCAGACAACTCGAGTTTTATGTCCGGACAGCCTACTACCACCACCAGCACATCTCACTAAGCTGGAAATTCAAAGAAGAAGGAAGGTACTTTCCTTATTTTGCTTTTGAAAACGTATAGTATTATGTACATATAGTGCTTCTGTTACCTTCCACATATCTCGTACTTATAAAATTTCCTTAACACAATTTCCAAATCATATTTTTCAATCCTCCATTCTTATATAATTTCTGTTATATAAGTTTTTATCTTAAATCGATCACCTTCCAATCCAGATTTTTTTTTAATTCATCATATTTTTTATATATCTTTCTATACAAGTTTCGAAAACTTCTATCTCCAATATGCAAAATCGAACATCCTCACATCCCAAAATTCAAATTTTCACTTTTGATCTTTTATCCAATTCAGATATTTGATAACCTTTCCAACTCTAATGTATGAATCTTTTGGTTATAAACAAAACTTTCTTCCCAATTTTCAATTATTAAGTTTCCCAATTAAATCGAATCTCAATGCTCTCATCAACTCGGAATCTTCATTCTTATAACAAATTACTCATTCATGCTCTATTACTTTTTCGGATTCACATCCTTCGACCGCAAATTAGCAAACGAACAACTCCATAAGTATCAATCCCGAAGGCCGAAAACAATATCAGATCAACACTCAGAAAATTATTCAACTTAACTAATCTCCAGTCGGTTTCTACTTTCCTTTACTCCAATTTTTAATTTCTTATCAAATCAATGCTTACGCAATCTTCGAATTAAATTTACAAATCCATTTCTCTTATGTTCTGCCACCCTTCATTTTCGACGTGCGGCTCTTTTTTTCGTAGAGATATTATTTATTTTCAAGAAGAAATATTTCAAAATTCGTTATCAGGACTAAAACAGATATTAAATACACCACACCGCTATTTTCACTTAACAGCTAACACTCATTTCTTACTCCATTTAACCACTTTGGCTATCGAATTTTAACCATTTTTTAGTCTACAAAGAAGTCAATCAAGTTGGGGTATATTTACCTCTCAGACCTTAACTGAACAACATTATTAACTTTGAAATAGATAAAGTTTATAGCTTCGAATACCGACAAAATACTCATTCATGTAATTTGCGGTTTCAAGTTAAGATTTTTTTTCCATTTTTGCATAAGTTGGATTTTTGTATGTCCCACTGAAAAGCTTTTCATTATAGATGGTCATATTATGATTCAACTGACACATTAAACACATACATGTAGGAAATATGTGATTATGAGTACGCAAGTATGAGCGTTGAATCAAATCAATATAAGCATTCACCGTTGAATACTATTTGTCGATTCACATTGAAAAGAGATGCTATAAGGTACTGGATGAGACTACCGTAATAAATTTTCGTATGACGGATGGTGAATTTGCTTGGACTATCGGATGCACTGCGGTGCACATGCAAATGCGTTGAATATTACAAAAGTAGACTCATTGACAGTTAGGGATGTTACTGTAATCTCACCTGTCTTATAGCATACGAATAGAAAAACCCATGAATTGGTAAAACAAAGTGGCAGCATCTATTATAACATACACGGTCCTTATATGATAATTTTCCTATATTATAACATTCATGGTCTTCCATATTAATATTCACTTAATTAACATTCACGGTGAGAACTGATGTTGTGGTTTCTCAAAATAATCATATATGTTTCTGCAATTTCATTTTAGAGAACAAATTTGTCTCAACACTTCATTTCAGGGAAAAATTGGTCTTAGCACTTCATTTCAGACCTAGCATCATAAGTATAAGAGCAGTAAACTGAAAACAAGTGGCTCAACACATATGAGGTTCTACCAGAACACTTCCTTGGATTAAGACCGTTTCCTTTAAGCTATTAAATGTTGTTATGCCTTAGTGACGCGTTCCAGTCATCTTTTTATGTTCTGTGTAATGGAAGTTGTTACTCTTGCTAGGGGTTATTTATATAGTCCAGTTGCAGTATCTCAGGCTTATTTATCACACATTTATATTTCATCATACTTAAAGATCTATGGGACATCCAACACCGCTTTAATTGTAGAAAATAAATTTATTTTTCATATTGGCTTCTAACAAAAAAAATGCAACATTTTGAGTCAACTTTAGCGTTTACAAAGGCTATCTTATAGGTGACCAATACCAAAATCTCATTCTAACATTGAAAGTTAACAAGGCATAATGGGTGAGACAAGTCGGCATCGAGGTTGATGTATGAGACCAGTTATGTAAACTACAGCAACAACCATATGACAACACGTATGGGAAGGTTTTCTTACAGCTGAGTATTTGTGACTATATATTCATGTGTGCGCAAAAGGGAGTATCACAATTTCTCAGGTTACCAATTACTCGCAGCTCCATTACACGAGGTTACAGGTACAATGGTCTGGGCATACCCAATGATTATCATTTCAAATGACTAGAACAGTCTAAGGCAGCTCAAAGCAATTCAGTACACCATAAACTAGTAATGCAAGACAGAAAAGACATAAGCAATACATAGAGGTAAGGCTGGTCATAGCAACAACATTCGGCAGGGGCATGCTACAGTCGATTGGGAGGACAGTGATACATATGTCAAATGTCCTGGCTTTTGATTCAATTATAAAGATACATCCATTCCAGTTTTAGTCTTTGATTGATTCAACATAACACATTCTAGAGTAGTTAATCCTATATATATATATTCGCACTTATCCTATATATATAATGATCAGCAATAGCTTACAAATGGAAAAAGTTTTCCCATAAAAGTTTTATCTACGGCTGGCTTTATAAATAAATAAAAAATGGTTCACTAGTTAGATAATACGACCATTTAATATTATGGACTGTAAACCCAAAACTGTTAGAAAGCCCAGCAGACGATCCATCGACTTGTTTCAACAAAAGGGGAACTGTACAAAAATGTCGGGACATAATTGTATGTTATTATTTCAAAGGGAAATGCCATTTTCCAAAAGCATGGCAAAACAAATGTAAATAGGCAACAGTACTATATCCTTTCAGATTTCAAATTGAATAATTTGTTTGACAATCACAGTTTGTTTAAGGTAAAAACCATTCCTTTGTCTTTTCTAAAACCAAATCAACAACCCAGCATGTATATATATGAGACGACCCCAAACCCTGTACTGACGGCGGCAAGGGTAATCCTTGGAATATAACACATAAACAGATAACAGCAGAACAAAATTAAATTAATACATCAGATAATGCACAATAGAATATGCTGGATAACGTAATCATCAGAGTTATATAGTATACAGGATCATACATAGTACAAATAACGTTTAAATATAGCCAAGCCATACCTTTCACATTGAACGTTCAAAACTAGGTTTTGATTTTTCGATCAAACTGTTGCGCGATAGAAGAATCGGGTTATACGGTGTCGAAGAGGGTCGGAAGGCGCCTGAACGGCGGGTGGAGCGGTCAGACTCGGTGGGGCCCAGCTGGCGTGGCAACGGCCCAAAGTCCCGACCTTCTCGAGCTTGATTCGAGCTCAATGATCCACGAAATAATCTCCAATTGGTATTGATTTGAAGCCCTCGAGGAGATCTTCAAAATGGATCCGAGATTGCGTGATTTCGTTTAGAAACGAACAAGAAATCAAGGAGAGAAGTTGGAACCCCCTTTCCATCGTTCGCAGTTGATAATCGGAGAGAGAGAGAATGCATCGACCAATGATTTTTTTTATTTATAAATTTTAAAATCTCTAAAAAAACCTCTTCCACACGCGAACGCCAATTCAAACCCAACGACTGTCGTCCCTAGCGTTTTACCCCCATTCCGAACACAATGGGATATGTTTCGTAGGTCCATTCGACTGTTTCAGTCACTTTTCCTTCAAATTAAAATATAAAACATTCAATATTCGATTTGAACGTACATTTCCATTTGCCAGGGCCACAAACTGATTCGAAAAATTCCAGAAAAATAAATCTAGCTATGTTTTGACGATACGGTCCCAACAAAACTAGTTTCGTCGAATTCTGAGACCGTTTGCAAAAAGGCCCATTTCTGGTCGATCCAATTTAACTTTAATTGACCAAAACACGTTTTCCTTTGCCACGCTCACATACTAGCTTCAAAAATTATGAAATTTGAAACCTAGCAATAACTTCTCATCCAGGATCCATCAAAAGATGTTTCGTCGAATTCCAAGGTCGTATGCAAAATGGCCATTTTCACGGGCTATATAATTTCCATAGCGACCTTTCTGAAAATTCATTTGGCCATAACTTTTGCTTTCCGCTATGAAACTTCGATTTTTCAGATTCGTTAGAAAGGTATCCACTAACAGATTTAGATATTTTTGGTTTCACTCAAATCCGTTTTGTTTTGCACCCGGTACAGTCAGTCAAAGTTTGAATTCAAATTTTGAAATTACCGCACCATTTCAGGCCTTGTTTATAATTCAAAGTAATTATATTTATTTTCAAATGTCGATTCAAACTCACTTTTCATTGCTATTATTTAAAATATTTATTTTAAATACTTAAAATCCACTATTTTAGCCAATTTAAAAAATTTAAATTGGTTCAGATTTTCTGGGTCGTTACAATCTCCCCCACTTAAAACTTTTCGTCCCTGAAAAGGAAAAAAGTCGAATGTGGTTTGATTAATCAACTCTACGTTCAATCTGGCTTCCATTCTCCAACTTTTCCATTTCTGAGAATTTTCAAATTCTTCAAAAATTTGGCTAACACTCGGAATTTTCGAAAAATTTCGCCATAACCTCCTTTGTACGGGGAGAGGTTTGGAAATTTATTCGGCCGTATTAGGTACCCAATAAATCCTATAAAGCATACACATATTTATATTGATATATTCTAGTGTTTACAGGGGAGCGTGTATAGATAATAACTCCAGAGATTAAATTCTCGTCACCCTGTCAAAGCTTGAGGGAGTGTGTATTTTAATTGCTCCAGAGGATAAATCCTCGTCACCTCGTCCCGTGTGGGAAATAAATAGTCCATGTGCCGTATCTAATAACTAGAGAGACGTAATTATTGTCAACTCCAGACCCATGTGGGGTTTTTATAAATCTGGCAATTTATCGTTACATTTTTATATAGTCCATATCAGTCATCAGTTCAACCTGTAAAATATAGTCATCGCCATACAAGCCTCTCGCTCGTATGGTAAATCTTCCACCTCGTCACACAAGCTCCAAATGCTTATGTGGTATATGATGAAGTATGCCTATCTTCCAGAAGTATGCCATGTAATGTAGTTCAAAATTAATTGTTACTATCCTATGGCGACGTTTATTATTACACACAGAATAACCAGCACTCCGCATCCAATGGCATTCACAGGAGTTGATAAAATAATATTTCGCATCCAACTCATTAAGGTTTACCTATTTGTCAGGCACGCAAATAAAATCTTTACTCAACAGCTAATCCATTTACATGTTCAAACATATATAATGCACAAGTATATATTTCTAATCGGTTCAATGTGTGATTTAATCGAATAAATTCTACCATTCATTCTATTATTGATGAAATTAACAACCGTTCTAATAATTTTAATTAATCAAATCTACTATCACACAACACAAACAACAAGCAATTTGTTTTTAACTTTTCAAAAATATACTAATCAATTCCTATATTCTTTTAAAATCATTCAGACTATAGAATTAAAAGTGGACATCCATGGAAAGAAAATAACAACAAAGTAGAGAACTAATTGGTAATGCAAAGTATGGTAAATGTACTTTGCACCGGAGTCAATCAGAGATATCTACTTGACACTTAGGATAGGCTTTCTGAATGCTCTCCTCAGTTTCCCAAGTACAATCTCGTGGATCCCCACTCCATTGCACTTTAACTTAGCGAACTTTCTTGTTTCTCAGCTCTTTGGTTTCTTTGCCGATAATCTTTAGCGGCTCTCTTCTCACAGCTAGTTCTGGAGTAATTTCAATATCCTGTTGAGCTGCTTCTTCCACGATCAAGTCTGGATCATGAACGTGCTTTCGAAGTTGAGATATGTGAAATACATCATGAACTCCAGGCAACCAATCAGGCAATTTAACTCTATGAGCGAGCGTTCCGATCCGTTCAATAATAGGAAACGGGCCAATGAATTTGGGTGCCAACTTCCCAGTTTTACCGAACCGGATTACTCCTCTCATCGGCGATACTTTCAAATATACATAGTCGCCAATAGCAAATGATATATCTCTTCTTCTTCTATCGGCATAGCTCTTTTGTCGGCTTTGAGCAGCGAGTAATCGTTTCTTGATAAAATCGACTTTGTCGGCAGCTTCTCGGATCATATCAGGCCCTAACACGAGTCTATTACCGGGTTCGACCCAACAAGCAGGAGATCGGCACGGTCTACCATACAGTGCTTCGAATGGCGACATTGTCAGGCTCGCCTGGTAGCTGTTATTATATGAGAATTCAGCCAAATGTAGATGGTCTTCCCATGATCCACCGAAATCTAGAACAAAAGCCCGCAATAGATCTTCTAAAATACAATTCACCCTCTCAGTCTGACCATCTGTCTAAGGATGATAGGCGGTGCTTAGGTTCTTCTTTATTCCCAGTTCTACTTGAAATGCCTCCCAGAATTTACTAGCAAATATCGGGTCTCTATCACTGACTATACTGAGCAGCACTCCATGTAGTTTAACAATTTCCTTGAAGTATATCTGCGCCAGACTCTGAGCAGTTCTGTTTGATCTGACAGGTATGAAATGGGCGGTCTTCGTGAAGCGATCTAAGATCACCCAAATACTGTCATTCCCTTTTCTGGTTCTGGGCAGACCATCTATGAAGTCCATGGAAATATGTTCTCACTTCCAACCAGGAACGTCTAGCGGTTGCAATAATCCAGCCAGTTTTTGTTGGTCACTTTTGACTAGCTGGCAAGTAGGGCATCGGCTAACATATAAAGAAATGTCCCTCTTCATCGACTTCCACTAGAAAGTGCGTTTGATGTCATTATACATTTTGCTTACTCCCGGATGGATACTAAGTTTTGACTTGTGGCATTCATCCAGTACTTCCTTTCAGAGCTCAGGAATGTTAGGAACACAAATTCGACCTTTCAGCCTTAGAATCCCCTCATTATCAACTTGGAAACTCGAGGGTTCGCCCTTTTGAATTATCTCCCTGATCTTCTGAATGAAGTGATCATCCTTTTGAAGAGCAGATATTTTATCTATCAATGAAGTCGTGATAATAAAAATGGCAATCATTTCATTCTTTCGGCTTAACGCATCGGCCATGACATTGGCTTTCCCTGGAGTGTATATAATCTCAAAATCATATGCTGCAAGGAACTCTAGCCAACGCTGCTGCCTCAGATTCAAGTCTTTCTGGGTGAACAGATACTTTAACAACTGGTGATCTGTAAACAGTTTAAATCTCTCACCCAGAGGGTAGTGTCTCCAGATTTTCAAAGTGAACACTATAGCCAATAAATCAAGATCATGAGTTACGTAGTTCCTTTCATGTGGCTTCAGCTGACGGCTAGCATAAGCAATCACTTGGCCCCTTTGCATTAACACTGCACCTAGGCCTTCTCTAGAAGCATCTGTCCAGACTTTCAAATCCTGATTGCCATCGATGATGGTTAACACTGGAGCAGTTGTTAATCTTAACTTTAGCTCTTCAAAAGCCTCTTCACTTTCTGGAGTCCATCCGAATTTAGAGTGCTTCTTTGTAAGCTTCGTTAAGTGACCAGATATCTTCGAAAAGTTTTTAACGAACTTCTGGTAATAACTAGCCAATCCGAGAAAGCTGCGGACTTCTGTAGGGGTACTGGGTTGTTTCCAGTTTTGAATAACTGTGATTTTACTTGGATCCACAGCAATTACTTCTTTCGATACGACGTGGCCCAGAAATTTCAATTCCTCTTGCCAGAATATACATTGGACAGTTTGGCTTTCAATACATTCTTTCTCAGAATTTCTAGAACCTGTTCCAAATGCTTTTCATGTTCGGCCTTTGATTTAGAGAAGATTAGAATATCATCAATAAAAACCAGAACAAATTTATTCAAAACTCCTCTGAACACTCTATTCATCAAATCGACGAAGTATGCTGGAGCGTTACATAAGCCGAACGGCATTACTAACCACTCGTAGAATAAGTTTGGACCTCTGAATGCTGTCATTGGAACACACTCTTCGACAATTCGAAGTTGATGGAAGCCTGTAGCTAGGCCCATCCTTGAAAATATTTGTGCTCCATTCAGACGATCCAATAAGTCATCGATTCGCGGCAATGGATATTTGTTCTTTATTGTTTGCTTGTTCAAATCACGATAATCCACACATAGCCGTAGAGTACCGTCGGATTTTGGGACAAACACCACTGCTGCACCCCAATCAGAGAAACTAGGCCTGATCAGACCCTTCCATACGAGTTGTCGTGTTTGATTGTCTAATTCCTCTTTCTCTTTCAAGGACATTCTTCGAATAGCGTGAACTACCGGCCTTGCGTTCGGAATTAAAGCAATTTTGAAATCAATTTCTCTCTGCGGAGGTAAGCGAACAACTTCTTCAAACACATCCGCATAATTTTTTACGACAGGAATATCTTTCACTAGGTTGGAAATATTCTCTGTGACTTCAGGGATATTTTCTATTTGAGCTGGAGAAACATCCAAAGCTGCCCAGAAGTCTTTTCTATTAGCATTCTGACCTTCACAGGTAATGGTTATGTAATTCCCTGATTTAATCTTTGCCCCAACAACTCTCTCGGCGCATCTAACCTCAGCTTCATATTTGGTTAGCCAATCCAATCCCAGAATAAGATCGAATTCAGTAAAATTCATGACGATAGAGATAGTAGGGAATTTATAGCAGGAAAAAGAGACAGGTACTGCACAAACCTAACTGAGATCGATGGAACCCTCAACCGGATTCTGGACAGTCATTGGTTCTTTGAGCTTCTTCAAATTCAAATCCAGTTTCTTAACTGCATTCTTGGCAATGAAGCTTCGCGACGTGCCTGTATCAAACAACACTTTAACTGGAATGTTTTTGACATTAAGCGTGCCTTCTAAAACAGCAGTCCTTTCCTGAGCAGACGAAGATGCGGGCACTTCTGCCATTTCATTTACATGTACTGCTTCAGGTTTCCTGAATAGCGGGCAGGCCTTTGAAAGATGACCGGTCTGATGGCATTGACTGCACTTTCTATTCACTCGAAACTTCTTACCGGATTTAGTTTCATCTTTCTTTAGCTTCTTCGAGGGTTTACAATTCCTGGTCAAATGCCCCTGTTTATGGCAGTTACTGCATATGGCCGTCGTTGCTGGTTCTTTTTCAGATCTAGCCCTTTTCCGGTTTACTTCAGGCTTCTTACTGACCTCAAACATTGCACTGGCTTCAGGACGATCAGTTTCAAACTCAATTTTATTACTAGAGCTGACTTCCTCTTCGTACTGTAACATACCTTTCTTGTCGAGATCCTCGTACTGGTAAGCCATGTATATCATTTCAGAAAAGGGGAGCTTCACATTCCTCATTACACTGTTCTGATATTTTCTTTGAAGCCCGTTGATAAATCTCAAATTCTTCCTCTTCGGATTTTCAATTAGATGAGGGGCAAAGTGAGAAAGTTCATTGAATTTCTTATGATACTCGGGAATGGTCATATCTCCTTGTATCAGATAAGAAAATTCATCACATAGTCACTCAATTGCTTCTGGAGGAGTAAATCTTTCCAGGAAAATCACTTTGAATCTATCTCAGGTGATTTCACCTTCTGGATTATTCTTAATAACTGAATCCCACCAGAACAAAGCTTCGTCTTTGAGTGCCCAGGAGGCCAGTAATCTTTTCTGGTCATCCTTCAGCTTTAATCCTTCAAAGATTTTCTCAGCCGAACGAATCCAAGCTTGTGTTCTCATAATAGATTCTTCACCCGAGAAGGGTTTTCCACCCAGATTTCTATATTTCATGAATAGAGCTTCAATATCCGGGTCAGTACTACCCCTTCTGTTTCTGGCACTCATTTTCTAGTACTTCTGCAAATAGCAGATCAAGTGTCAGGTCACAGAAAAGATATTTTTTTAAAACATAGACACAAATAATTGAATGCAAATGTGTCTATCTAGGTGTTATTTCATTTTGCTACTCATACTAGGATATTACTGATCCTATCTGTAATGAGTTACCCGTCCTAGAACACTACTGGTTCTATTTCTGACGAGTTCGTTAATATGTTATATTCCAGAACTAAGCTTAACCAAAGCTCTGATACCAAATGAGACGACCCCAAACCCCGTACTAACGGCGGCAAGGGTAATCCCTGGAATATAACACATAAACAGATAACAGCAGAACATAATTAAATAAATACATCAGATAATGCACAATAGAATATGCTGGAAAACGTAATCATCAGAGTTACACAGTATACAGGATCATACTTAGTACAAATACAGTTTAAATATAGCCAAGCCGTACCTTTCACGTTGAACTTTCAAAACTAGGTTTTGATCTTTCGATCAAACTGTTGCGCGATAGGAGAATCAGGTTATACGGTGTCAAAGAGGGTCGGAAGGCGCCTGAACGGCGGGTGGAGCGGTCAGACTCGGTGGGGCCCAGCTGGCGTGGCGGCAGCCCAAAGTCCCGACCTTCTCGAGCTTGATTCGAGCTCAATGATCCACGAAAAAATCTCCAACTGGTATTGATTTGAAGCCCTCGAGGAGATCTTCAAAATGGATCCGAGATTGTGTGATTTCGTTTAGAAACGAACGAGAAATCAAGGAGAGAAGTTGGAACCCCCTTTCCGTCTTTCGCAGTTAATAATCGGGGAGAGAGAGAATGCATCGACGAATGATTTTTTTTTATTTATAAATTTTAAAATCTTTAAAATACCCTTCTCCACACGCGAACGCCAATTTAAACCCAACGACTATCGTCCCTGGCGTTTTACCCCCATTCCGAACACAATGGGATATGTTTCGTTGGTCCATTCGACTGTTTCAGTCAGTTTTCCTTCAAATTAAAATATAAAACATTCAATATTCGATTTGAACGTACATTTCCATTTGCCAGGGCCACAAACTGATTCGAAAAATTCCAGAAAAATAAATCTAGCTATGTTTTGACGATACAGTCCCAACAAAACTAGTTTCGTCGAATTCTGAGACCGTTTGCAAAAAGGCCCATTTCTGGTCGATCCAATTTAACTATAATTGACCAAAACACGTTTTCCTTTGCCACGCTCACATACTAGCTTCAAAAATTATGAAATTTGAAACCTAGCAATAACTTCTCATCTCGGATCCATCAAAAGTGGTTTCGTCGAATTCTGAGGTCGTATGCAAAATGACCATTTTCACGGGCTATATAATTTTCATAGCGACTTTTCTGAAAATTCATTTGGCCATAACTTTTGCTTTCCGCTATGAAACTTCGATTTTTCAGATTCGTTAGAAAGGTATCCACTAACAGATTTAAATATTTTTGGTTTCACTCAAATCCGTTTTGTTTTGCACCCGGTACAGTCAGTCAAAGTTTGAATTCAAATTTTGAAACTACCGCGCCATTTCAGGCCTTGTTTATAATTCAAACTAATTATATTTATTTTCAAACGTCGATTCAAACTCACTTTTCCTTGCTATTATTTAAAATATTTATTTTAAATATTTAAAATCCACTATTTTAGCCAATTTAAAATTTTAGATTGGTTCAGATTTTCCGGGTCGTTACAATATATATAAATATATATATATTTCTCTTTTTTCATTCATATTCCCATCTGAATTTTTTATTTCTAGTAAATTTCATTTGGCTTTGGTTACTAAAACACACCATTAATTCATTGAATCTCTTATACTTATCTGTCCTAGATACCATTCGATGATGGATTCGAGATTCAACTGTAAGGGAACTTAATGAGGAATGGCTCTTGCAGACCTGGATTCAAAGACTGGGGATCCTCAAAAAATTTAAATTTCAAAATAAATTTCAATTCCACTGTATCTATTTCAAAATACAAGTAAAACACAAAATACTCGAGTCTAACCCGAGCATTTCATGTAAAACACAAAATACTCGAGCCAGGATTAATCATAGTTCAAGTAATACAATTTTGACAGAAAACTAAAATATAATAGTTAATGTAAAATAATGTAAATATTGAATTTCAGGTTTTATGCCAATATCAAAGCAAGACAAGTATGGAACAGTGAACAAAGAAAATACCTAAGTTCATTAACACTAACAGGTCTATTGCGGGCTTAATTAAGTTCTAAGCATGCCCAATAGGGGTGAAAATCAACATGAATAAACCTGGGTAGCATAACATACGCTCAGACTGTCGAATTAAATGTTGACAACATCCACACAATGAAATGAACAACATGCATGAATATCCATGGTTGCATTTTCATGCAAGGAAAGGTGCAATGACATTTCGAACAGGTACATACATGCAAATGCCCACATAAAAGAACATATGTCTGGTCAAAATAAAAGGTTTCTGCATGGTTTAAAGCTGGTACTTGCATGTAGCTAATCTTTGCACGTATAGACAGAATAAAATTATTTAAGTGTAAGGCATGCATATTGGTATAATGGGGTGCAGGAAAAAAACTAACCAGAAACTAAGTAATATATAAACATATATATGCTTATACTCTAAAATAAGAAGTAAAAATGATAGGGCATACAAACAAATATCAAGTGCAGCTCTTGGGTTGAATGCAAACATGACTGGACTCAATTTGAATAAATCAGTTACAAGGTAGCAAATTTAAATACTCCCAGGGAAAAGAAAATGACATAATAATGTTAGGATTCTGTTAGGAACACAAGTAATAGAGTAGCATGTTATTGAGGCTTGAATTAAAGTTTCTTGGTTCATAAACCAGTTATGTAAATTGGTTGACATGATGAAAACTTAAACTAACAGTTCAAGAACCAATCTTTGAAATGCCTAAGTATATACATATATCATATGTATTTATAGGTGCATCCAAGGGAAGCGGTAGAGATCAATGATTTCAGAAACAAGGCTTCCTTACATCGATACAAAATCTAGTAACAACAAAGCTACTAGCGTCAACACACCAACATTATAAGTGATCGAAGTTTCTTCAAATTTTGGCAATTCATCTATAATTATGTATACAATTCTAAACAGATGTAATATTCGCATGTTAGAAAGTAAATTTATGTGGGTCACTAGTATTAATGAGTCAGTTTTATGTAACATATATTTATACTATATGTATCAATGCATGTTATCGTAGCAACTCTTATCCTATGATAAGTATGAGAACTTATAATTCAGAACTAACCTCTCAGTAGAAATACTCTCCAAAAATGAGGTATCTGTAAATGCCAAAAGACAAAGAGCACAAAGCTGCCGATGGTAAAAATGTGTTGGTCTGACTTATGTGAGACTTCTAGATGCATAGGAGTAATATGACATACAAATTTAAGGCTAGGATGTTTCTAATAACATGACATATGCTGTTTTGATAACAAACCAGAGAGTGACATCATATTTCCAAGTCTAATATCATCAATTTAACTCTAACAACCATTCATGTTTGCCAACCATTAACTTAAACATTCATGCTTTGTCTGCATAAGTTCATACACATATGACATATATACAATCTTAGATTAGTATCGAAAATTTCATGAAAACAGAGAATAGGAAAGTGTTTACACAAGTCAGGAGGTTAACATTGATCAATTATATGTTCAAACAAAACTGATAGAGGTTTTATGTCATTTACAAAGAGACCAACATGAATACGTATTTCTATTTTCGTAATGATATGGTAAACAGTCGGTAAGCCAGACAGCCAGAAGAATCAAAGTTACAGCATCACTACACGGGTCAAGGCAACAACGTTCTTGTGCATATATGTATGCCGATTGATATGTGTATACACATATATAATACATGTATACATATATGCAAATCGGCCCCCGTATATACACAATTCAACTTCTATTTTCCCAAGCATCAGAGCAGCAAACCACACACATGAGTTTTAAAAATTTTATTTTAGCTTAAACTGATATTAAATTACTCGAAATAGGATTAATCGTGAGTGAATTGCTCACCGTAAAATTGGTACATCAAGGTCAGTAGGTGGTTCAACATTGGTGTGAGCTGAGGTGGTTGTTGCGTATTCTGGTTCTGGAGCTAAACCCAACGGCGACGTCAAGGCAGATTCAACTGAGGAGGAGAGACGATTCTCGGCTGGCTTGAGTGCTCGCAAATTCAGGGAGGCCGCCATTACCTTTAATTTGAGGGAAGGAACAAAATTTGATTTTGGGAAAAGTAGATTTTTAATTTTCGTGGATGAGGATGAATACTCGAGCTTCGGCCATCAGAATTGAAAGAAGCGAATTTGTGCTGAAGCAAATGTAAGAACGCTGATTCTTTTATAAAGGTAAAAGTTGAAAATAAGCACGAAGTTAAATCATAGGTGGCGTGATTTTCCGATAATAGGTACGTAGGTCGGAAATGTGTTTTCTAATGAAGATAGTATATATATAATTTAATATTAATTCTACCGTAAACTATTGTTGAACGCACAACATTCGTACCGTAACCATGGTCTCCAAATACCACAAAAACTATACGTACCTCTTTATTTTCGTGTTTTGAGTCCAATAAAATTATTTTAATATTATTTATCAATCCTATTTATTTATCAGCAACTCTGTTTCATTTCAGATTTGAAACATAAAATTTCAATCTCTTGATATTCACAAATACACACTTATCTAGACCAATCCATGTATTTCAACAAATAAAATTTTAAATTTATTTATCGTTATCTACATTTATTTTTAATTTCAATCATTCCTATTTTCAATCGAATTACAATCCAATTCGATTATTCAACTAAATTAAATTCGATTGTTCAACAAAAATTATTTGATTTTCAACCAATCGTTTTGAAATAAATCCATATACAAAACCATATGTTCAAATTTAGATTTCTAACTCCAGTATCAATATAAAAATGACCATTAAATCTTCAGTTAATTTCATATTCCAGTTGTTGAAATTTCTGGGTTGTTACATTCTGTGTTTACATGCATTTGCATTTGATCAAGGGATTTTGATTTAATCTAAGAGCCAAAAAAGAATAGACCTGCATATGATGTTAAAATATTTTATTACGAAATACATAACAAAACAACACTTTGTGATTTTGTGCAAAAATTACAATGACGGTGTCCGACAATCATTAAGATGTATGAAATTGAATATCATTTAAATAACCATTTTACAATATGATCATAATTTTGTATTTCTTTGCTTGTTCGAATACTAAATTCCACAATAAAAAGGATTCACTTTAATGCTTTGTTATAAAATCCACAATTCTACCAAATAAACATGCAAATTAGTGGTTAAGTTATAGAAACTGCTCCATAAACCTACAAAAATTAATCAAGAAAAAAGAATCAAAGCTGAAATGATTCCTTCCCAATAAAGTTAATATAAATTTCTGCAACAAAACTTGTACAAAAAATTAATTTATTACAAAACCAAATTTGCATGATTTTTTGAAATAATAGTTCAATCTGATTATCATTGACTAGTCATATTCATTTTTTTTTTATAATTAAGAAGGAGGCGTAGCATGCCTAACGTTTTGTAGTAGCTGAATTTGGTTGAGATTACCTTACATAATTATAACACAAACAACATTAGTTTGTATTATATTAATTGGTTATCTGGACATGAAGAAATTCTTGTTGTTTTGATATTTAATAAATACAATATTTCAAGTTAATTAATGTGCATCCAAACATTTATATAGCAAAATCTTAGTTTGTTATATAATGCTCGTCAAATATTTATACAGCAAAATTACATGGTTTTTGGAGTCATTGACAACAATAATTATTTTTATCTCAAGCATGTGTCATCTTATTAACTCATAGAAATCAGATACTCCTGTTGGACACCGCTTGGTATTTTTAATTTGTGTACAAAATAGCAAAGGAACATACCAACTTTTATGTATTTTTAACCTAGTTCATTTTTTGTTTGGCATCCAAGAATATATATCAAAATAATGGATTGATTAATCAGTTGTTCTAAGAAAGAAAAATTTGAAAAGCTATCCTAACAATATTTAAACCAAATATTCTGATTTAATAATTGACTATTAACATTTCCGAGTAGTTTTGATGAATTAAATGAAAATAAATTCATATGGAGATTCAAATGAATTATCAACATAAGGTTACTTCTTTTAGTATTTTTATTGCTATTTTGACTTCTTGTGTTTATATTGGATGTTCTAATTGCGGTTTCGCGTGGGTATTTGTAACATACCTGATGAATAAACTAACTTTTGCATGGGTATTTATAATATATATTATTTGAACAGCTAGCACTTATAAGGAAATCACGACCAGAAACACTGATATATATCGATGAGCTTGGTAGAGGTTTGGTTTGGGATTTAGATTACACTCTTGATGCTGCTAATGCTGTCAAATTCATGGTAAACAGTTGGTCTAATTTTTACCATACTTACATCAAAACTTTAATGAAGCCCAGGTCAAAACATTAGACTGTGAATTCTTTCTACCATAACAACAAGAGCACAAAGAGTAGGCACAGTGAGTTGAACAAAATCAGCATCCCCACTCTTTGATGCATCGTCTTAGGACCTAGTGTCTTCATTGGCCTCCGAAGAAGCTGCAGCTTTGGCGTGCTTTTTGTAGTGCTTGATTAGTTAATCTAACATCTGGTTGTTGATATTAGGAAATTAGATTCTACCATGAACACAGTTTTCCTCAATCATTTGTTATTTCCCAAAAGTAGCCCATACAATCGATTAAATTAACATATGAGCAATTTTTATTTGATATACATCTCTATGTAACTTTTTGATATTACACACTTATGACCAAGTAACTAAATTAAGCAATTACACACTGGTACGGGAATAAATCATTCTCGTTTAAAATTTCAAAGAAGCCATAAAATAATATAAAACACACAATACACTATTGATTGAGTAGATTATTAAAACCTGTTATAGTTTACAAACGGACAAACAAACTAATAAAAAATGTAACAACCATAAAAAACACTCACCTTGATAACAATAGCAACTCCAGATATACAACACAACTAATCTTTAACCTCTTCGTCTACGACATTAAACTCTTAGTGGGAGCTCCGGTCTCTCCATAATACTGCTTCCCCATCTCAACGCCCTTTATTTTATTTAACATAAACAAATCCTGGCATAACCAGCGATTAAGTCAACGATGAGCATCACACAATCATCTTGGGATGTTTTAGTAAGGAAGTAATCATGTTCTAGATAAAATCACGATGCCCAGGAGCATCAATGACAGTGTAGTAATACTTGGTGGTCTCAAACTTTGACAAGGCGATATCAATAGTGATGCCACTTTCGTGCTCTGCCTTCAGCTTGTCTAGAACCCTCGCGTAGTTGAAGGACCTTTTGTTCATCTTAGCTGCTTTCTTCTCAAACCTTTCGATCACACGCTTATCAATACCACCTAGCTTGTAGATGAGATAGCCAGTGGAAGTTGATCGCCCAGAGTCAACATGACCAATAATGGCCACAAGACTTACATGAAGCTTCTCTTTTCCCATGGTAAGTGATTAGCAGTTAAAAAAGAACACAATATTGTCAGTTTCAAGCACTATTATCTTAAATATTAACTAAATCAAGACAACGGGCAAGTTGTAATATAGACGAATCCAAGGGTAATCAATTTGAATCACATGACAATAAGACATATGTTTTACAATATTAACCTGAAAAAACATTCAGAAATATTAATCAATGTACATTGAGACCCCCTTTAATTTTAAGTTTCAGAAAACTTTTAAATTTTGATTCCTTTTTGAAAAGGCTAACATGAAGGCTAGGAAAATCTAAAATAAATGCATATATATCCGTCCTCTTCCGATGGTTTTTTGGCAAGTAATACATTAATTTTATAAATAAGCTAGTTTTAACAACAAGTTTGATGTACAGGTATACGGGTAGATAAGATAAGAATGTAGTGGAGGAATTTTGATTCAAGACCGCTCAAATCAAAAATCCCCAACGCCGCGGAAAACGAGATCGTGGTAATAGTGCAAAAACAACCAATCGAACAATCTCAATCTTATCCAAGCCAATCACAATCACCAAATAATGGAAACAATAAAGCAATAACGAGAAACTAAATCACACAGGGATTTATAGTGGTTCCACCGACGTCTTGTCAGTGTACGTCCACTTTGAGAGAGAAACCTTTATTAATATCAATAGAAGAGTACAAGAGATTGATTACAATGATCAAATTTACTAGAAAAATTTGATTTTGTGTAGAAAAGAATTGAAGAAGATTAGGATTGCCAAAACCCTAATTAGAATAAATCTTGATCTAATCTCTTGATTTTGTCATATCTCCTTTTGGATTTGATGTAGCTTATATAGGCATAGAGAAGTATATGGAAATTCCCAAAATTTCTCTAGATCCGAATATTCTCCAGATCCAAAATATCCTCCAGATCCAAAATATTCTCCAGATCCAAAATATCCTCCAGGTCCAAAATATTCTCCAGATCCAAAATATCCTCCAGATCCAAAATATTCTCCAGATCCAAAATATCCTCCAGATCCAAAATATTCTCCAGATCCAAAATATCCTCCAAATCCAAAATAATCTCCAGATCCAAGATATTCTCTACAATAGTATCGCATACTTCAACACTCCACCTCGATACTATATCCAACTACATCACAACCTTCAATGCACCCAAACATTTCCTTCTATCTTCAATCAAGAAAGCTTGAATGTTTCCCCAATGAACTCCGGCATAGCCACCGCCCATTGCACTTCACTAACGAGTTCAGGCATAGCCCCCACCCGTCAATAAAGTGTTGAAACATCCAACTCCTAAACCAGTCCCACCGAAAGACAATGTACTCGGGAGTGAAAACGAGTACTTACCATGAAGATAGAACAACAACCTCTCACTGATACTCTTCTACACCCAAGTTTCTCTCTCAACTGTGCCACCTCGTGGCACATAGCATCTCTCCAAGCGAATTAAGTTCGAGCAATGCTCGAACTTCCCAACCGGTAATGTCTTAGTGAACATGTCTGCCGCGTTATCCTTTGTGTGCACTTTCCGAAGGCATACTTGCTTGTCTTCGTCCATGGCTACTAGAAATGACTCTCTCACTTCAATATGCTTCGTTCGTGAGCTAAACGCCAAATTCTCCTCCAAATGTGTAGCACTTTGGCTATCACATCGAACATCAATACTCTCATGTTCGAAACCCAAGTCACACAATAGTCGCTTCAAATAGAGTGCCTCCTTTGCTGCTTCCACAACGGCTATCAACTCCGCCTCCGTAGTGGATAAAGCAACTACGGTCTGCAATCTCGATCTCCAACTAATGGCCATACCACCAAGTGTGAACACTTATCCGGAAGTTGATTTCCTCTGATCCCTATCACCGGCGTAGTCCGAGTCACAATAACCAACTAACTTGCAACTCAATCCATCACTACCACCAAAAACAAGACCATGAGATGATGTGTCTTTCAAGTATCTCAATATAGCCTTCACGGTTTCCCAATGCGATTTACCCGAATTAGCCATATACCGACTAACCACCCCAACGACATTTGCAATATCGGGCCTTGTACACACCATGGCATACATTAAGCTACCAACCGCACTTGCATATGGCACATTTGCCATATAATCCTTGTCTTTCTCTCCGATAGGTGATCCCTTATCCGAAAGCTTCATATGTAAAGGTAAAAGTGTATTTAATGCCTTTGTATTCTCCATGTTAAACCGACAAAGCACCTTCTTAATGTACTCCTTTTGAGTCAATCTCAACTCAAAACGCTTTCGGTCCCTTACAATCTCCATGCCCAAGATCTTCTTTGCTTCTCCAAGGTCTTTCATCTCGAACTCCGCCTTTAATTTCTCTTTCAACTTGTTGATTTCTTCCTTGTCCTTAGAAGCAATGAGCATATCGTCCACATACAAGAGTAAATACACCCAACAATCATTTCCTAACCTCTTGAAGTAAACGCAAGCATCCTTGATGCTTCGATGGAAGCCACTTTCAAGCATGAAATGATCAAATCCCTTGTACAATTGCCTAGGTGATTGCTTCAAACCATATAGTGATTTCTTCAACTTGCAAACTAGTTCTGACTTACCTTCTACAACAAACCCTTCCGGTTGTTGCTCCATGTAGATGTCTTCATCCAAGTCTCCATGCAAGAAGGCGGTTTTCACATCTAGTTTCTCCAACTCCAAGTCGTAAATAACAACTAATGCAAGTTGTATCCGGATAGAAGTATGCCTCACAACCGGTGCGAAGATCTCATCATACTCCTTTCCTTTCCTCTGTGCAAACCCCTTAGCCACCAGCCTAGCTTTGTATCTTCCATCGTCCTTCACCTTATATGTAACACCCCACCTCCGCCAGGGTGGCTCTTGCAAGCACTCTGACTTTGGAGGGACGTTTGTACCGGGTAAATATGCATAATGATATATCAAGGCAGAACAAGAACATATGTATATATGTAAACAAAGTTAATAAGATAAGTAAAACAGCGAAAGATTTCAACTATTTCAAAACAAGTCTGGTACAACATAATGTCAACTTTCCAAATACACAAGTCTAGATAAAAACAACATCACTGAAAAACTGAAATACATAAGTACTATCCCCAAAATAAGTGATAACCATAGCTAGCTTCATGTCAAGACTGTACATGAGCTAAAATCCCACAAGCAAGCGATCAGAAATCCACGCTAAGCTCCAATATTCCCTCCCTGAGAACCTTGGGGGGGGGGGGGAAGGAAGAAAAGAGGCGAAAGAAAACTGGTCAGTCAAAAAGACTGAGTAAGCCCTACTACAATCAATGTAAACTGATAAAGTTAACTGGCATGAGAAGCAGGGATGAACATAAGGATAATTACATACTAGCATGGTGAATATCTAACAGATAGTTCAAAGGAGTCATCACATAATCAAGGTGAAGTTTTTCACCACAGGTGTACCAGCATTCTAACATGTCATGTATAAACAAGAATTTATCCCTTGGCCTAAACTTGGCCCAGTATCAGGTGTTTGACTTATATCAAGATCCAACTTCTTGGTACAAATTCTAGTATAACAGGATTAGGTGTTACCCCAATGTTTACATCGAAACAGGACGGAACAGAATGGTCCATATAGAGATAGAGTTTGGGAAAAATGGGCTTTTACCACCCTAACAGATAAAGTACAGAAATGGAATGCTAACAATAATGGGCCTTTACCACCCTAACAGAACGGTACCACGCAGAAACAGACGGGTGTTACCACCCAACAAAACAGACGGTACCAACAGAATCAGACAGAGCTAAGTGTACCCTAAATCCTACCCAAGCGATCGGCTCCCTAATACATAAATATCCTATGTCGGCCCCACGATAGGGTGTATCACTCCCTAAAGTGGCAACCAATTAGCACAGGCATATTTACAGATGTCACGGCGTCTTACATCCTCAGAGGCAGACCGGGATCCATGCACGCACATGACCCGGTTGGAACGCACCATCAACACCCATCGCCATTATCAGAATGAACCACTTATAATTAGTTCAGTAAGCGTGCCCGGACCCTACCTACAGTTGGGTCAAAGTTTTGATACCAGAAAGGGTTACTGACTAATATGGGTCCCAAACAACAAATGACACAAGTATTCCCCCTTGTGTCCCCAGACTATCAGATTCAGATTAACTTATTAACAGAGTTCAGACATACAAAGTTCAGACGATCAGTTTTCAGACTAACGGATCAGATAACAGATTTACAAACTTGCCTAACTTGGTGTGGGTCCTACAGATCCGCAAAACAGGTTCGTTTAATTTATCAATCAAGTTAGTTTATCCAGACCAGGTATCAAATCGGTTCTCAGCCTTATCAAATTACTGAGTTGGATTGGTTAAGTATAGTTCAACTTAACCCCGTTAAATTACCGAGTTCAGATTGGTTAAGTGTAGGTTAACTTAACCCTAACCACTAGTCGTATTTTACGGTTAAGTGTCATTCAGATTTCAAGCCCGGTTTCACTTAACCTACCCATTCATGTCAAATTGGTTAAGTGTCATAAATCAAATTTACTTAACCTTATCATGTAGCATTAATTAATTTAATGCACCTTAACCTCTCACATTAGACCTCGTTGTGGTTACTAGTTAAGCCGGGCGGGTCCGGGTAGCTTTACACCACAACCTAGTCTAACCTCGGGTTCAAGCACAACTTGACCAACTTCTCACATTGGGTCCTATTGTTTGTAGCCACTAGATAAGCCGGTTGGTTCCGGGTAGATTTATGCTACAAACTCAACCCAACCTCGAGTTGGTCACACTTATATTTTCTAAGCGTCATGTCCATTATGTTTCCAAAACATATTACAAGTTTTCAAGCATTTGGGTAGACCTAACTTAATAGGTAAATTCCCAATGGGTAGACTTAACTTAATAGGTAAATTCCCACTCTTATGTTTTTATGTCCTTTAAGTTTACCCAACCCGAAACGCAATCCCATCGCTTACATATCGCAATAGCGCATAAAGGATAGAAAGGGGGAACTTGGCATAATCATGACATAAAGGTGTTGAAGCCACAAGTTTAATCATGGTGGCATATGAAAT
Source organism: Allium sativum (assembly GCA_030737875.1). NCBI lineage: Eukaryota > Viridiplantae > Streptophyta > Magnoliopsida > Asparagales > Amaryllidaceae > Allium > Allium sativum. The sequence goes on along the minus strand of CM060926.1, from coordinate 478,621,763 downwards.
GTACATATGTTCATATACTTGCATATTACATTTTTAGGCCTCAAAAGCATGCATAAAACCAAACTTAGCATATTGGTGATACATGGTGATAAATGACATGTAAAAGTTGCCATAAGTTCGCATTTAGCCTCACATGCAAGTTATCATAAGGGATATGATAACTTACATGTTGCCAAAATGCAACCTTAGCATAAAGCTTGAAGCTTGAAGCTCATAAACCCAAGATAAGCTTGCATAACATGATAACATGAGCAAAATGATCAACCCAAACTTGCCTAACATAACTTGCATATCATATGACAAACTTGCATAACATAACATGATAAACTTGCATATCACAACATGGCAAACTTGCATAGCATAACATGGTAAACTTGCATATCATAACATGGCATACTTGCATAACATAACATGATAAACTTGCATATCATAACATATCAAACTTGCATAACATGACATAGTAAACTTGCATATCATGGCAAACTTGCATATCATAATGATCAACCAAGCTTGCATCATTCATTTAACTTTAGAGTTTAAATATGAAAGTAGAAAAGGGCTTACAATGCTTATGAAGACACAAAAATATATAGATTGAGACAAAGCCCTTATGCAATCAAATAAACCCAAAATGCAAGCTCCAATAGAAAAACCCTTGAGCCAAAATGATCAAAACTCTTGCTTTATGATGTAAATATGGAAACTTGACTTGAATGCAAGCTAATGATGCTCATACAAGCTTGAAAACACTTGTATGCATTGAAAATCTCTCATAGAAATAACTTAGGAATTTTATGAAGAGAGTGGAGGCCATGAGAGGAATGATTTTGCCATAGTTTAGTTACTTGAATGAATAATGATGATTTAGGGTTAGGTTAGGGGCTTATTTATAGAGATTAGGATTAGTTTCAACCTTAGGATTAAATCCTAATTCCAATCTCAGCCCTTAAAACCGAATCTGGCCCCAAAACCTAACCAAGACCCCAAAATGGTGCACCAGGCAAAACTGCCCGGCTGAACCAAGTCGACAGCCAAGTCGACAGGGCTGTCGACTTGGGTCCAACCAAGTCGACTCCCAAGTCGACAGGGCTGTCGACTAGGGTGCTCTGGCGGGAATTTTCCCGCCTGGCCCAATCTGACCCTTTTTCGAATTTTGAACCCGAAATTCGAAATCTGTTTTGAACTTGAAATTTTCTGAAAACTTCATTGGGCCTTAATCGGGTCATACGGACTCCGATTTTCGAAAACTCGGACTCTATTTCGCGTATTTTTCCGAGACGAACGCAATGACATAGCCCGTTTCCCTTGATTCAGATTTATAAATTAAATTCTGCCTCGATTTACGATATAACAGGTTATCAGAAATATGGGTTGTTACATTCTCCCCTCCTTAAAGGATTTCGTCCTCGAAATCTTCAAGTTAGGAAGAACGCATCCTACCATCCATCATCCATCTACTCAAATCATCATTCACGAGCAATTATTGTCCTTAAAGATTCTAATGCGGTATGAACATATGCAAAAGGTGTGTGTATATGTTCTTATCTAATGCAAAGATCCTCAATGCAAAGTATGTTAGTGAAATGAATCCATTATGTATGCAAATAGTCCTAATCATATAATACTATATGTGTGCACAAACATTCGTCCATATGCAACACCCATGTGCCGAATTAACCATCTTGCAACCATAAGAATTGAAAATGTACACACATCCATATGCAATATGAGAGTGTATTTCAAGCCGATCTAGTGCCTAGTGTGTGTTTATGCATCCACGAGCAACCACTAGCAGCCACTTGCATCCACTTGCAACCATCAAACATAACATGTCTCAAACACATGTTTACATCCATAGGATTCCCATCTCAACAAGATACAGTCGAGTGATGGAAGCGAGTACAGATAAAACAAAAACTTGGTACATATACTTACAGACTACTAGTACATATCAGATTTCCCCAAATGATTCTTAGGAAACTAAGCATGGTAGAAACCCAGAATGTATTCGTCATAGTCACCCTCATGCCCAACACAGATACTCTCAAACCCCAATTTATCACAAACAGATGAGTTATAACTCTCAGGGAGTTTGAGACTATTACCAGATCAGAAGCTAGACTAGCATTAAAGTATCGAGTTTCCATTACAGAATCAAAATACCAGAAAAAGAGTTTTAAACTGAAAATCAGACAAGGAAAATTAAACATCCTACAGACAAATTATTCTAGCCCTAATCAATTCACTCGCCCTGCGAGTATTCACCGTTCCTTCCGATGTAGTCCCTTTCTTCTTCGGGCAGTCCCTAGTGAAGTGTCCCATCTCTCCACAGTTAAAGCAAGTTCCCTTCCTCTTTCTGCAATCTTTGTTTAGATGAGTTGAGCTTCCACAAGTAAAGCACTTCTTTTCCTTCTTATCTTCAGACTTCTCCTCCTTCTTTTGCATTTCCTTTTTGGGCCCCGTTTTCTTGTTTTGAGACTCATTCACCTTGACCTCCTTCTTTGCACTCTTGTTCTCTTCATTGAGTAGGGCCATATCTACCAAACTCTCAAACGTGGCCCCATGGGCACATGAGACATAGCTAACTCCTGTAACGGCTCATTCAATCCTCTAGCAAAACGAAGAGCCTTCTTCTGAGTAGTACTCACCATATCCAAGTCAAAACGAGCTAACTGATTGAACTTGTTCACATATTCTTTGACAGACATGTCTCCTTGCTTCAAAGCAATAAACCTCTCCATTTGCAAATTCTCTTCAGCAGAAGACAGAAACTTAAGCCCGAATCTTGTCCTGAAATCGGCCCAAGTCTCAACGGGCCTAGTCGCGGTGGTGATCTCCCACCAATAAGCGGCTTCATCCTTCATAAGCCAAACCGCCAACAAGATCTTTCTCTGATCATCTAATCCAAAGATAGCGAATAAATCCTCGGTCTCTTTCAACCAATTCCGGGCCTCTACAAAAGTCTCGGTACCTAGAAAGTTCTTGCCACCCATTGCTTTGAAGTCCTTGCAAATCTTCGTGAACTCTACTGGAGGATGCTGAGGGGGAGGAGGAGGAGGAACCTCAGCGACAGGAGGAGGAGGAACATTAACCACCGGAGGAGGAGTAACATTTGCGGGGCCGGCTTCGGTCGCCCTAGCCTCCATAAGTCTCCTATACCAAACAGGAACTTGCACTCCCTCTGGGATAACAAAGTTATCTGTCATACTGAAACGAAGGAAAAGATAGATTCAGAACGAGGGAACTAAGAATAGATAACTAAGGATTGTGCTAATGGCTTTTTGGGGAATAGCCTTTAAAATAAACTAGACTTTTCTTTGGAAAATACTTTATACTTGGTTTTGAAACTAGTTTTCCAAAAAATTTCTAAAAACATTTTTGTTCCTTCTCGTAAACCATATGCTCTGATACCAAATGTAACACCCCACCTCCGCCAGGGTGGCTCTTGCAAGCACTCTGACTTTGGAGGGGCGTTTGTACCGGGTAAACATGCATAATGATATATCAAGGCAGAACAAGAACATATGTATATATGTAAACAAAGTAAATAAGATAAGTAAAACAGCGGAAGATTTCAACTATTTCAAAACAAGTCTGGTACAACATAATGTCAACTTTCCAAATACACAAGTCTAGATAAAAACAACATCACAGAAAAACTGAAATACATAAGTACTATCCCCAAAATAAGTGATAACCATAACTAGCTTCATGTCAAGACCGTACATGAGCTAAAATCCCACAAGCAAGCGATCAGAAATCCACGCAAAGATCCAATATTCCCTCCCTGAGAACCTGGGGGGGGGGGGAACGGAAGAAAAGAGGCGAAAGAAAACAGGTCAGTCAAAAAGACTGAGTAAGCCCTACTACAATCAATGTAAACTGATAAAGTTAACTGGCATGAGAAGCAGGGATGAACATAAGGATAATTACATACTAGCATGGTGAATATCTAACAGATAGTTCAAAGGAGTCATCACATAATCAAGGTGAAGTTTTTCACCACAGGTGTACCAGCATTCTAACATGTCATGTATAAACAAGAATTTATCCCTTGGCCTAAACTTGGCCCAGTATCAGGTGTTTGACTTATATCAAGATCCAACTTCTTGGTACAAATTCTAGTATAACAGGATTAGGTGTTACCCCAATGTTTACATCGAAACAGGACGGAACAGAATGGTCCATACAGAGATAGAGTTTGGGAAAAATGGGCTTTTACCACCCTAACAGATAAAGTACAGAAACGGAATGCTAACAATAATGGGCCTTTACCACCCTAACAGAACGGTACCACGCAGAAACAGACGGGTGTTACCACCCAACAAAACAGACGGTACCAACAGAATCAGACAGAGCTAAGTGTACCCTAAATCCTACCCAAGCGATCGGCTCCCTAATACATAAATATCCTATGTCGGCCCCACGATAGGCTGTATCACTCCCTAAAGTGGCAACCAATTGGCACAGGCATATTTACAGATGTCACGGCGTCTTACATCCTCAGAGGCAGACCGGGATCCATGCACGCACATGACCCGGTTGGAACGCACCATCAACACCCATCGCCATTATCAGAATGAACCACTTATAATTAGTTCAGTAAGCGTGCCCGGACCCTACCTACAGTTGGGTCAAAGTTTTGATACCAGAAAGGGTTACTGACTAATATGGGTCCCAAACAACAAATGACACAAGTATTCCCCCTTGTGTCCCCAGACTATCAGATTCAGATTAACTTATTAACAGAGTTCAGACATACAAAGTTCAGACGATCAGTTTTCAGACTAACGGATCAGATAACATATTTACAAACTTGCCTAACTTGGTGTGGGTCCTACAGATCCGCAAAACAGGTTCGTTTAATTTATCAATCAAGTTAGTTTATCCAGACCAGGTATCAAATCGGTTCTCAGCCTTATCAAATTACTGAGTTGGATTGGTTAAGTATAGTTCAACTTAACCCCGTTAAATTACCGAGTTCAGATTGGTTAAGTGTAGGTTAACTTAACCCTAACCACTAGTCGTATTTTACGGTTAAGTGTCATTAAGAAATCAAGCCCGGTTTCACTTAACCTACCCATTCATGTCAAATTGGTTAAGTGTCATAAATCAAATTTACTTAACCTTATCATGTAGCATTAATTAATATAATGCACCTTAACCTCTCACATTAGACCTCGTTGTGGTTACTAGTTAAGCCGGGCGGGTCCGGGTAGCTTTACACCACAACCTAGTCTAACCTCGGGTTCAAGCACAACTTGACCAACTTCTCACATTGGGTCCTATTGTTTGTAGCCACTAGTTAAGCCGGTTGGTTCCGGGTAGATTTATGCTACAAACTCAACCCAACCTCGAGTTGGTCACACTTATATTTTCTAAGTGTCATGTCCATTATGTTTCCAAAACATATTACAAGTTTTCAAGCATTTGGGTAGACCTAACTTAATAGGTAAATTCCCAATGGGTAGACCTAACTTAATAGGTAAATTCCCACTCTTATGTTTTTATGTCCTTTAAGTTTACCCAACCCCAAACGCAATCCCATCGCTTACATATCGCAATAGCGCATAAAGGATAGAAAGAGGGAACTTGGCATAATCATGACATAAAGGTGTTGAAGCCACAAGTTTAATCATGGTGGCATATGAAATGTACATATGTTCATATACTTGCATATTACATTTTTAGGCCTCAAAAGCATGCATAAAACCAAACTTAGCATATTGGTGATACATGGTGATAAATGACATGTAAAAGCTGCCATAAGTTCGCATTTAGCCTCACATGCAAGTTATCATAAGGGATATGATAACTTACATGTTGCCAAAATGCAACCTTAGCATAAAGCTTGAAGCTTTAAGCTCATAAACCCAAGATAAGCTTGCATAACATGATAACATGAGCAAAATGATCAACCCAAACTTGCCTAACATAACTTGCATATCATATGACAAACTTGCATATCAAACTTGCATAACATAACATGATAAACTTGCATATCACAACATGGCAAACTTGCATAGCATAACATGGTAAACTTGCATATCATAACATGGCATACTTGCATAACATAACATGATAAACTTGCATATCATAACATATCAAACTTGCATAACATGACATAGTAAACTTGCATATCATGGCAAACTTGCATATCATAATGATCAACCAAACTTGCATCATTCATTTAACTTTAGAGTTTAAATATGAAAGTAGAAAAGGGCTTACAATGCTTATGAAGACACAAAAATATATAGATTGAGACAAAGCCCTTATGCAATCAAATAAACCCAAAATGCAAGCTCCAATAGAAAAACCCTTGAGCCAAAATGATCAAAACTCTTGCTTTATGATGTAAATATGGAAACTTGACTTGAATGCAAGCTAATGATGCTCATACAAGCTTGAAAACACTTGTATGCATTGAAAATCTCTCATAGAAATAACTTAGGAATTTTATGAAGAGAGTGGAGGCCATGAGAGGAATGATTTTGCCATAGTTTAGTTACTTGAATGAATAATGATGATTTAGGGTTAGGTTAGGGGCTTATTTATAGAGATTAGGATTAGTTTCAACCTTAGGATTAAACCCTAATTCCAATCTCAGCCCTTAAAACCGAATCTGGCCCCAAAACCTAACCAAGACCCCAAAATGGTGCACCAAGCAAAACTGCCCGGCTGAACCAAGTCGACAGCCAAGTCGACAGGGCTGTCGACTTGGGTCCAACCAAGTCGACTCCCAAGTCGACAGGGCTGTCGACTTGGGTGCTCTGGCGGGAATTTTCCCGCCTGGCCCAATCTGACCCTTTTTCGAATTTTGAACCCGAAATTCGAAATCTGTTTTGAACTTGAAATTTTCTGAAAACTTCATTGGGCCTTAATCGGGTCATACGGACTCCGATTTTCGAAAACTCGGACTCTGTTTCGCGTATTTTTCCGAGACGAACGCAATGACATAGCCCGTTTCCCTTGATTCAGATTTATAAATTAAATTCTGCCTCGATTTACGATATAACAGGTTATCAGAAATACGGGTTGTTACATTATATATCCATTTGCACCCAATAGCACGGTTTCCTTGAGGAAGTGGAACCAACTCCCAAGTCTGGTTCTTCATCAACGATTGCATCTCTTCCTCCATGGCGCAAATCCACTTCGAGCTATCACTCGAACCCATGACGTCATCAAGGTCCATCGGCTCATTTTGGACTACATGAAGAGCATAGTCCAAATTCTCACAAAAACTAAGATAGTTCCAATCACCATATCTTTCGGGTAGCCTTATAGCACGCCGACCAACCCGAGTAGCAATACCATCACCAGGTCTTTCTTCAGCTCCACCTTGAACTGAATCTTCTCTAGGCTCGTGCACATCACCAACACTACTAGAGGAATCCTGTGGACTATGTGATGTAACATCAACCGCATTCACCTCGCAACCACCTCCAACAACTCTACTCTCTCTAGGTCTGAAAGTGAGAATAACTTCCTTCTCCTTTGATTCACCATGAACCAAATCCGGAACATCCGATGAGCCTTCGTTCTCCTTGAACATAGCCGACTCATCAAAAATAACATGATGAGAAACCATAGCCTTCTTCGTTTCCGGATTCCAAATCTGATAGCCTTTGACGCCATCCATATATCCGAGAAAAATCCCTTTGAAAGCTCTAGGCGATAACTTATCATTCCCCGGATCATGCACATAAACAGGACTGTCAAATACACGAAGATAACTCAAGTCAATGCTCTTCCCTTTCCACACTTCCTCCGGAATTTTGTTATCAATAGCCGAGCACGGAATTCGATTAATAATATGCACCGCGGTTGACAAAGCTTCGGCCCAAAATCCCTTAGACAAACCCGATGTCAATCTCAAGCATCGAGCTTTCTCTAGTAGAGTTCGGTTCATTCTCTCCGCCACTCCATTAGATTGCGGATCTCCCGGTGTAGTAAAATGCCTCTGAATACCATGATGCTTGCAAAAATTCAGAAACTCTCCGGAAACATACTCGCCGCCATTATCGGACCTAAGAACCTTCAAAGATTTTCCACTCTCATTCTCAACAAGAGCCTTCCATTCTTTGAATCTTGCAAATGCCTCCGACTTGGCCTTCATTACATACACCCAAACCTTCCGAGAAAATCATCAATGAAAGAAATATAATATCTTGCTCCTCCCAAAGAAGCTACAGGCGCTGGTCCCCAAACATCCGTGTGCACATACTCAAGAATCCCTCTTGAATCATGTTTTCCTTCACCGAATGATACTCTAGTTTGCTTCCCCATGACACATGCCTCGCAAAACTCCAACTTGCTGAAACTCTCACCATCAATCATCTCCCTTCGACGAAGAACATCAAAACTCTTCTCCGAGACATGACCCAATCTCAAATACCACAGCCGTGTAGCATCTAAGCCACGAGAACTATCAACACTGACACAAGTTTCGCCTTGCACAGTCACTCCTTGAAGCAAATAAATACCACGAGTTCTAGCACCCCTCATAACCACAAGCACACCCTTCGAAACCCTCAAGCTATCACTCTCAATCGTGATCTTGCAACCTAAAGAATCCAACTGTCCCAAAGAGATAAGTGACTTCCGTAGTCCCGGAACATAGCGCACATTAGTGAGAGTACGAACCACTCCGTCAAACATTCGAATTTGCACGGATCCAATGCCCTTCGACTTGCAAACTGCACCATTTCCCATAACAATTGATTTTCCTTCCCGTTCAACATAAGAAGAAAAACAATTCCTATTAGGCGTCATGTGATATGAAGCCCCCAAATCAAGCACCCAATCGCTGCCCGAAACATCTGATGCTACTGCCGAAAAAACATCTACGTCTCCCTCACCAACATCTCTCTCCACCGCAACTGATGAAGATGCTACTTCCTTCTTCCCCTTCTCTGGACAATCATTCTTCCAGTGACCAGGTTTCTTACATATAAAGCACTTGCCATTTCTTTCCTTTGACTTTCCTCTTCCACCGGGCTTCTTAGACTTAGAACGCCCCCGGTTGCCCTTCTTCTCTGACTTTTCTTTCTCCGCAAATAAACCTTGACCATTACCAGCACCACTACTACCATCACTCAGCTCCTTCATCTGATCTCGCAATTCCTCACTAAGAAGACCCGTCTTGACATCATTTAGAGTCAATGTATCCCGACCATAGATCAAACTGTTTGAGAACCCAGTATAACGCTCAGGCAAGGAACATAGCAATATCAACGCCTTCTGCTCCTCCTCAATCTTCAAATCTACCGTGTTCATCTTCATTAGCAAATCATCAAACACATTTAAGTGCGCCTTTAGCGAAGTTCCTTCCTTCATCTTGTAGGTAAAGAAAGTCCGCAACAAGATCAGTCGATTTGTGAGTGATTTCTTCATATACAACTCCTCCAATTTGTTCCAAATACCTTTAGCAGTCGTCTCACCACTAATTTCGGAAATAACATTCTCTCCCATGGCAAGTTGAAGTGTAGTGAATGCCCACTCTTCCATTTCTTCTCTCTCCACATCTGAGATGTCCTCTGGCAATAAATGTGTATCAAACACTACGCGATGTACCCGATTCCGCCTAAGAACCGCTTTCATCTTCCATTGCCACTTTTCGAAATCATTATCGCCATTCCACTTGTCGATAACCAATTGTGAACCAGCAGCTGCATACGACCCACGTACATAAGGAGCTACACCACTTGGACCAACTGTTGATGAATTATTTGAACCTGATTCCGGCATTTCTACAACTATCTACCAACACCAATGCTCTGATACCAAATGTAGTGGAGGAATTTTGATTCAAGACCGCTCAAATCAAAAATCCCCAACGCCGCGGAAAACGAGATCGTGGTAATAGTGCAAAAACAACCAATCGAACAATCTCAATCTTATCCAAGCCAATCACAATCACCAAATAATGGAAATAATAGAGCAATAACGAGAAACTAAATCACATAGGGATTTATAGTGGTTCCACCGACGTCTAGTCAGTGTACGTCCACTTTGAGAGAGAAACCTTTATTAATATCAATAGAAGAGTACAAGAGATTGATTACAATGATCAAATTTACTAGAAAAATTTGATTTTGTGGAGAAAAGAATTGAAGAAGATTAGGATTGCCAAAACCCTAATTAGAATAAATTTTGATCTAATATCTTGATTTTGTGATATCTCCTTTTGGATTTGATGTAGCTTATATAGGCATAGAGAAGTATATGGAAATTCCCAAAATTTCCTCTAGATCCGAAATATTCTCCAGATCCAAAATATCCTCTAGATCCAAAATATTCTCCAGATCCAAAATATCCTCCAGGTCCAAAATATTCTCCAGATCCAAAATATCCTCCAGATCCAAAATATCCTCCAGATCCAAAATATCCTCCAGATCCAAAATATTCTCCAGATCCAAAATATCCTCCAGATCCAAAATATCCTTCAGATCCAAAATATTCTCCAGATCCAAAATATTCTCTACAACAGTATCGCATACTTCAACAAAGAATGTGTATAATTTTAAGCTGTTTATCCAATTATTATTGGAGATTTTTTTCCTCATGGAATAGAGATCCAAAATATTCTCTACAATAGTATCGCATACTTCAACAAAGAATGTGTATAATTTTAAGCTGTTTATCCAATTATTATTGGAGATTTTTTTCCTCATGGAATAGATCTACCGAAATGGGTAAACTATCAACTAGAAGAGCGTGTAAAGCCTACATGTTATACAAGCATACTCAATCGTGCATATCATATTAGTGCACAACGAAATAGTACTATATATTCTGGTGCAAGCCATGCGTACCCGTACATCTAGCATTGAGGTTCCTTTATAGAATCAAAATTTGAGCATAACATGCACAACAACCGGAAACTTTATAAAATTCATAACTATGTAAAAACTTGTAGTAGTAGCACCAAAATTATGAACTGGTGTACCTAACTGATAAAGATCATGAAGAGCGAAAAAATTGTAATCATGCCACCAATTTCAAAAAAAAAATAAGCTTCCACTAGTTAATATCATGGGACTAACAGCAGGTAGTATTTACGACTAGCCATGATCTTCAATTAATAGAAATAAGGAGAAAAGTCGGGTGCTCAAATAAATTAAATTTGAAATCAAAAACTGACATTTTATTCATCTGAAATTGTTACAAGTCGATGCAATGTTGAGCATCTGAGATATTTATAATTCCAGATATTTCCGCATGTAAGATATTTATTAGTCCCTTTCACTAGAATTGGATATTTACTAGTCCCACATGGCCATAAATAATGATCATTTAAGGTTGTAGGTAACACACCTTGAGCATTTGAAATTAGAAGTCACTAGTTAAATTTAGCAAATCTAGGAAAAACAATTTCTGTTTCAAAAAATGTAGATCAGTTCCTACAAATAACATATAACAGATCTAAAACAAATACGATGCTATGTTGTTCAACTAAAAATAACTGATCAGAACAACATTAAACTCAATTTCCTGACAATCAAACATTTTCTCCCAAAATTCCAGGATACTATTTCGAAAAAAAGATGACATAATTCGAGTCTTTTCACATGAAATCCCATCCCATTAACTCAGAATTCAAACAAAAACAAATCCGAAGTCAGAGAAAAAACTTACAAAGCAGTCATCATCTGTGGTATAAATATAAGAATCCCTCTATGCTGCAGCCTTGATTTTAACATGAGCCAAATTGCTGGTTGATCTTAGCCTCATGACCAGAAATCTAAAATTCTCATCTGGAAAACCTAAAAAAAATTCAAAAAAAAAAAAAAAATGGTGCAAGCCACATACCAAGAGTAACAAAATTTAGCTAAGTAATGGAAATTGGTGAAATTATCCAGGAGAATAAGAGCGCAAGATAATAAATGACAGTTTACAGTTAGAAAATTGGTAAAATCAAAATTTTTGCAAACGGAAAGGAATTAACATCCTAATTCAAATCGAAGAAATAAGTAATAAGATTCAAAATTCAAATCAGTAGTACCTTCAAGATTTATTTTTGAATTGTCGCCAGTTGTAGTAGTTGTCGTGGTTGATTGTCGCGGTCGGCGGTTGTTGTGCCCTAGCCTATTCGCGCTAGAGGTTAAAGGAATTTTAGAGTCGTGTAACGACCCAGATTTTTGAATAATTTATTTTAAATATTTAATATTATTTTAAATATTTAGTTGATAATATAAATGATATTTTTATTGAATTTTCAATTTAATATGGCCGTTTATATTTACATTCGAATTTAAATTTCAATATCAGTTCCGTTGAGTTCGGAATAGCGTTATAATCTGCTATCGTCGGTCGTCACGGTTGAATAGTGGTTCGGGATTACTAGTTAAGAACCGCAAGATATTTTAATTATTTAATTAAAATAAAATCAATATAAATAATAAAAGGAAAGAAAAAAAAAATCATCAGCCGACCTATGTTCAAACATTTCGCAGACCTAAGAAAGGAAATCACGTAGACAATTCCCCTTCGAGCTGATAAATTTGTCTCCTGCTTTCTATATCTAGGAAGACAGTGTTTTAATGGTCATGTACTCCCTGTCTACTCTCTTCAGCTATAAAAGCCACCGCAACCTTCCCCTTCTTGTTCAACTCAAAGCGAACGCCTCTTTTTTTTCAAGTTCTTCGGCAAAATCAAAAAGGGGGAAATCCTTCCATTTGATTGCAAATACAGGTTCGAACTCGATTTCGAACTCGAGTTCAAACTCGGAGTCTGGAGCGACGCGAAGATGATTTCAGAACTAGGGTTCTGGCAAGTCGAGGTGATCAGGGACCTCGAGCTCGCGCTCGATTGGGATGGAGCAAGACATAGAGGATGGGTGCGAAGCTGCTAACACTCGCGATGGAGTCGCGATTCGTTCCTAAAGCTCGAGTTAGGGTTCGAGCAACACTCCTGGAGCAGAGCAATTTTGGGTTTGGGCTTACAATGATGAGGAGGTGCTGTCACAGTGTCAAGAAGGTTGAACGACACTGCAACGAGCTCCAAGACCGGGTGTTGGTTGGTCAGTGAGACTGGAGCGATGTTGAAGTGTATCGATTTGTGGGAAAGGTGATCACCGCAAGTTCAGAGGAGAGTGATGTGTTAAAAGTGGATCAAGGTAAATTAATTATATTTAATTTAGTTAAGGTCTTTTATTTAATTGGATTAGTTGGGTTAATTTAGTTAAACAGTTAATCTAAAATTTATAATTTATTGATCGATAATTTAAAATTAAATGATCACAGATGAACAATGGATTTATTCGAGACAAATTCATGGATGCGACAATATGGAATTTAAACCGGGTACTCAACAATAAAATAAAAATCCTGGTGAGTAAATCTCACTCACCTTTAGAATTATTTTTATTTCATTAAAAATAATTGTTTGCTGCTTGTGTTGTTTTCTGGTTGTTTATATATATTAGTTATTTAGGCTATATATATTTATATATTGGGTTGATTGATTGGTTGGATTCCCGCAGTCTCATTAGCGGATGCCCGCAGTTTCATAGCGGATGATTACCCTATACGCCCCACGCTATGATTAGTGGATGACCTTCTATACCGCGATATTCTGCCACGAAGCAGAATGGGTATTATTTATGTGCTAACATCTGTGGATGCAGGAAAACAGGTTGGAGGAATCCAACTGGATTCCTCAAAAATATATTATCTGTTTGTTTATTTGTTTGCATATATATTGTTATATATGATGTGTTAGAAAAATAAATAATTCGTTGCTTTGTGTGTTTAAATATCACTGGGCCAATTAAAAGGATATTTGAGATTTTAAAAGGGAAAATTCTATTTTTAAATAGAAATTGAATTTTTAAAGGAAATAAAGATATAAACTTGTTTTGAAAAATAAAACAAGTAGTTTCTTTGTAAGCGAAGTTTATAAATAGTTCTTTTATAACGAAGTTTAAAAATAGTTCTTTTATAACGAAGTTATAAATGAAGTGAAAAGAATTATCATTTGATAATTCAGAAATAGAAATACAAGTGTTTTGAAAATATGATTCAAAAGGAAATTTAAATATAGAATTTGAATAATAGAAAAGGAAATGGAAATTTGAATTCAAAAGAAAAGGAAATGGAAATTTGAATTCAAAAAGAAAAGGAAATAGAAAATTTGAATTTAGAATTCAAATAGAAAATCCAAGGTGGATTTGAATATAGAACTTTCAAATGGTGTTTGAATATAGAGAATTTGAAATAGAATTTCCAAATAGAATTTGAAATAGAATTTCAAAATAGAATTTTCAAAAGAGAATTTGAAATAGACTTTGAAAATAGAATTTCAAAGAAGAATTGAATAGAATTTGAAATATAGAATTTCAAAGAAGAATTCAAATGTGAAATTTGAATAGAGATTTGAATTGGAATTCAAGTATGAAATTTGAATAGAGATTTGAATTGGAATTCAAATATGAAATTTGAATAGAGATTTGAAATAGAAATTCAAGTATTGAATTTGAACATGGAATTGAATATAGAAATTCAAGTAGAAACTTGAATATGGAATTTCAAATTAGAATTTGAAATAAACTTTGAAAATAGGATTTCAAAGTAGGATTGAAATAGGATTTCAAAATAGGAAATCCAAATAGTTTTGAAATGGGCTTTGAATTCAAAGGAGTTCAAATAGATTTGAAATAAGGAAAGTTCAAATGGGATTTAAATAATGGGTTTTAATAAAGAGGATTTAAATATAAGAATTTAAATAGAATTCGAATGGTGTCAAATACAAGAATTCAAACAAAACTCAAATGGAGTTTAAATAGAAAGAATTTGAATAAGAGGAATTCAAAGAGATTTGAAACATGGTATTTGGATTCAAAGGAATTCAAATGGGTTTGAATAAAGAAATTCCAATGGGATTTGAATATGAGATTTCAAATAGAAATTTAAATGAAGTTTAAATATTTAAATTCAAATATGATTTTCAAATATAACCATTCAAAAGGGATTTGATTATAGAATTTAAAGTGGAATTTAATTCAAAGGAATAAAATTAAGGTATTGGGATTCAAGAAAATTAAATGTGGAGTTTAACTAATGAATTTGAATTTAGAATTCAAATGGTATTTGTAAATGAATTCGAATTTAGAATTCAATGGTGTTTGAAAGAAAATTGGAATATTTTAATTCAAATAGAGTTGGAAATAGATTTGAACATAGAAATTCAAATGGGGTTTGAATATTTGAATTTCAAAAGGGAATTCAAAATGGAGTTGAATATCTAAATTCAAGTATGAATTTCAAATATAGAAATTTAAAAAGGAGTTGAATTAAAGTGGGGATTCGAATAGAGGATTTGAAATGGAATTCGAATAAAGAATTTGAAATGGAATTCGAATAAAGGATTTCAAATGGGATTTGAATACAGGATTTAAAACTATGGAATTTGAAATGTAAAGATTCAAATGGAATTTGAAATATATATGAATATATATATATTAGAATGAAGTTGAATTCATTTTAAAGAAGTTTAAAGGTATATATATATAAAACGAACTCGCCGCAGCGCTGCAGTTCGTAAATTGGCGATTCGAACTTCAATTGAATATACATAACCCAATTGAAGTCGAAATTCTTTGAAACAAGAAATGTCAGGACCGGTTTGATAATAGTTTCCTAATGAAGGAGAAAAATCTGAATTTCGTCGTATAGATTTTGAGTTATGTCAAAATCAAATTTTCAGAAAAACAGCGCCAGAATCGTTTTAAAACCATAATGGTTTATTTAATATTATAAAAGGATTTTAAGCGAGAAAATCCGAAGTTTCTATTTAGAAAATTTCAGAGTTGAGTTGTAAAATATATGTGAACTCAAGTGAAGTAATGAATTTGATTTTGAAACAGAAATCAGATTTTCGACTTTGAATAGAATTAACTAAATTGAATAGAAATTAGTTAATGAGATTTCGAATGGATATTGGGCTTTGAATAAGCGAATTCGATTTGAAAATTTATATTCGAAATCAAACAGGAAACTAGGATTGAAATTGAAATTCAATTTGGTTATGAGCAAGCTAATTAAATATTTTGTTTGAACATGTTATGTTCAACAAAGAAGTGAAATAGGCAAAATGACTAATTAAAGAATAAATGGCGAAACTGAATTCAAACGATTGAATGGTATTGAATTGAATTGAAAACAGATGAACAGGTGTTAAACAGATATGGGATGAAGTATATGAAGATTTAAATTTATGTGCTCGACAAAAAGGTACATGTTTAATTCATATATGGATTTTATGCGCCGTATCGGCAAGCCGCTTGGCTTTTCCTTTTTCTTTTTGATTGAGGAAGATACCGTGAAGCTATTTGAAATTTCCCGATGCTCCCGATACAGGGGAGGTTATGGCGAATTTTTCCGGGAATTTAAGGAGTTAGAATATTTTTAAGAGATTTTGATAATCTGAAATCATTGTATCGACGTATTAAATTCGATAGGAAAGTGAATATAAAAATCGAATGTTGTAAACAAAAAGGGATAGAGATAAGTGATTGGAATTGTTCCAATTGCAAATAGAGAGATTTTCTAATATATAGAAAATAAAAGAAGTTAATATTTGGAAACATTTTCCAAATGGCATAAGAGGCAAGAGGATTATTGAAATTATTTGGTTAACAAATATCGATAGAGAAAATGGAGAAGTGATTTAATTAATAAATATTAATTAAAGAGCCCAGTGATTTGTTTGATATGTTGATTGAACACTTGTTTTTATTCGATAGTTAAATCACAGACTATCGAAGTTTTGACCATCGTTGTCAATATGGAGAGACCGGTTGGATTATTATCCGAAGAACCACTCTGTATCGGCATAAGCGTTGCGAACCAAGTATGCTGAATATATTGAAGACGGAGTAAAGTGCAAGGGCTTTTCTATTTATAGAAATTGTGCCTTCGGTTTCGTTCAATCCCAGAACGAACATATATGGACGAATGTCTGACAAAGTATTTCCAATGATCAAATGGGTTGGTCTGTATGAATGTATATGGTTGCAACGGATTTATCCCTTAGCATAATATCCAGAATATTTGTGCAAACTCGACTAGTGATTAACGGATCTGACGATGTGGCATTCAAAGTGAATGTGTTATCAATGAATGGTAAGTATGCGTAGCCTCAGGCCTCAACAACCGGGAAAGGACAAAAATCGGGCAGGCAGCATGGCTATGTGGGTCGCACCCATTAGGGTGTATAATCACCTATCTAGAGAAATTCCTTTTGTTTCTAAATCTATCGATTCTGCCCATTCGGGAAACGGTGGTTTGAGTCCAACCGTTGGTGATATACATTCGATACACTCAAGCGAAATGAGTGGTCGGTCATGTGTGGGCCGGGTTGCAAGACGTTCTTGTTGAACCCAGTGTATTCCTCTCTAGAGATACATCATCGGAAGGTGGTTCCATACCTTGTCATGTTGGAAATCCAATCTCCAATAAGCGCCATGCGGTTTTTGATTTTATAATATATATGTGGAGCGTGAGATGCAAGCGTTCTGCTATTTGGTTATTTACTTGATGTAGACATTACTATAATATCACTGGATTTTCGTATCAAAGTGTTTTGGGTTATAGTAAGGTAAAACCCGTCCGTGTTTATGTATGGGCTGGTCTTACTATTATCTTTTCTTTTAAAAAGAGTTTTTGAAAGTTAAACAAGTGGTTGGAGTTTACTCACACCAGTCCCATGACTGACCCAGAGTTTATTTTGTTTTGTTTTCCCTAAACTCTTGGGTGCCCAAATTTGTACGGGCAGTCAAGTAGTCGGGATTTCACAGATTCGATTGGAGGAGCTGGAAGCAGGAGGCTTCACCAGTTAGCTATAGACTATCATATATTCCGCTGTGTACTATGTTGTATCTGGAAACAGGTGTTTATAACTGTTCCAGAAATGACTGCTGTGCTCTGATGATGGTATGTATAAAAGTTACTGATTTGTATTTCAAGAGTTATATTATGAAATATGTTTTATTCGTTCCGCTGTAAGTTTGTGATCTTCGTTTTTCTTCTATTCTAATATTTCTTTCTTCCTATTTCTCATCTTCTAACTTCTTTCTATTAATGGTTCGTATTTCTGTGTTATTTGGGTTGGACAGGTGGTGTATTTAGTCAACTCAGATAGCTCGGATTTGCGGGTCGTTTCAGTTGGTATCAGAGCTTAGGTTGAGCGAATACCTAGGCTTGTGTGGCATGTGCTCATTAGAGATAGGGTCAGCAGTACCCTAGAATGAGTTGAGTGTATATATACGAGGGAGCGTATTTGTAAATTGATATTAAAGTTGTTTATATTGTGTTGGCTTGTCTGTTGAGTGGTTTATGAATTCTGGTCGAATCGTGGGACGCCACGAAGTCGATAGGAATTTCTAAACACTTGAACAGAAGATTGAACATGATATTGTTTTTAAAGTGGGTAAATGAAATAATTTTACCCAAAATTTCTATTTTGATATAGAAAGAATAATTTTTGAAATTAGTATATTATATGGATGTGTTGACTGATATCATTATAATCAGATAAGATTATAAAAATTGAAATGGTTATTTATAACCACACTGAATTTGTATATGAATGAAATATATACAAACGAGATGAATTAGAATTAAATTCAAACCAGAATTAAGAATTCAAAAATCCTGGGAAGTTGAAAAATATTTTTCAAAGTATATTAAAATAATATAGATTTGTTTTAGAAGGATTTGAAAGAAAATCATGGATTTTGAAATAATAAAGCGCTGAACTCACTTCAGTGGCTGGGAAATAATTCTGATGATGATTGCAACATCATCAGTATTCATTTTCGAGTTTCTAAGTGATGGGTTGCTACCTTAGAAAAAGTTTTTGATGGAAATTTGTTTGAAAGAAAACAAGTAGTTTGAAAATTCAAATGTTTTGAATTTGAAATGGAAATAAATATACATGTATATATTTAAGTGATTTCAAAAGGATTTGAAATGAAAATCCTGGGATTTGGATTCTGGAATTGGAATTTAACTTAAGCTAGTTAAATGGATTGAAGTGAATCAATTAACTAGAATCAATTTGAATAGGTTTAATGGAATATAGATTGGATATAAATGGATTGATCGTAGATCATTCGAATCAAATGTGTGAAGACCAAAAGTTTTGGTTGGAGTTAATTTATTGAAATATGAGGAGTTGAGTTTCAACATAAGAGAGATGTTGAAAATTAATGGATTTGTACCCTTTTTCCTACCTTAGCAATTTCGAGGAAGAAATTATTTTAAGGGGGGAAGAATGTAACGACCCAAATTTTTGAATAATTTATTTTAAATATTTAATATTATTTTAAATATTTAGTTGATAATATAAATGATATTTTTATTGAATTTTCAATTTAATATGGCCGTTTATATTTACATTCGAATTTAAATTTCAATATCAGTTCCGTTGAGTTCGGAATAGCGTTATAATCTGGTATCGTCGGTCGTCACGGTTGAATAGTGGTTCGGGATTACTAGTTAAGAACCGCAAGATATTTTAATTATTTAATTAAAATAAAATCAATATAAATAATAAAAGGAAAAAAAAAAATCATCAGCCGACCTATGTTCAAAAATTTCGCAGACCTAAGAAAGGAAATCACGCAGACAATTCCCCTTCGAGCTGATAAATTTGTCTCCTGCTTTCTATATCTAGGAAGACAGTGTTTTAATGGTCATGTACTCCCTGTCTACTCTCTTCAGCTATAAAAGCCACCGCAACCTTCCCCTTCTTGTTCAACTCAAAGCGAACGCCTCTTTTTTTTTCAAGTTCTTCGGCAAAATCAAAAAGGGGGAAATCGTTCCATTTGATTGCAAATACAGGTTCGAACTCGATTTCGAACTCGAGTTCAAACTCGGAGTCTGGAGCGACGCGAAGATGATTTCAGAACTAGGGTTCTGGCAAGTCGAGGTGATCAGGGACCTCGAGCTCGCGCTCGATTGGGATGGAGCAAGACATAGAGGATGGGTGCGAAGCTGCTAACACTCGCGATGGAGTCGCGATTCATTCCTAAAGCTCGAGTTAGGGTTCGAGCAACACTCCTGGAGCAGAGCAATTTTGGGTTTGGGCTTACAATGATGAGGAGGTGCTGTCACAGTGTCAAGAAGGTTGAACGACACTGCAACGAGCTCCAAGACCGGGCGTTGGTTGGTCAGTGAGACTGGAGCGATGTTGAAGTGTATCGATTTGTGGGAAAGGTGATCACCGCAAGTTTAGAGGAGAGAGATGTGTTAAAAGTGGATCAAGGTAAATTAATTATATTTAATTTAGTTAAGGTCTTTTATTTAATTGGATTAGTTGGGTTAATTTAGTTAAACAGTTAATCTAAAATTTATAATTTATTGATCGATAATTTAAAATTAAATGATCACAGATGAACAATGGATTTATTCGAGACAAATTCATGGATGCGACAATATGGAATTTAAACCGGGTACTCAACAATAAAATAAAAATCCTGGTGAGTAAATCTCACTCACCTTTAGAATTATTTTTATTTCATTAAAAATAATTGTTTGCTGCTTGTGTTGTTTTCTGGTTGTTTATATATATTAGTTATTTAGGCTATATATATATATATTGGGTTGATTGATTGGTTGGATTCCCGCAGTCTCATTAGCGGATGCCCGCAGTTTCATAGCGGATGATTACCCTATACGCCCCACGCTATGATTAGTGGATGACCTTCTATACCGCGATATTCTGCCACGAAGCAGAATGGGTATTATTTATGTGCTAACATCTGTGGATGCAGGAAAACAGGTTGGAGGAATCCAACTGGATTCCTCAAAAATATATTATCTGTTTGTTTATTTGTTTGCATATATATTGTTATATATGATGTGTTAGAAAAATAAATAATTCGTTGCTTTGTGTGAATATCACTGGGCCAATTAAAAGGATATTTGAGATTTTAAAAGGGAAAATTCTATTTTTAAATAGAAATTGAATTTTTAAAGGAAATAAAGATATAAACTTGTTTTGAAAAATAAAACAAGTAGTTTCTTTGTAAGCGAAGTTTATAAATAGTTCTTTTATAACGAAGTTTAAAAATAGTTCTTTTATAACGAAGTTATAAATGAAGTGAAAAGAATTATCATTTGATAATTCAGAAATAGAAATACAAGTGTTTTGAAAATATGATTCAAAAGGAAATTTAAATATAGAATTTGAATAATAGAAAAGGAAATGGAAATTTGAATTCAAAAGAAAAGGAAATGGAAATTTGAATTCAAAAAGAAAAGGAAATAGAAAATTTGAATTTAGAATTCAAATAGAAAATCCAAGGTGGATTTGAATATAGAACTTTCAAATGGTGTTTGAATATAGAGAATTTGAAATAGAATTTCCAAATAGAATTTGAAATAGAATTTCAAAATAGAATTTTCAAAAGAGAATTTGAAATAGACTTTGAAAATAGAATTTCAAAGAAGAGTTGAATAGAATTTGAAATATAGAATTTCAAAGAAGAATTCAAATGTGAAATTTGAATAGAGATTTGAATTGGAATTCAAATATGAAATTTGAATAGAGATTTGAATTGGAATTCAAATATGAAATTTGAATAGAGATTTGAAATAGAAATTCAAGTATTGAATTTGAACATGGAATTGAATATAGAAATTCAAGTAGAAACTTGAATATGGAATTTCAAATTAGAATTTGAAATAAACTTTGAAAATAGGATTTCAAAGTAGGATTGAAATAGGATTTCAAAATAGGAAATCCAAATAGTTTTGAAATGGGCTTTGAATTCAAAGGAGTTCAAATAGATTTGAAATAAGGAAAGTTCAAATGGGATTTAAATAATGGGTTTTAATAAAGAGGATTTAAATATAAGAATTTAAATAGAATTCGAATGGTGTCAAATACAAGAATTCAAACAAAACTCAAATGGAGTTTAAATAGAAAGAATTTGAATAAGAGGAATTCAAAGAGATTTGAAACATGGTATTTGGATTCAAAGGAATTCAAATGGGTTTGAATAAAGAAATTCCAATGGGATTTGAATATGAGATTTCAAATAGAAATTTAAATGAAGTTTAAATATTTAAATTCAAATATGATTTTCAAATATAACCATTCAAAAGGGATTTGATTATAGAATTTAAAGTGGAATTTAATTCAAAGGAATAAAATTAAGGTATTGGGATTCAAGAAAATTAAATGTGGAGTTTAACTAATGAATTTGAATTTAGAATTCAAATGGTATTTGTAAATGAATTCGAATTTAGAATTCAATGGTGTTTGAAAGAAAATTGGAATATTTTAATTCAAATAGAGTTGGAAATAGATTTGAACATAGAAATTCAAATGGGGTTTGAATATTTGAATTTCAAAAGGGAATTCAAAATGGAGTTGAATATCTAAATTCAAGTATGAATTTCAAATATAGAAATTTAAAAAGGAGTTGAATTAAAGTGGGGATTCGAATAGAGGATTTGAAATGGAATTCGAATAAAGAATTTGAAATGGAATTCGAATAAAGGATTTCAAATGGGATTTGAATACAGGATTTAAAACTATGGAATTTGAAATGTAAAGATTCAAATGGAATTTGAAATATATATGAATATATATATATATATTAGAATGAAGTTGAATTCATTTTAAAGAAGTTTAAAGGTATATATATATATATAAAACGAACTCGCCGCAGCGCTGCAGTTCGTAAATTGGCGATTCGAACTTCAATTGAATATACATAACCCAATTGAAGTCGAAATTCTTTGAAACAAGAAACGTCAGGACCGGTTTGATAATAGTTTCCTAATGAAGGAGAAAAATCTGAATTTCGTCGTATAGATTTTGAGTTATGTCAAAATCAAATTTTCAGAAAAACAGCGCTAGAATCGTTTTAAAACCGTAATGGTTTATTTAATATTATAAAAGGATTTTAAGCGAGAAAATCCGAAGTTTCTATTTAGAAAATTTCAGAGTTGAGTTGTAAAATATATGTGAACTCAAGTGAAGTAATGAATTTGATTTTGAAACAGAAATCAGATTTTCGACTTTGAATAGAATTAACTAAATTGAATAGAAATTAGTTAATGAGATTTCGAATGGATATTGGGCTTTGAATAAGCGAATTCGATTTGAAAATTTATATTCGAAATCAAACAGGAAACTAGGATTGAAATTGAAATTCAATTTGGTTATGAGCAAGCTAATTAAATATTTTGTTTGAACATGTTATGTTCAACAAAGAAGTGAAATAGGCAAAATGACTAATTAAAGAATAAATGGCGAAACTGAATTCAAACGATTGAATGGTATTGAAAACAGATGAACAGGTGTTAAACAGATATGGGATGAAGTATATGAAGATTTAAATTTATGTGCTCGACAAAAAGGTACATGTTTAATTCATATATGGATTTTATGCGCCGTATCGGCAAGCCGCTTGGCTTTTCCTTTTTCTTTTTGATTGAGGAAGATACCGGGAAGCTATTTGAAATTTCCCGATGCTCCCGATACAGGGGAGGTTATGGCGAATTTTTCCGGGAATTTAAGGAGTTAGAATATTTTTAAGAGATTTTGATAATCTGAAATCATTGTATCGACGTATTAAATTCGATAGGAAAGTGAATATAAAATCGAATGTTGTAAACAAAAAGGGATAGAGATAAGTGATTGGAATTGTTCCAATTGCAAATAGAGAGATTTTCTAATATATAGAAAATAAAAGAAGTTAATATTTGGAAACATTTTCCAAATGGCATAAGAGGCAAGAGGATTATTGAAATTATTTGGTTAACAAATATTGATAGAGAAAATGGAGAAGTGATTTAATTAATAAATATTAATTAAAGAGCCCAGTGATTTGTTTGATATGTTGATTGAACACTTGTTTTTATTCGATAGTTAAATCACAGACTATCGAAGTTTTGACCATCGTTGTCAATATGGAGAGACCGGTTGGATTATTATCCGAAGAACCACTCCGTATCGGCATAAGCGTTGCGAACCAAGTATGCTGAATATATTGAAGACGGAGTAAAGTGCAAGGGCTTTTCTATTTATAGAAATGGTGCCTTCGGTTTCGTTCAATCCCAGAATGAACATATATGGACGAATGTCTGACAAAGTATTTCCAATGATCAAATGGGTTGGTCTGTATGAATGTATATGGTTGCAACGGATTTATCCCTTAGCATAATATCCAGAATATTTGTGCAAACTCGACTAGTGATTAACGGATCTGACGATGTGGCATTCAAAGTGAATGTGTTATCAATGAATGGTAAGTATGCGTAGCCTCAGGCCTCAACAACCGGGAAAGGACAAAAATCGGGCAGGCAGCATGGCTATGTGGGTCGCACCCATTAGGGTGTATAATCACCTATCTAGAGAAATTCCTTTTGTTTCTAAATCTATCGATTCTGCCCATTCGGGAAACGGTGGTTTGAGTCCAACCGTTGGTGATATACATTCGATACACTCAAGCGAAATGAGTGGTCGGTCATGTGTGGGCCGGGTTGCAAGACGTTCTTGTTGAACCCAGTGTATTCCTCTCTAGAGATACATCATCGGAAGGTGGTTCCATACCTTGTCATGTTGGAAATCCAATCTCCAATAAGCGCCATGCGGTTTTTGATTTTATAATATATATGTGGAGCGTGAGATGCAAGCGTTCTGCTATTTGGTTATTTACTTGATGTAGACATTACTATAATATCACTGGATTTTCGTATCAAAGTGTTTTGGGTTATAGTAAGGTAAAACCCGTCCGTGTTTATGTATGGGCTGGTCTTACTATTATCTTTTCTTTTAAAAAGAGTTTTTGAAAGTTAAACAAGTGGTTGGAGTTTACTCACACCAGTCCCATGACTGACCCAGAGTTTATTTTGTTTTGTTTTCCCTAAACTCTTGGGTGCCCAAATTTGTACGGGCAGTCAAGTAGTCGGGATTTCACAGATTCGATTGGAGGAGCTGGAAGCAGGAGGCTTCACCAGTTAGCTATAGACTATCATATATTCCGCTGTGTACTATGTTGTATCTGGAAACAGGTGTTTATAACTGTTCCAGAAATGACTGTTGTGCTCTGATGATGGTATGTATACAAAGTTACTGATTTGTATTTCAAGAGTTATATTCTGAAATATGTTTTATTCGTTCCGCTGTGAGTTTGTGATCTTCGTTTTTCTTCTATTCTAATATTTCTTTCTTCCTATTTCTCATCTTCTAACTTCTTTCTATTAATGGTTCGTATTTCTGTGTTATTTGGGTTGGACAGGTGGTGTATTTAGTCAACTCAGATAGCTCGGATTTGCGGGTCGTTTCAAGTCGGGGTCTGTTTCAAGAATTGGTAAACGAAGGAGATATGATTGGAAATTTTTTGAATTTTGTTGGATCTGAAGAGTCGGAGGAGGCACGGAAGAAAATAAGAATGAAGAAAGAGGAAAGCGAGTCGGAACAAAACGGGAAACACACATAATTAAGGCCGAAAATAATTGGCAAGACAATTTGTTTTTGGCTCTTAAAGTAGGCAAACCTCCGTAATGGTCGGTGTGAAAACGATGGCATAACATAAAGTTGTAGAACAACCAACATAAAAAGGAGACAACGTTGTAGTCAAAAATATTAAAATCTTATGATTTATATTTGATTCTGATTGGATCACCCCTTGTATGATTTGATTTATTTCTAATTTAAACTTCATCGAATAATAATTTTAACAGACATTCAACTTATGCTAACATATTAATATACCTTGTTGGATTCATACTCTTAGTTATGATGCTTTCAGCAAAATATAAAAATGCACAAATCTAAGTTGTGTTGTGCAAATTTTAACATCAAAATCTATTTCAATGTGTGTATATACCATAAGATCTTTCAGATCCAGGATTTTCCATTTAAATATAATTTTTTGATTCAAAGTTCGAAACATATGATTAAGGATTTAAATCTCATTCTGAAAACCTAGGACAATATGTACATTAAATCATATATTATAGGCCTTCTATTTGAGTGGCATGGTTAGAAAAAATCCCACTTAAACACTGCTATGCATAAAAAAAATTCAACTGACTTATTATATGTCAATGGTTTAATGATAACATCATGTCATCAACAAACACCAAAGTTTAAAGAAGTAACTTATGCTAACTTCAAAGGAAAAGGACAGAAATGATATTCTAAAACTGTAGCATGGCGATCATTCCACATGTTTGTACATGTTTGAGTTTCTTTTCAATTTTGCAACTGAAAATTTTGATTGGTAAGAAAAAAATTATATTTACTACTTCTCAATGTAATCTTTATATGAATAAAAATAAGTTTGAAAATCTTTTCCTAGCATATCCAAACAAATGTAGCATAGGAAAAAAGATTACTCATCATAATTTGGGAACCCTTACAAAAATTAGTAAGTTAGTACATTATATAGGGTGCTAAATACAGGAATTGCAGAGTTATGCGACTACTATAAAAAAGGTATAAATGTGTACCCAAAAAAAGGAAGTAATTGCATACTTTGGTGAAAAGAATAAAAATATGTAGTTGGTTAATAAATCACAGTCACACCCTATTTTTCATACTGCCTTGTGCATGCTAATAAAAAGGAAAATTTGCCTTTGCAAATACCTCATTAACCTTCAATATAGCACAAATAAAAAAGTACAAAGTAGCATATACTTTTAGTTAATTATATTAATGCATCCTGTTTATCTTCGTATATAGGTAATTGCGACATGTTTCGGCAGAAGCATACATGTTTGTTTTGCATAACATCTTCCAAATTATTGCGAGCTAAAGGGGTTTGCACTTCTCTTTACTTTGTTTTTTTAAAGCTGGTTGTACAAAAATATAAGTGACAACAACATTTCCCTTTTACCAACTCTTCTAAACAACAAATCCTATGCATCATGCTTAACAAATGGAAATATATTATCAGTTTGTTGTACATGTATAACATAATTATGTACATGCCTTCTTAACAAAAATTACATTTATTTATAGTTCTTCTATTTATAAGTATATTACTTTAAAATACCTATATAATAGTGGGAATACATGATATATACAGTAAAATAGGATAATGTTAATTTACGATATAATTAAAACTGATAAAAAAGCATAAAAGAGTGCACATATGCAACATACAAAACACACAACATAGTGAGAATGCAATTATTGATAATTGATTTGTCTACCATATGACTAATAGTGGTAAAGTGCTTATATAGTAAGATAAAAATTGTTGTAACTAAAAGCAAAGTCGACTTTCTAAATGTCAAGTTAAACCACCAATTGGACCAATTCTAGATTTACTATTACGTAGAAGCTACTGATCACAAATCCACAATTGCAGATAAATTATTATTTAAACATTCTTTGTAGTCTTCAGTTGACCCGTAAATCAGAACCAAAGATGAGGAAGTGTAATGTCAACAGTTGTTTATCAGAATATAACAACATTAAAGATAGTCAACAGAAAAATATAAGCACTTGTAGATGAAGGCGACAAAAAATAAATCATTATCTGATTGAATTAATGCATTGTGGCAATCTGACCTGCACCTTTGGAACTTTTGGAGCCGTTTGGAAGGAAGAAGTTAAAAAGGATGAATCACACAAGTAAAGAAAAGCTGGGAGGTGAAAGTAAATCAGTGTGCAAAGAATGCACAACATTTTTAATATAACAATGGTTGCCAATGTATATTCAAGAAAAAGACACACACACACACACACACACACACACACACATATATATATATACATACATGTTTTGTATATATATATATATGTACGAATATCAACATACAATTGAACCAGGTGACACATTTGGTCAAGGCAAGATATACATGGCAGTAGCAGGTACAAGAGCACAAGTCGATGGATAAGAAAACATAAGCCAGGCAAGAATATACAACATACAAGGCAGTGTAAGTGCAACAAAAAGATGTGCAACAGTCTGCACAAATGTGACCAAACAAGGCCAGTAAAAATGAACAGGTTCAATCAATATTAAAATGCATGATCGAGACAAAAACACACAACTAGTTCAAGCTTAAGTGGCACCACATATTCAAGTGCAGTAATGAAAACAAGTGCCAAATGAATGAGAAAAGGTATACAACTGTTCATTGCATAGTCTAAAGTTCATGGGCAAGACAACAAGAGTAAAGAAATGCACAAAATAGAAAATGCAGTGTTGGGGAACTGGGGTGTTTATAACCCAATGTTAATGGATCTTAAGGCTACTCAGACACTACAACGATGAAGTGCATTTACTCTAACTATTCAAATTCAATAAAAAGAAATAAGTAATAAAATAAAATGCAGTAAAGTAAATAACATCAGGATTTTTGTACTAGTTCAGATTAACCAATCCTACATTTAGTCCTGCACTCCATAATGCATAATTTCACTATAATCGCTTGCTTTCCACGGTGGCAAGAACACCTTTACAATCTTGTTTTCATAGGCTACATAGGACACCTTCTCCTTAACAACAACAACAAACAATGGCAAGTAGCCATAGATCCAATACAGATTCTTGCAAATTTGGTACAATGATCCAATAGACCTCCAACGACAATATATCTTTGAATTCTTTGAGGAAATAGGATAAAATCAGAGAGAGAATGATATGAATTCAATTACAACCCTCTAATATTGTGTGGCTTGCAAATCAATAAAGAATAGGAGTGAAAGAGAGTGGATTGGCAAGAATAATAGGATAGTTTTCAATGAATTTTTGTAGAGAATAAATGGAGAAGAAGAAGTAGAAGAAAATGTGAAATTATCGTGTAAAAATTTCTTACCAACGACCTTTAAATAGTGTATGAAAAGTTGTGGCTTTTAGTGAAAGGGTGGAGGGAAATAATTTTTTAACTTAAATTTGAAAATCTAAAATAGTCGTTATATGTCGACATATGCAAATATACCAAAATAGGAATGTTGACAAACAAGTGTTGCAAATATGCACATCAATGCTTATAAGTGTTCCAAATTTTCTGCACTTCAAATTTCCTTATGTTTGTGGATTTTTGTGAGTTGGTGGAGGTCAATGGTTGATCATCTTCAAGTATATTTGCAATGGGATCTTTAACAAGATATTTTAAGGTTCAACCAACTCCTCATCACTTCAAACACCTCTGTTCTTCAACATTCATCTTTAATAGGCTTTGGTCTTCAATTGCTTTGATTATCCTTCCTCTGTAATTCTTCTTTTGTATTCTTGTTTATATTTATAAACATCTCCATAATATATCTTATATAACTGCATAACTTGATAGATATTATGGTAATAATGTTTATGTGGCTGTTGTCATCAAAATCAATACTTGTGTATTAACACTGTTAAATTTGGTGATACAAAATCACGAATTGATTGGAACAAATTTGTATAGAATGGAAAGTAAATATTTTTATAATGGGAATGCATTGATTGCATTTGATGAGGTGGTAGAGAAATAAATGAAGGGATTAATTTCTTCCATCTATGCTAAAGAAACGGATTGATTTACTTCCTATGTTTGCACATTTGTTGTTATGGTAATTTGCCTCCATTATATTATTACCATATGTTGGTAATTTAATTGATGACTCACATAGATTTGCACTGGCTATATATTGAGGGGTAGACTTTAGTGTAAACCCATCCTGGCTTGGAGCCAGTGATCCCTAATGGTGTCTCTTCTTGTTAAACCTGATTGAGGTTTGGATATGTAAACTCTTGTTTTGTGATCTCTTGTAATTCTCTCATATGGAATAAAATCTCTCTCTGTTAGACTCGACGTACACTATGATGATAGTGGAACCAATATAAATATTATGTGTCTCTTTATTTCTCTGTTATTGTTATTTACTATGTTGTTGATGTAATAGAATAATTACTAACATATTAGATTGATATACAATTAGCAAATCCAGATCTTGCTTATTGTTCTTCCGCAAAGGCACAATTTTTCACAACAGATTGGTATTGGAGCGAGGCGATTTGTTTTAAATTGTGCATCAATTATTTCTACAAAGGTTGGTAGATTCAGTGGTGATTATGCTATTACTATTTTGGAGAAAAAGAGACTTTGGTGTAGGAGATTATGTTGAGAGTGAAGAGCATTCCAATCTGGGAACTTTGACGTGATATGGAGTTTACCGTGTTGAAGGGGCTATTAGATTTGGGAAGTTTTGATCATGTTTCTGACAGGGGTCTTCATGTTGATGATGCTCGAGGGATCCAAGATGATCAGGAAAGGAGCTTAGATCAAGTAATAGACGGGTGTCGAGACAAAGATCATTATGGTTTAGACAGGGGTATTCACGTTGATGATGCTTGAGGGATCCAGAGTGATCGTGGAAGGAGCTCAGATCAAGTGGTAGACGGGTGTCGATGTGTATTGCAAGCACTTTTAGACCGTTGGTTTATGCGTGGTGCAACTCATGGTGGTAGATGCATCTGTTGCAGGCGGTGGGTAAAGCTTGTAATGGTTTTGACTAAGTTGCAGGAGAGAGATTTTTTGGCAATTGAGAGAATTATTTTTTGGTCTTGGTGGTGTTGAGATTACTTTGGTGTTTGCCTTCTTTGTTATTTTCGATATTTGCAACATTTGTTGGCGGGCGGGGACGTAGTCTGAGCTTGTTAACAGTTGTGTGATGGGGGGTGGCTTTGCTGGAACCCATTTGGTAAATATTCATTTTTGGTGTATCTCGTTGTGAGATTCTGATTGAAGGTGGGGTTCTGTTGAAGAGTTTTATGTTGTGAAGAGAATTTGATTGGAGGTGGGGTGCTGTAATGGCGCGTTTTGTAAGGTATAATAATTAAGTTATTTAATTATTTAAATAACGAATATTTCTATAAACGATAGTTGAACGTATAATTATAATTTTATTATAATTAAAATCGAGCTTGAAATGGCGCTGCAGTTCGCGATTTGGCGATTCGAACTTCAACTGAATGTACAGGATTCGTTTTAAGCCGGATTTCTGTGAAACAAGAAACGTGTGGAGCTGGTGAAGTATATCTTTCTAGTGGAAGAGAAAAATCGAGATTTCATCGTGTAGATTTTGAGTTATGTCCAAATCAAATTTCAGAAAAGTCGCTGGGGAAGTCCTTTATAATTTGCGACGTTTTATATACGTTATAAATCGATTTTTCGATACGAACTGAATATCGGGATAATCTGGAGTCTGGAAATCAAGTCATAAAATCTGAGGTGATATTCTGGAGCCGGACGACATTGTATATGGATATATACGATAATATTAATTTATTAATATTTAATTTATTTATATTTAAAATATATTTATTTATTTAAATGGGTCATTCAGAGCTTTAAAAATATGCTGTGTGAGCATATGAAGTCGGAATTCGACGAAACCAGTTTTGTTGGATTCGTAATATCAAATAGTTGTTAGATTTCCAGTTTCGTGATTTTTAGAGTCACTGTGTGGTCGTACGGATTTTTAGAGTGAGAAACAGTCAGTATTTCGACGGTTAAAAATACGCTGCGTGAGCATACGGAGTCGGAATTCGACGAAACCAGTTTCGTTGGGACCGTAATGTCGAACTCTAGCTACATGTCCAGTTTGGTGATTTTTAGGCGTCGTATGTGTTCGCGGTGATTTTTAGAAGACAAATACGAGGAGAAAATCAAATAAATAAAATAGAAAATCAAATATAAAATATCTCCCCTTATTTTATCTGATCACCAACATGCCACGCAGACCCTTTCTACAGCCACACAACCTACCAACCCCAACACAGCCTATATAACAACAAAGAAACCATACACAGCAAACAATTTTCCCCAAAAGAAAAAAATCAAAACAAAAGATATACACATCTATAAAATCCGAAACGATAATTTATGGAATCATGGTGATTCTCTCTTTGTTCTGGTATACGGTTGGAGGGACTCGGCCATGTTTTGACGTGAGCGACATCGAGCTCAGAGCTCGAACTGGGTACGGTTGAGATGGCGGAGGGGAATCGAGTGAGGGATTAAGGGGTTGGTTGAACTCGGGATTGCCGGAGGAGTGATGTGGTGGTAGCGAGGCAGTGTTCGGTGGACTGGGGTGAAAAGCGACGGCACGGTTCGCTTGGTTGAGCAGCAGATCGAAGTTTGGCCAAGGACACCGTAGTGGGAACGGAGATGGTGGCAGGTGCAGCTCTTGATGGGGAACCCGATGGTGGAAGTTGCGAGACCGGTTGGTGACCGAGGTGGAGGAGGGTAGCGGTCAAAAAAGAGGTCAACGAGGTGTTTTTGCCTGAAGCTTGCGAAGTGGATTTGGGGGAGAAGTGAGAAGGACGGGTTTTTGTTTAGGCGGGTATGGGCTGAAGAAGAAAAAAAGTGAGGCCCAATAAATTTAAATATCCATGTTTATATATTTATATAATTTTCAATTTTCATGTACTGACTTCGAAATACCGTAACTTGGCCATACGAAGACGAAACTCAGCGAAACAAGATCCGTCAGGCTCATATGGAGGGCGCCTACCCAATGGGACTGACCGCGAGCCAATCCGAGCTCGTTACAATTTACGGCGAAATAATTGTTTGATTCAAATCAAATAACGGTTTATCGTTCTTTAACGATGAACTGCAAATGTGAGTAAATCTCACAAACTCTAAACAGTTTTATTTTCACGTTGTATTCTTAGAACTGTTAAAGTATTGTCTGTTTGACTGTGTGTTGATTGTTTGATTGAACTGCTAGTCAGTTAGTTAAAATTCTATATTGATTCTGTTTAACAGAATATATCATATGGAACTGAAAGTGATGTTATCTATATTGTCTAACATCTGTGATGCAGGGAAACAGGTTGGAGGAATCCGACTGGATTCCTCAACATTTATTTTACCGTTTTCATATATTGTGATATATGATGTGTTATGAAATCTGTTATTGATTTCATATGTTTGAATGATACCGATCATTGTTATACGACACGTTAAACACCGTAGGTGATACTAGAATGTTAAAAGGGGAATTTTCAATGTTTATATTGAAAATAAATCTTATTTATAAATCGATAGGATTTTATAAAATGGAAACATTTATTTATTTAGGAAATAAATAAAGGAACATTTATTTAGATTATAAATAAATGGAATAAAGGAATATTTATCTAGGGAATAAATAAAGGAACACTTGTTGGGAAAATAAATAGAATTATACAAGGATAGATTTAAACACGTGCTTCGCACACGGTATAACACGATATAGATTTAAATGAGATACTAAATAGGAAATCTGTTTTAAACAGATAAATTGAAGTAGATTAATTTATAAATAATGTTTTATAAATTAAATAAATTATTTATCGTTGATAAATGGAATATATATAAGTCTGGACTTATATAGAGAAGTAGAAACGTTATTAAAAGGACATTTATAAAGCGAAGAACCGTTACTAAAAGTAAATCTTTAT
This sequence comes from Allium sativum, assembly GCA_030737875.1. NCBI lineage: Eukaryota > Viridiplantae > Streptophyta > Magnoliopsida > Asparagales > Amaryllidaceae > Allium > Allium sativum. The sequence continues at coordinate 478,588,351 of CM060926.1, read as the reverse complement.
AAATGGATAAACGTTGTAAAAAGGAAAATCTTTATCAATGGATAAACGTTGTAAAAAGGAAATCTTTTGAAATGAATAAACACATTAGAGTGATTCGAATTACTTATTCGAATAGAGTTAAACAAGTAATTTGTTAGGTTAACCCAAGCAAGTTAATCGAGTTAATCAAAGTAATTGGTTAAGTTAACCAAAGTAAATTAGTTAAGATAAACTAAGCGGTTAATCGAAGTGTATTAGTTAAGTTAAACTAATTGGTAAATCAAAGTGAATTAGTTGCGTCAAACTAAGTGAATTAACTAAGTTAAACTAAGTGGATTAGTTCAGTTAATCGAGACAAGTAAATCAAGTTAGGGTAAACCATTTGAGTTAACCAGTTAAAGTCGACCAGTTAGAGTTAACCAGTTAGGTTAAACCAGTTAGAGTTGACCAGTTAGAATTATCCAAGTAGAGTTAATCGAGTAGAATTTCCGAATATCACTTATTCGAAGTAGAGTTATCGAATATAGTATATTCGAGGGAAGAGTAATCGAATATAGTTTATTCGAGTGGAGAAATCAAATGTTATTCATTTGAGAGGAGTTATCGAATATAGTTTATTCGAGTGGAGAAATCAAATGTTATTCATTTGAGAAGAGTTATCGAATATTATTTATTCGAAGAGTAGTTATCGAATATTAGTTATTCGAAGTTAGTTAATCCAAAGGAGTTATTCGAAGTTAGTTAATCCAAAGGAGTTATTCGAAGTTAGTTAATCCGAAGGAGTTAATCGATGAGTAAATCCGAAGGAGTTAGTCGAAGAGTTAATCCAAAGGAGTTATTCGAAGTTAGTTAATCTGAAGAAGTTAGTCGAAGAGTTAATCTAAAGGAGTTATTCGAAGTTAGTTAATCCGAAGGAGTTAATCGAAGAGTTAATCCAAAGGAGTTAGTCGAAGAGTTAATCGAATATAGTTATTCGAAAGAAGGTGTTAATCGAATATTGTTATTCGAGTAAAGTTAAAAGAGTTAATCGAATTTAGTTATTCGAAATGAGTTATTCGAATTAGATATTTGAATAGAGTTAAACACGTAAGAGTTAATTGAATATTAGTTATTCAATTTGAGTTAATCGAATGTAGTTATTCGAGAAGAGTTAATTCGAATTAGTTATTCGAAGGAGTTAATCAAATGAGTGGATCCAAAGAAGTTAGTCGAATATTAGTTATTCGAATAGAGTTAAAGGAGTTAACGATTTTAGTTTGATCGAAAGGAGTTATCGATTAGTAAATCGAAAGGAGATTTTCGAATATAGCATATTCGAAAGAAAGAGATCGAATATTGTTTATGCGAAAGAGATAGATTTTCGAATTTGAGTTATTCGAAGAGAGATAATCGAATATAGGTTATTCGAAGAAGAGTTAATCAAATAGAGATTACTCGAAAGAGAGTTATACGTCGAATTCGATTATAGCGAATTCGGGAAAGCACTATTTACTTTCCAGGGTTTAAATCAAGATTTAGTTATTGATTTAGAAATTAGGTGTCTGTTAAATCATTCGAGTTAGGAGGTAAAGTTATGATTTAGGTTAGATATTGCAGAAGTAGAAATTATAACGTTATAGTTATAATCAAACGTTTTCATATAAGAAGTGGATTCGTAACCTGAATCCGAGAGTTTGCATAAACAGATGATTGTAAAAAGTGAGTGATGAGCTTCATCTATTTCACAGTAAAGGACGTTGTTCAAATAAGGTCTGAGAGGTAATTATACCCCAACTTGATTGACTTCAGAATTGACAAAGGAATAGTTGTGGTTCGATAGAAAAGGTTGATTTGAAATATAGAAGTAATAAGCGATAAATGGATTAAGCGAAACGATGTTTTATACAACGTTCATTGGAAATCCGTAAATGAGTTTTGGAAACGTTTTCCAAATATAATCAGATATGTTTTCTAAACATAGAAAATGAAATGTTTTCATGATAAGAATTTAAGAAATAGTGTTAAGCAAATTCAGAAACTGACTGGAGAGGGTAAGTTGAACGGTTTTCTAAGTGACGATCTGATGTTGGTTTCGACCTTCCGGATTGATACTTAGAGAATTGTTCTCATACTAGTTACAGTTAGGGACTGATAGTTGCGAAATAATAGTGATGTGAAAATAAGTTATGGAAATGTTTTCCAATGATTTATAACATATATTTTCTAAATATATGGAATAAGGAAATATGAACATATGATGATTGATCGATCGAATTCCCATTTGGAAATAAGATCGTTGTTTGTACACCGACATGTTTTCATTTGATAGTTAAATCACAGACTATCAAAGTTTTTACCATTTTAACGTTGTTAATATGGAGAGACCGGTTGGATTATTATCCAAAGAACCACTCTGTATTGGCATAAGCGTTGCGAGCAATATATGCCAAAGATAATTGAAGACGGAGTAAAGTGCAAGGGCTGTTGTATAAGTCTTAGATAACAGTGACTAAGATGGATATACTGAATAGTGCCTTCGGTTTGTCCAGTCCCAGGACAACGTATATGGAAGAAGGTCTGACAGAGTATATCCAATGGATCGCGTAAGTTGATCTGTTCAAACGTATTCACGTTTGGTGGCGGAGGAATTCGTTTCTCTTAGCTGTATACCCGTGTTATTTTTGGACGAGTCAATTTGTGATTTGGCGGGTATGACAATGTGGCATTCAAAGTGAATGGTGATCAGATGTTCTGAAGATAGACGTAGCCTCTAGCCTCACACCAGGAAGTAACAAAAGTTGGGCTAGGCAGCATGGCTAGTTGGGTCATTCCCAAGCAGGGTGTATTGTCACCGATCTAGAGAATATTCATATTTATACTTCTTTTTGATTCTGTATCTTCGGATGACGGTTTGATGGCCTACAACCGTGGTGGCAATATATTCGCGACACTCAAGCCAAATGAGTGAGCGGTCATGTGTGGCCGGGTTGCAAGACGTTCTTGTTGAACCCTGAGTGTATCACCTCTAGAGTACACTATTCAGAAGGTGCTCCCATACCTTGTCTGTTGGAATCCATTCTCCGATAAGAGCCCTGCGGTTTATGATTTTATACTATGTATGTAGAACGTGAGATGCAAGCGTTTCTGCTAGATTGATACCTATTTGTACTTAGACATTATTATAATATCACAATGATATTGCTTGTCAAAGTTGTTCAGATACTCATAAGGAAAAACCCGTTCCGTATTCACGGCGTGGTCTTATGAGATACCCTATACCTATTTTAAACTATTTTACTCACACCAGTCCCATGACTGACCCGGAGTTTACTTTGTTGTTTTCCCTAAACTCTTGGGTGCCTAAATTTGTACGGGCAGTCAAGTAGTCGGGATTTACAGATATACTTGGAGAGCTTGGAGCAGGAGGATGCAAGATTCTATAGCTATAGTTATTTTCCGCTGTGTTGTAAGTGATGTACTCTGATAAAGTGCTATTGTATATATAACTGTTATGTTTCAAAGATATGTTATATATTATATGTTATTCGTTCCGCTGTGAGTTTCGTGTTTACTCTGATTTTGATGTTCTTCTTCTTCTTCTATTCTATTAGTTCTATCTTTTCTTTCTCACCTTCTAATTTCTTTCACTAACGTCTCGGGATTTCCGACTCCCGAGGAGTCGGAAATTTCCAGCCGTTACAGTTGGTATCAGAGCTTAAGTTTAGAATTACTTGGCTCTGTGGCGTGACTCGGTAGAGATAGGGTTAGTAATACCCTAGACTGAGATTGAGTGTATATATACGAGTGCGTATTTGTATTTAATATAAAAATGGTTTTATATTGTGGAGATTCATTGGCTGAGTTGTTTATGAGTTCTGGTCGATCAGTTTGATCCACTGTATCGGTAGGAATAAATAAACACTTGAATACGATGGGTTGTCACGATACGTTTTGAAAGAGGGTAAGTGAATTTAACTTTACCCAAAGTATATTTTGATATAGAGGTATATATATGTATATCAAAATTATAATATATTAAATGTATTGGTTGTAATCATAATCGAGCAAGATTATATAGTGAAATGGTTATACATAACCAACTAGAATTCATATGAGTGAAATCAGATGAGTAAATCTGAATTTAAATCAAAATTTGGAATTAAAATAACGAAATTTTAAGTTCCTGGGAGATTTTGAAAATGTTTTTCAATTAGAAATAAATATAGTTTCTGACTCAACTGGATGACTGGAAAATAATTCCGAGGATGGATCGATACATCATCGGTGTGATTTTCGAGTTTCTAAGGGGCAGATTACTACCAAGTGTTTTGTTTTCAAATGGTGTTGAGAAAACAAGTTGTTTAAAAATTCAAAGGTTTTGAATTGGTGTTAGGATTTGAAATTGATTTGAAATAAAACCCAGGAATTGAAATCTTGAAATTTAAAATTTAACTTGTTAAGTTAAATACATCAAGATGGTAAAAACAAATAAGTAGATTAAAATTTAACTTGAACCAAGTTAAATAAATCGGGATTGGGTTAGAGAATAATCTGGATTGGAATTAAGTTGATGGGTTAAGAGTTTGAGATCTGATATTGGAGTTTGAATAGAATTTGACTTGGATAGAATCAAGTGTTTGAGTTGAAGGTTGGATTGAGATAACATTGGTTTGAAATTGAATTACACTCGGGTATAAACGAATGGTTGGATTTAATGATAAAAACAGATTGGAGAATTTGTTGAGATGACCGGGGTATATGTTGGGTTGATAACAGGTGAAAGTTATGAAGTTAATATGGCCGACAAAAAGGTACAAGTTTGTTTTTGATATAAGCATGGGATTTATGAGCCGAATTGGCAAGCCGCTTGGCTGTTTGATTTTCTTTTGGGTTGGAGATGGCCTAGAGAGGCGAGTTGTGGTTTTACCGATAGGGCTGTACAAAGGAGGTTATGGCAAAATTTTCCGAAAATTTAAAGTGTTAGAAAATTTTCAGAATTTTTGAAAATTTTAGTTAGTCGGAAGAATAAATATTTCAGTCGATATTAATTGGTTCGGTTGAAATCAGAAATAAGGGGTAAACCAATCTTAGGAGTTCCAATATATAGGGTCATCCTCTAACTTAGCAATTTCGAGGACGAAATTATTTTAAGTGGGGAAGTCTGTAATGGCGCGTTTTGTAAGGTATAATAATTAAGTTATTTAATTATTTAAATAACGAATATTTCTATAAACGATAGTTGAACGTATAATTATAATTTTATTATAATTAAAATCGAGCTTGAAATGGCGCTGTAGTTCGCGATTTGGCGATTCGAACTTCAACTGAATGTACAGGATTCGTTTTAAGCCGGATTTCTGTGAAACAAGAAACGTGTGGAGCTGGTGAAGTATATCTTTCTAGTGGAAGAGAAAAATCGAGATTTCATCGTGTAGATTTTGAGTTATGTCCAAATCAAATTTCAGAAAAGTCGCTGGGGAAGTCCTTTATAATTTGCGACGTTTTATATACGTTATAAATCGATTTTTCGATACGAACTGAATATCGGGATAATCTGGAGTCTGGAAATCAAGTCATAAAATCTAAGGTGATATTCTGGAGCCGGACGACATTGTATATGGATATATACGATAATATTAATTTATTAATATTTAATTTATTTATATTTAAAATATATTTATTTATTTAAATGGGTCATTCAGAGCTTTAAAAATATGCTGTGTGAGCATACGAAGTCGGAATTCGACGAAACCAGTTTTGTTGGATTCGTAATATCAAATAGTTGTTAGATTTCCAGTTTCGTGATTTTTAGAGTCACTGTGTGGTCGTACGGATTTTTAGAGTGAGAAACAGTCAGTATTTCGACGGTTAAAAATACGCTGTGTGAGCATACGGAGTCGGAATTCGACGAAACCAGTTTCGTTGGGACCGTAATGTCGAACTCTAGCTACATGTCCAGTTTGGTGATTTTTAGGCGTCGTATGTGTTCGCGGTGATTTTTAGAAGACAAATACGAGGAGAAAATCAAATAAATAAAATAGAAAATCAAATATAAAATATCTCCCCTTATTTTATCTGATCACCAACATGCCACGCAGACCCTTTCTACAGCCACACAACCTACCAACCCCAACACAGCCTATATAACAACAAAGAAACCATACACAGCAAACAATTTTCCCCAAAAGAAAAAAATCAAAACAAAAGATATACACATCTATAAAATCCGAAACGATAATTTATGGAATCATGGTGATTCTCTCTTTGTTCTGGTATACGGTTGGAGGGGCTCGGCCATGTTTTGACGCGAGCGACATCGAGCTCAGAGCTCGAACTGGGTACGGTTGAGATGGCGGAGGGGAATCGAGTGAGGGATTAAGGGGTTGGTTGAACTCGGGATTGCCGGAGGAGTGATGTGGTGGTAGCGAGGCAGTGTTCGGTGGACTGGGGTGAAAAGCGACGGCACGGTTCGCTTGGTTGAGCAGCAGATCGAAGTTTGGCCAAGGACACCGTAGTGGGAACGGAGATGGTGGCAGGTGCAGCTCTTGATGGGGAACCCGATGGTGGAAGTTGCGAGACCGGTTGGTGACCGAGGTGGAGGAGGGTAGCGGTCAAAAAAGAGGTCAACGAGGTGTTTTTGCCTGAAGCTTGCGAAGTGGATTTGGGGGAGAAGTGAGAAGGACGGGTTTTTGTTTAGGCGGGTATGGGCTGAAGAAGAAAAAAAGTGAGGCCCAATAAATTTAAATATCCATGTTTATATATTTATATAATTTTCAATTTTCATGTACTGACTTCGAAATACCGTAACTTGGCCATACGAAGACGAAACTCAGCGAAACAAGATCCGTCAGGCTCATATGGAGGGCGCCTACCCAATGGGACTGACCGCGAGCCAATCCGAGCTCGTTACAATTTACGGCGAAATAATTGTTTGATTCAAATCAAATAACGGTTTATCGTTCTTTAACGATGAACTGCAAATGTGAGTAAATCTCACAAACTCTAAACAGTTTTATTTTCACGTTGTATTCTTAGAACTGTTAAAGTATTGTCTGTTTGACTGTGTGTTGATTGTTTGATTGAACTGCTAGTCAGTTAGTTAAAATTCTATATTGATTCTGTTTAACAGAATATATCATATGGAACTGAAAGTGATGTTATCTATATTGTCTAACATCTGTGATGCAGGGAAACAGGTTGGAGGAATCCGACTGGATTCCTCAACATTTATTTTACCGTTTTCATATATTGTGATATATGATGTGTTATGAAATCTGTTATTGATTTCATATGTTTGAATGATACCGATCATTGTTATACGACACGTTAAACACCGTAGGTGATACTAGAATGTTAAAAGGGGAATTTTCAATGTTTATATTGAAAATAAATCTTATTTATAAATCGATAGGATTTTATAAAATGGAAACATTTATTTATTTAGGAAATAAATAAAGGAACATTTATTTAGATTATAAATAAATGGAATAAAGGAATATTTATCTAGGGAATAAATAAAGGAACACTTGTTGGGAAAATAAATAGAATTATACAAGGATAGATTTAAACACGTGCTTCGCACACGGTATAACACGATATAGATTTAAATGAGATACTAAATAGGAAATCTGTTTTAAACAGATAAATTGAAGTAGATTAATTTATAAATAATGTTTTATAAATTAAATAAATTATTTATCGTTGATAAATGGAATATATATAAGTCTGGACTTATATAGAGAAGTAGAAACGTTATTAAAAGGACATTTATAAAGCGAAGAACCGTTACTAAAAGTAAATCTTTATAAATGGATAAACGTTGTAAAAAGGAAAATCTTTATCAATGGATAAACGTTGTAAAAAGGAAATCTTTTGAAATGAATAAACACATTAGAGTGATTCGAATTACTTATTCGAATAGAGTTAAACAAGTAATTTGTTAGGTTAACCCAAGCAAGTTAATCGAGTTAATCAAAGTAATTGGTTAAGTTAACCAAAGTAAATTAGTTAAGATAAACTAAGCGGTTAATCGAAGTGTATTAGTTAAGTTAAACTAATTGGTAAATCAAAGTGAATTAGTTGCGTCAAACTAAGTGAATTAACTAAGTTAAACTAAGTGGATTAGTTCAGTTAATCGAGACAAGTAAATCAAGTTAGGGTAAACCATTTGAGTTAACCAGTTAAAGTCGACTAGTTAGAGTTAACCAGTTAGGTTAAACCAGTTAGAGTTGACCAGTTAGAGTTGACCAGTTAGAATTATCCAAGTAGAGTTAATCGAGTAGAATTTCCGAATATCACTTATTCGAAGTAGAGTTATCGAATATAGTATATTCGAGGGAAGAGTAATCGAATATAGTTTATTCGAGTGGAGAAATCAAATGTTATTCATTTGAGAGGAGTTATCGAATATAGTTTATTCGAGTGGAGAAATCAAATGTTATTCATTTGAGAAGAGTTATCGAATATTATTTATTCGAAGAGTAGTTATCGAATATTAGTTATTCGAAGTTAGTTAATCCAAAGGAGTTATTCGAAGTTAGTTAATCCAAAGGAGTTATTCGAAGTTAGTTAATCCGAAGGAGTTAATCGATGAGTAAATCCGAAGGAGTTAGTCGAAGAGTTAATCCAAAGGAGTTATTCGAAGTTAGTTAATCTGAAGAAGTTAGTCGAAGAGTTAATCTAAAGGAGTTATTCGAAGTTAGTTAATCCGAAGGAGTTAATCGAAGAGTTAATCCAAAGGAGTTAGTCGAAGAGTTAATCGAATATAGTTATTCGAAAGAAGGTGTTAATCGAATATTGTTATTCGAGTAAAGTTAAAAGAGTTAATCGAATTTAGTTATTCGAAATGAGTTATTCGAATTAGATATTTGAATAGAGTTAAACACGTAAGAGTTAATTGAATATTAGTTATTCAATTTGAGTTAATCGAATGTAGTTATTCGAGAAGAGTTAATTCGAATTAGTTATTCGAAGGAGTTAATCAAATGAGTGGATCCAAAGAAGTTAGTCGAATATTAGTTATTCGAATAGAGTTAAAGGAGTTAACGATTTTAGTTTGATCGAAAGGAGTTATCGATTAGTAAATCGAAAGGAGATTTTCGAATATAGCATATTCGAAAGAAAGAGATCGAATATTGTTTATGCGAAAGAGATAGATTTTCGAATTTGAGTTATTCGAAGAGAGATAATCGAATATAGGTTATTCGAAGAAGAGTTAATCAAATAGAGATTACTCGAAAGAGAGTTATACGTCGAATTCGATTATAGCGAATTCGGGAAAGCACTATTTACTTTCCAGGGTTTAAATCAAGATTTAGTTATTGATTTAGAAATTAGGTGTCTGTTAAATCATTCGAGTTAGGAGGTAAAGTTATGATTTAGGTTAGATATTGCAGAAGTAGAAATTATAACGTTATAGTTATAATCAAACGTTTTCATATAAGAAGTGGATTCGTAACCTGAATCCGAGAGTTTGCATAAACAGATGATTGTAAAAAGTGAGTGATGAGCTTCATCTATTTCACAGTAAAGGACGTTGTTCAAATAAGGTCTGAGAGGTAATTATACCCAAACTTGATTGACTTCAGAATTGACAAAGGAATAGTTGTGGTTCGATAGAAAAGGTTGATTTGAAATATAGAAGTAATAAGCGATAAATGGATTAAGCGAAACGATGTTTTATACAACGTTCATTGGAAATCCGTAAATGAGTTTTGGAAACGTTTTCCAAATATAATCAGATATGTTTTCTAAACATAGAAAATGAAATGTTTTCATGATAAGAATTTAAGAAATAGTGTTAAGCAAATTCAGAAACTGACTGGAGAGGGTAAGTTGAACGGTTTTCTAAGTGACGATCTGATGTTGGTTTCGACCTTCCGGATTGATACTTAGAGAATTGTTCTCATACTAGTTACAGTTAGGGACTGATAGTTGCGAAATAATAGTGATGTGAAAATAAGTTATGGAAATGTTTTCCAATGATTTATAACATATATTTTCTAAATATATGGAATAAGGAAATATGAACATATGATGATTGATCGATCGAATTCCCATTTGGAAATAAGATCGTTGTTTGTACACCGACATGTTTTCATTTGATAGTTAAATCACAGACTATCAAAGTTTTTACCATTTTAACGTTGTTAATATGGAGAGACCGGTTGGATTATTATCCAAAGAACCACTCTGTATTGGCATAAGCGTTGCGAACAATATATGCCAAAGATAATTGAAGACGGAGTAAAGTGCAAGGGCTGTTGTATAAGTCTTAGATAACAGTGACTAAGATGGATATACTGAATAGTGCCTTCGGTTTGTCCAGTCCCAGGACAACGTATATGGAAGAAGGTCTGACAGAGTATATCCAATGGATCGCGTAAGTTGATCTGTTCAAACGTATTCACGTTTGGTGGCGGAGGAATTCGTTTCTCTTAGCTGTATACCCGTGTTATTTTTGGATAAGTCAATTTGTGATTTGGCGGGTATGACAATGTGGCATTCAAAGTGAATGGTGATCAGATGTTCTGAAGATAGACGTAGCCTCTAGCCTCACACCAGGAAGTAACAAAAGTTGGGCTAGGCAGCATGGCTAGTTGGGTCATTCCCAAGCAGGGTGTATTGTCACCGATCTAGAGAATATTCATATTTATACTTCTTTTTGATTCTGTATCTTCGGATGACGGTTTGATGGCCTACAACCGTGGTGGCAATATATTCGCGACACTCAAGCCAAATGAGTGAGCGGTCATGTGTGGCCGGGTTGCAAGACGTTCTTGTTGAACCCTGAGTGTATCACCTCTAGAGTACACTATTCAGAAGGTGCTCCCATACCTTGTCTGTTGGAATCCATTCTCCGATAAGAGCCCTGCGGTTTATGATTTTATACTATGTATGTAGAACGTGAGATGCAAGCGTTTCTGCTAGATTGATACCTATTTGTACTTAGACATTATTATAATATCACAATGATATTGCTTGTCAAAGTTGTTCAGATACTCATAAGGAAAAACCCGTTCCGTATTCACGGCGTGGTCTTATGAGATACCCTATACCTATTTTAAACTATTTTACTCACACCAGTCCCATGACTGACCCGGAGTTTACTTTGTTGTTTTCCCTAAACTCTTGGGTGCCTAAATTTGTACGGGCAGTCAAGTAGTCGGGATTTACAGATATACTTGGAGAGCTTGGAGCAGGAGGATGCAAGATTCTATAGCTATAGTTATTTTCCGCTGTGTTGTAAGTGATGTACTCTGATAAAGTGCTATTGTATATATAACTGTTATGTTTCAAAGATATGTTATATATTATATGTTATTCGTTCCGCTGTGAGTTTCGTGTTTACTCTGATTTTGATGTTCTTCTTCTTCTTCTATTCTATTAGTTCTATCTTTTCTTTCTCACCTTCTAATTTCTTTCACTAACGTCTCGGGATTTCCGACTCCCGAGGAGTCGGAAATTTCCAGCCGTTACAGTTGGTATCAGAGCTTAAGTTTAGAATTACTTGGCTCTGTGGCGTGACTCGGTAGAGATAGGGTTAGTAATACCCTAGACTGAGATTGAGTGTATATATACGAGTGCGTATTTGTATTTAATATAAAAATGGTTTTATATTGTGGAGATTCATTGGCTGAGTTGTTTATGAGTTCTGGTCGATCAGTTTGATCCACTGTATCGGTAGGAATAAATAAACACTTGAATACGATGGGTTGTCACGATACGTTTTGAAAGAGGGTAAGTGAATTTAACTTTACCCAAAGTATATTTTGATATAGAGGTATATATATGTATATCAAAATTATAATATATTAAATGTATTGGTTGTAATCATAATCGAGCAAGATTATATAGTGAAATGGTTATACATAACCAACTAGAATTCATATGAGTGAAATCAGATGAGTAAATCTGAATTTAAATCAAAATTTGGAATTAAAATAACGAAATTTTAAGTTCCTGGGAGATTTTGAAAATGTTTTTCAATTAGAAATAAATATAGTTTCTGACTCAACTGGATGACTGGAAAATAATTCCGAGGATGGATCGATACATCATCGGTGTGATTTTCGAGTTTCTAAGGGGCAGATTACTACCAAGTGTTTTGTTTTCAAATGGTGTTGAGAAAACAAGTTGTTTAAAAATTCAAAGGTTTTGAATTGGTGTTAGGATTTGAAATTGATTTGAAATAAAACCCAGGAATTGAAATCTTGAAATTTAAAATTTAACTTGTTAAGTTAAATACATCAAGATGGTAAAAACAAATAAGTAGATTAAAATTTAACTTGAACCAAGTTAAATAAATCGGGATTGGGTTAGAGAATAATCTGGATTGGAATTAAGTTGATGGGTTAAGAGTTTGAGATCTGATATTGGAGTTTGAATAGAATTTGACTTGGATAGAATCAAGTGTTTGAGTTGAAGGTTGGATTGAGATAACATTGGTTTGAAATTGAATTACACTCGGGTATAAACGAATGGTTGGATTTAATGATAAAAACAGATTGGAGAATTTGTTGAGATGACCGGGGTATATGTTGGGTTGATAACAGGTGAAAGTTATGAAGTTAATATGGCCGACAAAAAGGTACAAGTTTGTTTTTGATATAAGCATGGGATTTATGAGCCGAATTGGCAAGCCGCTTGGCTGTTTGATTTTCTTTTGGGTTGGAGATGGCCTAGAGAGGCGAGTTGTGGTTTTACCGATAGGGCTGTACAAAGGAGGTTATGGCAAAATTTTCCGAAAATTTAAAGTGTTAGAAAATTTTCAGAATTTTTGAAAATTTTAGTTAGTCGGAAGAATAAATATTTCAGTCGATATTAATTGGTTCGGTTGAAATCAGAAATAAGGGGTAAACCAATCTTAGGAGTTCCAATATATAGGGTCATCCTCTAACTTAGCAATTTCGAGGACGAAATTATTTTAAGTGGGGAAGTCTGTAATGGCGCGTTTTGTAAGGTATAATAATTAAGTTATTTAATTATTTAAATAACAAATATTTCTATAAACGATAGTTGAACGTATAATTATAATTTTATTATAATTAAAATCGAGCTTGAAATGGCGCTGTAGTTCGCGATTTGGCGATTCGAACTTCAACTGAATGTACAGGATTCGTTTTAAGCCGGATTTCTGTGAAACAAGAAACGTGTGGAGCTGGTGAAGTATATCTTTCTAGTGGAAGAGAAAAATCGAGATTTCATCGTGTAGATTTTGAGTTATGTCCAAATCAAATTTCAGAAAAGTCGCTGGGGAAGTCCTTTATAATTTGCGACGTTTTATATACGTTATAAATCGATTTTTCGATACGAACTGAATATCGGGATAATCTGGAGTCTGGAAATCAAGTCATAAAATCTGAGGTGATATTCTGGAGCCGGACGACATTGTATATGGATATATACGATAATATTAATTTATTAATATTTAATTTATTTATATTTAAAATATATTTATTTATTTAAATGGGTCATTCAGAGCTTTAAAAATATGCTGTGTGAGCATACGAAGTCGGAATTCGACGAAACCAGTTTTGTTGGATTCGTAATATCAAATAGTTGTTAGATTTCCAGTTTCGTGATTTTTAGAGTCACTGTGTGGTCGTACGGATTTTTAGAGTGAGAAACAGTCAGTATTTCGACGGTTAAAAATACGCTGTGTGAGCATACGGAGTCGGAATTCGACGAAACCAGTTTCGTTGGGACCGTAATGTCGAACTCTAGCTACATGTCCAGTTTGGTGATTTTTAGGCGTCGTATGTGTTCGCGGTGATTTTTAGAAGACAAATACGAGGAGAAAATCAAATAAATAAAATAGAAAATCAAATATAAAATATCTCCCCTTATTTTATCTGATCACCAACATGCCACGCAGACCCTTTCTACAGCCACACAACCTACCAACCCCAACACAGCCTATATAACAACAAAGAAACCATACACAGCAAACAATTTTCCCCAAAAGAAAAAAATCAAAACAAAAGATATACACATCTATAAAATCCGAAACGATAATTTATGGAATCATGGTGATTCTCTCTTTGTTCTGGTATACGGTTGGAGGGGCTCGGCCATGTTTTGACGCGAGCGACATCGAGCTCAGAGCTCGAACTGGGTACGGTTGAGATGGCGGAGGGGAATCGAGTGAGGGATTAAGGGGTTGGTTGAACTCGGGATTGCCGGAGGAGTGATGTGGTGGTAGCGAGGCAGTGTTCAGTGGACTGGGGTGAAAAGCGACGGCACGGTTCGCTTGGTTGAGCAGCAGATCGAAGTTTGGCCAAGGACACCGTAGTGGGAACGGAGATGGTGGCAGGTGCAGCTCTTGATGGGGAACCCGATGGTGGAAGTTGCGAGACCGGTTGGTGACCGAGGTGGAGGAGGGTAGCGGTCAAAAAAGAGGTCAACGAGGTGTTTTTGCCTGAAGCTTGCGAAGTGGATTTGGGGGAGAAGTGAGAAGGACGGGTTTTTGTTTAGGCGGGTATGGGCTGAAGAAGAAAAAAAGTGAGGCCCAATAAATTTAAATATCCATGTTTATATATTTATATAATTTTCAATTTTCATGTACTGACTTCGAAATACCGTAACTTGGCCATACGAAGACGAAACTCAGCGAAACAAGATCCGTCAGGCTCATATGGAGGGCGCCTACCCAATGGGACTGACCGCGAGCCAATCCGAGCTCGTTACAATTTACGGCGAAATAATTGTTTGATTCAAATCAAATAACGGTTTATCGTTCTTTAACGATGAACTGCAAATGTGAGTAAATCTCACAAACTCTAAACAGTTTTATTTTCACGTTGTATTCTTAGAACTGTTAAAGTATTGTCTGTTTGACTGTGTGTTGATTGTTTGATTGAACTGCTAGTCAGTTAGTTAAAATTCTATATTGATTCTGTTTAACAGAATATATCATATGGAACTGAAAGTGATGTTATCTATATTGTCTAACATCTGTGATGCAGGGAAACAGGTTGGAGGAATCCGACTGGATTCCTCAACATTTATTTTACCGTTTTCATATATTGTGATATATGATGTGTTATGAAATCTGTTATTGATTTCATATGTTTGAATGATACCGATCATTGTTATACGACACGTTAAACACCGTAGGTGATACTAGAATGTTAAAAGGGGAATTTTCAATGTTTATATTGAAAATAAATCTTATTTATAAATCGATAGGATTTTATAAAATGGAAACATTTATTTATTTAGGAAATAAATAAAGGAACATTTATTTAGATTATAAATAAATGGAATAAAGGAATATTTATCTAGGGAATAAATAAAGGAACACTTGTTGGGAAAATAAATAGAATTATACAAGGATAGATTTAAACACGTGCTTCGCACACGGTATAACACGATATAGATTTAAATGAGATACTAAATAGGAAATCTGTTTTAAACAGATAAATTGAAGTAGATTAATTTATAAATAATGTTTTATAAATTAAATAAATTATTTATCGTTGATAAATGGAATATATATAAGTCTGGACTTATATAGAGAAGTAGAAACGTTATTAAAAGGACATTTATAAAGCGAAGAACCGTTACTAAAAGTAAATCTTTATAAATGGATAAACGTTGTAAAAAGGAAAATCTTTATCAATGGATAAACGTTGTAAAAAGGAAATCTTTTGAAATGAATAAACACATTAGAGTGATTCGAATTACTTATTCGAATAGAGTTAAACAAGTAATTTGTTAGGTTAACCCAAGCAAGTTAATCGAGTTAATCAAAGTAATTGGTTAAGTTAACCAAAGTAAATTAGTTAAGATAAACTAAGCGGTTAATCGAAGTGTATTAGTTAAGTTAAACTAATTGGTAAATCAAAGTGAATTAGTTGCGTCAAACTAAGTGAATTAACTAAGTTAAACTAAGTGGATTAGTTCAGTTAATCGAGACAAGTAAATCAAGTTAGGGTAAACCATTTGAGTTAACCAGTTAAAGTCGACCAGTTAGAGTTGACTAATTAGAGGTGACCAGTTAGAGTTAACCAGTTAGGTTAAACCAGTTAGAGTTGACCAGTTAGAGTTGACCAGTTAGAATTATCCAAGTAGAGTTAATCGAGTAGAATTTCCGAATATCACTTATTCGAAGTAGAGTTATCGAATATAGTATATTCGAGGGAAGAGTAATCGAATATAGTTTATTCGAGTGGAGAAATCAAATGTTATTCATTTGAGAGGAGTTATCGAATATAGTTTATTCGAGTGGAGAAATCAAATGTTATTCATTTGAGAAGAGTTATCGAATATTATTTATTCGAAGAGTAGTTATCGAATATTAGTTATTCGAAGTTAGTTAATCCAAAGGAGTTATTCGAAGTTAGTTAATCCAAAGGAGTTATTCGAAGTTAGTTAATCCGAAGGAGTTAATCGATGAGTAAATCCGAAGGAGTTAGTCGAAGAGTTAATCCAAAGGAGTTATTCGAAGTTAGTTAATCTGAAGAAGTTAGTCGAAGAGTTAATCCAAAGGAGTTATTCGAAGTTAGTTAATCCGAAGGAGTTAATCGAAGAGTTAATCCAAAGGAGTTAGTCGAAGAGTTAATCGAATATAGTTATTCGAAAGAAGGTGTTAATCGAATATTGTTATTCGAGTAAAGTTAAAAGAGTTAATCGAATTTAGTTATTCGAAATGAGTTATTCGAATTAGATATTTGAATAGAGTTAAACACGTAAGAGTTAATTGAATATTAGTTATTCAATTTGAGTTAATCGAATGTAGTTATTCGAGAAGAGTTAATTCGAATTAGTTATTCGAAGGAGTTAATCAAATGAGTGGATCCAAAGAAGTTAGTCGAATATTAGTTATTCTAATAGAGTTAAAGGAGTTAACGATTTTAGTTTGATCGAAAGGAGTTATCGATTAGTAAATCGAAAGGAGATTTTCGAATATAGCATATTCGAAAGAAAGAGATCGAATATTGTTTATGCGAAAGAGATAGATTTTCGAATTTGAGTTATTCGAAGAGAGATAATCGAATATAGGTTATTCGAAGAAGAGTTAATCAAATAGAGATTACTCGAAAGAGAGTTAAACGTCGAATTCGATTATAGCGAATTCGGGAAAGCACTATTTACTTTCCAGGGTTTAAATCAAGATTTAGTTATTGATTTAGAAATTAGGTGTCTGTTAAATCATTCGAGTTAGGAGGTAAAGTTATGATTTAGGTTAGATATTGCAGAAGTAGAAATTATAACGTTATAGTTATAATCAAACGTTTTCATATAAGAAGTGGATTCGTAACCTGAATCCGAGAGTTTGCATAAACAGATGATTGTAAAAAGTGAGTGATGAGCTTCATCTATTTCACAGTAAAGGACGTTGTTCAAATAAGGTCTGAGAGGTAATTATACCCCAACTTGATTGACTTCAGAATTGACAAAGGAATAGTTGTGGTTCGATAGAAAAGGTTGATTTGAAATATAGAAGTAATAAGCGATAAATGGATTAAGCGAAACGATGTTTTATACAACGTTCATTGGAAATCCGTAAATGAGTTTTGGAAACGTTTTCCAAATATAATCAGATATGTTTTCTAAACATAGAAAATGAAATGTTTTCATGATAAGAATTTAAGAAATAGTGTTAAGCAAATTCAGAAACTGACTGGAGAGGGTAAGTTGAACGGTTTTCTAAGTGACGATCTGATGTTGGTTTCGACCTTCCGGATTGATACTTAGAGAATTGTTCTCATACTAGTTACAGTTAGGGACTGATAGTTGCGAAATAATAGTGATGTGAAAATAAGTTATGGAAATGTTTTCCAATGATTTATAACATATATTTTCTAAATATATGGAATAAGGAAATATGAACATATGATGATTGATCGATCGAATTCCCATTTGGAAATAAGATCGTTGTTTGTACACCGACATGTTTTCATTTGATAGTTAAATCACAGACTATCAAAGTTTTTACCATTTTAACGTTGTTAATATGGAGAGACCGGTTGGATTATTATCCAAAGAACCACTCTGTATTGGCATAAGCGTTGCGAGCAATATATGCCAAAGATAATTGAAGACGGAGTAAAGTGCAAGGGCTGTTGTATAAGTCTTAGATAACAGTGACTAAGATGGATATACTGAATAGTGCCTTCGGTTTGTCCAGTCCCAGGACAACGTATATGGAAGAAGGTCTGACAGAGTATATCCAATGGATCGCGTAAGTTGATCTGTTCAAACGTATTCACGTTTGGTGGCGGAGGAATTCGTTTCTCTTAGCTGTATACCCGTGTTATTTTTGGATAAGTCAATTTGTGATTTGGCGGGTATGACAATGTGGCATTCAAAGTGAATGGTGATCAGATGTTCTGAAGATAGACGTAGCCTCTAGCCTCACACCAGGAAGTAACAAAAGTTGGGCTAGGCAGCATGGCTAGTTGGGTCATTCCCAAGCAGGGTGTATTGTCACCGATCTAGAGAATATTCATATTTATACTTCTTTTTGATTCTGTATCTTCGGATGACGGTTTGATGGCCTACAACCGTGGTGGCAATATATTCGCGACACTCAAGCCAAATGAGTGAGCGGTCATGTGTGGCCGGGTTGCAAGACGTTCTTGTTGAACCCTGAGTGTATCACCTCTAGAGTACACTATTCAGAAGGTGCTCCCATACCTTGTCTGTTGGAATCCATTCTCCGATAAGAGCCCTGCGGTTTATGATTTTATACTATGTATGTAGAACGTGAGATGCAAGCGTTTCTGCTAGATTGATACCTATTTGTACTTAGACATTATTATAATATCACAATGATATTGCTTGTCAAAGTTGTTCAGATACTCATAAGGAAAAACCCGTTCCGTATTCACGGCGTGGTCTTATGAGATACCCTATACCTATTTTAAACTATTTTACTCACACCAGTCCCATGACTGACCCGGAGTTTACTTTGTTGTTTTCCCTAAACTCTTGGGTGCCTAAATTTGTACGGGCAGTCAAGTAGTCGGGATTTACAGATATACTTGGAGAGCTTGGAGCAGGAGGATGCAAGATTCTATAGCTATAGTTATTTTCCGCTGTGTTGTAAGTGTTGTACTCTGATAAAGTGCTATTGTATATATAACTGTTATGTTTCAAAGATATGTTATATATTATATGTTATTCATTCCGCTGTGAGTTTCGTGTTTACTCTGATTTTGATGTTCTTCTTCTTCTTCTATTCTATTAGTTCTATCTTTTCTTTCTCACCTTCTAATTTCTTTCACTAACGTCTCGGGATTTCCGACTCCCGAGGAGTCGGAAATTTCCAGCCGTTACAGGTGCTGGAGATATGTGACTTTGCATCAAGGTGGAGTGTTAAATTTGGTGATACAAAATCACAAATTGATTGGAACAAATTTGTAAAGAATGGAAAGTAAATATTTTTATAATGGGAATGCATTGATTGCATTTGATGAGGTGGTAGAGAAATAAATGAAGGGATTAATTTCTTCCATCTATGCCAAAGAAACGGATTGATTTAGTTCCTATGTTTGCACAGTTGTTGTTATGGTAATTTGCCTCCATTATATTATTACCATATGTTGGTAATTTAATTGATGACTCACATAGATTTTCACTGGTTATATATTGAGGGGTAGACTTTATTGTAAACCCATCCTGGCTTGGAGCCAGTGATCCCTAATGGTGTCTCTTCTTGTTAAACCTGATTGAGGTTTGGATATGTAAACTCTTATTTTGTGATCTCTTGTAATTCTCTCATATGGAATAAAATCTCTCTCTGTTAGACTGGACGTACACTATGATGATAGTGGAACCAGTATAAATATTATGTGTCTCTTTATTTCTCTGTTATAGTTATATACTATGTTGTTGATGTAATAGAATAATTGCTAATATATTAGATTGATGTACAATTGGAAAATCTAGATCCTGCTTATTGCTCTTCCACATATGCGCGCAAAAATCATAACAAACACATAACAATATCATTAAACTGGGTGAAACACAAGAATAAGCAGTTTGGGCATTACATCACCTAAATATGGTACATGGCTGAGTCAACAAACATGTACACAACAAGTACATAGGTGGAAATAAAAAGCAACAAGAAGGCAGAGTCATCCTTCTCAGTAATAGGTTGCTGCATTGACACATGTGTGTGTACACACACACACACACACACACACACACACACACATATATATATATATACACACACACAAAAAAAAATCAAATGGATACACCGAGATAATCATGTAAAGGCAAGTGGGGGTTTTTGTTCCAATTCATGTACGTACTTTCGAATGAGGATTTTTAATTTTGCATGAATATGATAGAACTTTCTTTCCTTTTTTTATTCTCTAAAATGGAAAGAAATTCATCTTGCATTCACGTGACATAAATTTTTGGCATGTTTATTTCTACATTCAAATTCACCAAATTCAAAGTGATACGAAAACTCGACCAAAAATTTCAGCAATATATTCATCAGATAATCAAAGAACCAATATTTTGGAAATATATCAATTCGCATTTCAAAAAAATTCCAGATATACACAATTCAATTTTAAGGGGCATAAAAACAAATCAGGGGTTTCTAGATTTTTCAAAGTCATATTTGGTAAGCCATAACTAAAATCAGAGATTTTAGGGGTGAAAATCCTATTTAAACATCGATTTCTTCACTGGAAAAACAACTAATCGAAACAAAATAAACACAAGTATTTGAGAAAAAATTATCAGAGAGCTTACTTTTTTATCGATCGAGATCCAAGATTGCAGAGACTACCACCATCAACTCGAAGATAGCCAAAGACAATACATCCATCAATCCACGATCTGGAGAATTTTCTGAAAACCCTAAGCAACAAATTTTTAGGGCACCATTAAAATATAGAAGATGTCCAAAATACTCAAGAGAAAACGATATAAAAGAGGCCACTTCTTATTCTTATTTCGATTCATTTATTTTAGGGTTTTTTATTTTTAAGTTATTTTTTATTTTTTCTATAATCAATCTTATGGTTTTCTAGTTCACGTCAAACTATGGTTTACGAGTTATGGGTCCGTAATTCGGGGAAAAACTAATTTTAGGTACAAAGATCAGTGCAGGGTTTTGAGAGTAGAAGTAGAACAGTTGGGAGCGGGTATCGCAAGGTTAAAAGGAATTTGTAAGCGTAGAGATTGTTTTAATACCCAGTAGAAACCTTTTGGAATGTATTAGTTGGCAGTGTTTGCCCAAGCTGGGTAAAATATGTGTCATTTACTTTCTGCATTTATTTCCTTTGTTGCAATCTGTGCTGTGTTATTTTTAATCTCTGTAAAACTACAATAAACCCTATTCACCCCCTCTAGGGTTAATCTAGATCCAACAAGTGGTACCGATCCATTGTTTAATTAACATTAGACTGATCTGTCTAATCATGCTTTTCTGAGGGTCAATCAACAATTAGGCCACCTATGTTTAATGGAACTGACTATGCATATTGGAGGGCTAGGATGAGGGTTTACTTTTGTTTAGTTGATAATGAAATATGGAACATTATTGAATCTCGGTATAAGTCTCCCACTTTGGCAACGAATGATGTCGAATTTCCTAAACCCAAAGATAGATGCGATGACTCTGATAAAAATAATAATTTCATTGAATGCTAAAGCTATGAATGCTCTTATCTGTGCGCTTGACAAAACTAAATATAACAGAATTTCACATTTTAATATTACAGAGGAAATTTGGATACTTTGGAGGTGACTTTTCAAAGAACATCTCCAGTAAAATAATCTCATCCTACCTTATTCGGCGATGAATTCAAAAACTTCATGATGAAAAAGGGCGAGAGTATAAAAGACATGTATGGACGTGTTTCAGTGCTGGTGTACAATGATAGAGTTGTTGGAAAAGTCTACACTGAAGCAGAACATGTAAGGAAAATCTTATGAGTTCTGGTAATGAATTTTGAGGCTACAAGCTAAGCATGGAAGAGCTAATTAGAAATTTGATGACTTATGAAATGGAGTAGAAAGCACGAGAAGATCGCAACGAATCAGAATCAAAGAAGAAGTCAATAGACTTATCCAATACAGTTAACACCGATGATGAAATTCACATTGAGTAGCTTGCCATGGCTGTTAGATAGTTCATGAAATGGAGCAAATTCAAACCACGAAGGAATAAACAAAAAGCCAACAAATCAAAAAATTACGACAATTCAGACAAGGAACCAACCTGCTATAATTGCCAAAAGGCCGGGCATATCAAACCAAACTCCCCACTTGTAACACCCCACATTTTTTAGATGATAAAATACAAATAAGTTAATTTAATATCCAAAATTAAGTAAAACGGACTGCACCATCATGTCCGTCTCAAAATTTTTGCCAAGATAGATAATTGTTTTGCATAAAACAGACACTGTATGAAGAAGTTATGAGCGTTAGAAGTTTGTATACATATAAGGTGGTTATATGTGTGTGTGTATATATATATATATATATATATATTTGATAAAGTTTATCTAGAAATTTCGAAAATAGGTTCAAAAATCCAAATGCATGAGTGGGAGATTCAAGGGGGAGCAGACCGTTGGGGGTCGACCTAGGCGTCGACCCACCAACAGAGCGGTCGACCTATGGGCCGACCAACCCTAAGGGCGGTTGACCCCACCACAGTTCTGGAACCTTATGATGACGTGGATGGTTCTGATGTTTTAATTTTGAATCTGAAGGACCATGTTTCTCCGCTTCTCCTATAAATAAGACCCTAGACCCATTGTTTTATTCATCTAATTCAATGTCGACAAAGAATTGTTGCTCAAATGTAGTTTGTTCTAGCCTTTTCTTCTTCAACCTATTAGAATTATTCAAGCTTGGAGATCTGGGATTCTACATCAACAATCCCTTTTTCTAAGATCCAATTACAACGGATCTACGCTAATTTTAGATCTCTTATCAAAGTGAGGTAATTCCTAGATTTAGTCTGCTGTGCAATTCCCTTCTCTTTTCTTCCCTTTCTCTTTTAGTAAAAATTATAAAATCCATAATTGTTAGGTTCTGAATCTAATTAGGAGAAAACCATGGAAGGATAGATCTGGACCAGATCCAGGATTGGGAAAGCTTACGAGTGAGTGCATTTAAGCCATATTATTTTAGATAATGGTATATCACCGTTTAGTATTCCCCATTATGACAAATTGGAATATGACATGTTAAGATGCCTAAACATATGCTAATAATGATTAAAGTGGTATAGATGACATGCGAGAATGATTAGCATGATATAACGTCAAATTGTTAATATGAATAATTTATAAATTGAGTCAGTTGAAATGTTGAAATGTTTACATGTTATAATATTAATTTGAACATGTGGAAAAGAATTCATATATTGGATTAGTTGGAGTGCTAAAAGTTTATGTGTTAATTTGTTTCAATTACATACAGCGAATAATTGGAGAGTATATGATTATATAGATTCATGTTGACATAGAATTGAATAAATAAATATGGACTTGGGGCACCAACCAAATTATGTTCAAAGATCTTAAATTGGATCATAAGTACAAAAATGAATTAGGTGCAAATTGGATCATATGTAAAATATGAATAGGCATAATGTGAATAATGAATATGATTTTAGACATATAATCAATCATGAATATAATTGGGTAAATGGGCATTAGCACCTATAAAGACATAGGTATAATTAATTGGATAATAATGAAATGCCTAGGATAACAGTAATTAGAAACTGTAACTACACTTATGACATGAGGTTAGATTACACTTGCGGTAGAAGTCTACCCAGAACCGACCGGCATATCTAGCGACCGCAAGTGTTGATTAACGTGAGAGGTCTAAGTGTACAAATGTGAGACATGCTCAGACCTGAGGTTAAGCCCAATTTGTGGAATAAGTATGCCCGGACCCACTCAACATATCCAGCATCCACAAATGGCAGGTTAATATGGGAGGTCTAGCATACTGTAACCATAAATGGAAATATAGTAATAAATCTTGAATACTTAACTTGGTTGAATCCATAGGGACTGTATGAATATAAACTAAAGTTGGGGTTAAGTAAATAGTTGGTAGGTCAAGTAAATCTGAGGGGGTGGGTAATATTTACATATAGGCCAATAAACTTAACCTAATAAGGTTATGTAATTAAAGACACCTAGTGGTGTACATAACCGGTAGAAATAATAAAGTTATGTAATTATAGACACCTTTTAGGGTAAGCATAACTTGTAGAAATTATAGAATTTAGACATGCGTAATAACCTGCTAAGTATAACATGTTATGGTAATCGAATAAGATTATAAAGGGATTGTGGGTCACAAACGTTAAACCACAATCTAAAGAACAACATGTTGTAGGCTTATTAATAAACTTAAATAGGTTAAGTTATATAACTGAAATTAATAAGCAAGAGGAACTTGGTAACTGGATATGAATGGGAATAAACAAGTAAAATGGAAATCTTACGAGGTAAGGAAAGCGCATAAAAGAATGATTAGACATAGGGTCTAACAACATATTGAAGTGAGGCGCTTGGACCAGTCCGCACAATTGAGGGTGAACAACGAAATGGGGTAGATCATCGTGGTGTTATAAGGCACGAGGGGGAGTGCACATTCATCTGATTGTTTCGGCGGCTCCGAAGGACTGGAAGGGGAAACATGCGGCTTCCTGAGATATGTAAGGTGCTCCTAGTAGTCCTCTGTGGGGTGGCAGATGTTTTAGGCTGTGCACGCAGAGGATGGGTCTGCACGTAACTACTATGTGGGTAGGCATTGACTGCAGAAGTAGCTATGTAGTCAGAGTGCTGTGACATGGTGACATTAGGGTGATTCGGCGGTTGCCTTAACGGGGAGGCGAAGGGTCACAACCAACAAGGATAGTAGATCGTCGGATACCCGTCATCGGCAGCCAGTGGGATGCGAAAAGAGTATAGGTAAACCCAAGATACCATTCACCTTTTACTATTGAGGTAAGGAGTTGAAGGGAGACGCCACATGGATGTTTAGACTATTTGCATAAGGGTAGTTGCTTAGCTTGTTTAGTCTTTACTAGTTGAAGGAGGGGCTGGGGTGGGGCCATAGCCAACGTGAAAATAGACCCTAGGTATATCTGTATATAAAGGTTCTTTAAAGACGGGCCTGTACAGATATGGAAAAGCTCCCGACTAAGTTCCATGTTTCTTGTGTAACCCTGCCACAGAACTCGGTGCATAGTAGAGGACGCGCAATCGAGGCATCGAGCTACAATTACATACGTGGGACAGTCTAGATACAAGCATGACTGCTCTGGGTTATGTATCGTAGACTTGAGGGTATTACTCCAAAATGAAATCTGATTCGATCAATGGTGGCACTCCGTACACTTACGTAGCATAGCAATGACATGTATATGCAGAACGTAACATTGTTATATAGAGATA
Source organism: Allium sativum (assembly GCA_030737875.1). Classification (NCBI taxonomy): domain Eukaryota; kingdom Viridiplantae; phylum Streptophyta; class Magnoliopsida; order Asparagales; family Amaryllidaceae; genus Allium; species Allium sativum. The sequence goes on along the minus strand of CM060926.1, from coordinate 478,562,984 downwards.
TGTACGTCACTCTGGCGTAGGATGAGGGATTGCGTATTTTTCTATGGTATTACAGTAGGGACCGTGGGAGTGGGGTACCATGGAGTGTACCTCGATAATGGAGGTAGCTACATATATATTGTATTAGGTTAATCCACTGGAAGTTAAATGGGGGTACGACATGTGTGTAAGCCTTGAGCGCTATTGACATAAGTAACCTAATAAATAAGAAAATATGATTGAATGGTATATGTAAGGTTATCCAAAGTGTATAGTTTAAATCCAGTCATCAGAACTTGTGTTCTGACCCCCTCCTCATAACATACCTGCAGGTTAGATTTGTGCCAGAGACATTATAGCCTTGAAGACTAGGTAGGCAGTATTATTAATACGGTAAGGCTATACTTTAATTATATTATATTTTGTCCATTCAACTATGAGATATTTTTTGACTTTTGACATGTTTTATGTCTCTGTCTTTTCTGTAGGATACTAGCGCAAACCAATCCGAGTTTCGATAGATTGGAATTTTGAAAAGAAACGGTATGTCGGAATTTGGGTTGTTACACCACTACTTCGAAACTAAAAGAAGAAAAAAACTTTTGCAACAACATGGAATGATGAGGAAGGAGAAGAATCTGACAGCAGCGAGGAAGAAACTAGTCTGTGCTTTATGGCACAATCGGATTTAGAAGACAGTGGAGAAGAGTCTAATGAGTTATATAGTAACAAAGATTTAATTTTGATGTGTCAAAATCGTTCCGAAATTATTAATGCTCTATAATTAGAAGTGGAAGTTAAAATCTGAGAATTTGAAGATAGTTCACGATAATGATAGGTTAGAATCAGAACTTGAAAAGGTTTCAAACACTCAGAACCCAGATTATGAAATGTGTAACTATTTAAATCTAGAGCTATCAAAATTCATGTTTAACATAGAAGATCTTGAAAAGGAAAACTTGCCTTTGAAAGAGAATGATGGAATTAAAAGAAAGAATTACGTAAACAAATGCACCTCAATTGTGACTAAAAACATAACACTTTAAACGAAAGTCCGGGATCTTGAGATTACTCTGAATAAGTTTTCAATTGGTGAAACATCATTTAAAATGTTTTAAGGAAATCAGTTGTTTGCTAACAATAGAAAGGGACTAGGTTTCAAAAAGTTACAAAATCATGTGAACGATATTGCCAAAGGTAGGAGTGTCTTTCCTAAGTGTGTGAAATGTGGAGAAATTGGACATATTTTTGAAAATTGCAAGAATTGGAACAAGAATAGAAAATTTACACAAGTTTGAGTTCCTAAGAATTTGACAAGGAATTATCATGATTTTTTGTGCACAAAGGCAAAACCAATCTGGGTTCCAAAAGGATCCTTCATCCATAATGTTTTAACCACCGATAGTCTTGTACCTAAAAGCTTCTCTGGGGCATTCTCTTCTTTTCTTGTGTAAGTATGATGGATACTTCAAGAGAGTCATATTTCAAGTTTTTCCAAATTCTTGTTGATCAAGATTTTCATGTTCCTTAGCCAGGTATGATCTCTAAACTCACATTTTTTTTTTCTCATATGGTTTTTATTATTCCTCTCATTCTATCCCTCTATTTTTTTTCTTTTATTCTTCCCTCTGTTTATTAAAATCTGAATTGACACTACCATATTTTTTCTTATTTTGTGCCTTTTAAACTTCGAATTGCAAAATTCTTGATCTTCTAGAAATTTGTTTCGTTTATATAAAACTCCCATATTTTACTGATTTCCAGATCTTGAATTCAAATTTGTAAATTTCTGAAATTCTCTTGAAGTATAATTTTTTTATGAATTCCTAACAATGTTGAAGCATTCTTATCATATCTTGAACATTGTTAATTTGAATTTGAAAATTATGAAGATCTGAGACAACCAATGAAATTTCACACATATCTACTGTTTTGAGTTTCTACTAATTCATTTTGGAAAGGCTTGAAAAATTATACTCATTACTGCACACTACTATTTTCAGTTGTGATAATTTCATTTTTTTATTTTTGGATTGGCTTAGCTATTCTAAATTGAAAATCATTTGGGATGAATTTTTGTGCTGTATATTGGAACTCACCTTTATATGTTGATCATTTGGCTTGGATATTTGATTGTTCAAAATCATCTGAAATTATTGATATCTTGAATATCACACACTTTTTGGATTTGAAATTATAATCTTGTGTGATATATTTTTGAATTGAAAACTTGCACATCTCATTAAGTGATTTTAAAAGAATCGTTTTGCATCTTGGACCATGAATTATCTCTTGTGCTTGGTAGAAATAATTGTGGAAAACTCTTGTGAAACTTATTCTGAAATTGAATGTTTGCTGCTCTGATAATTGGAACTAAAGTGCTTGCTTTGCTTGGTGATCATTTTATTTGTTTGAGATTCATCAGAATACCACTATGGAAAATAGGAGCTCCAGACGGTATCAATCTTAGAAGTCTTGTAATATTTCTCATTCATTTGTCTGATTTTTTTAAAACTGGTTTTCAAACTATATAGATCTTTCAAATACCTCTTGTTATTGATTTTGAATTTTAAAATATTTATTGATTATTTATTCAGAAATTGAAATCAATAATCAAATTGAACTGTATTTAGACTTTATCAAAATTACTACCAGATCTTTGAAATTGTGATGAGTTGTGACTATAGTATAATTCACAATAATAGGAAATTTAATTTAAACTCTCATGATGTTTTGAATAGTTTTTATAGTATCCTTGAATTGTCGATTATTTCTCGAACATCTTCTTTTACTGTCATTTTTCTGTCATCCATCGTGATTTCATATTAATGTGGAGACTTTATTGTTTAAAATCATCCTGAATATACAGTTTCAGAATTTGTGATTGGAATGTGATTATATTATCTTCAGAAAAAGAGATAATTGAAAATTTTCAAAACTCCTGGTAAAGTTGAGCATATTCTATGATATGATTAATTTATAAATTTATTTCACAACCATTTCTGTACTTACCATATTTCTATCACCCATATTAGTTTTATATACTGAGGAGATTTTTTATAATAAGTGTTTCTCTAACCTCATTTAAAAATCCAAAATCTGGTTATGCATGATTAAGAGATTACTTATAATTTAACTGCAACTCACCACATTTAAAAATACAATATCTGATTATGCGTGGTTAATGTGCTCTTAAAATTAAAACGAACAGAAAAGAAAAAGGAAAATAAATAAATAAAATTTTATATAAAATCCTCCTTCATGTGTAAAAAACCAGCCTAACAATCCATTTTCTTATTTGTGAAATGTGTTAATATTTGATGGTATATTATGATTAGCTGATTGATAGTTATTCAGATTTGAGTTTATTTGATTTTGTCACTTAATTTGAATTTATAATCATAAACCAAATCCATCATTGTTTTGTGCTTAATTTTTAAAAATTTATTTGAAAATAATTGGAATTCAATGTTTTAAGACTCTTCATTTTTATAAAATTCATGGTAAATGCGTCATTCCAGAATGTGAAATTTGCTTCTAGTTCTTAGAATATCATGATTTTTGTTTGATTGAATGAGATTTATGATGAAAATTCTCTCCCTTGAGCTGATTTCATATTTCTAATTTATATTTTTCATCACTAGTTTGATTTATGTACCCTTTTGATGATAACAGAAGGGGGGAGAATAGTTAAGATTTTGATCGATGAGCGAATATTCCTTGAATATTTTAATATTAAAGTTTAAATTATTATTTTTCTTTTCACTCATGCACATATCAAGGGGGAGTTCTATTGTAGGGGAAGCATACATATAGGGAGAGATCTACACTTCACTGTCAAACACATTTATTGTATTCAAAATCTTATCGTTTGTTTGTCATCGTCAAAAGGGCCAGATTGTTGTGTATTACAGTTCTATAATGTTCGTTTGATGATAACAAATATATACATACATACATATATATATTATAAATGTGTTATATATATATATAAGTTTCATAGAAGTGAAAGGAGAACTTGTCCATGGCGATAGGCTTATCGCCTGCTTTCGTTCATGCGTGAGTTTCTCCTTTCTTCTCGTCCTATATGAATTCTATTTGATTTTCATATGTTTTCCATCTGATTTCCATCTATTTTCAATCTGATTTCCATACCGATTACGATCAACGAAGGTGTATTTTCGCTGAAAAGTCGTATTATCAATTTTCTCAGGAAAACCTAGATCTCCTTTTTCAACAGTTTTCACATTTAATTTCGGATCCGAAAATTTATCTTACTGTTTGACATAAGCCCTAATTGATTCAGTTCCAGATCTAGATAGATCTGGTTTCTTATAAATCGAGTAACATTCGATGATCCTAGTTTCAGATCTATGCATCTTTGGGCTAATTGTAGTATTTACAGATCTGGTATGAAGCTGCTGGAAAAGAGGAGTTTGAACGACCTTCTGGTTTTCTAACATCTTTGTGATTTGGTATGTATGTTTGCTGATATAGAAGATTGTGTTAGATTTGGATAAGCTATGGATTGGCTTTGACAGCGGAAATATTTTTGTGATTTATAAGATTTGAATCAATGGAAGCGTCATGATTGTTCATCTCCGTGATTGGATGAAGTCTTCAGTTTTAATAGAGTGCTGGTCTTTGGATTTAATGTTGCAGTTGCTTATATCCGATTATATAGATGGATTTTAGATACGTATTCAAGAGCAGTATGACTATTGGAATTGATTAATTTCTTCCTATTTTAACAACCAAAGCATAGAACTGGATGTCTAGGATTGGAGTAATTTTAGTATTTCTGCTATGAAATCCATATAATAAGATGTTGATTCTAGTCATTGGAATGAATTATAGGCGTCTATAATTCTTCAACCAGATCATTGATTGGAATCATATTTTTTTTTGGGATTTATTTGCAAGGATGGTTGATCAGTTGCAAGTTGCTTGCAGTTTTGATTGCTAATGATTTTCTGCTGTTTTGGTTTTATGCTTTGGGTTTTGGTGATGGTCTCAATGTCAATTGAGCAGTAGTAAGGCAATGAACATGAATGTTAAAAATGGGAAGAAGTTAGGAGTATTTACATCCGCAAGCTTCAGATTTTAATGGCTGGTTTGAATAACATACAAAGATTAGAAATCTGTTATGAGCACAAGATGGGGATGAGGTTTGCTTGATTCAGGATTGTTGGCTCAAGAGGAGCTGTGTGAGGTGTGGAGTTGCACGGAAGCGGGAAGTAGGCTTCAACATGAACTGCTTATTACTAGTTAGGTTTTATTACATGTAATTTCAGTTTTTCTGTTATGTTTTGCTCATGTAAAGGTTAGAATGCTAACCTATTTCTTGCATGTTTTTTCAGTAGAAATAAAGTGAACCAAATTTCAAAAAAAAAGAAATTTTATAAATGTGTTTATTATTGTAATAGTCTACTACATCACAAATAGAATTAAATATTTATATTTAAATAGAATACTACTGGACAAGAATTTAAATATTCAGACAATATTTTATTTTAGCATTTCAACAGTACAAATTTATAACTCCGCTTTTTTTACATCTCACTATAATACAATACATTCAATTTCAATTTCATTTCTTACATCATTTTCTCACTACATTTCTCTCTGTCAGACATGTACATACATTAACACATACACTCTTTTCTTCAGCCTGCTTCACAGTTAGTCCAGTCACATGCTTACATGTCATAGAAACACAGAGTAAACTAGAACAATTTTTTTAAAATTCGAGCAGATATAATTTTGTTCTAAATTTATTTGTCTTAGAATTTTGGTATGTTTCTTAACGTATTTCATGACTTGATATGATATGCATATTCATTCATCTGTGTCTAGATAACTTGTGATATTCACAGTGATTCACTATAAACACCACAAGGTAGACAGTATCTCTAGTGCTCACATATGTATATATATTCTGCCTGTACACAATACATGTATACACATACATGTATGTATATACACATATATTTTTTTAGGCATAAAGTGGAATTTTGGTCAGATTCACTTCTGTACAATACCAAATATTTCTGACAACAGTCATATACAATACATATACATACACATAAATATGTATATATACATATATGTATACATGGAGATCATGGCAGACTGCATGTACATGGACAACATTTCAGCTCAGACCAAAGGAAGATAGTGTACAAGAGGGATGTACAACAGCTAGCATGACAACATACCCAAATCTGGTGCAGCACTCACACAATATAAGGCCAATACAAGCTCAGCGGCCAAAATGACAGCACAAAGTGAAAATACATGAAAATAGCAGTATCACAAGTAAAGACAAATTGGGAGGTGAAAGCAAGCCAGTGTGCAAAGAATGCACATCATTTTCAATATAACAATGGGTGCCAATGTATATTCAAGAGAAAGACACACACACACACACATATATTCACGTGTTTTGGGTGTGTGTGTGTGTGTATAAAATATATATGTATAGATATCAACATACAAGTGAACCAAGTGACACATATGTTCACGGAAAAATATACATTGCAGCAGCAGTTACAAGAGCACAAGTCACTGTACAAGAAAAACAAAAGGTAGGCAAGGATATACATCACGCAAGGCAGTGTGGGTGCAACATAAAGAGGTTCAAGAGTTTTCACAAATATGACCAAACAAGCTAGTAAAAATGAAAAAATTCAATCAATATTCAAATGCATAATCGATGCAAAAATACACAACTAGTTCTAGCTCAAGTGGCATCACACATTCGAGTGCAGTAATGCAAACAAGTGCCAGATGAATGAGAACAAGTATACAACTGTTCATTGCACAGTCTTAAGTTCATGGGCAAGACAACAAGAATAAAGAAATGCACAGTAGTATCACTGAATTGTGTGCAACACAAGAACAAGTAGTTTGGGCATTGCATCACCTAAATATGGTTCATAGTCGAGTCAACAAACATGTACACAACAAAGTACATAGGTGGAAAGAAAAAGAAACAAGAAGGCAAAGCCATCATTCTCAGTAACATGTTGTTGCATCGATATGTATATGCACACACACTTGTGTGTATATATACATACATGCATACATACATATATACATACATACATACATATATATATACATACATACATATATATACATACATACATATATATATATATACACATACATATGTATCTATTACTTATACTGGAATAGAGAAACCAAATCTTTCTTATGCCGACATCTGTCCTTTTTTCGTACAAACGCCATTTACTTTTAAAACATTATTTTTAATCGAAAACTCTACAAAGCCCGAAATAATGTACGTCATTTTGCCCGAAATTAAAGGCAGTGGCTACTGTTGCTGTTTGAAACAAGATCTTGCACTCCTCCGTGGATGCAGGTGAATCACACCATTTCGTACCCTGAATTTCGGGCTTCATAGCAAAGCTCTTTAATATGCGTTTTCCATACCTTTCCTTCCCAATAACCGCATTGGTTGTCAATGCCGATCTCCCATGACAATCAGAAGATTGCCACCACCACATTTCCTCTCCTCTATTTCTACATACCTGCGACAAACGACATTGGTCCTCTATCAGCTTATGGACAATTTTTAAACTCAGGCATTCGTCAAATTATTAATTTTTACATTTATTTTAGATTTTTTCCCTATTTCTTGCATCTATTTGATGGTTATAGTTCCTTAAAATCATGTGTCTTTAAGTTCATTTACTTATTTTTGGTTTGCTTGCAGACAATTCGTGAAATTAGGGCTTTTTCACAGTTATCGTTTTGACGTTTGTACATAAATTCTTGCTTTTTCCCTTGCAATCGGTATAATAATGAAGAAAATTGCAAACTAGCTTTTTGAACAAGCCAGTTGCATGTAAAATTGCTTACATCTCTTCAGATTTATGGAAATACTTATTATGTAAGAAGTTATTAAACAATTCAAAGTTAATTCTACTAATATCTAATTATTTTGTGATTCCAGTTTTGGTTTACCCGCTTCACAGTTGGTTGCTGCAAATAGCAACTACTCTGGCACAAAATGTGGTATAAATCTATATTTTTGAGCTTTTTTTACAATAAAAGTATGCAATCCACAACATGTTGCAGATCCATGATTTCCGTGCCTATAAGAAACAAAATACTACACTTCTTCTACATCCCAATCCTCTGTACTACGCTTCTGCGGTTCAATTGTCAACTAGCCATCTTGCTTAGTAGGTTGTCAACATTGGTAGGCCTACATAACTGTCGCCAAACTTACCATCTTATAGAACTGTCGCCAAACTTTTAACGCATTAACATTAACACAAGTTGCAATCAATTCATTCTGACGTCAGTTTTGTTTAAAGTTGTATATGCAATTTCTCAGCAATGGGTTTGATGTATAAAGCTTTACTTTATGTATCCTTATTTTATGAAAATTTCTCAATTAACAAACAAATTATCTAATTTCATTTCTTTTAGGGACAATTAACGGCAAGGACAAAATTAAGGGTTTTTATTCATAAGGACAGCCCACTAAAATTTTACTCAAAAGGACAATACACTAATTGTAGTTTAATTCCCTAAATCACGTGCCTATTTCATCTTTGATGCTCCTATCTCGCGAGTTTCTTGTTCTATTTTCGTCGAACGCAGTTTTTTTCTCTCAATCTCTAATTCTCTTCTCCAGCGTATTTTTTCCTTCTCCAGTGCATCTTTTCTTCTAATTCATATTGCAAAATCACTCTTAAGCGTATTGATCTATCGGTCATTTCTGATCTCGACATCTGTCTAAAGTTCCGCGGATTTTGATTTTGATTCGATAGGCAGTAAAGATGATTTCATGATTTGGATTTTGTGAATTCGTCGTAGAAAATCGAACGAGAGAGACGAACGACAGAGATGAACGACGGAAGTTACTTTTTTGGATGATGAATGTAGTAGCAGTTCGTAGGTATCATTTTCCCATTTTTTAAGGTATCATTTTTATTGTTATTACAATGTTATGCTTCTGTGTTAATTTATTTTCGTGATATATTAGTTTTGTACTTGTACTGTTGCATTAACTTTACAACTCAATCGAAATTATGTCATTTTAATCAATCGAAGTGGGATGTAAACATTTTTATTCATTAGTTTTTCTTTAAAATATCAAAGCAGTTTTTAGGTATCATTTTTATATTATTTTTAGGTATCAGTTTTATATTTTCAACATCAATTTACATCGTAGCAATTTTTAGGTATCATTTTTATATTTTTTTCAGGTATCAGTTTTATATTTTCAACATGAATTTACATCATAGCAGTTTTTAGGTATCATTTTTATATTTTTTTTAGGTATCAGTTTTATATTTTCAACATGAATTTACATCATTGCAGTTTTTAGGTATCATTTTTATATTATTTTTAGGTATCATTTTTATATTTTCTAGTTGAATTTCCAGTATTATGTTGGTATAAGTTTTGATTGTGCATGAAATACTTGCAGATACTGCATGTTGCTGGAGATTACTTGAATTCAAGAATGGATTGCATACAAGTAAAAGTAAATGCATGAATGCATGCTTAGAATGGGGAGCAGTGTTCTATGTACTTAGATTGTGTAGGAAAAAAAATGTATCATATTAAATCAGTTATGTATCATTGTAGGTATCATATGATACAAGTGGGTATTATTATGTATTACTGAGAATAATCTCATTTTTGTGACAAATGAATTGAATTGATTGCTATTATTTTTTTAATCAGTAGGTATTATTGCGAATAAATATTATTTTTGTGAGATTTGAATTGAGTAGGTTGGTGTTATTTTTTTTATCAGTGGTTATCAGTTAAAATTAATGTTCTGTATCAAAAAAAGTCAATTGCCAAAGCAAACAACACAAATCTACCTAAAAGCTGCTATGATGCAAAATAAACTAGAAAATATAAAACTAATAACTAAAAAATATAAAAATGATACCTAAAAACTGCTACAATGTAAATTCAACTAGAAAATATAAAACTAATACCTTAAAAAATATAAAAATGGTACCTTAAAACTGCTTTAATATTTTAACAACAAAAGTAATACAGAAAATGTTCGAATCACAATTTGATTGTTTAAAATGAAATATATTCGTTTGAGTAGCAAACTGATGGATTAGTACAAGAATAAAAATAAAATAGCACCAAAACTATAAATAGAACAACATAACACTATTAATACAATAAAACTGATACCTTAAAAAATATAAAAATGATACCTTAAAACTGTTGCAACGTTTTAAAGAAAATTTAATGCAAATTTTTTTCATCACAATTTGATTTTTTAAAATGAAATAGGTTCGACTGTAATACATTGATAAAGCAACAATACAACTACAAAATAAATACAACATTAAAAACACATTAAACGAATATAAAACAGTGGTAAATAAACAAAAATGATACCTAGAAAAATATAAAAATGATACCCAACTGCTGAAAAGTTGAACATTAAAATTGAAGAACAAAAAAAAAAAAACCATGAATCACCTTGCGAAATTAATCAACCTTATTGGTAGAAATGAAGATTAAATTATAGTGATTATAGCAACAGTAAAAAAAATCAATCGAGGTTGATTCTTCAGATCGATTTCGTGCCCTAGATTTTGCTGTTCGATTTATGTTTGAGGATCAATTATAAGATAGTAGGCGGATTTGATTTGATTCGATTTCCAGTTGAGATGATTTTGTTAATTTTGATTTGCTGATTTCGTGGGAGAAGAAATATGAGAAGAGAGAAAGTAGCGGAAGAAGAAATCAAAGAAGAAAGAGGCGACGGAAATTTTTAGGGTTATGTCCTTTTGGATGAAATTTTAAGCACGTGTCCTTATGGATAAAATATTAATACCATTTGTCCTTGTAAATAGTTTACTGTTTCTTTTATCTAAATTTTGGTTTTAAACAACACCGGTTTATGCGATCATAACAAACTAAGTTGTGTATAATACATTGTCCCTTTACATTTAGGTAGACCAAGTGTTTGTCGAAAGCTGTAAACTAATTGTTCATTCATCATATTTGATATTTTTGCAGTGACAAAATAGAAAGTACAAAACAGAGTTGAAATTTATAGAGTGATGAAACCCCTATACTTTTTAAAACCGATCATAGATTGCTTGATATGTAGAGGTGCATGTGGCAGCACATAACTGATATGATTCGGATAAAGAATTTTTCTTGATATGTATAATGCGTATAGCTATTTTTCAACATAAACATCATACTCATACAAGTGCCGTTCATCTCATCTACAATCTATGAGTACGTTGACGGCATTTGAAAAAAAAATATAATTTTCCTATTAATTCCTTGGAAATTTCAATACCTTTTATAGTAAATGTTTCCATTTTTGTTTGTCCAACTTCTGTGTTTTTCTTTTTAGATCGACCTATATTTAGAGTCTTATTCATTAACAGATCTGTGGCTTATCTAACAGTTGTACTCTGATAACCAATGTTATGTCTTATATTCACTTTCATTTCTCTTTGATTTATACTTACTTATACTGATCATAGGTTTATCTCGAGATATTTCACATGGTTTACACTTTACATCAAGTAGAAGTCCATGGATAAAGAGAATCATATATTTAAATAAAACAAAAAAGAGGAAGATCTACCCTGGTGCTGCAAACTGAATATGTTTAAAAATGTTGGGTGGCTTGTATAGAAAATAAAAGGTAATTGACATTTCTTAAGTATCATAATATACATGACAATATGTTTGCATACATTTTTGTTGATAAGTTTATCTTAAGGAAAGTTCCAACATTTTATAAATAATGAATGAATAAACAAAGATACATACTATTACTGTGTTTATCTAAGAAATGAAGGTAGATTAATAATAACTTAGTCAGCATAAGTAGGGAGGAACATGTGCATTATAGTGAATCCTTTAAACTGTATACCGAAATTTTCATCCTTAACAATATAATTTATTAAATTAAATTGTATGCTCAGACCTTTAAATTGCTTCATGAAATAACTCTTAGTTGGATAGGGATGGAAACTAATTTTATTTTAAGCTTTTATGTGAATTAATTCTATTTATAGAATTTTTGTGCAAGCCATATTTGTGAAAACCATGGTTCAAGATTTCGGTCGGTACCCCAAAATTTCGGAGGTACCGGACCGGGATCGGTTATTAACGTACGAAATCAACAAAGAAAATCGGTTTCAGTCTAGGGTTTAAAAAAACAACGAACCTTTTTGGTTGATTATTTCTCCTTCAGACCATCACCTTTTTTGGTGCTCGATCGATTGTTTTTTTAAAAGATTTGATCGATTGAATGTTTTTAGTCGAGCGCCGCCTTTTTATTTATTTTCCATTTTATTTTTTCGATGATGATAGAAGCGCGGGGGAAATTGAACGAGACATAATTTACGGCTGAGGGAAGTTTGAGTTGGGATAGGGTTGAGGGAAGTTGAGTTGGGCTAGGGCTGAGGGATGTTTGAATGGAACAAAATGCACTACTGTAAAATAAAACTGAAAGACCTTACTGATTTTGTTTATTTTCCAGTATGTAACACGAGTATTGAGTTTAAGGTAACCATATTTATCTATATATTATCCTAATCAACAAACACAAAATTGTTGAAGATTGTCTTTGTTATTGATAAATTGCTGAAAACTGAAATTTGAACCGAAACCGGAACAAAACCGAAACTTTCGAAATTTACGAAATCATCCGAAATTGAAAAACATTTCAAATGACTGAAACCGAGTTCTTGAACCTTAGCAAAAACTTTGTACAAAAAATGGATTTCTGCTAATTCATTTTATCAGTAACTGTGTACTAATTAACTGAGTCAGCAAACATATTTTTCTATATTATATGATTCACCCAATTTTTTCTCAATTACATAAATAGTTTTTCTCAACGTAAGTATGCAAAAGTGAAACATATGATTTTATGCTTAAAATTTGAAGTGTAACAATTTAATTTGGTTTGAAAATATAGTATATTGCAGAACAAATATTTTGTGAAAATTTTTGAACAAAATTTGGGATGCTGGGTGTTGAAGGGTAAAATAACATTCCAGTTAGGGACCCTATATGTGTACCGTATGTATATGAGATACCATATGCATATTGGCCAAATTTCCTCTCTTTATTTTCGGCGGTTGCCTAAAACATATAGTGGTTTTGTATCATTTATACAAAAAATTGAAGTTAACCATTCTATTAGTTATATAGAAAAACAGAAACCAAACATTTGTTTGATTGACAATTTGACATGTGTTAAATGTTACAAGGCAAGAGACGCTATCCATATATTCCTTATGTTTTTTATTCCTTAACTACATTTCCAATTCTCAAACCACATCTATTAACCATTTGTTCTTACGAAAAACTGATCTTCTTCAATTTCATCTTCAAACTGACCATCCACAGTCTCCAACAATGTCATATCTTCTAGCCTTAATCTATTGCAGCAAGTGTGGGATGCACTTCAAGAACACCAAAATGACGGTAGATATGTGGCATGGGGCTAAATTACTCTTAGAGAAACCAAAAGCCCTCTAATAGTACGACTACTTCATCTTTAACCAATCAAAATACTAATTATTTACAACTTTTATCGTATATTTTGGATGAGCTTTTGTATGATCTGTTTATCAAATAGCCATTTCAATGTTGGATTGTGTTTTTGTAACTTTTAGATGACCGTAATGATCAAATGTTTACTATTTATCAAATATTCTAACCTCTTTATTTTCCCTATTCACATACATCAAACTCTCTAATCATCATATTTTTGTACCTCACTTAGAGGTCAGCCATTGTTCTTTATTATTTTAAAATTAATTATTATATCATTTCATAAAAAAATGAATGTTTTATGGATTAGATTTATGGAAATTAAGCGTTGTTGTTTTGATTAGTACTATATTTCCTAAAACTTATTTATCAAACTTTTGTACTGGTTCCTTAGTTTATTTTTTAAATTCATGATTCATTTCTTCTCCAAATTGGTTCCATATATGGATTGAACTTCTGCTGTATTTCTTTTTCATGATCAAACCATATATCAATACCTGGATTGAACTTCTGCTATTAATTTAGAGATGGAGAAGAAATAATTTCGAAGTAATAAAAGAGAATGATATATTTATAATCTACCACAATCCTAATTTTAAACTTTGAAAAATGAAATTTAGTTTTCTGGAAAGTTAGGTTTCTTCTTCATGAGTATATAAAACTTTTGGATGATTATAATTTTCAATGCTGTTAATGGAAAAGGAATCTTTTTCACACTATAAATCTTTTCTTCACATTTGTAGACTCAACACTAGAAAAAATAAATGAGCTTTTAAATGAATGAAACTTCCTTTATCTTTTTACAAATAACATTATGGATTTATGTGAAATTAATATAGCATTTTATCACCTTTTGTGATGAAAGCTAATTTTGAAAATGTCACAATTTGAAGGAAAAGTTGAAGAGAGAAATTATTCAGATAATGAATTCCCAAGTGATGATTTATGTATATGCTTTATATCTAAACCTGCATACATTTCTTAGGATTTTTTTTAACATATAGAATACTTGCCTTATATACAATACTAGAAGAATGGTACTATTTATATTTTGAGCAGTGAAGCATAGAGAAAGGAATTTTGATTTCTGTTGAAATTGCACGTTCATATGAAAATCAAAAGTTTAACATTGTGTTATGTTATGTTTGGGTACATATTTATAGTTTGTATGTCGTATTCCTATGTCCCATGATAATATAATAATAGATATTATAATGCTTGATTAATGTGATCCACCGTCTAGATGTAACTTTTTCATTGACTACATTTACCCATAGAAATTTCCTTAAATATAATAATATTTCACTAGGCAACTGGGTAAAAATACAAAATCAATCCATTAGTTTGGATGAAGATTTTCTCTCTCTCAAATTTGGTTTTAGTTAAATAAAATGAAGGTGGTGATAGGCATATTCATGAATAATGCATATACAATATGCTTAATGAGATATTTATAATCTGCCACAATCCTAATGTTAAACTTTGAAAAATGAAATTTAGTTTTCTAGTAAGTTAGGTTTCTTCTTCATGGGTATATAAAACTTTTGGATGGTTATAATTTTCAATGCTGTAAATGGAAAATGAATCTTTTTCACACTATAAATCTTTTCTTCACATCCGTAGACTCAACACTAGAAAAAATAAATGAGCTTTTAAATGAATGAAACCTCCTTCATCTTTTTTCAAATAACATTACGGATTTAAGTGAAATTAATATAACATTTTATCACCTTTTGTGATGAAAGCTAATTTTGAAAATGTCACAATTTGAAGGAAAAGTTGAAGGGATAAATTATTCAAATAATGATTTCCCAAGTGATTATTTATGTATATGCTTTATATCTGGACCTGCATACATTTCTTAGGATTTTTTTAACATATAGAATATTTGCCACACATACAATACCAGAAGAATGGTACTATTTATATTTTGAGCAGTGAAGTATAGAGAAAGGAATTATGATTTCTTTTGAAATTGCACGTTCATACGAAAATCAAAAGTTTAACATTGTTATGTTATGTTTGGGTCCATATTTATAATTTCTATGTCATATTCCCATGTCCCATGAAAATAGATATTATAATGCTTGATTAATGCGATCCACCGTCTAGATGTAACTTTTTCGTTGACTGCATTTATCCATAGAAATTTCCTTAAATATAATAATATTGCGCTGAGGCAATTGGGTAAAAATACAAAATAAATCCATTAGTTTGGATGAAAATTTTCTCTCTTTCAAATTCGGTTTTAGTTCAATAAAATGAAGGTGGTGATAGGCATATCCATGAATAATGCATATTGTATATGTGTCCTATAATAATACATGTGTAATGTATAATTTTAGTTGCTAAAGTGTTTTCGAATTCTATTATGGCTATAGTATGTAACAAATAACAATATCAATATTTAAAAAGAGCAGTAGATATTTTTCCACCTGTTATAAATAATTGTTATAACAAATCTTATATCCTTGAATCACAATTTATGTACTATAAATGGTGAATGTACAAAGAATAGAGCTGCACTGCTGCTTTTCTACGTACGTAAGATTTGAAAAGGTTTTAAAACAGTCAAGTTCTTAATCTACAGGTTAAGGGTTGCCAGTTAGCTCAGGTTCTAAAGGTCATGGGTTCAACCCTCCCCCCCCCCCCCCCCCCCCCCCAAGGAGATATTAAACCGAATGCTCAGTTTGAAATAATTATCAGTCTTACTATCAAAGAAAATTTTATAGTCTACAAGATGCAAAAATATTTGCCTTAAACTTTAACAAATGACAATCTCTCAAGGGGTATCGCCGTTGCCATGTGGAGAGTTTTGTTCACTTACTGTTGAAGTGAAGATTAGAATCATTATACCAAAATATTGATTGTTTAATTCGTTTTTTGTATGCTGACCTTATACATAATGTATGAGGGGCTCTGAGTTGACTTGAGATGATGCCGCGAAGTAATATTTTATATTGTTTTTCACTGTTATGACTTATTAACGAATCTAAGTATATAGTGGCAAAATAAATACAAAATAATCCTTCAAAGATGAGCATATTCAATGGGACATTTGTAAATCAAAATCTCCAATCTATATTTTAGACAAAATTGTGGTTCGTAGTATATATCCTAAATTAAACTACTGCAAAGTACCAAGTATATCAGTTATTAAATTTTATTAATGGTACATAATACGTATGTTAAATCAAACTACTAGGAAGTGTATAAGTTTTATTTAATATTATACTGCATATTTATGGATTATTTCACCTATTTCCTTTCATTCGGGTGCGTACAATAAGTTTGAATCAAACATGGATGTCTTACTTCCTTGATCTTATTTATGTTACTGCCGATGAAGGGGTTCCTGAACTTTGAAATGATAATGATCCATTGGATCAATTGTTCTTACTGTCTTGACATTCAATACGCGTATGCTCCCTATTTTATGTACTGCCATTATAGTACTATGTAGCATACATGGATTATAATAGAATAATTTATGAATCTACTTGTATCTTTTTTATATTTCAGGGAAAAGAAACAGTAGAAAATATTTCATTTCTATCTCGAGAATTTTACATGGTGAGCTTGGTGACAACACATATCATCGTGAAAGCAATGTTTATTTCAATCTTTGCAGAAGCAATATCCAGTAGATTCCAACTTTTGAAATATTCACTAAGATAAATAGGTATTATAACTGAATTGTTATATATAATGTTATTGTTATCTATAATGTTATGTATGATATAGTAATATACATTCATTTCTACACAGAAAGCTTCATGATCAATAATGTGTAACATCGGACCCATTTTGTACATAATGAATGGTTAGCCCGTGTACAAAGCTTATGAACAGCTCTACCAACTGACAATAACAAGCACAATTTTCCACTTTGACTAGAATTGAGTGAAGTACTTTTAAGTTAATCTTTACGAAAGTAGTACAGATTTTTACAGTTCGAAAGTGAATTTTCATAGCAATTCACTCAACTCATCTGAAGCTAAAAGAGTTACACAGATTACATTTGGATTCATACAAACATTTGTACCATGGCCTTCCACGCCTTATAGTCCGGCCAGCTAAATATGTAAGCTTTAATTATGACTGGCTTTTTTTGATCTGTGTCTTTTGGACGTTGCAATAAGCATAAAAATTATCATAAAATATGTATACAAGTCATCATAACCAATTTTTAAGGTTTGTTCAAACCGACTTTGTTGGTTTTTCTTAATTCTACCGCATTAAAAAAAACATGTATCCATCTCCCGCATCTGTTTTAGCATCTGTCTAATTTACATTTGGGCTGAGCCCATTTAAGGTATTACATGGTTATATATGGCCGTTCAAAAGTCTGTACAAATAATTCAGTTCTGTAAAAACATTTCTTTTTTGCTATTATCAAAAGCATTTCTCTGCAGTTCATTTTTACACCAAAATCCAACTTGGTATCATAGCAGTTTTATAGTGCTAAACAGCAACAACTGCTTGATCCCGACCAAGATAATCTCTGATTTTAAGAGAGTATTTCCATCAGCTAAATATCATCATTTGGACCCTCTCGTCAAAGGTTCTAACCTTGTCATTTGAGAGTTGTTGGCATCGACAAAAGAGATGCGCCTCGCCGAGAGATTTTTCTGACTGCAACAGTTCTTCTATTGATGCTTTTGTGGTGAAAATCTTCTGATTCCTTCAAGAAACTGATCAAGAAAGTAAAGAAACTGATCTAGTTGATTAAAGAGACATCAAGTAAGACTTGTCAGTTTTATTAGCTATCAAGAGTATTCATCATTCAAGTCTTAAAGGTACCTTCAGTAATAAAACAGAGAATTTCTTTAAAGTCTCAATTCAAAGCCTCTGGATTCAGAATAATTTTTACCTTTCTTGATTGATCTGTGGTCATTTTTTTTCTATCATGGCTGGACCTGGTGATGAAGCCAGTGTCAATGTATCCGGTGCAAGACCCTCAACTGCACAGAATCAACCTCCTGATCCCATCCAAGATTTGATGAAAGCAATCATCAAACCACAAAGCAAGCTTATTTCAATCCAACTTGATGAATCAAATTATCTGTTACGGAAATTGCAAGTAGAAACAACAATTAGAGGATATGGTCCTGATGATTACATTTATGGAACAAAAATTATTCCTCCAAAATTTGTTAGAGATGATGAGGATAAACTTGTACAAAATCCAGAATTTCAATCATACCAGAGACAAGATAGTCTCATTTGTGCATGGATGATGTCATCCATTGGAGCAAACATATTACCTCAGTTAATTGGGGTCAGAACTGCTAATGAAGTATGGTCTATAATTGAGAGGAATTTTTCTGCACAGTCCTCTGCAAGAATCATGCATCACAGAAGACTTCTTCATAGTATTAAAAAAGGTGATTCAACAATGAATGAATATTTACTAAAAGTGGAAAACATTTGTGATCAATTGAGTTCAGCAGGGCAAAAAATTCCTGAGTCTGAACATGTGTTGTCAATTGTGAGTAGGTTGGATGATGACTATGAAGCATTCTATGCAATTATCTTGTCTATGGATCCTACACCAAGTCTACAATATGTGTATTCAACCCTATTAGCTCATCAAGGCAGAATTGATCATAAAAGAAATATGAATTCTGACATGTCAGTTAACTTTACTGCCTATGGAAGGGGTTAAAATAAGGCAATGTTTCAAGAAATCAGAATCAGCCTAATTTTCAAAGAGGTGGTCAATCAAATCGTGGCAGAGGCAGAGGAAGAAATAATGACACTAGACCTAGATGCCAAATTTGTGAAAAATTTGGTCGCACTGCCAATAAATGCTATTTTAGATATAATTTTAGTGTGAATCCAGGGCAGTTAAGCAATAGTTATAGTGTCAACTTGGTGAATGTGCAAAAAGACAACAACAAGAATCAATCTGAAAATTGTAATGCAGATTCAATTTCAACTGATGATGCTACTGATGATTGCTGGTATCCAGATTCAGGAGCTACTAATCATGTTACCAACAATTTAAACAATCTTAATTTGGGGAACAAAGAATACAAAGGTACAAAAAATGTAACGACCCGGGCTTTGCCCGACCTTAATCGACCCAAAGATCGACCAAGACCGTTCAAAACTCGAATACGTTAACTTTGGGAATACAACACATCAGAACAATAACAGCAGACTTTTATAACATTAATAATAAACGTTACATCAGAGTACAGAATATCAGAGTACATCGATTTAAATTACAGCGGAAGATAAATTACAATAAATTACAATATACAGCGGAAGACTATCAACTCTGGACACAGCTTTAGGCTTCGATCCAGAATCCTGCTTAAAAGAAATATCTGCAAAAAAAGCTACTCGACTGCCCGTGTGGAAAAGAGGGCACCCGAGTTTGCAAGTGAAACAAACTACAGGTCAGTCGTGGGACTGGTATGAGAATTCTTAACTAATATAATTACTAGTAATAGGGCAAATCCAAGGACCACGCCGCTAACGCGGAACGGGTTTACTCCAATGGACTGCCGTGCATAACTTAAAATAAATCGTTAAACAACGCAATGCTTTTTTTTAGAAAAATGAAATCACCATAAGTCTCAGGTTCCATCACGCAATGCAACGCACACCAGAGGATAAATTTTTACCTTATGGTGATTAAAAGATGATAAATATGTAAAAACGATATTATTATTAGTGTGTATATGTTTAAATAAAACATTTCAATCATAATATCAATCCTGGGAAGCATAGGTACCATATATTATGCCTCCGTACTAGTAATACAATCAAAACCGCATGGGGTCGTATTGGAAGTTGGATTTCCGTCATGATGGCTCCTGATTCGAAAGATCTATCGCGTAGTGCAATATGCACATCCGCACTTTTGGGCAATCAAGTAACACAGCGGCTTACGTCCCAGCGAGAGAAAACACCGCTTACTCTATATCCCTCTATATGGGAATCAGGAGTTTAAGCCCTATCCCTCTGAGCGTGGAGCGACCACACCCAGCTCATCCCGGTCGACCGAATCCATACAAATATCTAAAGTATACTGATCAAACCATCAATTCACCATCATACCGGGGTGTGAGGCTCGCGAAGTAACGATATAGTCTTCATCCACAAGGCCTGCTTTTCAACAAAGCCTTGATCATCTTCATCTTGGCATGCCACATCGTCAATCCATACCGTACCATTGATCATTCATCAATATATAAACGGGTGTTAAGTAAAGAATGAATTCTTCACCACCAACATTTATATATTGACAGAAAATCAATAACATGATATTAAGCGGAGTACGATGTCAGACACGCAATCCATTTAAAACTTATGCTCTGGGTCCGAGCGAAAGTCAAATCCGTACAAATCAACACTACGTCCGGACGGCCACCACTGTAGCCCCTTCAAGGTAGCTACTCCAATCATGGGCATCAGCAGTCGTCGTCCATTCGATGTGAAGACCGTCGGTCTTCTCTCGTCGTCTTCCAATCTTGGATTTTAAACGTCGCTTAAATTATTTGGAATGAGATAGACTCGGACTTTCCAAATAATTCTCGTATATATATATATATATATATATATATATATATATATATATATAAAATTTGGAAATCCTTTCATATCGTTTAATTCTGATCTTTATATATAATTATACATAATTCTTTCATCCATTTCATTTTACTAAGTTTTACTATCAACAAATCTTCTTATTTATCCAATATTTATATATATATCATCACACACAACAATGTTTTATTTTATGTTATTTTATTTTCCAATTTTACATTCATATCCTATACACACAATCATCCTACGGTTAAATTACCTTTATATTAACATAAAAAAATGTTAACTATCCTACGGCGTCATTCTTTTAATATTAACATTAAGAATAATGTTAACTTCCTACGGTGTCATTCTTTTAATATTAACATTAAGAATAATGTTAACTTCCTACGGTGTCATTCTTTTAATATTAACATTAAGAATATGTTAATTGTTCATGCGGTGAAAATACTTGATTTTACATAATAAAACATAAATTTCCTGTCATCGCAATTCCTATTTTTAATTTACATAAAAAAAATGTAAATTTTGCCATACAGTGAATTCCTACTTTAATTTACAAATAAAAATGTAAATTTTGTTCTCTTCTTCTCTTTGAACAAAAATGTGAATTTTTGTTCTTTTCTTTTCTAAATGACATTTACAATACTTCGCTTTATATGCAAAAAGTATGATTTTTAACCATGCACTTTATTTCATATGCCATATATGACCTAACACATATATACTTCATTTCACATACTATGCATGCAACATTAACAAATAATTATACTTTATTTCCTATGTAATGAAATGCAACATTAACAAATAAATATTTCATTCATATGCGGTATATGACATTAACAAATAAAAGTTTTTTTTTTCATATGCAATGTATGCCATTAACAAATAAAAGTATGTTCGTTTTCATATGCAATGTATGTCATTAACATATAAAAGTATTTTCGTTTTCATATGCAATGTATGCCATTAACAAATAAAAGTATTTTCGTTTCCTTTAACATTGTGAATGATGTTAAATTTACATACGCTTCATTTCTTTTTAATAACATTGAAAATATATTATTAGAAAATATAGTTTTCCCAATATTATTAGAAAATATAGATTTCCCAATATTATTAGAAAATATAGATTTCCCAATATTATTAGAAAATATAAATTTCCCAATATTATTAGAAAATATAAGTTTACATAATGTCACATTTTAACAAAAATTGAATTTGTCATACTCTTTACATTAACAAAAATAAATTTGTCTTTATAATTTCATTAACAAAATGTGAGTTTTGTCTCTATAATTTCATTAACAAAAATGTGAGTTTTGTTGAACATAAAATCTAATTAACACAAAATGTTAATTCTTTACTTTATAATCAAATCAACAAAAATGTTGATTCTTTACTTTAGGATCAAATTAATAAAAGTGATGTTTTGTTCTCTTTGATCAAATTAACAAAAGTGATGTTCTCTCTATGAAACAAAATATGATTATTTTGTTTCCTTCCTTTTAAATGTATAGAAATATACATTTTATTCTGTTTATTTCAAAGTGACAAAAATGTTGATCTAATCCAACATAACTTCGTTAACAAAATATGTTGGTTTTGTTGATCATTCTTATGTTACAAAATATGAAATTTACTATAACCTTTTAATGTAAACAAAGTAATGGTTTTGTTATGTCTTTCTTAATATAAACAAAATAATGACTTTGTTTTGTCCTTCTTAATATAACCAAAATAATGACTTTGTTTATAACTTCAATGCGAACAAAATATGATTTTGTTTATATTTTCTAATGCGACAAAATGAGATTTTGTTCATAATTTCTATGTTAAATCTCCCCAAACATTTCTTCCTAACATAAAAAGAATATTTTATGTTAAATCTCTCTTACCAAATTCTTTTAACATAAATAAAATAATTTATGCTAAATCCTCCTTAACATTCTTATTTGTTCATTTACATAAAATGTAAATTTTCTTCCTTCTATTTGTTCTATTTACATAAAATGTAAATCAATAGTTTATTTACATAAAATGTAAATTTTCCTTTTCAATTATCTTATTTACATAAATGTAAATTTCTTTTCTAATTATTCAATTTACATAAAATGTAAATTTTCTCTTTTTAATTCTATTTACATAGAAAATGTAAATTCTGTCTTACATACCTAATTAACAAAAATTGTTAATTTTGTCTTGTCGTCAATTCTAACACCACAAAATATAGTTTGATTTCGTCGTCAATTCCAACACAACAAAATATAAGGTGTTATATTTATCAGTTTAATGTCCATAAGGTAAACATGACAAAATATGACATTTTATTTGGATTAAAGATTCTGATCTGATCTAATTCCCAAACAAGATAGTATATTTAATTGGATTAAAAATTCTAGTTTAATCCACTTTGCAAAACATGATGATTTTTATTGTATTCATCAGATCTAAACAACACAATACAATTCAATTCATCAGAACAACAATCACAACTCATCACAGCGCAAATCTAATTAAATAAGATACAAACAATTATCTAACAACGATAAAATAATTAATTTAATTAATTAAAATTAGAAATTCTCACATTGATTTTTGCTGAAAATTTGACTGTCTCAGATTCAGCTCTGGTTGGTGCCATCGCAAAGAGCTCGGAAAGACGAGTCCAACGCAATTTACGGTTCGTCAATCGGACCTCGTACGAGAGAGTTATGATTTATTAAAGTTGGACATAATTAAATAATTAATTAATATTCGTGAAAATACTTAAAAATTTCACTGTCTCAGAATTGGACAAAATTAGTGTCCACGCGTCCATCTCATCGCCACGATCCCAACGCACCTGAAATCGTCGAATTTCGACTTCGTATGAGAGAGTTATGCAATTTTAAAGTGCTGGAAATTAATTAAATAATTTAAAAATAAAATAGAAAATACCCCAGAAATCGTTGACCACGGGTTACTGTAGCAGCCGAAACTTTGACCGCGTTTTTCTCCCTGCTCCGACCACCTGCGACACCGCCGTCGCCACCGATGGATTCCCCTTCCCGAGTAGCTCCACCGCCCCAAACGCCATCGCCTGAAACATCCCCGACCGCCGCCGACGAGCCGTCTAACTTTGCACGTACCCCCCTCCGATCCGCCGCCTCGCTTTACCAAATCGCCTGAAACTTGGCGAGCATCTCCACCTCACGTAGACGAAGAACTTCCGTGTTCGTGACTTCGTCTAATTCTTCCTCGATTCACGGGAATTTCTTGATTTACGTTTTGAGCTTCTGAATTTCGAAAACAGCGAGCTTTAAGACGAGATTCCGGCGAATCCGAGCGCTGTTTGACGAAACCGACGACACCATTAGCTTCGTATCGTCGAGACCTTCGAGTGGACATATAATTTGCTATGGTTTGAAGAGATTTTATTTTCGACAAATTTTTGATTGAGGAAGAAGACAGCCATTGACAAGAGGAGGAAGGGAAAAAAGATGGCTGCTGTACAATTTCGAATTTCAGCCTAAATTCTGAGGAAAAAGATAATATATACTATGGGTCTAATTTTGGTTTGGGCCCAAATATCATTACGTGTCCAATTACTCAATTTTCAACTGTTTTCTTCAATTCAAAAATTCTTATAAATACATGTTGATTTCAAAATTAATAAAATTTTAAACATAATTATTTCGGGTCATTACGAATCCAACGAACCTGATTTCGTAATTTTCCGAGTCCGTATGAATTTATTATGAATTTCCGAAGTCTGAAAATAAGCTATTTTTCACTGTAAAAATTATACCGGCCACAAAATAACTCCGAAAATTATGAATTTTGGAATTTAACCTTATTTTAATATTCCGAATCCATAGAAACTGGTTTCGTCGAATTCGGAGTTCGTTTGCAAAAATTCTATTTTTCAGGCGTATATTTTAATATTTAAAAATACCAAAAATAGTGGAAATTTTCCGAAACTCAGAAATATAAGTTCTTATAGTCATTTTTATATGTAAACAACATTCTGAAACTAATGGAGATGGTTTCGGGTCCTAATTCTTAATTCTGCAAAAATTTGTGTTTTGGGCCTTTAATAATATATATACGAATTCCATAGCGTTTTTCTGAAAATTTAATTTTCTCATAACTTACCATTTATAAACTGGAATCTTAATTTCTGAAACTCTTTGGAAAGATATTTTCAATACGGTCCTAGCGTTTCTTGTTTCGTCCAATTCCGATTTATATTTTATTTTATATAATTTTTCAAAGTTGGAATTTCAAAACTGAAATTACCGCGCCGTTTTCAGGCTCGGAATGGATTTAATATAAATTTCAAGTTCGCCCTCGAAATAAAATAAGTTTTTTTATCGTTATTATTTAAAATAAATAATTTTAAATATATTCATTCATTAAAATTTCTTAAAATAAAATTTTAAAATTAACCCCAAAAATCAGGGTTGTTACACAAAATCTTTTAGTTGGTAATGGCAAGATTGCATATATTACACATACTGGAAATGCAAGTTTAAAAGGACCCATAGAACTTATTCTAAAAAATTTGCTAAGGGTCCCATCTATTGAAAAAAAATCTATTGAGTGTTTCCCAATTTGCTAAGGACAACAATGTATATTTTGAATTTTATCCTAACTCTTGCATTGTCAAAGATATTCTGACACAAGAAATTATTTTGTAGGGTAATGAGATTAAGGGATTGTACAGATTTGATGTTACTAATTCTAGAAACCCTTGTTGCTTAAATAAAGTGTGCTTATCTACCATTGTAAATGATTCTGAGTGTAGTAAGCAATTTGATTTGTGGCACTACAAGTTAGGACATCCAAGTGTTAAAATTGTCAGGCAAATTATGAAATATAATAACTTGAATGTCAGTAACATTTCTGATTCATATGTTTGTTCTTCTTGTCAATTGGGAAAGTCTCATAAACTTGCATTTCCAAATTCACACACAATTTATACTAACCCACTTGAGTTAGTGGCAACTGATTTATGGGGACCAGCATCCACTAGTTTAGTATGTGGCTACAAGAATTATATTTCATTTATTGATGCTTATTCTAGATTTACTTGGATATATATGTTGAAATCTAAAACTGAAGTGAGCAACGTGGTGATGCAGTATATTAATAAGGTTGAAAATATAACTGGTCATCATGTTAAAACCTTTCAAACTGATGGTGGAAGAGAATTCTTACCATTAAAATTATTTTTTGAAAAGAAAGGTATAAATCATAGGATTACTTGTCCATATACTTCAGAATAAAATGGATTAATAAACAGGAAACACAGGCATATTGTTGAAATAGGTTTAACTCTACTTGCTCAAGCTTCAATGCCCTTTAAATATTGGCCTGAAGCTTTTGAAACTGTTGTGCATTTAATAAATTTATTACCTACAAAGGTACTAAATTTTAATTGTCCTCTGGAGATTTTATTTAAAGTTAAACCAGATTATCATCACTTAAAAAATTTTGAATGTCAGTGTTTCCCTTGTTTAAGGCTATATAATGTCCATAAATTAGATTTCAGATCTAAACCTTGTACTTTTATAGGATATTGCAACAGACAAAAGAGTTTTAAATGCCTAGATAATGCTGGTAGAATATACATTTCCAGACATGTAAGATTTAATGAGCAGAAATTTCCATTCAATAATATTGATTGTAAGACAACTGAAAAAGTTGTTGAGCCAAGAGTGGTTATACCTGATTTACCTGAGGATGTTCAAGTGATGGTGCCATCTACTTTTGCTACAAAGGACACCACCACCAGCTCTCAACTCACTGTGCCTTTGGAAGGGCCAGGTCAAGAGCATGCCACTGATGACAATATTGACATTCAAGGTCAACAATTTCAAGAAACTACTGAAAGCAGCAATAAATCATCTGCTAGAGAACAATCTGAAAAGATCAGTCATGATAGGGAAAACAGAGATAATCTCAATCAGCATCCAATGTTAACTAGAGCAAAGTGTGGTATTTTTAAACCCAAAAATATTAATACTGTTGTGTTACAAGATGAACCAGTTTCCTTTCATGAAACTGTCCAATATGATAACTGGAAACAGGCTATAGCTGAAGAATATAATGCCTTAATTAGTAAAGGAACCTGGTCTCTAGTTGAAAAACCAGATAATAAGAATATAATTGGATGCAAATGCGTATAAAAGTTAAAGAAAAATTCTGATGGTTCAATTTCAAAATACAAGGCAAGATTAGTTGCTAAAGGTTATTCACAACAGTGTGGTTTAGATTTTACTGAAACTTTTTCACCTGTTGTGAAACCCACATCTATAAGAATAATATTGTCAATAGCCTTGTTTAGGAATTGGAACATCAGACAACTCGATGTCAATAATGCTTTTCTTAATGGTGACTTACAAGAAGAAGTGTTTATGCAACAACCAGAAGGATTCAGTCAAGGCAACAATACAAAATTAGTGTGCAAACTCAACAAAGCAATTTATGGACTAAAGCAGGCTCCTAGAGTTTGGTTTGACAAGCTGAAATCAACACTTGTCAACTATGGATATACTTCTACTAAATCTGACAATTCTATTTTTACCAAATTTTCTGGGACTAATACAACATATATTCTAATTTATGTTGATGATTTCATTATTACAGGAAGCAATAAATATGAGATTGACAATATCACTAAAAGATTGAATGCAGAATTCTCAATTAAAGACTTGGTTGCCTTAAGTTACTTCCTGGGTGTTGAAGTCAAAAGATCTAATTCTGAAATTCATCTCAGTCAAAGAAAATATATTTCAAAAATCCTTCAAAGAGCTAAAATGGACAATGCAAACCCTCTACCAACTCCTATGATCACTAACAGTCAACTTTCTAAAAACAAAGGAGAAGCATTTCCAGATGCAAGGTTTTATAGGAGTATAATTGGTGCATTACAATATGCTACCATTACAAGGCCAGATATTGCTTATTGTGTAAATAAAGCAAGTCAATTTATGCAAAATCCTTTAGATACTCATTGGGTTGCAGTCAAGAGAATTCTTAAATATCTAAGAGGAACACTGGATCATGGACTAATATTTAAAGCTAGCAATACTCTAAATATAAATGCATATGCAGATGCAGACCGGGGAGCAAACATTGATGACAGAAAATCAACTTCTGTTTATTGTATCTTTTTAGGTAAAAACCCCAGTTTCATGGGGTGCTAAAAAACAGAGTACAGTTTCTAGATCTAGTATTGAAGTAGAGTTAAGATGTGTTGCTAGTGTAGTAACAGAAGTGCTATGGATTGAATCTTTATAAGTGAGCTTAAAATTAAAACAGAAAAGAAAGCCGTAATCTAGTGTGATAATGTGTGCGCTATTTCATTAACTTCCAATCCAGTTCTTCATTCAAAGACAAAGCATATAGAGATTAATTTATACTTTATTAGAGAGCAAGTATTACAAGGTAAATTGAGGGTTGGATATATACCATCATAGCATCGAAAAGTTGATGTACTTACTAAACCACTATCCAGACAAAATTTCATCAGGTTGAAGGAAGAACTCAACGTTGATTCAACATATTTGAGCAGAAGATCCATCAGAATCATATATGTTCCATATTAATGCTGCGCGACTAGGGTTACGTCAAATTTGAAACTCAAATCTGTTTAAAGTCATGAATTCATCTACCTCAGCAAAATTCTCTTATAATCAAACTTGAGAGCTCAAAGTTTACATGGTTTTTACCTGACTCGAAGATTTCATCTCGAAGGAGTTTGAAGCTGTCGTATTTTCTCATAATCAAACTTGTAGAGCTCAAAGTTTTACTAGATTCACTTGTCTGGAAGATTTTATTTTGGAGAGGATTGAAGCTGCCGCCTCCATTTTTGTGTTTTTTTCTATTCGAAACCTAATTAGGGTTTTTACCTGATTACGGTTTCAGGAGGGGAGTAAAAGTAACTTACTTGTTGGGTCGGTTACACTTTGATTCCCCGCATCCGTTTTAGCATTTGTCTTAATTTACATTTGGGCTGAGCCCATTTAAGGTATTACACGGTTATATATAGCCGTTCAAAAGTCTGTACAAATAATTCAGTTATGTAAAAACATTTCTTTTTGCTATTATCAAAAGCATTTATCTGCAATTCATTTTTACACCAAAATCCAACTGGTTTATTTCATGTGAAGGTATGTTTCATGTATACATATTAAGAAAATTAAATGCACTTTATACAATTTGATTCATTAATGCTCATTTAAAAAACCTGCAACAATCAGTTTTTGCCGTTCTTTTTACCGTATATATAAATAAAACCGTCTTTTTTACCATATATATAAATTAAAATTTGATTTCTTTATTATACGGTGTACTAGTTTTGAAAACATGAAATTGGTCATGAGGTAAATCATATGGAAATTAGGCAATTAGTTCAAGTGTCAGTACCAAAAAGGTATGTTTCATGTGTACATATTAAGAAAATTAAATGCACTTTATACAATCAATTGATGTTAATGGTATCTTCAAAAAATCTG